>CM038233.1:38212426-41016258 GCA_021442155.1 Cymbidium sinense
TATACATCCAAATTTGGGGTTTTTAGGTTCATTGGATTCCTCTTGAAGAGACAAATCCATAAAGGCCTTATTTGCATTTTGTGGTTTAGTATTTAACTTTTCATGATTTTTTTATTATTTGTGGTAGATCTAGTAGAAGAAATCAAATATGAGATCTAATCATATCCATCCATTCTTTCAAAGTAAGATAGATGACTCAGAGGTTGTCTCCCTTATGGGAGGCAGACCAAATAGAGTTAGATTGATGAGATCTATCACAAACATCATTAGATCTCATGATCTTCCCTTGACCTTAACCGAAAGTTGCTTTATTTCATGTTGAGGAGCTAAAAATAAAAAGAAAGTGCGATGGGATCTAAAGGAATACCGTAGATTCGTGTAAAAGTTTTCACCAAACACAAGAACTTATGGTTGATCTAAAGTTTAGAAAAGTTACCTCATTGAAGAACATGTTCAGTGGATGTTAGAAGATCTTGGATCTTCTCTTTTGCCTCCCTGTGGAATGCTCCGGCTGATGTGCACCACCGCCCATTACTAAAAAAATTTGTGGCTCTTGCACTTAGAGAGCACAAGAGGTGGGGAGAAGAGTTTTCTTCTAGTTTGAAGAAGATGTGTGTGTGTTTTCTTTTTAGTATGTTTTGAATAAAAGAAATGAGATATGTAGATTATCATCTTTTTTCCCATGTCCCCACGCCCATTACTCTTCTCTTTTGCCTCCTTATGGAATGTCCTGGCCGATGTGCACCACCGCCCATTACTAGATTTCATTTTAATTTATTCTTTTATTTTTTTCTTTAGTTAAGGTTGTGCACTTAGCCACTATTCATAGTATCCTAAGTGCCTAATTAAGAACCTTCTAATCTAAAGTTGGAGATCCTAATTCATTGAGATTATGATGTTGTTAACCTCACTTGAGGTTACCGTAATCTTAGTGCCTAGATTAAATCCTAGGTCTGGGGGGAGTTTTCAACCTCACTAAAAGTGAGGTCAACAAAAGGACACCCAATAGGTGTGGTATAATTGATAAGCACACCGCATGTACTGGCGTTCATTGAGCTAGTCAACTAGATCCATGAGATGGAAAAAGAGATGTTCAAATAATTCCTATAAGGTATGAAATTTACTAGATGATGCTATATAGATTCATTAAAAATTAATATTCCTCGGAATTAGAGATTTTATAACAGGCATCAAAAATGCATGAAGCAAGTTATAACTTCAAGAACCCATAACTCAAGCGCACAAAAGCTTGAGTTTGGAGAGAATAGAACAAATTCCCCTCAAGGTTGATTGAAGTTTTATTTGGTCAAGATAGGGAGAGGTTCCTAAAGAATAATTTGATTTAATTTAATTTGAGAATTTGGGAGAAGCCCCCCAAAAAATTGATTTTTTTTAATTTGATTTTAAGAACTAGGGAGATGTTCTCTAAAGATTGATTTGGCTTAACTTGATTTGAAGAACTAAAGATAAATTCCCTAAAGATTGGTTTGGTTTCATTCATGATGGATTATATAAAGAAGTGGCCATGGGGTTTGATCTTCAATAAATACAGAACTAGTCTACTCTCTACCTGACCTTATTCAAAATGGTAAGGTAAATATAGGGGAAGGATATGATCTCCACCTAATCATTTTTGCAATAGTAGAAATTGATTACTCAACACATGTCTAACCTTATTGGAAATAACAAATGAAGAAGAAAGCATGAATGTCTGCTGACCCTAATCAAAATAGCAAGATAAAAATAAATCAAACATATGCTTGACCTCATTCGAAACAACAAGACAAAACTAAATCAAAAATCTATCTGACCTTATTCAAAATAGCAACATGAATGCAGAGAAAGAATCTAATCTCTAGTTGACCATGCTCAAAATAGTAGAGATAGATTATTCAATGCATGCCTAACCTTATTCGAAACAACAAGTGAGGAATAAAGCATGAATATCTGCTTGACCTTATTCAAAATAACTAGACAAAGATAAACCAAACATCTGTCTAACCTTATTCAAAACAACAAGATGAATGTGGATGAAGAATTTGATCTCCACCTGACCATGTTCAAAATGGTAGAGATAGATTGTTCAACACATACCAGACCTTATTCAAAATAGCAAGTGAATAACAAAGCATGAATGTCTTCCTAACCTTATTCAAAATAGCAAAACAAAGATAACCCAAACATCTATTTGACCTTATTTAAAATAGCAAGATAAATGCAGAGGAAGAATCTAATCTCTACCTGATCATGTTTGAAACAATACAGATAGATTGTTCAACTCATGCTTGACCTTATACAAAACAACATGTGAAGAATAAAGCATGAATGTTTGTTTGACCTTATTCAAAACAAGAAGACAAAGATAAACCAAACATCTGATGTTATTCAAAACAAGAAGATGAATGTGGAGAAAAATTTGATCTCTACTTGACCATGTTCTAAACAGTAGAGATAAATTATTCAACACATGCCTAACCTTATTTGAAATAATAAGTGAAGAACAAAGCATGAATGTATGCTTAACCCTATTCAAAATAATAAGAAAAAGATAAACCAAACATCTACCTAACCTTCTTTGAAACACCAAGATAAGAGAAATATGTTCATAAAGTTGAAAAATGATATAACTTTAGATTTTAAGTTTGTAAGTGATTTTGGAGGAGGTTAAGTAAATGAAGGTTTCTTCAAGAACATGGACCCAATTGATATAAACATAGGTTTGACATGGAAGAATAATCATATTGATAAAATTTAATTTCAAATATAATTAGGCTTAATACTTTTTCAAATAAAGCCCATTGATGGGAAATCGTTGGGTGCTCACCTTTATGATTGATTAAATAATATGACTCCCCTTGATAGGCCCTTTATATAATGAAAGGGCCCTCCCACGCTGGCTCAAATTTACCACCCACCTTACGATGGGCTATAATTGGTCTCCTAAGAATTAAAACAAGCTTAGAAACTTGAAAAGCTGTTGGACAGACCAACTTATGTGAGCTTGAACCATAGGTACTTCGTATAGCTCAAGATTTTGATAGCTAAAGGCCATTCCTCAAGACCTTTCACCTTTGAGCTCTTTCAACCTAGCATTTTGCTTACCATAATCTTATTTCTTATAGTAATCCTTAGTGATGGTAACTAAACTTCTAATGGGAAAATGGCTTCAGACCCATATAATAAGGAAAAAGGTGAAGATTATGTTGGGGTTCTATATATAGTCACTGGGCTTCAACCAATCGCTCATGCCACTGTAACTTATTTTCATTAGGTTTTTTTTTCAAGATTTGGACAAGAGTCTTATTAATGTGCTAGCTCATTTCCTAGGGATAGTAAATGGTGGAGTACCTCCAATCTATGTCGTGCCGCCTTGCAAAGCTATTGATCTTTGTACTCTTAAAAGCGTGCCATTATCAGATATAATCTATCAGGGTATGTCGAATCTATAGAGGATGTGACTCTTGAAGAACTAAAGGACATGATGAGCCTTGAGTTCACTCAAAGGGATTGTATCTGCCCACTTGGAAAAGTAATCTATTACTGCTAGAATGAAGCGATGACCCTTGGAAGATGGACTGTTAATTGGACCCACAGTATCTGTACCCCAACACTCAAATGGCCATGAAGCTATTGTCAGATGGAGAATATTATGAGGTTGATGTAGGACCACTCCATGTACTTGACATTGGTGACAGTGATGTGCTATATCCAAGAAATCTATAATCATTGTCATCCAATAGTATCCAAGTCTTTTAACTTTAGCTTTCAACTATCGATTGATTGATGTGCTCTACATGAATGTACTTTGTTCATAATTTTTTAGTCTTCATTTTTTTCTAAAAAATGCAACCACATGTGATCAAAGCACCATCGGTATAGAGTTGCATCAATAAGAACTTAAGATAATGCTCTTGGTTTGATTAGATAGGCTTGTGATTTCTCTTGAGGTAGTTTTCCTTTATTTAGATAATCATTAAAGGGTTGCTCCAGTCAAATTCTTCATATTTTTTAACAATGAAAACCTTCCCTTGAATAGTATTTTTATTGATGAGTTCAACATCAATAGGGAAAGGACAAGCACTTCTATCGATATGAACTCATCATCCGCATCATGCCATCTCTTTGGCAAGCTTGGCAAAAAGCTTATGACATTTTCTTTTGAGGAACCCTATAAATAGTAACCTCTAGGATTTGGGCCAACAACTACATAGTGTACTTCTGGTAGTGATGGAGTTTATGTTCGAGAACTTTATAGGACCCAGCAATTTGGTCACTACTAATTGTGGGTCCCCAAAGATATTAATATCTTTGATTTCTAGTGAAATGGCTAACTCTAAACTGGCAATCAGAGCTTCATATATAGCTTCATTATTTGTATAAGGCTCTGATAGATGATATGAGAATCATAGCATTACGTGGTCTAGCAAAGACTATCCCTATTCTTACCTTGCCTTGGAGGATGGACTGGGTTCATCTCCTCTTTGGGAGGAGTTTGCACCATCAAAGTATAATTCCCAATGTTTACTATTCATATTCTTCAAACTCATGATCTTCTCATTGAAGATCATCATTTAGAGTAGAATGTGGGAAGGGGCACGATGCTAAAGTCTACTAATGATTGTCCTTTCCTAATGTGAAGTGGTATGAAAGTAATATCAAACTATGACAAAATCATGGACCATCATGCCAACCATCAAGATAGCATCAGTCGTGTCATGAGATATTGAAGTGGATTCACTCTAGAGATCCAGTTAATCTTATAAGAAATCATGTAGTGCCTTAGCTTTTGGGTAGCAAATATGAGGGCTAGGCACTACTGATGAGTGGATAGTTTGGTTTTGTAGGAATTAGGTGATGACTCAAGTAATAGAGTGCATTCTCTTTCCTTTTGTCATTGGTTGAGCTAACAAAGCACCAAGTGAATCACCTAATATAGTTGTATACAAAATGAGTGGCTTAGTCGAGATAGAAGAATTAAGTATCGAAAGTGTCATTAAGTATTTTGTATTGCTCTTGAAAGCTTGTTGGCACTTATCATCCCATCAAAACTTGGCATTTTTTTATAAGTGAATAGTGACACCTACATAAATTTGATATAAAGTGTCTTATATATGCTAACCTTTTAAAATGACCTAACTTGGGTTAGGCTTTTAGAGGTGGTATATCCAATATTACTTTGATTTTCTCTAGATCTATCTCATTCTCATTCCTACTACTACAAACCCTAGAAACTTACGAGGTTACCCCAAAAGCACATTTAAGAGGGTTCATTTTCAAGTTATATGGTAGTAACCATTCAAAATTACTCAAATCATATCGGTCTTCTTCCTTTTCTTCAATTTTGACTATGAGATCATCAACATAACACTCAACCTGGTGATTGATGAGTTCATTGAAGATTCTACTCATGGCCTGCTAATACCTGACACTAACATTCTTAAGGCCAAAATTCATGACCTTATAGCAAAAGATTCTAATCAAAGTCCTAAATGCGATTCTTCTCATTCGTGCCATCTTAATTTGGTTATAACTAGATGACGCATCCATGAATTAGAAGATTACATGAGAGGAGGCTATGTCTACCATAAGTTTCGGTATGAGTAATTGGAACTCATCTTTGGGACATGCCTTATTCAGATCCATAAAATTGATACATATACAAATTTGGCCAACTTTCTTCTTAACTAGGTTAACACTAGCTAAGCAAATAGGATAATTTTTTTCTCTTGGATAAAACTAGCCTCGATCAACTTCTTTACTTTAGAAATAACATGTTGTTCAATATCTAGTTGCATGCTTAACGAGAATTGCATCAGGCTGAATTTCTAGTTTATGAACTATAATGTTAGGAGTTTATTTCATCATAACACCAAGAAAAATAATTCAGACATCAAAAGTTACCCAATCAAATCAGTTTCTAATTAACTCAAAAGAACTAACAAATGTTGGACATGCATCATTTTTGATACCCAAGTTGATTTCTCTTTATTAGTAGTTAACTTTATTTATTCTTCCAATTATCGTGGTGCATCCCTAACTTGGAGGTCATCTAGATCTTTTGAAGTTTCTAGATAAAGTTCTTCACATGAATTAGTGCTTTTAAGAAGAACCTATGGACTCGTTATTGGTGATGATGACAATATTCATCATCATATAGGGCCAACGTACAAATCCTAAAGTCCTTTGCATTTATTTTCCACATTTGGTTATTTTACTAAATTTTGAACACAAGGAGAGTACGGTCAAAAAAGTAAATTTATTATTTCTTTGCAAGATTCATCCACAAGTTCTACATCAACTCCTGAACCTATGGATGATGCTCCTAGGTAAAACTTCTGAGGCTTGGAGATTTTATCTAGTTATGGTGTAGCTTTAACTACTAAACCCTCAACAGGCTTTGAGGAGAGTGGAGTTAGAGCTATAGCGCTAACATACAAGTTGATCCTCTCATATAAAGATAATTTATATACATCATCGCTATACTTTAGGGCCCTTTCATCATCACTATTTGTCCCTCATTACCCCTAACGAGTTTGTAGATGTGGGAGGCACCACTGACTGACATAAAACTCATCTTCTAGATTCTAAGTCTATATAGATGGTGGGAAAGTCTTGAGATGGTTGTGAAGGATCTCGAGTCGAGGGAGTGTTTATAGATCTTCCTTTTCTTCTGTCTCCTCTGAGCCTGTTTCTTCCTTGTCCCATGAGAGGTCAGGATATCTCACCCTCTCATTAGAAAGGAGAGGTAAGATGTAACTGGAAGGTGATGTCAAGCTTTACTTCCTTCCCCAAGTTTTCCTCTTTTTCTTTTTCACACTCTCTTTATTTTCCTTTTTTATCTTTGTTTTAACTTTTCTTTTCAATTATTATTAATTTGTACATCATGGGAGTATACATTTTGCCTTTTGAGAGGTGGTAGGCTACATCTTCATATATCTCAACCTCCGAGAATGGCTTCAAATCACCCTTAATGTAATATTCTGCTCTTAGATTTAATGCACTGATGGAGTGAAGATGGTACCATGTTGTTTTCATGTATCTAGGGTCTCCCCAAAAAAGCATTGAATGATGTATCTGAATCTATAATATGGAACTTTGCCTCAGTCTTCAAGTCACCAATTTGTACTAGTAATATTTTTGAGCCTAAGGCCCTCTCACCATGTTCATTGAATCCTTTTGACATCATCTTATTAGAGCTAAGACTTGTGATGTTGATCCTCAAGTAGACAAGGGTTCTTAGACTCACAATGTTGACCAATGCACCATGGTTAACAAGTACTTTGGATAATATAAAGTTGTCTATGTTTAATGATATATATATATATATATATATATATGTTGACCTCACTTTTGGAGTGAGGATTCTTCCTCCTTATCTAAGACTTAGAATCCTCTAGACTAGAACTTCCCTAGTCATAGGACACTTCAAGTGATTAGGTGAACACTAAACTTAAGCCTAGCTACTTAATGAGGCATACACTTAGCTTAGGTCATAAGGTAAATTGGTCCAACCTATCCTATGGCCAAAACCTAACCTATGTTTATCCATTCATGCAAAGCCAAACCTCAAATCAATACAATCAAACCTAATTGAATTTGTTTCATATCCAAGCTCCAAGATAAAATGTCTTAAACTTAAACCCATCATAATCTCATAATCTAATCTTGTGGACTCAATCCAAAGCTCCTTCAATTAAACAAACACAATCGATTTCTACAAAAGTACTTCAACCATTCAAATCTCTATTTCAAACCCTTCCAAGACCAAAAATCAAATCAAATGAACAAAATCAATTCACTCAACCCAACCTAGCCCATTTGGCCCAAAGTGTCCAAATGAGCCAAAATCTAATTAAATCCAAGTCAATTATAATCAAAGCCATCAATCAATCCTAAATCAATTATCAAACCCAACCCAACTCAATTCAACCCAGTCCAACTCAAATTGACCCATTTGGTTCACTTGACCCAAAGTGACATAAAGGAGTCATTAGATCCAAACTTCTATCCAACCCAAATTGGATTGAACCAACCCATTCAATACCTTCTACAATGATTTTTGATCATCCTTGATTGTTAAATTACAATCAATTGGGTCAAACCAAGCTAATTTGGCCACTTGACCCAAATTGACCCAATTAGCCTACATGAACCAAATTGAACCAAACTTCATTCCAAACCTAATTGATTGAAAATATTGCTTCCAATCAATCATAGATTGAGTATTGAATATGATTTGATCATCAATTGGACCTAGCCAAACCCATTTGGTCCTTTGACTAAGTTGACTCAATTTAACCTAAAGGGTCAAATTGATCCAAATCAAATCTAAGTCAAAGTCAAATTGATTAAAACCAATGACTCAAATCAATCACAAATTGATCATTGAACATGATCCAAGCCCCTATTGAACCTAATTGACCCATTTGGCCAAAATTTCCTAGCCAAACTTGGCTTGACTCAGCCTTGAGTCATCATAAGTCAGCCCAAATTAAACCCAACCTACCTTAAACCCAAATGGGCCAAAATCTTCTTTTGGATGGTCAACCCACTCTCCTCCCCTTGGCAACCACCCTAAACTCAAATTGGACATGAGGATCACTAGCTCACCTGAACCAAAGCTGATTGGGTCAGCCATGAGCCAAGTGGTGGTGAGCTAACCCAAGCCATCCCATTGGAACACTTGGAGGAGGTGGAACACTCTATCTCAACCCTTGCCACCCACTCTACCTTCCCCAAGGCACACCACCTCGCCACCACCGACATCTCGACCAACCCCGCCAACTACTCAAAAAAGTCGAGGCAATCCTAGCCATTCGATCCCTCGGGAGAAGAGTATACTCCTCCATCTCATTCCAATCACACAGAGCTTTAGTGAATCAAGATGACCTTCCCAAAGCCTTCCTGAGTTCGCTTGAGCTTCCCATCACCGGCAAGAATGAACCCGACTGAAACAGAGCCCCTTCTCCATCCAACTAAACTCTAACAAATCCAAATTAACTTCACCCATAGCTTCCTTAAGCTCTAGTAAAGTGAAATGAATGGATTCTCAATCGATTCAAGCATTGGAGACCACTCCTAAACCAACTCTAGAGACATTTTCAATGACACTTGGTCCATAGCAAGTTATGAGCTTCTCAATAGGGGTACATCTCTTCAAGATAAAGCTACCTTATTCATTGGGCCATTGGTCTGGAGCTCTAGTAATGTATTTTTCTGGAAAATTCTAGAAATCCCATATAGTATTGGTATTTTATGGAAGAAATCTTATTTTTGTGGGATTTTCACCATAGGATCTCCTTTGATCTATCCCTTGAACATTTTAGAGTTGATCACGATGCCTAAGAGCTCAAAGCTTAGATCGGAGGAGGGTGGATGGTGTCCATCTTACGCCGCCAAGAGACTAACGATCATCCACCATCCGTTAACATGATTAGAATACATGGCCATGATTAATTTGATAGAAAATATCAATTTAATCTATTAAAAATAGCAGGATTAATCCCCACCATTCGATCCAAGATAAGATAGCTGGGATGAAAGCACATCTATTGCCACTCACTCATCATGTTGTGTCGGATGGTTTAAGTCACCAATCTCATAGTGCCACCTGAAAAGTGCAGCCACATCAACTCCTGCATGATGTCGATGGGATTAAGGATTAATTAAGTCAGCCCAAATTAAACCCAACCTACCTTAAAATGCCATTAATTATCCTAAACTTTAAAAATTCATAACTAATTATGGAAATATCATAAAGATATTAGTAAACCTATTTTTAAAAATTAAAGTTGAATGTGTTGGATTAATCTTATTATTTGTGTGACTATTATCACTAATAAATTTTTAAATTAGTGCCAAACTTATAAATTGATAATGAAAATTTGGATTGATATTAGCCATAAAAATTGCATAGGATTTGCATGTGCTTATAATCTAAACATGTCAAAGTATTATTTTATCTTTATGATTCATGTATGGGTTTACATATATTTGAATGTTAATAAGTATATAGTCTTGATATCTCAAGAATAAAAGGCTTTAAGTAGCCCTAATAAGGTCATAGATTATTTCACTTACGGGTTTAAACAAAGGCACATACTTATTTAATTTCATTCTTTTGTGTGTACTTGTACAAGAATTTGGATAGAACTTTACTTTGCATGTGTAAATAAGTGAACTAAAATACAATCTTTTCATGATTTTCATTCCCATTATTATTTGTACATTCATATGTATTTAATATATCAATTATATAGTCTAGACATCTTGGAAATATGAAGCTTTAAGTTTCCTAAGGAGGTCTTAGATTATCTCACTTTCCTTGTTTAAACAATGGCATGTACTTGCTTAAAACTTTAATATATGTGTGTGTATATTTAATTAAAGAATGAAGATCTTTCTTTTCTATCAAAACATATGCATTCATAATCATTTAAGTGTGCCAAAAATATATTGTATGTATAAGTATGTTAACTCATAAATCATATGCATGATTATTAATGATGAAAAGGAATGGTGCAACTCTATTTATATAGTGGAAATTCAACTTCATTAATCTTAAGATGCCCTTCATATTGGATAGGATTCTTTAAGAAAAACCCAAACTTAAGAATAATAAAACACTTAATAAATTATTCACTAAAAGAAATCAAATCATAATAATATGCTTTAGAAAATACTAAGTATATATCAAGTGAAATCAAAGAAAATAAAAGTTAAAATTCATAAATTCTCTAAATAACTTAAAGTGAAACCACCCTTGGTGTTTAACTTAAATAACTCAAAAATTTTAGATAATCATAATTCAAAAGCCTAGCTAAGACACACCTCACTAAGCCTAAACACACACATTAGAATGCTAAGTAACCACTTCCAACTATAAGTTAGGATGGTGCATGTAATGATGTGATGTTTTGTTTTATGATGTAATGTTTTAGACTAGATAGTAGGATTGTGGAACATAATGGATGAAAGACCATTGTTAGCCTAATTTTATTTTTCTGCTAAAATAAATATAAATGCTTCTTGCGTTGCTTAGCCAGTAGCATAATCCATGATAAAGATAGGTGGATATGGTTACCCATATGCGAGGTGCTAAGTCTAAATTAAAAAATCTAAGTCTTTGGGAATGTATGTTTGTTTAGCTAACATTTATTTTATAAGTGCAGTTAGATTTCCTTTTTCATAAATATGTAATTTTGCAATATGAATTAGGATTAGTGCTATGAAGATTAGAATGAGCTGGCTAGAAGGCATAGTCCTAGGAGGCCCTGTGAAGCCTTAGAGAACAATCAAATTAAGAAGAAAAGATAGAAGGAAGAAAACAAAAGTAATGAAAGAAGACCCCCATAGCATCTAATTTAATTTCAATTTTAATATTCTTTTGTAATGAGTTGTATAAGGGGCTTCCAATTTTCTCTCTTTTCGTGGTGTATGATGATACGGCACCGACCTTTTATTCTCTAATGTTAATCTAAATGTTTGAATGTTATGTTTAGGTTGTGTAATAGAAATTACATCTTTTTATAGTTTCTTAAATTTGATGATTGAATGTGTATAGATGCGGTAGGCTCTTAGGACTAAATTAATTTTTTTTTACCCATTAACAACTCATAACTAAAATTTAAAACAATTCATAACTTCATTCTAAAGTCTATGATATAATCAAGATAATTATAAGATTAGCAACCCCTAAGCTGAATGTTGATTATCTAACATCATGCATATCATCTTATGTCACTCTTGAATATGGAGGATCTCCATTCTTGCACTTTAGGGAATGCTTGACCTGTTAGAGCACTTATAACTCCTCCTCTTTCTAAATTGGCCAATAACTCAATTTCATCATGCATTTAGGCATAATTATCCCAAAACCTTTGTCCAAAATATCGCATAAAATGACATAAAATTTATAAGATTTTGCATTTTAGACTAAGTCATATGCTCATGCCAAACATGATATAGTCTCTTATGGAGTGAGTTTACAACTCTAGTCTCTTTCAAATTAAATAGCATCTTAAGCTATCTTGTAATGACATAAAACTGGCTTACATGGATTTAAAGTGTAGGAGGTGTTAGCTGGCGATCTCTCGAGGAGGTTGTAAGTCTAGGAGAGTCGGATGAGTTTATCCTCTCTTATTGAGGTAAACCATAATGTCCCTTTTCAATTATATTTAAGTCATGATTTTATCTTGTGCTAAAGCATCCTAAAATTAGGATCGAGGTTCCTTGTTTCCTTTGAGCTATGAGCATAAATCCCGACTTCTTAGGCATTTTCACAATCTTATGTTGATGGATTATATGCCCTAAAATTCTAATGAAAATCTCACTCAAACTAAATAAATCTCTCTTTCAAACATATAAAGCCTCACCATAGGATAAAATGGAATGCTCACTAGGCTTTTAGTATCATGAGTGGTCCCCATTTCTTTGGAATCTAAAATAAGTCTTTCCAATTGAACTTACCACTTGATTTTCTAAAAAAATACCCTATCCTTTGATAGCCAAATCATGAAATACTTAGAGATAATAGATTGACTACTTTATTTGAGAGTATTCTTAGAAAATCAACATTTCCTTGGATGTAATTAATTATGGAAGCTTGCATCCATAGGGAACTAAAAAACCTGGCATAAAATAAACTCTGCTTTACTTTTCCATGTAAAGTAGGGGAAAGATCTTTGGTATATATGAAGACCCACCTGCCTTAGGAGACCTTATTTGGTTATTTGGTCCATTATAGGGTGATGTTTCCTTATTTTGAGATGGTACATCATATCTCAATTTCATACCCGATCACTTCATTAAGTATCCCCTAAGATTTGTGTGGTGTCCACCTAACATCCGAAATAAAATACCATAAATTTTTTTGGGGACTCCAGTCAGGATAGTTCCTCTCTCCATATTTAGTAGTCAATCATTATCTCCAAGCATTGATAGTGGACTTATATTTTATATAAGTCCAAGACTATCTTTCATTCTGTTGGAAACCTTACTCATTTCATCCTTATGCAAGGGTGGCCAACATCTTTAGGTTTTAGGACATCACTCCAAGTAAGTCTTAAAACCCCTATTGGACCTCCAATAGGTAAAAGAAATTCAATCAAAGAAAATTATCCAACATAATATAAATCAAACAAAATTAAGAACCTCTTACCACTAGCTTGGTAAAGCAAGGTTCATCCAACATCTCCAAAATATCAAAGAAGTTCCAAAGCAAAAGCAAAAGTTTATTCTCCATTGTTTTCAAAATCTCTCCAAAATACAGACCCCATTTAGCATAATCAAATTTGTTAAATGAGGGTGCCACTTCATCAAAAAATCAAATAATAATCAAAAACAAAAGTCCCATTCTCAAATTCTCCAACAAGCAAATGGACCCCATTCAATTTAATCAAATTTATTAAATGGGGGTTTCAATTTAAAATCAACAAAAATCAAGTCAACAACATCCAAAGCAAGAGTTTAATCTTATTCTCTTTCAATAATTAGATTCTAGCACCATCTCTTTCTTCCTTCAGTCAGTTTTTCACCATGTCTTCTATCAAGCTAATCTTCTCCTTCTCCTCTAGCATGGATTTGGCCCTAAATCAAGTCATACTCACCACCGCCCCCATCATCAAGTTTAGCCTTGTCTTTGAGAATTTTGAGATTACTTGCGAGGGACCGTCCCTCACCACTATTAGCAGAGAGGAGGTGGAAGACAAGATGTCACTCCTATAGGTTGATTTGCACTATGATACTGAGTTCCCCTCTCTGATGAGGAAGGCTGTATAGGTTCCCTAGTTTTGCTAGTTCTAATAGTTGTGCCCATTCTGGTTTTGTCTCACCTCTATAGTCACCTCTACCCTAAAGGGGAAGACTGTCTTAGTTTTTGAGATAGTCTCCCTATTATTTGAGGTTAGTTCTTATTCATGATCATCCCCACTGACCAAAAGACAACACCGTAATAAGAACCAAAAAATTATGAGACATTATGAGCGTGTGGCAAAGGAGGTGGAAGAAGCCTCCCATGTGGCTGAGGAGGGTTCCCTTCATAAGACCTCTCTCCTTCTTGGTGGCAGTAGGTTTCACCCCCTCTCTGCTTCGGAGAGAGAGGAAAACTATAAGAGTATAATTGCATTGGCCCCACTTTCTGTAGAGTAAGAGACACCAGCTAGGGATAGGAGGAGGCCCTATCTGGTCGATCTATGCTCGGGGAGTTGGGAGAGCCCACAAATGCTCAGTCACACTTTACATGATTTGAGGAGGTTGATCCCTAAGTGTTAGAGATAAAATTCATAGAGAAGGCCATGGAGGCCAAAGTTGCTACTCAAGCAGGAAAGAGGGACTTGAGGAGGTTTGCTGCAGTAGCCTCCGCTTTGATTGACCATTCTGATACAGTGATAAAGCTAATCGATCGCATAGTACTCACTAGTTCCAATAGCTGTAGAAGGAGATCTCCGGCAGAGAGGTAGCCGTGTCCCCCCCCCCCCCACCCCTATTACACCGGTTCACTCACTGACCACCATCACTAGGCCATGTTCCCCCATCTAAAGTTTCCACCAAGTTCCACAAGCCCACATCTGGAGAGAGAGCACATCCCCCTTGGTGATCCAGTTATAACCCAAGGACCCCACTTCATCTACTCCACCTGTTGAGGTGAGGTTGAGCTCCCCCACTTGATCTTCCATCCCAACCATGGTAAAGAAAGAGTGGCAGTTGAAGAGTTTCATGGTTGCTCCACCACTGCAGTTGGAGGAGGAGAAGGGAGGGGATACTGAAATGACCCATATTATTGAGTCATTCAAGGAGAGTACTCTACCTATTTAAAGTATTTAGTGCATAGCTTCTATAGAGCTCAGTCTAATGGTTAGTCACCATTCAGCCTACATTCTAGTAGCACTGGATCAGGTGGATGGTCAATTCTTTGATGACATTTTAGAGGACTATCATGTTACGGTGAGGCAGAGGATAGGATGATCAATCTGACCAAGAAGAGGTTGATTTCAATGTTGATGAGGATGATATATTGGATGACTTGGTAGAAGTCCACATGGTAGATACCCAAGGATCCTTGCATAAGAAGCAACCTAGCTGGAAGGCATCAGAAGTTGAGGAGGGTGAGGCATTAGACTCAACTCAATGCCTCCTTCTACAAATAGAGTAGAATAATGATTAGATTGACAAAATGGAGAGAAGAGTGGAGGAGTTGATGGTGGTGGTCCTAGCCTTATAGAACGAAGCCCTTGTTTCATAACCTTCCCCATGGAGGTTGATCATCTGAGTTATATACTCTAAATCATCCTAAGTCCCTGTGGATGAGGATGACGTTTTCATAGGAAGGTTGTTGATAGTACCTCTGCAGGAAAATGAAGAAGATGGTAGAGCAAGAAGTGAAGGAAGCATTGCCCTAGGAGAGCTCTTCTTCTAAAGGGTAGACCCTACCGAGGAATTTGATGTAGTTCAATACCCCAAGGGTTTTTGCCACCATCCTTAAATGTCTTTGATGGTAGGGGAACCCAAGGCAGCACATAATCTATTTCAAGACTAGTTGTTGCAATGCTAGTGGTAGTGACACATTACTTTTTCGACAGTTTGTCAGTAGCCTATCAGGGGTAGCATTTGATTGGTATGCTGAACTACCTAACATTATGGTGAAGTCTTTTATAGAGTTAGAGCATGTCTTCATCAAGAAGTTTGCAGGAGTTCAATAAAGGGTAACTGTAGGAACCTTATCAAAGAAAAAAACCAAATGAGTCTCTTATTGATTATATTCTTAGAAGGCACAACCTAAGTAAGAAATATGAACCAAAACTATAGGAGTAGCATGCCATTGAGAATATACTCAAGAATATTTATGGCCTGGTTGTCTTCATGCTCAAGGGATTCACCATTAATACATTTGATAAGTTAATCAGCAAGGCAGCTAACCTATAAGAGGAAGCCAAATAGTTACCCTTCTTAGACCAGTCATCTAAGCCCAAGCCTCAAAAGGTCTTTGAGAAAAAGATAAGGATTATGGTGGTAGTTGATAAGAGGAAGCAATAAGTGAGAGTACAATTTAAGAGGCCTAGATTCCAATAGCCTCCACTACCAACCTCGTCTTCCACTACCTTGGCTTCCACAATGGCCACCGCCACCATAGCAGCCAACACAGCAATAATATCAGTATTCACTGCCAGGTAGTTACTTTCCTCCCACTCTTTCTAACAAACTCAACAAACCATAATCATTCAAGAGGGAGGTTGTCAAGAAGATCTTTAAGAACCTTCTTAAGAAGCCTGATTTTCAACTACCGGAGCCCAGAAAGCTAGAGGAAGTGGGAAAAAGTGATGATCCTAGCTATTGCCCCTACCACCGCATGCTAGGCCATGTCTTAGTGGATTGTTTCACTTTTAAGGATTAGCTTGAGCATAGCTATAAGTTAGGAGCTATAGTTATCACTAAGGAATACTTAGTAGAACATCTAGTTCTGTCAAAGCAATCTTTAGGGATACATCTGATCCTCTTAAGATAAAAGAAGTTTGAGATATCTCTCTCTCCCGAACCTCTAAAAAATTAATTTCTAAAAGCAAGAAACTTTCTATATAGGTGTCTGACTCAGTTCAAACCCCCAACATCAATGAAGGTTTTCCAGTTGTGAAGGATATCTTGGGGAGGGTGGAAGCCCAATAGTAGCAGTAAAAGCCATTAATTTCCTAGGATAGATACATGGTGTAACCACCATCCTAGTCTAGCACTCCTTCCACCGTTACTACCTCAACTAGCTCCTCCACCTCTAGTAGAGCATTGTATCGGCGATGAGGGCACCAAACCCATCATACCACTTACTTTTCTTGATTTCTACCATGTACCATTGCTAAAATTAAAGAAATCAATGAAGAAGACTAATTCCACTTACATCCTTTCTATATTTGGTGATCCTAATGATTTTATTTCAATTTAAAGCTCTCTAAGTCAAAATAATAATAACTCAAATAAATTTGATCAATCCCCTTCTGATTCAAAAATGTATTTCCCTTTTCTTAATCATCTAGGTTCACCTCTTGAGGTTAATTTGGAGTCATCCAACTTTGATGATCCTTTAGGAGAATTTGTAGGTATACTTAATGATAAGGTAGAACTTTCCACAAGTTTCTCATTTTAAGAAGTCACTGAAATCATCTCCATAGTGGCAAAGTTCTACATCCTCGGGTAGCACCTCAGGATAAGGAAAAATAGGTCATTAGTTCCAGTGAGCATATTGCCCTTCTACAGGATGCTCCACCAATAAATATGCTTATGGAAGACCAGCCCTAAGTTGATTATAAGATCCTCACACACCTTAGAAAGTCGCTAGCTAAGTTAAGCATATATGATGCCTTTATCTTATTCAAAGAGATGAGGGAGTCATTAATCAAAGCTTTGCTTGATCCAAAAATATGCTTAGCTCAGTTGACCACTACTGGAGAGGAGGCACATTTCTTAGAAAAAGTCTTTGGAGTTACATTCACGAATGAAGACCTACCTCTAGGGATGATCGAGCACAACAGTCCCTTCTACATTATAGTGGATGTTGGCAGATTTAGGCTATCTAGAATTCCTATTGATGTAGGTTCATCAGGTAACATTATGAGTCTAAGAACACTTTCCTACTTTAGGATAAATATCTCTAAATAATAAGTGAAGAGGATAATGTTAAAAGGATTCAATGAACAAGGCGAGAGGGCCTTAGGTTCCATAGTGTTACATTTGAAGATACATGAGTGGAAGACATATGCCAAGTTTCACATAGATTGAATAAATCTTTCCATGTTTTCTTGGAAGACCATGGATACATGAGAACAACATGATTCTACCATCTTTACATCAGTGCATTAAGTTCTAAGAGGTGGATTTGAGTATTGTGTCATAGGAGATCTCAAACCCTTTACAACTCATGAGGTCAGGATATATGAAGATGCAGTCTACTATCTCCCTAAGAAACAAAATGTCTTCTCTTGTGACCTTAGTTAAAATAAAAAAAAGAAAGAAAAAAAGAATAAAAATAAAAAGAAAAAGAAAATAAAAAGGAAAAGAGAAAGGAATGAGAAGAAGGCATTAGGGAGGAAGTAGAGCTCGAGATTAGATTATATCCACAGTTTGTTACTCCACTCAAACAAGTGGGGAGGATGACCCAATCCCTACTAGACGAAGATGTAAGTCGGAGGGAGTCCTGAGGTGGAAGGCCTACATACCCATCTACCAAGAGATTCATTCCGATACAACTCTAGATCTACATAGGCTTAGAATATAGTTTGTAGGATGATGAGTCTTATGCTTAGCACATCGACGCCTCTTCGATAGTAGATCCTATTGGAGGTGACACTGGAGCTAGATAGCGATGAAGATCCTAAGCACAACATGAGTGTATCCAAGTCTTCCTTATGTAAAACTATCAGGCGTTAGATAGGAACCTTAGCTGTAACCCCCCTTTTCTCATAAAAAGTTGAGTGTTTGGTATTTAAGGAAGCCCTTAAAGCATGTACAAGCACAAAGATTTAGAGGTTCTATCTAGAAGTAGCAACCTCAAGTTAAGAAGTTGAAGTGGAACTTGAGGATGATACATATAAAGAATTAATATAATTATTTTTGATTGGTACTCTCCTCATGTTCATAATTTAGTAAAGAAGGGTTTAATTCCATGTACATGGTCTAAGCAGTCAAAATACTTCAAAAGGTTATGGAATAACAAATGAAAGAGCTCTTAATCAAGACTAGGACTATGCTTTGGTAGGTGGGCTAATGATGATGACTAATATTTGGTCCTCACCAATCAATTTGAATCTAATAAGTTATTTTTAAATCACATTAACTTAGATGAAGAGGTGTGTTTAGAAACTTTAGATGATCCAAATAATTTCTAAGTCAAATATGCACCTTCAGAATTTGAAGAAGTTAAATCATCCATCATCAAACTTAGAAATCAACTTGGGAACTGAAGACAATTCACGCCCGACGTACATCAGTTCTTTGTTGAATGAAACTGACTTAGTTAGGCTACTCACTAAGTTTAAGGACTACTTTGTATAGAGTTATGAAGAAATGCCTAGATTAGCTCCTTACGTAGTGGTTCATAAGCTAGTGATACAACATGATGGTAACCTTATCAAGTAAGCTCCTAGATGCATGTGATTAAACATTGTATAACAGGTCATTTCTGAAGTCAAGAAACTGATCGATGTTGGTTTCATCCTGGAGGAAAAATACCTCACCTGGTTGGCTAGCCTCATCCCGTTAAGAACAAGAATGACCAAATTTGCATATGCATCACTTTTATGGATCTTAATAAGGCATGTCCAAAAGATGAATTTTCACTACCAATATCGGAGCTGATGGTAGACATTGCCTCAACTCATGCGATCTTCTCTTTGATGGATGGTTCATCTAGATATAACCAAATAAATATGACACCTAAAGATGAAAGAAACACTTCTTTTAGAACCCCAATCAATATACTACTACATGGTCATTTCTTTGACCTCAAAAAATCTGGCTACATATCAGCGAGCCATGACCTGAATCTTTGATGAACTCATTCATCATCAAGTTGAATGCAACATTGATGATCTTATGGTGAAGAGTAAAGAAAAGGAATACAATCTCATTTACTTGAGAGTAGTTTTAAGTGATTAAAGTAATACAACCTCAAAATGAACTCTCAAGTGTGAATTCAAAGCTTCAAGGAAGTCTCACGGATTGTTGTCAATACACGTGGAATTGAAATCGATCTAGAAGATTAAAGCGATATTAAAATGTCACTCCTAAAATTCTAACTCAACTCGATCATTCCATGGGTGGTTGATGTATCTAAGATGCTTTATATCCAACCTATCAAGCATATTCCAACCATTTTTAACACTAGTCAAAAAGGATGCCAAGTTTAAGTAAAATGATAAGTGCTAGCATGCCTTTGAAAGCATCAAACAATACCTCATAACACTGTCAGTTCTAGCTGCCCCAATTCTAAGAAAGCTTTTAATCCTATACAGAGTTGCATTGAATGACTCCATTGGTGCTTCATTGGCCCAAGCCAATGATGAAGGGAAAGAGAATGCCCTCTACTATCTCAATCGTCATCTAATACCTACTGAGGTAAACTATCCACCCATGAGAAGCATTGCCTACTTTAAACTTTGCTTCTCAAAAGCTATGACACTATATGCTTTCTTATAAAGTAAACTGGATTTCTAGAATCGATCCACTACAATATCTCATGACACGACTGATGCTATCCGGACTGTTGACATGATGGTACATAATTTTATTGTAGTTTGATATCACATTTGTACCCTTCTGTGCGGTGAAAGGATAAACACTCATGGATTTTTTAGCAGTACACCCACTTCCTGTAGATTCTTCACTTGTGATGATCTTTGCAATGAACAAATCATGAACTTAGGGGATACAAGAACTCGCCTCTAGGAGATGTACTTTAATGGTGTAGCTTCCACTCAAAGAGAAGAACCACATTCTACTCTTCCAGGTAAGGCAAAGCTAGGAATAGTTCTCCTAGTGCCAGACCTTGATATGATGAGATTCTTATATCATCTATTTGATCCTTGCACTAACAATGAAGTTGAATATGAGGTTTTAATTTCTAGTATGGAGTTAGCCATTTTGCTAGGCATCTAGAATATCAACATCTTTGGGATCAAGCTGTGGTGGTCAGATCGTTAGGTCTTAAAGCCAAAAACAATACCATAAGTACACCATGGAGCTTTTAGCTTAAATTCTAAAGGTCACAATCTACAAGATTCTTTGAGGAAAAATTATCAAAGAGGATGCTTTAGCTTGCCAAAGAATTGGCATGTTTGAAGGATGAGTCCATATCAATAGAGGTCCACAATAGGCAAGTTCGCCTCTTATTGATGTTGAGCTAATCAACAAATACTCTCTCGAAGGGAGGTTGACATTACCAAAAGGATGAAGAGCTATATTGAAGGCAACCCTTCATTAATTACCTAAACAAAGGAAAACTACCTTGAAAGAAGTCTCAAGCACATCAAGTGAAGCAAAGGGCACTCTCCTACACCCTCGTGGATGGTGTCTTATACTGGGAGTCCTTCAATCATCTGTGGTTACATTATTTAGATAAGATTGTGACTAGGGTACACTTAGGATTATGCATAGCTCATGAATTCGGTCCCAAGATGAAAGCCAAATCAAGAGACTTGGATATTATTCACCAACGATGATCATAGATTACATGGACATAGCAAGGCATTATCACCAGTGCCAAGTACATGGAGTTGTCCTACATCAACCACCAAACATTCTACATCCAACATTGGCCTCATGGCCATTTGAATGTTGGGATCTGATAGTGGGTCCGATTGATCCTCCTTCGTCTAAGGGTCACTAGTTCATCCTAATAGATATAAACTACTTTTCTAAGTGGCCAGAGGCGATTATACTTAAGGAGGTCAAAGCATAGCATGTGCTCTAGTTCTTTATGAACCATATCATTTATAGATTTGAGGTACCCCACCTAATCATATCCGATAATGATACCACCTTTAAGAGCACAAAAATTAACAACTTTGCTAGGAGACATAATATAGATTAGGGATACTATACCATCATTACCCATGGGCAAACAATCTAGAAGCTTTCAACAAAACTCTCATTCAAATACTTAAGAATATGCTCGACAATAATAAATGACAGTGACATGAGAGGTTAGTTGAAGCTTTGTGGGCTTATTATACCACCTATAGAACTCCAGCCTAATCTATCCTATTCTCCTTAATGTACGGGTCCGAGGCCATTCTATCATTAGAAGTCTAACTCCCATCATTAAGGATAGCTTTGGGTAACAAGATTTCCACTGAGCAGAACACCAACCTATAGTTAGAAGAACTCGAAGGTTTGGAGGAGAGGCACTTACGAGCATGCCAAAACCTCGAGTTATACAAGGTAAAGATGGTTCAAGCTCATAACAAGTTGGCCCGTCCTAGAGATTTTCAAGTAGGAGAGTATATTTTAGTTCTATGAAGACCAATTGTTGCCCGTCGTAAGATGGGAGTCAAGTTTGAACCCACTTGGGAAGGCCCTTTCACTATAGAAAAGGCCTACCAAGGTGGATCATATCACCTCATCAACCACCAAGGAGAATGTCTAATGCTTCCAATCAACAGACTATATCTAAAAAAATACTATCCATAAAATAGTGCTCAAAATAAATTTCATCAATAAAATTCCTCTTTTCTCAAATATCTCTTCAAATTGAATGTTTTCAAATTACCAAACTTCCGTGGTGTGTGTAGGGAAGGTATAAAAGAACTCGAGCGGCATCATATCCATCATTAACATATCACAAACACAAAATTGCACACAAATACAAACAAATCAAATACAAATCCCATTGCTTTGGGCTACGTTGTGTTGAGATAAGTCCCCAATAGCTCTCACTGAGTTGCTCTAGGTCGGCTCGATTCACTAAATAGTGTGTCACCTAGTGGAATTTCTTCTTAGGAGGATGTGAGTCCCCATACTTTCTTCCTAGCATCACCACTTTAAATCAATGAGCACCTTGTTAGTATGGTATGCTTTATTGCACGACCAATAAGCTACCTTGATGTTGGCTTTGTTTAAGAGGATGTGAGACCCCGAGCTTTCTTCTTGATCTAGCCACCATTCACTGATTGGGTCTGAGTTTATATTTGAGGATTATGGTAAGACCCCTAGTGGCTCCTCTTTCTCCTGACTACTTCAAGTTTGGGTCTAGTCCTTCTTTGTGATTCCCCACTTGGTAGTTGCCCCAGGTGGGATAGTAATTATCTTCTGATGACTATCTAATGATTAGTTACGCTTAGGGAGGATGTGAATCCTCAATGCTTTCTTCCTAGATTGATCGTTACAAACTAATGAGCACCTTAGGTTGGCTGGTGTTTTCTTTGTGATGGAAACCCACCCAGTGGATATCACCACTCAGGAAGATGTGAGTCCCCACATTTTCTCCCTGAGCCGTCACTATATACCTATAGGATTTATATTTTAGGGATTAAGATAAGACCCCTAGAGCCACCTTCCCTGTGGTATTCTATTTGTATTATGTCTTCATGACCTGCCCATACATGACCCAGGTTCTACCAGTTGACTGTTCCCCTTTCCTAGTAGCCACCCCTATGGTTGGAAGTTATGTACTATGGATGTATAAACTCTCCCTTAGGCTAGTAAATCTGAGATAGGCCAAAGCTCCCATGGCTCCTTCTTAGTGTGGCTCTCACAAACAGTTCTATGCTAAACAAACAAACAAAATAAAACTCTTATGGATTAGGATAAGACTAGGTACCTCTTCCCATGCAGAATTCTATCTTTTGGACAAAACTCCCTATAAGAATGCCTTCACTACTAAGTTGAGATAAGACCCGAGGCACTCGCTTTATAGTTTCCCTAGATCAAGTTTGACTTGTTGTGCCATCAACAAATGCTAATGGCTATTCTACTTTGGAAGATGTGAGTCCCCAAGTTTTCTTCCTAGTATAGCCATTAGAAATGATGGGAAAACCCCAGGTTCGATCTATACTCCTCTAGTAGACTACCCTTTTAGATTAGTAAATCAAAGGTAGGTCCACATATAGCTCCTCCTTAGTGCGGTTCATCACAAACTCATAAGGTCCAAGTCAAATCAATCAAATTAAATAAAAGAAATTTGAACTTATATCCTCAATAGTCAAATCCAAACCAAAATGAAACCCAAAATTCAAATCAAATCAAAATTAAATTAAATCAACAAACCAAATCAAAAAATCTAACCAAATCTATATCCTAGTAAATCCTTTTCTAAATTAATCAACCAAATTTAAATTAAACCAATCAATAAAATCAATTCATTCAATAATAAATTAAATCAAATAAAACAAATTCAATCCAACCTACATCCCTAGTGGATTCCCTTCAATAAGGGCATAAACTAAATAAAAAAAAATCTAAATATGTATCCCTAATGGATCCCTCTTTCATAAAATCAAACAAATCAAACAAACTCAATTAAATTTGTATCACCGAGTTCTAATCAAGTCCAATCAAAATAATATTCAATCTAACCTCAATCCCCTAGTGGATCTACCCTTTATTCCATTGGCATAAATCCTATAATCTAATCAAACTTATGTGTGAATCCCAAAGGATCTTCCATCATGTCCTTGACAAGAAACCCATTCTCAACCAATCAAACCAAATCTACTCATCTCGCCATGCCATTAGCATGATAGTGGATTACATCACGTTATGATTCATGGTTCCATCTACCATTCCATTTGGTTATGGATGATCATCCTTAGTGCTTGTGATCTTCCTGTAAGCTATTGATCATTTCAATCAATGCCAATTTGTGCGGTGTATGTTGTCCATTACACCACACCTATTAGGGGTCCTTTTATTGACCCATATTCTAATCCTATGGACTCAATCCAAAGCTCCTTCAATTAAACCAAATCTGATCGATTTCCACAAAAGCACTTCAACCATTCAAATCTATATTTCAAACCCTTCCAAGACCGATAATCAAATCAAACCAACCAAATCAATTCATTCAACCCAACCTAGCCCATTTGGCCCAAAGTTTCCAAATGAGCCAAAATCCAAATAAATTTAAATCAATTGCAATCAATCCTAAATCAATTATCAAACTTAGCCCAACTCATTTCAACCTAATCCAACTTAAATTTACCCATTTGGTTCACTTGACCCAAAGTGACTTAAAGAACTCATTTGATCCAAACTCCAATCCAACCCAAATTGGATTTAACCAACCCATTCAATACCTTCTACAATGATCATTGATCATCCATTGCAATCAATTGGGTCAAACCAAGCTAATTTGTCCACTTGACCCAAGTTGACCCAATTAGCCTACATGAACCAAATTGAGCAAAACTTTATTCCAAACCCAACTGATTAAAATAATTGCTTCCAATCAATCATGGATTGAGTATTGAATATGATTTGATCATCAATTGGACCTAGAAAAACCCATTTTATCCCTTTGACCCAAGTTGACCCAATTTGACCTAAAGGACCAAATTGGGCCAAATCAAATCTAAATCAAATTCATTGAAACCAATGACTCAAATAAATCATAAATTACTCATTGAATATGATCAAAGCTTTTAATTCAATCCAATTTCATCAACAATTGACCCATTTAGCCCAAATTGACCTAAAGGGTCAAATTGATCTAAATCATTCCCAAATTTAAATTAATTTAAATCAACACCTACAATCATCTTCAAATCATCAATTGAACCTAAACCATCCCCTAACCCAAGCCACTTTGGCCAATTTGACTAAATTTGTCAACTTAGCCCATTTGACCCATATAAATACATATGAGCCAAATTTAAATCTACTTCAAATCAAATCAAACCATTTGAACCTAAACACCCCAAGTTATCATTTGAACATGGCCTAACCCTTCTTGACCCAATTTGACTCATGGGTCAACCTAGCTAATTGAGCCAAATTTGACCTACATGGGTCAAATTGAGCCAAACTCAACCAAACTTGGCTTGACCCCCACCCTTGGGTCACCATGGGTCAGCCCATATCAAACCCAACTAACCTTGAACCAGAATTAGCCCAAAACCCAATGGGTTAACCCCTCAAAATGGGGAAAAATCTACATTTGGATGGTCAAACTCACTCTCCTCCCCTTAGTAGCCACCATAAGCTCAAATTGGAGGACATGGCTCACGACCCAAAGTTGATTGAACCAGCCATGAGCCAAGTGGAGGTGAGCTAACTAAAGCCACCACATTGGAACACTTGGAGGAGGTACACTCCACCTCAACCCTTGCCACCCACTCCCTGCCATCAACCAATCAAGGCGCACCACTTCAGCCCATCACTAACATCTCCAACCACCTACCCCGGCCGGACGACTATAAAAATTGAGGCAATCCCAACTGTTCAATCCCTCTGAGAGGAGAGCATACTCCTCCCCATCTCATTCCAACCATACCTAATGCTTTAGTGAGTCGATACAATCTTCCCCATAGTATTCTTGAGTTCCCTTGAGCTTCCCACTGCACAGATGAACTGAGAGCCCCTTCTTCTTCTAACTCCACCTAAACTCTACCAAAATTAACTTTGCTCATACCTTCCTCACGCTCTAGTGAAGCAAAATGAATCTATTCTCGATCGATTAGAGCACCGGAGACCACTCCTAGACCAAATCTGGTGACATTTCTAGTGGAGCTTAGTCCATAGAGGCACCGGTGGGGAGGAAAGTCATGAGCTTCTTTTGGCAATCAAAAATCCCATAAAGTGTTGGTCTTTAAAGAAATCATATTTTATGCGATTTTCATCATAGGATCTCTTTAGATCTATCCCTTGAACATTTTGGAGTCATCCGATGCCTCACGAGCCGGAATAATCGGCAGAGAGGGTGGACGATGTCAATCTTCCATCACTTGGGGATGAAGGATCATTCGTCCATTCCATGTGATTAGAATGGATGGTTGTGATTAATCTGATAGAAAATTTGAGTTTAATCCATTAAAAATTGTGGGATTAATCCCCACCATTCAATCCAAGATCAGATGGTGAGACAAAGCATCCATCATCGGACTCGATGCCGTTGGATGGTTTAAGTGGCCAATTCCACATGGAAATAGCTGCCATGTCAACTCAAAGGCACCAATGAGATTAGGGATTAATTAAGATTTAAAATATCAT
The DNA here is from genome assembly GCA_021442155.1 of Cymbidium sinense. Lineage (NCBI taxonomy): Eukaryota > Viridiplantae > Streptophyta > Magnoliopsida > Asparagales > Orchidaceae > Cymbidium > Cymbidium sinense. The sequence goes on from CM038233.1 coordinate 38,239,112, forward strand.
TTTGAACTTCAAAAATTTATAACTAATTGTAGAGAAATACTAAAAATATGAGTAAACCCATTTTAGAAAGGGTAAATAGATGAGATTTTAATTAAAATATTTTCCTTATGGTTTGAACAGGTTAAAGCTTAATTTTTGAAGTTTAATTTTAATTAAGTCCTAATTATTAAGAAAACATTAAAAATTAAGCAATTAATGATTATTAATAATCAATTAACAATGAAATAGTGGGGGAAGGATTAGGACCTCTTTCCTAATTAGTTTCCCAAATCCATTTCATTAAGGAGGGTAACTAATTTATAATTTATTAAGGCTCAAATAAGCCATTAATTATGAAATTAAATCAAATTAAAATGGTAGATAGATCAAATAATCTAATTTGAATTTATGGGTTCCTCTTTATATGTATAATAATATAAAGACTCTTAAAAAAATTATGATTAACCCATGGGTGTGAGAAAATCAATAAGTACTTAATTAGATTCTTTAATTTAACTAATATTTAATTATAAGCCTTACTATTAGGGTCCCTAACTACATTGTAATTTTAATTTCGATTGCATATCATTGGATGCTTAAAGTTAAATGATTAATCAAATTAAAGAAACACTAGAAAGGGAAAGTAAATCATTTGCTTATGATTCAACCTTAATTAATTCATTAAAGTTACTTAATTATATTTCTTTAAATGTATTAACTCAGACATGGGATGGGGTAAAACATCAAATGTTTCTCCTCTTTAAGCTTAATAACTCAAAATAAAAAAATCAAATTCCATAAGAAGGAACGATTTTCCATAAATGATTTTATTTAATGTAATTATCCTTAAGAATTAGTTTAGTTGATTGAATTATGTGGAAGTGTTCAACCATTCCTTTTAATTCTTCATAGATGTTGTATGTCATTTGATATCATACATTCATGCTTTCAAAAAAAAATAATCAATTGAATTTATTTATGTAAAGTTGCATGTGTTGGATTAATCTTATTATATGTGTGATTGTTATCACTAATAAATTTTAAAATTATTTTCAAAGTTATAAATTGATAATAAAAATTTGGATTGATATTAGCTATGATTACTACATAGGATTTGCATGTGCTTATAATTTAAACATGTTAAAGTATTATTTTATCTTTATGATTCATGTATGGGTTTACATATGTTTGAATATTAATAAGTATATAGTCTGGACATTCCAGGAATAAGAGGCTTTAAGTAGCCCTAAGGAGGTCATATATTATCTCACTTGCCTGGTTTAAACAAAGGTAGGAAGTTATTTAATTTTACTCTTATGTGTACTTATATTAGGATTTGGATAGAACCTTAGTTTGCATGTATAAATAATTCAACCAAAATATAATATTTTCATGATTTTCATTCTCATAATTGTGAGTGCATTCAAATGTATTTAAGATATCAAGTATATAATATAAACATCCCAGGAATACTAGGCTTTAAGTAGCCCCAAGGAGATCTTAGATTATCTCACTTTCTTGGTTTAAATAATGTCACACACTTGCTTAAAACTTTAATACATGTGTGTGTGTGTATTTAAGTAAAGAATAAAGATCTATCTTTTCTATTAAAGCATATGCATTCATAATCATTTAAGTGTGCCACAAATACATTGTATGTATAGGTATGTTAAGTCTTAAATCATATGCATGATTATTGATGATGAAAATAATTGTGCAATAATTTTTTTATGGTGGCAATTCAACTTCATTAATCTTAAGATGCCTTTCATATTGGATATGATTCCTTAAGATTAACCCAAACTTAGGAATAATAAAACACTTAGTAAATCATAAATTAAATGAAATCAAATCATAACAATATGCTTTAGAAAATGACTTAAGATAGGGAAGAAAGAGGTTAAGCCTCTTTTTACAATGTTTAGATCCTAAGTAAATATCAAGTGAAATCAAAGAAAATTAAAATTCACAAATTCTCTAAATAACTTAAAATGAAATCACCCTTAATGTTTAACTTAAATAATTCTAACTTTTAGATAATCATAATTCAAAGGCCTAGCTAAGTCATACCACTCTAAGCCTAAAGACACATTAGAATGCTAAGTCACTTCTAGTTAGGATGGTGTATGTAATGAAGTGATGTTTTGTTCTATGATGTAATATTTTAGATTGAATGTTAGGATTGTGGTATGTAGACTAGATGTTAGGCCATTTTTAGCCTAATGTTATTTTTTATAGGGGATTATGCTAAATGAGCATATAAAAATAAATATAAATGTTTCTACTTTCAGGTTGCTTAGCCCTTTAGTATAATCCATGATTAAGACAGGTGAACATAGTTACCCATGTGTGAGGTGCTAAGTCCAAATTATAAAATATAATTGATTGGGAATGTATGTTTGTTTAGCTTACATCTATTTTGCAGGTGTAGTTAGATTTACTCTTCCATAAATATGTAATTTTGCAATAAAAAATTATGATTAGTGCTATGGGGATTAGGAGGCGGTGGCTAGAAGGCATAGTCTTTAATGGCCATATGAAGCCTAGGACAATCAAATTAAGAAGAAAAAAAAGAAGGAAGAAAGGAAAAGCAAGGAATGAAGACCCCCATAACATCTAATTTAATTTCAATTGTAATATTCTTTTGCAATCTAGGTTGTATAAGGATAGAGCTCAGCTACCCAATTTTCTCTTTTTTTCAAGGTGTACAGTGGTACCCGACCATACCAGCCTTTTATTCTTCTACATTAATCTAAATGTTTGAATATTATGTTTAGATTATGTAATAGAAATTGTACCTTTTTCATAGTTTCTTAAACTTGATGATTGAATGTGTGGCCTAGATGTAGTAGACTCTTAGGACAAAATTAAAATTTTTGCAAAATTAATAACTCATAACTAAAAACTTAAAACAATTCATAACTTCATTCTAAAGCATAGGATATAATCAATATAATTAAAATATTAACAACCCCTTAGTTGAATGTTGATTGTCCAAGATCATGCATATCATCTTATGTCACTCTTGAATATGAAGGATCTCCATTCTTACACTTTAAGGAATGCTTCACTTATTAGAGCACCCCCTTATGGTAGAGAACTCCTCCTCTTTCTTATTTGGCCAATAACTCAATTTTATCATGCATTTAGGCATAATTGCCCCAAAACCTTTGTCCAAAATATCGCATAAAAATGACATAAAATTTGTAAGATTTTGCATTTTAGACTAAGTCATATGCTCATGCCAAACATAATATAGTCTCTTAAGAAGTGAGTTTAAGACTCTAGTCTATTTCAAATTAAATAGTAGCTTAAGACATCTTGCAATTACATAAGATTGACTTACATGGATTTAAAGTTTAGGAGGTGTTAGCTAGCAACCATTCCAAGCAGTTGTAAGTCCAGGAGAGTCAGACGAGTTTATGCTCCCTTGTGGAGGGAAACCATAATGTTCCTTTTTGAATAGATTTAGGTCATGGTTTTAGCTTGTGCTAAAGAATCCTAGATTTAGGATCCAAGGTTGCTTGTTTCCTTCGAACTACAAGCATAAAATCCTCACCTCTTAGGCCTTTTCATGATCTTATATTGGCGGTTTGTAGCATTGATGAAAATTCAACACAAATAAAAATAAATCTCTCTTTTAAACATATAAAGCCTCACCATAAGATAGAATTGAGTGCTCACTATGCTTTATAGTATCATGAGTGCTCCCTACTTTTCTTCCTTTGGAATCCAAAATAAGTCTTTCCAATTGAACATTCCCACTTGATTTTCTAAAAAATATATAATCCTTTGATTATCTAACCATGAAATCCATGGAGATAATTTAGAGTATTCTTAGGAAATGTCCCTTCCCTAGGATGTAATTAACTATGGGAGCTTGCTTCCATAGGGAACAAAGAACCGACATAGAATAAACCTTATTTTACTTTTCCATGTAAAGAAGGGAAAAGTTTTCCAGATATATGAAGGCCCATCTGCTTTAAGAGTCCTTATTAGGTGATTAGGTCCATTATAAGGTGATATTTCCATCTTTTGAGATGGTACATCATACCTCAATGTCATACCAATCACTTCATTAAGTACCCCCTAAGATCTGTGTGGTGTCTATCCGGCATCCAAAATGAAGCACCACAATATAGTGGGCAGTTGTGGTCAATAGTTCCTAAGAGTAGATTTTCATCTAAAAATATAACTCCTAAAACCTCTTTGTTGTAGCAAGCCTTTTATTCTATTACAGAAGTAGTGGTTAGGTGAATTAAGCATATCTCAGAATCTAAAAGAGCCTTTATCAAAGACTCCCTCGTCTCTTTGGATAAGGCAAGGGTGTCATATATGCTTCACCTAGCTGGCAACTTTCTGAGGTGGGCTAGTACATTATAGCCATGTTTGAGCTGATTATACATAAGCATATCTTATGCTAGAGCATCTTATAGAAGATCTATTTGTTCACCAAAACCAATGTCTAATTTTTGTGTATGTTGAGGCATCATCCTGGGAGGTAGAACTCTTCCACTACAGAGGTTAATTTCTATAATATCTTTATGGAGGAAATTATAGTTGCATCTTTCTACTCATCGGGGGAGCCCAAAGCTTCTCCTAATAGATCTTTAGAGTTAGTTGACTCCAACTCTCTCTTAATAAGGGCTCTGTAAATATTTAGGATAGGGATGTCATTATCAGAGTGGAAGTCATCAAATGAAAAGACTTAATAAAAATAATTTTTGTTATTGAAATTTGAAGAGTTATTAGTAGAATTGATATTATAAGAATCATTTTCACCATAAAGAGATAAGATATAAGTAGAATTCTTTTTTTACTTTATTTGCCTCGGTGGTAGAAAATAAAACTCAGACAGAGTAAGTGACATGAGTGGCTTGATGCTCCCATCTGCAGACACTATGCTCCTCAAAGTAGAGGTAGGAGGAATGATAGGTAATGTTTCTACTAATTTATCCTAGGTCTATATGGGCTATTTTTGCTTAGCATTTTTTATCTATGAGTTGGCCTTCACAACTTGTAGACCTACAAGTGGTGTGGAGGTCTGAGCTAGTTCCATTACCTGCAAAGGGATTTTTGTTACTTAAAAACTAATTTTAGCAGAGGTTCAAGATAAAGAAATACCCCAACCTTCTTCAATCATGAGAGGATCAAGTGATTCCCTAGATATTACTTTGATAAAACCAGTGGTATGTTCTACTAGTATTCTTTAGGTATCACTATGGCTCTAGATTTATAGCTTCACTTGAGCCAATAATTGAAGGTAATACAATCCTCTAAGATGTGTCAAAGCATGTGGTGGTAAGGGTAAAAATTAAGATCATCACTCTTGCCCACTTCCTCCTACCTCTTGGGTTCAGGTAGCTGGAAATCAGGCTTCTTAATAAGTTTCTTAAAATTTTTTTTGATTACCTCCTGCTTAAATGACTAAGGCTTATTTTACATTTTAGTAAGAGTAGGTGGAATGTAGCTACCCGACTACTGGTAAGGGTACTAGTATCATTGGGGTTGTGCACTTGAAGGAAAAAGTGGTGGCAGCTGGGACCTAGATCACTCGAGTTGTACCCACATGGGCTATTTTCCTTTGTCAACTATAGAGACCATCCCAAGTCTTTTCTCTAACATCTTCAATGGCTTTGTTTTATAGGGGACTCTAAAAATGCGCTTAGCTTCTTCCTAAAGGTTGGTTATTTTGCTGATCAATTTCTCAAAAGTTTTAATGGTGAAACCTTTGAGCATGAATGTCATTAGGCCATGGATATTCTTGAGTAAACTTTTAATAGCATGATGCTCCTGAAGCTGAGGTTCACAGTTCATACTAAGGTTCCTCCATCTAAGAATATAATCAACTAGGGACTCATTAGATTTTTGTTTTTCAACTATTAGGTCCCCTACCGTCACATTCTATTAGACTCCTGCAAACATCTTGATGAATAGCTGCTCCAACTTAGTAAAAGTCTTCATTGACCTATTAGACAGTTCTACATACCAATCAAATGGTACACTTGCTATGATACTAAGAATCTATCTAAATAGAAGAGCATCACTGCCTCTAGCATTACAATAACTAGCTCTAAAATTTATAATGTGTTGCCATGGGTTCCACTATCATCAAAAAATTTAAAAGATGGTGGCACAAACCCCTTGGGATACTGCACTACATAAAATTCCTCTGAGTAAGGTCTCCCCTTTGGAATTGATGAGGCCCCTTGGGTTTGCACCAATGCCTCCTTAACATATTGTTCTACCAATTGATTGATATCTTACTCGTGAAGAGCTGCACTTTCCATACCCTTCATATGCAAACTTCTTGCATCTTCATCCAAAGGATTAATGTTTTTATTTCTATCCACTACATGCACTAGCTCAAGCTTATCTGCCCCTATAGGTGTGGTTTAAGGGACTGGACTATATCCTTAAAGAGATAGGACTCGACATCAACTCTTCCACCCTTTGCTCCATATGGTAGTTGGTCATCATTTTATATTAGTTGGTGCAAAAGTTGCTAAGTTAAGTCTAGCGTCTGGCCTTCCTCAACTACAACATCTTATACATTATGGGGGTATTTTTGTTCTCTATCTAAGGACCCTCGAGTATCAACCATATGTATCTCTGTTGTGCCATCTAGAAGATCATCCTTATTACCATTCAGATCTACCATGCGTATCTCATCAGTGATCATCCCCAACTATCACCTTGGTGTGACACAATAATCCTCTAGTATGTCATCTAAAGATCAATCTACCCAACTTGGGACTACTGGAACATATACTGAGTGATCACTACAAGTAACTAGATCCTCTGCATCAGATCCCTCTCTAGAACTACCTATTCATCTAATTGGTATGAAAATTGGTCGTTCAGATGTATTTCCTCCCTCCATTAGGTGATCATGGTGGGGCCGTGATTAGACTCTTGGGCCACAACGCCCTCTTCCTTGCTAGTAAAATATGAGATCAAATGGGAGAACCTAACCTCATACCACTAGCAAGAGAAGAGAAAGGTTGGCTGTCAGGATGTAGTCTAATCACTAGAGGTGGGGTGTGCTTTCCTCTAGACTGCTTTTGATATTTTATGGGGACTTCGGATGCTATCACTTGAATAGGAGAGGAAAATCTATGAACAGAGCGATGTGGTGGTGATCGCACTAATTATGGTTCCATAGATGCCCACCTCTCTAAGTCGACAATGAGTATAATCTAGGCAGATTTACTTATACGATCAGAATATTATAAACTATGGTGTCTATCCATTAATATAGAAGCCACTAACTACCTGGCAAACCTCCTACTTTCACTTTAGCAGCCTGAACTGCCACTTTGGCCTTTTTGGACCTCCCTTCTCTCATCTGATCCAGCACACATTCTAGGATGGTTGTTCTTAAATTTTCCACTACTTGATTTCGGACCATTTGTGCTTTATTCCCATATGTTTAAAATTGACCTCAAACTAGCATGTGTTTCCTCTCCTATCCCTAGTTGGTGTTTCATTCTTAAATGGACATGGTGTTATATGGCAATGTGTTGAATGCATTCCTCTCCCTTAGATATAGAGAGTGGGTGAAACCTACTTCCTAAAAAAATGGAGAGGTCTCATAAGAGGACCCACCCTCAGCCATTTGGGAGGAGGTATCTATCTCCTATGACATCCTTTCATATAGCTTTTCAACATTCTATTATTTTTCCTGATGAGGAAGAACTTACTTCAAAGATAGATGGAACAATGACTGGCTTAATCTTGTCCTTCCCTTTAGAGGTTAAGGCTATTTCGGGTATTCCCTCAATCCTTTCTATTCTACTAATGGTGGAAATAATGGGTGGTAGTGGTAAAGTGGGACCTCAATAAAATTTCTTTTTAATGAGGGAAATTCTACTTACATTATCAAGTCAAACTATAGAAAGGGTTTCTTATCTACCACCTCTTCATGATTAATAGGTAATGGCTTGGGCATTATAGATGACCTTGCAATTATCAAATCCCAGCCCAAACTTAATGATAGAGGAATTGATGAGGAAGGCCTGATCCACGACCAAGTCCATACTAGTGGAAAAGGAGAAAATGAGCTTGTCGTATGACATAGTATCTTAATGTAAGTTGGTTGTTGTTATAAGGTTGTCTGATCCTATTGAAAGAAAGCAACATTGATTATCTATATAAGCCACATAGATTTAGTATTTTAGCACCACACTCATTAAATAGAATTATGAGGGGTGGGGTTCTGAAAGATTAGGGGAGACTCTTATTTGAGCTTCAAACCACACTATTGAGTGAGTTTGGAAGATTTTATAAAGATTCATGATTCTAGTTTATCATTCTTGAGCATTGAAATTAGTTCAAGGAGATGATTAGGTATTTTGATGGCTTTAGTGATTAATCAAAAATCCATGGAATTAACTAGTTTGGGAATCTAATGAGAGGTTCTAAAACCTACTCATTAGCTAGTGATTAACAAGAGGTCGTAGAACAAATAAAGGATGTTGGCAACACTTGCCCAAGGAAGATATGGACAAGACATCCAACAGAATGAATGGTAGTCTAAGCCTATGAATGGAATAAGCATACTATCAATATTTGGAGATAATGATTGACTACTAGAGATGGAGAGAGGAACGCTCCTTTGCAAAGTCACTAGAAAAATTTATGGTGTTTTAATTTAGAGTCTTAGGGACACCACACAGATCTTAGGAGGTACTTATTGAAGTGATTGGGTGAGACATTAAGGTACAAAGTACTATCTCGAATGAACCTAAGCACCTAATAAGGATTCCTAAGGAAGATGAGTCTATATATATACTTGAGATTCTTTCCCTACTTTACATGGAGAAGTAAAAAAGGGTTTAGTTCATCCTGGATTCTTTATTTTTCTATGGAAGCAAGCTTCCATAGTTAATTACATATTAAGAAATAGGCATTTCCCAAGAACACTCTCAATTAAAGTAGTCAATAAGTATCTCCAAAGATTTCAAAGTTGGACCATCAGAAAATTGAGTATTTTTAGAAGCCAAGTCAGAAAGTTCAAATAAAAGGACTTAGTTACATATTTTAAAGGAGAATAAGTAGGAAGCACCCATGACACTCCTAGTGAGTGCTTCAATCTACCCTATAATGACTGTTTATATTTTTGAAAGAGAGAATTTACTTTAATCTAAATTGGAATCTTATTAGAATATTATGACTTTTAGTCCAACAACACAAGGTTATGGAAATGCCTAAGAGGTGAGGGCTTATACTAGCCTGAAGGAAATAAGTAACCTCATAACCTAAATCTAAAATGCCCTAGCACAATCTAGAAGCAAGACTTAACTCTAATTGGAAAAATGGGACATAATGGTTTACCTCCACAAGAGATAATAGACTCATCCCAACTCTTCTAGACTTATAACCACCCAAACTGGCTGCCAGCTAACACCTCTTATGATTTAACCATGTAGACTAGTCCTATGTAGATGCAAGATAGCTAGGTTGTTATTTAATTAGGAAGGAGACTAAGGTTTTGAACTCACTCCCTAAGAGACTAGATAAAGTTTGATATGTAAGCATAACTTAGACTATTGTTAAAAATTTACAAATTTTGGATTATTTTGACACATTCATTTTGGACCAAGGTTTAGGATAATTATGCTTATATGCATGATGAAATTAAGTCATGAGCCAAATCAATTAGCGGTGGTGTTCTCCACTGCAAGGGATTGCTCTCAAAGGTCAAGCACATCCACTATCATGCATGAGTAGAGATCCTTCCTATTTAAGAGTGACACAATATGGTATGCATATTGTGATAATATATCATTTAGTTAAGGGGTTGCTAAATATTTTATTTATCTTGATTATGAACCAATGCTTTAAGATGAGGTTGTGAGTTATAATAAATTTAGTTATGTGTTATATAGTGAGAATAGAAAACTTAATTATATCCTAAAGAGCCTACCTCATCTAGGTTACACATCAAATCATCACACTTTGAGAAACCTATAAAAATATGCCATTTTTATTGCACAAACTAAACACAATAATCAAACATTCAGATTTTCATAAATAAATAAAAGGCCGATGTGGTCCGATTTATAATACACCTCAGAAAAGAAAAGAGATTGTGTATCCAGTTCTACCATTATACAATGAGGATTATAATTAAATGTTACAATTAAAATAAATGCTATGGGGGTCTTCAATCTTATGCTATTCTTTCTTCTACTTGGATTAGTTTGCTCTAGGCTTCATGGGGCCTCCCAAGTCTTTGCCTTCTAGCCACTATTCATCCTAAACCCCATAGCATATATTTTTGAAAGATGAAATCTAACCACACCAGCAAAATAAATATTAGCTAAACAAACATACAAAATAAATAATTATACTTAACATATTTGGACTTAGCACCCTACACTTGGGTAGCCAAGCCCACCTATCCTAATTGGATTATGCTTAAGGGCATAAGCAGCACCTGTAAGAGAAAACATGTATATTTATTTATTATTACAATGACCCTTTTAACAATAAAATATCATTAGCCTACTAATGACTTAACATCCGACCTACACAAATAATCATAACATCCAATCTAAAACATTACATCATAAAATAAAACACATCATCATAACTTACACCTAACTTAACACTATAATCGAGACTTAACATTCTAATGTGTGTAAGGCTTAGTGTGGTATTTCTTAATTATGCTTTAAGAGTATGATTATCTAAAGTTCAAGAATTATTACCATTAGGGATGGCTTCACTACAAATCTTTCAATGAATTGACTTGTTTAAAATTTACACTTTCTTGGTTCATTTGATACTTACTTAACATCTAATTATTATAAAGTGAAGAAGAGGTTTGATCCCTTCATCCCTACTCTAAGTTATCTTTAAAAGGTAAATTATTATGGCTTTAGTTTATTTGATGAACCACTTATAAACACTTTATGAAGCCTAAGTTTAGATTAAGTTTAAGGAATGTTATTCAAACATGAAAGGCATCTTAGGATTAACAAAATTGAGTGTCACATGAATGAATAACATTCCAATACTTCTTTTCATTATCAATAGCATACACACTTCTTCATTTTATTATTGTCTTCTTTCTTAATAATATTTGATTTAATATACATATTTGTACATGCAATACTTATTCATATTTTGCACACTTGATGATCATTATTGCATAAATTTGGTAGAAAAGAAAGATTTTGATTTATAGCTAAGCATATGCAAACATGTATTAGAAATTTAAGCAAGTACATGTCATTATTAAACCAAGGAAGTGAGATTATGTAAGTCCTCTTAAACTCTCATATTCCCAGGATGTCTAGACTATATACTTACTAATTCAAATACATGTAAATATATCCACAAGCATAGAAATGGAAACCTTGCAAGGTTATATAAAAAAAAAAATCTTTTGTTCATGTAAGGCTTCGGGACATGAAAAGCAAAGTTTTATTCTAAATTCTAGAACATGCATACACATAAATAAAATTAAGCAAGTACGTGCCATTATTAAACTAGCAAAGAGATAATATAAGTCCTCCTTGGGGATACTTAAGGCCTCATGCTCCCAGCATGTCCAAACTATACACTTGCCAACTCTAATATATGTAAACATGCACAAAAAACATAAAGATAAAATAATCATTTACTATCTTTAAGTTATAGCTAAATGGAAACTTTATTAGACATTTATAACAACATCAACAACAACATTAAATAGTTTTAAAATTAATTTGAGATTTATTAGTCATAATAGCCATAACCATATAATAACATTTATCCATAGAACTTCATATTCCTTTTATTCTCTCTCTCTCTCATATGAACATATGAAACAAATGGCATGCACATTTATAATAATAATTGAAAAGAGGCAATTAAATGTTCCAACATACTCAATTACGTTAAATCTTAAGAAAAATCAAGCCAAATAAGCATTCCTTAACACTAACCAAAGTTCTTATAAGATTTGGTTTTTGATGTTTAATTTGTTACAACTTAAAGAGAGAAATGATACTTAGGATTTACCCCATCACATGTTAGCGATTTGATATATTTAAAGAATAAAATTAAATTAATTTTTATGAGTTGATTAAGCTCAAGCCATTAAGCACATCAACTTAATTACCCATCCATAAGCTTCTTTAATTTAATTAACTATTTGATCATGAGCCTTCAATGATATGCTTTGAGAAAATAAAATTAGCAATGCACTAGAGAGTCTATTACAATTAGGCTCATGCACACAAATTAATTAAATTAAAAAAGAAAATAATCTAAGTTAAATACTCTTATGATTTTCCTACACTAATGGGATAATCATAATTTCTTTAATGACTTTATGCTATTAAACACATAAAGAGATATTAATGAATTATATTTGATTTATCTAAATTAAATTTTTTAAAATTTTTGTTTATATTTTATCATTGATTTTCTTAATTATTCCATAATTATTAAATGTATTATTTAAACCTCTTAAGGAAGGATATTTGTAAAAATAATTAGGAAAGGGGCCATAATTATTTCTCTCATCATTTCCATTATTCATATTAATAAATTAACATTAATTGTTTAATTTGTTTTGTTCACCAATTTTAATAATCATTTAATTAATTAAAGAGTGTAATTAAGATTTGTTGTCCACTTTTGGAGTGAGGATGGACTCATCCTTCCTTAGACTTAGGAATCTTCTAGGCACTTAGATTTCTCCAGTCATAAGACACTTCCAATGACTAAAGGAACATTAAACCCAAGCCTAGAGACTTAGGAAGGTATACCCCAGGCTTAAGCTATAGCTTGGGATGAAGGGGACTTGCCTATTCTATGGCTTAAACCAAAACCTATACTTACCCCTCTATTCAAAACCAACCCCGAGCCAATGCAATCAACCCTAGTGAGTTTTGATTCATATCCAAGCTCCAAGCCAAATCAAATTAACCCTTAACCTAAATCTACTCCACCATAATCCGATGGATCCAACCCAAAGCCCATTCAATTGAAACAAATTGAATTAAACATTACAAAAGCATTCCAATCATCTAAACATCTATTTCAAGCCCTTCCAAGACTCATACTCAAACCAATTCAATCAAATCAAACTAATTTGCCCAACCTAGCCCATTTGATCCAAAGTGTCCAAATGAGCTAAAATCCAATCAAATATGAATCAAGCGCAATCAAAGCCATCAATCAATGCTAAATCAATCATCAAACTAAACCCAACCTAATCCAACCCAATATAACTCAGTTAACCCACTTGGTCTACTTGACCCAAACCTAAAGGTCCAATTTGATCTAAACCTCAGTCCAACCCAAATTAGATTGATGCAACCCATACAATTCCTTATACAATGATTGTTGATCACACTTAATTGTCCAATTGCAATCAATTGGGTCAAACTAAGCTAATTTGATCACTTGACCTAAGTTGACCTAATTAGCATATATGAACCAAATTGAACCAAACTTCATTCTAAACTCAACTAATGAAACCAATACAATTAATCATAAATTGAGTATTGAATATGATTTCAAGACCAATTGGATCTAATGAAGCCCATTTGATCACTTGACCCAATTTGACCTAAAGGGCCAAATTGAGTCAATTCTCATTCCTAACACAATTTATTGAAGCCAATGCCTCTAATCAATCATAAATTAATTGTTGACCTTGATCCAAACCTTAATTGAATCCAATTTGATCAAACCAACCCAATTATTTAGCCCAATTTGACCTAAAGGGTCAAATTGAACTAAATCTTTCCCAAAATCAAATCAATTCAAATCAACACCTACAATCATTTTCAAATCATCAATTGAACTTAAATCAACCCCTAACTCAAGACAATTTGGCCAATTTGACCAAATTTGTCAACTCAGGCCATTTGATCCATATGAGCCCATATGAGCCAAAACCAAATATTCTTCAAATCAAACCAAGAAAATTGAACCAACATATTCTAAAAGATAATTTGAACATGTCCAAACCCTTGGTTTGACCCAATTTGACCCATGGGTCAACCTAATGTAATTGAACCCAATTTGTCATATGGGTCAAATTGAGCCAAACCCATTCAAACTAAGCAAAACCTAACCTAACTTGGATTGACTCATCCTTGGGTCACCATGGGTCAACCCAAGTGGACCAAACGCATGGTAAACCTAGTTTGGCCCAAATAAATTAAACCAACCAACCAAAATGGCATAAAATCCCCTTTTGGATGGTCTTACTTACTGACTAACCCTTTGTAGCCACCTTTAGGCCATTTTGGACACATGAACCACTGACCCACCTGACCTAAATTTGATTGATTTCAGCCATGGGTCAAGAGAGGGTGAGTTAACCCATGTCTTTCCATTAGTTCACTTGGGAAAGAAAGTACCTTACACTTACTTGCCCTGACTCCCTCTCTCAAGACCCTCCACCTCAATGGTCCACTACCATCTCAGACCACCTACCCTAACCTGACGACTGCCAAAGGCTAAGCCAAGCTCAACCCTTTGGTTAGTTGGTGAGGAGGGTATGCTCTTTCCCATTGATTCAAACTTCATACAAGGCATCCCTAGGTGATTCTGAGGAGTCCTAAAGCCTTCCTTGATCTTCAGTGCCCCCCATCATCAATGACACCAAGCTCCATTCTGGACCGATCCCTCCATCCGTCCAACCTCACTCAAACCCCACCATACTTCAATTAACTTATCCAACACCTTTCCTAAGCTCCGGTGAGTCAAAACGAATCGATTCACAATTTATTTGAGCACTAGAGACCACTCCTAGACTAACTACAATGACTATTATGGCGACGTTTGATCCACAGAGCCACTGGCGAGGAGGCAACTCATGAGCTTCTCAACAAGGCTTCATCTCTTTAAGATGCAGCTACCTCAGTTATTGGACCACCATTCTTGAGCTCTGGCAAGGTAAATTCTAGTAAACCATAGAAAATCGATTAGGAGTTGGTGTTTTAGTAAAGATTTTTTCTTATGTCATGTGATTTCCATCATAGGATCTCTTTAGATCTCTTCCCCTAAACATTTTGGAGTCGATCCTGATGCCTCACGAGCTCCAGCTAGCTTGGATAGAGTAGAAGAGGGCAGATGGTGTCCGTCTTTCATCACTCAGGGGATGAAGGATCATCCATCGTTCGCATGGTTAGAATGAGTGACCTTGATTTAATCCATTATAAATCTTGATTTAATCTATTAAGATCCACATAATTAATCTTCACCATCTGATCTAAGATCGAATGGGCGAGATGAAGGAGCGTCCACCGTCGCTAACTCAACATGTTGCATCGGACAATTTAAGTGGCTCATCCCATGGTGCCAAGTGAAAACATCGCCACGTCAGCTCCTGCATGATATCGACGGGATTAAGGGTTAATTAAGCTTAAAAATACCATTAATTTCTTAGAACTTCAAAATTCATAACTAATTGTAGAAAATACTAAAAATACAAGTAAACTATTTTGGAAAGGGCCAACAAAGGAGAATTTAATTAAAATGAAATCCATAATGTTGGAATAGTGAATAGTGCTTAATTAAAGTTTGAAGTTTTTATAATTACCTTAATTCAGCCCTAATTACTTAGTTAATTGATCTCAAATTGGACATGTTAATTCCTTGGGATGTCCTCGCCTCCCATAATTTTCTTGGGATTTATTGGCTGGGTAATTAGGAGAATTTGAAATTCAAATTATAATTACCCTAATTTGGAGATTTAAAAATTATTTAAAATGCCAAGTAGTAAAAGATTAATTAATTAAACTTGATTAATCACGTTAATAGTGGAATAATGAAGGAGAATGATTAAGACCTCTTTCCTAATTATTTTCTTAAATCCATTTCATTTAAGAGGGTTAATTAATTTATGGATTAATTAAGGATTAATTAAGTAATTAATAGTGAAATTATTACAAATTAAAATGATAATTTGATTAGATAATTTAATTTTAATTTGTGGGTTCCTCTTTATTTGTTTATTAACATAAAGACCCCATAAGAAACATATGGTTAACCCATCAATGTGGGAAAATTAAACAAGTACTTAATTAGACCCTTCTCTAATTTAATTAATATTTAATTGTGAGCCTCATTACATTAGGTCCCTAAGTGCATTGCAATTTTAATTCCCCATTTGCATATCATTGGAGTCTCATAATTAAGTGGTTAGTTGAATTAATGAAGCATAGAAAAGGGAAATTAAATGAATTTCCTAATGACTTTATGGTGTTTTATTTGGAGTGGGATGGACACCACCACATCTTAGGGGTACTTATTAAAGTGATGGTATGACATTAAAGTATGATGTACAATCTTGAATGATGAAAACATTACCCCACCTAATCACCTAATAATGACTCTAAAATAGATGGGCCTTCATATATACCACAGATCTTTTCCTTACTTCACATAGAAAAGTAAGCGGGGTTTATTTTATGTCAGGTTCTTTAGTTCCTTATGGAAGCAAGCTTCCATAATTAATTACATCCTAGGAAATAGGCATTTCTCAAAAAACACTCTCAATTAAAGTAGTCAATCAATTATCTCTAAAGATTTCAAGGTTAGACTATCAAAGGATTGGATATTTTGATAAATCAACTAGGAATGTTCAATTTGGAAAGGCTTGTTTTTGGATTCCAATGAAAGATGAGTAGGGAGCACTCATGATACTAGGAAGCCTAGTGAGCACTCTGGTCTATCTTATGGTGAAGCTTTATATTTTGAAAGAGAGAGTTTATTTTCATTTGAATTGGAATTTTATTAGGATGTTAGGGCTTACAATCCATCAACACAAAATTATAAAAATACCTAGGAGGTGAGGATTTATGCTCATAGTCCAAAGAAAATAAGCAACCTTGGATGCTAAATCTAGGATGCTTCAGCACAAGCTAAAAGCATGACCTAAATCTAACTAGAAAATCGAACACTATGGTTTGCCTCAATGAAAGAGAATAAATCTATCCTGACTCTTTTGGACTTACAACCGCCTGGAGTGGTCACTAGCTAACACCTCCTATGCTTTAAAACCATGAAGGTCGGTCTCATGTTAGTGCAAGATAGTTAGGCTATTATTTAATTAGAAAGGAGAGAGTCTTAAACTCACTCCCTAAAAAACTATATCATGGACATGAATATATGACTTAGACTAATTGCAAAATTTTACAAATTTTTATATCATTTTGACATATTGATTTTGACATAGGCTTTGGATAATTATGCCTAAATTCATGATGAAATTAGATTATTTGCTAAATCAATGGGAGGAGGTGTTCTCCACTATAAGGGATGCCCTCACGGGTCAAGCATTCCACTATCATGCAAGAGTGGAGACCCTCCCTATTCAAGAGTGAAATAATATGTTATGCATGATATTAGAACATACATCATTCAACTAAGGGGTTGTTAAATATTTTAATTATCTTAATTGTCACCTAAGCTTTGAAATGAGGTTATGAGTTATTTTTAAAATTTAGTTATGAGTTATTAGTAGGGGTAGAAAAATTAATATTATCCTAAGAGCCTACCCCATTAGGCCACACATTCAATCATCAAGCTTAAGAAACCTAAAAAAGTAGATGCAATTTCTATTGTGCAATTTAAACACAACAATTAAACATTTACATTTCATGAAATAATAAGAGGCTAGTTCAACCAGGTGCCTCCGTACACCCCAAAAATAGAAAAGTAGGGTAGTAAAGTTCTACCCTTATACAACCCGGATTATAATAAAATTTATAATTATAATTGAATCAAATGCTATAGGGGACTTCATTATTCATCTTCTTTCTTCCTTCTCATTGATTTGAATTTTCTCGAAGGCTTCACAGGGCCTCCTAGCACTATACTTTCTAGCTGCTACTCATCTTAAACCCCATAACACTAATCCTAATTTCTTATTACAAAATTACTTGTTTATGAAAAAGTAAAATCTAACTAAACCTGTAAAATACATATTAGCTAATTAACCATTCAAACCTCAGGCAATTATATTCTATGAATTTGGACTTAGCACCCTATAAATGGGTAACCAATCCCACCTATCTTAATATAGATTATGCAAAAGGAGTATAAGCAACCTGCAAGCAAAATATTTATATTTTTTCAGCAACCCCTTTAACATTATCCCCTGTAGAAAATAACAGTAGGCTAATGATGGCCTAATATCTAGTCTATGCATAATAATCCTAACATCCAGTCTAAAATATTACAACACAACATAAAATATAATATCATGACATACATTGTCCTAACTTAGAGCTAGAAGTGGTGACTTAGTATTCTAAGGTGTGTGTCAAAGCTTGGTGTGGTATGTCTTAGCTAGGCTTTGGAATTATGATTGCCTGAAATTTAGAATTGTTTAAGTTATACATTTGGGGAGGTTTCACTTTAAGTTATAAAAGGATTAGTAACTTTTAGTTTATGTTTTATTTTATTTCATTTGATATTTACTTATCATCTAATTATTTTAAAGAAAAGAAGTAGGTTTAATTCCCTTACATTCTATCTAAGTAATTTTCCAAAGGCATATTATCATAGTTTGGTTTCCTTTAGTGAATGGTTTATTAAATATTTTATTAATCCTAAGATTGGATTAATCTTAAAGGATCCTATTCAAACATGAAAGGAATCTTAAGATTAATGAGATTGGATTATTAACACATGGATAATGCTACATCATTCCTTTTCATCATCAATGTTATGCACATAATTATTAAATTTATTAGTGATAATAGCCACACATATAATTGGATTAATCCAACACATGCAACATACACAAAATTAAATAAAAATTGATTATTTTATTTGAAAGAATGAGTGTATGATATCAAATGACATACACATTTATAATGATTGAAAAGGAATAATTAAATATTTCCAAATGATATATTCAATTACATTAATTCTAAGGACAATCAAGTTGAATAAAATTATTTAAGGTTAACTAAAGTTCTTATAGAATTGAATTTTGGATTTTAATTATTAAACTTGAAGAGGTAAAAAGACATTTGCAATTTTACCCCATCCCATGTTAGTGACATAACTTACTTAAGGAAGTATAATTAAGTAGCTATGAATTTATTAAGTTTGAATCATTAAGTAATTCATTTAATTTCTTCCTATGCCTCTTTAACTTAATTAATCATTTAATTATGAGCCTCCAATTATATACAAATGCGAAATTAAATTGGTCTTAGGGACTTAATGCAATAAGACTCATAATTAAATATTAATTAAATTAAAGAGGATCTAATTAAGTACTTATATGATTTTCCCATACCAATGTGTTAACCATAATTTCCTTAAGGTTCTTTATGCTGTGAACACATAAAATGATGAATTCAATTTAAATTATATGATCTAATTATTATTTTAATTTGATTTAATTTCACCATTAATTGCTTAATTATTCCTAATCCATAAGTTAATTAACCCTCTTAGATGAAATGAATTTGTAAAATAAATAGGAAGGAGGTCTAATCATTCTCCTTCTTGTATTTCACTATTAATAGTGATTAATCAAGTTTAATTAATCTTTTCTTGTTTGACATTTTTTAATTTTTAAATCACTTAATGAGGGTAATTAAGAATTGAATTTCAAATTCTCTTAATTACCAAGCTAATAAATACTAAGAAAACTTATGGGATGCAGAGGACATCCCAAAGAATCAACTCATCCAATTTGAGATCAATTAACCTAGTAATTAAAACTTAATTAAGGTAATTAATAAAAATTTTAAACCTTAATTAAGCATTGTTCACTATTCAAACCTTAGGGATATTATTTTTGTTAAATTCTCCTCTTTTTACCCTTTCCAAAATGGGTTTACTCATATATTTAGGATTTTTTATAATTAGTTATGAATTTTTGAAGTTTTGAGCAATTAATGGTATTTTTAGCTTAATTAGTAACCAATCTATCGGCGTTGGGCGGCATTTACACTTTTCACATGGTGTCATGGGATAGAATTAAATTGTAGCAAACATGCTAAGTAAGTGGCGGCGGACTCGCTTTCATCCCTACCATTTGATCTTGAATCAGATGGCGAAGATTAATCCCATAGATCTCAATGGATTAAATCAAGATTTCTAATGGATTAAATTATGATCGCCCATTTTAATCACGTAGAATAGATGGTGGATGATACTTAATCCCCTGAGTGATGGAAGGCGTACCATCCACCCTCCCCACTCGATCTGAGCTCACCGAAGCGTGTGAGGCATTAGGATCAACTCCAAAATGTTTGGGGAAGATATCTAAATAGATCATATGTTGGAAATCACATGAAATCACAAAATCTTTCACAAAACACCAACTCTGAATGAATTTTCCACAGTTTTCCAAAATTTACCACATTGGAGATCAAGATCGGTGGTCCAATGGTAGCTTCATCTTAAAGAGATGAAGCCTTGTTGAAAGCTCATGAGTTGCCTCCCCAGATACCTTTATGGACCAAATGCGCTACAAGTCGAAATTGGTCTAGAGTGGTCTTGATTTTCAGTCGATTGGGAATCAATTTGTTCTAACTCGTCGAAGCCTAGGAAAAGTGTGGAAGAAGTTAATTGAAGTTTTATGAGGTTTGAGTGGGGTTGAATGGACAGAGGGCTCAGTTTCACTTAGGTTTGGTCTTGCAGGTGATAGGGAGCACAGTTCAGGGAAGCTCTAGGGATGCTCGCAAACACTCAAAAATACTCTCTGTGTGGTTTGAATTGGATGGGGAGGAGTATACCATCATCCTCAATTGATTCAATCGCTGGGACTAATCAGCTTTTGGTAGTCATCCGATTAGTGCAGGAGATCAAGGGTGTTAGTGATGGGCTAAGGTGGAGGGCCTTGAGTGGCTTAGGGCATGGAATAGGCTGAGGTGGTGTATACCTCCTCCCCCAAGTGTGCCAATGGGAAGGCATGGGTTAGCTCACCATCTCTTGACCCATGGCTGAACCCAATCAGCTTTGGGTCAAGTTAGTCAGTGTCACATGTCCAAAATAGGCTAAAGGTGGTTGTCAAGGGTTAGTGGTAAGGTATGACCATCCGAATGGGGATTTTGTCTCATTTGGATAGGATTTTCCAATGGGTTTTGGCCTAATTCAGGTCCAATTTAGGTTGGGTTCATTTATGCTGACCCATGCTAACCCAAATATTGGTCATGCCAAGTTTGGTTGGGTTTGGACTTGGTTTGAATGTATTTAGCTCAATTTTACCCATTTGGGTTAGGTTGACCAATTGGTCAAATTGGATCAAATTGATCATTTAGTTAAGTTCAAATGATGATTTGAGATATTTGGGTTCAATTGGCTTGGTTTAATTTAAAGTAGATTTGGTTTTGACTCATATGGGTTCAAATGGGTCAAATGGGCTACGTTGACTAATTTGGTCAACTTGGTTAAATTGGCTTGAGTGGAGGCTTGGTTTAGGTTCAAATGATAATTTAAGAGTGATTGTAAGAGTTAATTTGAATTGATTTAAATTTGGGAATGATTTAGGTCAGGTTAAATTGGGCTAAATGGGTCAATTAGGTTAGTTTGATCAAATTGAGTTCAATTGAGGATTGGATCATGTTCAACAATCAATTTGTGATTGATTATAGCCATTAGATTTAATCAATTTGGTTAGGAATGAGATTTGACTCAATTTGGCCCTTTAGGTCAAATTGGGTCAACTTAGGTCAAGAGCCTAAGTTGGCTTGGTTTTATTCAATTGGTGGTCAAATCATATTCAATACTCAATTTATGATTGATTAGAGGTATTGGTTTCAATCAATTAAGTTTAGAATGAAGTTTGGTTCAATTTGGTTCATATGGTCTAATTGGGTCAACTTGGGTCAAGTGATCAATTTAGTTTGATTTCACCTAATTGATTGTAATTGGACAATTAAGGGTGATCAATAATCATTATTGAAGGGATTGGATGGGTTAATTCAATCTAATTTTGGTTGTATTGAGGTTTGGATTAAATTGGTCATTTAGGTCACTTTGGGTCAAGTGAACTAAATGGGTTAATTGAGTTGAATTGGGTTGAGTTTGATAATTGATTTTGGATTGATTGATGGCTTTGATTGCACTTGATTTGGATTTGATTAGATTTTAGCTCATTTGGACACTTTGGGTCAAATGGTAGGTTGGGCTAATTGGTTTGATTTGATTGAATTGGTTTGAGTATGAGTCTTGAAAGGGTTTGAAATAGAAGTTTGGATGATGGAGTGCTTTTATGAAAAGCAACTAGAGTTGGTTTAATTGAATGAGCTTTGGGTTGGATCCATAGGAGGATGGCAGGATTGATTTAGGTTAAGGATTAAATTAATTTAGGTTGGGAGCTTTGATATAAAATATGGTTTAATTTGGTATGATCGTATTAATTTGAGGTTGGATTTGCATGAGTGGATAGGCATAGGTTTTTCCTTAGGCCATAGGATAGGTTGGACTTATTTATCCTAGGGTATGACCTAAGCTCAGGGTATGCCTTCTTAAGTCTCTTGGTTTGGGTTGAGTGTTCCCTTACTCACTAGAAGTGTCCTATGACTGAGGAAATCTAAGCGTCCAGAAGATTCCTAAGTCTAAAGAAGGATGAGTCAATCCTCACTCCAAAAGTGAGGTCAACAAAAGGACCCCCAATAGGTGTGGTGTAACTAACAAGGCTTATCACAGATATTGGTGTTGATTGAGAAGATGAATAACATCCGGGAAGATCTCAAGCACTAAGAATGGCCATCCATAACCAAATGAAGAGATAGATGGACCCATGAATCCTAACATGATGCAATTCACTATCATGCTAATGGAATGAGAGAGATGGGTAGATTTGGTTAAATTTTTTAAGAATTGATTTCATATCATGGTACGAGGGAGATCCACTAGGGATTCACACATGAGTTTGATTGGATAATAGATTGATTTATGCCAAGGGAATAAAGGGGGATGCATTGGGAGATTGAGATCAGATTAGATTTATTTGATTTATATATTGATTTATGTTGAGGGCATAGAAGGAAATTCATTGAGGATTGAGATTTGATTGAGTTTGTTTAATTTAATTGGACTGATTTTGGTTAGCTTTGATTTGAACTTTGGGTTTTACTGATTGGGATCTAGTGGGGATATAGATTCGATTAAGTTTGTTTAATTTAATTTATTAATTTAATTTGATTTTGATCGATTTAATTGATTGATTTTTATTTAATTTACATTTGGGTTTCTTTTTGGTTTGGATTTGACTCCACTAGGGATATAAGCTTGAACTTGACTTCATTTTAATTTTTGATTTTGCTTGATTGATTTGATTTGAATCCTATTTGTTTGTGATGGACCACACTAAGAAGGGGCTACATGAGCCTAGACCTACTTTAGATTTACCAGTCGAAAGGGGTAGACTAACAACCATACAGTAAAGGATATTCAACCAAAGAGTTGTTCGTTAGTTTGTAATGATTATGCTAGGAAGAAAGCACAGAGACTCACATCTTCCAAAGTAGAATCTGCCAATGGGGCAACCTACTGATGGCACAACAAGTCAAACTCGACCTGGTGCGACTAACAAGTGAGTGCCTCTGGGGGTCTTATCTCAGCTTGGAGTAGTCAAGGAGATTCCTATAGGGAGTTTTGCTGACACTGCCCAAAATATAGGATGCCTACTTGGGAAGAGGTTCCTCTAAGGGTCTTAATATAATCTAAAAGAAATTTCATTTGTTTGGTTTATTTGTTTGTTTAGCGTGGACCCTATTGGTTTCCAAGGAGCCACACTAAGAAAAAGCCATGGGGGCTTTGGCCAATCTCAAACTTACTAGCCCAAGGGATAGTTTGTGCATCTACAGTATAGAGCATCCAACCACAAGAGTGGGTTGTGCATTCACAGTACAGTGCTTCCAATCACAAGAGTGCTACTAGGAAAGAAAAACTGTCTAATCTAGTAGTAACCTAGGTAATGTTTAAATGGGTTCATGAAGATGTAATCTAAATAGAATGCCCACAGGGAAAGTTCCTCTGGAGGTCTTATCCTAATCCATGAAATATAAAGCCTATAGGTATACAGTAGCTGACCCAGAGAAAAGTGCAGGGACTCACATCTACTTGAGTGGTGTTATCCAGCTAGTGGGTTCCTGTTAACAAAGCGAGCACCAACCAACCTAAGGTGCTCATCAATTTGCAACAATCAATCTAGCTAGAAAGCATCAGGGACTCACATCTTCCTAAGCGGAACTGATCATTGGGATAGTCTATCATTAGCAAGATAGCTACTATCTAACCTAGGGTGACTACCAAGTGGGAAGTCACAAAGAAGGACTTAACCTAAGCTTAAAGTAGTCAGGAGAAAGATGAGCCACTAGGGCTCTTACCCTAATCCACAAATATGAACTCAGACCCAGTCAGTGTATAATGGCTAGTTCAAGAAGAAAGCTTAGGGACTCCCATTTCTTAAACAAAGCTAACCTCAAGATAGCTTATTATTCATGCAATAAGACATACCACATTAATAAGATGGTCATCAATTTGCAGTTATCAAATTAGGAAGAAAGCACAGGGTCTCACATCTTCTAAACAAAAGATCACTGGGGAGACACATTAACCTAGTAGTGAATCAATCTCGACATAGAGCAGCTATTGAGTGAGGGCCGCTAGGGATCTTATCTTAGGTCATAGTAGCCAAAAATAATTGGATTTATGTTTGATTTATTTATTTTTGTGTGTAATTTTGTGTTTGTGATGTGCTGATGAAGGATAGGATGTCACTCGAGTTCTCTTATACTTACCCTAAACACACCAAGAAAACTTAATAATTTAGAAATACTTCAATTTAAAGAGAAGTTTGATTTAAAATGTAATTTTATTGATGAAAAATTGTTTTGAACTTTGTTTATGGATAATATTTCTTAAGGTAAAGCCCGTCAATAGGAAGTATCAGGCGTTCTCCTTTATGGCTGATGAGTTGGTAAGGTCCGCCTTGGTAGGCCTTTTCTATACCAAACGAGCCATTCCAAGTGGGTTCAAACTTGCCTCCCATCTTATAACGGGCAATAATTGGTCTCCTTAGAATTAAAACAAGCTCTCCTACTTGAAAAGCTCTAGGGCAGACTAGCTTGTTATGAGCTTGAACCATCTTTACTTTGTATAACTTGAGGTTTTGGCATGTGCTTAAATATCTCTCCTCCAAACCTTCAAGTTCATCTAACCGCAACTTGGCATTTTGCTCGGTTGTAATTTTGCCACCCACAACTATCCTTAGTGATGGGAGTTGGACTTCTAATGGTAGAATGGCTTCAAACCCATAATCTAAGGAGAATGGGGTAGATGTGTTGGAGTTTTGTAGGTAGTATGGTAAGCTCGCAAAGCCTTAACTAACTACTCATAGCACTACCTCTTATTATCATCGAGTGTCTTCTTGAGTATTTGGATGAGAGTTTTGTTAAAGGCTTCTGCTAAACCATTCGCAAGTGGGTAGTAGATGGTAGGGTATCTCAAATATATGTTGTGTCTTTAGGTGAAGTTGTTAATTTTGGTGCTCTTGAATGCTGTACCATTATTAAATATGATTTAGTGTGGTACCCCAATTCCATATATGATATGGTTCCTAAAGAACTAGAGCATATGCTGAGCTTTAACCTACCTGAGTGAAATTGCCTCCTCCCACTTAGAAAAGTAATATATAGCTACAAGAACGAATCGGTGACCCTTGGATGATGGGGGATCGATCAAACCTACTATGTCAATTCCCCAACACTCGAATGGCCATGAGGCCAATGTTAGATGAAGATTATTGGGTAGTTGATATAGGACCACTCCATGTACTTAGCACTAGTGATAATATTTTGCTACATCTATTTAATCCATGATCATCATCGACCAATAATTCCTAAGTCTTTTGATTATAGCTTTCATCTTAGGACCAGATTGATGAGCACTGCATAGTCCTGAGTGTACCGCAATCGCAATCTTATGGGCTTCATGCTTGTCTAGATAGTGTAACCATATATAATTGAAAGACCATCGGTATAAGACACCATCCACGAGGGCATTGGATAGTGCCCTTTGCTTCACTTGATGTGCTTGAGACTTCTCTTGAGGTAGTTTGCCTTTGTTTAGATAATCAATGAAGGGTTGCATCAAATCCAGTTCTTAATCATTTTTGGCAATGGTAACCTCCCCTTCAAATGAGTATTTATTGATGTTTTCAACATCAATAGAAGGTAGGACTTGCCTATTGTGGGCCTCTATTTATATGGACTCATCTTCTAGCTATGCTAATTCTTTGGCAAGCTTGGCTAAGGATCAACTATGGAATTTTCTCCTTAGAGAATCTTATAAATTATGACCTCTAAGATCTAAGCTAATAGCTCTATTGTGTACTTGTGGTAGTGATGGATTTTTGGCTTCAAGACCTTATAAGACCTAGCGATCTAGTTGACAACTAGTTGTGAATCCCCAAAAATGTTGATATTTTGAATGCCTAGCAAGATGGCTAACTCTAGACTAACAATCAAAACCTCATATTCAGCTTCGTTATTGATGCAAAGCTTGAATAAATGATATGAAAATCTCATCATATTATAGTCTGACATTAGGAGGACTATCCCTACCTTTGCCTTACCTGGAGAGTATATTATGGTTCTTCTGCTCATTGAGAGGAAGCCACACCATCAAAATAAATTTTCCAGTGGTGAATGTTTGTGTCCCCTAAGTTCATAATTTATTCATTGTAGAGATCATCACTAAGCAAAGAATCTACAGGAAGTGGATGTGATGCTAAGAAATTTGTGAGTTCTTATCCTTTCACCACACGGAGGGGTACGAATGTGATATCAACCTATGATAAAATCATGGACCATCGTGCCAACCATCCAGATAGCATCGATCATGTCATGGGATATTGTAGTGGATTAATTTTAGTAATCAATTTCACTTTATGAGAGAGCATATTGCCCCATAGCTTCTAGGATTCAAAGATTAAGGCTAGGCAATGCTTCTCGATTGGTGAATAGTTTGCCTTAGCAGGTATTAGATGATGGCTGAGATAGTAGACTATGTTCGCTTTTCCTTCATCATTGGCTTGTGCCAATAAATCACCAACAGAGTCATCCAATGTAGTAGTGTAGAGTATCAAAGGGCAACTAGAACTAGTAAAGTCATGAGGTATTGCTTGATGCTCTTAAAGGCATGCTGGCACTTATCATCCCACTTAAACATGGCATCCTTCTTGACTAGTGGTAAGAATGGTTGACATCTGCCTGATAGGATGGATACAAAGCATCTCAAATACACCAACTTCCCTTAGAGTTATCTGAGTTGGGTTAGAATTTTAGGAGGTGACATTTCTAATCTATCTTTAATCTTTTCCAACTTAATTTCAATTTCATAGTGTTAGACAACAAACCCAAGAAACTTTCTTGAAGCTACTCCAAATACATACTCCAGAGGGTTCATTTTCAGGTTGTATTACCTAAACCACTCAAAAATTAATTTCAAGTCAAAGAGATGTCCTTCCTTTTCTTTGCTTTTGACCATGAGATCATTGATGTAGCATTCAAGTTTTTTATGAATGAGTTAATCAAAGATTCGGGTCATGGTCGACTGATATGTAGTGCTAACATTTTTAAGTATGAAAAGCGTGACCTTATTGCAATAAATTTTGATTAGGGTTCTAAATGCTACATTTTTTTCATCTTCAGGTGCCATCTTTATTTGGTTATATCCAGATGAAGCATTCATGAGAGAGAAGACTATATGAGATGAGGTAATGTCCACCATCAGTTCTGGTATTGGTAGTGAAAATTCATCATTTGGACATGCCTTATTAAGAACCCTAAAATCGATGCATATTTGAATTTATCCATTCTTCTTCTTTATTGGAATGACACTAGCCAACTAGGTGGGGTATTTTTCCTCCTGTTGAAATCAACATCGATCAATTTCTTGACTTCAGAAATGACCTGTTGTTCAATGTCTAATCGCATGCATCTAGGAGCTCGCTTAACAAGGTTAGCATCAAGATGTATCGCTAGCTTATGTACTTCTATGCAAGGAGTTAATTCAGGCATTACATTATAACTCCATGCTAAGAAGTCCATAAACTCGCTGAGTAGCCTAACTAAATCATTGATTTCAGTTTCATTCAATAAGGAACTAATGTATGTTGGGCGTGGATTGTCTTCAGTTCCCAAGTTGATTTCTTTGAGCTCGTCAATGACTAATTTGATTTCTTCTTTAAAATTTGCGGGTGCATCTTTAACTTAGAAATTATCTGGGCCATCTGAAGTTTTTAAGCATACCTCCTCATATGAGTTGATGTGGCTTGAGAAGAATCTATCAGAGTTCAAATGATTGGTGATGACCAAGTAGTAGTCATCATCGTCAACTGGGCCTACTGTACTAAAGCGTAGTCCTATTCTTGATTGAGATCTCTTATATTTATTATTCCATAACTTTTCAATGTACTTCGACCCATGCTTAGACCATGCATGAGGAATTAAAACTTTTTTTGCCAAATTAAGAATGCAAGGAAAGTACCAATCAAAAAGAAGTTTTATTAATTCTTCAAATGGATAATCCTAAAGTTCTACATGTAATTCTTGACTTAAAGATGATGCTCTTGGATAAAACCTATGGATGTTTATGTTTGTACATGATTTTGGGGCTTCCTTAACTACCAAACCCTCAATTTTTTTAGTGAGGAAAGTGAGGTTAGAGCTAGAGTTCACAGCTACTGTCTGATAGTTTTACATAATAGAGACTTGAATAGACTCATGCTTTACTTGGGGACCCGGTCTTCATCACTGTCTAGGTTGGGTGTCACCTCCATTAGGATCTGTTGATGTGAAGAGCTGGCCAGTGTGCTAACTACATAAGACTCATCATTTGAACTAAATTTTAAGTCTATGTAGATAGTAGGTGAATGAAATGAATCTCCTAGTAGGTGGTAGGTATGGAGGTCTTCCACCTCTGTGACTCCTTCTGGACTCACCTCTTCCTCATCTTGGTGGAGCTCGGGTCATCCTCCCACTTGTTCGATTGGAGTAATGAATTGTGAGTGGAATCTAATCTCGAGCTCTATGTCCTCCCAAAGGTCTTCTTCTCGTTCCCCTTTCTTTTCTTTTTCTTTTTCTTTTTCTTTTTCATTTTATTTTCTTTCTTTTTAATTTTCTTTTCTTTCTTTTTCTTCCTTTTCTTTTATTTTTTATTTTTGTTTAAGGTTAGGAGAGAAGAGATTTTTCTTCTTAGGGAGGTAATAGGCTGCATCATCATAAATCCCAACCTCATGAACTGCAAATGGCTTGAGATCTCCTTTGACAAAATGCTCGATTCCACCTCTTAGGAACTTCATGCACTAATGTAGAAAAGATGGAATGATGTTGTTCTCATGTAACCAAGGTCACCCTAGCAAAGCATTGAAAGATGTATAATAAACTATTATGTGAAACTTGGCTTTCATCTTCTAATCTTTTATCTCCAAAGGTAACACAATGGAGCCTAAGGCCCTCTTGCCTTATTCATTAAATCCTTTCAACATCATCCTCTCCATTTAGAGCTTAGAGATGTCAATATTCAAGTAGGCAAGGGTTCTTAGGCTAATAATGTTCACTAATGTGCACCTGGATCAAATAGAACTCTTGAATAAGGAGGGTCTCCACTCTTGCATGATAGGGGAATGTTTGACTTGTGAGAGCATCCCTTGTAGTGGAGAACACCTCCTCCCATTAATTTAGCAAATAATCTACTTTCATCATGCATTTAGGCATTATTGTCTGAAGCCTTTGTCCAAATTAATGTGTCAAAATGAAATAAAGAATTTGTAAAATTTTGCATTTAGTCTAAGTCATATATTCATGCTAGTCATGATTTAGTATCTTAGGGAGTTAGTTTAAGACTCTAGTCTCCTTCCTAATTACATAATAGTTTATCTATCATGCACTAACATGAGACCCACCAGCATGGTTTTAAAGCATACGAAGTATTATCTGGTAACCACACCAGGTGATTGTAAGTCCAGAAGAGTTAGGATGGGTTTATGCTCTCTTGTAGAGGTAAACCATTATGTCCCATTTATGGTTTAGATTTAGGTCATGCTTTAGCTTGAGCTAAAGCATTCTAGATTTAGTACTTGAGGTTGAATGTTTGCTTCAGGCTACGAGCATAAATCCTCATCTCTTATTCATTTTCATAATCTTCTATTGATGAATTATAAGCCCTAGCATTCTAATAAAATTTCAATTCAAATGAAAATGAATCACTCTTTCAAACATATAAAGCCTCACCATAAGATAGATTGGAGTGCTTATTAGGCTACTTAGTATCATGAGTGCTCCCTACTTTTCTTTCTTTGGAATCCAAAATAAGTCTTTCCAAATTGAACATTCTCACTTGATTTTCCAAAATATCTAATCCTTTGATAGTGTAACCTTGAAATCTTTGAGATAATTGATTGACTACTTTATTCAAGAGTATTCTTAAGAGATTTTCATTTCTTATGATGTAATTAACTATAAAAGCCTTGCTTCCATAGGGAACTATAGAACCCAGCATAAAATAAACTTTGTTTTACTTTTCCATGTAAAGTAGGGGAGAGATCTCTCGTATCTACAAAGATCCATCTATCTTACGAGTCCTTATTAAGTTATTAAGTCCATTATGGGGTGATATTTCCATCTTTTGAGATGGTATTAATGTCATACCATATCACTTCAATAAGTATGCCCTATCAACTACGTGGTGTCCAGATGACTCCAAATTAAAACACCACAACATTAAAATTTCAAAATCTTCAAACTATAAGGCAAATAATTTCAAGAAAATTATAGGAGGTAGAGAACACCCCAAAAAATCATCCCACCAAATTTAAAATTAATTAGCCAAGTAATTTTGCCTTAATTAAGGCAATTAGGTTGAGCATCAAACCTTAATTAAGCACTATTCAATATGTATTAATTAGGAATTTTATTTTTATTAAATTATTCTCTATCTACCTTTTCTAAAATGAGTTTATTTATATTTTTTTGGATTTTTTTCTACAATTAGTTATGATTTTTTTTAAAGTTTCGTGTAATTAAAGTAATTAATTAATGCTTAATTAATCCCTTATTTAATTACTTTGGTAATTTAATGTGATCTGAAAGGTCTAATTAATTTTTTTATGTCTCAAATGTTTATTAAAGTAATTTAAATTAATTTTATGACTTTTTGTAATTTTTATAATTTGTAATTAATTAATTATTTAAAAATAGCTTATTAACTTCAAAAATTAATACCTCTCAAACTAAATCTAATTAACATAAACTTTTTTTGATAGGTAGGAAAGAACATTAAGTATTATTTTTTTGAAATTTTCAAGTTAATTCGTTTAGTACTTTAAAATTAATTAAAGGAATACAGATTTCACTAAAATTTCAAATTATTCCTAAAATATACACCAAAATTTGGGGGTTTTAGATTCATTCTATTCCTCTTGAAGAGATGAATCCATAGAACCCTTATTTATAATATTTTTGGTTTAGTATTTACTTTTTTATGGTTTTTTTTAATTTTTGGGTCAGATCTAGTAGAATAAGACAAAGACGAGATCTAATCGTAGCCATCCATTCTATCGAAGTAAGATGGATGGCTCAGAGGTTGTCTCCCTCATGGGAGGTAGACCAAATAGGCCATTTGAGTCATCACTAGATTAAGAATTAATTAGTATAGTGCTCTATTATATTAATTTGATAAAACTTAGCATCTAGGATGACTTAAATTGATCAAATTTTGAATAGTTTGATTTTTGGCTTAATGGGGCC
Organism: Cymbidium sinense; assembly: GCA_021442155.1. Lineage (NCBI taxonomy): Eukaryota > Viridiplantae > Streptophyta > Magnoliopsida > Asparagales > Orchidaceae > Cymbidium > Cymbidium sinense. The sequence goes on from CM038233.1 coordinate 38,270,833, forward strand.
CACATGGGTCAACTCAAGGTCGAACGACCTGATTGAGCAGTTTGAAACCCATCTTGATTTACTTTTTGGGTTTATTTATACTTGTGTATTGACTATGTACTTTTTGTTTGATTTGATTTGATTTAGTTTTGATTTTATAGAATTTTCTTGAATTTAGCTAATTTTCAGCCCAAATGGTTTAATTGAGTTAATCAAACTTAATTACCTTAATCTAGGTTCAGTTGTATCTAGATTTCATTTTAATTTATTAGTTTAATATTTTCTTTAGTTGAGGTTATGCACTTAGGCACTAATCGCAATATCCTAAATGCCTAATTAGGAAGCTTCTAATCTAAGGTTGGGGATCCTAATTCTCTGATATTATAGTGTTGTTAACCTCACTTGACGTTAACAAAATCTTAGTTCTTAGATTAAATCCTAGGACTAAGAGGAGGGTTATCAACTTCACTAAATGTAAGGTCAACAACTCTGTATTTAAACTAAAACAAAGTCTAGTGCAATCATACCAAATAAGCCCTTTTCTTTTCACGCACTAGAATACTAGGTCACGATCTTGAGAATTAGGTTAGGCTGACATGTAGATTATGGTGCAATATTTTTCTTATTCTATGGTGTAATATTTTAGATTGGATGGCTATGATTGTTTGCTCGTTAGTCTAGATGTTAGAACATTTCTTTAGACTAACACTATTTTTCGTAGGTGTTGTGCTTAAAGGGACCGTAATAATAAATATCAAATAAATTCTATTTGCTTGTAGGTGCTACTTAAGTCCTTAAGCATAGCCCAATAGGATAGGTGGGCCTGACAATCACTAATGCTAAGCTCGTATGTTTGAAATATAAACTACTAGTGCTATATATTTTTCTTAACATCTATTTTCCAGGATTTAAGATTTTATTTTTAGAATTTTAAAACGTAATTTGATCCTAGAATTTGGTTAGGATCTATAAGGTTTAGGATTCACAGGAGCTAACTATACTTATTTGATGGTCTCTGATGGAGCTAAAGGAGGTCCCTAAAAAATGTGATGACCTTAAAGTTAATAAAGACCCCATAGATCAATCTTTTACTTTTAAACTGGGTTGTATAAGGGCAAACCTCAGCTGTTCACTTTTTTTAGGGGATATAATGGTACTCTACCAAAGTAGCCTATTTTATTTATTTAAATCTAACTTGATTTATTTGGGGTGCGCAATAGAACTACATGCTTTTCATAGGTTTATTTATGTGTTTATTATGTTTTACAATAAAACTTGGATGTATTAGGCTCTTATGAAAACTAAATTTTTTCTCCCAATTAAAATTTTTAATTAAGTCTTAATCAACTCATGACCTCACTTTAAAGCCTACACCATGTGAACCAAGAGTTTCCAATAGAATAAAATCCCCAATTAGAAGGTCTACCAACTCCCTCAGACCATGACAGTCACCTTTAGCACACCTTGAGCATAAGACCACTGACCCAACCTGACCTAGGATTGCTGGGCTCAACCATTGACTAAGGTGAGGTCATTCTCACTGTGATTGACCCTTTGTTCAGCCCAAGGGAGTTATACCCATTACTATTGGCCAAAAAACTCCACCAGCCTCTAAGGTACATCCACCTCCCTATCACATGTCATTTCCACCAATCCCTACTGGCTGAACGGCTGCCATGATCTAAACCAACCTCTTTGGTTGGTTCACTTAGGGAGTAGTGTATACACGCTCTCCTTAGTTCAAAGTAAACACTCACTTTTCTCACAAGCCCAAAGCCAGGCACCCAAATCCCTAGAGCTCCCCATGCACTGAGCTATCGATTAGACTAAGCCCTGTCTTAGCTTGAGCACCACTCACACCCACCTTCTCCAAAATCTCACCAAACTCAAATTAACTCTTTGCACACCTTTCCCTCACTTTGACAAACTGAAATGATTCAAAGACTAGAAAGCACCCCTAGATCAACTCCGACGAGCTTCAAAGAAGCACTTGGTTAAGAGGATGATCGGGGAAAAGACAACTTATGATCTTCTTAGCAGGTCTTCGCCTCTTCAAGAGGAAGCTACCTCAATTGTTAGCCTACTGGTCTTTAGCTCCTGCGAGATAAATTCTGACAAACCATAGAAAATCACTTAAGTGTTGATCTTTTGTGAATGATTTTTGTATTTGGTGTCGATCGAGCTACAAGATCCCCCTTAAATTCACTTCTTATTCATTTTACATTCATTTACACCATTAAATGAGCTATGGTGAGCTTGGGTTAAATGGAAAATAAAGAATGGTGTTCATCTCTCATTGGAGAATGGCGACAGATCATTCGTTATCTATTTCATGTGATTAAAATGGATGGTTGTGATTAATCCTTCTAGATTTTAAATTTATTTTCCTTAATTCATAGGACTGATCTCTATTGTCTAATCAATGATTGGATAGTTAAGGAGAAAGATCATCCACCATTGTTGAGTCAGCAGCCACCTAAGATATTTAAATAACCAACCAAATAGTGTCATGTGGATAGTGCTGCCATGTCAGTGACTGAGTAAATCAATTAACCAAGGTTAAAAATGAGTTTTAATTATTTAGAACATCTAAAAATAATAACTAGTTTTTACAAAATCTAAAAATACAAATAAACATATTTTGAAAGCTTAGATAGAGGATAATTTAAAAAAAAAATAAAAGCCCTAATTTTTATTAAGTGAATATTGACTAATTAGGGTTTGAAATTTTACTTAATTAGATTAATTAAGCTTAACAACTTAGCTAATCAACTTGAAAATTGGTGTGATTATTCTTTAGGATGACCTCTACCTCTCATAACTCTCTCAAGTTAATTTGCTTGTAAATTTGGAGAATCCAAATTTTTTTGCATTTAATAATTTTATAAAATCAAAAAATTTATAAAATTAATTATGAAAACCTAATTATGAATTAAAATAGTAAAGGTGACTAGAGAAATAATTAGGACCCTTAGTTCTAATTATTTCTTAAAATCACGTTGAAGGGCTTTAATTTAATTAATTAATTACTTAACTTAGAGCTTAAGAAAATCATAGTAATTAGTGTATACCTCCAAAAATTTTTACTAATCTTTCTTTATACTAAGCTAACATAGAGGTTTTCAATGAAAATAAAATCCCTAATTGGTTTGGGGTTCAATTTAATTTAGGATTTTGGGTTTTCCCATTTATTTAACTAACACTTAATTATAAGCCCAATTGTATTACGAATTTTAAGACATGTTTATTTTATATGTATGTGCTTTTAATAAAATTCTCATAATTTTAGGGCGTACTCTTAGGGTTTAGGGTTTAGGGTTTACATGTATATATTTTATATGTATTTGTGTGGAGTGTCTTGATGTCATGTGCAGCCACTCTCCTTACTATAGGGGTGCTACACTTGAGCCTCCCCGGGATGGCCATTTTTTTCCTGAATACTCATCTTCTAAGGGCAACTCTATGTCCTTGTGGTTGACACCTATGTCCTTTCTTCCTATGTTGGCCATTCATGTGCGTGATTTTTAGCATTTGGATAGATAAGTTATTTATGGTATACAAATATATAATTTTCTTTATATGAAACTAACTTTGAATAAACATGTAAATGAAAGCAAATGTCATATATGATGAAAATATACAACTAAGCATAAGGTAGATACAGACATATCTTTAAAATAAAACTTTAGCAATATTTAAAGCAATTTGATATTAGAAGCTCAACCAATCAAAATGGACATATTTTGAAAGTAATAATAACTTAAGATACCAACCAAAAGTATATTATCATTAAATCAAAAGTTATGACATCAATACTAATTGAAGAATAGAGAGCAAAAAACATAAACTTGCATGAATCACGAAGATACATGTTAGAAAAGATTTTTTAATCATGAAAATTGATCTATAGAGCCTAATTTTATATTTATTCCAAATTAATGATCGTAGGTTAATTTATAAATCATATACATTTTTTATCATAAGCCAAAGCATATTAATAATAATGAGCTATATAAAGTAATGATGATTTTCAAATAAATCATATTAAAGTATCGATGACAAAACATATGTTGAATAAGCTTGATTGAAATCATAATTTATTAAACGGGGCCTATGAGCTCAAATCAAGAATAAAATTATGAATATGAATTATATTATTCCTTTTATCTCCAAAATTAGAAATAATAAAGTTTAAAGATTAAAAAATTTACACTGGGTGAGCTACTAGATTTACTTATCATGAATTTAAAAAAATTCCAAATTTCAATCTAAATCATGACAACTAAAAACATTCATTGGCATAATATTATAAAACTCATAATTTCTACAACAAATTTAATGCAATAATAAATAATATTCAAAATATGGATTTCGTATGGTCTATAAATTTATTTTCAAAACATATTTTAAAATAACTCATTCATTAAAAAAATAAAACATGATATTTAAATAGATTAGTAGGCATTAATAAAATATAGTTAATATATGGACCAAAATACATGTAAGGTGCTAATGAACAATACAAAATAGGTTACCACATATCATTCCTTATTATATACCTTCATAATTAGATGTTGCATTTGTATACCTAAATTAATCACTTATCTTCATTTGTTCATCATGAAGAGAAACTTGTAATATATTCTTAATTCTAAGATTTTTGTATTCAAGCAACCTTGGATCCTCTAACACTAGTAGCATTGCAGATATTTGAATATGTAGATGATGGGTATTGCGAACTAGTTCTCTTAAGAATCCAAATTAATGAAGATAAAACATTCCATTGCATGGACCTCCTAAATTAACAAACATATGAAATATGACCTTGCCGACAACAACTAGTATTTGTAACATTAGCAAACTATGCATAAATGAATTATAACTTCTAGATTTGATTTTAGAGAATGTTCTATTATGCTTATTAGTTGTACAAGTATTTAAAGCATGTGAATGACATGAATATTGATTGCAAGACATTGATTTTGAATGTAAATGATGTGAGAAATTAAAACTAGTATAATACAAATATATGTCATTTATTTTACTTATAATAATGTATTCTCAAATTTTAATCTTTGAATCTTAATGTATATGCTACAATCAGCTTTTTCTCTAGTCAATAGCTCATTTTCCAATACTTTGTTTTTATCTTCTAAAATTTTAATTTTGAAAATAAACTTATCATGACAATAGGATGTAGAAATGCTAAATAAAACTCAAAGAAAATCATTACATTGGCATTCTAATAAGATACTTCATTTTCAAGCAAACAAATCACATCATAAGATTTTTTAGTATCTATCCAAAGCGACTCATTTTGCTTCATCAAAATGACAAGATTTACTTAAAACTTATAGACTTCCTTTAAGTCAAAATGTATTTCTTTTTCAATTTATTGTAAACATCCACTTGTTCATCAAAGACACTAGATAACTCCTCATAAATTAGATTATTTACCTTAGGGTCATTCTCAAAATCAGATTGAGATTGGAAGCTTTAAATGGATAACATGAGGTTGTGGTTGAAAGATATTTTTCTTCCCTTTCTGTAAGTACGATAAGATTTTTTTTAAATCATGTTTATTCTCATTTACCTTTTCTATTTTTCTTAATACACTTTCTAGTAGAAAAGGCATGCACTTGGGGCATTGAATTTATTTTACTACTATTCTTAACTTGAATATTCTTTTTTCTTCAAGGACTCCTTTTCAATTATCTTACAATCACAACTATATAATAATGTGAGAGCATTAAGTAAATCTTTTTTTAGATTAAAATAATAACACATAAGAAAGCTCATCAAGAAGATATATCATATGAAAACATAAAATAATTTTTTTATTAAAATCTTCAACTCACTTTTAAGAATAGATGATAAACTTTCATTTAAACAAATATACAACATTTTGGAATCAATACCTTGAAAAATCACATAAATCTAACTTTTCATACATCAAAATTGATTTCATCAAAAAAGGGTGCATAATACATCTTATTATCGAAAGAGTAAGAAACCATTTGAAGTGCCATAGTGATCAACTTAAGCATGTTAAGCCACAAATTGAGTCAAGGCAATAATACCAATTATTAAGAAGTTGTGGCTGCCAAGAAGGGGATGAATTATGTTTTTAAAAATTTTTTAAGTTATCACTTAATTTTAAACTTTGTATAAAAGTTATTCATAAATATAAATTTAGTTCTTATGGAAGAGTAAAGTAATAAGCCAAACCAAGAGCAAAAATATAGATAGGAAAACTATAAAATTTTGACAAAAAATTCATCAGGAATCCCGCAAAATCCATCAGAAATATAATTTTTGATGGATTTCACCACACTAAAAAAACCATGGTTGGAAATGCTTCCCAGAGGATAAAAATCTAACAAAAAAGTGTTTTTGTTGGATATCTAATGGCAAATCTGACAAAACTTTTTTATGAAGAAGTGATGGACAAACTCACAAAGAAGCCCAACTAATAGAAATGTTAGCAAAATTGTTGGCAGATATTCCAGTGGAAATTTCCCACGATGGATTTTTGCTAAAAATCAGTCATCAAAAATTTTTTTGCCCAAATCTACTATAACGAGTCATATCTTACTTAACAATAGAAAATCCATTGAAAACCCATAAGAAATTTGTACATATTTGGAAATAAAAAGAAAGAGCTTTGCATATATTTTAATTTTTACACTTATAATAAAAATAAAATAATGACTCCATAATTACTTCACAATTGACTCTAACATACTCACAATAGCTATATAAGAAGTATATACCAATCAAACGTATAACTCAATCACTTCTTTCATTGAAATTAAATAAATATAAATATTAACATTTCAACAAATCATCTAGTTGTTTAAATTAAATAGTGATAATAATATTATACAAGTACAAATAAAAACAAAATGCTCAAAATAAAAATAAAAATTATGAGTACAAATAAAAACCTAATCATCATTAATCACCTTATCGTCATCATCTTCCTCCTCCTCCTACTTTTCCATGACTGGTTCATTTCCCTTCCATCTGTCTCTGCACATCTTCTCTATTTTTTCAATAATGGTAGCCATCTATATGCCATCTAACTATCTCATCGATTGAATCACTAATCATTTCAAAGAATGAATGACATGCATCATAGGCCAACCCGATGAACCTAAGCCATATATCCTTCCCTTTTTCTTAGTTTCAAGAGCCACTTTCCATATGTCATACTATGACTGCCAAGAATATCCACCAGAACTACCTACACCATTAGAGCACTGACTAGTAACCTCCTTCAGCCTCATGTAATCATCTTATAAGAAATTATAATATTATTTAAAGAAAAATATTTTTAATAAAATTAAAATTCAAAAATATTATGTTAACTTACCTAAGCTCTCCATGAATGAACATAAACCTATTGTTGGTTAATTTGTTGTTGATGTATTATGCTATGAAGTTCTACAACTATGGGCTCACTTCCAAGAACTTTCATTTGTAATCATTCCAATGAAATACGTTAACCATAATTATAAATTTAATTACTTTATGTAATGAATGGCTTACCATCTTTTTCCTATACTCAATGTGGAATTGAGCCTCCAATATGTAGAGAGCGCCTATGCCTCTACAGTCAGGTGCTCAATTTTGTCAAGTTTTCTCTGACTTTTGAATGTACTCTAGGGAGGCCCAAGCTCTACAGATCTCAACCAACATATCCTCTCTAATCCAAACTAGTCTTTGCCCAGACTTGCAAAGATTAGTGAAAATATCACTTAAATGTGTTGTGCCTCTTGACTTAAAATTTCTTTTTATGTTCTAGCTGTGCTCCAACAGCCATCTAAAACCTTTTGGTAATAGAAAATGCATTAATGATAATCAGTAGTTCTTTAACATAATAAAATGTATTAGATATGCTTTAAGAATTATGATAATTCCTTGAATTGTCTAAACCATATATCATGCACTTCAACAGTCACCTTCTTCTATGAAAGAAAAAGAGCATAAAATTTGCTCCTTATTAAGTCCCTAATTTTGTGTATGGCTTCTCTAGAGGGATTGAACTTAAAAATATGATTAAGATGATTAGCACCATAAAAATTTAAAATTAAAAGTCTAATGTGTCATCCTTCAACCTAATAAAAGTTCATAGCATCAGTGGCTTAGTTGGAATAAATAGATTGCTATAATATACTGCCATTTGGTGAAACTTGGACTCCCTATAACCTTTGTATGCCTAATACAAGTAAAATTATGTAGTATCAGTAAGCTTAAGAGACTGGTAGGTGCGTGTACCAATAGGCCTAGAAGTTTGAGGTGGCGAGAATAAAATGGATGTCATGGTGCTAATTATGGTGGTAGCCAGAACACTGGGTTAGGACACAACCTTCTTTTTCATCTTGAAGATGCTTATAATCGATCATCATGGAATATCATTACCACCACATGATGCGATCTATTATAAAAAATCTATATAATGGTCTGATCTATTAGAAATATAGCTAAATATTGTCAAAAAAATAGCTAAAAATTAAATTAAAGTATATAAAAGATAGTATCTTAAAACATAGGGTACAAGTATAATATCTAAAAAAGTAGGGTGTACATATACTATCTAAAAAATTGTGTACAACTAAAGTATGTAAAAGAACAATATAAAGAAAAAGTAAAAAAAATAGTGTGCAAGTATAGTATATGCTACCAATTAATGTGTAGCTAAAGTATGTAAAAAAGATAGTATATAACTTCAGCCTCATACTTTTAACACATATGTTGAAAAAGATAATGAGCATATAAGTACTAGATGAAAATATATGTTACCATTAACACATATTTTACTCTAATGAATCACTAGAAGTTGAATTTATATTGTCATGTTCATTATCATCTTATGGCCTCATCTTCAGACTAAATAACATCCTCATAATCAGTGTTAGTATCTATCAAGTTTACTACTAGCTCAACATCATGAACTAGAAGTCCAAAACCTGTCATCTCATTCTCTTGATATGCAAGTTCAATAGTGTTTTGAACTTCCACTCTTGCTCTAGGGTTGATCTTAATTATCACTACCCATTCCATTTTCTCTTGCTTCCTTGGATATCTTAGGTAAGACACTTGACTGGCTTGATCCACAAGTATAAATAGATTGAACTTAACATATTTTTTTAATTAATTTCACTTTTATGATCCCATATGACATATGCTTTCTAGTTCCTCTATTACACATAAGATCAAATAATTTATAATTGAATAGAATGGCATTCCTCTCCTTTGATCTAGGATATTGTAATTGTATAATTTTTTATAAAACTTTATAAAAATATATCTCATCATCTCAATGTGTATTTCCACTAACGAAAACACCAAAGTTATATATTTTTTCTTTCTGGCTATGAACATGTGTAAAATCTATAGCCATTTATATCATAAATTAGCCACATATTTACAATTCATATTGGTCCCCAAACAAGGTCATGAAGGTCCTGATTCTCCACTCAATTTTTGCAATCATGAACTTATACATTAAGTAGTATAAAAAAGTCTTACTACTAACCATGAAAATATTTTAAGGTCATAGTGGTGATTGCTTACATGTAATATGAACAATGTAGGGAAATCATCTTTAACCTACCATCATTCAATTTTAATGTGTTCACGGATAACCTAAACTCAATATTGAAATTAGCATGATTAGGTGAATATTATATTTTAGTTCAAATAAGAAAAATGACATCATTGCATTGACAGACTTACATAAGAAAATGTTGAACTTCATCGTAGTTGATAAGAACATTGATAGTAGCTACACTTAGCTCTTTGTTATTCAAATATCTCGATGGGCTTCTACCAAATGCTTTCCTTGAAAGCTAAAAATAGATAGCACATTATTTGAAGCTCTAATACCTTTGGTGTCATTTATCTGTACCTATTGCTCAAAGTAATAGAAGTAAAAATTCATAGTTTCCTAAACAAAATAAGCTTCACATATTGAGCCTTCTGGGTGAGTTGTATTCATCATAGTTCTCTTATGTTTATTTAAGAATCTATAGTAGTTTTAGAATATAAATGTTCTTAAATTGATACTTAATTAATATTATTTCATATAAGGCATGCATACCTCTCAAACTATACATCTAGTGATATTGTACTAGTCCTCCCGCTTTAGGTCATATGGTAGATGCTTCGACTTATGCTCCATTGAGTCAAAGAATGGAGATGACTAGAATGTCAACCTCAAGTTGGTTTAGAGCTTCCATATTTAATTGAGCTGAGGTCAGTTCCTTAAAGAAGAGACTAAGTTTAATCAGAGGATTAAGTATTTGATCTAGTAAATAACTTCAATTAGAAGTATGCATTATAGAAAATTGTGGTTATCATGGTTTTTCATTCTAAATATTTTTCCATCCTTAAATTAACACATTGGCTTAAATTGGATGCATACCCATATGATAGTTTCAAAGATTGTACCCACTCACAAACTATTCTCTCCTACTTTAATATAAGGAAATATTTAGCTCTATAGGCTTCATAAATCTAGTAGTTATAGTCTCTCTCAACTCTAACTCCCTTCTCTAGTATTACTCCTTTAAGTCTAACTTTTTCTTCATATTATTTTTGTTTTGATCCATAACATCCAACACCATGTTAAAAATACTATCAAAGAAATTATTTTCTATTTGCATCACACTATAATTATGCATTATAAGATTAGACTTCCAATATGGTAGATCCAAGAAAATACTCTTTATCATCAAATTTTGATTTACACTATAACTCGGATGACAATTGTTAGATAATATGAGAGAATTAGTTATAATTAGAATTGATCTAATAATTTGTCATAGGTCATCCCCACATATCCTTGAGGTGGCTTGGACTTCTCAACCTATTTTTTTATGAATGCATCCTTGTTTCTTTCGACTAGATGATCAACAGGTAGGAACATATGATTACAATTAAACCAAGATTTTTTTTTTATCATTTTTAAAAGAAAGGCTTTTAATAAATCCATGTAATATGGACAGACCAACTTTCTAATTGTTCTCCACCCTAATAGAATTCCATATGAAGGAAAGTCATTAAAAGTCCACATTAGCACTACCTTCATTTGGAAGTTATTCTTCATAGTAATATCATATGTGGGTACACCAATGTCCCATATGATTTTGAACTCATCTATCAATGGTGGCATGAATATATTAATCTTTTCTTTAAGGTTATATAACCTTTGTATGAATAGAGTTAGAAACATATAAGGTGTGTTCATGCACATCTCTGGAGGTAGATGTATGGTATAACTATCATAGTTCAATAGGAATAAGGTGATGTAGATTGACTATATCATGTAAAACTATCAACACATAGGCCAAAGTGGGTCATCTATAAAATAAGGATAAGTACAATCAAATTGCTTTAATGCTTCTCCATGCAATGGATGACTCTAGATATTTGGTGCACTTGCTCTATTGTGGTGTTATTGCATATGCTTAATTAAACACATGGAATCATATAGTTTCTATAGATTTGGAGTAAGCAGCAAGTATAATAATAATTTGTGGGGTACATCCTTCTATTTGAATTATTTTCTACTCTGCAACTTGAACATAGGTTATCCATTAAATTTGTATTCAACATCTTCTATGTTATTTTTGTAATACAATATATAATCATTAACATGATAATCTGGCTTTTCTAAGCTCAGATCTAATTTTGACATTAACTTTTTCATCTTATAAAGGTACTCTAGAACTAGATTTTCATGTGGTTTTATGTCCTTCAATAGCCCTTCAAAATGATTAAACTATTCACATGGCATATTAAATATAGTTTTGATACTTAGCATTCTTACAATGATGAACAGTTTAGTATGGCTTGTGCAACCTTCCCATAGTGGTCGTTGTGCTACCTTTAGCAGGTCAAAGAACTTTGAGCATATTTATTAGGTGGTTCCTCTTTTGCAACTCATGGTAACTCAACAATTGCAACATCAAAGCCCATTTCTTTATAGCCTCTTGAATGATATTCAATTGAAGGTGTATAACTCATCAAGGAAGCAGCTTCTGCATTAATTTATGCATCAAACTCACCATGTAAAGTCCAAAACTAATAATTTAGTTGAAACCCTTTTTGATACAGGTCAAATATGACTTCATTTGGCATTAAGTAGGCCTAATTCTTATATCTTGCCCATAGACATTAAAACTTCCTTTTTGAGAGATAAATAGGAAGTTGAGATACCACATGGATAAAGTGTTTGATGTCATTCAAGAACTCATCTATTAGTCCTTTCCTATCAAGTTGCAATTTATTGTACATCCATGATCATTTGCCATATACTATATAAATTAAGAAGGTTGATGATGAGATTCATGTCATATACACATTATAAAATTACATATAACTAACTAATCAAGGCTTATTATGACCTAACTTCTTAAGTATGTAATTTGTTCACTCAAAAATAATCGATATATAATGTACTAAGCTTACAAGTACTTATTATTCAAGTATTGATCATGGAATGAGAAGATCATAATAATCTCATAACTCTTAACTAACTGATTGGGACTCATAATTTGTGTGCATAGGGCTTATTGGGTGAACGAGAGAGAACTATAAGGGGGAGCTACATCATGGAGTGACACTATTGTGCACTATGTGACAGCAGTGATTATGAAACAAAATTTATAACTTTTTAAAACAAACACAAGGGGATAAGTTTGTAACATAGTGATTTATATATACGTAATTTTGTGCAATTCAAATTTTTATCTTATAACTTATCCTAAAAAAATTCACCATATTAGCTATATCAATTAATTACATAATGAAAACTAATTTTATTTCAATATATCAAATTTTTTTCTACAATGTTTGTATAAAATTTTAATGTACATTTCAAAATTATTGATAAATGTTTACTCAAAAGAAAAATTAAATTACACAATGCAAAATTAAATAAAAGGTAATTGCAAAATATATTTTTGAAACATCCCAAATCTAGATTTCAACTAAAATACTATTCTATGCTAATCAATCAAAGATCTACCTCTTAAAAGCAAAGTGTGAGATATATGAATTTTAAAAATAAAAAAACTAAAGAAGGCATAAGTTATAATTTTACAAATATCTCCAAGAACTTCAAATCCCAATTTCACAAGATTAGATGTAGCAAATCACAAATAAATAACTATTGAAGCTAGATAAAGAGGTTTACCAATGATTTTATGGAGAAATAAAATAGCATATTTAGAACGAGGGAAAATAAATGTTTAGTTTGGGGGGGGGGGGGGGTGTTCTCATACATCGGTTATTTATTCATGTTTTTGGTGAAATTTCATCGAATTTAAGTAAATGTGGCAGTGACATTCATATTATTGGGAATCTTCATCTGAAATGGATCCAGCTAAAAATCGATTGGTAATTCCATCAGTAATTTCCAATAGACTAATCTGCCAAAAATTCTGCTAGTAATTTCCAATTTTATTATAGTGAAATAGACACAAAAAAATTAAAAGGCAATATAAGTAAAAAAGATAAGAAGCATATATATCTTTATTTGGTTTGGTCAAACCCAATGGCTGGCCCACGTCCATGCTTAGTCCCTATGACTAAGAATTCACTAATCAAAACAAGATTATAGAAAATCTCGAATACTTTCCTACACCAGACAAGGCTTACATGAGCAAGTACAACACAAGTAATGTTATTTCCAACATGTGAAAGTACAATCCCAACAACATACTTGCCTACAATAGGTAAGTACAACCCCAATAATATACTTTTTTCTACACAAGAAAGTGTAACCCCAATGACAAACTTTTCTGCATGAGTAAGTACAATCTTAACAATTTTACAAAAACAAAAAAAGCAAAATACAACTAAATATCAATCTCTCAATTTTAAAATAAATTTTGTACTCAAGCCCATTAAGAAATAATGTGACCAATAAGAAAGAGCTCAAAGTATATTTATTCTTTTTATGAGCAATGCCATGAACTTAATGTAAAGTGCTTAAAATAAATTTATCTTTGAAAATATTTGTGCAATGTGAAATGATAATTTAATAATATGAACATGAAAATTAATTTTTGTATAATGCGCTTAACAAAAATTAACTTTAGAGATAACATGCATAAAGAAATAAATCAAATATTTATAAAGTGCAAACTCTGAATCATTCAAGTAATTATGAGAGCCCTAAAAGATGATCTTTACTTAAATCAAATTTGAATCAAAAGGAAAAAATAAAGTCAACTTTTAATACACTTGCATAAAGTGAAATAAAAAAAATCTTGAAAATGAATACTCATTAAATAGCAATAACCCAAAATACCTTAAGAGAATGATTTTACAAAACAAAACACAAATCAATGACAAGATGAACAATTCAATTCACTTGGAATATAAATGAAAAGTACTTTTAGAAATTTAACATTATTAATATATTTTGTTTAATCAAAACCAAAGCATAAAAATCAAGAACATAATTGTTTAAAATAATTTGAAAGATATATGCTTTGAAAACCAAGCCAAAAAAACATTCATCATAAAGCCATGAAAACTTCTAATTATTTAAACACTTAAATGATTAATAAGAAAAGATTATAATAACTTGAAAATCTCAAATCAAATTTTCTTATACTTAAAAGATAAATATATTAAGCACAATAAGCTATAAAAATCATATAAATCTTAGGAATAAAAATAGAAGTATTTAACAATATAAATATTCAAATATCTTAATAGATGAATTGAAAAATACTTACTCAAGTCACTTGGATGAATGAAATTATGAACAAATCCTATTCAATCAACAGAACACATCAAAGTCATAAGCATAATTATTAAAGTAATTTGAAACAATCTACTCAAGTTATTGGATAAATGAAATTATGAGCAGAAGACTTGAAGTAGAGTTCTCCAAAGCAATTTGATGCCTTAATGGTGATGTAAGATCTCTTTTTGAGAAAGGTTGAAGATGAGGTCGAGAGAGGAGAGGGTAGCCTTGAACACCTGAGTACTTTTTTAATGTGGTTTGGGTATGAGAAAAAAAACTTTTTCCATTATTTTTTTGCAAGAGAGAAATTAAGTCATGAAATAAACTCCTTAAATAGAGTTTAGTCCATATAAATTTTTGCCAAGGAAAGAGAGAAAGAGATGAAAGAAATGAGAGGGAAAATAAATAAGGAAGGTATTTTATTTTGATCAGTTAAGCAAATGCACTAAAATCTAAATGAATTCAAATTTGAATGATGTGATTAGCCAAGACAAACTAAATAAAGAAATTAAACTCCATGATAAAAAAAATTAATAAATGCAACATAATTTTTGGCTAAGGCTACAGGAATAAGAAGAATGAAAATAAGAGGGAAGGTTATGAAGGCAAGAGTTTGAAATTTGAAGAACTAAGCACATGCCAATAAATTTAAATCAAATTCAAGTTACAAATAGTATGGCAAGTCATGCAAAAGATAATAAAAAAATAGATTAAATAAGGAAGGAGTTTGAAATAATATCAAATAAAATAAATCCAATAAATCTAAATGTAAGGGTAGTACCAAGAGTTTCTTTATAGGCCTTCAATCAAGGATAAATGTAATATATACAAAAGATCAATTAACTAATTAGATGGGATCAATGAAGGAAAGCGAAGAGAATAAAATCAAATAAGATAAATCAAGGGAAAAAAACAAGATGAAGATTTCGGCTAAGTTGGTTTCAAAAAATAAATCAATCTCCAATCAATGCAATCAATCAACTATAAATTATGAAAGATTAATTTAAGAAGCATTTAAAGTCAAATACATAATTTAAATCAATTAAAATCAATATGGAGGGACCGACCAAATTAATTCCATGAAAGGAAATACAAAAATGGAACATGCAATTAATTGAAGGCTAATTTAAATTTTAATTTGTTTCAATCTAAATTAAATCAATTGCATTCAAAAATAATTATTTAAAATTCAATAGGATCACCCAAACCATGTAAAAAAGAGATAAAACACATTTGGAAAAATTTTATGGCAAAATACAATTTTAAATTAAAAAATAATTAATTTTTAAATTAAAGTATAAATAAATTTAAAATTTCATTAAATAGGTGAAGAAATATGATACTAATTTGAGTAATTCTCATAAAATTTATCATGCCAAAAGTAATAAAAAGTTAGCAAAAATAAAAGAAGAGATTAT
Organism: Cymbidium sinense; assembly: GCA_021442155.1. Taxonomy (NCBI): domain Eukaryota; kingdom Viridiplantae; phylum Streptophyta; class Magnoliopsida; order Asparagales; family Orchidaceae; genus Cymbidium; species Cymbidium sinense. The sequence goes on from CM038233.1 coordinate 38,286,997, forward strand.
TTATAGGAGAGAGAAAATTATGAATATGAGAGAAGAAAAGGATAATTTAGATAATGAAGAAATAATTTAATTTTCATGCTAAAGTAAATGAATAAAAATTAATCCAAGCACTGAAATAAGTTAATAAAGTGTAAGATAAATTCAACTCACTTTAACAAACATTGGATAATGCTTAAAGTCATACAACTACTCAAATTCTCCAGAAAGGATAATTTCAATAATATTTAAAATTTGATGCAAATAAAATATTAAAAAAGTACGTAAAAATCCAACTAAATGTCGTGAGAAGAGTTTAGCTATTCTTTTCATGTTATTGAGATCTTGTTCATCTTATTACTAGAAAATCTAAGAAGAATCTCAAACTACCCTAGTTCAACCTTATTTTGACTTTCTAAATTTGATTGAGCAAGATGAGTTTGGTGAATTTTCAAAAATATTTAAAATAAATTATTAGTATTATCAAGAATATATATTTATCATAAATAAAAATCTAAATTAATAAGGACAATCATAATAATTTATGTGAATAAATTATCATGCAAAAAAATTGTTAGTCTTTATTAAATAAGGTTTATTATCATCAAATCAAATGGTGAGATACACAAGGTGTATACTAAACAACCTCCTTCATCTCGACACTCACCTCACAAAGCATCACCTTATTTGTAAAAAAGGGAATGGGAATGGTCAACTAGTCCACCCTAACAAGTTCTTGACAAGGCAGAGTTTCTAATGCCATTTTCTCACCTTATTTGCTAAACTGTAGATTCTTAATAAGACCATCAAAAACTAGATGGTCCCATCCTATGAAAAAATAGTGAAACAGAGATAGGCTCCATATCAAATGCTTCTCTTTAAGATATAAAATGAAGGTGGTGATACTCGCCATTGAGTTTGATAGGATTTGGGAAGGCACCACTCTATAAAATTTAAAATTTTTACCCACCTCACTGGGAAGAAGAGGTTAGAACCCACATTTAAAGTGGTCTAAAAGTACGCATAACTCATTCGATTTGGTGGAGTTAAGTGGCTCATCTTTGTCTACCACTTGCATAAAAAAATCTAGATTACTTTGATAATGGCCATGAAATATGAACAACGCTATTGACGACTGATGATTGAGCACCTCTTTGGCCTTAGAATGCAAGAATGTGATCACTACCTTCTTCAAAGCAGTCATTAACATACCCCAAAAATAGTTGGATTAAAAAGAGGAATAAAAAAAAAGCTACTCACATAAAAGAAGAAGCAGTCATTAACACTATTTTCTAATGCCTTGTCAAGAACTAACAGAGTTTCTAATGTAGGAAAGGAAACTAATAAAGATTCCACATAAAGATTTCACATAAAAGAAAAAGCACTAGCTCTTGGTAAAAATAAATATTGAATGACTCTTCAATTTTTACATACACACACACACACACACACACACACACACACACACACACACACACACACACACACACACACACACACACAATACACACACACACACACACACACATAATATATATATATATATATATATATATATATATATATATATATATATATATATATATATAATATTCATAACTTAAACATTATTATTATCAAATTTATTTTGAATACTTTAATATTAGGATAAGTATGAAGTAAGTGTATATAAGTTAAAATTTTTTAACATAAACAAAGGATTTTGTTATATATAAGCTACATACATGAAATCTTAAATACATATATGTATTTGAATTTTTTGACCTCATTTTTGGATAAGGTTGACAATATCCTCAATCTAAGTAATTATGGCCCCTAATCTTAGATTAGAAGCTTCTTAATTAGACACTTAGGATAATACACTTAGTGACTAGGTTAGTAAACTAAAATAAAATATTAAATTTAAAATCAAAACTAAATTTGCAATTAAAATTATGCTCAACACTCTAAAGTGAAACTTAAGTCATCTTAGTGAATCTCTAAGACTAGACCAAATCCAATTGGATTAGATAAACCAATTAAATTTAGTTATAATAAAATTTAACTAAAATCTATATCAAACATATTTGAATTGAAATCTAAATTCAATTGAACCTAAATCGAGGTAGTTGGCATGGTTGACCCAATTGACCAATTCAAGTTCAAAATCACCTAAGCCTAAGAAAAATTAACTTAAATGAAAATAAATTAAAATCAAACAAAAAAGAGCATAGAATCATTGCACTAATGTAAATGAACTCAAAAATAAATTTATATGAAATTCAAAGGGGTAAATAAGGTCATTTGACCAAGAGTTGATCCATGTGAGCCCCAACAAGTCAAAGGTCAACCAATCAAAATTTGGCCAAATTGAGTTATCCCAAGGACTCAACATTATCTAATTACCACTTTTAAACTTAAAACTAAATTAATCTATATTAAATGAGGATTTAGATGGGTTGATTTGGCCATTTAACCTAAATAGACTAAAATGGGCCTTATTGAACCTAAATTCAAATTAAATTGAAATTAACACAAATCAACATTCAAAATCATTTAAAAATTATAATTAAACATAATTGAACCCATCATTGGATTTAATTTGACTAATTTGGTATTTTAACCCAAGAAAACCCATATTAACCCATTAAGGCCAAATTTTGATCAAAATGGATCTAAATCAAAATTAACCTCAAATTAATTGAATTTAATTAATATAAATCATTCTAAATACTTCATTAAATATAACTGAAATCCAATTAATTTTAATTTGAGTCAAATTGGTTGTTTAATTCAAATGAGTTCACCTTAACATGTTTGAATTAAAAATGTGTTAAAATGAGTTCTAACCAAAATTAAACTTAAAATAATAAAAAATATTTGAAATTAATCACTCTTAAACATCATGGATAATCAATTACATAGAATTGAATCAAAATATAACCTCTAAAATGGCTAGTTAAGATAATTGATCTATTTTGCTCAATTTAGTCAAATGTGTTAAACCATGGTCAATCTATATGTAACATGAATCAATTGTTCCATGAATCATGTAGTAGGAAATTAACAATAATTGAAACAGAAAAATAAATCCAAATAAATAAATTGAATTCAATCAAACTAACCCAAATTAATATAAAGAAAATTAAACTTAAATGGTATGACATAAAGCATAAACCCAAAATTAGGGTTGTGCACTAGTCGATTCAAACTAAAAAATTCAAACATAATTAATGTTATTTAATTAGTTTGATTCGATTTGCATTCTTACATTTCAAGTTTTAGTTATAAATGCTGAGTTATTTGGATTCTGGCTTTCAGTTTGGTTTAAAAAAATAAGATTGGTTAACTTAAATAAACTAAAAATAGTTAAAGAGTCAAACCAAAATATGTAATTTTGATTGAAAATGTTTAATTATTTGTATAAATTGATAGATTTCTAATTGATTATTATTGACCTCACTTTTGGAGTGAGGATTGACTCATCCTTTCTTAGACTTAGGAATCTTGTAGACACTTAGATTTCTCTAGTAATAGGATACTTCTAGTGATTAAGGGAACACCAAACCCAAGCCTAGAGACTTAAGAAGGCATACCCCAAGCTTAGGTCATACCCCCAAATATGCCAACCAATCCTACCAATGTCCCAAAGTTTTGATTCATATCCAAACTCCAAGCCAAATTAACCAAACTCTTTACCTAAACTAATCCCACCATCATCCTATGGATCCAACCCAAAAATAATTTAATTGAAAAAAAAAATCCAATTTGATATCACCAAAGCATTACAACTATTCAAATCTTTATTTCAAACCTTTTCAAGACTACAAACCAATTAAGCCAATTCAATTAAATCAACCCAATTGACCCATTTGACCTAAAGGGTGCAAATGAGTAAATTTCCAATTAAACTCAAATCAGTTGCAATCAAGGCCAAAAATCAATCTCAAATCCATCATTAAACTCAACCCAACCCAATTCAACTCAAATAACCCATTTGGTTCACTTGACCCAAAGTGACCTAAAAGGACAAATTTTATTCAAAACTTAATCCAACCCAAATTGAATTGAATCAATCCATCTAATCAATTTTATAATGATTATTGATCACCCTTGATTGTCCAATTGCAATCAATTGGGTCAAACCCAGCTAATTTGATCAATTGACCCAAGTTGACCCAATTACCTTATATGTACCAAATTGAACCAAACTTTATTCTAAACTCAATTGATTGAAACCAATACCTCCAATCAATCATAAATTGAGTATTGAATATGATTTGACCACCAATTGAGCCAAACCAAGTCAACTTGGGCTCTTGCCCAAGTTGACCCAATTTACATAAAGGCCATATTTGGCCAAATCTCATTCTGAACCAAATTGATTGAAACCAATGCCTCTAATAAATCAAAAATTGATTATTGAACATGATCTAATATCTAATTGCATCCAATTTGATCATACCAATCCATTTGACGTATTTAGCCCAATTTGACCTAAAGGGTCAAATTGAACCAAATCATCCCCAAATCCAAATCAATTTAAGTCAACACCTATAATCATTCTCAAATCCTCATTTGAACCTAAAACAACCTTCTACCCTAGCCAATTTATCCAATTTGACAAAGTTGGTCAACTGAGCCCATTTGACCCATATGAACCCATATGAGTCAAATGAACTTACCAAAATCCACTTCAAATTATACCAAACCAATTAAACCAAAACATCCCAAATCATCAAATGAACTTACCCAAACCATTAATATGACCTAATTTGACTACTTGGTCAACCTAACCCAATTGAACCCAATTTGACCCATATGGGTCAAATTGAGCCAAACCTATTCAAATCAAGTCCAAACCCAACCAAACTTGGCATGACCCATCCTTAGGTCACCATGGGTTAGCCCAAATGAACTCAACCCATGTTGAACCTAAATTAAGCCAAAAATCATTGGAAAAATTTATCAAAATTGGATAAAATCCCCATTTTGGATGGTGATACCTACCCACCACCCTTGGCAGCCACCTTTAACCCATTTTGGACATGGGGACCACTGGCTAAGCTGACCCAAAGTTGATTGGGTTCAACCATGGGTCAAGATAGGGTGAGCTAACCCATGGATTCTCATTGGCACACTTGGGGGAGGAGGTACACACCACCTCAGCCCATTCTTTGCCTTCAGCCACTCAAGACCCTCCACCTTAGCCCATCACTGATGCCCTTGATCACCTGTGCTAGCTGGACGATTGCCAAAAGCCAATTGATCTTGGTAATTAGATCAATTGGGGAGGAGGGTATAATCCTGCCCATCCAATTCAAACCATAGAGAGAGAGAGAGAGCCTCAGTGAGTGTTTGCGAGCATCCCCAGAGCTTCCTCAAACCCTCTTGTGCTCCCTATCATTGGCGAGACCATACCTAACCTAAACTAAGCCCCATGTCCATCTAACCTCCCTCAAACCTCACCAAACTTCAAATAACTTTTCCCACTACTTCCCCAAGCTTTGGTGAGATAGAATGAATCGATTCCCGATCAATTCGACCACCAGATATCACTCCTAGACCAACTTCGATGACTGTTGTGATTGCGTTTAGTCCACAGAGCCACTGATGGGGAGGAAACTTATGAGCTTTTTAACAAGGCTACGTCTCTTCAAGATAAAGCTACCTTAATCATTGGACCGTCGGTCTTGACCTTCAGCGAGATAAATTTTGGCAAACCATAGAAATCATTTTATGTGTTGCTGTTTAGTGAAAGAAATTTTAATTCCACATGATTTCCATCATAGGATCTCTTTAGATCTCTTCCCTAAATGTTTTGGAGTCGATCTCAACATCTAATGAGCTCCAACAAGCTCAGATTGAGCGAAAGAGGGTGGACGGTGTCCGTCTTTCCTTGCTCGATAGACGAAGGATCATCCATCATCCATTCCACATGTTTAAAATAGACGGCCATGGTTAATCTGTTATTTTTATTTGATTTAATCCTATAAAACCATAAGATTAATCCCCACTATCTGATCCAAGATTGGATAGTGGGGATGAAAGCACTTCGTTGCCGTTGGCTCAGCATGTCACGATAAATGATTTAAGTGGCCTATCCCATGACACCACATGGAAAGAATCACCACGTTAGCTCCTGTGTGGCACTGACAGGATTAAGAGTTAATTAAGCTTAAGAATGCCATTAATTGCTTAAAACTTTGTGAATTCAAATCTAATTATAGAAAAATCCTAAAAATATGTGTAAACCAAATTTGGAAAGTGTAAATAAAGGAGAATTTAATAAAAAAAATGTTAATGTTTGAAAAGTGAATAGTGCTTAATTAGGGTTTGAAATTTTTTCTAATAACCATAATTCAACACTAATTTCTTGGCTAATAAGTCTACAATTAAATGTGTTGATATCTTAGGATGTCCTATGTCTGCCAAAATTTTCTTAAGATTTATTTGTTAGGTAATTATGGGAATTTGAAATCCAAATCTTAATTACCCTCAATAAATAATTTAATAATTATTAAAAATACCAAATAGTAAAAAATAATTAATTAAACTTTATTAATCATCATTAATAATGGAAATGTTAGGGGGAATGGTCAGGACCTCTTTTCTAATTATTTCCCTAAATCCATTTCATTTAATAGGGTTAACTAACTTATATATTAATTAAGAATTAATTAAGTAATAGATGGTGAAATTAAATCAAATTAAAATGATAATTAGATTAAAAAATTTGATTTGAATTTGTGTGTTTCTCTTTATGAGTTTACTAACATAACGATCTTTAAGGAGCTTATGGTTAACCCATGGGTGTGGAAAAATAATATAAGTACTTAATTAGACCCATCTTTGATTTAATTAATATCTAATTGTGAACCTCATTACATTAGGTCCCTAAGTGCATTGCAATTTTAATTTCTTATTTGCATATCATTGGAGGCTCATAATTAAGTGATTAATAAATTTAAAGAAGCATAAGAAAGGGAAAACAAATTATTTGTTTAAAGGCTTGAACTTAATAAACCCATAAAATCTACTAAATTATATTTCTTGAAACACATTAAGTCACTAATGTGGGATGGGGTAAAACAACAAATGTTCCTTCTCCTCTTTAATGTTAATAATTCAAATACAAAATTAAATTTCATAACAACCTTGGTTAACCTTAAATAATTTTATTCAACTTGATTATCCTTAGGAATTAATGTGATTAAATGTATCATTTAGCAATGCTTAATTATTCCTTTTCAATCATTGTAAATTTGTATGTCATTTGATACCATGCATTCATTTTTTTTCAAATAAAAGAATTGATGGAATTTAATTATGTTTAAGTTGCTTTTATTGGATTAATCCTATTATATGTGTGGCTATTATCACTAATAATTTTCAAAATTATTTCCAAAAGTTATAAATTGATAAGGAAATTTCAAATTGATGTTAGCTATGAATATTCTATATGATTTACATATGTTTATGGCTTAAACATGTTGAAGTATTATTTTATTTTCATGATTCAATGTGTATGCTCACATGAATTTGAATGTTAGTAAGTACATAGTGTGGACATCCCAAGAATACAAGGCTTTAAGTAGCCCCAAGGAGGTCTTAGATTGCCTCACTACCCTGCCTGATAATGGCACATACTTAATTTCTTTCACATGTTTACATATATTAGAATTTTGATAAAGCTTTACTTAACATGAATAAATAACTTTGGTAACATACAAATTTTTGCATGATTCTTATGGTTGTATATATATTTATATGTATTTAAGATAGCAAGTATATAGTTTGGACATCCCAGGAATATGAGGCCTTAAGTATCCCCATTGAGGCCTTAAATTATCTTACTTCCCTGGTTCAAGCAATGACACATACCTATTTAAATCTCTAATACATGTGTGTGTGTGTTTAGCTAAGGAATGAAATTTCTCTTTTCTACTAAAATTATATGCATTCATAATCACCTAAGTGTGCAAAAAAATGTATTGCATTTATAAGTATGTTAAGTTTAAAATCATATGCATGATATTGATGATGAAAAAGAATGATGTAGCATTATCCATATGATAGTAATTCAATTTCATTAATATTAAGATGCCTTTCATGATTGAGTAGGATTCTTTATGATTAAACCAAACTTAGGATAAAAAAACATCTAATAAAACCTTCACTAAAGGAAACCAAGTCTTAAGAACATGCTTTTAGAAAATGACTTAGGATAGGGATGGAAGAGAGTTAAACCTCTTTCTTCTCTTTAAAATAATTAGATGTTAAGTAAATATCAAAATAAAACAAAATAAAATGCAAACTAAAAGTCACTAATCCTTTTTTAACTCAAAATGAAACCATCCTTAATGTCTAACTCAAATAATTTCAAATTTTAGGCAATCATAATTCAAAAGCTTAGCTAAGACATACCACACTAAGCCTAAGAACACACATTCGAATGCTAAGTCATTCCATATAGATTTAAGTTAAGATAGTGTATATTATGATGTTGTGTTTGTTTAGTGATATAATATTTTAGACTAAATATTAGGATTGTTGAGAGTAGACTGGACTTTAGGCCGTTATTAGCCTAATGTTATCTTCTATAGGGGATTATGCTAAGAGGGCCTCTGTAGTAATAAATATAAATGCTTCTACTTACAGGTTGCTTATGCCTCTTTGCATAATTCACATTAAGACAGATAGGCTTGGTTACCCATGTATAGGGTGCTAAGTCCAAATTTATAGAATATAACTGCTTGGGATGTATGTATGTTTATCTAACATCTAATTTGCAGGTGTAGTTAGATTTTACTTTTCCATAATTATGTAATTTTACAATAGAAATTAGGATTAGTGTTATGAGATTTAAGATGAGTAGTGGCTAGAAAGCAAAGTCCTGGGAGGCCCTGTAAAACCTTAGAGCATAATCAAATCAAAAAGAAGAAGAAGATGAAGAATGAAGACCCTTATAAAATTTGATTCAATTATAATGGTAAATTTCATTATAATCTAGGTTGTATAAGGGTAGAGGTCATCTACCCAATTTTTCTCCTTTATGGGGTGTACAATGGTAACCGACCGCATGGACTTTTTATTCTTTCATGATTTAAATTGCACAATAGAAATTGCATCTTCTTCATAGGTTTCTTAAGCTTGATGTTTGAATGTGTGGCCTAGATGTGGTAGGCTCTTAGAGAAAAATTAATTTTTCTACTCTCACTAACAACTCAAAACTAAATTATAAAATACTTCATAATCTCACTTTAAAGCTTAGGTCATAATCAAGATAATTAAAAATTTAGTAATCCGTTAGCTGAATGTTGAATCTTCTAACATCATGCATAACATATTGCTTCACTCTTGAATAGCGAGGGTCTCCATACTTTCATGATAGAGGAATGCTTGACCTGTGAGGGCATCCCTTATAGAGCAGAGCACCTCCTCCCACTAATTTAGCCAATAATCTAATTTTATTATGCATTTAAGCAAAATTATCTCAAGCTTTTGTCCAAAATATTGTGTCAAAATGATATAAGAATTTGTAAAATTTTGCATTTAGACTAAGTTCTATATTCAAAATGATCTAGTCTCTTAGGGAATGAGTTTAGGACTCTAATATCCTTCATAATTAAATAATATCTTAGCTATCTTGCACTAACATTAGACTAGCCTACATGGATTTGAAGCATACGAGATGTTAGCTGGCGGCCACTCTAGGCGGTTGTAAATCTAGAAGTGTCGAGAAAGGTTTATTATCACTTGTGGAGGTAAACCATTACGTCTCATCTTCCATTTAGATTTAGTTCATTCTTTTAACTTGTGCTAAAGCATCCAAGATTTAGGATCTACAGTTGCTTATTTCCTTTAAGCTATGAGCATAAACCCTCACCTCTTAGGCATTTTTATAATCTTGTGTTGATGGACTATAAGCCCTAGTACTCTAATAAAATTTTAACTCAAACAAAATGAATTTTTTCTTTCAAATATATAAAGCCTCACTATAGAATAAACTAGAGTACTCACTAGTCTTCCTATTATCATGAGTGCTCTCTACTTATCTTCCTTTTGAATCCAAAATAAGTCTTTCCCAATTGAACATTCCCACTTGGCTTTCCATAAATACTCAATCCTTTGATAGTCTAACCTTGAAATCTTTGAAGATATTTGATTGACTACTTTAATTGAGAGTATTCTTAAGAAATTTTATTTCCTAGAATACAATTAACTATCGAAGCTTTCTTACATAAGAAACTAAAGAACCTAATATTAAATAAACCCTGCTTTATTTTTCCATCTAAAGTAAGGGAATGATCTCAAGTATATATATGAAGACCCATCTGTCTTAGAAGTCTTTATTAGGTGATTAAATCTATTGTAGGGTGATGTTTTCATCTTTTGAGATGGTACATCATACCTTAATATCATATGCATTCACTTCAATAACTATCTGATAAGATCTACATGGTGTCCACACGACTCCAAATTAAATCACCATAGATTTATTTTGGAAACTCCGGTGGGGATTGTTCCTCTCTCCATCTTTAGAAGTCAATCTTTACCTCCAAGCATCGATAGTGGAATTATATTTTATATATCTTCAAGACTATCTTTCTTTATATTGGGCATCTTGTTTATTTCATACTTAAGTAAGGATGCCCAACATCCTTTAGGTTTTAGGACCTCCCACCAAGTAGGTCTTAAAACCACTATTGGACCTCCATTAGGTTAAAGAAAATCAATCAAAGAAAATTATCCAACAAAATAAGTCAAACAAAATTAATAACCTCTTACCACTTGCTTGGTAAGTAAGGTTCATCCAAGATCTCCAAAATCCCAATGAAGTCCAAAGAGAAAGTAAAAGATTCTTCTCAAAAGTTTCCAAATTTCTCTAATATATAAATGAACCCCATTTAACATAATCAAATTTGTTAAATGAGGGTTCCAATTCAAAATCAAAAATCAATAGAAATAATCAAGAGCAAAAGTCTAATTCCATGTCTCTTTCAATAATGAAGTAGAAAGTTTAGCCCTCTTTCCTTTGAGCATTCAATCTTCTACCATGTCTTCCAGTAAGCCTATCTTCTCATCTGCCACTAGTGTGGATTTTTCCATAGATCAGGCCACACTCACCACCGCCCCCATCATCAAGTTTGTTGGTCTTGGGTTTGAGCACTTCAAAGTAACATGCAAGGGACCTGTCCTTACCACGGTCAATAGAGAGGAGATGGCTGAAAAGAATCCACTTCTACTGTTTGACCTACAGTCAATAGTGAGGTTCCCCTACCACGAGTGCCAGTTATGTTACTATGATTTCAATCTGGATTAGTACTACCTCTATAGTTGCCCTTGTCTTTAAGAGGAAGACTATCTTAGCTTCTAAGATAGTCTCCCCAAGTTTGAGGTTGGTTTTAGCTCCCGTCCTACTCCATTGACCAAGACCTAGCACCATAACAAGAGTAAAAAAATTAAATGACATTACGATCATGTGGCAAAAGAGCTCGAGGAAGCCTCCCATGTGGCTGAGGAGGGATCCTCTCATAAGACCTCTCCCCTTCTTGGTAGCAGTAGGTTTAGAAAGATTGTTGCATTACCCCTATGATCTGCAAAGTATGAGACACCAGATAGGGAGAAGAGGAAGCCCTATATTAGTCTACAGTCCATACACAGGAGAGTTGGGAGAGCCCATGGATGCATAGAGTCTGCCACACTACATGACTTGAGGAGAGTGATCCCTAAGAGTGTTAGGGATTAGATTCATAAAGAAAGGACCACGGTGGCCAAAGTTATAGCCCAAGCAAGTAAGAGGGATCGATGGAGGTTTTCCAAATAGTCAGAGGCCTCGCTTTGATAGACCATTATGATCGGCAAGCTGATAGGGCTGATCATTCTGATAGGATTGTTCTGATAAATTCTAGCTGGAGGAGGAGATCTTCAGTGGAGAGGCTATCAGTGTCACCCCTATTACACTGCTCTAGTCTGTAACCATTGTCTCCCCTTCATGTTCCACCATCCTAGGTTCCTACCAAGTTCCATAAGTCCACATTTAGAGAGAGAGCATCCCCGTTGGTGATACAACTACATCCCAAGGACACTTCATCTACTCCACTCATTGAGGTGAGACCAAGCTGCCTCGTTCGACCTTCCATCCCAACATTAGTGAAGAAGAAGTGGTGACCCAACAGTGTCATGGTCACTCCACCACCATAGCTAGAGGAGAAGGAAAGAGGGGATATCAAGATGACTCTATTATTGAGTTAGTTAGGGATAGCACTCCACCTGTCTAGAGCATTCAGTGCATCACTTCTATAGAGCTCAATCTAGTGGTTAGTCACCATTCAACCTATGTTCCAATAGCACCATATTGGGTGGATGACTAATCTTTGGATGATATTTTGGAGGACTATCATTTCATAGTGAGGAAGATAGTTGGGGATGATCAGTCCGACCAAGAGGAGGGTATGGTTGATTTCAGTGCCGATGAAGATGGCATGTTGGATGACATAGTAGATGTCTACATGGTAGATACCCAAAGATCCTTGCATAGGGAGCAACTTAGACAAGAAGGCATTATAGTTGAGGAAGGTTAGGCATTTGACTCAACTCAACACCTCATCAAACAAATCAAGCTGAAAGATGATTAATTTGATTAGATGGAGAGAAGGGTGGAGGAGTTGATGGCAATGGTCTTAGCCTTGTAGAACCAAGCATAATTTCACAACCTTCTCCCATGGAAGCCAATCGTCCTGAGCTAGTACACATCCTAGATCATCCAAAGAATACTTCTTTGGATAAGGATGTCGAGAATTTGCATAGGAAGCTTATTGATAGCACCTCCATGCATGAAAAGGACATTAAATAAATGGTTGAGTAGTAACTGAAGGAAGTGTTGGTGCAAGCCTAAGCGAGCTCGTATGTTCTAAAGAGTAGATCATACCTAGAGGAATTTGATGTAGTTTAACACCCAAATAGTTTTGTGCCACCATACTTCAAGGTTTTTGATGGTAGTGGGAACCCAAGGTAGCATAGCACACTTCTGAGCTAGCTGTTGTAATGCCAGTGGTAGCAACACATTGCTTTTCCAGTAATTTATTAGTATCCTTTCATGGGTTGCATTTGATTGGTATGCCAAATTGCCCAGCAGTTCGATGAAGTCCTTTGTAGAGTTAGAGCATCTCTTCATCAATAGATTCACAGGAGCTAAGAAAAGGGTAACCGTAGGGGACATCATTGTAGATAAGTAAAAGCCTAATAAGTCATTTGTTGAGTATATTCTTAGATGGCACAACCTAAGCATGAAATGCAAATCACAGCTACAAGACCAGCATGCCATTGAGATTCTTCTTAATAATATCTATGGCCTGGTCACCTTCATGCTCAAATATTTCACCATTAAGATATTTGAGAAATTAATCAACAAGGCAACTAACCTACAAGAGGAAGCAAACAGTTACCCTCTTAGCCCAGTCATCTAAGCCCAAGCCTGTTGACATTTTTGAGAAGAAGCCAGAAGCTGTAATGGTAATAGATAAGGGGAAGCAGCCAACAAGAACACAATTTGAGAGGCCTTGAGTTCAATAGACTCCACTCCTGCCTTCTCTACCACTACATCGGCCACCATAATAGCCACCACCACAGCTACCTACATAGCAGTGGTATCAGTATCTACCGTGAGGTAGTTACTTTCCACCTACTCTTATCAACAAACTCAACAAATCGTATCCATTCAAGAGGGAGGTAGTTAGGAAGATCTTTAAGAACATTCTTAAGAAGCCTGATTTTCAGCTACTTGAGCCTAGAAAGCTAGAGAAAGTGGATAGGAGTGATAATCCTAACTATTGCCCCTGATATCGCATGCTAATCCATGTCTTAGAGAATTACTTTATCTTCAAAGATTGGCTTGAGTGTTGCTACAAGTTAGGAGCTATAGTTATCCCTAAATAATACTTAGTTGAACAACCTCCTAGTTTTATAAAAGTAATCTTTAAGGATACATCTGATTCTCTTAAGATAAAAGAAGGTTGGGATATCACTTTATCCATACCTCTATAAGAAAATAATTTCTAAAATCAAAATACTATCTCTGCAAGTGCTTGACTTAGCTCAGAAATCCAACATCAAAGAAGGTCTGCCAGTTGTGAGGGATTACTCGGGGAGAGTGCAAGCCCAGTAGTAGCAGTAGCCTTCACTTTCCCGGGATAGATCTATAACACAACCACCATATGAGTTTAGCACTCTTCCTTCCACAGTTGTAGCTACCGCATCTACCAACTCCACCACCACAAGAAGAAGCATTATATCTACAGATGAGGTACCAAACCCCTCATACTAGTTACTTTACTTGATTTCTATCATGTACCACCGCCAAAATTAAAAAAATCAATGAAGAAGATTGATTCCACTTACATTCTGTCTACCTTTGATGATCTCAGTGATTTTAGTCCAATTGATAGCTCTCCAAGTCATAGTAATAATAACTTAAATAATTTTGATCAATCCCATTCCAATTTGAAAATGGATTTCCCTTTTTTGGATCATTAGGGTTCACCTTTTGAGATTGATTTGGAGTTAAATGACTCCGATGATCCTTTAAGAGAAGCTATAGGTATACCCGATGAGCTGGTAGAACTTTCCACAAGCTCTTCATCACAAGAAGTCTTTGAAGTTAACCTCTGTAGTGGCAAAGTTTTATCTCCTGCGGTAGCACCTCAAGATGAGGTAAACAAGTCATTGGTTCTAGTGAGCAGATATCCCTCCACAAGATGCTCCACCCTTGGATATCCTTATGGAGGACCGGCCCAAAGATGATTACAACATCTTGGAATATCTTAGAAAGGTGCCAGTTAAGTTAAGCATATATGATGCCCTTATCTTATCCAAAGTGAGGAGGAGTCATTAATCAAAGCCTTGCTTGACCCTGAAATATGCTTAGCTCTATTGATCGCTATTGGAGAGGAGGCATGCTTTTCAAAGGAGATCCTATGAGTCACATTCACAGATGAAGATCTACTTCTAGAGATTGTAGAGCATAGCCATCCCCTCTACCTTATAGTAGATATTGGTAGATTCAGGCTATCTAGAGTTTTAGTTGATCCGGGTGCATCAGTGAACATTATGAGGCTAAGAATGAACCCTTATCTACATAAGGATTGACATCTCTATACTTCAAACAGAGAGGATGATGTTTAAAGAATTCAATGAAGAAGACAAGAAGGCCTTAAGCACCATAGTGCTACTCATGGAGATACAAGATTGAAAGATAGAAGCCAAGTTTCACATAATAGATTCCAATACATCTTTCAATGCTTTGCTAGGGTGACCTTGGATATATGAGAACAACATGGTTCCATACTCTCTACATCAGTGCATCAAGTTCCTAGGAGGTGGAATTGAGTATTGTCTCAAACGAGATCTCAAGCCATTTGTACTTCATAAGATCGCAATTTATGAGGATGTGGCATATTACCTCCCTAAAAAGAAAAATATCTTCTCTTGTGACCTTAGCCAAAAAGAAAAAAAGAGAAAAAGAAAAGAAACAAAAAAAGAAAAGAAAATGAAAAAGAAAGATAAAAAAGAAAAGAAAAGGGAACGAAAAGAAGACCTTAAGGAGGACATGGAGCCTGAGATTAGATTCCACCCATAGTTTGTTACTCCATTTGAATAAGTGGGAGGATTCCTTCACTTAGATGAGGAAGAGGAAAATCCAAAGGGAGTACTAGAGGTGGAAGACCTACATACCTGCCACCTAGTAGAAGATTTGTTCCAGCATCCAGGAGTACAACTGTTATCTTCATAGACTTAGAATCTAGTTCAGAGGATGATTCCTATGTAGTTAGCACACCAGTCAACTTTTCTCGATAGCAATCTCATTAGAGGTGACATTCGAGCCAAACAGTGATGAAGACTGGGTCCCCAAGTAAAGCATGAGTGTATCCAAGTCTCTATTATGTGAAACTGTCAGTCACCAGCAGGGAACCTTAGCTCTAACCTTACTTTTCTCATAAAAAGTTGAGGGTTTGGTAGTTAAGGAAGCTCCTAACACATATATAAATACAAAGATCCATAGGTTTTATCCAGGAGCATCTTTCTCAAGTCAAGAAGTTGATGTATAACTTGAGGATGATTCATTTAAGAAATTAATAGAATTATATTTTGATTGGTACTCTCCTTGTGTTCTTAATCTAGCAAAGAAAGGCTTAATTCCACATTCATGGTCTAAGGACACATCAAAGTACTTTAAAAGGTTATGGGATAACAAATGCAAGAGTTCTTAA
The DNA here is from genome assembly GCA_021442155.1 of Cymbidium sinense. Taxonomy (NCBI): domain Eukaryota; kingdom Viridiplantae; phylum Streptophyta; class Magnoliopsida; order Asparagales; family Orchidaceae; genus Cymbidium; species Cymbidium sinense. The sequence goes on from CM038233.1 coordinate 38,303,223, forward strand.
TCAAGACCCAGACTAGGCTTTTGTATAGTGGGTCCTGTGAATGATGATGATTATTTCCTAGTCATCACCAATCATTTCAAATCTGATAGGTTCTTTTCAAATCACATCAACTCATATGAGGAGGTGTGCTTAGAAACTTCAGATGATTTTCAAGTCAAAGATCACCCCCATAATTTAAAGAAAAACTCAAATCAACCATTGATGAGCTCAAATAGATCAACTTCAGGACTGAAGATAATCCGTGCCTGATGTACATCAATTCCTTATTGAATCAAACTGAAATTAATAACTTAGTTAGGCTACTCACTGAGTTTAAGGACTGCTATGCATGGAGTTATGAAGAAATATCCAGATTAGCTCCTGATGTAGTGATTCATAAGCTAGCGATACAGCCTGATGTTAACCCCATTAACAAAGCTCCTAGATGCATGCGATTAAACTTTAAGCAACATGTCATTTCTGAAGTCAAGAAACTGATCAATGATGGTTTCATCTAAGGAAAAATACCCCACATAGTTGGAAAGTGTCATTTTAATTAAGAAGAAGAATGACCAAATTCACATATGCATTGATTTTAGGGATCTTAATAATACATGTTTAAAAGATAAATTTTTACTACCAATACCATAACTGATGGTAGACATTGCCTCATCTCATGTAGTCATCTCTTTCATGGATGGTTCATATATAACTAAATAAAGATGGCACCTGAAGATGAAAATAACACTTTCTTTAGAACTCCAATTAGAATCTATTACTATAAGTTTATGCATTGCGGCCTTGAAAATGCTGGTGCCACACACCATCGGGCCATGACCTAAATCTTCGATGAACTCATTCATCACCAAGTCGAATGATATGTTGATGATCTAATAGTCAAAAGCAAAGAAAATAAAAATAATCTCTTTGATTTGAGAGTAATTTCTGAGTGGTTATGGCAGTACACCCTCAAAATAAACCCTCTAAAGTATGCATTCAGAGTAGCTTTAGGGAATTTTCTTAGGTTTATTGTTTGACATCATGAAATTGAAATCAACCTAGCCTAAAGAAAATTCCATCCCGTAAGATTCTAACCCAACTTAGATCATTCCATGGGCAGTTGATGTATCTATAATATTTAATATCCAACCTATCAAGCATATGTCAATCATCCTTAGCATTAGTCAAGAAGGATGTCAAGTTCAAGTGAGATGATAAGTGCTAGCATACCTTTGAGAGAATCAAGCAATATCTTATAATGCCACTAGTTCTAGCTAAATACCTTTGATACTCTATACTGGTGCATTGGATGACTCCCTTGGTACTTTGTTGGCCCAAGCAAATGATGAAGGAAAAGAAAACACACTCTACTATCTCAACCATTATCTAATACCTGCTAAGGCAAACTATCCACTCATTAAGATGAATTGCCTAGCTTTAATCTTCGTATCTCAAAAGCTACATCATTATATGCTCTCTCATAAAGTGGATCTCATGACACAGCCAACACTATCCAGACGGTTGGCATAATGGTCCATAATTTTATCATAGTTTTGTATCACACTCATATCCTTTTGTGCGATGAAAGTACAAGCACTCATAGATTTCCTAGCAGCACACCCACTTCTTGCAGATTCTCAACTCAATGATGATCTCTATGATGAACAAATCATGAACTTAGAGGATACTAGTATTCCCCACTTGGAAATTTATTTTAATTATGCAGCTTCCTCTCAAAGAGGAGAAGAACCATAATCTACTCTCCCAGGTAAGTCAGGGGTAGGGATAGTCGTCCTAATGCCATACCATGATATGATGAGATTCTTATACCATCTTATCCTTGCACCAACAATAAAGCTGAATATGAGGCTCTGATTGTTGGTCTAGAGTTAGCCATTTCACTAAGCATTCAGAATAACAACATCTTTGGGGATTCACAGCTAGTTGTCAATTAGATTGCTAGGTCTTAAAAGGTCATGAAGCCCAAAGTCCATAACTACCATAAGTACACTATGGAATTACTAGTGTAAATTCTAGAGGTCGTAATTTACAAGATCCCTTGAGTAAAAAATTCCATAGCCGATGCTTTAGCCAAGCTTGCCAAGGAATTGGCATGTCTAGAAGATGAGTCCATATCAATAGAGGTTCACAGTAAGAGAGTCCTACCTCTTATTGATGTTGAACTCATTGATAAATACTCTCTTGAAGGTGATGTTATTGTTGCTAAAAAGGATGAAGAATTGGATTGGAGGCAACCCTTCATTGATTACCTAAACACAGCCAAACTATCTCAAAAGAAATCTTAAGCACATCAAGTGAAGCAAATGGCACTTTCCTATGCCCTCATGGATGGTATCTTATATCGATGGTCCTTCAATCATATGTGGTTATATTGTTTAAACAAACATGAAGCCTGTAAGATCATGATCAAGGTCTATTTATGATGAAATCCATAATAAAAAGACTTAGGTATTATTGACTAACGATGATTACTGATTGCATGTGCATAGTAAAGTAATATCACTAGTGTCAAGTACATGGAGTGGTCCTACATCAACTGCCCAACATTCTACATCTAACCTTAGCCCCATGGCCATTCTAGTGTTGGGGCATCGATATAGTGGGTCTAATCGATCCTCCTTCATCTAAGGCTCACTAGTTCATTTTGCTGCTATAGACTACATTTCCAAGTGGGCGGAGGCGATTCCACTTATGGAGGTTAAAGCTCAGCATGTTCTATAGTTCTTTAGGAACCATATAGTATTTATATTTGGGGTACCCCACCAAATCAAATCTGATAATGGTACCTTCAAGAGCAGTAAAATCAATAACTTTTCCAAGAGACACAACATAGATTGGAGGTACTCTACAATCTACTACCCAAGGGAGAATGGTTTGGCAGAAGCCTTCAACAAAACTCTCATCCAAATACTCAATAAGACAGTCGATGATAATAAGCAGCAGTGGCATGAATGGTTAGTTCAAGCTTTGTGGGCTTACCATACTATCTACAAAACTCCAACACAATCTACCCCATTCTCCTTAGTGTGTGGGTGGTCTAAAGCCATTCTACCATTAGAAGTCCAACTCCCATCACTAAAGATACTTTTGGGTAGCAAAATTTCAATCGAACAGAACACCAAGCTATGATTAGAATAGCTCAAAGATTTGGAGGAGTTATAAATCAAAGATGGTTCAAGCTCATAACAAGCTGGTATGCCTTAGAGCTTTTCAAGTAGGAGAGCTTGTTTTAGTTTTGAGGAGACCAATTATTGCCCATCGCAAGATGGGAGACAAGTTTGAACCCACTTGGGAAGGATCTTTTCTCCATAGAAATGGCCTACCAAAGTGGATCTTACTAACTCATCAACCATAAAGGAGAATGCCCAATGCTTCCTATCAATGGGCTTTACCTTAACAAATATTATCCATAAACAATGTTTAAAAAAATTTCATCAATTAAATTCCATTTAAATCAAACATCTTTTTGAATTAAAATGTTTCTAAATTACCAAGTTTTTGTAATGTGTTTTGGGTAGGTGTAAGAGAACCCGAGCAGCATCCTATCCCTCATTGGTATAACACAAACATAAAATTACAGACAAACATAAGCAAATCAAACACAAATCCATTGCTTCGGGCTACCTTGAGTTAAGATAAGTCCCTCAACAACCCTTACTTAGTAGCTGCTCTAGGTCAGGCCTAATTCACTACCTAGCTAGTCTGTCTCTTTAGTGGTCTTTCTATTTAGGAGGATGTGATTTCCCATGGTTTCTTCTTAACATCTCCATTGCAAACTAATAAGTGTTTTATTAGTATGATATGCCTTATTGCATGACTAATAAGCTATGTGTCACTTATAAAGGTTGGATGCATCGATGACAGACTGTCCTAATGATAATGGGTCTGACATTGGCTTTGTTTAAGAAGATCTGAGTCCCCAAACCTTCTTTTTGAACTAGCTTCCATATACTAACTAGGATTTGAGGATTAGGGTAAGACCACTAGTGTCTCCTATTCCTCCTGACTACTTCAAGTTTGAGTTTAGATTGCGATCCTCTGACTTGATAGTTGCCCTAAGTCAGATAGTAGTTGTCTAACCGATGACAGACTGTCCCAATGATCAATTCTGCTTAGAAAGATGTGAGTCTCAGATGCTTTCTTCCTAGATTGATCATCACAAACTGATGGCCAACTTAGGCTGGCTGGTGTTTGCTTTACTGACAGTAACCCACCTGATGGATAACATGGCTCAGGTAGATGTGACTCCCCACGCAAGGATTAAGTTTATTAATTACTAATTATGCCTAACTTATTTAATTATATAGTATGATGTACAGTGCAATATTTTTTTTGTAATTACCAATTTAAGTTCTAAATTTAAGGGATCCAATTTTTGAGAATCCTTCCTTTTACTTTTTGAAGTATACGATGAGATTGTACAAAATGAATAAACAAAGAGCTGATTTCTTTACATTGTATTGATCTTATAATATAATAACATATCATATGATATAAATAGTGTTGCTTGACTAGACAATTGTATCATTCAGAGCCAATAACCCTAATAAAATGAATTGATCATATGATACAATTTTGATTATATAGTATGATTGGACCAAGTTTTTGAAAATTAATTCTATTAACTTTTATTATGGTTCCTCCTAATAAATACTCCACTTTAGGCTAACTTCAATAATACATAATGTGAGAAATCCTAAACGAGGCTTAGGGAATATTTTCTAGCTTAAGTGAAAAGCGGGGAGATCTCTCTCTTCTTTATTTCCTTGAAAAACTTGTGTGTTGATAAGGTTGCACTATTGCTTGGTTGCTCTTTTCTTTCATATGACTTTTAGTTTTGTGTTTTAACTTGAGACTTTGTTTTATTTTAGAGCTTGAAAAAAATTTGTGTTATATTTTCTTTAGAGTGGCACACTTCTTACTTTGAATGAGAATAGGAGTTGGTGTAGGGTTTCTCCAATACCTATGATGGAGATAGATGCTTCTCTCCAATACCTATGATGTGCTAATACTTACAAGTGGCACACTTCTTACTAATTTATTCTTTTATTAATTTCTTTTTCGACGGCCTAACAACTGCAAGTAGATCCTTCAGTGGCATATAGAAAATATAACAACACCATAGAAGTGTACTCTATTACTCAACCACCTATTTTTGATGATATTCACTTTAACTTTGGAAGAATTGCATGTATACTTTTAGTCAATCAATTGATTTTTTTAATATGGAATATGATTGAAGTAGGATATTCACCTCCACATGTTTTTATCAATGGAAAGAGAATTGAAACATCTTTTCATTTATGGTCATTAAAAGAGAGTGAACTAGCTCAATTAAATTCCAAAGATTTAAACTATTTTTTATTCTTTAAAATTTGAAGATTATATGCTTGTTTTTTACTTGTTATATGGGTATGAAAATTTGGAAAAAAAACTATGTGTCACTTATAAAGGTAATGAAGTTAAAAAATCTCATATTAACATGCTCTTATATGATTATGAGTTGTTTTGTATGTTACCTCATGAGTCCATTTCATATATGTATACATGGTTTATTAAATTCATTAGTTCATTGCATGCTTTGGAAAGAGAATTTACTAATGTTGAAAAACTAAACAAAATTTTGCATTGCCTACCTGAATCTTCGGATGCCAAGGTTACTGTGATCTTTGAATCTAAATATTTATCTATTTACTCGATTGATCACTTGCATAGCTCACTTATTACTTATGGAAAAAAATTCTACAAGGAAATACTGATGTAGGAAAGAAGAAAAAGGAGAAGATGATTGCCATTAAGGCTATATTTATGATTGTAGTGAAGAAGACAACATTACTGAGGAGAAAAATATTGCATTTATGACTAGAAAGTTTAAAAGTTCTCCAAGAGACAAGAAAGAAAGATTTAATAAAAAAGGCAAATGTAAACCTAAAAATCCTCAAAGGTTACTAATATTATATGCTATAAATGTAAAAAACCAAGTCACATTAAGTGGGAATGACCATTTCTGAAAAACTATAATTAGAAGAACAAAAAGAAAGAAAAAGGCAAAACAATGAAAGGCAAGAAAAGGGCCCTGCATGGCTTCTAGATTATCTCTAATTCAGACTCTTTAGAAGTTGTAAAAGAAGCCATGAATCTTTATTTAATAGCTAAAGAAGATTCATATAATTTTAGTGATGAATAGGTAAGAAATCTATGTTATGATGAACATTTAAGCTTCTATGAGGAATTACACATTGTATTTAAATCATTAAAAAAATCTTTAAAGAAAATCCTTCTTCTGAAAAAATCAAGGCACATTATTCATTGAATTGAAAAATTAAAAAAGAAATACAATATAATTGAATTTGAAAAGGCTAAAAATGAATAAAATCTATCTGAAAATATTGGTTTACTTGAATGTGCAAATGAGAATCTAAAAAAGAAATTTGAGAATTATAAAAAGAACACATCCATCCATAATAGAAAGTTTAAAACTAAAAAGACCATGCATTCTTTCCATCATACTCATTGTTTTTCTTGTGGGCTGTTTGGTCACATTGCTCATCTTTACACACATTAATCACATTCCAACCAAGCAAGTGTATGACATCCAAAAACATTTAATAAATTGCTTAATTCCAAATACAAGGAACTCGTGTACAGGTTCTTAAATTTTTAACTTAAAATATGTTTTGTAGATATTCCTTCACTTTTGGGATGGTGGATGTGGGTACTTGGATAGTGGGTGCTATGCTTGAGATATATGACTAGAGAAAAAAGCAAATTCATCTCCTTGGAACTCAAAAGCAGAGGAAAAGTCACTCTTTGAGACAACACAACTTATAATGTACTCAGGACAAGTAGCATTAGTATTAAAAATTCTTTATCTATTGAAAAGGTCCTTCTTATTGATGGCATAAAACCCAATTTGCTTAATATTAGGCAATTATGTGACAATAGCTTCAATGTCAAATTTTTAAATGAGAAATGTTTGCTTGACCTAACTGGTAAAATTATTTTATAGTGTGTTAAAATGAATAACATTTACATGAATTGGGTTTTTAAAATATTTTTAAATTAAAAGTTAATCTGAAAAAATTATAGAAAAGTTAATTATAAATGATTATGCTTTCATAAATTACAATAATAATAATAATAATAAGCAATAAATACAAGTAAATGTACAGGAAAGGTAAAAAAGAACACAAAGATTTTTATGTGCTCTGGCCAAACCCCAAAAATTGGCCTACACCCACTCCTAGCAACCCAAGGTAAGAATTCACTAAATCAAAGTTGACATTATAATAAATCTCTCATACTCTTCTTCATAGGCAAGTACAACCCAACATTGTATTTTCCTATATGGGCAAGTACAACTCAACACCATACTTTTCTACACGAGAAAGTACAATCCCAACAAAGAATATGAGCAAAGAAGATAAGACATACAAAGATCTAATTCTCAAGTTGATACTATTTTGCACTCATAACCCAACTATATTAATTTTAAGGCAAGTGAGATTAAAGAAGGAGAGCACACTTCACTTAAAATTGAAATTTTTATAAGATTTTCAACGAAATATTTAGTGCAAGCAAATCTTCAAAAAAGTTTGATTTAAGATAAATTTTATGAAAGCTTGAAATCAAAGATGATTTAAGTTGATAATTTGAAGTACAACACAATAAGGTATTAAATGATAAACTACAACAAAATTCATATGCAAATTTGAACTAAGAACTAATTGATATGAAAGATTAAATCACGCAAGTTGACTTGAAATCTCTTTCACAATAGCTATGATATATCCAAATGATAAAATAAATTGTAAATAAGAAAACTTGATAATCACTTGTATAATAATTAAAATATCAACACAAGGTAAATTTCACTTAAGGATATATGAAAATGAAAGGAATATGTGAACTATAAGAACCAATTTAATTCAAATAAATTTAATTTATTTTGCAAACTCAAGAACTAATTGAAGTATGATGTTAAGCACAAATATATCTTGAGTAACCTACATATATCTTTCGTCCAAGGTAAAAATTACAATCTTATGAAGAGATCAAGAACTATAACAATTGGATTACCATATGGAACTTTTGACCAAGAAAAAATAAGATTATATAAAGAGATTAAGTCCAAAATAAATTGAATAAGCTTATATAACTTTCAGCCAAAGAAGAAACAAGGTAAGATCAGAAGTTTTGCACCTCAAAATTTTTAAGACACATTTTTTAGGCTCTCAACCAAGGGGGGAATTCCCTTACTCATCAAGTTTCCCATGTAATATTTGCAACAATATTTTAGCCAAAGGAAAAGAAGGATAATTGTACGAGTTTTAGAACTTGAATCACAACAATCTTCAAGAGAAGAATTTAGCAAGGGTTTGGCTGAGTAAGGAGAAGTAGGTAAGAAGCATTAACCTAGAATCAAAACCACTTTAAATAGAAGAAGGAGGATAAAAGAGTCAACGAAGTAAGAGAGAATTGGAGGAAAAATAATTTAGGGAATAATTCAATTTGAACTAATTAAATTACATTGAAATCTCATGAGAGAAATTTCAACCAAGAGATGGGAGGAATGGACCATTTGGGAAATGATTCAAGTTGAACCAATCAGATGCAATCCAAAAGAATCCATAAATGATTTTTGACAAATTAATTTTAGAGAGAATTTAAATTTCAATTTGAATAATTAAGCACATGACATAAGATTTAATATAATTTAGAATATCAAATCATGAGGGTCGGCCAAGAGAGAGATAAGTGGAGAAAACATTTTAAGGATTAACATGTATAGCATAAATTCATTAAATTGGCTAAAGTGAAAAAAAGGGAATTAATTTAAATAAGTATTGGCCGCTCCAAATGATTCAAACTAAAGATTTAATTAAGATCTAAAGAAATATGTCATGACATATTCAATTAACTAACTCTTATTGAATTAGAAATGGAAAGAAATAAAGCCAAAATAAATAAATTAAATCTAATGGCATTAATCAAGAATTTTGGCCAAATCAAATAAAAAATTTTGATTTAATGCAATCAATTCATATGTGAATGATGATGGAACAAATTAAGTAGATATTTGAATTAATAAAAATTATGTTAAGATTGAATTTAAATATATATGGCCAGCCATGGATCTTTCCAAAAAAAAATGGAATACTTAAGCAAAATTGGAAAGAGAATAACTCCGTCAGACATTTCGATTCAAGTTTAAATTAACCTAAATAATTTCAAATTTTACTAAAAATTAACTGAGTTAATTTAAGATAGGGCCAGCTAAATCATGCCAAAAATAGCTAAGTCCAATTTACACTTATATGGAAATGAATATCCAATTTAAACTTCAAAATTCAAATGAATGATTTTTTAAAAAAAATTGAAAAAATAAGAGACTTATTATGGAAATAATTTGACTAAATCTCACATGATTTATTAGACAATTAACCATAAACAGATTCAACCAAAAATTGGTTTAAGATCATAGATAGGATAGGAGAGAGAAAAGTAGAATAATAAGAGAGGGAAAAAGAATAATTAGAATAATTTTAGGATAGTTTAATTATTATGCACAAACTAAATGGATAATGTATATGATTAGATATGGAAATGATTTAATAAAATATAAACTTAATTTATGCTTGCTTTGAAGCACATTAAATGGAATAAGACTTATGCACTTAGTTCATATTATCGAGAATGGATAATTTAATAAATAATTGTAATTTATGAGAAGTAGAAAATATAAATAATTTTAAAGTAACTTATTTTGAAGGGAGTGAATCATTTATTTTATTTTACTAAGATTTTCATTTGCCTTATATTGTGAATTCTATAAAAAATTTCAACTAGTTCAAGTCCAAAAACTTTAGCTTTCTAAATTAACTGAAGAGATTGGAGTTGTAGAATTTTCCTGCACACTTGAATTTATGCTAATTAATAGCATTTGAACATATGTATATTATCATCAAAATCAATCTCACATGAGGTGGGGCTCATGAAGTCAATAATCTTCCCTTTATTGATGATGATAAATCTATGTTGGTTTTAAATAGTGATGAGGGTGTAAAGTGACCTTATATTGACCTTTGAAAATATAAATTGCGTTAAAGATTTTATGAAAATATTAGCAATTTACAAATCCATACTAACAAAGTTGATATCAACATCTCTTTTTTTTAACATGATCCCTAATAAAATGATGTCTAATTTCTATAAGCTTAGTTCTAGAATGTGGAATAAGACTTTTTTTTAAAGCTAATTGCACTAGTGTTATCACACTTAATACGGATGTGTATCTTGTTTTAATCTAAATTCTTCTAATTATTGCTTCAACCAAAGATCCTGAGTAACACAACTTTCAACAGTTATGTACTCAACTTCAACAGTGAAAAGAGTAACGAAGTTTCATTTTTTAGAGGACTAAGATACTAGAGAGGCTCCTAAAAATTGACACATTCCTGATGTGCTCTTCCTATCTACTTTACAACCTATAAAGTCAGCATTGGAATAAATAATCAAGTCACAACAAAGTAAATTCTTATGATACTATAAACCTAACCTAGAAGAGCTAATCAAATAATGAAAGATAAACTTTACTGCAGTTAAATCTAATTCCTTTGGAGAAGCATGAAATGAGCACATAAACATACAACAAACATAATGACAAGTCTACTAGCAGCAAGATACAAAAGAGTACTAATCATACTCCTCTATAATTTTTTATTAATAAGTTTTTTAGAGTCATTTAAATCAAGCTTAGTAGAGGGGCTCATGGGAGTCTTACTAGATTTAAATTTGTTCATATCAAAACTTTCTATTAAATCATTTCTACATTTGGTTTGATAAATGAATGTGCCACTTTCTTGTTGCTTAACTTGAAGACCTAAGAAAAAATTGAGTTCACCCATCATGCTCATTTCAAATTCTTTAAACATTAAAGATGAGAACTCAACATACAAAGATTCATTTGAACTACAAAATAAAATATCATCAACATAAATTTGGATGATGATCAAGTCATTACCTAAATTCTTATGGAATAGGGTGGTATCTACTTTACCCTTCCTTAAATTATGGTCAATAAGAAAGCTACTCAATCTATCATACAAAGCTCTAGGAGCTTATTTCAATCCATACAAGGCTTTCTTCAATTTAAAAACATGATCAAGAAACTCCAAACATTTGAAAACAAGTGCTTATTCTACAAATACATATAGATCTATAAAGCCATTTAAAAATTCACTATTTATATCCATTTGATAAAGTTTAAAGTCATTGTAATAGGCATAGGTAAGGAGAAATATAATGGCTACTAAGCTAGCTACAAGGGCAAATGATTCCTCAAAATCTATTTCTTTTAACCTGAGTGTATCCGTGTGCAACAAATCTATTGAGTCATTTTTAGTTCCTATAATATTCTGGTCTTGAGGTCTAGGGACTAAATCCCACACATCATTTCTTACAAACTAATGTAATTCTTCATCGATGGCTACAATAAAATAGTGATCTTTCAAAGCTTATTCTACAAATTTTGGTTCAATTTCATATAAGAATATATAATGAATAATCACTTCCTTAGATTGCCTTTTAGTTCTAACTTTTTGGGAAGGATCTCCAATGATCAAGTTTTTGGGATGATTCTTAGTAAATTTTTATTCTTTGGGTAAAGAATCATCTACATTTTCTTCCAAATTTATTTTCTTAAATTCATCTACCTCATCTTCTATCGCATCATTTCAAATAGTTTTCATCAAATATAATTTGCATTGATTCTTCAACAATCATTTTTTTTATTATAAACTCTATAAGATCTGTCATTCATAGAATAGCCTAAAAAGATACCATCATCAAACTTCTTATCATGTTTTTCTTAGGAGACTTTACCATTATTCAAGATAAAACATTTATAACCAAAGATATGAAAATAATTAATTTTAGGTTTCTTACTAAAGAACAACTAATAGGGTGTTTTATTTAAAATAGGTCTCAAGTAAACACAGTTCAGTACATAGCGTGTAGTGTTAATAGCTTCAGCCCAAAAATACTTAGGTAACTTATAATCATCTAGCATAGCTCTACTCAACCCAATTAGAATCTATTTTCCTTTTCGACTATAATGTTTTATTAAGGGATTTTGGGAGCAAAAAAATTATGTTTAATGCCAAACTCATCACATTAATCTTTAAAATGTTTATTTTTAAATTTACCATTATGGTCAGTTTGAATTCTACTAAAAAGAAGACTTCTATCTCGTTGAAGATATTTAATAAATTTTTTAAAATTTTCAAAGGAATCAATTTTATGAACTAAAAATATAAACCAAGTGAAACTAGAAAAATCTTCAATAATAATAAAGGCAAAGAATTTTTCACCTAAGCATATAGTACTAATAGGACCAAATAAATCTATATGCAGTAATTCTAAAGGTCTTGAAGTATAAATAATATTTTTATTTTTAAAAAAATTTTAGAATGCTTTCCATGAATACATGCATCATAAACATAATTAGAATGAAAATTAATTTTAGGTAAACCATCTACAAAATCAAATTTTGCAATTTTGTTTAGATAGTGATATTAATGTGACACAACTTTTTATGTTATAACCACATGTCATCATGTGAACTTTTAAAATAAATTAAATTTAAATTAGCATCACATGCACTTTCAAAATCAATAAGGTAAATATTTTATATTTATGACTAACAAGTAAAACATTTTTCTTAGCTCCGCCAACATAGAAAGATGAATGAAATTTAAAATTGAGTCCTTTATCGCATTAATGGAAATAAAATTATATCTTAAACCTTCAATAAAATAAACTTTATCTAAAGTGAACGATTTTTGGAACAAAACCAATGCCAACTTTTTTCCTTTTAGCGTTATCGCCATAAACTACATACCCTTCTTAATAAGGTTCTAAAGTAAAAAAAATTTATTTAACACCTGGCATATGTCTTGAACATGTGTTGTCCAAGTATAACATGCTTTCTTTGATTTTCTTTTAAGGCATTCCTACAAAAGAAAATTAGGGGTCAACTTTTCAAACCCAAACATGTTTGGGACCACATCCTAATGAAAAAAATATGCAATGAATGTTGTGTAGTCTGTGTTACTTTTGGACTTTCAGTTTTTAGTACCCAAATAAAGATTTATTTAGAAACTATTTGAGATTTGTTTGCATGACAATCAAAAGAAAAATTACTCTTTTTATTGCAAAAGTTGCATGTAACATTTATGATTGAAGCATGTGAATGTAAAGTATTACATGTATCCAATTTTGCATGAAGTGATAAATTTTTTTTTAACATTTTCAATAAAAACATATTGATCTAGTAAAGAGGAATTCTTAGTTTTCAAATCATTACATTCCTTTTCTAAAGACCAAACATGCATTTCTAAAAAAAATATTTCTTTTTCTAAAACGTTAAAATTTATTTTCAACTTTTGTACTCATGTGTTAATTCATTGAAAGCATCATCTAATTTTTCATATGAAATATCCTTCCAAAATTTGCTTGTAGAATCCACATCTATCATCAAACATAAGTTTGATTCTTCCTCTAAATGTCCTCACTTGATTCTTCTGAATCAGAGTTTGCTCAAAGTACTTTTTTTTTTCTTCTAAGGCTTCTTATTTTCTAAGACTTCTTTCTTTCAGGTTGTTTTTCTTTCTCAGCAATATATAGCAAATCACTTCTCACATGTTCTAACTTTTTACAATTGTAGCACACTATTCCTTCACCTGCATTTAACTTTTAAGCAAGTAATTTATGTATTTTATATTTTTCATACCTATGTTTTTTCTTTCTAATCATATTTCTCAACTTATTTAAAAAGCATAGCAGCCTCATCACTATCAACATTTGAACATGAAGAGTTTTCCTCATAAGTGTCTTCCATCTAAAAAGTAATTAATTTATCTTTCTCTTTCTTTTGGAAAGAGTCATTTTCATTCCTTTGTGCTATAATTTGTTCATAAGCTATCAATAAACTAAGGAGTTGATCAAGGATATATGTAGTCAAATCCTTTGCTTCATTAATTGCAGTAACCTTTTGCATCCCATTCTTTTGGAAGGGATCTTAGAATTTTCTAAACTAAATCTTGACTTTTTATATTTCCTTCCAAGTGATTGCAATGTATTAATGATTTTTATGAAATGAGTGTACATATCTATTGACCTCACTTTTGGAGTGAGTTCTCAATCTCCCCATCTTAGACTTAAGAGTCTTCTAGACACTAGGACTTCTGTAGTCATAAGACACTTCTAGCACTTAGGTGAATAGTTAACCTAAGCCTAGATATATAGAAAAGTTAATCATATGATTAGGCTATGCTTTAGAACTCTTGGGAAAATTTACCTACCCTATAGCTTAAATCCAATCTATGTTCACTCTTTCAAAACCAAATTTCAAATTCAATTCAAATAACAAATTCAAAACCAAATCTAAATCAAAACCAAATGATTCAAATCTATAACCAATTCCAAATAAATCAAATCAAGTCAATCTAAGCCTTATGATTTTATCTTATGGGCCTAACTTTAGCTAAAGCCAAATTAATCCAAACTCAATTGATTTTCTCAAAGATCAATTCAGCCCTTCAAAAATATCAGCCAAATTTACAATTTAACCCAATTCAAAATCCAATTTTCCAAAATCTGCAATCAAATCAAAACCCTTCCTAAGTCATTTGAATCAACCTTCATGAACTTAGCCAAAGTCCCATCCAAACTAATCCAAAATTAGTTGATTTCCTTATAATCAATTTATAACTTCAATGATCTTCTCAAATATAAATCAAATCTACATTCAAATGATCAAAACTAAATAAAAAGAAATCAAATTAAATCAAAACCCTTTATAAGCCCTATGAGTTAACCTTCATGAGCTTAGCCAAATTTACCCCAAATCATTTTTAATTCAATTAATTTTCTCATGAATCAATTATTCATGCAATTATCTTACTAAATATAAATCAAATATACAATAAAATATTCAAAACTAAATCAAACTAAATCAAAAAAAAATCCAAACCTGAGCTATATGAACCAACCCCATGAACTTAGCCAAGTTCCTTCATTCCAAGACCCAAATTCAATTGATTTTCACATAAATCAATTATACCTTCAATCACCATTCCAAATATAAATGAAACTTACAATCACCAAGCCAAATCAAAATCAACCTAAGTCAAACCCAACTTTGCCCATTTGACTTGAAATATTCAAATGAACCAAAACTCATTTGAACCCAAACTAATTGCATTTAAATTTATATGTCAATCTCAAATCCATATATAAACTCATTTAAATCAAACTCAACCCAAAATCAAGCCAACTAAATCCAACAAGTTTATTTGACCCAAAGTGGCCAATTTGACCTACATGAACTAAAATCCAATTCAATCCAAATCAAAGTGAATTAAGCCAATCCAAACTTCATGACAAGATTGTTGATCATCCTAGGTTGATCAATTATCATAAATTGGGTAAAACCAAGTCAACACCTTAATCCATAAGAACCTGAACTAGCCAAATTGCAACTTAATCTAAATCTATTGAAACCCATGATTCACACCAACCCAAAATCAACACTTGAACATGACTTGACCTTCAATTGAGCCAAACCTAACCCAATTGGCCCTCTTGACCCAAATTGACCTAAATGGCCAAGATGGGTCAAATCAAAATCTAATCCAAATTAAACTCAACCAAAATCCTACAACACATTCCCAATGATCAACCAAACCCAAGCCAAGCCATGACCCAAGCCAAATGAATTCAAATTTGGTCAAATTGGTCAAATTGGTCAACTTGTCCCATTTGAGCCAAATGAATTCAAATGAACCAAAATCAAATCTAAAGTAAATTAAACCAAACCAATGACACCAACACATCCCAAATGATCATATAAACTTGACCAAATCCTTGGTTTGACCAAATCTAACTAATTGGTCAATCTAACTCGATTTGACCTAATTTGACCTAAATGGGTCAAATTGAGTCAAACTGAACTTAATGAACTCCAAATTACTTGAAATTTGGCCCAACTCACTTTTGACTCATTTCAAAACTTCCTAAATCAAATCTAATGCCAAATGACCATTCCACACTTGTGTCAAGGGTATCAAATAAGATAAATCATCTATGTAAGTAGTCATTTCCATTCCTTGGCCACTTGACACCCTCCCAATGATCCACCTAAGCATCTAGAACACTGCCCAACTTGACCCAGGAGGTGGTTAGGTTGGCCATGATTCATGGGGAGGTGAATTCACCTCACCTCCCCTATTATAGCATTTGAAACCCATTGGACACCCACTAATCCAACCAAACCATGCCACCTAGGATGATTTCTTGTCATTCCCAACCACCACCACCCATAGGAAAACCACTGGGAGCCAAAAAAATCATTATTAATGGTGATTTTTGGCCACCACCAAGCAAAAAAGAAAGAGAAGACTCAAAGGACTTGTTTTGCCATTACACATACTCTAAGTGCTCCTCCAAGCAACAAGAGCCCTTTCCCCACTTCTTTTGGGCTAGAAGAACACCAAAATTGAGTAGATTCAGGCAAGGAGGTGATAGCCATTGGTGCATACAACAATCCAAGGGGAGGCATGGGTCTAGATTCATCCCAAGGCTTCATCTCACATCCAGGAGTGTTCTCAGATCAACACAATCGCCAGAAACTATCCCCGATGAGGTAATTTTTAAATCATTTAACTGGTCATAGATTCTTTTATTTATGTAATGCTTGCTCAATTTTAAAAATTTTCCTTAGATATCCCTTGAATATTTTATTTTGAACAATCATAACACAAAAATAGAAATTTTTGGTGAGAATCACCATCAAATCAAGCCCGTACGGACCCTTTTCCATTCAATTTTGCCAAATCCCGCTCAATTTCACTGTTCCTCACATCACTTTCATTGTTCACAGGAGAAGATGCACAATAGCCATTTGATCACGCCTCAATAGGAATGGACGGCTGATATTAGGGCAGATCTGTGTAGATTTAATCCCTCAGATCATGAGATTTGATCTGGACCACCCGATCTGTGATCGGACGGTTCAATCAAAACCCATCATTTTTCTGCTCAAAGGCCACGCATAACCATGCGGCCCAATCATGCACAGGCATGTAGCACGATGTGCCACGTAGAACCATGTGGCCTAGTCAGCATTACGTGGTGCTGAATGGTTTAAGTAAGAAATTAAGGATTTTTTGCTTTTAAAAATTAATTAAAATCACCTAAAATTTCAAAACTTTATAGAAAATAAAAAACTTAACAAAAAATTATAAATAAGGGCTCGTTTGATTCTTCTTATTGAGAGGAGTCCAACAAACCCAAAATACCTTATTTTACTGAGTATTTTGAGCTTAATTTCTATTTTAGTAAAAATAAAATTTTATTAACTAAATCAAAAATACACATTAGATTGATTTAAAATATATTGAGATTAAAACTGAAGTTAAAATACACTTACCATAAAAATTTCAAGTTCAAAGAATTTTTAGATTGGGAGATATTGAATTTAGAAGCTCAAATAGTCTATTTTAGTAGAATAAATTAATCAAATTTATAAACATTATGAAAAATTTATTTAAAAAATCAACTAAAACTTTAAAAAGGTTTAACAAATCATAGAAAAATCATAGAAATGCAAATAATATTCATTTTAATGGTAATTCAGAGGAGATTCATTTAAAATTGGTTCCAATTAATTTTGAATAGTGATTATGGCTTAATTAAAGTTCAAATAAAAACTTAATTAGCTTAATTAATCTCTAATTACTTTAGTAATTAATCTCAAACTTTATGTGTTAGTTTAATGGGATGACCTCTTCCACCCATAATTTTCTTGGGATTTGTTGCTTGGTTAATTAGGAGAATTTATTATTTAAGCCTAATTACTCTCTTAATCCACTTAATGGCTAATTAACATCTGAAATAGTAGCAAATTAATTAATTAAACTCACTAATCAATGTATAATGATGAATGGACAAGGGGAGTTGGGTCAGGCCCTCTTTCCTAGCTTTGTTTCCTAAGTCCACTTCATTTTGAAAGAAAGTTAATTAACATGGAGATTAATTAAGGGTTAATTAATTAATTAAATGGCTTAACTAATAAAATTAATATGTGTTTAATAAATATCCCTTTTATGTTTTCCCATATAATTATAAAAGTATTAGGTACCCAAGGAAAATTTGTAAGAGGCAATTTTATTTCCCATGTTCCATTATGGCTTTGATTTAAGTTAATCAAATTAATTGTATGGATTTGTAAAATTAAGGATCATTAATAATGGGATTATAATAGAAAATAATTCTTCTCCTCTTTAAACTTAATCAAAATCTTAAGTCATAAATTAATAAAGAAGCTTTAGTTTTCTTTAAATGTCTTTATTTAATGTGATCATCCTTGGGAATTAGTTTAATTGAATGAAATGATGTGATTATGTTCATTTATTCCTTTATAATCATATTAAATGTTGCATGTCATTTGAAATCGTACATTCATCTTTTCAAAATTAATTAAATCAAATGGTTTTCCTTTATGTCAAGCTTGCATGTGTTGATTTAATTTATTATAGGTGTGGTTATTATCACTATTAAATCCAAGTTTATTTTTCAAGAGCTTATAAATGAGTAATAACACATGTTGTGATGCTAGTTATAAATACTTAAGAGATGTATGTGATTATACCTTAAGTGTATGGAGTGAAGCTTTCTCTTCTTTAATTTATATGTGGTTTTATATGTATTTGAATGTTAATAAGTATATAGTCCAGACATCCCGAGAATATGAGATTTTGGTTAGCCCCAAGGAGGTCATTTGATTACCTTACTTCACTGGTTAACATCGACACATACTTATTTGATTTCATTTACATGTATTTCTACATTAGAATTTTGATATAACTTTAATCTATATGCATAAATGTTTCAGTTAAATAAAAATACAATGTTTACATAGTTTTTCTTCCTTTATTTATGTATACATTCATATATATTTGAGAAAAGTAAGTGTTTAGTCTGGACATCCTAGGAATATAAGGCTTTAGTTAGCCCCAAAGAGGTCATTTGATTAACTCACTTTCCTGGTTAACAATGGCATGTACTAGCTTATGTCTTTTATACATGTGTGTATATATTTAATTATGGAATTAGAACCCCTCTTTATTTTATCAAAAATCCATACATTCATGAGTGACTAAGTTGTTGAATTAATTAGTCATGTAATTTGGATCTCTCTTTCCTATGTATTTTTGTATAAGAATTTGGATAGAGCTTTAAATTAATATTGTTAAATAATTCAATCAAATAAAAAATCTAAACTTAGATGTACATTTTCACATCCATCATTTAAGTGTGCTAAAACATATTATATGTGTAGGTATACTTAGGATTCATATCATATACATGTTACATGTGATGAAATGGAATGATTGAACATATGTCATGTGGTAATAATTCAATTAGATTAATCTTAAGATGCCTTTCATATTGAATAGAGTTATTTAAAGTGAACCTAAATGTAGGATTAATTTTAAAATGTGTAAAAAGCTATTCACTAAATAGAACTAAATCAAATTAATATACTTTAAAAAGTGGCTTAAGGGAGGGAAGAAAGAGGGCAATCCTCTTTCTTCTCTTTATAACACTTAGATGCTAAGTGTAAATCATATGAAGCAAAAGAAAACATAAATTAAAATTTCAAATCAATTAATTAACTTCAAGTGAAACCAACCTTTCATGTTAAATTGAATCTTTCGAAACTTATAAAGTATAACTCTAATATCTCAAGACATACCACACGAGCCTTAATACACACACATTAGAATTAAGTTACAACTTCTAGCTTTATGTTAGGGCAGTGCGTGGTATGATGTATATTTTATTTTATGATGTATTATTTTAGACTAGATGTTAGGGTGTATATTTCATAGACTAGATGCTAGGCTAATGTTAGCCAAATCATATTTTCTACAGGGGATTGTGCTTAAGGGGTGCTTAAAATAAATATAAATGCTTCCTTTTACAGGTTAATTAAACCCCCTTAGCATAATCCAAGTTAGGACAGGTGGATTTGGTTACCCATGTGTAAGGTGCTAAGTCCAAATTATGATATAATTGCTTGGTACTGTATGTATGTCTAACTAACCTCTATTTTATAGGTATAGTTTAGATATACTTTTCCCATTCTTAATGTAATTTTACAATTAAGAATCAGGATTAGTGCTATGAGATTTAGGATGAGCATTGGCTAGAAGCCTTTATCTTGGGGTGCCATGTGATATCTATGAAGTGGAGTAAATCAAATCAGATGAAGACAAGGAGACAAAAAATTCATGAAGACTTGAAGGTTTTAAGACCCCCGATAGCATTCCTTCATTATGAATTGTAATTATTATTTTGTAATTTCTAGTTATATAAAGGTATAGCTCGACTACCCATCTTTCCTTTTTTAGTTGTACGGTGGTACCTGACCACACTAGCCTCTTATTCTTTTTCACTAGTTTTATAAAATTTATTGATGTTATGTTTAAATTGTGTATTAGAAACAACATGTTTTTCATAATTTCTTATGATTGATGCTTTAATGTGTGCTCTGGATGCAATTAGGCTCTTAAGGTAAAATAAATTTTCTACCCCAACTAATCACTCATAATTAAAAGCTAAATAACTCATAATCTCATA
This sequence comes from Cymbidium sinense, assembly GCA_021442155.1. Lineage (NCBI taxonomy): Eukaryota > Viridiplantae > Streptophyta > Magnoliopsida > Asparagales > Orchidaceae > Cymbidium > Cymbidium sinense. The sequence continues at coordinate 38,323,929 of CM038233.1, forward strand.
CTAAATATTAAGGATTAAGTAAGATAATTAAAAGATTTAGAAATCCCTTAGCTGGATGTTATATGTTTCACATCATGCATCATCTTGAATCACTCTTGCAAAATGAGGGCCTCCATCCTTACACGCATAAAGACTACCTGACCTATGAGAGCAACCCCTACTGATGGAGTTTTACCCTCTTTTTCTTTTAATTTAGCCCATGACTCATTTCATCATGAATTTAGGCATATAAAAATCTTAAAGCCTTTGTCAAAATAAAGTGTCAAAATTGAAATAAAATTTGAAAAGATTTTGCATTAGATTAAGCCATTATCTATACCACTCATGCTCTAGTCTCTTAAGGAGTGGGTTTAAGGACCTTAGTCTCTTTCTAAATAATAATAGCCCAATATCTTGCAATTCATAAGACTGAATCACATGATTTTACAATTGGAGGAGGAGTTAGCTGGCTGCCACTCTAGGGAGTTGTAAGTCTAACAGTCAGGTGATTTATTCTCTCTTGTGAAGGTAAACCATATACCCACCTTTTCTTAGATTTAGGTCATGCTTTGGTTCTTACTAAAGCTCCCTAGATATAAGATCCGGGTTTGTTATTCCTTCAAGCTATAAGCATAAATCCTCACCTCTTAGGCATTTCCACAACCTTGTGTTGGTGGATTATAAGCCTGAGTAATCTAATAAAATTTTAACTCATATAAATATAAATCTCTTCAGCTTCAAATATTTAAATCCCAATTATAGGATAGATTGGAATGCTTACTAGATTTTCTAGTATCATAAGCATCCCCTACTTATTCCCTTTGGCTTCGAAAATAAGTCTCTCAATTTTGATCTATCCCATTTGATTTTTCAAACATAACCAATCCTTTGATAGTCTTAACCTGAAATCTTTGGAGATAATAATTGACTACCTTAATTGAGAGTACTCCTAAGGAATTCACCTTTCTTAGGATGTAATTAACTATGGAGGCTTGCCTCCAAAAGAAACTTTAGAACCCAGTTTAATATAAACCTTACTTTATTCATCCATGTAAAGTAGGGGGAAAATCTCTGATATATTTGAAGAGCCATCATGCTTTAGGACTCCTTATTAAGTAATTAGGTCCATTGAAGGGTGATGCCTCTATCTTTCAAGATAGTATATTATTCCTCAATGTAAGTACCCCATACCATCTGTATGGTGTTCCACCCCCATATCAGATCACTTCAATCTTGATTAGAATGCTCACTAGATTTTCTAGTATCATAAGCATTTTCTACCTATTCCCTTTGGCTTCCAAACTAAGTGTCTCCATTTGATCTATCCCATTTGATTTTTCAAACATAATCAATCCTTTGATGGTCTTAACCTTGAAATCTTTGGAGATAATAATTAACTACTTTAATCAAGATTGTGTGAATTCCTTAGGATGCAATTAACTATGGAGGCTTGCCTCCAAAGGAAACTTCATAACCCAATTTAATATAAACTCTACTTTATTCATCCATGTAAAGCAGGGGAAAAATCTCTGGTATATTTGAAGATCCATCATGCTTAAGGAGTCCTTATTATGTAATTAGGTCCATTGAAGGGTGATGCCTCTATCTTTTGAGATAGTAGATGATGCCTTAATGTCATACCTGATCACTTCAATAAGTACCCCAAACCATGTTCATGGTGTCCCCCCCCCCTCCACATCCAAAAATAAACACCATAATATCTGAAATAGTAACATGTGAAATAATTCATATTCATATACTAACCTATTTATATGCCATCTTTAAATTTGTTAGTATCTTCATAATAAAGCATTAATTTATCCCAAATTTTATTCATAATGTTAAGCATGGAAACTTTCATATAGTCACTAGGAAGTAAAGCACATTATAAGACATTACAAGCTTTAATATTTAATTTTTCTAATTCTCTTTCATAAGCAGACCATTCATCAAAAGGTTTATCAACTTTCAAATCATTTGTTTCAATAGTAGGTGTGTGATATTGATGTGTCACCATATGCCACATTCTAGAATCTTGTCCACAAATAAAAGTAGTAATACAATTTTTTCTAATAATCAAATGGAACATTATCAAGAAACGGTGGCCTATGTGTAGATTGTCCTTCTGGTAGTGTACATATTGACCTCATTTTTAGGATGAGCTCGCAACGTCTCTATCTTAGACATAGGACTTCTCTTAGACTTTAAGAGTTCCTTAGTATTAAGACACATCTAGTGATTAGGTGGACACTCTCACCTAGTTCTAGAAGACTTAGAAGAGTTAGCCATACGAGTCAGTCATGCCTTAGGGGTGTCAGGAAAATCTTTTACCCTTTAGCTTAAACCATTCCTCACTTTCCTTCTTTCAAGTCAAACTCCAAATCAATTCTATTTGATTTTCTCAAACTCAAATCAATTTCACAATTCAGTTCCATGGTTGTGATCTATGATTGAATTCTATGATTGAAACCCATGATCAAAATCCATCAAAAATTCCCAAGTTAAAATTTCTTAAGTCCTTAACCCTGTCTTAAGGACTTAGCCAAAATTGTGATTCAAACCTATTCAAATATTTGAGATTTTCTCATGATCCATTTATATTCTCATTTATATTCACATTTATAAATTAAATATAAATTCAAATCTATCCAATCAAATTCAAAATTCCAAATAAATTCATGAAAATTTTCTTAAGTCCCTTTAATTTACCACTGAAGGACTTAGCCAAAATTAACTCCAAATCTTGATCAAACCTATTCAAATCCATGGGATTTTCTCAAAACTTATTTATGGTCTCATTTATATTCACATATATAAATGAAATATAAATATAAATCAATCAAATCAAAGGAAAAAATTAAATTTCAAATTTAAAATGCTTGAAATTACCTTAAATCCCTTAATTTTTCATTAATGGATTTAACCTAAACTTTGATTAAACTTATTCAAATTCATGGGATTTTCTCAAAACTTATTTGTATTCTCATTTATGTTCTCATATATAAATGAAATATAATATAAATCAATCAAATCCAATTCAAAAAAAATTTAATTTCAAATTAAAAATTCTCTTAAATCCTTTAAATTTCCTGTAATGGATTTAACCCAAATCATGATTAAAGCATTCCAAATCCTTGAAATTTTCTCATGATCAATTTATATTCTCATTTATATTCACATATATAAATGAAATATAAATTCAAATAATCAAAACCAATTCCAAAAATCAAACTCAAGCCCACTAAAAATCAAATCTAGGCCTTTCAAGTCAAAATCTTGAACTTAGTTAAATCACTTTCAAATCAAGACAAACTATTGATTTTCTCTAATGGTACAATCAATCCTACAATCATGAGCTCATATATAAATCCAAAACTCAATCAAACAATTAAAACCCAAATCAAAAAAATCAAACTCATGACCCCTTCATATCCTTCCTTTGAATATGAAATTTTCAAATGAATCAAAATCTATTTGACTTCAAACCACTTGTAAATAGATTTATATTTCAATCATAAGTCCATATACAAGATCAATCAACTTCAAATCAAGCTTTGACCAAGTCATTTGACTCACATAGGCTCACTTGACCCAAAGTGACCTAAAATACCCTTATGAGCCAACTTTTGATCCTAACCAAATTGGATTGAACCAAACTCATATTTCACTTTCGTCATGATCAACAATCATCATGGGATGATCAATCAATCAAATTGGGTCAAACCAAGTCAAACTTATGGGTTGACCAAGTAAACACTTAACCTAAAATGAAACCTAACATATCCAAATTTTACCATAGGCCAAATTGATTGAAACCATTGATCCAAGTTCACTCATGACCTATGTTTGAACTTGACCAAGCCAACATTTGAGCCTAACCTAGCCCAATTGGCCCACTTGAACCAAGTTGACCCATTTTGACCTAAAGGTCCAAAATGTGTCAAAACTTGATATAAGCCAAATTGATTGAAACTAATGGGTCAAGTCCATTCCAAATCACTTGTGGAACTTGACCAAAGGCTCAATTGGCCAACTAGACCCAACCAAGCCCAATTGACCTTAGACCTAACATGACCTAGGGGTCATGTTGAGCCAAAATTGAACTTAACCAAAATTGATTGGAAACAAAGATACCAATCCACTCCATTTGACTAACCTAACATAAACCTACCCTTGACCAACCTCAAATAGGTCAAATGGATCAAATAGGCCCACTTGACCCATTTGACCTAAATGAAGTCATATGAGCCAAAACCAAATCTAATTCAAATTGAACCAAACCAAAGGCACCAAAACATTTCAAATGGTCAAATGAACTTAACCCAACCCTTGGTTTAACCCAATTTGACCAATTGGTCAACTTAACCCAAGCTGACCCATTTTGACCTAAATGGGTCAACATGAGCCAAACCTTATCAAATGGATTCCAAATCTAATGAAACTTGGCCAAACCTATTTTCTCAACATACTAAACATGTCCAAATTGAAAAAAAAATAGCAAAATGACTATTCTACCCCTAGGCCATATAATAAATTTTGGCCTAGCCCATGGGTATTTTGGTCATACCCTCTTCACATTCACTTGAGGCTTTCCTAAAAGCTCAAGGGGACTTAGTGATGAGTACTGCACCCAACCCAATGGGATTGGGTCAGCCCATTTCATCCATGGACCAAACCCAACCACTTAGAGAAAAATTGAAATTTCAAATTCCCTCTTAAGCTAAATTCAAGCACATGGAAAGTTAGCATTCCATTCCTCTGGCCAAACTGACCATGTGCATACTCAAAACAACCTAAACAAACTCCCTAACCTGGTCAGTTGGATCAAAATGGAAAGCTTATGCTCGACCGTTTGATTATCACAAGGGGAGATATACTCCCCCTAATTCAATGAAAATTCACTTCACTCACACTCGATTGGAGCCTAGGAACCTTTACCAATCATTAGAGAGCTTTCCCAAGGTTTTGGGAGGGGATTAGAATTCTTCCTTATCGATTTTGCACTGTGCAAAAATAGGGAGGTGGAGTGATTAGCCAACTTCCTCTACACTTAATCCCATTCAAATTCCTTCTACACACTCCTTCTAAGGACCAATTTGAACTTTCCCAAGCATCCATTTGAGCTCTCATAGCAAGGAGAGCCTCAATTGGATCAAATTTCTAAGGAGAACAAGTGGTGTTGGTCCATAGGAAGATCCACTCAACCCCAAGGCTTGAAACTTTCAACAGGGCTTCATCTCCACTAGACGAAGCTACCTCATCGAGCTCAAGCACCGGTGAGGAATGTAATTTTTTGTCCACTTAGCTTGACAAGTGTTGGTACTTTGTGAAAGGAATTTTCATTGCATGAGAAATCAACCATTGGATGTGTTGGTAATGATGTCTAGATGGTGTGGGTTGAGTCTTGTATGATTCCATGCTAGATCGGGCTCAGATCTCTCCTTAGATCATGGACAGTCTCCATTAATCCTCAAGGAAGAACTTGGCTCATCTCAGTTGTCCATCCACATGTTTTAGATGGATGGTTGAGATTATTTGGCACATTTTAGAAATCCTTTATCTATTTTGAACCGCGGGTGAATCCTTAGTCATTGATCGTTGATCAAACGACCAAGGATATTAGCGCCTGCGCCAACAGCTGCCTTCTCGATGTGACACTTAAGTGAGTTGCTCATGGCATGATGCTGTGTGCTGACCGTCGCCGCCATGTGTCACACCATGAGCTGATATTAATCCGGGATTAGTTATTTTCCTAATTAATTCCTAATTAATCCTAGATCTCTAAAATTTGTAACTCTTCTTAGAGAAATCCAAAAAATAAAAGAAAAAATGATATGGAAAGATAATTTTATCTTGAATATTTTAAAAATGATTTCAAGGTATTTTGAATTACCTTTTTCTCTAAATTTGGTTTTCTTTAGGAATTTTACTTAACTAATTATCCTCTAATTAGGACATCAATTTATCTCAAATTTCTAGGGTTCATTTTAGGGGATGACCTCTACCTCCCCTAATTTTCTTGAGATTTATTGAGGCCTTAATTGAGGAAATTACTATTTCATTCCCTTATTACCCCTTTCATGTAATTAAGGGTAATTAAGATATGATTAGTGAATTTACCCTATGAATGAGTTTAATTAAGGTCAAATCCAGTGAGTAGGAATTTTATGGAATAATTTTAGGGTATTTCCCCTAAGCTATTCCCTAAACCCCCTTTTCTCTCCTTAATCTCCTCTTAATTAAGGGTTAACTTATTAATCACCCCTTTAAAAAAATTTCAAATATTCTAAAAAGTTTTAGAACTTAATTAATTTCTACCTTGGGTAGATGCTTATGTGTTTAATAGCCTAAGTCTAATTAAGAAAATTAAAATCCCTTTCATAAGTAAGAAAGGGTGTTTTAAAAGTGCTTAAGCTAAACCCCTTAGCTTAATTAACTTTTAATTGTGAGCCAAATTGCATTAGGCCTTTTCATTATTAGGTGTATTGCAAATTTAAATACCTTGTGGGTTTTATGTCATCTCATTAGCTCATAATTACTTAGTTAATTTTTTAAGGTGGTGTAGGTAAGGGTTAATTAAGCCACTTAATTCATACTCTAACCTAATCAATGCTTAAAATAGATTTAATTATCTAAAAATTAAAAAAAGTATAAAACACATGTGGTAATGTGTTAGGAAGAGCAAACTCATCTCAATTTTTTAAAATTAAATCAAACTTCAAACTAAACAAAAATCATTTTGAAATTCACTTTGATTTATTCTAAATTTTCTTTTTCCTTAAGAATGTCTTTAAGATTAAAGTAAAGTGAGTTTATTTACATGATTGCATTATTTTTGATCTTTCCCAACATGTTAAGTTGTATGTCATGTGATTAATGCATTCATAATTTCATGTTTTAAATTTTAAAATGAAAATTATTTACTTTATGTCAAATGTGCATGTGTTGGCTAAAGTAAAAAATATGAGTGGCTATTATCACTACTAAATCTAAAGTATTTTTAAAACTTATAAATGAAACATCAAGTCTGAAAGCATACTATTCTTATACTTTAATTATAGGCTTGCATGTGATGGATTATAAAGTAATGGTTAGTGTAGCCTTTCCTTTCTTTCTTATTTTAGCCTAATTTTGAATAGGAGTTGGTAAGATGTAGGGTTCATTTTACAAGAACCCAACACTTACTTAATCTCATACCCTATTCATCCCTTTGCTACCATCTAAGAAAAGTTACCTACACTTGCATGAATAAATTTCATAAACAAAACAAATCTATTAAATAACTTTTGCATATTCCTTCTTCATTTCATTTCTTTTTTATACATGTTCGTACTTAAGGAAAGTGGTTATTAGTCTAGAAAACCCTGAGGTTGTGTGGCTTTAAGTAGCTCTATATAAGTCTTGTACCTTACACCTCTGGTTAATAATGGCGTTGTACTCACTTATGCCTTTCTTACTTTCATGTATGCATGTGAAATTTTGGATAAAGAAAGCCTTTTCTACTTAAGAAAAATCATGCATATTCAACTTCCAAATTTTTTTAAATGGATTAGTTAGCATGCATCATAAAGTGTGTTAACTATTCTCATTTCCATGTATATATATATATGCTTAGGGTCCATCCATATGCATGTTATATATGTTGGGAAAGAAAAAAAGTAATGTGTGTTATGTGAATTTTGATTTATTTTATTTAATCTTAAAATGCCTTTCTTTTTGAATGGGTTTGTTTAGAGTTTCTCTAAACTTAGGATTGATTAAAATATGTAATCAAAACATTCACCTAAATGAAATTAAAATGTGAACTTACCTTAGAAATTACTTAAGGATTAGGGAAGGAAAGAGAAGTTCCCTTCTCTTTCTCTCGCTTCATAACTTAGTAATTAATTGGAGGTTTCACTTAAATGAAATTAAAACATTAAATAAAAATAACCCAAAACATTTAAACAACTTAAAATGAAATCCTCTTCTAAGTTGAACATGTCCTTCACACTTAGAAAACTAGAACCTAAAGTCCTAAGCTAAGCATACAACACAAACTTTCAAAGCACACACATTAGCCTAAGTCACCACTTCTAGCTTTAGGTTAAGTCAGTGCATGGTTTGATGTTATGTTTTATTTTGTGATAAATGTTTTTAGACTGGATGTTATGGTGTATGCTCACAAAATGAATGGTAGGACATGCTTAGTCTAACTATTTTTTTCCTACAGAGGATTGTGCTTAAGGGGAGCTATCGTAAATAAAAACATAAATGCTTGTTACTTGCATGTGCATATGACCCTTAGCATAATCCATAGGCCAGCTTACTTAGTCACCTATTTTTGGGGTGATAAGTCCAATATACATGCTTGGGATTTGTTTGGTGTGATTTAACTATCCTTTATTTTGTAGGTGTTAGTTAGATTTTTATTTTTCCTTTTCATGTAAAAATTTGCATAAATAGGATTTTTGGAATGATTTGTTATGGGGATTAGGATGAGCATTGGTCATAAGATCCTATCTTATGCACCATGTGAAGCCTTGGAGCATCTACCATCCAACCATCCAAAGGAAGAACCAAAAGAAGAAAGAAGAAAAGAAGAAGAAAGAAAGAAAAAAGAAGAAAGAAGAATAAAGCTTGAAGACCCCCATAACAATTAATTCCTTTGCTTAAATTGTAAATTAATTCATTTGTTATCTGAGTTGTATAAGAGTAGAGCTCGACTACCCACATTTAATATTTTTAGGTTTGTGTGGTGGTGCCCGACCACAAACATCTATTTATTCTTTTTACGATTAGCTTTATAAATTGTTTGATAATTTGTTTTGTTTTTGCATTAAGTGACATACTTTTCCTAGATTCTTCCTTGTTATGTATGGCCTGGATGTGGATTAGGCTCTTTAGGGAAAAATAAATGTTTTACCCATTTAATAACTTAAAATAAAATTAAATAACTCATAACCTCACCTAAAGCTTAGGATTAAAATCAAGATAAAAGAATTAGAAACCTCATTAACTAGATGAGTATTTCTTTATAATATCATGCACAAATTCATCTTATTTCACTCTTGATTGGAGGGCTTCCACCTTTGCCAGAGAACCCAGCTCAACCTTTGAGGGCCGTGGTGGAAACTCACCTCCTACCTTCTCGCTGATTTTGGCCAATAATCTGATTTCTCATGCATTAGTCATAAAAATCCTATTAGCCAGAGTCAAAAATGATTGTCCAAAATAAAAATAAAATAAAATTTGAATTACATTAGATTTAGGCCATTTGAAGCATGTCCCTTTACATGATCTAGTCTCTTTAGGGAGTGAGTTTAAAGACTTAGTCTCTTTCTAAATAAAAATAGCCTAACTATCTTGCATAAGCATAAAGACTTGCCTACATGTATTTAAAATCTTAGGAACCAATTACCCATTTTTGCCTTAAATTTAGGTTGTGCTTCCGGCCCTCTCTGAAGCTCCCTAGATTTAGGTTCTGAGGTTTCTTCCCCCCTTTGTGGGCCATAAGCATAATTCCTCACTTCTCAGGAATTTCCTTGATATGGTGTTAAGGAATCCTAAGTCCTAAAATTCTAATGAAAATATAACTCAAATAAACTAAATAAATTTCTACAATGTAAAGCCCAACTATAAGATAGTTTGGGATGCTCGCTAAGTTTCCTAGCATCGTGAGCATCTCCTACGTATTTTCTATTTTGGCTTCGATAATAACTCCCTCTTTTGATCAATCCCATTTGATCTTCAAATTCAAACCAATTGATTGATAGTCCTTCCCTATTGAAATTTTCAGAGACAATGGTCATTTACCTTAATCGAGAGTTTTCCTAAAGGATCCCATCCCTTAGGATGTAATTAACTATGAGGGCTTGCCCTTGTAGGGAACCTAATGAACCTGATTTAAAATAAATCATGCTTTACTTTTCCATGCAAATTAAGGGAAGAATCTCTAGTACATATGCAGACCCCTCATCCTTAGGAGTCCTTATTGAGGTGATTGGTGTCATTAAAGGGAAGTGACTTTTGTCTTTCAAGCTAGTACACTATACCTTGATGACGTATCTGATCACCTGAATAAGTTCATCTGCAGATCTGCATGGCATCTTATCAAGATAAATTTTTCTAAGGACTTCATTCTTTTCTCCACAGATTTGAAAAGCGACACCCTATAAGAGATTTATTCACCACAAATTTTTCTAGCGATTCTGCTGGGGATGGCTCCTCTCTCCATGTTTAGTAAATGATCATTGTCTTTGAATATCAATTGTGGGTTTGTACTTTAGTATGAATTCAAGACTATCCTTCTTTCCATTCGCACTTAACTCATTTCATTCTTGAGCAAAGCCAGCCAACATCTTTAGGTTTTAGGACTACATTTCTTATTGGTCTTAAAACCCCCGTTGGGTTCCTCCAATGGGTAAAATGAAAGGATCTAAAATAAAAAGAAACTTCTCTTAAAGACTTCCTCTGGTTCATCCTAAAAATAACAAATCTTCCATAAAGAACTTTGCTTTTTCAAAAACACATTTTTCAAAAATGCACTTAATAAATATTTTCCACAAATTTTTTTTCACTCTCATTTAACAATTCATATAATTATTACATGTAGGGATTTTCAAAAATAAAATTAACAACATTTTCCAAAAGTATAAATGAGTATCTTCTTTCAATTCACTTTGATGAAGATTTCATTTTCAAAATAAAATAAACAATCATCTTTTTCAGAAATCACAATCATAATCATAAAACTTATCAAAAAGCACACATGAACATCCTCATTTAATTTATTAAATGAAGATTTCATTACCAATTAAAAAATAAAATATCATTTAAGAAATCCCACTTAAGAATATCCCACATATGTTTTTAAGTTGGAATTCCTCTCTTTCAAAAAAAGCAACAATCACACACAAAATAAAAATATCATATTTCAAAAAAAAAAAATGGATCTCCATTCTACATACTTAAATTTGTTAAATGGAGATCTTCTTTTCAAAATATCAAAAACAACAATCATATTTGAAAATTTTCAAAGCACATTTTGGAACCTCATTTAACATACCCAAATTTGTTAAGTGAAGTCTCCAAATACAAAATCCAAAAAAAAAAAAATTAAACACATTTGGAACCTCCCTTAACATACCCAAATTTGTTAAGTGAAGTCTCCAAATCTAAAATCCAACAAAAATTTTCAAACATTCATTTGGAATTTCATTTAGCATACTCAAATAAGTGAAGTTTCCAAATTCAAAAAAATTCAAAATCAACAAGAATATTTTGGAACCTCATTTAACATACCCAAATTTATTAAGTAAAGTCTCCAAATACAAAATCCAAAAAAATATATAAAAACACATTTGGAACCCCCCTTAACATACACAAATTTGTTAAGTGAAGTCTCCAAATCTAAAATCCAACAAAAATTTTCAAACATACATTTGAAATTTCATTTAGCATACTCAAATTTGCTAAGTGAAGTTTCCAAATTCAAGAAAAATTCAAAATCAATAATCAAATTTCAGAATTTTCAAAGCACATTTTGGAACCTCACTTAACATGCCCAAATTTGTTATGTGAAGTCTCCAAATACAAAATCCAAAAAAAAAAATTAAACACATTTGGAACCTCCCTTATCCAAATTTGTTAAGTGAAGTCTCCAAATCTAAAATCCAACAAAATTTTTCAAACATACATTTGGAAATTCATTTAGCATACTCAAATTTGCTAAGTGAAGTTTCCAAATTCAAAAAAAATTCAAAATCAACAAGAATATTTTGGAACCTCACTTAACATACCCAAATTTATTAAGTGAAGTCTCCAAATCTAAAATCCAAGAAAAATTTTCAATCATACATTTGAAATTTCATTTAGCATACTCAAATTTGCTAAGTGAAGTTTCCAAATTCAAGAAAAATTCAAAATCAATAATCACATTTCAAAATTTTCAAAACATAATTTGGAACCTCACTTAACATACCCAAATTTGTTATGTAAAGTCTCCAAATACAAAATCCAAACAAAAAAAATTAAACACACTTGGAACCTCCCTTATCCAAATTTGTTAACTGAAGTCTCCAAATCTAAAATCCAACAAAATTTTTCAAACAAACATTTAGAATTTCATTTAGCATACTCAAATTTGCTAAGTGAAGTTTCCAAATTCAAAAAAAATTCAAAATCAACAAGCAAATTTTGGAACCTCACTTAACATACCCAAATTTGTTAAGTGAAGTCTCCAAATACAAAATCCAAAAAAAAATTTTAAACACATTTGGAACCTCCCTTAACATACCAAAATTTGTTGAGTGAAGTCTCCAAATCTAAAATCCAACAAAAATTTTCAAACATACATTTGAAATTTCATTTAGCATACTCAAATTTGCTAAGTAAAGTTTCCAAATTCAAAAAAAATTCAAAATAAACAATCACATTTTAAAATTTTCTGAACACATTTGGGACCTCACTTAACATACCCAAATTTTTTAAGTAAAATTTCAAAATCCAAATTTCAAAAATTTTCAAAGCACATTTTGAAACCTCACTTAACATACCCAAATTAGTTAAGTAAAGTTCCCAAATCCAATTCAAAAATCTTCAGAACACATTTTGGAAACTCTCTTAACATACCCAAATTTGTTAAGTGAAGTCTCCAAATCCCAAAATTCAAAACTTTTTTTTAAAAGATACATTTGGAATTTCATTTAGCATAATCAAATTTCCTAAATGAAGTTTCCAAATCCAAAGATTCAAAATCAACAATCACATTTGGAACCTCACTTAACATACCCAAATTTGTTAAGTGAAGTTTCAAAATCCCAAAATTCAAAAAAGTTTCTAAACATACATTTGGAACCTCACTTAACATACCCAAATTTGTTAAGTAAAGTTTCCAAATCCCAAAATCCAAAATTTTCTAAACCCATTTTGGAGCCTTACTTAACTTACCCAAATTTGTTAAGTGAACTCTCCAAATCCAAAAATTTCAAAATTTCCAAATAATATTTGGAACTTCATTTAATATACCTAAATTTGTTAAGTAAAATTTTCAAATAAAAAATTCAAATATTTTCAAAACATATTTTGGAACTTCACCTAGCATACTCAAATTTGCTAAGTAAAATTTCCAAAGTCAAAATAAAAACATTCAAACACCTTTGGAACCTCCTCCCTTAGCATACCAAATTTGCCAAGGAGAAGTTTCCATTTTTTCAAAACAAAAACAAATAAAAATTTTAAATACACCATTTGGAATTTCATTTAGCAAACTCAAATTTCCTAAGTGAAATTTCCATTTCATAAAACCAAGTGGGACTTCATCTTTAGCATACCAAATTTGCTAAAGTTGAATCTCCACTTTCAATCATTTCAAAAACAAAATTAAACACCTTAGGATCCCCTTAGCATACCAAATTTTCTAAAGGATCCTACCCTTTTCAAAAATCAAAATTTTCCAAACAAATGAAACACTTAGGATTTTCTTACCATACCTAAATTTGCTAAGAATCTTATTTTTTAAAACAAATCAAACAAAATATACTTGGATTCTTCACTAAGCATACCTAAATTTTCTAAGTAAGAATTCCAAAATTTTCCAAAATCAAAACAAAATAAAAATTCATAAAAAAGAAACAATCATTTTTACTTGACTCAGCATACCTAAATTTGCTAAGTAAGAATTCCAAAACACTCAAACAAAATTAAATCATTTGACCATTACTTTAACATACCAAAATTTGTTAAAGGAAAGGGTCCTCCAAAATCAAAAACTCAAAATCAAAACAAAATGAACCTATGGAAGCATCCTATCATAAATTTTGAATCTATATTTCAACATACCTAAATTTATTGAAGTTTGGATTCATACTCAAATTCCTCTTTCAATCAATCTTTCCAAATTTATTTGAACCCCACTTAACACTTCCAAGTTGCTGGATGTGGGTTCAAATTTTCAAAATTCAAATAAAAAAATTCAAAATCTATGGAGATAGAAAACTGATGCAAGTTCATTTCACATTGTAGATCTTTTTTAGTCAAAGCTAGTATAGTTTCATTTTCTGTTTACTTCAGTCAGTGCAATGGCAGGTTCCCAGAAATTTGTCTTTACTTTCCCTCATGGCATGGATCTACCCTTGGATCAAGTTGACTTCCCTCATTTGGATCATACCCATTTGATCTATTTTAGCCATGGATTTGAGGGGGACAGGATCACTTGTGAGGGCATTCCCCTCACAGAAGAAGAAGTGGGTAGAAGCCATCATCGTGACTTGATTTGATACAGATATCTCCTCATTGAAGAGGAAAGCTGTGGCAGTACCACAAACTTTAGTGATTTTAGTACCGACAGTTCTAGTTCCAATGACAGTTCATCCTCGAGTTGCTGTTGCTTCGGTGTGTGCTAGCACCCTACCATCTATACCCTCCAAGGGCCTGGCTCCCTTGGTTTCAGGGGTGGTTTCCTACCCCACATTTAAGTGCAAGTCTAGCTCACACTCTTCTCATCCTACTCACACTCAGCGTAGGAACAACAACTGTATGGTCAAATGGATCCATACTCGGATAGCCAAAGAGTTTGAGGCAGCTGCCAGGTCAGCCATGGAGGAGTCTCGCATGGTCACTTCAGCACTGGTTGCGGAAAACCAGTTTCATCCTCTCTTGTGATTAGATACCGAGGATTCTAGGAGGATTCATTTATCGCTTCCTCTAGTGGTGCATCTGACCCAATTTCATAGTAGGAGGTGCGTGCCCCTCGTTCGCTAGGTAGGTGGAGCATCTGGTCGGGTACCCAGTTCGATCTTCGATTTGTTATCGCCCATAATGTAGGGAGGCAGATCTATCAGGAGAGGACCCATGAGGCCCATACATCATACATCACTAGCAAAGATCGATGAAGGTTTAGCCATCAGTCAGCCGCTTTTGCTTTGGTTAACTTTCCAGCTCAGCTCACTACCCGCACTGACCATACTAATAGTATTCTCCTCACAGGGACCAGCCATCACAGGAGAGCAGTTCATGTACATAGAGAGTCGGTGGTGTCTCCACCCCCACCACTCTACCCCACGTCCACCGTCTCCAGTGCAAGTTCCAGCATCACCCATTCCATCAAAGGCCATGAAGGTCGCATCTAGGAAAAATGTACCCTATTGGTGATCCCAAGGGATCTACTCCTACCACCACCTATTGTGGTAGGGTCGACTCAACTTGACCTTAGGTGGTGCGGAAGGAAGTGGACCCTGAGCATCATGGTTCCTTCACCAACTCCATTACCAAATGCGAAGATGGTGATGGTTATCATAGATATCCAGATGACAGTTCAGTGGTAGCAGTGATAAAGGATCATTCTAGGATTGTTACCCCTATTATAGCCAATATCAATCAAGATTATCATTCTTCTAGTGAGTACAATCCGAGTTGACTCCCCTGATAGGTTGTGCCTCTCAGCGATCATCACCACTCACACTTTTGCTTGTACTCGAGTTAGATCGATCTTTAGATGAGATAGTTGCAAACTATTCTATGGAGAAAAAGGAGATATTAGGGTATGCATGGTCTGACGAAGAAAGAGTCAGCTTTGATCCTGAAGATGACTTGATAGGAGATTCAGCTGGCATATGCATGGTCGATACTAGAGGTTCTCTTCTTAGAAAGCAATAGGCCATGGAAGGTGGTGAGGTTGATCAAGGAGACACCACAGAATTAGCCCATCACCTTCGACAGTAGTTAAGGCAGAAAGATGAACAAATTGATAGGATAGCACAATAAGTTGTAGGACTTGTTGGCAGTAGTGTCAGTGCTTCAGAAGCAAGCCCCTCCATTTCATCCTAGTTTAGTCGATGTCAGTCAGCCTGAGCTAGTGCATGTCTTAGACCCAATTAAGACTCTACCTCCCATTGAGCATGGTAACACTAGTCTGTATAGAAAGGTAGTGGATAGTACATCCATACATGAAAATGATCTAAAATCTATGGTTGAGCAGTAAGTGAAGGAAGCTTTGGCTCAAGCCCAGGGAGGATCATCGATTCCAACCAGGGAATTCGATGTTATCCAGTATCCCACAGATTTTGTGCCTCCTTCCTTCAAAACCTTTAATGGTAGTGAAAAGCGAGCATATATACTGAGGCCAATTGTGCAGTAATGCTTTACTCTTTAGGCTCTTTATCAATTGCCCAGCGAGTATCACTTTTGATTGGTATATTGAACTGCCCAATGGTTCAGTAAAGAAATTTGCTAAGTTAGAGCAACTCTTCATCAAGAGATTTGCTGGATCTCAGCAAAGGGTTATTGTAGGTGATCTCATTGTACCCCAACAACACTCTAGTGAGTCACTTGTTGATTATATTCTTCGATGGCGTAACCTAAGTATGAACTGTGAACCATAGCTGTCTGAATAGCATGCCATTAAGATTCTCTTGAAGAATATCCATGGCCCAGTCACCTTCATGCTTAAGGGCTTCACCATAAAGACATTTGAAAAGCAAATCAACAAGGCGGCTAGTCTACAAGGAGAGGTCAAATAGTTACCTTTTTTAGATCAGTTGCCAAAGCAGAAATCCCAAAATTTTTGAGAAGAAACCTATAGCAGTAGCAATGGTTGATAAAGAGAAGCAGCCAGCTAGAGATCAGTCTGAGACACCATGACCTCAGCAGCCTCCACCTCATTTACCATCACTGAGGCAACCCTTCTGCCCTCCACCTCAACCTCCATGACCAGCACAACCACTGCCTCATCCATACCACCACCACCACTAGCATGCATATCCACTGTCGGGTAACTATGGTCCACCTACTCTATTAGATAAGTTAAAAAAACCTTATTCTTTTAAGAGGGATGTAATTAAGAAAATATTTAAGAACCTCTTAAAGAAACTTGATTTTTAGCTACCTAAGCCTAGGAGACCGAAGGAAGTAGGCAAAAGTCATGATGTAAACTTTTTCTCTTACCACCATATGCTAGGCCATATTTTGGAGGATTGCTTTACATTCAAGGATTAACTTGAACATAGTTTCAAGATCGGTGTTGTCATTATCCCAAAGGAATACCTTGTAGAACAACCTTTCATTTCCATTAGGGTAATCCTTGGGGATACAAGTGATCCTACCAAAACAAAAGAAGGTTGGGACATTTCTTTGTCTAAAACCTCAAAGAAAATAATTCAGAAGATCAAGAAGCTTTCGTTGCATGTTCTTAAGTCAGCTCAAACCTCCAACACCAAGGAAGGTTTGAAAGTTGCCAGTGCCAACTCAAGGAAAGTGGGAGCTCAACATAGGATGTGTGGATATCCCCCTTTCGACGCATCCGACTCAAACCTTGTTAGCTTCCACAGTGATTTCAGCTAGCTCTTCTATTTCTTCTACTAGTAGAACTCTTGTATCAGCAGATAAGGGCATTGAATCCATTACTCCACTCACTCTACTTGATTTTTATTTTGTTCCCCCAAATACTTCTAAAAAAGTAAAGAATAAAGCTGATTTGAATTACATATGTGTCTCTTCTGATGAGTTGACTTCTTCTATTCCTAACAATAACTCTCCAAGTCTAATTAACTATAATAATTCTGATCTTCCTCTTTATAATTCAAAGTTGGATTTTCTAACTTTTAATACTATGGGTTCACCTCTTGAGATAGACTTGGAATCATCTAATTCAGAGAGTCCCATAGGAGAAGCTATAGGTGAGCCTGAAGTGCAGGTAGAACTTGCCACCACCTTACCTCCAGAGATTATCAAAGTCAACCTCCGTAGTGGCAAGGTTCTACCTCCTAGGACAGCACTTCTAGATATAGGGAAATAAGTCATTGGTACTAAAGACTGAGAAGCCCTTCCACAGGATGCTCCGATATTCTTATGGAAGACTAGCCGAAGGTGGACTATAACATCCTTTCTCATCTAAGAAAGTTGTCATCTAAGCTAAGCATATACGATGCCCTTGTCTTATCCAAAGAGATGAGGGAGTCACTAATCAAGGCCCTCCTTGATCCTGAAATAAACTTAGCTCAGCTGACTGCTATAGGTGAGGAAGCACATTTTGTAAAAGAAGCCCAAGGGATCACCTTCACAGATGAAGACCTTCTACTAGGGGACTTGGAGCATCCCCTAGCATGGCATGGGGTTCGACTCACTAGGGTTCTCATGGATTCAAGTGCATTAGTAAACATTATGAGTCTAAAGATCCTTGCTTATTTGAAGATCGACATCTCTACTCTCCTAGGAGATAGGATGATGTTGAGAGGATTCAATGATCAAGGAGAGCAGGATTTAAGTTCCATAGTATTTCCATTGGAGATCGATGACTGGAAGACTGAAGCTAAGTTCTACATCATTGATTTGAATACTTCATTCACTGCTTTGCTTGGTAGGCCTTGGATATATCAGAACAAGATCATTCCATCCTCCCTTCATCAATGCATCAAGTTCCAAAAAGATGGAATTGAGTACCGTGTCAATCATGATGAGAAGCCATTATAAGTTAGAGATGTTGAAATTTAAGAGGATGTGACTTACTATCTTCCTTGAAACATCCTTTCTCGTGAACTTGGACAAAATTTAAATGCAAATGCAAAAGCAAAAGAAAAGATAAAAGAATATAAAAGAAAAAAAGAAAAGTCCAAGTGAGCAAGAAAGGGGAATTGAAGAAGAAGTAGATTCGCATATCACATTCCACCCATAGCTCATTCCATCTTATGGACATGTGGGTAGAATGGCTCAACCTCCACCAGGCAAAGTCAGAAGTAGAAATAGAGGCAGTTTTAGAGGTAGGAGACCCCCTAGTTGGCCTTCAGCCAAGAGAGGTCATGTTCCAGTTCATAGGAGTACCCCTACTATTCACATAAACTTAGAATCCAGCTCAAAGGATGAGTCTAATGTGATTAGTATACCAACTAACCCCTCTCAGAGGGTTCCATTGGAGGTGACTTTTGATCCAGCTAGAGATGAAGACCAGGCCTCCAAGCAATATAAAGTATTTGAATCTAATTTATGAGAAACTATTCGACAGCAGTTGGGAACCTTAGCTCTCACCTCACTTACATCCCAGAAAGTTTAAGGTATAGTAGTTAAGGAAGTCCCTAAGTCTTCTAATGAAAAGAAGTAGAAAAGGTTATTTTTTGGGTTCATCATCCTCAAGTCCAAAGCTTGATGTAGGAATTGAGAAAGATACTTTTAAAGAATTAATGGAATTATCTTTTGACTTTCACTCTCCTTATGTTCAAAATATTTTACAAAAAGGTTTAGTTCCTCACACTTGGTCCACGCACAGGTCAGAATACTTCAAAAAACTATGAAATAATACAAGCAGGGAAGCACAATCATGAGCAGAGATAGAATTCAGTATAGTGGGTCCAATCGATGATGAAGATTATTTCCTAGTTGTTACCAACCATTTGGAATTTGATAGGTTCTTCTCATACATCCTCTCTCATGAGAATGTGTGTTTAGAAACTTTAGATGATCCAGATGATCTCCAAGTCAAAGAGGCACCGCTAGAGTTTGAAGAAGAGATTCATTCAACAATCGATAAGCTAAAAGAAATCAACCTCGGGATAGAAGAAAATCCTCGCCGAACATACATCAGTTCATTGTTGAATGAAGAAGAAACCAATGACTTAGTTAAGCTATTGACTGAGTTTAAAGATTACGTCACATGGAGTTATGAAGGAATGCCCAGATTATCTCTTAAAGTAGTAGTCCATAAGCTAGCAATAGACCCCTAACATTACCTCTATTAAGCAAGCTCCTAGAGGCATGCGATTAGAAATTGAACAATAGGTCATTTCTGAAGTCAAAAAATTGATCCATCTTTGGCATCAAGGAAGAAAGATATCTACAGTTAGCTAGTCATAGTTAAGAAGAAGAATGGCCAAATTTGTATAGGCGTCAATTTTAGGGACTTAAATAAGGCATGTTCTAAGGATGAGTTTTCTCTTCCTATACTAGAATTAATGGTGGACATTGTCTCATCTCATGCAGTCTTATCTTTCATGGATGGGTCATCTGGCTATAACCAAACCAAGATGTCTCCTAAAGATGAAAGAAATGCTACTTTTTAAACCCCGATCGAAATCTTCTGTTATAGGATCATGCCTTTCGGCCTTAAAAATGCTGGTGCTACATACCTATGGGCCATGACTTAGATCTTCAATGAACTCATCCATCATCAGGTTAAGTGCTATGTTGATGATTTAGTAGTCAAGAGTATAGAAAAGGAAGGCCACCTCTTTGACTTGAGAGTAGTTTTTGAATGGTTAAGACAATATAACCTTGAAATGAATCCCCTGAAGTGTGCATTCAGAGTCACTTCAGGGAAATTCTTTGGGTTTGTTGTTCGACATCGAGGAATAGAAATAGATCCTGAAAAGATTTGGATGTTGTTAATTATATCATCAAAATACTAAATTGTTTGCCTTCCTTTGTATATATTAACTCCAAGATATTTGAGTGGAAGTTGGGAGTGTGTGAAACCTGTGTATTCTCTAATCCACTTTTAATCAATTTTATAATACTTTCCCAAGATAAATAGACATTTTGGTTTATTAAAGATCATTCTAGAGATAGCTTCAAAGGTGTTTAGAATAAGCATGATTCTTTTTATTATTTTTTTGATCCATTGTAGAATAGGAGAATATCATCAGCAAATCCCAAGTGAGATATGTTGGTACTCCCTTCTGATTTGTAGTTGAGTGATCCGTTAGAGTTGTGATTGTCATCTAATAATCTAGAAGATAGTCAAATGTTAGTATAAAAAGGGATGGAGATAGAGGGTTACCTAACTTTATGCCTCTAGATGCTTTGGAAAAAAACATGTGCATCTCCATTTATATTGATAGAATTAGAGTTATTTGATAGTAATATGTTAACTTGTGTGCAAAATTCATACTAAATTCCTCTAGCTTTTAGTGTTTCCATAGGGAAATTCCAATTGATTGTATTAAAAGCCTTCTTTATATTTAGTTTGATGACTAACTTCTATTCTCTACATTTCTTGTTAAGATCTTGGATAAGTTCCTGTGCTAATAATATATTTTTAGCTATGCTTCTTTCTTGGACAAAAGTTGTTTGATTTTTGAAAATGAGTTTTGGGAGGTATGGTTGAAGGTGACTAGAGATAATCTTGTTGATTATTTTGCTAATGATAGATGCAAGTCTAATGGGTCTGAAGTTCTCCCAGCTGTGTTTGTTGTTGGATTTTGGGATGAGGGTGATGGTTGAAGAGCTAAAATAACTATGCATGTCTTTTCCCATAAAGAAGGCTTGTATAGTTGAGATTATATCTTGTCTAATCCATTGTCAAGAGTGTTGATAAAAATGGGCTATGTAACCATCTAGGCTCATGGGTTTAGATCCACAAAAAGAGTCAAGACATGCCTTTATTTCATCCTCCACTAGATTGAATGCTAGTTCTAGTTGGTTCACACCTGTTGCATTGGTGTTGATTAGATCACTACAAAATAGATTTGAGTTGACCTCATGCTCTTGAAATAATGACTTGAAATAAGCAATTCTATCCTCAATTATGTCTTCCTTATTATGCAACTAAGAGTGCTGAAATCTTATTTTTTATGATGGCTTTATGTTCCATCTTTTTCTTGATGCAAGCATGATAAAATTTTGTGTTTTTATCTCTCTCTAAATTAATCAAGGCTACCTTTTGTGCTAAAAAATCTTCTTCCACGGTAATAAAGTTGTTTAGTGTTACTCAGGCTTGTGCAAGTTCATCTTTAGCTTCCAATTATGAATCATTACTACAAATGTTTTCAAGTGAAGAAACCTTTTGTTCATTGGCTTCAACTTGTTAATGAATTTCATTGAAAGCATTCTAATTCCATATCTTAAGACTTCGTGTTAGCTTTTTATGTAAATTCCACGGTCTAAACTAAGGGTCAGTTATGTTTGAATGGAAAGCATCTTAGAGGAAATTTATGTATAGTCATGTTTCATCCACTTGTTTTAGACTCTAAAATCTATCTTAAAGGGTTTAGGGAAATAATCAATAGAAAGGAGGAGGGGATTATGGTCAGAGCAAGTTCTATTGAGATGCATGTATTCCATGTGTTATATAATTAGAAAATTCTCCCATAATTGTTTCATTTGGTTTCTTTCCACCTTTTATCTCACCTGAATTCTTGATCATATTAAAATCACATCCTACTAACTAGTTAGCTAATAGGTCTAGCTGATGGTAATAATTTTCATCCAAAGATCCTTTATTCAATCTCTAGAGGAGGCAGCATATATAATGGATACTTGAAGATTACATTTGTTGCACCTAATATGAACATGTATGAATTGAGGGGTCATCCACCATGATGTTTATATGAAATGTGCTCTTCCAAAAAAAACTTAATTTTATGGTTGCAATTGTAAACTATGTTGAAGCTATTATAACTTTTTCCTAATTCTCCCAATATTGTGGGGTTGAATAAGTGGTTCTAATATGACAAAAAAGCAAAGATTGTGACTCGTTATTAAGCTTTAGTGTCTATTAGAGGCAGCACTACTCGCAATGCCTCTAATATTTTGAATCATAAATTTAGTCATGTGTGGTGTACTTAGAGCCCCTATAGGCTCTATTAGCAATTATATTATACCAATTAGCCAGATTGGGTTGATATTCTTTAGCTTCCTTATTCCTTTATGCTTGTTCCTTTTAGATTTCTTTGTTAACATTTCTTTCTCTATATCATGAATAGTTTGAGCTAATTCTTCATCATGGGTATGTTGTTGAGTTGTTGGAGAAAATACATTATCTGGCTGAGTTTGTTGGGTTGGAATTTGAAATTCTCATTGGTGATATTTTTTATGTTGGTTGCATATTCTATTTTTGAATGTGCATGGGAAAGAGTTTGATTGCTCAGATGGTCAATGTGGTGGTTTGCATTAATTTTTTGGTCTTCTACTTCCATCACTATGTTTTCTATTGCAATTTTTTTCTGAACATCTTCCTGCTTCAATTAATCTAGATTATATTAGGTCCATAATGTGTTCGACTAATTTGCAATGTTTTCCATCTCATTCCTGCCAGGTAGGTTGGGGATTGCATCAACTTCACCATCCACATTCCCACTGGATTTGGTCCCCATTGCCCTTTTGTTCAGAATTAGCAATGTAACAATTTTAAAGGAGATGTCCAAACATTCTACATTTAGAACAATATTATGGCTTTTGTTCAATCACCACTTCTACCAATATCCATTAGTTGGTGTGCTTATCAAAATTTCATTAGCATGAGTTGTTGTTATGTCCAATTCCACAAGGACTCAAGCAGTAGATGGTTTAGTTAAATTGAAAGTAGGTAGATCAACTTTGATTGGCTTGCCAAAGTTTGTAGCTAGGGAATACAAAATTTGCTTGTTGAAGACATGGAGTTTCAAACTAGAAAATTTATCAATATGAAAATTATTGGTGGTTCTATGCAGTAATCAAAGGAGGGGGTCGATTTTAGAATCTTTATAGGCACATTGTCAATATGATATTTGTTTTTAGTGAAGAGACGTGCATAATCCTCCTCCCTATTGAGCTTAATAGTGATATGTCTTCCATAAAGTAGCTCGACATTCTTGTCATTGAGTTTCTGTTCATCAAAGTGCTTATATCCATCTTAGGATGTTTATAAGTAAACTTGTTTACTAAGGTAAACTTAAGGGGTTCTGCTAGTTGAGCAGATTCTTGTTTAGTGACAAAAAGGGTAGGTTTTTCATTTTTGCGACTTGCCTTCTTGGTACAGCCAATATCTCCTCCATCACAAAATTTATCATGATTGGATTGAGGGAAGATAAGCTTAATTGAGGGTTCAAAAGGGTCATTTGAGGGAAGGTTATTTGAAAGAACACAAGCATAAGATGGTCCTTCTATGGAGAGCCAATGAAACAATAGATAATGATTAGCATCCTAAAGAAGAGAGAAGTGTACCTCAGCCACAAGCCTCGCTTCATTATTAACAATAACTCCATAATACTTTAATTTATTTTTGGAAACCCACTTTGATCCAATCATGCTTTGAGATGAGGGTCTAAGTACTAATTCCCAAACATCATTTCTAGCAAATTGATTCTATTCTTCTTGCATTCCTAAACCCAAAATTCATCAAAAATTGCTTCTTCTATATTTGCAAGTTCAAATAAAAAAAATATAAGATATATGGCAAACCTCTTCTCTAAGACTATTGTTAGTTTTGACACCTATTGATGGGTCTCCCAAGATGAAATCCTAGGGATGACTCGATGCATATCTCCACTCTCTAGATAATCTCACCTAGCTTTTTCATTTTCTCCCAAACCCAACTTTTCAATTTTATGCACTAAATTATCTTCATTATAGGTTCTATAAAAGAGGAAGGGACAATAGATTCATCAAAAATAACATGGACTAACTCCTATACCAATAGAGTTCTCCTATTTAAGATTCTATAAGCTTTTACCATAAGAAAGTAACCCATAAAAAATCTCTTTGTCAGACTTAAAATTAAATTTCTCCAAATGATTTCTTCTATTATTAAGCATAAAGAATTTACATTCAAAAACATGCAAATTTGATAAGCTTGGAGCCTTACCTTTTGAAAGCTCATAAGAACTTAACACATAACAAGAGACGCTAATAGTCTTAGCCTAGAAATGTCTTAGAAGCTTATATTCATTAAGCATGTATCTAGAAAAATCTATGAGAATTCAATTTTTTAGCTATTTAATTCTACTCGGGAGTTCTCGGGCTGATAAATTATTTTCTATCCCTATATCATTAAAAAATATTTCAATTATTTTCAAATTCACCACCATGATTAATATGAATAGAAACATGGCTACAACAAATTTTTTTTGAATCTAAATAGAAAATATCTTAAATTCTAAAAAAGATTTATTTTTATATTTTAAAACTTTCACCCAAGTAAATCTAGTAAAATTACCAACAATATTAAATTCATATAACTTTCCCCTTAAGATAGTTGCGCTAATAGGTTCAAATAAATAAATGTGAAGCATTTCTAAAGGCCCTAAAGTGATTGTGCCTAATGTGTATTTGAAAGAGGAGTTAGTTTACTTACCATACACATAGACATCACACAAATTATCATAAACAAGTCAACCTTAGGTATACCTTTAATCAAATAAACTCATGTAATTTTCACAAGGGTATGCATGTTGTCCTGGCATAGTTTTCTATGCCATATCTAAGACTCATCAGTGTGGATTTCAAACAAATAATTAAAGAATATGTTGAATTCATGAGCCCAACCTCATGTTAGTTTATTTTGTTGATAACAAACATATGTACAAATGCTACTAATTAGTTTAAATTCAAGTGTACAAGAAAATTCTATAACTCTGGTATCTTCAATTAATTCAAAAAGCTAAAGTTGGTGGACTTGAACTGGTTGGGAATTTTTCTAAGATTCACTATATTAAGGAAAATGAAAAGCTCTATAAAATAAAATAATTGATTCACTCCTTTCAAAATAATTTATTTTAAAATTATTCATATTTTTTTACATCTCATAAATTACAATTATTTATTAAATTATCCATTTTGGATAATATGAACTAAGTGCATAAGAGTTATTCCATTTAATGTGCTTCCAAGAAAGCATAAATTAAGTTCATATTTCATTAAATGATTTCCATGCCTAATCATATACACTATCCATTTAGTTTGTGCATAAAAATTAAACTATCGTAGAATTATTTTAATTATTCTTTTTCTCTCTCCTATCCTGTCTATCATTCTAAACTAATTTTTGGCCAAATGTTTTAATGGTTATTTGTCTAATAAATCATGTGAGATTTATTCAAATTATTTCCATGACAAGTCTCTTATTTTTTTTTCAAATTTAAAAATTCATTCATTTGAATTTTTAATTTTAAATTGTTTTGAATTTAAATTAGATATTAATTTTCATATAAGTGAAAATTGGACTTAGCTATTTATGGCAAGATTTATCTGACCCCATCTTGAGTTAATTAAGTTAATTTGAGAAAAATTTGAATTAATTTAAGTTAATTTAAACTTGAATTCAAATTTCCCATGGAGTTATTCTCTTTCATTTTTTTTCTTAAATATTTTAATTTTTTGGAAAGTTCCATGGCGGCCATATCTTTTTAAATACAATCTTAACATGATGTATATTTATTCAAATAAATACTTAATTTTTTTCGTCATCATTCACATAGGAATTGATTGCATTAAATGAGATTTTTATTTGATTTGGCCAAAATTCTTGATTAACTCTATTGGATTTAATTTATTTGTTGTGGCTTTATTTCTTTCCTTTTCTCATTAAATCAATGTTAGTTGATTGAATATCTCATGACATATTGCTTTAGATCTTAATTGAATCCTTATTTGGAATCATATGGACTAGCAAATACTTATTTGAATTAATTCCTCTTTTAACTTAAGCCAATTTAATGAATTTATGTTATATATGTTAATCCTTCAAAATTTTCCTTCTCTTACCTCTCTCTTGGCTGACCTTCATGATCTCATATTCTAAATTACATTGGATCTTATGTCATGTGCTTAATTATTTAAATTTAAATTTAAATTCTCTCTAAAATTAATCTGTCAAAAATTATTGATGGAGTCTTTTAGATTGCATTTTATTGGTTCAACATGAATCATTTCCCAAATGGTTTTCCCCCTAGCTCTTCTTAGCTAAAATTTATCTCATGAGATTTAAATGTAATTTAATTAGTTCAAATTGAATTATTTAATGAATTATTTTCCTTCTAATTCTCTTTTACTTGGCTGACTCTCTTAGCCTTCTTCTTCTATTTAAAGTGTCTTTGATTCTATGTTAAAGCTTCTTACCTACTTCTCCTTAGTCAGTTGAGCCCTTGCTAAATTTCTCTCTTGAAGATAGCTATGATTCAAGTTCTAAAACTCATCCAATGATCTTTCCTTTCCCTTGGCCGAAATATTGTTGTAAAGATTACTTGAGAAACTTGAAGGATAAGTGGAATTACCCCTTTGACTGAGAGCTTCAAAAGGGGTTCTTAAAATTTTTACGATGCTAAACTCCTGATCTTACATTGTTTCTTCTTTGGCCGAAAGTTACATAAGCTTATTCAATTTATTTTGGGCTTAATCTCTTTATGTAATCTTATTTTCTTCATAGGCTGAAAGTTACATAAGGTGATCCAATTTATATAGTGCTTAATCTCTTCATAAGACTTTGATTCCTACCTTGGCCAAAAAATATATGTAAGTTACTCAAGCTTTATTTATGCTTAACATCAAACTTCAATTAGTTCTTGAGATGGAAAAATACATTAAATTTATTTGAATCAAATTGGTGCTTATAGTCCACTTATATTCCTTTCATTTTCATATATCCTTAAGTGAAATTCATCTTGCGTTAATATTTTTAATATTATACAAGCGATTAGCAAGATTGCTTATTTGTAATTCATTTTATCACTTGGATATATCATAGCTATTGTGAAAGTGACTTCAAGTCAACTTGTGTGATTCAATCTTTCATCTCAGTTAGTTCTTTACATAGTTCAAATTTGCATATAACATTTGTTGTGGTCTATCACTTAATTCTTTATTGTGTTGCATTTCAAATTATCAGCTTAAATCATCTTTTATTTCATGTTATCATAAAACTTATCTAAAATCAAACTTCTTTGAAGATTTGTTTACATTGAATATTTCATTGAAATCTTATATAAATTTTAATTTAAGGTAAAGTGAGCTCTCTTTCTTTAATTTCACTTGCATTAACATTAGTATAGCTGGGTTGTGAGTGCAAAACATTTTCAACTTGAGAGTTAGATTTTTGTATCGCTTCTCTTCTTTATTCTTATTCTTTGTTGGGGTTGTACTTGCCCATGTAAAAAACTACAGTGTTGGGTTGTACTTGCCCATGTAGAAAAGCATGATTTTGGGTTGTACTTTCCCGTGAAGGAGAGTATAAAAAATTTATTGTAATCTCAACTTTGATTTAGTGAATTCTTAGCTTGGGTTGCTAAGAGTGGACATAGACCAGTTTTTGGGATTTGGCTGAACCACGTAAAAATCTTTTTATTCTTTTTTTACTTTTCCTGTACCTTTACTTTTCTTTATTATTACTTTTTTTTTATTATAATTTATTAAAGTATAAGCATTTATAATTAACTTCATACAATTTATTAAAATTAACTTTTAATTTAAAAATAGTTTATAATCCCAATTTAATAACCCACCACCTACCGCCTTGGGTGTTATAACTTCATAATAATTGGTATCAGAGCCTTGGCACAATTTGTGGCTTAACATCCTTGAGTTAGATCACTATGGCACAAATACTCCCTATGGGTACTATGGTGAATAAATCTCTTATGTGGAGCCGCCTTTCAAATCTATGGAGAAAAGAAAGAAGAGTCCTTACAAAAATTCATCTTGATAAGATGCCATCCAGATCCGTAGATGTACTTATTCAGGTGATCTGATACGTCATTAAGGTATAGTGTACCATCACGAAAGATAGAAGTCACTACCCTTTAATGGAACTAATCACCTCAGTACAGACTCATAAGGATGATGGGTCTGCATATGTACTAGAGATTCTTCCCATACTTTACATGAAAAAGTAAAGCAGGGTTTATTTTAAATTAATTCGTTAAGTTTCCTACAGGGGCAAGCCCCAAATTTAATTACATCCTAAAGAACGGGATCCCTTAGGAAAACTCTCGATTAAGGTAAATGATCATTGTCTCTGAAGATTTCAATAGGGAAAGACTATCAATCAATTGGTTTGTATTTGAAGATCAAATAAGATTGATCAAAAGATAGAGTTATTATCAAAGCCAAAATGGGAAATAAGTAGGAGATGCTCATGATGCTTGGAAATCTAGCGAGCATCCCAAACTATCTTATAGTTGGGCTTTATATTTTAGAAATTGATTTAATTTATTTGAGTTGTATTTTCATTAGAAGTTTAGGACTTAGGATTCCTTAACACAAGATTAAGGAAATGCCTAAGAGATGAGGAATTATGCTTATGGCCCATAAAGGGGAGAAGCAACCTCAAAATTTAAATATAGGGAGCTTCAACGAGGGCCAAAAGCATAATCTAAATCTAAGAGAAAAAATTAGTGATTGGTTTGCCACCACAAGAGAGGACAAACCACCACCTGATAGCTTGGAGTTACAACCGCCTAGGGGTAGCCACCAACTAACTCTTACTATGATTTTAAATACATGTAGGCAAGTCTTTATGCTTATGCAAGATAGCTAGGCTATTTTTATTTAGAAAAAGACTAAGTCCTTAAATTCACTCCCTAAAGAGACTAGATCATGTAAAGGGACGTGCTCCAAATGATCTAAATCTAATGAAATTCAAACTTCATTTTATTTTTATTTTTGGACAATCATTTTTGACTCAGGCTAATAGGATTTTTATGACTAATGCATGAAAAATCAGATTATTGGCCAAAATCAACGAGACGGTAGGAGGTGAGTTTCCACCATGACCCTCAAAGGTTAAGCCGAGTTCTCTTGCAAAGCTGAAAGCCCTTCAATCAAGAGTGAAATAAGATGCATTTGTACATGATATTATAAAGAAATTCTCATCCAGCTAATGGGGTTGCTAATTCTTTTATCTTGATTTTAATCCTAAGCTTTAGGTGAGGTTATGAGTTGTTTAATTTTATTTTGTGTTACTAAATTGGGTAAAAGATTTATTTTTCCATAAAGGGCCTAATACACTTACAGACCATACATAAAGCAAGGATGAAACTAGGAAAAGCAAGCCACTTAATGCAAAAGCTAAATAAATCATCAAGGAATTTATAAAGCTAATCACAAAAAGAATAAATGGCCATTTGTGATCGGGCACCACCGCACAAACCCAAAAATATTAAATTTGGGTAATTGAGCTCTACCCTTGTACAACCCAGATTACAAATAAATTAAATTATAATTTAAGCAAAGGAATTCATTATTATGGGGGTCTTCAAGCTTTATTCTTTTTTCTTCTTTCTTCTTTCTTTCTTCTACTTTTCTCTTTTGGTCCTTCCTTTGGATGGTTGGATGGTAGATGCTCCAAGGCTTCACATGGTGCATAAGATAAGATCTTATAACCAATGTTCATCCTAATCCCCATAACAAATCATTTCAAAAATCATATTTATACAAATTTTTACATGAAAAGGAAAAATAAAAATCTAACTAACACTTGCAAAACAAAGGTTAGTTAAATCACACCACATAAATCCAAAGCAGGTATATTGGACTTATCACCCCACACATGGGTGACTAAGTCCACCTGACTTATGGATTATGCTAAGGGGTATAAGCACTTGCAAGCAAGAAGTGTTCATGTTTTTATTTATGATAGCGCCCCTTAAGCATAATCCCTTACATAAAAGAATAGTTAGACAAGGCACGTCCTACCATTCATTCTTCAAGCATACACCATAACATCCAGTCTAAAAACATTCATCACAAAATAAAACATAACATCAAACCATGCACCGACCAAACCTAAATCTAGAAGTGGTGACTTATGCTAATATGTGTGCTTTGAAAGTCTGTGTTGTATGCTTAGCTTAGAACTTTAGGTTCAAGTTTTCTAAGTGTGAAGGACATGTTCAACATAGAAGAGGATTTAATTTTAAGTTGTTTAAGTGTTTTGGGTTATTTTTATTTCATGTTTTAATTTATCTTAAGTGAAACCTACAATTAATTACTAAGTTATGAAGCGAGGGAAAAAGAAGGGAACTTCACTTTCCTTCCATAATCCATAAGTAATTTCTAAGGTAAGCTCACATTTTAATTTTATTAAGGTGAATGTTTTGATTACATATTTTAATCAATCCTAAGTTTATACAAAGTCTAAACAAACCCATACACTATAAAAGTGGGTAGTTGGAGTTGGTATATGGTGCGAGACCCACAAGGTTTCAATTAACACTGCTTCCACTATCGTTTGTTATTATCAAGAGTCTTCTTCAGTATCTAAATGAGAGTTTTGTTGAATTCTTCTACTAAACCATTAGCTCTAGGTAGCAGATGATGGAGTATCTCTAATCTATACCATGTCTTTTGGTAAAGCTGTTGATCTTCATGCTTTTGAATGTAGTACCGTTATCAGATATAATTTGTCGAGGCACCCCGAACCTATATACAATATGGTTCCTAAAAAACTGAAGCACATGCTAAGTTATGACCTCTTTGAGTGGGATGACTTTTGCCAACTTGAAAAAGTAGTCGGTAATAGCTAAGATGAACCAATGCCCCTTAGAAGAAGGAGGATCGATCAGACTTACAATGTCAGTACCCCAATACTCAAATGGCTATGAAGTTAAAGTAGGGTGTAGAATGTTGGATGATTGGTGGAGGACCACACTGTGCACCTGACACTGATGGCATCTCCTAGCTATGTCCATGCAATTTGTGATCATAAATGGCTAGTAGTATCCAAGTCTTATAATCTTTGACTTCATCTTCAAACTGGATTGATGAGCTCCACATAGACCTGAGTGTACCTCAATTATAATGCCACAGGCTTCATGTTTGTCCAAACAATGTAACCACATTTGATCAAATGACCGTGATACAAGGTGCCATCAACAAGGGCATAGGAGAGAGCTCTCTATTTCACCCGATGAGCTTGAGATTTCTCTTGAGGTCATTTGCCAGTGTTCAAGTAATCTATGAACGATTGCCTCCAATCTAGCTCCTTATCCATTTTGGCAACGGTAACCTCCCCTTCAAGAGAAAGCCTCTCAATGAGTTCAAAATCAATAAGGGATAGGACCTATCTATTTTGGACCCTTATTGAAATGGACTCATCTTTCGGACATACCAACTCTACGACAAGTTTGGCCAAGGCATCTACTTCAACGTTCACTGCTTGGGGAACCTTGTAGATGGTAACTTCGAGAATCTAGGCCAATAGCTTCATGGTATACTCGTAGTAATGATGAAGCCAGGGCTTGAGGACCTGGTAGGACCCGACAATTTTGTTGATGACCAACTGAGAATCTCCAAAGATGTTGATGCTCTTGACATTGATAGTGATGGCTAACTCCAAACCAGCAATCAAAGCCTTATACTCAACTTCATTTTTGGTGCAGGGGTTGAAAAGATAGTATGAGAATCTCATCACATCGCAGTTTGAAGTTAGAAGAACTATTCCTACCCCTACCTTTCCTGGGAGAATATATTATGGTGCTTCACCTTTAAAAAAAAAAGCAGCACCATCAAAATACATCTGCCATTTGGTTCTTTGGAGGACTCTAAGTTCATGATTTGTTCATCTGGGAGATCGCCACCAAGGTGAGAATCCAGAAGTGGATGTGCCGCTAAAAATTCGCCAAGGCTCCCGACCTTTATCGCACGTAGGGTACAAATGTGATATCAAACTGCGAGAGCATAATGGACCAACGAGCCAAATGTACAAAAAGTGTTGGTCGTGTCATGAGGTACTGCAATGGATTGGTTCTGGAGATCAAGTTCACCTTATGAGAAAGCATGTAATGTCATAGCTTCTGAGATGAGAAGATCAAAGCTAGACAATGTTTCTCAATAGGTGGATAGTTTGCTCCAGTAGGGATCAGATGATGGTTGAGATAATAGAGAGCACTTTCCTTCCCCTCATCATTGGCTTTGGCCAACTGAGCACCAAGAGAGTCATCCAATGCAGCAGTGTAAAGGATCAACGTCCTACCTGGGATAGGGGCTGCGAGAACTGGCAACTTCACCAAGTATTCCTTGATGTCTTCGAATGTGTGCTAGCACTTGTCATCCCACTTGAACTTGGCATCCTTTTTGATAAGTGCTGAGAATGGTTTGCATCTTCCAGATAAGTTTGAGATAAAGCATCTTAGATACGCCAGCCATCCTTGAAAGGATCTGAGTTGAGTTAAACTCTTAAACTAGGGGTAATTGACATCCTCAATAATTAAATTGCATAGAGATAAGGAGTCTAATTCAATCCAAATGTTTGTGAAATGGAAGGAGCTTGCAAGTTTTAGAGTTATTAGATAGGCCTTTGCTTTAGTGTGAAAAGCATTCAATGTATAGCAAGGAATTGCAAATAAGAAGATGCATTGGCCTTTGTGATTTTAGATAATACCACCAATACCCATAGATGAATTATCATTCCTAAAGTTTCCATCAATGTTTAATGTAGTTAACTTTTAGTTTAATCCAATGAATGAGAGGTGAGTTAAACTATCTAGTTTTTCTAGGGGTTGTTGAGGGGTCTTTGAAAAGGTTTGTGGCTTTTATTTTGCCAATATAGTTCTTGATATATAATACTATGTTCTTTACTCTTGTTCATTGACTTTCATGCTTGTTGGAGTTTCTAGTCATCCAGATAAACCAAAACATGATAAGAGGGATGATATAAAATTGATCCTTCTTATTATAATAATTAAAATTGTTCCAAACTTTCAGAAAGCCTTATGTTGAGTCCTCATTTGATTTGTTAATGTGAAATGTTGAATGTATTTCATCCCATACTTGTTTACTAGTTTGACATATGGTAAATAGATGGGCTATGCTTTCTGCTTCACTTCTACACAAGTGACATATAGAAGTAATTTTTAGGTCTTTAAGTTTTAGAATGCCTCCAATAGAAAAATGACATTGATGGTTTGATTGTTGCACTCCAAAGAGTAGAACTCCATCGAATATTCCTTTTGGGTTGATCCATAGCATGGAAGAAGATCTTAGATGTTGAAAGTTATCTATTGTTACATTTCAGTATCAATTCATCATTTGTATTTGGAGAGAGAGAGAGAGAAATATTGGTTACAGCTTTCAGTACCTCCTCAAGGAGATGTTCTCTATGTTTGGGAAGATTCCAATTACCTTCATTCCAGAATTCTTAAACTAAAACCTGGTCAGGTATGGGTTGTGCTGTGTAATCTGACATTAAACCATCATGAAACAAATGGTCCCTATTAAAGCTTAATTCTCTTTTTCCAAGGTGCTAAAAGATTTTTTTTTCAATTCATTCTCTATGCTGTAATAAGAATTTCTAGTGTTGGGAGTTTATTTTCCTTTGTTGAACATTAGTTGGGTGGTGTTTCTAGCAGAATTTATTGAGAAGAAATTGAACCCATAATGAATTATTTTGTTTGAATTTAATTCATAGTTTCATCTGGTTTATCTAAATTGATTTAGCAAGAGATGGAAAACCTAAACCCCATTCATGTTTTGGTTTACAAACCTTTTTCCAGCTCACCCATTATATAAAATTCCAAAGGAAATAGTTTCAAAATTCTTTCAATTTTACGTTGTGTTGTGCTTGGCATTAACATCATTTGCAATGTATAGAGTGGAATGGAGCTCAGTATAATTAAATTTAGCCACATATGTAGAGAAGGAAATTAACATGCAAACAAATTAGCAAGGATGGTATACTTATTGAAAGAGTAATATTCTCGCTTGGACCCATACCTCAAATACTTACAACACCCAATAATGACTTACTTGACTTACCTTATATAAGAAAATTGTAATTTTTGCTTTACTTCATTTTATTTATTAGTCTTTTATTGTATTTCTCCTTTCAATCTATAAAATCTTGCTTTTGAGGGAAAAAAGCAAGACTTGTGGTTAAAGGATTTTGTTAAATAGACTGTATTTATTTTGAGATGACTTTTATACTTGTTGTTCAATTCAAATCTATTCAATTATTACTTGCTTTTACCTATTTTAAATATTTTAAGTTATTTTGGATGGATGTCAAAAGTTCCTTTCTAATGCTACTATAAAAGAAGTTGTTGTTCAATAACCACCTAAATTTGAAAGCTTATTGCTCCCTAATTTTATTTACAAATTGAAAAAGGCCTTATATGGTTTCAAACAAGTGCCTTGTGCTTTGTATGATAGACTTAGCTCTTTTCTCTTGGAAAACTTTTTTGTGAAAGGATCTATTGACACTATGTTGTTTATCCCAAGAATATAATCTGATATGCTTCTTGTTCAAAGTTATGTTAATGATATACTATTTTGATCTGCTGACTCTTTATTGTGTGAAGATTTTTCAAAACTAATAAGTAAATAATTTGAGATGAGTGTGATGTGTGAGCCTACTTACTTTTTTAGATTTAATGTTCAACAAGGACAAAAAGGTACATTCTTATGTTAAACTATGTACATGAGACATTTGATCAAAAAATGTGGATTAAAAGGTTGTAAGAGTATCAGCACCCCATAAGCCCTAGTAGTCAGTTAGACAAAGATCTTTTAGGTAAATTAGTTCACCCTAAGAAATTTTATTGAATGATTGGCTCATTTCTTTATTGAACTACTAGTAGACTTGATATCATGTCTATGTGCATGATTTCAAGCTGACCCACACATTTAATAGCTATGAAAGGATTTTTTTTTATACTTGAAAAGGATTTGAGAATTTAGGAACCTCAT
Organism: Cymbidium sinense; assembly: GCA_021442155.1. Classification (NCBI taxonomy): domain Eukaryota; kingdom Viridiplantae; phylum Streptophyta; class Magnoliopsida; order Asparagales; family Orchidaceae; genus Cymbidium; species Cymbidium sinense. The sequence continues at coordinate 38,359,245 of CM038233.1, forward strand.
GACAGCATAACCGTTCATCTTGTTGGATATTCTGATTTTAATTTTGTATGGTGCAAAGTTGATAGAAAAAGTACTTTAGAAACTTATCAATTTGTAGGGCACTCACTAGTGTCTTGGTCTAGTAGAAAACAAAATTTCATTGTATTTTGAATTGATGAATTTGAATAGATTGATGTTGGTAGTTGCGCTACTCAAGTCTTATGGCTGAAGCAACAGCTTCTTGATCTTAGTCTACAAGTTGGTATGTTTCCTATTATGTTTTGACAATATTAGTGCTATTTGCATAACTAAGAATCCCATTTAGCATTCACGTACAAAATAAATAGATGTTTTGCATCACTTCACTAGAGATCATGTTTTTAAAGGAGGTGTTGAAATCCAAATCATTGACAAACGAAATCAATTAGTAGAGGGCACCACAAAAGTATTAAATTATGATATATTTAGCTCTCTTAGAGCATGGCTACATTTGATAAACCTCTATGATTAAGATTCTTTTTGTGTACATTTTTTTTTCTTATGTTTTCATTTTATTTTTGCTCTTATATTTTCTTATGCATGTTTATCACTCATGTACTTTTTAATCTTTTTTTCTTATTTTTTCTCTTAATCTCTTTTATTTTATTTTAAAAAATTGATAACAATATATTATGTGAGAATTATCATAGTATATGATTTTTTTATTAATTTAAAATAAGTTAGGGTGATCAACTAGATGATTACATCATAAAATAGATCATACTGGAAGACTAAAGATTGTATTATATTATATGCTATAATGTTAAGATTGACCCAATCAAACTAACCATTATTCTAATTGTTGGGATGATTAATGACACTTAATCATATTGTATGATATTTCAATCATTCTATACAATTTATTTAGTCAAATATAGTCATACAATAAAAATCATATTTTACAATTTTCAGATCATACTATGTGATTTGCTCAGTCAAATATAGTTATTCAATTGACTGTTGGGATAGTCACAAACTTAGTGCTTGAACCTAGGATCATACAATAAGATTTAACAAAAAGTCTATAATTTGGCTTCCCTTGCCATTTATTCTCACACATTAATGTTCCCTCCTCAAACTAACATTTCTTCTTTGATTCCATTGCATGCAAATGTAGTTCAGATGATAATCAAGAGAGCTCATAATAATAAGCAAGACAATCACTTTCAATCCAGTGATGAAGAGTTAGCTTATAGGAAATATAAAGAATGTGGCATTACTGATTCTAAGCCACTCACTCAAAATAGCTTTCATTTTTTTTTCTTTGATCTCATTGCTAATACCTATGTCATATTTCTTATCTTTCTAACCTACCCTTCCATTCTAAACAACTTTTAAATTTTTTGCGAATCTTTCCAAATATTGTGACTGCGCATCCTTTAATACTGAGTATGCAGATGTACAATTTTGATCACTAATGCTGATTTGCATGACTATCTCCATATCTCAAATTCTGGCCTATCTGCTCAAAATATGGCAAATGTACTCACCTATAATGGGACCACAATCAATACGGTCACTAGAAACGCACGCCATTCTTATCACGAACCCTTAGTTAGTGGCATTTTGTTAAATGCCCGTGTTATCAAACACGTGCTAAAGAATAATGTCATCCTTAAAGAAAGTGATCATATCAACATTACACCTTCTTTCTATCATCACCTAATTTTGCATGACCCACACTCAGTTTAATGTTGCAGGTTTTTTGATTGGTTACATCAATAATCTCACCATAGTTAACAACCCAAAATCCAAAAGAAAGTATAATTTGGCTATAGGACATGTGATTGCATATATTCTTGAGGTCAAATAAAACCTTACCTACCCTGAGGAGCTAAACCACATTCCTTCTCACTTCACAGGTCACTCCTTTCACACACTTTGTAGTAAAAGTTGTGGCTAGATCAAGCTGCAGTAGAGGTGGAAGAGGAATAAGCAGTTGGACAAGGAGAGCCTTTTACTCATTACTACTAATCCATGGACAAAAGAATTTTTATGGCTCGATCTAAAGATTGATAGACATATCGAGGAGCAAGGTGCTTGTGGGCTAAGTACCATTAGCAGCGTGCAAAGGACCAAGTCTGGTTTCAAGCTCAGTTTAATGATGTACACGATATTTTTTTACCACCATACCCGTATAAATAACCTTATGCTTTTTAGGTTTTCTCTTCTTCTTCTCTTATGCATTGTAGCCTGTGTTAGTTTATTTTTTTTAGCATATGATGTACTTGGTATTCTTTTTTTGTTGTCATCTATTATGCAATTAATGGTTTTTAGGTTTTGATTTGTTCTACTTTTTATTCCATCTACTATGTTTTACTAGTTTGTAGTTTATAGATTTAAAATTATTGTGATATTTTTTTCCATAATTCTTTTATAATCTAATAGTATTTAGAATATGTGTAGTTAAAAGTATGCATCATTAAGTTAACATAAATATCCAAAAAAAATTCTATGATGATGCACATATCTATTTAAAATATGAATTTGGTTGGGTAAATCATTTCTTGTTTTCTTTACTCTATTTTTCCTTATGTTTTGTAACAAAGTATCTTGTGCATAAATATTAGTGTAGACGTATGTCATACTGCAAATTACAAAATGAATTGAGCAATGAAAAATGTGAGGCTAGAATGTTCAAATTGGGAGGAAAGCAAAATAAAAAATAAAAAATTACTCCAAAGCTAGGAGGCATAAAAAAAATTCGAAAATAAGGAAGCATAAAAAAAATAATTATATAATAATCTGCACTTCTCCAATTTGATATTAAGTGACTCGTCATAATAGTTGTCTGCTTGAATCTTGCAATAGCATCTCTATTCATACAAATAAAATTTAAGGAACATTTTATTTTTGTTATAAACGTGTCTAAAAAATTCAATAAAAGTATCAATAAACAAAAATGCTACATATAAGTAGAAATATTTGAAAGGGTAGTTAGGAAATAGGTAATGATGTGTATCATATCATAATTAAGCATTATAAATTTACTTTTTTTTAATGATATGTGTTAAAAATATTCTAAAAAAATTTACTTGATTTCAATTTTTCAAATTACCATTAGTTTTGATTTATTCGTCTTTCATTTCAGACTTTTTCGATGTGTCAAACGAGGGACAACATTAGTTAGTATTTTTTTTTTGTATTTCTTTACATCTCTTACATTTTTTGCATCTTTGGTTCTATTTTTTGATCTTTTGCATATTCAGCATCGTTGAATATTGCATATTATGCATCATTGCATATTTTTAAAGCATAAATTGAGATGGAGTCATCTCATTTTTTTGTTATTAATTAAATTATCAAAGCTCAACCAAAAATATTTTTCATCATTAAAATGGAGGAGATTGTTAACCTCATGAGCTTTCACATAAAACTCTAAGTTTTGATGATCATAAACATTATTAATTGAACAAATATCTTTGATGATCAGTTGTTTGTATAGTCTACACATTGAATGCATGAAGTATAATAAAATAGTTTTACAAAGACTGATTGACATAGCACAAATAATGATTAAGTTTCAAAAGACTATAAGAGCCTATGAAGACAATAATTGAGGAAAGAATTATGCTAGAAGACCCAAGTCAAGCTTAAATTTTTGTCATTGGCCATGGTATTTTTCTATGTATTAAGTCTTCATATATTTAGCATATGAATGATGAAAAATAATGAAACATGCACACACTTGAGAGATCATTAAAAAATTAACTAACTTTCAAAATCAAACTTTTTAGGAAGTCATACGGCACTATATGGATCATGATATATGAATGTTCCTTTTTGTTAATTAATTTAGTCTCCTTAATTAAGCTTGTTAAGAATAAAATTTGCCAAAATTATATTAATCATATATGACACTTGTAATCGTATTATTTGATTAACTGTTAAATTTTTAGCTAATATAATTAGGTTAGCTATTGAGGTTGGTTAATACTAGAATTTTCCATAATTGCTCCAATCATATAATACGATTATGATTGTAATATATGATACATTTTTGTTAATTTTCTCAACTACTAGAATTAAGTCGGTAAATTATTAATTATGCTTAATTTGGTTAATCATGTAGTACGATATGGTTTTCATAATTACCAATTTAACTCCTAAATTTAAGGGGTCCAATTTTTTAGATTATTTCATTTTATTGTTTGTACTGTATAATTGGATCATACAAAACGAACAAATAGAGAGCTAATTTTTTACTTTGTGTTGATTACACAGTGCAATAACATATTGTATGGTATGAATAGTGCGATAACATAGCTAACTTGATGATTGTATCATTCAGAACCCTTAACCCTAATAAAATGAAGTAATCACACGATACAATTTTGATCATATGGTACAATGGAGTGACTTTTTAAAAACATCATTTTAATGATTTTTATTCATCTTCCTCCTTATAAATGACCCCATTACAAGGGGTGGTGGTTGGGGGGGTTGGGGGTTGTTGGGGTGAGAAATCCTAAATGTGGTTTAGGGGAGATTGTATACTTAAGAGAAAAGTGGAAAGATCTCTCTCTTCTTCTTTCTCGTTAAGAACTCATGTGTTGGTGAGGTTGCACATTCACTTGGTTGTTCTTTTCTTTCATCTTGCCTTGAGTTTTATATTTTAACATGAGACTTTATTATATTTGAAAGCTTGTAAAAAATTTGTGTTGTAAAAGATTTTCTTTAAAGTGGAACCCTTCTTGCCTTAAAAGAGAAGGGGAGTTAGTCTAAGGTTTCTCCATTACCCGTGAAGGAGAGAGGCTTCTCTACCATGGCTAGTTATGCCAAAGAAGTGATTGTAGATTTTGGAGGAGATTGGGAGAGTGTACATAGGTCAAGTTGATTGAACCAACGTAAGTCTTTGTACTCACTTTTCTCTTTTCTTTGTTTTACATTTATGTTGCTCACTATGCTTTTAAATATTGGTTTTATCCTTTTAAATCTCTTGTTTAATTATCATTAAAGTTTTGACTTCACTTTTTTACTTTAATTAATATTTAAAAGAATAATTAAAGGATAATCACATATTTAAGGACTTGTGTGCCAAGACTTACACATTGTGGAAATCATGTATTTAAGGACTTGCATAAGGTAAAGGCGGGTGGGTGGTACCTTTGACTCAAACATGAGTCAAATTTCCAAGATTTATTCTAAGGTTGCTTAAGTCAATCCTCAAAGTCTCATGATTAGTTGTATAAATAATTGGATCAATGAGATAATTTGATTGAACAAATCCAATACTTACATCCATTAATGAATAGTTAAATTTAAGAAGTGAAAGAAGTATAGCTTAGGGCTAGCTAGTGTCAGATTTATAATGTAGAAAAGATTCATAAGTGACCCTCCAACATAGGTTCCTCCAAAAGGTTTACTAAGAACAACCTAATGAGATAGGTTAAGTTAAAGAATTTAAGTTTTGAGAATGATCTAAAAAATGATCATTACATATGGTTTAAGATTAATTACATTCAATATCATCAAAGATCTAGAAATGAGTTTTGATAAACTACATAAAATATTGTTGATGCAACTTAAAATGTCAAATGAATATTACAATCAATCTAATAAGATAATAATTGATCAATATATGCTTACATGTGCACCATTAATCATGACCTACACTTGTCATTTCTAGCCTTATTCAGAAGAGTTAGAAAGGTATTAAAACATGGTTTAAGTATGATGTGTGACACATAACCCTCAAATATAGTTTAGATGTCCATATCATTATTTAAAATTCATATCTCAAATAACATAACATTGAATAAGACTATTCAACTGAAATTAACCCCAAAGTTTAACTAGACTTATTGGAACCTCATACAAGTATGTGCGGCAATTCTAAAACTGGTCATTTTATTGAGTGATCTATTCCAAATATAATGAAATTTAATTTCTTTTTATGTTGGTAGTATTTTTTATATTAATTATAATTCTCATAAGATGGATTTTAAATAACCAAAGTTTTTAAAATTGATATTTAAATATTAAATTTATTAAAAATGATTTATATTTTAAAACTAAAGATTTTATTTTCAAAAATATGTTGTTAGCCAAGATAAATGATCATAATCAATTTTCTTAAATAATATTTGTCAAGGAATAATGGGATTTTAAATAAAAGAATTTCATGGTTAACAAGTGTTCAACAAAATGAAGGTGGTTAATTCGTCAAAGTTTTTCAATCAAAGTAATGTTACTCCTCGAAGTTTCTATAATTATGTTGAAATAATTTGCTTTGTTTTATAATAATTATTAAACTGATAAATTTTATTAATAAAGAAAAATAAATCAACAAAATTCGAGACTTTTTTTTGGAACGCTAAAAACATTTTCGTTAATAATAGTTGGAGCAATCAAAATAATAAATAGTAACATTTAGCAAGATTTTGTAATTTAATAATAATAAATTAGAATTTTTACATTCAAAATGACGAAATATGAGGATTTAAAATTTAAATGCACATGAAATTGAACTGTGTTAACTTCTACGTAGGTATTATTCAAAAGAAATTTAAATATTATTTAATATTAATAATACAAATATTACACTTTTCATGGTGAATATTAAATTAATTTAGAAGGCCACAAGCAACTACGTAGTCATTCTTAAGCACGTAGATGATTTTTCAGAAACCAAAATTGCAAAAATAAGAAATAGCATGTTTCTTAAAACTTAGTTATTTTTTTAATAAAATAATTTTTATTATGAAAATATTAATAAAATGGAAATTGCAAGGATTATTCCATATAATATCCGAAGAATTGTACCAACATATTCTATTATTCAAATTGATTGGTTTAAAAAATCTAAACATTTTCCATATTTATTTAATCTATTTTTGTTTTCACAATCAGAATATTAGATAATTTATTTTAAAAAATAGAAAAATGCTCAATTAAATTTAGAAAATCTCATGGTGCCTAGCCAAATTTATTGTGATGATGAATGAATGCATTTAAATAAATTGAAGGAACTTGAATTTTACATGTAAGTAAATCTAAGATATGAATGATAAAGTTAATTAAATAAAATTATGTGCCCAAAAAACATAAATTTACTCCAATAACGTGCCCAAAGAGCTTTAAAGTATTTCAAATAACCTAGATAAATGAACATATTTAATAAAAAAAATTTAAATTTTTAAAATGAGCTAATTGTATACTTTTGCATGAAAATAAATTTTTTAATTTATTAAGTTAAAAAGAATTTTATTTAGAGATTCATTGTAATTGGATTAAAGGATCAAACAAAAAAACAATCTTAAGAATATCCTAAAGAAATTTACTTTACAAATTAGATATCCTCACTTAATGCACAATCCATCTTAACTAGATCAATGATAAAAAAAATTCAAATAGCTCTCAATTATCTTCCCATGTTGGTACATGTATAGGATTCCGAAATTGTGGAGACTATTTCTCCCTCTACACTAGAATGAAGTGTTAATGTAGCCACTTGCATAGTAATAGTAGAGTTTTGCTCCACATAATGAATTCTTGTAGTAATTTTCAATGGTATAATATTCACACTTAGTTATTATTAGTTTTTCATGGCATTTCTTATAACAAATCATACGCAACTCCATGAGTTTTGCACTTGAAAATATCAATCACTGCAACATTGTAACAGGATTGTGCTTGCACTGATTTAGGCAACTCATGTGGTTACTTTGGAGACCCATGTTCTTCTCTTGTTCATTATAAAGCATTCCACCATCTAAATGGCCAAAAATGGTCTTTATTTTTATAGTAAAAGAAAATTATTTGGAGAGTATTTTTTTTAGCAAGATCATCCCAATTTATGATAAAGTCACTAAACAATAGTTCAACTAAATTGTTTCTCTATCTCATAATAAGAATGAAAATAGAAGTGGGGTAAATTATATTATTAAATCCTCCATTCTACTTGAACATAACATAAATTGTGAAATAATTTGCGATATGGTAACTTTGGTCTTCATTTGGCACACCACCAAATGGAAAGTTTTGAATTGTTTGTTATGTAGCAATTTTGACATCTAAGTTATTTTCTTGAATAACAGCCTGACCATGACTTAAGAAATATTGTAATAGTTAGTAATGTATACTCAAAGTAGCAGGCAGGCCTGAGTAAGCTGACAAATCTATTTATCAAGAGAAGTGTAGACTCACCAGAATGTGTGTCTGATAAGGGGAGGTCAACCTAGTCTTGCAATGGACTTAGACAATACTATTCTAAGAAGAAGACATGAACCAACTTGTCGATAGTAGGCGACTACTCAAAGGAATGAGGCAGCTATTCTCCTCAACCCCATCCTTACTAGCATACTCATTCAATGATGGCCTACTTAGCCCCATCAACTGATAGATCTATACTTGCTCACATGCATGCTGCCACCAGCTTAGACGGGAATTCACTTGTACTAAATTTATCTTATATGTATTTCTATGTATATTTTCCCCTTGATATTATAAAAAGGGGACTCCTTTCTTATAAGTGGACTTTTGGCTCTCACTTTAGATCCTTAAAATTTGAACTCATATTTTGAGCAACAAAGATTATTATTTCTTCTGCACTTTTCTAACTTTCTATCTTCATGCTTGCAATTTGTCTATTTACTTATATTTTTAAGGTATCTCAAAAGGTTCTTCTTACATCCACAAACAAAATTAGAATCAACAAGTAGTATTAATCATATAGGTTGGAACTACTTTTGATAGATTAACCTACTAAATCATGAGTTTAGAATAAGCTAATGATTTTATAATACTTCAAAAAATAAAAATTGCAAAAAAAAATAAAAAGGAAATCTAAGATAAATCATTTTGCTCAATATCTTTAAGTTGTCAGCTCTTTTACACTCACCCTAAAAAAAGAAATCTAAGATAAATCATTTTTCTCAATTTCTTTATGTTGTTAGCTCTTTTACTCTCTCCCGAAGAAAAAAAATCTAAGATAAATCATTTTGCTCAATTTCTTTATGTTGTGAGCTCTTTTACTCTCTCCAAAAACTCTAGTTAATACTTGTCTTTTAAGACTCCTAATGTCCTAAAAATTTATTTATACATATTAACCTAAAGAATTAAGCTCAATTTCCATCAATCCCATAAAAAATTTCCCCATATATAGGTATTTACAAGCTTATTTATTGAATTTACTTTAACAGTGCAGTAATACCACTATTTGGCACCATATTCTTGTTAGTCTAGAAATAAATAGAGGATCATGCATTAAGGCAACTAGAATTATATCACAATACTTAGAATGGTGCCATTAAGCTTATAATTATGTTATATGTTATTTCACATAGTATGTTTGTTGACCTCATTTTAAGAATGAGCTCTCAACTCCTCCATCTTAGACATAGGACTTCTCTTAGACTTTAAGAGTTCCTTAGACTTAAGACACATCTAGTGATTAGGTGGATACTCAAATCTAGACCTAGACAACTTAGAAGAGTTAGTCATAGGAATAAGTCATGCCTTAGGGGTGTTAGGAAAATTTTCCTATCCTAAGTTTAAACCATTCCTCACTTTCCTTCTTTCAAATCAAACTCCAAATAAATTCTATTTGATTTTTTTCCAAACTCAATTCAATTCCACGATTGAACTCCATGATTGAAATCCATGATTGAAAGATATGATTGAAACCCATGACCAAAATCCATCAAAAATTTCTAAGTTCAAATTTTCTAAGTCCTTAACCCTTTCTTAAGGAGTTAGCCAAAATTATGATTCAAACCTATTCCAACCTTTGAGATTTTCTCATAATTCATTTATATTCCCATTTATATTCACATATATAAATGAAATATAAATTTGAACCCATCAAATCAAATTCAAAATTTCAAATAAATTCATGAAAATTTTCTTAAGTCCCTTTAATTTTCAATTAAAGGACTTAGCTAAAATCAACCCTAAACCTTGATCAAAGCTATTCCAATTCATGGGATTTTCTTAAAAATTATTTATATTCTCATTTATATTCTCATGTATAAATGAAATATAAACATAAATCAATCAAATCAAACCCTTAAATTAAATTCCAAATTTAAAATACTTGAAATTCCCTTAAATCACTTAATTTTCCATTAATGGATTTAACTTAAACTTTGATCAAACCTATTCAAACTCATGGGATTTTCTCAAAACTTATTTGTATTCTCATTTATATTTTCTTATATAAATGGAATATAAATATAAATCAACCCAATCCAATTCAAAAATTAAATTTCAATTTAAAAATTTCCTTAAATCCTTTAAATTCCCTTTAATGGATCTAACCTAAATCATGATAAAACCACTTCAAATCCTTGAAATTTTCTCATGATCAATTTATATTCTCATTTATATTCACATATATAAATGAAATATAAATTCAAACAATCAAAACCTATTCCAAAAATCAAAATCAAATCCACTCAAAATCAAATCTAAGCCTTTCAAGCCAAAATCTTGAACTTAGTCAAATCACTTTCAAATCAAGTCAAATCATTAATTTTCTCTCATGGTTCAATCAACCCTACAATCATGAGCTCATATATAAATCCAAACTTCAATCACTCAATGAAACCCAAGTCCAAATAATCAAACCCAAGACCCCTTCATATTCTTTCTTTGAATATGAAATTTTCAAATGGATCAAAACCCATTTGACTTCAAACCACTTGTAAATAGATTTATATTTCACTCATGAGTCCATATACAAGATCAACCAACTTCAAATCAAGCACCAAGCCAGACCGCCATTTGACCCACTTAGGCTCACTTGACCCAAAGTGACCTAAAGTACCCTTATGAGCCAACTTTTGATCCTAACCAAATTGGATTGAACCAAACTCATATTTGCCTCGCATCATGATCAATAATCATCATGGGATGATCAATCAAACAAATTGGGTCAAACAAAGTCAAACCTAAGGGTTGACCAAGTCAACACTTAACTTAAAGTGAAACCTTACATAGCCAAATTCCACCATAGGCCAAATTGATTAAAACCATTGATCTAAGTTCACTCATGACTTATGATTGAACTTGACCAAGCCAACATTTGAGCCTAACCTAGCCCAATTGGCCCACTTAACCCAAGTTGACCCATTTTGACCTAAAGGGCTAAAATGTGTCAAAACTTGATCTAAGCCAAACTGATTGGAACCAATGGGTCAAGCCCATTCCAAATCACTTGTGGAACTTGACAAAAGCCTCAATTGGCCAACTAGACCTAACCTAGCCCAATTGGCCAACTAGACCTAAAGGGGTCATGTTGAGCCAAAATTAAACTTAACAAAATTGATTGGAAACAAAGATACCAATCTACTCCATATGACTAACCAAATCTAAACCTACCCTTGACCTACCTCAAATAGGTCAAATGGGTCAAATAGGTCAACTTGACCCATTTGACGTAAGTGAAGTCATATGAGCCAAAACCAAATCTATACCAAATTGAACCAAACTAAAGCCACCAAAACATTTCAAATGGTCATATGAACTTGACCCAACCCTTATTTTAACCCAATTTGACCAATTGGTCAACTTGACCCAAGTTGGCCCATTTTTACCTAAATGGGTCAACATGAGCCAAACCCTATCAAATGGATTCCAAATCCAATGAAACTTTGCCAAACCTAGTTTCTCCATGTACCCAACATGTCCAAAGTGGAAAATTAGTAAAATGACCATCCTACACCTAGGCCATAGAACAAATTTTGGCTTAACCCATGGGTAATTTGGTCATACCCTCTTCACAATCACTTGAGGCTTTCCTAAAAGCTCAAGGGGACTTAGTGATGAGTGGTGCACCAAACCCAATGGGTTAAGGTGATTTGGTCCCTAGACCAAACCAAACTCATATAAGGCCATTTGGTCCCTAGACCAAACCCAGCCCCTTAGCCTAAAATTGAAATTTCAAACTCCCTCTCAAGCTCAATTCAAGAACATGGGAAGTTGGAAATCCATTCATTGGATCAAACTGACCATGTGCACACTCAAAATAGTCAAACAAACTCTCCAATCTCATCAATTAGATAAAAATGGCATAGACATTGCCGGCCGCCTGATCCTTCTAGGGGGAGATAGACTCCCCCTAATTCACTTATGTTTTCATTCACTCAAGGTCGATTGAAGAATAGGAAGCCAGAGGATCCATTGGGAATTGATCCTAAGCCTCTTGAAGCTCTTCCCAATTTCTTCTTCTCGGCTTTTGAATAGTGAAAAATAGGGGAGGTAGAGTGAATTGCCAACTTCTCCTCCACTTGATTTCCTCCCAATTCCTCCTACACACTTCTTCGAAGGACCAATCCTAGCTCACTCAAGCTTCCATTGAAGTTCACATAGCAAGGAGAGGAACAATTGGATCAAAGTCATAAGGATCTTCAAGTGGTGTTGGTCCATAGAGCAAACAACTTAATCCCAAGGCCTAGGAATTTCAACAAAGCTTCATCTCCACCAGATGAAGCTACCTCGATCTCGAGTGTCAGTGATCACCTCCAGTGAGGTATGGAATTTTTCAATCAATAAACTCAATGTGGTGTGGAGCTTCATGAAAGAAATTTTCACCTCATTGAATTTTGACCATTGGATTTGCTGCTCTCTATCTTTAAATGGTGTGGGTTGATTTTGGTTTGATTCCATGCTAGATCGAGCTTCGATCTTCCCCTTGATCATGGACGGTCTCTATTGATCAAGGAGAAGAACTTGGCTCATCTCAGCCATCCATCCATGCATTTTAGATGGACGGCTGAGATAATTTAGCACGTTTATAAAATTAATTATACTTTAAAAATCACAACGGAATCCTTAGCTGTCCGATCTTTGATCGGACGGTAGAGAATTTAAGCATGTGCACCGCTACCGCCATTGTGAGGTGACAACTTAAGTTTCCCCTTCATGGCGTGACCCATGTAAAGCACGCTGGTCGCCACTGCCATGCATCGCGCTATGAGTTAAGAATTAGCCACGGTTTAGTTAAGTGTATTAATTAATTCCTAATTAATCTAGGGAACTCAAAAATGCATAACTCTTCATAGAAAATTCAAAAAAATATGAACTAAAAACCTATGGATAGATAATTAAACCTAAAATATTTTAAATTTAATTTTAATGAGTTTTGAATTATGATTTTTTTCTGAATTTGGGTTTTATTGGAAAGAGTATTTTGCTAATTACTCTTTGATTAGGCCTCTGATTAATCCCAAATTTCTTAGGTAAGTTTTGGGGGATCACCTCTGCCTCCCCTAATTATTTTGGGATTTATTGAAGGCTGGATTAGAGTAATTGCATATGATTTCCTTAATTACCCTTCTCATGTAATTAAGCATAATTAGGGTTTTATTAGTGGTTTTACCCTATGATTAGGGTTAATTAAGGTCAAATCTAGTAAGTAGGAGGTTTATGGAATAATTTTGGTGTATTTCCCCTAAGCTATTCCCTAAACCCCATCTTCTCTCCTTAATCTCCTCTTAATTAATGGTTAATTCATTAATTATCCACTTAATCATTTTCTAAAGATTCTAAAAAAAGTTCTAGAACTTAATTAATTTACATTAGGTAGATGCTTAGGTGTAATAGCCTAAGTTCAATTAAGGAAATCAAAATCCAATTCACATGTGTGAAAGGGTATTTTGAAATTACTTAAGCTAAACCCATTAGCTTAATTAACTTTTAATTGTGAGCCAAATTGCATTAGGTCTTTCCATTATTAGGTGCATTGCAAATTTAAATTCCTTGTGGGTAAGGGTTAATTAAGCTACATAATTCATACCATAACTTAATCAACACATAAAAATGGATCTAATTATCTACAAATTAAAAAAAAATATCAAACACATATGGGAATGGGTTAGGAACAGTATTAAATCAAACTTCAAACTAACAAAAATTATTTTGAAATTCACTTTGATTTATTCTAAATTTTCTTATTCTATAAGAATTCTTTAGGATTTAAGTAAAGTAGTTTGTTTACATGATTTCATTTCTTTTGATCTTTCCTCAACATATTAAGTTGCATTCCATGTGATTTCATGCATTCATAATTTCATTTCTTAAATCTTAAAAATGAAATTGTTTACTTTATGTCAAATTTGCATGAGTTGGCTAAAGTAGAAATATGAATGGCTATTATCACTATTAAACCCAAATTATTTTCAAAATACATAAATCAAATACCAAATCTAAAAGTGATCTACTTATGCTTTAATTATAAGCTTGCATGTGATGAACTATAAAGGCATGTTTAGCATAGGTTTACTTTCTTTCTTATGTTAGCATAGTTTTAAAAAGGAGTTAGTAAGATGTAGGGTTCATTTGAAAAGAACCCAACACTTACTTAGTTCCATACCCTATTCATCCCTATGCACTCACCTAAGAAAGGTTGCCTATATTTTCATGCATAAATTGCATAAACAAAAATGAATTCATTAAATAATTTTTGCATTTTCCTTTTCTGTTTCAATTCTTTTATATACATGTTTGTATTTAAGGAAAGTGGTATATTAGTTTGGAAAACCCCAAGGATGTGAGGCTTTAAGTAGCCTTAAGTCGGTCTTGAACCTTACACCTCTGGTTAACAATGGCGTTGTACTCACTTATGCCTTTCTTTCTTTCATGTATGCATGTAAAAATTTCGATAAGGAAAACTCTTTCTACTTAAGAAAAAGCATGCATATTCAACTTCTAAATTTTCTTTAATGAATTACTTAGCATGCATCATAATGTTTGTTAAATACTCTTTTTTGCATGTATATATATGTTTAGGGTCCATCCATAAGCATGTTATATATGTTGGGGAAAGAAATGAAGTAATGTGTGTTATGTGAATTTTGATTCATTTTATTTAATCTTAAAATGCTTTCTTTTGAATAGGTTTGTTTATAGTTTACCTAAACTTAGGATTGATTAAAAGATGAAATCAAAAAATTCACCTAAATGAAACAAAAATATGAACCTACTTTAGAAAATTACTTAAGGTTAGGGAAGGAAAGAGGAGTTTTCTTCTCTTTCCCTCTCTTCATAATTTAGTAATTAATTGCAGGTTTCACTTAAACCAAATTAAAACATGAAACAAAACCAACCCAAAACACTTAAATAACTTAACTAAAACCCTCCCCTATGTTGAACATGTTCTTCACACTTAAAAAATTTGAACTGACAACCATAACTAAGCATACCACACAAGCCTTCAAAGCACACAGATTAGCCTAAGTCACCACTTTTAGCCTTAGGTTAGGTTGGTGCATGGTATGATATTTTTTTTATTTTGTGATGTATATTTTAGACTAGATGTTAGGATGTATTCTTGTAGAATGAATGGTAGGACGTGCTAAGCCTAACTATTCTTTTCTGTAGAAGATTGTGCTTAAGGGACGCTATCATAAATAAAAATATAAATGCTTTTGCTTGTAGCTACTTTATACCCCTAAGAATAATCCATAGGCCATGTAGACTTAATCACCCATGTGTGGGGTGATAAGTCCAATATACATGCTTTGGATTTGTGTGGTGTGTTTTAGCTAACCTTTATTTTGCAGGTGTTAGTTAGATTTCCCCTTTTCCTTTTCTTGTAAAAATTTATATAATTAGGATTTTGGAATGATTGTTATGGGGATTAGGATAAGCATTTTTCATAATATCCTATCTTATATACCATGTGAAGCCTTGGAGCATCCACCTTCCAACCTTCCAAAAGAGGAACCAAAAGAACAAGAAGAAAAAAGAAAGAATAATAAAGCTTGAAGACCCCATAACAATGAATTCCTTTGCTTAAATTGTAATTTAATTCATTTGTAATCTAGGTTGTACAAGGGTATATCTCGACTACCCACAATTGGTATTTTCAGATTTGTGCGGTGGTGCCCGACCACAATGGCCACTTAAATTGATTGATCATTTGTTTGGCTTTTGCATTAAGTGACATGATTTTCCTAGTTTCTTTCTTACTTTATGTATGGCCTTGATGTGGATTAGGCTCTTTAAGAAAAAATAAATCTTTTACCCAACTTAATAATTCAAATTAAAATTAAACAACTCATGACCTCACTTAAAGCTTAGGATTAAAATCAAGATAAAAAAATTATCAACCCCTTAGATGGATGAGCATTTCTTTATAATATCATGCACAAATGCATCTTATTTCACTCTTGATTAGAGGGCTTCCACTTTTACCAGAGAACCCGACTTGACCTTTGAGAGTCGTGGTGAAAACTCACCTCCTCCCTTCTCACTAATTTTGGCCAATAATCTAATTTCTCATGCATTAGTCATTAAAATCCTATTAGCCTGAGTCAAAATAATTATCCAAAAATGAAAATAAAATGAAATTTGAATTCCATTAGATTTAGGTCATTTGAAGTATGTCCCATTACATGATATAGTCTCTTTAGGGAGTGAGTTTAAGGACTTAGTCTCTTTTCTAAATAATAATAGCCTAGTTATCTTGGATAAGCATAAAGACTTGCCTAAATGTATTTAAAATTGTAGGAGGAGTTTGTTGGTGGCCACCCCCAAGCGGTTGTAAGTCCAAGCTACCGGGTGGTTTGTCCTCTCTTGTGGAGACAAACCAAATACCCATTTTTCGCCTTAGATTTAGGTTGTTTGACCCTCACCGAAGCTCCCTAGATTTATGTTCTGAGGTTGCTTCTCCCCTTTATGGGCCATAAGCATAATTCCTCACCTCTTAGGCATTTTTTTAATCTTTTATTAAGGAATCTTAAGTCCTAAAATTCTAATAAAAGATACAACTCAAACAAACTAAATCAATTTCTAAAAATATAAAGCCCGACTATAGGATAGTTTGAGATGCTCGCTAGGTTTTTAGCATCGTGGGCATCTCCTACTTATCTTCCATTTTGGCTTCGATAATAACTCCCTCTTTTGATCAATCCCATTTGATCTTTAAACATAAATTAATTGATTGATAGTCCTTCCCTATTGAAAACTTCAGAGAAAATGATCATTTACCTTAATCGAGAGTTTTCCTAAGGGATCCAGTCCCTTAAGATGTAATTAACTATGGGAGCTTGCCCCCGTAGGGAACTTAACAAACCCTGTTTAAAATAAACCCTACTTTACTTTTCCATGTAAAGTAGGTGAAGAATCTCTGGTACATATGCAGATCCATCATCCTTAGGAGTTCTTATTGAAGTGATTAGTTCCATTAAAGGGTAGTGATTTCTATCTCTCGAGATAGTACACTATTACCTTGATGACATACCTGATCACCTGAATAAGTACATCTATGGATCTGCGTGGCATCTTACTAAGATGAATTTCTATAAGGTCCCTTCTTTATTTTCTCCACAGATTTGAAAGGCAACTCCCTATAAGAGATTTATTCATCACAATGTTTTTTAAGGGTAAAAGTACCATGGCCATAAAAATAATCTAACTATTTTTTAAGTGTCGAATTAACCACCAATTTTAATATTTTCCATTTCACCTCCAAATATACTTCAAGATGTTATTAAACTTAAATTTTTTACTGAATCTAAATAATTAGTGCATCTCAATAATCAACAAATGGAAAATAATGCCTATAGTGTTTAGAAAAATGCTAGAAATTACTTAAAATGGAGAAAGATATTTCTTTGGAATATGAAGTAAATATTCATCTAAATTCTTTCCTATCGAACGAAAAAACTATCTTGAAAGAACTAACTTCTTACTTAAGAATGGAAAAACTAAATCTTATAATAAGATTCAATAGCATTTGGAAAATAAAATCCAACCTAGAAAATAATAATAAATTCATAATCAATATCCCATGATTTTCTATCATTTTAGGCAATCAATGATCATAATTTACCCAGCTAAGATGATGATTAACTAACTTTAATATAAAGAATTCCAACCAATAGTGAGGAGGGATAGGTCATGTATGGGAACCTCATATATTGAAAAGAGTAAGGTAACTTATTTGATACTTAAAGTCTTCTATCAATAGAAAACTGAGGTATAGGTAAAAAATTTTAAGTCATGAACATTTGGAGTCGTTGGTTGGCACAAATTCTTAAAAAAACTAAATACTTATTATATGGTTCTACTTAAACTAAAGTCATTCTTCTTCATCTTATTGAGCTAGAAATTTGTAGTTCAAGTAATTTTACACTTTAATGAATTATAAATCTCAATATTGTGATCATTTAGTTTAGACAACTACATCATCTAGCTAGTGTGGATAGATTGCATAAAAATTAACAACCTTTAGTGTGGCTAAGTCATTTTAGTTAATTATAATTATTTTGTATCTTGATGTTATATGAATAAAATAATATAATGAAACATCATTTTTAGGTTTATCTTTTACCCAACATAATGAAAATACTTATTTTGTACTTACACTAAGTAAACTAATTATGTAGTCCAAAATAAGCACATTATGAGCCTATGGCAACAACAAGAATGAAATTAATTCTTTATTTTTGTTATGTTGAATGTAGAAGTATTTTATACACAATTTATGCATATTATTTCTTATATATTTATTTAAATAAAACACTATTTTAGTATTTTTTATTTCTTCCATGGGCCCTTTTATTTCTTTTAAAGCTATGAGATGTTAGCCATCACAAAGTGCATAAAGCTTAACTAAGAAATAATCATAGAACAACCATACCTAATATTTTCATGAAGAATGTGGTGTTTAAAATTATAATGGGAGACACCATGCACTTAGGGAGTACTTATTGAAATAATCGAGTGTGACATCAAGTATTGATAGACTAACTCAAAAGGCCTCTAAGTTGTATTAGGTTGAGCATCATAAAGCCTCTAAGTTCTAAGCCTTCTAGCCTCTACTAATCATAAATCCCATGGCACTAACCCTATTCTATTACAAAATTATATTTAAAATTCAAATGATAAGAAATCCAAAGTAGCATATAAAATGGAGATTAGCTGTAACATACATACACACCAAGCAATCATATATCACATAATTAAACATTGGACCACCAAGTGCCAAGCTCACCTGTACTAATGGGATATGCTAAATGAGCAAGCAACACCTATAAGTAAAAGCATTTAATTCATTTTTTATTATTATAGTGATTTATTTAAATAAGCATAGCCTCTTGTAGAAAATATCTTTAGTCTAATAAATAATGCCCTACCATCGAAACTAGTGTACAAGTAATCCTATCATCTAGTCTAAAATATTTTATCACAAAATAAGAAAACTAATGCATCATAATCAAGCACTCACCAAACCTAAGTTAATCTAGTGTTTGAGTTGTGTATTGAATGATAAGTTTAAGCGATTAACCAAAAAATAGTTTTGATTCAACTATTTAGTGATTTAAGTAGAGTTTTATTATACACATTAAATTTTATTTGAATTAAACTTAGTATTTTAAAGAGTATGAAAATTCATAAGAATCACTTAGAGTTAAACTTATTCCTTTTCATTACCCTACCTTAAGGTTAGATCTAAAGGTGTTGTTTATGATTATTTAATCCTTCTTAATGAAGCATTAAGATTTCTCTTATGATTTTCTAAGTTTGGATTACACTCAAATGAAATTATAATCACATGAATGACACTTTATGATAAATAATAATAAGTGATGGTCTACTTGGTGATATACTTCTTAACACTTTAATACTTCATCTTAAAATATTTATTTTATCACCTTTAATATTCTATATTAAAAAAACATGTACTTGATTTTATCACTTTAATATTCAATTTTAAAATAATCATGTTCTTTAACTTATCACTTTAATATTCTATTTTCAAAGTAAATATGTGTTTATCTTATCATTTTTTAATAATTCCTTTTATAATTATATATTTATTTTATCATTTTAATAATTTATTTTAAAAATATATATTTTTTTATAATATAATTTTTTATTTTATCATTTTGATAACTCATTTTAAAATGATCATGTATTTAATTTATCATTTTAATAATTCATTTTTAAATAATTATGTATTTAATTTTTCTTAGGAGTCTAACATCTAGGCATTTCATCACAGAAATACATAACATAAAGAAGCTTAGAAAAGTAGGTTAATTTAATCGCATGCCAAATATAAATCACACTAAATTTAATTTAAAAGATCATGCCAATGTTGATGGGTATCGTTGTACACCCTGAAAGAAAAAGAAAAATGGGAAACTGAGCTCTACCCTTATACAACCGAGCCTAGACCTAAAAGTTTAAATCTATGGGGTTCTTTCTCTAGGATCGTCTCCTTCTTCAGGGACCTCCACTGGCTTTATAGGGGACCACAAGCTAGTAGGGTCAACTCCTACTACTCTTAGACCCCATAGATCCTAACATAATGTTTAGTTCATATTATATTTAAAATTCAAAAAATAAAATTTCTAAACCCTACAAAATAGATATTAGGAAATACACACAGAACACATGGAATTTTTTTTACAAACATATGGACTTAGTATTAATTGCTTGCCACGCCCACCTGTCCTATTGGGCTAGGCTTAGGGACTTAAGCATACCTGCAATAAAATAACATTTATCTTATTTTATAATAATGGTACCTTTAAGCACAACCCCCTGTAGAAAATATTAGTCCAAAAAAAGCATCCTAGCATCCATACTAATGAGTAAACAATCTTAGTCATCCTGTCTAAAACAATTCACCACAAAATAAGAAAATATTTCACATCACATCACAAATCGACCTAACCTAAGTCTAGGGTCAGTGACCTAATAACCTAGTGTGTGAAGGAGGAGTTTGAGTGTAAGACTTTGCTATGCATTCTAAGTTCAAGTTTCAATTTGGGTTTCTAAAGTTTAATTTAATCTTATTTTGAGATTTTTCACTTTTTATAATTTTGCTTCATAGGTACATGTCATTGTTAAACAAAAGGTTCGAGGTATCAAGACTTTCTTCGGGCTAGTAGCCTTATGACCTTGGGTGTCCAGACTATTTACCATATGTTTGCTAATTATGAAAAATTTTATTTTTATTCTTTAAATTTCTTTTATTCTTAAAATTGGTTTAATTTACCATGGGTGGTTTCAATTTAAGTAATTTAATTGATTTATTATTTCATTTCAATTTTTAATTTTCTTCCATGTTAAAGTGGAATTTAAGTTTTCAAGAATAAAGAATAAAATAAGTTCCACTTTGGGAGGATACCATTCTATTCAACATCCTAAATCCTAATAGAATGAAGTCTTCAACTTTGAGTTTAACTAAGATCTTAAGTATCTTACTTAATGTCTTTTGCATTTATTTAAGTAGTTCATTTTTTAAGTTAAATTTGATTTATGTTTCACCTCCCTATGTTAATGATGTTAAGGTTTAAAACCTTTGGTTAATGTTTAAAGTAATTCCTTCACTCTTAATTAAGGGTTAAATCATATATCATGATTAAATTTAATGTTCATTTAGTTTGATTCGCTTTTAAAAGTTCTAATTCATTCAATATTTTTAAGTTTCGAATTCATGTAACTTTGAGATTTCCTTCTTTATTGTAGATCTTTTATTTTGATTCATTTTTCATTTAATTTTATATATTTCAATTATTTGGTTCAATTGATTTTGGATTAATCTTATTTATTAATTTCATCAATATTTATGTTTATGTTTATTAATACTTATTAGCTTGAATGAACTAGCTTATTTAAGTTAATATCTTAATTCAAACTTAGTTTTAATTTCGTTATTAAAATGATATATTATATTTCAATTTACTAATTTATTCATTTATCTATTCTTAATTTATTATTTAAGCTTAATTGATTTTAATTAATTTTATTTAGAAATTTCATTATATTATGTTAGTGAATTTGAGTAAGTTAACTTAATTAATTTCAAGTGATGATTTCATTCATTAAGGTTTATATATGAATTTAGATAAGTTAATTCAATTAGTTTCAATCAATCTTTGGGAAGTCTTGATTTCATTAATTAGAGAGTTTATTATCTTATGTTTTATGATTTCTTATTCAAATTAAGTTTAATGTAATATTAAGTGTTAAGGTTTCATAACTTCATTTAATTTATTAATATAGAATTTTGTTTACTAATCATAACTTAAGAAACCTATGGAATGAACTACTTTTGGGTTTTCAACTTAAAACTAATTCATTTCAAGTTATTAAGGTTTAGGATTATTTGATTAACTTGATTAATTTAATTAGTTGTTTCATTTTCATTTACATCTAAAATTATGTTGTTTATTAACTTGAATGAATTCAAAGGATTTAATGAATTCCGTATTGAAGTATGAAATTCATAGATTAATTAACTTTGCATTCTAATTGATTAATTGATTCATTATAAAGTTAATAAATTGTTCACTAAGGGTTTAATTAGATTTTCATGTTCTTTAAATATTTCATAAACCCTAAGTTTATGATTAATTAAATCCTCTAACTTCATAAGGTTGGGAAAAGTTTCATGAAGTGTTTTAATATAAATACTAATGTTTTAAACTGGTTTTAGTAATTTTAATAATTTCCATGATTTTTTTATTTATTATTTCAATTATATTGACCTAAGGATTAGAAATTCAATAACTTCAAATCTAAAGGTCAATTGGCCTTCAAAGTTTTATGTTAAGTGGGGTTCTTAGCCAATTTAAATTCTTTAAAGTTTCATCCTAATAAAATATGTGATTTAGGGTTAATTAAAGTTTTAATTATTTACTTAAAACTAAAATTAAGCTTAATTTCAAAGGTATAATTTAGGGATTTTATTTTTTTTACATTCCTCTCTGGAAGATGCATCCACAAAAGGTTTAATTATATTTTTTGGAGTTTTAGTTGACTTATAATGATTTTCCTAAGTTCAAATTAATTAATTGGATTAATTAATTCAATTAATTATCAAATTTGGCCATTGTATGGTTTATTGGTTTTTAGAGAGTTTCAATAAAGTGTTTAGGTTCATTATAATTTATTATGATGATTTAAATTATTTTCATAATGTTTCAAGATTTTTATAATTTAATATTAATTTATTTTATCAAAAGTAGGGTTTGAAGTTGAAAATTTGATATCTTTATATTTACTTAATAATAAATCTTGAACAATTTCCTTAAGGTGTGTTTTAACCATCATTTCATTTCCCCAAAGTTTTAAATTAATTTGATGAGTGGTTTGAGTTTAATTTGAATTTGATTATTTTCATGTAAACTCTAATCAATCTAAAATTACTCAAAATTAATTGGGGATTTTGAGCTTAATAGATTTCTCTCACTAAGATGAATCCATTGAAATATTATTTGTACTTTTTGGATGAGTATTTTATTTTCTATGGTTTTTTGAATTTTTTGATATGTTTTAATAATTATTTAAGCCACAAAATTAAGAATTTTCCATTTTAAATGGCAAGTGCCATGTGGCACTGACATGACACACTTTACACGTGGAGAGATCCAATTTAGCCATGTGAGATGCATGTGGATCTCGCATTAGTTAGGCAGCATCTGCAATTTGATCCGGGCTGTCTGATCGAAGATCAAATGACTCAGACGATCCTACAATTTCCTATAGGGATTAAATCATTTCGTGTAGCTGGAATAGAATCGTTTGTTCCAAACAAAAGGAACAAACGGCTGAGATTATGTCTTCTTTAATGATGATGAAAGCCTAAGGTCATTCGTTGATTTGAGATGATTTCCAATGATCTAGCCAATGAAATCACTTTATTTCAATTGCAAATATATCAATGACTCAAATGGAATGCATCTATACAGCTTGATCTCACTTGAGATCAATTTCATTTCTAAAAGGACCAAAACTAAATGTTTAAGGGGTTGGTTGGATTTCATACCTCGTTAGTAACGATCTCTGGGGGTGGGGGCAATTCAAAATCCTTTGTGAGAACCTGGTGAAGCTTTGGGAAGGAGAAATTGGATTGGCTCGCCATGGATCAACCTATGGACTAAGCTACATTTGTTTTATGGTGGCTTTGGTTGAACTCTAGCTTGCTAGTGATGTTGGGATAGGGGAAAGGATTTTCTCTCCTTTGTTTCACTTGGAGAATGTGATGGAAGACTCAAACCTACTTGATAATCATTCTCTTCTAGTTTTCTACTCTTGGATGAGAGATATAGCTAAATGGCAGCCCATCATGGTAGGCCAAGGTGATTTCCACCCTTGGAGGCTAGGTCCAAGGGGTGGTCAATTGATTGAGAATAGTTCAATGTGATGTGAGGGAATGGGTTGAGTGAGGAGTTTGTCTCCAAGCTTTTTTCTTCATTTTCATGGAATATTCATTTACTTGGGTGGACTTGAGCTCATTTATTTTAATAAATCTTGGCTTCCATTCACTTAAACACATCTTAGGATGAGTTTAAATGTGTTCCAAAGTGATTAGCTTAGGTTCATGTTCAAATATTTTGACTTCTGCCACTTTTGGTATTTTCTTTCTTAACTTGGAATAGCTTCTCCCATTTGATGGATTGATGCTATATTTAAGCTTTTTTTATACTCAATTAATCATTTATGATGTCACAAATGAGTGAGCTACATGAAAATTGGAAGTGTTTGCTTGCTTGCTTCAACACTTAACCCATTATGGATCATATGGATTTGGTTGAATCCAATTAAATCAAATGACCATCTTGACTTAATTATAATGTATTTGGTTTTCAATTGTGTGATTCCAAGTATTTGGAATAATTTCATTCAATTGTATTTTATTTATTTTTGGTTAAAACTCACTTTGATCCAATTTGGTCTTAATAGGTAAGATTGGTCTAATTGGGTCAAATGATTATATTAGTCAAATTACTTCTAATAATTGGTTAATTTATGTTTAAAAATTAATTTTAAATGATTTTAGGTAATTAATTTGAGTTTATTTCAATTTAACTTGGATTTGAATTCAATAAAGGCCATTTACGCCCAATTGGATCAAATAGTCAATTTAGCCTAATTAAGGCTTTATTGGTTTTAACTTTCTTTTAATTCACATTTAAACATGTTCATTTTATTATTTAGAATCTTTATAATGATTTAGTTAGGTCAAATTATAGTGGGTTGACCTTTAACTTGGTGGGACCCACATAAGTCAACCCCATCTTTAATGGTTGACTATCTTTGACTTTTCATTTCATCTGATTCCATTCATATTCATGTCATGGATTTTATGCTTTTAATTTGATTTAATTTGATTTTTTTATTTCATTTGAGTTTCTTTGGATTTGAGTGGTTTTGAGCTTAAGTAGGATGATTGGGTTAGTTTAGGTTTTTATTTTGAATGTGTTTAGGTCAATTGTTTGTTTAAATTTGGGTTGGGATTGGACCCACCTAATCCCATAGGGTTAAGTCAAATCCTAGAAGGATGCACTAGGCCACTAGGTATAGTGTCTTAAGTACTTAATTAAGAGGCTCCTAATCTAAGATTATGTGTCATAATTCATGGTTTTAGGAATAATGTTAACATGGAGTAATTGGGTTCCACCGAGTTCAAGTTGGGATCTAGCCCAAGGGTGAGCCTTGTAAGTCTTCTCCTAGCCACTAGAAGTGTCTTAACTCTATGTGAGGAAAACTTAGTGCTTAATTCAAGTACTAGGTCGAAGGAGTGATGAGTGTAAACCTCATTAAAGTTAGGTCGACAAAGAAATATGGTACAAACTCTTCATTCCCATCAGTCTAAATAAAATGAAATTTTATGGCCATTTCGTGACATCATACTCTTTGAAAGAAGCCATCCACTACTTATCAATTAAGGGACCATGTCACTTATGACTCAAGATCACTCGAACCGCTTATTATAATTATTAAACCAAAACCCACTAAGTATTTAAAATTTTAAAGTTATAGCTTAAATGAAAGAAATATATTATGTAATTTTAAATTAATGAAGGATTTTTTGAGATATATAATGAAAGTTTAAAGTGCTTTCACCTTGTTTCCTTTGATATGTTGGTGGTTAAGATTCTTAACCATTAGAGAGGTTGCTTTTATTTACTTTCTTTATTTTTTATGCAAGTTAAACAATCATCTTATCCATCTCTTTCATAATTCCCATCTTTACTATATATCATCCTTCATTTAAATAAAATTTTAAAGCACTACATTAATCCATATGTTGCTCCTACAAAGTCTAGGATACACTTCAATGTTTCCATTAAATATCACTTATTGCACCTCATTATACCAAATTTCAAATCTCTTAAATAGCATCTTAGTTAACCCTCATCAGCTCTCCATAACTAACAAACAATTCTAACATTTTACAAGACATTATTAATCTTATAACTTGTATTTTTATATAATTTATGAGGCCATGCACATAATAAGAAGTTCCCTTCACTTCAAATCTAACCTTAAACCACCTTTTCTCTTCTCTCTTACTATGTAACTCAAAAAATAATACCATAACACACAAAATTAATCCTTAAAACCCTATACTATTATTAGTATATAATCAAAACAAAGAAGAGATAGAAGATATACAAGAAGAAGGTGAACTTGCATAATTCATTTGCAATTGGCATTCTTTGGCCTTCATAAATATTTTTTTTATTTTTAGTATATGTGTTCATGTTACATTGTTAGGCTTAAGAAGGCTTATTTTTAATACTGTGATAATATGTTAAGTTTAATAATTAGCTCTACATATAAGACTTTTTAATTACCCTTGAAACTACCTTTAAATTTGATATTTGAGAGATATCTATTTATGTCATTTATTAAGCTCCACTAATAGTTATGGGGAATTTTATTTTGAACACTACATAGATCTTAGGGGTACTTATTTAAATAATCAAATATATCATTAAGACATAAATATATTATCTTGAAAGATAAACATATTACCCTTAATAGATTTGATTACTTAATAAGGACTCCTAAGACTGATGGGTCTTCGATGTACCAAAGATTCTTCCTCTTAACTATATGGAGAGGTAGAATAAGATTTATTATATTATAGGGTTTGCATTTCCATATAAGAAAAAGCCCCTATAGTTACTTCTTAGAAGAATGGGAATTCCTCCTATGAATATTCTTCATTAAAGAAACTAACTTTCATCTCTATATATTTCAATGCTTGTCTTAAAAGAATGTTTAATCTGAAAATTCAAAAGGGAATTCTTTAAAAAGGAAGAGTTCTTTTTAGAAGTCAATAAGGAATAAGTAAGAGATACTTTTAAACACTGGGAAGCCTAGTGGAATGTCAACTATCCTACTATTTGACTTTTATATTTACAAAATTGATATTATTAAGATATGAGTTAACATTTTATTAAAAATCTTAGACAAATTTTGACAACACAAGACTATCAAGACTATGAAAAGACCTAGTAGTGAAATACTTATCCCAATAGGACACTTCAAAATCTAATTCTAAAAATTCTTCTGACATTAGTCAGAAACTCGACCAAATGTAAATTTTCTAGGAAATATCAGTTCTTTTACTGCTAGAGGAGAAATGAACCTATTTCTCACTCTTCTGGTCCTATAATTTGCATGGAAGGGTTGTCAGCTAACACCACCTAAGCAATTTTAAAAAAAAAAGATTCTAGTCTTATGTATGCAAGATGGCTCGACTATTTCATTTAGGAAGGAAGCTAAGAGCTTTACCCACTCCCTAACCTTAAGATAATGTTTTTCTTGTCATGTACCTAACTAATGCAATAAATTTCTCTTTTTATGTATTAACTCATAAAAGGCCTTGGGTATGCAATTCATGCCTACAATGATATGCATTTAGAAATGCTTATGAGAAAATCAAAGAGAAGGCACACTTCTCCTAATAATGGTCATCTTTAGAACTGGTCAGTCATTTAGACTACCTCTTGGCTATTTTCATTTAGAAAGATATGAGTTCTAATGCTTTCTTTCTATGTTAGCTACAGAAAATCTATTATAGCTAGAATAAAAGTAAGTCCCTTGAAGGTATTCTCTTTGACTACCATGACTATCATAGGATTAGATTCCTCATTAAGTCTTTTGCTAATGGTAACTCTATTTTTCTTAGAAATTAGTGAATCTAAGTTTCTAAGAATGAATCATTCTAAATTAAAACAAATCCTATAATATTTTTTCCTATCTTTCACAAGAAAATTCAAAGAAAAATTTGAATAAAAAATATCTAAATTCTAAATCTCAAAACTAAACTCAAATTCCTTCAAGCTTATGCTTTTAGTGTTGTTGATTAATTCAGCTAATGCTAGTATGTGCAATGTACTCTAATTAGTCCACTACACATATTGGGGGTCTATTTATTGACCTCATTTTTAGATGAGATTAACATCATCCCTAAATTAATAATTAGGGAACCTAATCTTAGATTAGGAGCCTCCTAATTATGCACTTAGGACACTATACTTGGTGACCTAGTGAATCCTTCTAAGGTTTCACCTAACTTAATAGGATTAGGTGAATTCAACCCAAACATAAATTTAAACAAAGAGTTGAATCAAACTCATTCCAATTGAAAAATAAATCCATTTGACTTTAAAACAAGATAATTAGAATGATAAAATTAATTATCTTACATAAGTTCAAAATCACCTAAACTCAATGAAATTCAAATAAAAATCAAAATAAATTAAAATCAAATCAAATGAAAAGCATAAAGTTATTACATAAATATAAATGGGTCTAAAACTAAATCCAAAAGAAGGTCAAATCTTGTCAACCAATTGACATAATTTGACTTATGTGAGTCCCACCAAGTCAAAAGTCAACCCACCAAAATTTGAGCAAATGAAGTCATTTGAAAACTCAAAATTATTAAATGAACATATTTAAACATGAATCAAATGAATTCAAATTCAATAAGGTCTTACTTGGGATAATTAGATCACTTGAAATTAATCTAAATAAAACACCCAAAGTCATTTGGAAATCATCATTAAACATGATCCAACCAATCATTGGGTCTAATTTGACAAATTTGTCATTTGACCCAAATGAGTCCAACTTAACCCATTAAGCCCAATTTGGGTTAAATGTGTCAAAATTGAAATCAATTTTGAACCAAATGAAATTAATCACTCCAAATCATTCCACACATGTGATTAAATATGATTGGAGTTTGAACATACCTTAATTGAGTCAAATTGGTCATTTGACTCAGTTCAACACAACTTAACCCATTTATGTCAAAATGGGTCTAGTTGAAATAAAATTAAAATAAATTTAAATTTATAACATCATAAATTATAAAATAAATTTAATTGAATCTAAATTTAAAATTTAAAAGGCCATTTAAACTAAGGAATTTAACTTCACTTATTTAGGCCAAAAAAAGCTAAACTTAGCTAATATCACATTAAACCTCACATGGCATGGAATAATTGAACTCCAAATTATCTTCTAGACAATCAATAAAAATTGGAACTCAAATCTAAAACCAATTAATCTAAAGAAATAGAATCAAATTAGTTTAATTAAATTTAAATCCAAATGGCATTAAATTAGGTTCAATCTTCAAATCTAACTCAAATGGACTTAAGTTTGACCCATGATTCATCTTGGTTTGATTTGGCCAACCAACCACCAACCCAAAGGAGTGTTGTGGTGGTGCCAAAAGCTAAGAGAGGCCACTTGAGGTGAAATCATAAGGGATCAGGTGTTACCATGGCAAGAAGGTGCGAAATCCATGAAAAGAAGCAAAATCCCATTTCTCTCCCCCATACCACATCCATCCCTTTATCCTAACTAATTTGGGCTAATCTCAATCGGTTGATCACCATTTAGAGCTAGCTTCCAAGGGTTGCAATCAAAAATAGAAAAATCCATCTTGCCTCCTCCTTGGAAGAGGCACAACCAAAAGAGAAAATAGAGGAAGGAGACTTCCTCTACTCCATGGAAGAGTTCTAGAACCACCCCCTTAAAATTTTTAGTAAAATTTAAGTACGTTAAAGAAAAGTCATTTATGTTAGACATAATTCTAGTCAAAACAAATTTGTCATCATTTCATATTGAAAGAAAAATATCATTTTTTTTAAATATTAAAAATCATCTATAAAAGAAATTTTAAATTATGAAAAGAAAATCACAATGTCCACTTTATCCTTAATTTTAACATGGTTTTGTATAAAAGCTAAAGAAATTCGGGACAAGGTCTATAAATTGATACCCTTTGTTTTAATATATTCATAGATAGCAAACACCTTTGAGTGTATATTGAATCGAAGGAGTTCTTTCAAATTTTGAGAAAATATCATGAAATCAAAGAAAGTCGGTATAGTATTCACTATTGCCCCTTACTACCAAGATTGAAGCTTGAATTGCATTATAAAAAGAATTAAATAAAAAAATTAGGGATAAATATGATCCTAAAAGAATGCCTTGTTGACCCTAGGTAGAGGTCGACCAATGAAATCAAATATAAGCCATCTCCCTTTATAGAAGGTAATCAACATACACATGCAATTCATCTTTAGTCTAATATAATTATCTTTGTACATTCACTAGAAACTTAAAAATTAGTTAAATAGGCTAATTAACTAGTTCTAGGGAGTGAATTGGAGATAACCCCTTTTAGACCCTCTAGAAATCCTGAATCTTTAGAAGTTTAAGAGAGAGTCAAAAGGGGAAGATGAACATATATTGTAAACAAAAATGACAACAAAATTTCAGTTTGCTCCTAATCAATAAAAAAGAAAAAAGAGTGCAACAAAAGAAGATACTAATTCTACTAATTAGATTAAAATAAATGAAATTTAATCTTTTAAATTTAAATTAATTTCCTCAACTGGAATCCTCCCCCATTGGACGATTGATATTTCATAGATATCCTTAATTAACTTTTAGAATAAATTTTAAAGACAAAATCAATGTATACTTCAATCCTTCTAAAATAGTTCTCAAGTCTAATGACCTTGAGATAATTGCATTGATTGGGTCCTAATAGTGATGCTTCTATCTTTCAAAGTGAAAATATATATTAAATTAAAGATTTTGACTCTGACAGGTCAATAAAATAACATAAAGATCCATTATGGATAGAGTTGACCATACCCTCCCTCCATTTGTATCAAAGGGAATTACTGAAATTAAATTCAAAATGGTAGTCTTATTGCCTCAAACAACACTGAAAAGAAATGGCAAATAAGTCATCAATAAAAAAAATTAAAACACTGAGTTTTCATAAAGAAATTATCCTCTAAATTCATAAACAAAAGAAAACAACAAAAGCTATTCATTTCAAAAAAAAATTTATTATACGATTTTTCCCATTCTAGAGAAGTTGCTTGCAAAATTAAGCATCATAATGCCCAATTAAAAAAAGTGACAATAAAATAAATCATTAATCAAGGCATTACGTAATTTCCAAATTTACTTTCCTTAATTATTAGCAACCTTTTGGTGTGCCATTCAACTATTAAAAAGTTCTTGTACGTTATCTTCTACGATGAAGATCTACTACTAGAAATTGTTAATATAATCAACTTCTTTATATAATGGTCAATGTGGAAAATCCTAAGAAATCTCTAGAATGCTTATTAATTCAAGTGCATCGGGCAACATCACTTATAAACATACATGAAAAGGAGTATAGACAATCCCAATTCTAATCTAATTCTGATGAGATGGTGCCATGTAGATTCAATCAAGAAAGGAAAAGAAATTTTAAACTCAATAAAATTTAATCTTTGAAACTCATCTTGAAAAACAAAACCTCAATCACCTTGTTGATTAAGGAAGATAATTCCAACATTGAGGAAAAATCTTAAGAATTCAAGAACATCTTTAATGCTCTTGGATGGTCATATCCAACCCAAATAAAAATAAATAAGAAAATAATCATTATTATGAAAGAATATTCACATACATTTAGTATTCATGAAATTAGTGTGCTTAGGAATGTCATTTTGTTTTATTAGTCATGTAAAATTAAGGCACTAAAAATAAAAATAATAATAAAAGAAAAAGAGAAAGTGGATACCAAATCTTGTATTCAATCAAAGAATCAGAAAGTTTCTTACTCAATAATGTGATTAGTAAAAAAAAGAAGAATTGAGTAAAGTGTTATACCAAATGTTGTATAAAGATAAAGAGTTGAATGCATCCAGTGTCTTAGCAAATGTTGTATCTAGGAAAAATATCAAATGTAATGACTTATAAAAAGTTGAAATGTTATTAAAACTTTGACAAAAAAAGGAAAGAAAAAAGGAAAGAAAGAAAGAAAAAAAGGATCGAAAGACTATATCTAATAGCTAAAAGTTGAAGTATGATATTTCTGAGTATGTGGGCACTTTAATTTTAACTCCTTTATATTAAACAAGATGGTAAGGTTAGAAATCAAAAGAAGCCCCTAAATTAAAAGTGAAAAAATAAAACAAATGAAATTTACACCTCCATCTTTAATAAAAAGTGTAAACCTCAAAGATAAAGATATATTAAATAGATAATGGATTTGCCTTTTTAAGTATCCCTTTATTTATATAAAATTCAATCAAGTATGATTCAATCTCTTGCAAGTGCCTACAAGTATGAGAAATAAACAAGAATACCTATGAAGCATTAAAGAAACTAAGAATTCAACATAAGGTTCAGTATTGTAAATTCATTATAAGATGAGAATTGCTTAATAGTCACGATTCTAACTTTCACTTCTAAAGCACTCTAACATATTAAACAAGTATTATTTATATTTGTTAGAAGACTTAAATAAACTTTAAGTTTGGGATGCACCCCTAGAGTTTAAAGAGGAACTTAAATCCATAATTGAGAAGTTAAGAGAAATATTCTTATAAATAAAAATTAATTTACAACTAATATCAATAAGCTTATTCTTTAATAAGTCAGATATTGATGACTTAATTAAGCCATTCTTAGAGCTTAAGGACTACTTTATTTGGATTGAAAATGAGATATTCACTTTCCCTCCAGATGTAACAGTTT
Organism: Cymbidium sinense; assembly: GCA_021442155.1. Taxonomy (NCBI): domain Eukaryota; kingdom Viridiplantae; phylum Streptophyta; class Magnoliopsida; order Asparagales; family Orchidaceae; genus Cymbidium; species Cymbidium sinense. The sequence continues at coordinate 38,392,029 of CM038233.1, forward strand.
ATAAACTCAAGATTACACTAGATGCCATTTTAATAAACTAAGTCCTTTGAAATATGCGGTCAGACTTCAAAAAAAATAAGAAGTTATTAAAGTAAAAGATAGCCAATGATGGCCTTACTTGAGAAGAAAATATTCTTCTTGGTTGGCTAACATCATTGAAATAAACAAATATATATATATATATATATATATATATATATATATATATATATATATATATATATATATATATATATATATATATATATATATATATATAATAAATAGAGAAAAGGGTCAAATCCATATATGTCAAATCTTGAGACTCAAACAAGTCTTTATCTTGAATATGGGTTCCTATTACCCAAACTTGACTTCATAATCGATAAAGCCTCTATACATAAGATTATCCTCATCCACGGATGACTTATCTGAATATAATCAAAATCAAGACAACTTTTTAAAAATTCAAAGCGCACGACATTATCCCTATAGGCATATTCTGATACACGATCATATTTTTTATTCTAAAAATGTTAGGGAAATTTACCAAAAGGTATGATCAAAGTTTTTGATAGCCTCACTCTTAATCAAGTGAAGTTTTATATTAAAAATCATGCTAAAAAAAGAGAAAGAAAAGAAACTTTATTGCTACTTGAAAATGATCATATCACTACAAGTAGGTCCCTAAAATATACCTTTGAGGTAATTTCAGAAAACTTCTTTTAAAATTTAGAAAGATCAGAAGTAAACAAAAATATATATAATTAAAGCTATCAATGAAATATCATTTGAAGAAACCTTCAAAGAATGATAATTCAACTTAAGAAAAATTATTTCAAAATTATCAGAAGAATCTTAATCAATTAAATAATTCAAGCCTCTCAATTTCTTTATTGATTATGGGTAAAATATAATAAATAAAATAAAATATCAAAATATGATTAAAGAAAAATTTTAATCTTTATTGAATCCAAATCAATAAAGAAATTAAGAGAAAGCCTTATAAGCTGTAGATTCATATCAATTAAAAAATTAAAATTCATGTTAATTATAGCTTGATTGACTTAAGTCAATAAAAAAAACTAAGAAAATGCAATATAAGCTATATATTGAACAAAAATTAAATATCCATCACTTCGGAAGCATTACTTGACTTTGGTTTATACTACCCAAGAACTAGAAAGTCACATGCAAGCTCAAAAAGTAAATCTCTCAAGTTGATATCATATGATTTCTTGCCTAAAGTGAATTAGACATCTAACATGGTCATATATAACTTTGAGATGATAAAAAAATGTTGAAATTTTATGCTTATGGCATTGGCATATTATACATTAGGTCCAAAATATGTCCAAATCTTTCTTCAAATAAATTATTATTTTTATTATTATTATTATTATTATTATTATTATTATTATTATATTATTATTATTATTATTATTATTATTATTATTATTATTATTATTATTATACTTGAAAGTTTTGAAATTTTCTTTACTAAACTTCTTCATGTGTAAGAAGCATTGGAAAAAACAAAAAATGGGGGTAAGCCATTCCAACACCTCTCACTAGTTAGACCAATCAGGTTAGGATTAAGTCAATATGACTCCTACATATTAGTCAATAGACTTTACAATTAGGAATTGAGTCACTAAAGACTCCTTTTCCTCACTCATGTCATCTATAGGTTAGGAACAAGCCTCTTGACACGTTTCCTATGCATATCTTGAGTTATCAGCAAGCCTTCCATGGCACCCTTCTCATGTCTTTCTTTAGTTTGGAGAAATCCTTTGTGCACCATTTCCATAGGTATGGAGTAAGCCTTAGGATAGGATCAAGTCATTAAGACCCATTTCCTCAACCTAAGTTATCTAGGTTGGATTAAGCCATTAAAGGCCCCTTCCCAATAGCAAATTAAAGAGAAGTCCCTTAGTAGGCTTTCTTTTTTAAAGAGAAGGATATGATTAAGTCACCAAAACCCCCTACCTATCAAATAGACTATTTAGGTTAGGATTAAGTCACCAAGACCTTTTTCCTACTAGTCCAAAATTTTTGGTTTAAGATTAAGTCAATAAGGCCCATTTAAATCCTTATAGCTATTTAAGAAGGAATTAAGCCATTGAAGGTCCCTTCTTAATAGTTAATTAGATAGGAGTATATCCCTTAGAAGGCATCCTTGTAAGGATAAGTTTAAATCATTATGAGCCCCTTTCCTTTTCAAGTTATTCAGGTTAGAATTAAGCCATTGAAGGCCCTTTTTGTTAGCTGAATTTCACTATATTAGGATTTCAGTCTTTATGATCCCTTTTTAGCTCAAAACAAAAGAAATTAAGAAGTGGAGATAATTCATAAAGTCCCCATTCCTATGGACTATTCAGGTTAGGAATTAAGTCCATATGACCCCTACTTATTGGTCAAAATCTCAAGGATTAGAAATTAAGTTGTTCAAAGCCCCTTTTCCTCAACTCAACTATTTAGGCTATAATCAAGTCCTTAAAGGCTCCTTCCTAATAGCTAACCAGATAAGATTAAGTCCCCTAGTATTGTCTTTCTCTGGTTAAAATTTATATAGTTTGGTTAGAAGTAAATATCCACATTGGCATCCTCTCCAACTATTATCTATAAATAGAAGTAACTATCCTTTCTTTAGAATTGGTCATTCATTTAGACTACCTCTTCACTAATTTCATATAGAAAGATATGAGTCCTAGTGCTTTCTTTCTAAGTTGGCTGTTGAAAATCTATTATAGTCAAAATGAATATAAATCTCTTGAAGGCTCTGACTACCATGACTGTGTTAGGATTAATTCCTCATTAACTATATTCCTAATAATTTCTTTATTCTTCTTATAAATTAGTGAATCTAAGTTTCTAAGAATGAATCATTCTAAATTGAAACAAATCTATACATATTTTTTCTTATCTTTCACAAGAAAATTCAAAGTAAAATTTGAATAAAAAATTTATAAATTCCATATCTCATAACTAACTTAATTCCTTCAAGTTTATGCTTGTAGTATAGTTGACTAATTTAGTCAACGTCAATATCTCTAGTTAGTCCACTACACATATTGGGGATCAATTTATCGATCACATTTTTGGATGAGGTTAACATCATCCCTACATCATCCCTAAATTAGTATTTATGACACATAATCTTAGATTAGGAGCCTCTTAATTGGCACTTAGGACATTATACTTGATGACCTAGTGATTCCTTCTAGGGTTTCACCTAACGTAATAGGATTAAGTTAAATTAACCCAAACTCAAATCTAAACAAAGAATTGAACCAAACATATTCCATTTGAGTTTGTATTAAGATAATTAGAATGATTTACCTAATTATCCTATGTAAGCTCAAAATCACCTAAACTCAATGAAATTCAAATAAAAATTAAAATAAATTAAAATCAAATCAAATGAAAAGCATAAAGTTATATAAAAAATAAATGGATTTTAAACTAAATCTAAAAGAAGGTCAAATTTGGTCAACCATTTGACATAGAAATGACTTATGTGAGTCCAACCAAGTCAAAGGTCAACCCACCAAAATTTGAGCAAATGAAGTCATTCTAAAGACTCAAAATTATAAAATGAACATATTTAATTATGAATCAAATGAATTTAAATTCAATAAGGCCTTACATGGGCTAATTAGATCACTTGATCTAAATAAACCCAAATGAACCTTTTTAAAACCAAAATCCAAATTAAATTGAAATTAATTTAAATAAAATTCCCAAAATCATTTGGAAATCTTCATTAAACATGATCCAACCAATCATTAGGTCTAATTTGACCAATTTTTCATTTGACCCAAATGAGTCCAACTTAACCCATTAAGCCTAATTTGGGTTAAATGGGTCAAAATGGAAATCAATTTTAAACCAAATGGAATTAATCACTCCAAATCATTCCAAACATAATATTGAACATTATTAGTGTCTAAACATACCTTAATTGAAGCAAATTGGTTATTTAACTTAATTGAACTAAGCTTAACCTATTTAAGTAAAAATGGGTCAGGTTGAAATAAAATCAAAATCAATTTAAATTTTAAAAAGTTAATTTAAATTTATAACATCATAAATAATCAAATAAACATAATATAAATTTAAATCTTAAAAGACCATTCAAACTAAATAATTCAACTTGACCTATTTAAGTCAAAAGAGCTAAACTAAGCTCAAGTCAAATTAAACCTCAAATGGCATTGAGTAATTAAACACCAAAGTATCTATTGGGTAATAAATAATGATTAGAACTTAAATCTAAAACTAATTAATCGAAAGAAATATAATTAAATCACTTTAAATCAATTTAAATCTAAATGGCATTGTGGTGTTTTAATTTGAAATTATTGAGACACTACGCAGACCTTAGAGGGTACTTATTGAAGTGATCGAGTACGATATTAAGATATGATGTACCATTTTGAAATATTGAAACATCACTCTACAATGGACCTAATCACCTAATAAGGACTACTAAGGTAGATGGGTCCTCATATATATCAGAGATCTTTCCCCTATTTCACATGGAAGAGTAAAGTAGGGTTTTTATGTCAGGTTCTTTGGTTCCCTATGGAAGCAAACTTTCATAGTTAATTACATCTTAGAAAATCAAAATTTCTTCAGAAGACTCTCAATTAGAGTAGTCAATAAATATCTCCAAAGATTTCAAAGTTAGACTATCAAAGGATTGGGTATTTATAAAAAGTCAAGTGAGAGAGTTCAAGTTGAATGACTTATTTATGGATTCCAAAAGAGGTTAAGTAGGGAGCACTCATGATACTAGGATGCCTAGTGAATGCTCTAGTCTACCCTATTGTGAGGCTTTACATATTTGAAAGAGAGAATTTATTTTTGTTTAAGTTATAATCTTTATTATAATACTAGGGCATATAATCCATCAACACAATATTGTGAAAATGCCTATGAGGTGAGGACTTATACTCATAGCCCGAAGGGAAACAAGTAGCTCCAGAACCTAAATCTAAGATGTTTTAGCACAAGCTAAAAGCATGACCTAAGTTTAATCAGGGAAATGGGACATAATGGTTTATCTCCATAAGAATGGGTAAATACATCCTAACTCTTGGACTTACAACCGCCTGGATTGGCCGTCAGCTAACACCTCATATTCTAAACCTATGTAGGCTAGTCTTATATAAATGCAAGATAGCTAGGCTATTATTTAATTAAGAAAGAAACTAAAATCCTAAACTCACTCCATAGGGGACCAGATCATGACTGGCAAGATAATATAACTTAGACTAATGCAAATATTAATAATTTTTATACCATTTTGACACATTTATTTTGTACAAAGACTTAGGACAATTATGCCTATATGCATGATGAAATAAGTTTATGGGTTGGTAAAGCTTTTATTTATCTTGATTATAAACCTAGGCTTTAAGGTGAGGTTGTGAGTTATTAGTGAGGGTAAAAAATTTAATTTTATCCTAAAAAGCCTACCTCATCCAGGCCACACATCAAAACATCACACTTTAAGGAACCTATGAAAAGCATATCATTTTTATTACATAAGCTAAACACAACTATCAAATATTTATAAATTTTATAAAAGAATAAAAGGCCGGTGCGGCCAGGTACCACCGTACACCCCAAAAAAGAAAGAAATTAGGTAGCCTAGCTCTACCCTTATACAACCCGGACTACAAAAAATAGTACAATTAAAATTAAATAAATGTTATGGGAGTCTTCAACTTCTTATCTTTCTCTTCTCTTCTTTTGGATTAGCTTTGCTCCAAGCTTTAGAGGGCCTCCTAGATCTTTGCCTTCTAGCCACTGCACATCCTTAACCCCATAGCGCTAATCCTAATTCCTATTGCAAAAATTACCTATTAATAGAAATAATAAATCTAGCTACTCTAATAAAATAGATGTCAGCTAAACAAACATACAAACCAAGCAATTATATTCTATATATTTGGACTTAACACCTTGCACATGGGTAACCAAGCCCACCTGTCTTAATTGGATTATGCTTAGGGGAATAAACAACCTGCAAGAAAAAGCATTTATGTTTGCTTATAATTTCAGTGGCCCCTTTAGCATAAACTCCTGCATAAAATCTTAATAGGATATTAGCGACCTAACATCCAGTCTACACATAAATAATCCTAACATCTAGTCTAAAATATTACACCACAAAACAAAATATAACATCATAACATACACTGACATAACTTAAGGTTACTATTAGTGACTTAGTATTAAGAAAGAGGTCTATGTCGCCCCGCTTCATCCTTATCCTAAGTTATTTTCTAAGGGTATGTTATTATGGTTTTGCATCTTTTAATGAATGGCTTATTAAGCATTTTATTTGGGTTAGTCATAAGGAACTTTATCCAAACATGAAAGATATCTTAGGATTAATGAGATTGAATCAATATCATATGGATAACAACCCATCATTCCTTTTCATCTTTAATAACATGCATATTTTTTCATTTTTATTATTTATGATATTTAATTTAACATATCTATACATATTATATATATATATATATATATATATATATATATATATATATATATATATATATATGTGTGTGTGTGTGTGTGTGTGTGTGTGGTGTACTTGAATGATTGTTAATGCATCTATTTTGGTATAAAAGAGAGATTTCATTCCTCAACTAAGTATACATACACATGTATTAGAGATTTAAGCAAGTACATGTCATTGTTAAACTAGGGAAGTGAGATTATCTAAAATCTCCTTGGGGTTACTTAAAGCCTCGTGTTCCCGGGATGTCCAGAATATATACTTGTTATCTTAAATACATATGAACCTATACATAAATATGGAAATAAAAATCATACAAAGATTGTATTACGATAAATTATTTATTCATGCAAAATAAAGTTCTATCCATATTCTAATGCACATACACATATGAATGAAATTAAGAAAGTACATGCTATTATTAAACCAAGGAAGTGAGATTATCTAAGACCACTTTGGGGCTACTTAAAGCCTTATATTCTTAGGATGTCCATACTATATACTTGCTAGCATTCAAACATATGTAAATATACACATGAATTATGAAAATAGAACAATCATTTAACATGTTTAAACCATAAGTAAATGAAAATTTCATTGAATATTCATAGCCAACATTAACTTAGGTTTTCATCGTTGACTTATAATTTTGAAACTAAATTGAGATTTATTAGTTATAATAATCACACCATATAATAAGATTAATTCAACACATGTAACTTATATATATATATAACCATATTCATTTGATTCTTTTGTTTGAAAAATATGAATACATAATACAAGCAGCATGCAAATTTATAATGATTGAAAATGAATGACTAAACATTGCCACATGATACATTCAGTCACATTAATTCTTAAGGATAATCAAGTCAAATAAACATTCCTTAAGATTAAGCAAAGTTGTTTTATGAGATTTGATTTTGGTGTTTGAGTTATTAAAACCTAAAGAGGAGAAAAGTCACTTAGTATTAGCCCCCTCCCACAATTTTGGAAAGCAATTAAATGGATTTTTTATATTGATTAGGTTCAAGTCATTAAACAATCAATTTAATTACCCTTCCCTAAGCATCTTTAATTTAATTAACTACTTAACCATGAGCCTATAATGATATGCTTATAAGAAATTATAATTTGCAATGCTCCAAAAGTGACCTAATGTAATTAAGCTCATGCTTAAGAGTTAATTAGATTAAGGAATTTAAGTTAAGTACTCTTATGATTTTCCCACACACATGGGTTAACCATAATTCCCTTATGACTTTATGCTATTAAACACATAAATGAAAAATTAATATATTAAATTCGAAGTATCTGAACCCATTATTATTTTAATTTGATTCTTACTTTACCATTAATTTCCCTAATTAATGCCTAATTATTCTATGTATTAATTAACCCTCTTAAAGAAATGCATTTAGGAAAATAATTAATAAAAGGGTAATAATTATTTCCCCTCACCATTCCCACTATTTATAGTGATTAATCATTATAAAATATTTAATTTTTGTTATTTAACCATTTTAATAAATATTAAATTAATTAAATAAGGTAACTAGGGTTGAAGATTAAACATTCTTTAATTACATGGCTAATAATCCCAAGAAACTTATGGGAGGCAGAGGACATCCCATAGAACATTTTCACCAAATTTGGGATTAATTGGCCAAATAATTAAGCCTTAATAAAGGAAATTAGCCAAAGATTTAAACCTAAATTAAGCACTATTCATTAAGCAAAACCTAAGGATTTTATTTTTATTAAATTTCCATCTATTTACCCTTTCCAAAATGAGTTTATTTGTATTTTTTTGGATTTTTCTACAATTCATTATGATTTTTCAAAATTTTGGCTATTTAAACACATTTTAAAGCCTAATTAACCACTTAAACCATATGCGCCATTCAAATCTTGATGCGACAGCTCTTTCCATTTGGTGCTACTATATATGTTATTTAAAATGTGTGATGAGGCAGCTGACTCAATGACGGCAGATGCGATTTTGTCCTGGCCATCCAATCTCTGATCGGATAGCTAAGATTAATCCCATGATTTCAAAAGAAATAAATTATAAAATATAGTGGATTAAATCATGGTCGTCTGATCTGATCAAGCAAAATGGATGGTCGGTGATCTGTCATCCCCTGAACGGTGATAGGTAGACAATGTCCACCTTTCGCCGCTCGATCTGAGCTTGTTAGAGCTTGCGAAATAATCAGATTAACTACAAAATGTTTGGGAAGAAGATCTAAAGGGATCATATTATGGAAAGCACATGAAAATCTACAGTTTCATGATTTTTACCTCTCTAGAGCGAATGACTGGCGGTCCATTGACTGAGAGCTAATGACTAGCCATCCATCGACTAAGGTAGCTTCATCTTGAAGAGACATAGACCTGTTGAGAAGATCTCGAGCTACCTCCTCCTTGATTCCTCTGGACCAAACACCGTCATGAAGCTCACCGAAGTTGGTCTAGGGATTCCTTATGGTGATCAAATCACTCAAGGGATGATTTGTTTTGACTCACCAGAGTGTGGTGAAGGTGTGGGAAGAGTTAATTTGGTTTTAGTGGAGTTTTGGAGAGGATGGACAGATGGGTCTCTCAGTTTGGTTCAGTGGTTGGTCTCCCTAATGATAGAGTGCACTAAGGATTCAGGGAGAAAGCTTGAAAAGCTCTAAGGAAGCTCTCTGTGAAGTATACTCACCTCTTTAAGTGAGAAGTATACTCTCCTCCCTAAGTGAACCAATGGCTCAGATTGGCTCAACCTTTGGCAGCCGTCCGGCCGGGGTAGGTTACCAAAGGTGGCAGGGGACTACTGAGGTGGATGTATGTGGGAGGCCGAGGGAGGATGGTGGGCTTCCATATAGTGTACCACCTTCCCTAGGTGGACTCACCCTCTCTTAGCTAATGGATGAGCCCAACACCTTTGGGTTAGGTTGGGTTAGTGGTCCTAGTGTGCAAGAAGGGCCAAAGGTGGCCGCCAAGGCTTGGGGAGTTAAAGAACCCATCCAAATTGAGATTTTGTCCCAATGTGTCTTGGTTCAAGGGTTTTGACACAAATTGGGTTCACCATGGGTTGGGTCCACTCGGGCAAGCCCAAAGTGACCCATGGATGAGTCATGCCAAGTTTGGTTGGGTTTGGACTTGGTTTCATATTTAACTCAATTTGACCAACATGGATCAAATTGGGTTCAATTGAGTCATGTTGACCAATTGGTCAAATTGGGTCAAACTGTGGGTTTGGGTGAGTTCAATTGGTCATTTGGAATGCATTGGTGTAATTGGTCTAATTCAATTTGGAGTGGATTTGGATTTGGTTCACTTGGGTTCATTTAGGCCAAATGGGTTAAGTTCACCAATATGGTCAAATTGGCCAAATTATCTTGGACATGGGTTCAATTGATCATTTGAAAATGATTGTAGGTGCTGGTTTGGATTAATTTAGATTATGGAATGATTTAGTTTAATTTGACCCTTTAGGTCAAATTGGGCTAAGTGGGTCAATTGGGTTTGGTTGACCAAATTTGGTTCACATGGAGGTTGGATCATGTTCGCCATTCAATTTATGATTCGTTGAAGCATTGGTAGCAATCAATTTGGCTTAGGATTTAATTTGACTCAATTTGACCCTTTAAGTCAAAATTGGGTCAACTTGGGTCAGGAGACCAAATTAGCTTTGCTAGGTTCAATTGGTGGTTAAGTAATGTTCAATACTCAATTAATGATTGATGAGAGTCATTGATTGCAATTGATTTGGCTTAGAACATGACTTAGTCTAAAGTGGCTCTTTAGGTCAATTTGGGTTGATTTGATAAATTGGTTTGGTTTGACTGAATTGATAGCAATTTTTTGATCAAGGATAATCAATAATCATTGTGGAAGAGATTGGATGAGTTGATTCAATCCAATTTAGATTGGATTGATGTTTGAATCAAATTAGTCATTTTGGTCATATTGGTTAAGTGCCAATTGGGTTGATTGGGTTGAATTGATATCAATTTTTTTATTGAGAGGAGTTCAATGATGGATTTAGAGTTGATTAGTAGCTTTGGTTGCAATTTTTTTAGGCTTGATTGAATTTTGGCTCATTTGAACTTTTAGGGTTAAATGGTCTAACTTGGGTTAAGGTCCAAGCTAATTTGGCTTGGAGCTTGGATTGGAAAACCAAATTCAATTGTGATTAATTGAATAGGTTGGAGATTTGTTGGTTTCATTTATGTGAGTCTTGGGTTTGGATGAATGGATAAGCATGAGCCTTGGTTTAGGCCATAAGATAGGTAGAACCTATTTGTCCTAAAGTTTGTCCTGGGTTTAAGATTATGTTCTCTAAGTCTCTAAGCTTTGGTTAAGTGTTCCCTTAATCACTAGGAGTATTTTATCACTAAGGAAGATTCAAGTGTCTATGAAGATTCCTAAGTCTAGCATGAGAGGGGTTAATCCTCACTACAAAAGTGATGATAACAGGCATTAAACTAGGTTCAATCTCTAAATCCAACTCAAATGGACTTGAGTTTGACCCATGATTCATCTTGTTTAATTGGCCCAACCAACCACCAACCCAATGGAGTGTTGTGGTGGTGCTAAAAGCTAAGAGAGGCCATGTGAGGTAAAATCATAGAGGATGAGGTAACCAAAAATTTAGGCTAATTCCAATCAGTTGACTACCCCTTGGAGCTAGCCTTTGAGGGTGGTAATAAAAAAAAAGCAAAATCCATCTTACCACCTCCATGGAAGAGATGCATGGCCAAAGGAGAAAAGAGAGGAAGAAGACTTTCTCTCCTCAAGTTATTCAAGTTATTCAAGACTTCCTCTCATTGCTCTTCTAAGTTTTCTAGCTCGTTGGGTCAAATCTATCCTTTCTTATACAAGTATTCTTGTCTTGGAATATAGGCTTGCTTGGGTCCCCTCTACTTTGAGTATACAATTCAAGTAACTAATATTTTACAAAATGGAAAACATTTCTCATCGCTAACATATAATTACTCACTTTCACACAAAAACTTTTAACATTTTGACCCCTTTGTCATAATAAAATAGTGGAGCGCCAAATTTAAGTTAAATTTTAATAACAAATAAAATTGCAAAAATTAGATTAAGAACATCCAAAATGACATATATAACACCTCTAACTCTTTACTATTAGGGGTGTTCCAGTTTCTTCTGAATCACTAACATCTTTTAATAATGTCTTTTCTTTAACTGGATAATATTCTATTATGTAATTAGTTTGTTTATCAATGCACTAAACTATTCAAGAAATGTTTACATTAGTCCCAATATAGTTGAAGAAGAAATAATGAAGAGTTGGAAAATTAGTCTTTTAATTTTTAAAAAGATAATGGGCATTTGCATTTAAGAAAGGATGACAGTGATAGTCAACTACATTGACACTTAAATCAAGTTTGGGGGATTTGGTGATCATAATAAAGTTAATCATATAGCCAAGACTATGACTATGAGAATGATAATAGGATGGACCATGCAATCACATGATTTAATACATGGTGACAATTATTTTAATTTTTAAATTCAACATTGAATTTAATATTATAACTAACCATAAATTGACTTATTTTTATTTCAAATTAATAGTACTTTGAAGGGTTGGAGATACTAAATATGCTACACGGTAAGAGAAAAAATGGGTAAAGTAACATTTGAAGGGCTACTGTGCTACTTAGCAATGATGTAGACTAATTATATACCCAAAGTAGCGGACAGGCCCAAGCAAGTGTATTTATCAATGCATGTGTGTACTCACATAAAGGGAACTCAATAACTAAGAATAAATATATTCACTAGAAGGTATGTATGATAAGGGAAGGTCATCTATGTCTTGCGAGCTAAGGACTTAAAGAATAATGGTCTAAAGAACAAGGCATGAATCAACTCATTGGCAGTAGAAGACTACATAAAGAAATGAGGTGACTACTCTCCTCAGTCCCATCCTTACTCGCATAGTCATTCAACAATGAGCTACTCGCCCATACCAGCTGACAGACCTATACTTTCTCACCAGCTTGGGTGGGAACCCACTTGTACTAGATTTATCTTATAGGACATTCCATGTATGATCACCCCTTGGTATTATAAAAGGGAGACTCCTTTCTTATAGGTGAACCTTTTTGGCTCTCACTCTAGACCCATATAATTTGTACTCCATTTTTCAGTAATGAGAGAGTTAAGGTGCATGTTGTATCTTTTTAGAGTGTAAAATGTGTCCTTGATGTCTTGGATGTGTTAAGTGGATAGCTTACATTTGATCAATAAGGGTCGACATAAACTTCTATATTCCACCCTTACTATTCCTTAAATACTCGATCTATTAGCTTTTGATAGGTCACCCATGCATTTTTTAGCCCGAAGGGCATAACTATAGTAGTATAATTCTTCTCCAATGATGACAGTCATCTTTCTAAGTCATGAGGTGCCTTCGTATTGCATGATATCTAGAATGCATCAAGGAAACTCATCACTGAGCAACTAGTTACTGAGTTGACAAGTGAATCTAGACATGGTAGAGGGTATCCATCTGTTTAGCACATCGAGCTAAAATTAGTAAAGTCAACACACATTCTCTACTTTTTCACTTGATTTTTAAACCATAACTACATTTGAAACTCACTCTGGGTATTAGATGCATCTAATAAAATTCACTGTGAACAACTTGGTGGCCTCTTCATTGATAAGCTCAATGAATAAAGTAGGCATCTTCCTCATCTTCTGCTTGATGAGTTTGGCATACTTATGAACATTAAGGCAATGGTAAGTGACATTGATGTTGATGCCCAACATCTCTGCAATGGTCTAATAAAATACATCAAGTTATCTAAGAGTGTTTTGGAAAATTCTTCTTTATACTTGAGGCAAAAGGTTGACCTAAGCTTCATAACTCGCTCTAGGTCCTATGTACTGGGTATCTCCTTAAGAACTTCAATCCTAGGTTTCATGACTTATAATTGTAGAACTTCATCTTCTTTACCAAACTCATTTATGGGCTTCAAGTAGTAGACTTGGGACTAATTGTGATTTCCTTCAAAAGTAATCTTCTCACCTCTGGTGGGGAAGTTTATAATTATGCGGTAAGTTGACACTATTACTTGAAATATACTGGTAGATGTCGACTAAGCATGGCATTGTAGGTAATAGGAGCCTCCACTATGACAAAGTTGGCCATGGCCATGAATTATTTCTTTCCCTCTCCTCAAGTTATGGGAAGAGTGATCATCTTTTTAATCTCCCATTATTCTCTTAAGAAGACATACAATGGTCCCTCTAAACATGAGAGCTTGGAATTTGCTAATCACAACTTATGAAAGATGGATTTAAAGAAGATATTGATTAAGCTTCCCATTTCAGTTAAGATACTTCCAACTTGGTAACTAGCAATTAGGATTATTATGATGACTACATCATTGTATGTGTTGCCAATGGTGAGTTTCCATTTTCTGAGAAACTCATAGGAATGGTAGTAATTAGTGCTCACAGCATGGCATTTAAATTCGCTTCTCTGGATTACAACCATTTTTGACTTCTTTTTTCTAGAGGACTCTTTGTAGCCTCCAAAGATGGCAGCTACAACACCTATGATATAGATGGTTAGTGCAAATATGAGTTCATTATTAGTTTCAGTGACTTTCTTATCTATCTTCCTAGTGAACTCCTTTATCTTCCTCACTTTAATTAACTCGTCAATTGACTCCTTAGATGATGGCACTCTTTAGTGGCATGCCCATTATAGCAGTGATTGGCATACTACTTTGAGCAATCATGAACTCTATTAGCTTTCATAGGTGGTGGCAGTTTAAAGTACTTATTCTATATAGCCTCCACCAAAATAGCCATTAACACCTTAAGAGGGGTTGCCAGAGCAGGTGGTGGATAGTCGGCTCCTTGATAATTAGTTGTAGCATTTCTGAAACCTAACACTAGTGCTTGTGTTTTTGGTCCCCTTCTTTTATCTTGCCCACATGTTCAAAACCTATCTCTAGGCAACCATTGTAAATGAAATCTCTTCATTGAATTCTTTGTTCATGTTAATAGTGTTGGTTGTATGACTTCATTGTACTCCTCTCCATTCATGTGGTTGTTCACCAACTCCATCAATTCAGTGAGTGTTTTAGGTTTTTGAAGCCCAAGAGCATATCCGAAGGGCCCCTACCTTAGACCATGAGTGAGTGCATCCTAGGCAACTACAGGTTCTAAATCATTAACCTCTAGCATCTCTTGTTAAAATCGAGTGATGAATCTTCTCGAGGACTCACTAGGTTCCTATCACCTGTTGGAATGCTAAAGAACTTTTTAATGATTCTGAGCATTAGTGAATTGTGAGGCGAACATTCTCTTAAAATCAGCAAAAAAAGGTTATAACTCCTACTATAAGGTGTGAGAACTAACTAAGAGCCTACTCTTTGAATTTAGTGAAGAAGAGGTGACACTTCATTGCATCATCCAAATCTGGTAGTGATGTTGTTGACTCTAAGTAAGCTATGTGATCAGTTAGGAATTTCCAACCTTTGTATGATTCTAGATGCAGGAACTTGAACTTGTGTGGGAGCAAGCTTCAGCAATCATTATGGAGAAGGCATTAATTGGTTAAAGCTACTTCTTCTTCGTCTCTTCATCTTCACTCACCTAATAATACTTGTCATCCAAATTGGGGGTTTCAAACAATGCTGTTCTATCTTAGTGGGCTTGATGAATCCCAAACCCTGTAGATCCTTCAATCTCCTTAGCCCTTGGTTCTTCATGTTGTGCTTTCTCCAAAGCTACATGTACGACATGAGTGATCCAATCTTCCAAATCCCCCTAATCTCATTGCATGATGAATTATTGAGCATTCTACTCCATGCCTACTGAGCAATCTCATTCCAAAGGTTCTGCTTAATTTTATATATATTTTTTTATTCTTTTCCTCATCCATACTCATCGCACTTAAGAAGAAGAAAAATACAAATATATCCATGGGTTGATGAAGAGCCTTCTGAGAGACCTAAAAGTAGAGTTAATCAAAATAATGTAAATAAGAATAAGGGAATAATGGGAGAATATATGAATTTAATTTCCCTCTAAATATGAATATAAATACTAGGGTCTTATATAAGAGAGTCTGAAAAAATTCTCCTTAGAGGAAGAGTGCCCCCCTTCTATATCTTTAGAGGGGGTTTTTACAGATGGTATGTATAGAAAAAGTAGGTTGAGTATAAGTTATAGCTCCCTCTAACTCAAGGCGAGTATGTTTAAGTAAGTGGCAAGCTTGATGGTTGGTCTCGAGTAGTTTGTCATCCCTATTGACTTATGGATTAGGTCAGGTGGATCACCGAGCTACGACTATCATCACTTTCGGTGATCACTCTTCAGCTATGGTGACTATGTTCATTACTTAAATCTATGTTGTATACTCCACATCCTTTTTAACTCGCCATGCTTGGAATGAATGGGCGGCTATTCTCCTTCAGACTCGGGTTCGTTTTAGAATAACCTAGCCAGGTGGTCTAGCCTTATCTAAGAAGTAAAAACTTAACCCCATAATAAGGAAAATAAATAAGATACCTCAGATCTTAAGTTATAAATGCTATTGACATATATCGATAGGTTGACCTAGTCTACCAAGTGATAAATTAGGCTCATAAGATTATTCCTGCTAATTATTGAAAGTTTAGCTTGACTCTCCCAGACTTATAACTCATTTAGTAGGGTAGCCAGCTTACACCACATATGCTTTAAAGCCATGATTCAAATCTTATAAAATACAAGATAATTTTGGTATGTCATGCTTCTAAGTAATGCATGATTTATATATTTGATGTATTTCCTTTGGACCCATGAATTTTTTTTAAGGCCAATGGATATGTGAATATGCCTATAATGGGATGCAATTAAAAGAAATCCTAGGTTAAATTAAGATAAAAGGTAGACTTCCCCTGAAGAATGGTCATACTCAAAATCAAACAAACCCTTATATGCAATAGGAGAAGAGCCTTATTCAAGAGAGTTGAGAAGGGATATGCTTCATGGTTCTTATATCCAAGGGTTTCTAGTTGTTTTTATTGTTTAAGCCTTATGCTTTAATTATGAGAGGTTATGAATTATTTAAATTTAAATTTTGAGTTATTTAAATTTAAATTTTGAGTTATTCACTAGGACAATTTGAAATACTATAAAAAATATCTTAAGAGCCTATCATATACATTGAGTTTTTAGAGTAAATAAATAATATGAGTTCATAGAATTAAACTTATTAAAACAATATTATTTTGATGTGCAAATAATTTAAATACATCAGACAAATTAAATTAATTTAGAAAATAAAATCCAATGTAGCTTTCTTTGCCTTTACACCCTAAAGAAAGAGAAGAATTGGATGACAAGCTCTATCCTTATATTGCATAGCATGTAACTAAAAGTTTGAGCCATGGGGCCTTCATATTCTTTTTTTAGATCATCTCCTTCTTCATGGACCTCTTTAGGTTTCACAAGAAACCACCAATCTATGCAGTCTACTTATGTTGATCTCAAATTAAAAATAAAACCTAACTAAACAAGCAAAATAAAACTCAATAAAGTAGGCATACATCCAAGCATGAATAATATAAACACAAGGATAGCATTAGAGAGCATCAAGCTTAATATTCCTTATGAGTTATGCTTTGGGGAATAAATATAAGCACTTACAAGCAAATGTATTAGTTTAAAATTGCTAAGTGTCCCATATAAGCACAACTTCCTATAGAAAATGTCATTAAAACCATGAAAGATCGTCCTAACTTCTAGTTTATGAACAAACAACCATCCTATCATACAGTTTATGAGTAGTACATCACAAAATAATAAAATAGTAAATCTCAAACAAAGCAACATCCTAACTTGAGTCTAAACTTAGTGACCAAGTAGTTGAAAGTGTGTGAGGAGGCTAATGTGGTGAGACTATGCTAGGCTTTTAGGGTTTCAGTTTCAATTTAAGTTTTAATTTTAGTTTATTATTTTGGGTAGTTTTATATTTAAGTGATTAATGCTATTGAAATAAGTTTTAAATGATTTAATTTAGGTCAATGTTGGATTTAAATTTTTAAAGAGTACAACTTGTAATGGGTAGCATTTGGAGTAAGTCCCACTACACCTTACTAAAAGGTGAGCAACTATCCTAAAACTCTAAGAAAGTTGGCTTTTGTGAATATTAGTTATTTAAGATGGTTAATATTGATTATTTTTAAAGTTATGAGTTCTTAATCCTCTTTTGATTTAGTTCATAATTCGAATAACCTTATAACTTCAGGGAATATTTCCTTATGTCATGGACATCCTCTAGAAAGCATCATAAAATTCTACTTTTATTTCATGAATTACTAGTTCTTACTTGTAAAATAATTTCTAAGAGAAACTTTAGTTCAATACAAAACCCACAAAAAATATTTAAAACAATTCTCTATAGTCAAGGAATATCATAAAATCATTATATAAACATCTTGAGTGATTTTTAATTAATCTAAATTATTCATAAATATTTAATTATTTTTAATTCTAAAAGTTTTTAAATTATAATATGCTTTAGAAAGTCAAGAAATTTTACAGGAATGTTTAGAAGGGTGTGTGGACATAACCCTTAGATATTTTCAAGACATTTAGATTTTCTATTAATTATTTTATTTATTTGAGTATTTAAATTTCTAAAAAAAAATTATTATCTAAAATTAATTTATTGTATTCTTGTTAAATATTTATGTTTATATAGACTTATAGAAAGATTTGGGAATTTTCCTAAGACTACCTGATTTACTAAAAAATTTAAGAGTTATGGATCCTTTTATTGAATATTATATTGAAGGATCATTAAATTTTATTTTAAAATTCAATTAAGTTGACTCGAACAACTCTAAATCTCATGAAGTTATTTTACAAGCTTAGGGATGACTTTGAAAACATACCATAAGCCTTTCGGAAAATTTTATAATTAAATTTTATTTTTTATTATTTTAAAATATTATATTTATTCATCTCTTATGAAAGGTTCAAATAATACTAAAAAAATTCCAATACCCCTAGAATGGTTCCGTTTACTTGGAACAACAAGAGGAGCATTTTAGATCATTTTTTTTGCATAATTTTAATATTATTTAATTTTAAAATTTTATATTATTAATTAACATGGTACTTTTGTTTTGATTTTATAATTTATATTAGATTAATCCAAATTTATAAAAAAAAATCTCTAAGGTCCACTATTAACGTTTCGAAGGTTCCAAAAAATTTATAAGTCATTTGAAATTAATTTGGGGTTTATATTATTTATTTAAATATTTTAAATTATTTTATTCTAATAACGAAAATATTAGAGATTTAATTTTACTTTCAGTTTCCACTAATCTGAATTTTACTTAAGTTTTATAATAATTTAGTTTGTATTTTTAAAATTTTTATGTTTAATTAAGCATTTTCAAAGTTTTAATGATTTAATTATTGTGTTTATAATTTAACTTAATTATATTTATTATAATATTATTCAATTAGTTCGAATCAAGATTAGAGAGCTGGATAATTTTATTTTGAGGTTCCTTGTTTAAGGTAAATTGAAATGTTTCTTTAATCATTATTTTGGAATTTAAATAATTTAAATTTTATTTCTATTTGTATTTTTCTATTACTAATTTAAATTATTTACGTTAAAATATATCTATGATATTTTTGACAATGTTACTTTAAATTATGAACATTATAAAGAACCTTCTATGAGAGTTTTACAAGGTCTTGATTTATATCTTGGGAATAATTATAGTAATTCAATTTTTGAAGTATATGTTATTGATTTAATTTAATTTAAGAAAGTTTAGCGTTTTTAACCAAATTAGGTTGTTCTATAGATGTTGAATCATAAAAGGTTTTTTTTTATTTTTTTTTTAAGGCAATAATTGATTTTCTATGATTTTTTTAAACTTACTTTTTTTTTTTAAGCTTATTCATTCTAAATGATATCCTATTATTTTATTCAAGCCTTTCCACATGGCAAATAGTCGTGGGTCCAGCAAGGCAAGATCCATAACATGTTGATTCCGATGTAAAAAGCATTATGGGTTAAGGTGATCAAACACATGGGTAATATATTATCAGAATGGATCCAAAATCTTAACTACCCGGTTATCCAACGATTAAAAGTCATCTTCAAGTTCCAAATAGGGATGATAATTGTTCATTTAGTTATCATTAATACATGCCAAAATAACTTGGTTAATCACGATCCATCAAGTTAAAAGCTTCAAATATGAAGTGCATGGGATGTATTGGGTGGATCCCATCATCATGTATTCACTTCATAAAGCATAGAACCTAGGGCTCTTTCTAAAGTCTCTAGCATTTACCTCAGTTGAGGCCCTTGTTGAGGGTAATTGAAGACATGAAAACCTTCCTTGATATGATCTGATGCTTTAAACAAGCGGTTCACAATAGCCTCCTCACTTATTACTTTAAAGAACAAACTACTACTGATGAGGAGGAGAAGAACTAGTCCAAACTATAGGAGGGATGCATTAGGAGAGATGGGTTGGGATTTCTTGGCTAGAACAATTCTGGTGATAGTGAGAGTTCAACTTGAGAAGAGACAGGAAAAGGTAAGCTCGACTCAAGTAGGAGACAAGTAAGGATGTCAGACCACTAGTTCACATGAAGGAGGGAGGTGGCATGCATCTGTGTGGTATCTAGTCAAGAAAGGGAAATGGGGACATGATGCCCATGTGCCATGGAGTGATAGATCCATTTTTGTGGTGCAAGAGAGGTAAGAGATCATAAGAAGATTTTTTATTATTATTATTTATTTATTTGGATCAATCACACATGAATGGACATGCCGTGATATTATTTTTTAAGGAGAGACTAGCGGGTTCTAATTTCACGTGAATAGGATGCATGGGGAAGATCTCAACTCTAGCCTTTTTTTCAGGTGTTTTTTTTTTTTTTTTTGATAAGTGTAGCCCAATATGGACCTTCACGTATTAGATTGATATTCATACACATAACTTAATTAAAAATAAATTATTATTTGATTTATCTTAATTTTTTTATTTAATAAACATCAAAAAGTAGTATTCATTAATATAATGATAATTATATTAAGTAAATATTTGACTTGATTTAATTTAATTTTGAAATAATTAGTTTTTAGTTCATTTAGATTTTAATTTAAAATAATTTTAATTTTGGTTCGATTTAATTTATAATTTGAGGAGTTTTAGTTCACTTTTGTCTATATTGGCCATTCTTGGTCTAAATCATCATTACGGGTGGGTTGATTTTATTTAGTTTATTTTAGTTTTAGTTTGAATTTTAAATTAAATTAATTTTTATTTAGCTCTAGATTTAGTATCCACTTAGTCACTTGGGTAGTGTCTTAAGCAAGTAAATGGGGAAATTACTATACTAGAATTGAACCTTAAGTGCTAGGATTGATGTAAAACAATATATGATCATTTGTATTAATTGAGTTTACATTTTACTTGATAAATAAATGAGAAATATAATAAGATATCATCAATCTATAAAAATGTAGTAGATCATTTATGAAAATCAAATAAAGAGCCCAAGAACCTCAAGATACTTAAGAAATGTGATGTCAAATAATTAGAGCCCAAGTAAGAACTTAGTTAAAGCGCTTTATATTAGCCCAATCAAGAAGAAAATATATTTTATCATTTAACATTTAGATTATGTAGATTCCAAATGTAGTAAGTCTTGAATTTGGAAGCATGTATGGGCTCACCATCACTAAATTTATGGAAAATAAAATAAATTGGTCATGGTGATTGGCACCATCCTCCATTAATGTCGACCCACCCCATTTTTTATTAAAATTTCTCTCTTTATTTTCTTGAATCATGGTAATTGTAATCCCTATAGGTACGACTAGAACATAATGAAAATTTTCAATCCTAGAATGATAAAAATACTTTAGAGAATTTTTTTTCTTTGTGTTAATTATTGATAGCCTAACTTTGCCATTCAATGGTGGCATTAATCTTTATCTTATAAGTGCTCTTTACCCTCATCTCAAAACTTATCTTAAATCATTCTCACATCTTTTTTTATATCTTAATTAATATTTAAGCAAAGTTATTTATCATTTTAAGTCTTAAAACCTACTTTAAAATCTTCCATAAGGATCACAACACAAATTAGGTTGATAACTACTTAGTTTTATTCATTGTGTCATTGTAATACTTTAAGCCACATCAAAATCAACTTAAATACTCCAAAACATAAGTTTACAAGTTCACATCTTGAAAAAACCTTCCACCATCATTTCGTCTCTATGGTATTTTAATTTAGAGTCGTAAGGACACCATGCAGATCTCACAGGGTCCTTATTGAAGTATTCGAGTGCGACATTAAAGTATGATATACTATCTCGAAAGATAAAAACATCACCCCACAATAAACCTAATCACATAATAAAAACTCCTAAGGTAGATGGTCTTCGTATATACCAAAGATCTTTCACCTATTTTACATGGATAAGTTTAAGTAGGGTTTATTTTATGTTGAGTTCTTTAGTTCCCAATGGAAGCTAGCTTCAATAGCAAATTATATCCTAATAAATAAGAATTTCCTAAGAATACTCTAGATTAAAGTAGGCAATGAGTATCTCCAAATATTTCAAAGACTATTAAAGAAGTGGGACTTTTGGAAATCAAGTGGAGAGGTTCAAATAAGAAGATTTATTTATCGACTCCAAAGGGGAATGAGTAGGAAGCGATCGCGATAGTAGGAAGCCTAGTAAGTGCATCAATCTACCCTATAATAAGGCTTTACATTTTTGAAAGAGAAAATTTATTTATGTTTAAATTAGAATTTTATTAGAATACTAGGGCTTATAATCCAATAACACGAGATTATAGAAATGCCTAAGAAGTGAGGGATTATACTCGTAGCCTGAAGCAAATAAGTAGCCTCGAAACTTAAATCTAAAATGCTTTAGCACAAGCTAAAAGCATGATCTAAGTCTAATCAGGAAAATGGGATATAACGGTTTATCTTCATAAGAGAGAATAGATACATCTGAACTCTTCAAGACTTACAACCACCTAGAGGGGCCGCCAACTAACACCTCCTATACTTTAAAACCATCTAAGTTGATCTTATGTATATACAAGATAGCTAGGTTATTATTTGATTAGGAAAAGAGCTAGAATCTTAAACTTACTCCCTAAGAGACTAGAATATGATTGACATGAAAATATAACTTAGACTAATGCTAAAATTTACAACTTTATAAATCATTTTTAACACATTCATTTTAGACCAAGGCTTGGGACAATTATGCCTACATGCATGATGAAATTAAGTCATGGGCTAAGTCAATTAGATGATATGTTCTCCACTATAAGGGATCACCTTTAAAAGTCAAGCATATCTCCTATCATGCAAGAGTAGAGACCCTCCTTATTCAAGAGTGGTATAATATGAAATGTATGGGGTGATAACATACAACATTCAGCTAAGGGGTTTCTAAATATTTTATTTATCTTGACTAAGAGCTTAAGCTTTAAAATGAGGTTATGAGTTATATTAAAATTTAGTTATGAGTTTTTAGTGAGGGTTAAAAATTTAATTTTATCCTAAAGAGCCTATTGCATTCAGGCCACACATCAAGTCATAACACTTTAAGAAACCTATAAAAAGTATGCCATTTCTATTGCATAATCTAAACACAATAATCAAACATATGAATTTCATAAAATAATAAGAGGTCGATGCGGCCGGGTACCACCGTACACCCTGAATAAAAAAAGAAAGTGGGTAGCTGAACTCTATCCTTATGCAACCTGGATTACAATTGAATATTACAAAATAAAAATTCTATGAGGGTCTTCAATCTCTTGTCCTTCTTTTCTTTATTTGAATTAATTTGCTCCAAGCTTCACAAGGCCTTCGAAGTCTTTGCCTTCTAGTCACTGCTCATCCTAAACCTCATCGCACTAATCCTAATCCTATTACAAAAATTATATTTTTATAAAATAAATCTAACTACTCCTGTAAAATAGATGTTATCTAAATAAGCATACAAGCTAAGTAATTATAGTTCACATATTTTGACTTAGTACCCTGCACTTGCATAGCAAAGCCCACCTGTCCTAATTAGATTATGCTTAGGGGGCATAAGCAGCACCTACAAGTAAGAATATTTATATTTACTTATTATTCTAACGGGCCCTTTAGCACAATCCCTTGTAGAAGGCATCATGAGGCAATTAGCGACCTGGCATCTAGTCTACGCACAAATAATCCTAACATACAATCTAAAATATTACATCATAAAACAAAACACAACACCATAATATACACCGACCTAACTTAAGACTAGAATTGGTGGCTTAGTATTCTAATGTGTGTGCTAAGGTTTAGTGTGGTGTGTCTTAACTAAGCTTTGAGAGTATGATTATCTAAAGTTTAGAATTTTTAAGTTAAACATTAGGGGAGATTTTACTTCAAATATTAGAATGAATTGATTAATTTTAATTTATGCTTTCTTGTTTCATTTAACTCCTACTCAACATCTAATCATTATGAAAAAAAGAAAGGGGTTTGACTCTCTTCATCCCTACCCTAAGTTATTTTCTAAAACTTTATTATCATGACTTTGGTTTCTTTAATGAACCATTTATAAACATTTTATTGAACCTAATTTTGGATTAGCCTTAAGGAGTCTTTTTCAAACATAAAAGACATCTTAGGATTAATAAAATTGAATCACTATTATATAAACAACATTCAAATGCTTCTTTCCATCATCAATAACATACACACCTCTTCATCTTTATTTTTCATGACATTTGATTTAATGTATATACATTTGTGCATGCAATATATATGTATATTTGTTCTCACACTTGATGATAATTAATGCATTAATTTGGTAGAAAAGAAAGATTATATTTCATAGTTAAGCATATGTAGACATTTATAATAGATTTAAATAAGTACATGCCATTGTTAAACCAGGGAAGTGAGATCATCTAAGACCTCTTTGGGTCTACTTAAAGTCTCATATTCTCGAAACCTTGCCAACTCTGAACATATGTAAACATACACATGAACCATGAACACAAAATGATCCTTTACCATCTTTAAATTATAACTAAATGTAAACTTTATTTAATATTTATAGTCAACATTAACTTAAATTTTATATCATTAGCTTATAGTTTTGAAAGTAAATTGAAATTTATTAGTAATGTTGGTACCCCATATAATATTTATCCAACACATGTAACTTAAATGCAACCATATTCTTTTGATTCACTTTTTATTTCTTTTTTATTTTTTCTTTTTTTTTTGAAAACATGAACATGTGAACAAATTCCATGCATATTTATAATGATTGAAAAGAAGTAATTATACATTACCACATAATATATTCAATTATATTGAGTCCTAAGGACAATCAAACTAAATAAATACTCCTTAAGACTAACCAAAATTCTTATGAGATTTAATTTTGATGTTTGTATTATTAAAAACTAAAGAGGAGAGATGATAGTTAATATTTACCCTATCCCATGTTGGTGATTTGATATATTTAAAGAAAATAATTAATTGGTTTTTATGGATTGGTCAGGTTCAAATCATTAAGCACATCAACTTAATAACCCTTCCCTAAACTTCTTTAGTATAATTAACTACTTGATCATGAGCCTTCAATGATATTCTTTTAGGAAAGTAAAATTTGTAATGCACCTAAAGGAATCTAATGTAATTAGGCTCATGCTTAAGAGTTAATTGAATAAAAAAAAATGAAAGAATTTAAGCTAAATACTCTTATGATTTTTCCATACTAATGGGTTAACCATAATTTCTTTAATAACTTTATGTTATTAAACACATAAAAGATAATTAATGGATTATGCTTGAATTATATTAACTAATTATTTATTTTTTTTAATTTTTATTTTATTATTAATTTTTTTAATTAATCCCTAATTATTACATTTGTTAATTAACCTTCATAAGGAAATACATTTGGAAAAATAATTAGGAAAGGAGTTCTAAATACTTCTCCTCACTATTCCCACTATTCATAATGATTAATTATCATTTATTATCTAATTTTCATAATTTATCAATTTTAATAACTATTTAATTGATTAATGAGGGTAATTAGGATTGAAATTCCAACTTACTTAAATTATATGACAAATAATTCTAAAAAAATTATGGAAGGCACAAAACATCTCATGAAATCATCCCACCAAATTTGGAATTAATTAGCTAAGTAATTTGGCCTTAATTAAAATAATTAACCTAGGATTCAAACCTAAATTAAGCATTGTTCATTGGGCATAAATTAGGAATTTTATTTTTCTTAAATTCTACTATGTCACCTTTAGAATGTGGGTTTATTTGTATTTTATATATTTTCTATAATTAGTTGTGATTTTTTAAAGTTCTGGCCATTTAATTATATTTTTAAAGCCTAAATAACCCTTTAAACCATCGGCACCACATGAATGCTAATGTGGCAGCGCTTTCCACATGGCGTCACTGTATTGATTACTTAAATCATCTGATACGGTGGCAGACTTAGTGGACGTGATTTCATCTCGACCATAAGAACTCGAATAACTTGGATCAGATGGTTGAGATTAATCTTGTGATTCCAAATGGATTAAATCAAAATTTATAATGTGATTAATCACGACCGTCCATTCTAATCACATGAAATGGAAGGTTATGATTCATCATCATACATGCATCGAAAGACAGACATCGTCTACCTTCATTCGCTCGATCCGAGCTCACTGGAGCTCGTTCGATGGTGAAATTGTCTCTAAAATGATCAGGAACTGAATCTAAGGGGATCTTATGATGGAAATCACATGAAAATATGATTCACTTCAAAATAGACCAACACATAGGGGCCAAAACTACAGTTTCTAGATTTTTATCTCACTAGAGCTATAGACTAGCGGTCCATCGATAGGAGTAGCTTCATCTTGAAGAGATGAAACCCTATTGAGAATATCACAAGCTACCTCCCCACCAATCGCTCTATGGACCAAATGTTGTCTCAAAGCTCGCCAGAGTTTATCTTGAGGCATATTTTGGTGGTCGAACTGCTCGAGAAATGATTCATTTGGGTTCATCGAAGTGAGGCGAAAGTGTGGGAAATGTTAATTTGGGTTTGGTGGAGGTTTAGTAAACTTGGACAGGAGGGGCTCTCTAGTTTGATAGGAGCTAGTCTCGTGGGCTGTGGAGTGTACGAGGAGCTTGAGAGAGGGTAAGAGACTGTGTGGAATGCTCTAGGGAAGATCTGTGCTCAGTTTGAACCCATAAGAAAGAGTATACTCTCCTCCCCAATTGAACTGAAGGTTGGGATTATTTCAGCCTTTGATAATCGTCCGGCCAGGGTAGGTGGCTAGAGATGGCAGGGGACTACTAAGGTGGCTAAGGGTGACAGGCTGAAGGAGTGTAGTGGGTTGGCATGAGGTGTATACTCTCCCTAATGTAGACTAATGGATTATCATGAGTGAACTCACCCTCTCTTAGCCAATGGCTGAGCTTGACAGTTTTAAGTTAGGTTGGGTCAGTGGTACTTTTGTCCAAGAAGGACCAAATGTGACTACCATGGGCTAAGGAGGTGGAGAACCCATCTAAATAAAAATATTTTTCCATTTGGGTGGCTTGGTTCAATGGATTTGACCCAAATTAGGTTCACCATCGGTTGGGCCCACTTGGGTAGGCCACTTGGGTAGGCCCATGGTGACCCAAGGGTGAGTCTTTCCAAGTTTGGTTGGGTTTTGGTTTGGTTAAATTGGGTTTGGCTCAATTTGATTCATGTAGGTCAAATGGGCTAACTTGGTCTAAGTTAATCATATAGACCAAATTGGGTCAAAGTGAGTGTTTGGGTAATTTAAATTGGCCATTTGAAATGACTGAGTGCAATTGGTTTGACTCAATTTGAGTTAGATTTGAATTTGGTTCATATGATTCAATTTGGGTCAAATGGGTCATGTCGACCAATTTGACCAAATTAGCCAAATTAGCTTGAGCATGAGTTAGGTCTATGTTCAATTGATCATTTGTGATTGATTGGAAGAGATGATTTGAATTGATTTGGATTATGGAGTGATTTAATTTAATTTGACCATTTAGGTCAAATTGGGCTAAGTGGGCCAATTGGATTGGGTTGACCAAATTAGGTCTAATTGAAGGTTAAATCATGTTCAATATTCAATTGGTGATTGATGAGAAGCATTGGTTTCTACCAATTTAGTTTAGTATTTGATTTGGCTCAATTTGGTTCTTTAGGTCAAATTGGGTCATCTTTGATTAAGGGGGCCAAATTGGCTTGGTTAAGTTCAATTGATTGTAGTGGAGTGTTCAACAGTGACCTACAATTATCAATGAATTGATTAGGTGGTTTGATTTGATCTAATGTGAGTTTAATTAGAGTTTGGTTCAATTTCCCCTTTTATGTCACTTTGGGTTAAGTGACTTGGTCAAGCCATCTTCGACCAATTGGGGTTATGGATGGTTGGGGTGTGTTTAATGATAAATTTGAAAGTTTATTGGTGGTTTTGATTGCAATTGATTTGGGTTTAATTAGGTTTTGGTTCATTTGAACCTTTTAGGTCAAATGGGCTAACTTAGATTGATCAAATTCACTTGGTTCAATTAGTTTGATTATAAGTGTCGAAGTGGCTTAAAATAATCTAATGAATAATTATAGTGATTAAGAAACTCAAATTAGATTTAGTTTCCTTTAATGGGTTTGAATTGAGTTATAGGATCGTGGTGGAGTTAACTTGGATTAAGTTCCATGTTATTTTGGCTTGGAGGTTGGATTAGAAAATCAAATTCAATTAAGATTAAGTGAATAGGTTTGAGGTTGGGTTAACTCCATCCACATGAGCTTAAGTTTGGTTGAGTGAATAAGTATGAGTCTTGGTTTAGGTCATAGGGTAGGTGGAACCTATTTGTCTTAAGGTGTATTCTAAGTTTAGGGTTATGCCTTCTAAGTCTCTAAGATTAAGTTTTAGTGTCCCCTTAATCACTAGAGGTGTCCTAGCACTAAGGAAATCCAAGTTTCTAGATAGTTCCTAGATCTAAGATGAGGAGGATTAATCCTCAGTCCAAAAGTGAGGTCAATAGTCTCATTTACACTAACTTAAGTTTTTTCCTCAAAAGAGATGTATTAGATTTGCCCAAACTATTCCAATCTGGACTTCTACAAAGCTACTCAGATGGACTCATCATTCTACCAATAAATTTTGATCATAAGTTAACATCTAAGTTAAACATCAATCATATATATAGTCAAATGCATCACTTAAATTTTTTTTCAAAAGTGATCTCCTAAAATATCCTAAACTAGCTTATGTAAGCCTATTATTCAATCCCTTAAACAAATTCCATTTATACTCATAGCCTTTATACTACATACACTCAATAACTCCTCAGAACCTTAAAATCAAACCTCACATCCATTTTCATCAATTAATCCAGCCAAAAAAGTTTCTCACCACCATTAAAAGGCCATGAAACAAATTAAAAATCTTTTGACCTTTTAATATGTCTTAAATCTCCTTGACTTTAATAAGACATATAAAGTAACTTGTGATATTTCGAGTGTTAGAATAGAAGGAGACTAAGTTAAGAATATCACCCATTAGATTTTTTGAGTGAAAAAATTAAATGACGCGAGATAAAATGTTCTACTTATGATTGAAAATTCTATGTCATCACTCAAACACTTAAATATTAAATGCACTACCTAATGCTTGAGGAGTATGTACATAATATGAATTAGCATGCTATAACCTTCATTAATACCCAAACAAAGTCAAATTATTTAAATGCTAAAAAGGTGAATTTTTCATTTGTACAAAAGTATATTCCCATGGTAGATAACGTTCCTATAGTTTCATTATCTAGTGTATCATTAATAGTTACTTTAGAACTTCAAATCCTAGGTTTCAATAGTTTGAAAGAAGACTACATGGTTTTTCCTTATTTTCATCTTATTTATTTAGAGAATAAATTTCAACACATGCCACATAATAACTTTTTATGATCATAAATCATTATATTTATAAATGGAAGAGGTTATGTATCATAAGGACATCCATAAAAGAAATCCATATTGTAGAGCTTCATTTTGGGGAATAGTAAGAAATTTTGAGAAATTTCAAATTATAAATAGAATAGAGCACAGATTTTATTGGTCATTCTTAAATAAAAATATTAAGAGAGTAATGGGCAAATGTTTTACTTATCGATAGGCAAAGGTTACAAGACATAAGTTTGAAAATTTTGTGGCCTTACCCATTCCTTGTAGACCATGTGATGTGAAATAAGAAGCTTATGAAGAATTAGCATAATAAAGAACAAACATTTGAGTAAGAATGAAGCTATAGTCAAGTAGGGAGCTCATAACATTTATGTAGTGTTTGTAATTTTGACTATTACAATATGTAATTTTGAATATATATATATATATATATATATATATATATATATATATATATATATATATATATATATATATATATATATATATATATGAATTTCAAAATAAAATTCTTAAATTTTAAACATTCAGATTTTTGAGTCTTGTTTCTTAAATTTTTTTAAAATGGCAAGCTGCCTTATAATTCCATTTTAAAATTGATTATTTAATTTAAAATTATTTTGAATAGTTAATTTTAACTCTTTTTGGTTGGTCATAGAGGACTTGTAGTGGTTTTTTGTGGTTGCACATATGTAACCAGCCTTTTGTTCTTATCAATATTCTTAGAGGCCTTCCCTCTTTCCCTCTTCTTATAAACTTTTAGAGAAATTTTGTGTTAAGAACTACATTATTATTTTTATTTTTTTTATGTGTAATGAAGTATTGCTAGTAATTTATTAATAGATTGGAGTCAATACCAAGAAGAGGGGAGGCCTGGGAGCCTTCACCTTTTCTCAATGACTAGCTTGTTTTTTTTTCATATAATCATTATTAATTCTTATTGTGATCTTCTAGGTACTATTTTTTCCATTAAATAATTTTTTTTCAATAATTTATCCTAAAGAAATCTTTTCAAAATTAAGTTAGGTTTGCCAAGGGTTTATTGCAATAAAACCTAATCTTGAGGTAGCATTCAATAAGTTGACCTAAATTTATAATTAGAAACTCTAAACTAAAATTTTCTAGAGTTTTTACCCTATTTTTTAATCTTATGACCAATTTTCGAAGTCAAATTTGCCAAATTTTTTATGTGGGTTAGATTAGATAATCTTTAACCTCATCTTGAATAAAATCTCAATAAAATGTTAAAATTATTCCAAAAATTATGATTTCTTCTAGAACACTCTTAAATATTTTCTATTAAAATATTTTGAAGTTTATGAATAGAAAGTAAAGTAAAAAACCACAAAAATATGAGAAATTCCATTATGTCAAAAGATCAAAGTACAAGAATCTTTTCCTCTTCCTCTTTGAAAATAATATAGAAAGTAGTAGAATTGCACGAGTACTAAAAATAAGAAAAGAGCCAAAAGGTCTCCACCTCCTCAAAAATTCCCCTTTTAATAGGATCGAAGGATGGGAACATATAAAAGCACATATATGCTACGTTTGTTACATAGAAGAACAGACTTTCTCCTTGGAGGCGAGTGTTACATGTCGAATGATGAGTTGAGAAGTGTAGTTGTTAGCATTAGTGAGAAAAGTTATTTGATGCATATCTGGTATCTATTGCCTGCATGTGGGTGAGTATTTATGTATTAAGTGTGTTATTGGATACTAATCACTTGTCTTGAATGGCCTCTTCTAATGTTCACCTTTCTTAGAGTAAATCTTCAATACTCCAATCACTTAATTGGGCTAATCTCTCGTCATATTCACCCTACCTAGAATGAGTCTTCATGGGTGAGTGAGTCACTTGTATAAAATAATTTGGGATTTACTCCTACTTACATTAGAATTTGTTTATGATAGTGATATCTCTAGTGTAACCAATAAATCACCTTTTGAAATAGCCTATGATATAATCTAAAGATGCATATTGACTTAATTATAATGCCCACTCATGCATTTTAGGATTCACCATGTACATCTACATGTGATTTCTATAGCATTCATGAAGATATAATGGAATAACTGAAAATACAAAATAAAAAATATGTTGAACCAAAAGAATATAAATTAAACATTTAAGAAATATGATGTAGGTGATCATGTATTGATACACATTTAAACTAAGAGGTTTCTTTCCATAAAATATAAAAAAGTTAAAAATTATAGCATATGGGCCACTTAAAATTGGTAAGAACCATGGTACTAATGTATACATCCTTAAATTCTTTATTGACTAATTTATTTGCCCCATTTTTATTGTTGAAGATTTAATATCATTTAAGTAGTTACTAAACTTCTAGAATTACAGGATAAAACTACTATAGGAGATGAAAATCACTTACATGATCTTACCTAGCTTACATTTTTTTTAGATGGAGCACATTATCACAATTGAGATGTGATCAAATTGGGATGCTACCAAGGGATTCCTAATTAGGAGAAAGAGCAAGCCACCAAGGGAGAACACATGATTGCAGCTAACTTTGTACAAGACCACATTAATCAAAACTAATTAGAGAAGAGTTCATTGAATTCCCCCTAATTCATCTATAAGAAATCCTTAAATTGAGATGTCAGAGCTACTCCAAGTTCGAAAAAAAATCATACAAATTTAAGTTAATATTAAGTGCCAAACTTGGGTGCCTAGGGGTTAGGGCCTCTATTTTTCATAACTAGATTTCCTATGGCTAATGCCTTGGTGCTTGAACTAAGGGCCAAAGCACTAGGATCTCTAATTAAGACTACTACTTAATACTAGTTCTTGCACTTAGCACTCTAGGCTAGAGCTCTAGCATTGACTTTTCTGTGTAGTTATTTCTACTAGGCACTTGAGATCTTAGTTTGACTCCTAAGCTCTAGACTAAGTCCTACACCCCAAATTTCTTTAAAATCTTTTTTTTTTGTTCTCAAATTTGATCGAACGACTTCATTACTTAATTTTCAATATTATACTATTTCAATATTTTTCTCCAAATAGTGCTCTTCTTCAAAATTTAAATTTTAAAATATTAGAACCACAAAAATACCTAAAATTACACAAAATATGTGTAAAGTAATTGATCTAATGCAAGAAAATTGTATACAAAATTCAAGATACATACAGGATTCAATGATGCTCACTGTTTTGCCCTGATGAAAAAAATTTAAAAATAAAAAGATTTTGATATTACTTATAATTACATGGATGTTAAGTATTATTATCATTAGCGTCAAGGGCAAAATGTTGTTTTGCACTAAACTAAACAATCACAAGAAATCTACTTAACAATTTAAAAATGCTTTTCCTTCAAATTTTAGTTTGAAGTAAGCTTTCCCAAATATCATCTCTTCAAAAAGCCATGATAGCAATCAATATAGCCCATCATTTGCTCATGTGGTGTAAGATATTAATAGGGTAACAGCATCCCAAAAAATGTGCATTTGTTCAATGAACACATCTTACCCCCTTTCTTCCAATAAAATTATCCCAATTCCATCCAATAAGAAAGAAGGCATTGCTTTTACTTCAAATTGAGGACACCCAATTAATACAAAATTCTAAGTCCTTGCACAAAGGAGACCCACCAGAGCAAACCTCCCACTATCAACCTCTCCACCACCAATAAACAATTTAAACGCAATTCCCTCACGATCCCAACCGAAATCCTAATAATTCTACTCCTCGATCCATGGAACCAATTAATATTTCAAGGACAATCACATTGACAATAACTTTTCTTACTTTTCTTTTATTTTCCGAATTCAAACCTACGGCACCATGCAGCTTCACCATATCAAACAATTGCCCTTTTACAATCTGGCCAGCTACACTAGCAGGAGCTGGGACTTCTCAGCTGGCGGCGACGGGATTTAGACTTGACCCGAGTCATTCAGAAAGGTTGGAAGCCCCATTGGGGTGGTCTGGAAGGATCTGGGGTCGAACAGGGTGCGCGTTCGATGGCAATGGGGTTGGTTTTGTGCAACCGGCGACTGCAGTGGGAAATTGCAGTGCGCCGGGGCTGGGGCAGCACCTCCGACTACCCTGTTTGAAATCACCCTAGGGAAGGGGCTGCAAATGGATTATTATGATGTCAGCCTTGTTGACGGATACAACTTGCCACTTATCGCAGCACCTAGGGTACGATACGGATCATGCAATTTTACTGGATGCGCAACCGATCTCAATTCTGGTATTATATACTATTCAACCAAAGCAATACATGTATTTTTCTAATCTGTCAGTGCTATTCTAATCTACTTCTAAACATGCAATATTCTCAGATTGTCCAAAAGAGCTTCAGGTGGTCAATATCGATGTAGACGGTGAAGGTGGAGTGCTGGCCTGCAAGAGTGCCTGTGAAGCATTTGGGCTTGATCAATATTGTTGTAGTGGAAGATTTGCAAATCCAAGCTCGTGCAAGCCATCTAACTACTCCAGTATCTTCAAGAATGCTTGTCCGAAGGCTTACAGCTACGCTTTTGATGACAGAACAAGTACCTTCACCTGCAAGGCATACGAGTATATCATTATATTCTGTCCGAACTATAACAGGTAAAGTCGACGGAACACATTGCAAGCATTTAGATCTACATCTCATTAAATTATCAGTATTCGATTCAATCATTCTTACATCTCTATGGCAATTATTCTTTAATCTCAGACCAGATTTCACTTTCATTCCTTTACCAGCTTCCAAAGCTTGTTTTTAGTAGCATCTCCTTGAGTTGATTATCTAGTTACGATTTCTTTCACACACAGGAGAACAAAGTTATAATTGAAATAAAAACTTCTTGATCAATCTCCTGTCAAATGAAATATTAAATAGGAAGGAGATGGTGCTAGTGAGGCAGACCTATAGGGGAGGATAGATTGTAGCCCGTGAAGTCCTTCAACATGTTAAATACTTCTAATATTAAACAGGTATATTTAGCATCTTTAACGTCGATAATCATTTGTGTCCCCCGATTAAAGCAATTTTCCATCTCAAACCCTTTTAATGAGTGGACCGTATTTCCAGAAATAAAAATTATGATTAAAGATATTCTCGAAAAGCTCAACTCCATAGAAGTATTTGATCATTTTCAATGCACTTTATGATATCAAGGAAAGGGTTCTTTCTTTTCTTGGCATATTTTTTCTGACTCGGACTTTTGTTGTGGTTTAGGAAAATCAATTTTTCATCATACATCACTAGTTTCTAATTATTATTATCATGCCAAACTACATAAAATTTTTTATTCAAAGTTAATCATAAGTTGACAACAAAGACCACGGAAAATATGCATTTCATTTTCTTTGGACTTTTTATGAGAACTTATTTAGCATCATTTCCATGAAACAAAGACTCTGCTATCTTTTGATTATGCTCTACAACTAACAGATGGAGAAGATCAGATGATTCCTCCATTGCCAAACCCTTACAAGGAGACGATGGAGATCTACCAAAAATTACTGATGAAGGAGAAGAAACTCCACTGGAAGATACTGATGATGGAGAACCTCCCGAGATGATCTCCTCTGCAAATATCCTTACACCTTCACTCTTCCTTCTCTTATTTTTCACTGTATCCCTCTAATTCCATTTATCTTTTGTAATAAAGAATAAGAGCACTTGCATCAAAGAAAACTAAGATCAAGACAGTTCAGTTGACATTGAGAATTGGATACCAATAAACATATGAGAAAGAAGAGACCAACACAAAAGGTGACTCAAATTGATAGAAGCCAAAGCCATCAATGCTGAAAGCGAATCAATTTCTCTAAAACAAATGTCATCAACACCTTAATTTATGTGAGATTAACCATTCGTGGATACTTCTGAAAGTTCTTTAACAATCTCTACTATTGGCAGAATATATTACTTTGGGACATTACTAAAGAACAAATTTAGATGTAAAAGCAACGGAAAAATTAACTTGTTAGAACAAAAAAGGTGTTATGACAAGCTAAGTTCAAGATGATATCTTGGCTTCATTTCACTGCTGAAGAACATACATCATATTTGAGAAAAGAGAGAAGAAAACGATATGATGAGATCCTTGAAAGACACCATATGACCGTGTGGTTTTGTGCCCCAATCAAAAAGTTTCGTTGTTGAAAGGCATTGAAGACGACCATAAAAATATTAAAAGCTAGAATCAGTAAAACAGCCAAATCTCTCCGACTGAACAGCTGAATTAAATTGAATATAACAAAATAATTTTTACACCCAATTACATAGCTTGATATTTTTGGATTGTTTAGATAGATAAAAAGATAAGACTTTGCGGCCTGCTATGGCTGCACCGGAAGCTAAGTGTAATTTATTCCAACGAAAAAGTCTACTGTATGTTACTAATGAAATACTTTATAATCTACTTGATAGAAACCTGAATTTTAACAAAATTGAAGACAGTAACTCCATTGGGTCGACCTGCATTGGTCACCTGATTACATCAATTTTTTTGGTACTATATGATGCTTTAGCTTTTCTCACAAACATTATATTGAACTTTTTGAATCTTTAGTACATTCTTGGAAAAATCCCCTCAATGATTCACCATTTTTCATGAAAATTGTAAATGTCAAAGCACTCAAATGGTCAAGTAAAAAAAACTAAACTTAAAAAATTAATTATGGATAAGAGAGGTCTCAAAATTTTTAAGAATAGAGCATGAATAATACATAATTTTAGAGCTCCAACTATAAACTGGATATCTTTTTTATTCTTGTTGGCCTTCTCACTAACATTTGGATGCCAAGTTCTCATCAACTAAGAAAGTTATTCAAAATATATATATATATATATATATATATATATATATATCTTCAAATAAAAAAAATTTAAGAACCTGGTTGCTCTTTATAAAGCTAGTCGATTGTCCATGGGTTTCCCTCTAATGGTTTTCCTCAACCTTAGGTCACCTAATTCTAAGAGATGGAATATGTTGATTATCTCTGAACCACAAAGGACTCTAAGTCACCAATTATCCACTCTCTCCACGGCCATCAACTGCATCAACTATCCTCCTATTGTTTGTTATTGTGATCGTGTTTACTTGACATCATTTTTGCTTCATACCTACCACAATCGAACATTTATCATTGCCTAATATCTAATATTGATGAAATGCATCATAATTCTATATCATAAAGTCAACATCTAAATTAAATAATTAGATGTGTGTAACTATTTTCAGTAATATTTATAATGATTACATTGCAAGTTAGTTTGATGCCATTGTAGTGAAATTCATATATATGATTGTAGAAATTTACATTATCATAGCTAGGTGCTATTAACAGACATATGGTGAAAATAACTATTTAAAGATGAAACTAGTCAACCTTTAGTGTGTATGACCAAAGCATCTTTATTTGGCTTAAATTATGATATATAATTAAATAGAGCCTTATACAAATTAATTGAACACTATTGGGATATCCAAGAATAGGTCCTAATCATCTTTAACCATCATAAGAGTCATATTAGACTATTCTCTATTATAATTGAAGTGACCATGTCATGTCACTCTACACTCACCATCCCCTTTTAGTATTAAGAAACGTCACCCTCAACTGTTTTCACCTAAAAATTTTGCTTTGTAACTATAAAGAGATGATAATTCTTTTGTTTTGCCATTATAATGAATTATTCAATATTTGACTTGCAGTTATAAAGTGTGTTACCTTTTTACACACTTTTTAGTTTGTTGTCTGATTTTTCTTCCATCTTTGGTAATATTAAATATTTTTATTAGTTTTATTTACAAATTATTAAATTTTCCCAATATCTCATAATACATCCCCACATCATCCTTGAAGCATTCGATCAATTTTTATTGTAAAAAAATAAAAAATAAAAAAAACCTTACCACATATTTTGAATATAATAAGTTTTGTATATACAAGGTCTATCATTTTACTCCATTACAAGCAGTTCCACTACATAGAAATCCTTCATAAACTATAAAGTCAACTATAATAACCTTAAATAAAATTTTTTTTTTCACAAGGTCAAAAAATTTTCAAATTAGTAAGTTTTAATTTTTACACCCTACTAGGCCCATGATGTCCTAAGAGCTCAAGTATAGTCTTGAGTTTTGATGATTATAAATCAATTAGCATATTTTAATGTAAAGTCATAAAATTAACTAGAACCTAGATATCGAATTTCAATCACTAACATGATTGAAATCAACTAACACTAGACTGGACATTATGAATCAACTAGCACTGCACCCTGATATCGAATATCAATCAACTAGTGTCTCTTTCTTTCAGAAAAATGCGTAGATCAATCATCTTCTATTGAGTGTTATCTTTCAATTTCCTAGATACTTCTCCTTTCTAGAGAATGACTATACTATTTTTTTTACTTTAGATCTCCTATTGTCTCCTTTTTAAAAATAATTACTATGTTATTTATCTTTCATTGTCTAGTTGCTCATTGTTACTTTATTTCATAGTAAAGATCAAGTATGTTATCATCTAAGTTAGTCAACATTCAGTTGCCTAGTGTTATTATTTTCTGAGGAACCTCTAGGTTAGTAGTACAATATTACTACCAAACTATTTTTATCTATGCCCCCTCCATATTACTTGTTTTAGTGGATTAATTGTGTTGATAATTTTTGATTGCATTCTAACTTTCCCCCACATATTATCCTAACTTTGAAATTAACTCCTAGACTTATCACATTTTATCACTCACTAGATCTAAAATTCTTGTTGATTTTATATTCTTCATAAATCAAGTTATTTTTCATATAGTATCCCTTGAATGACTACACTAACATACCCTAATCATACATTAATTTAAGTCCTTTTAATTTTTTTTTCATCTAAGAAAGGTTTTTAGCCACCATCCAACTCGATCCACATTAAGTTATATGGATTTATTTGAGGGGATCACCATGTAAGAACTTATCTGTAAGTCTTAATGCCATGCATCATCACCTTTAAGAGAAGACTAATGCAATCACCATTATATGTTTTACCTACCTTAGTGAGTAATCAACAACAAGATGATTAACACAACATTTAAATTTTTCATGCATTATACTGATTTCTTTGACAAATTATAAGAATTGAAAATATATATAATTAATACTTACTACTATAAAATAAACCCCATGCCTTTTTTCACTTTTGAGATTTTTCCCTTGCCCAATTTATTTGCTTCTCAAATTATTTACATAAGTAATCATTTTAAATTAAGATAACTATGTAATCATCTTTTAACATGACCTTTTACATGCCACGTATAACATAATTATCATTATTAGATAAACTTAAATCCTTTATGATTTGTTGTTAAAACTCATGTTGATTTTGTTGAAGGATCTTCTAAAGGATAATTTTTACGTTAATGTCATATTGTTTACATGATCTTTGATATGCCTTTTTTTTTCTTTTTTTGAAATATCTTAAATAACACTTATTGCATTATGTCAAGATAAAGTGAATGAAAATCTAAAGTTGTTTTGTGATCAATTTTATTTTATATTTTATATTTTTAACTTTATGTTATTTTCAAAAATATATTTTCTTAGTAAGTAGTCGATTAGGATTATTTCAGTCCCTTGTTTTTTAATTTTTGTTTCAAATTTCTTTTATTTTTATTTTAGATTTTTATTTCTAATTTGTTTTGTTTTCACTTTGATTTACAATAAAACATAATTGATGGTGGTAGTTATTTTTAAAAATACTTAAAACATCCAAATAGGATTTATTTTTAGAAACAAAATACAAAAATACTTTTAGTTTATATGAAAATAAATATATTTTTTTTAAATTTGTATAAAAATAAAAATTAAAAAGTACCAAAATAAAATTGATCCCAAATAGATCCTATGTATCATTAAATTTAATTCTATTTCAAGATATCTCTCCTTCAAAATAAACTCTCATGCTCTCAAGGTTGTGAAAACTGTACCGGACATAGATCCAGAAAATAGAGAGGTTCAACATTTAAAGGTCGAATCGGGGTCGAATCGGAGGTTGAACTGGATGATATAATAAATATTAAAATTATCTAAATGACAATTTTATGATCAAATAATCATACAATATGTGCAATTTGAGAGAAATAAATTATAAAATACAAATCATATGCAAAAAATGTCCTGCAATTTTAAAAGTTAAATGCATTAATATATAAATACTAATCTTTTTTGTAGTCATGATAATTCTTCGAAATAACCCATTGTAGAGTTTCAAGAAATTGCTTATCTAAAAAGGAATTGGAATTAAAATAAAATTAGTAATTTGGCATCAACTATATAAAATATACAAAAAAAATATAAACTAAACTAACTACAGAAAGACATTGTAAATTATGATGTAAAACACTTAATAATTAAAACTAATAAATAACAAGTCATAACAAAATTGAGATATTAATAATTCAATAAAAATGATATATAACGTATCAATAATTTTTGTTTTCTTTAGCCAAAAACTTCCTCTAAAAACTAAAACATCAAATACATATTAAAATTTATCTCTAAAATAAGTTCAAAAGAAATAGATTCTAATCAAATATATTAAAATTCATCTCTAAATATTGTCTCTTCAAAGAATCCTGCATCAAAAGTTGCCTCCTAAAGTTTGTCTCCCAATCAACTCCAAAAGCTTCTAAAATATCATGTTCAAGTGTTTCATGTCTTTCATCTATTGCACCAGTTGCTTCATGACCCTCATTAGTATCTACAAATCACACATACCAACTAAATTATTTCTTCATCTTTATAATCAACATAAGTATAATTTAATTAACTTAATATTAGTTGTTATATTGGATGATGTATTTACTCCTTCAATAATAGGAATGGCATCATCTTTATATATTTCATTTTCTAAATCATTATAATTTAATTCAGGAGTGCATTCTTCATCAACTATCCAAAAATCTATTGTCTCAATACTTGAATAATCCAATGGATCATAATTTCTTTTTTTAAGATGAAACCTATCAAATAAATATAAAATTTTAGATAAGTATCAATGTTCAAAACCTAAGAACAATAGCATAATAATAAAAGATTTTTTATAAAAAAAATATACATGTTCCTCAAATTAAGATTATAATGAACATAGATAAGATCATTTAATCTCTGGTGTTCCAAATTATTTCTTCTTGTTGTATGAATTTATTCGAAAATACTCCAATTTCTTTCACACCCGGAAGAAGAAGTTTGGCTTAAAATTCTAATAATTAATTTTTTGTAAATTAGGAGCACTAGAACCGAACATCTTCCACCATTCACCTGCATATAAAATTTTAATTAACTTCAAAAATATAAAATATGTAAAAAAAAGATAATGAGAAACAATGAAAACTAAATGGAATTATGAAAAACTCACTAACCAGGTTGCATTTCTTTGGCCATAGTGAGTACAATCGGCTTCCCAAAACTTTCTAATTATCCCCATATATTCTAACTTCATTCATTGTCAATATAGGCTTGGGACATATATCTTTATTTCTAATAAGTTCAATTAATTCTTGCATAACTTCTGGTTTTTGACAGTAATTCTCTTGATCATACTGAAAATGTGGATTTGAGAATTAAGCAACTAAATGGATACCTTGGAGGAGTTGTTCATCCCATCTTTTCTTAATAATGTAAGTATATGGCTTATACAATCTTTTAACACCTCTAAACATTCCTTTAAGTGTCTTTCTTATTCTATACATGTCATCATAAATATAACCAATAGATCATTTTTTGTCTGAATCAATAACTCACAATAATATTATTAATGGTCTTGTTATTTTTGACATGATTAAACAATCATTTCAAAATTTGTTATCCATGATGATAGAAGATGTTTATTTTCCTTTAACAATTTATGCTAACTATGAATCTACATAATGCTTATTTGTATCAAGAGCTTGCAAATCATGTTTATGATTATATACACTTTTCAAAATAATAAAAGTTATTGCAAAATGAGTAGCTCCTAGACGTACTATTTCAGTCCACCCTTGTCTTTTCCTCAACCAAGACAATAGGAAAATATAATTATAAATTAATATTGTTATCTTCGATGCCTTCAAGATCCACTACATGAGGCAAGCTACTAATATCTTTTAGAATCACATTCAAGCAATGTGCTGCATAAGGAGACCAATAAATATTCACATACTTTTCATGTAATAACTCTCCAGCCTTCTTATAATTTGCTGCATTATCAATCACAAGTTGCACAATATTTTCTGGACTTATCCACTCAACTACTTAAGCAAATAAAGAACAAAGAGTTGTTGCATCTTTCTTAATGTCAGAAGCATCAATAGAATTTAAAAAAGATACTCCTCATGAACAACAAACTAAAAAATTAATCAATGTTCTATTTCTGACATATGTCCATCCGTCAGCCATTAAAGTGCACCATGTTTCCTTCCAACAATGCCTATAAGATTCAACTAGAAGTTTACATTCTTCTTTGCAATCCCTCAATAGATTAATTCTCATCCTATGATATGATGGAAGTTCATAACTTGGTCCAATAGCAAGTATTGCATCCATTTCTTTCTGAGCAAATAATGAATTTAAAGAATTGAATGGAATACAACTATCAAAAAACTATCTAGCAATGGCCATGTCAGCTCTTTATATTGCTTCTTTAGATGCTAAAACACTTTTTAAAGATGGTTATGACAAAGTTTTGTTCTTGGAGCAAAGTAAGCACCAATTTTATCTACTTTTCTTTTTTCTTGTAATCCCTTATCATGTGTAGTTGATGATCGTGATTTAAATAGATAAGAGCCTCTCTCTTTTTCAATAATATGTTGATTATAAGGATGCACACTCTCTCTATCCTCTAGTGTATCTTGCTTTTTTTTGAGATATTGCTTTTAAATTTTCTTGCATTTGGAAGAGAATATCATGTGAAACTTTTTTGCATGGAGCAATGTTCCCCTTAACCCCTGCTAAATGTTGTTTCATTCTATTTATGCCTCCGCCCTTGCATATTAGTCCACAACACAAACACTTATACTATTTTTCTCATTAGGACATCTAGATTCACTAAAATGATTGCAAGATGGATCTATTTTCTTATGAACATTATGGGAAGAATTAGAATTTTGACTTTCAGAAGGCTCCATTCTAAATATAAAAAAGAAAATAAATGTTGAATAAATTAAAAATAAAATTGTAAACTTAAACATGAAAAGTAAAGATATCTAAGATAATATATAAGAGAATGTGCATAAATAAATTGTCAAAATACATCATATAAGAAGATGAATTACTTCATTAAACTCAGCATGAACTTATCATAGATCCATTCATATAATTTTAAAAATGGTTATATATAATAAAATCAATTCACT
Source organism: Cymbidium sinense (assembly GCA_021442155.1). NCBI lineage: Eukaryota > Viridiplantae > Streptophyta > Magnoliopsida > Asparagales > Orchidaceae > Cymbidium > Cymbidium sinense. The sequence continues at coordinate 38,434,960 of CM038233.1, forward strand.
TAAAATTTCTTGATCTTGTATGAGAGAATAAAATACATATAATATATATTACCTATGGTATTTATGAAGGGATCCATGTGACATGAGAGATACCAAGGAAAATATAAGATGAAATTCAGAAATTGCTAAATATCACCTTGAATCTTGTGGGAGTATCCGCTAGGAATGAGAAGCACTAGGGATTTGTTGTGCCACGTAAATAGTTTTAGCCGTCGGATCATAAATCAAGGGCAAAATTTAATTTTTGGGATTAAACCACCATGTTTCTTAAATCGGGACTGGTTCTCCAATTCGTCGGTTGAACCACCGATTTTGATTGGTCTCCCTCGGTTCTTTGTTTGGATGGTTTTTTGAACAATTTGGAGTAGGTACACCAACAAATCAAAATTTCATAAAGTTCTAAAATTAAATAGTTTGAGTATAAGATTTTATAAATCGATAAATTATTACATTAAAAGGAATCTACTTTGATAGTAAAAAGTAAAAGGAAAAAAAACCAATAAGATATTGGTGCAATGTTTACTATTACGAGCATCTATAAAGGTTATCTTTTCTAAGGGAATTTTCAGGCTATTGGATTTCTTTAACAAGCTTATAATCCCTATTAATTGAATTATCCACAATTATGATAGGAAATTAGATTGTTTTGATGTACTAGCTATCATTTAATTATTAATTAACGAATCTAATTAATATACTTAATAATTAATTTACTATTTAATTATCCAGATTAATCATTTACCCTCAGTTATCATATTGGGTTTATATTATTTTTTAATTAAAATTTATATTATACATAAAATAAAAGCTAAGTTCCTCTAAGTCTATATTATTGAAATTCACTTCTATTTTTTTAAGGAGGTGAATTTATGAAAGAAGCTCATTTTTGATCACATTTATGGAGCCAAAACCTATGTCATGAATGATGTAGGAGAAATAAAGGAAGAAACATTGAAGAAGATATGAATGGAGTAGAGAGAAAGGAGTACTGGAAGAGAGAGAGAGAGAGAGAGAGCGAAAAATAGATGGAGAATTAATATTTAATTTTGGTCCAGGATCTTCTCAATACATGACTACGATTTCATCTATAACTTAATGCATATAACACTTCTCTAATAATTATTGATTGCTGAGGAGAAAAGTCACTTTTCCATATAAATATATATGCAATATTTTAAATATTACAAAATTTTGTACAAAATGTGCCCATGATTAAAATATATAGTTTGAAATTGAACTCCCCTAAAAAAAAAATAATAAAACTTTTTTTTTATGAGTTGGGAGGTGAATATGATAGTTCTAAAGTGTTATCACTTATCCCCATGTGTGGCTAATTAAAGGTGGAAGAAAAATCTTATTTGAAATTATCCATTAATTTATAATGTGATTTATTAAGATAATCTATAGATGAATGATCCTTTTAGTAACTTTAAGTATAACCTTAAAGGTGCATGATAAAAGGACTGTGTGAAAAATTGACGTTCCCAGTTTAAATTATCTTTGTATGTACATTTCATTTGGAATCAATGTAAATGATTTTGTTGATTTACAGAAGTTCTCAAAGATAAGTAAAACTGATAAAATTTATTATTATAAACTTATGTAGGTTGTTTTTTTATTATTTCTACACATAAATATGCAAAAATCATTTTAAAATGTATAAGATATTTTACTTGTTCAAAAAATATCAAGATGCTTGTATAGTTGAATCGCCCATAGACTAGATTGAAGATAAGGTTCAAGTTCCTTTGAACCGAGTTTGTTATAAGGGATATGACTCAACAAGAATATTCATCTCATTATGGCATGCAAGAATTACCGTGCTAAAAAAATAAACTTAAGTAACTGATTATGCACTATAATTGATCACATAATGGGAATTGTCAAGGGATAGTCATTTTTCTTCTATGATTAACCTTGTAATGCCCAAAGATTGGGCTCATATAATTATTTTTTTTTCATAATCCACCTTGTAACACAAGAAGAGTGGGAAAAAAATCTTTTAGTAAGGAAGTATGCTTTCAAGCTAGAGGATCCTTTGCCTGGCCAAACTAAAAGATTGAATTATCTAACATTAATCTCCAATTCTCCCTTTTTCTTCAATTTCCTACTCTCTTCCCCTCAATAGTTCTTATCTATGTTGTGTGAGACCACTAACAATTCAAGATTCAACATTCTTCTATAGTGCCCTGAGCATGGATCATGCCACAAACTAGACAAAGAGCCTTGCCTCAGCAATACAACAACACAACAGAAGATGCATAGGAGATGAACTACAGTCATAATTTCATCATTCAATAGATGAATCAATTAATGAAGCAGATGATGACTACGATTAAAGAAGCATAAGAGTATGTGCCTAATTAAAGGTAGAAGAAAAATCTTATTTAAAATTATCCATTAATTTATAATGTGATTTATTAAGATAATCTATTTTTGCAAAAATGCACAGATGAATGATCCTTTTAGTAACTTTATGTATAACCTTAAATGTGCAAGATAAAAGGACTGTGTGAAAAATTGAAGTTCCCAGGTTAAATTATCTTTGTATGTACATTTCATTTGGAATCAATGTAAATGATTTTGTTGATTTACAAAAGTTCTCAAGGATAAGTAAAACTGATAAAATTTATTATTATGAACTTATGTAGGTTTTTTTTATTATTTCTACACATAAATATGCAAAAATCATTTTAAAATGTATTAGATGTTTTACTTGTTCACAAAATATCAAGATGCTTGTATAGTTGAATCTCCCATAGACTAGATTGAAGATAAGGTTCAAGTGCCTTTGAACCGAGTCTGTTATAAGGGATATGACTCAACAAGAATATTCATCTCATTATGGAATGCAAGAATTACCATGCTAAAAAAATAAACTCGAGTAATTGATTTTGCACTATAATTGATCACATAATGGGAATCGTCAAGAGATAGTTATTTTTCTTCTATGATTAACCTTATAATGCCCAAAGTTTGGGCTCATATAATTAATTTTTTTCATAATCCACCTTGTAACTTAATAAGAGTGGGAAAAAATATTTTAGTAAGGAAATATGGTTTCATGATAGAGGATCCTTTGACTGACTAAACTAAAAGATTGAATTATCTAACATTAATCTCCAATTCTCCCTTTTTCTTCAATTTCCCTTCTCTCTTCCCCTCAATAGTTCTTATCTATGATGTGTGAGACCACTAACAATTCAGGATTCAACATTCTTCTATAATGCCCTAAGCATGGATCATGCCACAAACTAGACAAAGAGCCTTACCTGAGCAATACAACAACACAAGAGAAGATGCATAGGAGATGAACTACAGTTGTAATTTCATCATTCAATAGATGAATGAATTAATGAAGTAGATGATGACTACGATTAAAGAAGCACAAGAGTATGTGCCTAAAAACTAGATGGCATATTCTCATTTCAAGTCAATGATTAAAAAAGAGACGCACCAACTATGAGAGCCATATGGGCTCTACTATCTATGCAAGTATAAGTGATGATAATGAGTCATATTATCCTGATAGTGAAGGATCTACTCTATCTGATCATGGGTGGAAGAAGAAATGGGAAAGAGAAGGAGGAGACCAGAAAATATTGCATTTGTATTAATAAAGATAAATAGAGTACAAAAGGTACATGCTAAGGGTGCACAATGCTCTGTAAATCCTACTTGAGGATCTGAAAAAAAGAAGCCTATCACTACCCACAAAATTAGTATCACCCTCAAAATAAGAAAATAGAAGAGAGGAAAGGCTCTCCTGGTGAGAGTTCTTCCAATGGAAGCTGTGTTGCAAGGTTCTACTAGCACAAAAATTGGTAGCTTGATTGGCAAGTAAAGTAAAAAAGGACTTGTTGGAATTGTTGCAATATGTCCAAAGTTTCATCTATGGATGCTCCACGTCCCAAACTTTCCTCTAGATGAGTTATTTCATGTGCTCAATGGCAGCTGAGTTTTCCTCCTCAATAATAACACCTCTAACATTAACCATCAAAGGCTCAACAATGTGCTTGATGGCAAGGATGGCTTTCATCTCCACAATGAAGGAATCCCAATGCTCAATTTTCTTACCAATAGCCATGATAGTTTCACTCATATCATCTCTCATAATGATGCTAAGACCTGCTAAGTTGGAAGGGAGAATGGCTCCATCCACATTCACCTCCACCAATCCAAGAGGGGGAGGGGACCAATGGTATGTGGTAGATAGTCTTGAAGGCTGAAAAGTGCTCCATTGCTCCTGAATAATGTGATGGTCCATGTGAATGTGGGCCTCTAGGGCGTTAGCAGCCAGCATAGTTAGGGCTCCATGAGATCTTCCATGCTTCTTTGCATTTATAGCTCTCCAATATTGGTATACAACATAGCATAAAGGCCCAGCCCATATTCTATTTTTTTTCCTTTTAGAGCTTTGAAAGCTTGAATATGATCCTAAAAATTGTTGAACTTTGGCATACGAAATCCCCATTTGGTGAAATAATACATGGTGTGGATAATGTTGGTGTAGTTCAAGGTTATATGATGCCTATCCTCCTCATCAAGACAACCCCAAGGTCAGTTTCCAGTGCTAGAAAGGTTCCTTCTATGGAGCTAAACATTAGTTGGCACCACATCCTTCAAGAGCCTCAACTAGAATAGTCTTTTCTTAAGATGAAGTTGCAGCTTTTTGAACCATTCTAGGTCATTAGGCCATCCAGAAAGTTGTTGTTTGTAAGCCCTGACAGTTAAGGTTTTGGTGATCTTTTGGTAGATAAAGTATTAGTCGATCCTTCCCAAGCACAGGGTTGATGGCAATTTATCAATCCTCGCCGCCAAAGTAATAGTAATTTTGTCAAAGTTCCAATTGTTGTCGAGTAGCAGTATGTCTAAAACCTACAATTGTTATAGCTACTCGGTGTTCACAAGGGTTGTCCACCTATTGAGAGCTCTATCAACAAGCCAAGTTTTATCCCACACATTGACATCAAGTCCATTAGCAAGTTTCCATATGATAATTCCATTTAAATTGACAGCACCCATTTTGATGATCTTCCAAGTGGTGCTATCTCGTCTAATGGTGGAAGAATTTTAGATTATGTCCCCATATATTTCCTTAAAATAAGGTATAAAAGTAAGTCATTTTTTATGAGAAAGTCTTAAGCGAACCGAGCTCTAGGAGGGACCATCCAAGCAGTGCTTCCATGGAACCCCAAACCTTCCATCTTATATGGTTCGTAGTCATCTTCCCAAGAAATATAATGTAGGCCCCTTCCACCCGAGCCTTTGCCCCAAAGAAACATCTTGACTAGTCTCTCAACATCCTTGAGCACACCCTTAGGCACCTCACTATGAGTCATGAGGTGTTGGGGAAGAGCAAAGAGGGAAATTTGATTAAGGTGATGTGGCTAGCAAGGGAAAGAAACTTGTTTCCCTAAACTTGGACTTTGTTCTTGGCCTTTTGAGTGAGTTTGGCAAAATCTGTCTTGATGCACTTCCTCATGGCAAGGAGGATGCCTAAATACTCCATCTCCTTGACTTTCCTGAACCTCATGTGTCTAGCAATTTTTTTCTTCTTCCAACCAAGTGTATGTTTGCTAAAGAGGATAGCAGATTTGGCTTTATTCATCCTTTGGCTAGTCTAATTGCAATGGTCCTGGAATTTTTCTTGCATTTTCTTGGTAGCTTTCATACTATCTTTAGAGAAGATATGGATATCATCAGCATATAGTAGATGAGAGACCTTGGTGCCATGAGGGGGAACCCAACTCCATGTTATCCCCCTCTTTGCTTGATGGAAAGAGAAAGGAGTTCGAGCACATGATAAAAAGATAAGGGGAGAGTGGGCAGCTTTATTTGAACCCACAATCAACATCAATCCATTTAGTATTTTTCCATTGAGAAGGAGAGAAAACCATGGATTGGAGATGCACCCCATGATCTAGCCAATGAACTTAGGAGGGAACCTGAACTGTTGGATGGCAAGGTAGAGAGTGTCCCAGCTCATTTTATGGCATATTCCATGTCAATTTTAACAACCATGAACTCCTGGGTAGAGGTAGATATTTTGAACTTATTGATTATCTCCTAGGCTATTTAGTAATGCTTAGATATGGATCTATTAGGCATAAAAGTAGCTTGCTTCTTAGAAACCAACTTGGGGAGAAAGCCCTTCAATCTGTTCACAAGAATTTTGTCCACCATCTTGTATATGGTCTGACACAAATTGATAGGCTTGAATTTGGATGGATACTCAGTAGTTTTACTTTTGGGGATAAGCACCACTAAGGTGTCTTCCAATTATGGGGGCATAGAACTTATGTGAAAGAAATCATTATTTTCTTTTATTTATTATTATTTTATTAATCTTTAAGATGCAAATAATTATTATTAACTCTATGACTCCATATTAAAGACCTAGCCACTACTTATTAAACTTACCATAAACTTTTTTAATTGATTGTCAAATTTGGCTAAGGAGTGCTCTCAAATTAAGCTTTGACCTATGCTGCAAAAGTTTACATTAGAAATGAATTTGTATTACTTAGAGTTTTATTTAGATTCCATTGTTTAAGCACTTATTATTTCATCTATCTAATTGTTATTTTATGTTGAATAAAATCTAACTCATGTTTTAAAGTCATTTGCATCATATTTTATATCAAATTAGAGAGCATTGTACATATTTTAAAAAACTTTTGTTGCTTGAAGTCATCTCATTTACAAAACCATTACATCAAATATGGCTCCCAAATCCACTAGTTTATATCAATTGGATAACTTCACTCATAGGGTAAATTAAATGCCCTTAAAAATAAAAATATAGTAAACAAAATGATCTAATCATAAATTTATCTACCCAATTGTAGACCTTATAGAATAGAATCCAAACTCAATCCATGATCACATAATAAATTCTAAAAACTTAGGTAAAAAGTTTATTCTGAACCCTAAAGATAACTATCCTCTAAGAAAAAAAGTCTACCATCACTATAAAAATAAAGATATTCCAAATAAACCCCAAAAAAGGTTAAGGATGAACAACTAACTTATGATGAAGCCCTTGACCCAAATAAAATTTTGATTAGCTTACCCAAATTGATGAGTTCTTTGATTAGTATCATATGGTTGACTAACAAAGAAATATATTTGCTAAAATTAAACTAATTAGCATTATAAAAATTTATTGAAATAATATCTTAGCTAAAGAGCACTGGCATGCTAAAAACTTTTTAACTTGGGCTAAAATGAAGGGGATACTTAGGACAAAATACTATCCTAGATATCATGAGATGAAATTGCAATAATAGTAAAGGAAAAATATGTACAAATGATTGAATACTTGAATATTTTTAGGACTAAGTAGTTAAGACCAATTGCATCGATTAAGAATAGTATTTAGCAAACAAATTTATTATTCCTTAGCATAAAAAAATTAGCAACTGCATATAATTTTAAGGTCCCAAATATTGCTTATCAAACATCCCCATATTAATCATAGAAGTTTGCTACTAAACCTAACATTTATCATTTAGTGTTTAGACCAATAGGGATATGATTGAATCACATTTTTAAGAACGTTATAGACATAGTTTATTTTAAGTGCTATAAGAAGGAATAAATGTAAAATCAATGGAAAGACAAAATTATGTTTCTAAATGAGGCAGATGATGAAAAAGAGCAGGATAATATAGAAAAGATAAGAGAAGGCACTCTATTTTTGGATGATAATATAGATCATGCATTAAGAGAATAGGGAGGTTTTATGAGATGTATGATTGGAGAAGGAGGAACATCATTTCCATGTGTAATGATAAAAGGTGCATGCCATATAATGATGGGGATAGTGCTATCAATGCAATATTCTCTCTTGCACTTTTAAGAATAAATTACAAACCAAAACCCCCATTACAAACCACTTCATGTGTCTTGCACAAACCACGCCTCATTACCCATTTACTTCTAGATGCCTAATACACTTTAAGATGCGTATTTATGACGTCCATGTCTGATGTGATGTTTTTCCTTAGGACAAAGCCAATATGTTATTAGGCAAACCTTAACTTTATTACTTAAATATAGTTCATTATGGTCAATAGAATACATAAGTATTCAAATATAAGAACAAGACCATAAAATTATTTCTAGTAAAGTCTACAAATAAACTAGCACTACTACTCCTAACAAGCTTACCTCTAAAATCCAACTCAAAGCTAATTAGAAAAAGAATGAAAAGCTTCACTTCATCTTGACATTTTCTATTATTACCGCCCAACACCTTCAAAATTCCACTCATTTATCTTTACCTTTAGAACTCAAGATAGAAATAGTGCAATTCAAAATTATGATGATAGAATTTTATTGATTTTATATTATTACATCTACTTCATGTGAGAAAGGTACAACTAAACTTGTTGAGTACCATATTCTTATATTGATCTCTCCACTATTGACTAAGTTTAGTGAATTATATTCATCTAACTTGCTAAATTAATTTCCTTCTATGAGAGATATTTAGCATAGTATTGATTTTATACTAGGTTCTCAATTATGAAACTTATTATATGATTCAATAAACTCTATAGAACATGTTGAGGACAAAGGTAAGTAGATAAACTACTAAAAAAATGTTTTTAGAATGTACATAGATTGTAAAACAGTAAATAAGATCATAATAAAATATGGATTTTATATTTTAGGTTAAATGGCATGTTATATCTTATTGGATCACCTTTATCCTCCAACATATATTTGAAAAGTGGGTACCCTCATATTAAAATAAGAAATAATAATGAGTGCAAGATAATATTTAAACCCATGATAGTTATTATAAGGAACTATTGATGTTGTCCTTTGGCTTATCAACTGCTCTTAGTAAATTTATGAGATTGAAAAACTCCATTTTGAAACACTTTTTTAGTCATTTACTAATTATGTATTTTGATGATATAGTTATATATAGCCCTATTGAGAAGTTCATTTAAATTACAAAAGATTAGTTTTGTAAAAGTTAAGAGAAGAAATTCTTTATATGAATATTCTTAAGCTTTATTGTATTTGTTATTAAATTCAAATCTGTTAAAAATCAATTAATTGTAGACTGGCCAACTCCCAAATTATTCATTGGTGTCAAAAGTTACATGAACTAGTTGGGGTGTTTTAATGTGAGACATAACATAGATCTTGGGAGTTTTTGTTTAGGTGATCTAATACAATATTGAGGAGTAATATACGATGTCGTTAGGTAAAAATATCACCCAATAATTGATTCAATTATAAATTTAGGACACCAACAGCTAATGACTTTATGTGTACTAGATATTTTTTTCACCTTATATGAATGAAAATAACATGCTTTAATTTAACATGGGTTATCAACTTTTAATAGAAGAAAATTGCTATAGTTAATGCATATTAAATAAATAAGTATCTTCTATGAAAATTCTTAATTAAAAAGTTAACTTTCACCCCTATAATTTCCAAAGTTTGATTTCAACATTATTGAATATAGAAATCAAATGGAATAGATCAAATAGCTTTTTGTTCAAATTCTAAGAGGGAAAGAGTATGAAGTGCTTTAATACTAGAAAACCCAATAAGCACTTCAATATATTCTATGGTTGGGCTTTATATTTTTAAGCTTGAGATTATTTTGGTTTTGACTTAATTTGTTAGAAAGTTATCACTTATATACATAGTAATATTGAATCCTATTCTATCCATGGGTTGAGGAAGAGTCTTCTAAGATACATGGAAATAAGGTTAGTTAAAATAATGTAAATAGAAATAGGTAAAATCTCAGGAGAACGGATGAATTTAATTTCTAAGTACAAAGACTAGAGGCATAGAGAAGAGAGCCCATAAAAAGTCCTCCTAGAAGAGTCCCAAATTATATTTTCAAAAGGGGTTATTACATGTGGTAAGTACAAATAAGATAGGTTGAATAGAAGTTAGAGTTCACTATATACATTCTTAAGTGAGTGGGCTTGATGGCTTGTCGCTTGTAGCTTGCCATCCTTGTTCACTCATGGGTTTAGGTTAGGTCGTCGAGCTATAATTGAAACTTTCACTAATGGTCACTCATTAGCTATGGGCGAATATGATCATTGCTTGATTCTATGTTGTATACTCTACGTTCTTCTTAACTCACTTTGCTTGGGATGAATGGGTAGCTATTCTCCTATAAATTTTGATTCATTCTAGTATTACCTCACTAGGTAATCTAGCCTTATTCATTTTGCTTATTTTGGTATACTTTTAATCATTTGATTCTTCTACTCCATTTAAAGGCAACTCATAAAAGGACAGGGAAATAGAAAGATCAATGACCTATAAGAATTTAGTAAAAAGAGAAAAGAGAAAAGAATTTTATACAATTATGAAGAGTCACATCACCTTTTGATTGGGTTTCTTTTCTAAATGCATTTGAGCTTCTGGTGGCTATAAAAAGAACCCATATCTCCTTCTGCCACACTCCATGATCTATTGTGTTGCTAATAGACCTTCTCACTTTTACTATCAAGTTTGTAAAAAAGGCCATACTTAACTGCCATGGATGCTAAGAGACCATGTGGTGACTTCGACTGTGCTACACTTGAGACCAACCTTCAAAAAAATGTGAAGAAAGCTAAGAAGTCTAAGGTGAAGGAATCTTTAGTATAGCCTTTACTTTGTTGGGCTACTTTGATGGCTTAATGGGTAATGAATGTGCCAAAAATGCACTTCAAAGTGTTAAGGTGATTATCATACTTTGTTAGACTGGAAACTATTTCCTTGATGTCCTAGATGTGTTGAGTGGGAAACTTACTTTTAATGAACAAGCATTAGCATAGAATTCCATATTCCCCCCTTTGTAATCCTTGAATACTCAATCTACTAGCCTTTAATAGGTCACCCTTACATTTTGATCTTGCAAGGCATAATTATAATAGTATAGTTCGTCTCAAGTGATGAAAGTGATCTTTTCTGATTTAGTGGGGTACATTTGTATTCCATGATATCTATATAATACATGAAGGAAACTCATCATGGAGTAGTCAGCTACCAAGTCGATGAGTGCGTCTATGAACGATCGAGACTATTCATTCTTTGGGTACATTGAGATCAAATTGGTAAAGTTAATACACAATCTCCATTGTTTGGCTTATTTTTAGACCATAATTACATTCGACACCCACTCTAGGTATTAGACATCTCTAATGAAATTCACTTTGTGTAACTTGGTGACCTCTTCAATGACTAGCTTGATGAGTAATGTGGTCATCTTCCTCTTATTTTGCTTAATAGATTGAGTATCATTGATGAAAATAAGGCAATTGCAGGTGACATTGATGTTGATGCCCAACATCTCTATAGTGGTCTAATTGAATATATCAAAGTTATTTATGATTATTTTGGAAAGTTCTACTTTATACTTGGGGAAAAGGATCAACTAACCTTCAGAACTCACTCTAGGTACTGCATGGTGGGTATCTCTTCTACCTCCTTGAGAACTTCAATCCTAGTTCTTATGACTTCTAATTGTAGGAATTCATCTTCTTTACTGAACTCATCTATGGGCCTCGAGTAGTAAACTCAAGACTAGTTGTGATTTCCTCTATCAATGATCTCCTCACCTTCAACAGGGATTTTGATAGTTATGTGGTAAGTAGACACTATTACTCATAATATATTGAGTAGAGGTAAGCCATAGATAGCATTGTGGGTAGCAAGAGCTTCCACTCTGACTAAGTTTTCCATAGCCATAAATTATTTCTTGACCAATCCCCAAGTTAAGAGAAGAGTGATCATCCTTTCAGTCTCTCTTTGTTCTCTTGAGAAGACATAAAATGGTCCCTTCGTAGATGCGAGCTTGAAATTTGCTAATCCCTACTTATCAAAGACGGATTTAAAGATGATATTAACTGAGCTCCCCGTGTCAATCAAGATACTTTCAACTAAATAATTGGCAATTATGGTTGTTATGATGGCTGCATCATTGTGTGGGTTTCTAATGGCGAGTTTGATCTTTTTTGAGAAACTTATTAAAATTGTGGTTGTAGGTGGTGCTTGCAGCATTGTGATTGAATTTACTTCTTTGGATCACATCCTTTTAAACTTGATTTTTTAGAGAACTCTTTATCGCCTCAAAAGATGACGAGTACAACATCTAAGATATAGATTGTTTATGGGGTTATGGGTTCATTATCAGTTATTATGACTTTCTTATCCTTTCTCCTAGTGAACACCTTGAGCTTTCTCACTTTAATTAACTTAACAATTGACTCCTTAGATGATGGCACACTTTAGTGGCATGGCCATGATCAGTCTGATATGCGTACTACCTTCATTGGTCATAAACTCCATTGGCTTTAATAGGTGGTGGTCATTTAATGTAATCCTTATTCTAGATGGCCTCCACTAACATGGTCATTAACACCTATGAAGGGTTGCCAGAGTGGGTGGCAGATAATCAGCTCATTAATAGTGAGTTACAGCATTTGTGAAACCTCTCCCTAGTGCTTGTGCTTTTCGTCGCCTTCTTTTGTCTAGCCTTTGTGTTTGAAACCTATCTTTGGGCAACTATTATGAAGGAGATCTCTTCGTTGAATCCTTGTACATGTCAACAGTGTTGGCTAAATGATTTCATTATATTCCTTGGCCTTCATATGTTTATTCTCCAACTCTAGTAATTCAAGGAGTGGTTTAGGTTGTTAAGGCCCAAGAACAAATCTAAAGGGTCCCTCTCGTAGACCTTGAGTGAGTGTAGCCTGGGAAACTATAGGTTCTAAATCTTTAACCACTAGCATCTCTTGCTGAAAGAAAGTGATGAACCTTCTCAAGGACTTGATATGTTCTTGTCACATCCATTGGAGAGCTCGAAAGTTTTTCAATGATTTCTGAACACTAGCGAATTGCATGGTGAATATTCTATTAAAATCAACAAATGAGGTTATAACCCCTATTAGAATGTACGAGAACCACCTAAGAGTCGACTCTTTGAAGGTAGTGAGGAAGATGCGACACTTTATTGCAACATCCAAATCTAGTAACGATGTTGTTGACTCTAAGTAAGCTATGTGATCGATTGGGCCTGTCCAATCTTTGTATGATTCTAGATGTGGGATCTTGAACCTATGTGAGGGGTGAGCTTTAGCGATCATTATGAAGAAGGCATTATTTGATTGAGGCTACTTATTCTTCATGTCTTCGCCTTCACTCTCATAATATGACTCGTCATCCAAAATGGGGGTTCAAACAAAGCTCTTCTATCTTAGTGAGTTTGACGAGTCACGAACCCCATAAATCCCTCAATCTTCTTGACCCTTGGTTCTTCATAGTGTGCTTTCTCTATAGCCGCCTCATGAATGATCCAATCTTCCATATCCCCCTAGTCTTATTATGTAGCAAATTATTGGGCATTCTACTTCATGACCGCTGGGCAATCTTGTGCTAAAGGTTCTACTTTCCTTTATATCTAACTTATGGTTCTTTATCTCATCCATGCTCATTGCACTAAAGAGATGTTAAATCCAAATCTATCCATGAGTTGAGGAAAAGCCTTTTGAAGGACTTGGAAATAGGTTAATCAAAATAATGTAAATAAGAATAGTGGAAAGAATGGGAGAATAGATGAATTTAATTTCCCTCTAAATTTGAGTATAAATACTAGGGGCCTGTAGAATGGAGCCCAAATAAAGTCCCCCGAGATGAGGAGTGCCCCCCTTTTATATTTTCTAAGGAGGGTTATTACATATGGTAAGTACATAAAAGGTAGGTTGAGTACAAGTCAGAGATCTCCCTAACTCGAGGTAAGTATGCCTAAGTGAGTAGGGAGCTTGATGGCTGGTCAAGGGCAGCCTGTTGTCCTTATTGACTCATGGGTTAAGGTTGGGCCACTAAGCTATACCTATCCTCACTTTCCTTGATCACTTTCTTATTGTGGGTCAATATGTTCATTGCTTGAATCTATATTGTATACTCTGCATCCATCTTAACTCACCATTCTTGGGATGAATAGGCGGTTATTCTCCTATAGACTTAGGTTTGTTCCTGTATAACCTAGCCAGGTGGTCCAACATAATTCATTTTACTCATTTGGGTATACAAGTATAAGTTTGGAGAATGGATTAAGAATTAAGAACTTAACCCTATAGTGAAAATAAATAATAAGGTACCTCAGATCTTTAACTATAAATGCTATTGACATATGCTAATAGGTTGATCTAGTCTTCCAAGTGATAAATAAGACTCATAAGCTTATTCTTTCAAAGAAATTAAAGTTTATTGTAACTATCTTAGACTTATAACCCACCTAGTAGGGTAGCCAACTTACACCACATATACTTCAAAGCCATGAGTCAATTCTTATAAAATACATGTTAATTTTGGTTATTATAAAATCAAGAAATGGTCTAAGAAGCTCAAGTCACTCACTATGTTTAGGATTATAAGGTATTTCATGCTTCTAAGTAATGCATAATTTATAGATTTTATGTATTTCTTTTGGACACATTGAGTTCATTTTTAGGCCAATGGGTATGTGAATATGCCTATAATGGGATGCAAATAGAAGTAATCATAGGTTAAATCAGGAAAGGAGGAAGACTTCTCCATGAAGAATTATCATACTCAAAATCAAATAGCCCCTTATACGCAATAGAAGAAGGACTTTATTCAAGATAATTGAGAACGAATATGCTTCATGGTTTTTATATACAAGGGTTTCTAGTCATTATTATTGTTTAAGCCTTGGGCTTTAATTATGAGAGGATATGAGTTATTTAAATTTAAAGTTTTAGTTATTCACTTGGTCGATTTGAAAAATTATTTTATCCTAAAAGCCTACCATATAAACTAAGTTTTGAGAGTAATTAAATAATATGACTTCACAGAAATAAACTTATTAAAAGCATATTATTTTGATGTGCAAATAATGTAAACACATCAAACAAATAAAATTAATTTCGAAAAGTTGGCTTTTGTGAATGTTAGTTACTTAAGATGGTGAACATTGATTATTTTTTAAAATTATGAGTACTTATTACTCTTTTGAATTTGTTTAAAATTCACATAACCTTATAACATAAAGAAATATTTCCTTAAGTCATGGACATCCTTTAGAAAGCATCATAAAATTTTATTTTTATTTTATGAATTACTAGTTCTTACTAGTTAAATACTTTTTAAGAGAAACTTTAGTTCAATAATATAAACCCCACTAAAAATATATAAGAAAATTCTTTAAAGTCAAGGAATATTATAAAATCATTCTATAAATATTAACAGTGATTTTGAATTAATCTAGAATTTTCATAAATATTTAATTGTTTTAATTTTTAAAAGTTTAAATTATCTTATTGTTTAGAAAGTTAAGACATTTTGTAGGAATGTTTAGAAAGATGTATATACATATCCATAAAAAAATTTTTCAAGACATTTAGAGATTAATTAGATTTTCTATTAATTATTTTATATATTTTAGTATTTAAATTTCAAAAAAAAAGGTTATTATCTAAAATAATTTTAATTGAATATTTTATGTTTATATAGACATATAGAAAGGTTTGAGAATTTTCTAAGTACTATCTAAATTACTATGAATTTTTAGAGTTAGGATTCCATTTATTGAATTTTATATTAAATGATAAATAGATTTTATTTTAAAATCCAATTATGTTGACTCAAACAACTCCAAATCTAATGAAGTTATTTTCCAAGCATCGGGATGACTTTTAAAACATCCCATGAGCCTTTGGTAAAATTTTATAATTAAATTTAATTTATTTTTATTTTAATATTTTTATTTAGTCATCTCTTATGAAAAGTTCAACTAATGCCAAAATAATTCCAATAACCCTGTAATGGTTTCATTCACTTAGAACAACAAGAGGAGCATTTTAGATCATTTTTTGTATAATTTTAATATTATTTAATTTTGTAATATTATATTATTATTTATCATGTTATTTTTTTTATGATTTTATAATTTATATTGCATTGATCCAAAATGTTAAAAAAAAATTCTAAGGACCACTATTAACCTTTCTAAGGTTCCATAGAATTTATAAGTCATTCTACTTTAATTTTAATTTTATATGTTTTATTTAAATTGTTTAAAAAAATTTCGTCTAATAACAAAAATATTAGAGATTTAATTTTACTTTTAATTTTCTCTAATCTAAAGTTTACTTAAGTTTTATAATGATTTAGTTTGCAATTTAAAAAAAAATTGTTTAATTATTCATTTTTTAAGTTTTAATGATTTAATTATTGTATTTATCAATTAATTTGATTATATTTATTATAATATTATTTAAATTGATTTAAATCAAGATTAGATAGCTCAATAATTGTTTTGAGGTTCATTGTTTAAGGTGGATTCAAATGTTTCTTCAAGCATTATTTTGGGTTTCAGATAATTTTAATTATTTTTATTTTTCTATTATTAATTTAAATTATTTATGTTAAAATATTTCTGTGATATTTTTAACAATTTTACTTTAAATTATGAACATTTTAAGGTACCTTCTGTGAGAGTTTTATAAGGATTTTACCTATATATTGGGGATAATTTTAGTATTTCAAATTTTGAAGTATATGTAATTGATCTAATTTAATTTATAAAGTTTAGGGATTTTAACTAGATTAGGTTGCTCTATAGATATTGAATCATAAAAAGGTTTCTTTTTTATTTTTTTAAGAAAAATAATTGATTTTCTATGATATTTTAAAAGCTTATATTTATTTGACTGGCTTGCTCATTGTAAATGATATCCTATTATTCAATTCAAGCCTTTGCACATGACAAATAGTCACTGGTCCAATAAGGCAAGGTCCGTAACATGTTGATTCCAATGTAGAAAGCATATGGGTTAAGGTGATCAAATGCATGGGTAATAGATTATGAGCATGGATCCAAAATCTTAACTACTCAATTATCTAATGAATAAAAGTCATCTTCAAGATCCAAATAGAGATGATAATTGTTCATTTAGTTTTCATTAATCTATGCCAAAATAACTTGGTTAATCACAATCTATCCAGCCTAAAATCTTCAAAATATGAAGTGCATGGGATCTATTGGTTGGATTCTATCATCTTGTATTCACTTCATAAAGCATAAGAACCTAGGACTCTTTCTAAATTTTGTAGCATTTACCACACTTGGGACTCTTGTCGAGGGTAATTGAAGACATGAAAACCTTCCTTGATATGATTTGATTCTTTAAACAAGTGGTTTTCAGTAGCTTCATCATTGATTGCCTTAATGACCGAACTACTGCTATTGAGGAGGAGAAGAACTAAAGTCCAAACTATAGGGATGCATTAGGAGAGATGGGTTGGGTTGATAAAATTTTTATTTTGAACACCACGCAAATCTTGGGGTTACTTACTTAGACATCATTAAGGGATAAATGTAATATTTTAAAAGATAAATATATTACCCTATAATAGATTCAATTACTTAATAAGTACTCTTAAAGCTATTGGGTCTTCAATATACCAAAGGGTTTTCCCATCAAGTACATGGAGAGGTAGAATAGGATTTATTTTGTTGTAGGGTTCATAGTTCCTTATAAGGGCAAGCCCCTATAGTTAATTGCATCTTAGGAATGAAAGATCTCTTCCCAAGAATACTCTCAATTAAGGAAATAGATCTTTATTTATATGGATTTTAAAGTTTGTCTTAAAAGGATAATGATTTAGATATTCAAAAAGGGAATGGTCCAAGGTAAAAGAGTTCTTTTGGTGACAAATAAAAAATGCTTTAGATATTGGGATGCCTTGTAAGCACTTCAACTAACCTACCATTGGGATTTATAATTTTGAGTCCAAAATTATTAAGATTGAAATTGACATTTTATTAGAAATCTAAGACTTAGATTCAAGCAACACAATAATGTAGAAATGCTTAGTAGTTGAAGACTTACTCCAAAAGGATGTTTTAGAACTTAAGTCTATAAATGCTCCTAACATAAGTTAGAAACTCAACATAATGTAAATTTTCTAAAAATTATCATATTTTTTTCTACTAGAGGAGAAATAAATCTATCCCCAACTCTTCTAAACTTACAACCTGCCTGGAAGGGTTGCAACCTAACACCACCTAAACAATTTTTTTAAAAAAATATGTGTCTGGTCTTATGTATGCAAGATGGATAGGCTATTTCATTTAGGATAGAAGCTAAGAGCCTAACTCACTCCCTGACCCTAAGATAATGTTTGGTATGTCATGTACCTAACTAATGCAATAAATTTCTTCTTTTATTTATTTACTCATAATTCATTTTAAGGCCTTGGGTATATAATTCATGCCTAGAATGATATGTAATTAGAAATAGTCATGTCCCAAATCAAAAGAGAAGGCACACTTCCTTAAAGAAGGGTGGTCATCCTCAAAGGCTAGATGCCCCCTTATGAGTAATAGGTGAAGCGCCTAATATGGTATCGTGTTTCATAAAAGTGAATTATTTCTAGTTACTTTTAAGTTGTACCTTGGGCTTTAATTAATATGAGGTTATGAGTTCCTTATTTTATGTTTGAGTTATTTAAATTTAAGTGGGATAGAAAAATTATTTATTTTGCGAGCCTAACATTATAGAAATTTTATCACAGAAACACTCCAAAGAAAGAAAACTAGAAAAATAGATAATTTTTACTGCACGGACAAAATAAATCAAGCCAAATTAATTAATTGAATAGGCTAATGTGACTAGGTTTTGCTGCACACCCCAAAATAAAAGGAAAATAGGCAGCCGAGCTCTACCCTTATATAACCCGACCTAGAACTAAAAGTTTATATATAAGGATCTTCTTCTAAGATCGTCACCTTTTTTAAGGACCTCCATGGGCTTCGCAAGGGATTACCAACTAGTAGAGTCAGCTCCTATTATTCTTATACCCCATAGGTCCTAACCTAATTTTAGGCTCAATTACATCTAAAATTTTAAAAATAAATTTCTAAATCGAACATATAGAAAATAAGAAAATATGCACAGTACACTGGCAATTATAATGCAACCATACGGGCTTAGCATTAGTTACTTGCTAGCCCACTTGTCTTATTGAGCTATGCTTAGGGACTTAAGCATACTTGCAAGCAAATATCATTTGTATATTTATTTATTACAGTAGTCCCTTCTAGCACAGCCCACTGCAGAAAATATTGTTAGCCTAAATAGAACGTCTTACCATCCAGATTAATGGGCAAACAATCCTTGCCATCCAGTTTAAAACATTACACCACTAAATAAGAAAAATATTTCACATTATAAAACATCACAAATCATTGGCTTAACCTAAATCTAAGGTCAATAACCTAATAATCTAGTGTGTGAAAAAATGGACCTGTGTGATATGACTTTACTAAGCCTTTTTATTCAAAGATTGATTCATTTTGATTTAAGATTTAACATTTCACTTTTCATAACTTTGCTTCATAGGTACGTATCATTTATAAACCAGAAGTTTGATGTATCAAGACCTCCTTCGAACTAGTAGCTCTGCAACATCAGGTGTCCAAACTATATACCATATAATTGTTAATTATGAAAAAAAATTATTTTCATTCATTTAATTTCTTTTATTTTATTCTGAGAAATTTTTTCAATTTTTCATTGTGTGATTTAAATTTAAATGATTTAATTGATTTGTGAGTTTACTTCTATTTTTAATTCCATTTTATATTACAGTGGAATTTAAATTTTTAAGAATGAAAAATAAAATAAATTCGACTTTGGGTGGAATCCATCATATCCAACATTCTAATAAAATGATAGCTTCATTCATTCTAATGAGTCAAACTAAGATTCTTAGTATTGAATGATTAAATTTATTTGACTTAATTAATTTTACTTATTAATTTTACTAAATGTTTCTTAATTTAAATGAATTAACTTCGGGGATGTTTGGTTGCTTCAAAAAAGGAATGTAATGTAAAAGGAATACAATGTAAAAAAGGAATGCAGTGTATTTAGATTACTTCAGCTTGTTTGGTAGAAAATTCTACAAATACATGAGTTTTTTTTTTGTTTGATAAAATAAATATAATGTAAAGTGTTTTGAAGGTTTTGGGTGGTGACATACAGCTAGTGCGAGATGGCTGTGGCGACTAGCAACCGGGCGGCGGCGGTGGTGGGTAGGCGGTGGTGGCGGGCGGCTTGCAGGTGGTGGGCAGCAGTCGTAGCACTTTACATTGACCAGTATATTTGGAATTCGCCCATATTTGGACGAATTCTAAATATACCAAAATTTAACCTTTTGATGAATTCTAAAAGCATTACATCACTTTTAAATTACATTTACTTTACTTTGCTTTCTAACCAAATAACCCCTTAAGTAATTTGTAATTAACTTATAATTCAAACTCGATTTACAAGATATGATTTTATCATTTAAGTGATTCATTATACCTTAATTTTTGTGACTTATTAACTTATATATTTTCCCTTCTTCATTAAGATTAAGTTTAATGAAATAATAAATTTTAAAGTTTCATTATTTAACTTAATTCCTTTAGGATGACAATTTATTTATTAATTATAACCTATGGAACGTAAACTATATTGGGCTCCAAACTTATTTTAGGTCATTTTAACTTTTAGGTTAGTTAGATTTAATCATTTTTATTTGTTATTTGGAATTATGTTAATAATTTAAATGGATTTATTGAATTTCCATATTAATGAATTCTATATTTTAATATAAAATTCAGAGGTTGTTTAGTTTTGAATTTTAATTAATTAATTGATTTGTTAGGAATTTATCAAATTAATAACTTAAGATTTAATGAAATTTTATATTATTTCTTTTCATTAAACCTTAAGTACATAATTAATTACTATTCTTAACTTCAGAGGAGCAGGAGATTTTTCTTAGGTATTATGATATTAATAAAAATGTTCTAAATTGATGTATACATTTTTAGAATGTTTGTAATTTTTTGATTTATTATTTCATTTAAATTGACCTAAACATTGGAAATTCAACAACTTTTAATCCAGATGTCATTCAGCTTTGAATTGTTTATGACACGTGAGGTTCTTTGCCTATTTAAATTCCCTGAAGTTTCACCTTAATTTGATATATAGTTCAGGACAAATTGGAGTTTTAATTACTCCAATAAAGCCTAAATTTAGCCTAAATTAGAAAGAATTAATTAAAGGTTTTTATTTTCTTAAATTCTCTTTTGGAAGATAAATTCATAGAGGCTTTATTTTAATTTTTTAAGTTTTAGTTGATTTATTATGATTTTTTAAGTTTAGATTAATTAATTAATTCAATTAATTATCTAGTTAGGTCATTTTGGGGTTCATTAAGTTCGAGAGAGTTCTAATGGTATTTTTTGGGTTCATTGGTGTTGATTATGATGTTCTAGGCTAATTCAATAATTTTTTAGATTTTTTTAATTTAATAATTTTTATTTTATTAAATTAAGGCCTATAGCATGAAAATTACATATTTATGAATTCAATTTCCAATATATCTTCAAAATTATATCTAGGGTGTGTTCAATTCCCCAAAGTTTCAAATTAATTAGATTAATGATTTGGATTTAATTTGAATTTGATTATTTTTAATTAAACTCAAATTAACCCAAAAATACCTAATGAAAATAGGAGATTTTGCGTTTAATGGATTATCCTCACTTAGATGAATCCATAGAGCCTTTATTTATATTTTTTGGTTGAGTATTTTAATTTTTATAATTTTCTAAAGTTTTAAATATTTTTTGCATTTTTTTAATCAGGGAAAGCCCAATTTTTCTATTTAATCCTGTCAACATAACATGGCCCTAACGTGGCACTGCTTTTCATGTGGCAGCACGTAATTGGGCCAGCTGTATTCACGCAGATCCAACACAAACAACAGTAGGGATGCAAAATTCATCATGATCGTCGGATCTTCAATTGGACAATCAAGATTTCTTCTCTGGTTTCCTATATAGGATATAATCAATTCATGTAGCTTAATCACAATTGTCCATTCATAATAGAAGGAATGGATGGTAGAGATTATGTCTCCCTCATCGACGATAGAAATAGAGTGCCATCCATCGAATTCCTGTAATCTCTGGTGATCTAAGAAGGGAAGGTGGATAAATTTTATTACTAATTAATCATGTATCAATTTTAGACACATCTATACGATTAGATCTCACTTGAGATTAAATTTCCTTCACAAAGGACCAAACTAACTTCAATAGAAGGTCAGGTTTGAGGCATACCTCATCGACAGCAATCCTCAACGGTGGGAACATTTCAAATAGCTTCATGGGGATGTGGCGAGCTTCTAGGTGCAAGAAATTAAATTTTCTCTTTGCCAATTTCTCTATAGGCCAAGCTCCTCCTCTTTTCTGGCGGCCTTGATCGAATTCGGCTTACCAACAACATGGGAATAGGGGAAAGGGTGGATTCTTCTTCATTTCTCTTGGGGAAGGTGTGTGAATTCTCAAATTGGCTTGAGAAACTCTCTCTAGCCTTTTCCATGAGAGGCCAAGAGCAATATGGCGAGGTGTTTCACTTTGGTTTTGCTAGGGGTGATTGCCACCGTAGGAGGCTACTCCAAGGGATGGTCAACTGATTGGGAACACTCCAAACTAGTGAGGATGAGGAGTGGAGTGAGTGCTTTGGATTAAGGAGAATTTATCTTCATGCTCAATCTCACTCTCTTATGGAATATTCCTCTTTTTTGGACTGACTTGAGGGCTTCTTATTCTCCTAAGTTTGGCTACCAACCTTTTTAAACTCATTATAGAATGAATTTAGGTGAGTTGGAATGTGATTAGTATAGGTTTAAGCTCGCATTCTCACATTTAGTCCATTTAAGTTTGACTTAATTTGGTTTAAGCTATGTGTGATAATTGTTTAATATCCATTGATTTAAATTAGAAATTAATTATTTAAATAATATTTAAGATGATTTATGAGTCAAATAAACTCATTTCAAAGAGAATTAAGGATAAATACCTAGGGTTAGTTTTCACTTAAGCATTTATTCTCCTTGGTTTAACTTTGTTTGTTTCATTTGATGGATTGGATCTAAGTTTAAGCTTAAGTATTTAGGATGATTTGGATTAATAAATTTCATTTGAAGTGAATTTTGAATTTAAACCCACTTCGACCCATATAGGTCAATATGGGTTTGATTGGGTCAAATGATCAAATTGATCAAATTAAACCCTATAATTGGTTAAATTATATCTCAAGATGATTTCCAAATGATTTGGATATTTAATATGGGTTAATTTTAGTTTAATTTGTATTTAGACCTACAATGGTCCATTTAAGTCTATTTAGATCAAGTGATTTAATTAACATAATTAAGGCTTTATTGGATTTAAATTTCATTAGATTTATGTTTAAACAAGTTCATTTGATGATTTTGAGTCTTTGGAATAATTTAATTATTCCAAAATTTTTTGGGTTGATCTTTGACTTTGTGGGACCCACATAAGTCAACTCTATATCAAATGGTTGACCAACTTTGATCTTCATTTGGATTTAGTTTAAATCCATTTTTATTTATGTAATGACTTTATGCTTTTCATTTGACTTAATTTTAGTTTGTTTTGAATTTATTTGAGTTTTTTTAGATTGAAAATTTTGAGTTTAGGTACGTTAATTGGGTTAACTACCTCAATTACCTAGGCTCAATTAGATTTAAGTTCAATTAGAATGTTTTTGATTCAGTTATTTATTTAAATTTAAGTTTTGTTTGGATTTACCTAATCTTAGAAGGCTTAACTAGGTCATTAAGTATAGTGTCCTAAATGCTTGGATAGGAAATCCCTAATCTAAGATTAAGTATCCTAATTAATAGGATTGAAAATAATGTTAAACCTCATTCTAAAATGAGGTCAAAATGGGTTTCTTGGCTTGATGAGATAGGGTGATAGTGAGAGTTCAACTTGAAAAAATATAGGAAGAGATAAGCTCACCTCGAGTAGGAGAGAACTAAGAAAGCTCAAGAGGTGTCAGACTTATAGTTCATGTGAAGGAGGGCGGTGCCATGCATCTCTATGGTATGTAGTCGAGAGAGCGAAATGGGGACATGATGTTCATGTGTTATGGAGTGATATATTCTTTTTTTTTATGCAAGAGAGTGAAGAGATCATAAGAAGGGAATTTTTTTTATCAATCACTCATGAATGGACATGCCTTGATATTATTTTTTTTACGGAGAGACTAGTTGGTTCTAATTTCACGTGAATGGAAGGATGGGGAAGATCTTAGCTATGGTCTTCTTTTAGATTTTTTTTTATTTGATAGGTATAGCCTAGTATGGACCTTCACGTGTAAGATTTATATACACACAGACATAATGTA
Source organism: Cymbidium sinense (assembly GCA_021442155.1). Taxonomy (NCBI): domain Eukaryota; kingdom Viridiplantae; phylum Streptophyta; class Magnoliopsida; order Asparagales; family Orchidaceae; genus Cymbidium; species Cymbidium sinense. The sequence goes on from CM038233.1 coordinate 38,459,250, forward strand.
ATTTAAAAATAAATTATTATTTGATTTATCTTAATTTTATTTAATTTAATAAACATGATAATAGTAGTATTATTAATATAATAATAATTATATTATTTAAGGATTTTAATTAAATTAATTTAATTTTTAATTAATGTTTTTCAATTTATTTACATTTTAGTTTAAAATAATTTTAATTTCAATTTGATTTAATTTTTAATTTCAGGAGTTTCAATTCACTTTTTCTATATGGGCCATGCTTGGTCTAATTCAACATTAGAGATTGATTTCATTTAGTTGATTTTAATTTTAGTTTGAATTTTAAATTTCATTTAGTTTGATTTAGCTCTGGATTTAGTGTCCACTTAGCCACTATGGATGTGTCTTAAGCATGTATATGGGGAAATTACTTTACTATAATTGAAAATTAAGTGCTAGGATGGAACCCTTTGGACTATGAAAGTGGATGTGTGTTAGACTCACTAAAAGTGCAATCAACACTAGCAACTTTCGATAAATGCTTTTTGAAAAAATTTAGTACCATTGTAGCTCCAATTATTGACATCCTACAAAGAGATAATTTATTGGACTATAGTGATAATGAAAGTGATGTAAAACAACATATGATAATTTGTATTAAAGGAGCTTACCTTTTACATAAGAAATAAAGGAAAAAATGTAATAAGATATCATCAATATATAGAATGATGGATTATGAAAATCAAAGCAAAAGCCTAGGATCCTCAAGATACTCAAGAAAGTGATGTCTAATAATATTAGAGCCCAAGTAAGAGTTTAGTTAAGGCGCTTTATAATAGCCCAATCACGATCAAAAGATATTTTATTATTTAAACTTTAGATTATGTAGATTCCTTAAGTTGTAATTCTTGAATTTGGAAGCATGTATGAGCTCACCATCACTAAAATTATGGAAAATATAATAAATTGGTCAAGATGATTGTCACCTTTCTCCATTAATATCCACCCACCCCTTTTTTTGAAATATTTCTCACTTTATTTCTTGAATCATGATAATTGTAAACCTTATAAGTACTACTAGTATGTCATGAAAATTTTTAATCTTGGAATGATAAAATTACTTTAGAGATTTTTCTTTTTGCTAATTGCTGGCGGCCTAACTTCCATTCAATGGTGGCATTGATCTTTATCTTGTAAGTGCTCTATAACCCCCTCTCAAAACTTATCTTAAATCATTCTCACATATCCTCTTATATCTTAATTAGTCTTTAAGCTAAGCCATTTATCATTTAAGTCTTAAAACCCACTTCAAAGTCTTCCATAAGGATCACGACACAAATTAGGTGGACAACTATTTAGTTTTATTCATTATGTCATTATAACACTTTAAGCCACATCAAAATCAAGTTAAATGCTCCAAAACCTAAGTTCACATCTTGAAATAACCTTCCACCATAATTTCATCTCATTTACACTAACTTAAGTTTTTTTCTCAAAAGAGATTTTTTAGATTTTCCCAAACTATCCCAATCTATACTAGTTTTGGTCTTCCTTCTACTACTAGATCATCATTCTACCAATAAATTTAGATCATAAGTCAACATCTAAGCTATCCATAAATCATATATATAGTCAAATAGATCACTTAAAACTATTTTTTAAGTGATCTTCCATAATATCCCAAACTAGCTTATGTTAGCCTATTATTCAATCCCTTACACAAAATCCATTTATACTCATGACATCTACACTACATAAACTCAATAACTATTCCAGACCTTCAAATCAAACCTCACGTCCATTTTTCATCAATTATTCCCACCAAAAAAGTTTCCCACCACCATCAAAATGCCATGAAACACAATAAAATTATTATGACCTGTTGACATGTCGTAGATCTCCTTGACTTTAATAAGACATATAAAGTAACTTGTGATTCTTCAACTATTAAAATAGAACATGCCCTGTGATACGAATATCAACCATTGGCTTTTTTTTGTGAAAAAAAAATAAAATGATGCAAGATAAGATATTCGACTTATGATAGAGAATTCTATGTCATCACTCAAACACTTAAATATTAAGGACATAACCTATTGCATAAAGAGTATATACATAATATAAATTAGCATGCTCTAAACTTCATTAATTCCCAAACAAGGTTAAATTATTTAAATGCTAAAAAGGTGAAATACATTCTAAACTGTTCATTTGTGTATAAATATATGCCTATGGTAGATTACATAGCTAGAGTTTCATTATCTAGTGTGTCACTAATAGTTACTTCTTTAGAACTTCAAATCCTATGTTTTGATAGTTTGAAAGAAGACTAAAAGGTTTTCCCTTATTTTTATCTTATTTATTTTGAAAATAAATTCCAACACATGCCATTTAATAGCTTTTTTATGATCATAAATCATTATCTTCATATTGAGGGTTGTGTATCATAAGGACATCCATAAGAGAAGTCCTTATTGTCAAGCTTCATATTGAGGGAATATTAAAAAACTTTGAGAAATTTCATGTTATAATTCTAATAGATAACAAATTTTATTGACCTTCCTTAAATAGAAATATTATGAGAGTAATGACCCAATGTTTTACTTATAGAAAGGCAAAGGTTACTTGACATAAGTATTAAAATTTTGTGGCCTTACCCATTCCTTTTAGACCATGTGATGTTCAATAAGAAGATTATAAAGATTTAAAATATAGTGTTTGTAATTTTGACTATTGTATTTTTGTTGTGTAAATGTGTTATTGTAATTTGCAATTTTTGAAGATATATATATATATATATACATATATATTAAAAATATAAATATCAAAATGCAAATTTTTACTTTTTAAAATTCAAAATTTTGAGTCTTAATTCTTAAATTTATAAAGATGGCAAGATGCCTTATAATTTCATTTTTAAAATTTATTTGAATAATTAATTTTATTTTATTTTGGTTGGTCATAGAGGATGTGGAGTGGTTTTTCATGGTTGCACATATGTAACCAGCCTTTTGTTCTTATTGATATTCTTAGAATTCCCTCCATCCTTCCCTCTTTTTGTACATTTTTTATAGAATTTTGTTTTTATTTTATTTTAATTTTTTTATTTTTTTTGCTATGTAATTAAGTATTGTTGATAATTTGTTGATGAATTGGAGTCAATACCAAGAAGAGGGGAGGCCTGGGAGCCTTCGCCTTAATTTAAAGGAACACTCTTTCTACTTAATCGCTTTGCCTAGTGATTAACTTAAATTTTTTCATATAACCATTATTGATTCTTATTGTGATCTTTATAGGAACTATTTTTGTCATTAAATAATGATTATTTTTATAATTTATCCTAAAGAAATATTCTCAAAATTAAGTAATGAAGCTTGGCCAGGGATTTTTTGCAGTAAGATCTAATCTTAAGGTAGCATTCAATAAGTTGGTCTAAATTTATAATTAGAAATTCTAAACTAAAATTTTCTAGAGTTTTCACCCTGTTTTCTAATCTTATGACCAATTTATAAGTCAAATTTGCCAAATTTGTTAAGCGGGATAAAGTGGATAATCTTTAACCTCATCGTGATAAAATCTCTAAAGAATGTTAAAATTATTCCAAAAATTATAATTTCTTCTAGAATACTATTAAATATTTTGAATTAAAATTTTCCAAAGTTTAAAATATAAATGGTCAGTATTGCTATTATTAGATCCACATATGTCTGTTGAGTAAAGGAAACCCTCTTAAGCACTTAAGAAGTAGGCCAGGTCTAAAGAAACTATGAATAGAAAGTAAAGTAAAATAGCCACAAAAAAACATAAGAAATTCCACTATCTCTAAAGATCAAAGTACAAGAATCTCTCTCTCTTCCTCTTTGAAAAATAGTGTAGAAAGTAGTAGAAGTACAAGAGTACTAAAAATCAGAAAAGAGCCTAAAGGTCTCCACCTCCTAAAAAATCTCCTTTTTATAAGATCGAGGGGTGGAGAGATAGGGAAGGTACATATCAACTAAGTCTATTACATAGAAGAAAGGACTTGCTCCTTGGAGGCGAGTGTTACATGTCCAGTGATGAGTCGAGAAGTGTTATTGTTAGCATTCGTGAGACAAGTTATTTGATGCATATCTGGCAGCTATTGCTTGCATGTGGGTGAAACTTTATGTATTACGAGAGTTGTTGGATACTAATGGCTTTGCTTGAATGATCTCTTCTCATGTTCTCCTTGCTTGGAGTGAGTCTTCATATATCCAATCCCCTAATTGGGCAAATTTCTTCTTGTATTCACCCTACTTAAAATGAGTCTTTATGGGTGAGTGATTCACTTGTATAAAATAATATGGGATTTACTTCTACCAACATCAAAATTTTTTTATAAAAAGTGATATCTCTAGGACAACCAAGGAATCACCTTTTGAAATAATCTAAGATATAATCCAAAGAAGCATATTGACCAAGTTAGAATGCCTACTCATGCATTCTAGGATTCACCATATACATCTACATTTGATTTCCATAGCATTTATAAAGATATAATGAAATAATTAGAAATACAAAATAAAAATATGTTAGAAAAGAATATAAATTAAACATTTAAGAAATATGATGTAGGCCATAATGTATTGATATGCATTTGACTTAAGCAGTTTATTTCCACAAAATACAACAAATTAAAAATGAGAGCATATGGGCCATTCAAAATTGGCAGAAACCATGTTACTAATGTATACGTCCTTAAATTGTCTCTTTACTTATTTATTAGCCCCATTTTTATTGTTGAAGATTTAATATCGTTTAAAGTAGTTACTAAACCTCTAGAATTGCAAGATAAAACTATTGTAGGAGATGAAAATCACTTACATGTTCCTACCTAACTTACATTTTTTGAGATGGAGCACATTATCACAGTTGAGATGCGATCAGATCAGGATGCTACCCATGGATTCTTAATTAGGAGAAATAATAAGCCGCCAAGAGAGGACAGATGGTTGTACCTAACTTTGTAGAAGACCACATTCAAAAAAAACTATTTAGAGAAGAGTTCATTGAATGCCCCTGTTGGCCTCACTTTTAGAGTGAGGACTCAGTCTCCTCTCCTTAGATTTAGGAGTCTTCTAGACACTAGATTCTCCTTAATCATAAGACACTTCTAGCAATTAGGTGAACACTTAACCTAAGCCTAGAGACTTAGAATCATAGGATTAGGGTATGCCTTAGGATCATGGAAATTTACCTTGTGTATAGACTAAAAATATCCATACTTACCTTCTTAAGCTAAAGCAAATCCCAATCCAAATCAAATCCATAATTGAATAATCAAATCAACTAAACCAAATCAATCCTTCCTATGCCATATGATTCAAATCCCATGGACTTAGCCAAATTCTCTCAATCTAAACCAAACTCAATTAATTTTCTCATAAATCAATTAATCCTGCAATCATCATCCCAAACCTAAATTAAATCCATAGTTGAACAATCAAATTAACCAAACCAAATCAAAATAAATCAATCCCTCCTAAGCCACATGATTCAAATCCCATGGACTTAGCCAAATCCCTTCTATCTAAACCAAACTGAATTGATTTTTTTATCATGAATCAATTATTTCCCCAATCATCATCCTAAATATAAATGATATCTACAATCAAAATCACCTAGGCCAAAATCAATTCAATCAAACTTAACCTAACCCATTTGACCTGAAATATTCAAATGAACCAAAACCCATTTGAACCCAAATCAATTACAGTCAAAGCTATAAATCATTCATAAATCCATATATAAATCCAACTAAACTCAATTCAACCCAAAATCGATTCAACTAAGCCCAATTAGTCCACTTGACCTAAAGTGACCAATTTGACCTATGTGAACCAAATTCCAATCCTACCTAAATTGGATTGAACCAAACCTGCCAAAACCTCCTATGATGATCATCAATCATCCTTGATTGGTCAATTGTCATTAATTGGGTCAAATAAAGTCAACTTGGTCATTTGACCAAGCCAACCCACTTAACCTACATGAATCAAACTAGCCAAATCTCAATTCAAGCCAAATCAATTGAAACCTATGATTCACATCAACCTCAGATCAATCTTTGAACATGACTTGATTATCAATTGAACCAAACCTAACTCAATTGACCATTTGACCCAAGTTGACCCAATTTGACCTAAAAGACTAAATTAGGTCAAATTAAAATCTAACCCAAATTGATTACAACAGATGGTTTCTAGTTCATTCCAAATTGATTGTTGAACTTGACCAAAACCTCAACTGAACCCAATTTGGCCAATTAAAACCAATTGACCAATTTAGCCCAAATTGGCCTAAAGGGTCAAATTGGCCTAAATCAAATTCAAATCCAAATTAATTGAAATTGAAGCCTACAATCACCTTCAATTGATGAACCAAACTTAAACCAATGCCTAACCTGAGCCAATTTCCAATTTTGTCAAATTGGTCAACTTGACCCATTTGACCCATATGAACTCAAATGAGCCAAAATCAAATCCAAGCAAAATTGACTCAAACCAATTGAACCAAAACACTTCAAATCATCATTTGAACTTGACCCAAGCCTTGGTTTGAACCAATTTGACCAATTGATCAACTTGACCCAACATATACCAATTTGACCTACATAGGTCAAATTGAGCCAAACCCACTCAAACCAAGCCCAAACCCAATGTAATCTGACCCAACCCATCCTAAACGCACCTCGGGTCAACCCAAAATTAAGCCAACCCGATTTGAACCCAATCCAATCCATTATCTAATGGCTAAAGCTCCCCCACATCGGATCATGCCCAAATTGGCAAGTCAACTCCCCCTCTTTTTGCTCAGTAGCCACCCCATACCTAAAATAACACTATACTTACATGGCTAACCCAACACCACATGGGCTAAGTCGGCCATGGACCAAGGGCTCACCTCCCAACACTAGCTGAACCCAATGGGCACAAGGAAGGAGGGGACTACCTTGAGCCACCAACCAGGCCTCTAGCCAACCAAATCGAGACACATGGGACTGACCTTGACCTTTCCAATGCCCTGAGGCAATCAGATGGCCAAAATGGCGACAAGCCATTTGAGGGGGATATACCCCCCCACCCCATTTCTTCTTAATTGAGAGACATTCGCACTCAGACAGTTCCCTAAAGCACTCTCAAAGCCCCCAGAGCCTTCCCGACGCCATAATCCACCAACCTAAAATAGCATAAGGTCTCCCTCCGTCCAACTCCACCAATACTCAACCAAACTCCGATTAACTTCACCTACACCTTCCCCTACCTCCATCGAGTGAGAACAAATCTTCTCCTAAGCTCCCCGACCACCGGAGGTACTACTTCGATCAAAGTCCACTGAAAAAGTGACGGTGGTTCGTCCATAGAGCAAACAGCAAGGAGGCATCATGCGAGCTACTTAATGGAGCTTCGCCTCATCCAAGAGAAGCTACCTCAAGCATTGAATCACTCATCTTGAGCTCCGATGATGTAATTTCTATTAAATTGAGCTTTAGGCAAATTTTTCTAAGCCTTTTCAAAGGAAAGTTGTATTTCATGTGAATCCGACTGGTAGATTCCTTGGGATCTTCCTCGTGATGGTGTGGTTCAATCTCATGACAATCCGAGCTCTGGTGAGCTTGGATCGAGTAGGGGAAGATGGACTTTGTCCGTCTCCCATCGCTCGGGGCACGATAAGTCATGCACCATTCATTTCGTGTGACCAGAATGGACAGTCGTGATTAATCCATTAGATTTATCTCATTTTAATCCTTTAATCATTGCAGGATTAATAACCACTGTCCGATCTTAGATCGGACGGTGGGAATGAAAGCGCATCCGCCGCAAACCACATCAGCGCTGACTCGAATGCATTTAAGTCACCTATCCCACAATGCCACATGAAAAGCGTGCCACATCAGCGATCCGCATAGCGCTGATGGGATTAGGCTTAATTAATGGGTTTTAATCACTGAAACTTTGAAAAATCATAATAAATTGTAGAAAAATCAAAAAGTACAAATAAATACTCATTTAAAGGTAATTAGAATAAAATAAATTTAATTTAATATTAATTAACTCTAAATAATAATTAAGGCTTAATTTAAGTTTAAATATAAACTTTATTAGCTTAATTATACCATAATTTCTTGAATAATTAATTCTAAACTTTTCATATTGATTTAATGGGATGATCTCTATCTCCCATAAATTTCTTGAAATTTATTGCTTGGTTAATTAGTAAAATTAATCATTTGAACCCTAATTACTCCTTTAATTAATATAATGATTAATTAACACTTTAAATATCAATAAATTAATTAATTGAACTCACTAATCATTATTTAATAGTCAATGGGATTAAGATCCTTTTCCTAGGATCTTTTTCTAAGTCCATTTTATTTTTAAAAGGATTAATTAATGTATAAATCAATTAAAGGTTTAATTAATCAATTTAGTGGCTTAATTAATCAAATTGAAACCATAATCACATCAAATAATCAATAATGAGATTAAGGGTTCCTCTTTATGTGTTTAATAACATAAAGACTCTTAAGAAATTATGATTAGCCCATAAGAGTGGGAAAATTATAAAAATATTTAATTAGATTTTTTAATTTAATTAACCTATAATTATGAGCCATTTGCATTAAGTCCTTTTAGGAGCATTGCAATTTTATTTTGTCACATGTTCATATCATTTATGGTTCATAATTAAGTGGTTAATCAAATTAAAGAAGCATAGGTATAGGTGATTAATTGATTTAATTAAGAATCTAACTTAATTAATTCATAAAATTCACTTAATTACCTTTCTTAAACCAAATCAAATAACCAATGTGTGAATGGGATTAAAATAACAAATGATAAGTTTCCCTCTAAAAGTTAAGCAAAATCCTAAATCATTAATTAATAATGAATTTTGGTTATCTTTAAATGAGTTTATTTAATATGATTGTCCTTATGAATTAATTTAATTGAATTAATCATGTGTTTATATTTAGTTATTCCTTTTCAATCACTTTAAATATTGTATGTCATTTTATTTCATGCTTTCATTCTTTCAAGTTTAAATAAATCAAATGAATGTTGTTTATGTAAGCTTGCTTGTATTGACTTAATTTAATTATATGTGTGGCTACTATCACTATTAAATCCAAAACTATTTTTCAATATTTTTAAATGGATAATAACATTTGTAGTGATAATATTTATGAATATATAAATGGTGCATGTGCTTATAGCTTAGGTATGTGAAGTAAAATCCTCTTTCTTTCTTTTATATATTGATTTACATAAGCTTCAATGGTAATGAGTATATAGTCTGCACATCCCAGGTATATGAGGCTTTAAGTAGCCCCACGGAGATCATTTGATTACCTCACTTCTCTGGTTAACAATGACACGTATCTATTTTATTCATTTTTATGCATTTTGATATTAGAATTTGGATATAACTTTAATTCGTATGCATAAATAATTCAATCAAATAATACAACTTTGCACGATTCACCTTTTTCTAATTATTTATACAACCATATGTACTTAAACAAGCAAGTATATAGTCTGGATATCCCGAGAATACGAGACTTTAAGTAGCCCAAGGAGGTCATTTGATTACCTTACTTCCCTAGTTAAAAATGACATGAACTTGTTTATGTATTTATACATATGCATGCATATGTGATTAAAGAAGGGGAATCCCCGTTTTTAATTAAAAAAAATGCATGCATCCATAATTATTTGAGTTATTAAATTGATTAATCATGGGATTTGGATCTTTTTTTCCTATGTTCATGTATGCAAATCTACATGTGTTTGAATGTTAATAAGTATATAGTCTGGACATTCGAGAAATACAAGGCTTTAAGTAGCCCAACAAAAGTCGTTTGATTACCTCACTTCCCTGGTTAACGATGACACGTACTTATTTTATTTCATTCCTATGAATTTTTGTATAAGAATTTGGATAGAGATTTAAATTTACATGTATTAAATAATTCAATCAAATGAAACATAATCTCAAAATGTATGCATTCACCATTCAAGTGTGCTAAAATATGTTGTATGTATAGTTATACTTAGGATTGAATCATGTGCATGTTACATGTGATGGAAACGAATGAGTTGGTATATGTCATATGATATTAATTCATTACTATTAATCCTAAGATGCCTTTCACATTGGATAGGATTATTTAGAGTTAACATAAACTTAGGATTAAAAAATATTTAATAAACCATTCTCTAAAGAAAACTAAATCATAAAAATGTACTTTAGAAAATAGCTTAAGGTAAAGATGAAAGAGGGTAATCCTTTTTGCTCTCTTTATAATACTTAGGTGTTAGGCGTAAATCAAATGAAACCAAATAAAGCATAAATAAAAATTCACAAGTCAATTAAATAGCTTGAAATGAAACCAACATTTATGTTAAATTAAATCTCTTTCATACTTAGAAAATCATAACCCTATTATTTAGTAAGACATACCACACAAAGCCTTAGCGCACACTATAGAACTAAGTCACCACTTATAGTCCTAAGTTAGGATGGTGCATGATGCGATTTATGTTTTTATTTGTGATGTAATATTTTAGACTGGATGTTAGGGTGTATGCTTCGTAGACTAGATGTTAGACTGCTCTTAGTTTAGTCATATTTTCTATAGGGGATTGTGCTTAACGAGATGCTTAAAAATAAATATAAATGCTCACTTTATAGGTTTCTTAAACCCCTAAGCATAATCTAAATTAAGACAGGTGGGCTTGGTTACCCATGTGCAGGGTGCTAAGTCTAAATTATGCATATAACTGCTTGGGATTGTATGTATGTTTAGCTAACCTCTATTTTGAAGGTGTAGTTAGATTTACTTTCCCTACATTAAATGTAATTTTTTTAATAGGAATTGTGATTAGGTGCTATTGGGGATTAGGATGAGCAGTGACTAGAAGGCTTTGTCTTGAGAGGCCCTATGATGCCTTTAGAGCACAATCAAATCAAAGAAGAAGATAGAAGAATAAAGAAGTAAAGACTCCCATAACATATATTCATTCAAATTATTATTATTCTTTTATATTTTGGGTTATAGAAGGGTAGAACTTGGCTACCCATATTTTCTCTATTTGGGTTGTACGGTAGTACTCGACCGCACCAGTTATTCTTTTGCGATTAGTTTATAAAATTGCTTGATGTTATTTTTAGACTATGCATTAGGATTGCATGATCTTCATAATTTCTTTATGATTATGTGTGGCCTAGATGCAATAGGCTCTTAGGATAAAAATAAATTTTTTACCCAACTAATCACTCTTAACTAAGCTTTAAAATAACTCACAATCTCTTCATAAAGCCTAAACTTTAAACAAGATAACTAAAATATTTAACAACCACTTAATTGTATGTTGTATGTCTCACATCATCCATGCAACTTGAATCCTCTTATAAAAATAGCCCTCCATCTTTACACAATAGGGACCCTTGACCCATGAGAGGAACCCCTGATAACGGAGCTTCACCCTCTTTTTCTCATGATTTAGCTAAAAATTAATTTTCATCTTGCATTTAGGCATATAAAAATCCCAAAGCCTTTGTCTAAAATGACTTGTCAAAATAAAAATTAATATTTGTAAGATTTTGCATTTATAGATTAAGTCATATGCTCATACCACTCATGCTTTAGTCTCTTAAGAAGTGGGTTTATGACTTTAGCCTCTTTCAAATAAAATAACTATCTTAACTATCTTGCAATCCATAAGACTATGCTATATAATTTTAAATTATAGGAGGAGTTTGCTGGCAGTCACTTCAGGTGGTTGTAAGTCCAAAGTCAGACGATTTATCCTCTCTTGTGAAGGTAAACCCTTATGTCCACCTGTTACTCAAATTTAGATTGTACTTTAGTCCGTACTAAAAATCTATAGACTTAGGATCTGAGGTAGTTGTTTCCTTCGGGCTATAAATATAAATCCTCACCTCCTAGGAATTTTCACAACCTTATGTTGGTGGATTATAAGCCCTAACAATCTAACAAAAATTTAACTAAAATAAATAAATATTTTCACCTTCAAATATATAAAACCCAATCATATGATAGACTGGAATGCTCACTAAGCTTTCTAGTATCATGAGCATTCCCTACTGATTTTTTTTAGATTCTAAAAATAAGTCTTCTCCTTGAGCTTTCCCAATTGACTTTCCAAACATAACCAATATTTTGATAATCTAGCCTTGAAATCTTTGGAGATAATAATTGTCTACTTTAATCAAGAGTATTCTTAAAAAATATCATTTCTTAAGATGTAATTAACTATGGAGACTTTCCTCCATATAGAATTTAAGAATCCTACTTAATATAAACCCTGCTTTATTCATCCATATAAAGTAGGGAAAAAATCTCTGGTACATTCGAAGACCTATCATGCCTTAGGAGTCCTTATTAGGTGATTAGGTCCATTGTAGGGTGATGTCTCTATCTTTCAAGATAGTTCATCATACTTCAATGTCGTACCCGATCACTTCACTAAGTTTCCACTATAATCTATGTGGTGTCCCCCCACATCCAAAAATAAACACCATAGATTATTCTGGCGACTAAGCTTGGGAAAGTTCCTCTATCTCCATCTCTAGTAGACAATTATCATCTCCAAGCATCAATAGTGGATTATATTTTCGTATAAGCCCAAGACTGTCTTTCTTTTCATTGGCCCTTTGCTCATTTCATTCTTAAGCAAGGTAGCTGACATCCTTTATGTTCTAGGACCTCACTCTCATGTAGGTCCTAAGACTCTTATTGGGTCCCCCAATAGATAATAATAAGTCAATTAAAGAAAGGAGATGATAAAATATAAATCAAATAGAATTTGGAACCTCTTACCACTAGCTTGGTGTAGCAAGGTTCATTTCATATTTGACAAAACTTCAATAAAATCTAAAGTAAAACAAATAGAATCTTTTATAAAAGTTTTAAAATCTTTTTAAAGCAAAATCATGTAAACTTTAGTTAGCATAATACAACTGGCTAACTGAAGGCTCTCTTATAAAGCCAAAGCTAAGTAAAATAAGATAAAAAATTTTCAAATCCCTTTTTCAAATAATTTAATTGAACCTCATTTAGCATACCTAAATTTGCTAAATGAGGGTTCCTCTTTTCAAAAGTAAAACAAACCTCTCTTTCAAAAATAAACATATTCAAACCCTCCTTCAAAAATTAACTAACCCCCATTTAACATACTTAAATTTGTTAAATGAGAGTCCCGTTTTCAAAATAAAAACCAAATATACCTAAAATTATTTCAAACAAAACCAACTACATATAATATACCCAAATTTGTTAAACGTGGGTCTCATTTTCAAAATTAAAAATAAAATTTAACATCCAACAACAAATTGTACTCCACTTAGCATACCTAAATTTGTTAAATGAGGGTTCCCTTTTTCAAAATCAAGACAAAATCAAGATAAACAACATATGATTGAACTCCATTTAACATACCCATATTTGTTAAATGAGAGTTTCATTTTCAAAACTATACTAAAATAAAAATATCCAACACACATTTGAACTTTATTTAACATACCTAAATTTATTAAGTGAGAGTTCAATCCCCAAAATCAAAACAAACCACACATCAACATACAAATAATCAAACACATAAATGAGCTCTATTTAACATACCTAAATTTGTTAATGAGAGTCTCATCTTCAAAATAAAATCAAACTCCAATTACCAACATCAAACATATATTTGAACCCTATTTAACATACCTAATTTTGTCAAACAAAAGTTCCCCTTTCCAAAAATTAAATCAACAAAAAATATCAAACACACAATTTGAGCCCCATTTAAATTACTTAAATTTGTTAAATGAGAGTTCTTATTTTCAAATCAAATCAAACCATCAAACAAATAACAATCTAACCATTAAGATAGAAAGCTTTCAAAAATTTTAAATATAAGATTGAACCCCATTTAGCATACCTAAATTTGCTAAGTGAGGGTTCCAACATCAAATTCCAACAAAAGAATACTACAAATATATCTCCAAAAGTCTCTCCAAAATAAATGAACCACATTCAAAATACTTAAATTTGTTGGATGTGGGTCTCAAAATCAAAATCAAGTACAGATTCAATAATCTATGGCAAAGTCTCTCCTCTACATTTATAAATCTTTCCAATATAGTGAACCCCATTTAGCATATTTAAGTTTGTCGAGCGTGGGTTCAATTTCAAAAATCAAATCAAAAGCAACAATTAAAGTCAAGCAAGGGTCTAATCTAGTTCTTTTTCAACAATGTAGAGATACCAGTCTAGTTTCTCCCTTTACTCATTCAGTCAGCTTCAATCATGTCTTCTAAAAAGTTGATCTTTTCCTATGCTTTGGGTGTGGATTTGACCTTGGATCAGGCCATACTCACCGCTACCCCTGTGAACCAATTTTGACTTAGCTTTGAGCACCTCAAAGTCACATGTGCCCTCACCAATGTTAGCAAGGAGGAGGTGGAAGGCAAGAAGCCACTTCTTCATTTTAATGTGCAGTCTGATTTTGAGTTTCCCTCGGTGAAGAGGAAGGTCGTTGTGGTTATTGCACCCCTGTCAATGTTAGTGCTAGTACAGTGTCAGTCCTAGTACATTTTGTTGCCCCTACTACAATTCCAGTGAGGGCTAGCATCGCATCTGTTGTTCCCCTTGCTCTGAAGGGAAAGGCTATCTTAGCTTCTAAGATAGTCACTTCCACCTGAGGTTGGTACTAGCTCCCATTCAACCCCACTCATTAAGGCTCAGTGCCAAAATAAGAACCACAAGGCCAAGTGGCAGTATGAGCACGAGGCAAGGAAGATAGACGATGCCTCTCATGTTGCTGAGGAGATCTCCCAACTTGAGACCTCTCCACTTCCAAGTGGTAGTAAGTTTCACCCCCTCTTAACTTTAGAAAGAGAGGAGGATTACTACAGGATTGCTGCATCACCCCCGCCTCTTGCAGAGTTTGAGATACTAGCTAGGAGTAGGAGGAAGCCCTACACTAGCCTACGATATGTTCTTCATCGAGTCGGCAGAGCCCATAGACTCTCAAAGTCTGGCATATTATATGACTTGAGGAGCCTGATCCCTAGGAGTGTCAGGGGTCAAATACACAGAGAGAGAGCCATTAAGGCTAGAGTCACTCCCCAAGCAGGAAAGCGAGAGAGGAAGAGGTACACCAAGTAGTCGATGGCCTCTGCTTTGATGGACTTTCTTGATCAACAAGATATTAGACTCGATTATTTTGACTGTATAGTTCTAATTGGCAACATCAGTCATAGGGAGAGATCTTCGGTAAAGAAGTAACTGGTGTCTCCACCATCACACCACTCCACATGCCATCCATCCTCACCAGTCTAATTCCCAGCATCCATAGTCCCTGCCAAGCTACAAAAGCCCCAGTCTGGAGAGAGACCCTCTCCTTTGGTGATTCAGCTATGACCCAAGGATCCTACTCCATCTATTCCACTCATTGAGTTGAGGTTGAGCTCCCCTGGTCGACCTTCCACTTCAGCTATGGTAAAGAGGGAGTAGCGACCTAAAAGTGTCGTGGTTGCCCCACCTTCACAACAACTGGAGGAAGAGAGGGGAGGGGACACTGACATAGTCCCCATGTCAGTTTAGCTAGTTAGGGAGTGCACCCCATTAGCTCAGAGTATTCAGTGCATACATTATGCAGAGCTCAGTCCAGAGGTCAATCATTCACCAATCTATGTTCCGATAGAGCAGGGTAGAGTAGATGATCATTCTTTGGATGATATTATAGAAGACTATCATGTAGTGATTAAGCAGTCGGGAGTGACCATTCTAATTAGGAAGAGGGTAGAGTTGACTTCGGCCCTGATGAGGATGACATGTTGGATGACTTAGCCGAGTCCACATGGTCGACACTTGAGGATCCCTGCAGAGGGAACAACATAGCAAGGAGGGTGTTGTAGTTGAAGAAGGCGACACCTCTCACTCAACTGAACACCTCCTCCACCAGCTCAAACAGAAGGATGACCATATAGACAGGATAGCGAAGAGGGCTAAGGAGTTGATGGCAATAGTTCTAGCAATGCAGAACCCAGCCCCAGTCTCACATCCTTCCCCTATGGTAGCCGATCGACCAGAGTTGGTACATACCATTGATCATCTTAAGTGCACTCCTATGGATGACGATGTTGGTAGCTTCCATAGGAAGGCCACGGATAGCATTTCCATGCATGAGAAAAATATTAAACAAATGGTGGAGCAGCAAGTGAAGAAAGCATTGGTGCAAGCCCGGAGGAGCTCATCCATTCCAAAAGGTAGACCTTACCCTGAGGAATTCGATCTAATTCAATACCCCAAGGGTTTTGTGTTGTCATCCTTCAAGATCTTTGATGGTAGTGGAAACCCACAGTAGCATATTGCACATTTCAAACCTGGTTGTTGCAACACCGGTGGTAGTAATGCACCTATCTTCCGTCTCTTCATCAATAGCCTGTCAAGTGGTGCATTTGATTGGTACGTCAAACTGCCCAATGGTTCGATGAAGACCTTTGCTGAGTTAAAAAATATCTTCATTAAGAGATTTACAGGAGCTTAGCAAAGGGTAATTGTAGGTGACCTCATTCTAGAGAAATAAAAATCCAACAAGTCCCTTATTGATTACATTCTCAGATGGAGCAATCTGAGCATGAAATGCGGACCATAAGTGTTTGACCAACATGCCATTGAGATTCTGCTTAAGAATATCCATGGCTTGGTCACCTTCATTCTTAAGGGCTTCACCATCAAAATATTTGAGAAATTAGTCAACAAGACAGCTAGCCTATAAGAGGAAGCCAAACAATCACCCTTCCTGGACCAATCATCTAGGCCCAAGCCGTAGAGGTGTTTGAGAAGAAACCCAAGATAGTTATGTCAATGGGTAGAGGGAAGCAGCCAACTAGAGTGCTATATGAGAGGCCACAGGCTCAGCATCCTCCTTTGCCACCTCCTCTTCCACCACCACCATCACCGCCACCGCTGCAGACCACACCGATATCCATATGCACCGCTATGTAGCTAATTTTCACCTAGAAAGATTATGCAAGCCATACTCATTCAAGAGGGACGTAGTTAGAAAAATCTTCAAGAATATCTTGAAGAAAGTTGATTTTCAGCTACATGAGCCTAAGAGGCTAGAGGAAGTTGGCAAGAGTGATGATCCTAGATATTTCCCCTATCATAGCATGTTAGGCCATGTCTTAGAGGCCGCATCACTTTTAAGGATTGTCTTGAACATAGCTACAAGTCAAGAGCCATAATCATCCCTAAGGAATACTTATTAGAATAACCATCTAGTTTTGTTAGAGTAATCCTTAAGGATACTTCTGATCCTCTTAAGACCAAAGAAGATTGGGATATTTTCTTATCTCGTACCTTTAATAAAATCATTTCTAATATCAAAAAAATTTCTTTGCAGCTGCCTAAAATAACTCAAACCTCTAATACCAAGGAAGGTTTACTAGTTATAAAGGGCAACTCGGGGAAGGTGGAAGCCCAGCAGCAGTAGCAGGCTACCACACTTGCCTGGGATAGATCTATAACACAACCATCATCCGACTCCAGCACTCCTTCCACCATTGCAGCTACTACCTCCTCTGGTAGCTCCTCTTCTACTAGCTGCAGCATTGTATCTACGAATAAGGGCACCAAACCCCTCGCTCTGCTTACTTTATTTGATTTCTATCATGTACCTCCACCTAAATTAAAGAAATCAATGATGAAAGTTAATTCCAATTATATTCTTACTACTTTTAATGCTCTTGATTTCATTCTCATAGAAACATCTCCGAGTCAAAATAATAATAATAATAGCTCAAATAGTTTTTTTCCATTCCTCTCTAATTCAGAATCATATTTTCCTTCTCTGAATCAATCGAGTTCACCTCCTGAGAACGACTTGGAGTCATCCGAATCTGAGGATCTTATAGAAGAAGCTATAGGTATATCTGATGAGTAGGTAGAACTTTCGACAAACTCATCATTCCAAGAAGTCATTGAAGTCAACCTACGCAGTGGCAAAGATCTACCTCCTAGGATAGCACCTCAGGATAAGAGTAAATAGGTTATTAGTTCCAGTGAGTAGATAACCCCTCCACAAGATGATCCACCTATGGATATGCTTGTGGAGGACCATCCTAGAGTTGATTACAACATCCTAGCACATCCTAGAAAATTGTGAGTTAAGTTGAGCATATATGATGCCCTTATCTTATCCAAAGAGATGGGGGAACCTTTAGTTAAAGCCTTGCATGATCCAGAGATATGTTTAGCTCATCTGACCTCTATCGAAGAGGAAGTACACCACTCAAAAGACATCTTAAGAGTTACATTCAGTGATTGAGACCTAGTTCTAGGGATATCGAGCACAACCATTCTCTTTACATTATAGTAAATGTTGGCAAACATAGGCTCTCTAGAGTTCTGGTTGACCTAGGTGCATCATTCGACATTATGAGTTTAATAACCCTTGCCTATTTGAGGATTAACATCTCTAAACTCTAAAAGGAGATAATGATGTTGAAAGGATTCAATGAACAAGGCGGGAGGGCCAAAAGCTCTATAGTGTTGCCATTAGAGATAGATGATTGGAAGATTGAAGCCAAGTTTCACATAATAAACTCAGATATATCTTTCAATGCTTTGCTCAGACCGTGGATATATGAGAATAATATGATTCCATCTTCTCTACATCAGTGCATCAAGTTCATTAGAGGTGGGATTGAATACTATGTCAAAGGAGATCTCAAACCATTTATAGTTCACGAGGTTGGGATATATGGGGATGCGGCCTACTACCTCCTCCAATACAAAAAGGTCTATTCTCATGAACATAGTAAAAGTCCCCATGTGGGTGAAAAAGAAAATAACAAAGAAAATGAAATTGAAAAGAAACGGAAGTGAGAAATAAACTCATGGGATGAAGTAGATCCTGAAATTGGATTTCACCCATAGTTCGTTACTCCATTCAAATAAGTGGGAAGGATGATCTGACCTCCACCAGAATGAGGAAGAGGCAAGTCCAGATGTAATCCCAAGGGTGGAAGACTTCCATACCTACCACCCACCAAGAGACTTGTCCCAGCTACCAGGAATACACCTGTTATCCATATAGACATAGAATCTAGTTCAGATGATGAGTCCTATATAATTAGCACACTGGCCAGCTCTTCTAAATAGCAAACCCCGTTGGAGGTGACACTCGAGCTAGACAATGATGAAGATCAAATTCCCAAGCAATGCATAAGTGTATCCAATTCCTCTCTATGTGAAACTATTATGCATCAATTGGGAACCTTAGCTCTAACATATCTTTTCTCATAAAAAGTTGAGGATTTCGTAGTTAAGGAAGCCCCTAAATCATCCACAGCTTTGAAGATTCAAAGGTTCTATCCTGAAGCATCATCCTTAAGTCAAGAAGTTGATGAAGAACTTGAGGATAATTCATATAAAGATTTAATAGAATTACCTTTTGATTGGTACTCGCCTTGTGTTCATAATTTAGCAAAGACAGGATTAATTCCACATACATGGCCTAAGTACATGTCAAATTACTTCGAAAGGATATAGAACAACAAATGCAAGAATTCTCAATCAAGACCAAGACTAAGATTTGATACAGTAGGTCCAGTTGATGATGAAGATTTACTTTCTAGTCATCACCAACCATTTGGAATCTAATAGGTTCTTTTCAAATCACATTAACTCATATGATGAGGTGTACTTAAAAACTTTAGATTACCCAGATGATTTCCAAGTCAAAGATGCACCGCTAGAGTTCAAAGAAGAAATCAAGTCAACCATTAACGAGCTCAAAGAAATTAACTTGGGAATTGAAGAAAATTCACATCGACATACATCAGTTCCTTGTTGAATGAAATTGAAACCAATGACTTAGTTAGACTACTCATTGAGTTTAAGGACTACTTTGCATGGAGCTATGAAGAGATGCCTGGATTAGCTCCTAACATGGCGGTCTATAAACTAGCAAACAACTTGATGTTAATCCTATCAAGCAAGCTCCTAGACACATACAATTAGACATTGAATAATAAATCATTTCTGAAGTCAAGAAACTGATCGATACTGATTTCATCTGGGAGGAAAAATACCCCACCTGGTTGGCTAGTTTCATCCCAATTAAGAAAAGAATGGCCAAATTTGTATATGCTTCGATTTTAGGGATCTAAAGAAGTCATGTCCAAAAGATGAATTTCCACTACCAATATCAAAACTGATGGTGGACATTACCTCATCTCATTTAATCTTCTCTTTCATGAATGGTTCATCCAGATATAACCAAATAAAGATAGCCCCTAAAGATGAAAGGAACACTGCCTTTTGAACCTCGATCAGAATCTATTGCTATAAGGTCATGCATTTTGGCCTTAAAAATGCTAGTGCCACATATCAGCGGACCATGACTCAAATCTTCGACGAACTCATTCATCATCAAGTTGAATGTTACGTTGATGATCTCATGATCAAGAGCAAAGAAATGGAAGACCATCTCTTTAACTTGAGAGTAGTTTTTAAATGTTTAAGATAATTTAACCTCCAAATTAACCCCCTGTAGAGTGCATTCGAAGTAGCTTTAGGAAAATTCCTTGATTTGTTGTCCAACACTATGGAATCAAAATCGATCCAAAGAAGATCAATGTGATATTAGAAATGTCACCCCCTAAAAGTTTAACTCAACTCAGATCATTCCAAGGGCGATTGGCATATCTAAGATGCTTTATATTCAACTTATTAGAAAGATGCTAGCCATTCTCAGTACTTGTTAAGGACGTCAAGTTCAAGTGGGATGACAAGTGTCATCATGCCTTTGAATATGTAAAGTACTACCTGAGGATGCTACTAATTCTAGCAGCCCCTATCTCGGGCAAGCCTTGATACTTTATACTGCAGCATTAGATGACTTCCTTGGCACTTTGTTGGCTCAAGCCAATGATGAAGGGAAGGAGAATGCACTCTACTATCTCAGCCATCGTCTAATCCTTATTGAAGCAAATTATCCACCTATTGAGAAACATTACTAGCTTTGATCTTTGCATCCCAAAAGCTATAGCATTACATCCTTTCTCATAAAGTGAACTTGATTTCTAGAATCAATCCACTACAATATCGCATGACACAACCGACACTATCTGGATGGTTAGCACATTGGTTCATGATTCTATCACAGTTTGATATCACTTTTGTACCCCCTCCATGCGGTGAAAGGATATGTTCTCACAGATTTCTTAGCAGCACACCTACTTCTTGCTAATTCTCCACTTAGTGATTGCCTCCCGGATAAACAAATCATGAGCTTAGGGGATACCAGTATTCACCACTGTGAGATATATTTTTATGGTGCATCTCCCTCTCAAATAGGAGAAGAACCACAATCTACTCTTCCGAGGAATGAGCGAGCACTTTCGTGGATTACCTCTATAAAATAAAAGATTCCAGCATCCCTTCTTATTGATTCTTAAACACCTCCCAATGAAAAAATATGCACTTGGGGGGATACTACTACTTCCTTTCAAAGAGGAGAAGAACCACAATTTACTCTTCCAGGAAAGGCAGGGGTAGGAGTAGTTCTTTTAACTCTGAACTGCGATATGATGAGATTCTCATATCATCTATCTGATCCTTGCACCAATAATGAAGCTGAATATAAGGCTCTGATTACTAGTCTAGAGTTAGCAATCTTGTTAAGCATCCAAAACATCAACATCTTTGGGGATTCCCAATTAGTAGTCAACCAAATCGTTGGGTCTTACAAGGTTCTAAAGACTAGGCTTCATCACTATCACAAGTACACAATGGAGTTGTTGGCCCAAATCAGAGGTTATCATATATAAGATTCCTTGAAGAGAAAATTCCATAGTAGATGCTTTAGCCAAGCTTGCCAAGGAGTTGGCATGTCCGGAAGATCAATCCTATCAATAGAGTACCAGAATTGCCAAGTCCTACCTCTTATTGATGTCTAACTCAGTGAAAAGTACTCTCTTGAAGGGGAGGTTGTCGTTGCCAAAAAGGACGAGAGTTGGATTGGAGGCAACTTCATGGATTACCTAAATAAAGATAAACTACCTCAAGAGAAGTCTCAAGTACATCAGATGAAACAAAGGGCATTTTCCTACACCCTCGTGGATAGTGTCTTACACCAGTGGTCTTTCAATCATAGTGGTTACATTGTTTAGACAAGCACGAAGCCCGCAAGATCGTGACCAAGGTGCATTCAGGATTGTGCAGAGCTCACAAATCCGGTCCCAAGATGAAAGCCAAAATCAAGAGGCTCGGGTATTATTAGCCATCGATGATCACATATTGTATGGGTGTAACTAGGTGATGCCATCAATGTCAAGTACATGGAGTGATCCTACACCAACCACCAAACATTCAACATCCAACAGTGGCCTTGTAGCCATTCGAGTGATGGGGTGCTGGTATAGTGGGTCCGATCGATCCTCCTTCTTCCAAGGGTCATTGGTTTATCCTAACTGCTACCGACTTCTTTTCAAATGGGCAGAGGCGATTCTGCTCAGAGAGGTCAAAGCTCAGCAAGTGCTCCAATTTTTTACGAATCATGTCGTATATAGATTTGGGGGTGCCTCATCGAATTATAGCTGATAATGGTATAGCATTCAAGAACACCAAAATAAACAACTTTGCTCAGAGACACAACATAGATTAAAGAAACTCTACCATCTGCTATCCCAGAGCAAATAGCTTAGCAGAAGCCTTCAACAAAACTCTCATCCACATACTAAAGAAGACACTCGATGACAACAAATGATAGTGGCATGAGCAGTTAGTTGAAGCTTTGTGCGCATACCGTACCACCTATAAAACTCCAACTCAGTCTACTCCTTTCTCCATAGTGTATGGATCCAAAGTCATTCTACTATTTGAAGTCCAACTCCCATCACAAAAGATAGCTATGGGTAGCAAGATCACAACGAAGCAAAATGTCAAGTTGTGATTAGAAGAGCTCAAAGGTTTGGAGGAGAGATCCCTACGGGCAAGCCAAAACCTCGAGTTATATAAAGCTAAAATGGTTCAAGCTCACAATAAGTTAGTCCACCCTATAACTTTTCATGTAAGAGAGCTTGTTTTAGTTCTAAGGGGATCAATTGTTGCCCGTTGTAAGATGGTAGGCAAGTTTGAACTCATTTAGGAAGGCCCTTCTACCATAAAGAAAGCCTACCAAGGAGGATCATATCAACTTATCAACCATAGAGGAGAGCGTCTGATGCTTCCAATTAATGGCCTCTACCTAAAGAAATATTATCCTTAAAATTATGTTTGAAAACAATAATTATCATCAATGAAAATTTCATTTCAAATTCATTCTCTTTAAATTGAAAGAATTTATGCCTACAAATCCACCACAATGTGTCTAGGGTAGGTGTAAGAGAACCCAAGTGGCATCATATCCTTCATCAACACAACAAAAATACAAATTACACACAAAACACAAAATAAACACATATCTTTTATCTCGGGCTACTTTGAGTTGAGATAACGCCCCTAACGGCCCTCGCTCAGTAGTTTCTCTAGCTCGAATCGATTAACTACTTAGCTAGTGTGTCACTCCAGTGGTCTTCTTACTTAAGAGGATGTAAGTCTCCCATGTTTTCTTCCTGGCTTGACCACTACACACTGACGAGTGCCTTATTGGTATGGTAGGTCTTACTGTGCGGCCAATAAGCTACCTCATGACAACTTCATTTAAGAAGATGTAACTCTCCTACGCTTTCTTCTTGAACTAACTTTTATGTGCTGAATAAGTCCAGTATATTTAAGGTTTAGGATAAGTCCCAAAGTGGCTCCTTTCCTCCTGACTACTTCAAGTCTGGGTCCAATCCTTCCCCAAGACTATCCGATTAGTAGTCGCCCTAGGTCATAAAGCATCTATCCTGACGATGACAGACTATCCCGATGATCATTTCCATCTATGAAGATGTAAGTCTCTTTCAACTTCTTCTTAGATTAATCATCGCACACCAACGGGAACCTTAGGTTGGTTGGTGTTCGCTATGCTGACAACGACTCACCCAGTGGATACACCATTCATGGAAGATATAAGTCCCTATGCATTCTCCTTGAGTTGGCCACCGTACACCTATAGGCTTTCTTTTTAGGGATCAAGATAACTCTCTTAGAGGCACCTCCCCTGTGAGCACTCTATTTAGATCATGTCTTTGAGACCTCATCTAGACACTACCTGGGTCACTACTGGATTAGACAGTTCCCCTTTCCTAGTAACCACCCCTGTGGTTGGAAGGTTTGTACTGTGGATGTGCAGACTCTCCTTTTAGATTGGTAAATCTTAGATAGGCCAAGGCCGACATAGCCCCTTCTCAGTGAGGTCCATCATATACTAACAGGGTCCAGTCAAACATATAAGTAAACAAAATATATTTTTTCTTATGGATCAGAAGGACACCCCTAGCGATACATTTTTCCAAGCAGGCATCATATCTTTAGGGCAGAGTCAACAAGACTCCCTATACGAATCATCTGACTACTCTTGAGTTGACATAAGTCCCCAGTGACACTCACTCAGTAGTCGCCCTAGGTCTGGTCTGATTTGTTGTGCATCCAATAAATCAACCCAATGGCTATTTCAGCTTTGGAAGATGTAAGTCCCCAAGCTTTCTTCCTAGCATGGTTGTTGCACACCGAAAGGAAACCATTAGGTTAGTTAATCTCACCCTTAGGTTGGTAGACTACCCCTTTGGATCGATAAATTTGAGACAAGTCTAGGCCGACATTGCCCCTTCTCAGTGGGTCCAACGCACACTGACATGGTCCATAAATTAAATCAAACTAAGTCTAATTTGATCAACCATATCAAATCAAATGAAATTAAAATGAAATTAATCTTGACTACTCTTGAGTTGATGTAAATCCCCAATGACACTCACCTAAAGTCACTTCAGTTCAATGTTGTTATGCCACCAACAAGTCACCCGTTTGCTTTTTTGTATGCTTTCTTCCAAATAAAGGTAACCTTTCTTTTTCTACCCCAATCCTACCTCACATAACAACCCTGGTGGGTCCACTGACAGTCCATTAATCAAAATTTGTCCTTAACATATTGGATCAAATTTAAACTAATCTCCCTTTTTCTTGGATTTAAATCACACCTCCTGGAGCCCAAATTTCCACAAATCAATCAACCTTAAATAAACAAAATCCATCACAGTGGAACCCAATTATGCCACACAAATTTAAATCATATTATTCATTCTTGATTCCCAGTATCCCCTTCCATGTCCTCACATAAATCATAAATCCCAATCTCTTATGCCCTTCATGAATGGATGCATCATAAATCATGTATATCTACCCTTTGAGTTCAAGTATGTATCATTTCTATTAGCACTTGCAATCTTCTGGACATTGTTGATCATCTCGGTCAACGCCAATACGTGCAGTGTGCCCTTCAATTATACCACACCTATTGGGGATCCTTTTGTTGACCTCACTTTTTGAAAGAGGACTCAATCTCCTCTCCTTAGATTTAGGAATCTTCTAGACACTAGATTCTTCTTAGTCATAAGACACTTCTAATAATTAGGTGAACACTTAAAAATCCTAGAGACTTAGATAGGTTAATCATAGAATTATGATATGCCTTAGGATAAAGAAAATTTACCAAGCCTATAGCCTAACAATATCCATACTTACCTTCTTAAGCTAAACCAAATCTCAATCCAAATCAAATCTATAATTGAACAGATAAATCAACCAAATCAATCCTTCCTAAGCCATATGATTCAAATCCCATGGACTTAGCAAAATTCCCTCAATTTAAACTAAACTCAATTATTTTTCTCATAAATCAATTAATCCGTCAATCATCATCCCAAACCTAAATCAAATCCATAATTGAATAATTAAATCAACCAAATCAAACCTTTCCTAAGCCACATGATTCAAATCCCATGGACTTAGGCAAATCCCTTCAATCTAAACCAAGCTCAATTGATTATTTTTATGAATCAATTATTTCCCCAATCACCATCCCAAATATAAATGAAATCTACAATCAAAATCACCTAAGCCAAAATCAATTCAACAAACCAAACCTAATCCATTTAACTCAAAATATTCAAATGAGCCAAAACCTATTTTAACCCAAATCAATTACAATCGAAGATATAAATAAATCATAAATCCATATACTAAACTCAGCTCAATCTAAAATTGTTTCAACTAAGCCCAATTGGTCCACTAGACCCAAAGTGACTAATTTGACTTATGTGAACCAAATTCTAATCCTACCTTGGATTGGACCAAACCTACTAAAACCTCCTATGATGATCATCAATTATCATTGATTAGACAATTGTCATCAATTGGGTCAAAATAAGTCAACTTGGTCATTTGACCAAGCCAATCCACTTAACCTACATGAATCAAACTAGCCAAATCTCAACACAAGCCAAATCAATTAAAACATATGATTCACATCAACCTAACATCAATCTTTGAACATGACTTGATCATCAATTGAGTCAAACCTAACTCAATTGATCATTTGGCCCAAGTTGACCCAATTTGACCTAAAAGTTCAAATTGGGTCAAATTAAGATCTAACCAAATTAATTGGAGCCAATGGCTCAAATTCATTCCAAATTGTTGAATTTGACAAATGCTTCAATTGAACCCAATTGACCTATTTAGCCTAAATTGATCTAAAGGATCAAATTGGCCTAAATCAAATCCAAATCCAAACTAATTGAAATTGAAGCCTACAATCACCTTCAATTGATCAACCAAACCAAACCTAAGCTGATTTGGCCAATTTGATCAAATTAGTCAACTTTCTCAAATGAGCCAAAATCAAATTCAAGCTAAATTGACTCAAACTAATTGAACCAAAATACTTCAAATCATCATTTGAACTTGACCCAAGCTTTGGTTTGACCCAATTTGACCAATTGACTAACTTGACCTAATCAAGCCCAATTTGACTTACATAGGTCAAATTGAATCAAACTCACTCAAATTAAGCCCAAACCCAATGAAATATGACACAACCCATTCTAGACTCACCTTAGGCCAGCCCAAAACCAACCCAACCTAATTTAAACCCAATACAACTCATTATCTAATAGCTAAAACTCCCCCATATAGGATCATACCCAAATTGGCAAGTCAACTCCCCAACTTTTCACTTGGTAGCCAGTCCATACCTAAAATAACAATATACCTACATGGCTAACCCAACCCCACATAGACTAGGTCGGCCATAAACCAAGGAGAGATGAGTAAACTCACTCCCCACACTAGCAAAACCCAATGGACACAAGGAAGGAGGGTACTGCCTTGAGCCACCAGCTAGGCCTCTGGCCAACCAAACCGAGCCACATGAGACTGACCTTGACCTTTCTGGCGCCCTACGACGATCAGATGGCCAGAAATGATGGATTTGATCCAAGGGAAGGGGGGGGGGGATATACCCCATAATTTTGGCTCAATTGAGAGACAATTGCACTCAGAGAGTTCCTTAGAGCCATTTTGAAATTCCCCAAAGCACTCTCCAAGACTCCCGAGCCTTCCTGATGCCAAAATCCACCAACCCGAAATAGGACAAGGCCTCCCTCTGTCAAACTCCACCAATACTTAACAAAACTCCAATTAACTTCACTCACACCTTCCCCTACCTCTATCGAGTGAGAACGAATCATCTCTCAAGCTCCCCGACCACTGGAGGTACTACTTCAACCAATGTCCGCCAACAGAGCGACGATGCTTGGTCCATAGAGCAAACGAAAAAGGAGGCATCACGCAAGCTGCTCAATAGGGCTTCGTCTCATCCGGAGCTACCTCAAGCATTGCACCGCCGATCTTGAGCTCGGGCAAGGTAATTTCCATTAAACTGAGCTTTAGGCAAATTTTTCTAGGCCTTTTCGAAGGAAAGTTGTATGTCATACGAATTTGACCGGTAGATCCCATGGGATCCTCCTCGTGATTGTGTGGGTTAAATCCCGAGCCAATCTGAGCTCTTGTGAGCTCGGATCGAGCGAGGGAAGACGGACGGTGTCTGTCTCCCGTCACTTGGGGCACGATAGATCACGCACCGTCCGTTCCGTGTGATCAGAATGGATGGTCGTGATTAATCCGTTAAATTTATCTCATTTTAATCTCTTAAGCACCGAGGGTTTAATCCCCACCATCCGATCTAAGATCGGATAACGTTTAAGTAACCTATCCCGTGACATCATATGGAAAGTGTGCCACTTCAGTGATCCGCTGGCGTCGACGGGATTAGGCTTAATTAGCATCCTAAAAAAATGTGCATTTGTTCAATGGAAGGAATGGACACTTCTTGCCCCCTTTCTTCCAATAAAATTATTCTATTCCTTTCAATAAGAAAGGCATTGCTTTTACTTTCCCCTAATTAATACAAAATTCTAAGTCCTAGCACAAAAGAGACCCACCAGAGCAAACCTCTCACTATCAACCTCTCCATCACTAAAGAAACAATTTAAACGCAATTCCTTCACGATCCCAACCGAAATCCTAATAATTCTACTCGATCCATGGAACCAATTAATATTTCAAGAACAATCACAAAGACAATAATTTTACTTACTTTTCTTTTGTTTTCTGAATTCAAACCCACGGCATTATGCAGCTTCACCATACCAAACAATTGCCCTTTTACAATCTGGCCAGGTACACTAGCAGGAGCTGGGACTTCTCAGATAGCGACGACTGGATTTAGACTTGACCCGAGTCATTCAGCAAAGTTGGCAGCCCCATTGAGGTGGTCTCAAAGGATCTAGGGTCGAACAGGGTGCGCGTTTGATGGCAATGGGGTTTATGTGCAACCGGC
The DNA here is from genome assembly GCA_021442155.1 of Cymbidium sinense. Lineage (NCBI taxonomy): Eukaryota > Viridiplantae > Streptophyta > Magnoliopsida > Asparagales > Orchidaceae > Cymbidium > Cymbidium sinense. The sequence continues at coordinate 38,488,082 of CM038233.1, forward strand.
GACTTGGTGGAAATTGCGATCTTGCCGGATGGCACCTCCGACTACCCTGTTTGAAATCACCCTAGGGAAGGGCGCAAATGGATTATTATGATGTCGCCTTGTTGGATACAACTTGCCACTTATTGCGGCGCCCGAGTACGATGGATCATGAAATTTTACTAGATGCACAATCTCAATTGTATTATATTCTATTCAACCAATGGTACATGTATTTTTCTAATCGTGTTATTCATGAATTTATTTACGTATTATCGCGTCTGATTGTTGCTTGAGTGTATATCTCGTTACGTCTTCTATTGTTCTATTGAGTTCGTTTTCCGATGCAGGTCGATCGGCTTGGTTTAGGCTTAATGCAGTGAGTTAACTCACTGAGTGTCTTTGAACCCGGCTGAGTTGATTAATTACGTGCGGGTCTTGTGATCCATTGGATCCGTCTTTGCTTCGATTGGATTGGAGCACTTGGATCGAAGTTCCTCTTGCTTGCTTGAGCCGTCAGTTGCCTTGTTTTACTTGGATCGTTTCTTGATCAAGCGGTAATTCTGAGTGAGTGGATAAGTGTTGATTATCGCGTGATGATTCGGGTTTAGATCTGAACCTTTGATCAAAAGGAGCGCGGCTGTTCTTGATCGTTGGATGAACTTCTGAATTAACCTAACTTGATACTTGCCTTATTCTTTCTGTTTCGACAGTTCGAGCCTGTCGAGGAGCTCCAGGGAAGAACGGGGAGAGCGGAGGGGATCGGAGGAGAAACGGCTGTCTCTCCGGTGGAAGCGGTGGTTTCCGGTGAGGAAACCCTAGAAGAATCTGAGCAGGAAGAAGAGAAGAAACAGGGGGAAGACTGAAGAAGAGCTAAGTTCTTTTCTTAAAATCTTGATTTCTTTTTTCTGGTTGTCTGTCTTCCTCTATTTATAGTTCTCGCATCAGCTCTTCTAGAATCTTCATCTGCTATGCCTAGATCTGTTATTTTACTAAGTGGATCCACTGTTCTTTAACTACTTTCTGTTGAGGTTGTTATTTTCATTTATAATCATTACGGATCTTACTTCTTTCATTAGGATGGAACGCGTTGGAGCGTAACTCTTTAACTATTTTTCTTTCTCGTTCTTTTGGCGGTTGAATCTTATGCTTCTTTACTTTCCGGTGTGGAAGAAGTTTCATTGATTTAGTTTAAGCTCGGCTTGTTTGTTTGTTCTTTGGTTGGTTGTTTCATACTCATTGTATTTACATTCGTAATATTTGAAGTTTGTTTCATGCTCTGGTTTAGTAATCTTGTAATAATTTCCTCTCTGTTATTATCAGTGGTCTCTGTAGATTGATATTCTGTATTATTTGTGGCTGTATTTGGCCTTGGAGGAATTTGATTCATAACATTACTCCCCTCCTCACATTGACCTTGTCCTCAAGGTCAAAAATCTGGAGATGCTTTCTGTATTTCTTTACTTGATATCCCAGAAGCTTCCGTGGCTAGAATTCCTTCCCATTTTAAGGTTTCTGTAATTGTTGATCTCACTTTATAGGATTTCTCTACTACCTTGGTAATGGTTTTCTGTTCTACTGCTGTAGCTGTAGCTTCTGTTCCTTAGTTTTAATTCTGTTTCTACCACTGTATTACCCTTGTCTGCGTAGGTTGACTCTGGAATTCTTTTGTGACCGGATATGAAATTGGGTAACTTGCTGTGCCTCAATCTTTGCTTATAATTCTGACATTTCATTTTTTTTGCACTAAGTCTGATGGGCTTTATAGAATACGATCTTAATTTCTGTATTGGATCTAGTTGGAGAGAATGTATACATTACGGTCCCTTCTTGGTTGACTTTATGGAATTGGCTATATATCGACTTATATATATCTAGGCTAATTCTATGGTCAGACTTATTGATAACTATTTAGACTATTTTATAATTAGGTACTTATGTGTCCTGTCTTAACCTGGATTGAATGGTTGATACATGAAGCTTGTTCTTCTTGTTTCTTCTTGCACCCATTGGTAATGATTATCATGTGGTAGTTGATGTTCTTTGGTCATCATTGTCCACTAATGCCAATAACTTGGACTTACATATATGCTCTTTATGGTCCTTCTTCTCACAATTGAAACACAATCCTTTCTTTCTTCTTTCTTCCATTTGTGTAGGTGTTAGCCTCACGAATTGTTATTCATTTATTTGGATTGTTGTTTTGTTGATTGGTGTTTGTGGGAGGAGGCGTATTTATTCTTGTTGTTTTAATCTTTGGAGGTTATGATCTTGTAGTTTCTTGGCATTGTTACATCATCATGTGATTGCATATTATTATGCATTTGGGTGTAATGTGAGTTTGATTCACCTCTTAAATCTCGAATAAAGATGGGCCAAATCTCCGAATAACTTGTTCTTTAAATTGTGGCCAAGAATGCAATTGTTTATTTACTTGCATCCATTGATACCATCAAAGCGTCCATCCATGTATATTGAGGCTATTAAAATTTGATCATCGAGGAGTTATATCTTGAAAAAAAGCCTGCTTTCAAGAGCCATTCTCAGGGTCTTCTCCCTTAAATCAGGCATATCTATTTTAAGAGGCATGTGTGTGTGTATGTGGTATGTTTGGAGAATAGGATTCATAAAGGGATGCATCACATACAGCTTTGAGGTTGTTTTTCTAATCATTTTCTATTGTTGTCAATCTCTTTGATATTTCATTCAATGCCATAGTGATTGAGGTCATTTCGTTCATTGTTGTTCAATGTAACACATGCTTCAAGGGTTTTGGATGTACCTTGTGCTCTCGCCATGTTTTCGATTGAGGATGTAGATGTGAGTTGGAATCAACAAGAGCACCAATGTTATGAATTTACGTATTAATCTTGTCTGTTGCTTGAGTGTATATCTACATTGTCTTCTATTACGGTTCTATTGAGTTCGTTTTCCTTGGATGGTCCGATCGGCTTGGTTTAGGCTTAATGAGTTAACTCGTCTTTGAACCGGCGAGTTGATTAATTACGGCAGGCATTCGGGTGCTAGCGTCCGTTGGATCTAGCGTCTTTAATTTGGATTGGAGCACTTGGATCGAGTTCCTCTTTGCTTCTTGCTTGAGCCGAGATTGCCTTGTTTTCACTTGGATGTTTCTTGATCAAGCGGGTGAGTGATAATTTATGGCATGATTCAGGTTTAGATCGAACCTTTGATCAAAAGGAGCCGCTTCTTGATCGTTGGATGAACTTAACCTAACTTGATACTTGCCTTATTCTTTGACATTCAGCTGTCGAGGAGCTCAGAAGAACGGGGAGCGGAGGGATCGGAGGAAAGCTCTCGGTGGAAGCGGTGGTTTCGGTGAGGAAACCCTAGAAGAATCTGCAGGGGAAGAGAAGAAAGAAGAAGAGCTAAGTTCTTTTCTTAAAATCTTGATTTCTTTTTTACGGTTGTCTGTCTTCCTCTATTTATAGTTCTCATCACTCTTCTAGAATCTTCATCCTTTGCCTAGATGTTATTTTACTAAGTGGATCCACGTTCTTTAACTACTTTCTGAGGTTGTTTACATTTATAATGTTACGGATCTTGCTTCTTTCTGTTAGGATGGAACGTTGGAGCAGTAACTCTTTAACTGTTTTTCTTTCTGTTCTTTTTGGCAGTTGAATCTGTTATGCTTCTTTACTTTCCGGAAGGCTGTGGAAGAAGTTTCTGTTGATTTAGTTTAAGCTCTGGCTTGTTTCTGTTTGTTCTTTGGTTCTGGACTGTTTCATACTCATTGTATTTACATTCTGTAATATTTGAAGTTTGTTTCATGCTCTGGTTTAGTAATCTTGTAATAATTTCCTCTCTGTTATTATCAGTGGTCTCTGTAGATTGATATTCTATATTATTTGTGGCTGTATTTGGCCTTGGAGGAATTTGATTCATAACATATTCTAATCTACTTCTAAACGTGTAAAATTCTCTGATTGTCCAAAAGAGCTTCAGGTGGTCGATATCGATGTAGACGGTGAAGGTGGAGTGCTGGCCTGCAAGAGTGCATGTGAAGCATTTGGGCTTGATTAATATTGCTGTAGTGACAGATTTGCAGATCCAAGCTCGTGCAAGCCATCTAACTACTGTATCTCGAAGAATGCTTGTCCGAAGGATTACAGCTACGCTTTTGATGACAGAACAAGTACCTTCACCTGCAAGGCATAGGAGTATATCATTAGATTCTGTCCCAACTATAACAGGTAAATTCGACGGAACACATTGCAAGCATTTAGATCTACGTCTCATTAAATTATTCGTATTCGATTCAATCATTCTTACATCTCAATGGCCATTATTCTTTAATATCAGACCAGATTTAACTTTCATTTCTTTACCTCCTTTCATAGCTTGCTTGTAGTAGCATCTCCTTCTTGAGTTGATTATCTAGTGACGATTTCTTCCACACACAGGAGAACAAAGTTATAATGAAATAAAAACTTCTTGGTCAGTCTCCTGTCAAATGAAATATTAAATAGGAAGGAGAGGTGCTAGTGAGGACTACCTATTGGGGAGGATTGATTGTTGCCCGTGAGTCCTTCAACATGATAAAAACTTCAAATATTAAACGGTATATTTATCAGCATTAAAGTCGATAATCTTTTATGTGCCCAGCGATTAAAGTAATTTTCCATCTCAAACCCTTTTAATGAGTGGACCGTATTTCCAGAAATAAAAATTATGATTAAAGATATTCTCCAAAAGCTCAACTCCATAGAAGTATTTGATCATTTTCAATGCACTTTATGATATCAAGAAAAGGGTTCTTTCTTTTCTTGGCATATTTTTCTCACTCGGACTTTTGTCGTGGTTTAGGAAAATCAATTTTTCATCATACATCACAAGTTTCTAATTATTATTATCATGCAAAATTACATAAAATTTTTTATTCAAAGTTAATGTAAGTTGACAACAAAAACCACGGAAAATATGCATTTCATTTTCTTTGGACTCTTTCTGAGAACTTAATTTGCATCATTTCCATGAAACAAAGACTTCACTATCTTTTGATTATGCTCTATAATTAGCAGATGGAGAAGATCAGATGATTCCTTCACTGTCAAACCCATACAAGGAGACCATTGAGATCTACCAAAAATTACTGATGAAGTAGATGAAACTCCGCAGGAAGATACTGATGATGGAGAAGAACCTCCCGAGATGATCTCCTCTGCAAACATCCTTACACCTTTACTCTTCCTTATCTTATTTTTCACTTTATCCCTCTAAATCCATTTATCTTTTGTAATAAAGAATAAGAGCACTTCCACCGAAGAAAACTAACGGAAAAATTAACTTGTTGCAGCAAAGGTGTTCTGACAAGCTAACTTCAAGATGATATCTTGGCTTCATTTCACTGCTGAAGAACATACATCATATTTGGGAAAAGAGAGAAGAAAAATAATATGATGAGATCCTTGAAAGATACCATATGACCGTGTGGTTTTGTACCCCATTCAAAAAGTTCCGCTGTTGAAAGGAATCGAAGGTGACCACAAAAATATTAAAACAGTAAAGCAGTCAAATCTCTCCAACTGAACAGCGGAATTAAATTAAATATAAGAAAATAATTTTTACACCCAATAATTTTCTCCGACTCGTTCCACACAATTACATAGCTTGATATTTTTGGTTTATTTAGATAGATCAAAAGATAAGTCTTTGCGGCCTGCTATGGCTGCACCGAAAGCTAAGTGTAATTTATTCCAACGAAAAAGTTTACTATATGTTATTAATGAGAAATGACTACTTAAATAAATTTAATCAAAATAGAGTTTGTTGCGTGTTAAAAATTAGTTGCGATAGAATAAAAGTTTACATCTTAACTTTATTGTGGAATCCAGCACACACACACATGTTTAAAAAATGAACAACTCAAAATGTGAAAAATCTCCAAGAGGGGAAAAAATCACTGCCAGTAAAATTCTTCCACTATGTATCTGTTTCGGAGTACAAAGTTTTTCCAATAACAGAATTACAAAATTATATTTAAGAATATCTGACAATGATCAGAATCGATAACAACTATTGGGTTGTTGATGGTTGGTGGAAGTTGATGATAGTGAACAGCAGGGGTCAGCGACCAACGGTGATGGCCGGGGATGGTCATGACCGGCGGAGATGGTCGGCGATGGTTAGCGGTGGCGGCGGCGGCGGTGGTCAGCGAGATGACCGATGTATTGAGCGTCGATGGCCGGTGGCGGTGATCGGCGATAGTGGCGGCGGCGGTGGTGGCGGACCTAACGGTGGTTGATGGCGATGACCGGCGGCATGATCAGCGGCGATAGTGGTGGTGGTTGCGGCATACCGCCTGGTGTGACCGTCAGTGGTGGCACGATTATGCTTGGAGGATTTTCAAGCTTTAGAGCTCTCTAGTCTCTTTAGCTTGGGCTCTCCTCATGTGAAAAATGTGGGGTATTTATGAATTAGAGGGAGAGCATTTCTATAAATATATGCAAAATCCAAACCACTCCATCAGATGACTCAAAATGATTCCGATCATATGATATATTTTAAGTATTTGAATGCTCAAATAAAGTCAGAATCAAGAGACCTTGGGCTCGTTAGATCCGGCTCGTCAAGACGCTCGATTTGATCATAAGCACTCTATATTTAAAATTATTTAGGGATTTAAATGATATCCCAAAATTTTCAATGTTATTTTAAGTGCTTGATCTGGACTAGTTTTGACTTAGGATCAGATTGCTTTTAACATTAAGATTTGTGCTTCGACTAGTGAAATTTTTAGTGTCATATCAGTTTTCCCCTATTTTTGGATAACATTATCTCTATCATCCAAAAATATATGTCAAATAATTAAAATTAATAAATTCTTCAATGAAATTTGCAGGTTTATTAACCATATAGTTTGAGAGAATAGATATTCGTTAGGAGCACATGATTATGATCAGGCAGTGCACATGATTATACTGGGCTCGGGGTTATGGGCCGACGCAGGGCTCATGGGTCGATGCACATCAAAAGCGTCATGAACGTTATTTTCAATTTTTTTGTTTCTTTCCATTTTTTAAAAAAAAATTTCCCTTTTTGCCCCTATAGTGGGCATATAAAAATCTCCTCTAGGGTCAAGTGAGGAGACACAACTCTCATATGCTCTAGTGTTCATCTGCATTGGATGAGAAATCATTTAGCAAAAGTTCAGAGGCTAGGGTAAAAAATATTTTTTTTTTCTTTTCTTTTGGTCAACGAAGTTTTGCCCTTCTTCTTAAGAAAAGGTCATTATCTTTGCTGATCAAGACCCATAGTTCATACGGCGAGGCTTCGGTTTTCTCTCGAGAGAGGCGTCAACTATCATCATCAGACCGACCGGGTTTGGAGACGATCAAGTCCCGTAGTTCATACGATAATGCTCAGATTTTCCCACAAAAGAGGTGTCAACTGTCCTCGTCGGACCAATCGGGTTTGGAGGCGATCAAGGCCTATAGTTTTACTGACGTCGGTTTTCCCTCGAGGTGTCAAGTCCCGGACCTGGTTTGGAGGAGATCAAGGCACATGGACATATAGAGGCTCGATTTTCTCTCGAAGAAGTCAGTCCTCGTCGGACCGGGTTTGGAGTCGATCATGGCCCGTAATTCATACGACGAGGATCTGATTTTCTCTCGAAAAAGGCATCAACTATTCTCATCAGACTGACCAAGTTTGGAGGCGATCAAGACCCATAGTTCATACAGCGAGGCTCAGGTTTTCCCTCAAAAGATGCATCAACTATCCTCATCAGACCAATCGGGTTTGGAGGCGATCAAGACCCGTAGTTCATATGGCGAGGCTCTGATTTTCCCTCGAAAGAAGCATCAACTATCCTCGTCAGACCGATCAGGTTTGGAGGCAATCAAGACCCATAGTTCATACGGCGAGGCTCCGATTTTCTCTCGAGAGAGGCATTAAATATCCTCATCGGACCGACTGGGTTTGGAGGCGATCAAGGCCTGTAGTTCATGCGACGATGCTCCGAAATTCCCTCGGGAGAGGCGTCAACTGTCCTCATCAGACCGATCGGGTTTGGAGGCGATCATGTCTCTTATTTAATACAAATTGATTTTCTTGAAACTCCAATAGTTGACAACTGCCAAGGTGGTGGGGAAGAATTGATTAGGAACAATTCCTTAGAAAACTCAAAAATTCTGGTAGATAATTTCATAGTGTCATTCTTCATGATGTTACTTTATGTCGTTGACTTGTATGGAAGGGGTAGAATTGAATACGCTGAGGATTTTTGGCCCATCCGAGGTTATTTGTCAACGTGTTACTTGATGACATTAAACTATATGGAAGAGGTCGAATCGAATCTGCCAAAGATTTTTGACCCATCCGAGGTTGTTTGTCAAAGTTTTATTTAGTGACATTTAACCTGTGTGGAATAAGTCAATAGTTTTAACTCTCATCCAAGATTATTTTATCAAAGTGTGACGTTAACCTGTGTGAAAGAGTTAAACATTTTAATTCTTCTAAGATTATTTGTCAGAGTATTACTCGATGACGTTAAGCTGTGTGAAAAAGATCAAATCAAAACAACTAGTTGAGGTTGTAGCCAAAGTTGCTCCTTGAACTTTACTTTATAATGTAAAGATAATAGTTTGTCAAGCTATCTTCTTTGAAATATCATCTAACTTTGACTTGTTTCTGAGATGATTCTTCATGCAGGACTGCGATTCCCTTTATCTTCTGAATTGATTGAGATCTTTAAAATAGGCGGTGTAGCTTTATCACAATTTTCATTTCGAGCTTTAGTGATCATCGTTGGTTTGATTATCTTTTTTTAAGAGTGTGGTGTTACTTTGAACATCAAATACTTGTGTCGAATTTGTAGATTCGCATGTGATGATCAGGGATGTGTTTCTTATCGGGCTATAAAGAATTGGATAAAATTTTCAGCACGAGATCCATCTAGAAATTGGCCTAATGGATCCTTTTTTCTAAAAAATGAGTGGAGCCTCCCTGAGAGATTGGGAAGATTGAATGACCTCCCAAATCCATTGTTGATTGAAGAGAATGAAATCTTAATGACTCTTAATATTCCTGATGCAGGAAACTTGTAGCATGAGTTCCGTCACATTGACAAGAATATAATTGAAGATAGAATGTTCAAGGTTGGTCTTTCCATTCAGGTAGGGCGATCTCATGCTCTTCCATTAAAGAGATCAAGTAAAGATGATGAAAGGTTTCATCATATTCACAAGATTCTTTCAAGAAGCCCGTTATGAAATCACGGTGATAGCAATATTTATTCTTTAAAGAAAAAGAAGACATGTGCTGAAGTGACTACGTCAAATATTTGTGGAGAAGATGTTCACCCCCAGTTGGCCTCTAAGAGTTTAGCTGTCTTAACTCATAATGGGGGGATTCGTTTCTCAAAGCCACATATTCCTGAAGAGGTGTTAAAACACATATGCACTGGACATCAACGAGCAGACGAATTAGTATGTTATCTTCTCCTTCTCTTCTTTTCTTCTTTTCCTTTTTTCCTTCATGTAATATTTAAATTTTTTTTATTGTAGGTAGCTCAAACATTAGGGATGATGTCTCATTTGGGTGTCGCTCTAGATGAGTGGAATACTGAATTTGTGAAAGCAAGTATGAGAAAAAGATAAGTGCTAAGGCCAAAGAAGTGGCAGCTCTAGAGGATCAGCTAACTGGGTGTAAAACTGAGCTAGTGAACATGTCAACTTCTCTTTCTCTCTAGTGTCAGGAGGTGGAGTGTACTCGTGATGAGCTGATTGAGGTGAGGGCAGAGATTCGTTGGAAAGAGAAAATATTCAAGGTACTTACAGCGGAGAATAAAGCTCTTGAACTAGAGAAGAAAGCATTATAGGATCGTCTTTCTAAGAAGGAGCTTATAATGTTAGAAATAAAATCAAATGAAATCTCCTTGAAGGCAATGGAAGACTTTAAGAACTCCCTAGCTTATCGCAATACTATTGAGGACCATGTTTAAGAAGCTTGTAATCATATTCTTGATGTTGAAGTGAAGGACTTAGAGTGCCAATGTTTGGAGGAAGGCTTCATCCGAGGATTCCTAAAAGGAATCCGCTTAGTACATCAAAAAATTGGAGCTAGTATTGAGAATCTATCTCCCAGCCAAGTATCTGAAGACCCTTCGCCAGATTCAAGAGATGAAGAGGTTGAGAGTGAGTTTAAGGGAGCATCTTCCAATGGTGAGGAGGATGTTGATATCATGTAGTGTCACTTGAGGATGCATTTCTTTTCCTTTTATCTATGTATTGTTATTTATTATTATTATTTTTATATCCAAAATTTTGATTCTTTCTTATATCATCATGTTAGTGTTGTCAATGACATTAAAAAAACTTTGGGTGATTTGCTCTTGTTTTATTTTGACATATCCAAGGTGATTTGTCAGAATATTATTCAACGATGCTAACTGAGATGAGATCATGGGAAGTCCACCAAGGACTTTTTGGCCTATCCTAGGTATTAGTCAAAATATTATTTGACATCTTACCTATATAGAAGAGGTCATGGAGTGTCCACCAAGGACCTTTTAACCTATCCTAGGTATTAGCCAAAGTGTTACTTCACTTCTATATGGAAGAGGCCGTGGAATGTCCACCAAGGATTTTTTGACCTATCCTAGGCATTAGTCCAAGTGTTACTTGACTTCTTACTTATATAAAAGAGGTTCAATCAAGTACACTTGGGATTGATCATGCCCCAACTGATAAACAATGTGAGTTATGCATTTCTCAAGTGGGAGGATTAAATGAAGGAGATTATTTATATGCAACAAGCTTGAAATAAAATGCCATAAACTCATTACACTAATAAGGTCAGTGATACAATCATAAATAATTTTAACAAAGATATGTGTTTGAAGAGGAAATGACAATGAGACAAAATAAAAGTTGCAATAATTATGCAGTAGAAATTATTGATAATATTTCTAGAGAGTCTCGATGTTCCAAGTTCGAGGTAAGGTTTTTCCCTCTAGATCCTTGAGCTTAAATGTTTCTGGCTTGACCATAGTTATAACCACATAAGAGCCATCCCAAAGAAGTGAGAGTTTATTACATTGAGAGCCTTTGCCCGCAGCTTCAAGACTTCGCAGGACTAAGTCACCAACAGAGATGAGATGGGGTTTCACTCTTCTGTTGAAGTGACGAGCTACCCTTTGGTGGTAGGAAGTAGTTCAAAGTAGGGTCATATCACGAGTTTCAGGGAGTAGGTCCAGGTTATGTCAAGTTTTTTTCATTACTATTATGATCGAATGATTGAACTCTTAGACTTAGAATCTCGATATCTAATGGTATAATAGATTCTGTGTCAAAACACAAATTATAGGGTGTCTCACCAGTTGGAGTTCACGATGTAGTGCGGTAAGCCCAAGGAACATTAGAGAGCTCCTTAACCCATTGTCCCCAGCCTTCTCAAGATGTATTTTTAACCCTTTGAGTATAGTCATGTTGGTAGCTTCAGTCTGTCCATTAGTTTGAGGATGGGCCACAGCCGTATGCAGCAGCTGAATGTGAAGATCTTTACAAGAAGACGGAAATACTTTTCTAATAAATTGGGTTCCATTGTCGGTAATGATCTTTGCAGGAAGACTAAATTAACATACTATATTTTTTTAAAACAAATTGTTTAACATTTGCCTCCGTGATTTTAGCGAGTGGTTCAGCTTTCACCAATTTAGTGAAGTAATCGACTGCTAAAATGATAAACTTTCATTACCCTGACGCTACTGGAAAAGGTCCCATGATATCAATTCCCCATTGGGCAAAAGGCCACGGGCTTTGAAGGGATGAGAGCTATGTATGTGGTGTATGAAAGAGGTTAAAGTGCAACTGACAACTCGCATATTTTTTTTTGAACTCCAATGTGTCTTGCTTCATCATAGGCCAATAGAACCGTTGCATTATAATTTTAAGGGCTAGTGCCCTTCCTCCTAGGTATTCTCCACATATCCCGAGTGAACCTCTCTTAATGCATAATCAGCCTTTGATGGTGAGAGGCATTTAAAGTATGGCCTAGAAAAAGCTTATTTGTATAGTTCACCTCCGATAATAATAAAGTTTCCAGCTTGCCTTCAAAGATGAGTTATAGAAATTGGGTCTTCAGGAAGGGTCCCTTCTTGTAGAAAGGATGGGATGGGGTCCATCCACGAAGGTTCCTTTGTCTCAGTAATTAATTGTATTACCCATGACTCTTGGATACTAGAAAAATATATTTCCTCAACATACCTTCTCTTAAATAGATCTCTAGTAGCATAGGTAGGGAGCTTAGCGAGAGCGTCAGCTCGAGTGTTCTTCTCTCGCAATATGTGAATGATTTGATGTATCTTGATATGGGCAAGAAGTGACTTCACCAAGTTGAGATGTTGTGCCAGCTGGGGACTATGAGTATTAAAGTTTCCCTCAACCTGGGAGGCGAGAAGCTGAGTGCCAGTGTGGATCATTAAGTTTTGAGCTTCATAATCGATGGCAAGTCTTAACCCTGCGATGAGAGCCTCATTCAGTCATATTATTGATTTTAGGAATTTTAGGCGAAGTCTATATTCTAAGGTGTCCTATTGGGGGGAAATAAGTAAGATTCCTACTATGACACTAGTATTTCCTGAAGCTCCATCAACATAGAGGGTCCATTGAGAAGATAAAAGGGGTGTAATAGATAGCTCATTTGGAGTAGGGGCAGTGCATTCCACTATAAAGTCTGTGAGTACTTAAGACTTTATATCTGTCATGGGAAGGAAATGGATATCGAACTCTCCCAATTCTATGAACCATTTGATTAACCTCCTAGATGCCTCTGGTTTCTGTAGAATGTCCCTCAATGATAAATGAGTGTAAATGCCAATGGTGTGAGCTTGGAAGTATGGACGTAATTTTTGCGCTGAGAAAACTAAAGCCAAAGCCATCTTATCTGCTAGTGGATAACGACTTTCTATATTAGAGAAAATTTTGCTGACATAGTAAATTGGTCGTTGTATCGTATTTCTTCTCGCACTAAAATTAAGCTTATCGCTTGGGAAGAGACTACGAGATATAAGTATAATATCTCTCCTTGGATAGGCTTGGATAGTAAGGGTGGAGATGCTAAATATTCCCTTAATTGCTAAAAAGCAGCGTAGCATTCATTAGTCCATTGAAAATTATTATTTTTAGCTCCCTTTAGTATTTTAAAGAATGGCAAGTGTTTATCCCCATAATGGGCTAAGAAGCAGGATAAGCGAGCAATTCATCCATTCAAGCATTGAACTTCTTTGATATTCTTCGGATGAGTCATATCTCTGAGGGCTCTGATTTTCTCGAGATTAGCTTCAATCCCACCGTGGGTGACCATGAAACCAAAATTTTTTTCTACATAACCCCAAAAGCACACTTGGTCGAGTTAAGTTGCATGTTATAACGCCGAAGAAGGTTAAAACATATTTCTAAATCAAAAATATGTTGTGATTCTTTCAAGCCTTTTACTAATATGTCATTCACATATACCTCCACTGTGTAGCCTAAGAAGTCTTTAAAAATCTTATTCATAAAGCGTTAATAGGTAGCACCAACATTTTTAACCCGAACGGAATAACTTTGTAACACTATAAACTTTTATATGTTTGAAACGATGTGGCTTCTTCATCCGTTGGGTCCATTTTTATTTGGTTGTAACGTGAGTAAGCATCCAAAAACTTGAGCATTTGATGCCCAGACTTAGCATCGACCAATTGATCAATTCGAAGAAAAGGAAAACTATCTTTCAGGCAAGCTTTATTGAGATCAGTGCAATCAATACACATTCTCCAAGTTTTTTTTATTTTCTTAACCATGATAATATTTGCTAGCCATGTAGGGTAATGTACTTCTCGTATGAATCCCGCTTCTAAGAGCTTGTTAACTTCTTGTTCAATAGCCTAGAGGCAATCAGGTGAAAACTCCTTCTTTTGGATGATCGATTTGAATGTTGGATCAATCTTGAGAGAGTGTATGATCACATTAGGGTTGACCCTGGCATATCTATCGGACTCCAAGCAAAGATGTCTTGATTTTTGTGCAAGACGTCTATGTATTTTTCCCTCTATTCGTCTAAGAGCAGAGATCCAACTTGCACTGTTCATAAAGGTTGGTCATCTAACAATGAAATAGGGAGCAAGTCTTCTACACGCGAAGCTCTCTAGGGTACTTCTTCATCTCAAAAATTAAAATTTTCAATGCTGAAGGTCACCGAAGGGAGTGGTTGTGCTTGTCTGAGGTAACATGATTGTGTTATTTGTTGATTTTCATAGACAACTCCAACCCCAACAGGGGTTGGAAATTTCATCTTAAGATAAGATACCAAAGTAACGACATCAAAAATTGATTGGAGGGGCCTTCCGAAGATAGCTTTATACGCTGAATCTGACTTGACCACCATGAATTGAATTGAATGAGTCACTTGTCAAGAAAATTCTCCGAGGACAACAGGAAGGGTGATTGTCCCCTCTACTCATATAGGGCGTTTATCAAACCCATATAATGGTCTTACAATGGGTTGGAGCTTTTCCCTAACTAAGCCCATGCTAAGAAATGTGGATTAAAATAAGACATCAATAGAACTCACGTTATCAATCAAAATTATCTTAACATTATAGTATGGGTCACTGATCCCTGCGCTGATGACAAGTGGATCTTGATGGGGAACTTGGACTCCTTTGAAGTTTGAGTCATTAAAAGTGATGGAATGATCAATATGAGATTTCTTTAACTCTAGTTTTTCAAAGGTGGCATTGAGGACTTGATTAGATAGCAGTGGTCCTCCTGCAATTATTTCAATTTCTCCAACAATCTAGCGACTATTTTGTTATTTCTGTGATGATTGTCCGGGTTGCCCCCAGTTGGAGTTATGTCTGTATGAGTCAATTAATTCTTTACAAATTGACATAGATATTCTTGTTGAATTAGCCTCTCAATTTCTTTTTTGAGTTGTTTACATGCCTTAGTAGTATGTTCACGACTTCGATGGAAGTGACAATATTGCTTCTAATTTCCTGAATTTAGTTTCAGTGGATGTGGCCACTTGATGGCCTCTTCATCTTGAATGGCCATTAGGACGTTAACATGATATGTGTTTAGTGATGTGTATTCCTTTTCTAGTCGAGGTTCACGTCCTTGATGTGAGGGTCATGGAGGGAGATCATGACTGCCTTGTTACTTCTTTTGATGGGATTATCGGTCTGTATCCTTGGGGCACTCTTATATTTTCCTGTGGATTATTCAAATTATTTATGATGAGCATTAATAGCCTCATCGACAGTAATTTGTGCTTCCACACGATGAACCAAGTTGGCATATGAGTGGACCATATCTCACATTAGTGATGAGTAGAAAGGCTCGGGATGGAGCCCTCCAAGGAAAACTCCTCGTAATAGTTCAGGGTCTACTCCAAGTATTTGGCGAGCTTCTAAGGAGAACCTTTGGAAGTACTCCTTAAGTGATTCACCCTCATTTTGATGAATGCCTCAAAGATGAGAGGAATATTTAATGATCCTCTGGTTTGCAATGAACTGTTCTACAAAAATCTTAGCGAGTCGTCAAAGGTATTGATGGATCACCTTGGAAGGGAGGAGAACTAAGTGCGAGCCTGACCCTTGAGAGTGACTGGAAAGACCTGACAAAGTAGTGTGTCAAGAGCTCATTGGATATGCATGATGGTCCCGTAACAGTCGATGTGTTCATATAGGCTAGTTGCCCCATCATAAGAGTCAATGCTCGGAAGCTTGAACCCTACGGGAATAGAATGTTGAAGAATAGCTTTAGTCAAAGGTGAAGACTCCTGATAGTCGCGATGAGAGGGAAGATGATTTTCACCTTTAAAGTGGAATTTTTTTTTCGCACTAAGCATTGTAATTTCACACATATAACATGACAAGTGGAATTAACAGGATGAGAATGTGCCAAGCTACCGACAATAATTGATGGATTAGTAGTCGGTTGAGCTGCAAGTGAGGGATGAGTAGAACTAGTGGTGTCAAGGAGGTCAGCATCACGGTCTGGAAACAGAGGAACTTCAGTCTAATGGCGAGAAGGCCCCATATTAGCATTTTGACCTCCTCTGGCTAACGATCGATCTTGGGGGAGATGTATTTGTCACAGTAGTGGCTGCTGTGTTTCTCGTAAAAGTCAGATTATCTCATTTTGATACTCTTCCATTTGGCGCACACGATCTTCTAGAGAGATTTCTGTTGCACCTTCATCGATAGGGTCATGCCTATCAGGGGAAAGTGAGGCAGAAGCTTGGCATTCTTGGTTCAAGGATTGGTTTTGAGAGTGATAAGAGTTAGAGCGGGAGGCCCCGCTATTGCGAGTATTGCACCTATTGGCCATAATGTAGGTATTCATAGAGATTGCGATTGTGAGGTTTGCTTCCCACAGATGTCGCCAAGCTGTTGCAGGCTAGAAAACCAGTTGCGGTTGAATAAAAGTTTACACCTTAGCTTTGTTGTAGAATCTAGCACACATACAAATGTTTGAAGAATGAACAAGAAAACTCCAGAATTTTTATATGGAAAAACCCCTGAAGAGGGAAAAAAATCACGGGGCCTAGCATAGTAAAAATCTTTCACTACGTATTTGTTTCGGAGTATAAAGTTTTTCCGATAACGGGATTACAAAATTGTATATGAGAAGGGCTGACAATGGTAATCCCAGAATTAGACAACAACAGCTATGCAACCGTGGTTAGGTTGTAACCATAGTTGGTGGCAGTTGATGATGGTGAATAGTAGTTAGCGACCATGAGGTGGCATGATGATAAGGAGGAGAGAGATGGTGCGATAATTCGCAGCGGCGGCGCGATGGTGGTCAGCGATGGTGTGAGATGACCGGTAGCCGATGATGACAACGATGATCGATGGTGGTGGGTAGCGGCCAAGCGGTGGTCACATGATCGGCAAACGATAGTGGTCGAAGATAACCGCGGTGGTGATGAGATCCGGCGGCGGTGTTGGAGCAATGAATGGATGGTGTGGTGATGATGGCGTGGTTGATGACCGGCGGCGGATCGCGATGATGGTTTGGTGGTTGGCGGTCAGCCTGGTGGTGCTGGTGGCACGATTATGCTTAGAGGATTTTCAAGCTTTAAAGCTCTCTCTTCTCTTTAGCTTTATCTCTCCTCATGTGAAAAATGAGGGCTCTTCTCATGTGAAGAATGAGGGACTATTTATAGATTAGAGGGAGGGTATTTCTATAAATAAATGCAAAATCCAAACCACTCCATCAGATGGCTCAAAATGATTCCCTTGATCATCTAATGTATTTTAAGTATTTGAATGCTCAAATAAAGTTAGAATCAAGAGATCTTGGGCTTGTTAGATCCGGCTCGTCAAGATGCTTGATTTGATCATAAACACTCCACATTTAAAAACTATTTAGGGATTTAAATGATATCCCAAAATGTCCAATGATATTTTAAGTGTTTGATCTGGACTAGTTTCGACTTAAGATCATATTGCTTTTGACATCAAGATTCGTGCTTCGACTAATAGAATTTTTAGTGTCATACAAGAGTTATACCTTAAAATCTACTTGAAAAAAAAATCTGAATTTTAACAAAAACTCCACAATATTCTATTTTTAAACTCTTCTTGAAGACAGTAACTCCATTGGGGTCGAGCTGCATTGGTCACCTGATTACACCAATTTTTTTTGGTACTCTATGATGCTTTAGCTTTTCTCACAAACATTATATCGAACTTTTGAATCTTTAGTATTTTTGTAGAAAACTCCTCTCAATGATTCATCATTTTTCATGCAAAATGTAAATGTCAAAGCACCCAAATGGTCAAGTAAAAATAAAATAAACTAAACTTCAAAAATTAATTATGGAGAAGAGTGGTCTCAGAAATTTTATGAATAGAGCTTGAATAATACATAATTTTAGAGCTCCAACTATAAACAATATATCTTTTTTATTCTTGTTGGCCTAATCACTAACATTTGGATGCCAAGTTCTCATTAACTAAGAAATTTATTTAAAAAAATCTTCAAATTAAAAAAATTTAAGAACCTGACTGTTCTTTCTAAAGCTAGTCGATTGCCCTTGGGCTTCCCTCCTTTAATTATTTTTATCAACCTTAGGTCACCTATTTCCAAAAGAGGGAACATGGTGATCATCTCTGGACCACAAAGGAATCGAAGTCACACATTATCCACTTTCTCCACGGGCATCCAACATCCTCCTATTGTTTGTTGTTGTGGTCGTGTTTACTTGACATCATTCCGCATCATACCTGCCACAATCCAACATTTATCATTGTCTAACATCTAATATTGATGCAATGCATCATAATCCTATATCATAAAGTCCACATCTAAATTAAGTACTTAGACGTTGTGAGTTAGTTTGATGCATCATAATCCTATATATGATTGTAGAAATTTACATTATCATAGCTAGGTGCTTTTAACAAACATATGGTGAAAATAACTATTTAAAGATGAAACTAGTCAACCTTTGGTGTGTATGACCAAAGCATCTTTATTTGGCTTAAATTATGATATATAGTTAAATAGATCTTTATATAATTTAATTAAAGACTATAGGGATATCCAAGAAAAGATCATAATCATCTTTAACCATCATAAGAGTTGCATTAATCTATTCTCTATTATAATAGGAGTGACCATATCATGTCACTCTACACTCACCATCCCCTTTTAGTATTAAGAAACCTCTCCCTCAACCATGTTCACCTAAAAATTTTGCTTTGTAACCAATAAGGAGATCATAATTCCTTTTTTTTTGTCATTATAAGGAATTATTCAAGATTTGAATGCAACTGTAAATTGTGTTACCTTTTTACTCTCATTTTAGTTTGGTGTTTGATTTTTCTTCCATCTTTGGTAATATTAAATATTTTTAATTATTTTTATTTACAAAATGTTAAATTTTCCCAATATCTCATAATGCATCTCCACATCATCCTTGAAGCATTCCATCTAATTTTATTGTAAAAAAAGGCCTTATCAGTTATTTTGGATTTAATAAGTTTATATACAGAAGGTCTATCATTTTCCTCCCTTACATGCAATTCCACTACATAGAAATCCTCCATAAACTCTAAAGTCAACTATAAGATCCTTAAATAATTTTCTTTTCACAAGGTCAAAAAATGTCAAACTAATAAATTTTAATTTTTGCACCTTACTAGCCCCATAACTGTCCTAAGAGCTCGAATGCAATCTTTAGTTTTGATGATTGTAAATCAACTAGCATCTTTTAATATAAAGTCTTAAAATTAACTCGAACCTAGATATCAAATTTCAGTCATTAACATGATTGAAATCAACTAGCACCCAAACTGTACATTATGAATCAACTAGCACTGCACCCAGATATTGAATATCAATCAATTAGTGTCTCTTTCTTCCAGAAAAATGCTTGCATCAATCATCCTCTACCGAGTGTTATCTTTCAATTTCCTGGATACTTATCCTTCCTAGAGAATGACTATACTATTAATTTTTTATACTTTAGAACTCATATTGTCTCCTTTGCCAAAATAATTACTATGCTATTTATCCTTCATTGTCTAGTTGCTCATTATCACCTTGTTTCATAATAAAGATCAAGTATGTTATCCTCTGTAGTTAGTCAACATTCAGTTTCCTAGTGTCATTATTTCTTGAGCAACCTCTATGCTAATAGTATAATATTACTACCAAACTATTTTTTATATATGCCCCCTCCATATTGCCTCTTTTAGCGAATTAATTGTGTTAATAATTTTTTGTTGCATTCTAACTTTTAGCCACATAATATCCCTAATTTGAAAATTTACTCCTGGACTTATCACATTTTATCACTCACTAGATCTAAAATTCTTGTTGATTTTATATCCTGCGTAAATTAAGTAATTTTTCATATAGTATCCCTTGAATGACAACACTAACATACCCTAATCATACATAATTGAAGTCCTTTTAATTTTTCATCTAAGAGAAGGTTTTTAGCCACCATCCAACTCGATTCACATTAACTTATATGAATTTATTTTAGGGGATCCCCATGTAAGAACTTATTTGTAAGTCTTTAATGTCATGCGTCATCACCTTTAAGAGAAGTCTAACGTTATCCCCATTATACATTTTACCTACCTCAATGGTAATCAATAATAATATAATTAAAATAACATTTAAATTTTTCATGCATTATAATGATTTCTTTGACAAATTATAAGAATTGAAAATATTTATAATTAATACTTGCTACTATAAAAAGTTTCCCCATGCCTTTTTCACTTTTGAGATTTTTCCCTTGCCCAATTTATTTGCTTGTCAAATTATTTACATAAGTAGTCATTTTAATTAAGATAGCCATGTAATAGTTTTTTAACATGACCTTTTAACATGCAACGAATAACATAATTATCATTATCATGTTAATTACAATGCTTCATCGAATAGAAGCAGTGATAAAACCTACTAACAGGTTTTTGCCCTTTTACATCGAGCATATTATTCACTATTAAAACTCATGCATGGCACAAATAGTAAGAAAGCATAATTAAATTTAAGGAAAGGAAAGTAATTAATTTTTTGTAAGTGTTAGATAAACTTAAAACCTTTATGATCTGTTATTAAAACTAAGGTTCATTTTGTTGAAGGGGCTTTTAAAGCATCATTTTCACGTTAATGTCATCTTGTTTACATGATCTTTGATATTTTATCATGCTTTTTTTTTTTTTCCTTTTTTGAAATATCTTAGATAACACTTATTGCATTATGTCAAGATAAAATGAATGAAAATCTAAAGTTGTTTTTGAGATTAATTTTATATTTTATATTTTTATTTTTATTTTATTTTTAAAAATATATTTTCTTAAAAAGTAGTCAATAAGGATTACTTATATTTCTTTCTTTTTTTCTATTTTGTTTTATTTTTATTTGCTGATTTTTATATCTAAGTTGTTTTGCTTTACTTTGATTTATAATAAAATATATTTGATCGTGATAGTTATTTTTAAAAATATTTAAAACATTCAAATAGAATTTATTTTCAGAAACAGAGAATAAAAAATACTTTTAATTTATACTAAAATAAATATAATTTTCAAGTTCACATAAAATTCAAAATAAAAAAGCACCAAATAAAATTGATCCCAAATATATCCTAAGTATCATAAAATGTAATTCTATTTCAAGATATCTCTCCAAAATAAACTCTCATGCTCTTTCAGGATAACTTCGTAGCATAAAACTCAGTTTCCATGCTTGTTGAACTATTTCAAATAATAATAATTGTTTAAGTACAAGTTCCAACAAATCCAAATTTTATAAAGTTCTAAAATTAATTTGTTTGAGTATAAGATTTTATAAACTGAGAAATTGTAACATTAAAAGTAAATCTACTTTGATAGTAAAAATATATAAGGAAAAAAAAAACCCAATAAGATATAGGTGCAATGTTTATTATTAGAGCATCCATAAGGGTTATCTTTCCTTAGCCAATTTTCCGGCTATTGGATATCTTTAACATGCTTATAATCCCTAATAAATGAATTATCCACAATTATGATAGGCAATTAGATTGTTTTGATGTCCTTGCTATCATTTAATTATTAATTAATGAATCTAATTAATAAACTTAAAAGTTAAGTTACTTTTTAATTATCCAGATTAATCATTTACCCTCAATTATCATATTAGGTTTAGGTTATTTTTTATTAAAATTTATATTATACATAAAATAAAAGATAAAGTTCCTCTAAGTCTATATTATTGAAATTCACTTCTCTTTTTTTAAGGAAATGAATTTATGAAAGAAGCTCATTTTTAATCATTTTTTACCGAGCCAAAACCTATGTCATGAATGCTGTAGGAGAAAGGAAGAAACATAGAAGAAGATATGAAAGGAGTAGAGAGAAAGGAGTACTGAGAGAGAGAGAGAGAGAGAGAGAGAGAGAGAGAGAGAGAGAGAATTAATATTTAATGTCGGTCCAGGATCTCCTCAATATTTGACTCCAACTTCATCTATAAACTTAATGCATATAACACTTCTCTAATAATTTTTGATTGCTAAGGAGAAAAGTCACGTTTCCATATAAAATATATATGCAACATTTTAAATATTCAAAAAATTTGTACCAATTGCGCACATGCTTAATATCTAATTTGAGAGTGAACTTATTGCCATATTTATTTTACTTCATTAATCTAGACCCAAAAAAAAAATCAATCTTTTATGAGTTGAGTGAATATAATAGTTATGAAGTGTTATACCCATGTCTCCATGTGACTCATGTGTGGCAATTAAAGGTGCAAGATAAATCTTATTTGAAATTATCCATTAATTTACAATGTGATTTATTAAGGTAATCTATTTTTGCAAAAATGTGCAGACGAACGATTTTTTTAGGGGCTATTTATTTTGATTTTCTCTAGAGTAAAGTAAATTTTCAGCATTTGGTTATATTACAAAATAAAAGTAAAGTAAAATATTGGAGGGTTTTAAATACACCGAATAGGCTATTTACCGTGTATTAGGAATTCGGCCAGGGAATACATTGCAACTTCGCAGGACTCTTCCCATGAAATCTCACCACATAACTGACCTGACGAGAACAACTACTTCTCGTCACCAATCGTGTGCGATTCTCCACTGTTGGTAAGTTCTTTGCCTCCAAAAATTCCTATCGGCCGATTCTCCTTGCTTGTTCTTCGCCTAGTACCTTCCTTCCCCAAGTTGCGTCTCTAACGGATTTCCCCTTTGCTACAGCGTGGTGAAGTCTGGCTATTTGTTTACATGACTATCACCGAAGCTTACGACGTCGGAGACAGCCCCAAAAAACCAGTTTCGCGTTCTTTCTACAGTAGTTTTTTTTATATATAATTTTATTTGGTTCTGCTCTAACCTCTACAGTTAAGCGTTGTTAAGTGCAGATTCAAAACTTTTTTAAGACATATAAAGCTCTATACAGATTGCATGAGTAGTAAATTGTATGACAATTCTTGTCGGTAGTATAATGCTTTTTACCTACTTTGCATCAGTAGAAGGTTGCCGAAGAGTAGGGGTACATGCAAGAAATTTGCTTGAAGAATTCTTTTTTTGAAATTGTTTAATAAAATGGATTCATAACAACTTCTCAAAATAATTATAGAAAAATAAAAGCCCTTTCAAACAAGCCTTTAAGAGTTAGTCCGATTTCTGTTTTCTTCATCCTTTATCTTTTGAAAAACATTAATGTGAAGAGAAATCAAAATCTATGAAGTATGACGGCTGAGTTGAAGTAACTTTTACTTTTTACACAAGAGCATAATATTTTTTTTCATATAATATTAAAATAGCAACAACATGATTGTTGAAAATATCATCTAAATTAAATCATTGCAGTCAAATTTTTTAACTCATTACGAATCCTTAACCCTTACAAACCATCCTTTGGTAAAATCTCTTTGTTGAAGTGAAAAAGATTGAGTTAACATCACATGCCATATCAAGAACAATCTAATACGAAATAGTTGGTATGATGCTAATGATGTTGATGATGAACGTGACAATGTAACCTAATGGAATTTGGAAGATTTGTCAAGTCACTTCCCACTTACCATCTTCTATTAAAATTTTTGTGATTGACTTCGTACTGATCTCATGCAGTTGATTATATGATCTACCTGCAATTTTTATTGTTCTTGCGTATAATTATACCTAAAATTTCTATATGTTCCTACGAACATTACCCATTCCAAAAGAATATTATAGATGCTCTAGACTATAGTTTGGCAAAGGTTGTGATCTAATTAAAGTGTGTGTTCATTTTAGTTTATATTGATGAATGAACAATTACAAGATGATAAAAATCAATTGTCTAACTCAGATAATATTGGGATGAGAAAGAGTTAGGTCAAATCCATTTAATAATCCATGCGGTTATCGTTGTTGTAATGAGTCTTATATTTGTAGTAATGCATGACGTTCGACGTCTGAAGTGAAAGTCTAATCTTGAATGAAATATACAATGTGAGGCATACCTATCTAGATTTTATCGTGGATCTGACTCTAATTATGTTAATATTGTGAGAATGAAGAAAGAACTTTTTTTTCAAATTATGTAATTTATTGCGCACAAGAAGATTACTTTTAGATACATTCTATGTGTGTAAAAAGAACAAGTTGTTATGTTATTACATACACTTGGAGATAGTGTTCATAATCGAGTCATTTGTTTCAACTTCCAAAGTTCTAGGAAAATTGTTAGTAAATACTTGAATGTAGGAATACATGCTATAGGAGAGTTGCATCAGGAATTGATTAGACTATATTCTCTTCAAGTACCGCACAAGATACAATCAAATAGTCTGTTCATACCTTTTTTAAGGTATAACTAAACTTTATATTTTAAATTACATGATTTAGCTTTATGATAATTATCTTAATTTGATTTTTAATGAAATAGGATTATATTGACGCTATAGATAGAACACATTTTCGAGCTAAAGTACCAAAAGAATATAAATCCATATTTAGACGAAGAAAGTCTTACCCGAGTCAAAACGTATTAGCATTAGTGAACTTTGACTTAAAGTTCACATATGTCCTAGCTAGTTGGGAGGGGTTCAACACATGTTGCAACTGTTCTTAGAAATGCCTTAGAACGATCAGATGGTCTATATGTTTCTGAAGGTATAGCTAACTTACTTTAGATAAATTTTAATAAGCAGTCACAGTACTCTTACTGTACGTTTACTGTGAAAATTGCAGGTAAGTATTATCTAGTGGATGTGGGGTATTCCACTAAAAAAGATTTTCTATCTCCATATTGTGCTATAAGATATCACCTAAGAGTTTAGTTCTAACAGACAAAAATTAACAAAGAATTATTCAATTTATGAAATTCATCTCTATGCACAATAATGGAATGTGCATTTAGTTCATTGAAGAATCGTTTACAATTATAAAGTGTGAGCCATACTTTCCTTTAAAAATTCAAGTTGAAATTATTCATGTGTGTTGCATATTACACAATTGGATTATAACTGAAGCTAGAGATGACTTTATTCCCTTGGAGGATGAGTGGGTTAGAAGGAGTTGTGCAAGGAAACAATATAAACTTATGTCAGATGAGTCACATGAGTAGTTAGCAAATAGAGACCATATAGCTTTAACTATGTTGAATAGGATGGAGAATGCTGGATATTAAAAATATTACAATAATTGTACATCCTTAATATAGCTTATTTTTGCACTACTATATAAATTTTTTTTCCAAGCATATACCTTTTTCGATTAGTATATGTCATTTTGGGATGTTAAAAATTGTATTAAATTATACTTATTTTAGTTATAAATGTACAATTTCATTAATACAAATATATGATGGATATAAATTGTAACTTTTCTAGGTAGAAATGCCCATTTATATATTTTTTATGACTACAATTGTTTACTTTACTAATACAAATTTAAAACAAAAGTTCGTGGCATGTTATTTATTCTTTGCATGGGGTAATGAATACACAACAATCAATAACTTCTTCTTCAAAAAGCATAAAGAGAAAAAAAAATTATATGGACCTGGAAATCAGAGTGGGTAATTGAGCTTCTATAAATCATGTTTGAGTACGTCGACACAAGTATTCAAACTTCTCAAGGCTTTAAAGAAGCTATCTACCAAGGTGCTACTCAAAAGCTGAAGGATCAATTTGGCATCGATGTTACAAGTGAGTAATGGAAAAATCAAATTTAGCTTCAACGAAGTATATTGAATCATATTGAAGAGTTGAAAAATAAAATCTGGAGTATCTTGGGATGAAAGTAAGAAAATTATTTTGATGAGTCTGGAAGAATATGCATCTCACATTCAGGAACTGCTTCTGCTTAACTATTTCATATTCAAAGAATAAAAATAGTAAAAGTAAGACTAAGCCTTCTTGTTTGCATTGTATGCTTCTCCTAAAGATGCTACTTTCCTAAATATTCCTATCACAAATTATATAGAGTTGGAGAAGGTCTGTGGTGAAGGGCATGCCACTAGAGATTGGGCTAAATATAAAAATAGTTAAATTCCATTATGGACTCAACAAATCAACTTAGATGATGAGAACACAGATTTCTTAGAAATTGGCATGAGTACAACACAAGCTACTGAATGGACAAAAATAGATATGAAAGATGACTAGAAAGGAATGACAAAGAGAACAACATCTTTGTCTTCTAAAAGATGCATTGCAAGAAAGAAAAAGAAAATATTTGTAGGTGATGATAGTATTTGTGAGTACATTGCCATGGTAACTGGTAGTGTGGCCCAAGTAGCCAATGCTATCCAATGTTTAACAAGAGCATCGAATGAGAGAAAAATGTTTACAAAACTTATGTATGAGTTATCTAGTATTTTAGGGTTTTCTAAGGAAGAGATTGACATGTGTCTATGATGCATTATCAAAGAATATAATGATGATTCAATCATTTCTCTCTAAACCTGTAGAATCGAAGGCTCGATGGATGCGCAAGGAGCTTAACAAGAATTTTGAGAAGTAGACCTAGGAGATGGTTAATTATGTTGAGATGGTATGTACTAGGGCATTTTGTTGGATGTATCAAATTTTTGATATATGTTTCTTTTCTATTGCATTTAGTACTTGAATTCTAAACAAGTTTATTGTGTTTCGTTTAATATGATGTAAAACTAATTTTATTTGATTGTTGATCTGTACTCTATCACATTCTCTGTTTCTTTTATGTTGTGTTTAGAACCTGAATTATAAATAAGTTTATTGCGTTCTTGTAAACTAACATTAAGTTTTTTAGTTTTTTTATATTTTAATGATGTGACATAGAAGAAAGTTAACTGAATGATGTCAAGTCTTCTACCTCTAGATGTGCTTATAATAGAGAAATTTTTTAGAATATGAGTGGATTCAAATCCATGTAGACAAACATTCTTTTTAAATTACTTATCTTTTTATGTTCCAATTTTTTAATTTAAAAGTTGGTTGAAGCTAATGGCACATGTAATAAAGCATTTATGTTTATATACTATTAATTAAAGCCATTCTTTCAAAAAAAAAAAATGCATATCTTGATTGAATGAAAAATGGAACAACGCAAGGCTAGCCATTCAAATATTTAAACTTGTACGATCTGATTTAAAGCATCTCGATTTTTCATGCTTCTATGATTTTGAAACTTATATCATATATGTTCTTCAAGAGCTTAAGTGATTTCATCCCTATTAGCTTATAAAAAAGATAAACAGGCAACATTAATTAAGGTTATTAATTTTTATATGTTTTCATAATTTTATTTTTAAACACGCTTTTAATATATAAATCATAAAAATGTTTTTTTCAAAATAAATATATAGTAAATTTTTTTAACCAAGAACTGATTTGTTATTTATAATATATTTATTTTTCATATATATATATATATATATATATCACCACCATGGTGTTGTCAGATCAGTATTGTAGTTTATATTTTTCTGCAAGCGCAATGCCTCGGCACTGAAACATCAACTCCTTGGCCCCATGGAATGCATGCCTAAGCTTAGTTTTCTCAAGAACTCATTGCCATGATGCTAGAATAATAGCACAATGGTGTTATTTCATCAGTTCCTAAGATTTAATTTTTTTGAGGAAAATTTTAAATTTTGGCAGCATAACGTCTTAATAGTGCTAGATTTTATGATTTTTAGTGCATTAGCACCTTTCTCCTTTGCCCCAGATCCAAGATCAATAGAGGTAGGATTTTATTTCACACCATAATCAAATTCAACGGTGAAATAGAATTCAGGATGTAGCACCTCAACATTGGAAAAATAGCGCTACATTGTTATTTTAATGAGGTGAAACCCATGAGCGTAGCGTTGTGCCCTAAAAATGAGATACCAACTTGAGAGTCTAGCGCCACAATGCTAGATATTTTTCCAGCGCTAAGGATTCAGAACCAAGTTCAACGACGTCTGATACTTGGTTTCAGATCTATTGTGGGATGGAGTTTTTTAAATTTTATTCCAGATAACTTGACGTCTTAGTGTTGGACCATGGCGCTGCAGTACCGCGAAGCATGAACTCTATTTTTTGAACTATATTCTTGAATAATATGATAATTTTTATGAAAAATTGCTAGCATAATATTTTAGCAGTGCTAGATTTTTACTTATTTAATATAGAAGCACTCTTCTTCCTTGTAGTAGACCCAAGGCTAAGGTGACATAAGAAGACGACCGCTATTGAATTGAGAGATGTTTTTTTGTCATAATCAAGCTAGAACTTCAAGTGAAGAAGAAAGAGGGAAGGGAGTGTGGCTAGAAATGAAAGAATAAGAAACCCAAGTAGGTGGGTCAGTCCTTCTCTTCTTATAGTCATCGGCTCTCAACTGCTCCAACTCTCCTATCAATTGCTCCTTCTCTCCAAACCACTCCCACTCTCTTCTCAAGTGGTTATCACTGAGGGGGATGGCTGTTGGTGGGAGTGGTTGGTGTTTTCTGGAATCCTTAAACTTAGGGACAATTGAGCTAGAGCTGTAGTGATAGAGTCAGGATGTTCATTTTTTATTTATTATTTGTTATATCTTTTTGGTTGCAAATAAATTGCCCAACAGTGAATGTGTCATATCAATTGGATATGATACATTCATATTCTCTTTTGTTTATTAGTGATTATACTCAGAAACATAAAAAGTAAGAAAGTGGTAATATCATAATGTTCATGTATCATGTAATAATAAGAGATAGTTGCTACAAATAGAAATTTCAACTATATATAATAAATTTTAGTTTCTATAATATAAATAGAAGTAGTATGAACTTGATAAGCAACAGTAGCCTATCTCTCTCATTTATCATGACGATGTTGGAAGGCTACTTCTTGGTCATGGACTAATGCATAGAGAACTTGTTCATGTTCAAAAACATTAGCGTCTATCCGTGAACAATCTTCTTCTATAGTTGTGACAGCTTGTCTTACCATAGGCCTTCTTTCCTTTAAATATTTCCTTCTCGATTATAACTCTCTTAATTCAATAGATATATCGAGAAGCTTGATCTGTGCTCTAAAGAGTTCTCTCTGGTACGATCTCAACGTCTTGAGGCTGTGCTCGAGAGTTTAATGGACTAGAGAGGCTTAATGCAAAGTGGTATTGAGCGAATTCTTTACCTCAGTGAGTGTGTCTAGCAAGAGTTCCTAGTAAGTAGTAAGTAGTGAGATAGTCGAAACTCAACATCTTGGCATAGGGACTCCAAAAGTTTTAGCTCTCCTACTTCAAGGCCAAAGCGACAACATAATCTAGCAACGAGTTCACCTCTACATAGAGCTAGAAAGCTTAGGAAAAATTATTAAATTAACACCCAGAAGTAGGTGACATAGAGTCGTAACTATATGACAAAATCTTTGAAGAGCTGTAACTTGATGCTCTTGAAGGTCTAGAGTGTATCCTGAAGATGAAGCATGAAAGTTCTAGACTAGATAAGTGCTTCGAGTTATATCCCTCAAACTAAAAGTAGAGTAACTATCTACACAAGAATAAAACTCTACCGAGGAATCATCCTGGGTAGCACTCACTATCACCCAAGTTGAGCCTGATAGGAATGATTCACAACTAGTCTTTAAAGCACCAGATTCCTCTATATATGGATCTTCTTCGACATTCATATGGTCATCATTGACATGTTCAGTATATTGAGAAATTGGGGAAGTCCTACTAGGGTCTATCGATGATACTAGAGTGACATCACTCTCTACTCACTCTGCTGATGGTTCAACCTCTACTAGTGGAGGTGGGGCATGAATAGGTCAGGAATTCTAGTCCCATATTATAGTTAGTTGGAAGAGGGCCTTGGGTATCCTTTTTAGTCTCCGTATTAACAAGTGAAGGTTCTCGATGAAGCTTCCTACCACTGTTTCATCTATCTAATTATTCTTTATAAATATGAGTTGTGTGTCATGGGGAATGCAAGTGTTTTGTCAGCCTGGCTTTGCCGAGTCTATGACTCTATATGTGGAATTTTAGTTCCAAAAGGAAGAGAATGTATGATGAATCCATAGCAATCATAGGTTGCTTACTCTTGTGTTAACCTCCTGTGGAGCCACACAAAAATACGAACTACTCCCCAGGCAAAGAAAAAAAAGGCCAAGCCATGGAAGTTGTTTCCAAACGAATAGGCAATGATAACATCCCCAGAGAATGTGTATTTGTTATATCAAGTATCTTTGGTAATTTATATATAGGTGTAGCTTGAGTAAATCCATATTGCCTAGCTACTCTATTGGGATTATATTACTCCAAAATCATTGATTCATGATGGTGATAGAAAAGCCAAGCAGGTCTCAGCCCAATGAGATATTCTAAGTATTACAAAATCAACTAACTAGCAACTCTAATTTTAAAACTCAAAGAGAGACATGCTATTTGATTGTAACATCAACTGACTCAGAGAAAGAGCTATACTTTCCCAAAGAAAAGAATATCAATAGGAAGGTTAACCCAGGCTCAAAGAAGCTATGTGCTAACTACACAGCAATTCTGAGAGCCCTAAAAGCTCTAAAAATTTCAAGGAAGCACAGAGTTCAAAAACATCCTCTGATAAAGAGGATTTTATAAAAGTAGTAACTCAAATCCAATTAAGAAGTGGAAGTGACTTTCTCCACTATCATAGTTTAAAGCCGACGATAGAGATAAATAAATTCAAATTAACAAAAATGCCTTACTCCCACTACCAACTAAACCTTCAAAAGCCACCAAAATGGGAGTGGACTATAATATTTTGGCACATTTATGCAAGCTATCATATTTCTTAAGTATCTACAATGCTCTCATGTTATTAATAGCGTACGTGAGATATTTATAAAGCATTGCAAAATCTAGAACAATATGAAGCCTTCTTTGCTGAAGACAGGATGAATGAAGGGTTAACTTCTCAAAAGTCATCAACAATCACATTCAGTGATAACGACTTAATATTAAGGATGAGTGAACATAATCAGCCTTTTAATGTCTGAAAGCAATTCTACCCATATAAAATGAATATTGATCGACCCAGGTGCTTTAGTGAATCTCTTAATAGTTAAGACATTCAGAACATTAGCTTCGGATGCTCGTTATCTGAATTGAAGTATAGTATTTCAATAATTATTCAAAGACCAAGTTCAATAAACCCTTGGATCTTTTATTTTACCTATACACTTTGAAAAACTATATACATAAGCTAAATAATAAGTAATTAAAGCTAGTGTTTCATACAAAGAACTCCTTGGTAGGCTTTGGATTCATGAATACGACATAGTTCCTTCAACTCTCCATCAATGTATGAAATACATTCAAAATGATGAAGATTATCAAATTGATAGTAATATGAATCCCTTCTTGATAGATGAAATTTAGATCTATAATGATGCTAAGTGCTTTATGTTTAAGAAAGTAGAAGTCAATGCCCAAAAGCAAGTGTCTCTACCCATCAAGATAATGCTTAAAGTTGATGATTCAAAGAGCAAAGACATCTAAACAACCTAAAGTGGTTCCCCACCTTAGTAGTGATACTGAGGATGATGAAGAAGTGTTGTTACTTTATCAACCTAAGAAAGCCTCAATTGCCAAATGGAAAGAAAGATCGAGTGTTGGAGATATAACATAATAATTAGAGAAAACCCATGTTTCTCTAATAAGGGTACCCGAATCTCAAATCTCCAAAAAGGTTACAAAAATAACTACAATACCAAAGGCACATATAAAAACATTAATAGCTTCAAGAAAAGAGGAAATTGAATAGTTGGGAACTTTCTCTCTTAGAAGAGGTTATGATGAACGTTGGATCCTTTTTCTATAAAATAAAATCTCACATGAATATTATTTGAAGAGGATAATTTTGAAGAAGAAGATATTTTAATAATTATTCCTCAATACTTCTCATCGGCTCTAAAAAGATTGGCTAGGAATAATGTTCAACATATACAATCAAATATATAATACCAAGTATTTAAGAAGCTTTGGAGAAGGGGTAATGTATAAAATTAAATAAGATATGGAAAGTTCACCACATGGGGATTGTAATATATTGCTTTGGGATTTCCCCCCATCATGTTATGCCATATTCGGAAAAAAAAAAGTTTCTTTTGAAGCTACACATGAACAAAGGGATGTTTCACATAGAAATGAGAATATACCCAAAGATTAATTAATACTTGACCTAAAAGAAGTCCCGAAGAAATTTGAAGAAGGAAATCAAGCTACTATTGATGAACTTCGAGAAATCAATCTGGTATTGAAGAAGAGCCTAGGCTAACCTTTGTTAGTAGCATCCTCACATCAAAAAAAAAAAAAAAAAAAAATTGGGTCAAGTAAAAGTACAACTCGGAGAATATAAAGACTGTTTCACATAGAATTATAGTGAAATGCTGGGCTTATCACCTGACATCATTGTACACAAACTCTCTATCAAACCTAATGTACCATCTATAAAACAAGCATCAAGGTGAATGTGATTGGAAATCAAAGAGCATGTAATTGCTGAAATTAAGAAGCTTATTGAGTCAAGGTTCATTCAGAAAGAGAATTATGTTGATTGGATTGCCAACTCATCATAGTAAAGAAGAAGAACGGGCAAAACTATGTCTGCATTGACTTCAGGAATTTAAATAAAGCATGCCCAAAAGATGACTTTCTATTATCTAATGTAGAACTAATGATAGACAACACGTTAAACTATGATATATTCTCTTTCATAGATGGATTATCGGGCTACAATCAAATTAAAATGATACTGAAAGATGAAAGTCATATCCTTCTGTACACCAATAGGAATTTAATATTACAAAATGATATCATTTAGTTCAAAAAATGCCGGTGCTACATACCAAAGGGCAATGACCTACATCTTTTATGATCTAATACAAAAGAATGTAGAATGCTACATCAATGATTTGGTTGTCCAAAGAAAATACAAACACAAGTGATTTAGTAATTGTATTAAATAGAATACAAAGTTTCAACTTAAAAATGAATCTCTTAAAATGTGGTTTTGGCATTAATTCTAAAACATTTCTAGGCTTTATTGTGGGACATAGAGGAATTGAAATTGATTCCACTAAAATCAAATCAATAAAAGAAATACCATCACCTAAGACTTTGAAGAAACTATGTTTATTATAAAGCAAGTTAGAATACATCAAGAGGTTCATTTTTAATCTCTCAAGGAGATGTCAATCTTTCACTCGATTAATGAAAAAGATTGCACCCTTTTTATGAGATGTGCTTATTAAGAAACATTAAATAATATAAAATAATATTAATTATACCCCCTATTTTTGATAGTTCTAATAAAGGGAAAGTCATTGATATTATATACAACAGCCTTGGAGAAATTGCTTGGAGCTCTATTAGCTCAAAATAATGAAAAAGGGAAGAAAAATACCCTCTGCTATATAAGTCAATGTTTAGTAGGAGCTAAAATAAGATACTCTCCTATTGAGAAGCAATGTTTAACATTGATATTTGCTACTAAAAATTATGTCACTATATATCATCACATAAGATAACTTTGATATCTAAACTCAATCCTCTCAGATTCATGATGACTAGGCCTACCCTAATAAGTCGCTTAGCAAACTAGGTAGTCTTATTGCTCCAATTCAACATACCATACTTCCCACAAAAGCTATAAAAGCACAAACACTAGCTGGCTTTCTAACTACTCATCTTTTACTAGCAGATTCTCTACTCAATGATGAATTATCTGACGAGTTGATCTTCAAAGTGAACAAGGCTCAATAATCATTAGAATGAGAACTTTATTTTGATGGAACTTTATCAAAAAAGTTAGCTAAACCACTAGAATTAATTATGGTATAGGTTGAAATTGGCTTAATATTTATGACACCACAAAGGCATACTAGGATTTTCATATAGCCTAATTGAAACTCAAACCAATAATAAGGCTGAATATGAGCATTAATTGCAAGCCTAGAGCTAGCAGTTAATATGAAAATTAAGAGGCTTTATGTTTATGGAGATTCTCAACTTATAATTCAACAAATAATTGGGACTTTCAAAATAAACAAGCCTGAATTAGTGCTTTATCACAAGCATATTTCAGAGCTTTTAAAACAAATCTTGAAGTAATAATTACAAGAGTGTCATATTGGGAAAATGGAAAGGTTGATGCATTAGCTAATTTAGCTAAAGAAATGACAAATCCTTGAAGAGAGCCAATAATAATAATTGTCTTAAGTAGGCTAACATTGGAAACAACCCTTTTTTAAGCATTTAAAGCTAAAGAAAATCAAGAGATTTTAATAATAATGGAAGAAGATAACAAGAGAGAGTTATTCATTATTTTTCTTAAAAGGTCTAGATTATGAAAAGATAAATCAAAAGCTTGCCAAATTTTACATAGAGATTACAATATGATCCTGTAAATGAGACATTCTATCATTGCTCATTTAACGAAATGGGGTTACGATGCCTAGGACCAAATGAAACCAAGATGGTAATAGTTGAAGTCCATGAAGGGTTATGCAACGCACATCAATCTAGTCCTAAGATGAAAATTAAAATCAAACGAATATGATATTACTGACCTAGCATGGTTCAAGACTGCATTGAACATGCTAAAAGTCATCAATGTCAAATAATGTAGACATGTTGCATTGACCATCTAAAGCCTTACATCCAATAGTGTAATAATGGCCATTTAAAAGTTGAAACACTAATATAATTTGTCCAATAGACCCTTAATTATCTAGAAGACATCATTTCATTTTTCTCTCCACTTATTACTTCTTAAAATGGATAGAAGCAATTCCTTTTTGAGAAGTTAAAGCTAACAATGTAATGAAATTCTTTCGAGATCACATTGTCTATCGATTTAGAGTACCTCAGTGAATTATATCTGATAATGGTGCAGCCTTCAAGAATGCCAAAATCTATCACGTCATTGAGAAATACAAAATAGATTGGTGATATTCTTTGATATATAATCCAAGAGCCAATGGTCTCATAGAGACATTCAACAAAACATTAATCAAACTCCTTAAGAAAATGCTCTCTAAAAATAAAAGCAAATGGCATAAGAAATTAATATAAGCCTTGTGGGCATATCGTACCACATATAAAACTACTATGTAGGCAACACCTTACTCATTAGACTTTGGGGAAGAAGCCATACTTTCTCTTGAAGTAGAAGTACCTTCGCTTTATATTGTAGTCTGAAATGGATGTACAATGGAAGAAACATATTCGAATATGACTCAAAGAGATTGAAGCTCTAGACGAAGTTCGACCACAAGCCCAACAAAATATAAAAACATATAAAGCAAGGATGACCCGAGATCATGATAATATGGTTCACCCAGGAAGCTTCAAAGTAGATGAACTAATATTGGTACGTAGAAGGCCTATCATTCTCCATTGTTGAGTTGGTGGAAAGTTTGACCAAAATTAGAAAGGACCTTATATTATTGAAAAAGTATATGAAGGGGGAGCTTATTAACTCATTGATGTAGAAGGCATAAGGCCTATGCCCCCTATAAGTGGACAATATCTCAAAAGATATTATGCATAACTATTGAAAGTGTTATGCTTGATAAACACGGGAGTCAAATTTGACTCTAAATTGATCAGTTGAAATGATAAATCATTATCAACATTTGAGTATGAGAAGAATATTTTCATCCTTAAGGGAAATTCCCCTAGCAATAGAGGGCATTTTATATTTTTGAATGCAAGGAAAATTCTCCATCAAAGTGAACCTCCATTAAATCAAAGAAATCTAAACATTGATTCAATATGTATTAAAAAGATAGAATCTAAATCTAAATTTAAATCCATCATGTCCAAAGGGGCAATATCTAAACCTAAATTTAGATCTATCATGTCCAAAAGGGACGGATCAAAACCCAAATTTAGATCCATCATGTCCAAAAAGGGTCGGATATAAACCCAAATTAGATTCATCATGCCCAAAGGAGCTGAATCTAAACCCAAAATTGATCCATCATGTCCAAAAGAATTGAATCTAAATCTAAATTTAGATCCATCATATCCAAAGGGGCAGGATCTAAACCCAAACTTGGATTCATCATGCCCAAATGGGCCAGATCTAAACCCAAATTTAAATTCATCACGCCCAAGGGGGCCAAATATAAACCCAAATTTAGATCCATCATGTCCAAAAAGGGCTTGATCTAAACCCAAATTAGATCTAACATGTCTAAAGGGGCTGAATCTAAACCTAAATTTAGATCCATCATGTCTAATAGGATTAGGCCTAAACCCAAATTTAGATCTATCTTATCCAAAAGGGCCGGATCCAAACCCAAATTTGATTCACCATGTGCAAAAAAGTCAAATCTAAACCCAAATTAGATTCATCATGTCTAAAGGAGCTAGATTTAAACTTCAAAATTTAGGTCCGTCATGTACAAA
Organism: Cymbidium sinense; assembly: GCA_021442155.1. Lineage (NCBI taxonomy): Eukaryota > Viridiplantae > Streptophyta > Magnoliopsida > Asparagales > Orchidaceae > Cymbidium > Cymbidium sinense. The sequence continues at coordinate 38,524,424 of CM038233.1, forward strand.
TGGGATAGATCTAAACCCAAATTTAGATTCAACATGTTTAAAAAGGATGAATTAAATTTAAAAAGATACACCATGTCCAAAGGGGTCAGATCTAAACCCAAACATAAATCCAACATGTCTAAAGGTATAAGATTTATGTCCAAACATACACAACATGCTTAAAAGGGTTACGTATAAATATGAATCTAGATTCAACACATTCAAAATGAACTGAATTTAAATATGGAACTGAATCTATCAAGTCCAAAAAGGACTGAAAATTACATGTTGAAACAACGATGCTATAAAAGTTTAATAGGTGAAATAAAAGCCTGTAAATGTAGCTCATTTATAGATTTAGATATTATTTCCTTTTTATGATACCTCCAAAGTATTTATGTTTCTCTTTATGCAAATTGTTTATAATGTTTATTTGAAAAAAGGCTAGATGATATGTCTCCTACTAAGCCTATTGAGGAGCAGATATGGCCACAACAGAAGCTTATGAACCACATTCTTTAACTAGATTACAGAATCATTATTATTGTATCAGGATATGTTGATAAGTTGATACATTTATGTAGATTTATTTGGTTGATCATCTCACATTCTACCCTTTAATTCAGAACTTTCATCAGGGAATGATCCATTTGATTGGGTGATTAATTTGAAGCTCATGTTTCTCTGAAGCGAGTTACAAATCACCTTAATTTTGAGGATTAGGATGTACTTCAGCTAGTTGCAGATAGTGCTCTTTCTGTAGACACAATTGACCTTTCGGGTTATCACATATTACATCATTAGGTAGAAGATTTGAACCCAAAGTTAGTATTTGGCACGCCTTTGTTAGCTATCAGTAGCTACTTATATTGGGCCTACAAGTATTTATAGATGCATGGCAATATTATCAAGAGAGCTAACATATATCTTGAAATCTTTGCATCACTCTTTAATTATAGTAATCTTCCCTTCACTTGGATCTGTGGAATAGTATAGCATTGGGATTGTTCCACATGAGATGACAGTTACTTTGATAGATATACAAGATATAGCAAGCCTACCTATCTTAGGAATTCCCTACGAGGAGTGCATTCCTCTTGATTATGATCTCTTTCATTATCAGTCAATTGGCCAATAGAGGAGAGAGAGTTATATATATTCTTCCAACCTTCATCATGCTCTAGCACACTATTAGAGATTATTCAAAAAGTAGAGATCAGGCCATAGATGACATGACACTGTTACTTTGGATACGTGATCTGAGAGCTTTCTTTGTTCAATAGTATGCTTGCTTCATTTTATGCGCTTGAATGATCCATTTGATAATGGTTTTCATTCATCTAAGGATTCTTTTAGCATTAAGTTTGAAAGAAGAGTTAGTTCTCAACATGTTCTAGTATGAGGCATCAACGAGGAGTTATCATTATTAGCCTTCAGTGCCACATGGTTGTCTTACTTTGTGTTCCGTGGTCTGTTGACCTCACTTTTGGAGTGAGTTCTCAATCTCCTCATCTTAGACTCATCTTAGACTTAGGAGTCTTCTAGACACTAAGACTTCCTTTGTCATAAGATACTTCTAATGGTTAGGTGAACACTTAACATAAACCTAGAGACTTAAAAGGGTTAATCATAGGATTAGGCTATGCCTTAGGGATTAAGATAACTCTCTTACCCCGCAACCCAAATCCAATCCAGACTTACCCTATCAAACCTACAATCAAACTCAATTTCAAATCCAAATCCAAATCCAAATTAAAATCCTAAACCGAATGATTGAAGCCCATAATCAAATCCAAACTTGATTGATCTCCTCATGAATCAATCATATCTTCATTTATATTTACAAATATAAATGAAATATAAATTCAAATGAACAAAACTAAATCAAACTAAATCGATTTCCTTCTAATCCCTTTGACCTACTTCCATAAGCTTAGTCAAATTTATTTCCAAATCACTCCAAACTCAAGTGATTCTCTCATAAGCCATTTATAACTTCATTTATATTCCAACATATAAATGAAATATAAATTCAAATAACCAAAACCAAATCCAAAATCAAATCAAAACCCAATTTATACCTTTTAAGCGAATTTCTTGGACTTAACCAAAACCCATCCAAATCAAGTCAAAATCAATGAATTTTCTCTTGAATTAGTCATTCTTATTATCACCATCTCAAATATAAATGAAATCTACAATCATCAAGCTAAATCAAAATCAACTCAAGTTAAACTCAACTTAGCCCATTTGACTTGAGATATTCAAATGAACCAAAACTCATTTGAACCCAAATCAATTACAATTGGATTTATATATCAATCACAAATCCATATATTAACTCAACTAAATCAAACTCAACCTGAAATCAAACCAACTAAATTCAATTAGTTCACTTGACCCAAAGTGGTCAATTTGACCTACATGAACTAAAATCTAATTCAATCAAAATCAAAGTGAATTAATCCAATCCAAACTTTATGACATGATTGTTGATCATCTTAGACAGGTCAATTGATATAAATTGGGCCAATCCAAGTAAACCTAGCCCATTGACAAAGTCAACCCTTTTACCCATATGAACCAAAACTAGCCAAATTGCAACTTAAGCCAAATCCATTGAAACCAATGATTCAAATCAACCTAAAATCAACATTTGAACATAACTTGACCTTCAATTGAGCTGAACCTAGCCCAATTGGCCCCCTTGACCCAAGTTGACCCGAATTGACCTAAATGGCCAAAATGGAAAAAAATCAAAATACAATCTAATTTGATTACAACCAATGACTCAAGTTTATTTCAAATTGATTGTTAAACTTGACCAAGGCCACACTTGAATCCAATTTGGAAAATTGAACCCAATTGACCTACTTAGCCCAAATTGACATAAAGGGTCAAATTAGACTAAACTCAAATTAAATCTAAATTAAACCAAACCATAGACACCAATACACTCCAAATGGTCATATGAACTTGACGCAACTCTTGGATTGACCCAATTTGACCTAAATGGGTCAAATTGAGTCAAATTGAACCTAATGAATGTCAAATGACATGAAATTTGGTCCAACTCTTTTTTTGACTCATTTCAAATCTGCCCAAATCAAATTTAATGTCAAATGACCACTCTACCCTTAGGATAAGGGTATCACATAAGACAAAACCCATGGCCACTTGTCCACTCATCCATTGCTCTCCAAGGACACTAATCAACTTGACCCAAGAGGTGGTTGGGTCACCATGACTCATGGGGAGGTGAATTCACATCACCCATTGGAACACTTGGAAAGCAAGGACTCCCACTCCCCTTGCCTTGGCTGCATTCTCACACCTTCCTCCACTCAAGCGAAGCCACCTAGGATGATTTTTTGCCATTCCCAACCGCCCAAAGCCATAGGACATCCATTATGGGCCGAAAAATTCGGCCAAAACCAAGCACATAAGAAGAGAGGCCTCATTGGAACTGATTCTACTCTCATTTCACTCAAAGAGCTCTCCAAGCAACAAACATTCATCCCCCTACTTCCTTTGAGCTGAAGCCAACAAAAATCAAGCGAATTCTGGCGAGGAAGCGATGACTCTTGATGGATACATCATTCCAAAGGGAAGCAAGAGCTTAGGTCCATCCCAAAGCTTCTTCTTGCATCCAGGAGTGTGCTCGGATCAACACTGTCATCGTAAATTTCCCCCTGTGAGGTAATTTTCAAGAACCATGGCCGGCCTTAGGAGCTTTTGTTTGCTTCAATGTGTGCTCAATTTTAGGATTTTCTCATAGATTTCTCTTGCATTCTTCATTTTTTGTCATCCCCATGCGTTTTGGGATGTTTTTTTGGCGAAGTTCACTAGAAAATCAAGCCCAAAACCCCTTCTTCCATTCAGTTTTACTATTTTTGAGCTCTAGTTCACCAGTTTCAGAGAAGAAGAGCAACATCCATCCGATTCCCCGTTCAGGGAAACGGATGGCTATGGTTTCACACCAGATCCGCTCAATTTCAGCCTCTAGATCATGCGGATCAATCTGGGCCATCCGATCTGATCCATGCAAAATGCGTGTTCTCACTCATTTTGGCCACATGGAACCGCGATCTAATCCGTGGTCGACACGTGGTGCCGCGTGCCCAGTCAACGCTGTGTGGGATAAGTAGAAAATTCTGGATTTTCAGCTTTTAAAAATTAATAAAATCACCTAGTACTTCAAAAATTCATAGAAAATGAAATACTCAATGGAAAATTATAAATAATGACTTTTTGGATTTGTCTTTCCAAGAGGAATCGAACAAACCTAAAATCCCCAACATTCATAAAATATTTTGAGCTTAATTTGAGTTTTAGTAAAAATCTAATTTTACTAATTAAACTAAAAATACACATCAAATTGATTTCAAATTTTTAGGGATTTACATTGAAGCTAAAATACATCTAGATAAAAATTCCAAGTCAAAAGGATTTCTGGATTGGGAGATATTGCATTTTGAAACTCAAATAATCTAATTTAGTTAAAATAAATTAATAGATTTTATAAAAATCATGAAAAATCATTTAAATCAGCTGAAACTTTAGAAAATTATACCAAAACATAGAAAACTCATAAAAATATAAATAAATACTCATTTTAAAGGTATTTTAAAGAGGAATTTATTAAAAATATCCTTAATTAATTTTGAATAGTAATTAGAGCTTAATTAGAGTTTCATTGAAAAATTAATTATCATAATTACTCCCTAATTAATTAATTAATTAAACCTAAATTTTCTAAGATTGTTTAGGGGATGACATCTGCCTCTCCTAATGTTCTTGAGATTTATTGTTTAGCTAATTAGGAGAATTAGCTAATTGGGCCTTAGTTACTCTCCTAACTTCATTAAGAGTTAATTAATCATATGAACAATAAATTATTTAATTAATTGGGCTCATTTGTCACTATTTAACAATGAGGAGACTTAAGGATTAAATTAGGGCTTCTTTCCTAATCTTTTCCCTAAGTCCAGTTCATTTGGAGGATAGCTAACCCATATGATAATTAAGTGTAGATTTAATTAAGTGATTAATGACTTCATTAACCAAATTAAAATCTAAAACACATCAGAATCTAATTAATCAATTCATGGATAGATCTTCAGGTGTTTAATAACCTAAAGATATTTAAAAAAATTATGGTTAATCCATATGTGTGGAAAAATTATAAAAGTACTTAATTAAGATCCTTGACCTAATTAATTATTAATTAGACCCTTTCATTTCTTAAGACCATTGCAAGTTATTTTCCATACATATCATGTTGGCTCATAATTATTTAATTAATTACTTTATGGTAATATAGGCAAGGGTTAATTAATGGATTTAATGCATATTATAACTTAATTAATCCATAAAATCAACTTAATCACATTTTATTAAACCAAATCAATTCATAAACATGGGAATGGATTAGGATCAACAAACTTTCCTTCATTTCATTAAATCAAATTGAAACATAAATGTTAAAAGTGACATAAGAAACTTTAGGTTTGATTAAAATGATTTTATTTAGTATGATTGTCCTTAGAAATTAACTTAGTTGAATCATGTGCTTGTGTTCAAGTATTCCTTTCCAATCATGCTAAATGTTATATGTTATTTGAAATCATGCATTCATATCTTTCAAAAATAAATCAAATGAAAATTTTCTTATGTTAAGCTTGCATGTGTTGAATTAAATTTATAATATGTGTGGCTATTATCATTATTAAATCAAAGTTATAAGTCAACTATAATATTTAGAGTGATAGTAGTTATAAATATCTACAAGCTTGCACGTGTCTATGGCTTAGAACATGTGATATGGAGTTCTCTTTCTTTATTCTATATGGATTTACATAAAGTTTGAATGTTAATAAGTGTATAGCCCATTTGAAAAGGACATAACATTTGTTTGAATTCATTCTTATGTATTTCTATGTTAAAATTTAGATAGAATTTTAGCTCACATGTATAAATAATTCAATTGAAAGAACTACAATTTTTGCATGATTTTTAATTATTGTAGTCATTTGTACATTCATGTATATTCAAGAATAGTGGGTATATCTAGTCTGAACATTCTAGGGATGCAAGGTTTTAAGTAGCCCCAAGGAGGTCTTTACTTCACTCCCCTGGTTTAACAATGGTGAAGTACTTGCTTAAAAATTTTATATACTTGTATGTGCATTTAGCTAATGAATCAAAATCTCCTTTTCAACTTTAACTCACATGTATAAATAACTCAATTGAAATAAATACAACTTTTGCATGATTTTTCATTCTTGTAGTCATTTGTATATTCATGTGTATTCAAGAATAGTGAGTATATCTAGTTCTGAACATTATGGCAACGCAAGGCATTAAGTAGCCCCAGGGAGGTCTTTACCTCACTCCCTTGGTTTAACCATGGTGAAGCACTTGCTTAAAACTTTTATACACTTGCATGTGCATTTAGCTAATGAATTAAAATCTCCTTTTTCAACTTTAGCTCATATGTATAAATAACTCAATTGAAGTAAATATCAACTTTTACATGATTTTCAATTCTTGTAGTCATTTGTACATTCATGTGTATTCAAGAATGGTGGGTATATATAGTCTGGATATTTCGGGGATGTGAGGCTTTAAGTAGCCCCATGGAGGTCTTTATCTCACTCCCCTAGTTTAATAATGGCGAAATATCTGCTTAAAACTTTTATGTATTTGAATGTGTATTTAGCTGATGAGTGAAAATTTCCTTTTCTACAAAATACACATATGCATTTTTCATTTAAAAGTCTGCTAAAATAAATATGTTGCATGTGTAGGTATACTTAGGATTCTATATCATATGCACGTTATATGTGATGGAAAGCAATGATTGAACATATGTCATGTCATAGTAATTCAATTGAATTAATCTTAAGATGCCTTTTATATTGAATAAAGTCATTTAAGGTAAACCTAAACTTAGGATTAATTAAATCATTTAATAAGTCATTTACTAAGAGAATTAAATCAAATTAACATGCTTTAAAAAGTGGCTTAAGGTAGGGATGAAAGAGGGAAACCTCTTTTCTTCTCTTTATAACACTTAATTGCTAAATATAAGTTACGTGAAATAATAGAAAACATAAATTAAAATTCTCAAATCAACTAAACAACTTAAAAGTGAAACCAACCCTTTATGTTAAATTAAATCCTTTCAACACTTTGAAAATCATAACTCTAATACATAGCAAGGCATACCACACAAGCCTTAACACACACATTAGAATTAAGTCACTGCTTCTAGCTTTATGTTAGGGTAGTGCTTGGTTTGATATATGTTTTATTTTATGATATAATATTTTAGACTGGATGTTAGGGTGTATATCTCATATTAGCTTAATCATATTTTTTGCTTATGCTTAAAATAAATATAAATGCTCTCTTTGCAGGTTGCTTGAGCCCCTAATCATAATCCAAGTTAGGATAGGTGGGCTTGGTTACCCATGTGTAGGGTGGGTGCTAAGTCCAAATTCCAAATATAATTGCTTGGGTTATATGTATGTTTAACTAACCTCTGTTTTATAAGTGTAGTTAGATTTATTTTTCCTATTCTAAATGTAATTTTGTAATTAGAAATTAAGATTAGTGTTATGAGGGATAAGGATGAGCATTAGATAGAAGGCTTTGTTTTGAGAGGTCATGTGATGCCTTTGAAGTGGAGCAAATCAAATCAAATGAAGACATGAAGAATGAAGAATGAAGACCCTCAAAGCATTCATTCATTATAAATTGTAGTTATTATTTTGTAATTCTGGGTTGTATAAGGGTATAGCTCGGCTACCCATTTTCTCTTTTTGGGTTATTCATCGGTGCCCGACTGCATCAGCCTTTTATTCTTTTATAATAGTTATAGAAATTCATTGATGATTTGTTTAAAATGTGTAATAGAAATGACTGCTTTTTCATAGTTTCTTTATGAATGATGATTTAATGTGTGGCATGGATGCGATTAGGCTCTTAGGGAAAAATAAATCTTTTACTCAAACACAACTCATAACTAAAGTTTTAAATAACTCATAACCTCACAATAAAAGACTATGATATAAATCAAAATAATTAAAATATTTAGCAACCCCTTAGTTGTATGGTTGTATGTCTAATAACATGCATACATATTCTTTCACTCTTACAAAATGAGAACCACCGTCCTTACATGCATGGGAACTGCTTAACCTACGAGAGCAACTCCTACTGATGGAGCTTCACCCTCTTCTCTTCTGATTTGGCCAATAATTCATTTCATCATGCATTTAGACATATAAAAATCCCAAAGCCTTTGTCAAAATGTCAAAATTGAAATAAAATTTGAAAATATCTTGCATTAAATTAAGTCATTGTTCATACCACTCATGCTCTAGTCTCTTAGGGAGTGGATTTAAGGACTTTAGTCTCTTTCTAAATAATAACAACCTAATTATCTTACAAAATCATATGACTTGCCTACATGGTTTTAAAGCGTAGGAGGAGTTAGCTGACTATCACTCCAAGCAATTGTAAGTGCAGCAGTCGGGTGGTTTACCCTCTCTTGTGGAGATAAATCATATACCCATCTTTTTTTAGACTTAGGTCATGCTTTGGCTTATGCTAAAGCTCCTTAGATCTAGGATGAGGTTGTTATTTCTTTCGGGCTGCTAGCATAAATCCTCACCTCTTAGGCATTTTCATAACCTTATGTTAGTGGATTATAAGTCATAGCTTTCTCATAAAATGTCAACTTTAATAAAATCAATCTCCTCAATTTCAAACATATAAAGCCCAACCATAGGATATATTGGAATGCTCACTAGACTTTCTAGTATTATGAGCATTCCCTACTCATCTCCTTTGGCTTCCAAAATAAGTCTCTCCATTTGATCTATGCCATTTGATTTTCCAAAATAACCAATCATTTAATAGTCTTAACCTTGAAATCTTTGGAGACCCTAATTTTCTACTTTAATCGAGAGTATTCCTAAGAGATTTTATTCTTTAGGATGTAATTAACTATGGGGGCTTGCCTCCATAGGGAATTTAACGAACCTGGCTTAAAATAAACCCTACTTTACTTTTTTATATAAAGTAGGGTAATGATCTCAAGTATATTTGAAGACCCATCATGCCTTAAGAGTCTTTATTAAGTGATTAGGTTCGTTATAGGGTGATAATTTTTACCTTTTGAGATAGTGCATCATTCCTTAATGTTGTACCCGATCACTTCAATAAGTACCCCTTAAGATCTGTGTGGTGTCCCACATATCAAAAATAAACATCACAGATTTTTTTATTCAACCTAACACCTCCTCCAATAGCTCAAGCTACAGGTGTCAAGAATGGAGAGGAGGATCAAGACCTATTAACAGGTTCTTGCACCAACCAAGCTCGATTTCTGACCCCTATGGAGGCTGATCGGCCTGAGCTCCTACATGTTTTATATATTCCCAAGAGTGCATCTATAATGGATCTGGATAGTTGAAGCCTGCATAGGAAGGTCGTATATAGTACCTCCGTGTAGGAGAATGACATCAAATATATGGTGGAACAATTGGTGAGGGAAGTGTTGGTGCAAGCCGAGGGTACTTCATCCATTTCAAAGGTAGACCCTACCTAGAGGAATTTGACAGTCTAGTATCCCAAAGGGTTTGTGCCACCTTCTTTCAAGATTTTTGATGGCAATGAGAACCCTAGGCAGCATATAGCGTACTTTAAAGAGGGATGTTACAACGCTAGAGGGGCACGCTTCTCTTTCGCTTATTTGTTAGTAGTTTATCAGGGATTGCATTCGATTAGTATATCGAACTGCCCAATGATTCTGTAAAGATATTTGCTGAGTTGGAGCAACTCTTTATCAAGAGATTTGTTGGAGCTCAGCAAAGGTTAACTGTGGGCGATCTTGTTGTGGAACAACAAAATCCTAATGAGTCCCCATTTATTATATTCTCAAGTGGCAAAACCTGAGTATGAAATACGAACTACAATTGTTTGAACAACATGTCATAGAAATTCTTCTTAAGAATATTCATAGCCTGGATGCTTTCATGCTCAAGGGATTTACTATCAAAACCCTTAAGAAACTAATCAACAAGGCGGCTAATCTATAAAGGGAAGTCAAATAGTTACCTTTTCAAGACTAGTCATCTAAGTCCAAGCCACAAAAAGCTTTTAAGAAGAAGTCAGGGGCAGTAGTGTCAGTTGATAAGGGAAAAGCAACGAGCCAGAATTCAGTTTGAGAGACCTCGAGCTCAACAACCTTCACTTCCAACTCTACCACCACCTCAATCGTCATACCGGCTCGTCATACTGGACACCACAACTGCCTCAATGGCCATTGCCACCACCACCTCCTCAACATTACACTCAACAGCAGTACTCATATCCTCCGTCAGGTAGCTACTATCCACCTACTCTTTTGAACAATCTAAACAAGCCCTATTCATTTAAGAGGGAGGTAGTCAGGAAGATCTTTAAGAACCTCTTAAAGAAGTTGAATTTTTAGCTACCATAGCCTGAGAGGTCGGAGGAAGTGAGTAAGAGTGATGATCCTAACATTTTCCCCTACCACCGCATGTTAGGCCATGTCTTAGAAGATTGCATCATTTTCAAGGATTGGCATGAGTGCAACTATAAGTCGGGTGCCATAATTATCCATAAGGATTACTTGTTAGAACAACCATCTAGCTCTATTAGAGTAATATTTGAGAATACATGTGATCCTCTTAAGACATAAGAAGATTGGGATATCTCCTTATCCTGAACCTCTAAGGAAATTATTTCTAAAATCAAGAAACTCTTCTTGTAGGTTCCTGAGGTAGCTTAAATTCTGAAATCTATAAATATTTGATTGTTGTATTTAAATTACACAATAGAAATTACATCATTTTCATAGATTTCTTAAGTTCGATGTTTGAATGTGTGGCCTGGATGTGGTAGACTCTTTAGGATAAAATTTATTTTTCTACCCTCATTAATAACTCATAATTAAATTTTAAAATAATTTATAACCTAACATTAAAGCTTAGGCCATAATTAAGATAATTAAAATATTTAGCAACTCATTTAGCAACCTCTTAGCTGAATGTTGAATGTTCTAACATCATGCATAGCATATTACTTCACTCTTAATAGGGAGGGTCTCCACTCTTGCATGATAGATGAATGCTTGACCTGTGAGGACATCTCTTGTAGTGGAGAACACCTCCTCCCATTGATTTAGCCAATAATCTAATTTCATAATGCATTTAGGCATAATCATCTCAAGCATTTCTCCAAATTAATGTGTCAAAATGATATAAAAATTTATAAAATTTTGCATTTAGTCTAAGTCATATATTCATGCTAGTCATGATTTAGTCTCTTAAGGAGTGAGTTTAGGACTCTAGTCTCCTTCCAAATTAAATAGCAACCTAGCTATCTTACACTTACGTAAGACTAGCCTACATGATTTTAAAGCATAGGAGGTGTTAGTTGGTGGCAACTACAGGTGATTGTGAGTCCAGAAGAGTCAGAATAGGTTTATTCTCTCTTGTGGAGGTAAGCCAATATGTCCCATTTTTCAGTTAGATTTTGGTCGTGCTTTTGGTTTGTGCTAAAAAATTCTAGATTTAGGATCCTAAGTTGATTGTTTCTTTGGTCAACAAGCATAAATTTTCACCTCTTAGATATTTTCACAATCTTGTGTTGATAGATTGTAAGCCCTAATATTCTAGTAAAATTTCAATTCAAATGAAAATAAACTCTCTCCCTCAAACATATAAAGCCTCACCATAAGATAGACTAGAGTGCTCACTAGGCTTCTTAGTATCATGAGTGTTCCCTACTCATCTTCCTTTGGAATCCAAAAATAAGTCTTTCCCAATTGAACATTCCCATTTGATCTTCCAAAATATCTAATCCTTTAATAATCTAACCTTAAAATCTTTGAAATTAATTGATTGGCTACTTTAATCGAGAGTGTTCTTAGAGATTTCTCATTTCCTAGGATAGAATTAATTATGGAATCTTGCTTCCATAAAGAACTAAAGAACCTGGCATAAAATAAACCTTATTTTACTTTTTTATGTAAAGTAGGGGAAATATCCCTGGTATATACGAAACCCATCTGCCTTAAGAGCCCTTATTAGGTGATTAGGTCCATTGTAGGGTGACATTTTCATCTTTCGAGATGATACATCATATCTTGATGTCATACCTAATCACTTCAATATGTATCCCCTAAGATCTGTATGGAGGTGTCCACACAACTCTAAATTAAAACACCACATGTACACTCATTAGATTGGTACTCACTTATTGATGCATAAATAACTCCATTCATGACTTAGATAATTTTGAGAGAATCTTCTTTAGATAGTTGCTTTAGTATAGTTAGTTTATGTATATTCAATGGGATGATAATCACTCATTGATAGTTGAATAACTCAATTTATAACTTAAAACATTTTGGGCCATCAATTAATAGAAAGAACCTCCCTAGATGGTCACACTAACATAGTGAGTTTATGTATATTAGTTAAATTAATACTTGATCATTGATGTACAAATAACTCCACCTATGACTTAGAATATTTAGAGCCATTGATCACATGAGAGATCCTTTGGAGGAACTTTCCCTTAAGGACAAAACTTCTTTAGATCTCTAGCATTCCATATTTTTAGTATGTATTTACCTGAATGAGATTGTAGTTGGCATGCATTGGGACTGACTTGTTATTTGATTATAAAAGGTCCATACTAATTGTGGATGAGTTTGCCCAGGATGTTTTATCGAGTAGCAACATCTATGTTCTTTAGCACTAGGTCACCTCTTTTAAAGTACTTCTCCTTCACATAATGATTATTGTACTTGGTCATTTAACTTTTCGTTTTCTCTTATCTTAGTGATGCCTCAATTTTAAGTCCTTCTAGCATGTCAAGTGTGCTTCCATAGCCTTAGAGCTTTCTTGACTCCACTCACCATCTCCATCTCCCATTATTTCCATTGTTAAGGCTTTTTGACTTTGGACTTCTTACTTAACTGGTAGAATGCATATGATAATATGAAGGCTGAGTGTCCAGTTATACTAATAGGAGTCATTCTAAGTACCCAGCGTATTTTGGGTAGTGTGTCTACCCATTTAGCTTTAGCACCTTTGACCTTTTTCTTGAGAAGGTTAAGGATCTTCTTGTTAATGACTTTCACTTGCCTATTACTCTACAAGTGATGCATTTATGTGAATTTCAGCCTGATGTCTTGAGACTGGCAAAACTCCCTTAGGCTTCTCTTAATAAATTGAGGCCTCGCCTTGAGACCACATGCTCCCGGAGTCTGCAAGCTTGGGATAACATGTGCGGGAGTTGATTTTATTCTGTAGGGATTTCCCACTCCTAAAATATCCCAGTTGCCCAATCTTTGATTTTATTTTAAGCAAGTAATTTATCAAGGACTCATCTCAGACTTCAAACTCTCCATTTCACTTTTCTTATCATAAGTTATGGGTCTATATAAGCTGCCACATGTGCAGCTCCAAGCTCCCTAGTAAATCTCAATCCGACGAGTAGAGATTCATATTCAACTTAATTGTTTTTCACCTTAAAGTCAAATTTAACTGATTGTATTACTGTGATCCCTGATGGACTTTTTAACACTATACCTACTTTCATAGTCAGTTCACCAAAAGAGCCATAGACCTATAGTCTCCATAAGGGCTCCGAGTTGATGAGAATATTCAGCATGCTACTAAAGTCAACAAGGAGATCTGTGAGTGCTTCGACTTTGATCACAGTTCAAGGTGAGTATGATATATCAAATTTACTCAACTTTATGAACCATTTTAGAAATCTTCTCAAGTTATCAGGCTTAGTGAGTACTGATTTAAGCGGGTTATCAGTGATAACCTATATGGAGTGCCCATGGAAGTGAAGATGCAGTCACCTAGCCAAGGTGATTAACATGAATGCAAGCTTCTCCAAGAGTGGGTAGTTCAATTTAGCACATAACAGAGATTTACCGACATAATAAATGAGACATTATTTTTTACATTCTTCTCTAATTAGAACTATGCTAATTGAGTCTTCATCTACTCCAAGGTACAATAATAGGACTTCTCCGTCATTTAGGATTTACAGTAAAGGAGGTGATGCAAGTAGACTCTTCAAATCATTTAAGACCTTTTCACATTCTAGAGTTTATTTAAACTTCTTTTCTCTTCTAAGAATCTTTAAAATGGTGAGCACTACTCTCCTACTTTTGAGGTGAACCTATTCAGTCTTGCTACTCGCTCAATAAGTCATTGTTTCTCTTTCACCTTTTTTGGTAAAGGCATGTCGAGTATAGCTTTCACCTTATCTAAATTGGCCTTTATGCTTTCAAGGGTTGTGAGAAACCCCAAAACTTCTCTTCTTCTACACCAAAATGCCTTTTAGAAGGTTAAGGTGTGTATTATACCTTTTAAGTATGGTGAATGTCTCTTTGAGGTATTGGATATGCTGCATTAGTAACTTTCTTTGACTAGTAGGTCATCCACATAAACTTCCACATTCCTTCCTTCTACTCTTTGAACACTTGATTCACTAGTCTCTGATAGGTCAGGATGACATTTTTCAATCTAAAAGGCATAACTCTATAGTAGTATATTCCTTAAGTAGTAATGAAAGTTATTTTCCTAGAGTTTGCAAGATGTATTTGAATATGATTGTATTCTGATAATGCATCTAAGAAGCTCATGACATAGTTACCAGCCATCGAGTCCACAAGCTCATTTATTAGTGGGAGAGGATACCTGTCTTTCGGACATGCTGAGTTTAGGTTGGTGAAGTCGACACACATCCTTCATTCAGCACCTGACATCTATACCATCACTATGTTGGATTCCCATTCCATGTATTGAACCTCTCTAATAAAATTTGCTTCAAGTATCTTGGTGATCTCCCCCTTAATGGGTTCAATGAGAATAGCTGTCATTTTTCACATTTTTTGCTTGACAGGTTTCATGTCTGTGAAAATGTTTAAGTGATGGAAAGTGATATTGATGTCAATGTCTGGCATCTCTACTACTATCCAAGCGAATACATCTAAATTATTTAGGAGAGTTTGAATGAGGGTTTCTTCATGCTCTAGGTAGAAAGTTGAGTTGACCTTAATACTTGCCCATTTTTTGTGCAATCGAAATTTTTTCTATCTTCTCAAGGACTTTGATTCTTATTTATGATAGATCTAGCTATTGTACTTCATCTTCCCTGCTCATCCCACCA
Source organism: Cymbidium sinense (assembly GCA_021442155.1). Classification (NCBI taxonomy): domain Eukaryota; kingdom Viridiplantae; phylum Streptophyta; class Magnoliopsida; order Asparagales; family Orchidaceae; genus Cymbidium; species Cymbidium sinense. The sequence continues at coordinate 38,539,640 of CM038233.1, forward strand.
ATTTCTTTCAAATAACACACACAGGATTGGTTGAGGTTCCCTCTAATAGTAATATCTTCTCCTTTAGTAAGAAATTTGACAACTACTTGATATGTCGACACCACCACTATGAATTTGTTGAGTAGAGGTAGGTCAAAGATAATATTGTAAGTAGTAGAGGCTTCTACTATGATGAAGTTAGCATTACCATAAATTGTTTCTTACCTTCTCCATACGTGATGAGAGAATCATCTCTTTAATTTCTCTACGCTCTCCTAAGAAACTGTTATGGTGTTTTAATTCAGATGCTGGGTGGCAACTACACAGATCTTAAGGGATACTTATTTAAGTGATCAGCTGTGACATTGAAGTATGATGTACCATCATAAAAGATGAAAATATCACCCTACAATGGACCTAATCATCTAATAAGGACTCCTAAGGTAGATGGGTCTTCGTATATACTACAAATCTTTCCCCTTCTTTATATGGAAAAGTAAAGCATGGTTCTTTAATTCCCTATAGAGGCAAGTCTCCATAGTTAATTACATCCTAAGAAATGTATATTTTCTAAGAAAACTCTCGATTAAATTATTCATTCAATTATCTCCAAATATTTCAAGGTTAGATTATCAAAGGATTTGGTATTTTGGAAAATCAAATGGGAATGCTCAATTTGGAGAGACTTATTTTGGATTCCAAAGGAAGATAAGTAAGGAGCACTCATAATACTAGGAAGCCTAGTAAGCACTCCAATCTATCCAATGGTGTGGCTTTATATATTTGAAAGAGATTTATTTTATTTGAGTTGAATTTTTATTAGAATGCTAGGGCTTACAATCCCTCAACACAAGATCGTGTGAATGCCTAAAAGGTGAGGATTTATGCTCATAACCTGAAGAAAATAATCAACTTCAAATCCTAAATCTAGGATGCTTTAGCACAAGCCAAAAGCAAGATCTAAATCTAAACAAAAAGGGGATATTATGGTTTACCTCCACAAGAGAGGATAAACTAGTCTGACTCTTCTGGACTTACAACTACCTAAAGTGGCTGTCAGCTAACACCTCCTATATTTTAAACCCATGTAAGTCAGTCTTATGTAATTGCAAGATGGCTAAGCTATTATTTAATTTGAAAGAGACTAGAGTCCTAATCTCACTCCCAAAGAGACTAGATCATATTTGGAATGAGCATATGACTTAGTCCAAATGCAAAATCCTTAGAAGTTTTATATCATTTTGACACATTGATATTGGACAAAAGTTTTGGGACAATTATTTCTAAATGCATAATGAAATTGAATTATTGGCCAAATTAGAGAGAGGTGGTGTTCTCCACCATGAGAGGTGCTCACAAGTTAAGCATTCCCTAAAGTGCAAGAATGGAGACCCTCCCTATTCAAGAGTGAAATAAGATGATATGCATGATGTTAAACATTCAACATTCAGCTAAATGGTTGCTAAACTTTTTAATTATCTTGATTATTTCTTAGGCTTTAAATTGAGGTTGAAAGTTATTTTAAAATTTAGTTTTGAGTTATTAATTGGGGTAGAAAAACTAATTTTGTCCTAAAAGCCTAACGCATCCAGGCCACACATTCAAACATCAAGTTCAAGAAACTATGAAAAAGAAGTTATTTCTATTACACAATCTAAGCATAACATTCAAAGATTTAGGTTATCGTAAAAGAATAAAATGTCAGTGCAGCAAAGTACCGTCATACACTCTGAAAAAAAAAGGGTAGCCGAGCTATACCTTTATACAACTCGGAATACAAAAGAATATTATAATTGAAATTGACTAGATGCCATGGGGGTCTTCATTCTTATTCTTTTCTTTTTTTTCTTCTTTCCTTTCTTCTTGATTTGATTGTACTCCAAGGCTTCATAGGGTCTCCCAGGACTGTGCCTTCTAACCACTACTCATCCTAAATCCCATAACACTAATCCTAATTTCTATTGTAAAATTATATTATTTATATGGAAAAGTAAAATCTAACTACACCTATAAAATAGATGTTAGCTAAACATACATACATTCCCGAGTAGTTTTATTTAATAATTTGGACTTAGCACCCTACACATGGGTAACCAAGCCCACCAGTCATAATCATGGATTATGTTAAGAGGCTAAGCGACCTACAAGTGGAATCATTTATATTTATTTTTAACAATCCCATTAATATAATCCCCTGCATAAAATAGAATTAGGCTAACAACAGCCTAACATCCAATCTACGCATCACAATTCTAACATACTGTCTAAATAAAACATAATATCTTACCATGCACTGTCCTAACTTAGAGCTAGAAGTGGTGACTTAGCATTCTAATGTGTGTGTTTAGGCTTGGTGTGGTGTGTCTTAGCTAGGCTTTTGAGTTATGATTTCCTAAAGCTTAAAATTATTTAAGTTATACATTTGGGGTGGTTTCATTTCAAGTTATTTAAAGAATTGATGGATTTTAATTTGTATTTTTCTTTAATTTCACTCGATATTTACTTAGATCTAAACCTTGTAAAGAGAAGAAAGAGGTTTAACATTTTTCATCCCTACCTTAAGTTATTTTTAAAGCATATTGTTATGATTTGATTTCCTTTAGTGAATGATTTATTAAATATTTTATTATTCATAAGTTTGGGTTAATCTTAAAGAATCATATCCAACATGAAAAGCATCTTAAGATTAATGAAGTCGAATTGCCATCACATAGATAATGTTGCACCATTTCTTTCCATCATCAATAATCATGCATATGATGTAGGACTTAACATATCTATACAAATAATGTTTTTGGCACACTTAAATGATTATGAATGAATATATTTTGATAGAAATAAGAGATCTTCATTCTTTAATTAAATAGACACACACATATATTAAAGATATAAGTAAGTATGTGTCGTTGTTTAAACCAGTGAAGTGAGATAATCTAAGACCTCCTTAGGACTACTTAAAGCCTCATATTCCCGGGATGTCCATACTATATACTTCATATCTTAAATACATATGAATGTACACAAAATTATGAGAACAAAAATTATGTAAAGATTGTATTTTGGTTGAATTATTTACACATGTAAAATAAAGTTCTATCCAAATTTTAGTACAATTACACATAAGAATGAAATTAAATAAGTATGTGCCTTTGTTAACTAGGGAAGTGAGGTAATCTAAGACCTCCATGAGACTACTTAAAATCTCGTATTCCCAGAATATCCAAACTATATACTTATTAACATTCAAACATATGTAAACCCATACATGAATCATAAAGATAAAGCAATACTTTGACATGTTTAGATTATAAGAACATGCAAATTAAATTTAATATTCATAGCCACATATAATAAGATTAATCGAACACATGCAACTTTCACATAATTAAATTATTTTTTTATTTTTTATTTGAAAGCATGAATATATGATATCAAATGACACAACATTTATGATGATTGAAAATGAATAGTTGAACACTACCTCATAATTCATTCAACTATACTAATTCCTAAATATAATCACATTAAATAAAATCATTTAAGGTTAACCTTAGTTATTATTAAATTTGATTTTAGGTTTTGAGTTATTAATCTTAAAGAGAAAAACATTTGCTATTTTTCCCCATCCCATGTTTGTGACTTAATATATTTAAGGAAATATAATTAAGTAACTTTTATGGACTAATTAAGTTTGAATCATTAAGCAAAAGATTTATTTTTCCTTTCCTATGCTTGTTTAACTTGATTAATCATTTAACCATAAGCCTCCAATGATACACAAATGAGAAATTAAAATTTCAATGCTCTTATGGGCCTAATGGAGTGAGGCTTATAATTAAATATTAATTAAATTAATTAATCTAATTAGGTACTTATATGATTTTCCCACACCCATGCGTTAATCATAATTTCCTTATGGATCTTTATATTATTAAACACATAAAGGGGAACCCACAAATTCAAATTGGATTATTTGATTTAATTACCACTTTAATTTTATTTAATTTCATCATTAGTTATTTTGTTAAGTCTTAATTAAATCATGAATTAATTACCCTCTTAAATAAAATGAACTTAGCGAAATAATTATTTAGGAGGCCCTAATCATGTCACTTCATCATTCCACTATTAATTAGTGATTAGTAATAATTAATTACTTAATTTTTACTATTTTGAATTTTAAATAATTATTAAATCACTTAATGAGGGTGATTAGGATTTTAATTTTAAGTCTCTTAATTAAGCTTATGGGAGGTGAGGACAACTCATTAGATTAACATTTCAAATTTGAGATCAATTGACCAAATAATTAAGGTTTAATTAAGCTAGTTAAGGAAAAGTTCAAATCCTTATTAACTTTTACTCACTATTTAAACTATAAGAAAATTATTTTTATTAAAATCTCCTTTATTTACTCTTTTCAAAATGAGTTTATTATTATTTTTAAGATTTTTCTACAAATAGTTATAAAATTTTGAAGTTCAAGGTGATTAATTACATTTTTAAATTTAATTAATCCCTAATCTCATCGGCGCCATGCGGGAGATGATGTGGTGAAGCTTTTCATGTGTCGCCATGGGATTGAGCCATCCGATGCGGCATGCTGAGTCAGTAGCGGCGGACATGCTTTCGTCCCTATAGTTCGATCTCAAATCAAATGGTGGGGATTAATCTCGCAGTTATTAATGGATTAGATCAAGATTTTCTATCAGATTAATCACAGTCGTCTATTCCAATCACATGGAATGGACAACAGATGATCCTTCATCCCCCGAACGATGAAAGATGGACACCGTACAACCTCCTCTGCTCGATTCAAGCTCATCGGAGCTCATGATGCATCAGGATCGACTCTAAAACCTTCAAGGGAGAGATCTGAGGGAATCCTACAGTGGAAATCACACAAAATTAAGATTTCTTTTAAAAAAGATCAACACCTAAGAGGATTTCTACAGTTTTCCATAATTTACCTCATCAGAGTTCAAGGCCAATGGTCCAACGACTAAGGTAGCTTCGTCTTGAAGAGACGTAGCCCTGTTGAGAAGTATACAACATGCCTCCTTGCCATTGGCTCTGTTGACCAACTGTTATCGGAATAATCACGGAGTTGGTCAAGGAGTTGTCTCTGGTGTTTGAATCAATCGAGAATCAATTTGTTTCAGATCGTCGAAGCTTAAGGAAGGTTTGGGTGAAGTTAATTTAGATTTGGTGGAGTGTAGGTGGAGTTGGATGAAGAAGGGGCTCGATTTCGCTTGGGTTTGATCTCGCCGATGATGAGAAGCTTAACGAAACTCAAGAAGGCTCTCGGGAAGCTCATCTTGACTCACTGAAGCTCTATCTGTGATTGAAATGAAATGGGGAAGAGTATACTCTCTCCCCTAATTGATCTGATGACTTGGATAGGTTCAGCTTTTGGCAGATGTCCGGTTGGTGCAGGCTGTCAAGGACATCAAGGATGGGCTGAGGTGGAGCGTCTTGAGTGGCAGAAGGTAAGGAGTGGGCTGGCAGGAGCTGAGGTGGAGTGTACCTCCACCCCCAAGTGTTCCAATGGGATAGATCGAGTTAGTTCACCTCCCCTTAATCCATGGCTGACCCAATCAACTTTGGATCAGGTTAGCTAATGGTCCTAGTGTCCAAATGGAGCTTAGTGTGGCTGCCGAAGGTGGAAGAGTGAGTTTGACCATCTGAAAGGGCATTTTGTCTCATTTTGAGAGGATAACCCAATGGGTTTTGGGCTAATTCAGGTTCAAGGTGGATTGGGTTTGACTTGGGCTGACCCATGGTGACCCAAGGATGGGTCATGCCATGTTTGGTTGGGTTTGGAGTTGGTTTGGTTGGGTTTGGCTCAATTTGACCCATGAAGGTCAAATTGGGTTCAATTGGGATAGGTTGACATGGGTCAAATTGGGTCAAACCAAGGGTTGGGTCATGTTCAAATGATGATTTGGGATGTTCAGGTTTAATTGGTTTGATTTGATTTGAAGTGGATTTGAATTTGGCTCATATGGATCTGCTAAGGGATCAAATTGGCTTGATTAGCTTGGTTTCAATTGGATGATTGTAAGTGTTGATTTCAATTAATTTGGATTTGAGAATGATTTGGTTCAATTGAATCCTTTAGGCCAATTTGGACTAAATGGGTCAATTGGGTTCAATTGGGTTTTAGATTATGTTCAATGATCAATTTGTGATTAATTTGAGTCATTGGTTTGAAGCAATTGGGTTTAGGATTTGATTTGGCCCAATTTGGCCTTTTAAGTCAAATTGGGTTAACTTAGGTCAAGAGCCCAAGTTGGCTTGATTTGACTTGATTGATGGTTAAATCATATTAAATACTCAATGTATGATTGATTGGAGATATTAGTTTCAATCAATTGAGTTTAGAATGGATTTTGGCTCAATTTGGTTCATGTAGGCTAATTGGGTCAACTTAGGTCAAGTGATCAATTAGACTTGATTTTGCCCAATTTATTACAATTTGATAATCAAGGGTGATCAACAATCATTGTAAATGAGATTGAATGGGTTGATTCAATCCAATTTGGGTTGGATATATTTTGGAACAAATGAGTCCTTTAGGTCACTTTGGGCCAAGCGAACCAAATGAGCTAATTGAGTTGAATTGGGTTGAATTAGGTTGAAATGAGTTTGATGATTAATTTGGGATTGATTGATGGATTTGATTGCAATTGATTTGGATTTAATTGAAAATTGACTCATTTGGACCATTTGGGTCAAGTGGGCCAATGTTGGGTTGATTGAATTAATTTTGCTCAATTGATTTAATTGTAGGTCTTGGGATGGTTTGAAATAGATATTTGTATGGTTGGAGTGCTTTGGTGAAGAGCAATTGAATTTGGTTTCACTTGAATAGGTTTAGGTTTGATCCATAAGATGATGGTAGGATTGATTTGGGTTAAGGGTTAAATTTATTTTGGCTTGAAGCTTGGATATGAAATAAGATTCAATTGAGTTTGATTGTATTGATTTGAGGTTTGGTTTTGGATGATTGGATAGGCATGGGTTTAGTTTAGGCCATATGATAGGTAGGACCTATTTACCCTAGGGTATGACCTAAGCTCAGGGTATGCTTTCTTAAGTCTCTAAGCTTAGGTTTAGTATCCACTAGAAGTGTCCTTATGACTAGGTAAGTTCTAGTGCCTAGAATATTCCTAAGTCTAGCATAGGGAGGATGAGTCCTCACTCAATATAATTATATTTATGGGTGTGAGTTTAGAATTCTTTAGGCCCAATTTATCATAAACTAATTTAAAATTGATATTAATTTAGCTCCCCATGTCATTCAAAAGCTTTATATCTGATAGTTGGTGATCAATGCTATCACCATAACTACATCATTATAAAGATTCCCAATAGAGGGTCTATCCCTTTTTGAAAAACTCACTATTATGATGGTTGTGAATGGTGCTTGCATCATAGCTATCGAGTTCACTTCTCTAGATTGTAAAGTTTCTATACTCAACTTCTTAGAGGACTCACCATCACCCCCAAATATAGTGGTATGACTCCAGCAATATGAACAATGTGAGTGACTACCAGTTTTAATGACTTCTATGTCTTATCTTCTAATGAATTTCTTGAGCTACCCCACCTTTATAAACTCATCCATTAAACTCTTTACATGATGATACTCTTCAATGTCATAACCATGATCATAATAATAAGCACAATACTTTGACAGGTCACACACTCCATTAACCTTCATAAGTGGAGATTATTTGAAATAATCTTCATTCTAAATTGGGAAGGGTTGTTGGAGTAGATTGTGCATAGTTAGCTCTTGGATACAAAGTAGTTGAATTCCTTAAACTTTGTGTGACTATGTTTTATCGCCTTCTCTTATCTATTATCTACCTTTGATACCCTTCTCTGGGTAGTCACTCTGAAGGCCTCTTCAGAAAGTCTTTAGTCCTAGTAGAGACATCTGTTGGACCACTTCATTCTATTCTTCAACATTGACATAATTTTTTATTAGCTCCAATAATTTGGCCAGTGTCTTAGGTTGTTGGAGCCCCAAGACATAGTTGAAGAGCCTCTCCTTCAAACCTTGATGAGTGCTACTTGAGCAACTGTGGATTCTAAATCACTAACTTCCAAAAACTCTTGTTATAAGTGAGTGATGAACTTTTCAAGAAATTTGCTAGGTTCTTGCCTTATTTGTAGGAGAGCATAAAAACTCCTTAGTGGCTTTTAAGCATTAGCAAATTATGTGGAAAATATCTTTTTGAAGTTAGTGAATGGCATGATGACTCTTAAAGAAAGGAAAGAGAATCACCTAAGAGCCAACTCCTGGAAAGTAGTGAAGAAGAGTCAGCACTTCATTACATCATCTAAGTCCAGCAACGATGTGGTTAACTTGAATTATGTTATGTGGTTGGTGGGGTCTATCTGACCATTGCATGATTCAAGATGCGGGATCTTGAACCTATGAGGAGGGCGAGCTTCAGGATTTTCACAAAGAAAGCATTGATTGGCTGACTCTTCTTTGATGCACCATCTTCTTCACTTATGTCATATGATTCATCATTACAATTGGAGATCTTAGATGGTGAGAGCCGGGGACCATTGATGGGTGTCTTCTTTATCGCTGAGCTCGGGGAGTAGTCGAATTTATGGATCTTTCATTCTCCTTTACTATAGGTTCTTCATGGTGTGACTGCTTGATGGTCACAAACATCGGGTGAGTGATCCTGTCCTCCTTGTCTTACAAATCTTGTTGAGTAGTGAATTGCTAAATATTCTACTCCATGTTGGCCGAGCGATCTCACTTTGAAGGTCCTGCTTCACTTTGTATATGACTTCTGGCTCTTATCGTCATCCATGCCCATCACACCTAAAAGGATGTTGAATCCAAAATTATCTATAAATGGAGGAAGAACCTTCTGAGATACCTAGAAATAGCATTAGGAAAAAAGTTTGCTAGCAAGAAGACATAAGAGTAGAAAAGTGTTAGGGAAATAGTAATCTTTATTGTTCAAATTCCAAATATAAAGTATGGGGCTAGAGTGAGAGCCATAAGGTCTCCCCATAAGAGAGAAGCCCCTCTTTTATTATACTAAGGGATGATCAAATATCAAAACTACATATAAAGTAAGTCTAGTGGAAATGAATTCTTGCCTAAGTTGATGGTGGTATGAATGTTAATGAGTATAAATCCATTTGTTGATAGAGACATGTATGCACTTGAGAATGGGACTAAAGAGAATAGTCACCTCATTCCTTTGAGTAGTCACTTGCTATCGCTGAGTTGATTCATGTCTTTTCCTTTGAGTTATTATTCACTTAAGTGGTTGGCTCATGGGATTAAATCGATCTTCCCTTTTCAAACACACCTTCCAGTAAGTAGACTTATTCCTGGTTGCGAAGTACTCTTTATGTGAGTACACTTGTCTTGATAACTTGACTCACATGGGTCTACCTGCTACTTTGGGTATACAACAATCATAATAGTATTGTGTAGTTGCCTCTTGGGAATCTCTACAAGAATAATATCATCCATCCCAATCAAGAAGATATGATAACATAGACCAAAGGCTTGACTTGTTTGATTAGCAATGCAAATAGAGTAGTTATTCTAGGGATAGACATACGAGGGTCACCAGCTTGCCACATTCCCTTTAGTTTCCTCTTAAAGGCTCGAAGAATACACTTAGGTGTTGCACTCATCAGCCTCTTCTTGGACTATTTTGATGTTTCAGTACTCAACGCTACCACACTAACTTCCTTACCTGTCCTCCCAAGCACGGCCTCAATATGTGTGGCCGCGCCCCACCTTCTCTCTCCTCACTACTTTCCCCTTCATTAGACTCACCTGAGAACTGTAGTACTTCTTGGTCAAACAAGAAGGAAATAAGGACACATTGGCCTGCAAAGATAAATAGTCAAGAAAAAAAATTATAAATGATGAGTGTTGAGCTAGTGAGCACACAGGTAGATCTGTTCAAGAATGTTGCCAATATTGAAAAAAGTAGGATGTTGAATAATATGTTCACCAACTTAGCTAGTGTCTCCTCATTGACAGAACTGGATGGGGCAACCACCACCTTGTTGATAATGAAAAAAACATACATAATCAGAATTACTTAGTCAATAATGCACTTAACGAAGCAAATCTTGGAATGCATGTTCCTAAATTTGTTCACCAAGACCATAATCATTAAGCAAATGATTGAGAACTACACCATCTTGTCCTTATGGCTTTGCATCGCAAACACTTGGTGAAAAGAGGTCAAACTCCACAACACTTACCGTAATTGTAAGATGAAGGTCATAACACTTACTATCGAGTTTGGTAAAACCTGAGCAAGCACTATATTATAAAAACTCAAAATCTCCACTAAGTTTGAACAAAGACAAAACTGAAGACCATATTAAAAGTGATCAAAGAGGTTATAGAGCTCATCATCATTTATGGTACTTGATAACATATCACTTCTATATACTCACACTGAGAAGTTTGAACTTTCATGGAAGTACCCATGGAAAATGATGTCCTCCATCTTGCTGTCAAGGATAGAAGACTCATTCATAGTGCTTTCCAAGAAGTTAATGAACAACTTCTTCAAGAGTGCCATGATCATGTTCAAGGAGTATAACTCATAATGAAATTCCAAGGGAAAAATGAAGATTCACACAAAGGAAAAGTCACTTGCTACTGGATTGACTGTAATAAAGATTTTTCCTAACCATAAATAGAAGTATTTATAAGAGGGATTTATGAAAATTTTCAAAATTGCAAGTGTAGCATCAAGTATTTATAATGTAGAATATTATAAATCACTACCAAATTCTTTAAGGACAAGCATCACACAAAATGATAAAACAATATGTATGCTCACTCATTGATAAAGGACTCAATGAAGTTGGCATAAAGATAAAACCATAGTGCATTGCAAAATAAAACATGACAAATGAGTAAAGTAGAAATATCTTTTTTTGTATTCAAATAAAAAACTTACAAATACTCACTGCTTTTTATTATATTAAATTTATTTTTTTAATTTCATAACTAGTAGTTTGGCAAATCATTCAGTAGTGATTACTCCTTTACTTAACATGTAATCAAACCTGAAATTGGCCCCCTACAATGAACTAAAAATATCTACTCAGCTTGTCTCAACAATATAGCGAAGTCAACTTGTCTTCCAAGGCTTCCAGCCTTCTTAATACCTTCGTCATCACTCCCTCCTCTGAGTTCATGCCTTCCTCAAGAGAATCTACTCTCCCTTGCAAAGCAACAAACTTGGTAGAAAAGGGTAAGAGGCCAAGGTTCTTTCATTGTATTTTAATCCTTTATAGCTTGACTTGCCAATCTCACAATGAGTCAAAGAACAAAAGCTTGCCAACATCTTGTTCAAGTCCACCAAGGTAAAATTATTTACTTGGATAAATGAAAGAGTTGGCATCAGCCTTTTTAGGCATAGGGAGTTCAACTTGTAGAAAAAAGCTCGACATTGCTGAGTTACCAAGATCACATGAGGATCAACAGCGATGGAAATCATTTTCATCGTATCCTCTCATGCATCAAGAGAAAAATTCCATCCCAAGTTAACCCTTTTAGCCTACAGGAGTCAAATTGAACCAAATCCCATCCCAATTCAAATTAATTGAAATCAAAAATTCATACCAACTTCAAAATGATCCTTGAACATAACTTGATCATCAATTGAGTCAAACTAAGCCCAATTGGCCTCTTGACCCAAGTTGACCCAATTTGACCTAAAAGACAAAATTGAGCCTAACCAAAATCTAATCCAAATATATTACAACCAATGATTCACATCCATTTTAAATTGATTACTAAACATACTCAAACCTTAGTTGAACCCAATTTGACCAAGTTAACCCAATTGACCCATTTAGTCCAAATTAACCTAAAGGGTCAAATTAGTCTAAATCATTCCTAAATCTAAACTGATTGAAATCAAAGCCTATAATCACATCCAAATGATCAATTGATCCAAAATCAATACCTAACCTAAGCCAATTTAGCCAATTTGATAAAATTAGTCAACTTAGCCCATCAAATTATGAGTCAAATTCAAATCTAAACCAAACCAATTATTTTAAATCATCATTAAATCAAATTGAGTTTCAACCAAATTAAACAACAATCAAACTTAGATCATCACCATCCTTGCCACCTACCCAAATAATTATAAATTTGACACTGATTATCCAAAGCTCTCCAAACCCCACATTGGGAAACCACTCTAAATGGACATTAAGACCACTAGCTCACCTGACCTAAAGCTGGTCTGGGTCAGCCATGAGCCAAGTAAAGGTGAGCTAACCCACCTCCTCCTAGTGGCACACATAGTAAACCCAAGGATAGCCACCACCCTTGGCCCTCCTCAGCCCACTCAAACCAAGCCACCTCATCAATCCCCATTCATGGTTGTGGACACCTGCAAATTGCAAAGATAATTGCCATCATATACTTCTCTCAATTTGATTCAAAATGAGAGATTGAGCATCCTCATAGCACAAGCAACCCAATGAAAGTTCCAGAACTTTCCCTAAGTTCTCAGAGCCTCCCATTGCCAAAAACACCAAGCCCGAAATAGGACAAGGCTAATCTCCATCCAACCTCCTCCAAACTTCATCATTTTCAAATTAACTTTACCCACACCTTCACCGAGCTCCGGTGAGGAGAAAAGAATCAATTCTCGATCGATTCAAGCACCGGTGATCACTCTAAGCCTAAGTTTGATGAGTTTTTTTGTGACGTTTAATCCACAGAGCCACCGATGAGGAGGCAAGCTGCACGATACTCAACAGGGCTTCGTCTCTTCAAGACGAAGCTACCTTGGTTGGTCAACCGCCGGTCTTGAGCTTGGCAAGGTAAATTTTGGCAAACCAACATTTTCTCAAAATTTTCTAGGCTTTTGTGAAGGAAAGTTTGATTGCATGTGAATCCCAACATAGGATTCCTTTAGATCCCCTTCATGAATATTTTGGGATCGATCCTGAGCCTCGATGAGCTTCAGCGAGCTCAGATTGAGCGAGGGAGGGAGGACAATGTCTGTCTTTCGTCGCTCGAAGGATAAATGATCATCCACCATCCGTTTTGCATTATTGGAATGGACAGTTGTGATTTAATATGCTAGTTTCACTTGATTTAATCCTATAGGAACCTCAGGATTAATCCCCACCATCTAATCTTAGATCTGATGGCGGGGATGAAAGCACATTTGCCGCCACCATGTTAGCGCCGCATCAGACGATTTAAGTGACCAATCCCGTAGTGCCACATGGAATGCACTACCATGTTAGCCGCTCGCGTGGTGCCGATGAGATTAGGGATTAATTAGGCTTTAAAATGTATTTTAATTAATTAAAATTTCAAAAATTCATAACTAATAATAGAGAAATCCAAAAAAATTCAAATAAATATGTTTTGGAAATGTAAAATATAAGAGAATTTAATAAAAATAGTTTCATTATGTTATGAACAGTGATTAAAGCTTAATAATGGTTTGAATATTTTTTAATTAGCTTAATTAAGCTTTAATTACTTGGATAATTACTCACAAACTTGGCATGATGATTTAGTGGGATGAACTCTGGCTCCCATTATTTTCTTGGGATTTATTACCTATGTAATTAGGAAAATTTGAAATTCAAGCCCTAATTACTCCCTTAATTAATTTAAATGATTATATAAACTTCTAAATAATAAAAGTTAGTTAATTAAGGTTCATTAAATATTAATTAATAGTGGGTTGATGAGGGTGAGAGATTAGGACCTCTTTCCTAATTTCTTTTCCCAATTCATTTCATTAAAGAGGATTAATTAATACATGGTTTAATTAAGAATTTAATTAATTAATTAATGGCCAAATAAAATCAAATTGAAATGTTAATCACTTCAGATAATTGATAATGAAATTAAGGGTTCTTCTTTATGTGTCCAATAGCATAAAGACCCTTAAGAAAATTATGATTAACCCATAAGTGTGAGAAAATTATAAAAGTATTTAATTAAATTCTTTAACTTAAATTAATCTCTAATCATAAGCCAATTGCATTAGGTCCTTTAAGAGCATTGTAATTTTATTTTTCTTCATGTTCATGTCATTTATTGCTCTTGATTAAATGATTAATTAATGTAAAACATAGAAAAGGATAATATAATGGATTGCTTAATGATTTAACTTAATTAAATCATAAAAATCACTTAATCATCTTTCCTTAAATAAATAAAGATCGCCAACATGGGAATGGGATTAAAATATAAAATGATTTATCCTCTTTAAGTTCAATACAAAACCCAAAAATTAAATTTATAAAAAGCTTTGGTTTTCTTTAAATGATTTCATTTGATGTGATTATCCTTAGGAATTAGTGTAGTTGAATGAATCATATGGTTATGTTTGGCTATTCCATTTCAATCACTTTAAAATGTTGCGTGTCATGTGATTTCATATATTCATGTTTTCAAATTCAAATGAATCAAATGGAATTTACTTATGCAAGCTTGAATGTGTTGGCTTAATTTTCTCATATGTGTGGCTATTATCACTAATAAATCTAAATTTATTTTTTAAAAGCTATAAGTTGATAACAATATTTGGAGTGATAGTAGTTATGAGTACATAAAGAATTTGCATGTGTTCATAGCTTAAGCATGTGAATGTGAAGCTTTATTTCACATCTTCATATATAGATTTACATAGGTTTGAATGAGAATAAGTATATAGTTTGGACATCCCGGGAATGTGAGGATTTAAGTAGCCCCAAGAAGGTCATTTGATTATCTCACTTTCCTGATCAACAAAGACACATACTTGATTAATTTTAATCCTGTGTATATTTATATCAGAATTTAGATAGTGCTTTAAATTACATGCATAAATAATTCAACCAAATAAAACACAACCTTTTGCATAGTTTCTATTCTTATAATTGTGTATACATTCATATGTATTTAAGATAGCAAGTATATAGTCTAAACATCCTAGGAACACGAGGCTTTAAATATCCTCAAAGAGGTCATTTGATTATCTCATTTCCCAGTTTAACAATGGCATGTATTTGTTTACATCTTTTATACATGTGTATGTGTATTTGATTTGAGAATGAAAATCCACTTTTCTATTAAAAACACATGCATCTATAATCATCTAAATATATCAAAATGCATAGAATGTGAATGTGAAGCTTTCTTTCCCATGTTCATACATAGATTTACATAGGTTTGAATAACAATAAGTATATAGTCTAGACATCTTGCAAATACGAGACTTTAAGTAGCCCCAAGGAGGTCATTTGATTATCTCACTTTCCTGGTCAACAAAGGCACATACTTATTTAATTTCATTCCTATGTATATTCATATTAGAATTTGGATAGAGCTTTAATTTACGTGCATAGATGATCTAATCATATAAAATATAATTTCTAAAAGCATAAATTCATAATCATTTAAGTGTGCCAAAATGTATTGCATGTGTAGGTATACTGAGTGTTAAATCATATACATATTATGGGTGATGAAAAAGAATGATTCAACATATTCTATGTGGTGGTAATTTAATCACACTAGTCTTAAGATGCATTTCATGTTGAATGTGATTCTTTAAGGTTAACCCAAACTTAGGATTTAATAAAATATTTAATAAATCATTCACTAAGAGAAATCAAGTCATAAGAACATGCTTTTAGGAAATTACTTAAGGTAGGGACGAAGAAGGTCAAGCCTTCTTCCTTTCTTTATAACACTTAGATGCTAAGTGTAAATTCAATGAAATAAAATAAGAATACAAATTAAAATTTGCAAACTTCTAAACAATTTAAAGTGAAACAATCAATCATGTTAAATTAAACTTGTCCTAACATAGAAAATCATAATCCAAAAGCCTAGTGCTAACCTTATTTTTGGATTTAGGTCGAGAAATTATATGATTTATAACTCTAATGAATTATTCAAATTTAAGTCTTAATAAATTAATTCATTGATTGATGCTAACAAATCATAAGATAATTTAACTCAATCAAAACCTATTAAAGCTATCTTAAATTGTAATACATTGAAATTAAAGTTCAAGTTTGTTCAAAAAAATCATTCATGATTTTAATAAGTTATTTAAATCAAATGCAATTTTAATTAAGTTTAATCTTGAATTAAAAAAATCATCATTTGAATGATTATTCACTAATATATATAATAATAATAATAATAATAATAATAATAATAATAATAATAATAATAATAATAATAATAATAATAATAATAACAAACAACAAATTTTAATTTAACATATACAATCCATTTGATATCTAAAATGAAATACCAAAAAAAAGAGAAACAAAGATAGAGATAAATTAAACTAATTCTAAGCATCAAACAAAATTTGTTCAAAATTAAATCAAAGTAATTAACTATAAGTAAATGTTATCCATAAAAAATATTAACCATTAAATCAAAATAATTAATTTATCAAATTATAAATCTATGATATAATCAACAATTATTAATCATAATTAAAATTATCTTATTTTATATAGATAACTTATAAATTTTCATTCAATTATTTTGTGAAGTTATTAAAATTATATAAAACTTTTAAAATCATTTATTAAAAAAAATTAGGTTTCACCAAGTTCTAAAAAAGTGGAAAAGAAAAAACTATTAAAGCACCTTCTCTTTGCTAATTTATGTGAGCATTCCTAAGTAGTTGATTCAATATAAAATGATATGCCGATCGGATAAGAAACTCTTGGTAGGTCACTTATTCCCACAACTGATGCAGCTGAATTGTTACAATAGCTAAAAGCAGCTTTCGTTGCCAAGCTTTTAGACATTGTACCTTTAGGTGCGTGTAGGAGCAAGGGCCTCTAACTAAGATCATTTCCTACCACACTCAGTGAGGCTTTCCAACCCCACTTGAGTCCCTACCCTTCCCACCTACCGACAGGAGCGAGCGATACTGCTTGTTGCACGCTTAGCTTTCTTTCCTATTTGCTATTGCGCTATTTCCTGCATGAAAACACATGAAAAAATGCAAAAAAAAAAAAAGAAATGAAATAAGAAGAGAGCATGGATAAAGTTTTGGCATATATGACAAAATCTCTCATTCCTTTTCCTCGCATAAAAGCTTACCAAGCTCTCTTTCTCTCTCTCTCTCTCTCCCACTCACACTCGAACAAGACAAAAAAAAGGCTCTCATCCTGGCTAGTTTTCAAAAGAAAAGCTTAACCTTTCTCTAATCTTCCTTCATGGAAGAGCAGCCAAAGCCCTTTTCCCTCCTCTGCATAGGCCAAACTCAGCACCATTTCAACCTAGAAAGCTTGCATGACAGCCAGCTCTACCTTCTCCCACTCCCATCTTAGCTTTGGCCGCAACCCCTTTCCACTTCCTCCTAAGCTTCTCTTGTCCTCATTCGAACAACCAGTTGCATACAAGCCATTGTCGATCACCACCCCTCTAGTGGCTGAACCGACCACTTAGCATCTCTTTCAAGCTAAACCAAACTCCTAATAGAAGCCCTTCACATGAACGGTTGGCTTCTACCCCAAACAGGCGACCCCTTCATTTGTCGATCTCCCTCTTCCATCCTAGCCAGGTTTTATCAGCATAATAGAGAGCTCACTAGCTCTTTCCCATCCACGAGACCTTTTGGTCTCATCTCTGACTACATCATTGGACGAAGCTTGCATAATGGCCAACTCTATCATCTCTCACCTCCCTTTCTTTCTCAAATTTCCTCATCATTCATGCAAGTAACCTACCTGTGCCCACTTGTTTTCAGTCCAACTGAACAAACCACCATTTTCTCCCTCTGATAGCAAGCATCCCATGCTATAACAAGCTAAACTCCCTCCTCAACCAGCCATCTTGCACACCAACCCAACTCTGCAAAGAGTTCCTTTCTCGCATTGAGTGCTCCACCTAGTCTTTTCTTCCTTTGGTTCCCCCTGCAAGCACACACTCCAACTAGCTCTCATTGGCTAGCTAGCTTTTATAACACTTCTAGCATGCACATAACTCTCCCATGACCAACCCAACTCTTCTCTTTAGCTGAACATGAAGCCATGACCAAGCTCGTCTCCAAGATTCTTCCAGGCGGAGCTAATCTTTGCCTCGCCGATAGCCACTAACACAAGACAAAAAATGGAATTTCTTCTTCTAGCAGCGGACATATTTTTCCATAGTTATCAACTCTAAGCATCTCAATAAGGCTTTATTTCTTATAAATGAAGCCACCTCTTGGTCTGAATCTGCCATACATTAGCTCCGGTGAGGTATAATTCTTAAATGTTTAGAAAGCCTTAGCGATCTCATGCTTAGTGTGTTAAACACGAGCATCATTAGGATCCAACCTTTAAAGCCTGTGTACTTTACTTTTTAATCCTTTTGGCGAGAGTTTAGAAATAAAAGCAAGACTATTTATTTTATGTGCTTGAAATGAATAGTTTCAATTAGGTTGAACGGCATAGTGATTTGATTCCACCTATCAAGTCATGATTAACTCGTGGGCCATTTGATTTTTGGTCGACTGATCATGATTAATCTAATATTAAATTTATTATTAAATTCAATTGAATCTAAAAAAAAGGAGTTAATCAATCTTTAGAATTCCAAACCAAAAAAAGAATATGTGATCAAATAAAATAAAATAAAATGTGCAAATTAAATTACCATAAAATCTAAGTAAAACTTAGTATAAAGAAATAAAAATTAAATAAACCAAAAATATGTTTAAATATTATAATCAAATATAACAAGTTGTTTAAATATAATTTATGAAAGTCAATTACAAAATCAATTTAATCTCTAATTGTTATATGTTGATCCTTAAGGCTAAAACAAAAATTCAGTTATGTGGCATATCCTTAATTAAAATTAATTTGACTATTAATTACAATTGACTAAGCTTTATTTGATTAGTTATTTATATGAAATTTTGGAGGAATTCATAACTAATTTAACTCACATTTTAAAACAAAAGAAAAGATTATAAACTCAAATCCCTTAAGTGCATTGCAATTTTAATTTCTCATTTGAAGCTAATGATTAAATGGTTAATTAAATTAAAGAAGCATAGGAAAGGGTAATTGAATGAATTGCTTAATGATTCCAACTTAATTAATTCATAAAATTCATTTTATTACTTCTCTTTAAATACATCAAATAACCAACATGGGGTGGGATGAAAATAGCAAATGTTCCCTCTTCTTTAATTTCAAGCAAATCCAAAAATTAAGTTTAATAAGAAGCTTTGATTTTCTTAAATAATTTTCTTTAATGTGATTGTCCTTAGGAATTATTATAGTTGAATGAATTATGTGGAGATGTTTGGCTATTCCTTTTCAATCACCATAAATGTTGTATGTCATGTGATATCATGCATTCATATTCTCAAAACCAAAAGATGAAATGAAATTTACTTATGGAAAATTGCATGTTTTGATTTAATTTTATTATATGTGTGGCTACTATCACTAATAAATTCTAAAATTATTTTTAAAATTATAAATTGATAATGCAAACTTGGAGCAATATTAGCTATAAATGTATACATAGGATTTGTATGTGTTTATAGTTTAAGCATGTTAAAGTGTTGCTCTTTTCCCTATATTCATATATGGATTCACATATGTTGAATGATAATAAGTATATAGTCTGGACATCCCGGGAATACAAGGCTTCAAATAGCCCCAAAGAGGTCATTTGATTACCTCACTTCCCTGGTTTAAACAACGACACATACTTGCTTACTTCCTTTATAAGTGTGTATGCGTATGTGATGATGGAGTGAAAACCCTCTCTTTTCTATTAAAAATACATGCATTCACAATTACCTAAGTCCCCAAGTATGTAGTACATGGATGTAAAGCTTTCTTCATATATCTACATATTGTTTGAATAGTAATAAGTATATAGTCTGGACATCCCAGGAATACGAGGCTTTAAGTAGCCCTAAGGAGGTCATTTGATTACCTCACTTCCCTAGTTAACAAAGACACATACTTACTTAATTTTATTCCCATGTATATTTGTATCAAAATTTGGATAGAGCTTTAATCTATATATTTAAATAATACAATTAAGTAAAATATAATCTCTTGCATGACTTTCATCTTTATAATTGTATATACATTTATATATATTTAAGGTAAGGAGTACATAGTCTGGACATCTTGGGAATACAAGGCTTTAAGTAGCCCCAAGAAAGTCATTTGATTATCTCACTTCTCTAGTTAACAATGACACATACTTGCATACATCTTTTATATATAGGCATGTGTATTTGATTAATGAATGAAAGTCTTCTTTTTCCACTAAGTATGTATGCATCCATCATTATTTAAGTGTGCCAAAATATATTGTATGTATAGATATGCTAAGTGTTAAATCATGTGCATGTTACATGTGATGGAAATGAATGACTCAATATACTTCATGTGATAGCAATTCAACTATATTAATCTTAAGATGCCTTTCATGTTGGATAGGATTATTTAAAGTTAACTTAGACTTAGGATTAATAAAAAATATTTAATATTCCATTCACTAAAGAAAACTAAATCATATTAATGTGCTTTAAAAGTGTCTTATGGTAGGGATGAAAGAGAGTAAGCATCTTTCTTCTCTTTATAACACTTAGATGCTAAGTGTAAGTGATAGAGGTGGGTGTTCTTTCTTTTGGTGCGATTAAGAGAACTTGAGTATTGAAAGTGTGGAAAGAAGATATGTTGGATAACTAACACTCCCACCAAGGATTGCCAAGGTTTGGCCAGTAAGCTCTCAAATCACAAGAACAACTCAATTAATTTATAATTGCCAAAAGATCTCTTTTTTCATTGTAGAAAGGTGAGCTATTTATAGCCATTGCAAACATCTTTTAAAAGAAAAGAATTCAAAACATAGAGGGAAAGGTGGGTGGCCACATTAATATGAATTATTAAGTTCCCTTATTATTTTATGTCATCCACCCATTTCACAAGCTATTATTTTATGTGGATTCAACCACCTCACATGTCATGCTTTGAATTTTTAAATTCAAAATTTCAAACTTGGAGTTTCTAGAAGAAAATTAAAAATTACATAGATATAAAAAGATGAAATCATAAAATGGGCCTTAGTAGACTACTGGGCTAAGCCTTTTTTTTTTCAATTCTCTTAAGTTTTAGCTTGAGATCTTGTAAATGAACCTTGAGCTCTAATTTCTAGATCCACATGATGTTCTATATCAACTCACCTTGGATCACTTGAACTTTGCTTCGGAGAGTTGAAATCTAAGAAGTCTTCTACTGATTGTGGGGCTAGAGTCTCCAAATCAATATTGGTCAACCATGCGTCTTCAGCTGGTGGCTTATTCTTCTAATGAACTATAAAATGATGTTCAAAAGCTATATTAATGGGTGCTTTCTCAGTGATAATATAGTCAATTTCAAAAAAAGAGGGCTTCTATAAGTACGGTGTTATATCTCTTGCTAAAGAGTTAGTCTGAATAAGTGGAGGTTTGTTAATTTCTTCATATGATAGAATATCTTCAATATTAATAACTGGATGAATGAGCATATCAATAGAAAAATCAAGATGATAAGCATTAATTCTAATTTTCTTAAGAATTTTAAATAGACCACAAGCTCATGCATGTAATTTTTTATATTTAATGGTTTAATAACTCTCAGGATGAATGTGAATCAATACATAATCACCTTCTTTATATTCTTTCAATGAACAATTATGATTTGCCTTAGAAGAATAATTTTCATTACTTATAGTAATTTACTTTCTTATATCTTCATGGAGGATATGTAAATATTTAGCAAATGAGAATGTTGCATCATAAAATACATGAGATGAGAGGTTTACGAAATCTATCGGTCATCGTGGGTTTTGACCATAGACTATCTCAAATGGTGATTTTTTGTAGTTCTAGAAATAGTACTATTATAGGTAAATTCTGAGATTGGTAAATGTAAATCTTAATTTCCTAAACTTTTACTTACCAAGCATCTAAGCAAATTTCTTAAGGTACGATTGACTACTTTAGTTTGTCCTTCAATTTGTGGGTGAAAGGTAGAAGAAAATTTTAATTTGGTACCTAATAATTTTCATAATTTTTTCCAAAAATAAGAGATAAACTTAACATCTCTGTCAGAAATAATGGTTAAAGGGAGACCATGGAGTCACACTATTTCCTTAAAAAATAATTTGACTATATAAGAAGCATCATTTGTTTTTTAACAAGGCAAAAATGAGCCACTTTTTAGAACTTATCCACAACAACAAAAATGCTATCATGTCCTCGAGCTATCCTAGGTAATCTTTGAATAAAATCCATTGCTAGGTCTTCCCAAGGCCTACAAGGAACAGGTAAGGCAGTATATTATTCAAACCTTTGTTTGATAGTTTTAGCCTGTTTACAAATTAAGCATTGAACCACTAATTTTTAAACATCCCATTTTAATGAAGGCCAACAAAATATATTTTCTAATAAACATATGGTCTTACCCTTTTCCAAAATGACTAGCTACACCTCCATCATGTAGCTCGGTGATAAGAAATTCTCTAAGAGAAGATCGAGGAATGCATAGTTATTTTCCTTTATATAAATATATATTTGTTATCAAGAATGTTCCTTGTAAAGTTATTGGTTTATCTTGGTGTTCAAGATAAATTAGGTGAAAGTCAAGGCACATAATATAATCATCTTTAATTCTATCAAATCCTAGGATTCTCAAATATAAAGAGGAAATCATTAGGTTTACCCTGGATAATGCATCAGCAGATTTATTCTCAGTTCCATGCTTATGCTTTATAACAAAAGAATAGTCTTTTAAAAATTCAACCCATTTTTCATGCCTATGACTTAATTTTCGTTGAGTATTAATGAATTTTAAGAACATTAAATCTGAGTAAAGTATAAATTTGGCTTCATAAAACCATATAGGATAATTCTCTTAACTTAAAATTCCACCTATCCTAATTCTTGAAGAATTGCATGTGACTTCAAAGGCTTTAGAAAAATTAGGAAGTATAAGGATTGGAGCAGTAGTGATAAGAACTTTAATTTGCTCTAAAGATTTTTGTCCATTAGGAGTCCAACATAATTTATCTAATTTTAGTATATCAATTATTGGAGCAACAATGGTACTAAAATTCTTGATAAATCTCTGATTAAAAGTGATTAAACCATAGAAGCTTCTAACTTCAATAAAACTTTTAGCTGATGGCCAATCTAAGATTGCTTTCACTTTAGAAGGATCAAGTTTAAGTATAGCAATCGATATTATAAAGCCTAACAAGATTACCTCAGCTTGCAAAAATAAACACTTTTTTAAATTAATGTATAATTTCTCTTGTCTAAGTGTTTCAAAATCATTTTGTAAGTGTTGTTAATACTCATTTTCACTTGGACTAAAAATCAGAATATCATCAAAATATGCCATAAAATATTTTAATTATATATCATTTAAGAATAGTATTCATTAATCTCATAAATGTGTTAGGAGCATTTGAAAGGCCAAAGGGCATAACAAGCCATTCATTATGTCCATCAAGGTCTTAAAAGTTATCTTCGACTCATTTCCTGATCTAATCCAAATTTGATTACATCCACTTTTTAGATCAATCTTTGAAAAAAAAATTTCTCCTAAGATTAAATCTAACATATCATCTACTCGAGGAATAGGAAACCTAAACTTGATAGTAATTTTATTTATTGTGCGACTATCAACACACATTCACCCTATTCCATCTTTCTTTGGTGTTAATAAAGCTGGGACTACACAAGAGCTACGACTCTCTTGAATAAAACCCATTTTTAATATTTTCTCAACTTATCTTTTAATCTCAACATGCCCTGTAGGGTTCATCTTATAATGTGGAAGATTATGAAGTTGAGAACCGAGTTAGAACTCAATACATATTGAATGTATTTTAGAGGAGGTAGCTCATCAGGAAGCTCATTGGGTGCAATATCTTTAAAATGAAAAAGAAGGGAAGATACTACAATAAGCATGTGAGTCTCATTAGAGTCTAGTATGACTTCTTTTACATGTAATAAGTGAAGGAGAAATATATTAGAAAATTATTTCATACTTCATCTAAAAATAAGATTTGAGCTTTACAATGATTTTGCAAATGACCCTTTTTATGACATTTAAAATATATTACTTCCTTAGTGCTCTTAGAGGTCCCTTCAATTGAAGTTTTAGGCAAAAGGGTCGGGCCATTTGGATGGGTGAGTCTAATAATATATCTATGGGATGAAATGGAAGATACTTAACTTTTAGTTTTAGAGATGGACGCAGATTTCTTTTGTTATTCAACTAATAAGTTATAATGAAATGCTTCCTCTAAAGATTGTGGGTAAAATAATTCAACTACATTTCTAATGTTAGTCTTAACTCTAATAACAAATTTATTGGCTAATTATTAATAATTATCAACATAATTAGTTCTAGAAACTAGATCTTTAAAAGCATTCAAGTATTCAATTACAAGATGATTACCTTGTCTCAAAATTAATAATTAACTATGTAGCTTCTTATCATGATGCCTAGGATAATACTTTGCTCTTAACATTTCTTTCATTTCTATCCAAGTGAGGTTTGTCCTTCCTAATCTTTGATCTTTAGTTAAAGTATTTGTCTAATAAATTTTAACATATCTTATCAATTTCATTTTAACAAAAGTAACCCTTTGATAATCATCCATTTTATACCAATCAAAGAAGTCATCCATTTGAACTTACCAATCGAGAAATTTATTTGGGTCATGTATACCATCATATGCTGGGGCTTCTACTTTGACTCTTTGAGATGGATTATTAAAGTCTTCTGTAGTCTTAAAATAATTTTCTCCCCTTCCACCATTTTTAGCAATTGGTGGTCTTCTAAGTTGTTAGTTTTCTCTATGGTTCGGATATGAATCTTCTTCGTCTATCCCTATAAGCATAGTCTGAGCATGTATTGGAGGAGGAGTTGGTACTCTATTATTTTGTAGATAAGCTATAAGAGTTTGCAATTGTTCTTTAAGTTCTTGCATTTGATTCTTACTTTTTTCAAATATTTGTTGAGTTTTTAATTCATTGTCATGAATCCTAAGATCTAAGGTATCAACTAATCTAGTCAAATTTTTAACTTAGTAATGAGAGATAGATTTTGGTGCCATGAGATTTTTTTTTAAAAGAATAAAAAGATATATGGAAAGGGATCAAAGAAAAAATAGAAATAAAATAAATAAGTATAATATAATTGTATAATCAAAATGAAATTTTAGGCTAAGAGAACTTCCAAGTGATGAGGAGGTACAAGACAACTTAAATCTCAAGCTCTCTTTAGATAGTTTAAGTCTTTTTGACAAAGTTCTATTTAGCTTATAAAATCACCAAATTTAACACACTTTTATTATTATGCATGTACTTTTTTTATTTTTTTGTAATGCAATGAAAAAATGCTCAAATTTATCAAGCCTCTTTTTTTTAAAGAAAGCAAGTTATCATAAGTTAATCAGAGAAACTTCTAAAATTAACCATAAATAATAACAAAGATAATATAGCAAACAATTATATTTTGATTTGCACTAATGGTTAGATTATTTTTAGGGTGAAGCACCACCTCACTAAGGTGTTCTTTTTTTAGTGGGGGGTGGGGGCAAGTTCACGCAATCAGAAAATGATCAAATTATATAATGGAGCTTACTAATTTGAATTTTATGTTATCACCATAAACTTGCAAGCAATATATATCTTTCCAAGCTACTAATATGTATTTAAAGTATCATATAAAAGAAAATTAATTAATCTCACAAGTCCAAGAATTGAAGACGAGTCTACCACTTGAGATGCTCCCTTTGCTGAAGCAAATTTTTAACCGATTTGCTCCTTCTAGACTTCGCTCTAATAGCAAATTTGATGGAGGTAGGTGTTCTTTATTTTAGTGAGATTAAGAGAACTTGGGTATTGGAAGTGTGGAAAGAAAATTTGTTGGATACTTAGTGCTCCCACCAAGGATTTCCAAGGTTTGACCACCAAGCTCTCAAACCACAAGAACAACTCAAATAATTTATAATTGCCAAAAGACCTCTTTTTTCATTGTAGCAAGAGAGGCAAATTATAGTCATTACAAATATCTTTAAAAAAAAGAATTTAAAACATTGAGAGAAAGGTGGGTGTCCACATTAATGTAAATCATTAAATTGCCTTATTATTTTATGTCATCCACCCATTTCACATGCTATTATTTTATATAGATTCAACCACCTCACATATCATTCTTTGAATTTTTAAATTTGAAATTTCAAACTTAGAGTTTCTAGAAGAAAATTAAAAATTACATAAATATAAAAAGATGAAATCATAAAATGGGTCATAACAAGCTAATGGGCTAAGCCTTTTTCTTTCTTGAATTCTCTTGGTCTTTAGCTTGAGATCTTGTAAATGGCCCTTAAGCTCTAATTTTTAGATCCACATGATGTTCTACATCAGTAAATCAAATAAAATAAAGCAAAACATGAATTAAAAATTCACAAATCAACTAAACAACTTGAAATGAAACCAACCTTAATGATTAAATTAAACTTTTCCAAATTTTGAAAATTATAACTATAATGCTTAGTTAAGACATGCCACACAAAATTTTAGCACACACATTAGAATTAAGCCACCACTTCTAGTCCTAAGTTAGGATGGTGTATATGTGATGTATATTTTTTTGTGATGTAATGTTTTAGACTGGACATTATGGTGTATATTTCTTAGATTGGTTGTTAGGTAGCTCATAGCCTAATATTTTTTCTATAGAGGATTATGCTTAAGGGCTGCTAAAGAATAAATACAAATGTTCTCTTTGCATGTTGCTTATGACCCAAAGCATAATTTACATTAGGACAGGCGGACTTGGTTACTCATATGCAGGGTGCTAAGTTCAAATTATGAAATATAATTGTTTGAGGTTGTATGTATGTGTAGCTAATGTGTGTTTTGTAGGTGTAGTTAGATTTACTTTTCTAAAATGTAATTTTGTATTAGGAATTAGGATTAGTACTATGGGGGATTAAGATGAAAAGTGACTAGAAAGCTTAGTCCTCGGCTGCCTTATGATGCCTTAAAGCTAATCAAATCAAATCAAAAGAAAGAAGAATACATAAGTGAAGACCCCCGTAGCATCTAATTTAATTTCAATTGTAATATTCTTTTGTAATCTGGGTTATATAAGGGAATAGATCAGCTACGTAATGTTTTCTCTTCTCTGGGGTGTACTACGATACCCGGCCGCACCGACCTTTTATTCTTTTATGAAATCTATTCATGTTTGATTGATGTTATGTTTAGATTGTGCAATAGCATTGCATCCTTTTCATAGTTTCTTCATATTTGATGATTGTATGCATGGCCTAGATGCTATAAGCTCGCAGGATAAAATTAATTTTTCTATGCAATTAATAACTCATAACAAAATTTTAAAATAATTCGCAACCTCATCATAAAGCTTAGGCTCTAATCAAAATAATTAAAAGATTTAGCAATCCCTTAACTATATGTTGTATGTCTAATATCATGCATACCATTTTGAATCACTCTTGCTAAATGAGGACCTCTATTTTTACACTTTATAGACCACTTGACCTATGAGAGCAACCCCTCATGATGGAGCTTCACCTTCTTTCTCTTTTGATTTGACCAATAATCAATTTTCTTCATGCATTTAGGCATAAATATCCTAAAGCTTTTGTCCAAAATACTGTGTCAAAATGAAATAAAAATCATAAAGCAAAATGAAATAAAAATTAATACATCACAATAATCCCATTTCATAAAAAACCCCATTTAAATTTGATATCAATGTTTATCATCCAAATTAGAGGTTGCCATGAATCTAGCATTGGTACAAAAAGCCCATTTTCCATGGATCTTGAAACTAACTCACCTTATTTCATTAAATTGATATCTAATTTAAGAACCACCATGTAGGAGTCTAACATCTTATTTAGTGTGGTGAGAATAGACAAGTGTTATAAATAAGATGTAGAGCACTTCAAGAAGTGGGGCTATTAGGTAAGAATAACTCAATTAAGTTGGGCCAATAATCTTAACACTTCATAGCCCAAGATTTGAATGAGATAGATGAATGAATCACTCATATCATTTAAGGAATTATGGTGTGAGTCCACTTGGGAAGTCCTTATATACAAGAATATGAAGGGTCCTCCTACTCAACTAACCTCCAAGTGACATTACAGAGCCCTAACATCAACTTCCTACCTAGATGACACCCTATTTCATATTAGTGAGGAGGAGACTTTACCTCCTAGGTGAGAAGGAAATATGATCCTAACCAATACTTTTTTATATAATTTGTTAATGTTAGATCTCAAATTAAGTTCAAAACTCTCCACCTTGAATTTTTCCATATCAATTCTGATCTAAAATCCCATGTCACTTATTTTGATTCAATAGCTTTACTATTTGATATTAATAACACATTAAAGTATCATCTCTTCTTTAACACTTTCAAGGAGTTGGCCTTATGATGGTTCTTATGTCTTCCTATGGGCATCATCACTTCTTTATAAAGTTTATGAGAATATTTATAAACCAATTTACTAGCACTTAGAAGTCATTGATGAGCTCATAACAACTATTATAGATGTGTTAAAAACTTCACTAATCTTTAAGCAAGTTTATCACTTACTTTCAAAGGCAAATGATTAAAGTGGAAGACATGTACCTATAGTAGAACAAGTCGTACTCACCCAAAGCCTGAGAGATAGTTGATTTAGATATGTACTCAAACTCCAACAACTAAAGATTTGATTGAATTGCAGAACAAAAGAAGATAGCTTGCAACTTACCTGACATTCTAGAGATTATTTGTGAGTGTATAGAATGCCAAAAAGTTGCATATAATTTATAATCGCCCACACAAACAATGGTATAGAAAGATAATAAATGTAGATCGATGTTAAGAGTGAGACCTCTAGTTCTCCACTAAGATATGCCATAACATACTAGACTGAGTACTAGTCCCCATACCACTTTCTCATATTTACACCATTATGAGTTTCAACGATCGAGTTTGTTGATGCGATCTAAAATGAATATTACTTCAAACCCCTAATCTTATAAAGGCAAGTGGGCATACTTAAGATCTATCAAGATATTATGTTATGGGCATGACATTGGGAAGAGCCAACACCTTATATGTTTGAATAATGAGTTAATAATAGTAGGCAAGCTCATGGAGTTCATATTAGCTAACCTAGATGTAAATAGAGAAAGGAGCTACCAAGAGATTAAAAAAATGAGCCTGTGCTTATTAAAGCCTTCCATAATGATGGATTGATCCCTACAATACTTGGAGATGATAATATCAAGTCATTGCGTTAAGCTAGTGTGGTATTTATTTTTGGATGTTGGGGAAGGGAGGGGGGGTTGACATAATGTAGATCATAAGGGATACTTATTGAAGTGATCGAGTATGATATTGAGGTATGATGTACTATCTTGAAAGATGGAAGCATCACCCTACAATGGATCACCTAATAAAGACTCCTATGGCCTGATGGGTCTTCGAATATACTAGAGATTTTTCTCCTACTTTGCATGGATGAATAAAGCAGAGTTTATATTAAATCTAGTTCTTAAGTTCTCTATGGACACAAGCCTCTATAGTTAATTACATCCTAGGGAATAAAATTTTCTAAGAATACTCTTGATTAAAATAGATAATTATCATCTCCAAAGATTTCAAGGTTAGACTATCAAAGAATTGATTATATTTGAGAAATCAATTGATAAAGTTCAAGGAGAAGACTTAATTAGGAATCCAAAGGGAGGAAGTAGAAATGATCATGATACCAAGAAGCCTAGTGAGCATTCCAGTATATCTTATGATTGGGCTTCATATATTTAATAGTGAAGAGATTTATTTATTTGAGCTGAAGTTTATTAGATTCCTAGGGCTTATATTCCATCAAGACAAGGTTGTGAAATTACCTAAGAGGTGAGAATTTATGCTTATATCCCAAAGGAAACATCTATCTCAAATTCTAAATCTAGGGAGCTTTTGTACAAACTAAAGCATGACCTACATCCAAGCGACAGGTGGACATAAGGGTCAATCCCTACAAGATAGAGTAAACTCATTTGACTTCTGGACGTACAATCGCCTGGAGTGACCACCAGCTAACTCCTCCTACAATTTTGAAATCATATAATCTGATCTTATGAATTGTGAGATAGCTAAGGTAGTTATTTAATTTGAAATAAACTAAAGTCCTTAAACCCACTCCCTAAGAGACTAGAATATGAGTGATTTAAACATATTGCTTAATCTAAAAATGTAAAATATTTTTAATTTTTATTTCATTTTGGACATATCATTTAGACAAAGGATTTATGATTTCTTTATGCCTAAATCCATGATGAAATTTATTGTTGGTTAAATCAAAAGAGAGAGGGTGAAGCTCTGTCATCAAGCGTTGCTCTCATAGGTCAAGTGGTCCCTATTATGTAAAGACAGAGGCTTTCATTTTTAGCACAAGTGGTAGAAGATGCATGCATTATGTGAGACATTCAACATACAGCTAAAGGGTTTCTAAATATTTTAATTATCTTGATTATAGCCTATGCTTTATGGTGAGGTTATGAATTGTTTAGAACTTTAACTATAAGTGATTAGTTGGATAGAAAATTTATTTTATCCTAAGAGCCTATTGTATCCAGGCCACACATTAAAGCATCAAACATGAAGAAACTATAAAAAGCATGCTATCCTAATGCACGATCTAAACAAATCATCAATCAATTTGATAAACTATAGTAAAAGAATAAGTGGTTGATGCAGTTGGCTATCCCCGTACAACCAGAAAAAAAAGTTGGGTAGCCGAGCTCTACCCTTTTAGAACATAGAATATGAAAGAATAATTACAATTAAAAATAAATACATGCTATGAGGGTCTTCATTCTTCATATCTTCTTAATCTTGTCTTCCTCTTTTGATCTGGTTTGTGCTTCAAAGGCATCATAGAGCCTCCCACGACAAAGCCTTCTAGCCATTGCTCATCATAATCCCCCATAACACTAATCCTAATTTCTATTGCAAAATTATATTTATATAAGAAAAAGTAAATCTAACTACAGTTGTAAAATAGATGTTAACTAAATATACATACAATCACAAACAGTTATATATAATTTGGACTTAGCGCCCTGCACATGGGTAACCAAGCTCACATGTCCTAACTTGGATTATGCTTGTGAGTTTAAGTAACATATAAAGAAAGCATTTATATTTATTGTTAAGCATCCCCTTAAGCAAAATCCCTACAGAAGATATGATTAGGCTAAGAGCGAGCTAAATTTCAATCTATGAAGCATACACTCTAACATTCAGTCTAAAATAATACATTACAAAACAAAATATACATCACATCATACATTGCCCTAACATAGAGCTAGAATTGATGACTTAATTCTAATATGTGTGTTAAGACTTGTTGGTTTTTTCTCTGGAATAGAGAAAAGAAATGACACCACGTAGAGTTTAGGAATACTTTATTTAGATGATCAAATACGGCTTTAGGGAATAAACATATTATCTTAAAAGATAAACATGCTCTCCTATAATGGATTCGATCATTTAAATAAAAGACTCCTAAAGCTAATGAGTCTTTCGTGTACCAGAGTATTTTCTCCAAAACTACGTGAAAAAGTAGAATAAAGTCTATTTTATCCTGGGATCATGGTTTCCTATAAAGGAAAACCCCTATAGTTAATTACATCTCAGGAAGGGTCTCTTCCTAAGAATAGTCTTGATTAAAGAAACAAGTGGTTATTCCTAAAGACTACTAAGGTAGCTTTCAAAGGATTGGTTTTTGAGAAATTCACTTTGATGAGGTCCAAATTGGAGAGAGTTATTTTTAAGAGTTAGATGAAAAAGAGTAGGAAATGTTTATTAATATTGGGATGCCCAGTAGACATTTCATCTATCCTATGATTGGGCTTCAAATTTGGGATTTAATTTTAGATTTCAAGTTATCATTTTCTTAAAAATCTAGGGCTTAATTTCTAGTAGCACAAGACTATAGAAATGACTAGAGTTGAAGACTTATTCCTAAAAAGATGCTTCAGAACCTAATCAATAGGTGCTTCTGACACAAGTTAGATGCTCGACCTAATTCTATCCTTGGGAATCATTGGCCATTCTCCTCACTTGAGGGAACTAACCTATCCCTGACTCTTCTAGACTTATAACCTGCCTGGAGAAGGCTGCCATCTAATACCACCTAAGCGTATTTTAAAACCATGAGGCTAAGTCATATGAATACAAGATGACTGGGCTGTTGCATTTTTAGAAAATAAATCTATAAACTTAGACTTACTCTCTAATCCCTAAGATCATGTAAGGCATGAAGATGCATCTAACTAATGCATATTTTTTATATTTTTATAATTGTTTTGACTCAATATTCATTTTAAGCCATAGGAATGCAATTTATGCCTAATACATGCAATTAGAAAAAGGTTATGGGCCAAATCAGAACAGAAAAAGGTGTACTTCCATTATAGGCTCTCAAAGGTCAAACCCAAGTTCTCTGGAAAGGATGGAATTTCTTCATTAATCAAGAGTGAGATAATATGATTTATACATGATGTTAAAACATCCAGCTAAGGGGTTGCTACATATTTTATCTTGCTTTAATGGCCTAGGTTTTTATATGAAGATTATGAGTTGTATTTATTTTTATGTTTCAATTGATTTAATTGGATAGAAAATTTAGTTTATCCTATGAGCCTACGTCCACGCGTTCATCACAGCACAAACATAGTACAAAAAGAAACCTAAGAAAAGCATGATATTTCTATTATGTACCCAAAATAAATCAAACCAAATTATATAACAAAATGCCAATGCAACTGGGTACTGCTGTACACCCTAGAAGAAAGAAAAATGGACAACCGAGTTCTGCCCTTATATAACCCAACCTAGAACTATAATTTCAAATCTATGGGTCTTCTTTCTAAGAAAGTATCCTTCTTTAGGGACATCCATTGGGCTCCACAGGGGACCACCACACCATCTCTTGGTTAGGTCAGCTCCTACTAGTCCTAGACCCCATAGATCCTAACTTAATTTTAAGCTCAAATTTACATTTAAAATCAAAAGAAATCCTAAGCCCTGCAAAATAGATGTTAGGAAATACACACATCACACAAAATAGTTTATATTTCACAAACATATGGGCTTAACATTAGTTGCTTGCCAAGCCTACCTATCCTATGGACAATGTTAAGGGATTTTCAACACCTGCAAGCAAACAATAATTTTATGATTTATTTATTACAATGATCCCTTTAACACAGTCCCCTGTAGAAAATAGTGCTAAATCTAGAAAGAAAGCCCTAACATCCAGTCTAACAAACAAACAAGCCTAGGCATCTAGTCTAAAGTAATACACCACACAAACATGTGAAGCACATCACAACATATCACAAGAGATTAAAAGAAAATCACAGAACAATCTAACCTAAATCTAGAGTCAGTGACCTAGGTAATCTAGTGTGAGTGAAAGTGGGGTTTGTGTGATAAATCTTTGCTAAGCCTTTAAGTTCAAGTTTCAATTCAACATTTGATTTTATTTAATTTTTACTTTTGGGTGGTTTCAATTCAAATGGTTTAATGATTTAATTCTCATTATTATTCCATTTTTTATTAAAGTTGTATAGATTTTCAAGAATGAGAAATAAAATGAATTTCATTTTTTTAGGTGAAACTCACTTTATTCCACATCCTAAATCCTAATGAAATTTTCAAAAGTCTAACTAAAATCCTTAAGTATTTTAATTAATCCTTTTGATGTTATTTATGTTTAGATTTGATTTATGTTATTTCATTTTTTGAATTGTTTTGTTTGATTTATTTCATTTTGAATTAAGTTATATGGATTTCATTTGACTTGGCTAATGTTAATTTAAAGAGTTTAGATTAAAGTTTGATTTCATTCAATTTAATTTAAGTTATTAAATCATGGATTTATCAGCTTAAAGTTTAAATTCATTAATATGAATTAATATTTTAGGCTTGTTTATGGATTATTCTTAATATGATTTGATTAACCTAGGTTTTAGATTCATTATTTAAATTTATTGGAGATGAGTGGTTTCATTAAATTTTATTGATTCAAAGGTTAAGGTTTAAATTAATTAAAAGTTTTATTAACCTAAGATTTTATTTCATTAACCTAAGATTGAATTTGATCACTTTAATTGACTTAGGATATTTAGAAAAGTTTTTAAATAATTTTCTAATGTTTGATGGAGATTAGTTTGAATTACCACTTTATTTAATAGGTTAATTAGTTTCCTTAACCCAATATTTGATTAACATTGACCTAAGGATTTAGAAATTTGAAAACTCATAATCTAGAGATCATTTGGACTTGAAATATTTCTGACAAATAGGGTTACATGCCAATTTTATATCCCTAAAGTTTCAACTTATTAGAGATGTAATTATGGTGTAATTAAAGTTTTAATTATTTTATTAAAACCTAAATTAAGCCTAATTTATTAAGAATCAATAAGGGATTTTATTTTTCACTTATTCTTCACTGAAATACCTTTCCAATGAGAGTTTATTCATAACTTTTGGTTAACTAGTTGATTTATTATGATTTAATTAATTTTAAGTTGTTTAATTGAATTATTTAATTCATTTAATTATCTAATTAAGTCAATTTAGGGATTATTAGGTTCAGATAGGTTTAATTAGATTTAATTAGTGTTCTGATGCTAGTTAATATTTATTATGTTGATTTAAGGTTGTTAGATCAATATTTCTTAATTATTTTATTAAAGGTTAATTAATTTAATTAATTAAAAGATTAAGAATATGAAATTTCAATTTCCCTTGAATTCGGAGAAATAAATTCCCAAAAATTCACCTAAGGTGTATTTTATGTTTAATTTCAATTCCCCAAAGTTTCAGATTAATTAGATTATTAATTTGAGAGTAATTAGGGTTTAATATTTTCAGTTAAACCCAAATTAAGGGAAAATTACTCAATAAAATTAGGGAATTTAATTTCTATGGATTTCTCTCATCAAGATGAATCCATAAAGCTTTTGTTTGTAATTTTCTTGATTTATATTATAAGTTTTCTGCATATTTGAAACTAATTAAACCGTTATTTAATGGTTTTTAAGTGGGGGTCCCGTGCGACATTTGTGTGCCGCATGGCATGTGCTTGCATGGCGCATCCTGCCACATGGCGGATGTGGGTTCGTGTGGCACCACCTGGCGCCATGTTAGTGTAGTTCAAAATGCGGGATCGCTTACAGACCGTCCGATCAAAGATCGGACGATCCAGATTGATCCCGTGATTCTTACAAGGTGAAATCGATCTGGTCTGCCTAGATCTGGGTCGTCCGATCCAAATACACGGATTGAACGGCACAAAGATCTCCTTCAAATCCTGCGGGAGCCAAGGACCGTTGATAGTATTTTGCTAATATCTTTTGATATAGATAACGAAATCACACGATTTCAAGTGCTACACGATCGTGAAAAGAAATCTTATTATTTTATATGGTTGGATCAACTTAAAGATCACGTTTCTTATGAAAACAATCAAAACTGAATTTCTTAAGAAAAAGCTTAAGGTCAACAATGACATACCTCGATTCGTTGGATGATTGGTCTTACAATTGATCCTGGAGCTTTGTATGCTTGAATCGAGCTTGCATGTTAAAGGAATTACGTTAATTCCTTATGGATTTCTCCCTAGGCCAACCCTTAATTTCTCCTTTCAGTTTTGATGGTTTGTAGTGTTTAAGTACACTTGGGGGGAGGGGGAAATTTCGTTTAGGTTCGATTTTGATGTGTGAAGGTGTGTGTGTGCTCAATTCTCAATGGGGAAGTCTCTCTTCTTGTTTTTCCATATGGTCAAGCACTATTCACTTTATTTCCTCTCCCATTTTTCTTCTTTCTTCTCTTCATTTGTTGGCTAGAGTGATGGCAAGATCTTTTTAAGTTTTTTTGATTGCCTTAATTGGCTTGAAGGCAACCACCCTTGTTAAGGGGTGGAGTTTGGCTTGATGTGGGAAGAGATGAAATTCAATTTCTCTTCTTCCCTCTTTTCTTCATTTCTTTTATTATTATTCTATTTTATTTTATTTGCTGATTTATTTATTGATTTAATGGTGAATTGCATTTCCCATTTCATTTTTTTAATTGAATGTGAATTGCATTTCATATTAACCCATTAACATAAATGGATTAAATTTTGTTCCAATTAAAGTCAAATGACCAATTTGACTTAGTTGGAATAGGTTTGAACTCCAACATTGCTTGATCATGTGCATGGGATGAATTGGAGTGGCTATTTTCATTTGATTTCAATTATATTTTGATGTCAACCCATTTGACCCAAAATGGGATTAATGAGTTATGTTTGAATTCAATTGGGTGAAATGACCCATTTGGCCTAATCATATCCAATGGTGAATTAAATTATGTTTGATTGTTATTCCCAAATGATTTTAAATGATTAATTTGAGTTTATTTCAATTTAATTGAGGTTTGAATCCAAATAAGACCCATTTAGGCTATTTTAAACCAAGTGATTTAATTTACCCATTTTAGGACTAAATGAATTCAAATATCTTTATATTTATGTTCAAACATATTTATTTAATCATTTAGAATGTTTGGAATGATTTAATTTGACCACATTTTTGGTTGTAAGAGAAAAAATAAACCAAATTATTATCCTAGAATTAGATGGGGAAGCTTACAGAACACAAATAAAAATATTTTTAAGAGCAAGCTACAAGAGATTAGAATTTAGGATGTTCATGAGGAAGCTAACATTATGTGGGAAAAATAACAAGTGAAATTAAACAAGTTGCTAAAGATGTGCTTGGAGAATCAAAAGGAAAAACTTCTTTTAATAAGAATAGTTCATGGTGGAGTCAGAGTATGCAAGAAAAGATAAAAAATAAGAAGTATTATTATAAAACTTGGTTTAGATGTAAAAACTCGGAGAATTGGGAAAGATATAAAGTGACCTGTAGAGATTCTAAGAAAGCAGTATATGATGCAAAAAATTTAGCTTTTAGTGATTTATGCAATAGATTAGATACCAAAGAAGGTGAAAGATGTATGTATAAGTTATCCAACCAAAGAGATAGGAGAAGTAAAGACATAATTCAAGTGAGGCGTATTAAGGATGAAAATAATAAAATCCTTTTTTTAGAAAAGGATATTGAAAATATGTGGATGAGGTATTTTGAAAACTTTTCAATGAAGGATCTGAAAGTACAATTGATTTTAGCAACCTTAATACCCTAAAAAAATAAAGAATTTCATTTTTATCATCACATTAGTAAATCTGAAGTTAGTGAAGCTTTAAAGAAAATGAAATGTGGAAAAGTAGTAGGGCCGGATAATATTCCAATAGAAGTGTGGAAATGTTTAGGAGATCAAGGAATTTCTTGGCTTACAAATCTTTTTAATGTCATTTTAAAGACTAAAAGATGCTAGATGAGTGAAGAAAGAGTTTGTTGGTTCCTATATTTAAGAATAAAGGTGATGCACAAGAGTGTGCAAATTATAGAGGAATTAAGTTAATGTGTCATACATTAAAATTATGGGAGAGAGTAATTGAGCATAGGTTACATGTGATGTTTCTCACAATCTTTGGTTTCATGCCGTAGATCTACTATGGATGTTATACATTTATTAAGGGGTTTGATGGACAAGCATAGAGAAAGTAAGGAGGATCTATATATGATATTTATTGCTTTAGAGAAAGCTTATGATAAAGTTTCAAGAGATGTTCTTTGGAGAGTTCTAGAATAGAAAGGAGTTAATATTGGCTATATTCAAGTCATTAAGGATATGTATACTAGAACTATTACTTGTGTCCAAACACAAGGAGGATAGACAAAATATTTTCCTATTTTAGTTGGATTACATTAAGGATCAGCTTTAAGCCCTTATCTTTTTTACTTTAGTTATGGATGTTCTTACTAGGCATTTATAAGAAGATGTACCTTGGTGTATGCTTTTTGTTGATGACATTCTTCTTGTTGATAAGACTAGAGAGGGAGTCCAACAAAAACTTGAATTATGGAGGTCAACTCTAGAGTCTAAAGGTTTTTGTTTAAGTAGATCTAAAACTGAATATATGAAGTGTAATTTTAGTTTTAGAAGTTCTAGTAGTAGTGCTGTGACATTAGGTGAACAAGTCATTAATAAGAGTGATTGTTTTAGATATTTAGGCTATATTATTGAAAATGATGGTGAAATAGATAGAGATGTTATTAGTAGAATTCAAGTTGGATGGTTGAAGTGGAGGAATGCATCTGGCCTATTATGTGATAGAAAAGTTCCACTTAAACTTAAGGAAAAATTTTATAAGATGGTGGTAAGACCTACAATGACTTATGGTGAATGTTGGCCAATAAAAGAGAAGCATAAGACTAAGTTAAGTGTGAGAGATGAGGATGCTTAGGTGGATGAGTGGCTTTACTCTTAGAGATAGAATGCAAAATGAGTATATTCGGGAAAAAAGTTGGAGTAGCTCCAGTGGTAGATAATATTAGGGAGAGTCACCTTAGATGCTTTGGCCACATAAAGCGTCGGTCGTCTGATGACCCGATTAGGAGAGTAGATGCATTAGATTTTCCTTATGTTAAGAAAGCTAGAGGTAGACCTAAAAAGACTTGGTTAAGATGTATAAAAAATGATCTTAGTATACTTGATTTAAATGAGAATTTGACACATAATAGGACACAATGGAGACGAAGGATTCATGTAGCCAACACCACCTAGTGGGATTAAGGCTTGTTGTTGTTGTTGCATGCGATTTACACTTAGGGGCTGTTTGGTTCTGTGTAAAAGGAATGCAGTGTAAAGGGAAAGCAGTGTAAAGTGAATACAGTGAATTATAAATACTTTACAGTTGTTTGGTTGTATGTAAAGTAAATACAAGAAAATTATATTTTCTACTTGGTTTAGTTTATGTAAAGTAAAGTAAATACATGTATTCTGAATACTGTTGTATGTAGAGTAATTAGTAAAAATTTTTTCATTAATTAAAATATTAAATTAATAAATTAAATATATATAAAATATAAATATATTATAAATAAAAATTACTACTTGATTAAAAAAAGATTATGATAAATTTATTTTAAAAGTGAAAAATTGAATATTGTGGAGGATCTCTATGTAACATGAACTGATAAATAAATTTATTTAAATGATATCTGAATAATGTTATGTAATTTAAAATATTTTTTAATTTATTTTTATAGTAAGCTCAATATATATATATATATATATTAAAAACTACATAAAAGTATTATTTTTGATATGATGATTAACTTTATTACTTGAACACTAAAATAAATAAATCACATTTATTTTATCATTTAAATAAAAATTATATCATTTGAGTTAATATTAATGAATTAATTGAATCATATTGATTGATTTTTAAAGTGATTTCAAAGTCTTATTATTTTTCGCAAAATAATAATATAATGTTATAAAATAAAAGGGAATTAAATTAAATTATTAATTTTAATACTAATTAATTAATGATATGACCAAAAAAAGTATACTCTTCTAATACTTTTCTAATATTTTTGTATGTTTGAAAATGTACATTTTTGTTAAAAAATAAATAATGATAATATTTTTAAGTGATATTAAAGATTTTATATATATATATATATATATATATATATATATATATATATATATATATATATATATATATACCTCTTTATTCTTCAAGGTTTAATCTCATATTGGTTGTGTTTTCAAACTTAAGAGGTACAACTTGTTTGATATATGACTTTCGAGGAAAATTTCTTCTCTCGTGGAAGAGGTTGAAGCACTGGTAACCAATATGAATCCGATAAAAATAACTAC
This sequence comes from Cymbidium sinense, assembly GCA_021442155.1. Taxonomy (NCBI): domain Eukaryota; kingdom Viridiplantae; phylum Streptophyta; class Magnoliopsida; order Asparagales; family Orchidaceae; genus Cymbidium; species Cymbidium sinense. The sequence continues at coordinate 38,579,546 of CM038233.1, forward strand.
ATAAAAATAAAAAGACACTTCAAACTTTTTAAGTTCATGATAATCGGACTCACATATTACACTTTGCTCAAGGAATTCCTCTATATCAAGTACCCTTAGAAACAACCTTGGATGGGATCTCCTAGTGAGCCAATCAACCAGTAAGAACTTATAATTAGTTTTTAAATATTGATGAGTGCTTCATGGAAAGAGTCCCAATGAGTGGATAACTTGTTAAATGAACCTACATGTAACCTCTAGGCAAGTTCCTAACTCCAAGTGATTCAAATAAACTAATTCAGCATTGGTTAACTTGATTCAAATTAATATTCATCACTAATATGAATGCACAAAACAAATCATTTTAGATGAAGATAATACATCCTTGTGTTATGAAACATGCTTCGGCTTCCACTTTAAAAAAGAAAAAAAACAAAGCAGAGGGCACTTGAAATGGTATCCATCTGATCCGAATGTGCCTAACATGTGGGTTCACAATTGATGCACTTGAAATGCATAAAGTGTGATAACTTCAGCCACCATGAAGATAGTTGGATCAATATAAGTTTCCTATCACATTAATAAGCAAGGGCAGAATTTGGAATCAGGAAATAAGGTAGAAAATATTACTTATAGTAGAGTATTCAAGAGGTTAAGCATGTGGAGGCCATAGCTTTGGATCTTGAGTTCTATCGAGAGAAGCAGAAGGTTGCCATTGCCACATGGCCAAACCAGGCAATGTAGTGAAGGGATCTGCATTTTTTGCAAGGGCTTGACCATGAGTAGCATAAATTGTGTGGCTGGCAGCAGGATGGAGTGCAATTGGAGGAGGCATAAATCCTGCTAGAGGAAGTGGCCCTTCAAGCTAGCACTCAGGTTCATACTTGTCAATTTCAACTAACTTCTCTCCTTGAAGCTCATTCTTCTCTACCTGCAGTACAATAATAAATACTTGTTAACATGAATGCCAATCGCCTAGTGTCCATGATAAACTTAACCCTAGAATTAAAAGAATTTCTGATTGTTTAAGAAAAAAGTACTGGTAAAAACTGTTTCAAAATTTGATTTCAATTTCTCTGCTTGATTACGTCATTATACTATTCAGAAAAATAAAACTTTCTATTACTCCAAACCTTGAGTTGCTTAATAGTCTACTGAAGCTTCTCATTTGCCTCTTTAAATTGTTCAGCTTCACTCCTTAATTGTGCCAATATGCAAACTGCATCACTTAAAATGCTTGCCTTATTATACTTTGGAGGTCTACCAAGATCAAGGATGGAACTCAATTCCAAAAACCTGAAAAAAAAAGTATCATTAAAAAAGTATTATGAATAAGTATCACAAGCAAGTGTGGTAATGATCAAACATTCTTCTCCATAGGCAACTTAAACAAAAAGAAAACAATTGTAAACATGAGAAGTACCTATCATTTAATCTGTCCCATCTCATTTTCTCATGACATGCTTTAGACTTGGAACTACAGCATGCCTCATCTCTTGTACTATCAGATATAATATAGAGACACATCCCATATTTACTATGAAACTTATGCCATAGAAAATTCTAGGGACAAAAGAAAAAAAAACTACAAAAACATTTAGAGAAAATTTTAGCTAGATTCTACTGCATAAACAAAACTAATCATGCCAATAAATAAAAATACAAAAAAAAAATTCAAAATAGGATGAAACAACAATAAGGGAATAATAATAAGATTAAATTTCTAAACCACATTGTAAGAGTTTAATTAGCATGTTTCCCACAACCAAAATTTTTGATATCTCAAATATTTTAAAATGAATAAGATAAGTATTATCAAACAAACCCTAAATTGGTTAAAATTAAGCGCATACATAAAGAAATTGGTGAAAATTAAGCATTGCATCATGCAAATCAAAGTTAAAACAAACATAGCTAAATAACTCAATAGAATAGACAAAAATATACATCCAAATTTTGGTATATTCAACAAAATATCATAGTGCATCACATCCAAACATCATTAACCATCACTTGGGTCCATATTCAACAAAAGAAAATTTAAGTTTACAATAAAGTATTGTTGCATGGGATAGTGGTTAATAATAATATTTAAATGATAATTACATAATCTCAAAATACAAAATCATCTTTCTAATTCCTTGTGCATCCATCTCGCTTTTGATTCTATAGGTCTTGAAAGAAAGGATCGAATCATCATAGGATTCTTTGATAAGTTCTCATAAATTATGTCAATCGCTTCAGCAGAAAAACCTAGAATACTAGAAAGCTCTATCAATAGTTCATTGAATATTTATCTTTCCTTAAAATCTCTTGTTGAACTCTGAATTGCATTTGCAACTTGGGCTACACTATCAACCATCATGACAATATAATTATGCAGAGATTGATCACTTTCATTCTTTTTAGTCTTCTTGTGTTTAGTAAATCCTTTCGAAGATGAAGGTATTGACCTTTTTTCCTTCTCTGTAGAGTCTGGTGTAAGATCCACATCTGGAGACTCAATGGGTTGGGATGCATCTATATATGTCTCCATCAAACTTGGAGACTCGTCATCATATAAACCAATATGTTGAGTACCAAAGGAAGTTTTAAAATTTCCTAACTTTGCCCATTCTCTTGTGGAATGACCTTCACCACAAACTTTCTCCAATTCATTAGAACTTACAATTGGAATATTTAAAAAGGAAAGATCTTTTGGAAAAGCCTACAATGCAAGAAGTAAGAAAAACTTAACATATATTTCTTAAAAATTTAATGTGAAAAAGCTATGTATTACAAAAAATACCTGAATATGTGATACATATTCCTCTTGTCCCATCAATATCAATAAGGAGAGAGAGTTCACAACTCTTGTCTACTATAGTTCACAAGTTAGCAAAGCAGAGCTGCAAAATAGCAGTAAATATGGTTATCTGAATAATCTGAAAATGATGTGTTTCATTTGCTCGCATGGAGCATATGAATATAACTAATTTTATAAATAATATATAATATTTATACAAATTAAATAAATATGATTAAATCCAAAAATCTTAATATTATTGTATAACCAAGATGCATGAGTTGGATCAAATAATATCTAGAGATGGTGAATTACAAATTTAAGGACACTCGACATGAAGTGATAAAGCCAATGTGAGTTACTCGCTTATAAAGACTTGCCTATACAGGGTGAATACAAAGATCACCCCTTCAAGTGGTAGCTTAATAATTCATATGAGAAGACTCACCTCTAGCCGGACAATTGTAAAGGAAGAACAAACAAGTTTGTCGATCACATCGATCCACATTTGACACATCATCTCATACATGGAGACTCACCCCGCAGAGGGGCAACTGCCCCCTCTAGCTACAATGTACACTCAAGAGATTCATCAACTCGACACCATACACTCACCTCTTAAAATCGAGTCTCTTTTCCCTCATCTGATTGACTTAATTGCTTTGTACTTATGTTATGTAACCACCCCTCGACCATATAAAAGGGGGGAATTTTGAGGAGGCAAGAACTTTTGGCTTTTTGTGGATTCACAACTCTTTGTACTTCTTTAAGAGTGAGGAGAGATATTTGTAATCAGTCATTAACTCAGTAAAATTTTCTTACACTCACTTCTCTTTAACTTAGCTTAGCTATTTTATTATTATTCTACTTATCTAACCCCTTTCTTCAAGTACCAAAGTGGCTCTGCTTTATTCCAAAAATAAATTTGGATTCAACATTCTTTTAGGTGTAATGAGCATGGATGAGTCCAAGAACCAAAAGTCAAGGACCTAACAAAATGGATTAGTCAATGAGAAATAACTCATCAAGCATGGGGCCGAGTATACAACAATTCATCACACAATAAGACTTAAAGAATTCGGAAGACATGATTACTCACCTTACGCAAGAAGCAATGGAGACGATGAAGATTGAAAGTCTGAGGATTAGGGACAATGAAGGCTCTTCTGGGTTAGCAACTCTTCTAGCTCGACAACAAAACATGGAATTGTCAAGATCACTCAGCATTAATGACAAGTCTTATCAAGTGAGTGAGGAGGAGAATATTATAGAGTAGCCGGCAAATAACAATCCCACCAATACCTTTTCCATGAGGAAAGATCTATTCAAAATTTAAGATTTCACACTTAGAATCTTATAAAGGTTGCATTGACTCACCGACCATATAGCTTATTTTGAGTCAACCATATCACTTTTAGATCTAAATGATGTGATGAAGTGTCTACTATTATTCACTACTTTCTAAGAGTTATCCTTTAGATGGTACTCATGCCTACCAGTGAAATTTATCACCTCTTTTGTAGAATTTAAGATGATGTTTCTCACTTAGTTTGTCAGCACACATATGCCTTTGAAAAACTTGCAAGCTCTTCTACAAATGAGATAGGAGCATGGCGAGTTATTAAAGAAAGTTCATCACTTGCTTTTAAAGAGAAATGCTAAAAGTTAGTAACCTAGAGCCAATAGTGACACAAGCCATACTCTCTTAGAGCATAAAAAATATCTATTTAGATACATCACTTCAACATCCCAAAATGTTGGAAATACTTGAGTTGGTAAATAACTATGTGAATGTCGAGGAATATAATGAAGTTGCCTAACTGGCAATAGTAACTTGTGAAAGATACTTAGTTAAAAAGTTTCCATTATCGTGATTACCTAAAGATAGGTTTCAAGTTCTAAGGCAAGACAAAGGAAGAAGGCAGCTCATTAGGGAAGAAGATTTTCTAACACAAAGGCATGACTTTTTATATCAACAAACTCCTCACCAAGATAGCAAGTATTTGTAGCCCACCTTGACCACACTACTATGTGTATCAATGACCAAGCTGGTAGAGGCCATTCAAAACAAGGATTACTTCAAGCACCATTGCCATTGAAGGTAGATGGAGTTTGTAATCACTCAAGATACTACTCTTATTATCGTGATCACAACCATGACACTGAGGAGTATCACAACTTAAAGAGTTTGATGGAAAATCTTATCGAATCCAGTAAGCTCAAGCAATTCATTAAAAGGATAGGAAAGGAAGTCGTTGAAGCAAGCAATGAACTCATGCCTGCTCATGTGATCCATATTGTTGATGTCATGTTTGCCATCTTTCGTGGAGATGAAGAGTCATCAAGGAGAGGTTACCTTAAACGACTTAGAATGGATTTTAACTTAGTTGTAATTGCACAAGTGTCAAATATTAAAGTCATGTCTATCAATTTTTCAAAGAAAGACCGACCTATAATCAACAACCCCTACAATGACACAGTCATCACACATCATTGATTGATAATTATCAAATTGAAAGAATCTGGATTGGCATTAGGAATTCAATCAATATCATATTCAAATCCATATTTGACAAGATAACTTGACGAGTTCAAAACTCACCCCCATAGTGGGAGCCCTTTATGGGTTCTCTAATGAGAAAATGGGAATTGAAGGAATCATCACTCTCCAGAGATTTAGAGAGAAGGAGAAAATCATTTACCATAATGGCCAAGTTTGTCATTGTGAATGCACCAATCACATATAACACTATCTTGGTCGATCATTTCTCAACATGTTTAAAGTTGTGGTGTTGATTTATGATGTGGTGATTAAGTTCCCAATTAGAGGAAAAGAAATTACCATCCACAAAAACTTAGTTCAATTTAGAACATGCTACTTGCGAGTGGTGGATAACTCTCATAATGTGGAGAAAGTATTACAACTCAAGGTCACCCGCACTAGAATCAAAATCTTTGAAGATATTGAAGAAGTATTAACTATGGTAAACCTTGAGTGAGTCCTTAGGATCAAGTCATCTTTCAGTAGTGAGCATAAATAAGCCTTAATTAAAACCCTACAAGTGGATATCGATTTGTTTGCTTAGATTGTTGTTGAGATGCATAGCATTAACATCAATGTCATGCTTCACAAGATTAATATCAATAAAGACACTCAGCTAATCAAGTAGAAGATGAGGAAAACTACAACCCTAATGTTAGAACTAATCAAGAAGAAGCTATCAAGTTGCTTGAGGGCTACTTCATTAAAGAAGTTTAGTATTTGGGATGGATATCAAATGTAGGAATGGTGTAGAAGTCAAATGGAAAATTGAAGATGTGCATAGACTTCACCAACTTGAATTTGGTGTGCCCAAAGGATGGGTACTACTTCTAAGAATAAACACACTCGTTGACTCAATGATGGGTATTATGTGATGAGTTTCCTTAACTCTTTCTTAGGATATCAACAAATTTAGATGCATCCGACTGGCTTAGAGAAAATAACATTTATCACATGTGGATGAATTTCTCATAAAATGTAAGTCATCTGAACAACACATACAAGATTTGAAGGAAACATTCTCCAATTTGAGGAAATATAACATGCACCACAACCTCCTAAAGTGCTCATTTGGCATATGATATGAAAATTTTTTGGGGTTCCTAATTACCACTGAAGGCATAAAAATAAACTCTGATAAAGTGAAGGCAATACTCAACATGCCTTTATCCAAGCCAACTAAAGAAGTACACCAACTAACATGGGTTGTAGGCTTAAATCAATTGAATGAGTTAAAAAAAATCTACTCACTTTATCACCCCTATTGTAGAGTTCGAAGGAAAGCGACATTGTTGTTATATTTGGGAGTCAAAGAAGACTTGGTCAGCTTAATTCTAATTAGAGAAGAAGGTAGAAAGAAATGGCCAACCTACTATGCTAGGAAATCACTTAAGAATGTTGAGGTACACTATCTTATTATGGAGAAATTCACAGTCACATTAATCATATCAACACGATGACTTAGACCATATTTTAAAGCTCATTCAATACAAGTTACCATGAAAGACCCACTAAAACTAGCACTCGCTAAACCAGATCACTTTGGAAGGTTACTAAAGTGGTTGATGGAGTTGAGCAAGTTCAACATATCATACTCATCAAAGATAGTGATCAAAGCTTAAACACTCACAAACTTTCTTATAGATGTTATTAACTTGCATAATATCTTGATCCATCAAGAATCGATATGGCATTTGTATGTTGATAGCTCTTTAGGGAAAACAAAGGAATGGGAGCAGGTATTATACTAAAAAGCTTACTGGAATTATTATAACTCAGCCGATAAAATTTTACTTCAAGGTAACAAATAACTAATTTAAGTATGAGGTTTTATTAGTTAGACAAAGATTTGTAGATCTTTCAACTGACTCTCAACAAAATTAATGAGGATTATGAAGTAATGGATGAGTCGCTACAAAGATACTTGATGAAAGTGAAGGTAGAGTTAAGTAAACTAGAATAATTTAAAATTGAACAAATATTAAGGGGCCATAACTAACTTGCAGATCTACTATCTAGAGTGAGCGACTTTGGTGAGCAATTCACCCTCCAACTGGGCCAACTAAGTATAGAAGAAGGTGAGTTATGTAAATAGATTATGAAGACTTGCCTAGTTGGATAGATCCCATGAAGAAGTATTTATAGATAGGGAGCTAAAATGAGGGATTAAATATCTCAGAAAATTCAAAATAAGGTTTCCCAATATCTCTTAATTGACAATAAGTTATTTTGAAGGCTTGTAACCTCATTAAATGTGACATGTGTTAAAAAAAGGCAAAAAAAAAGTACTCACTAAGGTGTCACTCAGGAGGAAGAATACTCATGCATTAGATTTTATGATAAGGGTACTTTTGGCCTACACTGAGAAAAGACACTAAAGAATTTGCCAGGAGGTGCAAGCAATGTCAGAAGTTTGCTTCTTTATAATGGTTGGCACCACAAGTCCTTTGAACCCTATCACTAGTCCTTGGTCCATCCCCATTTGGAGAATGGATTTACTAGGATCTTTATCAATTACTAGTAGAAAAAATGGTTCATACTCATTATGATCAACTACTTTAGTAAATGAATCAAGGACAAGCTGCTCACTAAGATTATTGCTTAGGTAGTTCAAAATTATGTTTGTATTGATATTATTTGTAGGTATGGGCTGCTAATGGCGATCATCATAGATAATGGTCGACAATTCATAAACAAATGACTTAGAAAATTCTACAAATCACAAGGAATTAAACTTTAAACACACTTCAGTATATCATCCCTAAATTAATGTAAAATAGAGGTGATGAATAAGAAGATTCTAAACTCGTTGAAGAAAAAGGCGAAAGGTTTAAAGGAAAAGTGGATCGATGCCCTACCCATCATATTATAAAAACTAAGGATGACTCCAATGTCAATGCCTGAACAAACTCCATTTGCCCTATCACATGGAATATAAGTCATGGTGCTTGTCGAGTACAAACTTGATAGTTAAAGAGTAATGGCAGTCAAGTCCAAAAATTGGCTTGTGGAAAACATTAAACTAAGGCCATGGAAACCACACTCGATTTGTTAGAACAACTATAGATTAAGATGTTCATAAGATAGACAAAACTAAAAGGTGAATGGCTAAATATTATAACAACCACATCAAACAGAAACATTTCAGAGTTGGTGACTTAGTTCTAAAGAAAGTAGATGCAACTGCTCATTACAATGCTTTAAGAAAACTTACCCACACTTGGGATGGGCCTTATATCATCAAAGCATAAGTTGCTCAGAGGCATATCAATTACAAATACATTTAAGAAAAGATGTATCCTATATTGGAATATGAGGAACTTGAACAAAAAATTCATAAAGATAAACTTTCTTGTACTCACATTTATTATTGTTAATCAATGAATATTTTCTTATTCATCCAACAAATTGGTTATGAAATATGTAGCTAAATTTTTAATAACTCGCTTAAAAGTCTAATGAATCATAAGGATTTAAAAAAACATAGCAAATAAATAATAACCCAAGTTAAATATTCATGGAGCTGCATGTCGACTCAGGCCACTTGGTGAGCCATTTTTGGACCAAGTGAAAAGTTCCATTTGGTAAACTACCTAAGAGCCCAAATAGAGGACAAAGCTTTGATGTGTTATTCTTTGTCCAAGAATACTAAAGTCAATTAGACAACTCAAAATAAATTATGAATACTAGCTCACTCAAACATGATTCATCAAGAAATGATAAGGGGACCTACCTAAAGATCAACTTTTCATAGTTGGCAACTGAAGACCAACTATCCATGGTTGGCAACTAAGTCCAACTCTCCATGGTTGGTGACTAAGATCAACTCTCCATGATTAGTGACTAAGACTAATTATACATGATTGGCAATTAAAGATGAACTCCCCATGGTTGGTAACTAAGACCAACTCCCTATGATTGGAAACTAAGACCAACTTTTTTATAGTTGGCAACTAAAGATCAACTATCCATGGTTGGTGACTAAGATCAACTATTTATGTTTGGCAACTAAAGACCAACACTTAGTACTTAGCAAGTAAGACTAATACTTCATGGTTGGTGACCTAGACCAACACATCATGAGGTTGGCAATAACATATTCACCCACAAATTGTGAAGTGATTATAAGTGACTTCTCAAATCACCTTAGCATGTAAATGATTTGATGGATGCTATAAGTATATTATCATAAATTTAAAAATTCTTAATAAAGAATAACTCACATGAACACTCTATAAGTGCAAAATAACTATTCAATACAATCAAGTACATAAATTATTCATAGAGAATGAAGAAAAGCCAATTCATTAAGAGAAAATTGAAATACAAGAGTGGGTAGTGATTGTAAAAAATTCTTTATATATGCAATCACTCCTCTAACTCATAGGTATAAAAAAAAAGAATAAATTTACAAGTAAAAAAGTTAGAAAAAATACTATCCAGTGCCCCTCCCTCATCATTGACCTCAGAATCTGGATCCAACAAGAAGAGTGCATTATCAAAGTTTGAGAATTTGGCTTCTAACTGGCCATGTTATGCCAAGTTGACAACAATAAACTTGGTGCCTTTCCTGAAGTTTTGATGTAACATCCTTATACTTGTTAAAATTAAGGAAACTAGAAAAGTCAGCTTCCTTCTCTTGGAGCTCCTCACCATGCAAAAAATGTTTGTTTTTTAGCTTATTATTTCCTCAGATATGTGAGTTAGCTCTAAGCCTACTCCCTCCTTTTCTTTCTCAAGCACCTTCACCTCATCTCACATCATAGTAAATTTAGACTTGATGTTTTGTAGATGAATTTACTCTGATTGATGCACCAACCTAGTGATTGAGAGATCCTTCACAATGAAATTATATCTTAGGGAAAGTTCTCAAGAAAAATGCCACACCATTGTTTAAGCCTTCATAGTGGCATGGGGTAATCGTCACCTAGGAACCTTGTAAAGTAGCATGCCCAACTTAGAAGAAAAAATCTTTTACCCAAACTTGAAGGCCTCACTTGTCAGGTCAATCAAGTCAGGGGTATAACTATCCTAAAGATCAAGATGGCCCAACCCATATGCTAACTTTTTTTCCTTTGCTCACTAGTCTCTTTTTTAACTTCATGGGAGATGAACTTAGCCCCACGTCATAGGCTGACTTCTCTGAGGTGGCCTTGGCATCAAAATAATCACTACCACCCTTCTTGTCCTCATACTCATCGAAGAACATAATGACTGTACGGTTGGTGGGGAAGGGAACAAAAATGTCTTCCCCTACAAAGGTGAATATAAATTGTCAATATAAGTGAGTCAAAAGAATCATCCAATATGCACAATTGATGAGTATTCACTATAGAGGAATTCACAAATTTTGCTAAAGTTAAGATAGAACTTAATGCTCACCTTCTCCTAATCAAGTTTCCCAATATATTCTTCTTCTCGACAGTCGCTTTATGAATTGTGGCCTTACTCACTATAAAGGGAACAACCTCAGTTGACACCTGCTAGCCTATCATGTACTTGATAAAATAAAGTCAATTACACCACTTATTGACTTTATTCCACAAGCATGTGATCTTCATTAAAACCATCAAGAACTGGACAATATTTTCTTTACGGCTCTTCACATAGGAGATGTAGCAAAAAAAAGATAGGCTCCAAGTAAGCCCCTACTCCCTTAAGAGATGAAAAAGGTGGTGAGGCTCATCATTAAGTGGGGTAAAACTTAAGCGATTACTAGGTCATAGTGATTCACAATCTCTATCAACTTAGCATAATGAGAAAAGCATAGACTGAATCGCATGTTGTCTAAAGGGATGCACAACTCAATCAAAGTAAACATATTTAGCTACTGATCTTCATGAGCTACTCTTACAGATTAATTCAAGTTCCCATGATAATACTCATGGAAAACTAAGGGCATGATCATTGTGAAAAATTTATTTAGAATATCATGTAGATCTTGAAGGTTCTTATTAGATAATCAATTGCATCATTAAATGATAAATATAATATCTCAAATGATAAAAATATTATATAATGGATTTAATTATTTATTGACTCCTAAGGCTAATGGTTCTTCGATGTACCAAAGAATTTTCCCCTAAATTTTATGAAGAAATAGAACATGGTTTATTTTAAAGTTAGATTCATAGTTCCCTGTAAGGGCAAGCCCTTATAATTGAGTATAACTTAGAAGAAGGGGAATTTCTTCTAAGCAAACTCTTGATTAAATAAACTAACTTCTTCTATATGGATTTCAATGCTTATTTTAAGAGAATAATTAATTTGGAAATTCATAAAGGAATGCTCCAAGAAGGAAGAGTTCTTTTTGAAAACCATAAGGGATAAGTAGCAAATGCTTTTAGATATTGGGAAGCTTAATATGCATTTCAACTATCTTATTATCAGGCTTTACATTTTTTAAATTAAAATTATTGAGATTTTGAGTCAACATTTTACTAAATATCTCAGACTAATATTCTGGCAACACAAGACTATCGAAATATCAAAGAATTGAAGACTTACTCCATTAGGATACATTGAACCCTAATTCTAAAAGTGCTTCCAATATAAGTTAGAAGTTTGGCTTAGTTTAACTTTTGTGAATTATGAGTCTTTATCTCACTTGAAAATAAATACATATCCCTGACTATCTTGGACTTACTTCTTGCCTAAAGGGGTTGCTAACTAACACCATTTAAGCGATTTCAAATAATGATTCCAATCTTATGCTATGCAAGATGGCTATGTTATTATATTTAGGGAAAGAAGCTAAGAGCCTAAATTCACTGCCTAGCCCTAAGATCATGACTGGTATGTTATGCACCTAATCAATGCAATAATTTTAATTTTTATGTTTTTCTGACTCATAATTTTATTTAAGGTTTTGGGTATGCAAATCATGTCTAAGATGAGCTGCAGTTAGAAAAAAAATTTATGAGCTAAATCAATAAGAAAAGGAACACTTTCCCAAAAAGGGTCATCATCCTCACAGGTCAAATACTCCCTTATGTGTAGTAGGTAAAATGCCCAATTCAAGAAGTTCAAGAGAATATGCTCACATGGTTCACAAAATTTAATTATTTCTAATTTTTTTAACTGTTTATGCCTAGGGCTTTAATTGAGGTTATGAAATTTTTATTTATGTTTGAGTTGAATTAACTTAATGGGGTAAAATTAATTTTTCTAAGAGTTTAACATATCTAAACTTAATCACAAAATATAACAATCATAGAAAGAAACCTATAAAAACATATAATTCTATTGCACCCCACAAAATAAATCAAGCCAAAATTAACTAAATAAAATAGGATAATGCAGTTGGATATCGCTATACACCTTAAAAAAGAAAAATTGGGCATCCGAGCTTTGTCCTTACACAACCTAACCTAGAATTAAAAATTTGATCTATGAGGTCTCCATCTAGGATCGTCACCTTCTTCAGGGACCTCCTCAAGCTCCATAAGGGACCGCCAAATGGGTACAGTTAGCTTCTGCTAATCCTAAATCTCATAAATTTAAACCTAATTTTAAGCTCAAATTATATTTAAAAATGATAAAATAAGTCCTAAATCCTACAAAATAGATGTTAGAAAAATATACAACACACTAGTAGTTATAATAAAACATACAGGCTTAGCACCAATGGTTACCAAGCCCACCTATTGTTATACAATTATGGCACCCAAGATTAGAGCGGGGGGTGGGGTGGGGGTTTGATGAATTGGGTATTTAAAACTATTTTCAAATTCAAACTTAATTTGATTGCATTGTATAAAAATTAATTGTAAATAAAATTTTCTTATTTATCCATAGCATTTATAAGCAGCAATAAAGAAAAATAAAAGTGCATGAAAAATAAAAAGAGAACACAAAGATGTTTATGTGGTTCAGCCAAACCTCAAAAATTAGCCTGCATCCATGCTTAGCAATCTAAGCTAGGAACTCACTAAATCAAAATGAGATTACAACAAATCTCTCATACTCTCTTTCATGAGCAAGTACAACCTAACACTGTACTTTCTTATACGAGCAAGTACAACCCAACACATACTTTCCTACAACGGGCAATTACAACCCTAACATAAATCAAGATAAGGAAAAAAGAAAGATAAAAATATCTAACTCTTAATTTTAAAAGATTTTTGTACTCACAACCCAAACTATACAACTATTAAGACAAGTGAATATTAATAAAAGATAACTCACTTTAGTTTGAAATTGAAACTAAAATAATAACTTTAATTAAATATTTTAATGCAAGTAAGTAAATGCTGCTTTGAATGAACTTTAAAAAGTTTGAAAAAATTTTCTTATATAACTTTGAAATGCAAACTAAAATGTATATGAAATAATTTAATATGAAATGTTAAATCACAAGACTATAACTTAAATCCTTTTTCACATAAGGTAACTTATATTCAAATGATAAATGGATTTGTAATTTTAATAACTTGATAATCACTTGAATAATAATCACAAGAAGGCTATCACATAAACTTTATGTAAAACCAATGAAAGTAAATTAACAACAAACACATAATAAATCAAATTGGTTATGAAGTGGTTGGCCAAGTAAAGAAATAAGTGAGATATAATGTTAAGTACAATCAAAATTAAGAAACCTCTATGAAGCTTTCGTCCAATGTGATAAACAAGAGATATTAAAATGATTAAGCACTAGAAAATTTTAAATCTTTGTAAGACCTTTCGGCCAAACAAGTAAATAACGAATAGTGAAATGATTAAGCACAACTGAAATTGAAATCCTTGTGTTAGCTTTCAGCCAAACAAGAAAATAATGGAATATAAAATGATTAATCACACAATAAACTAGAATAACCTTATATAACTCAAAGCCAAGAAGAGGTCAAGATAATATAAGAAACTTAACACCTTAAGAATTGATCTAATCCTTGAAGCTCTCAGACAAGAGAGAGAAACACACAAATCCTTCACCTTTTCCAATCAATCTTCAAGCAAACTACTAGTCCAAGAGAAAGAGAAGAAAGGTAAGGAATGTTTGCACTTGAATCACCAAAGATCTCCAAGAGATGTTCTTTAGCTAGAATCGGCCAAGGTGGAGAAGGTGAGTAAGAGAGCAAAGAGAATATTAGCTTTTTGGAACATTTCTCAAGTTAAAACAAGCCTTTTAAATAAAAGAGGAAATAATATAGGATTGGCCAAGACATGAGACAATGAGAGGGAAGTAGAATAAACAACTATTTAAATTTCAAATCCAAAGAATATTGGATTAGCTAAGGAGTTATGCAAGAGGTTCTTTTGCAAATCGGAAGCAAGCCAATAAAAAATAATTTCAATGTGATTCATGGCTAGAATGAGGGGAGAAATTCTATGGAAAATTTGGCCAAGGAGGGTCCATGAATATGATATGAATGATGGAGTTTTGAATAAAATAAATCCATGAAAAGATAATTTAAGAATTTTGCTTAATGGACTTTCCTAAAATAGAAAATTATCAAATTAATGCAATAAATCAAATTAAATCAAATTTTATTATATTATGTATTATTTAAATATTAAATTAATTAAAATTAATTTAATTTTGAATATAAGTGACTGGCCCCCTAAAGTTAATTTTCTAAAATGGATTTTAATTAAAAGGATTTATTTTAAATAAGGGATAATTTGAATTTTCAAAAATGATATATAATAAATTAATTAATCCCTAAATAATCAAAAGAAATCATGTTAAAGATTTGATTCAATTTAGCAAGAATATGTCAAGAATGAAGAAATTTGAATTTAAAAATAATTCAAATTCAAATTAATAAATTTTTAAAATATAAAAATTGAGTGAATATTATATGGAAATTTTTTAAATTTAAATAAAATTCACATATTTCATTTGACAAAATGCATTAAAAAATTTGGCCAAATAATGTGAAGCTGAATATGATAATAGGAGAGAGAAAGAATAGAAGGATAATTTTAGAATAATTAAATTTTCATATCATAAAAATATTAATAAAAAATAATATTAGCATGGAAATGGTTTAATGAAGTTTAAACATAATTTATCTTGCTTGAACACACATTTAATGGAACTTATCTGATGAACTTAGTTCATATTATCCAAAATGGATAAAGTAATGAATAATCATAATTTTAAGATATATAAAATATAAATGATTTTATAATGATAAATTTAAAATTGAATGAATCATTTAGTTTATCTAGTGAGTTTTTCATTTTTTTTAATATAGTAATTCCTAGAAAAATTTTCAACCAGTTCAAGTCCAATAGCTTTAGCATTCTGAATTTGCTAAAGAACCTGGAATTGAAGAATTTTCCTACACAATTGAATTTAATGTAATTAGTAGCATTTGAACATATATTTGTTATCATCAAAATCAATCTCATATGAGGTGGGACTCATGAAGTCAACAATCTCCCCATTTTTGATGATGAAGGTGCAAAGTGACCTTACATCAACCTTTGGAAATATAATTTGTATTAGAGAAAAAGTATAACAAGTAAATAAATAAGATTTTGAACAATTTAGCATTTGTAAGCAAAATAAAACAACTATATAACAAGAATATAAAATGAAAAAGCTCCCCCTAAAACTATGCATCATAAATTAAAGAAGACCAAGATAATATTTTATCCCCCTTTTGGCAACTTAAAAAAGATTTAAAAAAATAATAATGAACTTACATGGAGGGATTTAACATACCTAACATGTGTCTCAAAGTACAAAATCTTTCTTTAGGTAATGGTTTGGTAAAATTATCAGCAATTTGCAAATTTGTTCTCACAAAATCAATATTAACATCTCCTTTACTAACAAGATCTTTAATAAAATGATGTGTGATTTATATATGTTTAGTTCTAGAGTGTTGGATAGGATTTTTTGTTAAACAAATTGCACTAGTATTGTCACACTTGATAGGAATGTGATCTTGTTTAAGTCTAAAATCTACTAATTATTTTTTAACCAAAAAACCTAAGCAATACAGCTTTCAATAGCTATATACTCAACTTTAGCAGTGAAAAGTGCAATGAGTTTTATTTTCTAGATGACCAAGATACTAAAGATGTTCTTAGTTTGGTTATTATTATTAGTTATAAGTTTAGTGAGTTAGATTATTTAGTAGTTATTATTAGTTTATTTATTAGTTATTATTTTTAGTTAATAGTTTTTATTAGTTATTAGTTAGATAGTTATTAGTTTTAGTTTATTAGTTTACTTTTTTAATTTTATTTTATTAGTTTTATTATTTATTAGTTATTAATTTAGCTATTTTTTTAGTTTATTAGTTATTTAGTTATTAGTTATTAGTTTTTGTTATTATTTATTTAGGTTTATTAGTTATTTCATTTTATCAGTTTATTTATTAGTTAGTTTAGTTATTTTAGTTTAGTTATTAGCTTAGTTATTATTATTTTAATTATTATTATTATTAGTTATTAAGTTAGTTTTAGTTTAGTTATTAGTTATTAATTATTTAATTATTAATATTATTATTATTATTATTATCATTAGTTATTATTAGTTATTAGTTAGTTATTATTTATTAGTTTTATTATTAGTTATTGTTATTAGTTAGTTATTGGTTATTATTATAGTTAGTTTAGTTTAGTTATTGGAATTGTTTAGTGATTAGTTTTATTAGTTTTATTAGTTATTAGTTTAATTTTAGTTTTTAGATATTACTATTTAGTTATTATTAGTTATTAGTCAGTTATTATTAGTTATTATTACTTATTAGTTTATATTAGTTATTAGGTTTATTTAGTTAGTTTTATTCATTATTTTTTATTAGTTATTAGTTTACTTAGATTTTTAGTTTATTAAATTTTATTTATTAGTTAATTATTAGATTTTAGTTTATTATTAGTTATTAGTTGTTAGTTTTAGTAATTATTGTTAGTATTAGTTTTATTATTAGTTTAATTTTTTAATTATTATTTACCTAGTTATTATTTAGTTATTTTAGGTTAGTTTAGTTATTATTAGTTAGGTATTAAGTTTTAATATTATTATTTTATTATTATTATTATTAGTTATTATTATTATTATTATTATTATTTATTTTAGTTTTTTGTAATTAATTATTAATTATTAGTCTTATTAGTTATTTATTAGTTTTATTAGGTTTTTTAGTTATTAATAGTTTTATTAGTTTATTTTTAGTTTAATTATTATTAGTTTAGTAGTTTATTAGTCTAGTTATTAGTTTAGTTAGTTATTAGTTAGGTTTATTAGTTATTAGTTAATTTAATTTTATTAATTATTAGTTTAGTTTTTATTTTAGTTATTAGTTATTAGTTATTTAGTTTATTAATTTATTTTAATTAGTTTTATTTATTTTTAATTAGGTAATTGTTATTATTAGGTATTAGTTATTAGGTTTAGTTATTAGTTTTGTTATTAGGTTATTATTAGTTATTATTTATTAGTTTTATTAGTTTTTGGTAGTTTTTTAGTTTTAGTTATTAGTTAGTTATTAGTTTTTATTATTTAGTTTTTTTAGTTTTAGTTAGTTATTTTTAGTTTAGATCATTATTAGATATTAGTTTATTATTATTATTTGTTATAAGTTAGTTAGTTTATTTATTTTTATTTATTATTTTTTAGCTTTTATTATTAGTTTAGATATTAGTTTTAGTTTACTAGTTTAGTCTTTTTGTTTTATTTTATTAATTATTAGTTTAGTTATTTTATAAGTTTATTAGTTATTTAGTTATTAGTTATTAGTTATTTAATTTTATTAATTTATTTATTAGTTAGTTTAGTTATTTTTGTTTAGTTATTTTTATTTTAGTTATTAGTCAGTATTATTAGTTATTAGGTTAGTTTTAGTTTAGTTATTAGTTATTAGTTATTTAGTAATTATTATTATTATTAAAATTATTAGTTATTATTAGTTATTAATTAGTTAAAAAATTTTAGTTTTATTAGTTTTATTAGTTATTAGTTATTAATTATTAATAGTTAATTTAGTTTAGTTATTAGTTAATTAGTTTAGTGACTAGTTTTACTAATTTTATTAGTTATTAGTTTAGTTTTAGTTTTTAGGTATTATTATTTAGTTATTATTAGTTATTAGTTAATTATTATTAGTTATTAGTTTTTATTAGTTATTAGGTTTAATTATTAGGTTTATTAGTCAGTTTTATTAGTTATTTAGTTTTATTAGTAATTAGTTTACATAGTTTTTTGGTTTATTTTGTTTTATTTATTAGTTAATTATTAGTTATTAGTTAGTTATATTAGTTTTTAATTTATTATTAGTTTTTAATTGCTAGTTTTAGTAGTTTTTATTAGTTATTTATTTTATTATTAGTTTAGTTATTTAGTTATTATTTAGTTAGTTATAATTTAGTTATTTTAGGTTCAATTTAGTTATTATTAGTTAGTTATTTAGTTTTATTATTATTTTATTATTACTATTAGTTATTAGTTATTATTATTATTATTATTATTATTATTAGTTATTAGTATTTAGTTTTTAGGTTTTATTAGTTATTTATTAGATTTATTAGTTTTATTAGGTTTTTTTAGTTATTATTAGTTTTATTAATTTTATTAGTTTATTATTAGCTTAGTTAGTACTAGTTTAGTAGTTTAATAGTTTAGTAATTTGTTTATTTAGTTATTTGTTAAGTTTATTAGTTATTAGTTTATTTAGTTTTATTAGTTATTAGTTTAGTTTTTATTTTGGTTATTAGTAATTAGTCATTTAGTTTATTAATTTATTTTAGTTAGTTTTATTTATTTTTAGTCAGTTTTTAGTTTAGTTATTAGGTCATTATTAGTTTTTATTTGTTAGTTTTATTCATTTTTATTAGTTTATTATTTTTTATTTTAGTTATTAGTTAGTTATTATTTAGTTTTTTTAGTTTTAGTTTAGTTATTAGTTATTAGTTAGTTTAGTTTTATTATTAGTTATTAGTTAGTTTAGTTTTTTTAGTTAAGTATTATATTAGTTATTAGTTTATTAGTTTATTAATTTAGTTTAGTTTTTTAGTTTTATTAGTTAGTTTTTTAGTTTAGTTTTATTTGGTAGTTAGTTTTTAGTTTTATTAGTTATTAGTTTAGTTATTTATTTAGTTATTAGTTATTAGTTTATTATTGGTTTAGTTATTTAATTATTACAATTTTATTATTTATTTATTAGTTAGTTTAGCTATTAGTTATTAGATTATTAGTTTATTATTAGTTTTTAGTTAGTTATTAGTTATTATTATTAATAGTTATTAGTTATATTAGTTTAGTTAGTTTTTTAGTTTTTTATTAATTTTTATTAGTTATTAGTTAGCTAGTTTATTAGTTTTATTATTAGTTATTAGTTTAGTTATTTTAGTTTTATTATTTAGTTTTTTGGTTTTAGTTTAGTTAGCTATTAGTTTAGGTATTAGTTTTGTTTTATTATTTATTTTATTATTTAGTTTATTATTTTTATTAGTTTAGGTTTAGGTTTTAGTTGTTTTATTAGTTTTACTTAATTAGTTAGTTTTATTAGATAGTTATTAGTTTATTTAGCTTTTAGTTTTATTACTTAGTTTATTATTTTTATTAGTTATTAGTTTTTAGGTTTTAGTTTTTTATTATTAGTTTAGTTATTATTATTTTATTTATTTATTTAGTTTATTATTAGTTTAGTTATTATTTTAGTTATTAGTTTATTATTATTATTAGTTTATTAGTTTTATTTATTATTAGTTTAGTTATTAGTTATTAGTTTTTTATTATTAGTTTTATTAATTTTTGTTTAGTTTTTAGTTTAGTTATTATTATTATTAGGTTATTAGTTAATAGTTAGTTATTTTGTTTAGTAGTTATTAGTTAGTTATTTAGTTATTTAGTTTTTAGTTTTAGTTTTATTATTATTAGTTTAGTTTTTAGTTATTAGTTTAGTTACTTTATTAGTTTAGTTATTAGTTTGGTTATTATTATTAGTTATAAGTTTAGTGAGTTAGTTTATTTAAATTTAAATTTAACATTAAATATTTTTGTATCACAAGTATTTTCAAAGTCATTAAGATAAATATTTTTGTATTTATAATCAACAAACAAAACATTTTCTTTATTTTTAATAATACAAAAAGATGCATGAAATTCAACATTAAATCCTTTATCATATAATTTACTAAGGGAAATAAGATTGTGCTTTAAACCTTCAACAATGTAAACTCTATCTAAAGTAATTGTATCCTTAGAAATAGAACCAACTCCAATTATCTTTCCTTTAGCATTATCACCATAAACTACAAATCCTTCTTCACAAGGTTATAAAATAGAAAATTTAGATTTATCACCTATCATACGTCTTGAACATCTGTTGTTCAAGTACCACACACCTTCTTTGATTTTTCTTTGAAGGCATTCCTACAAAATAAAATCACACGTCAACTTTTGAAACCCAAACATGTTTCGGTCCACATCCAAATGAAAAAGTATGCAATGAATGTTGTGTAGTGTGTTAAGTATTGCATTTCTATTTTTGGGTATCTAAATATAATTTGATCTTGTAAGTGCTTGAGATCTTTTTGCATGACAATCAAAAGATGCATGACCTTTTTTATTGTAAAAATTACATGTAACATTTGTATTTGCATAAGGTCTAAATTTAAATGATTTTGATGCATTTGATGACTTATTTTTAATGAATGGAACATGTGAATGTGATTTACTACATGTATCTAATTTTGCATGAAGTAATAAATTCTCTTCTTTCAATATCTTCACAAGTATTGATTGATCTAATAAAGCATCATTCTTCAACTTAAAATCAACACATTATTTTTGTAAAGATAAGGCATGCATTTCTATTTTTTTTCTTTTTCTAATATATTAAATTTCTTTTTTAGCTTTTTATATTCATGTGCTAATTTATTGAATGCATCATATAATTCTTCATAAGTAATATTTTCACATACCTCACTTTAAGTATCCACATATGGCATCAAACATAAATTTTCTTCTTCTTCTGAAGTGTCCTCACTTGATTCTTTTGAATGAAAATTTCCCCAAAGTGCCCTTTTCTTTTTATTTTGAGCCTTTTTATTTTTCTAAGCCTTTTCCTTTTTCTGATTGCTTTTCTTTATCAACAATATCCAAGTAATCACTTCTTACATGTCCTAGTTTCTTACAATTATAGCATACGATTCCTTCACATGCAATACAATTCCATCACATGCAGTCACTCTTTTAGGAGACAATTAATGAATTTTAGACTTTCCATGCATGTGTTTTTTTATTTTTGATCATATCTCTCAATTTTTTTGAAAGCATTGCAATTTCATCACTATCGACATCTAAACATGAGGAATTTTCTTCACACCGTCTTCCGCATGAAAAGCAATTAATTTTCCTTTATGTTTTTTTTGGAAAGAGTCATTTTTATCCCTTTGTGCTATAACATGTTCATAAACTATCAAAGAACTAAGAAGCTGACCAAGTGTATTTGTAGTCAAATCTTTAACTTCATTAATAGTAGTAACTTTTACATCCCAGTTTTTTTGGAAGACATCTTAAAATTTTATAAACCAAATCTTGATTTTTATATTTTCTTTCAAGTGAATGCAAAGTATTAATAATTTTTATGAAACATGTATATATATCAAAAATGCTTTCATTTGGTAACATGTGGAATAATTTATACTCATGTACTAACCTATTTATGTGGGCATCTTTAACTTCGTTAGTACCTTCATAAATAAAAATAAATTTATCCCAAATTTCTTTTATAGTAGTAAGCATAAAAATTCCCATATAATCATTGGGAAATAATGTACAATATAAAATGTTGCAAGCCATTGCATTTAATTCATCTAATTCTCTTTCATAAGAAGACCATTCATCAAAAGGTTTATCAACTTTCAAACCATTTGTGTCAATAGTGGGTGTGTGATATTGATGTGTCAACATATGCCACATTGTAGAATCTTGTCCACAAATAAATGTACTATTGTGGTTTTCCTAATAATCAAATGGAACACTATTAAGCAATGGTGGTCTATGTGTAGACTATCCTTCAAGTAGTGCATCTTTTCTGATACTAAATTGGGTATTAAAAATATTTTTAGATTAAAACTTAATTTGATTGCTTTCTATAAAAATTAATTGCAAATAAATTTTTCTTAATTATCCACAACAATTATAAGCAACAATAAAGAAAAGTAAAGGTGCAGGAAAAGTAAAAAAGAGAGCATAGACATTTTTATGTGGTTCAGCCAAATCCCAAAAATTGGCCTACGTCTACACCTAGCATCCAAAGCTTGGAATTCACTAAATCAAAATAAAATTATAACAAATCTCTTGTACTCTCCTTCACAGGTAAGTATAACCTAACACGCACTTTCCTACACTGGCTAGTACAACATAACACATACTTTTCTACAACGGGCAAGTACAACCCTAACACAAATCAAGATAAGGCAAAAATAAAGATACAAATAACTAACTCTCAATTTTAAAAGATTTTTGCACTTACAACACAAACTATACCAATATTAAGGCAAGTGAATATTAATGGAAGAGGGCTCTTTTAATTTGAAATTGAAATTAAAATAAGATCTTCAATTAAATATTTTAATGCAAGCAAGTAAGTAAATGTTGCTTTGAATGAGCTTTAAAAATTCTGAAATGATTTTCTTATATAACTTTGAAATTCTAACTAAAATTTAATATGAAACAATTTAATATGCAATGTTAAATCACAAGACTTTAACTTGAATCCTTTTTCACATAAAGTAATTTATATTCAAATGATAAATGGATTTGCAATTTGAATAACTTAATAATCACTTGAATAATAATCACAAGAGGGCTATCACATAAACTTTATGTAAAACTAATGAAAGTAACTTAATAACAAACACACAATAAATTAAATGGGTTATGAAGTGGTCGGCCAAGTAAGGAAATAAGTGAGATGTAATGTTGAGCACAATCAAACTTAAGCAACCTATATGAAACTTTTGGCCAAGGTTATAAACAAGAGATATTCAAATGATTAAGCACTACAAAATTTTAAATCTTTCTAAAAACTTTCAGCTAAACAAGCAAATAATGAATAATGAAATGATTAAGCACAAATGAAATTGAAATCCTTGTTTTAGCTTTCCTCCAAACAAGAAAATAATGAAATATAAAATTTTTAAGCTCACAATAAACTAAAATAACCTTATAAAACTCAAAGCCAAGAAGAGGTCAATGTAATATAAGAAACTTAACACCTTAAGAATTGATCCAATCTAGAAGCTCTTGGCCAAGAGAGAGAGACATACAAATCCTTCACTTTTTCCAATCACAAGCAAACTATTATTTCAAGGGAAAGAGAAGAAAGGTGAGGAATGTTTGCACTTGAATCACCAAAGATCTCCAAGAGATTTGCTTTAGCTAGAATCGACCAAGGTGGAGAAGGTGAGTAAGAAAGCAAGAGAGAATATTAACTTTTTTGGAACATTTCTCAAGTTGAAACAAGCCTTTTAAATAAAAGAGGGAATAGTAAAGGATTGGCTAAGACATGACACACTGAGACAGAAGTAGAATAAGTAACTATTTGAATTTCAAATCCAAAGAATATTGGATCAGCTAAGGAGTTATGCAAGAGGCTCCTTTGCAAATTGGAAATAAGGAAATATGGAATAATTTCAATGTGATTTAGGGCTAGAATGAGAGGAGATATCCTATGGAAAATTAAGCCAAGGAGGGTCCACGAATATGATATCAATGATGGAGTTTTGAATAAAATAAATCCATGGAAAAATAATTTAAGAATTTTGCCCAATGGAGTTTCCTAAAATAAAAAATTCTCAAATTAATGAAATGAATCAAATTGAATCTAATCTAATTATATAATGTATTATTTAAATATTAAATTTATCAAAATAAGTGGTTGGCCCTCTATAGATAATATCTTAAAATGGATTTTAATTAAAAATGAATTATTTTAAATAAGAGCTAAATTGATTTTAAGTTTAAAAAAACTTATGATAAATTAATTAAGCTCTAAGTAATCAAAATAAATCATGCTTGGACGTTCAAAGTGTTCCATAAAAGATTTGATTTAATTTGGCAAGAATATGTCATGAATGAAAAAATTTGAATTCAACAATAATTCAAAAATAATTCAAATTCAAAAATTCAAATTAATGAATTTTTAAAATATGAAAATTGAGGGAATATTATATGAAAATGTTTTAAATAAAATCCATATATTTTATTTTACAAAATGCATTAAAAATTTCTGCCAAAGTAATGTGAAGATGAATATGATAATTGGAGAGAGAAGAAAGAATAATAGGCGAGAGAATAAGAATAAAATGATAAAACAATTTTCATGCAATAAAATTATGAAGAAAAATTATGATTAGCTTGGAAATGATTTAGTGAAGTTTTAAGATAATTTATCTTGCTTGAACACACATATAATGGAAATTATCTATGCACTTAGTTCATATTATCAAAAATGGATAATTTAATGCATAAGTATAATTTTAACGACAACAACAACAACAAGCCTTAATCCCACTAAGTGGGGTCGGCTACATGAATCCTTTGTCTCCATTGTGTCCTATTATATGTCAAATTCTCATTTAATTCAAGTATACTAAGGTCATTTTTTATACATATTAGCCAAGTATTTTTTAGGTCTACCTCTACCTTTCTTAAAATAAGGCAAATCTAATGCATCTACTCTCCTAACCGGGTCATCGAAAAACCGACGCTTTATGTGGCTAAACCATCTAAGGCGACTCTCCCTAATCTTATTTGCCACTGGAGCTACTCCAACTTTTTCCTGAACATACTCATTTTGCATTTTATCTCTAAGAGTAAAGCCACTCATCCACCTAAGCATCCTCATCTCTGTAACACTTAACTTAGTCTTATGCTTCTCTTTTATTGGCCAAAATTCTACACCATAAGTCATTATAGGTCTTACCACCATCTTATAAAATTTTTCCTTAAGTTTAAGTGAAACTTTTCTATCACACAATAGGCCTGATGCATTCCTCCACTTCAACCATCTAACTTGAATTCTACTAATAACATCTCCATCTATTTCACCATCATTTTGAACAATAGAGCCTAAATATCAGAATCACTCACTCTTATTAATGACTTGTTCACCTAATGTGACAACACTACCACTAGAACTTTTACAACTAAAATTACACTCCATATATTCAGTTTTAGGTCTACTTAAATGAAACCTTTAGACTCTAAAGTTGACCTCCATAATTTAAGTTTTGCTTGGACTCCCTCTCTAGTCTTATCAACAAGAAGAATGTCATCAACAAAAAGCATACACCAAGGTACATCTTCCTGTAAATGCCTAGTAAGAACATCCATAACTAAAGTAAAAAAAGATAAGGGCTTAAATCTGATCCTTGATGTAACCCAACTGAAATAGGAAAATATTTTTTCAATCATCCTTGTGTTTGGACACAAGTAATTACTCTAGTATACATATCCTTAAGGACTTGAATATAACCAATATTAACTCCTTTCTATTCTAGAACTCTCCAAAGAACATCTCTTGAAACTTTATCATAAGCTTTCTCTAAATCAATAAATATCATATGTAGATCCTCCTTACTTTCTCTATGCTTCCCCATCAAACCTTTTAACAAATGTATAGCATCCATAGTAGATCTACCTTGCATGAAACCAAACTGATTGTGAGAAACTATTGTATCATATCGTAACCTATGCTCAATTACTCTCTCCCATAATTTTAATGTATGACACATTAACTTAATTCCTCTATAATTTGCACACTCTTGTGCATCACCTTTGTTCTTAAATATAGGAACTAACAAACTCTTTCTCCACTTATTTGGCAACTTTTTAGTCTTTAAAATAACATTAAACATAATTATAATTTTAAGATATAGAAAATATAAATGATTTTAGAATGATGAATTTAAAATTGAATGAATCATTTATTTTATCTTTGTGAGCTTTTCATTTGCCTTAATATAGTAATTCCTAGAAAAATTTCCAACCAGTTCAAGTCCAAAAGTTTTAGCATTTTGAATTGACTGAATAACTTAAAACTAAAGAATTTTTTTGCACACTTAAATTAAAAGTGATTAGTAGCATTTAAATATATGTTTGTTATCATCAAAATCAATCTCATATGAGGTACGACTCATGAAGTCAACACATATCTTATTAGGCTATGCTTGGAGACTTAAGCAGCACCTATAAGAAAATAATATCTATTATATTTTATTATGACAGTCCCTTTAAGCATAGTCCTCTACAAAAAATAGTGTTAAGCTAAAAAAGTGGCCAAACATCTAGACTAGCAAGTAAATAATATAAAATAATACATCAAAAATAAGAAAAATAATAATATCACAACATAAACCATCATGAATCATTAGCATAGCCTAAGTCTAGTGTCGATGATTAATAATATTGTTGAAAGAAAGGGGTTTGTGTAGCATAACTATGCTAGGCTTTGTTTTATTTTAAGTTTGATTCAAGTTCAAATTTTGGTCAATTTATCATTAGATGGTTTCAATTTAAATGATTTAATTGATTTAAGATTTTATTATAATTTTGGGTTTATTTTTATATTAATGGTAGAGGTTTTAAAGAATAAAGAACAATATAAATTTTACTAGGAGCAGAGCCCATTCTATTCTATATCATATTCCTAGTAGAATGGAATCACCACCATGAAGTGAAAATCCACTCTAGAGGTCAAACTAAGTACCTACATATCATTTTTAACCTTTTCTAATTTTTTTAATAATTTAATTGAATTGAGTTTAATTTGATTAATGTTTGTTTGAAGATTTAGTTAAGATTTGAAAGATCAAGTTTATTGAAGTTATTTAACTTCATGTGTTTTGATTATTGATATTGATTATATATTTATTAAGTTTTATTTTACTTTAATTTAATTTTGATAATCAAATTAATATTTAAACCTTTTCTTTGATTTAATACTTAATTCCCTTTTTTAGGTTTTATTAAAGTTTATATTGTTTATGTTGTTTAAATTTAATGATCTTATATTTTCATTTAGGTTTGATTTGTATTGGTTAATGGGTTTTAATTTAATTTATGATTTGATTAAAGTTTAAATTATTCTTTTTGTTAAATTTCATTTAAGGATATAACTATTTATTAAGTTTATTCAATTTAGTTATTTGTTTTGTATGTTGATTATTTTAATTTGATGATTATTTGAGTTAATTTAATTGATGTTTACTTAATTAATTTGATTAATTTAGTTTTCTTGATTAAGTTAAACTTCAAAATTATTTTCAATCTAAGGGTGATTTAATTAAACTTGATTTAAAGATATTTTGGTTCATTATTCAAATATTTTATTTTGATTTCCTTGGTGTTGATATATTATTTAGATTTCATGATGTTAGGTCTTTATTATGTTCATTTGATTTAATTGTTCAATTCAATTATTTATGTTGGTTTAAGGAATATTTTTGTAATTAAGGGTTTATTCCTTAATTGAGATTTTTATGATTAAATTTTGTTCATTATTATTTGGTTATTGATTTTAGCCTAAAAGCATAAAGAGATAAATTATGTGTGATTCTAAAACCTATGTAAACCATCATAGGCTCCTCAGTTATTTAGCTTGTTTATTTTATGAATAAATTGATCAATTATTTATGTTTAATCATAATTTTAATTATTTACTTAATATTAAGTGAATTTGAGATGATTTTAATTTTAATAAATTCTTATTTGAATGGATAATTTAGAGGTTGGTTAATCATAATTCTCATTTATTTATTTGAATTTTTGTGGAATTTTCAATTTACAAAACTTATAGTTTAATTAAATTAAGGCCTTTAATTATTTCTTATATCCTAAATTTATAATTTTTATAAATTCTTAACTTCAGAGAGCTAAGGAATTTTTCCTAAGTTCTTTGATGTCATTGATAGTGTTTTAAGTTGAGATGATTTGAATTTTAATAAATTCTTATTTGAATGGATAATTTGGAGGTCGGTTAATCATAATTCTCAATTATTTATTTGATTTTTTTGTGGAATTTTCAATTTACAAAACTTATAGTTTAATTAAATTAAGGCCTTTAATTATTTCTTATATCCTAAATATATAATTTTTATAAATTCTTAACTTCAGAGAGCTATGGAATTTTTCCTAAGTTCTTTGATTTCATTGATAGTGTTTTAAGTTGATTTTATGAATTTTAGTAATTTGTTTATTTATTATTTGATTTAAATTGATATTGATCTTAAAAATTAATAACTTCTGATCCAAAAGTCATTTTATTTTGAAAGTTTTATGAAAAATGAGGTTCCTTGTCAATTTTATTCCCCTAAAGTTCATCTTGATGAGAGGTGTATTTTAATACTAATTAAGATTTTAGTATTTTAGTCAAACTCAAATTATGCATAAAATATTAAAAATTAATTAATGCTTTTACTTTTTTTTGATTCCTCTCTAAATGATGAATCCATAGAGAGTTTATATAGATTTTTTGGATTTTTATTGAATTTGTTATGATTTTTTTCAAAGATTAGCCTAATTAATTGAATTATTTTATTTAATTAATCCACTAATTCAGTGACTTTTTGTGTGTATTAACTTCAAGAGAGTTTTTATGGTGTTTTTAGATTCATTAATGTTCATTATAATGATTTAGATTAATTTTATACTTTTCCTTAATTTTGTTGAATTAATATTAATTTATCTTATTAAATTAAGGCTTATGACCTAAAAATTTTTTATCTTTTATTTTAATCGCTAATACGTCCCTAAATTTTTATCTAAAGTGTATATTAACCTTAATTTCAATCTTCTACTATTTTTAAATGATTGGATTATTAATTTGAGTTTAATTTGGTTTGATTATTTTCAGTTAAATTGAAATTAACTCAAAAATATATAATTAAATTAGAGATTTTAGGTTAAATGGATTTCTTTCATTAAGATAAATCCATAGATCCCCTATTTGTATTTTTTTTTGCATATTTTAATTTTTATTAATTTGTTTTTGTTTTTAATATTTTTTTTAAAAAATAAATACTAAATTTTCTATTTAACCCAGGTAGCGCTAATGCAACAATGATTGGGCACTGCTTTCCATGTTTCGACGTGGGATTGGCCTAGCTGGATCCATATAGAATCTAGACCATAAAGTGGTGGGAATGGGATTTTGAATCAAGACCATTTGATCAAAGATCAGGCAGTCTAGAAATGTCCCATAATTCTATAGGTGTTTAAATCAAATTGTGCTTCTAAATAAAAGGAACGAACGGTCAAAATTGTATCCCTAACCTTCCACCATAAGCCAAAAGTCATTGACCATTAAAGGCTAATTTCTAGTAATCTAAGCAATGAAAATGTTGAATTTTGGTTGCAAAATGATTAAGGATTGATTTACAATTGATCTATACAGCTTTATTCTACTCTAAATGAATTAACTTCATATAGGACCAAACCAAATTGAAATAAGGGTGGGGCTTCAAAGTACCTCATTGACCTCAGATCTCAATGATGTTTCTCATTTTGAAATCCTTCAAGGGAATGAGACAAAGCTCTGGGTGAGTACTCATAGACTGCCTCCATTTGGACCAATGTGGAGATCAACATACACTACTACTCGTTAGAGTTTAGTGTGGAGAGTGATCGGAGAGGTTAGGGAGGAGGTGGAAGGTTTGTCTAAGTTCATTTTGGCTTAGGGAATGTATTGGAATGTTCAAAAGTGTAGAATATGTCCGCTCTCCTCCTCTTTATGCTTAGCTCAGCCTCTTCTCATTAGAGGAGGTGGGAGGTGGCCAAGTCTGGAAATTAGAATCCCATAATTGTCCTAAAGGCGGTTAAGAGATCAGGGAGTATGTTTGAGATGGCTAAGGGTGAATACTTGGGGTGGATTTAGTGATAAGGTGACTTGGCCTCACCATCTCCTATGGCTTCCACTTATCTCACACCAACTACACATCTCATGGCAACACCTCAACTTTTTAGTAGGCTATTGGCTGCTTCTTAAGAAGAGCTGTAGATTAAGCTTGATATCATTTGTAATGAATTTGGGTTCACTTAATTGGGTTAGGATCATTTAGTTTTTAGCTTAAATAGGGTTTGGTTTATTGCAATCTTCTTGGCAATTGGATTTTGATTTGCGTTACAATCAGTATTAATTGTCCATTGAATGATTTATGGATTTTAGTTCATATCTTTATGGGATTTTGATTTGATTCAAGTTAATTTGACCCATTTGACCTAAATGGGTCAAGTGGAATCTCCTAGCTTAAATATTGACTTTTGAATTTAGATTTAAGTTCAATTGTCTTTGTTTGATCATTGATGATGTTTCTAATTGATTGATTTTTTTGGATTTGGGCTTGACTTTGATTATGACTTAACTTGACCCATTTTGACTTAAATAGGTTAAGTTGAGTTTGATTGAGTTAAATGACCAGACTCAATTAAGGCATGTTTAGACTCCAATCATGTCACCATAGAAATATTATAGAATTCCAATGGCATTTCTAGCAAAAAAAATTATCCATAATTACCTACTAAATAATTGGGTGGATAGTGAGCTGAAAATAATTTGACGAAATTTTCAACTGAGAAAGACATTGGGCTCGGATCACTTAAGATCAACTAAATTTCCAATGGATTAGTCCATCATAAAAGTTTTTAGAAATTTTTTTTCCTAAAACTGTTACACCCCCCCCAGATCCATTTTCTCCATTTCCCTCTCTTTTTATCTCTCAGCTAGTGAAGAAAGGAATACTAGAGCATGCCGATTCACATCAAAATGTGTCTTTTTGTCCATTTTTTTCATAGAGTCAAATAAGTACCTCAATCTCTTCCTTCGATTATAATTTTTTCTTGCTTTATGAGAAATAGGGATTTAAAGTTTTTAGGTATTTTAATGATTTTTGGTTAGGTGAATGAAGGCTAGGGTGGCTAGTTTGTTATGAGATGAATGGCTTATTTAAAAGATTAGTTTTTATTTTAAGTTAGAAAAAAATAGTGATGGGTGTAATTATATCTAGATATATGTTATAAATGTAAGTGGATAAGCTAACATGCTTTGAAAAATGTGTTGGTCAAAGATGAGTGTAAGTGCATTACAACTCACACTCGTTGCATGCAATATATATCAAAAAATTGTTGGTTAATGGGTACTCAAAAGTTTTTACAGTTAGTTGTCAACTTAACGGAGGTCCACTAACATTTGTTAAGCCTCTATGAGTTTTTTTCTTGATTTTTGTAGTGGGTGGTGAGGATGTTAAATAAAAATGGTGTAAAATATAGTGAACCATTTATGACTATAATGTTGGAATCACTTATACAACTCTAGTTTGTGAAAATGAATATCAGATAATGGTTTTGTGAATATATCAACATTCTTATGGTTGATTTTATCTTCACATCGGCTTAGATTATTGATTTCAAGTGAAGTAATTACTAATATCAGTGAGTTTAGTTCTCAAATATTGAGGATGATTTTTATTCAAATTTATTGTTAGTATTTTTGCATCTATAGGAATTTAACTTGATCTGAGTCCATAGTCTTCTAATTATTGTCTAAGCTATGGAATTTATGTGACATAGCTTTTTGTAGTAACATGCTTTGTCTCTAAAGTGGATAAAGTAATAGATACTTAGGGCATTGCATGAAATTAGTCATTTATTATGCAATCAATACTACTAATGTTCCTGAGATAGAATTTTAATTGAATTCTCACTTTTCTCAATTTACCTAGATTATGGATATTCATAGTGAGCGATCATGGATGTACAATATATTGTATCTAGGTAGAAAATGATTAACTGATGAATTCTTGAATGGTGTTGAGCATTTCATACACGTGGAATCTCAACTTCTTTCTTACATTTCTAAAGAAATTTTTGATGTTCCTATGTGAGGCACAAGAATCAGTCTTTCCTAATACTAGATAAAGTCAAAGTAGACTTGTATCATAGGGCTTTCTAATTAAATTATTAGTTCTGGACTATACATTATGAGTTTGAGCCACATGTCAATGCTACTAGTGATGTGCCAATGAGCCATGCCTGCCCCTCAAGCGAATATGATTTTGTCTAAACTTATGAAGAAATGGTTTATGATGCTACTAGAGCAGAATATCATGCAGAGGAGGAGCCACCTAATAAAGAAGCTCAAAAGTTCTATGACTTACTAATGACATCACAACAATCATTGTGGGAAGGATGCACGAACCACACTGAGTTATCTATGGCCATAAGAATGCTAAGTATTAAAACTAAATTTAATTTTCCATGTGAATGCTCTAACAAATTTGCAAAGCTACTAAAAGAACTACACTCATAAGAAAACTTAGTTTTTGAAGACATGTACATAATAAAGAAGTTGGTGCCAAAGTTAGGACTGAGCTTAAAAAAAATTGACTGATGTGAATGATTATATGCTATATTATAAGGATAGTGCACAAAATATTGAATGCAAATTTTGTAGAGCACCGATATTCAATCCACACAATAGAAAATAACACAAGTAGAAATATGTACCACATAAACATTTATTCTACTTGCTTCTAACTCCACGTTTGCAGAGACTGTACACTTCCATGTATTCAACCCAGCACATGCGATGACATCACAATAAAATAGCTGCATCACTTATCCTGAGCCATCCATTAGATGGAGATGCATAGAAGATATTTCCACCACTTTTTTTACTCCATAGAGCACTTACAAATACATATACCATATGAAGCTAGAGTGGGAGGTCTAGTGCAATATCACTGGATGTACCCATTTGAGAGGTACAATCTATTAGTAGTATAAATAACAACTAATATTTAATATATGACTTATTATTTTACAAAATTTAGATTCTTGCATAAACTAAAAAGAATTGTGAAGAATAAAGAACACCTCAAAGGCTCAATATGTGAAGCTTACTTGGCTCAGAAGGTTATAAATTTCTATTTGTACTATTTTTAGCCATAAGCATGTTCTGATAACACCGAGGTGGTTGGATCTTCACAAAATGTGTTATCTACTTTCCAACCATCTAGAAAGGCATTGGGTAGAAGCACATTACGATATCTAAATGATAAGAAGCATAGGGCAATGACAGTTACTACTTCATTAAACTGTGATGAGGTCTAACCTTTTCTTGAGTAAGCGCATCAACAACATGATATCTCAGTTTAGTTTTTAATTGAACATAGTACTTATCTAGTTGTGTCAATTTATTTTTTGAGTTCAGGTTATTCATGAACTCATTAAACTTGGATAGCGTTGCCATTATTAATAAGAAAGTTGAAGATGAATTCCTTACATGTTTCAGATTACATGTGAGCAACCATCACTAACACTTTAATATAGTTTCAAAGTCAACTACACAACTTAGTCTCTTCTTCTGAACATTCAGGTTCATGATTGGAGAAACAAAGTGTAGAATTAGGACCTTCATGACCTAGTTTGGGGTCCAAAGTGAACCATAAATACATGGCTGTTGACCTCACTTTATGAGTGAGTTCTTAACTTCCTCATCATATATCTAGGACTCTTATAGACACTAAGAGCTCCGTAGCCTTAAGACACTTCTAGTGATTAGGTGAACACTTAACCTAAGCCTAGAGACTTAGAAGAGTAAGCTACTGGAATAGGTTATGCCTTAAGGACTTAGGAAAACTTGCCTACCCTATAGGCTAAACCCAATCCACGCTTTCCTTCTCAAACCAAACATCAAATTTAACTTAAATACTAAATCTAAATCCAAATTCCAAACCAAATGATTGGAATCCATGATCAAACTCAAATTTAAAACCCTTCTTAATCCCTTTGATTTCATATTATAGACTAGCCTTAACCAAATCCAAATCAATCCCAATTCATTTGATTTTCTCAAATATCAATTCAATCATTCAATCAAATTATCAAATTTGAATTCAAATCCAACTTCAAATGATTCAATCCCATGATTAAATCTAAACTCAACCAAATTTCCTTCTAAGCACTTTTTACCAACATCCATGAGCTTGGTCAAATTTGCTTCCAAATCACTCCAAACTCAAGTGATTTTCTCATGAATCATTTATATCTTTATTTATATACCCAAATATAAATGAAATATAGATTCAAATAGCCAAAACCAAATCCAAAATAAAACTAAAACCTGATTCAAGCCCTTTAAGCCAATTTCTTGAACTTGGCCAAATCCTATCTAAATCAAATCAACACTAATTGATTTTCTCTTGAATCAATCATTCCTTCAATCATCTATCCAAATATAAATGAAATCTATAATCATTAAGCCAAATTAAAATCAACTCAAGTCAAACCCAACCTAACTCATTTGACTTTAAATTTTCAAATGAACCAAAACTTATTCGAACCCAAACCAATTGAAATTGAATTTATATATATATATATATATATATATATATATATATATATATATATATATATATATATATATATATATAAACTCAACTAAATCAAACCCAACTTAAAATCAAGCTAACTAAACCCAATTAACTCACTTGACCTAAAGTGGCCAATTTAACCTACATGAACCAAAATCCAATTCATATCAAATCAAAGTGAATTAAGCCAATGCAAACTTCATGTCTTGATTATTTATCATCCTAGGTTAATCAATTGTCATGAATTAGGGCAAACCAAGTCAGCCTAGCACATTGACCAAATCAACCCTTTAACCCATATGAACCAAACTAGCCAAATTACAAACTAAACCAAATTGATTACAACTAATGGCTCAAGTTCATTCCAAATTGATTATTGAACTTGACCAAAGCCTTAATTGAGCCCAATTTGACCCATTTATCAACCTAACCCAACTTAGCCCAAATTAATCTTAAGGGTCAAATCAACCTAAAACCCAATAAAATCTAAATTGAACATAATCAAAGCCTATTATATATTCCAAATGATCGACCAAACCCAAACCAAGCCATGATTCAAGAAAATTTGGTCAATTGGGTCAAATTGATCAACTTAGCCCAAATCAACCTAAATGATCAAATTAGCCAAAATCCAAATTAAATCCAAATTAAACAAAATTTATTGAAACCAATGCACTCTAAATAGTCATTTGAATTTGATCCAACTTTGGTTTGACCTAATTTGACCAATTGGTCAACCTAACCTGATTTGACCTAATTTAGCCCAAATGGGTCAAACTGACCCAAATTAAACCAAATGAACTCCAAATAACATAAAATTTGGTCCAACTCACTTTTGACTTATTTCAAATATATTCAAATCAAATCTAATACCAAATGACCACTTTGCCCTTAGGTCAAGGACATCCCATGAGAAAAGATAGTTGTCCAAGTGGTCATTTCTCTTCCTTGGCCACTTAGCACTCATCCATTAGTCCAGCTAGGCACCAAGGATACTGATCATTTGACCCAAGGGGTGGTTGGGGGCAGCTATGACTCATGGGGATGTGAATTAACCTCACCTCTCCTTTTGGAACACTTAGAATGAAGGACATCCACCTCCCTTTGCTAGGAAACCCACTTTTCCTTCATGGCAGCCACTTCCCAAGCCTTAGCCAACAAAAATGAGCCATCTAGGATGATTCCCTTTCATTGCCAACCACCCCAAGCCAAGGACACCTATTTTGGAGCCAAAATAAAAAAATTGAAAGTGATTTTTTGTCACATTCGAAACTAGAAAAATAGAGGCAACAAAAGTCATCATATTCCCCTCATTTCTGTCCCCTAGAGCTCCCAAACCAACCAACGATCATTCCTACTTGATTTTTGAGCAAAAGTAAATAAAATCAAGTGGATTCTGGTGAGGAAGCGGTGACCACCGATAGATACATCATTCCAAAGTGAAGGCAAAGGTTTGGTCTCATTCCAAGGCTTCTTCCCCCACTCAAGAACGTGCTTGGATCATCGCTGCCACTAAAAATTATCTTTGGTGGGGTAATTTTCAAGAACCGTAATCAGCCTTAGTATTTCTTATTTTATGATGATTTTCATGTGATTCTAGGAATTTCCTTTAAAACCCCTACATTTTTTATTATATTTAGTCCTAATACAAAAATAGAATTTTTTTGGCATGAATCAATGAAAAAATGAGTCCGTTCGGGTGAGATTTTATTCAAATTTCATAAAAATCCCATTAATTTCTTCAGTTTTATTGTTCATCGCTCAATTTCAGCTTCCTAGGATTCGCACGCAGCAGCAGCCATCAGATCCTGCAATTAGGGGATTGGATAGCCCAGATTTCTCCCAGATCCATGCATTTTAGCTCTTCAGATTTCACAGATCGATCTGAACCATCCGATCCATGATCAGATGGTCCACATCGATCCATGCATAGTAATTTCGAGTCGCGTGATTTCCCGCTCATGTGCTAATCGGCCCACGCTTCCTTGTTGTGTGTGGCTTGTATGTGCCGCACATCCAATCACGTGGTGCCAAGTGTTAGCGCATTGATACATCAGCGCGACATAGGCGCTGACTATGTTGAGTAGGAAATTATTAAATTTTTGATTTTAAAATTATTTAAATCACCTATAACTTTAAAAATTCATAGGAAATAAAATAGTTAACTAAAAATTACAAATAATGGCTCATTAGATTCATCATTTTGAGAGGAATCTAATGAATCCAAAATCCATAAATGTTATTGGATATTTTGAGCTTAATTTGAGTTTTAGTCAAAATCAAATTTTATTAATTACACTAAAAATGAACATCAAATTAAGCTAAAATTTTTAGAGGTTAAAATTGAAATTAAAATACACCTATCATAAAAATTTCAAATCAAAATATCTTCTAGACTGAAATTTATTGAATTTTGAATTTCAAATGATTTATTTTAATAAAATAAATTAACAGACTTCATGAAAATCACTTAAGTCAACTGAAATTTTGAAAAATCATAACAAATCATAGAAAAATTATAAAAATACAAATAAATACTTATTTTGAAGATATTTTAGAGAGGAGTCCATTAAAATTAACCCCAAATGATTTTGAATAGTAATTAAGGCTTAATTTATGTTTAATTAAAAACTTAATTAGCTTAATTACTCCCTAATTACTCAAGTAATTAATCCAAACTTTCTAAGGTTGATTAATGGGATGACTCCTGCCTCCCATAATTTTCTTGGGATTTATTGCTTAGTTAGTTAGGAAAATTGCTTATCTTAGCCCTAATTTCTCTCTTAATTAATTATGTGATTAATTAACATTCTAAATAGAAAGGACATCATTAGTTAAACTCGCTAATTATCATATAGCAGTGAATGGTTATGGGGAATGAGATTGGGACCTCTTTCACATTCTTTTCCCAAAGTTCATTTCACTTGACTTGAAACTAATACAAATTGATGGTTTGATTCATTAATTAAAAATGGCTTTATTAACAAAACTAAGATAATAATCACTCCAGAACTCATCTAATTAAGTTTCTTGGGTAGATCTTTAGGTGTTTAATAACCTAAGGCTATTTGAGGAAATTATGGCTAACCTACATGTGTGGAGAAGCCATAAAAGTACTTAATTAAGTTCTTTAACCTAATTGATTATTAATTATGAGCTAATTGCATTAGGCCCTTTCATTTCTATGGATCATTGCAAGTTATCTCCATGCATATCATGTTAGCTCATAATTATTTAATTAATTATTTTAAGGTAACATAAGCAAGAGTTAATTACTGGACTTAACTCGTATTGTAACCTAATTAATCCATAAAATCAACCTAATTACCTCTTTCATTAAACTAAATCAATTTACAAGCATGAGGATGGGTTAGGAGTAGCAAATGATTAATATCATATTTTCTCTAAATCAAATCAAACATCTAAAAATAACTTAATAAGAAGCTTAGGTTTATTTTAAATAAGCTTATTTAATATGATTGTTCTTAGGAATTAGTTGGATTAAATAAAATTACATGCTTGTGTCTCTTTATTTCTTTCAAATCATATTAAAATGTTGCATGCCACTTGATTCATGCATTCATTTCTTTCAAAAAATAAATCAATTAAAAATAAATGATTTCCTTTATGTCAAGTTGCATGTGTTAGCTTAAGTTAAAAATATGTGTGGCTATTATCACTATTAAATCTCAAATGTATTTTCAAAAGCTTATTAATGAATAATAATATATACACATTGTGATTTTAGTTATATATATATACATAAGAGGTGCATGTGAATATAAGCTTTGTGTATGAAGTGTTTGTTTCTTACATTCATATGTTGATTTGCATAGGTAAGAATGTTAGTAGGTATATTAGTTTGGACATCCCAGGGGTGCACGACTTTAAGTAACCATAAGGTGGTTCCTACCTCACACCCTTGGTGTGAAATAATGGCAACGTACCTGCTTGATTTCATTCTTATGCATTTTGACATTAGAATTTAGATAGAGCTTTAATTCATTCACATAAATAAATCAATTAAATAAAATTTTACTTTTGCATAGTTTTTGTATTCTTATAGTTATTTATACATTCATATGTATTTAAGAATAGCGAGTATATCAGTTTGGACATTTTGGGGATGCACGGCTTAAAGTAGCCCTAAGGAGGTTCCTACCTCGTTCCCCTAGTGCAGAACAATGGCAACGTACTTGCTTAAAACTTTTATACATTTGAATGTGTATTTAGCTAATGAATGAACCCCCCCCCCCTCTTTATTTTTATTAAAAAGATAAGAATTCATATTTTGTTCAAGTGGTTGGATTGATTAGTCATATGATTTAGAGCTCTTTTCTTATGCTTTTGTATAAGATTTTAAATAGAGCTTTAAATTAATATGACAAAATAATTCAACCAAGTGAAACATCAATCTTAAATACATTTGCTTACATTCATCATTTAAGTGTGCCAAGAATAAATTGTATGGATAGATATGTTTAGGATTTAATCATATGCATGCTACATATGATGGAAAAAAATGAACAAACATGTGTTGTGTGATAGTAATTAACTCTAATTAATCTTAAGATGTCTTTCTTATTGAATGAGATTATTTAAAGTGAACCTAAACTTAGGATTAATTAAAATATGTAATAAGTCATTCATTAAAGAGAATTCATTTAATTATTTTTCTTTAGATGTGGCTTATGGTAGGGATAAAAGAGATTGATCTTCTCTTTTCTTCTCTTTATAACACTTAGTTGATAAGTGTAAACCAAGTAAAATATAAGAAAAAAAATAAGTAAAACTTACAAATCAATTAAGCCACTTAAAGTGAAATCATTCTTTATAATTAAATCCTTTCTTACTTAGAAAATTATAATAAAACCTAGTTATGACATACCACACAAAGCCTTAATACACACACTTTAGATTAAGCCACCACTTTTAGCCTTATGTTAGGGCGGTGCATGATTTGATGTATATTTAGTTTTGTGATGTATTATTTTAGACTGGATGTTAGGGTGTATGCCTCATAGACTAGATGTTAGGCCATGATTAGCTTAATCATATTTTCTGTAAGAGATTGTGCTGAAGGGGCACTTAAAATAAATATAAATGCTATATTTTGTAGGTTACTTAAAACCTAAGCATAATCTAAATTAGGATAGGTGGACTTGGTTACCCATATATAGGGTGTTAAGTTCAAATTATAAATATAACTGCTTGGGTTGCATGGTGTATTTATCCAACACTTGTTTTGCAGATGTAGTTAGACTTGTTTTTCCTATTTTTAATGTGATTATGCATTAGGACTTAGGATTAGTGTTATGGGGGTATAGGATGAGCATTGGCTAGAGGGCTTTGTCCTGGGAGGCCATGTGATACCTTGAAGTGAACCAAATCAAAGGAGGAGAGAAGATATGAAGACCCCCATAGCATTTGTATTTGTAATTATTCTTTTTTAATCCAGGTTGTATAATGGTAGAGCTCGGCTACCCATTTTTTCTTTTCAGGTTGTACAACTGTACCCGATTGCACCAACCTTTTATTCTTTTATGCCTCTTCATAGTTTCTTTATGTTTGGTGATTTATTGTGTGGCCTGTATCCGATTAGGCTCTTTGGGAAAAAATTACTTTTTTACCCCAACTACAACTCATAACTAAATTTTTTAAATAACACATAACCTCACATAAGGCTTATTCATTAAATCAGGATAATTAAAAGATTTAGCAACCTCTTAGCTGAATGTTGTACGTTTCACATCATGCATGCATATTCTTTCTCTCTTGAAAATAAGGGATTCCATCTTGCACGATAGGGGAATGCTTGACCTGTGAGGGCATCCCTTGTGGTGGAAAACATCCCTGCTTGCTAATTATCCAATAATCTAATTTCAACATGTATTTAGGCATTAAAAAAATCCTAAAGCCTTTGTCAAAATGTAGTGTCAAAATATAAATAAAATTTGAAAAAATTTGCATTAGACTAAATCAATTTTTATACCACTCATGCTCTAGTCTCTTAGGAAATGGGTTTAAGGACCTTAGTGTCTTTCTAAATAATAACAAATTAACCATCTTGCAAAACATATGACTTGACCACATAGTTTTAAAGCATAGGAGGAGTTAGCTGGCTGCCACTGCAGGCGGTAATAAGTCAAACAGTTGGGTGGTTTATCCTCTCTTGTGGAGATAAACTATACACCCATTTTTGCCTTAGATTTAGGACGTGCTTTGGCCCTCACTAAAGCTCCTTAGATTTAGGATATGAGGTTATTATTTCCCCCTAGACTATAAACATAAATTCTCACCTCTTAGGCATTTCCATAACCTTCTATTGT
The DNA here is from genome assembly GCA_021442155.1 of Cymbidium sinense. Taxonomy (NCBI): domain Eukaryota; kingdom Viridiplantae; phylum Streptophyta; class Magnoliopsida; order Asparagales; family Orchidaceae; genus Cymbidium; species Cymbidium sinense. Next base: position 38,620,527 of record CM038233.1, read on the forward strand.
GAAATTATAAGTCCTAAATTTTTAATAAAATTTCAACTCAAATACATAATTCTCCTCAACTTCAAATATATAAACCATAGGATAGGTTGGAATGCTCATTGGGTCTCTTAGTATCATGAGGATCCCCTACTTATCTCCTTTGGCTTCAATAATAAGTCTCTCCTTTTTGATCCTTCTAGATTGATTTTTTAAATATAACCAATTTATTGATAGTCCAGTCTTTAAAATCCTTGGAGATAATAATTATTTTCTTTAATCGAGAGCATTCCTATGGAACTCACCTTCCTTAGGATGTAATTAACTATGGGGGCTTGCCCCCATAGGAAACTTTAGAACTCAATTTAAATAAACCATGCTTTATTCATCCATGTAAAGTAGGAGAAAAATTTCTGGTATATTTGAAGACCCATCATGCATTAGGAGTCCTTATTAGGTGATTAGGTCCATTATAGGGTGGTGATTTTTATCTTTTGAGATAGTGCACCATTCCTTGATGTCGTACCCGATCACCTCAATAAGTTCACACTCAGATCTATGTGGTGTACCCTATACACATAATCAAAAATAAACACCACAAATTTTTTTGGTGACTCTACTGGGCATGGTTCCGCTCTCCATCTCTAGTAGACAATTGTTGTCTCCAAGCATTGATAGTGGACTTGTATTTCATATGAGTCTGAGACTATCTTTCCTTCCGTTGGCACTTAGGTTATTTCATTATTAAGCAAAGCTAGCCAACATCCTCTAAGTTTTAAGACCTCACTCCTTGCAGGTCTTGAAACCCCATTTGGGTCTTCCAATAGGTAAAAAATAAATTTAACTAGTGAAAGGATATGAAAAAAATTTAGAATCTCCTCACCAAAAGGTTGGTGAGGCAAGGTTCATCTTATATTTAAATAAATAAACTCGTTTCCAAAATTTCACTTTCCAAAAGAACTTTTTCAAAATTCACATAACAAAAGATCTTGCACAAAATTCATAAGAAACTTTCAAAAAAGCCCAAAATTCATATAACAAAATCTCATATAACAATCCCCATGATTGTTACATGGAGGTTCTTTTTAGAAATTAAAATAAAAAATCATCTTTTAAAAGTATCTTTTTAAAATAGTTATCTCAATTCAACATACTCAAGTTTGTTGAATGAAGATTCTATTTTTAAATAAAATCATATCATAAAATGGAAACTTCACTTAACATATTTCACATATGTTAGAGTTAGATTTTCCCTCTTTTTTTCAAAAAGTACACTTTTGAAAAATGGCCATCTTCATTCAACTTACCCAAATTTATTGAATGAAGATTCTATTTTTAAATAAGATCATAACATAAAATTGAAACTCAACTTAACATATTTCACAGATGTTAGAGTTGGAGATTCCCTCTTTTTCAAAAAGCACACTTTTGAAAATGGCCAACATCATTCAACATTCACAAATTTGTTGATTGAAGATTCTATTTTCAATTAAAATCATGACATAAAATTGAAACTCCACTTATCATATTTCACATATGCTACAGTTGAAGTTTCACTCTTTTCAAAAGCAAGAAATCACACACATAAAATCATGACATATTTTGGACTCCATTTTACATACCCAAATTTGTCAAATGAGAGTCCCATTTCCAAAATTCACCAAAAACAAATTGGACTCTATTTAACATACCCAAATTTGTTAAGTAGATTTCCCCTCTTTCAAAAATCATAAATACACTTGACTCCCACTTAACATACCAAATTTGTTAAGAGTCTCATTTTCAAAAATCATAAACATGTTTAGCCTCTTACTTAACATACCAAATTTGTTAAGTAAGAGCCTCAATTTCAAAAAAAAATCATATAATATATTTGACTCCCACTTAACATACCAAATTTGTTAAGTGAGAATCTCAGTTTTAAAAACAAATCATATCACATTTGACTTTCACTTAACATACCAAACTTGTTAAGTGGAAGCCTCATTTTCAAAAATAAACCGAACACATTTGACTTCCACTTAACGTGCCAAATTTGTTAAGTGAGAAATCTCATTTTCAAAAAAAAAAAAAAAGAATTATCACACTTTTGGCTTGCACTTAACATACCAATTTGTTAAGTGAGAAGTCTCATCTTCAAAACATAAATCATCTCGCACTTGACTCCTACTTAACATACCAATTTTGTTAATTAAGAGACTCATTTTCAAATTATAAATACTCTTAACTTCCATTTAACATATCAAATTTATTAAGTGAGAGTCTCATTTTCAAATCACATTACACTTGACTCCTATTTAACATACCAAATTTGTTAAGTAAGTGTCTCACTTTCAAATCAACACACATATCAAACACACTTGACCCCTATTTTGCATACCAAATTTGCTAAATAAGGGTCTTATTTTCAAAGCAAAATAACAAACATATATCAAAACACATTTGACTCCACTTAGCATACCAAATTTGTTAAGTGAGAAGTCTCATTTTCAAAAGCAAATCAATCACATGCCAAATTTGTTAAGTGAGAGCCTCATTTTCAAACACATATCAAACACATTTGGCCTCTACTTAACATATCAAATTTGTTAAGTAAGAAGCCTCACTTTCAAATCAAATAAACATATATCACACATAACCAATCATCACAAGCAAAGATATTTTCACAAAATTTTTAAACATGTAATCAATACTTCTTCTTAACATACCTAAATTTACTAAGTAAAGGTTTTCCAAATCAAAATTTTAAAACAAGATATATAATACATATATCTTCAAAGGTATTTCCAAATATTTGAACTCCACCCAACCTAGCTAAATTGGTTGAGTGTGGGTTCTAAATCAAATTATATGGCAAAAGTTCTCCTCCAAATATCAAAAATCTCTCCAAAATTCAATGAACTCCACTTAGCATACCTAAATTTGTTAAGTGTGGGTTCAAATTCCAAATTAAAGTATAGAAGTTAGTGATTGAAAGCAAACATCAAGGCAAGGGTCTAACTCAATTATGTTTCAACAAATATAGTGATTTCAGTATAGTCAGTTAGTCTAGCTTGTAGTCAGTGCAGTGATCATGGTTCCTAGCAAGTTCATCTTCCCTTTCCCTTCTAGTGTAGACTTGGCCTTTGATCAGGCCAATCTCACCATGATTGATGCAGCCAACCTGATTTATTTTGGTTGTAGCTTTGAGGAGGTTCGGATTATATATGAGGGGGTAGCCCTCACAACCGTTAGTAGGGAGGAGGTGGTGGGATAGATGCCACTCATCTGCTTAGATGTCCCATCTGACTCTGAGTTCCCTCGTTGAAGAGGAAGGTCGCAGTGGTTCCCATGCCTGTTTAGTGTCAGTTTCAACACTTGCTCATTCAGGACTTGCCATAGCTCCAGCAAGAGTTGTTATCTCCTCGTTGGTCACCCCAAAGGGGAAGGTTGTCTTAGCTTTTGAGATAGTCTCCTTCACTTTCAAGGTAGATGTTGGTTCTTTCTCTGACATGCTCACGCTCAAAGACCTTAATAAAAAATTGAAAGATTAAGTGGACGAAGAGCCAGAGACTGCTTGCCATGTAGCTAAGGAGGGTTCTCCCATGAGATCTCTCCACTCCTGAGTGGTAGTAGGTTCCACCCCCTCTCGGCCTCAGATGGAGAGGAGGATTATTGGAGGATTGTTGCTTCTCCTCCACCACTAGCATACCATGAGACACCAGCTAGGGAGCATACGAGGCCCTATGCTGGACTTAATACTATTCTACGCTAGGTTGACAGAGCATACAGATGCTCAAAGTCTGGTACCTTGTTTAATTTATGATCCATGATCCTTAGGAGTGTTAGGGGTCAGATCCAGTGAAAGAGAGAGAGAGAGAGAGAGAGAGAGAGAGAGAGAGCCATGGAGGCTCAAGTATTTGCTCAGGCAAGCAAGAGAGAGCTGAGGTATGCCAGCTTGCCTCGCTTGATGTATTTTCTCATTGATGCCCGCCAAGGCCGATCATTGATAGAATTATTTTAGCACATACCGCCACGCATAATGATCTCCTGAGGCGTGTTGCCATCACACTGCTCTCCTTATCGTCCATAACCACTAGTTCAACTCGCAGCATCTACCACTCCCTCCAAGATTCAAAAGCCCCCATCTGGGGAGAGACCTTCCCCTATGGTGATCTGGCTATGACCTAAGGTTCCCGTTCCATCCGTTCCACCTATTGAGGTAAGATTAAGCTCCCTTTCTCGATCCCCTACCTCAACTATGGTCAAGAAGGAATAGCGACCCAAGAAATAGAGATGGGATATATCCTCCAGAGCAAGATGTATAAAGAGAGAGCAACAGCTAAACATTTGTCCTACCCATGCACATAGTAGATCGATCACTAGATGACATATTAGCTAATTACTTTGCCGAGGAGAGATAGATTTTTGGGAGTGACTGCTCCAATCAGGATGAGGGTAGGGTTAGCTTTGATCCTGATGAGAATGACATGTTGTATGATACAGTTCATGTCCACATGATTGACACTCGAGGATCCTTACAGTGGGATCATGCTAGCCAGGTAGGTGTTGTGCTCGAGGAAGGTGACACTTCTCACTCGACTCAACACCCCCTCCACTATCTTAGATAGGGAGATGATCATATTGATAAGATAGAGAAGAAAATTGAAGAGTTGATGGCTTCAATATTGCAAAACTCAACCTTAGTTTCACAGCCTTCTCCCACGATAGCTGACCATCCATAGTCGGTACATACCTTAGAGTGTCCTAGGTAAACTCCCATACAGAGGATGATGCTAGTAGCTTGCATAGGAAGGTTGTAGATGGCACCTCCATGCATGAGAAGGATATCAAGTACATGGTAGAGCATAAGGTGAGGGAAGCGATGGCGCAAGCCTGGGGGAGCTCATCCATTCCAAAGGGTAGACCATACCCGGAGGAATTTGATGCAGTTCAATACCCTAAGGGTTTTGTGCTACCTTCCTTCAATCTTTGATGGTAGTGGGAAGCCGCATCAACCTAGTAGGAGTTGCATTTGATTGGTATGCAGAATTTTCCAATAGTTCGGTAGAGACTTTTGCTGAGTTGGAGCACCTCTTCATCAAGAGGTTTGCTGGATCTCATCAAAGAGTGACTATAGGTGATGTTGTTATAGTGACACAAGTCCCCAATGAGTCCCTTATTGATTATATTCTCCAGTAGTGCAACCTAAGCATGAAATGTGAGTCGTAGCTATCTAAACAACATGCCATTAAAATTCTCCTCAAGAATATTTATGGTCCGGTCACCTTCATGCTTAAGGGATTTACCATCCAGACATTTGAGAAGCTAATTAACAAGGTGTTTAGCTTGCAAGAAGAAGTTAAGCAATCACCCTTTCCCGACCAATCGGCCCAAGCCATAGAGGATGTTTGAGAAGAAGCCAAGAATAGTTATGTTAGTGGATAAAGGGAAGCAGTCAGCTAGAGTCCAGTATGAGAGACTCTGAGCTCAGCAGCCTCCATTGCACCTCCTTTTTCACCACCTCAGCCATCATATCAGCCACCACAGTTGCCATAATGGCCATTCCCACCACATCAACTGCCTACTCAGCAACGGTATTCCTACCCCCCATCAGGTATCTATTACCCACCTACTCTTGATGATAGATTGAATAAACCATATTCATTCAAGAGGGAAGTAGTTAGGAAAATCTTTAAGAATCTCTTAAAGAAACCTGACTTTCAGTTACCAAAGCCTAGGAGGTTGAGGAAGTGGGTGAGAGTGATGATCCTAACTATTGCCCCTACCACCACCTGGTTAGTCATGTCTTAAAGGATTGTATTACATATAAGGATAGGCTTGAGTGTAGCTACAGGTTTGGCGCCATGGTTATCCCCAAGGAATACTTATTAGAACAACCTTTTAGTTATATTAGGGTAACTCTTGGAGAAAACTGTGATCCTCTTAAGAAAAAGAAGGTTGGGATATTGTCTTATCCCAAACCTCTAAAAAAGTAGTTTCTAAAATTAAGAAGCTCTCTTTACAGATGCCCGAGGTAGCTCAAAACTCCAACATTAAGGAAGGTTTGCAAGTTGCCAAAGATAACTTGAAGAAGGTAACAGCCAAGTAGCAGCAGCAACCCATCTTACTTGCTCGAGATAGGCCAGTAGCACAACCATCGTCCGAGTCCAGCACTCCATCCATCATTATAGCTACTACTTCTTCTTCCACTAGCTCCTCTTCTGTCAGTAGGAGCATTGTATCGCTTACTTTATTAGATTTCTATCATGTACCTCCACCTAAGAAGAAATCGATGAAAGAAGCTTTTACTTACATCTTGTCCACTTTTGATACTATAGATTTTATTCCTCTTGAGAACTCTCCAAGTCTAGAAAATAATAATTGTCGCTCAAGTCATTCCGACCAATTCTCTTCTAATTCAAAATCAGACTTTTCTTTTCTGAATCAATCAGGTTTACCTCTTAAGAGTGACTTGGAGTCAACTGACTCCGAGGATCCCATAGGAGAAGCTGTAGGTATACCTTATGAGAGGATAGAACTTTCCACAAGTTCATCATTCCATGAAGTCACAGAAGTCAACCTATGCAGTGGCAAAGTTCTACCTATTAGGGTAGCACCTTTCTATAAGGGTAAACAAGTCGTTGGTTCCAGTGAGCAAATAACCTCTCCACAGGATGCTCCACTTATGGATATGCTTATGGTGGACCAAGTTAGAGTTGATTATAATGTCTTAGAACATCTTAGAAAGTTGTTAGCTAAGTTAAGCATATATGACACCCTTGTCTTATCCAAAGAGATGAGGGAATCTCTAGTCAAGGCTCTCCTTAATCTAGAGATATGCTTAGCTCAGCTGATCGCTAGTGAAGAGGAGGAACACAGCTCAAAGGACATCTTAAGAGTTACATTTAGTGATAAAGACTTATTTCTAGGAAAATCGAGTACAATCGCCTCTTTACATTACAGTGGATGTTGGCAGATTTAGGATATCAAGAGTTCTGGTTGACCAAGGTGCATTGGTCAACATTATAAACTTAAGAACCCTTGCCTACTTGAGGATTGACATCTCCAAACTCCAAAAAGAGAGGATGATGCTGAGAGGATTCAATGAACAAGGTGAGAGGGCCTTAGGATCCATAGTGTTTCCATTAGATATAGATGGCTGGAAGACTGAAGCCAAGTTTCATATCATAGACTCTGATACATCTTTCAATGCTTTGATTAGGAGACCATGGATACATGAGAACTACACAGTTCCATCCTCTATACATCAATGCATGAAGTTCATGAGAGGTGAAATTGAGTATTGCGTCAAAGGAGATCTCAAGCTCTTCACAGTTCATGAGGTTAGGATATATAAGGATGCAGCCTATTTTCTTCCCAAAATCAAAAAGTCCATTCTCATGAGTTTATTCAAGATCCCCAAGAGGGATAAAAAGAAAGAAAAGAAAAGAAAAGTAGGACTATGAACTACACTAGGTAGAGAAGAATCCACTAAAGGATAGAGTATGAACATTCCACTAGGGAAGTAGGTTCAAATCATCCACAAGAGGATGAGAGGTTTGATTTATTTTGAGTCTCATTGAGGAGAAATTTCCACTAGGGAAGAGGGTTGAATTTGTTTCAATTTTGTTAGGTTTGAATTTTTGAGATGAACCGTGTTGGTTTGCGATGGACTGCACTAAGTATGAGTCATTGAGGCCAAGACCTAACTCAGATTTACCAATCTAAATGGGTAGTCTACTAAACACGTAGTAGGACTAGCCAACCAAAGGGATGCCTTTTAGTATGCAACAACTACTAGGAAGAAAGCGTAGTAGACTTATATCTTCCAAAGTAGAGATCAGTTGTTGGGGTAATTTATTGGCAATATAATAGAATGAACCCAACCTAGGGCTGACTATTGAGAATGCCGCTGGAGAACGTAGATCGACTCAAAGATAGTCAATATTAATTTCACTTTTTTTAGATTTATTTTGTTGGATTTCATCAGTTTGCGATGAATTTCACTGGCTAGGGGTCATGAAGGCTTAGACCTAACTCAGATTCACCAATCCAAAGGGAGTAGTATATTAACCACAAAGTAGGACTATACAACCAAGGGGGTGCCTTTCGGTATGCAGCAGCTGTACTAAGAAGAAAGTGTAGTATACTTATATCTTTCAAAGTAGAGATCAGTTGCTAGGGTAATCTATTGGCAAGATAATAGATTGAACCCAACTTAGGGATGACTATTGAGTGAATGCTACTGGAGAACTTAGATTGACTTAAAGATAGTCAAGATTAATTTCATTTTATTTTAGATTTATTTTGTTAGATTTTATTGGTTTATGATGAACTGCACTAAGTAGGGGCCATGGAGACCTAGTCCTCTCAGATTCACCAATCCAAAGGGAGTAGTCTATCAACCACAAAGTAAGTCTATAAAAATAAGGGGGTACCTTTAGGTATGTAGCAGCTGTACTAGGAAGAAAGCATAGTAGACTTACATCTTCCAAAGTAGAGATCAATTATTGGGATAATCTACTGGAAAGAAAATAGATTGAACCCAACCTAGGGTTAACTATTGAGTGAATGTCACTGAGGGACTTAGATTGACTTAAAGATAGTCAAGATTAATTTAATTTTCTTTTAGATTTATTTTATTGGATTCCATTAGTTTGCGATGAACTGCACTAGGTAGGGACCATGAAGGCTTAGACCTAACTCAGATTCACTAATCCAAATGGAGTAGTCTACCAACCACAAAGTAGGACTATCCAACCAAGGGGATTCCTTTTAGTATGCAGCAGTTATACTAGAAAGAAAGCATAGTAGACTTACATCTTCCAAAGTAGAGATCAGTTGTTGGGGTAATCTATTAACAAGACAATAGATTGAAACCAACCTAGGGCTGATTATTGAGTGAATGACACTGGGGAACTTAGATCGACTCAAAGATAGTCAAGATTAATTTTATTTTTTTTTAGATTTGTTTTATTGGATTTCGTTGGTTTGTGATGAACTACACTGGGTAGGGGCCATGGAGGCCTAGACCTAACTCAGATTCACCAATCCAAAGGGAGTAGTCTAGCAACCATAAAGTAAGACTATCCAACCAAGGCAGTGTCTTTCAGTATGTCGTAGGTGTACTAGAAAGAAAGCATAGTAGACTTATATCTTCTAAAGTAAAGATCAATTTCTAGGGTAATCTATTGGCAAGACAATAGATTGAACCCAACCTAGGGCTGACTATTGAGTGAATATTATTGGGGGACTTAGATCGACTCAAAGATAGTCAAGATTAATTTTAATTTTTTTAGATTTATTTTGTTGGATTCTATTAGTTTGCGATGGATCACACTGAGAAGGAGCTCATATTAGCCTGGACCTATCTCAGATTTACTGAACCAAAGGGAGTAGCTTCTCGACCGATGGGAGAACTATCCGACCAAAGGAGTGCCTTTTGATTTGCAATGATCAATTTAATGGAAGAAAGCTCGGGGACTCACATCTTCCACTACAAAAGATTACTGGGGTGATCTATTGATTTGGGCAACAAATCGAACCTAACCTAGGGCTACTCGTTAGTTTGCGACAGTCATGCTACAAAGAATGCATCATAGTCTTACATCTTCCAAAGTGGAATGAATGTCGGGGTAACCTGCTTATGGTAAAATAGATTGAACCCGACTTAAGGGCAACTACAAAATGAGTACCGACCCAGGGATTTATCTCAACTCTGGTAATCAGGCAATTCCTATAGGGAGTTCTGCTGACACTGCCTTAAAGATAGGATGCTTGCTTGGGAAAAGGGGGCCTTTAGGGGCTTGAATTCCAAATCCACAAGTGAATTAATTTTGTTTATTTTATCGTGGACCCTATTAGTTTACAAGAGATCAAATTGAGAAGGAGCTTATATCAGCCTAGACCTATCTCAGATTTACTAAACTAAGAGAGAATCTGCATATCTGTTGAACAAATTCTCCAACCATAGGGGTGACTACTAGGAAAGGGGGAATGTTCAATCCAAAAGTAACCCGGGTAGTGTCTAAATGGGGTCATAAAGGACTTGATCCAAATAGAGTGCCCGTATGGGATGGGGCCGATAAGGGCTTAATCCAACACCCTAGAGAAGATGACATGGCTAGTCATATATCCAATAGGTATTTAGTGGCCAACTCAAGGAGAAAGCTTAGGGACTCACATTTGCCAAGAGTGGTGTATCCACCGGGCGAGTCGTTGTTAGCATAGAGAACATCAACCAACCTAATGTGAAAAATGTCGGAAGAAAGCTCAGGATTCGATCCTATCTAAGATTGGGGATAGTATCCTGCTCGACAGGTGCCATCCGACCTAGGGAAACTACTGAGTGAATGCCAATGGGAGACTTATATTGACTCAAACATAGCCAATAGGAAAGGAGCATCTGGGGACTTATCCTAAAACTCAAATATACTCGACCTAATTAGTGCATGATGCCTAGTTCAAGAAGAAAGCATGGAGACTCACATCTTCTTAAGCAAAGTCAACATGAGGTAACTTACTGGATGGCCAGTGAAGTCTACTAAACTAATAAAGCACTCATTGGTTTGCAATAGTCAAGTTAAAGAAAGCATGGGGACTCACATCCTCTAAACAAGTGATCATTGGGGTGACATACTAACGAGGTAGCATGTAGACCCAACTTAGAGCAGCTAATGAGTGAGTGTCACAGCGAGCTTGCTACCACATCAAATAGCTCAAGAAAAGAAATATATGTTTGTGCTCTGTATGAAGGAATAGGGTGCCACTAGGGGCCTCTTACACTTAAACCTCAAAGATACTCGACCTAATCAGAGCATGATGGCTAGTTCAAGAAGAAAGCACTGGGACTCACATCTTCTTAAATAAAACCAACCATGAGGTAGTCTACTGGCTGGGAAGTACAAGACTACCAAACTAATAAGGCGCTCATCAATTTGCAATAGTCAAATTAGGAAAAAAACTTGGGGACTCACATCTTCCAAACAAGTGACCACTGGGGTAACATACTAGCAAGGTAGCATGTAGACCTGACCTAAACTAGCTAATGAGAGAGTGCCACAGGGGCTTGCTCCCACATCATAGTAGCTCGAGATAAAAGATTTATGTTTATTATTGTACATGTGTTAGAAGAAATAGGATGCCTCTGGGGGACTCTTACACCTACCTTAAAACACGCTAGGGGTTTCTGATGAAATGGTGTCATAGATGGTAAAAAGGATTTCCACTGAGAAAGGATGCCGCTTGGGTTTTCTCACACCTATCTAAGTTATGCTAATCGAAATAAGATGCCTCTTGAGTTCTCTTATACCTATTCTAATAATGTTGGGAGATTGTGTTTGTATTATGAAAGAGGGATAGGATGTCACTGGGGACTCTTACACTTACCTTAAATATGTCACGGTGGATTCACAAGACAAGCAAACAACTATTCGAAAGAAGAGAAGATTTAATGAATGAAATCTGATTTTTGTTCTTTTTATTAATGATTATTTTTAAAACATGATTTATTTCATGGGTAATATTTCTTTAGATATAGCCCATTAATTGGTTGCATCGGGTGTTTCCCTTTTCAATCAACAAGTTGATAAGATCCTCCTTGATAGGCCATCTCTATGGCATAGGGGCCTTCCCAAGTGGGTTAAAACTTGCCTCTCATCTTTCAACGGGCAAAAATTAGTCTCTTTAGGACTAACACAAGTTATCCTACTTAGAAAGACCTAGGGCAGACCAACTTGTTGTAGGCTTGAATCATTTTGGCCTTGTACGACTTGATCTTTGGGACGCCCATAGGTACTTCTCCTCTAAACCTTCGAGCTCTTCTAATTGCAACTTTGTATTCTACTCTATAGTGATATTGCTACCCAATGCTATCCTTAGTGATGAGAGTTGAACTTCTAAAGGTAAAATGGCTTCAGACCCATACATTAAGGAAAATGAGGCATAGTTGGAGTTCGATGGTGCGGTAGCACAAGGCTTCAACCAACCGCTCATTCCACTATCATTTGTTGTCATCAAGAGTCTTCAAGATCGAAGAGTTTTTTGAATGCTCCTGCTAAGCCATTTGCTCTAGGGTAGTAGATGGTGGAGTATCTCCAATCAATACCATGTCTTCTGGCGAAGCAGTTGATCTTCATGCTTTTGAATGCAGTACCATTATCAGATATAATTTGTCGCACCCTGAACCTATATACTATATGGTTCCTAAAAAATTAAAACACATGCTAAGCAGTGACCTCTCTGAGTGGGATGGATTCCGCCCACTTGGAAAACTAATCGGTGGTAGTTAAGAAGAATCGAAGCCCCTTAGAAGAAAGAGGATCGATCGGACCCACAATGTCAGAACTCCAACACTCAAATGGCCATGAGGCCAATGTAGGGTGTAGAATGTTCATGGAGGACCACACTGTGTACCTGACATTGATGGCATCTCCTAGCTGCATCCATGTAGTATGTAATCATCGAAGGCCAATAGTATCCAAGTCACGTGATCTTCATCTTCATCTTTGGACCGGATTGATATGCTCCGCATAGACCTGAGTGTACCTCAATTACAATGCCATGGGCTTCATGTTTATCTAAACAACATAGCCATATTTGGTCAAAGGACCATCAGTATAGGGTGCCATCAACAAGCATGTAGGAGAGAGCTTTTTCTTTCACCTGATGGGCTTGTGGCTTTTCTTGAGGTAGTTTATCATTGTTCAAGTAATCTATGAACGATTTCCTCTAATCCAACTCCTTGTCCATTTTGGCAATGACAACCTCCCCTTCAAGAGAAAGTCTCTCGATGAGTTCAACATCAATAAGGGATATGACTTATCTATTTTGGACCCTTATTAGAATGGACTCATCTTTCGGACATGCCAACTCTTTGGCAAGTTTGGCCAAAGCATCTGCTACTGCATTTTCTATTCAGGGAACCTTGTAGATGGTGACTTCGAGAATTTGGGCCAACAGCTTCATGGTATACTCATAATAATGATGAAGCTTGAGTTTGAGAACCTGACAGGACCCGACAATCTGATTGATGACCAACTGAGAATCCCCAAAGATGTTGATGCTCTTGACACTGATAGTGATGGCTAACTCCAGACTGGCAATCAAAGTATCATATTCAACTTTGTTATTAGTGCAGGGGTTGGAAAGATAGTATGAGAATCTCATCACATCATAGTTTGGAGTTAGGAGAACTATTCCTACCCCTGCCTTTCTTGGGAGAATAGATTGTGGCGCTTCCCCTTTGTGAAAAGAATCTACAACATCAAAATACATATCCCATCGGTGGTTGTTGGCCTCCCCTAAGTTCATGATTTGTTCATCAGGGAGATCGTCACTAAGCAGAGAATCAGCCAGAAGTAGGTGTGCTGCTAAGAAATCCAGTAGTTCCTGTCCTTTTACCGCACAGAGGGGTATGAATGTGATATCAAATTGTGAAAGTATCATGGACCAACGTGCCAAATGTCCAGATAGCATTGGTTGTGTCATGAGATACTACAGTGGATTTGTTCTAGAGATTAAGTTTACCTTATGAGAAAGCATGTAATGATGTAGCTTTTGAGAGGCAAAGATCAAAGCTAGATAATGTTTCTTAGTAGGTGGATAGTTTGCTTTAGCAGGAATCAGATGATGTCTGAGGTAGTAGAGAGCATTCTCTTCCCTTCATCATTGGCTTGGGCCAACAGAGTGTCGAGAGAGTCATCTAATGCAACAATGTAGAGAATGAGTGGCCTGCCTGAGATAGGGGCTGTTAGAATTGGCGGCTTCACCAAATACTGCTTGATGTCTTCAAAGGCATGTTGGAATTTGTCATCCAACTTGAACTTGGCATCCTTTTTGACTAGTGCTGAGAATGGCTTGCATCTCCCTGATAGGTTGGAGATAAAGCATCTTAGATACACTAGTCGTCCTTCAAAGGATCAGAGTTGAGTTAAAATCTTAGGAGGTGGCATTTCTAAGATAGCTTTAGTCTTTTCGGGATTTATTTCTATTCCCCAGTGTTGAAAAAAAAACCCAAGGAATTTCCCCGAAGTGACTCCGAATGCACACTTCAAAGGATTCATTTTGAGGTTATATTATCTTAACTGTTCAAAATTTACTCTCAAGTCAAAGAGGTGGTCTTCTTTATTCTTTGCTCTTGACTACTAGATCATCAACATAGCACTCAATCTAATGATGGATCAGTTCATTGAAGATCTGAGTCATGGCCCGATGGTATGTAGCACCAGTATTTTTATGGCTGAAAGGCATGACCATATAACAAAAGATTTTAATCGGGGTTCGGAAAGCAGTGTTTCTTTCATCTTCAAGAGACATCTTGATTTGGTTATAGCCAGATGACCCATCCATGAAAGAGAATAATACATGAGATGAGAATATGTCCACCATTAATTCTGGTATAGGAAAAGAAAACTCACCCTTAGGGCATGCCTTGTTTAAGTCCCTAAAATTGACACAAATGTGAATTTTGCCATTCTTCTTCTTAACTAGGATGACACTAGCTAACTAGGTAGGATATTTTTCTTCCCCGATGAAATGCATTGATTAGTTTCTTGACTTTAGAAATGACTTGTTATTTTATTTCTAATCGCATATGTATAGGAGCTTGCTTAATAGGGGTAGCGTTAGTATCTATTGTTGTGGACCGCTACGTAGAGATAATCCGCACATCTTTCATAACTCCATGAAGTCTTTAAACTCACCAATACTAACTAAGTAATTAGTTTCTTCTTCATTCAGCAATGAACTGATGTATGTCGAGCGTGGAATTTCTTTTGAGGTTTATTTCTTTAAGGTTGTCAATTATTGAATGAATCTCCTCTTCAAATTCTGGAAGTGCATCTTTGATTTGGATATCATTTAGGTCATTTGAGGTCTCTAAACACATTCTCATAAGAGTTGGTGCTATGTGAAAAGAACCTATCAGGCTCCAAATGGTTGGGAACAACTAAGTAGTAATCTTTCTCATCAACTGGACCCACTGTACCGAATCCTAGTCCTGCTCTTGATTGTACTTCTCTGCTTATATTGTTCCATAGCTTTGTAAAGTACTCAAACCTGTGCTTGGACCATGTGTGAGGAACTAAACCTTTCTATATAAGATTATGAACACAAGGCAAGTAATAGTCAAATGGAAATTCTATTAATTCTTTAAATGTATCCTCCTTAAGTTCTACATCCACTTAAGGACTGGAGGATGATGATCCCAAAAAGAATCTCTTCTACTTCATGTCACTGGAAGACTTAGGGACTTCCTTAACTACCAAACCTTCAACTTTTTGAGATGTAAGTGAGGTTAGAGCTAAGGTTCCCAACTACTGCTTAATGGTCTCACATAAACCAGATTCGAATACTTTGCTTTGTTTGGAGGTCTGGTCTTCGTCTCTATTTGGATTGAAAGTCAACTCCAATGAAACTCGTTGAGAGGAGTTGGCTGGTATACTAATCACATTAGACTCATCCTCTAAGCTAGATTCCAAGTCTATGTGAATAGTAAGGGTACTCCTTTGAACTGGAACATGACCTCTGTTGGCTAATGGACAACCAGAGGGCCTCCCACCTCTGGAATACCTTTGTTTCTGCCTCTACCTCTACCTGGTGGAGGTTGAGCTATCCTACCCACATGTCCATATGATGGAATGAACTGTGGGTGGAATGTGATATGCGGATCTATTTCTTCTTCAATTCCCCTTTCTTACTTGGACTTTCATTTTTCTTTTCTTTTTATTTTATCTTTTCTTTTTCTTCATTTTCTTTTTCTTTTGTGTTTGAATTTTGTCCAAGTTCATGAGAAAGAGTATGTCGAGAAAGATAGTAAGTCTCATCTTCATAAATCTCAACCTCTTTAACTGAAAATGACCTTTCATCTACATTGACACGGTATTCAATCCCATCCTTTCTGAACTTGATGCACTTATGGAGGGAGGATGGAATGATCTTGTTTTGATGTATCCAAGGCCTACTGAGCAAAGCAATGAATGAAGTATTCGAATCAATGATGTAGAACTTGGCTTCAGTCTTTCAATCACCTATCTCCAAAGGTAACACTATAGAACCTAAAGCCCACTCACCTTGTTCATTGATTCATCTCAACATCATCCGATCTCCTCGGTGTGTGGAGATGTCGATCCTCAAATAGATAAGAGTCTTTAGACTCATTATGTTCATCAATGCACCTAGATCCATGAAAACTCTGGTAAGTCTGAACCTGTCCATATTAGTTGTGATGTAGACGAGATGGTTGTGCTCCAAGTCCCCCAAAAGATAGTCTTCATCTGTGAAGGTGATCCCCTGAGCTTCTTTTGTATAATGTGCCTCCTCACCTATAATGACCAGCTGAGCTAAGTATATCTCGAGATCAAGGAGAGCCTTGATTAATGATTCCTTCATCTCTTTGGATAAGAAAATGGCATCGTATATGCTTAGCTTAGATAGCAATTTTCTTAGATGGGAAAGGACATTGTAGTCCACCTTGGGCTGGTCCTCTAGAAGCATATCTATGGGTGGAGCATCCTATATAGGGGCTTCTCGATCCTCTATACCAATGACTTATTTCCCTCTATCTTGAGGTGCTGCCCTAAGAGGTAGAACCTTGCCACTATAGAGGTTGACTTTAGTGATCTCTTGTGGTGGGGTAATGGAAGGTTCTACCTGCATATCAGGCTCACCTATAGCTTCTCCTATGGGACTCTCAGAATCGGATGATTCTAAGTCTATCTCAAGAGGTAAATCTGTAGTATTTAGAGTAGGAAAGTCCAACTCTGAATCATAAAGAGGAAGATCAGAATTATTATAGTTATTTTGACTTGAAGAGTTATCATTAGGAATAAAAGAAGATAACCCATCAGAAGTGACATAGATGTAATTCAAACTAGCTTTATTCTTCAATTTCTTGGAATTATTTGGAGGTACAAAGTAGAAATCAAGTAAGTGAGTGGGGTAAGGGATTTGATGCCCTTATCCATCGATACAAGAGTTCTACTAGTAGAAGAAGTAGAGCTAGCTAAAGTGGAAGAAGTTGCCAGTGTGGAAGCTATAACTATAGGCTAGAGGC
Organism: Cymbidium sinense; assembly: GCA_021442155.1. NCBI lineage: Eukaryota > Viridiplantae > Streptophyta > Magnoliopsida > Asparagales > Orchidaceae > Cymbidium > Cymbidium sinense. The sequence continues at coordinate 38,637,538 of CM038233.1, forward strand.
TGGACTCGATCGGTGGTTGCGCTAATGGGCTATCCCAGGCTGACACATGCTGCTGCTTGAGTTCCCCCTTTCCTCGAGTTGGCACTAGCAACTTGCAAACTTTCCTTGATGTTAGAGGTTTTAGCTGACTCATGCACCTACAAAAAAAGCTTCTTGATCTTCTGGACGATCTTCTTAGAGGTTTTGGATAAAGAAATATCCAAACCTTATTTAGTTTTGGTAGGATCACATGTATCCCCAAGGATTACCCTAATGGAACTGAATGGTTGTTCCACAAGGTATTCCTTTGGGATAACTACAGCACTGATCTGAAGTTATGTTCAAGCAAGTCCTTGAATGTGAAGCAATCCTCCAAAACATTGCCTAGCATGCAATGGTAGGGGCAAAAGTTTGGATCATGACTTTTTCCTACTTCCTCAGGTCTCCTAGGCTCAGGTAGCTAAAGATTAGGCTTCTTTAAGAGATTCTTAGAGATCTTCCTGATTACCTCTCTCTTAAAAGAATAAGGTTTGTTAAGCTTATCTAAAAGAGTAGGTGGATCATAGCTACCTAGCCGCACTTATGAGTGTTGGCGATGGTATGGTGGCGTGAGGTCATGGAGGCTCTTTGAGCCGAGGGCTACCTCAGTGGTGGAAAAGGAGGTGGAGGCTACTAAGGTTGTGGTCTCTTGGACTGATCTCTAGTTGGCTACTTCCCCTTAGCTACTGTTATCACTGCTCCTAGCTTCTTCTCATAGACCTTTTGTGGCTTTGATTTAGGCAACTAATTTTGAAATAGCAACTGTTTGGCCTCTCCATGTAGACTAGCCACCTTGTTGATTAGCTTCTCAAATGTCTTGATAGTGAAGCCCTTAAGCATGAAGGTGACCGGGCCTTGGATATTGTTCAAAAGAATCTTAATGGCATGCTGCTCAGACCACTATAGCTCACATTTCATACTTAGGTTACACCATAGGAGAATATAATCAATAAAGGACTCACCTAGGTGTTGTTGTGCTACAACGAGATCACCTACAGTAACCCTTTGTTGGGCTCTAGGAAACCTCTTGATAAAGAGTTGCTCCAACTCAGTAAATGTCTTTATTGAACTATTGGGTAGTTCAACATACCAATCAAAAGCAATCCCTGCTAGGCTACTAACAAAAAGGTAGAAAAGCAAAGCGTTGCTGCCACCGATGTTGCAACAACTAGCCCTGAAGTGTGTTATATGCTACCTTAGGTTTTCACTGTCATCAAAGCTTTTGAAGGAAGGTGGCACAAAATCCTTAGGATATTGGATTGAATCAAATTCCTCTGGGTAAAGTCTACCCTTTAGAACCGATGATCCTCCCCGGGCTTGAGCCAACGCTTCCTTCACTTACTTCTCAACCATGGATCTGATATCTTTTTCTTGTATGGAGGTACTTTCCACTTCCTTCTTATAGATACTAGTGCCACCTTGCTCAATAAAAGGTAAGGTCTTGGCTGGGTCCAAGACATGCACTAACTCAGGCTGATTAATGTTAGCTATAGTAGGAAGAACTGCTGGGGCTTATTTCTGAAGTATTGATACTGCTGTTAACAAGTCCTCTAACTGTCGTGACATCTTATCTATCTACTCATATTTCTACCTCAACTAATGTCAGAGGTGTTGGGTTGATTAGGTGGTGTCTTTCTGATCAACCTCATCACCTTCTATGGTCTACTGCTCCCTAAGAAGAGATCCTCTAGTATCAACCATACAGACTGCAGCTGAGTCTCCAAACAAATCATCTTCTTCAAGGTCGAAGCTGACCTTCTTCTCATCTGAGCAAACATACCCCAAAATCTTCTTCTTTTTTTATAGGACAACGTGCTACTATCTCTTCAAGAGAATGATCTATCTGAATGGGAATATGATCTGTGATCCTCGTGCAGAGGCTCGGACCTACTGCCTGGAGAGTCAATCCTATGTGGAATGTACTCACTAGAAGAGAGACACTCCTGAATTTCAGTAAGTATGAGAGGAGTGACATTCTTGGGAGGTTCCACTATCCTTGGTGTAGCTGGGCTATCATCTATAACCTCTGAAATAACTACCACCATCTCCATGTCCTGCTGAATTGGTGGAGTTGGTGAAGGGATGACTACTATGCTTCGGGGCCGCCACTCCTTCTACACCACCACTGGGGCAGAAGGTCGAGTAGGAAAGCTTGGGCTCACCACAATAGGCAGCGTAGATGGGGTAGGATCCCTTTAGCCAGGATCACCAACGGGGTGCGGTTCTCCCCGGATATGGCCTTCATTGCCTTTGATTGAACTGGAGATGTTGTGACCTGGACTGGTGATGGCGGATGGGAGATAAGGCGGTGTGGTGAAGACACCATTAACTCTCTATGAACAAGAGCTATCCTCCTTTGATGACTGATCCCAGTAAGTAAGATGCTATCAGTATGATCGACGTGGGTAGTGCGCCGAGCTAGAAAATCAATAAGTGCCAAAGCTGCCGACTGGCGACTGAACCTCTGCCTCTCCCTACTGGTAATGTGAACAGATGTATGGGCCTCTTTGTCCCTCTCTTGACGGATATGTTTCCCCACATTTTGGGGGATGATGGACCTCAGATCAAATTGAACTCTAAACTCTAAACGTCCATAAGCTCCACCTACATGGCATAAGACTGATCGAAGGCTGGCATATGACCTCCTACTCTTAGTAACTGTTGGCTGATGTTGCATCGATGGTGGAGGTGATGTGCAAATCTTCATAGTATCCTCTCTATCTAACCTAGAGAGTGGATGAAACTGGTTTGCTATAATCAGTGGTGATGTAAAAATAGGAAACTCCTCAACAGCTGAACGGATGGCTGCCTCCATCTCCCTGAAAATCCTAGTGTGATACCACTTGATCTTGTGAATTTTTTTCCTATGTTGTGTTATGGTAGGATGGGAGGAGTGAGAGCTAGAGCCATACTCAGAAGTAGGTGAGGTAATTCTTGAGATCAAGGGAACCTTACCCCAGAGTGCGGTGCTTAGCCCTGGAAATGAGAAACCATAGGGCATCAGCTCCTGTTGGCATTGTCACTACTAAAGCTGGTGGGACTACCACTGCTTTCCTCTTCCATGAGGAGATGGCAGAATTGGAAGGTAGATCAATTTGGATGACCGGCTTCTGCCTAGTCACCGTGGTTTACTGACAGTTGTGATGGGAGTGCCCTCACATGTAATCGTCGCTCCCTCGAATCCCCTATCGAAATGGATAAGATGTGTATGATCCAATTAGGGAAAGTTGGCTTGGTCCAAAGCCAAATCCATGACATGAGGGAAGGTGAAAAAAATTTTCTGTGAGCATTCCATTTAGATCAAGCTGTAAAGCGAAAAAATTGAGTTGTAGGCTGTCGGCGATGAGAGAATCTAGCAATGAGCTTGGATCGATTTCTATCTTTGTTGATTTTTGAATTTGAATTGAAAATTTGAACCCACATCCAACATCTTGGAAGTGTTAAGTGGGGTTCAAATGGATTTGAGAAGATTTAGAAATTTTATTGAAAGAGAAATTTTGAATATGAATCCAACTTCAACAAATTTGGGTATGTTGAAAGATGGATTCAAATATTTTTAGAAGGAAGCTTCCATAGGTTCATGTTTGTTTGAAATTAGAGATTTTGATTTCAGGACCCTTTCCTTTAACAAATTTAGGTATGTTAAAGTAATGGTCAATTGATTTTATTTTTTCTTTAGTGATTTTGGAATTTTACTTAGCAAATTTGGGTATGCTAAGTGAAGTGTTTGAAAATGATTATTTCTTTTTGTCAATTGTTGTTGGATTTTGAAAATTGGAATTCCCACTTAGCAAATTTAGGTATGCTAAGTGAAGAACCCAAGTGTGTTTTGTTTGATTTTTGAAAATAGGATTCTTAACAAATTTGGGTATGCTAAGAAAATCCTAAGTGTTTCATTTGTTTTCGGATGTTTTGATTTTTGAAAAAGTAGGATCCTTAGCATATTTAGGTATGCTAAGGAAATCCTAATGTGTTTTATTTTGTTTTTATTTGATTGAAAGTGGAAACTTAACTTTAGCAAATTGCTAAGGATGAAGTCCCACTTGGTTTTGTGAAATAGAAATCTCACTTAGCAAATTTGAGCAGGCTAAATGAAATTCCAAAATATGTGTTCAAAAATTTTGTGTTTTTTAGTTGTGTTTTGAAAAATAGAAACTTCTCTTTGGAAAATTTGGTATACGAAAGAAGAAAGTTCCAAAGGTGCTTGAAAATTTTTGGTTTTGAATTTGGAGACTTCACTTAACAAATTTGAGTATGCTAAATGAAGTTCCAAATGTGTTTGAAAATTTTTGATTTTGGAATTTGGAGACTTCACTTAGCAAATTTGAGTATGCTAAATGAAGTTCCAAATGTGTTTGAAAATATTTGATTTTGAATTTGGAGACTTCACTTAGCAAATTTGATTATGCTAAATGAATTCCAAGTATGTTTGAAAATTTTTTATTTTGAATTTGGAGACTTCACTTAGAAAATTTAGGTATGATAAATGAAGTTCCAAATGTGTTTGAAATTTTTTGATTTTGGGTTTGGAGACTTTACTTAGGAAATTTGGATATGCTAAATGAAGTTCCAAATATCTTTGAAAACTTTTTGATTTTGGGTTTGGAGACTTCACTTAGCAAATTTGAGTATGCTAGATGAAGTTCCAAATGTGTTTGAAAAATTAAAAATATGATTGTTAAGTTTCAATTTTTTTTTGAAAAGAGGACTTCCATTCAACAAATTTGGGTATGTAGGAATAGAGATCAGTCTTATTTTTGAAATGTGAAAATTTTATTTTGTGTGTGATTATTTCTTTTTGAAAGAGGGAATTCCAACTTAATCATATATGGGATATGTTTAAGTGGGATTTCCAAATGATGTTATTTATTTATTTCTTTTAGGAATGAAATCTTCATTCAATAAAGCTGAGTATACTAAATAAATATGTTCATATGTGCTTTTGAAAAAATTAATTTTATTTGAAAATGAAACTTTCATTCAATAGGTGTGAGTGTATTGAATGGAAAGGTTCATGTGTGCTTTTTGAAAAATTTTTATTTTTTCGATTTTGATCTTGACTTTTGGAAAGATAATTGTTCATTTTATTTTAAGAATGAAATCTTCATCAAAGTGAATTGAAGGAAGATGTTCATTTGTACTTTTGAAAAGATTGTTAGTTTTATTTTTGAGGATTCCTAGATATAATAATTATGAGAATTGTTAAATGAGGGTGATAAAATTTTATGGAAAATATTTTATTATGTGCATTTTTGAAAGAGGGTGTGTTTTGAAAAGCAAAGTTCTTATGAAAAATTTATTTTGTCTTTATTATTTTAGAATGAACCTTTCCTTATCATAAAAATGATAAGGAGGAAGTCTTTAAATATTTTCTTTTTATTTAGATCTTTTATTTTTTTTACCCATTAGAGAACCCAATAGGGGTTTTAAGACCAACATGTGGTGAGGTCCTAAAACCTAAAAATGTTGGCTATCTCAACTAAAGAATGAAATAAGCTGAGTGCTAATGGAAAGAAAGATAGTCTTGGATTCACACCAAAGTAAAAACCAACTATCGATACTTGAAGACAGCGATCATTTACCAAAGATGGAGAGAGGTACCATCCCCAACGGAGTCACCAGAAAAATCTATTGGTGTTATGAAAATTTTTTATATAGTCGCCTTCAATTTATGGGTGAAAGGGAAAGAATATAAAAATTCATCCTATTGGGATGCCACGTAGATCTGCAGATGTGCTTATTCAGGTGATCGGGTACGTAATCAAGGGATAGTGTACTATCTTAAGAGATAGAGGTCACTACCCTTTAATGGACCTAATGACCTCAATAAGGACTCCTAAGGACAATGGGTCTACATATGTACCAAAGATTCTTCCCCTACTTCACATGGAAAAGTAAAGCAGGATTTAGTTTAAATTGGGTTCGTTAAGTTCTCTACAGGGGCAAGTCCCCATAGTTAATTACATCCTAAGAGATGGGATTCCTTAGGAATACTCTCAATTAAGGTAAATAATCATTGTATTCAAAGATTTCAATAGGAAAGAACTATCAATTGATTAGTTTATTTTTGAAGATCAAATAGGATTGATCAAAGAGTGAGTTATTATTGAAGCCAAAAGAAAGATGAGTAGGAGATGCCCACGATGCTAGGAAACTTAGCGAGCATTTCAAACTATCCTATGGTTGGGGTTTACATTTTTGAAATTGATTTAATTTATTTGAGTTGTATTTTTCATTAGAAATTTAGGACTTATGATTCCATCACACAAGATTAAGAAAATGCCTAAGAGATGAGAATTTAAGCTTATGGCCTACAAAGGGGAGAAGAAACCTTAGAACCTAAATCTAGGGAGCTTTGACAAAGGACAAAAGCACAACCTCAATGTAAGATGAAAAATGGGAAATTGGTTTGCCTCCATAAGAGAGGAAAAATCACTCGGCTGCTTGGACTTACAACCGCCTAAGGGCGCCAGCCAACTAACTTCTCCTATGATTTTAAAATCATGTAGGAAAGTCATATGCTTTATGCAAGATAGCTAGGCTATTATTTATTTAGAAAGAGACTAAGTCCTTGAACTCACTCTCTAAAGAGACTAGATCATGTAGGGACATGTTTCAAATGACCTAAATCTAATGCAATTCAGATTTCATTTTATTTTCATTTTTGGATAATTATTTTGACTCAAACTAATAGGATTCATATGCCTAATGCATGAGAAATAAAGTTATTGGCAAAAATCAGTGAGAAGGGAGGAGGTGTGTTTCCACCATGGCTCTCAAAGGTCAAGCTAAGCTTCTCTGGCAAAGGTGAAAGCCCTCCAACCAAGAGTGAAATAAGATACATTTGTGCATGATATTTTAAAAGAAGCACTCATCCAGCTAAGGGGTTTCTAATTCTTTTATCTTGATTTTAAACTTAAGCTTTAGGCGAGGTTATGAGTTCTTTATTTTTAGTTTTAAATTGTTAAGTTTGGTAAAAGATTTATTTTTTTCTAAGAGCCTAATCCACATCCAGGCCATACATAAAGTAAGGAAGAAACTAGAAAAAAGATGCTACTTAATGCACAAGCTAAACAAATCATCAATCAATTTATAAAGCTAATGTCAAAAAGAATAAGAGGCCATTATGGTTGGGTACCATCGTACAAACCCAAAAATAAATTGGGTAGCCGAGCTCTACCCTTATACAACCCAGATTAAAAATGAACTAAATACAATTAAGCAAGGAATTCATTATTATGGGGTCTTCAAGCTTCATTTCTTCATTCTTCTTTTCTTCTTTCTTCTTCTTTTCTTCTTTCTTTTATGGTTCCTTCTTTTGGATGGTTGGAAGGTGGATAATCTAATGCTTCACATGGTGCATAAGATAGGATCTTATGACCAATGCTCATCCTAATCCTCATAACAATCATTCCAAAATCCTAATTGCAAAATTTACATGAAAAGGAAAAATAAGTAAATCTAGCTAACACCTGCAAAACAAAGGTTAGCTAAAAAACCACCAAATTCCAAGCATGTATATTAGACTTATCACCCCACACATGGGTGACTAAGTCCACCTGGCCTAATAGATTATGCTTAGGTGTATAAGCTCCTGCATAGCAAAGGCATTTATATTTTTATTTATGATAGCATCCCTTAAGCACAATCCCCTGCAGAAAGTAATGGTTAGACTAGGATCACCCTACCATTAATTCTATGCACATTAATCCTAACATTTAGTCTAAAACATATATCACAAAATAAAAATAAACATCAAACCATGCACTGCCCTAACCTAAAGCTATAAGTGCTAACTTAGCCAAATATGTGTTCTTTGGAGGTTTGTGTGGTATGCTTAGCTATGGCTTTAAGTTAGAATTTTCTAAGTGTGAAGCATATTCAACTTAGAGGAGGGTTTCATTTAAGTGATTTAATTTTTTTGGATTGATTTTATTTCATGTTTTGATTAGGTTCAAGTGAATCCTACAATTAATTACTAAGTTATAAAGAGAGGGAAAGAGAAGAGAACTTCTCTTTCCTTCCCTAATCTTAGTAATTTCTAAAGTGGATACATTTTTTAATTTTGTTTATTGAATGTTTTAATTAAGTTTTTTAATTAATCCTAAATTTAGATGAACTCTAAATGAACCTTTTTAAAAAAGAAAGGCATTTTAAGATTAAATAAAATGAACTAAATTCACAAAACACACATCACTTCATTTCTTTCCCAACATGTATAACATGCATATGAATGAGTCCTAAGCATATCAATACATATAAATGAGAATATTTAACACACTTTATGATGCATGCTAAGTGATTCATTTAAGAAAATTTGGAACTCCATGATGCATGATTTTTCTTAAGTGGAAAAGGGTTTCTTGTCCAATTTTCACATGCACACATGAAAGTAAGAAAAGTATAAGTGAGTACAGAGCCATTGTTAACCAGAGGTGTAAGGTACAAGACCTATTTAGGGCTACTTAAAGCTTTGCAACCTAAGTGCAGTCCAAACTAATATATCGCTTTCCTTAAATACAAACATGTGTACAAAAGAAATGAAAGGAAAAGAAAGAATGCAAAATTTTGTATTAGTTGATTCATTTTTGTTTATGAAATTTATGTATGTAATATGTGAGGACCCTTATTAGGTTGTATCATGGGAGAGGATAATAATAGATTTAAGCAAGTGTTATGTTCTTTTAATAGAAATATACACTTTACAAATCTCATCCAAGCCCATATTAAGAGGAAAGAAAGGAAGCAAACATAAAACACACTTTTATATTCACATGCAAACTTATAAATAAAATATAAGTAGCGCACTTTTAGCTTTGATAATTGATTCATATATTTTGAAAATAATTTGAATTAAATAGTGATAATAGCCATTCATATTATTACTTTAGCCAACACATGCAAATTTGACATAAAGTAAACATTTTCATTTTAAATTTGAATTTTGAAAAGTATGGATGAATGTAATCACATGGCACACATATTTAACATGCTAGGGAAAGAAATAAAGCAATGAAAGCATGTGAACACATTCACTTTAATTAAATCCTAAAGACAATCTTATGAAATAAGAAAGCTTAAAGTAAATCAAAGTTTGTTTAGTATGATTTTTGTTTGAGTTTGATTTAATTTTGAAAATGTGAGTTGTGTTTGTTGTTCCTAACCAATTCCCACATGTGTTTGACATTTTTATTTAATTTTTAAATGATTAGATTCATTTTTAGATTTTTGATTAGGTTAAGGTATGAATTAAACAAGTTAATTAACCCTTACCTACACCACCTTAGCATAGTTAACCAAATAATTATGAGCCAATGAGATGACATAAAATCTCACAAGGAATTTAAACTTGCAATGCACCCAGGAAGAAAAGGGTCTAATAAAATTTGGCTCATGATTAATGGTTAATTAAGCTAAAGGGTTCAACTTAAGTAATTTCAAAACACCCTTCACACATGTGAGCTGAGTTTTAATTTCCTTAATTGAACTTAGGCTCTTGAACACCTAAGCATCTACCCAAAGTAGATTAATTATGTTTTGGAAGGTTTTAGAGTTTTTAGAAATTAATTAAGAGAATAATTAATGAATTAACCCTTGATTAAGAGAGGATTAAGGAAAGAAAAGGGGGTTTAGGGAATAGCTTAGGGAAATACCCCAAAATTATTTTTTATGCTTCTTATTCCCTGGATATAACCTTAATCAACTTTAATAAGGGATTAAAATACTAATCACACCCTTAATTATCCTTAATTACATTATGGTAGTAATTAGGAAATGCATTTGCAATTCCCTCAATTAAGCCTTCAATAAATCCCAAGAAAATTAGGGGTGCCAGAAGTCATCCCCCAAGACATACCTAAGTAGTTTGAGATAATCATAGGATTAATTAAAGAGTAATTAGCAAAATAATATTTTTATTAAAACACAAAATCAGAGAAAAATATAATTCAAAACTATTAAACTCATTTTTAGAATATTCTAGATTGAATTATCTTTCAGTAGAAATTTACCTCATATTTTTCTTATTTTTATTTAGGGAGATATAAATTTTTAGAGCTTAGAAGATTAATTAAAATTAATTAAAACCTAATTAATCCCTTTAGCCCACATCATGACACGCGACGGTGGCTGTTACACGCACGCATCCTGAGCGGTCACTTAAACATCCATCACATCATAGCAGCATGGCGGTGGGTTGATTTGATACATGCCATTCGATGATGGATGGCGGGATCACCCGTGGTTTTAAAAGGAATTTTGCATTTTAATCTTGGTACTCCAAAATGCCGCGGATGAGCGGCCCGAGTTATCCTGATTCTTCCACGAGGATTAATGGAGTCATCCGATCCAAGGAAGATCGAGCTCGTCGAGTTTGGTTGGAATGGCTTACACACCATCTAACTAATACAAGCCTATCCAATAGTCAAAATCTCATGACATGATACTTTCTTTCACAAAGGACCAACACCTCTTAAGCCTAGTGGTCAAAAAATGCCATACCTCATTAGAGGTGATCACCGTCGATCGATTCCCTTGGAGAAGCTTCATCTGGTTGAGATGAAGCTTTGCTAAAAGTTTGAGGTCTTGAGGTTAAGTGGATGGCTCTATGGACTAACACCTCCTCTCCTTTGTGGCTTTAATCGAATTGAACTCCTCCTTACCTTGGGAACTCTTATGAAGGCTTGAGTGCACTGAACTTGGTCCCCTGAGGGAGTGTGCAAAGGCAATTGAAGTGAATTGGAGTATGGAAGAAGTTTAAAAATGAGTAGAGCTCCCCTATTTTCAAAGGAAGAAAATCGAGAAATGCTCTTTTCAAATCCCTCTTAGAAAGCTTAGGATTTCTCTCTGATGGCTCCTAACACTCTCTAGCACACAATCGACAATGAGGATGCTGGAATTGAATTGAATTAGGGGGAGTATTTCCCCCCTATGGCAATCAGACAGTCGCAACTATGGCTGTCATTTTGATCCAATTGACCATATGTAAAGGGTTGGTTGGGTTGTTTGGAGTTGGGACATGGTCTATTTGAGCCAATGAGTGGATTAGTAACTTCCCACGCGCTTCAAATCAAGTAGAGGGAGGTTTTCAAATTGGCCAATTTGAGCTATGGGGTCAGTTTTGGCCTTGGGTCCATTTGGGGTGACCCAAACCCATTGGGTTGGGTGCACCACCTTTCATGGGGTTCACTTGACCTATTAGGAAGGTATCAAGTTGATATGAAGAGGGCTTGACCAAATTCCCCATGGATTTGACCAAAATTTGTTCTATGGCCTAGGGGTAGAATGGTCATTTGGATGATTTTTGAATTTGAATATGTTGGGTATGTTTAGAAAATATGTTTGGCTAAGTTTCATTGGATTTGGAGTTCATTGATATGGTTTGGCTCATGTTGACCCATTTAGGTCAAAATGGGTAAACTTAAGTCAAGTTGACCAATTGGTCAATTTGGGTCAAACTAAGGGTTAGGTCAAGTTCATATGACCATTTGAAATGTTTTGATGGCTTTAGTTTGATTCAATTTGGTTTAGTTTTGAATTTGGCTCATATGACTTCATTTAGGTCAAATGGGTCAAGTTGACCAATTTTACCCCCTTGACCTATTTGAGCTAGGTCATGGGTAGGTTTTGGTTTGGTTAGTCATATGAAGTGGGTTGGTATCTTTGTTTCTAATTAATTTTGGTTAATTTTGAATTTGGCTCAACTTGACCCCTTTAGGTCAAGTTCAGTTCAAGATCAATTGGGTTAGGTTAGGTCTAGTTGGCCAATTGAGGCTTTGGTCAAGTTGAACAAGTGATTTGGAATGAACTTGACCCATTGGTTTCAATCAATTTGGCTTAGATCAAGTTTTGACACATTTTGACTTTTTAAGATCAAGTTGGGTCAACTTGGGTCAAGTGGCCAATTGTGCTAGGTTAGGCTCAAATGTTGACTTAGTCAAGTTCAAACATAGTTCATGAATGAACTTAGATCAATGGTTTCAACTAATTTATCCTATGATGGATTTTGGCTATGTTAAGTTTCAATTTGGCTAAGTGTTGACTTGGTCAACCCTTAAGGTTTGACTTGGTTTGACCCAATTTGATTGATTGATCATCCCATGATGATTATTGATCATGATGAGAGGCATAGGTGAGTTTGGTTAGGATTAGAATTTGGCTGATAATGGTACTTTAGCTCACTTTAGGTCAAGTGAGCCTAAGTGGGTCAAATGGCTTGGTCAAAGCTTGATTTGAGTTTGATTGAACTTGTACATGAACTTATGATTGAAATATAAATTCATTTGCAAGTGGTCTAAAGTCAAATGTGTTTTGATTCATTTGATAATTTCATATTCAAAGGAAGAATATGAATGGATTTGGGGTTTGATTTTTGAATTGGATTTTGATTTAGTGATTGAAGTTTGTATTTATAATGGATTCATGATTATAGGGTTGATTATATCATGAAGGAAAATCAAGAGTTTGACTTGATTTGAAGTTGATTTGCCTAAGTTCAAGATTTTGACTTGAAAGGCTTAGGTTGGATTTTGAGTGAATTTTAGTTTTATTTTTTGGAATTAGTTTTAATTGTTTGAATTTATATTTCATTTCTATATGTGATTATAAATGAGAATATAAATTGATCATGAGAAAATTTCAAGGATTTGAAGTGATTTGATCATGATTGAGCCTAAGTCTATTAAAAGGAATTTAAAGGACTTAAGGAAATTTTTAGAGTAGGGATTTGAATTTTGGATTTATATTTGATTGATTTATATTTATATTTCATTTATATATGTGAATATAATTGAGAATATAAATGAGTTATGAGAAAATCCCATTAGTTTGAATTGATTTGATCATGATTTAGGCTAAGTCCTTAAGAAGGAAATTCAGCACTTAGGAAAAATTTAGACTTAAGAATTTCATTTATGGGTTTCAATCATGGATTTCAATCATATGACATTGATTTAAGTTTGGAGGAAATCAAATAAGATTGATTTGGGGTTTGACATGAAGGAAGGAAGGTGATGAATGGTTCAAGCTAAGGGTAGGAAAATTTTCCTAACACCCCTAAGGCATGACCTATTCCTATGGCTAACTCTTATAAGTCTCTAAGGCTAGGTTGAGTGTCTACCTAATCACTAGATGTGTCTTAAGACTAAGAAACTCTTAAAGCCTAAGATAATTCCTATGTCTAAGATTTAAGGGTTAAGAGTTCATTCTAGAAATGAGGTCAACAAGCACAACCTAAATCTATAGCAAAAATGGCTATTTGGTTTACCTCCACAAGATAGGATAAACCACCTGACTGTTTGGACTAAAAAATGGATAGGGGTGGCTGCCAACTAACTCCTCCTATGATTTTAAATACATGTAGGTAAGTCATATGCTTTTGCAAGATAGCTAAGCTATTATTTATTTAAAAAGAGATTAAGTCCTTAAACACACTCTCTAAGAGACTAGATCATGTAGGGCATGATTAATGACTTAAATCTAATGCAAATTTTTGTTATATTTTATTTCCATTTTTTGGACAATTCATTTGACACAAGATATGGTATTCATATGCATAATGCATGAGAAATTGGATTATGGGCCAAAATTAGCAAGAAAGGAGCAGTGTTTCCACCATGGCTTTCAAAGGTCAAGCTGAGTTCTCTGGGAAAGGTGGAAGCCCTCCATAACAAGAGTGAAAGAAGAAGTTTTTTATGCATGATGTGAAAACATACAACATACAACATCCACCTAAGGGGTTTCTAAATATTTTATCTTGTTTTATAACCTAGGCTTTAGGTGAGGTTATGAGTTGTATATTTTTAATTTGAATTGATTAGTTGGGTAAAAAATTTATTTTCCTAAGAGCCTAACCATCATCCAGGCCATACATCAAAGCAAGGAATAAACTAGGAAAATATGCCATCTTAATGCACAGGCTAAACAAACATCAAACAATTTATAAAGCTAGTGCAAAATAATAAGAGGCCATTTTATTGTCCTCCACCCACCTAAAAACAAATTAAATTGGCTATACCCTTATAAATTACAAATGAATTAATTACAATCAAGAAGGAATTCAAGTTATGGGGGGTCTTCATTCTTCATTTTTCATTTCTTCATTCTTCATTCTTCTTTCTTCTTTCTTCTTTCTTCTTTTGGTTGGTTGGAATGTTGTTGTTCTAAAGGCTTCAAATGGTACATAAGACATAGTCTTATGATCAATGTTCATCCTAATCCCCCATAACAATCATTCCAAATCCTAATTGCAAAATTACATGAAAATGGGAAAAGTAAATCTAATTAAAACCTACAAAAATAGAGATTAGCTAAAACAAACCATATAATCCCAAGCATATATATGAATAAATTGGACTCAACACCCTACACATGGGTAACCAAATCCACGTGGCCTATTTTTTATTATGCTTAGAGCATAAACAACTTGCACAGCAAAAGGCATTTATATTTTTATTACAGTGCCCCTTAAGCACAATTTCCTGCAGAAGACAATGATTAGACTAAAATCATTATACCATTCAGTCTACGCACATACATTCTTACACCCAAACTAAACCATTATATTGCTAAACAAAATTAGGCATCAATCCATGCACCGCCTTAACATAGGACTAGAAATGGTGACTTAGCCTAATGTGTGTGCCATTGAAGGCTTGTGTGGTATGTTTTAACTAGGCTTTAAGGTTAGAGTTTTCTAAGTATGAAGGGTTCAACTTAGAGGGTGCTTTCATTTAAGTGGTTTAGTTGAATTGGTTGAGTCTTATTTCATGATTTGATTTGGTTTGAATGAACCTACAATTAATTACTAAGTGTTGTAAAGAGAGGAAAAGAGAAGTGGACTTCTCTTTCCTCCCCACCTTAAGTAATTTCTAAAGTAGATTCATTATTGATTTTTGTTTAATGAATGTTTTTTTATGTGTTTTAATTAATCCTAAGTTTATATTTTCCCTAAACAAACCTATTGAAAGAGAAAGACAATTTAAGATTAAGTAAAGTGAATTACTATCACAAAACACACAACATTTTATTTCTTTCTAGCAGGTGTAGCATGCACATGGATGAATCCTAAGCATATCAATACATGCAAGTGGAAATGTTAGCACACCTTAGTGATGAATGCTAAGAGAGTTTGTTCAAGAAAAATTTGGAATGTTTCATGTATGCATATTTTTGTTAAGTAGAAAAGAAAGAGATTCTTTTATCCAATATTCATATGCACATTTACATGTATGAAAGATATAAGTGAGTATGACGCCATTATTTTCTACATCAGGGGTGTAAGGTACAAGACCTACTTAGGGACTTGCTCTACCAGGATGTCACTTTTTAAATACATGTGCATGCACAAAAGAAATGAATGGAAAAAAGAGTCATGCAAAAAGTCTATGTTCGTTTGATTTGTTGGTTGTTTAATTTACATGTTCAAATATGAAGATTCTTCTTAAATGATAACAAAAGAATGAATAGGATTGGATTTATGCAAGTGTTGTGTTCTATTCAAATGAACTATACACTTTGTAAATCCTATTCAAAACTATGTTAAAAGAGAAGAGTAGGAAAGTCACATTATACTCACATACAAGCTCATGAATAATTATAAGTAGCATACATTTCAATTGTAATGTTTTATTTATAAGTTTTGAAAATAATTTTGGATTTAGTAGTGATAATAGCCAGAGGAGTGGAGTCATGAAGTTTCTATGTGCTCATTTGAGTGGAGGAGTGATCCCATATGGAGAATTTCTTATTGGGTGGTCAGTTTTGGCCATGTGTTGGGTTTGGCTGACCCATACCCATTGGGTCATGTGCACCACACTCATTAGTGTCCACTTGGTCCACTAATAGGGTGCCAAGTGGCCATGAAATGGATATGACCAAATTCCAAGTGGAATTGGCCATAGGTTACCCCTTGACCTAGGGGTAAAATGGTCATTTCTCTTTGATTTTAATTTAGACAGATTTGGAATAGTTTGAAATTAGGTTGGTCCAAATTTCAAGGAATTTGGAGTTGATTTGATATCATTTGGCTCATGTTGATCCATTTAAGTCAAAATGGGTCAACTTGGGTCAAGCTGACCAATTGGTCAAATTGGGTCAAACCAAGGGTTGGGTCAAGTTCATATGAAAATTTGAAATGTTTTGGTATCATTGGTTTGGTTTAATTTGGCTTGTATTTGGTTTTAGTTCATTTGATGTCATTTAGGTCAAATGGGTCAAGTTGAGCAATCTGACCCATTTGACCCAATTGGGTTAGTTCATGGGTTGGTTTAGGTTTGGTTGGTCTTTTGAAATGTTTTGCAGGCTTTGGTTTCAATCAATTTTGGTTTGGTTTGATTTTGGCTTGATTTGACCTTTTTGGTCAAGTTGGGTTCATGGTTAATTGGGCTAGGTTGGGTCTAGTTAGTCAATTGAGGCTTTGGTCAAGTTCAACAAGTGATTTGGAATGAACTTGACCCAGTAGTTGCAATCAATTTGGCTTAGATCAAGATTTGACATATTTTAACTTTTTAGGTGAAAATGGTTCAACTTGGGTCAAGTGGCCAATTGGGCTAAGTTAGGCTTAAAAGATGACTTGGTCAAGTTCAAATATTGATAATGAATTAGTTTTGATCAATGGTTTCAATCAATTTGGCCTATGGTGGATTTTGGCTAGTTTAGGTTTCATTTTGGCAAAGTGTTGACTTGGTTTGACCCAATTTGAGTGATTGATCATCTTATTTGATTGGTGCTCACAATGTGAGGCTTAGATGGACTTAGTTCAATCCAATTTAGATAGGAATAAAATTTGGTTCAAAAAGGTACTTTAGGTCACTTTGGGTCAAGTGAGCCTAAAGGGGTCAATTGACCTGATCAAGACTTGAATCAAGTTTGGTTGAACTTACATATGGACTTATGATTGACATATAAATCCATTTGCAAGTGATTTGAAGTCAAATGAGTTTTGATTCATTTGACAATTTCAAGTTCAAAGGATGAACATGAGTTTGATTTGGGTTTGATTTTTTGAATTTAGTTTTGGTTTGATGATTGAAGTTTGTGTTTATATTTAGTTTCATGATTGAAGGTTTGATTGAATCATGAAGAAAAATCAAGGGTTTGGCTTGATTTGAGTTTGATTTGAGCAAATTCAAGAATTTGACTTGAAGGGCTTAGGTTGAATTTTGGTTGAATTAAGATTTGAGTTTTGAATTTAATTTTGGATATTTGAATTTATATTTCATTTATATTTATGAATATAAATGAGAATATAAATGGGTTATGAGAAATTCTCTTGAATTTGATTTGATTTGAATTTGATTTGAGCTAAGTCCATAAGATGAAGTAAAAGTGACTTAAGAAAGATTTTTGAATTTGCAATTCAATCATGGGTTTCAATCATTTGGAATTAATTCTGATTTAAGAAAATCCATTGGAATTGATTTAAGTTTTGAGAAAATCAATTAAGTTAGAATTGATTTGAGTTTGAAGTTAATTTGAGTTTGAAGTGGATTTGAGAAAATCAATTAAGTTTAGAATTTATTTGAATTTTGAAATTGATCAATTAAGTTAGAATTGATTTGAAATTTGATTTGGAATTGATTTGGAGTTTGACTTGAAAGAAGGAAGTGAGGATTTGGTTCAAGCTATAGGGTAGGCAAGTTTTCCTAACACCCCTAAGGCATGACCTATTCCTATGGTTAACTATTCTAAGTCTTTAGGGTTAGGTTGAGTGTTCACCTAATCACTAGAAGTGTCTTAAGACTAAGGAACTCTTAGTATCTAAGAGGAGTCCTATGTATAAGATGGAGAGGTTGAGAACTCATTCTAAAAATGAGGTCAACAAAGGGCGTTGAATAAGTGTAGTGTGACTGACAAGGCACAACACACATATTGCTGTTGACCGAAAGTATCAACAACACTGAACGATCACAATCACTAACAGAAATGATCTACTCCACTGAGGGAGATTGATTTTATTTGTTTTTTTTATTTTAGATTTTATTTTTGGATTAAGGACCCTATGGTTTTGATGGATGCATAAGAGTAGGGACATGGTCTAACCTGCATTTACCAATCCAAAGGGGTAGTCGACCAAACACATAATATGACTAGCCAACCAAAGGAATTGCCTTTTGGTGTACATCATCAATACATAGGGAGAAGGCATAGTAGACTTGCATCCTCCAAAGTAGGGATCAGTGGGTTGATCCATTGGCAAGGTAATAGATTGAAACCAACCTAGGGCTGACTATTGAACTTAATGATAGTCAAGATTAATTTTATTTTTTAATTATTATTTTTGATGGATCCCATCAATTTGCGATGGACTGCACTGAGTAGGGGCCATGTAGCCCTTGGGCTAGCTAAGATTTACCAATCTAAAGGGGTAGTATACCAACCACACAGTAGGACTATCCAATCAAAGGGGTGGCCTTTTGGTGTGTAGTAGCTGTTCTAGGAAGAAAGTGTAGTAGACTTACATCCTCCAAAGTAGAGATAAGTTGTTGGGGTGATCCATTGGCAACCCCAACATAAGGCTGACTATTGAGTGAATGCTAGTGGGGGACTTAAATCAACTCAAAGATAGTCAAAGATTAATTTCATTTTTTTAATTATTTTTTATGGATCCCATCAGTTTGTGATGGACTACACTAAGTATGGGCCATGGGCCTTAGTATAACACAAATTTACCAATCCAAAGGGGTAGTCTACCAACCACATAATAGGACTATCCAACCAAAGGGGTACCTTTCAGTTTACAATGGCCAAGTTTTAAGAAGAAAGCGCGGTGACTCACATCTTCCAAAATAAGGAACCACTGGGGTGATCAGTTGCTTGTGCAATAAATCAAACCCGACCTAGGGCTGACTATTGAGTGAATGCTGTTGGGGGACTTAAATCAACTCAAAGATAGTCAAGATTAATTTTATTTTTTAGTTATTTTTGATGGATTCCGTTGGTTTTCGATGGATCGCACTGAGTAGGAGCTTATTTTAGCCTAGACCTATCTCAAATTTAGTAAACCAAAGAGAGTAGCTTCCCAGCTAGGGGAGAACTATCCAACCAAAGGAGAGCCTTTCAGTTTGCAATGGTTATTTTAGGAGAAGAAAGTACGGGGACTCACATCTTCCACTACAAAAGACCACTGGATTGATCAATTGCTTTGGGTAACAAATCGAACCCGACTTAGGGCTGCCCGTTGGTTTTCGATAGTCATGCTAGAAAGAATGTGTCATAGGCTTACATCTTTGAAAGCAGAATGACTGTCAGGGTAACCTGCTTATGGAAAAATAGATTGAACTTGACCTAGGGGCAACTATGGAGAGAGTGCTGACCCGGGGACTTATCTTACCTCAGGTAGTCAGACAATTCCTATAGGGAGTTTTGTTGACACTGCCCTAAAGATATGATGCCTTCTTGGGAAAAGGGGCCCTTTGGGGGCTTGAATTCTTAATCCACAAGTGAATATTTGGTTTCTTTGTTATATTTGTTTATCATGGACCCTCTTAGTTTGTGAGGGATCACACTGAGAAGGAGCTTATATCAGCCTAGACTATCTCAGATTTTGAACCAAGGGAGAATATGTGCATTCGCTAAACAAATTATCCAACCACATGGCTGGCTACTAGGAAAAGGGGACTGTCTAATCCAAAAGTAACTCAAGTAGTGTCTAAATGGGGTCGCAAAGGATGTGATCCAAGTAGAGTGCCCATAGGGAGAGGGGCCACTAAGGGCTTTATCCAAAACCCTAGAGAAGACTATATGCATAGGTATTCGGTGGCTAACTTAAGGCACATCTCACATCTGCCAAGTGTGGTGTATCCACCGGGTGAGTCACTATCAGCATAGCGAACATCAACCAACCTAAGGTGCCCGTTGGTTTGCAATAATCAGCATAGGAAGAAAGTTCTGAGACTCACATCCTCTATAACAGAACTGATTATCGGGATAATCTGTCTTTGGCTCGATAAGTGTTATTTGACTTAGGATGACTACTAACTAAATGCCACTGGGGGACTTATATCAATTCAAAAGTAGTCAAAGAAAAGGGGCCTCAGTGGGACTTATCCTAAATCTCAAATATACTCGATCTAGTCAGTGCATGATGGTTAGTTCAAGAAGAAAGTGCGAGGACTCACATCTTCTTAAATAAAATCAACATGAGGTAGCTTACTGGATGCACAGTGAAGTCTACCAAACTAACAAGGAACTTGTTAGTTTACAATGATCAAGTCAAAGAGAAAGTGCAAGGACTCACATCATCCAGACAAGTGACCACTGGGGTGACTGATTAGCGAGGTAGTATATCAACCCGGCCTAGAGCAGCTAATGAGTGAGTACCACAAGGGGCTTGCTCCCATATCAAAGTAGCACAAGATAAAAGATATGTCTTTATTTTTTGTGTTTGTGTTAAAGGGAATAGGATGCCGCTTGGGTTATCTCACACAAAAAACACTTAGGGAATTTGATGAAATGGTGCCATGAATGGCAGTTGGGATTCTCATTAAGAAAGGATATCGCTTGGGTTTTCTTACACCTAACGTAGTTATGTTAATTGAGATAAGATACCTCTTGGGTTCTCTCACACCTATTCTAGTAGTGTTGGGATATTGTGTTTGATTATGTTCATATTGTGAAAGAGGGATAGGAGGCCACTTGGGTTCTCATACACTTATCCTAAACACGTCATGGAGGATTCGCAAGATAAGCAAACAATGCTTCGAAAGAAGAGAAGATTTTGATGAATTAGAATAAAATTTTGTTCTTTTAATGATAATTATTTTCAAACGTGTTTTATGGCTAATATTTCTTCAAATAGAGCCCATTAATTGGAAGCATCGGGTGTTTCCCTTTACAATCAATAAGTTGATAAGATCCCCCTTGGTAGGCCTTCTCTATGAAAAAAGGGCCTTCCTAAGTGGGTTCAAACTTGCCTCCCATCTTTTGACAGGAAATAATTGGTCTCCTTAGGACTAATATAAGTTCTCCTACTTGAAAAGCCCTAGGGCGAACCAGCTTGTTCTGAGCTTAAATTATTTTGGCCTTGTACAACTCGAGGTTCTCGCATGCCCGTAGGAATCCTCTTCTAAACTTTCGAGCTCTTCTAACTGCAACTTTGCATTATGCTCTGCAGTGATCTTGCTACCCAATGCTATACTTAGTGATGGGAGTTAGATTTTTAAAGGTAGAATGGTTTTGAACCCATACACTAAGGAGAATGGAGTAGATTGAGTTAGAGTTCTCTATGTGGTGTCGTATGCCCACAAGGCTTCAACCAACTGTTCATGCTACTGTCATTTATTATCATCAAGCATCTTCTTTAATATTTGGATGAGAGTTTTATTGAATGCTTCTGCTAGGCCATTTGCTCTAGAGTAGCAGATGGTGGAGTATCTCCAATCTATACTGTGTCTTCTGGCAAATCTATTGATCTTGGTGCTTTTGGATGCAGTACCATTATCAAATATAATTTGTCGAGGCACCTCGAACCTATATATGATATGGTTCCTGAAAAACTAAAGCACATGCTGAGCTATGACCTCTCTGAGTGGGATTGCCTCCGCCTACTTGGAAAAGTAGCCGGTGGCAGCTAGAACAAACCGATGACCCTTGGAAAAAGGAGGATCGATAGGACCGACAATGTCGGTACCCCAACACTAAAATTGCCATAGGCCAATGTAGGATGTAGAATGTTGGGTGGTTGATGTAGCACCACATCATGTACCTTACACTGATGGTATCTTCTAGATACATCCATGCAATCTGTAATCATTGAAGGCCATTAGTACTAGTCTCTTGATGTTTGCTTTCATCTTCAGACTAGATTGATGTGCTTCACATAGACCTGAATGTACCTCAGTTACCATCTTACGAGCTTCATGTTTGTACAAATAGCAGAACCACATTTGATCGAAAGATCGTCGATACAAGGTGTCATCCATGAGAGCATAGGGGAGAGCTCTCTGTTTCACTTGATGGACCTATGACTTCTCTTGAGGTAGTTTTATGGTGTTCAAGTAATCTATGAACAGTTTTCTCCAATCTAGCTCATCGTCCTTATTGGCAACGACAACCTCTCCTTCAAGAGAAAGTCTCTCGATGAGTTCAGCATCAATAAGGGATAGGACATGTCTATTTTGGACCCTTATTGGAATGAACTCATCTTTCGAATATGCCAATTCTTTGGCAAGTTTGGCCAATGCATCTGCTACTGCATTCTCTGCTCGGGGAACCTTGTAGATGGTGACTTCAGGTATTTAGGCCAACAGCTTCATGGTATACTCATGGTAATGATAAAGCTTAGGTTTTAGAACCTTGTAGGACCCAACAATCTGGTTGATGACCAACTGAGACTCCCCGTAGATGTTGATGCTCTTGACTCACAGTGTAATGACTAACTCTAGACCGAAAATCAAAGCCTCATACTTAGCTTCATTGTTGGTGCAAGGATTGGAGAGATAGTATGAGAATCTCATCACATCAGCCGGAGTTAAGAGAACTATCTTATCCTGCTTTCTGAAGAGTAGATCATGGTGCTTCCCCTTTATGATAGGGAGACACACCATAAAAATACATCTCCCATTGATGGTTGTTGATCTATCCTAAGTTCATGATTTGTTCATCAGGGAGATCATCACTAAGTGGGGAGTCAGCAAGTAGTGGGTATGTTGCTAAAAAATCTACTAGTGCTTGTCCTTTCACCAGAAAGAGGGGTATAAATGTCATATCAAACTGTGAGAGAATCATGGACCAATGAGTCAAACATCCGAATAGTGTTGGCCGTGTCATGAGATACTATAATGGATTGGTTCTAGAAATCAAGTTCACCTTATGAGAAAGCATATATTGCCATAGCTTTTGGGATGTGAAGATTAAAGCTAGGCAATATTTCTCAATAGGTGGGTAGTTTGCTTCAACAGGGATTTGACAATGGTTGAGGTAGTATAGAGCACTTCCTTTCCTTCATCATTGGCTTGGGCCAATAAAGCACCGAGGGAGTCATCCAATGCAGCAGTGTAGATAATGAGTGGCCTACCCAAGATAGGGGCTGCTAGAACAAGCGGCTTCACTAAATACCGCTTGATATCTTTGAAGGCATGCTGACACTTACCATCCCATCTGAACTTAGTGTCCTTTTTGATAAGTGCTGAAAATGGCTTGCATCTTTTTGATAGGTTGGAGATAAAGCATCTTTGATACACCAACCTCTCTTGGAAAGATCTGAGTTGAGTTAAACTTTTGTGAGGTGTCAATTCTAAGATAGCTTTGAGCTTTTTTGGATATATTTCTATTCCTCGGTGTCAGACAACAAACCCAAGGAATTTCCCTGAAGCTACTCTGAATGCAAACTTCAGGGGATTCATTTTGAGGTCATATTGTCTTAACCATTTAAAAACTACTCTCAAGTCAGAGAGGTGGTCTTCTTTTTCTTTGCTTTTGACTACTAGATCATCATAGCACTCAACCTAATGATGGATGAGTTCATAGAACATCTGAGTCATGGCCCATTGGTATGTAGCACCAGCATTTTTAAGGCTAAAAGGCATGACCTTATAACAATAGATTTCGATCGGGGTTCAAAAAGTAGTGTTTCTTTCATCCCCCGGCCATCTTGATTTAGTTGTAGCCAAATGACCCATCCATAAAGGAGAATACTGCATGAGATGAGGTGACGTCCACCATTAATTTTGGTATAGGAAGAGGAAACTCAATCTTAGGACATGCCTTATTTAAGTCCCTGAAATTGATGCATATGTGAATTTGGCCATTTTTCTTCTTAATTGGTACGACACTGGATAACTAGGTAGGGTATTTTGCTTCACGGATGAAACCAATAATGATCAGTATCTTGACTTCAAAAATGACCTGTTATGGATGTGGGGTCTATTACTAGTTTATGGACTATTACGTCAAGAGATAATCCGGGCATCTCTTCATAGCTCCATGCAAAGCAGTCCTTAAACTCAATCAATAGCCTAACTAAGTCATTGGTTTCTTCTTCATTCAACTACCAACTTATGTATGTGGGGAATGAATTTTCTTCTATCCTGAGATTGATTTCTTTAAGCTTGTCAAGTATTGAATGAATCTCCTCTTCAAATTATGGTGGTGTATCTTTGATTTGGAGATCAACTGGATCGTCTGAAGTTTCTAAACACAGCCTCATAAGAGCTAGTGTGGTGTGAAAAGAACCCATCAGACTCCAGATAATTAGTGACAACTAAGCAGTAATTGTCATCATCGACTAGAACCACTGTACCTAATCCTAGTCCTGATATTGATTATGCATCCATGCCTCTGTTGTTCCATAACTTCTCGAAGTACTCTGACCTGTGCTTAGAATATGTATAAGGAATCAAACCCTCTTTTCCAAGATTAAGAACACAAGGCAAGTAATCAAATGACAATTACATTAATTCATTATTTGAATGATCCTCTAGTCCTACATCAGTTTCTGGACTTAAGGATGATGATCCCAATAGGAATCTCTTCAGTTTGACATCTCTGGAAGATTGATGGGCTTTCTTAACTACTAAACATTCTACTTTTTGAGAGGAAAGTGAGGTTAGAGCTAAGGTTCCTAACTACTGCCTGATAGTTTCACATAAAATTGATTCGAATACATTCATGCTTTGTTTGGAGGCCCAGTCTTCATCACTATTTAGCTCTAGTGTCACCTCTAATAAAACTTGGTAAGAGGGATTGGCTGGAATGCCAATCATATTAGACTCGTCCTCCGAACTGGATTCCAAGTCTATGTGAATAGTAGGGGTACTCCTGTGAACTGGAACATAACCCCTATTGGCTGGTGGCCCACCAGGGGTCTTCCACTTCTGAAACTACCTCTATGTCTGCCTTTGCCTCTGCCTAGTGGAGGTTGAACCATCCTACCCACATGTTCATATGATGGAATGAATTGTGGGTGGAATGTGATATGCGGCTCTACTTCTTCCTCGATTTCCTTTTCTCGTTCACTTGGATTTTCATTTTTCTTTTCTTTTTCTTATTCTTTTTTTTTCTTCTACTTTTTTTTCTACATTTGAATTTTGACCAAGTTCATGAGAAAATGTATTTTGAGGAAGATAGTGGGCCGCATCCTCATATATCTCAGCCTCTTTGACTAAAAATGTCTTTTCATCACCTTTGACATAATGTTTAATCTCATCCTTCCTAAACTTGATGCACTGATAGAGGGAGAATGGAATCATCTTATTTTGATGTATGCAAGGTCTATCGAGTAAAGCGGTGAACAAAGTATTCAAATCAATGATATAGAACTTGGCTTCAGCTTCCATTCACCATTCTCCAAAGGTAATATTATAGAACCTAAAGTCCTCTTGCCTTGTTCATTGAATCTTCTCAACATCATATGATCTCTTTGGAGTATGGAGATGTTGATCCTCAAATAGGTAAGGGTCTTTAAACTCATAATGTTCACCAATGCACTTAGATCTACAAGAACCCTGGAAAGTTTAAATCTTCCCATGTCCACTATAATGTAGAGGGGACAGTTGTGCTCCATGTTCCCCAGAAGAAGGTCTTCATCTGTGAAAGTGACTCCTTGGGCTTCTCTGGAATAATATGCCTCCTCTCTAATAGCGATCATCTGAGCTAAGCATATCTCTGGATCAAGGAGAGCCTTGATTAATGATTCCCTCATCTCTTTGGATAAGACAAGGGCATCATATATGCTTAACTTAGATGAAAACTTCCTTAAGTGAGAGAGGACATTGTAGTCCACCTTGGGTTGATCCTCCATAATCATATCCAATAGTGGAGTATCTTGTGGAGGGGTTTCTCGATCATCTGAACCAATGACTTGTTTCCCCTTATCTTTAGGTGTTGTCCTAAGAGGTAGAACCTTGCCACTATGGAGGTTGACTTCGGTGATCTCTTGTGACAGGTTAGTGGAAGATTCTACCTACTGGTTAGGTTCACCTATAACTTTACCTATGGGACCCTCAGAATCGAATGATTCCAAATCTATCTCAAGAGGTGAACTTATAGTATTCTGAGAGGGAATGTCTAACTCTGAATCAAAAAGAGGAATATCAGAGTTGTTATAATTATTGTTTATACTTAGAGAGTTTTTAACAAGATTAGAATTAGACAACCATCAGAAGTGACACAAATGTAATTCAAACTAGCTTTATTCCTTGATTTCTTGGATTTTGAAGGAGGTACATAGTAGAAATCTAGTAAAGTAAGTGGGGTGAGGGATTTGATGCCCTCATCTACTGATATAAGATGTCTACTATAGGAAGAACTAGTTGAAGTAGAGGTGCTCACTAATGTAGTAGAATCGCAATGGACTGGTCTGGGTCATTATGCTATGGGTATCCCGGCTAGCATAGGCCGCTGCTCCTCTATCCTTCCCCAAGTTATCATGGACAACTTGCAAATCTTCCTTGATGTTGGAGGTTCGAGCTGCCTCAGGCATTTGCAAGAAAATTTTCTTGAATTTGGACATAATATTCTTAGAGGTTCGGGATAAGGAGATATCCCAACCTTCTTTGGTTTTGGAAGGATCGCAAGTATCCCCAAGGATTACTTTAATGGAACTGGATGGTTGTTCCATAAGGTATTCCTTCAGGATAACTATGGTACCTATCTTGAAGCTATGTTCAATCGAGTCCTTGAATATAAAGCAATCCTCCAAAATGTGACCTAGCATGCGGTGGTAGGGGCAAAAGTTAGGATCATTGCTTTTTCCCACTTCCTCCATCCTTTTAGGTTCAGGTAGCTAAAAATTAGGTTTCTTTAAAAGATTCTTAAAGATTTTCCTGATTACCTCCCTCTTAAATGAATATGGTTTATTTATTTTATCCATAAGAGTAGGTAGACTGTAGCTACCTTGCGGCAGGTATGTGTACCGTGGCTACTGTGGAAATAGTTGAAGAGCAGGTGGCGAAGGCCATGGAGGTTATTGTGGCAGCCAGTAGGATGGCCTCGGTGGTGGTAGAGGAGGTGGAAGTGATGGCTATGGAGCTCAAGGTTGCTCATACTGCTCTCTGGTTGGTTACTTCCCCTTGACTACTACTATCACTGCCCCTGGCTTCTTCTCATAAGCTTTCTGTGGCTTTGGATTTGTTGATTGATCTGGAAAAGGCAACTGTTTAGCTTCTCCTTGTAAGCTAGTTGCCTTATTGATTAGCTTATCAAATGTTTTTATGGTAAAACCTTTGAGCATGAAGGCGACTGGGCCATGAATATTCTTCAATAAAATTTCAATGGCATGTTATTTAGACAGATGCAGTTCGCATTTCATACTCAAATTATGCCATCTGAGAATATAATCAATGAGGGACTCACTAGGGTGTTATTGAGCCACAATGAGATTGCTTACAGTCACCCTTTGCTGAGCTCCAACAAATCGATTAATGAAGAGTTGCTCCAACTCAGCAAAATTCTTCACTAAACTATTGGGAACTTCAGCATGCTAATTGAAGGCTATGCTTGCTAAGCTTCTAACAAAAAGTTTGAAGAGTAAAACATCATTTCCATCAGCATTGCAATAGTTGGCTTCTCTCACTTATTGCTCAACCATGGTTTTAATGTTCTTTTTCTTATATGGGGGTACTATCCACTACCTTTTTATAAAAGTTGGCATTACCTTGCTCTACTAGAGGTGAAGTCTTGGCTGGATCCAAGACATGCAATAACTTAGGCTGACTAGTCTTTTCTATAGTAGGATGCACTGTCAGGGCTTGGTTCTGAAGTGCCAAAATTGCAACTAACAAGTCTTCAAGCTTCTTCCCCATCCTATCTATTTGTTCATCTTTTTGCTTTAATTATTGAAGGAGGTGTTGGGTCGAGTAGGTTGTGCTTTCCTGCTTGGCCGTAGCACATTTCAATGTCTACTGATCATGAAGGACAGAACTGCTGGTGTCTACCATGTGTACCCCCATTGAATACTCTAATAGGTCATCTTCGTTAGGATCAAAATTTACTTCTCATCCTCTAAATCAGACCAGGCATATCCTAAGATCTTTTACTTCTCCACTAGATACTGAGCTATAATGTCATTTAGGGATCAGTCCAACTGAACAGGTATAAAAGATTGGGGTTGATCGGTAGTATGATCACCGTCATGAAGAGATAGGCATCTAACCTCCCCTACTGTTAGAGAGCAAACCCTATGAGGGCTATGCTCACTAGAAGATAGATGCTTCTAGCTATCACTAGATATGGGTGGAGTGGTACTCCTAGGAGGATCTATGGTCATAGGGGCAACTGAACTGTCTCCTCCTCCCTCAATAGTTGCCATCTCAATAGCCTTTTGCGATGGTGGTGGTGATGGAAGGACTACTATGCTCCATGGTCACCATTCATTCTTTACTATAACTGGGTTAGAAGGTTAAGCAGAAGATCTCGGCCTCGCCATAGTCAGTAGTGTAGATGGGATGGGATCTCTTGGTCATAGTCAGATCACCATTGGTGTTCTCTTCTCCCCTGATGTAGCCTTCATCAACTTTGCTGAAATAATAGATGCTGGAACATGAAAAGGAGATGGTGGGTGCGGAGTAGAGAGGTGTGGTGGAGGCACCACCGACTCTCTCTGGGTACGAGCTCCTCTCCTATGGTGTAATACCCTATAGTAAGATGCTATCGATATGATCAACGTGGGTAGCACGCCGATTTGAAAAGTTGAAAAGGATTGAGCCTAATTGTACCCGCTCCGCTCCGGCTATTAATATGCACATGTGTGCCTCTCTCTTCGCCTAATATGCCAACACTATTAAGAATGATAGAATGAAAATCAAACTAAGCCTCAGACTTTGATCATCTATAAGCTCCGCCTACTCGGCATAAAATTGATCTTAGCTGGTGTACAACCTCCTCCTCTAACTAATAGGAGCCTGAAACTGTACTGCTGGCGGAGGTGAAGCTGAAATCCTCTTGACATCCTCTCTATCAAATTTAGAGAGAGGGTGGAACTTGTTTTCTGTAACCAGTGGGGAAACCATCCTAGGCAACTCCTCTACTGCAGCCTGGGAAATTTCCTCCAACTTTCTAGCTATGTGGGTCTGATATCGTTTAATCATGCGGTTCTTATTTCAGCACTGAGTCTTAGTAGGTTAAGCAGTATGGGAACTAGACCCAATCACAAAGGCAGAGGATACAATCCCTAGAATCAGGGGAACCTTCCCCTTAGAGGGAGCCAATGAGTGGGTGCTAGCCTACACTAGGGCAACAAGGGGAACAACTGGGCACACTAATGTAATGCTACCGCTGGGAACAACCACGCCCTTCCGTCGAAGGGAATCTCAATGGGTAACTCAACTGGATGACGCTTCTACCACCACGCCCTAACTATCATGAGGGTGGTCCTCTCACATGTGATCCTAGCCCCCTCAAAGCCTCGGCCAAAGTGGATGAGGTGGGAGAAGTCAAACTATGGGAGGCTGGTCCGATCCAAGACCAAGTCCATCTTGAAAGGAAATGTAATGACATACTTTTGTGCTGCCATTGAATTGAACTGACTGAACTAAAATTGACTGAAAACTGATTGAAAGTCTGCAATTTTGAAAAATAAGTTTGAATTAGATTTTTTCTTTCTTTATTTTTAGAGTTTTGATTTAAAATTTGAACCCACACTCAACAACTTGAATGTGTTAAGTGGGGCTCAAATGAATTTAGAAGAGAGATTTTGAGATTGATTGGAAAGGGGATTTTTGAATGTAGAATCCATTTTCAACAAATTTGTGTATGTTGAAAATGAGTTCAAATATTTTTCGAGAGATTGATGCTTCCATAGGTTCACATTTAAATTTGATTTTTGATTGTTTGGGGACCCTTTATTTAACATATTTGAGTATGTTAAAGTAAAGGGACAATTGATTTTGTTTTGATTTGTGATTTTGAATTTACTCACTTAGGAAATTTGGGTATGCTAGGTAAGGTGTTTGAAAATAATTTCTTCTTTTGTTTGCTTATTTGTGAATCATGTGTGAATTTGAAATTGGAATTCTCATTTAGCAAATTTGGGTATGCTAAATGAAGAATTGGAATGTGTTTTGTTTTTGAAGATTTTTTAAGAATAGGATTCTTAGCAAATTTAGGTATGCTAAGAAAATCCAAATGTGTTTTGTTTTTATGATTTTTGGAAAGAGGATTCTTAGCAAATTTAGGTATGTTAAGGAAATCCAAATGTGCTTTATTTTGTTGATTTTTGAAAGAGAGGATTCTTACCAAATTTAGGTATGCTAAAGGAATCCAAATGTTATTTTGATTTTTTATTTTGATTTTGATTTTTGAAAAAGAGGATCTTCACTTAGCAAATTTGGGTGTGCTAAATGAAAGATCCAAATGTTATTTTTGATTTTTGATTTTGATTTTGATTTTTCAAAAAGATGATCTTTACTTAGCAAATTTGGGTATGCTAAATGAAAGACCCAAATGTTTTTTTTTATTATTATTATTTTGATTTTTGAAAAAGAGGATCTTCATTTAGCAAATTTGGGTATGCTAAATAAAAGATCCAAATGTTATTTCAGTTTGGAAAAAGATGATTGTTAATTTTGATTTTTGAAAAGTTGTTTGTTAATTTAATTTTTCAAAATGTGTTTGTTGATTTGATTTTTTTTGAAAATATGATTGTTGATTTCATTTTGAAAATGAAATCTTCATTCAATAAATTGAATGAAGATGTTTATTTGTGCTTTTTAAAAATATGATTGTTGCTTTTATTTTTTTGAAATGAATTATTCATTCAAAAAATTGAATGAAGATGTTCATTTATGCTTTTTTGAAAATATGATTTTGGATTTTATTTTTTAAAAGGGATGAATGTTGAATTTTTTTTTTTTTTGAAAATGAAATCTTCATTCAACAAATTAGATGAAGATGTTCATTCGTGATTTTTAAAAATATAATTTTGGATTTTATTTTGAAATGATCCTACAAATAATAATCATGAAGATTATTAGATGAGGGTGATTTATAAAAATTTTTTGTGCCAACATTTTATTATGTGCATTTTGAAAAAGTGATTTTTAGAAATTGATATTTTTGTAAAGCATTTATTTTTCTCCATTTTTGGAATGAACCTTTCCTTACCATAAAAATGGTAAGAAGGAAGTATTTAGTTATTTCTTTTTATTAAATTTTTTACTTTCGCCTATTGGGGAAACCCATCAGTGGTTTTAAGACCTACACGGAGTGAGGTCCTAAAACCTAAAGGATATTGGCTAGCTTAGCTTAAGAATGAAATAAACTAAGTTCCAACAGAAAAGAAAGATAGTCTCGAATTCATATAAAATACAAATCCACTATCGATACTTAGAGACACTGATCATTTACCAAAGATGGAGAGACGAACCATCCCCAGCAGAGTCGCTAGAAAAATCTATGGAAAAATTTATTGATTCTTCATCTAATCTTTCTAAAAAAAGAAATAAATGACGAACCAAAAATATATTTCAAACACTTCTTGTGTTGGACACCACACAGATCCGCAGATGTTCTTATTAGGGTGATCGGGTATGGCATTGAGAAATGATGTGCTATCTCGAGAGATAAAAGTCACCATCCTTCAAATGGACATAATCACCTTAATAAGGACTCCTAAGGACTATGTGTCTTCGGATGTACCAGAGATTCTTCCCCTACTTTACATGGAAAATTAAAGCAAGGTTTATTTTAAATTGGGTTTATTAAGTTCCCTATGGAGGCAAGCCCCCATAGTTAATTACGTCCTAAGGAATTTGATTATTTAGAAATACTCTCGACTAAAGTAAATGATTATTATTTCCAAATATTTCAAAGATAAGGCTATCAATCAATTAGTATTTTTAGAAGATCAAGTGAGATTGATCAAGAGGAGGAAGTTATTATCAAAACTAAAGGAAGATAAGTAGGTGATGCTTATGATACTATGAAACCTAGTAAGCATCCCAAACTATCCTATGGTTGGGCTTTAAATTTTTAAAATTGAAGTGATTTATTTATTTGAGTTAAATTTTTTATTAGAAATCTAGGGCTTACAATTCCACAACATAAGATCATGGAAATGCCTAAGAGGTGAGGATTTATGCTCGTAGCCTGTAAAAGGAAGTAGCAACCTCTGAACCTAAATCTAGGGAGCTTTGGTGAGGGTTGAAGTACTACCTAAATCTAAGGAAAAAATGGGCATTCGGTTTACCTCCACAAGAGAGGATAAACCACCCAACTGTTTGGACTTACAACTGCCTAGGGGTGGTTGCCAACTAACACCTCCTACAATTTTTAATACATGTTGGCAAGTTATATGCTTTTGTAAGATAGCTAAGTTTTTATTTATTTATAAAGAGACTAAGTCCTTAAACACACTCCCTAAGAGACTAGATCATGTAGGGCATGATTAATGACTTAAATCTAATGCAAATTTTTTTTATGTTTTATTTTCATTTTTTGGACAATTCATTTGACACAGGCTATGGGATTCATATGCCTAATACATGAGAAATTGAAATATAGGCCAAAATTAGTAAGAAATGAGGTGTGTTTCCACCATGGCTCTCAAAGGTCAAGTTGAGTTCTCTGTCAAAGGTGGAAGTGCTCCATAACAAGAGTGAAATAAGATGCTTTTTATGCATGATGTGAAAACATAAAACATCCAGCTAAGGGGTTGTTAAATGTTTTATCTTATTTTGTAACCTAGACTTTAGGTGAGGTTATGAGTTATTTATTTTTAATTTGAATTGATTAGTTAGATAGAAAATTTATTTTTCCTAAGAGTCTAATCATCATCCAGTCCATATATCAAAGCAAGAAAGAAACTTGGAAAACATGCCATCTTAATGCATAAGCTAAATAAACATCGAACAATTTATAAAGCTAGCATAAAATAATAAGAGGCCATTTGTGGTCAGGCTCCACCATACAAACTTGAAAATAAATTGGGTTGTCTAGCTCTACCCTTATACAACCCGGACTACAAATAAATTAACTACAATTAAGAAGGAATTCATGTTATGGGGGTCTTCATTCTTCATTCATCATTTCTTTTTTCTTCTTTTTTTCTTTCTTCTTTATTCTTTTGGTTGGTTGGAATGTAGTTGCTACAAAGGGTTCACATAGTATATAAGACATAGTTCATCCTAATCCCCCATAACAATCATTCTAAATCCTAATTGCAAAATTACATGAAAATGAGAAAAAGTAAATCTAACTAAAACCTGCAAAAATAGAGATTAGCTAAAAAAACCATACAATCCCAAGCATGTATATGAATAAATTGGACTTAGCACCACACACATGGGTACCAAGTCCATTTGGCCTATTTTTGATTATGCTTAGGAGTACAAGCAACCTAGACAGCAAAAAATATTTATACTTTTATTACAACGCCCCTTAAGCACAATCCCCTACAGAAGAGAATGATTAGAATAAGAATGTCATACCATTCAGTCTACATATACACCCTAACATCCAGACCAAAACATTATATCATAAAATAAAATCAGGCATCAAACCATGCACCGCCCTAACATATGACTAGAAATGGTGACTTAGCCCAATGTGTGTGCCATTGAAGGCTTGTGTGGTATGTCTTAGCTATGCTTTAAGGTTAGAGTTTTCTAAGTATGAAGGGTTCAACTTAGAGGGTGGTTTCATTTAAGTGATTTAGTTCATTTAGTTCAGTCTTATTTCATGATTTGATTAGGTTTGAATGAACCTATAATTAATTACTAAGTATTGTAAAGAGAGGAAAAGAGAAGAGGACTCCTCTTTCCTCCCTACCTTAAGTAATTTCTAAAGTAGATTCATTATTAATTTTTGTTTAGTGAATGTTTTGTTATGTGTTTTAATTAATCTTAAATTTAGATTTTCCCTAAACAAACCTATTAAAAGAGAAAGAAATTTTAAGATTAAGTAAAGTAAATTATTATCACAAAACACACAATATTTTATTTCTTTCCAGCATGTGTAACGTGCACATGGATGAATCGTAAGCATATCTATACATGCAAGTGGAAATGTTAGCACCCCTTAATGATGAATTCTAAGAGCATTTGTTTAAGAAAATTTTGGAATGTTTTATGTATGCATGTTTTTGTTGAGTAGAAAAGAAAGAGATTCTTTTATCCATTATTCATATGCACATTTACATGTATGAAAGACATAAGTGAGTACATTACCATTATTTTCTATACCAGGGGTGTAAGGTACAAGACCTACTTGGGGATACTTAAAGCCTTGCAACCCCAGGATGTTTAGACTAATATACCACTTTTCTTAAATATAGGTGCTTATACAAAAGAAATAAAAGGAAAAAGAGTCATGCAAAATGTTTATGTTTGTTTGATTTGTTGGTTGTTTAATTTACATGTGAAAATGTGAAGATCCTTCTTAAATTATAACATAGGAATGAATAGGAATGGATTTAATCAAGTGTTATGTTCTTTTCAAATGAACTATACACTCTGTAAATCCTTTTCAAAACTATGTTAAAAAAGAAGAGAAGGAAAGTCACATAATCCACATCTTGTATTATACTCACATGAAAGCTCATGAATAATTATAAGTAGCATACCTTTCATTTGTAATGTTTGATTTATATGTTTTGAAAATAATTTTGGATTTAGTAGTGATAATAGCCATTCATATTCTTACTTTAGCCAAATATGCAATTTGACATCAAGGAAACATTTCATTTTAATTTGATTTTTGAAAAGACATGAATGCATAATTTTCATATACACATTTAGCATACTAGAAAAGAAACAAAGTGATGCAAGCATATAATTTCATTCACCTTAATTAATTCATAAAGATAATCCTATGGAATAAGATTATTTAAAGTGAATCAAAATTGATTAGAGAAATTTTTAGTTTTATTTTGAGTTTGATTTGACTTAAGAAATGTGAAAAGGTTTTCTGGTCCTAACCCATCTCCCACATGTGTGCATTATTTTAGTTTAATTTCTAGAACCATTAAGTTGATTTTATGTTTTGTTTAGGTTAAAGTGTAAATTAAGTTCATTAATTACCCCTTACCTACGCCTCCTTAACAAAATTATTCAAACAATTGTGAGACAACATATGAAATGCAACAACATTACATTTAAATCAGCAATGCACCCTAAGAAAGAAAGGGCCTAATGCAATTGGCTTATAATTGATGATTAATTAAGCTAAGGGATTTAATTAAGTATTTTCATAACCCCTCCCACACATGTAGGTTGGATTTGATTTCCTTATGCTTACTTAGGTTATTGAACACCTAAGTATCTACCCAACAAAGTATTGATTAAGTTTAGATTGATTTGAAAATTTGATTAAGTTAATTAAGAAGGTTATTAGTAGATTAACCCTTAATTAGGTTTGGATTAAGGAAGAAAGGGGGGGTCTAGGGAATAGCTTAAGGAAAATATCCCAAAATTATTTCATAAATCCCTTAATCCCTTAAACATTGTTTAATTATCTTAATTAAATGATTAAGCCATTATTCACATGCTTAATTATCCTTAATTATATTAAGTGAGTGATTATAGATTCATTAATTGATTTCCCTAATTAACCCATTAATTAATTCCAAGAAAATTAGGGGAGGCATAGGTCATCCCCTAAAACATGCCTAAGAGTTTGAAATTAATTAATGAAGTCATTAGGGAGACATTAGGGTTATTAATATTTTAAATAAATCCAAATTAAGGAAAACCCACTATTCAAAATTAATTAGAAATAATTTTATATTATTCCTCACTGAATTATCTTTAAAATGCATTTGAGTTTGTATTTTTTTTATTTTTCTACATTTAGTTATGTAATTTTAAAGTTTCTATGATTATTACATAATTAAATCACTAATTATATAACTAATCCCGTCGGTGCCACGTGGACTGCTGATGTGGCGTGTGCTTTCCATGTGGCATGATGGGATTCATTATTTAAGTTGTCACATCAGCTACATAGTCAGCCAGCAGCACTACGTGCTTTCCCTTGGAACATCAGATCAAAGATTGGATGAACAAGATCAAACCCAAGGTATTAAAGGGATTAATCATGGGATCTCACATGTTTTAATCAGGACCGTCCATCCAAAACATGTGGGATGGATGGTCCATGATTTATCCCTGCCCTCGCCTATGGGAGATGACCACTGTCCATCCTTTAGGGCTTGATCTGAGCTTACTTGAGCTCATGTTGAGTGGGGATTGATCACACACCATCTAAAGGTAAGAAGGAAGACATCCAACAACAAATTGATTGAGATCACACTTTCCTTCACAAAGGACCAAAGAAATCTACACCTAAGCTAGGTTTTGATGCATACCTTGCCAGAGGCTATCACTGGCACTCCCATCCATCGAGGTAGCTTCGTCTAGTGGAGATGAAGCCCTGTTGAAAGTTTGAGGTGGAGTGGATCTCCCTATTGACCAAAGTGAGCTTCAAGTGCCTGCAGCTTGGATTTAGACCTCTCTTCCTATGGTTTGAACACTTGGGAAACAACTTGGGTAAGCTCAATTGGGTCCTTTGATGGTGCTTGCAAGAGGAATTGGACTGAAGTTGGGTATTGAGTAAGTTGGAACTTCTTGCTACCTCCCATGTTTTTGATTTTGGAAAATCAAGAAATGGGTAAATGCAAAGATCTTGGGGATGCTTGGAGAAGCTTGGGAATGCTTGCTCTAGGTTCCTAAGGTTCAATCGAGTGTGAATCCAAGGAATTTAAGTGAAATTTGGGGGAGTATATCTCCCCCTAGAAGGATCGAATGGTCGAGCTTGTCTTTGACATTTTGATCAAATTGATCAGGTTGATCAGGTTGATTGAGTTTGTTAGGTTGTTTTGGGTTCCATGTGATTCAGTTTGGCCAGAGGAGTGGAGTAGTGAAGTTTTCATGTGCTCATTTGAGTGGAGTGATCCAATGTGGAGAATTTCTTATTGGGTGGTCAATTTTGGCCTTGGGCTGGGTTTGGCTAACCCAAACCCATTGGGTCATGTGCCTCACACTCATTAGGGTCCACTAAGAGAGTGCCAAGTGGCCATGAAAAAGATATGACCAAATTCCAAGTAAAATTGGCCATAGATTACCCCTTGACCTAAGGGTAAAATGGTTATTTGGCCTTGATTTCAATTTAAGCAGATTTGGAATAGTTTGAAACTAGGTTGGTCCAAATTTTAAGGAATTTGGAGTAATTTGATATCATTTGGTTCATGTTGACCCATTTACATCAAAATGGGTCAACTTGGGTCAAGTTGACCAATTGGTCAAATTGGATCAAATCAAGGGTTGGGTCAAGTTCATATGACCATTTGAAATGTTTGGTATCATTGGTTTGATTCATTTTGGTTTTGGTTCATTTGATTTCATTTAAGTCAAATGGGTCAAGTTGACCAATATGACCCATTTGACCCAATTGGGTTAGGTCATGGGTTGGTTTAGGTTTGGCTGGTCTTTTGAAATATTTTGCAAGATTTGGTTTCAATCAATTTTTATTTGGTTTGATTTTGGATTGATTTGACCTTTTAGGTCAAGTCGGGTTTATGGTCAATTGGGCTAGGTTGGGTCTAGTTGGTCAATTGAGGCTTTAGTCAAGTTCAACAAGTGATTTGGAATGAACTTGACCCATTGGTTGCAATCAATTTGGCTTAGATCAAGATTTCATACATTTTGAATTTTAGGTCAAATTGGGTCAACATGGATCAAGTGGCCAATTAGGATAGGTTAGGCTCAAATTATGACTCGTTTAAGTTCAAACATAGACCATGAATTGGTTTTGATCATTGGTTTCAATCAATTTGGCCTATGGTGGATTTTGGCTAGTTTAGGTTTCATTTTGGCTAAGTGTTGACTTGGTCAACCCTTAGGATTGACTTGGTTTGACCCAATTTGAGTGATGATCATCTTATGATGATTGTTGCTCATAATGTGAGGCTTAGACGGGCATAGTTGAATCCAATTTGGGTTGGATTAGAATTTGGCTCAAAAAGGTACTTTAGGTCACTTTGGGTCAAGTGAGCCTAAAGGGGTCAACTGACTTGATCAAGGCTTGAATCAAATTTGGTTAAACTGACATATAAACTTATGATTGAAATATAAATCCATTTATAAGTGATTTGAAGTCAAATGGGTTTTGATTTATTTGACAATTTTAAGTTCAAAGGGTGAACATGAGTGTGGTTTGGGTTTGATTTTTGGAATTTAGTTTTAGTTTGATGATTGAAGTTTGTGTTTATATTTTGTTTCATGATTGAAGGTTTGATTGAATCATGAAGAAAAATCAAGGGTTTGGCTTGATTTGAGTTTGATTTGAGCAACTTCAAGAATTTGACTTAAAAGGCTTAGGTTGAATTTTGGTTGAATTTGGATTTGAGTTTTGAATTTAATTTTGGATATTTGAATTTATATTTCATTTATATTTATGAATATAAATGAGAATATAAATGGGTTATGAGAAAATCTCTTGAATTTTATTTGATTTGAGCTAAGTCCATAAGATGAAATCAAAGTGACTTAGGAAGGATTTTTAAATTTAGAATTCAATCATCGGTTTCAATCATTTGGAATTGATTCATGATTTGAGAAAATCCATTGGAATTGATTTAAGGTTTGAGAAAATCAATTAAGTTAGAATTGATTTGAGTTTGAAGTTAATTTGAGTTTGAAGTGGATTTGAAAAAATCAATTAAGTTTGGAATTGAATTGAATTTTGAAATTGATCAATTAAGTTGGAATTGATTTGAAATTTGATTTGGAATTGATTTGGAGTTTGACTTGAAAGAAGGAAGTGAGGATTTGGTTCAACCTATAGGGTAGAAAAGTTTTCCTATCACCCCTAAGGCATGACCTATTCCTATGACTAACTCTTCTAAGTAGTTAGGGTTAGATTGAGTGTTCACCTAATCACTAGATGTGTCTTAAGACTAAGGAACTCTTAGTGTCTAAGAGGAGTCCTATGTCTAAGATGGAGAGGTTGAGAACTCATTCTAAAAATGAGATCAACACCTATCTTTGAAATCTTTGGAGACAATAATTGCATACTTTAATCGAGAGTATTTCTAAGGAACTCATATTCCTTAGAATGTAATTAGCTATTGGGGCTTTCCCCCATTGAGAAATTTAGTGTAATTAGCTATTGGGGCTTGCCCCCATTGAGAAATTTAGAATCTAGTTTAAATAAACTTTACTTTATTCATCTATGTAAAGTAGGGGAAATCTTTGGAATATTCGAAGAATCATCATGCTTTAGGAGTCTTTATTAGGTGATTAGGTCCATTATAGGGTAGTGATTTCTATCTTTCGAGATAGTGCACCATTCCTTGCTATCCTACCCGATCACCTCAATAAGTGCACCCTCAGATCTGCGTGGTGTCTCCCATACACATAATAAAAAATAAACTCCACAATGGCAGATTTATAATGCAAATGATTATAAATTTCACACAAGTTCTTGGTCTAAAGGAAAGAAAATATATAAGTTTAGCATTTGTATTCAAGGAAATAGGCATTCAGATGATGAGATTGACTATTATGGAGTTTTACAATAAGTTATATAGGCAAGTACCTTGGATCAACTGAGAGGAATGTCATTATATTCAATTGTGATTGGTTTGATCCAATGCATAATAGAAGAATAAGAAATCATAAGTCATATGGGATCACTGAGGTAAGGTTGACATGAAAATATGGTAAATATGACCCATTTATCCTTGCAAATCAAGCAACTCAAGTGTATTACCGAAAGTATCCATGAATAGTAAGAGAGAAAATGGAATGGGTAGTGATAGTTAAAATCAAACCCACAGGAAGGGTGGAAGTTGATAACACCATTGAAGTTGCTCATTAAGAGGATGAGATGTCAGGTTTTGAACTTCTAATTGATGACGTAGAAAGCAGATGTGAGCTTGATTGATACTAATAATGATTATGGGAAGTTATTCAGTTAGAAGATGACAAAAATGAGGATAACGATGAAAATAATACTATAAAATCAATTTCTACCAATTTATCAAATTAAAAGAACTCAAACTTGCATTAAAGGTACTTAACACATTTTTTGTGCATGTCCACTTTTACATGTTTTTTATATATTGTACTTGCATATACATGTATACTACAATTAATTTTCTATACTTAGTTTTCTTTTCATGCTTCTTTCACTTAATTTTTGCATGCCCTTCCTATATATTGCACATTAAATGTGCAATTCTTATTATAATTGTATATTTTTTCTGTTATGCTCTTTAAGTAATTTTATTTATGATTGACCTAATTATTTTATTTTTTTATTTCTTATTGATGGCATCAGGTGGTGGTGATGATTCTCCATGATGCTCATTTATGAGCAATTTCAGGCTAAAGAAGAAGGTCATGAGTCGACCCACTATTCAGGCTACCACCACAGTCACTTCATCAAACTCCATTTTGATTTCACCACCTAAGAATTTTAGAGAAGCCGGTACACGTGCCTACCATGATACAGACCCATAGATTTCATAGATCCTAGGTTTCAACATACACATCTTCATTAGTCCAGTACTTTTATGCCCACTAAGCCTTAGATGACACACATTTTTATTGAGCTGAAGGGCGACACGTAAGTATTTTATTACAATTATACTTTTAGCATATTATGTTTTTAATATAAGTTATACTTTTTATGTTCAATCCATCTTGGGAAGCTATTCATAAAATCAGGGATATTATAAGGAGCAAGAACAATGCTCCATATGTATCATGGAAGAAGGTCCTAATTAAGGATTGGGATATGTGTTTTAGAGAGTTTGAGGTATTGCTTGAACTATTTATAAATATTTTAATGTATTAGTTGATCTTGAATCATTACTAATTAGCAATAATTTGTTTGATATTACAAAAAGATTTCAGCTGGTTGTTGGAACATAGTTAGAAGATCAGATGAAACTTTTAGTCTAGAGCGTGATATGTTTACAAACACAAGTCTGGGCGAAGACCTATTTGGATTGGAGAGGATGTGTGGGCTAACCTTTGTAGAGTATGGGCTTCCCCAAATTATGTTCGCAAGCGAGAGCAGGAGAAGCAAAAGTACGCTTTTGATTATGGATGCATGGACACCTCTCTACACACTAGGGGTTCAGTACCACAAACCAAGTATGCCGGAGGGTGGTAAGTCATTTTCTAGTTTTATTAATTAAACCTATAATTATGGATAATGAATTTCTTTATACTATTTCCATGCTAAAGTTCTTATCCGTGAGCTTACTTCTACTGAATTACATAGCATAACACATCAACATCATACTGACCAGTAGTGGGTCGATGTTCGTTCACAGAGAGCATACGTAAGTTAACATTAATTTTTTTTAAGTAGAGTTGAGTCAATATTCTATTATGGTTAAATAACATTCTAATTTCTTATAGGATGACTACATGCGGCCGAAGAATATTTCTAGTCAGGGATCCACTAGTGTAGGCAGTTCTAGTGAGCACTCAGAATATGATATATAGATGGAGGTTGTTGGGGGAAGAAGAAGGGATGGATTTATGGCTTGGGCTCACATAGAGTAGCATATGATGCACACCATTCATTCCCTAGAATGAGTAGTCAATCAATTGATGATATTCTTCAGAGACGGGCTATTGCAATGGTCAAGGAGATAAAATTCAGGATGACTACACAGATGGAGGCCTGGATGACTGAAATAGAGGAAAGAATGAAGAAGATGCATAGGGATAGCCTTAAAGGAAATGAGCTAGTTGTGGAGATGGATGAGGAGGAGGAGAAGGGTGATGATGAGATTGATGAGGAGTAGGCTTCATTTCAACTTTATTTGTATATGTAAATAGTTTGTTCTAATTTCCATATTTTAGATTTTCATTAATTTATTTTGAAACTAATAGTTCATTGTAATGGTTTTTAAAATACTACGTTATGGATAAATGCATGAGATTAGCTATTTGTTAGTCATACATTGATGATGACTGTATTATATAGATTAGTTATTTGTAAATCTTTTATAGGTGTAAAAAATTAGAGCATCACTGAAACTCTATTTTTTTTATTTTTATATAGATATTTGGCTAATTATCGATGAATTTTTACCTAAAAACCTTGATACAAGGCCTTGGAAAATGAACATCTACCAAAAATTTTCTAATTGAATAGTTTTCGGTGGTTTTACATTGGACTATTTTCGCAAAAAAATTTTGATGACCAGGTCCACTGGTACAATCGCTGAAAATAAATCAATTAAAAATTTTTTGGCGATTTGTTGTTTATGTGATAATTTTCATTCGGTATGTTTGGCGATTCTTCCTGATAATTTTTTCTGCAAAAAGTCCATCAAAAGTACGACAAGAAACATTTCTAG
This sequence comes from Cymbidium sinense, assembly GCA_021442155.1. Lineage (NCBI taxonomy): Eukaryota > Viridiplantae > Streptophyta > Magnoliopsida > Asparagales > Orchidaceae > Cymbidium > Cymbidium sinense. The sequence goes on from CM038233.1 coordinate 38,679,809, forward strand.
TGGATTTATGGACCGTCGTAAATTATTTCCAACTAGGGTTTTATCGTCTGACTGATATCCATAAAAAAATCATCAGAAATGATCTTTACTAAATTATTTGATATTGATCACTGATGTATTGGTCCACCAGAAATATACAATTTTCCTGTAGTGTGTTCAATTAAATGTTTGGGAAGATTTAGAGCAATTGATTTTATTTAGTTTGAAGTTGATTTTGATTTAAACCAATTTTGACCCCAAATTGGCCTAACTGGTTAATATGGATTCACTTGGGTTGAATGACCAAATTCTTTAAATTAAACCCAATAATTGGTTGAATTATGTTTAATTATGATTTTCAAATAATTTTGGATATTTGATTTGAATTAATTCAATTTGCATTTGAGTTCAATATGATCTATTTGAGTCTACATGGAGCAAGTGACTCACTTAAACTTTTTGAGTCCTCTTTAGAATTTATATTTATTTGTATGTGTGTTTAGAAAAATTCATTTTATGGGTTTGAGCTTTTGAAATGGCTCAGTTTGAGAGAATTTTGGTTGGTTGACTTTTGATTAGTGGGGCCCATATGATTTAACTCTATGTCAAATGGTTTGATTGATTATTTTAAGCATCACCTAAATTTATTTATAATTTTGCATTGATTATATGATTTTTATTTGATTTTATTTAATTTTTCTTACACTCGGGTGATTTTAAGCATGAATGGGTTGACAGGGTCAATCATATTAATGACCTCAACATAGGCTCAAATTGGATTTAGATTTCAATTCATGTGTTTGATTTAGAGCTTTATTGAATTTTATTAAATTTAGATTTGATTTAGGTTCATATAATCCAATTGGGTTAGGTCTAGTCCTAGAAAGATTCATTAGGATGACCTAAGTTTTTTGCTTTAGGATATTGAGTTTGATTTGATTTCATTTTATATTTATACCTGATTTAATTTGATTTGATTTTATTTTATTTTATTTTATTTTATTTTGATTTATACCTGATTTCAATTCATGTGTTTGATTTGATTTTTATTTGATTTCATTTAATTTGATTTGATTTGATTTATACCTGATTTAATTTGTTATTTAATTTTGATTTGTTTATATACTTAGTCACTAAGCATAGTATCCTAAGTGTCTAATTAAGAAACTTCTACTCTAATATTAGAGGTCCTAATTACTAGAATTAGGGATGATGTCAACCTCATTCAAAAATTAGGTCAATAATCATGAGAATGAGAAAGGGTGACTCACTGATCACAGGCTCTCTTCAATGCATTGATGACCATACTCGTTAGGGAAAATTTACAAAAAGAAAATAAGCAAGGAATCAACCCACACAATAAAATTCTACTCGTTTCAAGATTAGTAGAGTGGGCAATTTATAGATGTAGCAAGAATGTTTTGGTGAGGCAAGTATCACATCAAGTATTTAATAAAGAAATTATTACAAAATCTCACAATGATCTTAAACAATGCAAGTCACAACAAAAAGTCCACTTGCAATAACAGAATAATGAAGCTAATTGGCATAAGAGATTAGAATGAAACAAGCATTTCATTTATTAAAAATACTTATTTCAAATATTACAAGCACTCGCTACCACTCATCACTTTTTAAATTATTTTACAACTAAATTTGGGTGCCACTTATCAGTGAGTGCACCTTTATTGCATATGTAATCAAACAAAAACCTAGCCCCATGATTAAGAGAGAGAGGATCCCTTTGACTCGATGGGGTGGTGAAGAGATGTTAATTCAACTTCCATGGATGCCCATTACAGCTGAGATTCCTCCTCAACAACCAAACACTTTTGAAACTCAACATAAAGTATTACACATAACTCAAAAATCCCTTACTTTATTGAGTCCAAGTTCTCTTCAAAATTAGTAGCTCTCCTTTGCAAGGTGATAAGCTCAGTGCAGTAAGAAGATGGCTGAGGACCCTATTAAAAATCTCCCATAGAATGAGAGAACTCATCCCTCTCAATTTTGTCACTATCTTGACAAATGGAAGGATGGATAATTGTCAACATGTCTTGAATATTCACCAAGGTGAAGCTATCTGCTTTGTTAGCTGAGAGAGATAGTGCTGCAATATTAGGAGGGAGAAGATCAGCCTTCATATGAAGGCTTGGAATGGCAAGTCAATAACAAGTAAACCTGTAGTGGCTATTACATGATAAGAGCTAATGCAGGTAAGAACTGACACAAGAATCCCAATGAGATGACAAATTAAGGGCATTATCAATAGAGCAGGAAGCCATGGTTTAATCAAATTAACTTCCTTCTCATTTATATGTCACTAAAACAACTCTCTCACTGTAGATAAATGATTAATTTTGAATTGCCTGATTTTAAAGTAATATCCTCGATGGCTGATGAGTGTCCATTATCCTTATCCACGGACTCTTAAACATTCATCTTGTTGAGCTATGAATAGACAACAAATTTCTAATGTAAAAATGTGAAATAATTAACTCAATAACAAAGGAATTATGTGTCTTATCTTTGCAAGGCACTCCTCCATAACCTTTTGTGTGGATCGAGTACTTGCCAACCAACTCACCAAGACTTTTCTCTACATAGGATACCCTCTCCCTCTTCTCCCTTACCTTCCTCTTCTCCTTATGCACTAGGCATCTTCATCATACTTAGGGAAGAAGATGACTCTATAATGATAGATGAACCCTTCTCAGCTATAATAGGAAGACTTTCCTCTACCAGCAAGTTCGCTCCACTACTCGCAATAAGAACCACAATGGCACTTAGAGTAGAAGTCATAGAAAAACTCACCTCACTAGTAGGTGTGATGATGAATTCTATAAACTTCTTAGTCTTCTTTATCTTCTTTAGTTGGCTAGACCCAAGCTCAATGGGATCAATATCGCCTTGTGGCCTTTTGAAGTCCACAACAAATATTTGCTTTTGTGAAGAGAGATGACTTAATGAAGAAACTAAAAAAAAAAAGATATCAATAATAATGGATAACTATGGAAACAAAAATTGAAGGTTCATTTTCTTTATATAGCCTAGAACTTGAGAAAAATGCCAAAAGAAAAGGTCAAATCATAGATGATACATCTTAAATGATTGGGATTTTTTCAAAAAATTCTTGAAATTAATAATTGACATTTATTTCCTATTCTTCTTTCCTTTTATACAAGTAAACTCTACAATGAAAAAAGAATTGGGGAGCAGAGCTAAATGTATACCAAAGATGTGCGAAGGATTGGAAAGTATTTAGAGATGATGGATAACAAATGTAAGTACACTCATCAGCAAGAGATATAGCTAATACAAGTCACTCTCTTAAAATTACTTACAACAAATAGGGCGAATACATGGATCACCCATCCAAGAAGAGCTCAACAATTCATATGAGAAGTGTCTCCTCTAGTCGGACATGTACAAAGGAAGAACAATCGAGTTCATAAGCCCAGGTTAAATACATGAATCTCGTACATGGAGACTCGCCAATACAGGAGGGACTGTTGCCAAAAGCTCATCATATTTTCTCAATGATGATGGTCACAGTTAAAAGTTTCACCGCACCGTACACACACCTCTCAAAAGTGAGTCTCTTTTCCTCATTTAACTGACTTAGTTGATGTGTACTTATCTTATGTAATTGCCCCTTAACCTATAAAAGGGGGGAATTCTGAGGAGGCAAAGACTTTTGTTTTTTGTTTTGTTTTTGGATTCATAGCTCTTTGTACCTCTTTGAGAGTGAGAGGAAGAGATCTTTGTAATTAGTCATTATCTTAATAGCTTTTTCTTGCACTCACTCTTCTTTTTTTTAGCTTCACTATCGTATTACTGCTCTACTCAACCTAACCCCTTTCCTAAGGTGTCTAAGTAGTTATACTTTATTCTACATACAAATTCATATTCAATAATTATAAATATAAAAAATACCTAAATAAGTATCATATCATTCATCAATTATAATGATGGGAAAAAGAAAAGAGTAGAATTTTTTTAAAAAGTATGTAATATACTAAAAAATAATTTAAAAAATTTTAATAATAATTAAAAAAACACTTTGTGGCCAATATTTTGTTAGAATACTGGCAAAAAAAGCATATGTTATTCAAAGATTTAGTTATATATTTATTTTTTATTATAAAATTTAAACTTATTTACTCAAGATACGTGAAACAGGCAAATCTGAAACATGTGAAACACATACCACATGAATATAAATGTCCAACACATGATAAACACAACATACAACTTTATAACAAAATGTTAATGCATGTTTAAGAAATATATATTTGAAAATTTCATTTTATATACTCATATTTGCAAAACTAAAGAAATATGGAAGTTATTTATTTTTTGATAGAAGTTTCCTGAAAGTTTATTGCAAATTGAAACGTCATTTATAAATAGCCACCAACCCCTCCTATTTATTTCTTTCTAAAAGCCTAACCCTTAGAGTATTATAATGCATACAAATATGGATTAAAAATATTTATTATATTTAGTTGTTAAATAAAATATTTTAAGTAAAAAATTTCTATTATCTTGGTTTCATGCTTAGTGTCTCAAGTTTTATATTTTCTTTGATGAGATAAAATGATTATCTTTGTTCTTTTATATTTATCTTAATCTTAATATCTACTCCTTAACACCCAAATGAGTTTCACTGAACCTATTCATTTAATATACATCATAAATACATATTTTTTAGCTAACCATTGAAAGTATTTTTACCTATTTACACTAGTTAAATCTCATTCTTTAAAGTGATCTTAAAAATCAGGCCAAACTAGCCCAAATTAGACGAGCCTTAGCATTCCAACTACTATATCATACTAGATCCCTCATTATCTTAAAAAAAAAACACTAGAATCCATCCTTAGATATAAGACCAAGAATCATGTTATTTTTAAGCCTTTAATCTTATTAAAAATTCACCCACCATCATCTAAACTAGATAGATATCAAGACTAACCCAAACCTTAATTCTCTTAGTTTGCAAAATCTTTACCTCTTCCATGAGTCATGAGATTCTTCTATAAAGTTGCCATATCACACAAATCGTGCTCCCTTCTCCAAGATCTTCTCCACCCTTAGTTCAAATATAAGAAGACCACAATAGAGCATATCTTTCCTCACTTTTCTTCTTTCTTATAGTTGCCAAATCTTGTCTTCCATATTTTTTTTTAATTGAGAGCTACCAACATCTAACTCTTCTCTTCATATTCTTCCTTCAACTAGTATCTCATGCTCTTATAATTTCAACGTCATTTCTCCTACCATCCTCGTATAACATAGCATAGAGTTCAATCAAATAATGTTGAGAGGTGGTTGAGCTCGCTGCTTTTGATGACTGGCAAGGAGGCATTCGATGAGCTACTCAATAAGGCTTTCTCTCTTCAAGATAAAGCTACCTCACTCATGTTGGCCAATGGGCATAGCTCTAGTGAGGTAATTTCTCCACCTTTATCTTGATCAAATAGTTCTTGGTCCTTTGTGAAATGAATGGTGGAGAAAAAGGGATCCCACTAGTAGAAACCCTACATTTTCCTTCCTGATTCTTTTCAATACATGAGCATTTCTTTTCATTGTTGGAATCTCATAGATCATCACCAATTTGGTGGACAGTCACAGTTTTGAATGAGAGAAATGGGACGATGCCTTCACTGTTATGTTGCACCCATTAGAAGGGCTGCTTTACACCTGGATATCCATGTGTGGTACGGTTCAACTCAATCGATGCACACCACATGTAAAGTGCGGCCTCACTTGTTGCCTAGAAAGTTAAATAGAAAATCTTTTTTTATTTACTAAAATAGTTAAATGCAATAGAACTTGAAGAAAACAATAATAAATTGTGGAAAAATCTAAAAAAAACAAATAAACATGTTATGAACTCAATGAACATAGAGGAATCTAATAAAAATTTAAAGCCTTAAAATTTATTGCTTAGTATAAAAATAATTAGACTTTATTTAGAAAGATGTTTTTGAAGTTAACTCCAAAAATAAAAACATAAATCCCATGAAAATTTCATGGTGTGTTTATGACCTCATTCCATAGCTCCAGTGAAAATTTCATTAAGTTTAGGTGAATATATAATTTGTTGTTAATTTTTGACCCATATGACTAGAAATTATTTAATAAATTGCTTAAAAATTTTTCTAAAAGGTATTTTTAGCTTTAATAATACCTCATTAACAAAGAGAGACTCAATAAAATTAATTAGGGTCTTTGATCTTGTTCATATCAAAATCCTCAAATTTAGGATTAATTAAATCCCAAATAATCACTTAAATATACTTAAACTTTAAAATTTATAATAAATCACCCAATGATCCAAAAAATATAAGCAACCCCTTATTGAAAGGTGTTTTAGAGAAAAATATTAGAAAAATTAAAACCACTAACTTTTGGTAAATTAACTTGAGATTAATTTGTGTTTAATTAAAACATGTATTTTAAAATCAACTCTAAAATTTTCATTTTATTTGTGTTTTACATGGATCAAAAGTTATATATTTTAGAATGTCTAAAGTTCAAACTCAACATAATTAGAAAATCATAGAAAATCATAGAGATTATCAAATTTATATTTTTAATGTTTAAACACACTTACTTAACATAAAGACACTCAAAAAAAATAATAATTAAGACTTTTGGTTATAAATAGAAATTAAAATTAAAATTAATTATGTTAAATAGTGATAAATAATTCATTAAATTACCTAGAACTTAGAATTTTATAACTAATTACACAAATTTCTAAAAAATATAAATACCTTCTCTTTGTGCTCTGCTAATAGAGTGGAATTCAGTAAAATTAAAATCCCAATTGGTGTTGGATATTTTGATTGTAATTGCTTAATTATTGAAATCTTAATTAATATAATTAGTCATTAAATATAAGATCAAATACTTTGAATTTTTTTAGGGTAGATTTTGTATGTCATTTTGCATCTCTATGATTTTTCTTAAAATTTTTGGGCTTATGTTGTTTGATTTGATAGGATTTTAGGGTTATTGTAATAGATAATTAGATTAAATAGTTAAAAAATAAAAAAGTTAAAAAATTATAGCTTAGGATTTTAAATCACTTGATGAACTAAGAAGATCATGTGAAAATTATCAAACACTTTCAATAAACTTTTATTATATTAATCATTATAATTAGGCTTAATTACACTTAATTAATTTTCCCATTCATTAAGATTTTTTTTATTTTGTATAAATTTAATTCAAATGACATAATAATCTAATAGATGGCTTTATGATTACTGAGAATTCTTAAGAAAAATCTTCATGATATCTTAGTGAAACACACACACACACGACATTTAAGTGGTAATTAAAATTAATAGAATTATATAAATTATGAAAGTTAAATCATAAGTTGGGTAAATTATTCTTCATGATATTTATAATTAGGAGGGATAACCTCACAACTTAACTTTTATAAATTTTTTTATTATTATACTTATTTCCATTATTATTAAGTAATCATTAAATAATAAATAATCTTAAAAATTCTCTAATTCCTTATGGGATACTCTTGAGAGCTCCATTGACTTTTGGAAATAATCTCATAGTGTTTGGAGTGATTAGACCATGTAAATCTTACTTCAAATATATATGTATTAATTTAAATCCAAAAATTACATTAATTGGCACCACACTTAGAAAATTATAATAAATAAAAATTAAAAAATTCTCAACATTTTATTATAAGCTCACATGAACAAATAATAAATGAAAAAAATTGTCTATTTTGAATATTAAAAATAATTTCTATAATAAAGATATTGACTAAATCAAATAAATGATGAAAATTAAATTAAATTCTAATTGGCGTGGAAATTTTATGGGATGTTAGGATCTCATTTCTAATGTCTCAATATAATTTCATGATTTTATGAGCTTCATTTTAATTTAAATATTTTTAGATCATATAATTAAATAATAATTCAAAGAAATTCAAGTTGAATCAAATTAATTTGAATTTTTTTATAAGATGCTTATTTAAAGTTCCCCAACTTTAGAAAATATATATTTTTAAATTTTTGTAAATATATTTTATGTTAATTTAAAATTTTCTCCCTTATGCCATTAATATATAATATTAAGTTTAATAATTTAAAATTTACCAAAAATGTCAAGAACTACTTCTTAAAGTATCTCCCTAATTTAAGGGTTCATTTCTTGAGATTAATAAATCATTTAAACTTGATCTCAATTTAAAACTTAATTAAAATTTAGTGCTATTAAATAAATTAACTAAAATTTGTAAAACTCATTTTGTTTAGACTTTATTAGGAGTAGAGTGCAAGGAGTGTGCCCTACCCAAAGTGAGGCCCATCATTCTTTATACTCTTTAAAATATTAAATTCAACTTAACTCTAAGTCAAATTTACAATTTAAAATCTACATTTAATCCATTATTCGTTTAAATTCAAATAATCTGTTGGAAATAAATAAAACTTCATTCTTAAGTTATAAGTTAAATACATAAGCCTAACTTTTCCTCACCACATAGGCTTTGCACACCGTTTAGAATGATAGGTCACTAATCTTAGACTTAGGTTAGGCTTGTGCTTTTTTGTGAAGTTTGGGGTGAGGAGTAGTATAGAATATGAGTACAAGTAAAGCAATATGAGTATAAATAAGAATTCATCTTAACTTAAGGATGCTGCACATTAGAGCGTTATGAGCCTTCTGATGACCGGCCTATGGCTTGATTTATGCACAACTAATTTTTATGCTTTAAGGGATTTATTAAACTTTAGTCGTTCATGGCTAGTCATTCTTCTTTGGGTACTTGCCTTCTATGGGCAATTCTTTGTCCATGTGGTCAATGTCGATGCTCCTTTTTTGAATTTCTTCCTTTACTCATCATACACGAGGCAAGTCTTTAGCCTTTGGATAGCTTGGTTATTTTGGGCATACACAATTCATCAATGGTTTTAAATGTTCTCATTAAAAATCATAACATTCTAAACCAAATCCTAACAATAAAGTGATGAAGAGATGCAGTAGAAGGGCATCACTATTGTAAATATTAAAATAGATGCCTTTAAATTATGCAATATGAAATTGTAGATTACTAGTTCTATCAAACTAGGTAAAGCTAGGGGGAATAAATCCCTTGGAGAAGGAAACTAGTTCAATATTCTTTTAGGAATGGTCTCCCATTTTATTAGATAACTCTCCTTTTTGTAGTGTCATCATAGTTTTAACTTGCATTTATACCATAAATTTAATATGAGCATCTAATAGGATGTTGGAAGTGAGCTGCTAATGATAAAAACACTGGAAAAGAAACAAAAGAAGGTTTAAAAAAATGAGTATAGATTGAGTTTGACAAATTCAAATATTTTTAGTCATGGAGTGAGTATCATTTTGCAACAACTCATGAGCAAGAATAGTAAGGGAAATTTGATTTCCAATTTATATGCTAAGAGTAGCCATGGTAGCAATCATCTGTTTGATTTGTTCTTCTATTTTTTCGAATCAAGACATCTTTTTCTTTTTCATCATGCTAAAGTGTTAAGACATCTTGTTCTTTATTAGAGTTAGATGCTTCTTCTTCATGATTTTTTTTTTTAAAAGTTCTTCATAAGAAGACTTAACTTTGTGGATGGGTGGTCTACCTTATCTAGTAACTACCATGACATGGGATATAAGAAGCTGGCTATCATTCTCCAACATAGCATCTTCATATATATATATATATATATATCAACCCACACATCAATATCTTCAATTAACACATCATTATCATGAGAAACCAAAGTAGGAGATTCTCCTTTCTAGGTAAAAAGATAATATTAACCTTATTTTTTTGAGGTTTTCTTTTTGACACAAGTTTACACACTTTTTTATAACATTTTCTTTAAGCACCATTGGTGCAAGAGTTCAGGAAATCAAAAGATCTTTCCTTTTATGATAGAACTTTCCAATGGCTATTTAGATAATGTAAAAAATAGGCTAACATTTTTTCTTTATTTTATTGAAAATAGATGAGTTAGAAGTAATAAGCTTACCTGAATTTAGAAGCCATGTATGATTAACCGCATAGATGGTTTTAACAGGTACATCAATTAAGGATTCTTTTAAGGGTCTAGTAATATTCCTAAACTTCTCACTATGATAGTTCGTTGGTAACAAATAGTAAAAAAAATCCTAAAGTACTTGATAGCAAGTTGTGGTTATTTTAATTACTAATTATTGTCTATTGATTTATTTTCCACCCATAATGGAATTAACTATTTCTTGAATTCTTGTAGTTAAAACCTGAGAGGTATCATAAGTAACATGGACAATAAGATGTGTGGAATAAAGAGTGGTTATTATTATTATTATTTTTTTATTTTTGACAAGACCTTCAAATTGGTTTAGAGAAATAGGGATACTATAAATAATGTTTGCTTATCATGGTTTTTATATAATTTCTAATTCCTAGTATGATGAGCTCTCCTTCAAATATTGGGGAAATAAAGTTCTGCTAAAATAGATTCAGGGTGATTATTACTATGGGTTGATGGGGCTTTTTGAGAGCCTCTATAGGACAAATGATAAAGAATAAAGTGAGCGAGACAACCTTATAAACACTAAGGGTCTAGCATTTAAAGGAATATCAGGAAATGGTCTCTTCTTTGGAGGTGAAACTGAAACTGGATGCAATGCTCTACTATATTCTCTCCTACAATTTTTCTTTAAAGAGGCCATAAGGCAACCTTTATAATAATAGGATCACCAATAATGTCTCTAATTTATTGAACATAATCAATGAAATTATATGTACTAGTTCTAGCATAAAAAGTTTTTTGAGGCAAAAACATTCTCGCCCCTATAGGTGATTTAATCATGACTCTATACCCAAAGTTCTGGATAGGCTCAAGTGACCTGACAAGTTAATTCATCAAGGCAAGTGTACTTGCATAAATGGTACTCAACAACCAAGAATAAGTATACTCATTAGAAGGTATATTCATTAAAGGAAGATCAACTTGATCTCATGAGTCAATGACTTAAAGAATAAAAACTTAGAGAATAAGGCATGAATCTACTCATTAACAATAATAGGTGACTACTCCTTAGCCCCATCCTTACTCACATACTCATTCGATGATGGGCTTCTCACCCCCATCAACTGACTGATCTATACCCGCTCACATGCATACTGCCACCAGGTTAGATGAAAATTCACTTGTACTAAAATAAACTTTTATGCACTTTTTATGTATGGTCACCCTTGATATTATAAAAGAGGGGCTCCTTTCTTATTGGGGGACCTTTTGGCTCTCTAGATACCTATTCTTTGTACTTGAATTTTTAAGCAATAAAGATTAGTATTTCTCTTACACTTTTTTACTTTTTGTCTTCCTACTTGCGATCTTTTTGTCTAACTTTGGTCCTCAGGTATCTTAAAATGTTCTTCCTCTATCTAGGGATAGATTTGGATTCAACATCCATTTAGGTGTAGTAATCATGAATGAGAATAAAAATAAGAAGCCAAAAACAAAGTGAAGTAAGACTTTTAATGCAAGATCACTCACCATATATGGAATGGAATATTCAGTAATTTGCAACTCAGTAAGATCTCTCAGACATGGAGGACCAGATCACTCACCTTACAGGCCATCAAGAAATCGCACCATGAAAAATGTATAGAAAAAGAGAATAAGGATCCTCAAGATCAAATACTCATCAAGCTAGACAAGAAAGAAGACACCCATCTAGGGTCCCCAGCTCTCATCCATCCAGGATCTTCAACTTTGATGATAAATTCTACTACACAAGTGAAGAAGAGGGTGTGTCAAAAAAAAAACCACAACCAACTAATGTTTTCTCTATGAGAGTGTGATTGATCAAGCATGTAGAGGAAATCAAAAATATCTAGAGTGGGTGAATGGTACTTTCACATATCTATCACTTTGGTGAGTGGAAGATCTAGAGCATGCCTTCTTCCTCCATATGTTGTGGCGCTCGCTCACCATGACTACACCAAAAGAAAGTATGAAAGGATATGATATGGAGAAGTGTACTCAACAACCATAACGTGAATGCCCTCTATGACCATCATGCTATTGGGAATCCTGACAATAATGCATTCATGGTGATAGCTTTGATTGTCAATTATCATGTGAGAAGCATCTTGATTAACATGGGAAGCTCAGTCAATATTATTTTTGAATTAATTTTTGATAAGTTGGGACTAGTGAATTCTAACTCTCTCAAATTCTTCAATGTCCTTTCTTAATGTGGGCCATAAGTACCCTTGCCTTAAAATCCTGTTGGATAGTGCCTCCTTCCTAAGTGACTTCTACACTCTCCAAAATATATTTCCTCAAGGACTTTCCTCTTTTTTTCCACTTTCACACATCTAAGGTTGAACAAGATCATCAACTTTTGAAATACATCTCCTCTTATCAATAAATATTAAGTGACTCTAATCTTGAACCTTCTCAATTCCTTCATCATTTCTGCAATTTCCCTAGTATGTAAGTAGTTCTTTATGGGTCAACCTAGCTTGGCAAGTATCCTTAATCAACCTACATCAACTCTTTTTCTTTGATGCTTTACTGGGCGAGTTGGATAAACTACGTGCTCCCCGAGTTTGCTACTTTTGGATAATAAGTCATCGAGTTAGTTCTTCTCTCTAGGGATTTTCTCAATCTTGAAATATTCTATATACCCAATTTTTACTTTTACTTTAAGTAAATATTTCATCAAAGAATCATCTTGGACCTCATATTCTCCATTCACTTATCTTTCCACAAGCTGTGTGTCTAAGTAAGTTATCATATGTGTGGCTCTAAGTCCTCTGGAAAATCTTAATTAAATGAGTAAAGCTTCATATTAGGCTTGATTATTTATCATCTTGAAGCTAAATTTGGCAGATTATATGATGGTGATCCCTATTGGACTCTTCAACATAGTACCTACTCCCATAGTTGCTATCACCATACAGTCACCATTAGGGCTCTAGATTGACAAGAATATAATGTGAGTAGTAGAAGTGCACCAGGAAATTCATGAGTGCTTAAGCTTTGATTGCAATTCAATATTAGTAGGATATATCAAACTCGCTTAATTCTATGGACCACTTGAGCAATCTTCCTCAATGATCAGGTTTGACAAGCATAAATTTAATTAGATTATCAATAATAACTTGTATGGATTATTCTTGGAATTAAGATTGTAGTTGTTTGGTCAAGGTAATTAATCTGAGTGCTAGTATTTGCAGTAGCAGGTAATTTAATTCTATGCTCGCAGAGATTTGTTGACATAGTAGATGGACTATTATTTCTCGTCTCCCTACTTTGGACTCTATAATGAAGGAGGAGATGTGAGTATGGTCTTCAAATCATTGAAGGTTTTTTTTTGCATTCTGAGGTTCACTTGAACTTCTTTGCTCCCCTGAGAACTTTGAAGAATGGTAAGCATCATTCCCTAGCCTTCGAGATGATCCAGTTTAGTCCTACTACTCGTCAAGTTTATCACATTACCTTTTTCACATTCTTAAGTGAGGGCATGTCTAATATATCCTTCACCTTATATGGTTTAGCCTTTATTCCTTTAGGGGTAATAAATAACCTTAAAAGCTTTCCTTGACCTGCACCAAAGACACACTTCAAAAAATTGAGTCACATGTTATACCTTTTGAGTATGGCTAATGTCTCTTCAAGGTCTCGAATATGTTGCACCAACAACTTTCTCTTGATAAGCAAGTCATCAACATAGACTTTTATATTTCTTGAATACTCAATTTATAAGTCTTTGGTAAGTTTACCCTACATCCTTAAGCCCAAAGGTCATGACTCTATAGTAGTATAATCCTTCCACAATAATGAAATTCAAAGTCTGTAAGATGCATTTGGATTTGATAATATACTAAAAAGGCATCTAAGAAACTCATCACCAAGAATTCAATTGTCAAGTCCACAAGTTTGTCCATTCAATGGAGTGGGTACCTATCCTTTGGACATGTCGAGTCTGAGTTAGCTAAGTCAATGCACATCCTCAACTTATCACCTGCCTTTTATACCAACACTATGTTTGGAACTCACTCAAGATATTGAACTTCTCTGATAAAATTAGCTTTGAATAGTTTAGAAACCTCCCACTTGATAGGCTCAATGATTATGGCCATTATTTTCCTCATCTTGTACTTTATGGGCTGCACATCTGTGCGAACATCCAACTGATGGCAAGCATTGACGTTGATAATGGGAATCTTTGTAGTTATCTATGCAAACACATCTACATTGTCCATTAGAGTTTGATTGAGCATTTCTTTTTTACTCACAATAGATGGCTGAGCTGACTCTTAGTGCTCACCCATTACTCAAGGATATCTTCTATCTCCTCAAGGACATTAATCTCAATTCAAGCTATATCCAACTGTAACACTTCATGTTCCTTACCAACCGACAACTACTTTCAACTAACATGCTTGAGATTTATTAAGGATTCCTCAGATGGTAATCTCTTATCCTCAATTGGGGAATTTGATGGCTATGTGGTACATTAAGACCATCACTCTGAACATATTAAGTAGAGGCTAGCCAAAGATATCATTATAGGTAGTGGGGGCCTCCACTATGATCAAGCCGGCCATGGTTGTGAACTACTTGTTCCCTCCCCATAAGTGATGTGGAGAGTTTTAATTCAATCAATATTTTTATGTTCTCCCAAACAATTGTACAATGTTCCTCCAGTGGGCATGAGTTTAGAGTTCACTAGGCCTAGCTTATTATAGATAGATTTTAAAAATATTTATCAACTTCTCTGTGTCAATCAAGATGAACTCTACATGATAGTTAGTGATCATGGCCATCACCATAACTATCATTGTAGGGATTCCCAATAGCAGTTATATCCATTTCTAAAATCTTACTAATATGCGGTAGTACAGGGTGCTCGCATTATGGAGGTTGAGTTCACTTCTCCAAATTATAACATTTTACGCTCACCTTTTTTAGAAGATTCATCATCGTCCCCAAAGCCAATGAGTACAACTCCTACAATATGGGTTGTATGCAAGGGCACAAGTTCATTACTAGTTTTGATGACCTCTTTATCTTTCCTCTTAATGAACTACTTAAGCTTTCAACTATTATCACTTTCTCCACTAGACTTTTAATTGGCAACACTCTTTAGTGTCATGGCCATGATCATGGTGATAAGCACAATAGCTTAACCTATCACATACTCCATCAGCCTTTATGGGTCACAACAACGTGAAATAATCTTTATGTTAGATAGCCTTTATAAGCTCTACCATAAACACTCTCATGGGAGTCACTAGAGCAGGTTATGCATAGTCACCACTCGGATAGTGAGTAGCTAGGTTTTTTAAGCCTCACCCGAGTACTTCTAGTTTCCTTTGTTTATCAACTTCCCACCTTTAATATCATTATTTGGATAGTTGATCTGAAGGCCTCTTCAATAAGTTTTTGACCCTAATTTGTGATGTTGACTAGACCACTTCATTATACTCTTCAAATTGACATGGTTGATAGCCAGCTCCAGTAGATCCGCAAGCGTCTTTAGCTATTGGAGCTCGAAGGCATACCTAAAAGTCCCTTCCTTTATACTTTAGACAAATTCTACTTGAGTGAATATCGGCACTAATTCTTTGACTTCTAGCATTTCGCAATGGAAGTGAGTGATGAACTTCCTCAAAGACTCGCCAGGCTCCTACCTTATCTATAAGAGAGCTTGAGAACTCTTCAACAACTTTTGAATGCTAGCAAATTGCATGGAGAACATCCTCATAAAGTTAATAAATGATGTAATGACTCTTAAAGGAAGGCGTAAGAACCATCAACTCTTTGAAAGTGGTGAAGAAAAGGTAGTAATTCATTGTGTCATCTAAGTATAGTAGTGATGTGCTCGACTCGAAGTATGCTATGTGGTCAATGGGGTCTATTCAACCTTTATAAGATTCAAGATATGTGATCTTAAACTTATGAGGAGAGCTCGTTTAGCTTGTCCAGAAGAGTAAGTGCATAGTAGCTACCTGGCAGTGGATATGAATACCGCTACTAAGTGTACTACTGTGGAAGCAGTAGTGGCAGCCGCAATGGTAGCTGTGGTGGTCGGTATGATGGTCGAGGAGGTGAAAAAGGTAGCTATTAAGCTCTTAGTCTCTCAAACTGACCTCTATCTAGCTGTTTTCCCTTATATATTGACACCACTACCCCTGGCCTCTTCTCAAATACTTTCTATGGCTTGGACGTGAATGATTAGTCCTGGAAAGGCAACTATTTGGCCTCCTCTTATAACCTAGATGCCTTGTTGATTAATTTCTCAAAGGTTTTAATTGTGAAGCCCTTGAACATGAAAGAAACTGGGCCATGGATATTTTTGAGAAAAATTTCAATGGCATGCTGTTCGAATAGCTATTTTTTGCATTTCATACTCAGAGTATGCCACTTAAGAATGTAATCAATAAGAGACTCATTAGGATTTTTTTCAGCTACAACGAGATCACCCACAATTACTCTTTGCTGGGCTCTAACAAATCTCTTAACAAAGAGTTGCTCCAACTCAGCAAAAGTCTTCATCAAATCATTGGGTAGTTCGGCGTACCAATCGAAAGCAATCCCTGACAGACTACTGACTAACAAGCAAAAGAGAATTGCGTCACTGCCACCGGTATTACAACATCCAGCTTTGAAATGTTCCATGTGCTTCCGTGGGTTTCCACTACCATCAAAACTCTTGAAGGAAGTGGCGCAAACCCTTTAGGGTATTGGACTACATTAAATTCCTCCGGGTAAGATCTACCCTTTGGAATGGATGAGCTCCCCTGGGCTTGCACCAAAGCTTCCCTCAATTATTGCTCTACCATCTACCTAATGTATTTTTCTTGTGTGGAGGTACTATCCATGACCTTCCTATGCAAACTCCCACTGTCCTGATCTACGGGGGAGGCACTCTTAGGAGGATCTAAGACATGTTAGAGTTTGGGCCAATAGACCTCCATAGGACTTGGCTGTGAGATTAGAACTTGGTTCTCGAGTGCTAGAACTGCTGCCAACAAATCCTCAATCATCTTCTCCATTCTACTGACCTACTTGTCCTTCTACCTGAGCTACTGAAGGAGGTGTTAGGTTGAGTGATAGGTGTCTCCTTCCTCAATCACAATACCTTCTTTACTCTGATGGCCTCTATGTAAGGATCCCCAGTATCGACCATATGGACTCCTGTTGAATCCCATAATAGGTCATCCTCATCGAGGTCGAAGGCTACCCTACCCTCTTCTTGGTCTGAATAATCACTTTCAAGAAGTTGCTTCTTCTCAGCAAAGTATTTTTGTAGGATATCATATAGTGAACGATCATATTATGCCTGGCTGAGTAGGTACAAACACCCATTGATGGCTGACCATAAGACTGTGCTCATTTGAATCTATGCATCAGATACTACTTACTGATGGGATGCTCTTGCTAGGAGGATCAATTTCCATGGGAACTACATTGGTATCCCCTCCTTTATTTGCTACTGCTGATGGCTGTGGTGGTGGCATGACCATGACACTTTTGGGTCACCACTCCCTCTTTACCATGGCTGAAGTGGGAGGTCGAATGAGAGAGCTCGATCTCACCTCAGCTGGTGGGATAGATAGAGTGGGATCCTTAAGCCATAGTGGGATCACCAATGAGGATTTCCTCTCCCCAGATGCAGACTTTTAGACCTTAGTAGGAATTGTGGAAGGAGGGACTTGGATGGGTGATGGTGGATGGAAAATGGATCGATTGTTGGTGTTCCCTCTAGAATAGAGGAAAGAAATGACACCACATAGAGTTTAGGAATATTTTATTTAGATAAAAAAATATGGCCTTAAAGAATAAACATATTATCTCAAAAGATAAACATGCTATTTTGTAATGGATTTGATCATTTCAATAAAAGACTCCTAAGGCTAATGAGTAGTTCATGAACTAGAGTATTTTCCCCTGAACTACATGAAAAAGTATAACATGATTTATTTTATCCTGGGATCATGGTTCCCTATAAAGGCAAGCCTCTATAGTTAATTACATCTTAGGAAGGGTATCTTCCTCAGAATACTCTCGATTAAAGAAATAAGTGGTTATTCCTAAAGATTGCTAAGGTAGCTTTCAAATGATTGATTTTTAGGAAATTCAATTGGGAGAGGTCCAAATTGGAGAGAGTTATTTTCAAGAGTCAAATGGGAAAGAGTAGGAAATGTCTATTGATACTGGGATACCCAGTAGACATTTCAACTATCCTACGATTGGGCTTCAAATTTGGGATTTAATTTTAGATTTTGAGTTATCATTTTCTTAGAAATCTAGGGCTTAGATTCAAGTAGCACAAGATAACAGAAATGCCTAAGATTGAAGACTTATTCTGAAAATGGATGCTTCAGATTCTAGTTTACAAGTGCTTCTAACACATATCAGATGCTCGACCTAGTTCTATCCTTGGGAATCATTGGCCATTCTCCTCACTTAAAGGAACTAGCCTATCCCTCCATCATCTGGACTTACAACTTGCCTGGACAAGGCTGCCAGCTAACACCACCTAAGCGCATTTTAAATTCATGATGCCAAGTCTTATGAATGCAAGATGGCTAGGTTGTTGCATTTTTAGCAAAGAAATCTTTGAACCTAGACTCACTCCCTAATCCCTAAGATCATGTAGGGTATGAGGATGCATCTAATTAATGCACTTTTTTCAAATTTTGATAAAATTTGATTCAAGATTCATTTTAGGCCATAAGTATGCATTTTATGCCTAATTCTATGCAATTAGAAATGGTTATGGGCCAAATTAAAAGGGAAAGATGTGCTCTTTCATCATAGGCTCTCAAAGGTAAAGCCTATTTTCTTTGGCAAAGATGGAAGCCATCCCTTAATAAGAGTGAAATAAGATGATTATGCATGATGTTAAACATCCAGCTAAAGGGTTGCTAAATATTTTATTATCTTGATTTAATGCCTAGGCTTTTATATGAGGTTATGAGTTATTTTTATTTCTATGTTTCAATTGATTTAGTTGGGTAGAAAATTTAGTTTATCCTATGAGCCTACGTCCAGACATTCATCACAGCATAAACACAATTACAAAAAGAAACCTAGGAAAAGCATACTATTTCTATTATGCACCTAAACTAAATCAAGCCAAATTAAATTAATAAAATAGACGCGTCGGGTACCAGACAGAAGAAAAAAATGGGAAGTCGAGTTCTGCCCTTATACAACTCGGCCTAGAACTACAAGTTTAGATCTATTGGTCTTCTTTCTAGGAAAGTCTTCTTCTTCAGGGACATCCATCGGGTTCCACAGGGGACCATTGCACCATTTCCTAGTTAGGTTAGCTCCTGCTAATCCTAGACCCCATAGATCCTAACCTAATTCTAAGCTCAAAATTATATTTTTAAAATTCAAAAAAATAAGTGCTAATCCTTGCAAAATAGATGTTAGAAAATACAAATAGCACACAATAGTTATATTTCACGAACATACGAGCTTAGCATTAGCTGCTTGCTAAGGTCACCTGTCCATGGACTATGTTAAGAGACATTTCAGCACCTGTAAGAAAACAACAATTTTATAGTTTTTTTTTATTTATGACAGTGATCCTTTTAATATAGTCCCCTACAAAAAAATAGTGTTAAATCTAAAAAGAGCACCCTACCATCCATTCTAAAGCAAGACACCACACAGACATGTGAAGCATTGCATAACATTTCACAAAAAATTATAGAAAATCACAAAATGTTCCAACATAGATCTAGAGTCCGTGACCTAAATGATCTAGTGTATGTAAAAGAGGGTTTGTGTGGCAAGGCTTTGCTAGGCTCCTTTAAGTTCAAGTTTCAATTTGAAGTTTGAATTTGTTTAATCTTCACCTTTGGTTGGTTTCAATTCAAATGATTTAGTAATTTAATTCCCATTTTTATTCCATTTTATTTTGGTTAAAATGGTGTTTAAGTTTTCAAGAATGAGAAATAGAATGAATTTCATTTTTAGGTGAAACTCACTTTATTCCACATCCTAATTCCTAATGAAGTTTCAAAAAAGTCTAACTAAGATCCTTAAGTATCTTAAGTAATCCTTTTTATGTTACTTAAGTTTGGATTGAGTCTGAGTCGGTTCATTTAATTTGTTCTTTTAATATGATTCAATTTATTTTGTTTGATTTGGTTTACTTTTGTTTAGGTTTATGTTGACTTTGTTTTACTTTAATTAGTTGATTCCAATTATTTTTAATGAGTTTTCAAAGTTAAAGTTGAATTATTCTTAATGTTTCATCAACCTTTAAGTTCTTTAACTTAAGGTATTGAATATTTTCTATTCTTTAATGATATTTTATCTCATTTATTTTAGTTATTATTTTATTAGCTTGAAGTTTAATTAAAGTTTTGGTTTAATTTATTTCATTTCATTTCCTTAAGTTGGTTCATGTTTACTTTGATTAGTTCAATTTGATTTGTGTTGGTTTCATTTCATTTAGGTTGGTTCATTTCTTTTATTTGACTTATGTCTTAACTTCATATTAGGTTTAGTTATGTTGATTTAATTTAGTTTGGTTCATGTTCACTCAAAAATATTTTAGTTAAAGTTTGACTCATGTCTTAACTTTAAGTTTGATTATATTAATTTCATTTAATTTGGTTTATGATTACTTGATTCATTATTCAATCTTTAATTTAATTTCATTTAATTTGATTAAGTTTGACTTTTGTCTTAACTTTGCATTAAGTTTAGTTATGTTAATTTTGTTTAATTTTATTTATGATTACTTGAAAAATGTTTAGGTTAAAGTTTATGTTTCATTGATTTATCTTAATTCAAATTGTTTAATTATGAACTCATGTATTAAGTTCATTAGTTCTTATGTATGTGATTATATTCTTTCATTTGTGTTTATTTAATATTTATGTTATTTTCATTTAATTTAGTTTAAGTTATATGTTTAATTGTTCATATTTATTTATTTCATTTAAGTTGAATTATTTTATTCTTTATGCCTATGTTTGATTTAATTAGTTTGATTATGAGTTTAGTTGTCTTAAGGTTTGATTAGATTTTCATTTGATTTAGCTTAAGCTTAAGTTGTTTATTAATTAATTTTATTTTGAACCTAATACTATGTCTATTAATTTCAAATCTTAAGATAATGCTAATTTGGTTTGATCTTATGTTAATTATGTTTAGTTTCAATTGGATTAATTTAATGTATTTAGATTAAGATTTATATTCACTTTTAGTTAAATTTCTAACTTAGTTTGATTTGAATTACTTCATTTGTTTAAGACATTTGGATTTGAGATTTGGATTATGTTATGTTAGTCTCATTTACTTTAATGGCTTAGGATGTCTAGATGAACTACCTATAATATTTCTGATGTTTGATTAAGGTTGGTTTACATTATTGCATGATTTGATGGATTAATGAATTTACTTAGTTCATTCTTTGATTAACATAGACCTAGGTGCTTGGAAATTCAAGAATTCCCAACCTAGTGATCAATTGGACTTGAAATATTTCTAGCAAGTGGGGTACATGCCAACTTTATCTTTCTAAAGTTTCATGTTAATTTGATTCATAATTATGGTGTAATTAAGGTTTTACTTTTTTCATTAAAACCTAAATTAAGCCTAATTTATTGAGATTCATAAAAGGGTTTTATTTTTAACTTACTTCACTGAAATACTTCCCGATGAAAGTTTATTCATAATTTTTGGTTAACTGGTTGATTTATTATGATTTAATTAAATTCAGGTTATTTAATTGAATTATTTAATTCATTTAATCGCCTAATTAAGTCAATTAATGATTCATTAGGTTCAGATTGGTTTTATTAGTGTTTTAATGTTCATTAATGTTCATTATGTTGATTTAAGGATGTTTGATTAAGTTTTACTAATTATTTCATTAATAATTAATTAATTTCATTAATTTATGGCTTAAGCATATGAAATTATAATTTCCATTGACTTGAGAGAATTAAATTCTGAAAACATCACCTAAGGTGTGTTTCATGCTTAATTTTATTTCCCCTAAGTTTCAAGTCCATTGGATTATTAGTTTTAGAGTAATTATGGTTTAGTGCTTTTTAGTTAAACCCAAATTAAGGCAAAAATACCCAATAAAATTTATGGATTTTAATTTTCATAGATTCCTCTCATCAAGACGAATCCATAAAGTCATTAATTGTATTTTTTAATTGTATTTAGTTTTATATGATTTTTATAATTTTTTGTAATTTTTATTTAATTTAAAATCATTAATTAATGATTTTTAAGTGATCGGTCCATGGCGACGGGCTCTGTCTCATGTGCTTGCCTGGCACTTCTTGCCGTGTGGCACGCATGGGTTGGTCAACAGGGAGATGCGTGGCATCCACATGGAAAAGGTGTCAGGCAGGATAATTCTAGGTCGTCCAATCAAAGATCAGATGGTCTGGATCACTCCCGTGGTTCCTTAAGGGTTTTAATCAAATGTGCACCTAGATCTGAGCCGTCTATTCCTTTTAAAAGGAACGGATGGTTTTGATTGCATCACCTTCATCCTCTATGGGATTCGAGAGATGTTGGTGATTTTTTCATGATTTTGAGCATTCGAGATAATGAAATCGAATGATTTCAATTGCTACACGATCGTTGAATGTTTCCTATTGATCTATATAGCATGATCTCACTGGAGATCAAGTTCATTTCGAAAAAGACCAAAGTTGAAAACCTTAAGAAAAAATTCAAGCTCGTTAATGGAATACCTTGATCTGTTGATCGATTGGCTTCAGAATTGATTTCTATAGCTTCGGAACCTTGAAGTAAGCTTGCTCGCCAAAGGAATTGGATCCAAGCATTGTGGATTGATCCCTAGACCACCATGGGTGAGGGCTCGATTTGGATCGCCTTGAGCCCTAGAACGTGTGTGTGTCTTCAATTTGGTGTGAAATTCCCTCTATTTGATTTCACTATTGGAGGGTCTCATTTGCTTGGTTTTCCCCCTTGTCGTCAGCCAACTGGTCGAGGGGAAGTCTTGAACGGCTTCCCTAGCTCTGGTGGAGGCTTTGGAATTAATTGGAGGAGGAATCTTGCCTCCCTTGCTTTGTTTCCATTTTTGGTCAAACCTCTCTTCCTCTCTTGCTCTATTTCTTTTCTTCCCTTGGAGAAGTCAAATCCCTCTTGGCTTTTTCCTTTGATTGACTGCCTTCACTTGAAGGCTACCTTCCCCTTGAAAGGTGGCTTTTGTTTTCTTTTTTATGGGAAGAGAGGGAGTCGATGAGGTGTGGTGCAAGAAAGATGAGAGTTTGGGTTTATCATATTTCTCTTTTTTTGTCTCGCTTTTTTTATTTGTATTTTATTCCTTTTGATATTCATTTTCCATTGTTTTATGGCATCATCACTAATGTATGGCTGCCCATTCCTAAACTTAAGTGATTTTGAGCTTAACCTTGAATCTATTTGACTTGGGTTGGGGTTTGAACTCAAATCAAATCCATTGATTTTATGATGTTTGGATTTTCATTTCAATTTAATTTATTTGATTTATTTTGGTTAATCCAAATTGATCATTTGAATAGTTTAATTCAGGTTAAGCACTTGGTTAACCTAGATTGATCACTTGAGTTGGTTAACTCAGATTGATCACTTGAGTTGCGTCCAAATTATATGTATTGATTCAATCTTGATCCAATTGAAAATCAATTCAAAGGAATTTGAAATTAAATTTAATTAGATTTTAATAATTTTAGATTAATGATTAATTGATTTAGAGTTTAATTAATTGATTTTAAATTTTGTTTCAATTAAATTTCAATTTGAATTGAATTTGATTTGAGTTAATCCAAATTGAAAATTTAAGTTGATTCCCTAGGACACTAAGTGTAGTATCCTAAGTATTGAATTAAAAAGTTTTTAATTAAAATTAGAGCCTCCTAATTACTGATTTTAAGTTAATATTACCCCTAATATGTGTAGTGGATCGGCCAAAATACACTGCACATATTGGTGTTGACCGGATTAATCAACATACAAGCATAAACTTGGGGTTCCAGATCATGATTTTGATTTTTGATTTAATATTATTGTTTTTTGTTTTGTTTTGGGTTTTGATTGTTAAAGATAGACATGTGTATACCTATCTTCACTTTGGAGGGTGATTCATTCCTAGAAACTTAACTTCATTAAGTTCTAGGATGTATAGGAATGTCATTAGGAGTGGACCCAAAGAATGGTCTAATCCTAATGCAATACTATGCTCAAGGAAGATGCCTTCAGGGGACTTACTTCTTACTTGAGAGTGGTAGTTGGAAAGGATGCCAATGTGGACACTTACTCCAAATCCAAACTACCTCATGTTTTTAACTAGAAAAATATACCACTGGGGGTTTTACTCTTATTTGATTAGCTATTATGAAGGGGTCTTAAAGACTTGAATCCAACCTAAATAGCTATCCTGGGGAGAAGAGGCTTGAAATGCTTAATCCTAATCCACAACATTTTGACTACTAAATAGGGGTCACATAGACTTAATCCTATTTGAGTAGTCCAAATAAATGGGGTCTTCAATGGCTTGATTCCATTTCTTAGTTCTTTGAATAGAAAGCCAACTAGGGGACTTACTCCTGTTTGAGAATGGTAGTTGGAAAGGATGCCACTTTGTACACTTACTCCTAATCCATACTACCTGATTTTGCAACCTGGGAAGATACCACTGGGGGATTTATTCTTACCTGGCTAGCTACTAGGAAGGGGTCTATGGAGACTTGATCTAACCTGAATAGATTGTGTGATAAAAAAGGGGTCTTCGATGACTTATTCCTAATCTTCACATAATAATAGGATGCCTACGGAGGACTTACTCCTACTTGAGAATGGTAGTTGGAAAGGATGCCAATGTGGACACTTACTCCTAATCCAAACTACCTAATTTTTGCAACCAGGGAAGATACCACTGGGGGATTTATTCTTACCTGGCTAGCTACTAGGAATGGGTCTCTGGAGACTTTATCTAACCTAAATAGCTTGTGTAACATGAATGGAGTCTTTGAGGACTTGATCCTAACATGTACACAATAGGAATGGTGCCACAAAGGGCTTGCTCCAAACCTATGGGAATGGTGCATGAAGGCTTACTCCAAACCCAGAAGGATATAAGAAAAGTGACACATTGGGCTTTCTCCTAACTCAAGTCATGTATAGGAAAGGTGCCACAAAGGACTTGCTCTCAACCTATGGAAAGATGGAATGGTGCCACGAAGGGCTTGCTCCAAACCTACGAAGATAGCTTTTCATGGGAATGGTGCACGAAAGCTTACTCCAAACCCAGAAGGACATGAGAAAGGTGACACAGAGGGCTTGCTCCCATCCCAAATCATGTATAAGAAAGGTGCCACAAAGGGCTTGCTCCCAACCTATGGAAAGTAGGAATGGTTCCACGAAGGGCTTGCTCCAAACATAAAAAGATAGTATTTCATGGAAATGGTGAAGGGAGGATTACTCCAAACTGAGAAGGACATGAGAAAGGTTTCATAGTGGGCTTGCTCCCATCTCAAGTAATGTATAAGAAAGGTTCCACAAAGGGCTTGCTCCCAACCTATGGAAGTAGGAATGGTGCCACGAAGGGCTTGTTCCAAACATACATAGATAGTTTTTCATGGGAATGGTGCACAAAGGCTTACTCCAAACCCAGAAGGACATGAGAAAGGTTCCATAGAGGGCTTGCTCCCATCTCAAGTCATGTATAGGAAAGGTTCCACGAAGGGCTTGCTCCTAACCTATGGAAAGTAGGAATGGTTCCATGAAGGGCTTGCTCCAAACCTACAAAGATAGTTTTTCATGGGAATGGTGCACGAAGGCTTACTCCAAACCTAGATGGATATGAGAAAGGTGCCACAGAGGGCTTGCTCCCATCTCAAGTCATGTATAGGAAAGGTAACACAAAGGGCTTGGTCCCAGCCTATGGAAAGTAGGAATGGTGCCACGAAGTGCATGCTCTAAGCTACAAAGATAGTTTTTCATGGGAATGGTGCAGGAATGCTTACTCCAAACCCAGTAGGGCATGAGAAAGGTGCCATAAAGGGCTTGCTCCCATATCAAGTCAAGTATATGAAAGGTACCATAAAGGGCTTGCTCCTAACCTATGGAAAGTAGGAATGGTGCCAATAAGGGCTTACTCCAAACCTACAAAGATAGTTTTTCATGGGAATGGTGCATGAAGGCTTACTCCACACTTAGAAGGACATGAGAAAGATGCCATAGAGCGCTCGCTTCCATCTCAAGTCATGTATAGGAAAGGAGCCACAAAGGGCTTGCTCCTAACCTATAGGTGATATGGATGAGGAAAAGGAGTGAAAGTGACTTAATCCTAATCCCCAAAAGTTTTGACTAATAAGCAAGAGTCTCATGGGCTTAATCCTTACTTGATTAGTCTAACTTGATGAACGGGTGATGGAAGGTTTGCTTCCATTTCTTGATTTCACTAATACTCCTTACACATGAATAATGTTTCAAAGAGTTTGCATTTATTTTTGAAGAAAGACTTGGGTATATTTTAAACCCAATGCATCACTATGTCATGAGCATAGAAGTTCATCATTTTCATTCTTTTTTAATCTTCATCTCAAAGTTACAATGAACCATGCAAGATGTCTGATTCACTAAAAGAAAGACATCATAAGTTACTAACCTGAGAATTCTACCTCTTTGAGCATGCATGTGATAGTGTAGTTCTTTAAACAGTAAGATCCAAAGTCAACCAGTGCTTCTCAAATGGAATTTCTTTTTCTTTTTTCTTCTTTGGACATGTATTTCATTTTTTTCTTTGTTAACATGAATCAGCAGCTTATAAGGCCTTCTCTTAGATTCTATAAATATCAAGAGATTCCTTTAATGCTTTCTAAAGTAAATGAGAATCAAGATAATCTTTTGGATTCTCATGGAGACATAATTTTTTTATCCCTAATCAATAAGCAAATTGAAAGGATTAACTTAATAGAGAAATTGAGATTCTCCTGATAAGTTTGAAATTGAATGTCTTCAATTAATTTATTGTTCTTTTAAAGGATATATGAAATGAAATTTCATAACTATCTTTGATTCATTTCTTATTTTTTGCATTTTTGATCCTTCTACATTTTATTATAAGTTCTTTGAAATTACTTTAAATTTAAATTTCAAGACTCTAGATGTAGTAATAGGATTGTTCTTAAAGTCATATTATAGTTTCTTTTATCTTCCTTTTTTTGGCAAGATTTTTAATATAACCTTCTACCTAATTGAAAGTAGGATTATAAGAAATATTGATCATGACATTTTTGCTAAATTGCCCCAATATGTTGAGACTAAATGATATGACTCTATAGCAGAACACTTTTATAAGAATTTTGAATGTCATATCATATACTTTCAATTTTTTTTCTAAAATTGTTTTGATCTGACAATTTTTTAGCTAAGTCATCCTTAGGAAGGATAATCTTATGCATGAATTTCTTTTTTATTTTGAAGTATGGGTAATATGAACCCATTTTCAAAGTAAAGATTCTACCATAGTCCCAAGATGTGGGTCGTAATGTTTTGATATTTTTTTCTTTTTATCATTTATTTATTATTAATGATGTTTGCTAACCAAGAAGAATGTTTTCTTATAATGTACAACCATCATTTTCTAGCTTTTAATTTAGCAAAATTTGCTTTTTTTTTAGAATTTGACCACAATCGTCAAGGGACTTAGTTTATTGAAATGGCATCAAGCTTAAGTTTATAGACCGCTACATCTAGAGATCATTTCAATTTATTTCTAGATAAAGTAGTCTTTAAAGCCAAAAGATATCTTAATCAAATCCTCGATAGCTAACTCATTAAAGAGTTTGATCATTGATATCAACTTATCAATTGTGGAAGTGGATTCTACTTCAAATTCTATGGGTGCATCCTGAACTTGAAGACTATATTAATCTTCAGACACATCTAAACAATATTCATGCAATGTGCTAGAGTGCCTTTTGAAAAGAAAGTTAGGACCCAAACTACTTAAGCTTTTTATCCTGCAATGGCTCTATGATTTCATAACTTTTCTTCTTTATGGTTATAGGCCACTTGCAATGGAATTAGAGCATACTCAATGGGACCTTTGCCATACAAAGGATATGGACCCCAAGAAAAGAAGATCCAATATCTTTTATTTTAACCTACCAAGCGAGCTCACCTAATCATCGTAAAGGCTAAAATGACAAAATATGAGATATCTGCTTATTTTTGTTCAGCTAGGGACAATTTTTGACTTCTAACCCCACAACTTTATTTTGAGGTGGAGAACTTTAAAGTTAAAATGTCAATTTACATTGGGTATTTTCACTTCATTTGTAATGGAATCAGAATATATGCAATAGAATCTTTGCCATTCAAAAGATATAGACTCCTAAAAGAAAACCCATTATCTTTTTATTTAACCTGTCAAGCAAGCTCACCCAATCATGGAAAAGGCTAAGATGACAAAGCATGAGATATCTGATTATTTTTGTTTAGCTAGGGATGATTTTTTACTTCTAACCCTACCACCTTATTTTGATGTGGAGAAGTTTAAAGTCAAAAATATCCACATGCTTAGAAATTTTAAACTTCATCCTTTTGCTCTTGGATATAGTCCTTCCATCCCTTTACTTTTCTTTCTTTCTTTCTTTTGGTAATATTTTGATTTCATTTCTTTATGAAATGTTACACTTGGTAATTTTCCTAGTTACAAGATTCTGTAAGAAGATACATGTATTTGACTCATTTCCATAACATTTCACTCTTTATGAAATGGCTCCACTAAATGGTTTGCTAGGAAATTTGATGTATTTGACTTTTTGTCCAAATACAACATTTGATTGGTTTTCTTTTTGATATGATTCAAGTATTTACTTGATTGATCATATAATATGATCCAACATTTCAATTTCTTTTTCATCTTTTCATGGAACAACAAATCTAGTAAATCCATTTAAGATTAGCATAATGACTTTTCGAAGATGTTACACTTTTGAATTCAAAATTATTTAGTAAAGTGAGTCAATTAAGATTAGCATAATGACTTCCTTGAAAACTTTACACTTCTGAAATCAGGTTGAGTTTTTAAGATTTGAATTTTATGAAGCTGAAAACTTCTTTCTTTATTTGATCCTAGCTTTGCGGATTGCTCCCTGGACCACCATGGGTTTCAACCAAGCTAAGCTTAACCGTTCTCCTACTTCCCATCACCAAACAAGGCAAGTGAGGGCTTGATTTGGATCACCTCGAGCCCTAGAATGTGTGTGTGACTTCAATTTGGGGTGAAATCCCCTCTTTTGGATTTCACCATCAGAGGGCTCGGTTTTTCTTGGTTTTTCCCCTTACTGTCGACCAAATGGTCGAGGGGAAGTCCTAAACGACTTCCCTAGCTCTGGTGGAGGCTTCGGAATCAATTGGAGGAGTAATCTTTCCCCCTTGCTTTGCTTCCATTTTTGGTTGGCCGAACATCTCTTCCTCTCTTTCTCTATTTCTTTCCTTCCCTTGGAAAAGTCAAATCCCTCTTGGTTTTTCCCTTTGATTGCACGCCTTCATTTGAAGGCAACCTTCCTCTTGGGAGGTGGCTTTTGTTTTCTTTTTTATGGGAAGAGAGGGAGTGGGTGAGGTATGGTGCATGAAAGATGAGAGTTTGGGTTTATCTTCTTTCTCTTTTTTGTCTCCCTTTTTTTATTTGTATTTTATTTTCCTTTTGATTTTCATTTTCCATTATTTTATGGCATCATCACTAATGTATGGCTGCCTTTTCCTAAATTCAAGTGAATTTGAGGTTAACCTTGAATCCATTTTACTTGGGTTGGGGTTTGAACTCAAATCAAATGCATTGATTTTATGATGTTTGGATTTTCATTTCAATTTAATTTATTTGATTTATTTTGGTTAATCTAAATTGATCATTTGAATAGTTTAATTCAGGTTGATCACTTGAGTTAGTTAACTCAGATTGATCACTTAAGTTGCATCCAAATCATATGTATTGATTCAAGCTTGATCCAATTTAAAATCAATTCAAAGGAATTTGAAATTAAATTTAATTTAGATTTTAATCATTTTGGATTTATGATTAATTAATTTAGAGTTTAATTAATTAATTTTGAATTTTGTTTCAATTAAATTTCAATTTGAATTAATTGGATTTGATTTGAGTTAATCCAAATTGAAAATGTAAGTCGATTCCCTAGGACACTAAGTGTAGTATCCTAAGTACTGAATTAGGAAGTTTTTAATTAAAATTAAAATCTCCTAATTATTGATTTTAAGTTAATATTAACCTCATTCAAAAATGAGGTCAATAGCAGTGTGGCTGTGGATACACCGACTGCCCTCCCACCGGAACCCTCCTCTTGCTGCTGTAGGTGCCTATCAATACTATGCTATGTGATCAGCACAGGTAGCCTACCGATCTAAAAAATCAATAAGGGATGAGGCCACTAACTGCCTGACATACTTCCTCCTCTCCTTCTTGCCCTCTTGGGCTGATACTCGAACCTCAGTGACTCTCTCTCTCTCTATGGATCTGATCACTGATGCTCCTGAGGATCAAGGATGTCAAATCAAATAATGTGTCGGACTCTGAGAATCTATAGGCTCTACCAACCTGGCAAAGAATTATCCTAAGGATGGCATATGGCTTCCTCTGCTCCCTAGTCGGTACCTCAAAGTGAGCTGGTGGTGGAGGCGATGCAATAATCCTCTTATAATCCTCCTCTCAATCCTAGGTTGAGAGGGGGTGGAACTTTCTATCGCTCAAGAGTGGAGAGGTCTCACAGGGAGAACCCTCCTCAGTGACATGGGAGGCAGAATCGATCTCCCAGGTTGCTCGCTTATGGTGCCGCTTAATGTTCCTGTTCTTGTTGCAGCACTGAGTGGGGGTGAGCAGGGCAGAGTGAGAGTTGGAACCTGCCTCAAAGATTGGGGAGACTATATCAGAAGCCAAGATATCCTTCCCCTTTGAAGTGGGTGAAACCAATGAGAAGGTGCTAGCTCACACCGGGGCTACAGTAGGAACAACAATAGACTAAACTGGCCTGGGAATCACTGATACTGCTAAAGCTGTAGCTGGTTGAACTGAAACTGATATCACTGTGGGAACCTCCACAGCCTTCCTCTTTAGTGAGGGAAACTCTGATTTGGAAGGAATGCCAAAATGAAGAAGTGTCTTCTGCCCTGCCACCTCCTCCCTGCTAATGGTCATGAGGGCTGGCCCCTCACAGGTAACTCGAACAGCCTCAAAGCCACAGCTGAACTAGATGACGTGCATGGTAGTTGTGGTGTCTATGGCCTGATCCAAGGCCAGATCCACATCCAATGGGAAAAATAAGATGAACTTGTTGGAAGACATGTTGACTGCATTAACTGCAGACAGGAAAGGACCAACTATGCTGAAATCTCTGTATTTGTTGAAACATAATTGAGTCAGACCCTCGATTTAATAATTGTCTTCAAGTATAACTTCTAATATTGACTTAGAATTTTGAACCCACACTTAACAAATTTAAGTATGCTAATTGGGTTCATATGAGATATTTTAGGATCTGAGGAGAGTCTTTGCCTTATGATTTTATTTTGATTTTGGTTTGGAACCCACATTCAACAAATTTGGGTATATTGAATGGGGGTTCACTCCATTTTGGAGAGACTTTGGAGATGTATTTATTTTGTTTATCCTTCATTTTGAAATCTTGATTTTGGAATTTTCACTTAGTAAATTTGGGTATGCTAAGTGAGATTCAAGTGCATATTTGAAAATATTTGGAAGCAATTTTTTTTTTGTTTGCAATGATGTATGTCATGTATTTAATTTATTTTGAAAATGGGGTCCTTACTTAGCAAATTCAAGTATGCTAAGTAAGGCCCAAATGTGTTTGATGTATTTTGATTTGATTTAGAAAATGAGACCTTAACAAATTTAGGTATGTTAAGTAAAGCTCAAGTGTGTTTGATGAGTTTGTTTTGTTTTGTTTTGAAAGAGGGGAACTTTTATTAAACAAATGTGGTATGGTAAAT
Organism: Cymbidium sinense; assembly: GCA_021442155.1. Classification (NCBI taxonomy): domain Eukaryota; kingdom Viridiplantae; phylum Streptophyta; class Magnoliopsida; order Asparagales; family Orchidaceae; genus Cymbidium; species Cymbidium sinense. The sequence continues at coordinate 38,711,833 of CM038233.1, forward strand.
AGAGTCCAATTTGTTTTCAATTTAAAAAAAAAAAAATGGGACTCTCATTTGATAAATTTGGGTATGTCAAATGGAGTTCAAGTGTGTTCGATTTGTTTGTGATTTTGAAAAGGGAACTCTACTTAGCAAATGTGGCTATGTTAAGTAAAGTCCAATTTGTTTTGATTTTTAGAAAAGAGAATTCTCATTTGACAAATTTGGGTATGTCAAATGGAATTCAAATGTGTTTTGATTTTGTTTTGAACAAGGGAACTCTACTTAGCAAATGTGGGTATTTTAAGTAAAGTCCAATTTGTCATGATTTTGAAAAGGGGAATTCTCATTTGACAAATTTGCGTGTGTCAAATAGAATTCAAATGTGTTTTTTTTTTTCTTCGGGTGATTTTTTATTTATTTATTTATTTTTTTTGGAAATGGGATTCCACTTAACAACTTTAGGTATGTTAAATAAAATTCAATATATATATATATATATATATATATATATATATATATATATATATATATACATATATATATATATATATATTGATTTTCAAAAATGGGATTTTTGTGTGTGGGATTGCTTTTGAAAAGGGAAACTCCAACTTAGCACATGTAGAATGCGCTAAATGGAATTTTAATTTTATGTCATGATTTTATTTGAAAAGAGAATCTTCATCCAACAAACCTAGGTATGTTGAAATGGAGATAACTATTTTCAAAAATGTGATTTTGAAAAAAGGGATTTTAAAATTATTTTATTTTGATTTTGAAAAGAACCTCCATGTAACAATTGTAGACATTGTTAAATGGGATTTGGTTATCTTTAAATCTTTTTAAAAACTTTATGCAAATCTTTTGTCATGTGAATTTTAATTAATTTGAAAAGTATTTTTTAAAAATAATATTTTTGCAAAGGATTATTAAGAGATGAACCTTGCCTCACCAAAAGCTTGGTAAAGAGGTTCTAAAATTTTTTGGTCATCTTCTTTAGTTTAGTTAATTTATTTTTACTTATTGGGGGACCCAATAGTGGTCTTAAGATCTACACAGAGTGAGGTCCTAAAACTTAAAGGATGTTGGCTAGCTTTGCTTAATGATAAAATAAGCTAAGTGCCAATGGAATGAAAGATAGTCTTGGACTTGTATAAAATATAAATCCAATAATTGTCTATTATAGATAGAGAGAGGAACTATTTCCAACAGATTCGCTAGAAAAATATGTGGTGTTTATTTTTGGATGTATGGGGGGGGACACCACACAGATCATAGATGGTACTTATTAAAGTGATCGGGTGTGATATTGAGGTATGATGTACTATCTCAAAAGATGGAGGCATCACCTTTCAATAGACCTAATCACCTAATAAGGACTCCTAAGGCATGATGGGTCTTCAAATGTATGAGATATTTTTCCCCTACTTTACATGGATGAATAAAGCAGAGTTTATATTAAATTGGGTCCATTAAGTTCCGTACAGAGGCAAGCCTCCATAGTTAATTACATCCTAAGGAATGGGAATTCCTTAAGAATACTCTCGATTAAAGTAGACAATTAGGATCTCCAAAGATTTCAAGGCTAGACTATCAAAGGATTATTTGTATTGAAAAATCAAGTGGGAGAAACCCAAGGAGAAGAGTTATTGAAGCCAAAGGGAATGAGTAGGAAATATGAAGCCTAGTGAGCATTCCAATCTATCTTATAGTTGGGTTTTATGTGTTTAAAATTGAAGAGATTAATTTTGTTGAAATTAACATTTTATTAGAAAGCTAAGACTTATAATCCAACAACACAAGACTTTGAAAATGCTTAAGAGGTGAGGATTTATACTTGTAACCTGAAGAAAATAGCTACCTCAAATCTTAAGCCCAGGGGACTTTGGCATAAGCCAAAGCATGACCTAATCCTAAGCGAAGATGGGTATATGGTTTGCCTCCATAAGAGAGGATAAACTGCCCAACTGCCCACCTGGAGTGGTCGTAGCTAACTCCTCCTACACTTTAAATCCATGTACTCTGGTCGTATGATCTTGCAAGATAGATAGGATATTATTAATTTGTAAAGAGACTAAAGTCCTTAAATCCACTCTCTAAGAGACTAGAGCATGAGTGGTATGAATAATGACTTAATCTAATGCACAATCTTTTCAAATTTTATTTAATTTTGACACTTCATTTTGATAAAGGCTTTGGGATTTCTTATGCCTAAAATGCATGATGAAAATAAATTATGGGCTAAATTAGTGGGAAAGAGGCGTTTTCCAATATAGAGGAGGCCCTCAAAGGTCAAGCTTTCCCCCGATCGTGCAAAGATTGAAACCCTCTCTTAATAAGAGTGAAATAATATGATATGCATGTTGTGAACATTCAACCATATAGCCAAGGGGTTTCTTAATATTTTAATTATCTTGTTTAATGCATAAGCTATATGGTGAGGTTATGAGTTGTAGAAAATTTTAGTTATGAGTTGTAGTTGGCTAGAAATTTTATTTTTTCCTAATAGCCTAATCGCATCCAGACCACACATTAAAGCATCAATCATTTAAGAGACTAAAATAGTATGACATTTCTAATACACATTTTAAACAAATTATCAACCAATTTCTTTAATTATTGTGAAAGAATAAAAGGCCGATGCGGTCGGGTACCACCATACAACCCAAAAAAGAAAAGATAGGTAACCGAGCTCTACCCTTATACAACTCAGAATTACAAAATAATAATTACAACTTGTAAAATGATATGGTGGGCCTTCATTCTTCATGTCTTCGTGTCTTTTTGTATCTTCCTCCTCCTTTGATTTGGATGGGCTTGCTTCAAAGGAATCACAAGGCCACCCAAGATAAAGCCTTCTAGCTACTACTCATCTTAATCCTTCATAGCACTAATCCTAATTCCTAATTACAAAATTATATTAAGAATATAAAAAGTAAATCTAACTACACCTATAAAATAAAAGTTAATTAAACATACATACAATCCCAAGCAGTTATATCATAATTTGGGCTTAACACCCTCCACATGGGTAACCAAACCCACCTGTCCTAACTTGGATTATGCTTAGGGGCTTAGGCAACCTGCAAAGAGAGCATTTATATTTATTTTTAAGCGGCCCCTTTAGTATAATCCCCTGTAGAAAATACAATTAGGCTAATCATGGCATACCATCTAGTCTATGAAGTATACACCCTAACATCCAGTCTAAAATATTACATCATAAAATAAAATATACATCAAGCTGAGCATCGCCCTAACATAAAGCTAGAAGTAATGACTTAGCTCTAATGTTTGTGTTAAGGCTTGTGTGGTGTGTCTTACTAGGCATTAAGGTTATCTTTTTATAAGTGTGAAAGAGATTTAATTTAACCATAAAGGATTATTTCACTTCAAGTTTTTTAATTGATTTGAAAATTTTAATTTATGTTTTGTTTGGTTTCATATGATTTACACTTAGCATCTAAGTGTTATAAAGAGAGAAAGAGAATTACTTTCTTTCATCCCTACCCTAAGCCACTTTCTAAAGCAGGTTAGTTTGATTTAACTCTCTTTAATGAATGGCTTATTAAATGATTTAATTATCCCTAAGTTTAGGTTCACCTTAAATTATCTTATTCAATATTAAAGACATCTTAAGATCAACTTAATAGAATTACTAACACATGACATATGTTCAATCATTCCTTTCCATCACATGTAACATGCATATGTTTAAATTCTAAGTATACATATACATACAACATGTTTTAGCACACTTGAATGATAAATGTGGATGTGTACATCTAAATTTTATATTTTCCATTTGGTTGAATTATTTAACCAAGTTAATTTAAATCTCTAACCAAATTCTTATACAAAAATACATGGGAAAGAGAACTCCAAATTACATGACTAATTAATTCAGCAACTTAGTCATTCATGAATGCATGGTTTTTTTTATAAAAGAAAAGGGGTTATAATTCCATGATTAAATACACACACATGTATAAAGGACATAAGCTAGTACATGTCATTGCTAACCAGGGGAGTGAGGTAATCAAATGACCTCCTTAGGGCTAACTAAAGCTTCATATTCTTGGGGATGTCCAGACTAAACACTTGCTTTTCTCAAATACATGTGGATGTATACATAAATGAAGGAATAAAAACTATGTAAAGATTGCATTTTTATTCAATTGAAGCATTTATGCATATGGATTAAAGTTCTATCCAAATTCTAATGTAAAAATACATATAAATGAAATCAAATAAGTATGTGTCACTATTAACCAGGGAAGTAAGGTAATCAAATGACCTCCTTGGGGCAAACTAAAGCCTCGTGTTCCTGGGATGTCCAGACTATATACTTATTAACATTCAAATACATGTAAAGCCATACATGAATTAAAGAAAAGAAAGCTTCATTCCGTATACTTAAGGTATAATCACATACATCTCTTATGTATTTATAATTAGCATCACATCCTATGGTATTACTAATTTATAAGCATTTTAAAAATATATTTGGATTTAATAGTGATAATAGCCACACATATATTAAATTAAATCAACATAAGCAAGCTTAACATAAAGGAAAACCATTTGATTTAATTAATTTTGAAAAGATGAATGTATGATATCAAGTGACATACAACATTTAACATGATTGAAAAGGAATAAATAAACATAAACACATAATTTCATTCAATCAAATTAATTTCCAAAGATAATCATGTCAAATAACACCACTTAAAATAAACCAAAGTTTTTTATGTATTATTTTTGAATTCATTTTTGGTTTGATTTAAGAAATGTGAAGAGAAGTTTGTTGATCCTAACCCATCCCCTTGTTTGTGAAATATCTCAGTTTAATAAAATGTAATTAAGTTGATTTTATGGATTAATTAGGTTGTAATATGCATTAAATCCATTAATTAACCCTTACCTATGTTACCTTAATTTAACCAAATAATTATGAGTCAACATGATATGCACATGAATGAAAAAATAAATTTGCAATGATCGTAAGAAATAAAAGGGGCCTAATGCAATTAGCTCATGATTAATAGTTAAGGAACTTAATTAAGTATTCTTATAATTCTCCCACACATGTGGGCTAATTATAATTTCCTTAGGTTGTTGAACTCCTAAGGGTCTACCCAAGACTTCATTAATTGAGATTCCATGTGATTATAATTTTAATTTGATTAATTAATCAATTTGATTAATCAATTAAGCTTGATTAATTTAATTAATGAAATAAACTTAAGTAGATTAACAAGGAGGCACTAATATTATCCCATGAGTTCACTCTTAAGAAATAATTAACCTCTTAATTAATTAATTTATTATTATTCATGGGATTAATTAATTATTAATTATTTTAAAAGAATAATTAGATCTTAATTAGCTAATTTTGATAATTAATTAAGTAATAAATCCCAATAAAATTATGGGAGGTACAAATCATCTCATTGAATTAACACACAAAGTTTGTGGTTAATTACTTAAGTAATTAAAGAGTAATTAAGTTATTTAATTTTATAATTAAACCTTAATTGTACCCTAACTACTATTTAAAATTAAATAAAAATATTTTTAATAAATCCTCCTCTAAAATACCTTCAAAATAAAAATTTATTTGTATTTTTATGATTTCTCTATGATTTGTTATAATTTTTCAAAGTTTTAGCTGATTTAAATAATTTTTCATAATTTTTATAAATTCTATTAATTTGTTTATACTAAAATATATTATTTGAACTTCAAAATGCAATATCTCCCAATCTAAAAATCCTTTTGACTTAAAATTTTTATGGTGTGTGTATTTTAACTTAAGTTTTAATCCTTGAACATTTTGAATCAATTTGATGTGTATTTTGGTTTATTAATCAAATTAAGGATTTTAGATTTTTTGGAATCCTCTCAGAATGATGAATCCAACGAGTCCGTATTTACAATTTTTAGAATAGTATTTTATTTTATATGAATTTTGAAGTTTTAGGTGATTTAAATAATTTTTAAAAACAAAAAACCCTGAATTTCCTACTTAACCTAGTCAACGCTATGCAACACTGACTGGATCACGTGTTTCCATGCAGTACCGTGTGATTAGGTCACATAGTTCTGTGTGGCACGCAGTGCCACGTGGTAGGGCCCGATTGGGAGTGCGGTGTCTCATGGCCCTTTGAGCGAGAAATGGCATGTTTCATCCAGATTGACTCATGTGATCTAGTGGATGAAATCAAATGAGATTTTCTTCTAATCACATCTGTCCCAATCAAAGGGAGATTGGACAACTGTTGTGTCTCTTCTCCCCAGTGGACGAAAGCGATGGGCTGAACCTAAAAAATGCAAAAATGGATGCCGAGAGTCCATTTTGGGATCGATTTCACATCGATTCTTGTCAAAAAAACTCCTATTTTTGTATTAGGAGTGTTCAAAATGAAAGATATAAGGGATATCTAAGGGATTTTCCTATTTTCATATTAAGATTGTTCAAAATGAAAGATGCAAGGAATATCTAAGGGATTTTCCTAAAATTGAGCATACATCATCACAAATAAAGGAGCCTATGGCCAGCTGAAGGATTTGAAAATTACCTCACAGGGGATGGTTTCTAGTGGTTGTGTTGATCCGAGCACACTTCTAGATGTGAGATGAAACCTTGGGATGAATATAGACCCTTGCATTCCCTTGGAATGTTGTATTCACCAATGATCGCTACCTTCTTGCCAAAATTTGCTTGGTTTTGGTGTTTTTTTGTCGAAAGGAATTAGGGAATGGGCTTCTTATTTACTGGGGGAGTTCCTAGAGTGTGTGCAATGATATAATGAGTTATTTTGAGGCATCTTTTCCATTGTGCTTGCTGGTGGCTAAAAATCACTACTAATGGTGATTTTTGGCTCCTAGTTGATGTCTTATGGTTTGGGGGTGATTAGGAAAGGCAGGGAATCAACCTAAGTGGCTTGGTTTAGTTGGACAAGGCTTAGGAGGTGGCTGCCAAGAGGGATTAGTGGGTGTCATATGGGTTTCAAATGCTCCAATGGAGGAGGTGAGGTGAATTCACCTCCCCATGAGTCATGGCCAATCCAACCACCTCTTGGGTCAGGTTGGGCAATGTCCTTGATGCTAAGGTGGACCATTAAGAGGGTGCCAAGTGGCCAAGGAATGTAAATGACCACTTACATAGGTGATTTGTCTCATGTGATACCCTTGACCTAGGGGTAGAATGGTCATTTAGCATTGGATTTGATTTGGATAGATTTGAAATGAGTCAAAAGTGAGTTGGGCCAAATTTCAAGTCATTTGGAGTTCATTAAGCTCAATTTGATTCAATTTGACCCAAATTGGGTCAAAATGGGTTAAGTTGACCAATTGGTCAAATTGAGTCAAACCAAAAGTTAGGTCAAGTTCATATGACTATTTAGAGTGTGTTGAAGTCATTGGTTTGGTTCAATTTGGTTTAGGTTTGGTTTCGATTCATTTGAGTTCATTTAGGTCAAATGGGTCAAGTTGACCAATTTGACCCAATTGACCAAATTGGCTTGGGTCATGACTTGGCTTGGGTTTGGTTGATCATTTGGAAGCTTTGGTTGAGTTCAACTTGGATAAGATTTGGTTTTAGGTTGGTTTGACCCTTTAGGCAAGTTGGGTTCAACTTGGGTCAAGAGGGCCAATTGGGTTAGGTTTGGTTTAATTGAAGGTCAAGTCATGTTCAAGTGTTGATTTTGGATGGGTATTAGCATTAGTTTCAAGATATTTGGCTTAGGTTGCAATTTGGAGAGTTTAAGTTTATATGGGTTAAATGGTTGACTTGGTCAACAGGCTAGGTTGATTTGGTTTGACCCAATTTATGATAATTGATTAACCTAGGATGATCAACAATCATGACATGAAGTTTGGGCTGGCTTAATTCACTTTGATTTGGAGTAAATTGAATTTTGATTCATGTAGGTCAAATTGGCCACTTTGGGTCAAGTGAACCAATTGGATTTAGTTGGCTTGATTTTGGGTTGAGTTTGATTTAGTTGAGTTTATATATACATTTGGAAATGATATATAAATTCAATTGCAACTGATTTAGGTTAAAATGAGTTTTGGTTCATTTAAAAATTTCAAGTCAAATGGGCTAAGTTGGGTTTGACTTGGGTTGATTTTAATTTGGCTTGATGATTGTAGATTTCATTTATATTTGTGAATATGATTGAAGGCATAATTGATTTATGAGAAAATCAATTGAATTTGAGTTTTGGAATGAAGGAATTTGCTTAGTCTAGGGAGTCGGGTCATGTGGCTTAGGTTAGGATTTTGATTTCATTTGATTTAGTTTTGATGAATGACTTAAATGTATATTTCATTTATATTTGTGAAGATGATTGAGGATATGATTAATTCATGAGAAAATTAATTGAGTTTGAATTGATTTAGATGGAGTTTTGGCTAAGTTCATGAAATTGATTCAAAGGACTTATGAAAGATTTCAAGTTTCGATTTGATATTGGGCTTCAATCATTTGGCTTGGGATTTGAATTTGGATTTAGATTTGGATTTGAAATTGAGTTTGATTGTAGGCTTAATAGGGTGAATCTGGATTGGATTTGGGTTGTGGAGTAGGAGGGTTATCCTAATCCCTAAAGCATAGCCTAACCTTATGATTAATCCTTCTAAGTCTCTAAGTTTAGGTTAAGTATTTACCTAATCACTAGAAGTGTCTTATAACTAAGAAAGTCTTAGTATCTAGAAGACTCCTAAGTCTAAGATGAGGACATTGAAAACTCACTCCAAAAGTGAGGTCAATAAAAGGACCCCCAATAGGTGTGGTGTAACTGACAAGGCACACCACACATATTGGCGTTGACCGAGATGATCAAGAATGTCCAGAAGATTACAAGCTCTAATGGAAACGATCTATACCTAAACCTAAAAGGTAGATAGAATCATGATCTTAGTGCAATGCAGCTCTCTTTATGCCATGAGCATAAAAGAGCTAGAAGGAATCCGTTGGGGATTGAGTACATGAACCTTCCACTAGTGAAGTAGGTTCAAGCTATCCGTTGGGGTTAAGAATTTGATTTTATTGTGAATATGGTTTATTTGGGTGGGAGACCCATTAGGGATAAGGAATCTATAATCTGTTGTGGATCAAGATCAAATTAACTCCAATTTATTTTTTTCTTAATTTGATCTGGAGGCTCAAATCCACTAGGGATTGGAAATATGAACCTTCCACTAGGGAAGCAGATTCGAGCTATCTATTGGGGATAAGAGTTTGATTTCATATATTCATTTGGGGATGTATCTGCTGGAGATAAATGTTTGGTTGGATTTCTTTGATTTTATTTATATTGTTCACTTGCTGATTTATAAATATAAGGTTGTTCATAACTACTCAAAAGACATTATTAACTGTAGACTATATCATTGGATAATAGGTATTTTTAAGTAATTCAAAATGATCTTAATGTGATAATGATTATGAAAAATTTTCTTAAGAGTTGTTTGGATTTATATAATTCTACTGTAAATTTTTTAAGTTATTTTGACTATCTTAAAATAATTTAAAAATTCAAATTATTGCCATATTTCTCTTACACATTCTCCAAAAACTTCTTAAATATGTTAAATTTTATAAAATAATTTATAATAGCTCAAACTCATATATTATGATCATACCATAATTTGCTCATCAATTTTCAATAACATTCAATATTTTTATAAAATTTAAAATAATTAAAATTATTTATATAAATTAACTTGATGGACCACTTTATTTGGATATATTATAAATTTTTTATAATAGTGTTAATTCACAATTATAAACACTACGAAATTTTTAGAATATTTAATTATTATTATTATTTTTAAACAATAAATAATTATCATTAAAAATTCATAACTTTTAAATTATGATTTAAGTGACTCCAAACTCTTTTAATGTTAATCTCTATTATCAGTCAAGACCTCTCCAAAAAAATTATGAGAATTTTTTAAATCTATTTACTAACTCAATTAATTATAATAGATGATAATTTAAATTTTCAAATTATAAAAATTGAGATAATCAACATTAAGCAACTTTCATAGATTTTCCAAATACAAAAGTAACTATGATAAAAATTCGAGCTACTTGGGTTAATAAATCATCCAAACCAAAAACAAAAAATCTTAAGCAAACACACAGAGTTAGATAACTGACCAATCCAACTTGATCAAGGCCAATGGATTCTATTTAAAATAGATCTGATAACTATAAGATCATCTTTTACCTATTGATGGGATGTGCTTGATAATTGTGGTTTTTCTCAAGTCAATGCAACCTAAACCTAAACTAATTTAATTTTTCCTTATCTAGGATTTATCAACTGAATTGCTTCACAAGAAAGCTTTAAAGGAGGAAAAAGAATCAAATGCATGGCTTGCCAAGATATGTCATTGCATAGACTCATGGGAAGACTAAGGCCATAAATGAAGTGAGGGGTTGATTGATATTACCTTTAGGAAGCAGAGGCTGATCAAAACTCAATTTGAATAGCTTCTTGAACTCATAAGCAATTAAAAATTGGGTTGAGATGTGACGGATGTGTGGTTTGACTCCAACTACTATCAATGATGCTTGGTGCTTGAGTAGCCTCAATGGATTGGATGAGGTAAGGAATCCTTAGTTGAACTTTTATAAGCTTAAGGAGGTGTGAAAATCCTTTGCCTCCCAAAAAGAGGCTTCCTTTTTATTTTTCTAGGATACTTGAGCCAAACCATGGATAACCATGGCTTGGCATGGATTATCCTACAACTCAAAGCTAGAAACTGCCATGCAGAGGACTATAGGTTGTTCAGGAGAAGAGAACAAGGCATAGTGGAACTTGGAATGGTCCACAGGAACCATACTTAATTTCCATGAAATGTTGTCTATGCCATGTTAACCTCTTTATTAGCCAAATAAATTGAGATGAGGCAGTAATCATGCTTATGGAGAATTATGGATTTTTGGAAAGTACCAAAATGGTGTGAAAATTAGCATATTCATGAGATTGATGAATATAATCATAAAAACTTACATTAAAAAATTTTTAGGGTCTTATTTTCATAACATTCTTAGTTTTAATCATAGTGAGCAGATACAGTTAAGCCAATTAAGGCTAGTCCTAATCAAACTTAAATAAGTTAAGCTTTGCATTAATCTTAAAAATTACTTCTTTGGTCAGCTAGGGAATACCTTCCTTAGATTCATAGTGATTGAAATATCTTGAAGGTGGGCTCTACAAAAATTAAAGCTACACTAAATTGGCCAACCTCTGGGAATTTTATTGATTTTTTTATGCCTTTAGTTTAAAGGTTTATCAACCTTCCACAAATGGTTTGATAGCAATTTTAGCATGATTGTAACTCCAATTATAGATAACTTAAAGAAAAAAACTTTTGTCTAGGATATAAATGCACAAAAAGCCATGAAACAAATAAAATTCCTTATGACCTCATCACCATGCCTTAAAGTTCCATACATTAATAAATCATTAAAATCACTTATGATGTTTATAGTATTAGTATCAGCAGTGTACTCAATCAGCAAAATGATTCAGTAACCTTCGACTAGCTTGATAGCTTAAGATGATATATCCATAAGTTTAGGACTAAGTTTATCTTCACCTTTTCCTTATAACTCTTTGAGCCCATTGTATCATTATAGATTCCTTGATAGTTTAGCAGTAATTATCATATAGATGCTTCATACATCATGTTGTCATCTTATTTAGTTATAGTGATTTACCTTTTGGTTTGCGAACAAATGCTCAATATATGGGTTATCCTATTATGGTAATTCATGTTATTGCAAATCTTCTTTTGAAAAAACCCAAAATAATCAAAATAATGTCTTATTTATCAATGATTTCTCATAGAGGTGTATATGAGTGTAATTAACTAGAGTTGATATATGTCTTTGGAAGAATAGGTACATTTACAGCCTCAATAATGAATCATCAAAATATTAATGTTTTATCATATCCTCAATGGGTCATTAATTCCGCAAGCCATTCACTTAGTGTCAAGATTCTAATTTTTAGGCATACCTCATTATAAATGAATCTCACAAAACACATAGAGCTAAAAAAACATAATAAATTATTTAAAATGATTTTATTTAAAAAATTCTTTGTCTAGAGGTAGTATCAACTTTGTTGACTCCTAAGTATGATAGAATAAATAGGATGTGTCAAGCAAGAACAGCTATATATTTTTTATTTCTTAATTTATTGATAAGTTAAACTTAAATTTAAAAGAAAATTATAATTCAAATTTAATATGATAAGTGGTTATCACTAGATTAGTATTAACTCTAATGATGAATGAGAAAAATGTTGATTTTCTTAATCCACGAGTATATTTATAAGATCGATGAACACTATATTGAAGCCTTACATAAAAAAAATTTTAGTGATATACTTTGATGATATTTTAACCTTTAGTAAAACTAAAAGGAAACAATTAGAGCATCATATATTAACTTTTTAAATACATAGGAAGAAAAGGTTGTGCAATAATCTAATAAAGTGTTTCTTCCTTTAGTATAAAATAACTTTTTTATGATTCATTATTTTTTCATATTTAATTTGATAAGTGATTGAACTCCACTTATTAATTTATCTATACTTATTTTTCTCTTTATTAAAATTCTAAATTATAAAACATAATATAATTGCTTCAATGTTGTTAAAATAAATTATAAAAGAATTTAACGTTCAAAAATATATATTGGAGTGTCAAATCTTAAGAATTCAAAGTTTGGTTGCCAACACCCACTTTTTGGGATACTTCTTAATGAAAGAACTAGGTCTCCTTTAACTCACTAATCTCTTTATTAATCCCTCATATAATAGTCTTCCATATTTCTAACATCATCTTGTAATGTTTCCTCAAACCTACACAACCCCTAAAAATAATTTTAAACCATTTATTGAATAGTTTCTACCAAACTAGTGATCATCTAGGCTTAAGTAATATTTTCCTTCTAATGTCACTCTTAAAAAAATTTTAATCTTTATTACATGCTCCACACATTGTCCCAACATTTATATCAATTTTATCTTCCCTTTATACCCTTAAACCCTTTTACTTATATAATATTCTAAAATTAGTCAAATCCATTCAAATTAGATCACCTTGATAAAGTCCTAGATTTTTATCATGCATTAGCCTCAAAACCACTTTGAACTTCAGCCAACACTTCAAAAACAACTAAAAAAGTTACCAATATTTAACAAGTGGTTCCATGCAATAGTCTCCCACCATAATAAGAAACCAAAGACCTAAATAGCTAAAGTAGCCCTGGGGTTGTCGCTAAACCCTTCCTCTTTTACAACACCACTTTTAGCCACTCAAACTAGTTTATCATATCACTAAGCTCTCACCATAACTAGTAAAAGCCTTTGTTTATCCCATCATTATTATTAGATCAACTTAGGTATCAAAGCTAAAGTCTAAACTTTAATAATTTAAGCTTATAAAGTCTTTAGATATTTTAGATATTCAATCATTCATGCTTGAATTGATAGATCTATCATCTCACAAGGACAAATATTGAACCTTAGTCTTAATTAACTTATTTATTTTAATTTAATAAAATCAAGGAGAAAATTTGAGCCTAATTCATATTTTTAACAAGCTTTTGATAGGTTATCTCCACCATTAAACCTAACCTTAAAAACATATGTTCCATGACATCTTTAGTTAGAAGGTTCTCCACATAAAATCATCAACATACCTAAACTATAAACTAACATATAAGAGACCACTATACATTTCTTCTGACAAACTTGTGAATTATTGTAGTAAGCACACTTTATCATATTATTATATTATTTGCATTCCCAAAAGTTAGCTACAAGAGTTTGCCATTTCATAAATACATTCATGACATATCCATATATAAGATAATCATTACATACGCTAGAATATTTCTTCATATTAAGTTTACTTAGAACACCTCGTGGACATGATAGCATATTCATCAATGTAGATCAACTTTCTGAGATGGCACATTTTCTACCATGCTCAAAATAAAATGATGCATCTCACATAGCAAGACTGTTCTTTAAAAAAAATTATTAAATTGCACAGAGTCTAATCTACTATAGTTTCTAATAAAGGAATCAAATTTATATCATATTTCTGGAAAACTTTATAGAAATTAATGGGAACATAATTAAAATGTTCTCTCTATTTCATCCGCAAATAAATAGACAAATGAGTAGTCAATAGGACATTAGAAAATCTACTAATGTGTTTAGTTGGAAAAACTTTAGAAAATTGAGATTAACAATACCTACATATGAATTTGCATACAATAATTTCATTTCTAGAACAACCCATAAATCTTTTTAATATAGTTTATGCATATAACCCCAAAATTCCTATTGATTTAACTATTGCACCTACTCATGCATTTTTTTTATTCAACATATACATTTGCATGTGATTTTCATAGCCTTTATGAAGACATAAAGAAATAATTGAAAATAAGAAATGCTATGTATGTTGAATAAAAGAATAAAGGTAAAAATTTTAACGCCGATGATTATGTATTAGTTTGTATCTATCCTGAGAGGTTTGCTTCCACCAAATATAAAAAGTTATGAGTGAGAGCATGTGGGCCATTCAAAATTATTAGAACATCATCACAGGAGGCACCCATAAGTGATAGTACCAGTAAGCGATTCTTAATAAGGTGGAAAGACAAGCCACCTAGTGAAGATACATGGACTACTTTGGAAGCATTATAAAGTTTCACTCTCAAAATTCTTGAAGACCTTCAAAATCTTAGCTCTTCAAAGAAGAGTTCTTTGAGACCTGAGGGAGTTGATGTAGCACATCAAAGAAAGAAAGGACTTATCACAAGGTACCAAACCAAAGCTTAAACTCAGGAGGACTTTTAGTATATTTTATATGTTGGGTATTTATGTTGTATTATGTACTCATAGTTGTATTTAATCATGTGTAAGTGTTGTATTAGAGTTGCAGCTGAGAATATGTGAGTTCATGTATTCAATTTCATAGGCATGGGTCTAGCACATCGGCACTACCTTTTTGGTGCCTAGGCACTGAACTATGTAGGTTTTAGCATTTGGGGACCGAGAAGCTGGTGCCTTGGTCTTAGAATATGTTGCATCGGTGTTGGACTTTAGCACCATGGCATTGGTTCATGGCACCATGGTGCTTGGAAATGATTGTTCTGATTTATTTTCAATTTTTTTTGGCAGTTTTCTCCCTAAAAGAGCCATCCCTTAGAGTATTATACTATTTAAATGTCTATTCTACCTAATTTTTGGTGTGAAACTGAGAGTGAAAACTCTTTAGGTGGAGCATAATGTTACTATTCTAATTGGATGATCTCTTACTACTATTCTAATTGGATGAGAAGGACTTCAGGCTTCATCCACTTTGGTGAGTGGAAGATCTTTATCTCTCTTTCACTTTGGTGAGCGAAAAAATATTGGAGCATATCTTTCACCACATTCTTATGACATCCTTCCCTCTGTGATTTCACTTCACCAGACTCTCTTTCTCTCATACTACTTATTATAGCCATGGATTATCTCTCAAGGGCATTAAATGAAGCTATCCAAGAACACAAGCCATTTACTTATATTGCTAAAAGAATAATGCTAATCTCTTATTTAATATTTATGGATTATGTTCTCTTATTATCAATGGTGGTAAAAATTCAATTAACAAAATTTGTCATACTCTCCAACACTTTTTAAAATGATGTTGAGTTTTCATTTCAACAAAAGAAAATGTCAGCTTCTCGCAAGAAAAGACATCAATGCTAAAAAGATTAACTAGATAAAAAATATGCTAGATTTTCCAAAGAAGACTTCCTTATTAAATACCTTGGTGTTCACTTGCATAAAGGTAGACTCAAAAAACAATCACTTTGATGATCTTATTCAAAATATTCAAAATAGGATTAACACATGAGAAAATCACATCCACTCTTTAGGAGGCCACTTAATTCTCATCCAAAGCATTCTTGACTCAAATCCTTTATATTATACTCAAGCTCTCAATATGCCTAAGTCCAAGACTAATTGGAGAAACTATTTCATAAATTCATAAGGGAAAGAAATGGAAACACCCTTAATTGGACAAACTAGCTTAAGGTATTCAAACTAAAAGTAGATGGAGAAATCAATAAGTTATTAGCTGACAAAGTTAAGTCAAGTTTCATCAAACTATGAGTTAGATTTAGGTAAACCAAGAGCCTTTAGGCTACCTATATGCATCACAAATATTTTAGCAAAACTAATCCCATTCAAGTAATGGCCCATAGTGAAGATTATAGCACTTGGAAGACACTTTAATCTCACAGATAGAATGCTAAAAACTTTATCTATTGAAAAGTTGGAACGAGACATATTAGCTTTTGTTGGGATAAATTATTTTTTGACAAACTCTGCTTTGATTTCTATAGTGAATGTTATTCAAATAAACCCAAAGTATCTAATTTCTGGCATGATAATGGTTGGAATACTATCATGCTTGCTCTTCATGTGCTTGCTAACATCATTCAGGATATTAAAAAAAATCTCTCTGAATATGCAACAAAGATATCAACTAATTATTAAGAATAAAGACAAGCAATCTTCCATCTTGAAAACTAATTATTAAGAATAAAGTGCCTACTATGTTGGGGAAAGTAATTTGGAACCACCTAATTCTCAAACCTTCTTTTTTTTTCTTTGGAAACTCTTTAATAGAATCCTCCCTACAAATTTCAAAGCAGACATCACAAACACACCAAACCTTTTTACACATAGCAAAATGCTCATATCTTATGTCACTCTTTAGTTTATTTGGATAAATAGATAGAACAAAAAACATGTTGAGGATCCATCAATTTCTACCCCCAACAAAGGATTTAGAGAACTAAATAATATCAATCCAACTACTATTAACGATTTGATAAATCATTCTATTGCTAGACTTTTATCCTCCCTAGATAATAAAATTCCAACCAAGACTCATCAAAGACAATCCAGTTGCTACTGACGATTTGATTAATCATTCTAGTGCTAGACTTTTATCCTCCAAGTATAATATAATTCCAATCAGGACTCATCAAAGAAGACACCCCCAACCCACCCCCACCCCTCAATATATAATATATTTTTAATTCAAAAAATTAGAGACATTGATAAAAATAATGCCTCTGAAAGGCTCTCTAACACAATTAGAAAATACAAATTTGACTTTTTGTTGTTCTTAAACCTATGGTTAGCGCAAATATTCCTAAGATTCTAAGGAAATATAATAGAATCAAAAGAATTAGCAATTACAATAATAAAATTTGGTTTTTCTACCAAGCAAACATCCAAATCAACCCATTAACTAGTGATAGTTTGTTCCTTCATGTTAGCTTTACTTAAAATAACCTTTGCATTCATGGCCCTTTGGTTTAGGTTGTTTGCACTAAAGAAATGAGAAAAGACTGGCCCCTAGTTTGTTGAGGGGCAAGGACGAGGTCGAGACTTCAATATGATAACCAATGTAAGTGAAAAAAAAAGAAGGAATAAGACCAAACACATTACATATGGCTAAGTTTGATAACTCTATAGCCTTAGTTGAACTCTTTAATACTAGCTTCTTGAAAAAAAAAAAGGAATAATACCAATTACATTACCTATGGCTAAGTTTTCTAACTCTATAGCCTTAGCTAGACTCTTTAATTATAGTTTCCATGGCTATAGTTATAACTGAGCTAGAGGCAAAATAATGAAAAGATTGGATCACACCCTTATCAATAGTGACTTGCATAAATCTTTTCAATTCACCAGTATTAGACATATTAGAAAAATAGACTCAGACCTCTCTCTAGTTATTCTCACTATCAATTGTATCCCCAAAGAAAATATGCTTCTTTTAAATTCTAGAATATGTAGACATCACATCCTGACTTCAATATCTGTGTTAAAGAGGCATGGTCTACTTATAACATCACTAACTCTTGGATTAAGCTCTAGAAATTACATAAAGCTCTAGCAACTAAACTTAAATAGTGGAATTGGACTATCTTTGGTGATGTGCACATGCAAGATGAAGATGATGAAGCTCAAGTTTGTCTTTTAGAAAAATAATTTGCTTACATTAACTCTAAAGCACTAAAGTAGGAAGAAAAAAAAGCACATGTTACATTACAAGAATGCATTGCATGAAAAAAAATCTTTTTATGGAAAAAAGCTGCAACTAAATTCTACTTGGAGGTGATCAAAATTCTAGATTCATTCATGCTTGTATCAAGAACAAGAGAGAAGACAATACCGTTATCCATATTCAGAACTCAACTGGACAATGGCTTGAGAATACTTTTGATATTGCAGAAAATTGTTTAAGCTACTTTAAAGCATTCCTTTGTTATGACCATAACACAACTATCTAGAATCATCACTTCAACGAACTTTTTAAAGACAAAAAAATCATACACCAAATCACTCATGCTCTCTAATATACCTCCAAAGTGAAATTAAAGATGCTTTATTCTTTATGAATGGTATTAAAACTTTGAGACTTGATGGCTTCATAGCTCTCTTCTACCAACACTCCTATAGTATTATCATGAATGATGTGATTAATGCAACATAGGATTTCCTTAAAGGTGCCCATATGCATTGATACTTTGCATCCTCCATTATTATTCTCTTCCCTAAGAATCAAGATAATTCAACTTCAGACAATTCAGGGCCATAAGCCTAACTACTATTATCAATAAAGTCATTAGCATCTATAAGGATCTAATTGATTATTCTTCACATTATCTCTAAAAATCAAGCAACATTTGTTCATGGAAGAAACAAAATTGATAATATTTTGTTATCATAACAGGTCATACAAGATCTGACAAAAAATGCAAGGTAAAAACTTGATCATTAAATTGGACATTAAGAAAGTAATCGATAGCATTAGATGGGAGTTCATTCAAAAAGTCATACAGGCTAAAGGGTTTTCTATAAATCTTTGCTACCTATTAATGAGAATCATCAGCAACAGCTATCACTTTATTTTATAGAATGGGCAAGCTCACTAATTCTTCAAATTAGAAAATGGTATTAAACAAGAGACCCTCTTTCCCCTACTCTATTATTAAATAAAGTTATCAAGGAAAATGAGTCAGCCCCTATATAGCTAAAGGATTAGTACTGATTTCCCACTTATTATTTGCATATCATGTTCTTTTGTTTTGTAAAGGAAGCAAGAATTTTATTAAAAAATTCTATCACACTCTCCAATAGGTTGAGCTAACATTAGGTATACATTTAAAAAAAAAGCAAGTGTCAGTTCATTACAATCAAAGCATCAATACTAATAAAGTCAATAGCATCAAAAGATAGATCAGATTCTCTTAAACAAATCTCCTTATAGAGTACCTTGGCATTAATCTATAAAATCACCCTCTTTTATTATCTTGTGAAAAATTCCAAAATAAAATCAGCATATGCGAAAATTACTTCCTCACTTTTGGAGGCCATTTAACTTGTATTCAAAGCATACTTTACTCAATCCCCGTCTATAGTCCTCAAACACTCAAAATGCCTACTAAAGTCCATGATCAACTGGAGAAACTCTTCAACAAATTTATTTGGGAAAGAAATGGAAACAACCTACATTGGACAAAATGGCTTAAGGTATGTACCCCTAAATCAACAGGTGGTTAGCACATTAAATCATTAACATACACAATTAAGTGTAACTTCATCAAGTTGTGGATCATATTTTTGAGAAAATAGAAGTCTTTGAGCTACATATATGCATAGTAATTATTATAGTAAAGTACATCCTACTCAAGCTTTGGCTCGTAGTGAAGATTCTAGCACTTGAAAGTCTCTTATATCCCATAGATAATAGGTAGAAAATTTTAACTATTAGAATTTTGGTGCATGAAACATCAACTTTTGTTGGGATAATTTGTTTTCTAATAAGCTTTTCTCTAAATCACTCGGTGATTCTAACTCAATTGAGCTCAAAGTTATAGATTTATGTACTAGAGATGGTTGGAATATCAAGATGCTTGCTCTCAATTTTTCTATTGATATCATTCAGGGCATTAAAAAGATCCCACTTATCTTACAACAAAGAGATCAACTTATTATCAAGAATAAAGGAAAACAAAATTTAGTCTCTAACACCATTTATTTAGATTTGAAACCCATAGTGCTTACTGAGTGGGGGAAATTTATTTGGAATTTGATTCACAAACCATCTGATGACATCCTCAAACTTAAAGGACTAAGGTTACCTTCAAAATGTTATCTATGCAAAATGAGGAAGAATCTCTCCATCATCTATTTATTACTTACTTCTTTAATGAGGATATTTAGTCTCAACTTAATAATATCTTCCAAAAAAAATAGACCATCTAGCAAGATAACCAATGTGGTGAAATTATTTTCAATTATTTATTTTAATCTTTCTAGAAGAGAAAAGAAATAAATGAAGAACCAAAAATATTTCAAAACACTTCTTTAGTTGGGCACCACGTAGATCTGCATATATTCTTATTAGGGTGATCGGCTACAATATTGAGGAATGATGTACTATCTCGAGAGACAGAAGTCACCATCCTACAATAGACCTAAACACCTTAATAAGGACTCCTAAGGACTATGGGTCTTTGGATGTACAAGAGATTCTTCCCCTACTTAACATGGAAAAGTGAAGCAGGGTTAATTTTAAACCAGGTTCATTAAGTTCCCTATGGATGCAAGCCCCCATAGTTAATTACATACTAAGAATGATATTCCTTAAGAATACTCTCGATTAAGCTAAATGATCATTATATCCAAAGATTTCAAAGATAGGACTATCAATCAGTTGGTTTATTTTTAGAAGATCAAGTGGGATTGATCAAGAGGAGGGTGTTATTATCAAAACCAAAGGAAGATAAGTAGAGGATTCTTATGATACTATGAAGCCTAGTAAGCATCCAAAACTATCCTATGGTTGGGCTTTATATTTTTGAAATTGAAGTGATTTATTTGTTTGAGTTGATTCCTCATTATAAATCTAAGCCTTACAATTCCATGACACAAGATCATAGAAATGCCTAAGAGGTGAGGATTTATGCTTGTAACCCACAAAGAGAAGTAGCAACCTATGAACCTAAATCTAGGTAACCTTAGCGAAGGCCAAGGAACAACCTAAATCTAAGAAAAAAATGAGTATTTGGTTTACCTCCATAAGAGAGGATAAACCACCCCACTGTTAGACATGCAACCGCCTAGGGGTGACTGCCAACTAACTCCTCTTATAATTTTAAATACATGTAGGCAAGTCACATGCTTTTGCAAGATAGTTATGTTGTTATTTATTTAGAAAGAGACTAAGTCCTCAAACACACTCCCTAAGAGACTAGATCATGTAGGGCATGATTTATGACTTAAATCTAATGCAAATTTTTATTTATATTTTATTTTCATTTTTAGACAATTCATTTGACACGGGCTTTAGGATTCATATGTCTAATGCCTGAGAAATTAGATTATGGGCCAAAATCAGCAAGAAATGAGATGTGTTTCTACCATGGCTCTCAAAGGTCAAGCCAAGTTCTTTAAAAAAGGTGGAAGCCCTCCATAATAAGAGTGAAATAAGATAATTTTTATACATGATGTGAAAACATACAACATCCAGCTAAGGAGTTGCTAAACTTTTTATCTTGTTTTATAACCTAGGCTTTAGGTGAGGTTATGGGTTATTTATTTTTTTAGTTTAGGGTTGGTTAATTGGATAGAAAATTTATTTTTTTCTAAGAGCCTAATCGCATCTAGGACATACATCAAAGCAAGGAAGAAACTAGGAAAAGATGCCATCTTAATGCACAAGCTAAACAAACATCAAACAATTTATAAAGCTAGCACAAAAGATTAAGAGGCCTTTTGTGATCGGGCTCCACCGCACAAACCTGAAAAAAATTGGGTAGCCGAGCTCTGCCCTTATACAACCCAGATTACAAATGAATTAATTACAATCAAGAAATAATTCATGTAATAGTGGTCTTCATTCTTCATTATTTCATTCTTCTTTCTTCTTTCCTCTTTTGGTTGGTTGGAATGTGGTTGCTCCAAAAGCTTCACATGGTACATAAGACATAGTCCTATGACCAATGTTCATCCTAATCCCCCATAACAATCATTCCAAATCTAATTGCAAAATTACATGAAAGTGAGAAAAAAGTAAATCTAATTAAAACCTACAAAATAGAGATTAGTTAAACAAACCACACAATCCCAAGCATGTATATAAATAAATTGGACTTATCACCCCACACATGGGTAACCAAGTCCACCTAGCCTACTTTAGATTATGCTTAGGGGTATAAGCAACATGCATAGCAAAAGTATTTATATTTTTATTACAACGCCCCTTAAGCACAATTCCCTACAGAAGATAATGATTAGACTAAGATCATCCTACCATTCAGTCTATGCCCATACACCCTAGCATCCAGACTAAAATATCACATCACAAAACAAAATCAAGCATCAAACCATGCACCGCCATAACATATGACTAGAAATGATGACTTAGCCTAATGTGTGTGCTATTTAAGATTTTTTTGGTGTATCTTAGCTAGGCTTTAAGGTTAGAGTTTTCTAAGTATGAAGGTTTTAACTTAGAGGGTGGTTTCATTTAAGTGGTTTAGTTGATTTGGTTGAGTTTATTTCATGATTTGATTTGGTTTGAATGAACCTACAATTAATTATTAAGTGTTGTAAAGAGAGGAAAGAGAAGAGGACTTCTCTTTCCTCCCTACCTTAAGTAATTTTTAATGTAGATTAATTATTGATTTTTGTTAAGTGAATGTTTTATTATGTGTTTTAGTTAGATTTTCCCCTAAACAAACCTATTCAAAAAGAAAGGCATTTTAAAATTAATTAAAGTGAATTACTACCACAAAACACACAACACTTTATTTCTTTCTAACATGTGTAACATGCATACGAATGAATCCTAAGCATATTTATACATGCAAGTGGAAATGTTAGCACACCTTAATGATGAATGCTAAGAGATATTGCTTAAGAAAAATTTAGAATGTTTCATATATGCATGATTTTGTTAGGTAGAAAATAGGGATTCTTTTATCCATTATTCATATGCACATTTACATGTATGAAAGACATAAGTGACTACGGTGCCATTGTTTTCTACAATAGGTGTGTAAAGTACAAGGCCTACTTGGGGCTACTTAAAGCCTCACAACCTAGAGATGTCCAGACTAATATACCACTTTTCTTAAATACATGTGCATGTACAAAAAGAAATGAATGGAAAATGAATCATGCAAAAAGTTTATGTTTGTTTATTTTGATTTAATTGGTTGTTTAATTTACATGTGTAAATGTGAAGATCCTTCTTAAATTATAACATAGGAATGAGTAGGAATGGATTTAAGTAAGTGTTGTATTCTTTTCAAATGAACTATACACTTTGTAAATCCTATTCAAAGCTATGTTAAAACAGAAGAGAAGGAAAAGTCACATAATGCACATTTTATATTATACTCACATGAAAGCTTATAAGTAATTATAAGTAGCATACCTTTTATTTATAATATTTTATTTATAAATTTTGAAAATAATTTTGGATTTAGTAGTGACAATAGCCATTCATATTCTTACTTTAGTCAAAACATGCAATTTGACATAAAGGAAACATTTCATTTTAATTTACTTTTTTAAAAGACATGAATGCATGATTTTCATATGACATACACATTTAGCATGCTGGAAAGAAATAAAGTGATGTAAGCATGTAATTTCATTCATCTTAATTAATTCCTAAAGACAATCCTATGAAATAAGATTATTTAAAGTGAATCAAATTGTTTAAAGAGATTTTTAGTTTTGTTTTGAGTTTGATTTGAATTTAGAAAATGTGAAAAGGTTTGCTGGTCCTGACCCATTTCCCTCATGTGTGTGTTGTTTTAGTTTAATTTTTAGAACCATTAGATTAATTTTATGTTTTGTTTAGGTTCATGTGTAAATTAAGTTCATTAATTCCCCCTTACCTACACCTCCTTAACATAATTATTCAATCAATTGTGAGCCAACATATGCCATGCAACCACATTGAATTTAAATCAACAATGCACCCTAAGAAAGAAAGGGTCTAATTCAATTGGCTCATAATTGATGATTAATTAAGCTAAGAAGTTTAATTAAGTAATTTCAAATGTTTCCCACACATGTAAGTTAGATTTGATTTCCTTAAGCTTACTTAGGTTATTGAACAACTAAGTATCTACCCAGCAAAGGATTGATTAAGTTCATATTGATTTTGAAAATTTGATTAAGAAGGTTATTAGTGGATTAATCCTTAATTAGGTTTGGATTAAGGAAGAAAGGGGATTTATGGAATAACTTAAGGAAAATACCCAAAATTATTCCATAAACTTCTGATCCCTTAAATAATGTTTAACTATCTTAATTAAATGATTAATCCACTGTTCACATGCTTAACCCTTAATTACATTAAGAGAATGATTAGGGATTCATTAATTGATTTCCCTAATTAACCTATTAATTAATTCTAAGAAAATTAGGGGAGGTAGAGGTCATCCCCCAAAACATGCCTAAGAAGTTTGGAATTAGATAATGAAGTCATTGGGGAGTAATTAGGGTTATTAAGATTTCAAATGAACCCAAATTAAGGACCCCACTATTCAAAATCAATTAAAAATAATTTTTTATTATTCCTCACTGAATTATCTTTAAAATGAGCCCCCATATATATTTTTATGAATTTTTTACATTAAGTTATGTATTTTGAAGTTTCATTGATTAAGGATAATTAAATAACCCTAGTTATATAACTAATCCCGTTGTTGCCATGTGGACTACTGACGCGGCATGTGCTTTCCATGTGGCGCAAAGGGATTGGTTATTTAAGTTGTCAAATCAGTTGTACAATCAGTCAGCGGTGCTACACACTTTCCCTTGGACCGTCCAATCAAAGATCGGACGGTCAAGATCAAGCCCACGATATCAAAGGGATTAATCATAGGATCTCATGTGTTTTAATCAAGACCGTCCATCCAAAATATGCGGGATGGACGGTCCATGATTCATCCCTGCCCTTGCCTAGTGGGAGACGATGATCGTCTTCCCCTTAGGGCTTGATCTAAGCTCTAATTGAGTAGAGATTGATCACACACCATCTAGAGGTAAGAAGGAAGACATCCAATGGTCAAATTTGATTGCGATCACACTTATCATTACAAAGGACTAAAGAAATCTACACCTAGAGCTCAATTTTCATTCATACCTCGCCAGAGACTATCACCGGTGCTCCCAACCATCGAGATAGCTTTGTCTAGTGGAGACAAAGCCCTATTGAAAGTTTGAAGGCTTGAGGTGGAGTGGATCTCCCTATTGACCAAAGTGAGCATCAATTGCTTGCGGCTTTGATCTAGACTTCTCTTCCCGTGGCTTGAACACTTGGGAAACACCTTGGGTAAGCTCAATTGGGTCCTCTGATGGTGCTTGCAAGAGCAATTGGCTTTTGGTTGAGTAATGGATCAGTTGGAATTTGCAATGAGCTCCCCTATTTTTGGCTTTAAAGAATTTGAAAATGGAGAATTGGAAATAGGTTGAGGAAGTTTGGAGGAACTTAGAGAAGGTTGCTCTGAGTTCCTATCGCTCAATCCAGTGTGAGTGAATGGAATTCAAGTGAAATTAGGGGGAGTATATCTCCCCCTAGAAGGATCCAATGGTCGTGCTTCTCCTTATCATTTTGATCAAATTGATCAGATTGATTGAGTTGGTTAGGTCATTTTGGATGCCATGTGATTAGGTTTTGGCAGAGCGAGGGAGTGGAGGAGTTTCCATGTGTTAAATGAGGTGTGGGAGGTGATCCAATGTGCTCATTTTGAGTAGGGTGGTCAATTTTGGCCTTGGGTTGGGTTTGGTTGACCCAAACTCATTGGGTCATGTGCACCACTCTTATTAGTGTCCATTTGGTCCACTACGAGGGTGCCAAGTGGCCATGAAAAGGATATGTCCAAATTCCAAGTGGAATTGGCCATAGGTTATCCCTTGACCTAGGGATAAAATGGTCATTTAGCTTTGATTTCAATTTGGGCAAATTTGGAATAGTTTGAAATTGGGTTGGTCCAAATTTCAAGGAATTTGGAGTTGATTTGATGTCATTTGGCTCATGTTGACCCATTTTAAATGGGTCAATTTGAGCCAAGTTGACCAATTGGTCAAATTGGGTCAAGTTTATATGACCATTTGAAATGTTTTGGTATCATTGTTTTGGTTCAATTTGATTTATATTTGATTTTGGTTCATTTGAATTCACTTAGGTCAAATGGGTCAAGTTGACCAATTTGACCCATTTGACCCAATTGAGTTAGGCCATGGGTTGGTTTAGGTTTGGTTGGTCATTTCAAATGTTTTACAAGCTTTGGTTTTAATCAATTTTGATTTGGTTTGATTTTGGCTCGATTTGACCTTTTGGGTCAAGTTGGGTTCATGGTCAATTGGGCTAGGTTGGGTCTAGTTGGCCAATTGAGGCTTTGGTCAAGTTCAGCAAGTGATTTAGAATGAACTTGATCCATTAGTTTCAATCAATTTGGCTTAGATCAAGATTTAACATATTTTGACTTCTTAAGTCAAGTTGGGTAACCTTGGGTCAAGTGGCCAATTGGGCTAGGTTAGGCTCAAATGATGACTTGGTAAAGTTTGAACATTGATCATGAATTAGTTTTGATCAATTGTTTTAATAAATTTAGCCTATGATGGATTTTGGCTAGTTTAGGTTTCATTTTGCCTAAGTGTTGACTTGGTCAACCCTTTGGTTTGACTTGGTTTGAATTGGTTTCACCCAATTTGAGTGATTGATCATCTTATGATGATTGTTTCTCACAATGTGAGGCTTAGATTGGCTTAGTTCAATCCAATTTGGGTAGGATTAAAATTTGGCTCAAAAAGGTACTTTAGGTTACTTTGGGTTAAGTGAGCCTAAAGAGGTCTATTGACTTGATCAAGGCTTGATTCAAGTTTGGTTAAACTCACATATGGACTTATGATTGAAATATAAATCCATTTGCAAGTGATTTAAAGTCAAATGGGTTTTGATTCATTTGACAATTTCAAGTTCAAAGGATGAACATGGGTTTGATTTGGGTTTGATTTTTGAATTTAGTTTTGGTTTGGTGATTAAAGTCTGGTTTCATGATTGAAGGATTGATTGAATCATGAAAACAAATTAGGTTTTTGAATTGATTTGAGGTTGATTTGATCAAGTTCAAGAATTTGACTTGAAAGGTGTAGATTGGATTTTGATTAGATTTGGATTTGAGTTTTGAATTTTGATTTGGATATTTGAATTTATATTTGTGATTATAAATGAGAATATAAATGGATTATGTGAAAATCTTTTGAATTTGAATTGATTTGAATTTGATTTGAGATAAATCCATAAGATGGAATCAAAGTGACTTAGGAAGGATTTTTTAATTTGGAATTCAATCATGGGTTTCAATCATTTGGAATTGATTCATGATTTAAAAAAATCCATTAGAATTGATTTAAGGATTGGGAAAATCAATTAAGTTAGAATTGATTTGAGTTTGAAGTTGATTTGAGTTTGAAGTGGATTTGGGAAAAATCAATTAAGTTTGGAATTGATTTGAGTTTTGATTTGGATTTGAGAAAATCAATTAAGTTTGGAATTGATTTGAGATTTGATTTGGAATTGAAGTTTGACTTGAAGGAAGGAAGTGAGGATTTGGTTCAAGCTATAGGGTAGGCTATTTTTCCAAACACCCCTAAGGCATGAACTATTCCTATGGCTAACTCTTCTAAGTCTCTAGGGTTAGGTTGAGTGTTCACCTAATCACTAGAAGTGTCTTAAGACTAAGGAACTCTTAGTGTCTAAGAGGAATCCTATGTCTAAGATGGAGAGGTTAAGAACTCATTCTAAAAATGAGGTCAACAACCAACCTTCTTGAACTACTTCTAAACTGGACACTACCAACATAACAAAGTCTTTTAACACATTAGAATGCTTGCCCTTGCCATTGCCCTTTGGTTTATTTGGATGAATAGTAATAACAAAAAACATGTTGAATATTTATCCATATATACCACAACTGATATTGTGAGATATAGGAATTATCTATAAGGTTCAATCTCTTTACGATTTAAAATATGAACACCCTCATGGTGAACGTAGTGCCTCATTGAACCTAGAACTAAACCCCCTGTTGACCTCATTTTTGACTAAGGTTGGCACTCATTCTTATCTAAGTGTTTAGGACTTCAATCCTAAACTAGGACCCTCCTCACTTAGGCACTTAGGATGCTTCCTTAATGCCTACTAGACACCATATTCAAAATTAAAATAAACCAAACTTAGAATCAAATAAAATAAAATTTAAAATTTAAATCTAAAACCTAAATTAAAAATCAAACTCAATATTAGGATTAGGTCAAATTAGTTGGCCTCATTATGACCTACCCTAGCTACATTAGGCTAGATGAATTTGGACCCCACCAAATTCAATAGAATTAAATAAGAATCAAGAAAAGACACTTTTGAACCTAAATCTAAATCTAAATGACTCCTAACTTGATTAATTTGGTTGCTTGACCCAACCAACCAATATAAGCCGAATTTGGCCCAAATTTGCACAAAATCAAATTAAGTAAAAATTAAATCAAATTGATTTAATCTCAAAGTTTAAGATTACTATTCAAACTCAATTAAAAATAAAAATAAATTTAATTAGGGTCCAAAGTGCTTTATTAGGTTATTTGACATAAGTCAACCCATGTGGACCCACTTAATCCAAATCAAATTTAATTAAAAACTAAATCAAAGTGAACCATCATAAAGGCTTTAAATTATCATACTAACCCAATCAATCCCAGAACTAAATTCAATTTAGCAATTGCTTAACTGAGTCACTTAACCCAGATTGACCTAAATGAACCCTATTGAGCTAAAATTAAACTAAATTGAAATTAAACCAAAGTAAAACTTTTAAATCACTTTAAATACATAATTAAACTTAAACTGACATTTCTTAATATATAATTTAACCAATTTGGCCAATGAACCAATGTGGACCCAGTTGACCCAATTGAGCCAAAATAAATTTAAATTGAAATTAAATCAAATTAATTATTTCAAATCACTTTAAATACATAACTGAACTTAGTTCAATCTTTTCTTGGATCAAATTTATCCAATTTCATCAAGAAACCTAAGTTGATCCAAATAGACCCTATTAAGTCAAATTCAAATTAAACATCCTAACTCACTTCAAATTCATAAATAAGTATAATTCATAGTCTAAATTGACCAAATTAGTCATTTGACCTAAGTGAACCTAATTTGACCCAATTAGGCTAAATTGGGTCAAACTTGAGTTGAACCTTAAATTCATCCAAATTAAATGAAACTAATTAATCCAAATCATAATAGATGAGTCACAAAACATAATCAAAGTTTAATCTAAATCAAAATAAACCAATTAACTTAGTTGATCCAATGCGACTTATTTGAAGCAAGTTATGACAACTTTGGTTCAAACCCATCTGGCCCAACTTGAACCTCTTCAAATCTTGTCAAATCTTGGTGAGATATTGGCTGAAATCTTCGTATTTATCCATGATCCAAAAATTCAATGATGGGAAGAAGAAAAAAAGAGAGGAAATAAAAAATTCAAGAAAATCCAAAGCCACAATCTCCCTCACATCTTCTCCTATCCTTCCACTTGATTGACTTAATAGCACTCCCAATCAACTAAACACCTCTCATAGCAAGACTCTTGCTCCCCAACCACCTGACCACCACTACCATCTCCATTAATATAATTTTTGGCCAAGCATAAAATGTGAAGAAAAGAGCCTCCAATTCTTCTTCTTCTTCGTCTTTCATTTAATAAACTCAAAATGCTCCAAGGATCACAACCAACTCCTTCTCCACTCTTTTCCCTTAAAATTTATCAAATCTAGCCAAATTATGTCGAACCCTAATTGCTTTTGGTGGTTGGGTTGTTTCAAAGGGATGCAAAGGAAGAGAATCACGTGGGAGCTTCGTCATGGCTCAAGAAAGAGATTTTAAAAAAACCACTCAGCATAGGCTTAAGTGAGGTAATCAACTCAAACTTTAGGAAAACCTTAAGTGTTGAAGTTTGTATGAAATGTTGCAACAATTTTTGAATTTTCATTTAAATTTTCCTTGCATTTTCAATTTTGAACCTTCCTGGCATGAAATAAGGTGATTTTTAATGAAGATTACAGAAAAAAAAAAACATGAAATCCAATGAACATGGGGCAGGTGATATCCGCCCAAGTGGACTAGTGTTCTAGCCTTGCTAGGAATGACCTCTAGGCTGCCCATTCCATTTGATTACAATGAACGACCAAGATTAGATATCCTTTTTTATTGAAAAATCTATTAATTAAATCATATTTAATATAGATGGTATGAGCTCTAATTGGATGGTCTGGATCAAATCTATTTTTCCTCCCAAATTCATGCCACTTCCACGTAACCCAAATAAGTGTCAACACGTGTAAAAGCATCCCCACTCAGTGCTTACTGGATTAAGTAAGAAATTCAAGGATTTTTAGATTTTAAAAATACTTGAAACTTAAAAAAACATAATAATTAGAATATTTAACAAAATTTTGTAAATAAACCATTGTTGAATTCATTTTTTCGAGATAAATCTAATGAACTTAAAATCACCAAATTTTAATGAGCATTTTCAGATTAATTTGATTTAATTAAAAATAGCAATTCTTTAATTAATCTTAAAATACTACTACAATTAATCTAAAAATTTATAAAAATTGAAATTGATATTAATACCAGTCTAACATAAAGATTCCAAGTTAAATCGGCTTTTAGATTAGGAGTTATTTTTTTTTATTAGCTGATTTTGAAAAATGATTAATTAAAAATTAAAAAATATATGAAAATAGCTCAAAACACTTTAATAATCATCAAAGATCATAAGAAAATCAATTAAGTCCTCTCAGTCATACTAAATCATAAAGTCATCATAATATAGCTTAATTAAACATTAATTAATTAATGTAATCAAGTTTAACCTCAAAAAATTATAATAATTAACCATTAATCCAAAATATAAATAACCCCTCTCTCGATTCATATTTCAGAGAGGAATCTAATAAAATTTAAAATTTAAAATTTTACAAAATATTTATGCTTAAATTGAAAATTATCAAAACTAATAATTCTTTAATTTCTCCTCAAATACAAACATGATTATAATGAAATTGTTAAGGAATCAATATAATGCTAAAATCTACTAACCCAAAAATTTTCAAGTCAATCAGCTCTCTAAATTAGTTGTGATTTATTATTTATTATATTTTCTTGAAGCATATTAGGATAATTTAAATAAAATAATAAATAAAAAATTAAAAATATTTAAAATGCACTATAACTAATTTAAAACATCTTCACCAACATCATACGTCATAACAAAATTAATTAAGTTCATTGATTTGATTAAATCTCAAAATCACCTAAAATATGGTTTAATGAATGGTTAAATCTTATTTTAATAAATTATTTGTACAAGAACTTCAAAATTTTAAAATAAATGAAGCATTAGTCCAAAAAAATATAAATAAGCCCTCTTTGGATTCATATTTTAGAGTGAAACCCAACCAAATTAAAATTTCTAATTTTCACTAAGTATTTTAGATAAAATTTAAAATTATTAAAAATGATAATTCCTTAATAACTCTAAGAATACAATTCAAACTGAGCTTAAAATTTTAGGATACAAACTTAGTGCAAATTTCCACTTATCATAAAAAAATTCAAGTCAATTAGGGTACTAGATCAAAAGTTAAGATTTTTCTTAGCCCTATTAGGGTGATTTAGACAAAATAAATAACATAAAATTAAAAAATCATAGAAATACATTAAAATTATTCTAAACATTTTTGTAATTATTAAGGACCTAAGAAAAAAACCCTAAATTACATTAAACAATATCAAACTTAATTAATATCTTAAACCAATTAGACTTAATAAATCTAATTCATTATTAATTAGAATTTAAATAAATTAATCATATATGAACAAATCAAATAATAATTATCTCTTAATTAAAATTAATTAATCAGTTTTGATTTCCTTAAAGTATAATGAAGCCACTAATTAAATCCTAATTAACTTTTAAGATCATAATTAAACCTTAATTAAACTTTGATTAAATTAATCATGATGCTTAATTAATTATTAATTAATCTTTAATTAAATAAATCACTTAATAGTCTTTAATTAAGCTTAACACTTAATTGAATTAGTTATATCAAATTTAATTAATTATTAAATTAACTTTTATCATTTGATAAAGTTAATCATATAATTAAGGTTAAGCTTAATTAATCATTAATAAATATTAATTGAATAAATAATTTAATCAAATCAATCATGATTAGTTTCATTGATCATCGATGAACTTTAAATTCAGTTAATCAATTAATCTCTAATCTAGCTAATCATAATGAACCTAAATAATCCTTAATTATGTTAAGTCAATAAAACACTTAAACCCCATTTGAACAAATTAATAAGAAAAACTAAGTTAATAATTAATCAAACTTTAATTATATAACTTAATTAATTAAGTTAACTATGAACATTCAAGTAACATTTAGTACACTTTAATCAAGTTAATCATGATGAACTCAAATAATTATGAATTGAACTCTAATCAAATCAATCATAATAAATCTAACTTAGGTTTTATTTAAATCAAATGAATATTAATAAATTGAACCAAATTCAATTAAATTACTTAAATGAGAAATAAAAATGCATAAATCTTTAAGTTAGACCATTGGGGTTTATTAGATTAAGTTTTGCCTCAAGTAGGGCTTAGTCTTTTCATCACCTTTAAAACCTTAAATCCAACATCAACAAAAATTAAATGAAAATTTAAAATCCATTTTAAAATTAGCTAAATATTTTAATTTAAATCACCCAACAATTAATTAAACAAATATTAGAATCAATTCAAAACTTTTATTTTTCATAAAGACATGGATTTCATTGATTAAAAGTGTTGTTACAAAGCTTAGTCTCTAATGTAGGGTAAGTTTAGATTATCTCCAAACATAAGTGGGTTCAAACTATTAAGAGTACAAAAAGAGATGGATGTAACTTGGAATACCTCACCAAGCCTAGCTAGATGGTATGCTGCTCGATTTCCTTCCCTGAGAATATGAGAGATTCTGACCTCCATGTGTGTGCAAAGCTACCATCAAACAAGTAGACTAGGTTCCATGGAGGTTCTATGATTCTGTTGAAGATGTTGAGTATACAAATGGAATCAGTCTCGATCCATACGGAGGAGAAAGCTTGACATATCTAGACTACATAATGTAGGCCATCAGCTTTAGCAAATAAGAAATTTGTTGGTATACATGGTTTGTGGAAAATGTAGATCACTCCTCTATTCCGATCCCTAACAATTCCTCTAGAGCTTGTAGTTTTTCCATTGGTATTAAATGATCCATCAATGTTGAACTTGAGCCATGGGGGTTTTGGTTTGATCCAGAAAACCAGTTTGCTTGGCCCTTGATTTAATTGAGTTCGTGAAGTGCATTCATTGTTTTCTAACTACAAGAAATCCCTCTAAAGTTGAGTGAAAATTGTTGGACAATGGCTTCAATACTTTTAGCTTTATTATTATGCTTTGCTTCGTTTCTATCCAGCCAAATATGCCATAAAGTTAGGGTTAGACTAATCCAAAATTAAATTTTGTGATGTCTGTGTTTTCCCATGCTAGTCCAAGAGAGAAAAAGTTCCATGATGTTTCTAGATTGTTAGACAAAGTTAGGTAACCCATAGTGAGTTTGCAGCCTCACCCATATAGCTTTGGCTTTGTGGTAGTGAAGAAATAGGTGTTCAGTTGATTCCACATCATTGTAGTATTGATGTTTTGTAGCCAAGTATACTCTTTTTCTCTTCAAATTTTCTTCTTCAAGTAATGCATTGTTGAATAGTCCCCAGCATAAAAATGATGTGGTAGGGTTGCAACAACTATGCTATATGAGCTTTCCCCAAGAATTGTAAGTTAAAAATAGCCTTGTGTAGCATACTTGTGAGTGAATTTTTTGTCATCAATATAGATAGTAGTTTATCCCTTGCATTTGAGTTGAGTGGTATGTGGACAATTTCAACAACTATATTCGTAGGCAGGACTTGTAACAGCTCATCCCGATTTTAGGTGGTGTTACTGGCATTCTTGATGAAAAAAATCTTTGACCATATGATTAGATGTTTGCTTGAGCTGGTGATTGGATAATGGTTCCACCTGAAACCAAATGTCTTGCCAGATGTCGATGCTTCCTTCCCCAATCCTCCATCTTATAAATTTCTTAGCAGTGTCTCTAACCCTTAGCAGCTTCTTCCATAAAGGGAAATCATATGGTTTTTAATGCATTTCCATAAGGTGTGCTTTATTGCAATATTTAGTCCTCATAAACTTGGCTTAAAGGGTTGTGTCTTTTCTAAGTTTTATCCATAGTTTCAAGGAGTTGCAATGGATGTTTTCTTGTGAGGACTTGAAGCCAAGGACACCATTGTCTCTATGCTTGCAAGCCCTCCTCTAGGTGATCCAATGATATCCTCTTCCATTTCCTTTCCAAAGGTATGTAGTGAAGCTAGATTTGATTCTTCTTTGGATGTCCATAAAATATTGATCATCTAGAGAGTGTGCAATGGGAGGGAGCTCTATATACTTTGAATTAGAGTCAATCAGTCCCCATAAGAAAGTAGATGATTATCTCATGAAAGCATTTTGTCTTGGTTCTTAGTGATGATGTCATTAAAGTAAGCCTTCTTAGTTCTTCCAGTGTAGATGGTGTTGCCCAAATATCTGATGGGGAAGTGGCTTGCTCTAAGGCAACTTAAGGAATCCAAATACATTCTTACCACACTAACTCATTTTCACACCCTAGATTACTAGGCCACCAACCCTAGATTTAAGTTACACTAACCTTTGTCTGCAATGTATTGTTTTCTTATTCTATGATGTATTATTTTAAACTGAATGTTAAGATTGTTTGTTCGTAGACTAGAAGTTAGGGCATTGTTTATTAAGCTATCTTTAAGCAACTATTGTAATAATAAAGAAAATTATTATAAATATTATTTGTTTATAGGTGTTATTTGCTTAAGTCCCTAAGCATAGCATATTAGGACATGTCGGCTTGGTAACCATTATTGCTAAGCTTGTATGTTTAAAATGTAATAGTTGATGTGGTACATGCTTTGCTAACCTCTATTTTGCAAGGCTTAGAATTTTCTTTTTAGAAGTTTAAGTAATAATTTAATCCTAAAATTAGGAAAGGATTTATGGGGTGTAGGATCAGCAAGAGTATACTGCACAAGTTGGTGGTCCCCTATGAAGCCTAAAGAGGTCCTTGAAGAAGAAGACAATCCAAAAGAAGAAAAGTAAAATGAAGATCTTCACAGATTAAAACTTTAGTTTTAGGTTGGGTTGTATATGGGCAAAGCTTGGTTGCCATTTTCTTATTTCTAGGGTGTATAGCAGAACCCAGCCTCACCTAGCTCTCTTTTAATTAATTTATTCTATTTTGTATGTTTATTTTAAGTGTGCATTAGATTTATATATTTTTCATAGGTTTTTTCTATGAGTTATTGTGGTGTTATAAAAGCATGGATTTTTGTTAAGCTCATATGATAAAATTAAATTTTCTACCAAACTAAATTAAATTAACTCAAACACAAATAAAAATAATTCATAAGCTCATATAATTAAAGCATTAGGGATAAACATTAAAAATAGCTAGAAATAATTAGAATTTATGAACCATGTTTGCATATTTTTCTATTATTCTTTAATTGAGCTATTTTCCCCCATTGCATAGAAAGGAGTATCTGACCTATGAAAATGACCACCCTTCCTCAAGAAGTTTGTCTTATCTTCTGATTTAGCCCATAGCTTATTTCTACCAACATCTCATCTTAGGCATAATTTTCATACCCAAAGCCTTAAAATAAAATTAGTTATCTCAAAATATATAAAAATTAAAAACTATCATATCAACTAGAAGCATAACATACTAATCATAACCTCAAGATTAGTGAGTGAGTTTAAGCTCATAGCTTCCTTTCCTAAATACAACAATCTAACTATCTTGCATTCATAAGATTGGACTTATAATTTTAAATTATAAGAGGTATTAGCTGGCAACCATACCAGGCAAGTTATAAGCCCAAAGAAGTCGAGATATATTCTCAAGTGGGAAAGGATAAATACATGCTAGATTTTTCTCTATTAGACTAAATCGAGCTCCTAACTTATATTAAAAGAATTTTTAGATACAAGGTTTGAAGCATCATGTTTCTCTTTTGCTACATAACTAAATCTTCACCTCTTACGTTTTTTTTGTAGTCTTGTATTATTAGAATCTAAATCCTAGCAATTTAATAGAATATCAACTTGTAATAAAATAAATCTCTCTTTTTATGATATAAAGCCCAACCTTAGAATAAGTTGAAGTGTTATTAAGCTTCCTAGTATCAAAGCACTCCCCACTTCTTTCCATTTAAAATCCAAAAAAACATGTTCATTTTGATCTATCCCATTTGGCTTCTATATTTAGCAGTCATGTAAATCAACTTTGAAATCTATAGAGAGAAGATCTAACTTCTTTAATCTAAGCAGTCATGTAAATCAACTTTGAAATCTATAGAGATAAGATCTAACTTCTTTAATCGAGAGTTCTCTTAAGAAGGATTACCTCTCCCTTAAGATGTAATAAATTATAGGGGCTTGCCCTTATAGGAAACTAGGAACCCGATATAAAATAAACACTATCCTACTTCATCTATGTAGATCAATGGAAGAATCTTTGAAATATACAGATTCATCGGCCTTAGGAGTCCTTATTGAATTCATTATAAGGTGATATTTCTATCTCTTGAGGTCATATATTATTTTCTTAATGACGTATTTCATCACCTAAATAAGAATCCCAAGATCTGCATGGTGTTCAAAATAAAAACTCCATGCCCCCCTCTAGATGGCTCCAAAGCATGGAATCTGATCCATTAGAAAAAAAAATATGATATCAACTGCAGTAAGGTGAGTATTAATGGTACTTACTAACCCTAGACTGATAGTGTAGGCATTGGTGGTATTTTTAGAGACTACAATGGAAGATGCCTCCTCTTATTCTCAACACCTCATTTTGCATATGATGCACATGTTAAATCATTGACTTTACTGGCTGGTGTTAAACTCATGGGATATTTTTAAGCTAACCATTTATGGTTTAAAGCTGACTCCTCCAACTTGTTACATCTTGTAAGCAATTTCACCTAGGCTCCATGGTACTTAATTAACACTTTCAAGCAAATTAAACATCTACTTAAGAGTTCATCCAAGTTCCCTCATATCTTTAAGGAAGGCAACTAACTTGTAAATTATTCGGCCAAGAAAGGTGCTAACTCAAACTCCATTCGTATTGTTTCTCTTCTAGATCTTAAGCTTGTTGAATTTATTAAGAGTGATATGTTGGATCTTCCCTATATTCGATTGGTGACTATATCTTCACATTTTTTTGTATAATCCCTTTATTGTTTTTTTTTTTGTTGAGAATGATTTTTTGGGCTTCTTTGCCATATAACTACCCCTTTGTTAGCAAAACAACAACCTTTGCTTTAATATATATATATAGATATATATATATATATATATATATATATATATATATATATATATATATATATATATATATATATATATATATATATTATTATTATTATTAGTTATACTAAAGACTTTCTATTCAAGGCCTAGTCTCTTGGCTACGTAACTCACAAACACATTTATTGTGAGCCCTCACTTGCCTCAACCTGGGCATTAGCCTAGCCTATGCTTAAGCAATGGACCTCATTATTACAAAAGTGATAATAAACTAAGCTAATGATCATAATTTCTTAATCAAATAAAAGCAAAAACAAGCACTTAAGACACATTGGTCGCCAATAAATATTTACTAAAACTTGCACTAGGCATTGCTAATGATCACTTGAACATCAACTACATAAGCTAGAGTTTCAATGGCCAAGGAGGATTGATGTAAAATATCAAGCTAATTTTGAAAGCCACACTACAAGATCAAAATTAAGTACTCAACATGAGATCAAGGCTAAGATATCATCTTCAAAAATATATTAATAATAAAATTTGATATACATTTTTAAAAAATTATAATAAAAATTAAACAAGAAACTCAAAATTTTAATTTTAAAATTTTAAAATTTTAAACTTCAATTTTAAATGTTATATAAAATATTTTAAAATTATTTTAAGTTAAGTTTGAATTAAAATGTGTTTGGGTCGATCACCTTGTGTGAAGGAGAGAGACAATAGAATTATAATGATTTCACACATCTTTCTTTTTTGCTTCCCTAAATTTCTCTTTTTCTCTTTTTTTTTTTTTTTTTTTTTTTGAGATATAAAATTACATGCAATTACTTAAAATTATAATGTATTTGAGTCGATCACCCTATTTGGGTCGATCACCTTGTGTGAATGAGAAAAGAACTTTTAATGTTATAAAAAAATATAATTATTAAATGATATCTCTAAAATTAAGAATTTGATGATCAACTCCTTTATATTCTTCTTAATGGAAGATCTAAATATACTTCAACATATTAATCTCTTTTTAAATCTCTATAGCATAATCTACCATCTTTATAGCATCATTCTACATAATTTTCTTAAATTATACAACCAAAAAAGTTATACACCTCTCTTGATGCCTGACAAATTACTAAATTGTACAACTTAATTTTTATCATTCTTCTTCCATCACCATTAAAATATCTTTGATCTCTATGCTCCAAATCTAATCATCACACAATCCTCTTACAGTACATAGCCATTCTAGCCTCCTTACCTTAGTTCCCCACTAGTATTAAAATTTTAAAATCCTTTGTTCTCTTGATCACTTTGAACTTCTCTAAACACTCCATATCATATATACTAATATTGCGATGACAAGTTTGTAGCCAAACTTTCCTTGCATTTGGATTACTAGACAACCCTTGATAAAAAGCCTTATAAAACATTTAATATAGTAAGTTGAGATGGTCTCAACCACCAATTCATATTTAAGACAAATCAATGGCTATCATTATATCTTCTATCAGGCCGTGCTCAATCAGAATTGAGTTATATCCAGTTGGCGAGTAGCCTACTGATCGAAACAGTTGTCACCCGCCACAAAATATGAAATGAAGTGATTTTAATTGCAAGTTTTAAGAAGACGAGATTTATCACTCACTCTCTCTCTCTCTCTCTCTCTCTCTCTCTCTCTCTCTTCTATAGATTTTTTTCATAACTCGTAGGATCTTTCCCATGGCAGTAGTAGGCAATATGTAACAGAAGCAACTTCCCTGGTCGGTGGAATCTGCCCCTTGCACTGAACCGCCAAGTAGGGTGACCATTGTTGCAATTGCCTATTTAGATATCGATAACAATACTGTCAATAAACTAATGAGCCTTTTCATTTATCAAAAAGACAACAATATAGCATTAAAAGAAGGCAATCCTACGTTCCCATCAAAGATACTATGAGCAAGAGAGCATGCGCAACCTGCGCGACTGCTGCTAATTTATTTTAAATGGAAGCATAATAGTATAATGTAAATTTCATAGTAATAAATATTATATATACATGCTACTTGAAGGCTAACAGGGTCGAAGCTCCAAATAACATATTCAGCAAAGACGAAGCCAACGATGCCTCGCTCAGATTTGTTTCACTTGATCATGGTCAGAAAGACATCACTCCTCTTCATCTGATTGTGCTGCTGATCCAACTACAGCCATGGACAATATCTTTGTAGAATGATGATCAGGCATTACACCTATATAAATTGAACATGTTGCTTCAAATTTTTATTAATAAATATTAACATTATGCCAAACACATAAATTTCAACTTTTGACAAGATGGGCAAAAGTTCTCTCTAGACATTGTCCCAAATTAGGACAATCATAATAATGTAAATAAATAAATAAATACATAATGCAAGCGCATGGATCCACCGTTTTCATTTTCACATGTATCTATTCTCATGCATTGCGAGTGTAATATGTGAAGAGAAGACGATAACCCAAGGACAGCCTCATCTTCACTAAGGTTATCCACAAGCCACAAATCCTAAGACGATTTAAAATAATAAATAAAAAAATAACTCATGCACCATTTCTAATTCATTGAATTTTAAATTTGCTATTTTTTTATGGTGAGAAAGTCTCAGGCAATATTTTTTCCCCTTGTCAATGTGATCTACTATTAACATGCATGTAGACTGACATGATGAGGTTGAGAATAGTGAGCAACTATTGCATTCATAGAACAAATCAAAATATTAAGCATAAGTCGAAGCTCAAGAAGAAAAACAGAAACTAATAGCGAAGCCTTCAATTAAATGCAGCTAGAATACAAGCTCCAATAAATAGTTATACATAACAAAGTGATGGAAGAGGGCCAAAGAAGAGAGAAGGGGAAAAGAAACAAAGAGAGGGAGGGGTAACGAGGAAAATGATGCTCTCTATTGAAAAGGGAAGAACATGCAGTCATTTCATTCATTAAAGGATGTGAATGCCATACGACATGATTTCTTGGATATGCATATTCTAGAGCACATGTAAAAAAAGTATAATGTCTAAATAGACCAACTGACGTCATCCTTTCAAAGAAACATTGATGAATGTCAGGGAGATCATCGGGATCGGAGATGTGCACTAAACTCGCCGAGCAAGAAGGGAACAATCTAAAACTCGATGACGAGCCTATTACTCTAGCGAAAGAAGATATGCCTAAAGAACTGGTGACTTCTACCAATGCCTTCTCAATGAAACTCGAAAATAAATGTGATAGCTCAGCAGAATGTCCTAAGCAAACTTGCCCACACATGAGACAACCCATCAAGAAGCAGGGCGGTCTCAAAGCTTACCAACTTCAGACTCATGAAGGGCAAGATCTATACCATACTTGAAATGATAAAAACATGAATAAAAATTCCCTTGAGGTGATCAATGTCTCCCGATCAATGTAAACAACGATCTTCATGTTCTTTCCGTATTCACTTAACAAGATCAATTTCGTATGTAATTTTGTCTTGCTGCTTAAAACCACTTGGCGAGTATATACATATACAAGAAAGATAAATACTCAGTGAGTATAGGTAAAGATACTCAGCGAGTATGAACAAAATCCTCGGGGAGTTGTGCATCAATTCAAGACATTTGGTGTCATTTTTGGCGAAGAAAAGGTCCCATTCAGCAAGCCATAAAGACTCGAATAAGGGATCCGAATAGTTGACATGCAATTGGCCTGAGAATGTTGACGTCGAGCTAAACAATCTCAGGATGAATACTTGGATAACTACATGACGACTCAAGATACTTAGTGCATCATTTTTGACCCAAGGAAAATGCCTCATTAAGTAAGCCACAAAGGCCCGAATAGAGGATCTGAATACTTGGTGCACCATTTTTAGCCCCCCAAGGATACTATAATCAAGAAGGCAATGCTCAAGTTAACTTCATTAATTCTGGCCTAAGCATATTCTATAAAACTAAATGTAAGACAAACACTCCTAGTTAGCAACTTCAGTGTACGACTAACAACTCCTGAGATCAGCAACCTAATGAAAGGCCAACCCTCCCAATTGGCAACTATGGTGTAAAATCGACACCCCGTGAGATCGTCAACCTAATAAAAGACCAACTCTTCTAGTGGGTGACTATAATGCAAGACCGATACCTCGTGAGCTCAGCAACCTAATAAAAGACCAACCATCCTAGTTGGCAAGCTAAAAGAACCTTAACGGCCAAGAAGCCGACTCACAATGATCACACTTGGATTATTTCTAAGTATCAGGCACAACCAAAGCACCAGCGAGTACGAAGCAATACAACCATCCCAACCGAGGATGAAGCTTTGATGCTCGATTGGATGAGGTCAGGAGCGAAGTTGTCCTCCGCATACTCCACCTCTCCTCCCTCTATTTCTTTCCCTTTCTCCTTCACGGGCTCGCTCCTCTTCTTAGAGCGAGCAGGAGTCGAAGTTCTCTACGGAAAGTTGAGAGTATTGCTCCGCCACCTCTCACCACTTCGAGGGAAGACTCTCGACCAGGGGTCGAGTGCAAAATCCGTAGCGCCCTCCTCACCTGATAAAGCGAGTAAGGGCATTAGAGTTGATGAGTAAAAAAAAACAACATTCAAAAAAGAAGACTAAGTACAAAATACTTAACACTGAGGATGCTAGAAACGTGGCTATGTAAGAGATAATGACTGACATTTAAAGTCTTATCAATCACTCTCTTCAGAGTCATCACCAGAGGATTTGTCTCTGGAGCGGCCGACCTATGCAACAGTAAGGTGCTAAGCACAGTCAACACGAGTCGGGGTGACAAGCTCTTAACGAACAGAAGCTTGGATCGCCACTTGACCTTATTTGACAGGCCACAAATTCTCAGTAAGACTGGCAAGAATTGAATTGTCCCATCGTTATGCCCCTTCACACGAAGATATGGTGGAAGAGAGTCATACTCCACAACAACTGTTCTTCTCTCAACATTATCAGAAATGTGGATATAATCGCCACAAAGTTTGGTAAGATCTAGGTGGATTCAACTTGGTAGTAGTTCAAAATCTTGACCCACACGTTGGATGGGAGCCGAGAGCCGAGGTTGAAGTGGTCGAGAGAGATAAATAACTCGTCTGACTGGTCAAGTTAAGCCTCTCATCAAGGTCGGCCATAAAAGACGATAGTCGCCATCAACGGATCAAAGTCGAGAACCTCCTTGATCTTGGATAGCATGATCGAACCTCCTTTTAGGGAAATAAAAGAACAAAGCTTACTCATTAGAATCAAAGAGTCACTCGCTCAACAGAGAATTGTAATAAAATCTCAACTACTTATGATGAAACTATATTTATAAATGCGGTAAGTATGGCTGGGTAACACGGATGTCATGTCGAGCATTAACAAAAAATTGATTACAAAATCCAGCGAAAATCTTGAACAACGCATATGAAGACCAAAACAATAAATGTACTCGCCACCACCAATGATGGACCAATATTCGATAAATAAAAGGCAAGTATAAAGTAGAGTTTTTCTAAACACAATTATTTATTACAGAATATAAAAAAAAAATTACAAACGCACTCACTATGACCCTACTATTTTTTTTTTAAATGTTTTACAATGAGATCTGAGTGCGACTCCTCGCCAAGGATTCATTTCTCCCATATATAGTCAAACATAAAATTGGCATCAGAGATGAAGAGCAAAAAAGACCACATCAACTTCACCGAGCACTTGAGAGAAACCAACACAATCCTTGTAATGGCCAAGTCCTTTCGGAACATAGCCTTGGTAGCCTGCCTCCATTGCAACTCCACCTCCAATAAGGACCTGAAGTCGCCCACTTTCCTCGATGAGCTCAAATCCTTCTCCAGATTGGAGACCCTTCCCTGCAGATTTGCAAGTTTGGTCGAGTCTACGAGTGCATAAGGACCCTTCTTAGCATTTTCCTCCTCTGCGGCTTCATCCTCTCGGGATTTATAGGGAAGCTTAACATCCCCTAGATGTCGACGGAGGTGAAGTTGATAGGTGCCCCAGCATACATGGTGAGCATCTCGACCGGTGCCCCCTGAGAAGTCGGCACCTCCATCAGAGCAAAACTTGGTGAAGCCGCCTTGACTCACGGCGGGTCAAGAGTTGCCCCTGAACGACGAGTAACGTACTCATCAAAAACTGAAAAAGGGATTTTAACAAGGCAGTTTGCTAAAAACATGATCCTTGGAGAAAGAAGCCACTATTCGAATATGCGGACTTCCTCTTCACTCGGACGATAACCTAGTAGCTCGCCCACATAAATGTGAATCGATTTTTCAAGACTACCTGGATTATCCAAGTGGATGATTTGGGGAGACGTTAGGCACCCATTATTGCCCTCCATCACCTCTTGCACACTCGTTATTATTAATTAAGTGCTGCAAGAAAATCCGAAAGCAAAACAAAATAGTTCAATCCTACCTTGGCGGAACTCTCCTCTTTGATGGAAGGAATGAGAAATATAACCATCAATCTCACCACCACCTTTTTGTGTTGAACAAGGGGCGGTCCCCTTCAATTCTCTACCCGAGCGAACACTCGCTAGGCGGCGACTCGTGGCAGCGCCTCGACTAGAGCAACTGCAATTCTGGGCAAGGGTGTCGAAAGAATGTCTCCATCGCGGGAACAATAGCGACTTCTTTGATTTTAGTTTTTCCTAGAGGCTAGTCCATAGCTCCGAAGAATTGGCATCACCATGCGAACTCTTGGAATCCATGGCAAGTGTGTATAACCTACTCACCATAACAAATTCAATAAAAAAAGGATAGGTGTATTTCCGATCAAGAACAAAAGGCCTAATAAATATTCTCAAAGTACCCAGTGCCCTTTCTATAGCTCAAGGGGGGCCGGGGGTACGCCAAAAAAAGAGTGAATCTAGTCAAAAGGTGATATAACATTTAATGAAATATACTCTTTTCTTCTTTAGCATTTAATGAGTTAATTTGATTTTTTATTCTTCTATCCTTTTTGTGAGTTACCTCTACAAAAGAGCAGATGAATCGAGAAGCTATATGTATTCCCAAAATAAACAGACAGTCCGAATACTAAAGACAAGTTACATGTATGATAAGCATTACAAGC
This sequence comes from Cymbidium sinense, assembly GCA_021442155.1. NCBI lineage: Eukaryota > Viridiplantae > Streptophyta > Magnoliopsida > Asparagales > Orchidaceae > Cymbidium > Cymbidium sinense. The sequence continues at coordinate 38,756,607 of CM038233.1, forward strand.
ACATGGGCGTCGACAACTCGGATGCAAACTCGCCCCCAGAAGGCGAGCATTAACGACTCAAGCACGACGCCCTCCAACGACAGACAAGAGCAATCACGCAGGAGATCGAGTCATCATGCACTCGACAAGGTTGGTCACTCGCGAGTCCCTTATACATACTCGACCAATCTCTTCTTTGTACATATTTCCTATACTACCTCTCATCCCAAACATTATAAAAGGGGGCTGAGTGGCCCATTTTGAGGATTCAGCTAGTGGATTTGGATAGCTCCTTTTAACTAGTCTAGGTTAAAAGAAACCTCAACTCCCTCTCTCTCACTCTCAAACAAGGGAATTCCTTCCTTCTTCTCTTATATTAAAATTACTTAAAGATAATAAAACAAGACTTTTTGGTCATTTTCTCTATTATGTAATGTTCCGTCTTCATCAACCCTACTTCCCAAATATCTCCCAAGGTTCTGCTTCGGACATAAGACAAATTTAGATCCAACAGTTCACAATACTCTCCTACCATTAATGGCAAGCTTTAGTGCATGCCACCAAGTTCAAAGGATACTGTCCTAGTTCCAATCTTCTTCAAAGGTGTGCAAAATATAATGCACTAGACTATACAAACTTGTCAAGTCTATTCTTGTACTCCTAACTCACACAGATCTGGCCATTATCCACTAAATCTTCATCCTATCCATCTTATGGATCAATAGGTTCACTAGGATTTTGTTTAAAAGCTAAATTATGTTGTGGACATGTGTTTGCAATATGTATGACATTTGAAGCATGCGTTATTATTTGGGATCTAAGTTGTCAGAATTATTTGTTCAGTGATAAGTAGAACTTTAGGAAGCCCAAGGATTCATTTACCTGAGTTTGTGCCAAGTGTAGCGTGAACTGCTTTTTATAAGATGGACCATTATATTTTACAATCTCTAAACCTCTATTGTAAACTACTTTTAAGGAGACGATATGTAAGAGATAAATGGAGTTTTGCAGTATAGAACAAATGCTGGCCTGGACAAGAGAACATGCGCTAGGAGTAGATGCAAACATGGCAGTAACAGAAACATGTTTCGAATGCAAAGCAGCAAGGTTTTTCAGTGGCGAATTTCAAAAGACATGTAGGAAAGGATACACTGAATGGAAGAAAAAAACGGTAAACACAGCAGTAATAGCAAGATTTTAGGTGAAGGATTTCAGCAAACAAGTAGGAAGCAATGGTAAAACACTAATAGTGCAGAAGTAAATTAAGGCTATATCTATAATAAACCTAGCATATGTGAGGTTCAGGTCCTTAGAATAAAATTTCAACAGACCATATTGGCGGAAGATATTGGAAAGAAAATGCGGCAACAGCAGCAGCAAATGGAAATGGTAAACATCAACTTCTCACCTCAGGAAGTAATAGGGAAATTCGAAAACATGCAATAATCAGGAAAAGGGAATGTTCTCAATCTTAACACAACGAAGCAAAATACAAATACAGATGGAAAATTTAAACTGAAAAGCAATCACTAAGGGTCTATTTGGCGCATCTTTCTCACCATTTTACTTTTTAGAACATTGTCACACACTCATTTGGCTATTGTTTTCTTGCTGCATCTCAAAAAATTGTGATGTGAAGCTGTTTTAAGAACCAGATTTGCTAAAATGTGATAGTTGCAAGAAAATTATTATCTGATTTTATATATATATATATATATATATATTTTTTTTTATTTATTTATAATACCCATAACAACTTTCAAAAAAATTTTTGTTTTGCAACCACTTCTACAAAAAACTACAACTGCCCCAAACGAACTCTAAATCAAAGAGTTTAGAACTTCTCATGCCCAATAATGATCTAGCTAGATAAGGGAACAAAGAAGAAAGAACTGAGAGGAGCAAGAAAAGATAGGAAGAAGAGGGGGTGACGGTGGAGGAGCAGGTGGCAACTAGGAAAAGAAGAAAATGATGTCGCTATGCATTTGAGGATTTCTACTTCATTCATTAAGAAACAATGATTTCATTATCTAAGAAGTATATTTACAATACATGAATTCCATAGGTATAATTTCTAAATAATAGATAGCCAACAAGATGTAAAGACAAATGTAATGTCTAATATATCCTTGAACAAGACAAAACAAACCAAAACACATCAATAAGATCTAAACAAACTAAACTATCTACAATTATCTTCAGCAAGCACATAACAGTCAAGTCTATCATCAAATACAATATTTAGATTCAGGTGTAGCATATGGTGGTAGTCAATCTACATCATTATCTCTATCATCCACTAAAGCTGATCATTCAACATATTAAACTCTCTTCAATATAAACTTTTCATTGAAAAATCATTTATTATATACTTAATAGAACAATGGTCAAACAATTGTAGTGCATAATAGTTGAAACTTACTTCACATAAGTGTGCAATGATTTAATAGTATTGTTAGGTCCCTCTTATAAGAAGTTTTAGAGGCCAAAATGATGATGATGCTCCAGAAGCTTTGATTGGAGTTAACCCTTCCACATATAAATGGACATAACATTTTGGTAAGCAAACAAGTTAACTTACATATGCATCATCAAACCGAACTGAATGTTGAACTCCAAAATTATAGGTTTTGACTTAGCTGCAATTGCTATACCACTTACAAAAACTTCTTTTTCTTTTAATTTAACAAGGTAAGAACATGAACATTTTGTTGCTACTAGTGATTCAAATATGGATGCAGGTTGAATGGCTTGGACCAAGTTTTCTCACTTCTAAGCCTCTTCCTTGGAGGACCTTCCCAAAAAAAACAAATTGATCTCCTACCATAACTCTATTAAAAATATATATAATAGTGTTATGCACCTTAAATGTTGAAATTTTAGTTGCAGAAGCATCATTAGCAATTAGTCCAATCAGAGATTGAACAAGTGGAATCCTATGTGAGTAGCAAAGGTCATCTTATAATAATGCTAAATACTTATTGCTCATATCCAAGTAATAGTGTATAGAAAATAAAAAAAATAAAAAAATTATGGCTAATAGTTTGGCCTACTGTTAAAGATTGTCCAACCTAATTACAACATTATTTAAATCTATACTTTTAACTATGAAGCACTATGCCTCTCTAGAGAGCTTTAGAATGGCTAGACTAGTTATCTTAGGCTAAACACTAGAGTTAGTAATCTAGGTCGTTTAGCACTATAAAAACTAGTCCAAGTCAAGTAACTCAAATAAGCCTTGTTTAAACTTGACCCAACCAAGTTTTGGCTTAAGACCTAGATTTATTTATTTTTTATCTAGTTAGGACCAAATAAATGAGATTATTCTTTATCAAACACATAAGGCACACCATGCTTGCAAACCATGCTAAACAAAGGTCTGGAAAACACTTTAGAAAGCACAGAAGACAATAACACATGATTATTTCGACAAATTTTACGCTGGCTGTCGACTACCTAACACAACCCTCCACTTTTTGCATCCGGACTTGGGGACCGGCTGTCGACTACCTAACACAAATCCAAAAATTACAATAGTATTTCCTCCAATCATGCTTTTTATACAAATAATTAATCCATGTTCATAAAATCTAATTTCTAGCAAAATATAATTAGTGATTATCCACAAACATGAAATTCTTGAAAAGCACAACTACTCCATTAGCTACTTAATAGTGACATGAAATCTTAGGCCAAGAACATGAATTCTAACAGTCTTCTACGTAGTATGATAGTTGCATACAAAAAATGAGTAAAGTTCATCCTATTCAATATAACAAAATAAGGTCAAGTAACTTTTTATTTTATTTTCATAAATGTATTATTGAAAATTTATCCTTTCATAAACATGCATCAAGCAGAATGTTGTGTCTGTGATTTCATTATAAACCTTAGAACAAATCACAAAAGCCTTATTTTTTATCCCTTGCCTTATTACCACTTTGATTATCTATTCTGATCATATATACACGAGCTTAAATACGTGCTTATTAGGGCAAAAAAAAAAACTATACATAACATAAATGTAACCTCATCAAGCCTGCATAATTGATTGATATTATAAATAGCTATAGTACGCCTCAATAGGTGCATTTCCAGTACGCTAAGTTCATGCATACACCTGTGCTTATTTAAGAAACTTAAATTATACCATATTCTATCAGGCAAAATAGATATAAAATTGACATTTACTATATTATCTTGTACAAATAATGTTAAAACTAAATCAACGAGAAAAATGCTGAATTATTCCTACAATAAATGGTCCAACTCTGAAATAATTAAAGCATTTCATCATCAACAGAAACAGCAACAACATGCTTTAACGACATTCCATCATTTTGAAGTCAACTTCAAGCATACTTCGTATCCATTTGCACCTGAAAAGTGCTTCCTAAGGCAGAAAACTTATTATGAGCAAACTTTTTTACACAGATCTATCCATATTAACTTAAGATCTAACCCATTTATCTTCAAATCTCCTAATATTAATTTTATCAATCCATCTTGTTGGTGCATCTGTCGATCTTTTTAATTGTTAAACATATCCAAACCATCTTCGGTCTATATTCCACAACATTATATTCAATAAATGCATCTCCCATCCTCACTCTAATATAATCAATTTTCAATGCATCCTTCTTAATTTTCCCACACTTCTATGTTAACATTCTTATTACCTCCAGTCTCAACAAGTTGATCAGTAACAACATTACTTCCCGGCACTCAAATTCATACAACTTAGCTAAGAATAATTACAATTGTATACAATCTACCTTAAGTTTTCATGACATTCTATAATGGCACCATTTATATAGTTAAACGACACATCCATAATACTATATGTTATATTATATCTTTCTTTGTACGCCCATTCTTCTGTATAATAAATGCTAATAAAGCCAATCAAAGCAACTTTGATAAAATCATTGCTAGAATTAGATAGTTCAATTACAAAAAATATCACTCGCTCTCTCTTGAACCAACAAAAATATGGCTTGTTCAAATATTGGTTAGTTTGTAATATAAAAATAAGTATACACAGATGCCACACTGATACATTATGAACATTATGAATTTCCATTGCCCACATCATGTGACATACAGCAACATAAATAGACATGTATGTGACTACTATAGCCCAAAGTTTTCACTGAATTGTCATCTCCTATAAGATAATACTACTGCAATATTCTAATTTCAATTAAAAAGTGACTAAGTCAGCAGCACTCAGAAATTGACAAAGTTGATGATATACGACATACTAAAAGTTGAAGTCCAAATGGAAAACCCTACGTCTATATAGAAGATGGATAGAGCATTTGCCCCTAATTTCACTGCATCTTTCTAAAACAAGGACATTTCTTTTTCGTCATGCTGCAAGTAACATCAAACATGCTAATCCAACGGTCCTCCCTGATGCAAAATATCTTAAAATCTTAAGTTTTTAATACAGATCAAATATAAGATATATAAAAAAAATCATATAATAAACATACAAATTATATGACAAAGTATTAAACTTAAGCAATTATTTAATAGGAATCAATTCAAACAAAGGAGTGGACTTCTAATTAAAATAAAGGAGTAGATATTAATGATCAGAAAAAAAAAATCACACAAATACATTGAAGTTCATGTGCTTGGCAGAAACCTAAATTGTATAATACAAAGTTATCCAAGTCTCGTTTAACAAAAAGGTAATCGCTAAAAGTAAAAGGATTTGGACATCCAATAGATATTTTATTTAATTGCTATATAAGTTTTTCAACACATCTCAGACCCCTAGCTATAATCACAAAACTAAAAAGAAATTTCCCTTAATCAACTATAGATATAGCAGAGAACGGTAAGCTGCAAACGACAATAAAAATGCCATTATAGTAGAATGCATAAGACTTGATTATAACAAAGCAACAACAATAAAAAAATGACAGTAGAAAACTGGGAGCAAGTCAAAAGCAAACTGCAATAGAAAGAAGTCACCGCAAATCAAACAAAAGTTGTTAATCATGAAACATATTACGTAGCTATACTAGTTATAGGTCCTCTTCTTGGTAAAATTAGGATAAGAATCCAAGATCAATTCAAACTTCATGATAGAGTAACAATTGAAACAAGCATACACAACATCCTACTACAATTCAAAAGGAAATAAAAAACGAAATTAACTAAGATTTAATTTAATTGTCAGAAATTTTATTAAAAGAAATAAAATGTCATTTTAGATAAATGATCAGCTAAGATAAATGTAGAATCAAGCATACTAAATTTTTTTGGGGCATCCCAGCACAAAATTCAAACTAACATCTTCTTAAGGCTTCTGTGAAATAGGTATTATAAGAAATAGATAAATAATAATGCATTGAGTTCTTTTCTTTCCACCTCAAATTCACAACCAACACCTCATCTATGAAATTTGCAAACACTTAAGTTAATCTTCTTCCATATGCTATGATGAGTGATGAAATCATGCCCACAGCTAATGATGAATATCAGAAGTAACTTGTGTGCTGGAGAGGTATGTTTGCATGTAATGGCACATGGATACTCCACAAATATAATATTTATGCCTAGATCAACTTCATGAACAATCACAACATTATTTACACCTAAAAATGATGGTAGTTAGCCTATGTTAACAGACAATAGAAATAAAAATTATATATTTATCAAATATCATTTTTTTATTACTAGATTGGAGAATACACATGATATGATTACTTGAGTTGTAATATTTCAAAAATTGATTCAAGCAGAATTTATCATTAAGTAAAAAACGTGTGAAGGAGATATTAAAGCTCCATTAAAATTAAGAATGAATTATCTTAGTGGCTAGTCATGCCTCTTAATTAACTAATGTACCAAGTACATTTATGAGAATTATTAATCATCCTCTTCAACCTTTCATTGAATATTTTCTAATGTATATTGAAGATAATTAAAATATAGTAAAACTAGAGAGGATAAAATAATAGGGTGAACTTCTCGATTTAATGCACCTCTAATATCTACACATGAAACATCACAATAAACCTTGAAAATTTTATGAAAATTTGGCATCTTAAGCATAAGGATATTGTAAGTTTTTCCTTAATATATTTTTAAAAGCATGATAAACATAGTTTGTCCACTAAAATTCCTCATGTTTAGAATGATTTGACAAGTGTCACGATAGTATTAAATTCTTTAATAATTCACCTCATAACATTAATTTTGAAATCAATCATTGTAAAATGATAAAAAGCAACTCATAAAACATCTCCAAATTAAATGTTTTCCATTGCTATCATAGATTAAAATTTAGACTCCATTACACATGTTTTAACACATGTTTTAACAGGACCTAATCAAAGAGTGCTCTATGTGAACCATGGCATCAACTTCATTATACATATTTTAAGAGGAGCTAATCAAAGAGTGCTCTATGTGAAAAGAGTGCTCTATTTTCATAATTAATAAATGTAAAGGTAATCAAGGCACTAGGCTGACCTATGTGAAGCAATGGCATCAACTTCAATGACCTAACAATAAAATTTGTGGAATAAAGCAGAACCACATAAACACTTGAGGGAAGAGGTTAGGTCGAGTAAAACAATAATAAAACACTAAAGTTAAAGAGAAGAAGAGTGAGTGAAAAAAATCCACGAAATCAGTGTTGATTACAAAGATCTCTCTCTCCCACTCTCAGAAAAGTACAAAGAGCTCTCAATCCAAAAAAAAAAAAGCCAAAAAATCATGTCCACCCCAAAATTCCCCCCTTTTTTAAAGTTGAAGAGCATTTACATAAGGTAGGTACACATCAATTGAATCAGTTACATGTGGGGAAAGAAACTCGCCTGTGAGAGGGGAGTGGACTATGTCAAGTGACAAATCCCTTTAGTTTCATCATTGCTCAGGTGAAGTCTGATGTGCATTAGGCGGGAGTCACCCATATGTGGACAAGTCTTCATGTAAGAGGTGTATATATCAAACATGGACAGAATAACTTGGTTGTCCTTCCATCGCACTCTCCATATTAAAGGGGAGTCTTCTCATATGAATCGTTTAGCTCTATGGACAGGTGATCCTTGTATTCACCCTATTTGGGACAAATCTTTATAAGTTAGTGATCTACATTGACTATTACTACCGAGTGTCCTAACATTTGCTCTTCATCATCTCGTACTTACTGATCTTACTCGCACATCCTGGGTAAATAATTAGCTCCCCAATTCTTTGGCTCTTTGTAGGGTCAACTTGCAAAAATAAAATAAAAGAATAGAAAATAAAGATCAATTATTCATTTATGAATTTTTGAAAAATCCCAATCATTATGACATATCATTGTGATTTGACTTCTTTTTTTGGCTTTTTTCTCAAATTTCAGGCTATATAATGAGAATGGATCTTCAATTTTCATTTCCCTTGTAATTCCTTGTTGCCAGAATCATTCTCTCGTGCCTTCGTCGAGTCTTATTTCTCCACAAGAGCGAATACTCACCATGGACCCCAAAAGACCATGAAGTGAAATCGATCCTGTCGAGCTATGGTCCAACCTTTTGAATAAAAGGAAGAAGATTAAGAAGTTAGTGGAATTCATTGTCGATCCCTCAGTTGAGACGAGTGTTTCTGCAACTCCTACCCCGAGTGTCGTTAATGTTCCTATAGTAAGCAATGGAAAGGACTCATAAGTGGAGCCGAGTGTTCCCGTTGTAGTTAAGGAGAGTGTGGCAATCATGGTAGAGCCATCTTCTTCCCCGAGTATGAAGAAGATGCTATGTGCCTGGGAAGAAGAGGGAGAAGAGGAAGATATTCCTCTTATGTGGAGAAAAGTCTTGGTGAACCCACTGATGATTACTTTGTCTGCACAAAAGATCATGAAGGAATGTCTCATTGAGATAAGACTAGTCATTCTTTTGTGATTTAGTTAATTCTTTTTATTTTGTGCTCCACCAATTTTCTCGTTGTTGCAGCTCAGTGTGGTGAGTGTTCAAGAGTTCATGAATGGGGACAATGGTCACTCATCGACCACCAAGGATATTACTTTAAAATCAAGTAACTCTGAATTTATTATTTATCTTATAGTGGGTGAGCTGTTCTGGTGACATCCAATGAAGAGGAAGTCAATTTGACTCAACCACGGCTTTTTTCCCCATTGATAACACCATTGATTTGATGTCTCGTTGGGATTCCTGTGTCAATTCTTACCTGCATTAAATCTCAGCGTGCAGTGGCTATAGGTTACTGATCATTTGACTTGACATCTCCAAACCTCCTTGTGGAGGCCGATCTTCCCCATCATGATGTTGCACCACTAGCTCTCTCAGCTGTTGGAGCGAATAGCTTTACCAAGGCGGAAATTCAAAAAATATTGGTGATTTTTCCTCCTTCGACTCGCTTATACAACCACGAGTCTGGGAGAGAAGAATCCTCCCATTTGATGGGAGACGTTGAAGAGGGTCCTTAGTGGTCTTCTTACTCTGACGAGCTTGTTTCGTTCCAGAGAAGAGTTGCTCGTTATGTAGAAGGCTCAGACTCAACGAGGTAAGAGATCATCGAGTTGCAAATAATGCTAAATGTTAAGTTGCAACGACAGTTGGCGGTTGAGAAATCTCAACAGAAATGGGCAACCATGGAAGCCAAATTAACATCTCTTCACTGCTCCATCGAGTCAAAAGGATCATCTCTCTTCATCGCCAGAGCCAAGTTTTTATTTCATTACCTATGTGACAAAAGAGCACTCATCAACGAGTGGCACTCAAACCCAGTTATAAAACAATTTAAAAAGTGATGAAAGGTAGCAAGTGCTTGTAATATTTTGTAATAAGTATTTTTCAATACATGAAATGTTTGTTTCATACTCGCACCTTCACTTGTGCCGAGTAACTTTATTATTCTATAACTGCAAGTGGATGTTTAGTTTCATGCCAGGTAAATCTAGTATGGATGCTATACATTTGTTGAGAGGTTTGATGAAAAAGTATAGAGAAAGTAAGGAGGATCTACATATGATATTTGTTGATTTATAGAAAGCTTATGATAAAATTTCAAGAGATATTTTTTGGAGAGTTTTAGAAAAGAAATGAGTTAATATTGGTTATATCCAAGTCATTAAGGATATATATACTAGAGCTGTTACTTTTTTCCAAACATAAAAAAGACTAACAAAATATTTTCCTATTTCAGTTGGATTACATCAAAGATCGACTTTGAGCCATTTATCTTTTTGCTTTAGTTATGGATGGTTCTTACAAGGCATTTACAGGAAGATGTACGTTGGTGTATGCTTTTTGCTGATGACATTCTTCTTGTTGATAGAAATAAAGAGGGAGTCCAAAAAAAACTTGAATTGTGGAGGTCAACCTTAAAGTCTAAAGGTTTTCGTTTTAGTAGATCTAAAATTGAATATATGAATTGTAATTTTAGTTGTTGAAGTTTGTAGTGGTGTTGTAATATTGGGTAACCAAGTCATTAAAAAAAGTGAGCGATTCAGATATCTAAGCTCTATTGCTCAAAATAATGGTGAAATAGATGGAGATGTTATTAGTAGAGTTCAAGTTGGTTGGTTAAAGTGGAGGAATGCATCTGGTATATTGTGTGATAGAAAAGTACCGCTTTGACTTGAGGGAAACTTTTATAAGATGGTGGTAAGACCTGCAATGATTTATGATGCAAAATATTGGCCAATAAAAGTGAAGTATAAGACTAAGTTAAGTGTTGCAAAGATGAGGATACTCAGATGAATGAGTGGCTTTACTCTTAAAGATAAAATGCGAAATGAGTATGTTCGGGAAAAAGTTGGAGTAGCTCCAATGGCAGATAAGATTAGAGAGAGTCACCTTCGATGGTTTGGCCATATAAAACGTCGGCCGTCTGATGACCCGATTATGATATTAGATTTGCCTTATGTTAAGAGAGGTAGAGTTAGACCTAAAAAAACTGGTTAAGATGTATAAAAATTGACCTTAGTTTATTAGAATTAAATGAGAATTTGATACATAATAAGACACAATGGAGAAGAAGGATTCATGTAGCCAACCCCACAGTAGAAAAAAGGCTTGTTATTGTTGTTTTTGTACTGCAAGTGGATGTTTATCATAACTTCCGTTGTCTAAGATCTTCACGGGATTTTGTAATGATGTTTTCATTACATACTTGATGTGACACCTGCCTTATTGAAATGTTCTTACCACATCTATAAATTACCCCCCGCCCTAAGGGTGGTTAGGTCAGCTTTATTTCTTTCCTTCTTTATTCTTGAAGCGAGTTGAACTCTATTTGTGCGAGTTAATTTCTTCCTTCTCGCTCATCTCTTTTTTATGGGTTTTCTCCAATGAGTATGGTTATGGCCTCTTTGAAAGTAGCTGCTACTACATCTAGGGCAATTGTGATCAACGAATCACCTTATCTTGTACCCGTAATCATGCCCTTGGTTTTCTACAGGTATTATCACTAGAACTCAAATTACTCTATATGAGTAGCTTGTTAAAACAAACAGGTGAATACATTGAGTGCAACAAAATTATGCATCCCTTTGAACCATAAATAAGTCTGTTTGCGCTTCCCCTCTTTGTGCCCAGTTGATGGAGATCAAGAATCACTATGAGTTGGTAATCACCCAAGTAATACCCAACTCGATCGCGAGCATTACCGCCTTTCTCAGCTTCATAAGGGAGGAGGGGTTTACTTGGAGCCTCTCTTTTTCGCCATGTCTTCTCGTTCAAGGGCATAAGGACGGCATCGTCCAGTTCTTGGTGGTTTTAATGAAAATCGTTTGTTTGCCGAATAAAGTCAACAAGTGGCATAACCGACTTTGCTTAATTAACTGCTCGACAGGATGATCAGTGCCGATCGAGCCTAGAGTAAGACCGTTATCCCTAACAAGACTACCGAGGAGAAAGAGATCATGGCAAAGTTGACTAGGAGAAGGCTAAACATTTAGAGTCTGTTTTGGGTAGCTGTAATATTTTGTAAAGTTGGTTGTAAAGCTGTTAAAGGAAAATCAACTTTTTGAAAAGCTATTGTGGCTATTAAAAATATTTTCTTTTTTTAAAAATTCAAACATCTACATTCTAGCAGTCACCACACTCTAACAACTCTAATTCTCAAAAGCAACTTTTATCATGAAACTTTTTAAAAAGCAACATAAAAGCTAGTAGTTAAATGCAACTATGGCTGCTTTCTGAAAAACAAAACAGCCAAAAAGTTATCCCAAATGCACCTAAGGTTTTATAAGAGAAGGCTAAACATTAAGTTTTATCTTCAATTCAATAAAATCCACAACTTCCCCTATAGTGAGTACTCGCCGCTTGTGTATATTGGATGATCATTTTTTACTCGCTCATACTGATGATTTATACTTGCTTTTTAGTAGGGGAAGATATCTATAAACCATTTTTCGCCGACTTCGTGATCAATAAATTCCTCGATGAGTATGAGGATGGGAAAGGTGGCAACGAGTATGTTGTTGCTGAGGCCACCTCTAATAAGTCGGCGGATGAAGTGGGACTGGGTTCATCTCCCAAGAAGTCCAAAAAGAGGCCAACGAGTGGCAACCCTCGCCCTTCGCCGAAGACGAGCGCGAAGGGAAAAGGGCCAATGATGATCCTAACTATCTTAATGTCCTGGATAGCTATACCCCTGACCTAGCTGACCGATAAGTGAAGTCTTTAGGTTAGAGGAAATTTTTTTTTCTTCTGAGTTGTACACGCTTAGGAGAGTAGATGTATTAGATTTGCCTTATGTTAAGAAAGGTAGAGGTAGACCTAACAAGACTTGGTTAAGATGTATAAAAAATGATCTTAGTATACTTGAATTAAATGAGAATTTGACACATAATAGCACAATGGAGAAGGATTCATGTAGAACCCACCTAGTGGGATTAAGGCTTGTTGTTGTTGTTATTGTTGTTGAGTTGTACACGCTCCTTGATAAGGTTCCTAGGCGACGACTATCTTATGCTACTATGATAGCTCAAGCAAAGATGTGGCAATCGACTTGGGAACTCTCCAAAAGATTTATATTTATTATGAAGGATCTCTCAGTCGCTAAGTCAGCGCGTCAATCGGAGTACATTCGTCAGCAAAATGCCGAGTTCGAACATATTATGATGTGAGATGAAGTAAAGTGGCTTGAGGAAGAAAATGAGTAAGTAATCTCAGAGTTGACTCACCTGTCTGACGAGAATAATGAGCTGAAGGGTGAACTTTCTCGTCACGCTAAGGAGCTCCAAAAGAAGGAAATCAACTCTTCCGGTTTACTTGATTCTGACGAGTACAAGGACTTGTTACAACATAAGTTCAGAGAAGGCGCCAAGTTGATTATCTCCAAGTTGATGAAACATGGCCAATTTGATGCTAAATTCTCGAACTTCGATAATGTACTCTCATCTTGTCAGACTCAAACTCAAAGGTGAGCGCCGAGTCCTTTTTCTTTCTTTTTTTTACTTGTAAATTATCTTCTTTTTTTCCTTGTTTTGTACCAACAAGTTAAAGGAGTGATTGCATATATAAAAAATTTGTAGACTCGTTATTTACCCTTGTATTTTTTTTTTTTTTTAACAAAGCAATTTTTCATCAATCAATGTTATTAATTCACGTGCTCGACCTTATATTTCAATTTATTTTAGACTCGCAGAGTGTTCATGCGTGTTTTACTCCTGAGAAATCATAAATTTGTCATAATATACTTATATCATATATGTTGAAATGTTCACTTTCTAATTTTATTTGGGTAATTGCTTTTAATCACTTCACAATTTATGAGGGAATACGTTATTATCAACCGCACGAGGTGTTGGTCTTAGTCACCAACTATGGAGTGTTAGTCTTCATCGTCAACCATGAAGTGTTGGTCTTTAGTGTTGATCTTTAATCTCTAACTAAGGGGAGTTGGTCTTTAATCGTCAACCATAAAGAGTTAGTCTTTAGCCACTAACCAGGGAGAGTTGATCTTCAGTTGCCAACCATAGAGAGTTAGTCTTCAATCACCAATCATGCAGAGTTGGTCTTTAGTTGCCAACCATGCAGAGTTGGTCTTTAGTCGCCAACCATGGAGAGTTGGTCTTTAGCAGTCAACCATGAAGAGTTGATCTTTAGCAGTCAACCATGGAGAGTTGGTCTTTAGCAATCAACCATGAAGAGTTGGTCTTTAACTATCAATCATGAAGAGTTAGTCTTTAGTTTCCAACCATAAAGAGTTGGTCTTTAGTGTGGATCCCCTAATCATTTTATGTGAAGCATTTTAAAAGAGTGAGTATTCTTAATTTAATTTGAGTTGTCCAATCAACTTTAATGTTCTCGAAACAAGAATGGAGAGCCAAGTTTTTAAGTTCAGCTTGGGCTCTTATGTTATGTGGCTTGCCAAAAGAAACATTTTATTTGGGCCAAAAATGGCTAGCTTAGTGGCCTAAGTCGACACACAACTCCCTGAGTGTTTATATTTCAACTCGGCATGTCTAAGCAACTTCAATATTCTCAGGCCAAGAATGGCATGGAAAACCAAGCTTTTAGGTTCTCTATTTGGGCCATTATATCTTGTCAAATGGAACTTTTTACTTGGGCCAGAAATGGCTCGCCGAGTGACCAGTGATCAGCACATAGCTCTCCGAGTGTTTGACTCGAGTTATTTATTTGTTGAATATTTTAAATTGTTATGACTCATTAGACTTTTAGGTCTGTTGATAAAAATTTAGCTACACATCTCATAATCAAATCATTAGATGAATAAGAAAACAACATGGATTAATAATCATGAAAACAAGTACAAGAAAGCTTATTTTTATGGGAAAATTTTTTTCGTGCCCCTCGCATTCCAAGTACGGGATACATCTTCTCCTGAATGTGTCTGTAATTGATATGCTCTTGAGCTGACTTGTGCTTTAATGATATAAGACCCATGCCAAGTGTGGGTGAGTTTGCCCAACGCATTCTAGCCCGTAGCTATATCTTTTTTCTTTAAAACTAAGCTACCAACTCTGAAATATTTATATTTAACATGACAGTTGTAGTATTTATCCATTGGCCTTTAAGTCTCCTCTCACCTTAAGAACGACTGAATCCGTAGTTCTTCCAATAAATCAAGTGTGATTTTTGGGCCTCAACAATTGATTTTTCCCACTAGCCAATCTCTTGATCTTGCTTGGTAAATGTCATTACCCTCTAATTGTAGAGTTCGTACTTGGAAAAAAGCATTGCTTCTGTTCCATGTAATAAGATGAACGGAGTTTGCCCAATCGTTGACATTGGAATCGTCTTGAGTGTTCATAATATGGCAGGTAAGGCATGACCCACTTGGCCTTTGCAACTTCCATCTTTTTCTTCAGTAATTTTAGAAATTTCTTATTTGCCACCTCTACCTAACCATTGCAATGGGGATGATGCACTACAAGCGTATTTGAGTTGAATTCCTTGTGATTCGCAGAATTCACTCAGTCGCTTACCAGCGAATTGTGAGTCATTATCTATGATAATCGTTATTGATAGATTACACATGCAAATAATGTCAGTCTAAATTAAAAATTTTAACTACTTGGGCAATGATCTTGACAAGTGGCTTCACCTCAATCTATTTACTGAAGTAGTCGATCATGACGAGTATAAACTTTCTTTGTCCAGTGACAATTGGCAATAGTCCTATCAAATCCATTCCCTATATGGCAAAAGGCGAAGGACTCGTGATAAGCTTCAAAAGTTGTGACGACTGCTATTGTCGAGAAGCAAATTTCTAACACTACTCATACTTATTGGCGAATTCTTTAGTGTATTTCCTTAATATAGGGCAAAAGTACTCTTATCATAAAATTCAATGAGCGAGTGTCCTTCCTACTTAGTGAGTCCGCACTCGCCACAATATACTTCAATGAGTTATTTGTTTTGTTCGCTTTTCTTCACACATCTCATATTAGTGAGTTTACTAACCTTCGAAATAACTCGTTGATTAAGAGAAATTGAGCAACCTTGATTTTAAAGCTTCTTGAATCTTTAATCCATTCTTCCAGCTCCCCAATCTGCAAATATTTCTTTATGAAATCTACCCAACTAAGTGAATCTTCATAGTCTATATGCATGGACTTGCCTTTTATACTCGTTTAGCCATAAAGTTACCCTAGATAATAGATCAACAAATTGGTTTTGATCCCTTAAGACATGTTCAATTTTAAAACATTCCAATTTCCCTATCTCTAGTTTCACTGTGATCAAGTATTTTTGTAGTGACTCATCCCACACTTCATAATCCTCGTTAATTTGATTGACTATCAATTGTGAGTCTAAATGAGCCACAATATATTGAGCACCAAGTCCTTCGGTGAATCTTAGTCCAACGAATAAAACCTCATACTCAAATTAATCATTTGTTACCTTAAAATTAAACTTTACCGATTAAGTTATACTGATTTCAGCAATAATATTTAGCATAGTACCCACTTTTATTCCTTATTCATCTAAAGAGCAGTTAAAATACAAATGCCATACTAGTTCTTGATTGATCGGGACATTATGTGAGTTACTGAAATCTACAAGAAAATCTGTGAGTGTTTGTGTATTGATCGTTGTCCTAGGCAAGTATGATATGTCAAACTCGCTCAACTCTATCGAACATTTCAATAATCTTCCTGAGGGATCCTATTCGAAGAGTATTAACTTCAGTGTATTATTTGTGACAACTTCTATTGAATGAGCTTGAAAATATGGTCTTAGTAGTCGTGCTAATATAATTTTATGAGTGTGAGTTTCTCCATAATGGGATAGTGCAACTCAACACTCCGAAGCAATTTGGTCATACAGTAAACCAATCAATGTTTTTCATCTTCTCTAATTAAAACTGAGCTGACCTAATCTTCTTCGATTCCCAAATATCAAAACAATATCTCATGCTCCTCTGAACGTTGTAACAAGGGTTGTGAGGCGAGTAGACTTTTTAACTCACAAAAAGCTATCTCGCACTCAGGTGTCCACTAGAACCCCTTCACACCTTTCAACACATTGAAGAATGACGAACAACGTTCTCCTACCTTAGAGATGAATCTATTTAAGCCTACAACTTACCCTGTGATCATTCTTTGGTGAAGGCATATCGAGTATTGCCTTTACCTTATCAGGATTCATTTTTATACTTTCAGTGGTAATTAGGAATCTAAAGACTTTTCAAATCCTATGTCGAATGTGTACTTTAGTGGGTTGAGGCGCATGTTATCCTTAAGGTTGCGAATGTTTCCTTCAAATCCTGTATGTGTTGTCTAGACGACTTAATTTTTACGAGCAAGACATTCAGATAGACTTCCATACTTCTACTTTTTTGCTCCTTGAACACTCGATCCACTATAATTTGATAAGTTGCTCCTGTATTTTTCAACCCAAACGGCATTATCCTATAATAATAAAGTTCTTCTCTAACAACAAACGTCATTTTCTCGAGTTGGCAGGATGTGTCTGGATTTGGTGATACATTGAGGAGTTAAGGAAACTCATCATAGAATAACCCACCACTTAGTCAAGGAATGCGTCTATTCTCGAAAGCGAGTACCCGTCTTTTGGGCATACCAAATTGAGGTTGGTGAATTCTAAGTGAATCCTCTATTTGTCATTTGACTTTTGCACCATTACCATATTTGATACTCACTCTGAATACTAAATTTTTTTAATGAAGTTAGCCTTAAGTAGCTTGGCGACTTCCTCTTTCATTGGCTTAGCAAGTAGAGTTACATTTTTCCTGATCTTTTGCTTAATTTGTCGAGCATCTTTTTTGATATAAAGCTTATGACAAGCAATATTAATATCAATGTCAAGTATCTCAACCGTGATCCAAGTGAACACATCAATATTTTCTTATAGAGTTTTGATTAAGGCTTCTTTATGCTCGTCGCTGAAGAACAAGCTGATCCTGAGGACTCGCTCAGGGTTTTCCGTAGCCAGTACTTCTTTAATTTCTGCAGTGAACTCAACTCCAGTGTGGGCGACAACGGGTTGCAATACTTCCTCCGCACTGTGAGTCGCCTACTACTCGCAAATAGCATGCTCAATATTGATTTAAGTTCCCACAGATGGTAATCTCTTCCCCTCCGACTGAAAACTTAGCCATCAGATGGTAAGTCGATACCACTGCTCTGAACATATTGAGCAATGATCAACCAAAGATGACATTGTACGTGGGGGATGCATTCACAATAATGAAGTCGTCCATTGCGGTGACTCCTCCCTAAGTCACTGAGAGTGTGATGGTTTCTTAAGTCTTCCTTCTTTTTCTAGAGAACCCATAGAGGGGTCCTCCTATAAGGACGAGTTTTGAACTTGCCTACATGAAATTGACCGAGTTCCTAGTGTCAATCAAAATACTTCCAATTTGATAATTAATGATTAATGTTGCGACAATAACTGCATTGTTATAGGAGTTGCAAAATATAAGTCGATCTCTCTCCAAAACAATGACTTGCACAACTTGAGTACTTAACGCTCACACCATTACAATCGAGTTAACATCTGTTCTAAGTCACTTAAAGCTGCCTCGCCTTGACGACTCTTTATCCCTAACAAAGATGGTGAGCACAACTCCAATAATATGGATTGCATGAGAAAGCACGAGTTTGTTGCTTGTCTCAATGAGTTCCTTTCTCAACCTCTTGATAAACTCCTTGAGCTTCCCGACTTTGATAAGTTCTTTTATCAAAATCTTCAAATGCTTCAGTGTCGTGGTCGTGATCGCAATGATAAGAGCAATATCTCTAGCGATCGCGAACTTCAACCACCTTCAGTGGCGGTTGTCGTTTAAAATAATCTTTATTTTAAATGACCTCTACTAACTCGGCCATTGATACCCACAGTAGTGTGCTCAAGGTAGGTTGTAGATACTCGTCGTGTTGGTGTCAAGTTTATTGATATCTAAAACCACGCCTTTATGTTGGCACATCTTCTCGCCTGGCGAGTTGCCTTCTACCTCTTTCTCATCATTTATCTCGAAACCTATATTTAGAGAGTCACTCTAATGGCAACTTTTTTGCTGAGTCCATTTCACGAGTCGATGTCATCAATTTGACGACTTCGTTATACTCTTCGACATTCATATGGCTATTCACCATCTATGCTAGCAATTTGGGCTAAAGTCTAAGAGAGTATCTGAATGGACCTTCCTTTAATCCTTGGTCGAGTGCAGCTTATGCCACTACTGGCTCTAGGTCTTTAATTTCCAACATTTCTCTTTGGAAGCAAATAATGAACTTCCTTGAGGATTCATTATGCTCCTATCTCATTTATAGAAGAGCTTGCGAGCACTACGCACTAGAAAATTAAGTGAGAAACATTCACTTAAACTCTGCAAAAGAGCTAATCATTCACACTAATAGGTATGAAAACCATCTAAGGGTCTATTCTTTGAAAGTAGTAAACAACAGTTGACACTTCATTGCATCGTCCAGATTTAGTAGCAATATAATGGACTCAAAATAAGCTATATGATCAATAGGGTCAATGCGATCTTTATAAGATTCTAAATGCATAATCTTAAACTTCTAAAATGAGCGAGCTTTCACAATTCTCCTATAAAAGCATTAGTGGGATTGTTATTCGCTGGTCTCTCTAATATTCCCCTCCTCACTCGTTGGATAAGACTCAACATCAATACTGAGTGATCTTGATAGCACCTTGTTCTATTGCCGAGCCAGGTAAGTCGCTGACCCTAAGAAACCTTCATTATCCCTGTCTCCATAGTCGCCTGCATAAGGCAAATGATTATGTATTCCATATTCTTTAAGTCCTGCTACATGATGAATTTTTGTGTACTCGGGCCCAAGCCTACCGAGTTGTTTCTTACTAACTGACACACATCGCTCAGTCCCGGACTTCTAGTTCTCGGCCTCATCTGCGCGCACCACATCTAAAAATATGTTGAATTTGAATTTGTTCGTAGAATAAAGCAAAACCACTTAAACATCTGAGGGAAGAGGCTAAGTCGAGTAGAACAATAATCAGTATTTTCAAAGCACAATACGCAATGCAATGAGCAAGAGTTTATTTTTGCTTCGAAGCGTAAAGTGTGATGCGAAGAGGCGCTTTTATTACAAAAGCGCTCAAGGTTTGTACAAAATTATTTTTAAAAAAGTGAAGCACATACCTAATTGACTAATTGTCTTTAAAATGTAAATCATAAATAAATTGAGATTATAAATTAGGTCGATTATAAAACTAGTACTTTATGACAAATTGTTAATCTTGGAAGTATATAATTAACAAGAGTGGCCTTTGAAGACAAACATTTGATGGAGAACCTACAAATTAAATCTAATGATAATTTTCAAAATAAAAATAAAATTTGTAGGGTATAATAAAAAGTGAAACACATACATGACTTGAAGATAAGCATTGAGAATCTGCAACTTAAAATTTATGACAAATCCTAAAATAAACTTAGAAACATAAACAAAATAGATATAAAATCAGTGGCACCTCCTAAATAAATCAATAATAATAGATGAACTCTAAAGCATAAAACAAATAACAAAGTCTAAAATTTTATAAAACAAAATATAAATATTCACTCATCATCCTCTCTTTCATTAACATAATTTATTTATTCTTCAAGTAAAATTTTCTCATTATTAAATTCTTCTTCTTCTTTTTCTTCTTCTGCTTCTTGTGATTGTGACTCAGAGTCACCTTCTATTTCCAGTGGGATAGGAGTGGGCACAAGTTGGGATGAAGCATATGTCGTAACTGATGAAATATCTTTTTATTTTAGCCTACTAAATCTTATTGACAATTTTCGAACAATTTCTCCAGCTACTTCTTCTATTTTTCTCCAAGTGAGTTTTTCATCTCCAAAATATTATTCACAAACATCTTCAAGTTCTCCAATCAACCACTCATAACTTTCATCAATCTAATTCAAACTAATTAGATCAATAATATCTCTTAAATTGAATCTTCTCTTTAAAACCTAGTTATATTTGATAAAAACTAAATTATTTAAACGCTTTTGATCTAATCAATTTCTTTTCTTTGTGTGGATCTGTAAAAAAAATAACAATTTTATTATAAAAATAAATATAAATCAATTTAAGTGTAAACTGTAGACTTCATAATTTATATAATATATATACCTTCTCGAAAATACTCTAGTTCCTGTCACAACCAGCAACACTGCAAATTAACCATTTAATCTTAAATACCATTCTTTGCAAAGTTGGAGCGGATGCACCATACATCTCTCACTACTCCACAGCATCAAAATTTACACATCATATTTGTAAAATCATAATGAACTCATTAAATAATCAAAATTATGATTCATACCTAGGGATTTTTTATCTCTATTATGAATAACATACTCAGTAGAAAATAGGTCACTAGCATGATTATAAATAAATAGCTTTTGATCTATTACCATTCTTTTATTAGGATCTGCATACACTCCCTCCATCAACTGAGCATTTGATTGCATCTTGGATTTCTTTTTGTAAAAGAATTTTGGATTATGATAATATCCAGCTTGATGTATTAGATGTCGAAGTTGACACCTCCATTTGTCATCAATGATAGAGAATACATTCTCTTACTTTTTCTCGTCTCCTCCAAATGCAGCTATGATTGCCTCCTTTACTCTATCCATAACATCATAAATATAGCTCATTGTTGGATGCTTATCTCCATCTACCAATCTTAACATCTTAACAATTGCGCTAGTCATCTTCAAGGTGTAAGAGACATCATTCCAAGACCTAGTATAGAGGACAATCTTTTTAATTTTTTTCCCTCGTAATCACCACTAAATCTAGATTTATTCCAGTCATCAGATACAAACATATATCTCAAAGTCTCTTTGCTTATGTATGCTTGTTAAAAGCAAGAAACAAGTTATAAAATGAGTAACACTTAGTCTAATCAATTCTGCACTGCCTGTATACTTCCTCTTCATGTTCAAGACAAGACCATGATTGTATATGTATCCAATTAATTGTAAAACACTTTTGATGAAGCTTTTCACTTCAGATATTTTTCCAATATCCTCCAACATCAAGTCAATACAGTGAGCTGCACATGACATCCAATACATATGAGTCCGTTTTTTCATAAGCATTTGATCTAAATAAACAAATATGTTATTACAAATATTACACCATAAACTCGAATGTAATAAATGTATGATATGCAATACTGAATAGAATTAATAACAAACCTACAAGAACATAACTGGAGTGGTTATCTGTAATCATATGAAAATTTTGTTCTCCAATCTTCTCAATTTGTGCATCCAATAATTCAAAGATCTTAACCGCAATCTTCGAATATTTAGATGCATCAATTGACTCCAAGAATATTGTACTAGCTAATGAGTTTACCAAAAAATTAATTATTGATCGCTCTTGATGATCAATCCAACCATCGAATATTAAAGTGCAACCCTTCTCCTGTCAAATCCTTTTGCGTTATTCCACATATTGGATGGTTGCTTGTAGTTCCTTTTCAAGCAAAGGAACTCTCAACTCGTGATATAAAAGTGATCAAAGCTCAGGATCCGTGCAATTGCATCCACCGTATGATCAAAGCTTTCTAACTTAACAGTATTGAAAGGTATACCTGCTTGATAGAATCACCTTGCAATATATTGAATAGTCATTTATCTAATTCCTTTATCTACATTCTCTTTGATACCAACCTGTCTCATATATATATATATTTTTACCTCCTTTTCAAATTCTTTAAAGAAGAGTTGATCTATTGGACCTTTCAACTTATAAGTACCAACACTTCCCAATCTAGAAATCATAATTCTTGGGAGATTGATATAATGATTCCTCATAAATGTCAATCACATTATTTTCATGTTCCATAATTAAGTTATTTTTGAGCTTCTTTACTCCCTCTTAATAAGCCAACAATTCCTCTCTTACTTCTGTAAAGACTTTTTTACATTTGATAACATCAATTTTTCTAGAACTATTGCATGAACCTATAAGGTGTTCATTCGCTCTAGATATTCCTCCATTTATCTCCATTTATCTCATTATTACAATAAATATATATGTGGCATAGAGTATTTATCTCAATTTCAACTTTGTATATTTCCAAGTTTAATCTTTTCTTCTTGTATTTGATTCATCCATTCTAAAATAACAATATATAGCCAAAACAAATTGAACCCAGAGAAAGGACTCAAAAAATGACGATATATATAATTAACTATTTAAAATCTAAAATTCAACTTTCTATAAAATAAAATAGACTCATAGTAAAAAAAAGCATTCAAAGAAGCAACCAACATTTACAAAAAAAAAAATCTCCTCTCAGGTTACCGAGAGCCTTCCAGTTAGAAGATGTAAGCTGACAAACAAAATTGCTCTTTTGATATAAATAATAAGTCCAAGTAAAACTATATGTAAAACATCAACAAAATAACAGAGCATTCAATTAACCAATAATTTCTAAGGCTACCCGCGACCATAAATGAGAGGAAGGTTTTACTTTTACATTTTTCCGCAACAAGTCATCAACAAAGAGCACAAAAGTTACTCTTCTGATATAAATACTCATCATGAGACCGAAACTCAATTGACCGAAACTTATGTTTCAAGAAAAAACATCAATTGACCGAAACTCATAGTTAAAATCATAAACATATCAATAGAATAAGCAATACAAAATAACCACTTTATTCAACTTTTAAAATTTAAACATATCGCGAAACTACAAGAAAATGAGCATGCCAACTCAATTGGTCCAAACCAGCTTCATCTCAACAAAAAAAAACATACCGTGATATGTAATAGCGGCACGACAGCACTGTCGAGAAGAGAAGGCTCAAGGCAGAGAAGGTTCGAGGCAAAGAAGGTTTGAGGCAATGAGGGTCGAACTCGAAGAAGGAATGCTGAGAAAAATCACAAATCACGACAAGCTACAGCATCGACTTGTTTAAAGTCGAGGACCGCCTTCAAGCTCGGGAGCAATGGCAGAGACGAGAGGTAGAAGAAATAGATACAAGAGAGATGAGAGACATATCGATTCGACCCACTGATAACCTAATTGTATTTACGACCCCGTCACTTCTCGCCTTGTTCTTCGACAATGCTTGGAAGTGCGCTGCGCGCGCCTTGTGAATAGCGGCTGCTCGATACAAGAGCAAAGCGAAACCTCAGCGCTTCGCTTCACTTCACATATGAAGTGCACTTTTAAAACCCTACCAATAATAAAATAGTAAAGCTAAGGAAAAGAAGAGCAAGTGTGAAAAAAGTTCACTAAATCAATTATTGATTACAAAGATCTCTCCCACTAACTCTTAGAGATGTACAAAGAGCTCTGAGTCCAGAAAAAGCCAAAATGTCCTAGCCGCCTTGAAATTACCCGCCTTTATAGGGTCGAGGGGCAATTACATAAGATAGGTACACATTAACTAACTTGGTTACATGGAGGAAAGAGACTCGCCTGTGAGAGGCGAGTGCATTATGTCGACTAACAAACCCCTTGAGTGTGATCACCATTGCTGAGATGAAGTCCGATGTGCATTAGGTGACAGTCACCCATGTGTGGGCAAATCTTCATATAAGAGGTGTATATATCGAACATGGGAAGAATAACTTGGTTGTCCTTCTTTTGCACTCTCCCGGTTAAAAGCGAGTCTTTCACACTCTCCCAGCTAAAAGCAAGTCTTCTTATATGAATCATTAAGCTCCATGGGATAGGTGATCCTTGTATTCGCCCTGTCAGGGGCGAGTCTTTATAAGCTAGTGATTCGCATTGACCCTACCTCTTGCTATCAAGTGTCCTTACGTTTGCTCTTCACCATCTCCAAATACTTTATGATTTTACTCGCACATCTTCGATATACAGAAGAGGATACTAGAGATTGTTTTCAAAACTTAGTTTAAAATAATTAATGTGATCATAGCATTTTATGGAGAATAAAAGATGAAAAAAAAAACAACACTTTAGCAAAGTGAAGCCAATTCCTTCAAACTCTACCCTCCTCAAAAGATGAAAAAAAGAAGTTAAGCCTACTTCATAGCTTTCTCACATGACAGTAGAATTCTCTCATCAATTCTTAAATTGCATTTAGGCTTATGAAAGATCTCATTCCAATTAAAAAAAGAAATCAAAGATCTCCTTTGAGGTAAGATGTGATTGTTAACCAAACCTAGTCACTATAAACTGATTATGCATCAATGATCACTCAAAGAACAAAAAAATTATCAAAAAAATCACCAATCTTCTCAAAGAGATTGGGGGAGCTATCTTCCTTAAACAATTATCAAGCAATAGTGTAGCTCATAACAAAACAAGTAATATACCAAAAATATCAATAATGGATGGGACAAGCAACAAATCTTTAGGATTATTGGAATAGATAAAAATAAAAACAAAACTAATGTCTTTCCTCCTCGTCTATGATTCAAGTAATTGCTTTACCTCATATATCATCCTCTAAATTAATCTATTACAAAAAAGGGTGGTTGTTTGGTTTTCTATAAATACTTAGTAGTAGAACTAAAAAACCCTCAAAATTAAACATAATCAAATTGACTACACTTAATTTGTATGGGCTATGAATGCAAATAAACTAATAGTTGAGCTAGTTGAAGCTAAATGTAGCAAACCAAAATACAGAGCAAGTGAATGTACTAGAAATTTTGTATTTTACTCTTTGTATCGCAAAGTGAACAGTCAAGAATTTGACCATATTTATCTTCTTTACAGCATAATCTATTTATCTAATCAAACTTCAAGTAAAACTAAACAAGACTCAAAGAAAAATAATCCAAAGAATAAAGGTTACATTAAGAAAATTAGGTCGAGGAAACCTAATCCAACTTAGGGGTTGTTTGGCATCCTCGGGATTTAAACAAGATTCACCTTAAATCTTACCAAAAAATTTGGAGATTTTCTATCCTACAGTTTTAATAAATTCAGCTTATCCTCATTATTAGTTAAATCGTAATTTATTAAATCTTACAATACACAAGAATTCATGAATTTAAGGATTTTCACAATAAAAAAACCAACTCAATGTTTTAAAAAAAATGCAATATGTGAGGCGGATGCCTCACATGATGTGAAGCCTATCTCAAGGAATGTCTCACCTCAGTTTTGATGAGGTGTGCACTTTTAAATCTAACATTTTTAAGAAAATCAACTATAAACTTTAATTAGCCAAATAATACTCACCTCTTGGCATGTATGAAATCAATCTCAAGATAGGTATTACCCAAGCATCTCTCCACTCATACCCTCTCTACTCCTACACATTGCTATCCACCACTATCATTGCCACCCTATTACTTATGATGTTCTTACTTTGATGTTAGATAATAAGGCTAATTTTATTTTAAATCATTATCCCATTAATTCTTACTTTGATAATTTATGTTACTTTAATGTTATAACACTTCTTACTTCACGATTTAAAATCCAGATGTTAATATGTTACTTTAAATTTTATGCAATCTTTTATTTCATATTATATTAAAATATTAATGTGTTATGTATTAATATATCAATAGGATAGGATATTAATATATTACTTCTTGTTTTTTACTTTAATAAAAATACAAAATTCTTTAGCTTACACAATTTGTTGATTCTTAGGTTTACGCATCAAAATGTGTTAAAGCTTACACCTAGTCTCACAAATAAAAATACTTCAATATCCGAATGCATAGTTTTAAATTATGTTTTACTAAATTTCATAACGCAAATTGAACAACCAAAAATTTGTATATATTTATCTTCTTTATAGTGCAATCTGCTTAACCAATCAAATTTCAACTAAAACTAAACAATACTCAAAAAATAATAATCCAACAAATGAAAGTTTCCATGGAAAATTAAGTAGAGAATTCATAATCCAACTTAAGACGTGTTTGATATCCTTAAAATTTAAACAAGATTTAGCTTAAATCCTACCAAACAAAATTTTGGAGAAAAGAATCTTATAGTTTTAATAAGTTCAATTTCATCCTCATTATTGGTTAAAATCATAATTTATTAAATCCCGCAATACACAACTATTAATGAATTAAATGATTTCTCACTTATACAAATTTTAAATACTAAAATAAATAGTCAAATACTTTATCAAGATTTTTCATCTATCAAGCCAAATAATTCACTAGTTGTAATCCTCCAAGTTATACTAAATCTAGATTAATAGGAATTATAAAAGCCTACTTTTAGCTAAACAGCACCTTAACTGTCAAACCAACCAACAAAAAATTTATTGCATTACAAGAAGCATGAGTCTAATGTAAAATAAGAAAGTCGTTCTTGCACAAACAAACCAGGAATAATAATAACAACCACATGCCTCAAATGCTGAATATCTAGAACAAATTAGCAAGTAGGGCTGCAAACAAGTCGAGCCGAGCCGAGGCTTGTTCGAGTTCAAGCTCGTTTATCATTATTGAGCTCGAGCTCGATTCGAGTTTTTAGGATGGTGTTCAAGCTCGAGCTCGTTTAAGAAAATCTTGTTCGAGCTCGGCTCGAACTTGTTCGTTAGCTTGGTTCAAATTAGGCTTATCGAGCCTGTTAACAAGCAGCTCGTTTAATAAAATAAATAAATCGAGCTTTGTTTGCAAGCAAGAATATAAATGATATTGTTTATGAACAAGCTTTAATCGAGCCATAACCGAGCTCCCTAACGAGCTTGTTCGTCAGCTTTAAATGATGCTGTTCATGAACATAAATGAACTAAATAACAACTTGTTCTAGCTTGTTCATTTAGCAATCGAGTATTTACAAAAGTGTTCAAGCTCGTTCGATTAGTTAAATGAATGAACATGAACGAGCTCTAATCGAGCCGAGTCACAAGTACCTTGTTGAACACTCAGTTCATTTGCAACCCTATTAGCAAGTTATGAACCCAACCCAACTTCAAGTGGATTACTTCCATATGACATTAAATCAAAAGAAAAAAAGGTCATTAAATTAACTAGAGCTTCCAGTACCTTACCATCTACGAAGTAGGAAGAGGAAGGCCACCCACGTTGGGTGGTGCCAGAGAGCGTCTCCTCCTCAGTGAGCGACTTCTCAGAACGGGCAACAATCCCAAGGCCGAATCCATTGCCCCGAGGTCTCGGAGGAACCCAGTAGGAGGATCCAGGGACGAGGGGTATCCACGCCGGAGCCGATTTCTGTACGACAAGTACCTGGATCGCGTCCTCCAGCCTCCGCATGCTAAGGACTTCCACCTCGACGTTTGTGGCTTCTACCCCCTGGCCGAGGTCTATTTCTATGAGCTGGCCCATCTCCGGCCGATCAGATCGCAGGCGAACGCCCACTAACCGCCAGGGAAGTGGCAGCACGAAACCGCTGGGTCTGACGCTGCACAGGCGATGGATGGAGGACGAGAGGTCGAAGGCTAGAGATTGAGATTCGCGGATTAGGGTTTGAGATAAGACTCGTGCCATCAAAAGGTAAATGGAGCGACCCGCCGAAGAGTGAGCACGGATGGAGATAAATGTTCATGTAAGTCGGCGACACCGTAATGATGCTCAAAATTATTATCGAAATTTTAGAATGATTTTCTCCAATTTGCGTTTCAGCACTCTGCTAAAAAACTCTTCTATTTTTTAAAGTATTTGCGATCAATTTTATTACATGTATATATATATATATATATATATAGCACTAGGATTATTAATTTTTATATTATTTTTAAAAATATAATTTTACATTATTTTTATTTTTATGTAAAAAAATATATTATTATTTGTAAAAATATTTATAATAAGTTTAAATATTTATAATAAGTTTAAATATTTTAAATATTTGTAAAAACTATTATCATTAGTAAATATATCAATTTTAATTAAAATTTAATTAAATACAATTAAAAATATAAAATATAAGTGATTTCAAATGATTCTTTAATTATGTGGAGCAATATTTTAAAAAACTTTAAAGAATAAAAAAGATAAATAAAATATAAAAAATCATAATATTTTTCTCACATAAAATAATCATATTAAGAACTTAAGATTTTTTTTTTAATTATTTTCTTGACTTATGACTAAATACGATATAATGCACGTGAACTTAGGAGGTGTTTGTTTTGAATATTTTTGAGTGTAAAGTAAAGTAAACACAGGATATTTAAATTTTTGTATGTTTGGAATTATACAAAATAATATTTTAAAGTAATGTAATATATTTAGAATACTTTTGAAGAGTGAATTTTGGTGTATTTGGAACTCGCCCTGATTTGAGAAAATTTCAAATACATCATGTAAAAGTGTGCCGCCCACCGCCGCACCATCGCCTCACTAGACATTCCAATCGGCCGTCACCCACAACCTCAAAAATATTTTACATTACATTCATTCAATCAAACAGAAAAAAAAAAACTCATGTATTTATAGGGTTTTCAACCAAACAACCTAAAATAATCAAAATACACTGCATTCTTTTTACACAACTAACTCTTTTTCAAGCAACCAAATAACCCCTTAGTGTATTTATAAATGACAAAAGATCAACACAAGAGTACTCCAGTGAGAAGCAGAATTTAGAATTCAAACAAGTAATGCACTTGCTCATAAAGACTCAATAAAAATGGCTATTAAAATGGGCAAGTTAAAAATATACAAAGATGACTCTTAATATATTCAAAATGGGTAGCATGCATTCAATATTAAAATCAACTAATATTTAAAAAATCATAATAAATTTAATTTTAATCAAAAGTGGGTCATGTAACATATCAAATTAAATAGAAAAAAAAATCCAAAGAATCTGTTGGAAATGAAATCATAATGAATTCCTTGATTATAAAATGAGATTTATTAAAATACTAATTTTCTTGTCAATTTTGAAATATAATATTTAAAAATTATGATATAATTGAGATATGTTCATAGATATATTTATCATTACAAATTTGAATTAAATTAAAATTTTTAATACTAGTGGGATTAAGGCTTGTTGTTGTTGTTGTATTAAATATATAAAATAATTGCATCTAGTAATCATAACTAATTATCATTTATTATTTTGAAAATTTAAATGCTATGTATGAAGCATGTAATTTTTTCTAAAACTATGAGCTTAAATGAAAATTAGATAATCATGATTTATTTATATAAATTCAGCTCATTATCAATAAATAAAATAAATTAAAATAATAAGTTAAATTATGACAAATAAATTCATGCCAATGAGCATATTTGGATCTCTAAGATAATTCTAATGCATATAACCTGAAATGTTATATCTTGAGCTCTAAGCTATCTATCATGATCAATCTTTCATTCTTCCATAATTGCAATTACAA
This sequence comes from Cymbidium sinense, assembly GCA_021442155.1. Lineage (NCBI taxonomy): Eukaryota > Viridiplantae > Streptophyta > Magnoliopsida > Asparagales > Orchidaceae > Cymbidium > Cymbidium sinense. The sequence continues at coordinate 38,786,814 of CM038233.1, forward strand.
CAAACATATATTATGAGGAGTATTGAATATGGAATTAGCAAACTTACGCATCTTCAAAATCAATGTATCTAAAACACTTAATACTTATATCAGAACATCCAAGCATATGCTTGTTATCATCAACTAATAGGATTGAATATGAGACTCAAAGAGTTAACAATTACTTTTTGTAGAGTTGCTAATGTTACCTTTATAGAGAGTTTGATAATTCTATCTTTATAGCAAGTACATTAAATTTACCTTTTTGAAAAGCACATATAGTGATGTCTTTTCATTATCTGTAACACCCAAATTTGTGGAAGTTAGTGATAAATTCTTGGCATCATATGTTCATGGTGATTGATGGATAGCTTTATCTATAGATACCCCACTTAAGGGTTAAGAGTGCATTTATTATAGTTATTCTTTGATTTTGGTGAGTATTTTTTTTTTGTGAGAGTTCCTTTCAATATCTACGTGTCATTTTTCTTCAAGGAAAATAGTGATGGAGGTCTTGAATAAAAGCATTGTAAATTATCTTTCATCCAACTTTCGTAGAGTCTTCTATCCTTGCCTTGATGAACAATGATAATATTCTAGGGTTATTGTTACAATAATGTGAACTACTAAATGTGAGTAGCTCATGAGTATATCGAGCAAATACTTTGAAGAATTGTGAGCTCTATGTTCCTTTTGGAAACTTTATATTGGGTTTCTGATTTCCTTTATGTATTGAGTTGATGGAGTTCTTTAATTTCCATAGAGTCTTACTCACCTAAATTTTGCTTAATTCTATGACAAATATTATGACCTTTATTTTATTGTTGTAGAAGTAGAAACTTCTTTGTAGCTCGACCCTCTTTCACCACATCTTCATGGTGAAGGGCTATAAAGATGATACTATACCAATCTTGGTAATACCATTATGTACATCTGGCTTGGTGAACAAAGTAAGGAGCTAATGTTTCAAGCTCTATTTTGTTAAGTGCTTAATAGGTTGGTTATTGTCTACTAAGCCGATTACCTCCACCATGGATAAATGTCGGTATCCCTAAGGAAAACTCTACAATAGTAAAAGACCTTAGACAATTTGAGATGAAGGACTATTCACATTAAGTTATTCATCAGATATAGTAGTATTCAGTTCATATATCATAAACACTCACCGTTCTCTATGCTCTCTCATCATCTTTTGCTCTTTTGTTATTTTCTTAAATATGATTATTATTATTGTAGCCATTGATGTCTCTACTCTTTTCCAAATTGACATGAAGGTAGTCACCTTCCTTAGCAAGTTGAAAGAAGGTCGACCCTAAACTAGGCACATAAGTTCCACAAAAATTTTAATCATCATCATCCTACCAAAAGTGCTTATAGGCAATGGAGGAGCAAGTATCAGAGTTGGCAGCAAAAGTCTACTTGAAGTATAAGGAGAAGGAGTGAGTGGCAGTAGAGCTTATTTGATTGGTTGAGGGGTATAAAGAACTAGATACATAACTCACTTGTCGCATCGAATTCTTTCAGTGAAAAGAGGCACACTAAAAGAAAAAGGAGGGATGTTGACTAGTTACTTTAATTCTATAAAATATAAGGAGATGATAAAATGAAAGTTCCTAGTTAGCACCTAATTTGTGATTCAAAAGTTGGTCGAGCATGACCAATTGAATTATAAATTCCTTTACATTGACAATTTTCTTATCTTGTCAGAGTCTAAAGACAGCGATGAGGAGAGTACTAACTAGCTTTTTCTTTTTCTTTCATTTTGTTCATGTAATGTTTTCTTTGTATTATATGAGTAAGTGAAGAATACTTGTACATTTCACATTTTGTAATCCATACTCATCATATGTGATTACTTTTCAATTGAACAAATAAAATCTTTTTATACTTTTCTATCATTAAATATCTCTATGATGATTTAGTTTTTTTAAGTATGTGCACTTATTTTATTCATGTAATTAGACTCTTTCATTGATAAAAAAATTTATATCATAGTCATTTAACTTAGTGCTTAGCAGGATGAGCCTATAAGAGAGCACTTAAGGGAAAGTAGTAACTTGCCTAGTATACACTTATTCAATGCTTAATTTGTTGTCTCCTATCACATAGTTGGTCCATCAAAAGCTTAATTTTTAGTCACTTAACACACACTTATGTGAATTGCATGCATAATTTTAAGTCTCCTAATACACACTTGGGTGCATTGAAGGCTTAACTTGTAGTCATCTAATGCACACTTAGGTGCACTGAAGACATAATTTGAAGTCACTTATTACACTCATGGGTTTGTTGAAGGTGCTTCCTTACTCACCTCAGTGACATTGCCCTTACTTTTTCGATGCACTTTGGGGTGCATGATAGGTAATGAATTGTATGTCAATTAAAGAATTTCTTAATGAGTTAAAATGAGTGAGTTTAATTGATGATAATCAATGCAAACTTTTCTTTTTCTATCAGCCTTACCTCTCTTAATATGAGTAGTCTCATCACTTCATACTTAAGCCAAGGTTAGTTCTGAGAGTTAATGACTTTTCACTTAGAATTTGATTGCCGCATTTAGATTGATTTTCATTTTAATTTTCTAAGTCTTTTATTCAACATTTAGTGAGTTCCTTGAGTATGATTTATTTATGGTGAGTGTACATATATCATAGGCAAGTGATTATACTTATCATAAACTTTTAGTGCAAGTACATATGGAAAATTTTGTGAGTAAAATACCTTTTTTTATACAACAAAGGGTATAAGAGCAGCAATACTTCTTTATATGAAAAAAGATAAAAATATAAAATAGACACATCCCATCAAGGCTAAAACTTATTCATGTCCATAATTCTAAGTTTTAAATATATCTCTTTTGGAGTAAGTTTGTAATTGATAGGTGCTTAACCAAACTTGTTTTTTGATTATGTAAAGTCCATCCTAGTTAGAAGCGTGTTACCGAGTGTGTTTTGTTGAGTTGCAATATTTACCTTTTTTAATACTAAGTTATGAGCTCTAAAGTGCTTCTTCTTAATGTAGTTATTATAATATTTTTCCATCCTCATTTTAGTTTCCTTCTATCTTAAGGATGCTTCTACACATTGTTCATCAAGTAAGTCTAGTACAGTCTCCATAACTTTTGTGTTTGATTTTTCTTACCAGCCATATTCTTCATTGAAGTCAATAGTTGTCATGACTCTTTGACTATATAGTTCATAATTAATGGGTAGCACTACTTCTGCTCAATGTGATAGGGTGACTGGTGTCTGTCTAGTAACTAAGGAAGGTGTTATTCTAAGTGCCCATAATATGATGGGTAAAGTATCAACCCACTTAGTCTTAACACCTTTGATCTTCTTCCTTAAGCGGTTGAGGATCTTTTTGCTAGCAACCTCAACCTATCCATTAATCTGGGGGTGATGTACTAAAGTAAATTTGAGACAAATCTTTTAGGTGTCATATAATTCCTTTAGTATTTTTTTTTTATGAACTATAGGCTGTAATCTACGAAAATTGACATTAATAGTCCATACATATAAATAAAGTCAGTCCATATAAAACTTTGAACTACCTGGGCAGTGATCTTGGCAAGAGGCTTAACATCAATCCACTTGTTGAAGTAATCAATTAAGATAAATATAAATATACATCAAACACTAGTGAGTGGTTAAGGACTTATCAAATACAATCCTCTCACAAAAAAAGGACAAAGACTGGTGATTAGTTGTAAAGGTGATGGTGGTTGTAACCACATAGGCATAATATTATGGCACTATTCACAGAGAGGACCTATTGTTGGCATGAATTTTAAACTCCCCAAATTCATCTTATTAAACATAATTTAAAAAATAATATTAATTGAATTCTTAATGTATATTAATATATTACCAATTATGGTAATTGGTGATTAATGCAGTGATCATTATTGCATCATTATAAGGGTTGCTAACTCTAGGTAAATCTTTGTACACAAAGCTAATGGGAACAATCTCTATATTTGTTGCTAAGGATATAGCCATCAAGTTCACCTCCCTTGATCTGAATCATTTGAGCCTCAGTCATCATGATGACTCATCATCTTAACAAAAAATGGTAGGTACTACTACTGTGATATGAATTACATGACAGGAGTAGGTTTGTTACTTTGCTCAATTGTTGCCTCCTTCCTTGGTCATCTCATGAGCTCCTTTAGCTTTAAGTTCCTCGACAAAACCTTTTAGAGTTATGGCCATGATCTTGTTGATAGACATAATTCCTCAATGGATATCAAGGTGCTCGATCAACCCTAGTTGGCGATGGCGACCTAAAATATTCTTTGATACGAATATCCTCAATTAACTATTAACAATCATAAGAATATAATTGATGGGTGATGACATGGCTGGTACTTGACATGATATGCACATTATGTGACTTATGGTGAGTTAATAATGTTATGGTCATACTCATTCCTCTACATTTGTGCTCTTTGAGGGTATGCTTGTTGAGTTCAATCTATTCTTCCCAATATCTACACTTAGAGTCTCTCCTTCAATTATTCCTTAAGTGGCTACTTCTTGGTCGATTTATCTTAGTAATTTGACATAGATCTTTGGGCCACTTCATTTTGTTCCTTAGTACTTACATGACAATTGGTGAGTTCTAATAGCTTAATAAATGTCCTCGGCTATTGAAGACCAATGACATATCTAAACTGACCTTTCCTAAGGCCATAAGTAAGTGGTGGCTTACACTACTACTAACTCTAAGTTTTTCACCTCGAACTTCTATCTTTGAATCCTAGTGATGAACTATCTAAGAGACTCTCCGGGATCTTGCTTCCTTTGAAAAAAAGCTTGAGAAATATTCAATGGCTTCTAAGCTCTAGCTATTTGAATAGTGAACATTCTTTTAAACTCAATGAATGGTGTGATAATTCTCATAAGAAGGCATAAGAAGTTCCATAAGGTTAACTTTTGAAAGTAGTAAAGAAGAGTTGGCACTAGAGAGAATCACCTAAATATAGTAGATTGGTGGTAGTTTCAAAAAATGCAATATGGTCAGCAAGATCAATTCAACCCTTGTAGGATTCTAATTGTGGCACCTTAAACTTTGGTGGTGGACAAGTTTTAGCTCTCTCTCTAGAAAATTCATTTGCTAGTGCCACCTTCTCCACTTGTTCTTTAGTAACAACCTCCTCATTCGAGTGATATGACTCATCACCAATTTTTGCCTTTGATATTGAGTACCACAAGTGGCTAAATTTGAAGGTCCTTCAATTTCTCTTGCTCTCTACACTTCACATTGCCCTTCTCATGGCATGTGGACCTCATTTTTTGATGAGGTTAACATACTTCCAAAATTAGTGAGTATGATATCTAATCTTATATTAGGGATCTTCTAATTAGATACCTAGGGCACTTCACTTAGTGGCCTAATGCACCTTTCTAGGATCTAGTCCAAATCAAGAAGATTGGATAGACCTAGACCAAATTCAAATCTAAACCTAAATAAATTGAAATCTAAAGGCATTTAAACTTAGATCAAGGTGAATATGGTAATGAACTTAATTATCTTATTTTGACCTAAAACTATTTAAACTTAAAGAAATTCAAACTAAATCAAAATAAATGCAAATAAAAGCAAATAAAACCATGAAATAAAATTATATAAATAAATACAAATCCAAACTAAGGTAAAAAAAAGTGGTCAACCCATTTAACATAGGTTTGACTTAGGTGGGTCCCACCAAGTCAAAAGATCAACCCACCAAAATTTGACCAAATAAAATCATTCCAAATGATATAAATGATAATATATTCATGTTTAAACATGAATTTAAGAGAATATAAATCCAACAAGGCCTTAATTAGGCTAAATAGGTCATTTGACCTAAATGGGCCTAAATGGACCATATGAGATTCAACTCCAAATTAAACCAAAACTAACCCAAATTAATTGCCCAAAATTATTTGGAAATGATAATAAAACATAATTCATCCCATCATTGAGTCCAATTTGACCATTTTGTGCATTTGACCTAAATGAACCCAAACTTAACTCATTAAGTCCAATGTGAGGCAAATGAGTCAAAATTGAAATTAAATTCAAACTAATTGAAATCAATCACTCCAAATCATCTCACACATGTGCTTAAACATGTTTGGAGTCCAAATATAATCTAATTGGGCCAAAGTTAGTCATTTGACTCTATCAAATTCAAACCTAACCTAAGCTTAACCCATATGACCAAGATGGACCAAATTGGGTTGTAAACCTTAAGTAAATGAAATTGATTGATCCAATGCATTCCAAATCCTTGGATAAACATAATTGAAAAGCAAATACATTGTAATTGAGCCAAATAAGCCATTTGAATCAATCTAATCCAACCCAAGTTCACTTGAACTATAATGAATATAAAATGGAATAAACTAATAAATATTTGCAAATTCTATATAATCATTTTAATTAGAAACATCACAAAGAGTTGAATTGATGTAATTGAAGCATTAATCTAATGTTAATCCATTAAATGGACTAAGTTAGATTAACATAAATAAAAAATCCCTTAAATAGCAAAATTGAACCCATGTTCAAAATAATCCCTTAGAATGCACTGAAGCCCATATTAAAATGAATTTTGAATGATTGGTAGCCAATTTTAAGAAACCTAAATAAATCTAAGCCAAGCCAAAATGATGGAATATGTCATGGCAAAGAGGGTTTGCATGAAACCAAATCCAATTTTCCCAATCCCTCATTCCTTTAGCACTCCAGCTTTTCAAGCCTTGGATAGTTGTTAATAGTTGATAATCTTTAGAGCCAGCCTCCAAGGACATCAATTAGCCATGGCTGACTAAGGAGAGGAAAAATGCAATAAGAGGCTTTTGACCTCTAATGGAAACATACCATAGACATACTCTCAATCCAACCTGATCATCCCATCATCTTTCCCAGCTCACACGAAGTCAATTCGATCATACCACAATCACCTCAATGCTGGGAGGCCAAAAAATGATAGAAGCAAATGAAAGGGAGGCCAATCAATGAGGAGGCACCCAATTACTTCTTCCACAGCTTCATCGCATCATTCCAGAGCTATTGGAGTCAATCCCACTATCAGAGATTGCCAGAGTTGAGGTTTTCCATTAAAGCCTTCTTTAAGCTTTTAATTTTGGCATTTTTCAAAATAAGTTTGATCTTAAGTGAGATCAGACCATATAGATCCATTTGATTTCATTCATTGATAGTTTCTGAATCAAAATTGAGCAATTTTGATGGTTGGATCATTGAAAATTGACTCAAATCGATAGACGACTCTCGACGTTCATCTCTGTCGAATAAGAGATAATCTCTACCGTCCGTTCCTTCTATTAGGAACATACAGCTTTGATTTAGGCAGATAGTTTGATTAAATACCTTAAGAAAAATAATGAATTAATTAGAGTTATCCAATCTTCGATAAGAAGACCCGTAATTACGTCACGTGTGCCGCCATTTTGATGCAGGATCTACATGGATCCCACATGGACAAATACCATGACACCCTGTGTAAAGCAATGGCACATTGGATCCACGTGGATCTGATGCGTTAAGATGAAATTTGGAATTTTTTGAATTTAAAAATTAAAGAAAATGATAAAAAAATTCCAAACAATTGCAAAAACCATAAAAAATAAAATATAAATCCAAAAAATGCAAATGAAAGCCCTATGGATTCCTCTTGATGAGCAAAATCCATTAAAATTAAAATCCCAAAATTTTAAATTAATTTAGGTTTTAATGAAAAAATGCAAACCTAAATTAATCTCAAACCATTGTTTAAAATGATTTGAGACTTTGGGGAATTAAAATTGGTGTTAAGATACACATTGGGTGAAATTTTCATAATTTATTGAACAATAAATCTAAATATATGAAATTTTCCATTTAAAACCTTGATTTTAATTAAAATAAATTAAGTATGACTTAAATAAATTAGAAAAAATATGAAAGTTAAATACTTCACTGAAATCCACTAAAATCTAATAAATCACAAAATCACTTAATTTGGCCTTTAATTGATTTAATTAGCTCAATTAATCAAACTAAACTTAGGAAAATCATAATAAATCATCAAACACTCCAACAATTATGAATAAACCCTCTATGGATGCATATTATAGAGGGGAATCAAGAAAAAATAAAATCCCTAAAAGATCTTAATTTTTAGGCTTAATTTAAGTTTTAATAAAATAATTCAAACTTTCATTAATCCTAAATACATATTTGATTAAGGTGAAATTTTTGAAAAATTAAATTGGCAAGGAACCCCACTTTCCATAAAAATTCCAAACCCAATTGTTCTATTGATTAAGAATTTTTGAATTTCTAAGTCCTTCTAGGTCAATTTAAAGGAATTTTTAAATAAAAAATCACAAAAATTACAAAATCCAAAATATAAACTTAAAACATCATAATTAACATCAGAACACTTAAATAAAAATATCCAAGTAATCTAAAAAATAAGGGAACTTAATCAATCATAAGTTAAAGATTATGGATAATTGAAAATGTGGGATTTAGTTACATTCCAAATTTAATAATCAATTAAACTATGAGAAACCCATTAATAAATTGAAATACAAAGTTCATTATCCTTTGAACTTTATAAGCCATCAACATATAAATACATTAAAGCTATTTAGATTAAGGAATAAAGTGTCCACAAATGCAAATATGAAAGATTAAGTTTAATTGAACTTTAGGGCAAATTTAATTGAACTTAAAATGACATAAGAGTTAAAGTAGCAAATGACATGTGAGTTAAATTAGCATAAGGTAAGTTTGATTCACATAACAAAATAATAATAGCTCTTCTTAAACTTCTTAGGTCATAATGAATAAGGAGAATCACATTATGTTAAATGACATAAAAAAACTCTTTAAATAACATAATCATCATTCCCTTTAAGTTTATTGAAGTAAATTGAACTATTTCATAATATATAATTGGAATCAATCATCTTAATCCAAGCTCATTAATGAGCATTAGAGAAACTTATGAAATGAATGAATTGAAATAAGAGAAATAAAAAATAATAATAATATTGGAATAATCAATTCAAGATGATACAAATTATACAAATGGGTAAATTGAATATTGTTAAATTTAAGATTGAATGTAAATTTACTTAAGTTAATAAACATCAACAAAATGAACAAATGAAATCAACTAGAAAAATAAACATGATACATACATCCAAATATATTAAGTAAACTAAGTCATCTCAAAATCAATTGAGCAAAAATAAAATGAATATAACTTAATGATATATAACGATGAATGATGAAACATAAAGGTTTACCTTAAACTAAATATAATTATATTAATGAATAAAATGGAAAAGAATGAAACACATTAACCTAAATATGTTTGATTGAAATAATAAATAAATATCAAATATGAACTTAAACAAAATGAATGAACAATAAATCAAATCAAAAAGAAATTAAAAGAAGAATCAAATTTCAAAAGAATGAAAAACACCAACTCAATTCAGTTCAAACCATCTAAATGAATCTAAAAGGGATTAAATAAGATATTTAGGATCTTAGTTAGACTTTTAGGATGAAGGTTTTGTCCTATTAGGATTTAGGATGTTGAATAGAATGGATTCCACCCAAAATGAAACTTATTGTATTTTTTATTCTTGAAAATCTAATCTCAGTGTAATATAAAATGTACCTAAAATGGAAATAAAATTATAAATCATTAAATCACTTAAAGTGAAACCACCCTTGGTAAAATAAACCCATTTTAAAACTTAAAGAAGTAAAAAAGAATTAAGGCATAATTTTTATTATCAATGTCATATGTTATATACTCTGGATACTTGAGATCACATGGCTAGTGGTCCGAAGGAGGTTTTAATATGTTGAATTTTTGGTATAAGAACGACACATACCTATGAAGCAAAATTATGAAAATTAACAAGTTTAAAATTTAAATTAAATAAAAAATTTGAAAACCCAAATTAGACCTTGAAATTAAAAAAAATTGCCCCTTCCCCGTTAGATGCAGATGTGTCATTATTTTAGAATTAATATTGTCTTTTGTAGGGGGCTATGCTAAAAGGGACTACCATTATAAATAAATTATAAAATTATTTGCTTGCAAGTGCTGAATAGTCCTTAGCATAGCCTAGTAGGCTAGGTGAGCTTAGCAAGCAACTAATGCTAAGCTCGTATATTTGTAAAATATAATTGTTGCATGCTGATTGTATTTTCCTATTTTTATAGGGCTTATGAATTATTTTTGAATGTGAAATGTAAAATTTGAGCTTATAATTAGGTTAGATCTGTGTGGTCTATGATTAATAGGATCTAACCTTACTAGTAGATGGGTATAAAGGTGCCCTATCAAGCTTAGTGGAGGTCCCTGAAGAAGGAGACGATCTTGAAAAGAAGTCCCATAAATCTAAACATTAGTTCTAGGCTGAGATGTATAAAGGCAAAGCTTAGCTGCCCGTCTTCTCTTTCTTCTAGGGTGTATAGTGGTACCCGAATGCATTGGCCTTTCTTTAACTTAAAATTAGCTTGATTTATTTTGGGTGTGAAATAGAATCAACTTACTTTTCTAGGTTTCTTTTTGTGCTATATTTCCTGTGATGAATATTTGGACAATTAGGCTTTTAGAAAAAAATTTCTACCCAATCTAAATCTAATCAACTCAAACAATAAAAAATAAATAAACTCCAAACCTCACATAAATTAAAGCCCAAGAAATAACTTAAAATTAACTAGAAATAATTAGCATTTGACAATCATGCTATCATATTACTCTCAACTCTTGAATTGGGCACTTCACCCATTGCACATAAGGGATATCTAACTTTTGAGTATGACCACCTTCTTGTGGAAATCTATCTTCTTTTAATGATTTGGCCCATAACCACTTCTAATTTCATAGCATTTAGGCATAAAAAATGCATACGAAAGATCTTAAATGAATTATGAGTCAAAGCATTTAAAAGCTAGAGAATGTGCATTAGTTAGGTGCATATCATACCCTACATGATCTCAGGGATTATGGAGTGAGTCTAAGTTTTTATATTATTTTCCTAAAAAGAATATAACTTAGCCATCTTGCATACATGAGACTTAGCATCATAGATTTAAAATGCGCTTAGGTTGTGTTAGCAAATAAGTCTAGAAGAATCTATCTGTTTCCTCAAGTGTGAATAATTCTATAATTCTACTCAATTTATAAACTTAGCATCATTCTTAGAGTAAGTCTTCAACCCTAAGCATTTATGTAGTCTTGCGCTATTGGACTTTTAAGTCCTATATTTTTAAGAAAATATTAATTCAAAATCTAAATTAAATCCCAAAACTTAAAGCTCAATGATAAGATAGTTGGATTGCATATTAGGCTTCTCAATATCAACAATCATTTTTTACTAAATCCCGATTAGCTTTTAAAAATAAGTCTTTCCACTTTAGATCGTTCCTAATTAAAATTCCAACTATCATTTCCTTTGAGAACCAGCTTAGAAATCCATAGAAATAATAACCTATTTCTTTAATCGAGAGTATTCTTAGGAAGAGACCCTTCATTCCTAAGATGTAATTTAACTACGAGGCTTGTCCTTATAGGGAACCATGAACCCAATTTAAAATAAATCATGTTCTACTTCTCATATAGTTCAGGGGAAAACTCTCTGATACATGAAAGAATCATTAGCCTTAGGAGTCTTTTATTAAATAATCAAATCCATTATAGGATAGCATGTTTATCTTTCGAGATAATATGTTTACTTCTTAATGATTCATTTGATCATCCAAATAAGAAATTTCTAAATCCTAAATGGAGTCTTAAATTTTCCCCACAAGCACCTTAGACTAAGTGAGTGATGTGATCCTCTATTCCTTTCAAATCTTTTTGTGTGGCAAATTATTGCACATTTAGCTTCATAATGATTGAGTTAACCATTATGGGTTGTCTTACTTTATTAAGCACTCAACTTCTTATTCTGGCCTTAAAGAATGTTAAATTTAAATCAATTTATGGAGATTATGTTTAACCTTACTAGAGACTCATTAACAGTAGGACTAGATGATATAATATAAGTAATATAAGAAGCCACAAAAAACAAAAAGAATTAAAATAAATCATTAAGTAAAGAATTGAATAAATATAAAGACTAATACAAAGAGTTGTATACATATGCTCAAAAGAAGAGAAAATGTCCCTTCTTTAGATGACACCCACCTTTTTATAGACTTTGAGGGGACAATTTCATATATGGAAACTATTAGTGATTACATACATGGAAATAGTAGGATGGTTACATATATGGAAGTTGTAAGATGATTATAATAAATAAATGTAAAAATTATACAAGTGACCTTTGGTGTAATTGCTGCATCATACATTACTCACTCTAGCTCTATGGGTTAAAGAAGTACAAGATGTTGAGTGGTGAGTAAGCTGTGTCAAGTCTTTTGGAAGTAGTCTCCTGTATGTGGTGAGTGATATTGTAGTAGTCACCTGCAAGAGGAGAGTCTTCATGTAGTGTTTCTTTGTTAGGTAATTAAGTATATTTATTATTCAAGGCTTGTATGTAAGAAATGTTTAAGGCTTACTATGTAAGAGCTAGGTAAGTTTACCTCTAGGGGAAAAAAAGATATAATGAAATCTTTAGTAAGTGCACCTTGCTTAGCTAAGTAATGCATATATTGATTGCCTTCTTGGTGTTTATGGCTCTATTCCACCCTTTTCATGTAAATTAGGATATCAATTAGCTTAAAGTTATTAATTAAGTACCAATGAGCTAAATCATTTCTATTGAGTATGCCAATTAGTTAGAAGGAATATAATTCAAATAACATGTAATTCAAGGCTAGTTTATCCATAATTTAAAGTGTTGTAATCAAAGCAAGAAGTTTCAACTTGAAGTGCAAAAATTGCAACACAAGGCATGGAAAAAAAATAACAAGCACAGACCATTTACATTTCTAAGAATACCACTAATGCCTGATTTGTTTGAGTTAGCAATGAAATAGTCATTTTGGTTAATTTTAATCTAGTTTTGTCTTGGTCTAAGCCATTGAATTAGCTTCTGGTTGGAAGAAGAGTTTGAATGATGATGTATGCCCATAAAACTTAATTCAAATTAGAACCTTGTAATCATATTTTATCTTATACCACTTGAGTAGCAAGCTTTATGAAAATAAGATATTATATGTAGAATTGTTATTTCCATTTGCACTTTAATATCATTATGCTTTACATCATTTGCACTTTAATATCATTATGCTTTACATCATTCCTCGCCATCCAAATGAACCAACAGTTGATAATAGGACAAAGAGTTTAGGCATGTAAGCTGGGTTTCTTTATACTGTCAGGATTTTAGTCAACCATGACTTTAAGCTAGGATGAATAGCAACCACTTGGGTTATGAATTATAAATAATATACCAATGTGCTTCCAAATGTTAAGGCAAAACTAACAATTAAAGAAAATGTGGCTAAGATCTTCTTCATGGTGTCCACACAAGTAGCATCTAAAAGAAAGTCGAAGGCCATTCATTTTCAAAATGTCATTAGTGAGTAACAACTTAAAAAGGACCCTCCATCCAAAAAATTGAAATTTTGGCTTTAGCATGCTATTCCATATGATGTTCCCCCAAGTGGTAGGAGTGCCCATTTTATTTTTGTTATATATTTACTTTGAAATCAATTTACTTTGAACGCACTTTATAACTAACTTATTCTTCATGGTAGGATTGATGTGAAGCACCTTAATCTTTTTTGTTATTGCCTTAGTTACTAAAGTTTGTAGGTTAGGAATGCACCAGGAATCCTCCATCCAAAAGTCAACAACTATTAAGTTTATATCAATTGGGTTATGTAGATGGTTATGTGTCCTATCAGGCAATAAACAATCATGCTGAAAATTAATTTTACCTTCTCCTAAATTCCAAAATATCATGTCTTTAGAAAGGTTCCTCCATTTGATCATTGATTTCTTTGCAGTTGAGTCTCCTAGATGATTATGAACCAATCTCAGATGTAAGTTTGAATAGTATTTGCAAGGAAAGAACTTAGCCCAAAGGAAATCCTGAGCTTTGAACTTGATCCATAGCTTAGTATTATTAACAACAATGGAATCAAAAATGGATCTAAAACCTAGGCCACCCTCATTCTTAGGTTTGCAAAGCTTCTTCCTTCTAATACAGTGAATATTGTTTCCATTTATTCTCCATAAAAATCTATTAAACATCCTTTCTAACTTGGTTTGCACGTTGATTAGAATATTCATTACTTGTAGAATATAAAGGGGGATAGAAGAAAGGATACTTTGAATCAAAGTAATTCTACCACCAAAGGAGAGTAGATTATTTTCCCATGAATTGATTAGGTAATGAACCTTGTTACTAATCTCATTTTGCTTGCCTTAGTTATATTGAAATTGAGATACTTTAGAGGTAGCTCAATCAATGTAAAATTAATTGCACTTTTGATCCATCTTACCTAGTCCTTGTGGTAGCCCTCGCCCATTATGAAGTGGAAGTTAGATTAGTTAAACAATATACCTAAAATATCCTTAAAGTGCATGATAACTTTCATTATACTTCAAATTAAAGTTTTACTAGCAATAGAAAAGATAAGAACACATCCACAAAACCTAAGTGGGAAATTAACATCTTGTGCTTATTTATATATGCAGAATAAGGCTGGGATGCTTGCAAGTTGTTAAGTAGTTTGAAAGATAATTGAAAGCCACGGTAAATAAAGTAAGAGAAAGAGGGTCACCTTGTTTTATCCTATTATGGAATTTAAAGAAACCATGTGCTTTACCATTGATAATTATAGAGTAGTAATTATTACACAAAGACATATGTATAATCTTATAAAATTCAGATATGAAATTTCTTTCCCTAAGTACTCTTAAGATGAAATCCCAACTAATAGTGCCATAAGACATTCCTGTATCCAATTTGATAAGCATGTTGTTGCCTCTTACCATTTTATCCAAATCCAAGTTCAATTCTTGAACAAGCAGGATGTTGTTAGTGATGTATTTGCCTTTGATGAAGGTTTTTTGGTTTTTTGAGATGAATTATTAAAATGTAGTTAAAATTACTTAGTTTGAGTAGAAAATTTAATTTTTTTTAAAGAGCATATCGTATCCAAGCCACATAACAACCAATCAAGATTTAAGAAACTTATGAAAATCAAGTCATTTCTATTACACAATCAATATAAATAAGCCAAACAAATATTATCAATGAAAAGAATAAAATTTCAACACGACCGAGTACCACTATACACCTCAAAAAAGAAAAAGATTGGGTAGCTGAGCTCTACCCTTATAGAATATGAATTATACAAATAAAAATAAAACTATGTGGGGTCTTCAATTCTTCATCTTTATCTTCTCTTCAAGGATTGCAAACTCCAGACATCACATGGCCTCCTAGGTCTAAGCCTTCTAGCCATTTCTCATCTTAAACACCATAACTCTAATCCTAATCCTATTACAAAATTATATTTATATGAAATAAAAATCTATCTACACCTACAAAACAAAGGTTAGTTTAACATACACATACACTAAGCAGTCATATTTTATACGTTGGAGCTTACCACCCTGCCCTGGGTCACCAAGCTTAGATTTCTTAATAGATTATGCTTAGGAACTTAAGCATCACCTACAAGAAAGAGGCATTTATAATTTTTATTATAATGGTCCCTTAAGCACAATCCCCTATAGAAAATATTATTAGTCTAATGTCATCTTAATATCCAAACTATATACAAATAATCCTAACATATAGTCTAAAATATTACATCACAAAATAAAATATCAATCTGCTACAACAAAGCACCAGCCTAACCTAAACTATGATTGATGACTTAGCTTTCTAATGTGTTTACTATGGCTTAGTGTAGTATGGAAAAGTTAGGCTTTGATGTTTAAATTTAAGTAATGATGAATGTTTACAAGTTTCTCTTTAAATGATGATCATGTTTTAAATGATTAATGATTTAAGATAACTTTTAAACTTAATTCTTAATTTTTTTTATTTTTTATTTTCCATTTTTTTGTTTCATTTAAACTTAGAATTTTAAAGAGAAAAAGGAGGAGTGTGATCCACCTTAATCTCTAACCTTAGGTTGAATCTAAAGATGAATTTTATGACATTTAATCATCTTGATGAAGTGTTATAAATTTTTCTAGTAAGCTATGTGTTTGGATTTGGGTTAAGTGATTTATGTAAATATGAAGATCATCTTAAGATTAATAAACCAAATCATGGCTAATTTAATGACATTTTCTTGGCCTTGCTTCATCATCCTATAATATTCAGTTAATTAAATAACATACTGTGGTGTTTTAATTTGGAGTCATAGGGACACCACACAGATCTTAGGGGGTACTTATTGAAGTGATTGAGTGCGACATTAAGGTATGATACACTATCTCGTAAGATATAAATATCATCTTACAATGAACTTAATTACCTAATAAGGACTCCTAAGACAGATAAGTCTACATATACTAGAGATCTTTCCCCTACTATATATGGATATGTAAGGTAGAGTTTATTTTAAGCCAGGTTCTTTAGTTCCCTATGGAGGCAAACCATATAGTTAATTACATCCTAGAAAATGTAAGTTTTTCAAGAACACTGTCGATTGAAGTAGTCAATAAATGTCTCCAAGGAATTCAAATCTAGATTATCAAAGAATTAATTATTTTTGGAAATCAAAAGGGAAGAGTTCAAATAAGAGGACTTCTTCACAGATTCCAAAGGAGAAAATGCACCCATGATACTAGGAAGCCTAGTGAGTACTTCAATCTACATTATAGTGAGGCTTTACATTTTTAAAAGAGAGAAAATTATTTATTTTAGTTAAAATTTTATTCAAATGCTAGGACTTAGATTCCAGCAACACAAGATTATGAAAATGCCTAAGAGGCGATGACTTATGCCCGTAGTTAAAGAGAAATAAGCTTCCTCAAAACCTAAGTCTAGGGTACTCTAGCACAACTAAGAGCTTGAGTTGATTTTACTCAAGAAAATTTGGATATAAGGGTCCACCTCCACAAGAGAGAGTAAACACATCTTAACTTTTTTAGACTTACAATCGCTTGGAGTGGCTGCCAGCTAACACCTCCTACACTTTAAAAATCATGTAGGCTGGTCTTATGTAGATGCAAGATAGCTAGGTTATTATTTAATTGGGAAGGAAGCTAGATTTCTAAACTCACATCCTAAGAGACTAGAAGAGAATGTTTGGTATGCAAACATGACTTAGACTAGTGTGAAAATTTATAAGTTTTTAAAATCATTTGACATATTTATTTTTGCACCAACACTTGGGGCAATTATGCCTATATGCATGATGAAATTAAGTTATGGGCTAAATAAACTAGAAGAGATATTTTTTACTATAAGGGATCGCTCTCAAAGGTCAAGCATATCCCTTACCGTGTAAGAGTGGAGATCCTATCTATTCAAGAGTGAATAATATGATATGCATGTTATTGAAGCATACAATGATTTTTTTAATGAGTTTCTAAATATTTTATTATCTTAATTAAAAGCCTAGGCTTTAAAATGAGGTTTTGAGTTGCATTAAGATTTAGTTATGAGTTACTCATTGAGGGTAGAAAATCCAATTTTATTCTAAAAAGCCTACAACATCTAGGCCACACATCAAATCATCAAACTTTAAGAAACCTAATAAAAGCATGTCATTTCTATTGCACAATCTAAACGTAATAATCAAACATTTGAATTTCATAAATGAATAATAGGCTGATGCAGTTAGGTACCACGGTACACCCTAGGAGCTCTACCCAACCTGAATTATAATTGAATGTTATAATTAAAATAAATTCTTTGGGGGTCTTCAATCTTTTGTATTCTTTATTTTTTTGGATCTATTTGCTTCAGGCTTCATAGGGCCTACACCTACAAAATAAATATTAGTTAAATAAACATGTAAGCCAAGCAATTATATTTTACACAATTAGACTTAACACCCGACACCTGAGTAACCAAGCTCACCTGTCATAATTGGATTATGCTAAGGGGCATAAGCAACACCTGTAAGTAAGAATATTTATACTCATTTATTATTACAACAGCCCCTTTTAGCATAATCCTCTGTATAAAACATCATTAGGCTACTAACATCCTAACATCTAGTATATGCACAAATAATCCTAACATCAAGTTTAAAATAATACACCATGGAATAAAACACATCACCATAATATACATTGGCCTAACTTAGTACTTGAATCAGTGACTTAGCATTATAATGTGTGTGCTAAGCCTTAGTGTGGTATGTCTTTGTTAAGCTTTGAAAGTATGATTGTCTAAAGTTTTAGATTTGTTTAAATTAATCATTAATGATGGTTTCAATTTAAGTCTTTTAATAGCTTGATTATTTTTCACTTACATATTTTCATTTTATTCAATACCTACTTAGTATACAATTTACTATAAAGAGAAGAAAGAGGCTTAACACCTTAATCCCTAACTTAATTTAATTTCTAAATATGGATTATTATAGCTTTGGTTTTCTTACTGAACCACTTATGAATTTTTATTGGGCCAAATTTAGATTAGTTTTGAGGAATCTTATTCAAACATGAAAGGCATCTTAAGATTAATGAAATTAAGTCACCATCACATGAGTAATATTCCACTACTTCCTTTCTTTATCAATAATATTCAAATTCTTTCTTTTTTTATTTTCTTGATATTTGATTTAATACAAACATATACATGTAATATATCCATATTTTTCCACACTTAATGAATGAATTTGATAAAAAAGAGAGATTTCATCTCATGGCTAAGAATATTCAAATATGTATTTGAAATTTGAGCAAGTACGTGTCACTGTTAAACTAGGTAAGTGATATTATATAAGACCTCCTTGGGATGACTTAAAGCCTTATATTCTCAGGTTGTCCAGACTATGTACTTTCTAATTTAAATACATGTAAACATATACATAAACATAAAATAAAATCATGTAAATGTTATATAAAAATCTTTTATTTATTTAATGTTTGATATCATGAAGAAGGTAGTTTTACTCTATATTCTAGTATATGTATACACATAAATGAAATTAAGCAAGTACATATTATTGTTAAACCAAGGAAGTGAGATTACCTAAGACCTCCTTGGGGCTACTTAAAGTCTCGTATTATTGGGATGTCCAGACTATGTACTTGCTGATTCAAATACATATAAACATAAGCATAAAACATAAAGATAAAATTATCCATTATCATCTTTATGTTGCAACTAAATGAAAATTTCATCAAGTATTTACAACAAACATTGATTTAAATCTCACACTATTTGATTCATTATTAAATTATAATTTAAAAAATAATTTGATATTTATTAGTGATAATAACTTGACCATATAATAACATTTATCCAACTCATGTGATTTGAATGCAATCATATTCTTTTGATTTTCTTTTAAAACATGGATGCATGAAACAAATGGAATGCACATTTATAATAAT
Source organism: Cymbidium sinense (assembly GCA_021442155.1). NCBI lineage: Eukaryota > Viridiplantae > Streptophyta > Magnoliopsida > Asparagales > Orchidaceae > Cymbidium > Cymbidium sinense. Next base: position 38,806,312 of record CM038233.1, read on the forward strand.
TGAAAGGAAATAATTAAATGTGACCACATAACATACTCAATTTCATTGAATCCTAAGGACAATCAAGTTAAATAAATATTTCTTAACACTAATCAAAGCTTATATAAGATTTAATTTTAATGTTCAAGTTATTAAAAGTCAAAGAGGAGAAATGATATTTGGGAATCACCCCATCCAATGTTGGTTATTTGACATGTTTAAGGAAAGAAATTAGATATGTTTTATGAGTTGATTAGGTTCAAGCCATTAATCACATCAATTTGATTACCCTCCCCCAAGCTTCTTTACTTTAATTAATCACTTGATCATGAGCCTTCCATGATATGCTTTGGAAAAATAAAATTAGCAATGCACCTAAAGAAGTCTAATGCAACTAAGCTCAAGCTTAAGGGTTAATCAAATTAAAGGAGAAATATATTCAAGTTAAATACTCTTATGATTTTTCCACACCAATATGATAATTATAATTTTTTTAATGACTTTATGCTATTAAACACATAAAAGAATTAATGGGTTGCACTTGAGATATTTAAATCAATTTTAATTTTAAATTTTATTTTATCATTACTTTTTTCTTAATTTTTTCTTAATTATTAAACACATTAATTAAACCCTCTTAATGGAATACACTTGGAAAAATTATTAGGAAAGGGTCCTAATTGATTCCCTTATCATCCCCACTATTTACATTGATTAAATAACACCAATTGCTTAATTTTTACTATTCATTAATTTTGATAATTATTTCATTAATTAAAGAGGGTAATTAGGGTTGAAAATCTAAAATCATCAAACCATATGGTAAATAATTCCAAGAAAATTATGGGAGGCTTAGAACATCTCATAGAATCATGTCACTAAATTTGAAATTAATTAGCCAAGTAATTTATCCTTAATTAAGGTAATTATCTTGAGCTTCAAACTTTAATTAAGCTCTATTCATTAGGTATTAATTAGGATTTTATTTTTGTTAAATTCTCCTCTATCTAAACTTTTCAAAATAGTTTATTTTCATTTTTTTAATTTTTTCCACAATTAGTTATAATTTTTTTTAAAGTTTTAGATATTTAATTACAATTTTAAACCTTATTTAATCATTTTTAAACCTAATAAAAGTATGTCATTTTTCCCCGAGGCGCCATGGTATTAGCTATTTAAATCGTCTGATGCAGTAGTGGCGGACTTGGTTTCATCTCGATCGTCTGATCTTGATTCAGACGGTTGAGATTAACCCCATGATTTTGATGGGATTAAATAAAGATTTGTAACATGATTAATCATGATCGTCTGTTCTAATCAAGTAGAATGAATGATCGATGATCCGTCATCCCACGAACGCGGGATGACGAACACCATCTATGCTTGATCCGAGCTCTCCAGAGCTCGTTTGACAGTGGAATTGACTCCAAAACTATCAAGAAAGAAATCTAAAGAAATCCTGCAATGGAGATCACATGAAAACATGATTCAATTCAAAAAGACCAACACTTAATGCCCAAGACTACAGTTGCTAGATTTTTACCTCGCCGGAGCTATAGATCGGCAGTCTAATGACCGAGGTAGCTTCATTTTGAAGTGACAAAGCCCTGTTGAGAAAACCTCATCCTACTTCCCCACTAATCTATTTGTGGACTAAACACAATTGCAAAGCTCACCGGAGTTGGTCAAGGGGCACCTTCTGGTGGTCGAATGGCTCCATAAATAATTCTTTTTGATTCACCGAAGTGAGGTGAAGGTGTGGGAAGAGTTAATATGAGTTTGGTGCAAGTTTGGTGGGTTTGAATGGATAGAGCTCTTGGGTCCGATCAGGAGCTGGTCTTACTAGTGGCAGGGCATGAGAAGCTCAAGAGAGAGTGTGAGACTATGCAAAATGCTCTAAGGAAGCTCTCTAGAGAGTTTGAATGAATACAGAGAGAGTATACTCAAGGGCTATGATTGGCTTAGCCTTTAGCAGCCATCTGACTGAGGTTGGTGGTTAGAGGTGATAGGGAACTACTAAGGTGGATGAGTATAAGAGATCGAGGGAGTGTAGTGGGCTACCATGAGGTGTACACTCCTCCTTAGGTAGACCAATGGTTGCCCATGAGTGAGCTCACATTCTCTTGGCCAAAGGATGAACCCAACAGCTTTAGGTTAGGTTGGGTAAGTGGTCCTTTATCCAAGAAAGGCCAAAGGTGACTGCCGAGGGGTGGGGAGTTGGAGAACCCACCTAAATATGGATTTTATTCCATTTAGAGGGCTTGGTTCAATGGGTTTGACCCAAACTAGGTTCACCATGAGTTGGGTCCACTTGAGCAGGTATATGGTGACTCAAGGATGAGTCATGCTAAGTTTGGTTGGGTTTGGACTTAGTTTGGCTCAATTTGACTCATGTAGGTCAAACGAGTCATGTTAGGAAAAGTTGATCATTTTGACCAAATTAAGTCAAAGTGAGAGTTTGGGTAAGTTTAGTTGGTAATTTTAAATGTGTTAGCGTAATTAGTTTGATTCAATTTAGGTTAGATTTGGATTTAGTTCATATGGTTTTTTGGGTCAAATGAGTCATGTTGGCCAATTTGACCAAATTGTCTAAATTGGATTGAGCATGGGTTATGTTTATGTTCAATTGATCATTGGTGATTGATTGGAAGGGTTGATTTGAATTGATTTTGATTAGGGAATGATTTAGTTTAATTCTTTTAGGTCAAATTGGGCTAAGTAGGTCAATTGGGTTGGGTTGACTTAATTGGGTTCCAATTTAAGGTTGGAACATGTTTAATATTCAATTGGTGACTAATTAGAAGCATTGGTTTTAATCACTTTGGTCTAGGATTTGATTTGGTTCAATTTGATCCTTTGGGTTAAATTTGGTCAACTTGTGTTTGACCAAATTAGTTTGATTAAGTTCAATTAATTATAGCGGAGTGTTTAATAGTTACCTATAATCATCAATGAATAAGTTGAATGGCTTGGTTTGATCCAGTGTGAGTTTGCCTAGAATTTAGCTTAATTAGGTCTTTTTGGTCACTTTGGGTCAAGTGGCTTGGTCAAGTCAACTTGGACCAATTGAGATTATGGATGGTTGGGATGTGTTCAATAATGAATTTAAAGTTAATTGGTGGCTTTGATTGCAATTAATTTGGGCTTGATTAGGTTTTGGCTCATTTGAACCTTTTAGGTCAAATGGGTTAACTAGGTTGATTAAATTCACTTGATTCATTTGGTTTGATTGCAAGTGTTGGAGTAGTTTGAAATAATCTATTGAATAATTTGAGTGATTGAGAAAATAGAATCTAATTTAGTTTGCTTGAATGAGTTTGAATGGAGTTATAGGATTGTGGTTTGTTTGAGTTGGTTTGGCTCCAATCACGTGAGCTTAAGTTTGGATGAGTTGATGGGCATGAGTCTTGGTTTAGGCCTTAGGGTGGGTAAACCTACTTGTCCTAAGGTAAACTCTAAGCTAAGGGTTATGCCATATGGGTCTCTAATCCTAGGTTTAGTGTTCTCTTAACCACTAGAAGTGTCCTACCACTAATCTTCTAAGTGTTTAGAAGGTTCCTAGATCTAAGATGGGAGGGATTAATCCTCACTACAAAAGTGAGGTCAACATATACTTAATTGAATAATTAGATTTAATGAATACATGTATATATTATTAGATTATTCCATTCTTAATGCATGAATGAATTAATATATTTTAATTAATAATAAATATATGAGATATGATGCATGAATTTTGTAGATGAAAATAATTTAATTATACCTTATGCATATACATACACATTAATATATTGAGTTTATATAATATGTGCCATTGTAGAACTAGGAAAGTGAGGTAATAAAACCCTCTTGGGACTACTTAAAGTTTCGCTCTCCTAGGATGTCTAGACTTTATTCTTGTTAATTCATATACATATACATACATATATATGCATAAGGATAAAATTATGAAACTTTTTAAGATGCTTTATACACACACACACACACATAAGTAAAAAATAATTTAACCTTAATACTTCACTACAAATCTTAAGGCACACGCCATTGTTATACTAGAGATAAGAGGTATTAAGACCTCCTTCAAACTAGTAGCCGTACGACCTTGGGTTTTCAGAGTATACAAATTATAGTTCATACATATAGGATTTAACTTTAAATTTTAATTATTCATATTGATTTACATTTAGATTAATAGATATTTTTATTAATTAAGAAAATAATTTAAGATTTGCTAGTGATAATAGTCACATTATTTAATTCAAAACATGCAATCAAATGAAATATTTATTTATTTATTTTTGAAACATGAGTGCATGAAATATATGAAAGATAAATTTATGAATGAATGAAGCAAAGCAATTAAATATCACCACATAACCTATTTAGAGTCATTAACTCTTAAGGTTATTCTCATGAAGATAAGCACCATTAAGGCTAATTGACTTTATTAAGGGTTGATTTTTGAAATTGAAATCATTTAATATTAATGAAGAAAAAAATTTATTAAAGTTATCCCTTGACCCATCTCTATTCATTAAGTGATTCAAAAGTGGTAGCAATAATTTTTATGGATTAATTAAGGTTAATTATTTATTTGATCAATTAAGCTAAAAAAAGCCCATAAATTCAATTAAGCCATAACTAAAAGCCCCAAAATTATGAAAAATTTATAGAAAAATGCATAAACAAGAAATAAACATGTCCTAAAAATCCTAATGAAATTGAACTCATAATTTGGAATTAATTAAAAAATGGGGAAAACCTAAAATCATTAATTACACTCAAAATACTCCTAATTGGGGATTTTGATTTCATTGAAAATCTCTTTATTAGCTAAGCACAAAGAGGGCTTGGTCAAAATTTTTGAAGGTATGCACTAATTATTATGAATTTTCTAAGTTCTTGGATAATTAATGATTTAATTAATTGAATGAAAGCCCTTTCGAGTGATTTTGAGAAATAATCAAGACCATAGGTCCTAATTAAATTCTTAGATCACCCTTAATATTTTAATACATTATTAGACTTTCATAATTAATTTTATAATTTTCTTAAATTTAATTATTTATTAAATGCATAAAATGACTAATTTATGTTTGAAAATTTGGATCTCCCAAATTACTTATCAAATTAACTTGAAATAATTTTGAGAGATAGAGGTCATCCCATAAGACAATCACACCAAATTTCTAGCTAATTCAGCAAGTGATTAAAGAGTTAAGATAATTTAACAAGCTATATAAATGAAGTCAAGTACAAGTGTTTCCAAGTGGTGAGCAAGTAGAAATAATTATAACCGCCTTTTGTTTGAGCTTTACAACTTGCTCTGGTGGGTCTATCGTGTTGGCCTTTTGTCATATTCATGGAGAGTGTCTTTTTTATTCATGGGTATACACTCTTATATCAATGAGCATTAAAAAGATAAGGTTTAGAGTCCTCTTAGAAAAATATCTCATAATAACTCAAGATGCATTCTTAAGATTTATTGCACTTTAAAGGAGAACTCTAAAATATTATTTTAAGAAATTGCTTTCATTTTGATAAATCCCTAAAAAATAAATATTTCTTGATTCATGAATTGCTGATGAGTTTTTTGAGAAATGGTCAGCAAAGAGGGAAAGTTTATGGATAATTTCCTTAAAGAGAGAGCAGAGCCATATATGGGCTTGTCTGTCAAACATTATAAGAAAGACCTAAAATATAAGTACATTTAAAAGATTCTCTGATATGCTTGATGGTCTTATGAGGATTAATTTGCACATAGGAATTAAGTGGTCCATCATAAGAATCAATAATAGGTAACTTAAATCTCATTTAGATTGGATACTAGAGATTTACATCATTCAAGAGTGAAAATTTTTTAATGTTGTACACTAAGAAGCATATTCATTCTTAACCAATAAGAAAATTCTTCTTGAATGAGACACCATAACTTGTCTTATATAGTGTCCCAATGAGTGCATATAAAATAAAGTTAGGCCAGGTTCAATAAGGATGTAGTGATAGATTGCGAGTTAGTGAAGCTCGTTAGAAGGATAAATTGAAGTAATGGTGTTTATGAGTTTTTAATTAAATTATGTTGGAAGAAAAACTTTAGCCTGATGGTGAAATGGCCTTAAATGAACATCATAAAATTAGTCAGCCCTAGGATATTAATTTTATGGCTGGTATTAGCCCCACGAGCCTTCACTTAATTTTCTAAATTTTGATCATAAATATTTATGGTTAAACAAATTTTTTTTTGACTAATCTATTGTGTGTGTAGGTTGTGTTAAATTTGTAATGCAATATCCAAAATAAAATAGAAAAATCAAGATTCATTGTAAGAGCATGAACTATAGCTAAATGTCAAAATGCTTGATCAAGGATTAATGAAGGTCACAAATAATGAACCATTACTGCTAGAAGACCCAAGTTAAGTTCAAAATTTGTATTATCATGTATGGTATTTGTATTTTATTTTTGCTTAAGTATTGCTATATGAATGATGGATGACATCCAAGCACACACACACTTAAGAGAACATAAAAAATAAAATTTTTAAAAATTAAAAATATTTTTTTAGGGAAATTATATTGTACGATGATCCTATTTTGTTAAGTAAGTAAAATTAAAAAATTTCCAAATTTATACTGATTGTACAAGATAATTTGAATTGTATTGTTGATTATCCTTTTTGTTACATTTTCAACTGATTTAATTAAGTCAATTTTGACCAAAATTTGCTAAATTAAGCTTATCGTGTAGGACGATTATGTTGTAACTATACAACTCATTTATGTTAATTATGATAACCATTAGGATTAATTTAGGTAGTTATAAATCATACCTAAATTGGTTAATAATATAATACAATGTTAATCATACTGTTTGATCCTCATTTATTAATTACCTAATTATAATCTTGAATTTGAGGAATTCAATTTTTGAGTATTTCTCTTAAATTGATTCATATTGTACAATTATATTGTACAAAATAGACAAATAGAGAGCTATCTTTTAATTTGTTCTATTTCTATTATATGATCCATGATCGTATAGTATGAATAGTTGTAGCTATTTGCAATGACCTGATTGGCAAGGGCTCTAACCTTAGCAAATTAAACTGATCGTATTGTATGATTTTAAATCATACAATAATATTAGACTAACTTTTTTAAGGATAAATTTAATAACTTTTTATCTAGCCTCCTCCCTATAAATACCCCCTTTCAGGAGACTTAACTCAACAATTCTGAATGTGAAAAGTTTTATAAAGGCTTAGGGAAGAGTGCTTAGGAGAAAGGTGGGGAGACCTCTCTCTCCTCTTTTCATCTAAGAAATCATTATCAGTGACGTTGCACTTGGTTGTTTCTTTTTATTTTCCTTACCTTGATTCTTGTGTTTTTAACTTGAGATTGTGTTCTTTAGTGTGAGCTTTGTTTTCCCTAAGATATTTTTCATTGTACTACTTGTAATGGAGTGACATCCTTCTTGCCTTAAAAGAGAAGGGGAGTGGGTGTAAATTTCTCCATTGCTCATGAAGGAGAGAGGCTTCTTCACCTTGGAAAGTTATGGCAAATGAGAGATAAGGGATTTTTGAGAAAGATCTGGAGACTAGACGTAGGTCAGTTAATTAAACCACTGTAAATCTTGTGTCCCCCTTTTCTTCACTTTTATTTACTACTCTTTCTCTTTGATTGGATTGATGTATTTTTCTTTTATGTTTAAGCTTTAATTTTCTTTATTTTAAAATTTTTAACAAGCGCACCCTTTTCACCCCAACCCCCTCCCTATTTCGGATGTGCAAATACTTATAAGTGGTATCAGAGAAGGTTGCTGATTTCACAGTCTAACAACCACAAGCATATCAGTTAATGACACATCTAGAAAATAGAAAACACCATGGAAAGGTATTCAATTTACTAATCACTACTTTTTGATGACATTTCTCATGACTTTTGGAAGATTCACATGTCTACTTTTATTCAATCAATTGATCTTTGTAAGTGGAATATGATTAAAGTAGGATATTCACCTCCTCATCAGATTGTCAATGGTAAACTAATTGAATCTCCTTCTAACTCATGGTCATTAGAAGAGAGAAAATTAGCCCAATTAAATTTCAAATATTTAAATTGATTCAAAATATGAAGAATATGTGCATGTTTGATGGAGCAGTCATTGAGAAAACTTCATAGTGGATGGAGAAAGAAGAAATGCTTTAGGGTCTTCCACTCATCAAAGTGGAAGACACGTGAATAATTCTGCTCACCCAAGTAGAACTACATTGAAGGATCAGTAAATCCTCTAGATAGGCCACTAAGCTCCAAATAAAGAGTCTTCACTGAAGTTTTTTTTTTACAAACAATAAGTCTAATCTCCTCCATTAAATCAAAATAAGAGTTTATTTAAGTTACAACATCCTAAGGGATGTGTCCCTTCAAAAAAACATAAAATTTTTGAAAAAGTTGGAACTTGTCATTTGATAGCCTTGAGGCACCACAGACCAGTGCTTTGGTGTTGGGTTCTCTATCCCCAATATTAAATACATCAAAATGTAATGCCATGCATAAGAAGACCACACCCAGGCACTAGACTGACACCTATATATATTAATACATGAACTTATATGATTATAACCATAACACATATACAACACTTAATCATGTTATAACACATCTTCTAATACTATTTATAACACATAAAATACATTTATAAAGTCTCCATAATAATTTTCATGCTTCAAACACCAAGTCATCTTGAAACTCTTTCTCCATGCTCATTGATATAGTCCATTTAATAACTTGATTGAGACATTGTTCCATTTCACTTCTTCATGCTTTGAAGTTGGTATATTTCTTTATTTGATTAGAACCTTATGCCATATCAATTCCTTAGACCCCAAAGAACATTTCCCTTGAAGCATTAGAGTAGAAAGCACTGGTGGTGGAGTGTTTATAGGTGTAGGCAAATCATCTTATGGTATCACTTGTAAAAGATGTGCTCTACTTTATCCAAAGGATTAGCTTGAAATATTTGCTAATACTTATGATTATTCAAGTCTTTATATTAGAAAATTGACTAATTGAAACTAGTAAATAAAAATTAAATTTATATAAATGAACATGGAAATTAAAGGTGGCAGAGATATAGTTGAGAAAGTTATATTAACTTTATCAACTTTATTAATATAATTAAGATTATTTTTATGGCGAAACTATAATAGTATCATTAAGGTTACTTTCTTGTAGCTTAGTAGTAATATCATTTTCAATTTTTTCACAATAATTATATTTCTTTCTATTATATTTTAAGTTAATTATGAAGTTTTCATGGTACCTTTTTGCATCAACATTAACTTAAATATAGATCCAAAATATATTGCAATATTATTAAAGTATTTGATGGAAACATTTTAAAAAACACTTTATAATTAACTTTGTGACAAAGATTAATGGTCAATTGCAAAAATGAATATTCAATAACATAAATATAGAGAGTGATTTTTTATTACTCTTCATAACCACTTTTGCGAAGCTTTTTGTTCCCTTGGTGTCCAACATAATTGCTATCCACAAATTTTCCTGATCTTTGATACCAAAATTGATGGAACATTCATGGAGAGAACATCATAGTAGATGGAGGAAAAAGTACTTTATGGTCTTCCACTCACCAATGTGAAAGAGATGCCAGAAGTTCTACTCTCTCAAATACAACTATAGAGAAGGATCACCAAATCCTCTAGATGACCAGCCACCAAGCTCTAACCAAAGAGTTTTCACTTAAGTTTTTAACACAAAATAAGTCTAATATCATCCATTAAGTCAGAATAAGAGTTTATATAAGTTACAACAATCCAAGGGATGAGTTCCTTCAAGAAAACCACTAAAAATTTGAAAAAACTTGGAACCTATCATTTTGCAGCACCGAGGCACCATAGACCAGTGCCTAGGTGCTTCTTCTATGTCCCCAAACATTAAATACCCCCCAAATATGACGTCATGGTGACAAAAGACCAGCACCTAAGTGCCAGACTAACACCTATATATAGTAGCACATGAACTTACATAATTTCAACCATAACATACAACACTTAAACATGATGGAACACATCATATAACACTCTTATGACACATAAAACACATATATAAAGTCTCCATAATAGTCTTTATGCTAATGAATATAGTCCATTTAGTCACTTGATTGGGACCTTGTGCCACTTCAATTTTTCATGATTTGAAGTTGGTCCATTTCTTCATTTGATTAGCACCTTGTGCCACATTAGTGTTTATATTTGTAAAATGGGTAAGAAAATTTGGAGAAAGCTATGTGTCACTTGTGAAGGAACAAATGAGTTTAAATAATTCATATCAATCTGTTCTTACATGATTATGAGTTATTTTATATGTTACCTCGTGTTGATCTTTGATATGTATACACTCTTTACTAAAATAATTACTTCATTATATGCTTTGGGAAGAGAATTTACTAATGATAAAAAGTTAATAAAATCCTATGTTGCTTGCTGAAATCTTGGAATGCCAAGGTTACTACTATATTTATATCCAAAGATTTATTTGTTTACTCAATTGAACACTTGCTTTGCTCACTTATTACTTATAAATAAAAATTCTTGCAAACAATTAGGGATGCAGATGACTGGAGAAAGGAGAAGACCATTTCTCTTAAAGTTAATACTTCTGATGGTAGCAAAGATGAAAGTAGCATTAAGGAGGAAGAAGTTTTGCTTATGACTATAAGTTCAAAAAGTTTCTCAAGGATAAGAAAAAGAGATTCGATCAAAAAAAATAAAAATAAAATAAAAGGTAAAGGTAAATCTAAAAACTCTTCTAGAACTACTAACTTAATTTATTATGAATACTATAAATTATGTAACATTAAGTGGGAATTCCTAATGCTTAAGAACTCAAATAAGAAGGATAGAAAGAAAGAAAAAGGCAATACTAAGAAGGGCAAGAGAAGGACCTAGTGTGGCTTTTAGATCGACTTTAACTTTGACTCTTTAGAAGAAGCTGTTATGGAAGAAAATGCAAATCTCTATCCCATGGCAAAAGATGACTCTAGTGATTGAAATGATAATTAGATAAGTAATTTACTTTTGATGAGCTTCTAATTGTTTGTGATAACCTACATGCTGCATTCAATTCCATAAAAAGAAAATACTCTTCCTTAAAGAAAAATTTCATCTCTTTGGAAAAGACTTATAGCACTTTTTTGGATGAACATGAAAAGTTAAAAATTGACTACAAAGAACTGAAAATTCAAAAGACTAAATAAAACATGATTTTTTTTAAAAGGTAGATCTTCTTACATGTGCGAATGAAACTTTAAAAAAGGAACTCGAGGTTTGTAAAAAGAACACATACATCCAAAAGAAAATTTTAAAGTTAAGAACTTTATGGATTCTTTTCTTAACTTTCATTATTTCTCTTGTGGTAGTTTTGGATAAGTTGCTAATCTATGCTTGCATCATTAACATTTAAATTCAGCATAAAACTAGTTCTAAATTTATTGGACCCTTGCAAGTCTGGGTTCCCAAAATTCTAACTTAAATTTATTTTATAGATATGCTCCACTCAGGGTTCAGTGGATGCATGTGATACTTAGATAATAGGTGTTCGAGACATATGACTAGAGACAAAAGCCACTCTTGTAGACAACACAGTGTGCAGAGTACTTGGGTCAAGTACGATTACTATTAAAAAAATTCTTTATCCATTGAAAATGTCTTTCTAGTTGATGGTTTGAAATACAATTTGCTTAGTATTAGTCAATTATGTGACAGGCCTCAATGTCAAAATTTTAAACAATAAATGTGTACCTAACTTAATTGTCAAAGTTGTTTTAAGATGTATTAGGATTAACAATATTTATATAATTGATCTTTATAATCAAGGTTATTTTTCAATTATTTATTTAAAATCTAAACTTGATGAATCATGTCTTTAACATAGGAGATTGTGTCACCCAACCTGCACTTAGAATGATTACTTGAGCTAACTTGTTTAGAAGTGTGCCTAAACTAGACTTTTTTGATGATTATTTGCGTGATGCCAATCTACATGGTATGTAAACTAAAACCACTTTTAAATCCACAACACACATTGTCACTTTGCAACCCATACAAATTCTTCACATGGACTTATTTGGACCTATTAGCACCACTAGTTTGGGGGGAAAGTCATAGGGATTTGGTAATAATTGATGATTTCACTAGATTTTCTATAGTGAGGTTTTTGAAATAAAAAATAAATCTTTTTTTAAATTTAAGATCTTTGCTATTTAAATTCAAAGAAAAACTAGTTGTAGCATTATATCTATTCATAGTGATCATGGTGGTGAATTTGAAAATGATTAATTTGGTATTTTCTATAGTGAAATAAGGATAAAGTATAATTTTATAATCCCCAAGACTCCACAACATTATGGAATTATTGAATAAAAGAATACAGAGCTCATAGAAGCCGCTAGATCCATGCTTAGTGAATATAAGCTTCTAAGATACTTCTAGACTGAGGCTATCAACACTGCTTGTTATGTGTTGAATCAAGTGTACATTAGATCCAAGCTAAATAAGAATCCCTTTGAGATTTGAAAGGTAAGACCCTGAACCTATTACATTTGCATGTTTTTGGTTATAAATGCTTTATCTTAAATAGTGGGAAAAATAATTTGGGGAAATTTAATTCTTAGTTTGGTAAGGAGATTTTTTTGTGTTACACTTTTATAAGAAAAGCTTATAGAATCTTCAATAGGATGACCTTGTTAGTAGAAGAGCCAATCCATATTATTTTTTATGAATTTATAATCTCTATAACTCTTAATATACCTATAGATGAGTATGATTTTGTGCATAAACTTGATAATTTAGGTTTGGAAGAAAATGAGAAAGGGGGAGACTACTTAAATAGTGGAGATATGAATGCATTCATCCCCAAGATTTAATCATAGGAGATCCATCTATAGGTGTCAGGACTAAGAATTATCTTAAAGAAAAGTTTAGCCATATAGCCTTCATTACCATGATTGAACAAGCTAGTGTAGAAGAAGCCATCTTTGAAGAATTCTATGTTAAGGAAATGTAAAAAGAATTAAATCAATTTACTATAAATGATGTTTGAGAATTAGTGCCTAAACTCTCATCTCCAAGTATGATTGGAACAAAGTGGGTTTTCATAAATAAACTAAATTATTTAGGATCCCTTGTTAGGAAGAAAGCAAGGCTTATGGCTAAAGGTTTTATTAAGATTGAAGGCATTGATTTTGATGAAACTTTTGCACCTATTATTCATTTTGTAAGCTATTAAATTATACTTGCCTTTGCTTGTTTTAAAGGTTTTAAGCTATTTTAGATGGATATCAAAGTGCCTTTTAGATGGTGTTATAGAAGAAGTTATCTTTGTTGAACAACCACCCAAATTTGAAAGCTCATTTCACCCTAATTATATTTACAAACTGGAAAAAAAAGAGTTATATGGTTTGAAACAAGTGCCTCATGCTTGGTATGATAGACTTAGATCTTTTCTCTTAGAATTTTGTTTTTGTGAATGGATCTATTGAGACTACTTTATTTATTAAGAAAATAAAATCTAATGTCCTTCTTGTTCAAATTTATGTCGATGATATATTATTTGAATCCATTAACTCTTTATTATGTGAAGATTTTTCAAGACTAATGAGTAAAGAATTTAGGATGATCATGATGGGTGAGCTTACTTATTTCTCAGGATTCAATGTTAAGCAAGGTCAAAAGGCACATTTATAAGTCAAACTAAGTATATGAGAGAGTTAATCAGAAGGTTTGGATTAGAAGTTTGTAAGAGCATCAATAACCCTATGAGCCATAGCACTTAGTTAGACAAGGATTTTTTAGGTAAGCCCTATTGAACCTAAGATATTTTCTTGAATAATTAGCTCTTTACTTTACTTGATTGCTAGTAGACCTGATATCATGTTTAGTTCCTATATTTTTGCATGATTTCAAGCTAACCCTAAGAAATTATTGAAAGTTGTAAAAAGGATCTTTCAATGCTTGCTTGATACACTTAATTTAAGAATTTGGTACCCTCGTGATAGCTCAACCTTTAGTATTATTAGATATTTTGATTCTAATTTTGAAGGGTTTAAAGTTAATAGAAAATGTACTTCAGGAATGTGTTAGTTTGTAGGCCACTCACTAGTCTCTTGGTCCGGTAGGAAACAAAAATTTTGTTGCATTATCAATTATTGAATCTGCATACATTATTGTTAGTAGCTATATTGCCCAAGTCAAATGGCTGAAGCAACAACTTCTTGATCTTGGTCTACAAGTAGGTATGATTCTTACTTTGTCTAACAACATTATGCTATTTGCATAACTAAGACTCCCATTCAACACTCACACACCAAACATATAAATATCTAACATCACTTCATTAGAGTTCACATACTGAAGGGTGATGTTAATTTTTAATTCATTGACACAGAAAATCAATTAGCAAATATCTTTACAATAACCTTGAATTCTGATAGATTTAGCTCACTTAGGTCGCATTTAGGCATTATAAAATTGTATTATTAGGTTCCTTTTTATTATTTTGTTTATTTATTTCCTTTTTTCATTTAATTTTACTTTTATTTATTATTGCATGTTTCTTCTCTTTTCTTTAATATCAATCATTTTTATAGGTAAAATTAAGAAAAAGGAAAAAAGGTCCAATCATACTGTATGATATTCATCATATTATATGACCGATCTGATCTGATCTGATCATCAAAATAAGTTGGATGATTAACTGGACTATCCATTATCAAATAGATTATACTAGATGATTTCTGATCATATTGTATGATATATTGGTAATGAGAGCATTGACTTAGTCAAACAAGCCATTGATCTAAATATTGGTACAATTAATGTTGCTTAATCATACTGTACGAATCACTAATCATATTGGACAATTGACTTTATCAACATAGATGTTTGAACAACCATTGGGATGATCCAAATCATACTAGACGATTCTATAATCATACTGTATGATTGACTCATCCAAATTTAGCTTTTTAGTTGACTATTGGGATGATTTCAATCATTTTATATGAACCGTGGTTCATACTTGATAAGTGTTAAAATTGTAAAAAATTCATATATTTTTAATGCCTTTATCATGTATTTTTATTTTAAAATGTATTTATTTTAAGTATATTTTATGCTATAATAAAGAAATTAGCAAAACAAAAAAAGAAGAAGAAATTTAAGCCTAATGTCACATCACTTCTTTGTAGAATCCCCCTCTCTGGAATGAGATGTTTTTGAATGAGAGCATACTGGTACCTCTCTTCTGTCTCAATGCTAATAAAGTAGTTGGAGTTACTCATGGATGCTCTCTTTTTATTCATGTTAGCATACTTAACTGACATTTTAGCTTTCTAGATTTGGAGAAATGCTAAGGGGGAAGAGTGCAAGAAAGTTTGAAAAATAAGGCTTTTGAATGAAAAAATCTGCTATCTAATGGTCTTGTATATTGAGCATAACTAGCACATGGCATTGCTTTTGTAGTGCTTAGGCCTTATCCTCTCTATTCTAAATTGCGGGATATAACACCACAACTCTTTGTATGTAGTGCTTAGGAGCTGGTCAATTGATCAAGGTGGTTCCTATTCTCATGTAAAGGTATATATATGGAATTAATTACATATTTGAAAGCATTCAAAAGGTGTGTCAGGTAATTTTAGAGCATTGCAGTGCTGATCAAACTTTTTGTCTTTTAATGTTAAATGTGCCCTTCAATTTGACAGCATATTAAATAAGTTTTTTGATTAGCATCGTGACATTACTTTAGTAGTGCCTAGGCGCCAGTCAACTAGTCAACTATTTTTCTCTTTTTCATTCTTTTTTTTCATTTTTTTGCTACAATGCCTTGACGTTGTGGCACTGCATATGTAGTGCTTAGGCATTGGGCATATATATATATATATATATATATATATATATATATTCATTAAGTTTAAAAGAAGAGAGCATTTGAAGGCTTGATGCATGGAGCCCATTTAGAAACTCAAAAGAGGGAAAAGAGCTTTTTTCTAATTTTTAAGGTCTTTAACTAAATTAATGGACTCTTTAAATGGAGTCTAATTTTTCTTTGTAGTATGGCTTATGTTGTCGACCATTAACTTTAAAAATTTCATTTATCTTTGGATCTTGGATATGCATAGTACCATGTGCATTGACTTTAATAATTATGAAAGAGTCTAACCATCTTGATCTTAATTTTCTTAAAAATAATTTTTTTAGAATTAAATAATAATACTTGTTGTCCATTCTTAAACTATTTCTTAATGATCTTCCTATCATGTCATTGTTTTATTTATTTCTTTTATATCCTCAAATTTTTGTATGGACTCAATCTATCTCATCTAATTCATTCAAATCTGAGTCATTTTTTGGTACTTGTTTTCATGTCATAATTTAATTTTTTAATCGCTCACAATACTTTGTGCTCCAATTCCAATGGTAAGTGACAAGTCTTTCCAAATACTAATCTGTATGGAGACATTCCAATAGGGGTTTTATATACAATCCTGTAGGCCCATAATCCATCATCTAATTTTAATGACTAATCTTTTCTACTATATCCTAAAGTTTTTTCTAAAATCCTCTTTATTTTCTTATTTAAAATTTTAGCTTGGTCATTTATTTGGGGATGATAGGCAGTAGCTACTCTATTCTATACTTCATATTTTCTTAAAAAATGTTTTACATATTTATTACAAAAAAGAGCACCTTCATCACCAATAATGATTCTAGGCATTTTAAATCTTGTATAATTATTTTTCTTTAAAAATTTAATAGTTTCCTTAGAATCATTTTTTAGTGTAGTTATTGCTTTTATTTTTTGTAAAAATAATCAACACCTACTAAGATATATTCATTCTTTTATGAAGAACCAAATGGTCCCATAAAATCTATTAACCGCACATTAAAGATTTTTACTTCTAAAATAAAATTTAATGCCATTTTTTGATGCTTAGAGATAGTTTCTATTCATTGGCATTTGTCATAATATTTAATATATCCATGCACATCTCTAAATAAAGGTGTTCAATAAAACACACTTTGTAATATCTTAACACCTATTTTATTACTTCCAAAATGTCCTCCATACTTAGAGTCGTGTCAAGATCTTATAATTTCTATAATTTCATTATCAGGAATGCATCTTCTTAAAATTTGATTTGGACACTTCTTATAATGAAAAGGTTCATCCCAAAATTTTTTTTACATTATATAAGAATTTCTTCTTTTGATTATAATTGATTCCATAGGGTATAATGTCACATAGTAGATAATTCATGATAGCTGCATAACATGGAATAACTTTATGCTTGAAGGCAAATAATGACTCATTTGGGAATTCTTCTTTAATATCTCCACTAGCTCTCAACTCTTTCTTAGCAGTTCATCTACATAAGTGATCAACTACTTATTTTTTAGATATTTTTTCTTTAATTTCTAGATCAAGCTCTTACAATAATAATACCCATCTAACTAATTTAAGCTTAGCCTATTTTTCTCTAATTGATATTTAATTGTTGCATGATCAGCATATACAATAACTTTTGTTCCAACTATATAGGTTCTAAATTTATCAAAGGTAAATACAACATATAGTAACTCTTTTTTAGTTGTTGAATAGATTAATTGATTTTTATTTAGAGTTTTACTAGCATAATATATCACATAGAAAGCTTTATCTTTTCTTTATCTTAAGATTTCCCCTATTGCAAAATCACTTGGATCACACATCAATTCAAAGGGTAATTCTAATCAGGTGTTATAATATTCAGAGTTTAACATAATTTGACTTTTAATAGATCGAAAGCTTCTTGACATTCCTTTGTAAAAATAAAAAGCATATCCTTTTCTAATAAGTTGTACAAAGATTTTGATATTTCTTTAAAGTCCTTAATAAATCTATTGTTAAATCCAACATATCCTATAAAACTCTTGACTCTTTTAACATTAGTTGGTGGTGGAAGTTTTTCTATAGTTTGAACTTTTGCCCTATCCAATTTTATTCCTTTTTTTTAAATTTTATGGACTAGTACTATTCCTTCTTTAACCATAAATCTATTATTAAATCCTGCATGTCCTAGAAAACTCTTGACTCTTTTAACATTAGTTGGTGGTGGATGTTTTTCTATAGTTTGAACTTTTGCCCTATCCACTTTTATTCCTTTTTTTTTAATTTTATGGACTAGTACTATTCATTCTTTAACCATAAAATGACATTTCTCTCAAATTAATACTAAGCTTGTCTCTTCACATCTCTTAAGAATGATTTCTAAGTTTTCTAATGTTCAAATGTCAGACCAAAATAGAGAATCATCCATAAATACTTCAATGCAATTTTTAATTATGTTAATAAATGTAGCTATCATACAACATTGAAATGTAGCAGCTGCATTGCATAAGCCAAAGAGCATTCTTCTAAAAGCAAAGGTACCATAAGAACATGTGAATGTTGTTTCTCCTGATGCTCAAGTACTATGATAATTTGATTATATTGAAAATACTCATTTAAAAGTAATAATATGAATGGCATACTAATTTCTCTAACATTTGATCAATGAAAGACAAACAAAAATGATCATTTCCATTGACTTTATTTAGCTTCCTATAATCAATAAAAATCCTCCATCCTGTGATTATTTTAGTAGGAATGATTTCATTTTTTGTATTAGTAACTATAGTCATTCCTTCTTTCTTAGAAAGATAACGAATTGGACTTATCCATGTACTATCGCATATAAGATATTAATAACTCTTGCATCCAACCACTTTAAGATTTTTTCTTACAACTTCTTTCATGATAGGATTTAGTCTCCTTTGGTTTTCTATAAATGGTTTACTATTTTCTTCCATTAAAATTCTATGCATACTTATTGAAGGACTAATTCCTTTAATGTCTGCTATAGGCCATCCAAATGTTTTTACATGCTCTTTAAGAACTTCAATTAATTTATTTTCCTAATTTTCTTCTAAATTAGTTGAGATGATTATTGGTAATGTTGATTCTTTCCCTAGGTAAGCATATTTTAAGTAATTTGGCAATGGTTTTGATTCTAATTCTGGGCTTCTTTTATAGATTATTTGAGATTATTTTTTCTATATACATTTTAAATGGTTCAAACTTTTCTTTAAACTGATTGGATGTAATTCCAAGGATTTGAGTCTCTTCATATTCTTCCATCATCATTTTACATTTTTGTTCTATAAAATGATTTATGATATAGGAATCAAACTTTTTTCTACTTTACTTTCACTTAACCCTATCCTATAACATTCTTCATTTATACCATGAAAAACATTTAAATTTAACTTCTTGATCATTTACTCTTATTATTAATTTCCCTTTTTGAATATTTATCATCGTTCTTGTAGTAGCTAAGAAAGGTCTCCCTAAAATGAGAGGTATTTCTTTATCATCCTCCATATCTAGTGTTATAAAATTTGCATGGAATATAAATTTATCTACCTTAAATAGAAAATCTTATATAGTACCCTTAAGGTATATTAAAGATTTATCAGTTAATTGCAGAGGAATAGTAAAGTGATTCATGAAGAGTAAAAAATTTGGGTTGAATTGGGTGGAGATTTGGCTAAAAAATTTGGGTTGATTCATGTAGAGTAAAAAAATGTGGATAAATCTTTTAGAATAAGTGAATATATAAATGATTCATGAAGAGATCAATCAAATTTGGGTTGAATTGGGTGGAGATTTGGCTAAGCTTATGAGAGTGGGTCATAAGGCTTTAAGGGGGATTTTGATTTTTGATTTGATTATGAGTTCTAATCATTTGATTTGGAATTTGGATTTGTATTTGGTAAATGATTGAGAGATTTAATTGATCTTAGAGAAAGTCAATTGAATTTGGATTGATTTGAATTTGGTTAAGGCTAAGTCCATAAGATAAAATTAAAAGGCTTAGGAAGGGTTTTTATCCTCTATAGTGTGAGGAATAGTAAAACACCCTCGGTCTTTATGTTTTTAGGTAATTTTTTTAATTATTGCGCTATATTCTTCAGTAAGGGATATTATTTTATTTTCCCCTAATTTTATTCTTTTGTATAGAATGTATTTCATAAATTTAGGATATGAAGACATTTGTTCTAGATCTTCTGTGAATGGAATATTTATGGATAATTTCTTAAATATTTTTAAGAATTTAGAAAATTGATTATCCACATTTTATTTTTAAAGTCTTTGGGGAAATGGAGGTGGTGGTCTTTCTCTCATTTTCCTAAATGCTTTTCTTTTTGCTTCCTTTTTCTTTTCTTCAATTTTTTTTATTTTCTTCTTTCACTTTTTTTACTTAATATTTCATTTTTCTTTTTTTATCTTTTAGCCTATTTCTTTTAAGTTCGTTCCACTTCTTAAATAAATTACTTTACATTGTTATTTAACTTTATCTTTAGAATTTTTCTCCATGTTACTAGGTAAATTCCCTTGAGGATTGCCTATCAGGTTATTAGCTAGTTGTTCTAATTGAATCTCTAAATTACTAATTGAAGCTCCCTGACTTTGTAATTAAGTTTCCATTTGTATCAGTAATTCTTTTAAGGCGTGTTTCTTTTTCTTGCTTTGATTTTGAAGAGGATATCTTGGTGGAGTGATAGGTCTAAAGTTAAAGTTTTGAGGGTTATAATTCCTATTATTCAAACTTTTCATATTTCCATTTTGATTATAGTTTGTATTATTATTCCAAGAAAAGTTGTGGTGATTCATCCAACCTTGGTTAAATGTAATTGGGAAAGGATCATTTGGTTTATGTGAGATATAATTAAGCATTTCCAATCCTTAATTAGGTTGATCTTCTAATAAACTAATTTCACTATTTTCTCACATTTGTATTATTAATATTTTAATTAATTCTTAAACTATCTAATTTCTTAGATAGGAAAGCTGCTTGTGAAGTCAACATTGTAATCTTAACATTATTGCTAACACTGGTTATCTTCTTAAGATTTAATCTATCAAAGGGTGATTGAAAGTTATTATTTATCATTTCTTCTATTAGAGCATAAGCTTTCTTAAAATATTTTTACATTAAGCTACCTCTTATTGCTGCATCTATGATATTGCTTAAAGATCCTATTAAGATATTATAAAATGAATCAATGATGGGTAATGAATAATTAGGGCATTTCTTTAATAATTCTTTATATCTCTCCCAAGCCTCATTTATAAATTCATTATCTAATGTATAAATGATGTAATATCATTTCTCAACTTGACCATTTTAGATGGTGGAAAATGCTTTGCTAAAAAGTTTTGAGTTAATTTGATCCAAGTTGTTATAGATCCTTGAAACAGTGAATTCATCCACATTTTAGCCTTATCTCTAAATGAGAAATGGAATAATCTTAATCTAATAACATCATCACTTACCCATTGTATTTAATTGTTATACAAATTTCTAGAAAATTTGCAATATGCATATTAAGATCTCCAATAGGTGAACCCCCAAACTAAGTGTTTTGCTCCATTTGAATGATAGATGGTTTTAATTCAAAATTATTAGCTTGAATTATTGGTCTAGCAGTACTTTGATGTATTCCATCTACAACTAGTGTTGCCTAATTTATAAGAGGTTTAGATGTTTCTCTTACTAGTTGATTGTCCATTATTAGTTTTCTCACTTGTTCTTTCTTCCCTTTTCTCAATTTTCTACAAAGTCATTAAATTTCTAAGTTCAATGTCACTATATCTATAGTTTTGTCTCTATGCATATAAAATTTAAAAATCATAACTTTGGTTTAAAAATTGAAATTACAACACTAAACTAAATAAGCACAAGGATAGTTCACATTTAACATATAAAATAAATACATATAACAAAAATATTGAATTAAAAATAGCTCAACAAGACTAATATTAACTTAATACAAATTGATTTTTTTACTTCCAATCCCAAGCAATGATGCTAAAAATTTGATTGATACTTTTTACCCTTATACCCAAGTGCACATGTCGAATTAAGTAACATAGAATGAGCAAAGTATCATTCCAAGGAAGATTAGAGAAATTTAGAGCAAAATGTGATATTAATTTATATTAAGTTAAGCACTAATCTTTTAAAACCTAGTATTTATCTAACTAAATATAAATGCTTAATTAATATGAAAATCTATAATTTTGTAAGAGATTAAAAGACTAATTTTTTTAATGTTTTTAGATTTTTTTAAAAAATATAAGTATTTTTCGTAATTTTAAAAGGAGTACTCTAAATATATGGAGTTTTGGATTATGAATTATATTAAACTAAGTAGTGGATTAATTTCAAGCTTGTAGTGACAAACAAGACCAAAAATACTATACCTTTTTTGACTAGATAAGTATAACCAAACTATTTCTTTTCCCTAATTTTTTGCTTAATGCCAAGTAAATTTTGATTGGTTGCATTACCCTTATTTATATTTAAATTATTACAAATCCTAAAAATAATCATATGTTTAATGGCTATTTAGTGCTTATGGACTATGTGACACATTAATGATTATTTAGTATATTTGTTTATCTTTTTTTTTTAAATTGTTTTTTTAGGATTCCATCGATATCTCTACATGACACTTGATTTTAACTTTGTTATTGGTCAGATCATAGGTAAATAAAGCATGAAGAAATGTAAAACACCATTTCATGAAAAACATAAATAATTGTCTTATGTTTAACCACAAATATAATTTAATACAACACACACATCTAAATCTCATATAAATTCAGAGCACTTTATAGATTAGTGCTCTATAATCAAGAGAAAGAAGGAAATCATATTAAATATAGTAAAACAAGATGTAGGATAACCATAAATGATAGGAAAGAGCACACCAAGTAGATCTTGTAAGTCCACTCTTCACGATCCTCTATTGCTTCCTCGTGGAAATATCCAACATCCCATATTGAAAATTCTTGATTGTTGATCTCCTTCTCGGCCTCTTTCTTAAGAAAATACTCTTTCACGCTACCCTTACAACACTATCAAAGCACTTGGTGTGTCACTCTATAAGTTCTTTACAAAAAACTCTCACACACACTCACCCTTTTGCCAAGAAAAATAAAAAAAGTAAAAAAAATATAGAAAAAGACCCTTTAACCTTGGACATGTCCCTTATATATAGACTACATACAACCCTAGTCGATTTCTCTAATGCTTCTATCATAACCAGCTCAAAAACTGCTCAAAACCATTATTGAACCATCATAAATCTGTTATGTCAAGCTGTAGCACCACAGTGTTGTTAATGTAGTGTTGCAATGCTGGAAATGGCATTGTGATGATGTTGATCTGGTGCTGTGGCCTATGCTTGTTGGTTCTACCTCACATTTTTTCTATGGCATAGCACCACAACGTTGCTTATGTAGCACTTAAGCACTGAACTTGTTATAAAAGTGTCCCTAAATGAGTTTGATCTGGTGTTGCGGTGTTGCTGATATAGTGCCTAGGCACTACTTTACTGTAAAATTACCATAATTGAGGACATGTATAATGTCGAGGCGTTGCTTTTGCAACGCTTATGCATTAGAACTAAATTTCTTCCTTTTTTATTTTTTTTGATAATTTTCCCTTTACAATATAAAACATACTTAAAATAAATACATTTTAACATAAAAAATATATGGTAAAGGCATTAGAATTACATGAAATTTTCACTATTTTAACACTTATGAATATTGTCCATCATAGAGAATATATATATATATATATATATATATATATATATATATATATATATATATATATATATATATATATATATATATATATATATATATATTGTGTCTCATCTCTCATTTTCTCACAAAACCTTCTTTTCTTTTTAGTCTAACACTCTTTCTAGAGTTTATGTGTGTGCAAAGCTATTCCAAATGGCAATGAAGAGAGTTGCAAATGATATAATATAAAAGTACTTTCGATCGGAGGAGGAGGAAGTTGTGTACATGAAATACATTGAATGCATGATCACTGATTCAAAGCCACTTGCACAAAATAAGTTATCCTTCCTTATTTTTAATCTTTTTGCAAGGACCTCCATCATATTTCTCATCTCCCTAGCCTATCCCTTCCATTCCAACCTTCTTTTTGAAATTTTTTTTGCCTACTTTGCCATAAATTTTGGCCGAACTATTTTCAATCTTGAGTTTATAGTAGGGAAATTTCTATCACATATGTTGACTTTCACGACTACCACCATGTCTCAAACACCATTCCATCCACCCATCATATAGTAAATGATCCAACCTATAATTGGACCATTTTTAATGAGGTTAGAAACCCACCCCTTTACCAACATCAACCTTTGGTTAGTGCCCTTATGTTTAACACTCATGTTATCTAACATGTGCTAAGGCATAATGTCATTCCTAAAGCCAGGGGTTGCATCAGCATCACACCTCTGCTCTTTATTGTCACCTACTTTTGCATGACCCACACTTTGTTTAATGTGGTGGATCTTTTGATTCATTACATTGAAAAATCTCACCATCATTTGGAACCCAAAATCTAAATGAAAATATTATTTATTCTCAAGACACATGATTTCCTAGATACTTAAGGTTAAATAGAATATTTCCTATCCTGAAGAGTCAGAACATATTCCTTCTTACTTCATAGATCACTCCTTTCACACTTTCTATAATATGAAGCAACTACCTACTTAGGCCTCAACAGATGTTGATGAGGAGGAAACACTTGGACTCGGTCAGTCTTCAGCTTATTACTTCTACCCTTAGGATGCATGGAATAAGCATTTTACATGGTTGGAGATAAAGATTGACAAGCACATTGGAGAGCAGGGAGCTCACTCGACAGAGTACCATCAGCAGTGTGCAGAGTACCGGGCTTAGTTTCAAGCTCAATTTGATACTTTACATGCCATTTTTAATTCACCACCACCTAATGAGGACCCTTCTAGTTTTTATGTTTTCTTCTTTTTTTCTTATGAACTACTGCATGTGTTTATTTTTTTAGTATTTAATGTAATGTGTTACATACCTCATGTTAGTTTCATTGGTTAGCATTTGATTTGATGTACTTTTTCTTAGCATATGTTGTGTTTTATTAGTTGTAATTTATGGATTTAAAATTATTGTGATATTTTCTTTAAAATTCTCTAATTTCTTCAATATTTAAGTACAATTAAGAATCTGTGTAGTTAAAGTATGCATCATTAACTTAACCAAAATATCAAAAAAAATTTTATGATGATGCATATATCTATTTATAATATGAATTACACTGGTAAATCACATCTTTTATTTACTCTATGTTCTTTACATTTTGTAAAAAAGTATTTTATGCATAAATGTTAGTGCGGATATATATGTGATTGCTCATTGCAGAATGAATCGTGCAACAACAATCGTGAGACTAGGATGTTCAAATTAAGATAAAAGTAGAATAAAAAAATTCTCCAAAGTAGGGAGGTATTAATAAAAATATTTTTGAAGCAGGAAAGTATTAAGAAAATCTCGAAAGCAGAGAAATATAAAATAATTCATGCTTCACCAATTTGACATTAAGTGACAAGTTACAACTATTGTGTGTCTGCTTGAATTATGCAATAACATCTCTATTCATCAAAGTTACATTTAAGAAACATTTTATTTTTGTTATTAATATGTTTAGAAATTTTTGGAAATTGATTGATATTATTTACATAAGTTATGAATTATAAATAAATGGACATGTCACATATAAGCAAAAATTAAAAAAGATACTTAAGGAAATAGTTAATGACACAAATTATTCCATCAATAAGCTTTCTAAATTTACTTGTTTTATAAGGATATGTGTTGAGAACATTTCAAAAAATTTTACTTGATTTCAAATTCACAAATCACCACAAATATTTGATTTGCTTTAATGTGTTAAAAGAATTAAAGTTTACTATTCCATTCATGTTTACTCTTTTTTTTTGCATCTTTTGCATCATTGCATATTTTTTAAGGCATAATTTGAGGGGGTGTTAACTCATTTATTTGATATTATTTAAACTCTCAAAACTCAACCATAAAAAATTGCTATCATTAAAAAGGGGGAGATTATTAGCCTCACGACCCTTCACTTAATATTCTGAGTTTTGAAGATCATAAATATTTCTATTTGAACAAATTAATTTTCACTGAACATTTATGTGTGTAGGGTGTGCTAAATCTATAGTACAGGATCCAAAATCAAGTAATAAAATCAAGACTCAGTATAAGAGCACAAACTATAGCTAATTGTCAAAATTCTTGATCAAGGATTTATGAAGATCATAAAAAATAAACTATTACTGCTAGAAGGTCCAAGTTAAGTTCAAAATTTATATTATCATGTATGATATTTATATTTTATTTTTGCTTATGTATCTAATATTTGAATAATGAATGGAAACCAAACACACACACACACACACACACACACACACACACACTTGAGAGAACATAAAAAAAATTAAAATTTCAAAATTAAATTTTTTTAAGGAGATTGTATTGTGTGATTTGTATCGTACTATTCGATGATCTTACTTTCTTAAATCGGCTAAATCAAATTTTTTTCAAAATTCTATTGATCGTATAGGATGATTAGAATCATATTATATGATTATCCATTTTTTGTTAATTTCCCAACAAACTTAATCAAGTCAGTTACGACCAAAATTTGCTAAATTAAGCTCATTACACAAGACAACAATGTTCATTTCATATAACTTATTTATTTTAATTATGACATCCGCCAAGATTAATTTGAGTAATTAAAAATCTTGCCTAAAATTTTTAATCATATTGTATGATGTTAATCATACAATATGATCCTCATTTGTTAATTACCTAATTTCAATCTTGAATTTGAGAGATTCAATTTTAGAGTATTTTTCTTAAATTGATGCATACTGTATAATTGTATTATATAGAAAAAATAAATAAAGAGCTATTTTCTTAATTTTTATTGTTCATACAGTATGAACCATGATCGTACAGTATGAATAATTACGTCTATTTGGGATGACCTAAATATCTAGGGTTCTAAACCTACCAAATTGGACTAATCATATTATACAATTTAAATCATATAGTATGATTGCACAAACTTTTTCAAAAATAAATTTAATAATTTTTAATCTTGCCTCTTTGTAAATACCCCTTTTGTGGGCACTGAACTCAACAATTAAGAATGTGGAAAATTTTATAGAAGCTTAGGGAGAAGTGCTTAGGATAAAGGTGGGGAGATCTCTTTCTCCTCTTTCTTTTTAAGGAATCGTTGTCAGTAAGGTTGCACTTGGCTACTTATTTTTAATTTATCTTAATTTGATTCTTATGTTTTTAACTTGAGATTATGTTCCTTAGTGTGAGAACTTGCATAACCTTTATTTTTTGTTGAGAGATTTTTCTTTGTACCTTTATTGAGGGAGTGTCATCCTTTTGCTTTGAAAGAGAAGGGGAGCTAGTTTCTCTATTACTTGTGGAGGAGAGAGGCTTCTCCAACTTGGCAAGTTGTGCTAAAGGAGAGACAGTGGATTTTGGAGAAAGATCTAAATAGTTGTACCACTATAAATCTTGTGTCCCCACTTTTTTCCTTTTTTGTTTACTGCTCTTTCACTTTGTTTAAATTGATGTGCTTTTCATTTATGTTTTAATTTTAATTTTCTTTTATTTGAAAATTTTAAATAGCACAACAATTTGTAGTGCCCCCTCCCCCTCTTAGGCAAGCCAATACTTGTAGCTGACAATATCTGTCATGTTGTGATACAACCCTTTATTAATAATCTTCTTGTAATAAATAAAAGATACAAGCTCGATGTTCCTTTGTCTCTTCTATACAATCCTCCAAGGATGGAACTTGAGGGCATATTACTATCTAGTTATGATATCTTTGGTTGAAAGTCTAATTTTCAAGTTGATGAGTGTTATAGAAAAAAAATCCTTTATCATAAATATTATGTCTACCAACCACTCAATAATTGCTTTAAAAATAGTATAATGTTTCTCATGAATGATACAAAATTATTACATTTTAAGAAAATTATGATAGTGAAGAGAGTTTAGAGTTTTGCATCTTTGCTTTTCATGATGAACTTTGGAAATACTAGGGCGGGCTTGGGAGCGTGGGGCATTGAATTGGTTATTTTAAAAAAAAAAAATTAAAAGTTAAAACTCAAATTTTAACTTTTAGCAAAAATTTTTTTTGATTTTAAATAGCCATAAACTAAAATTCATATTGAAAAAAAAAAGGAAAGTACTATAAAGTAAAGAGAGACAATAGGTATATAATTTTTCAGTGGTTCGGCCAAACCGTCAAATGGCCTATGTCCAACTCCCTTGAGTGGGAATCCACTAAACAAAAAAATAGTTTTCAAATTATATTCTTCTATGATACAGTGAGCATGACCCCTATTAGAAAGGTGATCTCAGAGCTTATAAATGATCACCTTATAAATTACAATGTATTTTTAAACAAATTTGACAAGATAGAGTGCTTAACAAATTTTGATAAGAAATGACAAAATAAATATCTTAAAAAAAAGATCTTACCAAAATATTTATCTTAATGCATTTAATATAAAAATATAAAATAATTTTTTAATAAATTTACAAAAGTCTATTACACAATAAAACAAATTTCATCAAAGAGTAATTTTAACTTTAAGAAAAATTATAACTATTATGTATAACATTATATGAATGATTAACTTTTCACCCAAAATCTTTTTTTATTAATTATGAATCAATTAAAATAGCAAGCTTTAATAAACTTCATCATGAAAAAAATTATTTAACAAAGTATATTAGTTGGAATGAAATTACTTGTTCAAAATCAAATAATTCATCCTTTTATAAGCTATATTTTGATAAAAAAATATTTGACATATAACAAATACAACAAATAACCCAAAATTCCAACTAGTAATAAATTTTATTTCGATAAAAATGTTATTTTAAATTAATGCAAAATATCACAAAATTTTTAAATATAATTAGTATAAGATATATTTAAGAAAACTAGGCATGTTTTTTTATTATTAAAATGAGAAATCTAGCAAATATAAAACTATTTTTAGCACAATAAATTAATTTTAAATGCTTAAAAAATACATTTCTAAAATAGATGTGAAGATAAATGATGTTTCAAACAACAATAATGAAGAAATATTTCATGAAGCCAAAAATATATTTATAAAAACAAAACTATTGCCAAGATAAAATAATTTTTACAAACTATCAGAAGAGTTATTCATAAATATGACTAGATTCAAATGAATGAAGAAACTTTAATATATAAAACTTAAACTATGATGCCTAGATACTAATGCACTAAAATGTAAGGATTTAAAATATCAAATGTAATACTCAATAAAAAATTGATTTATATTATATAAATTTTAGATTAAAATAGCCAGAAAATAGCTAGTCACATGGGCAAGCCAAAACAACCACAATATCTCTTAATATATTCACAATGACTAGCGTGCATTTAATATTAAAAATAGATAATATTTTAAAAACCATAATAAATTTAATTTAAGAAAAATTAGGTCATGTAACCTTTCAAATTAAATGAAAAGTTCCAAAGAATCGATTTAAGTCAAAATAAGATCCAAATTTGTTGATTATAAATGACCTTTGTTAAAATACTACTTTTTAAACATTTTTATCAGTTTTAAAATACAATAAATGTAATTTAAAAATTTGAAATATATTAGATATAATTACACATATGTTAATTAGTTATCATAAAAATTTTGAGTTATATTAAAATTTTTAATTATATTTGATAAACTTTTAAATATTTAAATTTGTTACACTCAATAATCATAAATAGTTATAATTTATTATTTTGATAATTTAATACTATGTATGAAGCATATAAATTTTCTAAATTTTTGAAATTGAATGTTAATTCATTAAGAATAATTTAATTATATCAAATTTTACCTCATTATCAATAATTAAAATAAATTAAAGAAATATGCTAAATTTTGAGTAAATCAAATCATACCAATGAACTCCTATAGACCTCTATAAAACATTTAAATGCTTATAAGCTAAAATTTTGTATCTTGAGCTCAAAACCATCCATGTTGATTCATCTTGCATTCTTCAATACTTGCAGTTGTATCAAATATATGTTGAGATGCATAGATTATGTGAGTAACAAGCTTGTACATCTTCATAATCAACACATGTAAAACACAAAGCATATATATTAGAACTTCTAAACATACATTTGTTATGATCAACACTAATATGATTGAATATGTGGATAATAAAGTTAGCTGATCTCACATAGAAATAGATAAAGAAGGAGCA
Source organism: Cymbidium sinense (assembly GCA_021442155.1). NCBI lineage: Eukaryota > Viridiplantae > Streptophyta > Magnoliopsida > Asparagales > Orchidaceae > Cymbidium > Cymbidium sinense. Next base: position 38,836,629 of record CM038233.1, read on the forward strand.
CAACAATACTAATATTTTCATGAGAAAAGCTTGAAAATGCTAACTTTACTTAGTAAATAAAATTATGAATGTAAGGTTACACAAGTTTTATCTTCTCCAAATTAGGAAAGATAGAATAATAAAATTAGAAGTACTTACTAGGTCACCTATGATTGTTATAGAGGTACTAAAAGATGATGATAATGGATGGGTGATGGCAGTTGAGTAATAAGACTGGATGACAATAGTTAGAAGTTTGGCTTTATGTAATGACAATTGGGAGATAGTAATTATGTGATAATAGATTGGGGCTAGTTGTTAGATAAAAATGGTTAAACAATAGTAGTCAAATAATGGTAGTACAATGGATAAAGATGGCAGCCACTATTGGTAGTCATTATGATTGATCATTGAGTAGAGCTTTAGAGTTCTTCTAATCACTAATATCTCTTTACGTTTAAATTTAAATCACTTTATTAGGATGGATGATGTTCAATTTATTACTTAAAAAATTATATTTTAATTATTTTGAAAAAATTCTAAAATTCTCCATTAGATGACTCATCTTCAATTATTTAAATAAAGACCATTTATTTAAAATCTAAATGATTTAATGATTTAAAAATTCAATAATATTATGCTTATTAGATTTGTCACATTTAGATGCTTGATTTCATTATAACATGCAAAATTTAATAATTGGTTAAAGTTTTAAAATTTTTAACCACACATTAAGTACTTAAATTGGGCTAATTTTGACTTAGATTATACTGTGTTTAATGTAGTTGGGTTCATCTCATCAAGATATTCAAATCAACTTTGTGTTCACTAAAGTCATAGAATGGATGATACTATTATAAATTTTAAACTTAGCAATCACATCAAGATTTGTGCTTGATTGGATGGATTTCTTAATGACATATTAAAGAATATTCACAAATCTTTAATATTCACAAATTCATCAATTATGAGTAGTTTAGGTGAGTAGAATATATTCTAATAGATTTAACATATGATAATATTTAGTATACGCCCTGTATATCTCACCATTTGATTTAATGATAATGAACCTTGTATGATGAAGACTAATAGTTTCCCTATAAGTTAAATTATCTACATAAAATAACATGATTATCATCATTATTTTAGATTTTTATTGATGAAAATATATAGACTTAAAGCTACTAATTATTTATTTTAACTATTTCAAGAGAATTACCAAACTAAGCTTAGCTAGTCAGATCAAGAAAGTCATATCTGCTTGGACAAGGGTAATTTGGAAATCTTCTTAGTATTTGCAATATAAGATAAATAATAGTTCATTAACTTAAAAAATTGCTAAAATATCTTCATCATATATATTTTTAATTTTCACATATTTTTTCAAATTTTATTTGCATTGATTTTTTAATATTTCATAAATTATCTTTTGGATAATTTGATTACATGCATTGATATAAGCCTTATCCATTACATGCAAAATTAATTCTAATTCATATAATGATTTTTATTCATTTATTTTAACATGGGATATTGTTTATTTATTGAATTATCAAAGTTGTCCTTTTTTCTCTCTTATCAATTATTTTCTCTCCCATAATAATAACATTATTTGATTTTCATATTACCTCATGCAAGGCAGAATGTTTGATGTTTTTGGCATAAAATTTTTTTTGGGATTTATTTAATCTAATGCCATATCATTTTTTTTTCATTTAATAAATTTTAAATTTATTTGAATTTTGAAATTGAATATTTTGAATTTCAAATTACATATTGTTTGATTTTTTTTTTCAAAATTTGATTTATTTGTTTATGGAATATTTTTGCTAAATTTTTGTTGACTTATTTGACTTAATTTTTTTTGAATTTAATGCACTTTTTTGAGAATATTTTTAAATTTGAATTTTGGACTTGAAATTTTGAACTTTGAATTATTTAATTATGAATTATGCTATAAATTATTTCCAATTTTGCATTACCATTTTAAAATGTTTTTGGATGACCATCCATTGGTTCGAATTTATTTATTTGATTTAATTTTACCTAAATTTATTTAAATTAATTCTAATTTGAAATAAAATTGACATAGATTTATTATATTTCCTTTTTTAAATATTTATTTTGGAAACTACATGAGGCCAACCACTTATTGATTTTATTTAAATTAAATTTCTTAAAATTTTAAATTTCTGTTTGATTAATCTCCCTTAATTTAGAATTAATTGATTGCATTAATTAAATGTTAATTTTCAATTAAATTAAATCAAGTTATTTTATTTGATTTAATTTCAAATGTTTTCTTTTATTATATCATGATTGATTAATTAATTAAAGCACACTATTAGCATGCATTTAATCTTGATTGACTCCTTTTGGTAAGTCTTGGTTGTTCATGCATAAAATAATTATTGAATTTATTTTATCTAGTTTTATTTAGACTCTTTCCTTAATTAATTTCATTACTGATTAGAAATTATTAAATCATGTTAATAGCTTTCAAAATACGTCCCTCCACTTCTCTTAACTATCCACCTAATGATAAAACTAAATTTAAGTTATTTCATATTATTGGCTCCATTTATTTAAAAATTCAAATTATTTTCATAAGTATTTTCTCTCTCATTTTTTCCCTCCCTTTCACTCTTGCCTTAGCCAAAGTTCTCTTTATCCTAATTCTATTTACAAAAATGATTTCAAGAATTAATCTCTCTTGATTGTTTCCACCTTGGTCTAACCTATGCTAGTGAATTTTTTGGAGTTAAAGTTCTAAAGCTCTTCTATCATTTTTTTCATAGAAGGAGAAATTTTATTGATTACTATGAGTATACAAGTAATCCAATGATAAAACAAGGAAAAGCTTACCCAATTTTTGCTCTAATGTAAGGCAAGTTAATGTTGTCTCTATGCACAAAAAAAATTCAACTTTGGATCTAACTCCTTTATGATGTTGTTCATCTCTTGGATAGAAATTTAATAGGTCAGTTTCCTTCTCTCCAAACAAGGGAGAAGGACACACACATTCTTTTGAACATATAGCCTCATGATTATGAGATCTTGAATGATGTACCAAATTATATTTTGTTCATCATCCTTTAAAATAAAGTAGCTGAATGAGATTCTTGGTTTCAGATTCTATCAAATTATTGTAGTATGGTTTTCTTATAGAAATCTTAAGTGCTATTAAGAATGCAACAGCTTTAGAGAAAGAAAGAGCAATAAAAGGCATAGAATAGGATAAAATGCACATACCCTTATTGTCTCTTAAGAGTACACCAACCCCAACATTCCCTATTTTGGAGTCATAACTTCTATTAATATTTATTTTAAAGTTCTTTCTGCTAGCCTCTTTCAATAAATGACTCCTCATTTTGGTTTGGTAGTGTCATTGCTCAAATTGAATGCTTCCAAGCAATGTTTGCTCCCCAAGAAGTGTGAGAGTTTGATGGTTTCAGCTTTGATTGCTTTGGATATATATGCTTTAATCCAAATGATAAAACTATCTAGTTTCATAATAGTGTTGTTGTGCTTCTTTTGATTTTTTGCAATCCAAATGAACCAAAGAATGAGCAAGGGGGTGATAAGGGTAATGTTGACTTTCCATATATGTCCGTGGGTTTCCAGCATCTCTCTTTTTCACTCTTTCAACTACATTCATGTGGAGATCTTCGTTAACTCTTTCAAACTTCTTTCAATCCTTTGATAAGTTCACATCAAGTATTACTTTATTTTTTATAAATATAAAAGGACTTGAGAAAAAGTGTTCAATTCATTTTGATCTTTTAAATCATTAATTTTCATTTATTTATTTTAATTGAAAAGATTTATATGCTTCATTATTAAAGTTTTTCTCAAAGCTCTTTTCATTTTTATTCCAAGTGATTTGAAAGGTTCTCTCTTTATTTTATTGGATTAAAATCATTTTCAAAAGGTTTTTACAAAGAGTGTTTCTTGCTTTTCATATTTTAAAAATCATTCTAGTTTCTTTTTATACTAGTTTTTATAAAGTTATTTGAAATATTGTATTTGGTTAAAGTTGTTTCATGAAGGTAAATTTTCATTGATCACTTTGAAGATACAAGTAATCCAAAAGAACAAAAAGAGGGGGAGTTACAAAGATCAATCTCTAATATATGGTAACTCTAAGTTATCACTATGTACCAAAAGAGCAAGATTAGGATTAGCCGATGTCTTAGTGGAGAATAATTGAGAGTGAGCAGCCCCTCTCTTTGCTAATAAGTCAGTTGGACTATTGCCATCTCTCCATATGTGTGATAAAGTGGTCTTTAATTCTTCAAGCATATGCCTCAATATCTTAAGATCATTAATAATGTACTAAGGTGCATTTTGATAATTAGTCTCCAAGAGTAGTTGAATAAGTGCCTTAGAATTAGATTAATTCTAATAGTTGTATTGTGGTTTGATAAATGCAATCTTTATAGCAATAAGGTAAACCTTTAATTCAATATGAAGAAGATAGATAGCAGTGATGGCATGGAGAAGTAAAGATTGCATTGAACTTTGGTATTCTGGATGATACTTCCAATTCCAGCTTTACTAGATTTTTTGTCAAAAATGCCATCTATGTTGATTTTGAGGATTGCTTGATTTGGCTTTAAACAATGAACTTTCTCCCAAGATTGTCTTAGTTTATTTTGGCCTCCAAGCAAATTTAGATAGTGTTTCATTCCAACAAAGTGTGGATGGTTGAGTAAGCCATTTCCAACAACTTTAGATAAGTATTCTTTAACCCATGTCATAATGCTCTCCCCTTTTATATTTATGTTAATATGCTTCTTCTCATTCCTAGTAGATCTGAAGAACTATAGGGTCATCAATAGAGTAATTAACACTATGTTTAACTTCCAAGTGTCCTTTGGTCACCAGCTTTCAACTAATGCTTGTATGGTATTAGCTTCCCATCGATAAGAAGATGTTTAACCACATCATTCTAGATTTGAATATTATATCTACATTGAAGAAAGAAATGTGATAAGCTTTCCTTCTCTCATTATACAAATGACACATTGATGACATTCTTAGACCCTTAAGTTTAAGAATATCATCTGTTGGGATTAGATTGCTAAGAAGCCTCCATAAAAAAAAAGAAATGAAAGGTTTGAGGATTGAATTCCATATTGTTCTACTACATGAGGTTTTCTCAATTTTTTTCCACCAGTTATTATAGTTGATTTTGGAGACAGATGTTATTTTAGTTTTGTCCTTGATGATGAGCTTGTCTTTTGTATTCTTCTCAATTAGAATTATGGAGATTTTGTGGCAGATCTCTAGTGGAAGTTGCTCTTTAAGCTTGATCATGTTTGAGCCATTAGCAGACCAAAAATCAAAAAACGTTTTGTAAAGTATATGGATTATTGTCTCTATTCAAGTTGAAGAAGGTCTTCTCCCTAAACTAATGATCATTCTAGAAGTCAACCTTCCCATCCCCAATTTCTCAGAAAATAAGTCTTTCAGCTTCAGCTCTATGTAATAGCATAAGTCTCTACGATTGGGAACTGACATTAGGTGTGTATGATGGAAATATATTTGATTCATGAACTCAGTACAAAGGGAGGATATTTCCTAAAATAGAATCCATAGCTTTATACCATTGCATTTGATGTTGTCTGCTAAAGTTCTGAATCCTAAGCCACCACTGTGAGTTGGTTTAGACATTTTTTCTGGCTAGCCTAGTGAATAGATTTACCCTTGTGACTCTAAATAAATCTATTAAACATCCTCTCAATCTTGATTTGACTATTTTTTTGAGAATCTGTAACACTTATGTAGTGTAAAGATGGATTGAGTTGAGGATACATTTAACCAATGTAATTTTGCCTCTAAAAGAAAGGAAGGAGTTCTCTAATGAGCTAAGTTTGCTTTGAATCTTACCAATGAGATCATTGAAAATGAGTGAGGTGATCTTGCCTTTGTGTAAGTTGATGTCAAGATAGGAGAATGGAATAGTGGAGTGGGCTAAGTTAGTCTTCTCCTTAATCTAATTAAGTTTGGATGGATTTATCAAATTTTTTGTCACAAAGTACTTATTAGTGCTTAAATCCAACCTGAGAGTTTAGTAAATTCCTTGATGATTATCATATGATTTCGCATAGCCTTTTTGTTCCCATTGTAGAAGAGTAGTAAATCATCAACAAAAGCTAAGTCTGTGATATTTAAGTTTCTCCTTGCATAGAAACTTATATCATTTTTGGATTCAGTTTCACTATTGAGCTTTCTAGAGAGGAAATCCAAGGCTAGAATGAAGAGAGTTAGATAGAGTGGGTCTCCTTGTTTAGCACCTCTACTAGCATTAAATTACCCATGTGGTTGGCCATTTATAAGTATTCTATAATGGATATTCTCCAAAGTTTGTTAAATTAGTTGGCAAAATGTATTTGAAGAACCTCTTTCCCTAAGCACATTCAAGTAAAGCTCCAACTAATTGTATCAAATGCTTTTTTAATATCAATTTTCATCACCACATTTTCATGGCTAGCTTTCATATCAATGTCTCTAACCATCTCCTGAGCAAGTAGAATATTATCAATAGTATTTCTACCATCTACAAAGGTAGCTTGATTTGGAGAAATGAGAAAAGGGAGTAGCTTTTGAAGCTTGTTAGCAATGATTTTGCTGATAAGTTCATTGAGGACTGGTGTGAGGTAGATTTGTTTATATTTTTCCTATAAGTATGTATCTTTATCTTTTGGTATGAGGATAATAGAGAAAGTTGTCAAGAATCTGTGTAAATCTTTCCCACTAAAGAAGCTTTGTATATTAATAATGATTGCTCCCTTAATGATGTTCCAAGCTTTCTGATAAAAGAGAGATGAGAAGCCATCAAACTCAGCCATTTTGTACCCATCCATTGAGTTCAAAGAAATCAAAATATCTCTCCCAAGGGGATGGTGGTAAGTTCCTCATCATTTATGTGATCTATGTCATCCCGAAAGATGTTGTAAGGAGATTGAGAACCTTGGAAGTTAGTATATGGTTAGTTGAGTAATTTTGAAAAGAAATTCATACAATCATCTTTAATATGGTCTTGATTGCATTAGTTGCCAGAAGAATCTTTTATTTTGGTAATGAGTCTTCCTTCTCTCTTCTTCTAGATGTAAGAATGTAAATACCTAAAATTTATATCACCATGGACAAAGTTGTTTGATGAACCTTTTTTGTCTCAAAAAATCCTCTTCTCTGTCTACATAAGTTTGCAAATTTTATTCTAATTGGGTTTCCAAGTCTTTGGTGTCATGTGGTTCCATTGTAGAGATGGCTTTCTCAAGATTATTAATTTTGATTTCAATGAAGTAATGAGGTGTTGTATTTTGCAAAAACTTTCTTGTTCCATTTTTTGAGTGCCATGATAGTTTCCTTATGTAATAATCATAGTTTTATCCAATTTTCAAAATCCCAGTGTAGTGTCCACATGTTTATAAACCTAAAAGGGTGGTTATTTGTTTTGGGGATGATGTGGAAATTAGCAAGGACTAAAGAGTGATTTGAAGCAATTCAGGAGAGGTGCCTCACTTTAGTGGAGTAAAGTGGGAAATCCATGTGAGTTGATAAGAATTTTATCCAACCTATCATAGACTTTTCCTATTCTCTAAGTCTATGGGGAGCCATTGTAATCAGCATCATACAAATTAGCTTCTTCAATATATTCAACAAATTTAGTGAGAATAGAAAGATTTGGTTATTAACCTACTTTCTTCTCCAATGGATTAGCAATCATGTTTAGATCCCCACCAACCATCCATGGACAAGATAAGGTAGAACTAATCTATTTCATTTCAATCTAAAGTTTATTCTTTGAATGTCTATTACAGGCATCATAAATTATAGTGGCATGACGATCTACATTGATATTTTGGATGAAAATATGGGGGGTATTGGGTGGAGTCAACGAGAATTTGAATATGAAGACAAGGTTTCTAGAGAAACCAAATCTTGTTGCTCCTATTCAAATGAATGTTATAGAGTGAAAATATTCTTTTAATTCTAAAAATATTTTCAGTGCTAACCATAGGTTCAAGTATTGTAAAGATTTCACATTTGTGGTATATTGTAAGGCTCTTTAATCTATTAAAGGCATTGGTCTTATCAATGCCTCTAATGTTCTATATCATGAAGGTAAACATATTAAGGGAGAGGTTTATGATTAGATCTCTTAGAAAGCCGTTCCCCTCTATGTTGTTGATCCTTTGCTTGATGACTACAAGCTAGTAAACTATTAAGTTCCTGAATTCCTATTTAGTTATTCTTTTTTATTTTGCTGTATTTTCATTCATTCATGGCAATGTTGACCAAATCTTCATAATGTTCCTCATCAAATGGTTCATCTTGGGAGTTCAAATCATCATCATCTCCATTGACCTATGTTGGCACCATATGTATAGGCATAACTGATTGGAATAGATTGAAAAGATTCAGGGGATTCATTAGAATCATTATTGATAATGATTATTAGGATTTGCTCATCTTGTTGATCAATTTGTAGAAAAAGGTTAGTAATTGATTGAGTATCAACAGACATTGTTCCACCTTTGCTAACAGGATCAGGTTTGAACCAAGTATTCAAGTCCATATGTAGTTGTTCAAGTTGGTTTTTGGAGTATTTTGGCTACTATTGAGTAGAGTTTATTGATTATGGGTTTCTGCTTGGTCTCTTTTAAAAAGTTCATAATTTATATCAGTCTATTTTGGATTACCATCAAAGCGGTCAGTAGTTGGATGCTACTGCAAGTCATTTTCAAATGATTATGGTTTATTTCTTTCAACTCTAGTGTCTCTCAATTCAGGGTGTGCAATGTAGCATTTCTTAAGTCCATGTCCAAAACATTCTACATTCCCACAATACAATGGGTTTTAATTCAATTTTCACACTTTACCAATATCCATTAGATGAGGTTCCAATCCAAATTTCATCATTATAGTGAGTTGTGACATCCATTTCCACTAGAATCCTAGTAGCTAATGGTCTTGTTTGGATGAACATTGGGATGTCAAGTTTTGAAGGTCTCCCAAAAAATGGCACCAATGTAGAAAAGAATCTTTTTATTGAAAAGATGAAGTTTCAGCCTAGGTAGTTTAATCCAAATGGGGAATATTAGAGGTTCTATGATGTAGTTGATGGAAGGAGTCCATTTGAGGAACTTTACTAGGAGATTTTCAATGTGGTAAAGTTTCTATGAGAAAAGTCTCACATAGTCTTCTTCCTTGGAGAGTTTAATCATAATGTGTCTCCCATCTGAGAGCCCTACATTCCATTCTCCAATTAATTTGAGGTCAACAAAATGCTTGCATATAAAATTAGTTTTAGGATGATTATAAGTGAATTTTCCAATTAGTGTGAACTTAAAGAGTTCAACAAGATTTTATGTATCAGATTCAGTGAGGATAAGTGTACGTTTACCTCCCTTGCGGCTGACCTTTCAAATAAAGCTGGAACCATTTCCTTCCAAGAAGGAATCATGATAGCATTGCAGGAATAAAATGATATTGGAATCAAAAGACCCTTCAGTAGGATAGGAGCCTTCAACCATAACCTTAGCATATGAAGAATGATTCATATAGACAAACAAAGTAAAGAAAAGAGTAGAAAAACTGGTGGCTATGCCAAGATCCAATGGGAGAGTAACGGGGGAGCAGTGAGTGACTTAGCTAGAAGCAACATCCTTCCTTCATCCTAAGATCTTTTTTTTTGAGCTCACATTATAGTTTCATGTTGAAATTATATTTTAAAATATTCTTATTAGCCTATTTGATTCAAAGTCTTTATTGCATAAGTTCATTAGATTACTCCTTTGTGCAAGTGTTCTTAAAGTGAAAATAAGTTAAGCAAGTTTGTAGTGAAATAATTTTAAGTTCATACTCTCAAATCTTTGTTTAACCTTATAAAAATATTTTTCAAAGAATCATTTATTTTAAGTACTTCACATAAAGATAAAATCATTGCATGTTTTTAAAAGAAAAAAGAAACATACGCACATTGAGCTCTCTTTCTTATTTATCTTATCATTCTTTAGTTTTAGTTAAGTGTAAAATAATTTAAAATTGAGAGTTAGATATTCAAATTGTATTTCTTTTTTTTATTCTCTTATATTTATTTGGGGTTGTACTTGCCTGTGCAAGAGAGTATATAGCTGTGGTTGTACTTGCTCATTGTAGGAAAGCATGATGTCGGGGTTGTACTTGCTAAGTGTAGAAAAATACATTATTAAGGTTGTACTTGCTTTATGTAGGAAAGTACATTATTGGGGTTGTACTTGCCAAATATAGGAAAGTATGAGAGATTTATTATAATTGTGACTTGATAAATAAATTCCTTGTTAGGATGACTAGGTGTGGACGTAGGCTAATTTTTTTGGTTTTGGTTGAACCACATAAATAATTTTTGTTCCTCCTATTTTACTTTTTTTTTGCATTCAGTTTAGTTATTTCTATTTTCTTTCATTATAAAAAATCTTATATATTTTGTAACTAACATTTCTACAAAGCTTAAGAATTAAGTTTGAATTTAAAATTTTTTTAAACACCCAACCAATTCAACCCTCACCCCTCCCCACCACTTGGGTGTCATAACCTCTTAATAATAATCAATAGACATAATTAATGTAGACAATCTAGCTTCTTAAATGTCAAATTCTATTTTACTAACTAATAAGGCCTAATAGAATATCTTTTTATAATACCTTCTTACCTATGCCATATGGATCATATTTGAGTTGTTCAATTTTAAACAATGAGTTCCCTTTCATACTAATTAAAAATTATGGCATAATTAAATACTTTAAATAAATATTCTCTTAAAGTATTTATTTAAATAAAATATTTTTTACATATAATTTATTATAAAATAAAAATTCATGAATGAATAAGTTGCTTTCTTGAATTATATTATGACATATAATAAATAAATTTTATATTGTCTCTATTTTTTTGAATGCAAAAAAAAAAAAAAAACCAAACTATGATTTCCATAGAAAAAATAATTATATATTTTATCAATTAATCATCTTAAGTTAAGCACCACATATAATTTATATCTTATAGTATAAGTAATATCAATAAAGAATTGCAATAAGTAAATTACTAAGATAAATAAATTTGCAAACCAAAAAAGAATACAATTTAATATTTCAAAATCCATTATAAGTGTTCTATAAAAATATTACAATATTATTGCTTTTGCTAACACAAAGTAGAGAAGTCACTCTCTTTCACATACGAGTAAACTTGAAACACTTTTACTCTAACTAAGAAACTCCCAACTCCTAACATAAATCACTAATTGATTAGTACTTATTTTAAGGCATAAAATAAGCCATTCTAGTTTAACTAGGTAATCAATATCTTTATAAGATCACTTTTGGTGTTTAAGTTTATTTTTATTAATGAACAAAAAATGTTTCTTAGGGTAAAGTATTCAAAATTGAGGATGCAAGATTTCTCCAAAGAAGATGACTTATTGAATTTTCTCTCTTTAAAATTTTTACACTTATGGATTTTAAGTGAAAGTTTACATTAAAAAAAATGTGTTTTAGGAGGGATAGAGTGATGATTTGAAGGCATTCTTATTTATATTTATGTGATTCCTCAGAAGAAGAAAATAAAAGATGACTGGTTAAGTAAGGTCATTAAATCATATCTAAACCTATGTAAAATACTTATAATAAATTATATAATCAATGTTATATCAAGTCAGTTCATGTGAAAAATCTCAATATAATCAGCCTCCTATAGGGAGTAAGCTCCCTAAAATAAATTACATCTGAGGACTAAATTTCGAGCCACTCTTAATTAATGATGACATACTTATATATTAATGTGTAGCTAACATAAAGAAAGATTTTAATTTAATTATTATTATTCAAATAGGATAGTCTATGCTTTGAAGATAGTTATTCATAAAGCTATTGATAAATCACTATCATTATGTGAGAGCTATTCCTTTACATAGATATTGTATATGATCCTAGTCATTGAATCCTTAAAAACTCAAGTACAATAGGATCATGGGGTGGTAATAAGGAGAAAGAATTCCCGTAAAAATTAAGACACATTACTATAAATTCACATATCACCATTTTCCTAGATTGTCAAGCTTAAAATCACATAGATTTAAATGAAGTTTATCCAACATAACTAATGAGATGTTTTGTCAGTGTCATAATCCCAAACTAAAAAAAAACTAAGAATCATATATAAATAATTCTAGGTGGTAGACTGAAAAGATGTATGGCTTACATTCCTTAGTGATATAAGGGATTTTCTAGAACAAAAGCTAAATAAGATACCATATTATATGAAATAAAAGATACATTACTAGCCTTTATATTTTTTTAGGTTGAAATAATCACTATTTTTTATAGCATGATCCCTAAGAATATTAAAATTTATGCCAATGTAAGAATCTTTATCTTAAGAAACTTGATATGTAATACAAGTTATCTTGTCCATAAGTGAGGAAAACTTCTAATGCTTATAGACTTTGCCCTATTATGAATATACGCTAGTGCGTCAAAGTTTTGAGTATTGGCTTACTTTATTAATATCTCATTCAAAAACTAGATATATAATAATTGCCAATTTAAAAATACATCAAGAGTACAAATTTATGAAAAGTATTTCCCTAAACTAATTATAATTGATTACTAATTTATTAAAGTTAGTATAAAAGGTCATGTTCATTTCAGCCCCATATGACCATAATATTATTTTGATGATTATAAATTACACTAAAGAATTATTAGACTTATGATTTTTTCTTTAAATTAAATTATCTAAAGTAACATGTTCAATATTATGATGATATATATAAACAAATAGTTGGATTAGTTAAATAGAATAGTGTTTGTACCTTTAATTGTAAAAACCACACATCGTAAAACATTAAAAATCATATAAACAAGTAAGCTATTGAAGTGCATTGATAATTAAAAAATTAATTTAGAAAAATAAAAGATGATAAATTCTCTTTTTAAACATCCCATTTATTTCTAAATTAATGTGAAAAGTATCTTATCGCGATAATCTTTATCTTATAAATAATTCACCACATAAATTATTTTTGAAAAATTAAAGCTCTATAAAAATCAAAATATGATCTAACAAAAAGTGAATCTCCATAAATTTAATGGGTCTTTATAAAGTCATTGCCCTATCTAAAAATGTTTATGTTACTCTCATAAATAATTAAAGGTTTTATAAATTATTTATTATAGGTCTTCATAAAGCTTTTTGGGTTTTGGAAAGCTTTTTGGCTATGTAAATTTTTGTAGGTCATTATTGAATTTGATTTTGTTTGAGAATGAGGAAAAATCAGCTTAAGTCACCAAAGAAACATGATTAGGGAAAGTAAGGTAGTAGAGAAAGAGGCTGAAGAGTATAAGAGATTCCATTATTTAAAAAAATCTAATTATAAATAACTATTTTTCCTTTCAAGAGGATAATATAGTGAAAGATTTGAAGGGAATAAGACAAAAGTTCCCTGAAAATAGGTTTTACCTAAAAAAGAGAAGAAAAAACTCCAATCTTAAAGAATCCCCTCTTTTATAGAGTTTGGAGGAGAATCTTTGCATATGATCGATAATCATGAAGAGTGCTAAAATAATAAAATAAATGAGTCACCCATGTAAGATGAGTTCACTTTGGCCAAGTGGCGAGTTTTTTTGATTGATGGATGTCAAGCTTTGGTGTGATGATTCATCCTTTGTGCACTCTGGTTGTATAGTCACCTACATATGAGTGAATTATGAGACCTAAGGTGAGCTATTAGGCATTGGTGTCTTAGTGAAAGTTCTATTCATTGTGTGTTCACCCAACACAGGGCGAGTATTTACCCACCTCTAAACCAGATCATTATGCTCTTACTATTCTAATTTGAATCTTTATACTAGTTTTCTTGCTTATGAGGCACATAAGGATGCATATATATATATATATATATATATATATATATATATATATATATATATATATATATATATATATATATATATATATATATATATATATATATATATATATATATATATATATATATATATATATATATTACTCCTTGTAGGGTAACTCATAAAAAGGACATGAGAATGAAAAGATAGTTAGTCAAAAATGTTTAATGGATTTCAAAAAGAAAGTAGTTTTCTTATCATTATTGTTACATCATGTTTGGCTTGGCCTTTTCTTTGATGTTTCTTTTCTCCTTGAACTATAAAAGAGTTTTAGTTGAGGTTGGGAATTCCTCACCCCACTTTATTACAAAGTTGATATCATTCTTCCCTTCGTTGTGTTGTTTTTTATTAGTAGAAAGGTGTCCACATTGTGATAGATTCTAAGAGGCTTTATGGTTATGTTGACCCAGCTGAATCTAGGTGAGTCTTTAGAGGATGAAGAAGAAAAAAGACCTACAAAACTCATGGTAACCTTGCTAATTGAGATGAGTACTTCAATTGCTTTTGCACATGCTAATGTTGTTGCTCTAGCCAAAAGCAGTGATGAAGATTTGTTGGTAGAAGTGAGTATTCCTCTTCCTTTGATTGAGGAGAGTGAATTTCCAATGGTAGAGACATCTTCCATCTTGCCCTAGGAAGTGATGCTTGGAGCCCAAGAAAGGAGGATAATGCCCCTCTTATTCAGTAGTGGAAAGTCATGGTCTACAGACTGACAAGAAACACCTCTATGAAAAAGATAGTCGAGGAATGTCTTATCAAGGAAAAACTTATCATTGTATGGTGATTTTGTTATATTTCACTCATCAGCTAACTTTCTTTCTTATCACCATAGCTATGCATGATGAGCGTATAGGCACCGACAGAAGGTGACAAAGGATACGCATCAACTCATAGAGTTGTCTCTCTGGATTCTCCATGTAGCCCTAAAAAGATAGTTCATTTCACCATATGTGAGCTTCTAAGTCATCATCTGAGTGATGAAGAAGTTCATTATCTATAATAATGGCTTCCTTTCTAAGGATTATGTCTTTCGTAGATTGCCACAGAAACATATTTATCATTTCTTGATGAATTTCTTTCTCATAAGGTAGAGGTGACTAGCTCTTTGAAGTGTCCCTTTAGTGGGTTTAGCTATTCTTCTGAGCATGGACCTCCATACTATAGAAGTGGATGCCATATCCCATGCTCTATCAACTATCGGGATGGATAGGTTCACCTCAATGGATATTCAAGAAATGTTAGTGAGCTCCCCTCATCAACTCATTATTAAAATAACGAGTTTGAGAGGAGAGAGTCCCTCAGCCCTGAGAGAGGGGATGTTAAAAGGAAGTCATAATTTTTCTTCTACTCAAATAAGGTCATCAACTTGAAGAGAAAAATGGCTTTCCTTAAAGAAGGTGCAGCTAGTTAAGGTAGGAGTTAGCAAAGCTATGGATTAGGCTAGATGCTGGGGTATAATAAAGGCAGATAGTGGAGGAAAATTCCTAATGAAGGTTGGGACTGTAGAGGCCAAGTTGTCCTCACTTTGACATTACATTGAGTCAAACAAGTCTTTTCTTTTTGTTGTTGGAACTACCTTAAGATTTATGTGGGATTTTGTAATGACATCTTTATGTAATGATTGATGCAAACTCAACATTATTAAGCTTTGGTTGCTACGTGTATAAACCATCTTTCACCATAGTTGGTTAACATTGTATTACCTCTTACCCTTTTCTCTGAGCGGGTGGTATCTTATTGCATAGGATGCATTATTGCTTCCTCGCCCATCTTTTGAAGCCAAATAAATGGCTAATTATTCTCTTATAGATAAATTCACTAGCTTCACAGTGTTAATGCAAAGTTTAACACTCACTGATATCTAAGAGAGCAGCACCAAATGTGTGATGACCTAAAAATCCTACATAATTTTATATATGAATAAATAGGTGTCAAAGTATAATAGTCAACTAATATAGTTGGATATTAAAAAAACATAACCAAATCCTAAATTGATTATCATTATTTTTATTTAAAGTAAAATGTATGGTTTCAATTATATAGAAAATCCCCAAAAAATATGTTGTATGAAAACTTAGATAAATATTTTTAAAAATTTAACTTACCTAGCTATAATGTGAGAAAGAAGAAATGTCTTAAATTGCAATAGGACAAAAACTATAAGGCAACAAAGTCTTGGTAAGGAATAAGTAAGAATAATAAATGGATTGTAATGAGAAAAAAAGAAAAAAGTCAAAGGTGAAGAAATAAGTATAAGAAATATATTTATTTATGATCAGATTTGAAAGCCAATGTCATGATAGGTCACAAATTGGGAAAAAATATAATAAATTAAATCTGTGCCCTAACCTCTATTTCTTTCAATTTGTTTCTCCTTAATCTCTCTCTTCAACCATGCATTTGATTACCTCTAGCCACACCTCCCCTTCTTTACCAAAACCCTAAACCCTAAACCCTAAACCCTAAACTTATCTCCCACACTACAGGGATAATGTATGATGTGTTTTTATAAGTAAGATGCTTCGAGCCTCACATATTGATCATCCTCTCCACTCTCCCACTAGAATTATGGAAGCTCCTCTTTGGAATAAGGTGTAAGTGCATATTGATACATATTCTCTGCATCTATGTTGACAAATCGGTGATTGAGGGGAGCATCTCCTCCTGCCACCAAAGCTAGTTAATTTTGGACTGTTCGATCTTCGATCGGATGATCGTTATTTGACCCATGTTTCTCCTTACTAGTTTCAATCAGGGATGCAAAAAGAAGGAATGAACAATGGAGATTGTTTCTCCTTTGATGGAGATGGAAGTTGAGGGCCATTCATTGAGTTTGCATGATTTTCAGCCATCTGACCATCAAAATCATGCAGTTTCAATGCCAAATCCATCAGTGGATGAAATCTTAATGATCTAAATAGTTTGATCTCACTTGAGATCAAACTCCATTCAAAAAGTGCCAAAACTAAAAAGTTGGAGAGGTCATTAATGGCATACCTTGATCCCTAAGATCTCCAGTGGTGCAATAGACTTGAACACCTTCATAATGATGTGACAAAGCTATGAGAGGAAGGAATTAGATCGCCTCATCATGGATTGGCTCCTAAAAAAAGTCACGAATGGTTTTCAATGACGTTGGTCATTTTTGGCTTCTCGGTGGTGAGGAGTTCAGGGCAAGGTCACAATCATCTTCATTTTAGGCGGGGAAGGTAATGGAAATGTCTATTTTGTTGGGAACAAGTATTAGTGACTTTACCATTAGAGTCAAGAGCTATATGTTCATTTTTCCTTCTATTGTGTGGATGTGGGTGATCAAAGCTTTTGGAAGCTAGCTCCATGGATCACTAACTCTCTAATATATGTCCTAAGCTAGAGAGGTGGAGTAGGAAATAAGAAATAGGATTAAGCAAATTAGATTTGGCTTCATGTGCCTTTGATTTGCCATAAAATATTCCTTGGCTTTGGCTCCATTTGGCTCTGATTACATGGTTTAATTTTAGCAAGGAATCATTCATTAATCTAATTGGAAGAGATTTAAGTTCCTTCCAAGTGGATTAGTTGGAGATTAAGTTCAAATCCTTTTTAGATTATGCCATTTAAGATATATTCTATTTGCTTAATTTAATTGCTTTGTTTGATATATTAGATTTAATTCAATGCTTGGGTTATGTTCATTCAATCATTAATGGACTCTTTAACAAAGGTTTTAAAGATTTTAAAGTTCATGGATTTCTTAACTTTATGTCTTAGCCCATTTTAATTCATATAGATTTAGATTGAACCTAATTGAGTCAAATGATTTATTTGACTCAATTAAAGTGTATTTAACTTTTAATTAAGGTCATCCAAGCACTTTGAAATGAATTAGATCAAATCATTTCATCAATTGAAGGCTTGAAATTCAATTTGTCCAATGTTGGTCTTATGGGTTAAATTTGGGTTAGGTTCAAAACCATTTAAGTCAAATTGCCATTTTAGGCAAATTGGATTTAATGATTAGTTGATCTATGTTTACTAATCATCCTAAGTGATTTCATGAAATTAATTTGAATTAATTTTAATTTAATTTGATTTTTAACCCAATATAGTTCACTTAGGTTTATTTAGGTCAAATGACCTAGTTAGCCTAATTAAGTTATTAAACATGAATATAGTATAATTTAGACTATTTAGAATAAATTTATTTTGGTTAAATTTTGGTGGGTTGACCTTTGACTTGGTGGGTCCTACATAAGTCAAACCCATGTTAAAAGGGTTGACTATTTTTGTCCTTTGATTTGGATTTGGATTTATTCAATTTCATGCCATGGTTTCATGCTTTTAATTTTATTTGATTTAGGTTTGTTTAGATTTAATTTGAATTTCTTTAGGTTTATTTGATTCTTAGCTTAATTAAGGTAATTAGGTTTAATTGTCTAATTAAACAATAATCTAAACTTAATTAATTTTAAATTTGGAGTGGTGTATGTTTAGGTGGAGTTTTGACTTTAATCTGACTAAATATGTTAATTTAGATGAATCCAATGAGGGCGCACTAGGTCACTAAGTGTAGTGTCCTAGGTGCTTAATTAAAAGATTTCTAGTTTAGGATTATGAGTCCTAATTATTGTCTTTGGGAGTGTTTATTAACCTCATCCAAAAATGAGGTCAACAAACCTTAAGGCTAATAAATTCATAATCAACCTATGAAGAAAATCTTAATCCATATAGTCAATGCAAACTAATAATGGATTAAAATATTAACCTAAATGTATTAGGTTAACATAATTCAACCACATGAATTCGATAAGCATAAACTTAATTTAATGAGCATAAACATTAATGAAAATAAATGTTAAACCAATTCAAACCAAATAAAACAAATCAAATTAAAAATAAATTAAACTAAGAAGAAACAAATAATCAAATCAAAAGAAATTAATAGAAGAATCAAATTTCAAAAGAATTAAAATTATAAAACTTAATTCAAACCCAAATCATAAATGAATTAATGAGAAGTTAATTAGGATGCTTAAAGATCTTAATTAGGACTTTAAGATGAATACTTCATGCTATTAAAATGTTAAGATGTTGAATAGAATGGGTTATACCCAAAAGTAGAATCTATTTTACTCTTTATTCTTGAAAACCTAAACTTTACTTTAACAAAAAAAGAGAAAAAACAAAAAAAAAGAAAATGAAAATAAAAATCATAAACCATTAATCATTTGAATTAAAATAATCCAAAAGGTAAAAAAATCAAACAAACTTCAAAAATCAAATTGAAACTTGAACTAAAAAGACATAGCAAAGTTTTGCCACACAAGGCTATTTCCTTCACACAATAGATTATTAGGTCATAAACCCTAGACTTAGGTTGGGTTGATCTATGATATTTTGTGATATTTTGTGATACTTTGTAATGTGATGTGATGTTTGTCTTTGTGGTGTACTATTTTAGACTACATGCCTAGAATTATTTTCCTGTTAGATTGGATGATAATACGTTCTTTTTAGATTTAACATTGTCTTCTATAGGGGCTATGCTAAAAAGGATCACAGTCATAAATAAATTATAAATGCTAGTTTTTTGTAGGCATGCTTAAGTTCTTAAGCATACCAAAATAGGATAAGTGGGCTTGGCAAGCAACTAATACTACACCTATATATTTATAAAATATAACTATTATATGCTGCTTGTATTTTCCTGGCATCTATTTTACAGGACTTAGAATTTATTTTGAATTAGAAATGTAAATTTGAGCTTAAAATTAGTTAGGATCTTTGGGGTCTAGGATTAGCAGAAGCTTACCTTACTAGCAGATGGTTGTGGTGGTCTCTTATGAAGCCTAATGGAGGTTCCTGAAGAAGGAGACGATTCTAAAAAGAAGACCAATATATCTAAAATGTAGTTTTATGCAGGGCTATATATGGGTTGAGCTCAGCTGCCCATTTTCTCTTTCTTCAAGGGTGTCCAATGGTTTTGATCATGTTGGCCTTCCTTTAGATTAAATTGGCTTGATTTATTTTGGGTGCACAATAAAATTAACTTGCTTTTTTTAGGTTTCTTTTTATGCTGTATTTTCTGTGATGAATTCCTAGACTATTAGGCTTTTAAGAAAAACTAAATTTTCTACCCAACATAAATCTATTTAATTTAAACATAAAAATAAAGATACTTGAAACTTCATATAAATTAAAGCCTTAGGAATAACCTAAAAGCAACTAGAAATAATTAGCATTTGAGAATCATACTATCATATTACTCTAAACTCTTGAATTGGGCACTTCACCCATTGCACATAAGGGGAATCTAGCCTTTGAGGATGACCATCTTCTTGGGGAATTTTGTCTTCTCTTAATGATTTGGCCCATAACCACTTCTAACTATATGGAAATTAGGGATAAAAATGCTTACCCATGACCTTAACTGAATCATGAGTTAATGCATTTAAAAGCTAAAAAATCTACATTAGTTAGATGAATTTACCCTACATAATCTTAGGGATTAGGGTGTGAGTCTAGGTTCTTAGATTCTTTCTTAAAAATGCAATTGCCTAACCATCTTGCATACATGGGACTTAACATCATGGATTTAAAATGTGCTTAGGTGGTGTTAGCTGGCAGCCCTTTTAGGCAAGTTATAAATCTAGAAGAGTCATGAATAGGTTTGTTTCCTCAAGTGATAGGAATGATCGATAATTCCCAAAAGTGGAACTAGATCAAGCATCTAACTTGTGTCAGAAGCACATATAGGCTAAGATTCTGAAGCATCTTTCTCAGTGTAAGTCCTCAACAGTAGGCATTTCTATAGTCTTGTGGCACTAGAATCTAAGTCCTATATTTCTAAGAAAATATCAACTCAAAATTCAAATTAAATTTTGAAATTTAAAGCCTAATAATTTGATAGTTAAAATTCTTACTAGGCATCCTAGTAAATAAGCATTTCATACTTAATCATAATTGGCTTCCAAAATAAGTCTTTCCACTTTAGATCATTCCCAATTAAAATTCTAAAATATCATTCCTTTGGAAATTAGCTTATAAATCCATAGAAATAGTAACTTATTTATTTAATCAGGAGTATTTTTAGGAAGAGATCCTTCATTCCTAAGATATAATTAACTATCTGGGCTTTCCCTTATAGGGGCCCATGAACCCAATTTAAAATAAACCCTGCTCTACTTCCTACATAACTTAGGAAAAAACTCTTTAGTATAATAAAAACCCATTAGCCTTATGAGTCTTTTATTAAATGATCAAATCCAATTATAAGAGAACATTTTATCTTCTAAGATAATATGCTAACTCCTTAATGATGCATTTGATCATCCAAATAAAAAATTCTTAAATCCTACGTGGTGTCATAAAGTTTCCCCACAAATGAGTACATTAAAAGTTATTAAATTGCAAAGTTCAAATGCTTATTTTTATGAAATAATTAGTTAAAATTCAAGAAAAATCTAGAAAAATAATCAAAATAGCTTAAATTGTTATAAATGACTCCAATGAACCTTACAAAAATATTAAAATCTTCAAAAACTTATTAAACTCCAAAATCATTTAATTATAGGATTAATTGAATTAATTAATTCATTAATTACCCTTAACTTTGAAATTTTATAATAAATCAACCAAAAATCCAAAAAATTTAAATAAACCCCATATGGATTCTTCATTTAGAGAGAAATCAAAGAAAATTAAAATTCTTAATTGACCTCGAATAATTTAGGCTTAATTTGAGTTTTATTAAAAACATAAAAACCCTTAATTAGTCTTAAAATACACCTTGATCGAGATGAATCTTTAGGGAGATGAGACTAGTAAGGAATCTGAATTATCATAAAAATTTCAAAGAAAAATGATTCCTAGATCAAACATTATTAAACTTTCAAGTTCTTAGCCAATTTAAAAAAAATTAAAAAATTATAAAAAAAAATAATCGAATCAACCCTAATCATTCCTATTAACATCGAAAAATTGTAATAAACATTTTTTTATGCTTTAAAACCACATAAATAAATAAAAAAAATCAATTAGGTAGGACTTATAAAATCATTAATACTAATAATAATTGAATTTATTAAAATTAGAATTCAATAAATAAAATATTAAGTTAGAATTAGAAATATATAATGTTTAGACCATCGCTAACTAAATCCTAAATTAAATCAAACAAATATCACACGATCTTCTGTTTAAACTAAAATAAACTTAACTTAAACCCAACATAAACTTAAATTAACTAATAAAACTCAACTAAATATTAATTAAATTTCAAATTTACACTTGACCAAATGATCCTAAATCATCAAATCATTAATTACATTATTAATCTAAATACATAAGACTAAATTATAAGCTTCAACAACTAATTAACCCAAATCAAATTTTAATTAAATTAATAAAATATTATTATCAACTTATAATTAAATTTTGATTAAGCTAATCATAAATGAATTAATTTATCTATAATCAAATCATTCAAGTAATCTTGAATTAAGCTTAATGCCCATTATCCAGCTAAAGTCAATCATTCAAATAAGTTAATCATTTAATTAAGAATCAAACTTGATTGTTTATTAATTGAGCCTCATTTAAATATTGATTAATCAAATCAATTGATCATTAATTAACCTGGGGTCAATCAAGCTACTTTGCCAAGATAATCATTTCTAGATTAATAATAATGGAACTGTACAGTTACCTAATCTAGGTTGAATTAATTGATCATTAAATTCTTAATCAACTAAATATCTAATAAATTAATGGCATAAGTAATCATCAATCTAATTAATTAATCAGATTAACTATAATTAACCCATCAACTTTTGATTAAGATCATCCTCAATTTGATAATGAAATTTTAAAATAGGTCAATTAATCATTAAATTAAATTAAATTAAATTGAACAAGTCATATTAAATTAATCATTAAATCAAACTTAACTTGAATTGAACACTTAATTATAAATATTTATCAAAGTTTTAATTAAATTATTAATTAATATCTCATTAATCAAATTAAACTCTTTAATCAAATTTATCAAACTCTATAACCAAATTAATCATGTTAAACTTAAATTACCCCTAATTGTATAAAGATAATCAATTATTTAAGTAAGTTAAACTCAATTTGAATATACAAAATTTAAATAAAACAAATAAAGTTAGCCATTAACAAAACTTTGTTTATCTAAACTAATTAGACAAGATAATTATGGACATTCTAATCATGTGGATCATAAGAAATCCAAATAATTAGGAATTAAACCCATGTTAAATTAATCATGTATTCCAGTTATCTAATTCTTAAACAAACTAAGAATTTAACCAATAACATTTAACAACTTTTCATCAAATCTTAATTAAGATAGTTATGTCACTGAGATGACTTGATTAAACATTGATCAATTATTAATTTGGCTATTCGAATTAAATAAATAATCAACTAAACTCATCTTAACTAATCATTAAACCTTAAATAAAAATAATTATAAATTAATTTCATTTTCAATATTCATAAGATATTAATCAAACTAAAAACAATGAGATGAGGATAATCTCAAATCAAATCAATGCATAACCTAAATTAGGTTCAATTCAATCTACAAAATTAAGACAGATTTATTAACCATTCAATATATGAATATAACAATCAAATTAAACATTAATTATTAATTAAGGATATTAATCAAATTCTAATTAACATAACAAATGAATAAAATTAAATGAAACTATAATTACAATTAATAAAATTTAAATAAAACTCAAACTATCATTCAAGTTACTTAGTCTAATAAAATCAATAAATGGGAAAACTTCGATCAAATCGAATGAACATAAAGTTGAACATTAACTTCAAACTGTTTAATCATGTTAAGTTACTATTAATTTCAAACAACATAAAAAATTAATCAATCAACATAAAATTTAAAGAAATTAGACAAATCAATTATACTAAATAAAGAATTAATTGGATTAAATCAAATCATCTTCAAGATAGAACAATTAACATATAAATTAAATTAGTAAACTTAACAAATAAATCAAACTCTTAGTTGGAATTCAAATAAAAAGATCATATTAAACTTCAATCAAAATATAAATTAATTAAATTGAAATAGATTCACCAATCCAAATAAAGTTGAAATGAATCTAAACAACATTGAAATGATCTAATAAATACTAATAATATATAATTAAAATTGAAACACAAAAGAAAGGAATGAGATATTAATTCAAAGGATATTGAATTATCAAAATCTAATCAAATCAAACTAAAGCCTAATGAATCCTGAATTAATATGATCAATCAAAATACATAAGGTTAAATTAACACAAACTTTGAAAAAAAATCAAGCAAACATTGATCAAATCAAATCGAAATAGATTCACCAATCAAAAAAAAGTTTAAATGAATCTAAACAATAATGAAATGATCTAATCAATATTAATAATATATAATTAAAATTGAAACCAAAAATAAAGTAATGAGATATTAATTCAAAGGATATTGAATTATTAAAATCTAATCAAATCAAACTAAAGCCTAATGAATCTAGAATTGATATCATCAATCAAAATACATGAGGTTAAACTAACACAAACTTTGAAATCCAAACAAAATCAAACAAACATTAATCAAATCAAATTGATTTAATTAAATCATTCAGATAAATTCAAATGGATTAATTAAGATATGTATATTCTTAATTTGACTCTTGGAATGAATTTTCACCTCAGGGTGGAAAATTTCATTCTACTAGGATTAGGATGTTGAATAGAATAAGTTCTACCTAAAGTAGAATTTATTTTTTATTCCATTCTTTAAAATCCAAATTAAACTTTAATAATTAAAATAAGCCTCAAAATTAGAATTAAATCATAAACTAACTAAACCATTTAAAGTGAAACCACCAAATGGTAAATTAAGTAAATCTTAAAAATGAAATCAAAACCTAAACTTAAGAATGCCTAGTACAGTCATGCCACACAGGCCCCCTTCTTTCACACAATAGAAATTTAAGCCACTGATCCTAGACTTAGGTTAAGTCGATGCGTTATTGTGGTGTATTGATTTTCTCATTTTGTGATGTAATATTTTATACTATATGTTAGGATTATTTATACATTAGTCTGAATGGTAGAACATTATTTGTTGTATTAATGATGCTTTCTATAGGGATTGTGCTTAAGGGACTACTGTAATATTAAAATTATAAATTCTTTTTCTTGCAAGTTTTGCTTAAATTCCCTAAGCATAATCAATTAAAATTTTCGGGCTTGGTGATTCAAGGCAATGTGCTAAGCCCTAATATGGTTGACATAACTAGTTAGTTGTAATGTGTGTTGTGCTAATCCCTATTTTGTAGGTGTAGTCAAATTTTTATTTTATAAAAATGTAATTTTTATGATAGGATTAGGATTAGAGCTATGGGGTTTAGGATGAGCTAGAAGACTTAAACTTAGGAGGCCTTGTGGTGCTTGGAGTGTTCAATCCATGAAGTGAAGATGAAGACTAAGATTGAAGACCCTCATAGCTCTATTTTCATTACGAATTGTAATCTCGGCTGTATAAAGGTAGAGGTCGGCTACCCAATTTCTTTTTCTTTTTCTTTTTTGAGGTTTATGACAGTCTTAGTTGCATCGACCTTTTATTATTTTATGAGATTAATATTTGATTATTATGTTTACATTGATTGCTTAATAGAAATGACATTATTTTTTTATAAGCTTTGTAAAGTTTGATTGTTTGCTATGTGGCCTATATATGGTATGCTCTTTAGAGAAACTTAACTTTTCTATAGTAATTTAACAACTCTAACTAAAAATTTATGCAACTCACAATTTCATCTTAAAGTTTAGGAAATTAATCAAGAGAATAAAAGATTTACCAACCCCTTAGCTGTATGATCTTATGTTATATTAGCATGCTTGAATAGTGTTTTACTTTTGCAAATATGTGATCTCCACTCTTGTATGATAGGGGACAGACTTGACCTGTGAGAGCAATCCTTTGTAATAGAGAACACGCTTCTCTTTGATTTAGCCCATAACCATTTTTCATCATGCATGTAGACATAAACTCTCCCAAGCCTGAGTCCAAAATGATGAGACAAAATAAAATGAAATTCATAAATTTTATTGCATCAGTCTAGGACATAATTTGTACACTCATCATGATCTTGTCTCTTAGGGAGTGAGTTTGAGACTTTAGATTCTTCCCTAATTAATAACAACCTAACCATGTTGCATTTACATAAGACTAGATTACATGATTTTTAATTGTAGGAGGAGTTAGCTAACAACCACTTCAAGTGATTGTAAGTCTAGAGGAGTCTGGATTGGTTCATTCTCTCAAGTGGAAATAAACTAACTTATCCTATTTTCTTTGATCAGATTTAGGTCAAACTATTAACTTATACAAGAGTACTTTAGATGTCAATTCAGAGGTTACTTGTTTCTATTTTTCTATGGGTGTAAATCCTCATCATTTAGGCATTTCCATAATCTTATGTTATTTAGAATATAAGTCCTAACTTTCTAATAAATAGTCAATTTAAATAATCATAATTCTATACTTCAAAACTGTAAAGCCCAATAATAGGATAGTTAGAATGCTTACTAGGTTTTTAGCATCTAAAGGCATTCCCTTCTTATTCCTAATTATAGTTTGTTTAAGAGCTCTTCTTAATTGAGTCATCCCACTTGATTCCAAAAATTACTAAACCTTTGATACCAAACTTTAAAATATGTGGAGATATTAGCTAATCACTTCAATCAAGAGTATTCATAAAAGATTTATACCTCTTAAGATGTAATTAACTATGGAGGCTTTCCCCTATAGGTAACTTAAGAATCTGGCTTAAAATAAACCTTACTTTACTTCATCCATGTGAAGTAGGGGAAAAATCCTACTATATTAAAGACCCATCAGCTTTAGAGTCCTAATTAAATAATTGAATCCATTACAAGGCAATATTTTTATCTTATGAGATAAAATATTTTTCCCTTAGTGATGTATTTGATTACCTAAATAAGAACCCCCAAAATTTGTGTGGTGGTTGAAATAAAATTTCCACACTAATAAAGAGATATTTCAAGAAATCTAAAGAAATTTATAGGAAGATAAAAATTTCAACAAAAGAATTAAATCCTACAAATTATTACAAGAGTTTTTCACAAAAAAAAATGATTGAAGAAACTTTGATGTAAAAAACTTAAACTTTAATGTCCAAAGACTAATCCAAAAAAATGTAAAAATTTGAAAGAATAAATAAATGGTGAAAATAGTATGAACAACTAAAAGAGATTAAGATAAAAAAAACAAACTCAAGTAATTTGAGAAAGCTTCCTTAGTTGAAGATGTTGAAGCTTCCAAACTAAGGATTTGATCTTGCAATATTTGGAGAATACTTAAAAAAAAATCTAATAAGATTTCTCTTACATTTGCTGGAGAGATTTTAGATTTGAGTGAGCAACCCTTTCATGAAGAGAATGAGGGATATTTATAGTCAAGGTCATTTTGAATTATTTTAAAGAAATATATTATTCTAACATCATTTTATCATATAATAATGTAATATTCAATAAAAATATGATTTATATTAAATAAATATTAAATTCAAGCTGCCAAAAAATGGTTAGTCACATGGGCAAGTCAACAATAATAAAATATGACTCTTAAAATATTCAAAACATGTAGCATGCATTTATTATTAAATTTAGCTATCTTTGGAAATCATAATAAATTCAATGTGATCCAAATGTGGGTCATGTAACCTATCAAATTAAAGGCAATAATCCAATATCCATTGGATATGAAATCAAATCGAAATTTCTTGATTATAAAATGACTTTGATTGAAATATTAAATTTCATGTATTTTTATCAAATTTTAAGTATGACATTTAAAAAGTATAACATAATTTAGATATAATCATACATATGTTTGTTATCATATAACTTTTAAATTAAACTAAAATATTTAATTATATTAAATATATAAACTAGTTACACTCAATAATCATAATTAATTATCATTTATTATTTTGACAATTTAAATGATATGTATGAAGCATGTAATTGAATGTTAATTAGATAAAGATTATTTATTTATATCAATTAATCTCATTATCATCAATTAAAATAAATAAAAATAATATGTTAATTTATGAGTAAATCAATTCATGCCAATGAACTCATATGAACATCTAAGATAGTTCTAAATGCAGATAACCTAAAATATTGTATCTTGAGCTTCAAGATAACCATTTTGATCTATCTTTCATTCTTCCATACTTGCAATTACATCAAACATATTGTGAGATGTACTGGATATGTAATTATCAATCTTATGCAACTTCAAAATCAATATATTTGAAACACTTAAAATTTGCATTAGAACATCGAAGCATACATTTGTCATCATCAAAATTAATAAGATTGAACATGAGGCTCATAAAGCCAATAGGGATAACACTGGTGAGTAGAGGAAGGATAATTTTAATGTATAAGACACACTTGACATGCTCAAAGAATAGGGATCAAAGCATCGCTGAGATAAGAGAACATAAAGAGGTGGATGTTGAGGTACTACAAATGCCATGTGAAAGAAAAACATGTCAAGGGTGGTAACTTGGTGTTGAAGAAAGTTGTTGTAATAGTTTGATAGAACACCTTAGGTAAACTTGCTCACACTTAGGATGAATCTTACATTATCAAGAAACCAATTAGACCAGAGGCATCCCATTTTCTAACACATGATGGACACAACATAACCCCTACTTGGAATGCTAAGGATCTTAAGAAATTCTATCTTTGAAGTGTGTAGTATCTTTTATATATTACACTTTATCATTATCATTATTATGGATATGAAGTTATTCTCTATAAAGTTTATATCCCTTCTACCCTATATTACTACATTACTAAATGACAAAAAGAGAGAGGGAGAGAGAGAGAGAGAGAGTGACTTGGAATAATACTCGAGGAGTAGAGTGATGACTTAAGGTGCTCGACATGCTACTTTTTGATCAAGAAAAGGGGTAGTAAAGCTACTAAGGCCCATGGTGATTAATCTAAGAACTTGGTGCACCATTCTTGCTCTAAGAATACCCTAGTCAAAGCAATCAACCCATGAGTTGAAATAATTATCACCCATAAAAATTTCAAGAAAAAAAAAGACCAACTATCCTTGCAGTTGATAACTCAAGTGTAAGACTGACACTTCGAAAGGTTGGTGACTATTAACTTAAAAACCAACTTCTTATAATTGGCAATCAGAAAGAACAACTATCCATGAGGTTAGTGACTCAAGCATAAGACTGACACCTCTAGAGGTTGGTAGTTTTTAACTCAAAGACCAACACCTCATGGTTGGCAATCCAAAAGACCAATAGTCCTTGTGATTGGCGACTCAAATGTAAGATTGATACCCTTAGAGGTTGGTGGCTATTAACTAAATACCAACTTATCATAATTGGTAATACAAATGGCCAAGTCTTCATATTTGGCAATAAAAAAAGACCAACTCTTTATATTTGGCAATAACAAAGATGAACTCTCCATAGTTGGTGATCAAAATGACCAACCTCCATAATTGGTAATTAAAAAGGTAAAAAGAATAAGAAGAAGAGGTAGAATGACTCAACATAATTGACAAAGTAAGAATCAATACTCATAGTTGGCGACAAGAAATCATCAAACTCTTCAAAATTAGGAACAACATAAAGAGCATTTTTTTATAGTCAACAAGCAAGCACAGCTTGAAGTCAACATCCATACTCTTCCTAAGAACCATATAAAGTATTTATACAATGGTGAATATAATATAATTAGCATGAATAAATTCTTGTGAAGAAAATCTAGTGAGTCTCCACAAAGACACAACTCCCACATTTGTTCAAGTAAAATAATTATAATTTTGAATGTACTAGACAAAAAGAATAATAATTGTTTCTTTCATTCAAAAGTAAGATCTTTATAAATGTGTGAGTGTGAGGTACATATTATCTCTTAACATGCCCAAAAAGGAAGAAAAAAAGGTAATCAACTTATGCTTCCCTTGGCATCATCTTCATCAGAATTCAAAAGAGCGAGTATGTTGGAGAAAGCCAAGAACTTAGCATCCAACTGACCATGCTTCACTAACTTGGCGATGTTGAAGTCAAAGTTTGCCTTAAATTTTCATTGCAATAAATCCTAGTACTCATCATAATTGAGGAAACTTATGAACTTAGTTTCCTTCTTCTAAAATTCCTCCATCCAATAAGAGAGCTCCTCTTCCAACTCCTTCTTTGCCTCAACAAGGTGAGTCAGCTCCAATACCACCCAATTTTCTCCTCCTCTTATTGAATCACCTTTATATAAAACTTTTAGAATTTTTCCTTAGAGGATTTGACTTCCTACGTGCTATACTCAACCGAGCCTCATTAGGCATTCTTAGTGGGAGCTGACTCCTCTTCACCCTCCTCACGCTTACCCTCCACTAAGAATTGAACCAATGTGGGATCGAGTGGTGGGGGCATATAAATCTTATCTCTAGCAACTGAATGGACAAGATTATTAAAAAATGGCTATATAAAAGTTATGAAAGATGATGAAATTCGTATATGGAAGAGACTAGAAAATCAGCCAAAATGGAGATAGTGAAGGATATTCAAACTCTTATCCATCACTTTCTCCAAACACTCCTTCACCCGAGCATCCACCTTAAGAGCAATTGCTTTACTTACTGGAAATGGAATAAAGATAGTCAGTATTAGCCATGACAATGATCTCTAAAAAATAAGAGCTTCGAACACCATTTTCTTATTTTATTCAGTAGGCTATGAGTTTTCATCAAGACTATTAAAAATTGGACTGTCTTATCTTGGCGTCTCTACTCTAAGAATACTTGGTGAAATATGTTTGGGCTCCATGGAAACTTCTACTTCTGTAGATACAAGATGAATGTAGTGCGGTGATTCTTGCCACCAAATTTGGTAGAATATGAGTCAAGAGAACTCCATAAAAATTTATAATATCCACCCACTCATAGGGAAGAGGGAGCCAAATATGCATCAAAAATGATCAAAAAGAATGCATAGCTTGTTCAATTAAACTGAGTTAAAACACTCACAATTATTAGCCACTTGCACCATTATGTTGGGATGACTTTGGATATTATAAAGACATATTTCATCAAGGGGGACAAGGTTAGACACCTCTTTAGTCTCAGTCTTTATGAACGAGTTTGCTACTTTCCTGAGAGTTGCCATTCAAGTCAATTAAAAAGAAGTCATTTAAAAGGCTAAAGAGAATGTGACCTACTCATTATGATAGGATATCTACTTTCTTGAAATTGAAGTGGTAAAAAAGATTCAACCCCCAAGAGCAAGACTGAATTTATAGAAATGGAAGGTAAGGCATGGTAATGTGGATGTCACATTAAGCCTTAAATAGAAAAATCATTACTCAATCCCATAAAAATCTCAAGTGATGTAAGTCATGAAAAAAATTAAGGTCTTCTACTTATATCCCAAAAAACAAATAGACTCAATAAGAGAAGTGGTACATAGTATATAATTACATCATTTTTTATTAAAAATAAATGAATATTTACGATGCACTCATTATGTCTGTTAGACATTATTTTTAGAGATTTTTTAGAAGGGGGTTCGAGTGTCATTCCTCACCAACCCGACCCTTATCACAGATATAATCAAAGAAAAAATAAGATTTAAAATGAAGAGATTAGTTTTTTACAACTTAATAGAGTGTTGGAAAAGAGTCAACTAGGTCCTCATGGTTGCGAAATTCCTCTAGGACTCTACCTCTATAGTATGCCTCCACTACCACTCCATATTTAGCACTAATCAAAGCTCGCTTACTCTTGCTTCGATGACTGAAAGTATCTTTTTCTAAAAGAGTGATTCTCCTCTACAAAGTGGTGTGCTCATAAGTATCAATGAGTGTTTGCATTCTCTCTAAGTGTCTAGCCCTTTTGGGTGAATAGACTCATACCACTCAGACTCATCAATTTCTTGATGAGTAGAGTGAGGGAAACCTGCCAACATCTCATAGATCTCTGCTAAAGTGAAGTAGGTCCCCCTAATAGAAGAAAAGATGACTGAAGTATCACATCAAAAGAAGAAAAGATTTGTCATAAGGTCCCAAACCAAAGCTTGAACATAAGAGTGCTTTATTAAACTTTATGTGTTGTGGATTTATGTTTAATGTGTTGTATTATATAGTAGTGGATTTATTTCATCATGTTTAAGTGTTGTATGAGAGTGTGGTTGAAATTATATGAATGAGTTCATGTATTAAAGTGCATAGGTGTCAGTCTGGCTCCTTGGCACTGTATTCCATGGTATTTGATGTTTGGGGATAGAGAAGCTAGCACCTTGGCGCTAGTCTATTGCTCCTTGGCACTAAACTGTTGCACCACAATGCTAGTTTGTGGCACCTTAGCACAGTGAAATGAAAGTTCCAATTTTTTTCAATTTATTGATAGTTTTATCCCTAAAGGACACATCCGTTAGAGTATTGTACTTATTTAAACACCTATTCTACCCTAATAAAAAGTGTGTGAAAAATTGAGTAAAAATTCTTTTGGTTGGAACTTGGAGGCTAGTTGTCTGAGGGATTCAGTGATCTCTTGCTACTATTTTACTCAGGTGAGTAGAACTACTTCTTATCATTGGAGCATTTCTTCTTCACTATCCACTATAACGCCTACTCTCTATGATTCACATTCTATCTACATCAATTTTGGTATTAGTGCCTAAGGTTTGGACGCATAGAGAAAGTGCTTGCAAATAATCCATATCAAATCCAAACGAAGTTCTGTATTTTTGATTCTATGTAAATTTTTTTTACAGAATGAGTGATTTCACTTGGAAATGCATGCTAAATTCATATGGTCAGCAATTCTAAGAATGTTTGTATTACTACCAACTAGTTGTCTCCACTTTTAAAGCATATCATTTCCCTACTTAACCTAACTACAAGCCATTACTTGAGCAAGGGAGAGCTCACTAAATAACCCAATCTAATATACAAATCTTACATAAAAATCAAAATGATATCTTTAAAGATCTTATGTTTATTTATTTTATTAAGTTTGCTTAATGTTCTATAGTATCAATAAGTTACTTTTTGTTTCTTAAAGGCTAATTGTTTTCAAAATTTATGCAACTCATTAGTGTCAAATCTAGTTCACTTAACATAAATTTAAAAATTTTATTTGGTTTGACATATTTGCAATTTTATTTACATCATGATGCCTAAATTCGTTAGTTTAGACCAAGTATAAGACTTAACTTGGAGGGTAGATGAGATCACTATGTGAAATGAAGAGAAATTCACTAGGGTAGTGGACCTTCTCTAGGCTTCAAACCTCACTGGCTATTCCACATCCGAATGACATAGAACTTATAGGAAGGGAAAATATTGAACCTCATAGAGATGAATATCTTACGAGAAGGCCAAACTTAAGGAACAGCCCTAGACAAGACCATCTTAGAGGCCCCCAATGTTTGACGGAGTTCATGACCCCAAATTTTTTTTAGATTGGTTAACCCAAATGGATGACTTCTTTGATTGGTAACATATGGATGATTGCCAATGGATAATATTTACTAAAATGAAACTAGTATGTCATGCAAAATTCTATTGGAATAACATTCTAACTAAAGAAGAGTGATTTGCTAGAAATCTCATAACATGGGTGGAAATTAAATACAATCCTATAAATCATGATAAAGGCTCCACTAATAATTGATAACCCTTAAATAAGGAATTCTATTAGTAGTGGCATATATGAATACATTTGAGGACTTAATAGCTAGAACATAATGCACTAATCAAGAGTGACAAATAGCTATTAAATTTATCATTGGTTTAAGAGGAGATATTACAGATGAAGTAGAGCTTCATGATCCCCAGATGATGAAGCCTTTCACAATGCTTTACTTTTAGAAAACCATAAGAAAATTTCATCTACATCTAAAATGAAGGCTTAAATATACTTTAAAAATATCCACTCACATCACAATTTAAAAAATCTAATTAAACCTAATCCTTCTACATAGAACAACCCTCTAAAATGAATCCCAATGAAACTACTATTAAAAATGTGAAAGAGGTAATTTTCTTTAAATGTCATAAGAAGGGCCATATGAAAAATCAATGTAGAGCTAAAATCATGTTCCTAGATGAATTGAAAGAATTAGGAGAAGAAGAAAATATTAAAGATATACATTATTATACACCACTATCAGATGAAGAAATAGATCCAAATATAAATAATCTAAAGCTAATAATGAGGTGTATGACTGCTTCTAGGGAAGAAGAAGATTGGAGAATGTGGAATATTTTTTTAATGTATAATTTATACAAGGAAAAGAGGTGTAAGCTAGTAATAAACAATGGTGCTATGAATCTTATATCAACCCATGCTATCACTAGAGCCAATCTTACAATTGAAACTTACTTAGAATAATTCCAAGTTAGCAGGGTAAATCACATGTCCCTACCTATCACTAAGAGATGTCTTTTTCCAATTATAATAGGTAGCCATAATGATAAATTTTGATTTGCTATTTTTCTAATTGAAATAACTTATATCTTATTTGGAAGACCATGACTTTATGATTTGAATGTAATCTATTATGGGAATGAAAACAATAATGTAGTTAAACATAATGAGAAAATAATCAAATTATTTCCCATAAAGATTAATTAAAAGAGGTAAATTATAACCCCATATAGAATTCTTCTTGCACCTTCTCAAAATCCCAATTTTAAACAACAACTCAAACTCAATCAAGGGAGGAATGCGAAACTCCAGTTAATAGTGATATCACCATCAAGTGATATGGATGGTACTTTTGATATACATTTTAATGCATATGAAACTCTTAGAATTCAAATTACAACCTTAGGGTTTAGACGCTTGGTTAGAGAGGTCAATGACCTTACTTCTCTATTTATCTTGCACCTTCAGGAATCTCCGTTAATATTAAGGATCACCACATACTAGGTGTAATTTTAGATCTATTATTTGAATTCAATGATTTAATCCCCAATGACTTACCTAATGAGCTACTATCATTATAGAATATAGAACATGCTATAGATCAATTTCTTGGATCATAAATACCTAACATTCCTCTATAAGATGAATTGAACCAAGCATGCAAATTTAAAATGATAAGTAGATGAACTCCAAAAGAAGGATTTTATCCAAAAATTGTGTTGTACCTACCTTTTTAACTCCTATGAAAGATGGAAGTTGGAGGATGAAAATTGATAGAAGAATAGTAAATAAGATCACAATAAAAATATAAGTTTCCTATACTTAGGTTGGATGACATGCTAAATCTTATTTTAGGCTTATCTTTATTCTCTAAAATTGATTTGAAAAGTGGATACCATCAGATAAGGATTAGACAAAGTGATGGATGAAAGACAATATTCAAAACTCTCGATGGTCTTTATGTATGGTTAGTCATGACCTTTGGTCTTTCAAATGCACCTAACACATTCATGAGACTAATGAACACTATAATAAAACCTTTTATTGTTTAATTCCTTGTAGTTTATTTTGATGATATTTTTATCTATAGCTTGATGAAAAGTCACATCTACATCACTTAGAAATGGTATTATAAAAATTAAGAGTAGCAAAATTATATGTAAACCTTAAAAAACTTTTTTCTATTAAAGTGAAGTTATTCATCAAAATTAAGTTTATTATAGATTGGCCGATCTCAAAATCATTTATGGATGTTAGAAGTTTTCATGGATTAGCAACTTTTTATTGAAGGTTAGTAAGAGATTTTAACATTGTTGTAAGTCTTATCACTAACATCTTAAAAAAAGATAAGTTTACATGGACCATAAATGTTGAAAGAGTCATGCAACAAATTAAAACTCTTATGACTTTCACACTTGTATTAAGATTTTTTGACTTCAATAAAATATTTGAAGTGACTTGTGATGCATCAAGTATGAGAACTAGTGGAATATAAAGTCAAGAAAACCATCCAATTGCTTTCTTTAGCAAAAAAAATTAAATGACATTAAACAAAAATATTTTATATTTGATCAAGAATTTTATGAAATTATTCAAACTCTTAAGTACTTGAGACATTATCTATTATACAAAGAGTTTATTATGAATATTGATCCTCAAGCTCCAAAGTTTTTTAAGTCCCAAAAGAAACCAAATCATAAACATGCTAAATTGATTGAATACTTTCAAGACTTTTCCTTTATACTTAAAAATAAACCTGGGATGAAAAATAACAAGTGCTCTATCCAGAGTATCTCTTATGGTTTCATCCTTTGAATTTGAAATTCCTAGATTTAATAATTTAAAGAAAGATTATAAACTTTTCCTTGATTTTCATAAAATATACATAGAACATGAATTTAAGCCCTTGACTTTTGATAGTATTTTTATCATTCTAGATGGATATCTTTATAAAGGTAAGCAATTATTTATTTCTAAAACATCTCTTAGGTAATTCTATATCTTTGAATTATATATATATATATATATATATGCTTCTATTGATGCTCCAGGATAAATAAAAATTTTCAACACTTGTAAGAAAATCAAATCAGATTATAGCACTGCGACGCTATAGATAGACCAAAGGACTTGAGAGGTGAGCTCCATGACATTGTCTTGCAGCATCGCAGTGATCTGGGATATTATTTTCTCCCAAGATAAAATTTTTTATGTCCTTTTCACATGTAGTAAAGTGAGACAACACTGTGGTACTATCTCGCTCAGTACCACGACATTGTGGGATTTTATCTCATGTTTTGATCTAAATATTATAAGTAATATTTCAAGTGACACATGGGTATGGCACCACGGTGCTAATGCTCTAGCACTATGGTGCCATGAAATTTTTATTAGAGTGTCGTGGTACTAATTCTTGTGCGCTGTGGTGCCACTTATGTAATATGGCTACCCGAGAGCATGGTGTCGCATCGCTATAAGCCAAATTATGAATTTAAAGTGCAAATTTTTTTAATAAATTTTGGGAGTATTTCATCTTAGTAGTGCTATATTTCAAAATTGTATAGTGCAAAGAATTCTTATCCCTTATTCCAAATCTAAGATCAATAAAGGGGAGATTTCTTTCATCTCTTGCCAGAATAAAGTTCAATGGCAAAGGTCTTTAGATCTCCAAGTTCTCTACACCAGATCAAAGATTAACAATAGGATTTGTCAAACTATTAAGAAAAAAAAGCACAAAGTCTTTAACTAAAGTGAGAAACTCAAAGAGAAGTGTGAGCTCTTTTCAGAAAGAGTTGAAAGGAAAAGTGAGTGAAAAGTCCTTTGAGTGGACTGCTCACTTCTATTTATAGGAGTGGGCTGATAATTATTCCCTCTCAAAGGTTGGTGTTGCGCCTTGGTGCCAAGATTATGGTACTGTGGTGTTGTACCATGAATTAACAACTGTTGGACAAGGTAGTTAAGTAGTTGCACCTCGAGATTACAGACCGCGGTCTAGTGTACCATGGACCATGTAGTTGTTTCTTTAAGAAGACTAGCACTATGGACGTAGTGCCGTGGCGGTATAGCCAAAGATTTTACTTTATTATTATTATTATTATTATTATTATTATTATTATTATTATTATTATTTGGTTTATTTCATTTTTTTTTTGTAAATAAGGATTAAGTTCTCTTAGTGGCATTCTTTTGTTGTATAAATCAGTCTAGGTTGATTGGGAATAAGTATCCATAGTGGCATCCTCTCCAACTACCACATCTAGTTAAAAGTAAGTATCCATAGTGGCATCCTTTCGAGGAAAAGAAAACTTTAAATCTAGTTTATCCCATAATAGACACTTATAGATCCTCTCCTTAGGTTGGTTAGTCTTTAGGGCAATCCTCTTGACTAGTTCCATTTAGGAGGATGTGAGTACTTATGCTTTCTTCCTAAGTTAGTCATTGAAAATTGATGGGAGCCCCTTAGGTTGGTTAGTCATTAGGGCTATACTCTTGGCTAGTTTCACCTATGATGATGTGAGTCCCCATGGTTTCTTTCTAGGTTATTCATTGAAAACTAATGGGAAAGAAAACTTTACGGTTATATCTATAGATCCTCTCTTTAGGTTTGTTAGTTATTAAGGATTTACCTTGGCTAGTCTCAGTTTGGAACATATGAGTCCCCATTATTTCTTCATAGGTTAGCCATTGAAAACTAATAGAATTAAATTTTATTTTAATTGGGATAAAAATAAATCCTTTAGCAACATCTTTTTTGGCTAGCACAACTATGCTTGGATTTGATTCCTTAGTGAGTCTCCTCCTAACAACATTTCTAATGTTATTAGAGAATAATAAATCTAGATTCTTCTTAGAATGGATCTTTTTAAATAAAAAGTAGTCAAGTCAACTCATGCTTATATTTCACAATCAAATTCAAAATCAAAGTTAAATCCATAACTCAAATTTCATAGCAAATTCAAACCTTTGCAAGAATTATGTGTAGTGTACTCTAGCTTCATTGTTTTTGTTAATTAGTTTAGTCAATGCAAATATGTGTAGTGTACTCTAGCTAGTCCACTACACATATTGAGGTCCATTTGTTGACCTCATTTTTGGATGAGGTTGACATCATCCTAATCTTAGTAATTATGATCTATAATCTTAAATTAGGAACTTCCTAATTAAAAACTTTAGACACTACACTTAGTGACTAGGTGCATGAATAAATGAAATCCAATTAACAAATTAAGTCCAACATAAATCTAAAATTAAAATCAAACTTAATGGTAAACACCCTTATAATGATAGCCTAGATCAACCTAGCATACCCCACTAGAACTTGACCTCATCCAAAACTTGACCTAATCAAATTGGACTAGGTGATCCCAATTAGAGTTAAATTTAATAAAATTTTATTCGAATTAAAATCAAATATAATTGAATTAAAATATAAATTCATTTGAGTTTAGATTGAGGTAATTGGCTAGGTTGACCCAATTAACTCATCTAAGCCCAAAATCACCTATGTCCAAAGAAAATAAAATAAAAGCAAAATAAATCAAAAATAAATCAAATAAAAGTGTAAATTAATAAATAACCGCAAATAACCAAAAAACTAAATTCAAGTGGGATACAAAGTAGATAACTAAAAACATTTGAGTTGAGTGGACCTATTTGGGCCCACCAAATTGAAAGTCAACCAACTAAAATTTGAACAAATTGAGCCATTCTTAAGGCTTAAAACTATCAAATAAATATGCCCAAACACAAATATAAATAAATCTAAATTCAATGAGGACTTAATTGGATTAATTAGATTACTTGACACAAGCAGACCCAAATAGACCATATTGAACCCAAATTCAAATTAAATTAAACCTTCTGAAGCATTTCAAAATCATAATTGAACATAATTTAAAATTTATTTGGTTGTATGATAAATTTAATCATTTGACCCAAATGAATCTAACTTTACCCATTTAGCCTAATTTGGGTCGAATGGGTCAAAGTCAAAATGAACTTCAAAACAATATGAATTTATTGAACCAAATCATCTAAAATACTTAATTAAATATGATTAAAGGCAAAACATACATTGATTAATTTAAATTGGCCATTTGCCTCAATTAAATCTAAATTAACCCATTTAGATCAAAAATGATAAATTTGGACTCAAACCAAAATTTAATTAATATTAAATAAATTGATGAATCAAAATCATCACAAATGCTTAACCAAACACAATTGAACTTAAATCTAAATTTAAATTAAATAAATAAAATAAAGCAACTTAATTCAATCCTAGTTGAATCAACTCAAACCATAAACTTAACTTAAACTATAATAAATTTACATAAGAAACTTCAATAAAATGATCCTTACAATTCCTAATGAATAACAAAAGATAATAGAAATTCAAATCTAAAATTGATTTATCAAGTAAAACCAAATAAATTTACTCAATCCAAATCAATTCAAACTTTAATGCATTGAACTTAAAGGCTTAAACCCAAAGCTGAACTCAAGTGAGCTTGACCTTGACTATAGCTTGCTTTGAGCTTGCCTTGGATAGATGGCATCTCACCGTAAATAAGGTGAGGTGGCCATGTCAATCAGAGTTGGAAGAGCTAAAACTCTCCTCAGCTAAGCCAAACAAACAAAATCCTCTCATGCCAACCTCTATTTCCTTAAAGAGACCCCTGAAACATGTTTTCTCATCTACCCACCACCTTCAACAAGTTGCTAATATTCTCAATCCCCATAACTTACTAATATGCTCTGCTGTCGGTGAGTTGGAACTCAGCCACAACCAACATCAAAGTGGTCCTCCATATGGGGAAGTGGGGGATGAATGTTCATCTTTAAATTGACTCTTTGCACTCATTTTAGGAAGGGAATAGAGCTGAATCAAACCTTCCTTAAGGTATCTCACCATCGGTAAGCTAGAGAATTCCCAAAGCTAACAACAATGAGGTGGACTTTGGTCTCCAAGCCATTTAGAGAGAGTCAAGGCCATCAAATCATTCCCATGGATTCATCTTGATCAGATGAAAGTGCTCGAAGTGTTAGTGCTACTGATGATCGACACTAACAAGGTATGGCATTAAGCTTGCCACCCTTTAGATCAGTTTGGTCCTTTATGAAATAAATTTGATCTCTAGTGAGATAAAATAATATAGAACGATTGCAAATCTATCCTTAATCAATTTGCAATCAAAATCCTAAAGAATCACCACATAGATTGTCAACTATCAAGCCTTAGGAGCCAATGACTCTTAGTTCTCGGTTCTCCATCAATAGGTTAGAGATGAAATCATAGTCATTCATTCCTTCTATTTGGAATAGACGACCATGATCTAGAGATACCATTTGACAAAAATCCTTATAGAAATCACAAGTTGATCCTAGACCATCTGATCATTGATTGGACAGTCTTTACTGAAATCACATGCCCCCACCTTTTAAAGTGGATCATCGTGGATCCACCATGGCCCAATAGTGGGCTGCCATGCAATAAAGCATGCCTAATAAACACCACATATGCACTTACTATTTTAAATAAGTTGGATTTATTAAATGTTAACAAATGCATAGAACTTCAAAAATGGATAGAAATTAAATTACTCAACTAAAAACTACAAATAAGATCTCTATGGATTTATCTTGGTGAGAGAAATCCATTAAATCTAAAATCTCTAACTTTTATTTAGTAATTTTACATTACTTCGAATTTAATTAAAAATAATCAAACTTAAATTAAACTCAAAATAAAGGTCCTATCAATTTGAAAGTTTCATTATCTAAAATTAGGTTAATACACACATTACATAGAAATTTGGGGAATTATTGGTGATTAAAATAATATATATGAATTTTTTAATCTCAAAACCCTAATTTAATGAAATAAATTAATTTTAATCCAATAAAATTAGGGAAAAATGTGAAATATATATAACTCAACATAATGAGCACTGAACCTAAAGACACCATTTAAACCATCTAAAACCTGATAAACATCAAAATGGCCTAATTAGAAATTAAATAAATTAATTAATTCAATTAATTAAGTTGAATTTAAAATATTTGTAATAAAATAAATTAAATTTAAAAAATTTCAAACAAATCCTCTTTGGGTCATCTACCAGAGAGGAATGGAAAAGCAAAAAGAGTAAAAGCTCTAATTAGTTCCTAATTTTTAAGCTTAATTTAAGTTTTAATTAAAACATTAAAATCATAAATAATCATAAAATACATATCTAAACATGATGAAATGTTTGGATGAAATAGGCATGTAATTCTACTAGTAATAGAAATTACAAAGAAAAATGGCTTCTAGATGAGAAGTTATTAAAATTTCAAGCTATAGGTCAATTTCAATCAAATAATAAACAAAAAATTACAAAAATTATGAATATTATTAAAACTAATTCAAAACACTTCCATTAACATTAGAGGACTTAAGGAAAATTCCTCAGGCCTCTAAAGTTAAAGAATCCTAAAAATAATATGCTTATAATTTAATGAATAGTGAAAGACATAAAATTAGTTAAACCCTAAAGTTTAAATTGATGAATTCATACCAAAATTTATAATTGACTAAAAACTTTAGTTAATTACTTTTGAATTTAATATTTAACTAAGAATCTATTAAAACTGAAATCATTCTAAACATAGTTAATATTGAATGAATAATTGAATTATAATTAAAAAAATGAATAAATGACTAAATCATTCAAAACATAAAAATTCAAATGCCTTAGGAACTTATAATGACCTAGCTTTGGTGTTGGCACCATAAGTATTTCATCTCTACAGGTTTCTTGATCTAGGGTTAATAATCAAACAAAAAATAAATAAATGAGTGAATAAAATCTTAATTATAAAAAACTTAGTTAAATAATAAATTACAAAAATGCCCTATAAATCAAC
The DNA here is from genome assembly GCA_021442155.1 of Cymbidium sinense. Lineage (NCBI taxonomy): Eukaryota > Viridiplantae > Streptophyta > Magnoliopsida > Asparagales > Orchidaceae > Cymbidium > Cymbidium sinense. The sequence goes on from CM038233.1 coordinate 38,878,979, forward strand.
TTAAGCATAAAAATGAATCAATTAAAAAAAAATTAAAAATAATAAAATATAAAAACATGAAGCTCAAATAAAATCAATATAAATCATTTTATTTTTTGAATTTAATAAAATTTAAATCAAACTTAATAAGAGCATGAAATCTAAAATGAACGTTGATTAAGATAATTAGTTGAATTTAAAACCAATAAAATTGGCTATGTCAATAGTTAGAGAACAAATCAATTGATCTCTAAATTAAAATTATAAATTAAATTTGAAACTTAACTAAATCAAGCAAATCAATTGAATGACATTAAAAGATCAATTAAAATAAACTAAATTAATCAAGAAAGAAACTCAATCGACCAAATCCAATAAAGTTAATAAATGACCAAGCTTTTAATTGAATTCAAATAAAAAGAACAAATTAAAAATCATTCAAATCATAAGCTAATTAAAATACATCAATCAACTTGAAGATAATGAAACATAAAATCTTTAAATTTTAATAAAAACAAAACCAATTTAATTAATACAAACCACATAATATTTAATAAATTTTAAATAATGAAACCTACGTAAGGGAATTAAACATTTATCTATAGAAAAAGAATTAAACATTAATTTAAAGAAAATGATTAAACATTAATAAAATTAATAAAATTGAGTCAAACCAAACTAAAACTCAATAAATCCAAAATTGAATATTAATAGTCAAAACATATGAAGCTAAATAACCTTGACAAACTTGGTCTTAGAACTCTTAACTAAATCAAATAAATACCAATCAAATTAAATTCAATTCAACTAAATCATTTCAAACAAATCAAAATGCTTAATTAAGATATGTAGGTTCTTAGTTTGTCCCATATAGTGGATTTTTATTGCAGGGTAGAGATTCCATTCTACTAGGATTAGAATTTTGAATAGAATGGATTTTTCCTTAAGAGGAATTTATTTTATTCTTCATTATTTAAGAAAAAAAATACAACTTTAATAGAAAAATAAAACTAAACCTAAAATTGAAATTTTTTTTAAAATAAACTAAATCACTTAAATTGAAACCATCCATTAGTATAATAAAATAAAACCCCAAATTAAAATTAAAACTTAAACTCTAAAAAGGCCTATTACAATCATCCATAGAAGCCATCTCCCCCCTTTTCACTCATTAGATTACTAGGTCACTGACCCTTGACATAGGTTCGGCTGATGATTTGTGTAGTGATGTGATGTGATATTTTTTATTTTATGGTGCATTATTTTAGACTAGATGGCTAGGAATTATTTTCTCATTAATCTAAATGTAGAATGCTCTTTTGGCTAATATTATTGTCTATAGTGGGTTGTGCTTAAAGGGGTTGTTGTAATAAAATATATTAAATGTTGTCTACTTGCAAGTGTTGCGTAAGTCCCTAAATTACTAGTGTGTTGTATGTTCTTTTTTACACTTATTTAATTGAGATTAGGAATTAGAATTTTAAAATATAATTTGGTCCTAGAATTAGGTTAGGATTTATGGAAGTAAGGATTAACTTGAGCTGACTATATTTATTAGTGGTCCCCTGTGGAGCATAAAGAGGTCCCTAAAGATGGTGATGATCTTGAGTGAGAACCCCAATAGATCAAGACTTTAGTTCAAGGCTGGGCTTTATAAGGGCAGCAGTTTCCCATTTTTTTATTTTTCTTCAAGGAGTATAATAGTACATAGTTGCACTGGCCTATTGAATTTAATTTACTTAGCTTGATTTGATTTGGGGTGCACAATAAAAATAACATGCTTTTTCATAAGTTTTTTTTGTGTTTTGATATATTGTGATGAAGCCTAAATACGTTACGCTCTTAAAAAATTATTATTTTTACCCCATTAAACTAATTTAACTTAAATATAAGAATTATTAACTCATAACTATATCAATTAAAGCCTTATGCATAAAAAACTATAATTAATTAGATATAATTATATTTTGTGAACCATACTTGCATATTTTCTCATGCTTCCTGAATTAGGCATTTCACTCATTGCACATAAAGGGGCATTTGACTTGTGATGATGACTAGGCTTCTTAGAAATGCATGTCTTCTCTTATTGATTTGTCCCATGACTCATTTATAACTACAACTCATCTTAAGCATGATTTGCATATCTAAAACCTTTAAATGAAATTGTGATTTAAGGAATACATAAAATTAAAAAATTATTGCATTAGTTAGGAGAATAACATGGAAATAATGATGTTAGGGTTAGGGAGTGAGTTTAGATTTTTAGTTTTCTTTTCCTAAATATAATAGCCTAGTAATCTAGCAATCATAAGTTTAGACTCATGGGTTTATAATTATTTAGGAGATGTTAGCTAGAAATAATTATGAGGTTAGGAAAGAAAGTCCTTATTAAGTGATCAAATCCATTATAAGGTAATATGTTTATCTTTTGAGATAATCTATTTATTCATTAATGACACATTTGATCACCCAAATAAGTACCCCAGAGATTTACGTGGTGATATAAAATTTTCTCCATAGATTCTTCACCCTGCTTACAAATGCTCATTGCCACCCTTGGTTGGAGAAGCAATAGTCTCGTGGGTGGGGATGGCTAAGGTACTTACTTTTACAATAAGGGTGACAACAGACTTCACTAACTTCTTAGTTTTCTTCAAATTTTTCTAAATGCCTACCCAAAGTTCAATCTAATAAATATCACCATGAGATCCTTTAGCATCCATAGCAAATATACAAATGCCTCTAGACAATGATTACTAGGTAATAAAAAGAAAATCTTAACTTAGAAGTGGACACAATATGAAGGAAAGGTCTTTGAAAGAGAGGGGGCAAGCGTTCCTTTTATAGCCAAAGAATCTTGGGCACTTTAGAAGGTAATGAGATCATTCCTTACTTCATGATATTATTTTTTAAAATTCATGAAATGGTCAAAATGAATTATCCTTTTTATGAGTCTCCTATACAAGAAGAAAAAAATTAGGGATTATCTAAATGTATGTTTAGGGAGTATCTAAATGTATGTCTAAATATACAAGCATGCCATAATAGCCTTCATAGTGAGTCATCACTTGGACAAGGCTAAGTCAAAGTAGAGAGAAAAAAAATAAAGTATGAACACCATACATGTAAGAAGATTTGCTCAAGCTAGTGAGTGACCAAGGAAAACAAGATAAACACGAATGACCAAAGTTTGATGACTAAATCAGGACCTACCAATTCACCACATTAGAAGAAGCAACAAGTCACCTGTGCTACTGGGATATAGAGCTTACCACTTACCGAAGAACACCCACCTCATGTTAACGTGAGTCACCTCCTTGACTTACCTTACATATGTTTACTCCTAAAAAATTGAGAGGGTTGAATTGTATGAGAAATTAAGATTCTCCTAATAATTTTAAAAAAAATTGTCTTAAGTTGAATTATTATTCTTTATAGATTTCTTCTAATGATATTTCATAGATAGCTTTAATTATATATATTATTTTTGTTTACTTTTGATCCTTCTAAATTCTACTAGAAGTTCCCTGAAATTACCATGAAGGTATATTTTAGGGATTCACTTGTAGTGATATGATCATTTTCAAGTAGTAATGAATTTTCTTTTTTTTTTTTGAAAGATTTTTAATATAACACTTTATTTGATTAAGAGTGAGGATATCAAAAAATATTGATCATGATCATTTGGTAAATTATCCCAACATTTTGAGACTGAACAATACGACCATATAACAGATCATCCCTGTAAGGATTCAGAATGCCATATGCATTTAATTTTCTTTTCTAGAGTTTTCTTGATTTGGTAATATTTAGATAAGTCATGGAGATTATCTTATGAAAGGAATCTTTATTGATCTTGAAATTGTGTGTGGATAATAAGAATCCATCCTTACCATAATGTCTTATTCTAGTTCAAGATTTGACAAATGTGAATTTAACCCTCTTCTTTAATTATTATTATTATTTTAATATATTCTATTTTCTATGATGATGCTAGCTAACCAAGAGGTATGTCTTCTTCTCATGTAAAGCTTTCATTGACTAGCTTTTAATTTAGCAACATCTTACTTTTTCTTTGAAGTATGATCACATACGCCAAAGGATTTAGTTTATTAAAATGGCATCAAGCTTAATCTTGAGCTTATAAACCATTATATATGGAGATAAAGAAAATATTTCATTTTAATTATATATAAAATAGTCTTTAAATTCTAAGAATAGACTGATTAAGTCATCAATGTTTGATTTGCTAAAGCATAAGCTTATTGATGCTAGTTGTAGATCAATTTTTATTTTTAAACTTCTTTCTCTTAACTTTTCAATTATGGTTTTGAGTTCCTCTTCAAGTCGTGGGGTGCATCCTGAACTTCAAAGTTGTTTAATTCTTCTAGATATCTAAATAATATTTGTTTAATATGTTAGAGTGCCTTTGAAGAGAAGTCAGGATCCTGACTATTTAGCAATTCTCGTCCTGCAATGGCTCTATAATATTAAACCTTAAGCCAATTTCTAGTGTCAATTTCTTTAATTATTTATAGCTTTTGTTGTCTATAACTTATATTTGTAGTCCACTTACAAAGGATTAAATCTTACTTTATTGAATTTTTAATAGACAAGGGATGTCTGAAAAGGCAAGTCCATTATCTTTTTGATATTTCTTTATCTTTGAGCTTTACACCTTTTAATTTTTAATATTTCTTTATCTTCTAGATATCTCTTTTTTTGTAGTGCCTTAATTTTACAAGACTAACAAAAGAAAATGATATTTTTAAGAACTCTAATCTCATGAATACCAAATAAATGTGAATATTCTTTCATAATGATGAATGTTTACTTTCATTTTCTTTTTTTTTATTTGGGTTGGATAAAACAATCCAAGTGCATTAAAGATATTTCTAAATTCCTAAGATTTTACTTCAATGTTTTAATTATCAATGTCAATCAACATTGTGATTAAGATTATATTTTTCAAGAAGAGTTTCCAAGATTAAATTTTCTTGAGTTTAAAACTCCTTTTTATTTCTTGATTGAATCCACGCGGCACCAATTCATTTGAATTAGATTAGAATTGGGCTTATGTATATTCATTTTCATGTATGTTTGTAATTGATGTTGACCGATGCACCTGGATCAACAAACATTATAGAATTTCTCAGGATTTTCCACATTGATTGTTATATGAGATTATATTCAGCAATTTTTACAAGTAGATCTTCATCATTAAATATAACCCTACAACTTCTTATGGAAATGCCACATCAAAAGTTACTAATAATTAAGGAAGGCCTATTACAAAATTATATAATTCCTTGATTAACAATTCATTTCATTTTCACTTTTTTAGACCTTTAGTGCATTATGATGCTTAATTTTGTAAGCAACTTCTCTAGAATGAGGAAAAACACCATAATCAAAATTTTGAAATAAATAAATGTTTTTAGCTTTATTTTGTTTCTTTTTTATATGACTTATTTGTTATTTCATTTTAGTGTTATTTGAGGCAATAAGACTTTGCCATTTTGACTTTAATTTCAATAACTTCCTATAATACAAAGGCAGGGAGGGTACTATCCTCAATGGATCTTTATGTTCTTTTATCGACCCATCAAAGCGAAGATCTTTAATTTAATATTTCAAATTTTTTTTACTCTAAAGAATAGAAGCATCAATATTAAGACCTAATCCTTGTAATTATCTCGAGCCATGAGATTTGATAATTATTTAAGAAGGATTGAAGTCATCATTAATTTTGTCTATAAAATTGATTAAAACTATCTATAAAATATCAATTAGCCAATGGGAGAAAATTCCCATTAAGAAAATTGATTTAATATAGAATTAAATTTTATTCATTTCAACTTTATCAGAATTGGAATTCTCTTTTAGTACCTTTCTTTATCTCATTGATTCAATAAAATTGAAATTTAGTTATATCATTTTTATTCATAATGTTTGTTTATCTCCCCCTTTTGATGCTTCCTAAACTACTAATGATTCAGGGTTTCTAGAGGGTCTAAAAGGGAGTTATCTCCAAGTCATTCCCTAGAATTGATTAATCAGCCCAAATAATTGTTTCCAAGTTTTTGGTAGACTTTGAGTGATAATTTTGAAAACTTTTGAAGGAATCAGATTAAAGCTAAATTTCCTTTATGTATATGAAAATTTCCTTCCATAGAGATAGAAGGCTCATATTTGATTTTTTTTTTATTGACCCCTGCCTAGGGTGAACAAGGAATTATTTTGAGATTATACTTATCCCCTTTTATAATGTTCTTTGAGTTAATTCTTTTAGAATGCAACTTAAGATTCAAGGTGATAGGTAAACCTATACCCAGTTTCTTTAATTTCATGAGTTTTCTTCAAAAGTTAGAAAGAAGTTCTTTGTTTCAATATACATTCTTAGGTGTTTGTTACCTTTGAATGCATTAAACTAAAGGGTATTAGTTTAAGGACCTTCTCTTGATTCTCTCTAGCTTTGTACAAAGCTAAGATAAAATTAAAGTAAAAAAATACATTATAATTTTCTTTTCAAAATTTGAAATTTCTTTCTTAGATAATTTTATAATTTTCAAAGATAATATTTCTTTTTCACTATAAAATGACATCAGATCCATTTTGACCAGAATTAAGTCTAACAAAAATAAGTTAGCTTTAAAATTTTAAAATTTTTAAAATTTTATTGAAAATATTAAAGGGGTGGTTCTAGAACCGAGTCATTTAACTATAATAAATGAAGAGTTCTAGAACCTAAGTTAAGGATGTTGGATGAGTTCTACTAAGAATAAAATGGAAAGGCATCCAATAAAAAGAATGGAAATTTTGACCCATGAGTGACATAAGTACACTGCCGATATATAAAAATAAAAGCCTATTTCTAAAGATGGAGAAAGGAACTACTTCCTAGTGGAGTCGTTAGAAAATATCTCAAAGGTGTAAAATAGTGACACCACATAAACTTTAGAAATTTCTTATTTAACTAATAAAATTCATCATTAAAGAATAAATATATTATCTCAAAATATAAACAATTTATTCTATAATGGATTTGTTTACTTAAATAATGACTCTTAAGGTTAATGGGTCTTCGTAATATTCTAGAAATTCTTCACATGAATTACATGGAGAAGTAGAAGAAGGTTTATTTTATATTGGGATCATAGTTTCTTATAAGGGCAAGCCTTTATAGTTAATTATATCTTAAGAATGAGGTTCTCTTTCTAAGAATACTCTTGATTAAAGAAATAGGCTCTTATTTTCATGGATTTCAAAGTTAGTTCCAAAGGATAGTTAAGTTAGAATTTCAAATGGGAACCCTTTAATGGGGAAGAGTTCTTTTCAAGGCTAATTAGAATAAAGTAGAAAATGCCTATATATATTGGGATGCTCAGTAGAAATTTTAACTATCCTACCATTAGACTTTATATTTTTAACATTGAATTTATTGAGATTTGGATAGATATTTTATTAAAGATCTCAGACTTAGATTCTAACCATACAAGACTACAGAAATGCCTAAGGTTGAAGAATTATTCCTAGAAGGATGTTTTAGAACCTAAGTCTATAAGTGCTTCTATCATAAGTCAAAGGATCAACCTAGTTCAACTTTTGGGAATTATTAGCTCTTTCTCTCGCTTAAGGAAAGGAACCTATCCCTGACTCTTCTAGACTTATTACCTACTTGGAAAGGGCTACCAGCTAATACCATGTAAGAAATTTTTTAAATCCAAGATGCCAGTCTTATGCATGCAAGATGGTTGGGCTGTTATATTTTAGGAAAGAATCTAGGAACCTAAATTCACTCCCTAATCCCTAGGATCATGTTAGGTATGATATGCACCTAACTAATGCAATAATTTTTAGCTTTTAAATATTTTGACTCATAATTCATTTAAGGCATTTGGGGTATGCAATTTATGCCTATAATAAGATGCAGTTAGAAGCATTCAAAATAAGAAGGAACACATTCCCAATATGGTGGTCATCCTTAAAAGTCAGATGCCTCTTATATGCAATGGGTGAAGTGCCCAATTCAAGCATTTTAAATACTATAAGTTGCACCAAATGCTCTAATATATGTATGGTTTTGAATTTCTTTATTTTTGTTTAAGTTATGTATATTTAAGTTGGGTAGAAAATTTAGTTTTCTTAAGATTTTAACATCTAGGTATTCATCATAGAAAGAACCTAAAAAAGTAGTAATTTCTATTATGCACCCAAAATAAATCACACCAATTTAATTAATAAGAACAAGCCAATGCAACCGGGCATCGCTATACACCTCAAAAGAAAGAGAAACCTAGGCAGCTGAGCTTTGCCTATATACAACCCAGCTTAAAATTAAGCTTTTAGATATATGGGTCTTTCTCGAGGATCATCTCTTTCAGGGACCTCCACAGGCTTCACAGGGGACCTCTACATCCATCTACTGGTAAGGTCAGCTCCTGCTATTCCTAATCAGATTCTAAGCTCAAATTACATTTAAAATTCTAAAATAAATTTCTAATCCTTGCAAAATAGATATTAATAAATACAAACAACACAATAATAGTTATATTACAAACATAGGGGCTTAGCATTAGTTTCTTGCCAAGCCCACTATATATATATATATATATATATATATATATATATATATATATATATATATATATATATATATATATATATATATATATATATATATATATATATATATATATATATAATTATTTATTTATTATGATAGTCCCTTTTAACATAGTCCCCTGCAAAAAATAATATTAGACTAGAAGGAATATCCTACCATTCAAACTAGCGAGCAAATAATCTTAGTCATCTAGTCTAAAGTAATACACCACAAAATAATAAAAATATTTCACAACACATCATAGAATATCACAGATTGTTGACCTAACATAAGTTTAGGGTCAGTGACCTAATAATCTAGTGTGGGAAGAAAAATGGGGTGTGTGGTATGACTTTACTAGGCATTTGAGATTTGAGTTTTTATGTTTTAGTTTTCAAAGTTTGGATTAATTTGATTTTGATATTTTCATTTTCATAATTTTGCTTCATAGGTACGTGTCTATGTTAAACTAGAGGTTTGAGGTATCAAGACCTCCTTCAGACCGGTAGCCTTGCAACTTCGTGTGTCTAGATTATATATCATATGCTTGCTAATTATGAAAAATTTTATTTTCATTTTTAAAATTTGTTCAATTTCTCATTAGGTGGTTCCAATTTAAGTAATTTAGTTGATTTATGATTTCATTTCTAGTTTTTTACTTTCATTTTTATGTTAAAATGGAATTTAAATTATTAAGAATGAAGAATAAAATAAATTCTACTTTGGGCAGAACCCATTCTATTCAACATCTTAAACCCAAATGAGATCTTCATCCTAAGATAAAGATTCATTCTAAGATGGTGAACTATGCTTGAAGAAAGTGAAATTTAATTTCATTTCTGCAATATACTTAAAACCTTAGGTATTTTTAATATTTTTAAATTCATTTTATGCTTGATTTGATTTATTAATGTTTTAATTTTATTTAAACATTTTATTAAGATTCATTCTTCCTTTCATTTATTCTAATTTGATTAAATATTTCTTAGTTTGATTTATGATCTTTTAGTTTATAACCTTTGATTGAGATTTAATAAGTTTTCTTAAATCTTATCTAAGAGTTTAACCAATAGCATGACCAAATTTAAAGTTCATTTTGGTTTGATTTATTTTTAAATGATTTGATTTATTTGATTTGAATTGGGCTTATCGCTTATTTCATTAGTGTTAATATTCATTTAAGGTCAACTAGTTAACTTAATACATTTAGGTTGATGTCTTAATTCTTTCTTGGTTTAAGTTAATTTATTATATGTTAAATTTAATCTTTTGATATGAAATTTTATTTATCAATTAACAACTTGGAATCCTAAGGCTATTTTGAGCTCCAAACATAACCTAGGTCATTTCAAACTTTTAAGTTATTTAGGTTTAATTGATTTGTTTAACCACTTTTATTTGTATTTGGAATTATGTTAATCATTAACCTAAATGGATTTAAGGAATTTCCAAGTTAATAAATTTTATATTTGGATATGAAATTTAGAGGTTAATTAGTTTTGATTTTAATTGATTAATTGATTTATCATGAATTTAATAAGTTTTTAACTTAAGATTTAATTTTTATTTTCTTTCATTTCATTAAACCATAAGTATATGATTAATCAAATTCGATAACTTCAAAAGGTTGGAAACTTTTTTTTAAGTGTTCTAATGTTAATAAAAATGATTTAAGTTAATTTTATGAATTTTATAATTTTTATGATTTTATGATATATTATTTAAATTATTTTGGCATAGAGATGTGAAATTCAATAACTTCAAATCTAGAGGTCATTTGATCTTAAAATTTTTATGGAAATGGGGTTCCTTGCTAGTTTAAGTTCCCTAAAGTCTCATCCTAAATAAATGTGTAATTTAAGGTTAATTAAAAATTTAATTATTTCAATAAAACTTAGATTAAGCCTAAATTAGGGGGAATCTATTAGTGGTTTTAATTTTTTCAAATTCCTCTCTAGAATATGCATCCTAGAGGGTTCATTTAGAATTTTTAGGATTTTGGTTGATTTGTTATGATTTTTATAAGTTTAGATCATTTAATTGAATTAATTCATTAAATTAATTACTTATGTAAGTCATTTAAGGGATTATAAGGTTTCAGCGAGTTTTAATGATGTGTTTAGACTCACTAAGATTTGTTATGATGATTCAAGTTGATTTTCTCATTTTCCATGATTTTCCATAATTCATTTCAAAAAAGTAATGATTTATGATTGAAATTTGCATAATTATATATTTAATATCCAATAAATCATGAAAAATTTATCTAAGGTGGGTTTTAACCTCAATTTTATTTCCCCAAAGTTAGAAGTTAATCAAATTAATGGTTTGAGTTTAATTTAAGTTTGATTATTTTTATTTAAACCCAAATAAACCCAAAAATACCCAAAAAAAATTAGGAATTTTTAGTTTAATGGATTCTCTTCATTGAAATGAATTTATAGAGCCCTTATTTGCATTTTTTAGTTGAGTATTTATTTTGTATAATTGTTTGAAGTTCTGGTTACTTTCTGGTAATCTTTTAAATTTTAAAAAAAATCATATTTTAAAATTTTAAATGGTCGATGCCATGTGGCACTGCTTGCCACGTGTGGTGCCATTGGACCAGTTCGATCCACATGAATCCAGCTCAAAAAGTGGTGGCCATGTGAGATTTATTTTGACCATTCAATCTTCAATTGGATGGTCATGATTTCATATGTGGATTCTGTAAAATTCAAATCAAATTGTGCGACTAGATCTTGGCCATTCATTCCTAATAGAAGGAACAGTCCACCATTACGGGCTAATTTTCATTGATCTATGCCACAATTTCTTGCACTTTAGGTTGTAATTTAATAAAGAATCATTTTGTAACCCATCTAAATGATTTGATCTCATTCGAGATCAAGTTTGCTTCATAAAGGACCAAACCAAAATGCCTTGGGGGTTGATTTTGAAGCATACCTCATTAACATTGTTCCTCGGTGGTGGGGGTGGTTTGTACACCTTCATGGAGATGTGGCGAGCCTTTGGCAGAAGTTTCACACCTTGCTTGCCCATGGATCGATGTGGAGACCAAGCTCCACCACTTTGCTGGCATGTTTAATCGAATTCTGGCTCACAAGCGGTGGGAGGTTTAGGTAAAGGTTCATTTAAATTTTCTTCCATCCATAAATTATGTAGGGACATCTAATTTTGGGAGAGGATTATTATTTATTTTGATCTTTAGCTGAGAGCTTGATCGTCGACTTTGGCTGATTTCAGGCTTGCTGATGGCGAGAGGCTCAGAGAACATCTTGATTCTCCTTCTCTCTCATTTAAGAGCATATTGGCATAGTTGGACTCATGTAAAAAAGTCATTTTCCTCTCTTTCAATATATGGCTGGGAGACATGGTGGAGGATTTTGGGTGGCCAGAATCCAGTCGCCAGCAATGAGAGGTCAGCGAAGGTGTCAGCTAGGTCTCTCCTCCCCCTGTGAGTGTATTTAGATGCATTTCTTGAGGAAAGAAAGTCTCCTTCATCTTCTTTTTTCCTTGGCCATGAAACTCCCTCATAGAAGAATGGTCAACAATTATTCACTATATTGATTAACACCCTTGGAGGCTAGCTCCAAGAGGTGGTCAATTGATTGTGATCATCTCAAACTAGTTGGGATAAATGGGTGGATGAGGTATGGAGAAAGGAGAATTGGGTTTTGCTTCTTTGCATAGATTTATCTCCCATAGCATATTACCTTTTTTTTTGGATTGATATGGACCTTCTAAATTTCCTTACTTTTGACTGCCAATCACTCTAAACTCATTTTAGGATGGGTTTAGAAGCATTCCAATGTGATTTGCTTGGGTTTGAGTCCAAATGTCTACATTAGGTCCATTTGGGTTTGAATTGATTTAGAGTTATTTAATTATGTTTCTTTTGATTAATTGACTTTTGATTTGAGTTCCAATCATTATTGATTGTCCAATGGATAATTTGAAGTTAAATTACCCCATGCCATGTGAGATTTGATGTGATTTGAACTAGGTTTAGCTCTTTTGACCTAATTAGGTCAAGTTGATTTCTTTAGTTTGAATTTAGGTTCATTTATGTTTATTTGATGATTTATGATGTTTTAAATTTATTTTTATTTTATTTCAACTTGACCCATTTTGACTTAAATGGGTTAAGTTGAGTTGTATTGAGTCAAATGACCAATTTTACTCAATTAATCTATGTTTAACTCCAATCATGTTTAATCATATGTGTGAAATGATTTGGAGTAATTAATTTTATTTGGTTTAGAATAGATTTATTGATTTTAGAATAGATTTCAATTTTGACCAATTTGACCCAAATTGGGTTTAATGGCTTAAGTTGGACTCATTTGGGTCAAATGACCCAATTGGTCAAATTAAATCCAAAGATTGTTTGGATTATGTTTAATCATGATTTTCAAATGATTTTGGACAATCAATTTAAATTTATTTCAATTTAATTTGAATTTGAATTTAATAAGCATCATTTAGACTCATTTAGACCAAGTAGTCTAATTAGCCCATTTAAGGCTTTATTGATTTTAGATTTATTTAATTCATGTTTAAACATGTTAATTTAATGATTTTGAGCATTTGTAATGATTTCATTTGGTCAAATTTTAGTGGGTTGACCTTCGACTTGGTGGGACCCACATAAAATCAACTCTATGTCAAATGTTTGACCTACTCTGATCTTCAGTTAGATTTGACTCCATTTATGTTCATGTCATGATTTCGTGATTTTAGTTGATTTGGTTTGAATTCATTTTAATTTATTTGAATTTCTTTGAATATTAGGTCCTCTTGAGCTTAAATAGGATGATCATGTTAATTATCTAAATTACCCTGATTTAACCTCAATTGGATCTAGATTCCATTTGAATATATTTAATTTAGTTTTTATTTCGGTCTAACCAATCCTATTGGGTTAGGTCAAACTATAGAAGGATGCACTAGATCACTAAGAGTAGTGTCCTAACTGCTAATTAAGAGGTTCTTAATCTAAGATTAGATATCCTAATTAGTAGTTTAGAGATGATGTTAACCTCATCCAAAAAAGAGGCCAACACATAAAAGTAAATATTCTAAGGAAAACTTGTTAACTAAACTAGTGGTAAATTGTTTTAAACTTTAAAAGTTTAAATTTAAGTAGTTGATATTTTTAAAAATTCTAAATAGGATTAACTTAAATTCAAAACAATTATTTTTAATTTTTGAAAGAAGGAAAAGTAGAGAGTATTGGGCACAAAAAGGTTTAGATGTTCTCCAACTATCTAATGGCTATGCTTTTAGCTTTGGAGTTTTGAATTTAGTTTATTCAAAAAATTTTTTTTAGAAGTTTGGGGCTTATATTCTTTTATCACAAGGTTAAGAAAATACTTGAGAGGTGATAGCTTATGATGTAGTCAAATAGAATGATCAACCTCAAATTTTAGAAATAAAGTGAGAACCACTATCATGTAGTAGGCTAAACCTAAGTCTAGTAATTTGCAAAGGATTTATAGCTTTCAATTATTGGAGCTAAAATTAGCCTAATAATAGAGGACATATAGCCCTATTATGAAATAATAAGCTACTAACCTATGTAATTGCATGTCCTAACCAAATATAAGATTTGTGAGGCTACCATTTGTTTTAGGAAAGGAATTTGAACAATGTCATCAAAGCCAGGAACATAGCTAGTATAAAATTCATAGACTTATATGATGCATTAATTACATTTTAAAAAAATTATTTCAGCTAAATTGATTTGTAATATAAAATGCATTTGCATAAAAATAATCCCCAAGAATTAGCATTTATCCTTATATGTTGGAAGGCCCATATATGTGCATGTGTATGGGGATAGAGTATGTAAATAAGGAGGTTATTCAATATGAATGCAAATATTGGAATATCATAAGGGCACATATTTTATTATATTCTTATGTCTCTTTTAATTTTTTAAGTAGAAAATTTTGTTCTTAGTAGCTTATCATATATATATATGTCTTGACAATGGCCATAGATAATCAAATAAGTTAACGTAGAAATAGTCATGTAATTATAATGCATAAGTGAGGTAAACACACAAAATTGTAAATAATTTTGTAAATAGTTAAAGATACCAAAATGATTGGGTGTAAATAATATAATAAAAAAAATTATATGATAGTTGAGCATCAACTTTATATAGCTTAGCTTAAACCTACTAACTCTAACATAACTTATGTGTTAGTAATATCTCTTTTCAAGGATCTCCTCACACTACAAAATCTAAGGCCTCACATTGATAAGTTCATCTTTATTTCCTCTTTGTTCCTTTATAATGTGGTAGGATTACACTTGGACATTCTATTTAAAAAACTTATGTTATGATTAATTATAATCTTATCTTTATAAAATTTATGTTAGCGAAACAAATTATATTCAGTCAAACATTCTACTATCCTTTCATGGAATGCCTAGAACATTTGAATTTTGAGCTACTTTCCCCTACTAATCTTGCTTAAGGGCTTCAATATTTTTGAGTAGGTCCCTACAAGTAACTTCATTAGATTTAAATAATTTTAAGCTTAAGAATGCCCATTTTTAAGAATGACTACTTGTAAAAAATAAAGTTAAGACTAACCCAATTAATTTATGCAATCCATAGATTATACTTCAATGAATCATCCAATCAATTGGATATCTGATAATAGTATTATGCATGAAGGTAAATCAATCTAGCCTTGGAGGTAATTAATCAAATTAAATGTTACTTGCAAAAGGCTCATTGGTTTTGTGGTCTCAAGATATCAAGACATAAAGGTAGGGCATCCGATTTAAACTAGTTGGATCTATCTCCTTGCCTTCCCTCTAGACCTATTTGGTAGCTAGTTCACTATTATAATCCAGATAGTTCTTGTACCAAAGTAAACATAGATGAGAGATTTACTTCAAAAGACAACATCTCTAGTATTAGTCAAATATTTAGAAACTCAATGGGGGCAGTGTATTAAATTTATTTCCATGCCTTATTTTGCAATTTTAGCCCTTCATTCAAAGGTTATAGCTCATCTAATAGTCTTAAGGATTTCATCTGCCTTCAAGAACTATTTCTTATCATTGTAAATTGATTAATCCATTATCATCAAACTAGTTAATAATGAATCTAATATCTGTTGGTATCTAATCAGTATCTCAAACAAATTATGCTTCTAATGGAGTTAACAATTTTTGGTTTAGCCACATTTGCAAAGAAGGTAACCATCTTGTTAACTATTTAGCCAAAATAGGTGCTACCTTAAACTAAGTTGTCATCCCCTCCAAGCATAAAAGTAACATCCATAATCTCATACACGCTGATAGTTTAGACTTAACATACATTAGAGGTGGCAATTTGTAATTTTTTCCTAATTTTTCTACTTCACCTCTCCATACTATTTTGTACACCCTCTTATTTCATAATTCAATGAAGTTTTTTTGCTTTTATAAAAAGGAATATAACAAACACATCATAATAATCAATAATCAAGTGGCTTAACTTAATTGCATGTTTATTAAAAGGGATCAAATTGTTTGTAACTCAAGTTCATCATGATTGTTCATTTCAATTAAATGAAATGGATAGTGATAATATTATCTTTAATTTCTAGCTCAAGATAGAGATTGTCTAATTTTTTTATTAAAGATTATATTTAATAATGCTTGAGATTAACTTAAAATACTTTGAAGATGTTTTTTTGAGCATGAGAGAGTAAACCTAGCTATCATAAAAAAATTGACATTTACAAAATAAGCTAAGTGGGCTTTCTAGTAATGTTATGAGCTTTGATGGAATTTCTATCTAGGAAATGATTATGGATGCCTCTATAGAATTTAATCAAGTGGTTGGGAGTGCTCTAAGTATTGGTGACCACTAGCCATTCAACAATGGTGACCATGGTGGTAAGCCATGGATATCCAATATAATGGCTAATGGTTGACTTAGAAGGATAGAATAATTTAAAGACTTTAGAGAAAATCTAATATTCCAAGAATTGGATGGATTTAGCTTATGCATTAAATTAGGTTCAATTTAACTCATGGGATCAAGCAAGTTCAAGTGTTAGCTTAACCTTATTAGCTTAGACCTAGTTTAGGAGCTACCTAGACACCTAAAGATATGTTTAGCCAAATTTGGCTATAATTAAAAATAATTTTATATAAATTTATTTTAAATAACATTAATGGGCCACTAATAGATTAATGGGCTATTTGTCTTAATTTGATTTGATTTTAATTTCAATTTTGCTTAAATGAGTAATGAAAGACCACATAAATCATTTAGCTTTGTACAAGTTAAATTGGATTGAAACTGTATTATTTTATTGTGACCTTAATGGGTTATTGATAAGTGCATAAGTAACACATGTTTCCCTACATTAGATTATTCATTTGACACATAATTTTATAAGGTTATGAATTTCATGATAATATTGATTTAGATTTTAAATTTTATAAATGTGCATTTATAAAGAAAAATTTAATAGTAAATGTATAAAATTTTATGTAAAACCAATTGGTATAAACTTGACAGTGAACGGTGTGATGTAGAGCTCAATTGGTGTTTGACACTTAGCATGGTGCTTAATTTCCTAGGCTAACACCTAGGTATAATAATTAAGTGCCACACCCACTTATAGCCAAGAGATAGAGATATTGAAGTTTATGCATCAACCCCTAGCACCTAAGCACCAAACATAAACCCATTAAGAGATCAAGACACTAATCATTTGTCTAAATGTGCAAAAATAATTTTCTTAAGAGAAGTTAAAGTAGATAATGTGTTGACATTTTTTCTTGATCATATTGTTCATCAATTTGGCATACCTCATTATGTTATATCTAAAAATGATATGATGTTGTAAAGCATTAAAATTAATAGGTTTACATGACATAATACTATTGATTGATTTTATTTAACTCTTTATCTCTAAGTGCTAATGGGTAGACAGAGTGATTCATTAAAACTTTGGTCAAGTTGTTTATGAAAACATAATTTTCCAATAAATAATAATAGCATTATAAATTATTAAAAGTATTGTAGGCCTATAGAACTACATTTTAGTCTCCATTACAATGAACTCCTTATGCATTGACCTTTAGGCTCAAGTACTTATTTCATTGGAAGTTGAATTACCATCATTACACAAAGCTATCAACACTAAACTTAATGATCAATAAAATAGTTTGTTTTGGTTAAAAGGTATAGAGAGGGATGATTTTTTTTCATGAAGGTGTTAATTTCATTAAGCAAAAAAGAGTTACAAAAAGCTATGGATAAGCCAAAAATGTCCTTTTTAGCTAGACATTTAACATATTTACAAGTTGAAGAGTTAATTATGATTACCTAATCAATTGCTTCCCATTTGGCAAGATGATTAGCTAGGAAATTTCCTTCTTTATGAATGTAGAAGAGGATGAGTTCATGAGAGACACAATTTCTAGATGCATTTAAATTTGTAGTATATTAAACAATGTGGTTTAGTTTCTCCATAGAATATTCTAATGAGTTTTAAAGAGTCTGAGTCTATCTGAAATGTCTTTGCTTGGCTAGCTTGAGCTACTTGAATAAAAAAAGGTCCATCAACTTTAGCTTGTAGATAATTGTCAGCTTCAAACCATTTACTAAAGAGGCATACAAAATTGGTAGCCCAATTTTTGAAAACTCTAATTGAGCCTGCATCATAATCAAAATGTTAAAAAGGCTGTAATGCTTATCTTCAACTAAGGCATAACTGGTTTAATCTAGTTATCCAATGTCCATTTTTTGTTATTGTTGTGGTGGTAAAGCCTAGATTCTGAAGGTGACTCTCTCCTCTCAAATCCCAAAGGGGGATTAGTTTATACTGGGACCTTCTATTAAATGAGATGGTAAGATGCATAATATGATATGAAGTCATTGGGGGTGTTTTCATGCATTGATTTGTTTCTAACGAACTAGATGAACCAAAATATAAGTAGGGATTTAAGAATGCAAATTTGATAGATTGATTTACCTTCATAACACTTTTTCTAGGCCATAAATAGTTGACATAATCCCTTCTTTGTCTTTTCTGAAATGCACCATAAATATGATTTCGATGATATTCTAGATAGCATTACTCTTCAAAGAATACAAAAAAAAATTGATTGGTTGTCTCCATGTTTTTGTAATGTTGGAATTTAGAGATAATTTGCACATGTTTATTTTAAATGTTCTCATTGATTGAATTTGATGTCATAATAATCTCTAATAGAAGATGTGGGGAAATTTGTGACACCACATAGATTTTAGGAATATTTTATTTAGGTAATCAAATCCATAATTAAGGAAATATCATATTATCTCAGAAGATAAACATGTTAATCTATAATGAATTTGATCAATTAAATAAGGACTTTAAGGCTAATGAGTCATCTTAATATTCTAGAGATTCTTCCATATTAATTACATGTAAAAAGTTGAACAAGGTTTAGTTTATACTGGGACCATAGTTTCTTATAAGAGCAAGCTCTTATAGTTAATTACATCTTAGGAATGATGATCTCTTTCTAAGAATACTCTCGATTAATGAAATAGGCTCTTATTTCCATGTATTTCAAAGTTAGTTCCAAAGGATGGTTAAATTAGAATTTTAAAAGGGAACACTTCAATGGGGAAGAGTTCTTTTTGAGGCCAATTAAGATAAAATAAGAAATGCCTATAGATATTGGGATGCTCAGTATGCATTTCAACTATCCTACTAGTGGGCTTTATATTTTTGAGATAAAATTTGTTAAGATTTGAACTGATATTTTATTAGAAATCAAGGACTTAGATTTTAGTAGTGTAAGACTATAAAAATTCATAAGGTTGAAGACCTATTTCTTGAAGGATGCTTCAGACCCAAAGTTTATAATTACTTCTAACACAAGTTAGAGGCTTGACTTAGTTTAACTTTTGAAATTATTGGCTCCTTCTTTCACTTAAGAAAAGGAACCTATCCTTGATTCTTATAGACTTAAACCTACTTGGAAGGGTTGCCAGCTAACACCACTTAATCGAATTTTTAAATCCATGATGTCTATCTTAATGTATGCAAGATTACTGGGCTGTTACATTTTGGGAAAGAATCTAAGAACCTGAACTCACTCCCTAATCTCTAGGATCATGTTAGGCATGACATGCTCCTAACTAATATAATATATTTCATTTTTTTATCACTTTACTCTCAATTCATTTAAGGGCTTTGGGGTATACAATTTATGCCTACAATGAGATGTAGTTAGAAGAGATCGTGGGCTAAATCAAAATAAGAAGGCACACTACCCCAAGAAGGTGGTCATCCTCAAAGGTCATATGCCCCTTATGTATAATGGATGAAGCTACCTATTCAAGAAGTTAGAATAATATGATAGCATAATTCATAAAAGCTAATTGTTTTAGTTTCTTTTAAGTTGTTCCTAAGACTTTAATTTATGTGTGATGTTAAAATTTCATTATTTTTGTTTAAGTTATTTAAATTTAAGTTGGATAGAAAATTTAAATTTTTTTATGAGCCTTTAGTCTAAGCATTCAACATACAATATAGAAAGAAACCTAGAAAAGTAGATTGATTCTATTATGCACTTGAAATAAAACACACCAAATTTAATTTAAAAGAATAGGCCACTGCAACCATGTATCACTGTACACTCCAGAAGAAAGAGAAAAATGGGTAGCTGAGCTCTACTCTTATACAACCTAGCCTAGAACTAAAAGTCTAGATCTATGGGTCTTTCTCTAGGATCCTCTCCTTCTCTAGGGACCTCCATGGGCCTAGTAGGGGACCCCTAGCTAGTAAGGTAAGTCTTGCTATTCTTAGACCCCATAAATCCTAACCTAATTCTAAGCTCAAATTATATTTAAAATTCCAAAAATAAATCCTTAAACCCTGCAAAACAAATGTTAGGAAATACAAACAACATTTCAGCAGTTATATGTGCAAACTATGGCTTAGCATTAGGTGCTTGCCAAGCCAACCTATCTTATTAAGCTATGCTTAATGAATTAAGCATTCCTGCAAAAAATAGCATTTATTATATATATTTTTTATCACAGTAATCCTTTCTATCATAACCCCTATAGAAAATAGTGTTAGCCTAATAAGAACATCTTAGCATAGCCATCCAATCTAAAATAGTACACCAAAAAAAAAGAAAAATATTTTACATCACGTCATAGAGTATCATAGAGCATCGACCTAACCTGAGTCTATGTCAGTGACCTAATAATCTAGTGTGTGGAGAAAAGTGGGCTTGTTGGGTATGACTTTACTTATCATTTTAAGTTCAAGTTTTAATTTAAGTTTCCAAAGTCTACTTTAAATTGATTTTGAGATTTCACTTTTCATAATTTCACTTTATAGGCATGTGTCATTGTTAAACCAGAGGCTCAAGGTATCAAGATCTCATTCAGACCAATAGCTCTATGACCTCGGGTGTCCAAACTATATACCATATATTTGCTAATTATAAAAAAATATTATTTTTATTCTTTTAATTTCTATTATTATTATTAAAATTGTTTTAATATACCATGGGTGGTTTCAATTTAAATAATTTAATGAATTCATGATTTTATTTCCATTTTTAATTTCCTTTCATGTTAAAGTGAAATTTAAGTTTTCAAGAATGAAGAATAAAATAAATTCTATTTTGGGTGGAACTCATTCTATTCAACATCCTAAGTCCAAGTAAAATGAGATCATCATCCTAATATGAAGATTCATTCTAAGGGGCCTAATTAAGATCTTAAGTATCTTACTTTATTTTGCATTTATTCGAGAAGTTCAATTTTTTAAAGTTGAATTTGGTTTATGTTTTACCTCCCTATGTTAATGATGTTAAGGTTTAAAACCTTTAGTTATGGTTTAAAGTATTTTCGTCATTATTAATTAAGGGTTTAATCATATCTCATGATTAAATTTAATGTTCATTTAGTTTGATTCACTTTAAAATGTTTTGATTCATTTGATGTTTTAAATTTTAGAATACATGTAATTTAGAGATTTCATTCTTATTGTAGTTCTATTATTTTGTTTTAATTTTCATTTAATTTTATATATTTGAATTATTTGGTTCATTTTATTTTGGGTTAATCTTATTTATTATTTCATCAATGTTTATCTTTATGTTTATTAATGCTTATTACTTTGAATGAACTAGCTTATTTAAGCTAATATCATAATTCAAACTTTGTTTTGATTTCATTATTTAAATGATCTATGATATTTTAATTTCATGATTTATTCATTTATGTATTCTTAATTTATTATTTATGATTATTTAATTTTAATTAATTCATTTAGAAATTTCATTATATTATGCTGATGAATTTGAGTAGGTTAACTTAATTAATTTCAAGTGATGATTTTATTCATTAATATTTATATATGAATTTAGATAAGTTAATTCAATTAGTTTCAATCAATCTTTAGGAAGTCTTAATTTCAATTAATAAGGAGTTTATTATCTTATGTTCTATAATTTCTTATTTAAATTAAGTTTAATGTAAGATTAAGTGTTAAAGTTTCATAACTTGGTTTAATTTATTAATATAAAATTTAGTTTAATAATAATAACCTAAGGAACGAACTACTTTTTGGTTTCCAAATTAAAACTAATTCATTTCAAGTTTTTATGGTTTAGGATTGTTTGATTAACTTGATTAATTTAATTAGTCATTTCATTTTCATTTACATATATAGAATTATGTTGTCTATTAACTTATATGAATTTAAAGGATTTAATGAATTCCATATTTAAGTATGAAATTTAGAGATTAATTAATTTTTCATCCCAATTTATTAATTGATTCATTATAAAGTTAATAAATTGTTAACTTATTGTTTAATTAGATTTTCATATTCTTTAAATATTTCATTAAACCATAAGTTTATTATTAATCTAATCCTTGAACTTGAGAGGGTTGGGAAAAGTTTTCTTTAAGTGTTATGATGTTAGCAATAATGCTTTAAAGTGATTTTAATAATTTTTATAATGTCCATGATTTTTTGATTTATTATTTCAATTATATTGACTTAAGGATTGGAAATTCATTAACTTCAGATCCAAAGGTCAATTGTCCTTGAATTGTTTATGGCATGTGAAGTTCCTTGCCAATTTAAATTCCTTAAATTTTCAACTTAAATAGATGTGTGATTTAAGATTGTTTAAGGCTTTAATTATTTCATTAAAACTTAAATTAAGCTTTATTTAAAAAGAATTAATGGGGTTTTATTTTTCTTACATTTCTTTCTAGAAGATGCATCCATAGAGATTTAATTCAAAATTTTTAAATTTTAGTTGAATTGTTATGATTTTTTAAGTTCAGACCATTTAATTGAATTAATTATCAAATTAAGCCTTTATAATTTATTGGATTTCAGAGAGTTTTAATGAAGTGCTTAAGTTCATTTAGGCTTAATATGATGATTTAAATTTTTTTGATAATTTTTCTTGATTTCTTTAATTTAATATTAATTTATTTTATCAAAATTAGGGTTTTAGGTTAGAAATTCCATATCTTTAGAATAAGTAGATTTATTCTTCAATAAATCATGAAAAGTTTCCCTAAGGTGTGTCATAACTTTAATATCATTTTCACAAAGTTTAAAATTAATTGGATAAGTGGTTTGAGTTTAATTATTTTCATTTAAACTAAAAATTACCCAAAATTAATTTGGGTATAGAATCTTTTCATTAAGATGAATCCAAAGAGCCCTTATTTACATTTATAGGATGAGTATTTTATTTTCTATGAATTTTTAAAAATTTTAATATTTATTTAAGCTAGAAAAATATGAATTTCCAATTTTAAATGGTTGGCACCATGCGACATCGACGTGGCATGCTTTACACGTGTCGACGTCCGATTTGGCCATGCGAGTGGATCCTGTGTTATTTTAGCAGTGTACGCGATTTGATTTGGACACTATGATCTTCGATCAATCGGCTTAGATCATTTGACAATTTTCTATCAGGATTAAATCATTTTTTGCTGCTAGATTAGAACCGTTCATTTCTAACAAAAAGAACAGATGGTAGAAATTATATCTCCTTTAACAACAACAAAAGCCAAAAATTATTTATTGATTCGAGGTGATATCCAACGATCTAGCCAATGAAATCACTCAATTTCAAATACAAATCCATCATGGACTGAAATAGAATGCATCTATATAGCTTGATCTCACTTGAGATCAAGTTTATTTTGAAAAGGACTAAACTGAATGCTTAAGGGGTTGGTTAGATTCCATACCTTATTGGCGGAGATCTCCTGTGGTAGGGGTGATTCGAAAAGCTTTATGGGAACCTGACAAAGCTCTAGAAGGAAGAATTAGATTGCCTCCTTGTTGATTGGCCTATGGACAAAGCTACATCCATTTTCTGGTGGCTTTGGATGAACTTTGGCTTACCGATGATGTGGGGATGGGGTAAAGGGTGCACTCTCCTTCATTTCACTTAAGGAACATAATGGAAGACTCAAACTCGCTTGATAATCACTCTCCCTTAGTTTTCCACTCTTGATTGAGAGATATAGCTAAAGGATAGCCTACCATGGCTGGCCAAGGTGATTGCCACCCTTGGAGACTAGCTCTAAGGAGGTGGTAAATTGATTGGGAATAGTCCGAGGTAGATAGAATAAGGAGTGGAGGTCAAGGAATGGATTGGGTGAGAAATTTATCTCCAAGCTTCTTTCTTTGTCTCCATGGTATATTCCTTTGCTTGGGTGGACTTGAGTTCATTTGTTTTGCTTAATCTTAGCTATCATTCATTTAACACATCTTAGGATGAGCTTAAATGTGTTTCAAAGTAATTAGCTTAGGCCATGTTCAAATATTTTGACTTATGCCACTTTTAAGTATTTTCCCTATTAACTTGGAATAGCTTCTTCCATTTGATTGATTGATGCTAGATTTAAGCTTTAATTATATTATTTAATCATTTGTGATGTTTCCAATGAGTGGGCTTAATGAAATTCGGAAGTGTTTACTTGCTTGCTTCAATAATAAACACATTATGGATCAAATGGAATTAGTTGAATCCAATTGAGTCAAATGATCTTCTTGACTCAATTATAATATATTTAGTTTTCAATTGTGTTATTCTAAGTATTTGGAATGATTTCATTCAATTGAATTTCATTTATTTTGGGTTTAAAACTCACTTTGACCTAATTTGGACTTATTGGGTTAAGATTGGTCTAATTGGATCAAATGAGTATATTACTCAAACTAATCTTATTAATTGGTTAATTTATGTACAATAATTAATTTTAGATAGTTAATCTAGGTTGATTTTAATTAATTTGGATTTGAATTCAATAAATTCCATTTAGGACAATTTGGATCAAATGATCTAATTAGCCTAATTAAGGCTTTATTGGTTTTATCTTTCTTTTAATTTATGATTAAAGATGTTTATTTTATTATTTAGAATCTTTATAATTTTGGTTTGGTCAAATTATAATGGTTGACCTTTGATTTACAAGGACCCACATAAGTCAACCCTATGTTCAATGGATGACTACCTTTGGCTTTTCATTTCATTTGATTCCATTCATATTGATGTCATGCATTTTATGCTTTTAATTTGATTTGGTTTTAGTTTGTTTTGATTTTATCTAAATTTCATTGGATTTGAGTGGTTTTGAGCTTAAGTAGGATGGTTGGGTTAGCCATCCAAACTTCCTTAACTTAAGCACAATTAGATTTAGGTTTTTATTTTGAATGTGTTTATGTTAATTATTTATTTAAATTTGGGTTGGGCTTGGACCCACCTAAACCTAATGGGTTAAGTCAAATCTTAGAAAGATGCATTAGGTCACTAGTTATACTATCATAAGTACCTAATTAGGCAATTCCTAATTCTTGGTTTTAGAAATAATGTTAACCTCATTCAAAATAAAGTTAATAAATGGACCCCCAATATTTGTAGTGGATCAACTAGAGTACAATGCACATATTGATATTGATCAAACTTAGTCAACAAAAAATTATATGTTTGGAAGAGTTTGAGTTTGGTTTTAGAATTTAGATTTAGTTTTGATTCAGATTTTATTTTTAGATTGATTGTGAAAGATAGGCAAAAATATGCCTAAATTTTTTTAATTAAAAAATGATTTATTCTTATAAACTCAAATTTATCAAGTTTCAAGAAAAGTAGGGATGCCATTAGGAAATTACTTAATGAGGAATCTAATCTTAATACAAACTCATTAGAGAGATTTTCCTAGAAAGGATGCCACTATAGATACTTATTCCCATCTCAACTATGTAATTTTTAATAAGAAAAGATACTATTGGGAGATTTTTTCTTATCTGGTTAACTATTAGGAAGGGGTCTTTAAGGACGTATTTCCAACCTAAATAGCTAAGATATGGAAGAGGGGATTTCAATTATTTAACTCTTAATCCTTAAGATTTTAGCTAATAGGTAGGGGTTATATGGACTTAATTCCTAACCTAGATAGTTTATAGAATGGGGTATTCAATGACTTATTTTCACTCCTTAATTTCTTTTATTCTGAGCTTGAGAAGGGGTCATAAAGACTTAAATCTTAATAAAGTAATGTTTAGCTAACAGGAAGGGGCCTTTAATGACTTAATTACAACTTGAATTAGCTTGAAAAGGAAAGGGGTTATAATGACTTAATCCTATCCCAAATTTTCTTACTATGATGTCTACTAAAGGACTTACTCCTATCTGATTAGCTATTAAGAAGGGGTCTTCAATGGCTTAATTCTTTCTTAAATAGCTATAATGAGGAAGAGGGTTCTTAGTGACTTATTCCTAAACTTCAAATTTGACTAGTAGGAAAGTAATCGTTAATGACTTTATCCTAACCTAGATAGCCTATTTGACAGGGAAAAGGGTCTTAGTGACTTATTCCTATCCTTGTCATTTTGAAGGATCCCTATTAAGAGACTTACTCTTCCCTGGTTAACTATTAAGATTGGAACTTTAATGGATTAATCCAAATTAAATAGTTGAAGGGGAGGAAAGAGGTTTCGATGATTTGATCCTATCTTATGAATAATAGGGATGTTGCCATGAAAAGTTTATTCCAAACCTAAGAAATTTTATAAGAAGGGTGCCATGGATGGGCTTACTCCCAACTTATATAAATGTACAAGTTATGCATTATAGAATTCAAAAAAAATTTGCAAAAAATTATAAGTCATTACATAGAAGTTAAGAAAATAGAATAATGTTTACATCTAGATAATTTACAAAAGATACAAAGATTTTATTGATGATTAGTACTAAAATTGAAGTATAATCTATACATAATATTTATTTAGGTAACATCCATTTATAGGCTGCATTGGAAGTTCACCATTACAAGTAATCAATTAATAAGAGCATCATTTATAAACTTTTTCCACCATGAATGACCCTTCCTAGGTTGGCTCAAAGTTGCTGCCTATCCTATGATGACTTTAAATTGGTTGTTTAAGAACCAAGACCATGTCTCCTACTTAGAAAGTTCTAAGATGGACCAATTTATTATGTGCTTGAACCATACCAGATTGGTATAGTTCAAGTTCTTGTTAAGCTTTCAGATGCTTTCCTTCAAGGCTATCAAGTTCTTGTAATCAGAGTTTGTGATTCTGATCTGTTATAATGTTGCTATTAACTATTATCCTCAGAGAAGGCAGTTATACTTCTAATGGAAGTATAACTTTAGTTCCATAAACTAAAGCATATGGTGTAGATTGACTTGGTGTCCTATAAGTGGTACGATAGGCTCATAAGGCTTCAACCAACTTTTCATGCCATTTACACTTATTTTCACCAAGTGTCTTTTTCAAAATTCATCATCCTCAAGCCCAAAAGCAGATGCAGAACTTGAGGATAATTCATATAAAGATTTAATGGAATTACCTTCTGATTGGTACTCACCTTGTGTTTATAATCTTGCAAAGAAAGGTTTGATTCCTTAAACATGGTCCAGGCATAGGTCAGAGTATTTCGAGAAGTTGTGAGACAACAAGGGCAGAGATGCACAATAAAGACCAGGACTAGGATTCGACATAGTGAGTCTAGTCGATGATGATGGTTACTGCATAGCTGTCACCAATCATCTGGAGTCTGATAGGATCTTCTCGAACCACACCAACTCTTATGAGGAAGTGTGTTTAGAAACTTTAGATGGTCCTAATGATCTTCAAATCAAAGATGCACCTCAGAATTTGAAGAAGAAATCAATTCAACCATTGCTTAAAGAAATCAACCTTAGGAAAGAAGAAGATTCATGACCCACATCCATCAGTTCTTTGTTGAATGCTAAAGAAACTAATGACTTAGTTAGGCTATTGACTGAGTTTAAGGACTACTTTGCATGGAGCGATGAAGAGATGGCCAGATTATCTCCTGATGTAGCAGTCCACAAACTAGTAATAGACCCTAATGCTGGCCCAATCAAGCAAGCTCCTATACGCATGCAATTAGAAATTGAACAATAGGTAATTTTTGAAGTCAAGAAAATGATCAATGCTGGCTTTATCAGAGAAGAAAAATACCCTACCTCGTTAGCCAGTGTCATCCCAGTTAAGAAGAAGAATGGCCAAATTTACATATGCATCAATTTCAGAGACTTAAATATGGCATGTCCTAAATATGAATCTCCACTTCTTATACTAGAGTTAATGATAGATATTGTCGCATCTCATGCAATATTCTCCTTCATGTATAGGTCATATGGCTATAACCAAATGAAGATGGGCCCTGAGGATGAGAGGAATACTGCTTTTTGGCCCCGGATTTGAATCTATTATTATAAGGTCATGCCCTTCAGTCTTAAAAATGCTGGTGCTACTTACTAATGGGCCATGACTCAAATTTTTGACGAACTCATTCATCATCAAGTAGAATGCTACATCGATGATCTAGTTATCAAAAGTAAAGAAAAGGGAGACCATCTCTTTAACTTGCGAGTAGTTTTCAAATGATTAAGATAATTCAATCTCAAAATGAACCACCTGAAGTGCGCATTGGGAGTAGCTTTAGGAAAGTTCCTTGGGTTTGTTGTCCGACACCGGGGAATAGAGATAGACCCAGAAAAGATCAAAGCTATCTTAGAAATGCCACCCCCTAAAAGTTTAACCCAACTCAAATCATTCCAAGGGCAGTTGGCATATCTAAGGCGCTTTATCTCTAATCTATTAGGGAGATGCAAGCCATTTTCAATGCTTGTCAAAAAGGATGCTAAGTTCAAGTGAGATGATAAGTGCCAACATGCTTTTGAAGATATTAAATAATATTTGGTGAAGCCACTAGTTCTAGCAGCCCTTATCCTGTGCAAGCCACTTATCCTTTACACTGCTGCATTGGATGACTCCCTTGGTGCTTTATTGGCCCAAACCAATGACAAAAGGATGGAGAACACTCTCTACTACCTCAGCCATCATCTAATCCTTGTTGAAGCAAACTACCCACCTATTGAGAAACATTGCATCTTCGCATCCTAAAAGCTATGACACTACATGCTTTCTCATAAAGTAAAGTTGATTTCAAGAACCAATCCACTGTAATATCTCATGACATGGTCGACGCTATTCAAATCTTTATCACATTGGTCCATGATTCTCTTGTAGTTTGGTATTATATTCATACCCCTCTGTGCTATGAAAGGACAGGGAACTAGTAAATTTCTTGGCAACATACCCACTTCCAGCTAATTCCCCGCTTAGTGATGACCTCCTCAATGAACAAATCATGAACTTAGGGGACACTAGCATTCACCATTGGGAGATGTGTTTTGATGGTGCAGCTTCCTTTCACAAAGGAGAAGAACCATGATCTACTCTTCCAGGAAAGGTAGGGGTAGGAATCATCCTTTTAACTCCAGACCGTGATGTGATGAGATTCTCATACTATCTCTCCAATGCATGCATCGATAATGAAGCTAAGTACGAGGCTCTGATTGTGAGTTTGAAGTTAGCTATTACACTGTGTGTCAAAAGCATCAACATCTATGGGGATTTTCGGCTGATCATCAACCAGATTATTGGGCCCTATATGATTTTAAAACCTAAGCTTCATCACTACCATGAGTACACCATGAAGCTGTTGACCTAAATCCCTGAGGTCACCATCTACAAGGTTCCTTGAAGAGAGAACACAGTAGCAGATGCATTAGCCAAGCTTGCCAAAGAGTTGGCATGTCTGGAAGATGAGTCCATTCCAATAAGGGTCCAAAATAGACAAGTCTTATCCCTTATTGATGCTAAACTTAATGAGAGATTCTTTCTTGATGGGGAGGTTGTCATTGCCGAAAAAGATAAGGAGATGGTTTGGAGGCCACCATTCATAGATTACTTGAACACAGGAAAACTACCTTAAGAGAAATCACAAGCCCATCAGATGAAGCAGAGAGCTCTCTCTTATGCTCTCGTGGATGGCACTTTGTACCAACGGTCTTTTGATCAAATGTGGTTATGCTATTTAGATAAATATGAAGCCCATGAGATCGTAACCTAGGTACATTCAGGTCTATGTGGAGTGCATCAATCCGGTCTGAAGATAAAAGTGAAGATCAAGAGATTAGGGTACTACTATCCTTCAGTGATTACAGACTGCAAGGATGTATCTAGGAGATGCCATCAGTGTCAGGTCCATGGTCCAGTCCTACATTAACCACCCAACATTTTACACCCAACATTGGCCTCATGGCCATTTGGGTGTTGGGGTACTAACATAGTGGGTTTGATTGATCCTCTTTCTTCTAAGGGTCATCGATTCATCCTAGTTACCACTAACTACTTTTCCAAGTGGGCAGAGGCAATCCTACTTAGAGAGGTCACAGCTTAGCATGTACTCCAATTTTTCAGGAACCATATCATATATAGGTTTGGGGTGCCTCGATGAATTATATCTGATAATGGTACTGCATTCAAAATTACCAAGATCAATCGCTTTGCCTGGATACACAACATAGATTGGAGATACTCCACCATCTACTACCTAAGGGAAAATAGTCTAGCAAAAGAGTTCAATAAAACTAACATCCAGATACTAAAGAAGACACTCGATGGCCACAAATGATAGTGGCATGAGCAGCTAGTTGAAGCCTTGTGGGCATACCAAACCACATACAGAACTCTAACCCAATCTACCTCATTATCCTTAGTGTATGGGTCCGAAGCCGTTCTACTACTAAAATTTTAGCTCCCATCACTAAAGATATTAATGGGAATGCCAGGTTGTAGTTAGAAGAGCTCGAAGGTCTAGAGGAGAGACGCTTACGGGCATGCCAAAACCTCAAGTTATACAAGGCCAAAATGATTCAAGCTCATAACAAGTTGGTTTGCCCTAGAGATTTTGAAGTAGGAGAGCTTGTTTTAGTTTTAAGGAGACCGATTATTGCCCGTCAAAAGATGGGAGGCAAGTCTGAACCCACTTGGGAAGGCCCTTCTGTCATAGAGAAGGCCTACCAAGGAGGATCTTATTAGATAATTAATTTTAAAGGGGAACAATGCTTCCAATCAATGGGCTCTATTTGAAGAAATACTATCCATAAAATCATGTTTGAAAATAATTATCTTCAAACATTCCATTTTGATTCATCAAGATATTCTCTTCTTTTGAAGTATTGTTTGCTTGTTTGCAAATCCACCATGATGTGTTTAGAGTAGGTATAAGAGAACCCAAGAGACATTCTATCCTTCTTTCAGAACACGAACACAAATTAAACACGATTCCCCAGCGATACTATAGTAGGTGTAAGAGAACCCAAGAGGCATCCTATTTTGACTAACACAGCTAAGTTGGGTGTAAGAGAACCCAAGCGGCATCCTTTGGTGGGATCACAACTTCCATTCATGGCACCATTTCATCAACTCTTAAGCATGTCTTAGGATAGGTGTAAGAGAACCCAAGCGGCATCCTGTCCTCCTTTAACACAAACATAAACACAAACACAAACACATATCTTTTATCTCGAGCTATTTTGATGTGGGAGCAAGCCCCCGTGGCACTCACTCATTAGCTGATCTAGGTTAGGTTGACATGCTACCTTGCTAGTGTGTCACCCTAGTGGTCACTTGTCTGGCGGTTGTGAGTCCCCGTGCTTTCTTCCTAACTTAACCATTGTAAATTGACGAGTTCCTTGTTAGTGTGGTAGGCCTCACTGCATAACTAGTAAGCTACCTCATGTTGACTTTATTTAAGAGGATGTAAGCTTATATGCTTTCTTCTTAAACTAGCCATCATGCACTGATTATGTCGAGTATATTAGAGGCTTAGGATAAGTCCCCCAGTGGCTCGTTTTCTCTTGACCACTTTTGAGTTGATATAAGTCCCCTAGTGGCATTCACTTAGTAATCACCCTAGGCTAGATAACACCTGTCGAGCCTAAGATAGACTATCCCGGCAATCAGTTCCACTGTAGGAGGATGTGAGTCCCCGATGTTTTCTTCCTAGGCTAATTATTGCAAATCAACGGGCACCTTAGGTTGGTTGATGTTCGCTATGCTGACAATAACTAACTCAGTGGATACACCACTCTTGACAGATATGGGTCTTTATGCTTTCTTCTTGAGTCGGCCACCAAATACCTATAGACATTATCTTCTTCAGGGTTTTGGATAAAGACCTTAGTGGCCCCTCCTCTGTAGGCACTCTACTGGGATTAGTCCTTAGCAACCCTATTAGGACACTACCAGAGTTACTTTTGGATTGGACAGTCCCGCTTTCCTAATAGCCATCTTTATGGTTGGAGAATTTGTTCAGTGGATGCACAAATTCTCCCTTGGACTAGTAAATATGAGATAGGTCTAGGATGATATAAGCTCATTCTCAGTGTGATCCCTCACAAACCAACAAGGTCCATGATAAACAAATACAAACAAATTTATTCGCTTGGGAATTAGGAATTCAAGCCCCCAGTGGCCCCTTTCCCAAGCAGGAATTTTATCTTTAGGGCAGTTTCACAAAACTCCTTATAGGAATTTCCTAACTACACTTGAGTTGAGATAAGTCCCCGGGTTGGCACTCTCCCAGTAGTTTCCCCTAGGTTTGGTTCAATCTGCTTTTCCACAAATAGGTTGCCCCAATGATCATTTCACTCTAGAAGATGTAAGTCTACTATGCATTCTTTCTAGCATGACTGTCATAAAATGATGTAGTTCTAGGTTGGTTGACATGTTACCTTGCTAATGCATCACCCCAGTGGTCTCTTGTTCAGGAAGATGTGAGTCCATAATTTCTTCTCAAAATTGGCCACTGTAAACTGAAAGGCACCCCTTTGGTTGGATAGTTTTCCCCTCGACCGGAAAGTTACTCCCTTTGGATTGGTAAATCTGAAGTAGGCCAAGCCATGACCCCACTGATTCAACCCATATCGAGGATCAATTAAATATAATTAAAAAAATAAAATTAATTTTTGACTATCTTTGAGCTAATTTAAGTATTCTAGTAGCATTCACTTAGTAGTTAGCCTAAGGTTAGGTTTGATTTATTGTGTCACCAACAGAGCACCGTAATGATTGATCCCTACTTTGGAAGATGTAAGTCTGCTACATTTTCTTCCTAGTACAGTCATTATACATTGAAAGGCACCTCTTTGGTTGGATAGTCTTACTATGTGGCTGGTAGACTACCCCTTTAGATTGGTAAATCTGATGTAGGCCAATGCCAACATGACCCTTACTCAGTGTAGTCCATCACAAACCAACAGGGTCCACCCCAAAATTCAAAATTTAAAATTTGAATTAAAACCAACCAACCTTCCTAGTGGAGTCAAATTAAACAATCAAATCGATTAGTTTCTCCTTAATGAGATGCAAATATTTTTTATTTCCCTTAGTGGAGTGAATTCAATCCAACCCGAACTTAATCTGCTAGTGGAAGGTTCACACTTTTATCCTCAGTGGATTCCAAATTCTAATCCCTCAGCAGATTTCACAACCTCTTGTCCCCAGTGGATAAATTGAGCCTTTTTCCCTAGTGGAAGGCTCACATACTCAATCTCTAGTGAATTCCTCCTTCGCTCTCTTATGTTTTTGATATAAGTAGAGTCACATTGCACTAAGATCTTGATTCCTTCTGTACCTTGGGCTTAGGAGTAGATCATTTCTGTTAGTGCTTATGATCATTCAAACATTATTGATTGCCTCGATCAACACCAATACGTGCGGTATGCCTTGTTAGTCATAGTACACCTATTGGGTGCCCTTTGTTGACCTCACTTTTGGTGTGAGCTCTCAACTTCCCCACCTTAGACATAGGACTCCTCTAGACACTAAGAGTTCTGTTGTACTTCGTTCAGTTACGTATTGCTAAACTTAACCTAACCTTAGAGACTTAGAAGAATTAGCCATAAGAATAAGTTATGCCTTAGGGGTTTAGGAAGGCTTACCTACCGTATAGGTTGAACCCAATCCTTGCTTTCTTCCTTCAAACCAATCCAAATCAAATCTCAAATCAACTCCAACTCAATTGATTTTCTCCAATCTCAAATTAATTCCAACTCAATTGATTTTCTTAAATCCCAAATCAATTCCAACTCAATTAGTTTTCTCAAATTTCAAATCAATCTCAACTTAATTGATATTCTCAAATCCAAATTCAAATCCAAGTTCAAATCCAAATTTCAAAATCTAAATAATGAATCAATTCTAAATCAAATGATTGAAACCCATGATCATTTCCAAATCCAAAACCTTCCTAAGCCTTATGAATCACATCCATAAGCTTAGCCAAACCCTTCAAATCAACCCAAAGCCAAGTGATTTCTTTATAAATCACTAATTCCATCATTTGGAGTCACAACTATAAATGAAATTCGCATCAAAATCATCCAAATAAAATGAATATAAATTAAACCAAATCAAAACCCCCTTTCAAACTTTTTTGACCTACCTTAGCCAAATTCATAATCAAATCACTCCAAACTCAAATGATTTTCTTATAACCCATTTATATCTTCATTTATATTCACAAATATACATGAAGTATAACCAAAACTAACCCAAAATTTTACCAAAATCCAACTCATATCCTTTAAGCCAATTTCTTGGATTTGGCCAAATCATTCTCAAATCAATCCAAACCCTTAGATTTTCTCTTCAAACATTCACTCCTTCAATCACATGCCCAAATATTAACATAAACAATATTCACCAAACCAAAATCAAACTAACCCAAGTCATACCCATGTTCATCCTTTTTACTTGAAATTGTCAAATGAACCAAAATCCATTTAACTCCAAATCACTTGCAATTGGATTTATATTTCCATCATAATCCATATGTGAATTCAGCCAAACTTGAATCAAGTATTGATCAAGCCAATTGACCCATTTAGGCTCACTTGACCCAAAGTGACCTAAAGGATCTTTTTGAGCTAAATTCTAATCCAACCCAAATTGGATTGAACTCAGCCCATCTAAGCCTTACATTATGATCAACAATCATCCTAGAATGATCAATCACTCAAATTAGGTCAAACCAAGTCAAACCTAGCCTTTGACCAAGTTAACATTTATCCCAAATTAAACCCAAACTAGCCAAAATATATCATATGCCAAATTGATTGAAACCATTGACCCAAACCCATTCATAATTAATGATTGAACATGACCAAGCCATCAATTGAGCCAAACCAGGCCTAATTGGCCACTTAACCTAAGTTGATCCAAATTGACCTAAAAGCCAAAATGGATCAAATCTTGATCTAAACCAAATTGATTTTAACCAATGGGTCAAATTCATTCCAAATTGATTATTGAACTTGATCAAAGCTTCAATTAACCAATTAGATCCAACTTAACCCAATTGACCATGAGCCCAACTTGACCTAAAAGGTCAAATCAACTTAAAATCAAACCAAATCAAAATTGATTGAAACCAAAGCTTGCAATACATTCCAAATAATCAACCAAGCCTAAACCAACCCATGAACTAACCCAATTGGGTCAAACAGATCAAATTCATCAACTTAACCCATTTGACCCAAATGAACCTAAATGAACCAAAACCAAAACTAAACCAAATTGAACCAAACTATTGATACCTATAGGCTCCAAATAATCATTTGAACTTGACCTAACCCATGGTTTGACCCAATTTGACTAATTGGTCAACCTAACCCAATTTGACCCAACTTGACCTAAATGGGTTAAATCGAGCCAAATCAAATAAAATGAACTCAAAATCAGTTGAAATTTGGCAAACCCATTTTTGAATCATTTCAAATCTACCCAAATCAAATTAATAGACAAATGACCACTTTTCCCTTAGGTCAAAGGGTATCCTTCGCATCCTTCTATTGGTCCACATGGGCACCAAGGAAGGTGGTGAACATGACCCAATGAGCTTGGGTTGGCCATGACCTATGGCAAGGCTAAACTGACCTCCTTAATAGAATTTGAACACTTAGATTACCAATTCCACTCACCTAGTACATGGGCAGCCACTCTCCCTCACTCCTCTGCCTAAAATGACCCATGTTGGAAGTTTTACAGCTCAAACCGTGCTTCTAATCCAAGCCATTGAACCAAAATGGAAAATTAGCTTATCACCGTCTGATCCAAGGAGGGGGAGATATACCCCCCCCCCTCATTCTCACTCAAACAAAAGCAATCCATTCCTCAGAGCTAGAGAGGTTGAATCGAAGCCTCCTCAAGCTTTTCCAAGCCATTCCCAAGCTCCCTCATTTCCCTTTTTTGATTTCACTTAATGCTAAAATAAGGGAGGTAAACTCAAAATCCAATTCACTCAATCCTCAACCAAATTGTAATTAAACTTACAAACACCATCCTTGGACCTCGTCGAGCTCAATCGAATCATTTCCCAAGTCTTCAAGCTATGGGAAGTACCACTTCAATCAAGGCTGATCACCATTGAAGGGGAGCTCAGTCAACTGAGCAAAACACTTCAAATCAAGATTGTATTTCTTCAATAGGGCTTTGACTCTACTAGACGAAGCTACCTCCTCCATTGGAAGCACCGGTGATAGCCTCCAGTGAGATAATTGCTTGAAATAGTAGCCATAGGAAATTTCAGTTGTTCCTTTTCAAAGGAAATTGTCATCCCATGCAATCTTGACCGTTGGATGTGCATTCCCCTCTTCAAGGTTTGGGATAATTTTGATGCCAATCCGAGCTCAGGTAAGCTCAAATTGAATGAGGGAAGATGAACGATGTTCATCTCTCATCGCTCACGAAGGAGAAGGATCATACGCAATATGTTCTGCATGATTTGAATGGATGGCTATGATCAGATCACGCTAGATCCACTATAATTTCTTCCTAAATGATGGGATTAATCTCGGCCATCCAAGCTTAGATCAAACGGCTTGCAAAGAAAGCATGTCTGTCGTTAGCTGCTCAGCTGACAGATGTGACCACTTAAATAACCTATTCCATCTCACCACATGAAAAGCGCACTGCGTCAGCTGCCACGTGGCCCGATGGGACTAGGGGGTTTAATTAGGCCTAATTAATTCAATTTTAATCGTGAAACTTCCAAAATTTATAACTAATTACAAAAAAATCCAAGAAATATAAATAAACTCTCATTTTAAAGATAATTCAGAGGAGAATAATAGAAAATTAAAATAATTTAATTTTGAACAGTGATTTTAATTCAATTTGGATTTTATTAGAAATGTGATTAAGCTAACTGCTCTTAATTACTTCAACAATTAATTTCAAACTTCTTGAGATTGATTAGTGGGATGACCATTGCCTCCCATGATTTTCTTGGAATTTATTCCTTAATTAATTAGGGGATATGCTTATTTCTTAATTACTCTCTTAATTAATTAAATGACTAATTAGCAGGTTAAATAATGATGAATCCATTAATTAAGTTAGCTAATCATTATGAAATAGTGAATAGAAATAGGGAATGAGATTAGGACTTCTTTTCCAATCTTTTTCCATAAGTTTATTTCATTTGAATAACACTTATTCAATTTGTAATTAATTAATGGTTTAATCACTTCATTAAATAATTCAATTAATCAAACTCAAAACTAAATCATTCTAGAATTTAATCATTTAATTCTTGGATAGATTCTTAGGTGTTTAATAACCTAAGAGAATTCCAAAAGAAATTATAATCAAACTACATGTATAGGAGGGTTATAAAAGTACTTAATCAAACCCTTTAGCTTAATTAACTAATAATTGTGAGCTAGTTGCATTAGACCCCTTTATTTCTTAGGTGCATTGCTGATTTAATTTCCATGTGGTTGCATATCATATGGTTGCTCATAATTACTTAGATAATTATGTTAAAGTGATATAGGTAAGGGATAATTAATGGATTAACTCATACCTTAACCTAATCAAAACATAAAATCAACCTAATTATTCTAAATTAAACTAAACCAATTCACACATTGGGGAATGGGTTAGGACTAGCAAACCTTTCTCATATTTCCTAAGTCAAATCAAATTCAAAAATATAAAAAAAATCTCCTTAAAGAATTTTGATTCATTTTAAATGATCTTATTTTATATGATTATCTTTAGGAATTAATTAGGGTGAATGAAGTCATGTACTTACATTCTTTTATCTCTTTCCAAGCATGCTAAATTTTGTTTGCCATATGAAATCATGCATTCATTTCTTTGAAAAATTAATTAAATAAAATGTTTCCTTTTATGTGAAATTGTATGTATTGTTTAAAATTAAGAATATGAGTGGCTGTTACCACTATTAAACTAAAAATTATTTTGAAGTTCTCTTTCCTTCTCTGAACATTGATTCACACAGGATTTGCAAGTGCATAGATCATTTGAAAAGAACACAACACTTGCCTAAATCTATTCCTATGCATCTTTATGTTAAGACTTAGGAGGGACCTTCATATTACACATGTAAATTATACAACCAAATCAAACATAATCTTTTGCATGATTCTTTATCCATTTGATTCTTTTTGTACATCTACATGTGTCTAAGAAATGTTGTATATCAGTCTGGACATCCTGGGGATGCAAGGCTTTAAGTAGCCCTAAGTAGGTCTTGTATCTTACACCCCTGGTGTAGAAAATAATGGTGTCATACTCACTTATAACTTTTATACATGTGGATGTACATTTAGCTAATGGATGAAAATTCCTCTTTTCTACATAATAAAGACATGCATTAATGATCCAATTAACAAATGGAATATCCAAAGTTTCAAATCACACCTCTTTGCATTCATTATCAAAGCATGCTAAGATTTCCATTGCATGTATAGGTATGCTTAAGATTATTCATATGCATGGTATACATGGTGAAAAAAAATGAATGGGTGTATGTTATGTGATAGTAATCCACCCTAACTAATCCTAAGATGCCTTTCTTATTGAATAGGGATATTTAGAGCAAATCTAAACTTAGGGATAATTAAAACACATAATAAACCATTCACTAAAGGAAATTTATTATTAAAATTTACCTTAGAAATCACTTAAGGTAGGGATAAAAGAGAGCACTCTTCTCTTTTCTTCTCTTCATAACACTTAGTTGCTAATTGTAAGTTCATTCAAACCAAATCAAATCACTAACTAAAATTGACAATTTTACTAGATCACTTAAATTGAAACCACCATCTAAATTGAATCTTTCACACTTAGAAAACTATAACCTTAAAGCCTAGCTAGGAGAAGTCACACAAGCCTTAAATGGCACACACACTAAGTCACCACGTCTAGCTTTATGTTAGGGTCGTGCATGGTTTGATGTATGATTTGTTTTTGCAGTGTAATGTTTTAGACTGGATGTTAAGGTGTATGTCCGTAGACTGGATGAAAGGGCGATCTCAGTCTAATAATATTTTCTGAAGGAGGTTGTGCTTAAGGGGCATTGTAATAAAAATATAAATGCTTTTTTACTGTGTAGGTTGCTTATACCCCTAAGCATAACTCAAACTAGGATAGGTGGGCTTGGTTACCCATGTGTGGGGTACTAAGTCCAAATTATTCTTATAACTACTTGGGTTGTATGGTGAGTTTAGCTAACATTTGTTTTACAGGTGTAGCTAGATTTACTTTTCTTCCTTTTAATGTAATTTTTGCATTAGGTGTTATGGGGACTAAGGTGAACATTGGTTATAAGACCATGTCTTATATACCATGTAATGCCTTGGAGCAAACTACATCCCAAGATAAACCAAAAGAAAGAAAGAAATGGAGTAAACCAAGATGAAGGAATGAAGACCAAAGAGTGAAGAAATGGAGGATGAAGAATAAAGACCCTCATAACACTTGTAATTTCATAATTGTAATTTATTCTTTCATTAATCTGGGTTGTATAAGGGTAGAGCTCAGCTACCCATTTTTCTTTTCGGGTTATGCGGTGGAACCCGACCACATCAACCTCTTATTCTTTTATGCTAATTTTATAAATGGATTGATGTTATGTTTATAATTACATAATTAGGATGACATGATTTTCTGAGTTTCTCAATTATTTGATGATTGTTGAATGGCCTGGATGTGATTAGGCTCTTAGGGGAAAAATAAAATTTCTATCAAATTAATTAACTCAAAATTAAAATAAATAATTCATAACCTCACCTAAAGCCTAGGATATAAATCAAGATAATAAAAGATTTAGTAACCCCTTAGCTGGATTTTGTATGTCTCACACCATCCATGAATCATTTTGTCTCACTCTTGCTAATGGAGGGCTTCCACCTTTGCCAGAGAAAATGGCTTGACCTTTGGGAGCCATGGAGGAAACACACCTCCTTCTTTCTGATTTTGGCCCATAACCAATTTTTTAATACATTAGGCATATGAAATCCCATAGCCTGTGTCAAATAAAAATGTCCAAAAATCAAAATAAAACTTGACAAAATTTGCATTAGATTAAGTCATGAATTCATGCCCCTCATGATCTAGTCTCTTAGAGAGTGAGTTTAAGGACTTAGTCTCTTTCTTAAATAAACAACTACCTAACCATCTTGCAAAGCTTAAGACTTGCCTACATGTATTTAAAATTTTAAGAGGAGTTAGTTGGTGGCAACCCCAGGCAGTTGTAAGTCCAATAATCAGGTGATTTACTCTTTCTTATGGAGGTAAATCATATACCCATTTTGCCTTAGATTTAGGTCATGCTTGGCCCTCGCCAAAGCTCCCTAGATTTAGGATCCGAGGTTGCTATTTCTCTTTGTGGGCTATAAGCATAAATCCTCACCTCTTAGGCATTTCTATAATCTTGAATTATAGAATTGTAAGCCCTAGATTTGTAATAAAAATTTAACTCAAATTTATAATTCTTCTCAATTTCAAAAATATTAAGCCCAACTATAGGATAGTTTGGGATGCTTACCAGGTTTTCTAGTATCATGAGCATCCTCTACTCATCTCTTTTTGACTTCGATAATAACTCTCCCCTTTTGATCAATCCCACATATTTTTTCTAAAAATAACCAATTGATTGATAGTCCTATCTTTGAAATATTTAGAGATAATGATCATTTACATTAATTGAGAGTGTTCCTAAGAAATCTCATTCCTTAGGATGTAATTAACTATGGGGGCTTGCCTCCATAGAGAACTTAACAAACTCAGCTTAAAATAAACCCTACTTTACTTTTCCATGTAAAGTAGGGGAAAGATCTCTGGTACATTTGAAGACCCATCATGCCCTAGGAGTCCCTATTATGTGATTAGGTCCATTATTGGGT
Organism: Cymbidium sinense; assembly: GCA_021442155.1. Lineage (NCBI taxonomy): Eukaryota > Viridiplantae > Streptophyta > Magnoliopsida > Asparagales > Orchidaceae > Cymbidium > Cymbidium sinense. The sequence goes on from CM038233.1 coordinate 38,920,207, forward strand.
AGTGACTTCTATCTCTCGAGATAGTATACTATTCCTTAATGTTATACCTGGTCACCCTAATCTATAGATTTGCGTGGTGTCCCCTCACACAAAACACACACATCAACAATTCCCCCCACCTTCTCAAAAATAAACACCACACTAGCATTCTTGAAATTGGTATACTCCTCAGTCCATTTAACTCTTTGCTTTATGATATGTTTGCTAGAGAAAAAAAAACATTTTCCATTATTAATATCCATGCTTGAGAGTTCTTCAAAGTCTCTAAGAATACTTATGACCTATTTATGGGTTTTTTACTGCCATTACAAAAGAAGAGAATGCCATCAACAAAGCTAAATGAAAATAATGAATTTTGCCTTGGTAGTTTAGCAAATATCTTGATTCTCCATGTAGACTTCATTAAGCATTTTGGATAAATAATCAATAAGATGAATAATGTAGGTGATAGTGGATCTCCTTTCTTGTCCTCCTTGGAAAGTGTCATTGATAGGAATGGTGTGATGATTGTCTTTAGCTAGTCATTTTATGATATTACAAATTTTTGATAAAACCAAATGCATTTAAGATATTAATAATAAATCCCTAGTTGATAGTGTCAAATGCCTTTCGAATAATAAGTTTTATGATAAAATTTTTACCTCTACATTTTTTATCAAGGACATTCATGAGTTATTATGCTAGCAATATATTATTAAAAATTTGTTATCGTTTCTTAAAAGTAGCTTGATTATTTGATATAATTGTAGGGTTTAAATGCTGAAGCCTTATGGCAATGATTTTGGAGATGAGTTTGGTCATTATAGATGTTAAGCTGATGGGCTTGAAACTATCCCAAGTGAGTGCATCATTTACTTTTGGAATAAAGAGAATTGATGATGCTGAGAAGTAATCATGAATTTTACAACCTCTAAAAATATTTGAATAACATCAATCAATTTGTTGGATTGAAATTTATCCATAGATGGAAGAAAAACCTTTTGAGATACTAAAAAAAGAGTTAAGCAAGAAGACAAAAGGGTAGAAAAGTGCAAGGGAAAATAATTTTTATTCCTCAAAATTTGAGTACAAAGTATAAGGATCTAGGATGGGAGCCAAAAGGTTCTTTCATAAGAAAAGAGTCCCGTGTTTATAATACTAAGGGGTGATCATACATAAAAAGAACATAAAATCTATATTTTGTACAAGTGAATTCCTGCTAAACCTAATGGCAGTATGCATGTGAGCAAGTACCAATCTATCAGTTAATGGGGGTGAGTAGCCCATCACCAAATGAGTATGCGAGTTGGGATGGGGCTAAGAAGAGTAGTCGACTCATTCCATTGAGTAGTCACCTATTACTGGCAAGTTGATTTATGCCTTGTCCTTTGAGATATTTATTTCTAAGTATTTTTCTTATGGGATTAAGTTGTCATCCTTTATTGAATATACATTTCAACAAGTATACTTATTCTTGGTTGAGTACTGTTGACCTTATTTTTAGAATGAGCTCTCAACCTCTCCATCTTAGGCTTAGGACTTCTCTTAGACTTTAAGAGTTCCTTAGTCTTAAGACACATCTAGTGATTAGGTGGACACTCAACCTAGCCCTAGAATACTAGGGTTAGCCATAGGATAGGTCATGCCTTAGGGGTGCTAAGAAAATTTCCTATCCTTAGCTTAGATCATTCCTCACTTTCCTTCTTTCAAGTCAAACTCCAAATCAATTCTATTTGATTTTATCCAAACTCAAATCAACTCCATGATTAAAATCCATGATTAAAATCCATGATTGAACTCCATGATTGAAACCCATGATCAAAATCCATCAAAATTTCTAAGTCCAAATTTTGCCTAAGTCCTTAACCTTCCCTTAAGGACTTAACCAAAATTATGATCTAAACCAAATCAAATATTTTCGGTATTCTCATAGTTCATTTATATTCTCATTTATATTCACATATATAAATGAAATATAAATTCAAATCAATCAAACTAAACTCAAAATTCCAGGTCAATTCATGAAATTTTCTTAAGTCCCTTAATTTTCAATTAATGGACTTAGCCTAAACCTTGATCAAATCAATTCAAACTCATGAGATTTTCTCAAAAATCATTTATATTATCATTTATATTCACATATATAAATGAAATATAAATATAAATCAATCAAATCAAATCCTCAAATTAAATTTCCAATTTAAAAATTTTCTAAGTCCCTTAATTTTCCATTAAAGGACTTATCCAAATCCTTAATTAAATTAATTCAAAGTCATGGGATTTTCTCAAAACTCATTTATATTCTCATTTATATTCACATATATAAATGAAATATAAATATAAATCAATCAAATCAAATCATCAAATTAAATTCCAAATCTAAAATCTTTCTTAAGTCATTAATTCTCCATTAATGGACTTAGCCTAAATCTTGATCAAACCATCTCAAAGTCATGGGATTTTCTCATAATTCTTTTATATTCTCATTTATGTTCACATATATAAATGAAATATAAATATAAATAAATTAGACCAAATTTAAAATTTAAACTCTAAACTCCAAAATTTTCCTAAGTCGCTTAAATCCTTCTTAAAGGACTTAGTACAATTCATGATTAAACCACTTCAAATCCATGAAATTTTGTCATGATCAATTTATATTCTCATTTATATTTACATATATAAATGAAATATAAATTCAAACAATCAAAACCAATTCCAAAAATCAAACTCAAATCAACTCAAAATCCAATCTAGGCCTTTCAAGTCAAAATCTTGAAGTTAGCCAAATCAATTTCAAATCAAGCCAAACTCTTGATTTTCTCTCATGATTTAATCAAACCTACAATCATGAGCCCATATATAAATATAAGCCTCAATCAAATAATCAAAACCTAAGTCAAAAAGTCAAAGCCAAAACCCTTTCATATTCTTCCTTTGAATATGAAATTGTCAAATGGATCAAAACCCATTTGACTTCTAATCACACGTAAATGGATTTATATTTCAATCAAAGCTCAAATCAAGATTCGACCAAGCCATTTGACTCACTTAGGCTCACTTGACCCAAAGCGACCTAAAGTACCCTTATGAGCCAAATTATAATCCTAACCAAATTAGATTGAACCAAACTCATATATGCCTCTCATCATGATCAACAATCATCATGGGATGATCAATTAATCAAATTAGGTCAAACCAAGTCAAACCTAAGGGTTGACCAAGCCAACACTAAGCACAAAATGAAACCTAACATAGCCGAATTCTACCATAGGCCAAATTGATTGAAACCATTGATCTAGATTCACTCATGACCTATGTTTGAACTTAAACAAGCCAACATTTGAGTCTAACCGAGCCCAATTGGCCACTTGACCCAAGTTGACCCATTTTTCCCTAAAGGGTCAAAATGTGTCAAAACTTCATCTAAGCCAAATTGATTAAATCCAATGGGTCAAGTCCATTCCAAATCACTTGTGGAACTTAACCAAAGCCTCAATTGGCCAACTAGACCTAACCTAGCCCAATTGACCTTAGACCCAACATGACCTAAAGGGGTCATGTTGAGCCAAATTTGAACTTAACCAAAATTGATTGAAAACAAAGATACTAATCCACTCCATATGACTAACCTAACCTTGACCTACCCTTGACCTACCTCAAATAGGTCAAATGGGTTAAATAGGTCAACTTGACCCATTTGACCTAAATGAAATCATATGAGCCAAATTCAAAACTATACCAAATTGAATCAAACCAAAGCCACCAAAATATTTCAAATGGTCATATGAACTTGCCCAACCCTTTCTTTGACCCAATTTGACCAAATGGTCAACTTGACCCAAGTTGACCCATTTTGACCTAAATTGGTCAACATGAGCCAAACCCCATCAACTGAATTCTGAATCTCATGAAACTTGGACAAACCTAGTTTCTCCACATACCCAACATATCCAAAGTGGAAAATCAACAAAATGACCATCCTACTAGGCCATAGAACAAATTTTGGACTAATCTATGGGTAATTTGGTCATGCCCTCTTCATATCCACTTGAGGCTTTCCTAATAGCTCAAGGGGACCTAATGAGGAGTGGTGCACCCAATTCAATGGGTTTGGGTCAGCCTAATTTATCCCTAGACCAAACCCGACCCCATGGGTCAAAATGCCAAATTCAAAATCCCTCTCCCACTCAAATTCAAGCACATGGGAGGTTGGCAATCCACTCCTTGGCTCAAACCGACCATGTGCACACTCAAAATAGCCAAAACAAACTCCCCATTAGGATCAAAATGGCAAGAGGATGGACGATCGTCCGATCCTTCAAGGGGGAGGTATACTCCCCCTAATTCATTTCAATTCTAACATCCCCTCTGTCGATTGAAGCTAAGGAACTCAGAGAATGCCTTAGAGAGTATTCCTAAGCTTCTTAGAGAGGATTTGTAAACTCCATTTCTCAATTTTTAGAGCTTGAAAATAGGGGAAGTCTATTGAAGAGCTAACTTCCTCTTCACTCAATTGCCATCCAATTGCTCTTGCATACTTCATCAAGGAGCTAAGTCGAGTGCACCCAAGATTCCTTTGGAGTTTCCACAGTAAGGAAGAGTTGAATTGGATTAAGGCCACAAGCTAGCTAAGGATGAGGTGGTACAAATACCAATCCACTCAACCTCAAGTGCTCAAAACTTCAGCAAGGCATCATCTCAACCAGATGAAGCTTCTCCAAGGGAATCGAGAGCCAGTGATCACCTCCGGTGAGCTATGGGATTTTTTGACCATCAAACTCAATGTGGTGTGGAGCTTTGTGAAATAAATTTTAATCCCATGGATATTTGACCATTGGATGTGTCATTCTTTAGCTTTAGATGGTGTGGGTTGAGTTTGGTTTGAATTTGAGCTCAATCGAGCTCGGATCTTCCCCTTGATGATGGACAGTCTCTATTGATCAAGGGGAAGAACTTGGGAGATCTCAGTCATCCATCTGCGTGTTTTGGATGGATGACCAAGATAATTCCCCACGTTTAGATATCCATTATCCATTTTAAAATTGTGGGGAGATCTCATCCGATCTTTAATCAGATGATAGAGATCAAACCGCGTGCACTGTCAACCGTCTTTGGGGATTTGACATTTAAGTGAATCCCTCAAGGTGCGATGAATGTAAAGTGCGCTGACCATGCGTCATGAGCTAGAGGATTAGTTAGGATGTTTTAATTAATGATAATTAATTCAGGGATCTTCCAAAATTCATAACTCCCTCTAAAAATTCAGAAAATTATGAAATAAAATCCAATGGAAAGATAATTCAACCTAGAATATTTTAAATTAATTTCAATGGGTTTTGAATTATATTTTTCCTTGAAGTTGAGTTTTATTAAAAACTTCATTCAACTAATTACTTTTTAATTAGGCCTTTGATTAATCCCAAACTTCTTAGGTATGATTTAGGGGATGACTTTTGCCTCCCATAATTTTCTTGGGATTTATTGAAGGCTTGATTAGGAGAATTGCATATGGATTTCTTAATTACCCTTCTTATGTAATTAAGCATAATTAAGGTGTAATTAGTGATTTTAATCCATGATTAGGGTTGGTTAAGGTCAGATCCAGTAAGTAGGAGGTTTATGGAATAATTTTGGGGCATTTCCCCTAAGCTATTTCCTAAACCCCCTTTTCTCTCCTTAATCTACTATTAATTAAGGGTTAATTCATTAATTATCCCCTTAATTAATTTCTAAAAATTCTAAAAAGTTTCAAAACTCAAGTAATCTACTTTGGGTAGAAGCTTAGGTGTTTAATAGCCTATGTTTAATTAAGGAAATCAAAACCCAATTCATAAGTATGAAAGGGTATTTTGAAATTACTTAAGCTAAACCCCTTAGCTTAATTAACTGTTAATTATGAGCCAAATTGCATTAGGCCTCTTTCATATTAGGCGCATTCCAAATTTAAATTACTTGTAAGTTTTATGTCATCTCATAATTGTTTATTTAATTATTCTAAAGTGGTGTAGGTAAGTGTTAATTAAGTTACTTAATTCATACCCTAACCTAATTAATGCATAAAAATGGATCTACTTATCTAAAAATTAAACAAAAAATATCAAACACATGTGGGAATGGGTTAGGAATAGCAAACTCATCTCACCTTTTCAAAATTAAATCAAACTCCAAACTAAACAAAAATCACATTGAATTCACTTTGATTTATTTTAAATTTTCTTATTCTATAAGAATGTCTTTCAGATTTAAGTGAAGTGAACTTGTTTACATGCTTTCATTGCTTTGAATCTTTGCCCAACATGTTAAATTTGTATGTCATGTGATTTTATGCATTCATAATTTTAAAATTCAAAATTTAAAATGAAATTGTTTACTTTATGTCAAATTTGCATGTGTTGGCTAAAGTAGAAATATGAATGTCTATTATCACTATTAAATCCAAATTATTTTCAAAAAATATAAACCAAATACCAAATTTAAAAGTGTGCTACTTATACTTCAATTATAAGCTTGCATGTGAAAGAATACAAAGGTATGCTTAGCATAGGTTTCTTTTCTTTCTTATGTTGGTATAGTTTTTAATAGGAATTTGGTGAGGTGTATGGTTCATTTGACAAGAACCTAACACTCACTTAATTCCATATCCTAGTCATCTCTATGATATCACTTAAGAAGGGTTACTTATACTATCATACATAAATTGCATAAATAAAATGAATCCATTAATACAACTTTTGCATTCTCCTTTTCTATTTCATTTGTTTTATACATATGTTCATATTTAAGGAAAGTGGTATAATAGTCTGGAAAACCTTGAGGTTGTGAGGCTTTAGGTAGCCCTAAGTAGGTCTTGTACCTTACACCTCTGGTTAACAATGCGCTGTACTCACTTATGTCTTTCTTACTTTCATGTGTGTATGTGAAAATTTAGATAAGGAAATTCCTTTCTACTTAAGAAAAATCATGCATATTCAACTTCTAAATTTCCTTAAATGAATTACTTAGCATGCATCATAAAGTGTGTTAAATACTCTCATTTATATGTATAGATATGTCTAGGGTCCATCCATATGCATGTTATATATGTTAGGAATGAAATGAAGTAATGTGTGCTATGTAAATTTTGATTCATTTTATTTAATCTTAAAATGCCTTTCTTTTTGAATAGGTTTGTTTAGAGTTCATCTAAACTTATGATTAATTAAAATATTTAATCAAAACATTCACCTAAATAAAACTAAAATATGAACCTACTTTAGAAAGTACTTAGGTTAGGGAAGGAAAGAGAAGTTCTCTTTCCTTTTTCCCTCTCTTCATAACTTAGTAATTAATTATAGGATCCACTTAAACCAAATCAAAACATGAAATAAAATCAACCCAAAATAATTCAACAACTTAAATGAAACCCTTCTCTAAGTTGAACATATTTTCAAACTTAGAAAATTTTAACTTAAAGCCATAGCTAAGTATACCACACAAACCTTCAAAGCACACACATTAGCTTAAGTCACCACTTCTAGCTTTAGGTTAGGTTGGTGCATGGTTTGATGTTTATTTTATTTTGTGATATATGTTTTAAACTAAATGTTATGGTGTATGCTTATAGAATGAATGGTAGGACACTCTTAATCTAATTATTCTTTTCTATAGGGGATTGTGCTTAAGGGGTGCTATCATAAATAAAAATATAAATGCTTTTTCTTGCAGGTGCTTTATACCCCTAAGCATAATCCAATAGGCCAGGTGGACTTAGTCACCCATGTGTGGGGTGATAAGTTCAATATACATGCTTGGAATTTGTATGGCTTGTTTTAGCTAATTTATATTTTGTAGGTGTTAGTTAGATTTACCTTTCCCTTTTCATGTAAATTTTACAATTAGGATTTTGGAATGATTATTATGGGAATTAAGATGAGCATTGGTCATAAGAATCTCACCTTATGTACCATGTGAAGCCTTGGAACATCTACCTTCCAACCGTTCAAAAGAAAGAACCAAAAGAAGAAAGAAGAAAAGAAAATAAGAAAGAAGAAAAGGAGAAAGAAGAATTGATGCTTGAAGACCCCCATAACAATGAATTCCTTTCTTAATTGTAATCTAATTCATTTGTAATCTAGGTTGTATAAGGATAGAGCTCGGCTACCCAATTTGATATTTTTGGGTTTGTACGGTGGTGCTCGACCACAACGGCCTTTTATTCTTCTTACGATTAGCTTTATAAATTATTTGATGATTTGTTTAGATTTGTATTAAGTGGCATGCTTTTCTTAGGTTCTTCCTTGCTTTATGTATGGCCTGGATGTTGATTAGGCTCTTTAGGGAAAAATAAATCTTTTACCCAACTTAACAGTTCAAATTTAAAATAAAGAACTAATAACCTCACCTAAAGCTTAGGTTTAAAATCAAGATAAAAGAATTAGCAACCCCTTAGCTGGATGAGCATTTCTTTTGTAATATTATGCACAGTAGCATCTTATTTCACTCTTGATTGAAGAGCTTCCACCTTCGCCAGAGAAATTTGGCTTGACCTTTAAGAGCCTTGGTGGAAACCCACCTCCTCCCTTCTCCCTGATTTTGGCCAATAATCTTCTTTCTCAGCATTAGTCATATGAATCATATTAGCCTAAGTCAAAATAATTATCCAAAATGAAAATAAAATAAAATTTGAATTGCATTAGATTTAGGCCATTTGAAGTATGCCCTTTACATGATCTAGTCTTTTTAGGGAGTGAGTTTAAGGACTTAGTCTCTTTCTAATAAATAATAACCTAGCTATCTTGCATAAGCATAAAGACTTGCCTACATGTATTTAAAATCATAGGATGAGTTAGTTGGCAGGCACCCCTAGGCGGTTATAAGTCCAAGTTATCGGATGGTTTGTCTTCTCTTATGGAGGCAAACCAATTACCCATCTTTCACCTTAGATTTAGGTTGTGCTTTCAGCCCTCGTCGAAACTCCCAAGATTTAGGTTCTGAGGTTGCTTCTCCCATTTACGAGCCATAAGCATAATTCCTCACCTATTATGCATTTCCTTAATCTCATGTTAAGGAATCTTAAGTCCTAAATTTTTAATGAAAAATGCAACTCAAATAAACTAAATCAATTTCAAAAATGTAAAGCCTAACTATATGATAGTTTGAGATGCTCACTAGGTTTCCTAGCATCGTGGGTATCTCCTACTTATCTTTCATTTTGGATTCAATAATAACTCCCTCTTTTGATCAATCCTATTTGATCTTTCAAAAATAAATCGATCGATTGATAGTCCTTCCTATTAAAATCTTCAAAGATAATGATCATTTACTTTAATCGAGAATTTTTCTAAGGAATCCCCATTCCTTAGGATGTAATTAACTATGGGGGCTTGCCCCTGTAGGGAACTTAGCGAACTCAATTTAAAATAAACCATACTTTACTTTTCTATGTAAAATAGAGGAGGAATCTCTGGTACATATGCAGACCCATCATCCTTAGGAGTCCTTATTGAGGTGATTAGGTCCATTAAAGGGTAGTGACTTCTGTCATTCGAGACAATACACTATTCCTTGATGACGTACTCGATCACCTGAATAAGTACATCTGCAGATTTGTGTGGCATCTTAAAAGATGAATTTTTATAGGTCTCTTGCCTTTCTCATTTCTCCCCAACAGATTTGAAAGGTGACTCCCCTAATAGGAATATTTCTCCATAAGTACCCTTAATGTGAATATACTTGTCTTGATGAATAGAATCACTTGGGCCTTCCCACTACTTTGGGTATACATATAGCTCCCTAATTCTACTACTCCTTGGAGAGGTACCTTATTAAAAGGATAGAAGAATGAATAAAATGATTAGTTGTTAACATCTAAAAATCTAAGAAAATTTATGCAATTATTGAGAGGTCACATCACTTTTAGACTGATCAAATTTTTCAATGCATTAGAGGCTAAATGGATCTATTTTTTCTTCTTTAGCGTGCTTAGCATTTCTTCAACTTCTCATTTAGAAGAATCCAATGACTTACAAAGGTTAATTCTGCAAAACTTACTAAAACATGATCACCATGGATGATAAGAAGCATCATAGTGACATTAATTCTGTGACTATATGGGAAGGCCTTTACAAAAAGGCCAAGAAAAAAGGAAGTTGGAAGAGAGCACTATGATTCACATGGCCGTAATGAGCATTTTAGCAACTTGAACTATAGAAATTTTAGCTCTAGTCACTTCCTTGAAACTCACAAGGAGAAGCTAGCACCCACCCATCTAGAGAATAGGTTATTGGTGTGCCACCTACAAGTATTCCTAGAGAAGAGGAAAGAGGAGATGCCTTTAATTTAGTGTAGGAAGATGCTGGTGGGTCGAATGGTTGGACTAGCTACAATGAAGGTGGTTTTAAAAGAATGCCTCAATGAGGCGAGTTTTTCCTATTATCACACATTACGAGTTTTTTTCTATTTCTATCTCATACTTACTTCTTTGATCACAACCAATAATTACTAATTCAAGCCTCAATAGAGGATGGTAGGAACACTCACTATCCCACCTAGTCATTTTCTCCAATAGGCCAAGTAGCTTCATAGAGTCACTCATATAACCAAAGGTGATTTGCTAGGCCACTTTTTGATTAAAGAGGAATTCCATTTACTTTATAAGTGGCTTCTCTTCTCAAGGGTTAGACCTATAATAAATCCCCTCATTGAAATTTCTTTTTGAGTTTTTAATGAATTCCTTTCTCACTGACCAGTGATAAATTCGACTTCATTGTAGATCAAATTGATGGCATTGTATGTGAACTTAGTGGAGAGTTCATGTCAAATAAGAGTGACCATCAGCGATCGGAGAATAATATGATGGAAGAATAACTAATATTCATAGATTCCTTTAAGGTCATCAGTCTATGAAGGGAGGTTACCTTCTTGAGAAATGTGTTAGACTTATCCAAGTGGGACATAGTGAGCTGTAATCATTATTGTGATAAGAGTTGTAGTGGTAGCAGTCCTTAGAGGTGGAGTGCCAACATAACTTCATGACCATGAGGGCTAAGATAGCATTACTGTTGAACTTGATCATGTCACAGAGTATTTCCCTTCTCCTTTATAGTGCAAACTTCTTATTTCATTATATATGTGAGAAAGGCAGACTCATTGATGATTGACACTCAGACCCTATAATAAAATTACTGAGAAAATAATGCATTGGTGTTATAACAAGTGTGTTGTACTTTTACTCATAAATAAATAAAATAAATATTTTATATTTTCTCTACTCAAGAATACTATTTACTTTTTTAGCATTATGTGTTAATTATTCCTCTATAGCTCTTATCGCTTGAGATATTTGTAAAATTCAAGTAATCATTTTTTCACATAATGCTTGATGTGACATCCATGTTACCATGCCTTTCTTATTGTGCCTATAAATACTTCTTTACTAGAATTGTTGAGAATTTATTGCTCTCCTGAGACATTTGAGTAAAACCTCTTTCCAAGTAGATCTTGATCATAATTTTGTTACTTTTGAGTATGGCTTTTTTGAGGAAGGTAGTATCAACTTTTCATCAATCCCAAACCAAGGAGGTCTTGGAGCTAGATTTCAATGTTTTATGAATACTCTAGAGGAAACCCTAACATAGTTATGTGAGTGGATGAGAAGAGGGAGTCCCTCAACTTTGATAAAATGAATGAGTCATGATTCCACCCACCCATTTTAGGAATGGGTTTGGACTTCCTCTCCTTCATGAGTGGATTGACATTCTCAATTTTTTTAGAGTGATGCCTGCCCAATTTCTCCCTAACTCAGCGATGAGCATCATTATTTCATCTTGTGTTTGTGAGAAGAGGAAATTGAGTAGAGCCTTAGTCTCTTTCAATGAGCATTAATGTTGAAAGGCCACCAAGATAGGACCATGAAATTTTCAACAACTTTGCTGAAAAATTCATGGTGTGCAAAATATGATGTAAAAGTGATGTTAGTAACTTCTTTTTTATTAAAAGCACATCATAGTGGTTGGTGTCGACTACCCTTCTTATTTACTAGCTGAGTAGGAAGACCAAACTTGGTAAGATAAGTGTACAAGAAGAGGTGGTTAAGGTGAGGTTATAATGTCGTACCCTGAGTATCTCTCTCTACCTTTGCTTTAGCAAGGTTTTTGTTGTCCTTAGTAAATAATTTTTTTATATTCACTAATCATTTTGTACCTTTAGTGACTCATATTTTTCTAATTTTTCTCTTCTTAATTAATTTCAAGAGAGGAGACTCCAGTTGCCCCTGAGCTTAGCCTTAAAGTGCTCTAATTCCTTTAGGAAGGAAAGCACCAGATAGGTGAGCGAGTGTTATTCACAAGGATCCAACTTTTTTGGAGTTTGACTAGAAGAAAGAAGAGGAAAAAAAGCCAAGTGTGGCTCTCACTTAGGCTATTGATGAAGTAGGGTTGAGTATAGCTCCCAAAAAATCTAAATAAAAAAGGCATAAGCTTGACTCCTCACAATCGCCAGTAAAGTAGCGAGCCTGTGGAGGAGGAAGTGCAAGATGAAGGCTTGGAGAATAACTTTACTCCAAACTTGCATGAGCCTACCCATGAAGCCTATGAGCTTGACTCTTCCATCTTCTTGAAGGACCTTGATGATCTCTTGGGCAACCTTACTAAAGCTATGGTGTGGTAGTCGATATGGGAAGTCTATCATTAATTTTTAAGAAGAGGAAGGAGGCCAATGGACATATGTCCCATATGGTCAGTATAAAGAAGAAGTTAAGATCTTTAGAAGTCAAGCACAGGGACCTTCAGGGCTAGGCTACTCGCCAAGAAGAGGAGAAAGAGAGAGAAGCTCTAGAGCTTACTTGCTTTGTGGAGGCAAAAAATTAGAGAAGGAACTCTCTCATCATTTTGAGGAGTTTTAGAAGAAAGAAGTTGAGTTCATTGGATTTATTGATTTTGATGAGTGATAAGAGCATCTATAATAGAAGTTCAAAGATGTTGCCTACTTCATTATCACTAAATTGGTAAAGTATGGCTATATGGATGTCAAGTTTTTGGACTTCTCTAATATACTCACACACATAGACTTTGAAGATGATGACGATGAGGGAAATTTGAGTTGATAAATCTTCTCTTTCTTCATTTCTCTATAAAAATTTTTTTTGGGGAGTAGGATGTCTGTATCTTACTTACGTTTTTGTAAAAATGTTTTACATGAAATGAAATTTATAATTTTATTTTTAGTTGAGTATTCTTATATGAGTAGCGATTGAATTTATTTCATTGCCAAGTATTTTTAAGTAAATGCTTTGTTGCTAAGGTTATACTCCCTAGTCGATGTGCGAGTAACTCCAATGTTAACATAAAATATTGGTACACTAAGATGTTGCACACTCATTAGATTGGTGTTCACTTATCGATGCATGGATAACTCTTCCCTTGGCTTAGAATATTTAAGGGAATCTTCCCGAGATAGTTTCTCTTGCATAGTTAATCTATGTATAGTCACTAGGATGGTGTTCATTTATTGATATTTGAATAAATTAGTTTATTACTTGGAATATTTTGAGGCACAAATTAAAAGAAAAAATTTCTTTGGATTTTTACTTTAGCATTAAAGTTTATGCATTCTCATTCATTGACACGTGAATAACCTTACCTATGACTTAGAGTATTTGGGGTCATCGGTCACATAAGAGAACCTTCATATATAGTGGCATTAGATTGGAGAGTTTCATATACTTCTTTGAGTAGTTAATTGCTTGTTATTGCCTAAACAATTATGCCCATGACTTAGAACATCTTAAGTCACTGATCAAATGGGAATACCTTCCCTAAATAGTCATATTATGTGTTAGTCACCCTTTTTAAAGGTTACCTTGACTATCTTATTAGGAGAATTGGTCTTTTTTTAATCACAAATCACATGGGGTGTCAGTCTTACATTATAATAACCAACTTCATAGAATGTTGGTCCTTTTTTTCCAACTAGGAGAGTTGGCTTTTTTGGATTTAGTTACCTACCTCATGGGGTGTCAGTCTTACATTATAGTCTTCAACTGTATAGAGTGTTAGACTTTTGAGTTGTCAACTGAGATAGTTGATCTTTTGTATATACCAATATCATGGCATATCAATCATACATAATAATCACCAACTACATGGAGTGTTGATCTTTTGAGTTCTCAACTAGGAGAGTTGGTCTTTTTAAGTTGCCAGCCTCGCAGGGTATTGGTCTTACACTATAGTCACCAACTACACAGAGTGTGGGCCTTTTGAGTTGTCAATTAAGAGAGTTATTATATTTTATTTTCCAACCTAATGGGGTGTCTGTCTTCTGTTATAGTCACGAACCTCATGGAGTGTTGATCATTTGAGTTTAGTTGTTGACCTCATGGGGTGTCGATTTTATATTATAAATCTTATAAAGTTAGTTCAACTCGAGGATATCTTGTTTGATTCTAGTTTTCTCAGGCCAAGTGTGGTGCACTAAGTATTTGAGTCTCCTACTCTTGCTTTCATTGCCTGTCGAGTTGGACCTTTCCTTGGGCAAGAAAAGGTGCACTAAGTATCTCAAATCATCAGCCCCCTGAGTGTTCCCACATCAAGGTTTGGTTTTCTAGACATCAGTGTTTGTCGAGCCAAGAGTGGCATGCCAAGTATTGGAACTCCTACTCAAGATTTTGCTACTCATCGAGTGGGACTATTCCTTGGGCCACAAATGGTGTACCAAATATCCCGAGTCATCATGTAGCTCCTTGAGTATAGGTTTAATAGTTTAATGTTTAAGTGTGCTCCTTTGGTAATGATTATTGTTGGTATGTGTCAGGACATTAATTGAAACCAAGGAGCACACTTATTACCAACTCCTTTTGGCCTCTCTTATCAAATTGTGGCCCATTATCTGTAGTAATCACCAATTGAAACCAATACCTGCAAATAATGTCAATTATGATATAGTTTTTTACTACCTGTGAAGTGAACTTTATGAGTGGTTTTTCTTCAATCCACTGGCTAAAATAGTCAATCATATTTAATATCAATTTTCTTTGTCCATTGGTGATTGAAAATGAACCTATCAAGTACATTCCCCAAATAGTGAATGACCAAGGATTGGTGATGGGATGCTAAGATTGTGACAGCTACTGCTAGACTGTAATAGATTTTAGGAACTATACACTTCTCCTTGTGAACTCCTCAACATCATTTATGAGCATGGGATTAAAATATCCTTGCTTTAGAATTTTGTGGGTGAGTGTCCTTCCTCCTAAGTGGCTACCAAACTCACCAAAATATATTTCCTCAATGACCTTTTTTTTATTCAACCTCTATCACACATCTAAGTCTGAGCAAGGTCGCCAACCTTTGGAATAACTTGCCTCCTATCAACACATATTTGGTTGCCTTATTTTGAACCTTCTCAAATCCTTAATCATTCTTTTAGTTTAACTACTTTGTATTCATGGGGTCAAAAAAACTTGGTGAGTATTCATGATTTATTAGGTTTAGCTCTTATAGTTTAGTACTTAAAGAATCTATGGCACCTATGTGGGGATGGTGAGGTGGAGAATTGGGTATTTAAAGAATTATTCCAAGTTAAAATTTAATTATAAACTTTTTAAAAAATCTAGTTACAAAGACCTTTTTGATATATTATAGCATGTAAACAATAGTGCAAAAAGAAAAGATGAGGCATATATAGACTTATACATGGTTCCGCCAAACTCAAAAATTGGACTACATCCATGCTTAATCACCTTGACTAGAAATTCATTAGTCAAAAAGTGGTGACACCCAATATCCCATACTTTCTTGCACCAGACAAGTATATAATAGGCAAGTAAAATCCTAACACTTTACAACAAAAACAACAAAAAGAAAATAATACAATTTGTATATCTAACTCTAAATTTAAAAAGATTTTACTCTCAAGCTAATATTCCATAATGATAAGACAGATAAATAGACAAGCTAATGGTTTTTGTGATGTTTATAAATGCTTTATTAATATGTAAAGAGAAATTCAAACTTTAGTTCAATATAGCTTTTATATTATGCTTATGAAAACTTGCATAAAGAACGTAAATAAGAATTTTTAAATCACTTGCATAAAGGAAAAATAAAAACTTTTAAGTCAAAGCAATATGAAATCAAAATTAATAGATAAAAATCAATCAATTTAAATTACTTGACTTATGAATATAAAGAAACTAAAGAAGAGTATGAACTTTAAAGAATATGAAACTTTTTCATTTAAAGACAAGCCAATGGAATCACAAGTTCAAAGTATTGAAATGAAATTAATGTTCTTACACAAGTCTTGTTGAATGATCACAAGTCAAAAAGTGGTGACACCCAATATCCCATACTTTCTTGCACCAGGCAAGTATACGATAGGCATGTAAAATCCTAACACTTTACAACAAAAGCAACAAAAAGAAAATAATACAATTTGTATATCTAACTCTAAATTTAAATATATTTTACTCTCAAGCTAATATTCCATAATGATAAGACAAATAAATAGATGAGCTAATGATTTTTTTGATGTTTATAAATGCTTTATTAATATGTAAAGAGAAATTCAAACTTTAGTTCAATATAGCTTTTATAATATGCTTATGAAAACTTGCATAAAGAACGTAAATATGAATTTTTAAATCACTTGCATAAAGGAAAAATAAAAACTTTTAAATCAAAGCAATATGAAATCAAAATTAATAGATAAAAATCAATCATTTTAAATTACTTGACTTATGAATATAAAGAAACTAAAGAAGAGTATGAACTTTAAAGAATATGAAACTTTTTCATTTAAAGACAAGCCAATGGAATCACAAGTTCAAAGTATTGAAATGAAATTAATGTTCTTACACAAGTCTTGTTGAATGATCAAAGAAGAAGTTGACTTGATAGTGAACCTTTCAATTTTCTTGAATAGATCTAAAAAGAGGTTGAAGAGAGTCTCCACTTGATGATTAGTTAAGATGAGAAGTTTGTAGATGACCTCAAGCACAAAATCTTTGAAGATCTTCAAGTAATGTCTTGGCCAAGGTGGAAGCAAGGAAAGAATAAATGCAGTTGCACTTTTCTTCAATGAAAGACCTTAAGGAAGGTTTCAGCCAAGAAGAACTAAGTGGCTCAAGAGACCTTTTTCACCTTGAATGATCCAAAACCTTAAAAACACTAGAATAACGAACAATTCTCAAAGAATTCAAATTGCAATAACTCAACCAGATTGGAGAGAAGAAAGAAGAACTATGGCTTGAAGTGTATACCTCTTTAAATAAGCCTTAGACCTTCGAGATTTTAGCCAACATGTGTTGAATATAAATTTTATTTAAATAGATAGATCTAGCATGCCAAGCATGAATCTTAAAGTACAAAAAAGTGTTCTTTAGGTAAAGGTAAAGATATTAGCAATTTGTAAATCATTATTAATAAATTGAACATTAATATCTTCTTTTCAAACATGATCCCTAATAAAGTGGTCTAATCTCAATATGTTTGGTCCATGAGTGTTGAATAAGATTTTCAGTTAAACAAATTACACTAGTATTGTCACATCTAATAGGAATGTGTTCTAGCCTAACGCCAAAGTCTTCTAATTATTGCTGTAACCAAAGAACTTGAGCAACACAACTTTCAATAGAATTTTATTTCCTAGAGGACCAAGATAAAGAGATGATCCTAAAAGTTGACATGTTCCAGATCTAGTTTTCCTGTCTATTTTGTAACCATGAAAGTTATCAAAAAAATAAGCAATCAAATTACATGATAAAAATTTTTTAAGATATCACATACCTAACCTAGAAGTACCTATCAAATAAAGAAATATATGTTTGATTGTAATTAGATGAGATTCCTTTAGAGATACTTGAAAATGAGCACATAAGTAAATAACAAACAAAATATCAAGCCTACTAGCAGCAAGGCATAAAACTGAACCTATCATACTCCAATAAAGCATTTGGTTAATAGGTTTACCTAATTTATCAAAGTCCAATCTAGTCGAAGGGCTCATGGCGATCTTACTAGATATGAATCTCTTCATGTCAAACCTTTCAATCAAATCATTTATATACTTAGTTTGATAAATAAATGTGCCATTTTCTTGTAATCTCACTTAAAGACTCAAGAAAAGTTAAGTTTTCTTGTCATAGTCATTTCAATTTCTTTAGACATCAAAGATGAAAACTCAACAAACAAAGATTCATTTGTACTTTCAAATAAAATATCATTCATATATATTTGCACAAGAATCAAGTCATCACCTATACTTTAAGGAAAAGGACGGTGTCAACTTCACCCTTTCTAAACCCATGGTCAATACAAAAACTACTCAATCTATCATACTAACCTTGAGGAGCCTATTTTAAACCACATAAGCTATCTTCAATTTAAATACATGATTGAGAAAAATAAGGCTCTTAAAATCTTGTTCTCAATAAGAATGCACTTTTGATTAAAATCCTTATAATAGGCATAAGGGTAAAGTATTCTTGTACCCAATTTGGCCTACAACTTTAACCATCTAAACTTATTTCTAAAGACCCATTTAGTTCCAATCACATTCTAATCTTAGGGTCTAGGGACTAATTCCCAAACATTATTCTTAACCAACTGATTCGATTACTATTCCATAACTATACTTCAATAATCATCTTTCAATGCTTCATCAAAAGACTAAGGATCAATCTTGAATAGAAAAATAAAATAATTAATCATCTCTTAAAAATGTCTTTTAGTTCTAACTTATTGGGAGGATCACTTATATTCAAATGCTTAGGATGATTCATAATATATTTTCACTCTTTAGACAAAGAATCATCAACATTTTCTTTCATATTAAATTTCTTAAAGACTTCTATGTCATCCTCAACTAAGTCATCTCCAAGAGAGTCTACCAAGTCTTCATTAAAAATGACATTTACAGATTCTTCTACAATCATTTTTCTCTTATTGAATACTCTATAAGTTCTACCAGATAAAGTAAAACCCAAAAAGATTTTATCATTTAATTTGCTATCAAATTTTCCTAAAGAACACTATTTAAGATGAAACACTTACAACCAAAATTATAAAAATGGTTAATCTTATGTTTCTTTCCAAAGAACAACTGATAAGGGCTTGTTGACCTCACTTTTGGAGTGAGCTCTCAACTCCCTCATCATAGATCTAGGTCTCTTATAGACACTAAGATTTCCTAAGTTGTAAGACACATCTAGTGATTAGGTGAACACTTAACATAACCCTACAGACTTAGAAGAGTTAGCCATAAGAATGGGTTGTGCCTTAGAGATTTAGGAGGACACTTTCCCCAATCCTTGCTCCCTTCTTTCAAACCAAACCTCAAATTCAAATCCAAATTCCAAAATCAAATCCAACTTCCAATGATTGAAACCCATGATTAAATTCAAACTCCAAACCCCTTCCTAAGCCCTTTGATTTTGTCTTATGGACTTGGCCTTGGCCAAATCCTAACCAACCTCAACTCAATTAATTTTCTGAAATAATCAATTCAATCCTTAAATCATCTGTCAAATTCTAAATCCAAATTTGAATCCAATGATTGAAACCCATGACTAAATCCAAATATCAAAATTCCTTTTCTAAGCTGTATGAAACACCTTTATATGCTTAGCCAAAACTTCCTTCAAACCAACTTGAATTTGGTTGATTTATTTATAAATCAACCATTCCTTCATTAATTACACATATAAATGAAATCTAAACTCAAACCATCCCAATCAAATCAAACTAAATCAAACCAAATCAAGATGTTTCTTAAGCCATATGGACCTACCTCCATAAACTTAACCATAATCCAAATCAAATCAAACTCATTTGATTTCTTTATGCATCAATCATTCCTTCATTTAAATTCACAAATATAAATGAAACCCACCCTCCAATGACCAAAAATAAATCAAACTAAGCCAATGCTCTACTTAAGCCCTTTTATCCTACATTCCTTAATTTGGTCAAATTTGCTTCCAAATCACTGCAAACTCAAATGATTTTCTCATAACCTATTTATATCTACATTTATATTCACACATATAAATGAAAGATAAATTCAAATGGTCCAAACCAAATCCAGATCAAATCAAATTATCAATTTTATCCTCTTTAGCGAAATTCTTGAACTTGGCTAAATGATATCTAAATCAACTCAAAACACATGGATTTCTTCATGATTCAATCATTGTTTTAATTATTGATCCAAATATAAATACAAACCAAAATTATCAAACCAAACCCAAGTCAACCAAAGTCAAATCCATGTCAACCCTTTTGACTTGAAGATTGTCATATGAACCAAAACCCATATGGCTCCAAACCACTTACAATTGGATTTATATTTCTATTCTAAGTCCATATGTGAGTTCAACTAAACTTGAATCAAGCCTTGATCAAGCCAATTGACCCATCTAGATCCACTTGACCCAAAGTGACCTAAGAGGCCCTTTTGAGCCAAGTTCTAATCCAACCCAAATTTAACCAAGCCTACCTAAACCTTCAATCATGACCAACAATCATCCGAGGGTGATCAATTGCGTTGAATTAGGTCAAACCAAGTCAAACCTAGCATTTGACCAAGTCAACATTTAGCCTAAATGAAGCCCAAACTAGCCAAAATCCACCATATGCCAAATTGATTAAAACCATTGGCTCAAACTCATTCATAATCAATGATTGAATATGATCAAATCAGCAATTGAGCCAAACCAAGTTCAATTGGCCATTTAACCTAAGTTGACCTAAATTGGCCTAAAAGGCTAAAATAGGTCAAATCATGATTTGATCTAAATTGATTGCAACCAATGGTTCAAGTTCATTCCAAATCACTTATTGAACTTGACCAAAGCCATAATTGAGCCCAAGTTGACCAATTGGTCAACTTGACCCAACCTAGCCCAAATTGACCTAAAGGATCAAATTGACCAAAATTCAAATTAAATCCAAATTAAACCAAACCAAAGCCTACACTCATTTTCAATTGACCAATTGAACTTGACTCAACACTTAACCCAACCCAATTTGGTAAAATTGGTCAAATCGGTCAAGTTGACCAATATGACCCTTTGAACCTAAATGAGTCAAATCCAAACCTAGGCCAAACCAACTCAAACCAGTTTAACCAAAATATCCCAAATCATCAAATGAACCTAACCCAAGCCTTGGTTTGAGCCAATTTGACCAATTGGTGAACTCAACCCAACATTGCCCAAATTGAACCCATTTAACCAATCTAAGCCAAATCACTCAAACCCAATTTATGGAACCTTGTGGGATGATCTAACTCAACTTAAACTCACCTTAGGTCAGCCTAAACCTTTCCAAAATCCATGTGGGCCCCTCCAAGGGGATTAGCCATCAAACCATGGATTTAAGCTTCAAAACCAATGGATCCAAGCAATGTCAACTCTCCCATCCCCATGACAGCCCCTTAGCACTCAATAGAACCTTCTCCTAACCTACCTAGCCCACTTAACACACTTTAGGTCAGCCATGGACCTTTTGGAGGTGAGTTGATTCACCTCGAACTCAAACTAAGCACCCCATGGATCCAAGCTTTACAACCCTTGCACAATGGATCCATGGCTGCCTCCCATCACCTCTCCCATCCTTGGCGTGCCACCTGGACTTAATGGAGATAAGTCAGGCAGCTAGATGATATCAAATCAGTGTAGATCATGTGCACACTACCATCCATCCTTCTCTATGGATTGAGGGGTATACCCTCTCAATTCGAAGACAATTTGGAATGCATTTGAAAGCTTTGAGTCCCTAAGGAATTTTCAAAACCTCCAAGAGTGATTCCAAAATTTCCTGAGCATTCTAAAATCTGAATTTCCTATTCCCATGCAAGGCCAAAATAGGGGAGGACAATCTTGATCTAAACTTCCTTATTTTTCAATTAAACTCAAATTCCACTTACCCACACTCTTGCCACACTCCGTCGAAGCCAAACGAGTCATTTCCTGAGCTCCCAAGTGGTCGAAGATGTGACTTTGATTGAAGCTAAGGCTCCTACATGCGTGAGGTGATGGAGCATTGCACACCAAATAAAGCCTGAATTTCTTCAACAGGGTTTCATCTCTACTAGACAAAGCTACCTCCATTGATCTTGAACACTGATCTTAGCTTCAGGGAGGTAATTCCTCAAAACTATGAATTTGATTATTGAATGTGCATCCCCCCTCCTTTTGAAGGTGTGGGATCAGTTTGATCCCAATCCGAGCTTGGGTGAGCTCAGATCGAACGGGGAAATATGGATGGTGCTTGTCTTTTGCTGCTTGCAAAGTAGGAAGATCATACACCGTTCGTTCCACATGATTGGAATGGATGGCTGTGATTAGATCACAATAGATCCTCCATGTTTTCTCCCTTAACTCGTAGATCAAATTGTGACTGTTTAATCTTAGATAGGATAGTCCGTGAGAAACTGCATCATCCGCCGTCTATTTTTATGTATTCCCATGTTACAACTTAGGAAGAATTTCATATCAGATATGTAAATCATGCAATCAGATCAAATGTGACCTCTTGTATGGCTTTTCATTCTTATGATTCTTTTTGTACATTCATATGTATATAAGAAAAGTGGTATATTAGTCTGGACATCCCGGGGCTGCGAGGCTTTAAATAGCCCTAAGTAGGTCTTGTTCTTTATGCCCTTGGTATAGAATAATGGCACTACTCACTTAAAATTCTTACACATACGGATGTGTTATATAACCAATGAATAAGAAACATGAATCAAGTAAATCAAAAATACCATTTTTGCATGGGTTATTCCAATTATTATAGTCGCTGATACATTTACACATATCTAAGAAAAATGGTATATTAGTCTAGACATCCTAGGGCTGCAAAGCTTTAAGTAGTCGTAAGTAGGTCTTCTACCTTACGCCCCTAGTGTAGAACAATGGCATCGTAATCACTTAAAACTTTTATACATTTGAATGTGTGCTTAGCTAATGGATGGAAATCCCTTTTTCTATAAAAAAACATGCGTTCATAATCCAATTAAAAGAAATATTTAAATTCCAAACACACTTCTTTTCATCCATCATTTAAGAGTGCTAAGAGACAAATTTCATGTATAGCTATGCCTATGATTTAATCATATGCATGATGTACATGATGGAAAAAAATGAATGAATATGTGTTATATGATAGTAATTAATTCTAATTAATCTTAAGATGCCTTTCTTATTGAATAAGGTCATTTAGAGTGAACCTAAACTTGTAGTTAATCAAACCATATAATAAACCATTCACTAAAGGAAATTAATGAACTTGCTTTAGAAGTGACTTAAGGTAGGGATGAAAGAGGGGTCTCCTCTCTTTCTTCTCTTTATAACACTTAGTTATTTTGTGTTGGTTAAATGAAATAAAAGAAAATATTAAGTAAAATACTCAAATCAGTTAAATCACTTAAAGGGAAACCCTTTATAAATTAAATCCTTCACATTTAGCAAAATTACAACTCTAAAGCCTATTTTGGACATGCCACACAAGCCTTGATGCACACACTTTAGACTAAGTCACCACTTCTAGCTTTATATTAGGGCTGTGTATGGTTTAATGTATGCTTATTTTATGATGTATTATTGTAGACTAGATGTTAGGGTGTATATGCGTAGTCTGGATGTTAGGTCATTATTAGCCTAATCATATTTTTTGTAGGGGGTCATGCTTACATGGACATTATAATAAAAATATAAATTCTTTTACTATGCAGGTTGCTTATACCCCTACGCAGAGCCCAAGTTAAGATAGGTGGGCTTGGTTACCCATGTGTGGGGTGCTAAGTCCAAATTATTCATATAACTGCTCGTGTTGTATGGTGTGTTTAGCTAAAATTTATTTTACAGGCGTAGCTAGATTTACTTTCCTTCTTTTAATGTAATTTTACATTAGGATAAGAATAAGTGTTATGGGGGGATTATGATGAGCATTGGTTATAAGACCAAGTCTTATGTATCATGTGATGCCTTTGGAGCAAGCACATCCAAATCAAGACAAAAGGAAGAAAAAATGGAGCAAATCAAATGAAGAAATGAAAGAAGAAAGATTAAAGAATGAAGACCCCCATATCATTGATTATTTATAATTGTAAGTATACTTTCATTATGTTAGGATGCATAAGGGTGGAGCTCGGCTACCCACATTTCTTTTCGGGTTGTATGGCGGTACCCGACCGCATCAGCCTCTTATTCTTTTGTGACAGCTTTATAAAATTATTTGATATTTTATTTAGCTTTTGCAATAGAAAAGCATGCCTCTTCATATTTTATTTATGATTGTAGATTGTTGTATGGCCTGGATGCGATTAGTCTCCTTGGTTAAAAATTAATTTTTTTACCCAAACTAATAACTCATAACTAAATTCTAAAATAACTCATAACCTCATGTAAAAGCTCAGGCATTAAATCAAGATAATAAAATATTTAGAACCTCTTATCTAGATGTTGTATGTTTAATATCATGCATAATCATCTTATTTCACTCTTATTAACATAGGGCTTTCATCTTTGCCAGATAGAAATGGGCTTAACATTCAAGAGCCTATGATGGAAGAACACCTCTTTCTCTTTTGATTTGGCCCATATTCAACTTCTCATGCATTTAGGCATACAAAATCCTATAGCCTGTGTCAAAATAAAGTGTCTCAAAGTAAATAAAATTTGATAAGAATTTGCATTAGATTAAGTCATTATTCATACCCCTCATGCTCTAGTATTTTAGGGAGTGAGTTTAAGGACTTAGTTTATTTCCTAAATAAATAACAACCTAACCATCTTGCAAAGCATATGACTTGACCACATGATTTTAAAATATAGGAAGAGTTAGCTGGCTGCCACTCCAAGCTGTTATAAGTCCAACAGTTGGGTGGTTTACCCTCTCTTTTGGAGATAAACCATATACCCACTTTCACCTTAGATTTAAGTCAGGCTTTGGCCCTCACCAAAGCTCCCTAGATTTAAGATCTGAGATTGTCATTTCCCGCTTGGGCTATAGGCATAAATCCTCACCTCTTAGGCATCCTAACAATCTTGTGTTGTTAGAGTATAAGTCCTAGCTCTCTAATAAAATTTCAACTCAAACATGTAAGTTCTCTTCAATCTCTAACATATAAAGCCCAACCATAAGATAGATTAGAATGCTCACTAGGCTTCCTAGTATCAAGAGCATTCTCTACTCATCTCCTTTGGATTCAATAATAAATCTTTCCTTTTAATCTATCCCATTTGATCTTCCAATTTATTGATAGTCCTATCTTTGAATGCTTTGGAGACAATAATTATCTACTTTAAACAAGAGTATTCCTAAGGAACCCACCTTTCTTAGGATGTAATTAACTATGGGCCTTACCCCCATAGGGAACTTTAGAACCCAATTTAAATAAACCCTACTTTATTCATTCATGTAATGTAGGAAAAAATATCAAGTATAGTTTATACCCATCATGTCTAGGAGTCCTTATTAGGTGATTAGGTCCATCATAGGGTAGTGTCTTCTATCTTTTGAGATAGTACACTATTCCTTGATGTCGTATTTGATCACCTCAAAATGTACATCCTCAGATCTGCATGATGTCCCCCTTACATATACATACAACACACATACCAAAAAATAAACACCACAAGGCTGTTATTCAAGATTGGTCTCAAATAAAATCTATTCATCACATAATAAGTAGTGTTAACCACTTCAACCATAAAATATTCAGGTAATCTATGATCATCCAACATAGCTCTACTAAATTCAATCAGAATCATATTTTTCCATTCTACAACACCATTTTGCTGGGGAATTCTAGGAGCAAAATAATTATGTTTAATTCCAGATTCATCATAATTTTTTTTTAAAAAATCTATTTTTAAATTGACCTCCTTGATCTGATTGAATTATACCCATAAAAAAACACTGATCTCTTGTAAATTTTTTGAAAACATTAAAGGCTTCATTATTGTATCCTAAGAAAATAACCCATGTAATTCTAGAGAAGAAATCAACAATAACAAAATAATAAAATTTACCTCCTAAGCTAGTAGTGCAAATAGGTCCAGACAAATCCATATGCAGAAGTTCTAGGGTCTAGAAGTAAAAATAATGTTTTCAATCTGGAAAGAGTGTTTTAAATATTTTTAATGAATACATACATCATAAACATAATTAGAATGAAATTTAGTTTTAGGAAAACTATCAACTAAATCAATTTTTGCAGTTTTATTGAAGGAGTGCATGTTAATATGACATAATCATTTGTGCCATTCTTTGGGAAGACATCTCAAAATTTTGTAAACCAAATCTTGAATTTTGTATTTTCTTCCAAGAGAATACAATGTATTAATTATCTTCATGAAATGGATATCAGAAATGATTTCATTTGATAACATACTGAATAATTCATATTCATGTACAAATCTATTTTTATGTGCATCTTTTAGTTCATTAGTACCTTCATATATAATAATCAATTTATCCCAAATTTGTTTAGCAATACTAAACATAAAATTGACCAGAAAGTAAAGTACAATACAAACAATACAAAATATTATATGGCTTCACATTAAGTTCATTTAATTCTCTTACATAAGCAAACCACTCATCAACATTTTTTCAAATTTTATGTCATTAATTTCAATAGTGGGTGTGTGATATTGATATGCCAACATATGCCACATTATAGAATCTTGACCATGAAAAGAAGTACTAATATGTTTTTTTTTTCTATAAACAAACAGAACACTATCAAGGAACGATGGGATATGGTAGATTATTTATGGCAGTGCACCTTTAGGAAATACTTATGTTATAGTGATCTTCTCAAAGATGTTAATCCACAAATTGAGCTAATGATACTAATTGTAAAGAAGTTATGACACCCAATGATACTAAAACTTAATTTAAAATTTATAGAAACTTTAATTGCAAAGACCTTTTTGATATATTATAATAAGTAAGAAAGCAACCAAACAAGTAAACAAAAGTATAGAAAAGAAAATATAAGAGGCACATAACCTTTTATGTGGTTTGGCCAAACCTATAAATTGGCTTACTTTTATGCCTAGTCACCCTGAATAGGAATTCATTAGTAAAAAGATATTACACCCAATGTCACATAATTTATGACACCGGGAGAGTATAATCCCAAGTTCTTACATTCCTACAACATGAAAGTACAACCCCAACACATTGACAACAAAAGCCAAAAAAAAAAAAATCAAAAAAAAGAAAAAAAATGTAATGTGTTTGTCTAGCTCTCAATTTTAAAAAGATTTTACTCCCAACCCAATACTACATAATGATCAGACAAATAAAGAGATGAGTTCATGATTTATATGATGTTTATAAATGCTTTATAAATATGTAAAGAGAAATTCAAACTTTTAGTTCAATATAGCCTTTATATAAATGTTATGAAAAGTTGCATAAGGAAACTGAACAAGAATTTTTAAATAACTTACATTAAATGAAAATATAAACTTTTAATTCAAAGCAACATCAAATCAAAAATTATCGATCAAAATCAATTATGTCAAATTACTTGACTTATGAATGCAAAGAGACTTAAGAAGAGTATGAACTTTAAAGAATAAAAAAAATTTTCATTCAAAGACAAGCCAATGGAATTACAAATTCAAAGTATTGAAATGAAATTAGTGATCTTACTCAAGTCTTGGTGAATGATCAAAAAAGAAGTTGACTTGATCTAGAACCTTTCAATTTTCTTGAATAGACCTTGAAAGAGGATAAGAGTGTCTACCCTTGATGATTAATGAAGATGAGAACTAAGAAGATGATCTCCAGCTCCAAACCTTCAAAGATCTTCAAGCAATGTCTCGATCAAGGTGGAAGCAAGAAAATAATAAATGAAGTTGCACTTTGCTTCAATAAATGACCTTAAGGAAGGTCTCAGCCATGAAGAAGTAAGTGAGAATAAGAGACCTTTGTCAATTTGAATGATCCAAAACTTTAGGAAAGGTTTTGGCCAAAATGATAGATCTATGGTGAGAAGAGAGTTTAGCAATCAAATCAAGAACAAATCTACAAGAATTCAATTTATAATAACCTAGCTAGGTTCGAGAGAAGTAAGAAGAACTTTGGCTTGAAGCATGCCTCTACAAATAAACATTAGACCTTTAAGAGTTTAGCCAGGCCAAGTAGAGAAAAATGAGTGGGAAATGTATTAGGAAATAATTTGATTTTAAAATTTAAATCAAATTATATTTGAATTAAATCAAATTCAAATCAATGATGTCTAATCAAACATGAAAAGGAGAGCAAGAAAGAATTAAAATAATTTAGAGATGTGGGTTTCAACCATATAAGTAAAGGAGGGAATTCAAATTAGGTAAGTAATTGAATGAGGAGCACATGTTGAAAAAATTAATTAAAATCCCTTGCATTATGATGGACCATCCAAGGGAGTTTACACACTTTGCAAATAAAACTCAAACCAAATAGGAAGGAGAGCATGATGAAGATTTCGACCAAATCAAGAATGAGGGAAATAACATATGGTAAGTCTTTGAATTTTGAAGTATTATGAACATATTAATAAAATTTAAATAAAGTTAAATTTGATTTTATATGGTCAGACAAACAAGAGTGGAGGGAAGGATATTTAGGCAATTGACATAATGAAGCTTATTCAAATAATGAAGAGATTAAGTATGGAATAAATTCAAATTAGACAAATATTAAATCTCATGGAAATAAATTTAAGGATTTTAGCCAAAGCTCTTTTCCATGACATAATCAATTTACAATTAATGCAATTATTTATAATCAATTAAGAGACTTTTTAAGTAATTAAAATAATATTAAAATTACCAAAAATAAAATACCATAGAAAGAATATATGAAAATTAATTCAAGATGCAATATGAATTTAAACTTTAAATAAGTTAAATTAATTCAAATAAAATCAAATTAGATTAATTAAGTGAATGTGGGAAGGCTAAATCATGACAAAATAGATTATACCAAGTTTGGGAACAAAATAAAGTAAGATCTAATTTGAAATAAAAACATTAAATTCAAAATTCAATATCATTTAAATATCATTAATTTAATAAATTAATGAAAATGATATGACATAAATTTAAATAAATTGCACTTGAATTATCATGCCAAAATCCATGAAAAAGTATGCCAAAATATGATTAGGATGAAGATTTTGATAAAAGAGAGAAAATAAAGGGATAGGAGAGAGAGAGAGAAAAAAGAATAATTATAATAATTCAAGAATAATTTAATTTTCATGCCAAAATGAATAGATAAATTGTAATGCCAATCATGAAAATAGGTTAATGAAGTGGAAAATAAATCCAACTCACTTTAAAATATAATGATAAAGCTTAATCTCATGCAAGTGCTTAAATTATCTAAAAAAGATAATTTAAAGAATAAGTTAAATTATTATGTAAATTAAATATGAAAAGTTACACAAAAAATCATATGAATGATATGGAATTATTTGAATCATTAATATTATATTATTGAGCTCTTATTTGTCTTATTATTGTATAACTTAAGAAGATTCCCAAACTACCCTCGTCCAACTTATCTTTACTTTCTAAATTTGATTAAGCTTACTAAGGTTGGTGAACATCCTTAAACACTTGAAATAAAATAATGTTTTATCCAATCATATATTTGTTATTATAAAAATCAATTGCATAAGTAATAGGGCTCATGGAGTGAAAATACTCAATTGAGCGAGATGAATGATAGTGTGATCCATGAGCCTGTTAGCTCGGGATAATAGGTCTGTGAGCTAGTTTTCTTTTCTAGGGATTTGTTTGATCTTAAAATATTCTAGTTTCTTAATCTTTGATTTTACTTTAAGTAAGTATTTTATCAAAGAATCATCTTAAACTTTGAACTCTCCATTTACTTGTCTTATCATAAATCGTAATCTTAAGAAGTTGCCACATGCTCATCTCTAAGTCCCCTAGCAAATCTTAGTATTGCAAGTAAAGCTTCATATTCTACATGTTTATTTATCATTTTTAAGCCAAATTTAATTGATTGTGTTAATATGATTCTTGCTAAAATTTTCAACATTATACCCGTGCCCATGGTTGGTTTGCTGGAAGAGCCATCAATGTATAGTTACCACAAGGGCTCTAGGTTGACAAGAATATCTTGTGAGCTATTGCAGTAAATAAGAAAATCTATGAGTGCTTGATATTTGATCGTAGTTTGAGGTGAGTATGATATGTCAAACTCACTCAATTCTATGAACTATTTCATCAATCTTCCTAAATGGTCAGGCTTAACGAGTATAGATTTAAGTGGGTTATTGGTTACAACTTGAATGGAGTGTGTAAAAATAAGTTCACTATTGCTTGGCCAAGGTGATTAGCATGAGTTTGAGCTTCCCCATGAGTTAGTAATTCAACTCAGAAACTAATGTTGATTTGCTGACATAATAGATGGGCCATTGTTCCCCACCTTATTCTCTGATTAGGATTGAGCTAATCATGTTTTCTCTTACTCCTAGGTACAATAATAAGACTTTTCCCTCTTTTGGGCTCTATAGTAAAGGAGGTGACACAAGTAGACTCTTCAAATCATTAAAGGGATATTTACATTCTAGAGTCCATTCAAACTTCTTCGCTCCTCTATGATCCTTGAAAAATGGCATGCACCACTCTCTTGTTCTTGAGATGAATCTATTTAGTATTGCTACTCACCTAGTAAGTCATTATATCTCTTTCATGTTTTTGGGTGAGGGCATGTTAAGTATAACTTTTACCTTATCTAAATTGGCCTTTATACCTTCAGGGGTAATGAGAAACCTAAAAATGTTTCTGCTCCTACTATATAAATGCATTTCAAAGTGTTAAGGTTGTCTTTTAAGTGTGGTAGATGTCTCTTCCATGTCTTGAATATGTTTTATTTGTGACTTACTTTTGACTAGCAGGTCATCCATATAGACTTTCATATTTCTTTTCTTCTATTCATTGAACACTTGATCCATTAGTCTTTGATAGGTTTCCCCTTCATTTTTTCAGTCCAAATGACATAACTCTATAGCAGTATAATCCTTCAGTAGTACTAAAAGACATTTTCTCATAATATATAGGATGCACTTGAATCTGATGGTATCCTGAGAATGCATTTAAGAAATTCATCACCAAGAATCTAACTACTGAGTCCACAAGCTCATTTGTTTATGGGAGAGGATACTTATCCTTTAGACATGCTGAGTTTAGGTTGGTGAAGTCAACACACATCCTCCATTGGTTGCCTGACTTCTATAACATCACTACATTGGACACCCATTTAGGGTATTGAACCTTTCCAATTAAATTTTCTTTGAGCAGCTTGATGACCTCCTCCTTGATGGGTTTAGTGAGTATAGTTGCCATCTTTCTCACTTTTTGTTTGATGGGTTGCACATCCACATGAACATTTTAGCAATGGAAAGTAATGTTGGTGTCAATTCTAGGAATTTCTACAATTGTAAAAGCTAATATATCTATTTTGTTCATTAGAGTTTGAATGAGGGCTTCTTTATGCTTGGGACAAAAGGTTGAGAATATTGGCCATTGCTTGCATGGTTGGAATTTCCTATATCTCCTCAAAGACTTTAATTCTTGTCTGCATAATATCCATCTGCAATACATCATCTTCATTAATCGACCTACCAACGACCCTCAAATAGTGTGTGTAGGACTCGTTAATGTTTCCTTTGATAGTAATTTCTTAATTTCTAGTTAAAAATTTGATGGCTACATGATACATCGACACCACCACTTTGAATGTGTTGAGTAGAGGCCAGGCAAAGATAAAATTGTAAGTAGTCGAGGCCTCTACCATGATGAAGCCGACCATTATAATAGTGGGTTTATCTCTCTCTAAAAAATCATTGGTATGATGGTTGTAGAGGGTGCTTGCATCATGGATGCCAAATTTACTTCTCTAGAATGCAACCTTTTCATACTCACCTTTTCATCACTAGGCAGTCACTTTGAATGCCTCTTCAGTGAGTATTTAGTCTTTTTTTTTATTTTTTATTTTTATTTTTAGTCTTAGTTAGTCATAATGATTATACCACTTCATTATACTCTTCAGCATTAATATGATTATTCACCAACTCTTATTGTTTGGTGATTGTCTTAGGTTGCTAAAGCACGAAATAGTACATGAAGGCCCCTCCTCGAGGCCTTAAATAAGTGCTACTTGAGCAGCTGTGAGTTTGAAATCTTTGACTTCCAATATTTTAGGCTAGAAGAAAGTAATGAACTTCTTTAGGGACTCTTCAATGGCTTATGAGCAGTAGCAAATTGCATGGTGAACAATCTTTTGATGTAAGTGAATGATGTAAAAGAAGTTGTAAGAAACACTTGAAGGCAAAATCTTTGAAAGTAGTGAAGAAGAGCCAGCAATTCATCACATCATCTAAGTCTAGTAGTGATGTGGTTGACTCAAAATATGTTATATGGTCGACAAGGTATGTCTGACAATTGTATGATTTAAGATGCGGGATCTTAAATGTATGAGAAGGGTGAGCTTCTGCAGTATTTATAGAGAAAGCATTGGTTAATTATTATGGGGAAAATTTTTTGACACCATGTAGATCTCGAGAATTTCTTATTTAAGAGATCAAATACAACATTAAAAGATAATAAATAGTCTCGAGAGATGAAAATATTACTTTATAATGGATTCAATCACTTGATAAAAAACTCTTAAAATATATGGGTTTGTACTATTCTGAAGATTCTTCCCTTGAACTATATGGTAAGATAGAACATGGTTTATTTCATTATGGGGTTCTTAGTTCCATATAAGGGTAAGCCCTACAGTTAATTGCATCTTATAAAACTGAAGTTTTCTTAAGAAAACTCTTGATTAAAAAAATTAACTTTTACCTCAATATAGAATTCAAAGCTAAGATTTGAAGAAAGTTTATTTAGTATATTTAGAAGGAAATGCTTCAAGGGGAGTAATTTATCAGATTCTTGAATGGATTGAGTAAAAAAGGCCTCTAATATTGGAAATCCTCTTAAGCATTTCACCTTATCATAAAATTGTGCTTTACATTTTTAAAATTGAATTTCATTTAGATTTCAATTAGCATTTTATTAGAAATTTATTACTTAGATTATAATAGTACAAAATCGTAGAAATAACTAAAATGTGAAGAATTGTTTTAATAAGATGCCTCAAACCTTAATTCTAAAATTTCTTTTGGTGCAAGTCAAAAGCTTGACTTAGTCTAATCCTTAGAAATTATGGGCCTTCATCTCACTTGAGCATGAAAACATATCCTTGACTCTCATGAACTTACTTCCTACCTAGAAGGGTTGCTAGCTAACACCTCCTAAACAATTTTAAATCCATGAGTCGAGTCTTATGAATGTAAGATAACTAGGCTATTGAATTAAAAAAAGAAGAAGCTAAGAACCTAAACATACTCCATAACCTTAAGATCATGACTAGCATGTTATATGTTTAGCTAATCAATAATGTTTTTATGTATTTTGACTCATAATTTCACTTGAAGGTTATAGGCATGAAAATTATGCCTAAGATGAGATGCAGTTAGAAATGTGTCCAGGGCCAAATCAAAAGAGAAGGCAGACTTTTTTGTGAAGGATAATCATCGCCACATGTTAGATACCTCCTTATGTATAATGGAAAAAGGGCCAAATTCAAGGATTTGAGAAGAAATATACAATTATAGTTCACATTTCTCAGGTTTCTAATTGCTTTTAATTTTTATCCCTAATAATTTGATTAATAAAATTATGAGTTTATTATTTTTATGTTTAAGTTGAATTAATTTAATAGAGTAGATAATTTAATTTTTTCCCTAGGAGCCTAATGTATCAAGGATTTATTACAACATATAGAAGCACTTAAATAAACTTATGAAAAGCATACCATATCTATTATAGACTCTAAAATAAATAAAATCAAATAAATTAAATTAAATAGGTCGATGCGGTCATGTACCACTATACACCTATGAAGAAAAGGAAAACAAGGGTAGTCAAGCTCTGCCCTTATACAGTCCAGCTTAGAATTAAGTCTTAATCTATGCAGGTCTTCATTTAGGATTGTCACCTTCTTCAGGGACCTCCTTAGGCTCAATAAGGGACCACCAATAGGTACAATCAACTTTTACTAATCCTGGACCCTTTAGATCAAAATTTAATTCTAGTACTAAATCACATTTAAAAGTTCCAAAATAGATCTTAATCTATGCAAAACAAACATTAGGAAAAATACACAACACACCAACAATCATAATGCAAACATTTGGGCTTAACACCAATAGTTAACAAGCCCACATGCTTTAGTGGGCTATACTTAGAGACTTAAAAAGCACCTATAAGTAAATAATATTTATTTTATTTTATTACAATGGTCCCTTTAAGCACAACCCCCTATTAAAAATAATGTTAGCATTAGAAGAGCATCATAATATCCATATTAGTGAATAAATAATTCTTAATTATATAGTCTAAAATAATACATCATAAAATAAGAAAAACATGGCATCTCATTACAAGATAAAGAAATCGCTATCCTAACTTAAGTCTAGGGTTAGTGAATTAACAATCTAGTGTGTGAAAGGAAGGCTTGTGTAGTAAGACTTAATTAGGTAAATTAAGTTCAAATTTTGATTTAAGTTTAAAGTTTATTTAATTTTCCATTGAGTGATTTTAATTTAAGAGATTGAATTGATTTTTAAATAATATA
The DNA here is from genome assembly GCA_021442155.1 of Cymbidium sinense. Classification (NCBI taxonomy): domain Eukaryota; kingdom Viridiplantae; phylum Streptophyta; class Magnoliopsida; order Asparagales; family Orchidaceae; genus Cymbidium; species Cymbidium sinense. The sequence continues at coordinate 38,954,892 of CM038233.1, forward strand.
TCCAATTTTAGTTTATTTTTATTGTTAAAATTGATTTTAGGTTTTAAAGAGTGAAAATGAGAATAAGAGTTTATATATGTAAATTACTCTAAGCGATGTGTTCGTTGAGAAAAAAACCATTGAAAAAACTATCATAATGTAGAACTTGTCCTTTCGTAGTGCTTAGTGCCATAGGTCAACACTTCCGCTGGTTTCTTTATCTAAACAACTTATAAGGAGTCAGCCATAGTGCTATGGTGTTAGAAGTCTAGCGCTTAAATGTTATACTATAGATGTACTTTTAACACTAAAACACTAAATGATTTCAATCACAACTCTGATACAACACTTAAAAATGATTAAATACTTTATCTACTACATAATACAACACATGAGACCACATAAAATCTAATAAAAGTCCTTATAAGTTTAAATTTTTTTTTGAAACCTTATGACAGGTTCTTTCCTCTTTAAATGTGTTACATCAACTCCCTCAATCTACAAATAAATCTTCTATAAAGAGTTAGAATTCTAGAAGTCTTCAATAAGTTATGGAGAAAAGCTCTGTAGCTCTTCTGAGGTCATTCATGTATCCTCGCTTGGTGGATTGTCTCTCTACCTAATTAAGAATCTCTAAATTATGCTATCATCTGTTGGTGTTTCAACTGTGATAGTGTTCTTAACTTTAAAGAATGTTTGTTTAATAACAACAACAACAACAACAACAACAACAACAACAACAACAATAAGCCTTAATCCCACTAGGTGGGGTCGGCTACATAAATCCTTCGTCTCCATTGTGTGCTATTATTGGTCAAATTCTCATTTAATTCAAGTATACTAAGATCATTTTTATACATCTTAACCAAGTCTTTTTAGGTCTACTTCTACCTTTCTTAACATAAGAAAAATCGAATGCATCTACTCTCCTAATTGGGTCATCGGATGGCCGATGCTTTATGTGGCCAAACCATCTAAGGTGACTCTCTCTAATCTTATCTACCACTAGCGCTACTCCAACTTTTTCCCGAATATACTCATTTTGCATTCTATCTCTAAGAGTAAAGCCACTCATCCACCTAAGGATCCTCATATCTTAACTTAGTCTTATGCTTCTCTTTTATTAGCCAACATTCTGCACCATAAGTCATTGCAGGTCTTACCACCATCTTATAAAATTTTCCCTTAAGTTTAAGTAGAACTTTTCAATCACATAATAGGCCAGATGCATTCCACCACTTCAACCATCCAACTTGAATTCTACTAATAACATCTCCATATTTCACCATCATTTTGAACAATAGAGCCTAAAAATCTAAATCGCTCACTCTTATTAATGACTTGATCACCTAAAGTCACAACACTACCACTAAAACTTCTACAACTAAAATTACACTCCATAAATTCAATTTTAGATCTACTTAAACGAAAAGCTTTAGACTCTAAAGTTGACCTCCATAATTCAAGTTTCTGCTGGACTCCCTCTCTAGTCTTATCAACAAGAAGAATATCATCAGCAAAAAGCATACACCAAGGTACATCTTCTTGTAAATGCCTCATAATAACATTCATAACTAAAGTAAAAAAGATAAGGGATTAATGTTGATCCTTGATGTAATCCAACTAAAATAGGAAAATATTTTGTCAATCCTCCTTGTGTTTGGAAACAAGTAACAGCTCTAGTATACATATCCTTAATGACTTGAATATAACCAATATTAACTCCTTTCTATTCTAGAACTCTCCAAAGAACATGTCTTGAGACTTTATCATAAGATTTCTCTAAATCAATAAATATCATATGTAGATCCTTCTTACTTTCTCTATGCTTCTCCATCAAACCTTTTAACAAATGTATAGCATCCATAGTAGATCTACCTAGCATGAAACCAAAGCGATGTGAGAAACTTACGTATCACATCATAACCTATGCTCAATTACTCTCTCCCATAATTTTAATGTATGGCACATTAACTTAATTTCTATATAATTTGCACACTCTTGTGCATCACCTTTATTCTTAAATATAAGAACCAACAAACTCTTTCTCCACTCATCTGGCATCTTCTTAGTCTTTAAAATAACATTAAAAATATTTGTAAGCCAAGAAATTCCTTGATCTCTTAAACATTTCCACACATCTATTGGAATATTATCCGGTCCTACTGCTTTTCTACATTTCATTTTCTTTAAAGCTTCACTAACTTCATATTTATTAATACGACGATAAAAATGAAATTCTCTATTTTTGTTTAGGGTATTAAGGTTGCTAAAATCAATCGTACTTTCAGATCCTTCATTGAAAAGTTCATCAAAATACCTCATCCACCTATTTTCAATATCTTTTTATAAGAAAAGCACTTTATTATTTTCATCCTTAATACCCCTCACTTGAACTATGTCTTTACTTCTCCTATCTCTTTGGTTGGCTAACTTATACATACATCTTTCACTTTCTTTGGTATCTAATCTATTGTATAAATCACTAAAAGCTAAATTTTTTGCATCATATATTGCTTTCTTAAAATCTCTACAGGCCACTTTATATCTTTCCCAATTCTCTGAGTTTTTACATCTAAACCAAGTTTTATAACAATGCTTCTTATTTCTTATCTTTTCTTGTACACTCTAACTCCACCAACAACTATTCTTATTAAAAGAAGCCTTTCCTTTTGATTCTCCAAGCACATCTTTAGCAACTTGCTTAATTTCACTTGGTTTGATAAGCACCAACAAAAAATTTTTGTTTGCTTTTACAAAAGTATCATTCTACAAATTTGGAGGTCGGGTAACTCCTTTAAAATATATCAGATCTTCCACTTTGAAAATAGGGCTATTAAACATGAGATGGGGCAACTCAAGAACATAAGCATCAGTACCAAATTTATTAATAATTTTGAATGGTTTACATGCCATCACTTATAACTTATTATATTTGGTGTATATTAATCTCTCAGGATGGATGCAAACTAATAGATAATCACCTATCTCATATTATTTAAAATTATTATCTTTATTCTTTTGTTCAACACATTTAGCATTTTATATTTCTAATTATTTCTTTATGTCTTTATGAAGGCTATGAAAATCACATGCAAATATATATGCCAAATTAGAAAATGCATGAGTAGGTGTATTAGCTAGATCAATAGAAATTTTAGGGTTATATCCATAAACTATCTCGAAAGGTGATTTGTGGGTTAAGCTAAAATTGTAACTACTATACATAAATGAAAATTTAAGTAAGGTTAAATTTCAGTTTCCTAAATTTTTTCAACTAAATATCTTAGTAAATTTCCTAAGGTCCTATTTGATGACTTCTATCTATCCATCAATTTATGTATGAAATGTAGAAGATAATTTTAATTATATTTCATTAGTTTTTATAAAGTTTTCTAGAAATAAGATATAAAAGTGACATCTTTATTAGAAACTACAATGGATGAGACTCTGTGTAACCTGATAATATATCTTTATCAAAAACTATAATGGATAAGACTCCATGTTACCTGATAATTTCTTTAAAGAATAGTCTTGCTATGTGAGATGCATCATTTGATTTTGAACAATGTAAGAAATATGCCAACATAGAAAATTCTATCTATAATGACAAATATATTATCATGTCCATGAGGTATTTTAGGTAAATCTAGTGTGAAATTAATAGATGAGTTTTCCTATGGTCTAGAAGGAATAAGTTTTGTTTATCAATTTTAGCTTGACTACAAGTGACACCGGGCCATGATAGGTTCAACATCCCTACATTGAGACGGCCAATAAACCTTAGCTCAACTAGTATTTGGGTTTTTAATTTACCAAGATGTTCTAATATACCTTCTTAATGAAGTTTAGAAATAAGGAATTTCTTTATGGATATTTTTGGTATATATAACCTATTACTTTTATACAGATATTCATTTATAATGATAAAGGAACTATCAAAAGTTAAGGGTGTGGATTCAAGTCAAAGTATATCATATGAAAATCAAGAAAAAATTTTTAAAATCATCTTTTAAGGATTAGATTAGTAGTAATACTTTGGATAGATCATTTGATGGTTTATTTTCTATTCTACGTTTATGTTTAAGCACAATAAAAAGTCTTGAAGATATTTAGGACATTTAGCATGTCTATAATTTAGCTTCTTTTGGGAGTTAATAAACTTTAGATCTTGATGATTTATACTTAGAATAAAATCTTTATGTAATAGATAATGTCTCTAGTGTTTAAGAGTTTGAATAATCATATAATGTAGAACATGTTTGTCGAGTTTCATTTAATTTCCCATGAAAGAAAGTAATAAAATGATTTTCTTGACTTAATATTTCACCAATTCCAATACTTGATGCATCACAAGTTACTTTAAATATTTTATTAAAGTTAGGAAGTTTTAATATAGGTGAAGAAGTGATAAGAATTTTAATTTATTTCATGGTCATTTCAGCATTTGTGGTCCACAAAAACTTATCTTATTTTAAGATGTATGTGATAGGCGCTACAAAAATGCTGAAATTTTTTATAAACTTTTGATAAAAAAATAGTTAATCTAAGAAAACTTTAACATCCATAAAGGGTTTCAAAGTTGGCCAATCTATAATGGACTTAATTTTTGATTGGTCTATTTTTAATTCTTCAACATATGCAATGAACCTAAGAAGATGACTTCACATTGATAGAAAAAACTATTTCTTAAGATTTACATATAATTTTGCTCCTTTTTATTTTTCTATGACTATTCTTAGGTGATATAGATGTGACTTCTCTTTTGGTCTATATATAAGAATATCATCAAAATAGACTACAAGAAACTGACCAATAAAATATTTTAATATAATGTTCATTAGTCTCATGAATGTACTATGTGTGTTTGAAAGATCAAATGGCATGATTAGCCATTCATAAAGACCATCAAAAGTTTTGAATTCTATCTTCCATTCTTCACCTAGTCTAATCCTTATTTGATGGTATCAACTTTTCAAATCAATTGTAGAGAATTAAGATGAACATGAAATAAGATCTAACATGTCATCCAACCTAGGTATAGGAAACTTATATTTTATGGTGATCATATTTACTGCTCTGCTATCAATACACATCCTCCTAGTTACATCTTTCTTAGGAGTTAAAAGAGCAGGTATAGCACATGGACTAAGACTTTCTTGGATAAAACCCTTCTTTAAGAGTTTCTCTATTTTTTTGTTTTAATCCTACATGCTCAGTTGGTTCATCCTATAGTAGGAAAAGTTAGGTAATTATGAACTAGGAATTAAGTCTATAGCATGTTGTATATCCCTTAATGGTGGTATCTCATTTGGTAAATCATCAAGGATCAAATCACTAAATTTAAATGATATATCTAATACCACAGTAGGTATCTGATGATCTTTAAAATCAATGGAGACATCTTGAAGCTACAAGATAGATAGACTAGTAGGATTAGTGAACTCTCTAACTAAATTCCTAAATCCTAAGGTTATCATTTGAATTCTAGAAGATTTACCCGTATTAAGATATATATTAGAGGTATCCATCCTGTTATTAGATGGTAATATCATTATCAATTAAAGTTTCAAAATTTTCTTTTGATTAGGTTTGGATTGTAGTTCAAAATTAGTTTGATGTAGAGGTGCACATGAAGAATTCTATGGGGGTATAATTGACTGCTTTTCGTTAGGCTTTAAGCTAAATAATCTAATTACTTTCTCATTATGTTTGAATACTTAATTGTTTTCATGACCATAATGAATTACATTCAAATCATAAAATGATGGTCTTCCTAATAAGGTATGAGTTATTTTCATTAGAAGAACATCACACCAAATTTGATTAATATAGCCACCTATCTAGGAACAAGACATATGTTTATGATAGGTAAGGATATGTGATTTACCCAATTATCATGGAATGATTCTAATTGAGGTTCAATTATAAGGTTGGCTCTAGTGATAACATGGGTTGATATAACATTCATGGTACTGCCTATATGTATTACTATCTTACATCTTTTTTTTTTATATAAGATATAAATTAACAAAATGTTATTTATTATTTAATCTTTTTCTTCCCTAGAAGTTATCATATATCTCATACCTGACATTGGATTGTCTATATTGGGATCCACTTCTTCATATGATAGTGGTGTATTATCATGTATCTCTTTAATATCCTCTTATTCTTTTAAATTTTCTAATATATCTAGAAACATAAGTTTACCTCTACATTGATTTTCCATTTGACCATTTTTATGACATTTTAAGCAAACCATTTCTCTCATATTTTTAAAAATAGATTCAGTGGGAGTCATATTAGAGGGATTGTTTGATGTAGAAAGAATAGGTCTAACAAAAGGAATTTAAGGTTGGGATGTGGTTGGATATTTAGAAGATATTTGAGCTTTCATTTTGGATGTGGATGTAGCCTTTTTAAGCTTTCTAAGAGTAAAGCATAGTGAAAGCAACTTCTAAGGTTTAGGTATCATAAAGCTCAACTAATGACAAATTTATTAGCTAACCAGCACTTTTGATCAGTGCAATGGGTTGCAATTTTTATGCCCTCAAATGTATTCATATATTCCACTAATGACATATTCCCTTGTTTAAGAGTAGTTAATTGCTCATGGAGCGTTTTATCATGATTTCTAGGAGAATATTTAGCTTTTCAAAAAAGTTTCATTTCTAACTATGCCATGAGGTTTCTATCAAATCAATCTTATTTAGCTTAAATGTTATTCCAATAGATTTTTTCATTACCTACTAATTTGTTTTGGCAAATATTGTTTGTTAATAGTCATTCATATGATACTAAAAAAAAAATCATCCATTTGGGTTAACTAATTTAAAATGTTTTTGGGGTTGTGAACAATATAATAGGCTTCTATTTTATTTTGTTGGCTCATGTAATGTTTGGTGAATTGTAAAATATTCATGTATATAATTATTCACTATATTTGATCTTACACTAAGATAATCTTCTCTAAGAATTTTAAGGTTTTCTTCTCCTATGATTTATGGGTCATCTTGATGTAGAATAATCGGTACTTAAATTTTGAATTTGGGTTGCTAAGTTCCTAATGAGGTCTTTAATCCTAGTAAATTTTGTTTACCTCATTTTTAGAAGAGTTTTACATCATTTCTAAAAGTAAGTGTTAAGGCATCTAATCTTAGATTAGGAACTTCATAAATTAGACACTTTGGACGCTACACTTAGTGACCTAGTGCATCCTTCTTGGGGTTTGATCTAACCTAATGGGATTAATTAGACTCAAACTAAATCTCAACCATAAATAAAGAATTAAACCAAACACATCCCACTTGGAATTTGAATCCATTTGAGTTTAAGGCAAGGTGACTAAGCTTGTTAACCTAATTACTCGATTTAAAGCTCAAAATTAATTAAATTCAAAGAAAACCTAAATAAATCTAAATAAAATTTAAATAAAAATAAAATGGAATTATAAAATCATAACATGAACATAAATGGAGTCAAATCTAATTCAAGGTCAAATTTGGTCAACCCTCTTGACATAGGTTTGACTTTTGTGGGTCCCACTAAGTCCTAGGCCAACCCATAAAAATTTGACCAAATGAAATTATTTGAAATGATCCAAATGATAAAATAAACATGTTTAATCATGAATTTAAAGAAATATAAATCTATTAAATACTTAATTGGGCTAATTAGATCATTTGATCTAAATGGGCTTAAATGAGCCTTCTTGAATTCAAGCCCAAATCAAATTGAAATCAATCCAAATTTATTGTTCAAAATTATTTGAAAATGATTATTAAATATAATCTAATTAATCATTGGACTAATTTGACCAATTTGGTCATTTGACCCAAATGAATCCAACTTAGCTCATTAAGCCCAATTTGAGTCAAATAGGTCAAATTTGAAATTAATTTCAAACCAATTGAAATCAACCATTCCAAATCATCTCACACATGTGATTAAGCATGATTGAAATATAGATAAAACTTAATTAAGCCAAATGGGTCATTTGAATCAATTGAAACCATTTAAGCTTAAATAGGTCAAGTTGAGATGAAATGAAAAATTCAACTTAAAAAATAGCCTAAAGGAATCAGTCAATTAAAACATCATAAACCTTCAATTAAATATAATTGAGCCTAAATATAAAATCAATTAATCCTTCAAATTGATTTAAATCCAAATGAATGAAAGGTTAGAATGTGACCATAAAGCTTCCACTAATTATATCTTAAATCATTTATATCTATTCCAAAATGAGTTTAGAATAAGTGTTAGCCAAAATTAAGTGGATTAAGAAGATCCAAATGCATCCAAAAGAGGAAAACATCATATGGAGATATGAGGTGGAATATGTAAACAAGCTTCTCCCAAATCAAAGATACCCCTTTGATTGGTCCTCCCCACTTCAACCTTACTACCTTGGACCCATCTAAGTCAATTGACCACCCCATGGAGCTAGCCTCCAAGGGTGGTAATTAGCTTGGCCAACCAAAGCATGCCCCTTTACATAAGAAGATCTTAGCCTCTAATGAGAGAGAGAGAGAGAGAGAGAGAGAGAGAGCTAATTTCAAGTCCAATTGAACATCCCTTCACTTGCCTTGAGTGAAAAGAAGATGAGTGCAGCTTCACCTTGATCCTCTCACCATCAGCAAGCCAGAGAAAGACCAAAGTTGATGAAAAATAAGCATAGCTTAGTTCATAAGCTAATTCATGATGAGGGAACCCAATTCCCTCTTCCTAGAGCTTTGTTAGGCCACCACAAAGCTATTCAAATCAACCCCATTGTCGAAGATCACTGTTGACGAGGTATGCCATTAAACCGACCTCTTGAGCTTTCAATTTTAGAATTTTTGAGATGAATTTGATCTCAAGGGAGATCAAGCCTTATAGATACATTTCATTTGATTCACTGATGGTTTTGCAATTGAAAATGAGAGATTTAATCAGTTGGATCATCAAGAATCTTCCTAATTTGTTGAATGATTCATAGCTATCGCAACCGTTGAAGGAGATAAAATCTCCTCCATCTATTCCTTTTGTTAGGAATGAATGATCCCAATTTAGCCACACAATCTGATTTTATCCCTATAAAAAATAATGGGATGACAAACTATCCAATCTTTGATCTGATAGCTCAAATCAAATCACATATGTTGCTAAAATAACACGGTTACACTTGGATCCTGCGTGGTCGAATCGGGTGCCGCCATGAATAAAGTGGCACCACGTTGGCGCCATATTTCTCTGATTATTTAAAATGTGAAAGTCCCAATTTTTGAATTAAGTAAATATTAAAAAAATATCAAAAAATTCAAAAAATTGTAAAAAATAAAATACACATAAAAAATGCTATTAAGGACACTATGGATTCCTCTCATTGAGAGGAATCTATTAAACCTAACATCCCCAATTTTTATTGGGTAATTTTGGATTAATTTGTGTTTGAATGAAAATAATCAAACTCAAATTAATCTCAAACATCTATTCCAATTGATTTGAAATATTGAGGAAATGAAATTAGGGAAAAGGTGCACATTAGGTGAATGTTTCATAATTTATTGCAAAATAATATAAAGTTATTAAATTTTCAAACCTAAACCCTAATTTTAATGAAATAAATTAATTACAAATTTGAAAACTTATGACAGCTTAAGGAAAAATTCAAATCATCATAATAAGCTACAATGAACTTAAACTTTCCATTAAAACTCACTCAAACCTCATAAACCTTAAAATAACCTGATTAAGTAATTGTTTGAATTAATTAATTCTATTAATCAACATGAACTTAATAAAATCATAATAAATCAACCAAATTTCTAAAAAAAATCAAATAAAACCTCTATAGATGCATCTTTTAGAGAGGAATATAGAAAAATTAAAACCCCTACTTAATTTCACCCAATTTAGGCTTAATTTAAATTTTAGTTAAATAATTAAAATCTTAATTAAACCCAAACTATATATTTGATCAAGATGAAACTTTAGAAAAATTAAACTAATAAAAAAACCCATTTGCCATAAAAATTGCACGGGTAATTGATCTTTGGAGTGGAAGTTGCGGAATTTTAAAGTTTCTATATCAATTTAAATGATTTAATAAATCAAGAAATTACGAAAATTATAAAAATTTATAAAATCAACTTGAAAATTTTCAAGAAGTTTCAGAACATTTAAAGGGAATTTTCTAACCCTTTGTAATTAAGGAAATTAATTAATTATACATTTAAAACTTAATAAAGTGATTAAGGGAATAAACTTTAATTAACAAAATTCAGATAATCAATTTAATTAGTTACGATAAAAAAATTAGCGTATGAATTTCATATCGAAATATGAAATTCATTAACATGTTAGTCCTTTAATTCATTCAAGATTTGTGAATAACATAATCCTAAGGCATAAATAAAGGTAATTAAATAAGCTAATTACTCTTACATAAGATGAACATTTGGAATGACTTATGTTAAGATTGTTAAACCATTAACATACAATGAACCAACCTAAACCATAAAATAGAAACGTAAGTTGAAATTAATTAAACTAATCCAAATTCATTAAATGATTATGTGAACACTAATAATCAAGTAAACTTAAATGATAAATAAATTAATACATTATGAAATTGAAATATAATAAATTAATGAAATCAAACTAAAATTTGAATTAAGATATTAAGTATAGGAAAAATTTTTATGTCCAATTAAGTTAATGAATAATATAATTTCGTATGTAAATAAAAGTGATTAAGCAAATCAACAAAACCTAAAATAATTTATGAACTTGAAATGACCTAAGTTAGGATTGGAGCCCAAAATAACCTAAATCCCATAGGTTATGAATTGACTAACTAAGTTTAATCTAAAGGGGTTGAATTAATTAATGAAATCTTAACACACAGTGAAATCAAAACCTAAACTAAAAATGAATCAAAATATTAACTTAAATAAATTAAGTTTGATTCAAATAAATTAAATGAATATAAACATTAGTAGACAAAAACCTTAATGAAATAATTAAGCTAGCTAAATCTAATCACTTGAATCAAATCGTTTGAAAGAAGTAATGAATGAAATTAATTCAACTAAAATAAAACAAATTAAATAAAATAAACACAATTAAATGAATAATGAACCAAATAAAAAAATTTGAATATGAAGATTAAGCTATAAAATATAAATATTAATAAACATAACATCAATAAATTACAACTTGAAATTGATTAGGATAATTTATCCAAATCCATTAACATAAATGAAATGAATAAATGAAATTAATTTAAACCAAGCAAATTAAATAAATAAAACACATGAAAATAAAAAATTATTTAATTAATATAAAATGAAAATTAAAATAATGAATAAATCAAATCATTTAAGCATTAAGCAAACAAAGAAACATTAATCAAATGGAAAAAAAAGAAAATGAAAAATGAATCTTAATTCAAATCCAAAGCAAAATTAGAACTTTAATCATATTGAACTCAACTTAAAAGAATTCAAGAAGATGTTAATCAAGATAGCTAAGATCTTAGTTTGACTCTTAGAATGAATCTTTTACCTTAGGAGAAGACTTCATTATACTAGGATTTACGATGTTGAATAGAATGGGTTCCACCTAAAGTGAAACTTATTATACTCTTTATTCTAGAAAACTTAAAATTCATTTTAATATAAAATGAATCAAAAAATAAAAATAAAATTATAAATTATTAAATCATTTAAATTGAAACTACCCATGGTAAATTAAACCAATTTTTTGACTAGAAGAAATCAAAAGAATAAAAACAAAATTTTTCATAATTAGTAACATATGGTACGTAGTTTGGACAATCGAGGTAATAGGGCTACTGATCCAAATGAGGTCTTGATACCTCAAATCTCTGGTATAACAATGACACATACCTATGATGCAAAATTATGAAAAGTAAAAAAAATTCTCAAAATTAAATTAATTAAATATTTGAAACTAAAATTAAAATTTGAACTTAAAAAGACCTAGTACAGTCTTACCATACAAGCACATTTTCTTCACAGACTAGAATATTAGGTCAGCAACCCTAGATTTAGGTTAGGTCACTTTGTAATGCTCTAAGATATTTTATTATTTGGTGGTGAAATATTTGAAACTGGATGGTAGGATGTTCTTTTTTAAAACTAATGCTATCTTCTCCATGGGGTTGTGCTAAAACGGACTACTGCAGTAAATTATAAATAAATAATATTTTCTTGTAGGTATGCTTATATACCTAAGCATAGCCTAATAAGATAAGTGGGCTTGCCAAGCAACTAATGCTAAGCCCATATGTTTGCAAATATAACTGTTGGTGTGTTGTTTATATTTCCTAACATTGTTTTGCACAGCTTAGGAATTTCTTCTTCGAATTTTAAAATTAAATGAGCTTAGAATTAGGTTAGGGTCTATGGGGTCTAGAAATAGTAAGAGTTGACTATACCATTTTGGTGATCTCTTAGGAAGCCCAAAGAAGGTTCCTGAAGAAGGAGATGATCCTAGAAGAAGACCAATAGATCTAGACTTGTAGTTCTAGGTTGGGCTGTATAAGGGAAAAGCTCGGCTGCCCATTTTTCTTTTTCTTCGCAGGTATACAGCGGTATCAAATCACATTGGCCTATTCTTTTAATTTAAATCTGGCTTGATTTACTTTGGGTGAGAAATAGAATCAACTTACTTTTCTAGGTTTCTTTCTTTATTGTGTTCTCTGTGATGAATGTCTAGACGTTAGGCTCTTATGAATTATAAATTTTCTACCCAATATAAATCTAAACAACTTAAATAAAAATAAAGAAATTTTAAAATTCTCACATAAATTAAATTCCTAGGAATAACTTACAAATAACTAGAAAAAAACTAGCTTTTGTGGATCATGCTAGCACATTATTCTATATCTTGAATTGGGCACTTCACCCATTGCACATAAGTGGCATCTAGCCTTTAAAGATGATCACCTTCTTAGGGAAGTCTGCCTTCTCTTCTTGATTTAGCCCATGACCACTTCTAATTGCATTTCATGGTGGACATAAATTGCATACTCCAAAAGCCTTAAATGAATTGTGAGTCAAGCTATAAAAGTTAGAATTTATTGCATTAGTTAGGTACAAGTCATACCAAACATGATTTTAAGGATTAGGGAGTGAGTTTAGGTTCTTAGATTCCTTTCTAAAATATAATAACCTAGCCATCTTGGATTGATGAGACATGACATCATGGATTTAAAATTCTCTTAGGTGGTCTTAGCTGACAGCCCTTCCAGGCAGGTTATAGGTCCAGAAGAGTCAGGGAGAAGTTATTTTCTTAAATATGAGAAAGATCTAATAATCCCCAAAAGTTAAACTAGGTTGAGCCTCTAACTTGTGTCAGAAGAAATTTTAGACATAGGATTTGAAGCATCCTACTGGAATAAGTCTTCAACCCTAGGTATTTCTATAATCTTGTGCTACTAGAATATAAGCCTTAAATTTTTAATAAAATATTAACTCAAAATTTAATTTAAATTTAAAAATTTAAAGCCTAATGGTAGGATAGTTGAAATGTCTACTAGTATCCCAATATTTAAGGACATTTCATACTTTATCAAAATTAGCCTCCAAAAGAACTCCTTCCACTTTGCAATGTTCCCTTTTGAAACTTCAATTTAATAAAAATACCTGAGAGCACAGTGCTGCGGCCCCGATATTTAGCATCGAGGCATTGTGTTAGAAATTGAGTTTCTTATGAAATTTTAGGAAAATTTTTAAAAATTTGGTAAAATTTCACCTTAGTAGTGCAAGATTTTAAAATCATAGTGTGTTGCACTCTTCTCACTTATTCCAGATCTAAGATCAATGGAGGGGAGGAGTTTTCATCTTGCATCGAAACAAAGTTTAATAGTAGAGGTCTTCAAATCTATAATCTTCTTTTCCTCACTAGATCTAAGATCAATGGTGGGATTATGATTTAACATGTTATTTTAAAGATAATGGCATATATATTTTACTTAAAATGAACAGAGGGTCTCAGAATAGAAGAAGATTGTTGGGAGCACAAGTGTAGTGACATCAAGAGTGGCTAGAGAGAGAAAAAGGGAAGAAAAAGTAATGGATTGGACACTGCTATTTATATCAGTGTTCCATGTAACTATTCTCTCTCAATAGCTACTGCACCACTGCGGTGTTGTACCATAATTTTGACAACTAGCTCTAAGCAGTTTTCCTTCTAGAAGGCTAGGGCAGCATAGGGGCTCCATGAATACATCATTGTGAAGCTATGGCTAGAAGAACAAAATTATATATATTTTTTAGTTGAACATGGACATAAATATTAAATACCATAACACATAAAATATAATAAAAGTTTTCATATGTTTAAGTTTTTGGTTTGGTATTTTATGATAGGTTTTTTCCTCTTTTGATGTGCTACATCACTTAGTGTATTGAGTGTTCAAGAATCCATGGAGGGAGATGAAAAACACTCATTCCTTCCTTCTAATACTTCATCATCTCTTGCTAAGTCTTAACTTATTGGTCATGCAAGTAATTTTTAATTTTTATGTAAAGATTGCATTTCATTGTGTTATAGTATATACATCTTTGTAAAGTGCCAACTCTAGGTTCTTATTATCAACTTGGAGGTGGATCTTGAATACCAAAAATAAGTAAGATGTCTAAGTGCTAAAAAAAGAAGAAATTCAAAAGAAAAAGAATGGGTAGTGATAACATGAACAAAGACTCAACCATAGATGACGAGTGTCGAGAGAGCAACAACAGACTTAGAATGACTTAAGTTTAGTAATTCCCTCTTTAAGAAGGGAGAACAATCACACATGAATCAAGTCATAGGATACTTGCCATAAAGCTCATCATTTTCCAATATACACTTGCCTCAAGTCAAGGTGAGGCCCTATTTATACTCAACCAGCTTTACTTATACTCATCTATTGTAGTACTCCTTCTCCCAAATATTATTAAAAAAAAGGTGAGGGTAGGGTCTCTTTTGGGATTTCAATTTTGGTTAGAGAAAATTTTAGCCCAAGACCCTTTCCAACCTAGCTTTATTATTTCTTTCCCTCTAGAGCAAGGGAATCCTCTGATCTTGTATTAAAAACATTTAAGGGATAATAAAATTTGACCTTCTTCTCATATTTTGTCCATTACCTGCTATCCCTCTTTTCATTTACCTTGCTTCCCAGGTGTCATTAAAAGTTTTGCTTCAGCCCATGAATTGATTTAGATTCAACATCTTTTTAGGTGCGGTGAGCATGAATGATGCCAAGAACTAGGAGTCAAATATAAAGTGAAGCAAAACATTCAATACAAAATCAACCAATAGAAATGGAGCCAAATACAAAATAATTTAGCACTCAACAAGGACATGGAAGTTTGAATCACTCTCCCAGTGTAGCGACCATGGAGAGTGCTCATAAATCAAGAATCATCAAGAATAATGATCAAAATAAAATGAGAGAATGCCTAAAAAGACTCTTACCTTATATCCATCATAAAAGCAAAAACTTCTCCACATAGGTTCAAAATCTTGCATTTTGAATCATATCAAGTTTTGACGGACCCAATATATCACATTATCTATTTCAAAGTGCCAAGATCGCTTTTGGACCTGGACTACATGATAAAATGTTTCCTTTACTACCTTTAAAAAATCAGCCCTTAAATGGTTCTTACACCTCCCACTAGGGTCATAACCTCAACTTCAAGAAGATGTTTGCCACATAATTTGCTAGCTCTAAGAAGTTGTTAAAGAGTTCTTAGTTCTATAACCCATGGTGGCTCAAGACACACTTGATCAAGGTTTAAAAGAATGACCATTCAGGTACACCCTCAGGATCCAACAACCCAAAACACTCAATAAATTACTTGAGAAGGTGAACAATCATGTGAACATTGAAGAGTAAACAAAGTCTTGATCAACTTTGTGACTCATATCAAGACTCATTAAGGCCATGCCACTCAATAGAAAACTCAGGAAACTATTAGGAAAATAATACCACCCATTGATTAAGGATGTCGATGGAAAAGTTGGTGGAACCCATCCAAAATAATGATTTCTTCAAAAGATCCTGATAAATGAATGATCATTGCACCATAAAATCATGACATGAAGGAACACCATATCTTAGTCAAGCAATTAATAAAGGATGGGGAGCTCAAAGAGTTTACTAGAAAAAAAGATAAAGAAGTCATGAAGATGGGTAATGAACTCACCCTAGCATATACCACCCACATAGTAGGAGTAGAACCCACCATCTTCGAGGGAAATGGAGAGTCTTCTTGAGGGTAAGTCTTCAATTACTATAGTTTGGAGATGTCAACTTGGTGGCCATGGAGCACACACCATACACCTCCAAGACACTAAGAGTTCCTTGGTCTTAAGACACATCTAGTGATTAGGTGGATACTCAACCTAGCCCTAGAGACTTAGAAGAGTTAGCCATAGGAATAGATCATGCTTTAGGGGTATTAGGACAGTTTCCCTACTCTATAGCTTGAACCCATTCCTCACTTCCTTCCTGCAAGCCAAACTCCAAATAAAATTAACATAGAACCTAAACCAATTATGGCTTAATTTATTTTTTCCAAACTCAAATAAATGCCACATGATTGAAACCTCTGAATGAAATTTATGATTGAAATCCAAAATTCAATTCCAAATTCTAAATCTTGCTTAAGTCTTTTGATCCCCTCTCATAGACTTTGGAATTGAAAACTTTGTAGTCAACTTGACATAAAAAGTCAAAATGTGTCAAAACTTGATATAAGCCAAATTGATTGAAACCAATGGGTTAAGTTCATTCTAAATCACTTGTTGAACTTGACCAAAGCCTCAATTGGCCAACTAGACACAACCTAGCTAAATTGACCATGAACCCAACTTGACCTAAATGGTCAAATTGAGCCATATTCAAACTTAACCGAAATTGATTGGAAACAAAGATACCAATCCATTCCATATGACCAACCAAACATGAACCAACCCTAGACCTAACCCAAATAGGTCAAATGGGTTAATTTGGTCAACTTGACCCATTTGACCTAAATGAACTTAAATGAACCAAATTGAATCAAACCAAAGCCATTAAAATATTTCAAATAGTCATATGAACTTGACCCAACCCTTGGTTTAACCCAATTTGACCAATTGGTCAACTTGACCCAAGTTGACCCATTTTAACCTAAATGGGTCAACATGAGCCAAATCACATCAAACCAACTCCAAATTCAATGAAACTTGGCCAAACCTATTTTTGCATCATACCAAACATGCCCAAACTAAAATCAAGGTCAAATGACCTTTCTACCAGTAGGTCATAGGGTAAATTTTGGGCAATTCCACTTGGAATTTGGTTAATTCTCTTCATAACCACTTGGCACCCTCTTAATGGATCAAATGAACATAGGGAGTGTGGTGCACCGATCCCAATGGGTTTAGGTCAGCCTAACCTAGCCGAATGGCCAAACTGACCACTCCCATTGGAATGGCCACATCAGAATCATGCTTCCACTCAATTCAAGCACATGGCCACCTCACCATTCTCCTCCCTAGACAAAACTGAATTCATGGACATCCTAAACAACCTAGCAAACCCAGTAAATCAAGGCAATTGATCAAAAATGGCAAGCTCTTGTTCGGCCATCCGATTGCCAAAGGGGGAGATATACTCCCCCTAATTTAATAAAATTTTAACACTCCCTCAATCGATTGAAGCATAGAAACTCAGAGAAAGCCTTAAAGAGTCTTCCCAAGCTTCCTAGAGAAGATTTGAAATCTCCATTCTCAGTTTTCATCACTTGAAAATAAGGGAGCTTGATTGAAATTTAAATTTACTCCACACTCAACATCAACCCAATTCCTTCCTCAAGCTCCATCAGAGGACCAAGTCGAAGTTACCCAAGCTCTTTCCCAAGCTCCAAATGCAAGGGAGGATCCAATTCAATCAAGGTCAAGCTCAAGGCAAGGAGGAGTTGTCCCATAGAAGCATCCACTCAATTTCAAGAGCTCAAACTTTCAACAAAGCTTCGCCAAAGGATTCAAGCGCTGACGATCACCTCCAGTGAGGTATGCCATTTTTCTGAGCTTAAGTTCAATGTATGTTGGTACTTTATGAAGTGAACATCAATCCTAGGTTGATCTAGCCGTTGGATGTTCTTGTATTCATGCTTAGATGGTGTTGGTTGATTTTCATCCCAATCTGAGCTCAATCGAGCTCGAATCATGGCTTCAAACATGGATGATCTCCATGGCTCACATAGAGTGGTAGGGATGAATCTTTGGCCATCCATCCACACATTTTGGATGGATGGTCGAGATTAAAATGTGTAGCTTCCATAATTTCCTCCCTCAGATCCGCAGCTTTAATCTCAACCGTCCGATCCTTGATCAGACGATTGAGGAGAAAGTGCGTAGCACCGTCGCCACGTGGCGCTACGATGTGGTGGGTAAAGTACCCAATCCTGTCATGCCATGTGTAAAGTGCATGCCACATCAGCAGCACACGTGGCACTGATGAGATTAATAATATAATTTGGGATTATTTAATTTCTAATTAATCATCAAATCTTCTAAAATTTATATCTAAGTGTAGAAAATTCAAAAAAATATGAAATAATATGCATATAAAATATAATTAAGCGTAGAATATTTTAAAATTAATTTCAATGGATTTTGAAGAATATTTTTTTCTGAATTTAAGTTTAATTAGGAATATTATTTTATTAATTACCCTTTAATCACTCTTCTGATTAATCCCAAAATTGTTTTCCTTAATTAGTGAGATTACTCCTACCTCCCCTAATTTTCTTGGGATTTATTGGTTGCTTAATTATGAGAATTGCTAGTTCATTCCTTAATCACTCTATTAATATAATTAAGCTTAATTAGGAGCATAAATAGTGGTTTAACCCTCTAACTAAGTCAATTAAGTTTTGATTAAGTGAATGTGAGAGTTAGAGAATAATTTTGGGATACTTTATTTAAGATATTCTCTAAACCCCCTTTTCTTCCTTAATCCATCCTTAATTAAGGGTTAATTCACTAATTACCCCCTTAATTAATTTCATAAAATTTTAAAACCTTCCAGAACTTAATTAATCTATCTTGGATAGATGCTTAGGTGTTCAAGAGCCTAAGTATGTTAAGGAAATTAAAACTCAACTCACATGTGTGAGGGGAGGTTATGAAATTACTAATGTTAAAACCCCTTAGTTTAATTAATCATTAATTATGAGCCAAATTGCATTAGGCTATTTTATTCTTAGGTGCATTGCAAATTTTAATTCCTTGTGGTATTTTATGTCATCTCATTAGCTCATAATTATTTGATTAACTAAGCTAAGGTGGTATAGGTAAGGGGTGATTAACATGCTTAATTCATATCTTAACCTAAGTAACATATAGAAAAATCATCTAATCATCTAAAAATTTAACTTAAATGTCAAACTTATGTGGGAATGGGTTAGGAACAACAAACTCACCTCACATTTCTCAAATTAAATCAAACTCAAAACCAAACCAAACCTTCTTTAGAAATAATTTGATTTTCTTTAAGCTTTTTATTTCATAAGATTGTCTTGAGGAATTAATTAGGGTGAATGTGTTTACATGCTTTCAACATTTTAGTTCCTTCCCAACATGCTTAATGTGTATGTCATATGAATTTCATGCATTCTTTCTTTTCAAAAATCAAAATAAAAGTATAATTTTTCTTTATGTCAAATTGCATGTTTTAGCTAAAATAGAAATATGAGTGGCTATTATGACTATTAAATCCAAAGTATTTTCAAACTATATGAATCAATTACCAAAACTGAAAGTGTGCTACTTATAATTTATTTATAAGTTTGATGTGAATATAAAAATGTGTCTTGTGTTTGCTTCCTTTCTTTCCTCTTAATATGGATTTGAATAAGATTTGCAAAGAGTATAGTTCTTTTAAAAGAACGTAACACTTGCTTAAATCTACTCTTATCCATTTTCATTTTATAACCTAAGAAGGATCTTCATATTCACACATATAAATTGTATAAGTAAGTCCAAAATACAAATACAAACTTTTTGCTTCCTTTCTTTTCCATTCATTTCTTTTATACATATGCTTTTATTTAAGGCAAGTGGTATATTAGTCTAGACAACCCCGAGTTTGCAAGGCTTTAAGTAGCCCTAAGTAGGTCTTGTACCTTATACCCTTGGTGCTAATGACACTATACTCACTTATGCCTTTCATACATTCATATGTGCATGTAAAAATTAGATAAGAAACCCCTTTTCTACTTAATGAAAAATCATTCATCATAAGCTTTCAAATTTTCTTAAGTAACTCACTCAGAATTCATCATAGAGTGTGTTAAACATTTCCATTTGTATGCATAGATATGTTTAGGATTCATTTATATGCATGTTATACATATTGGGAAAGAAATCAAGTGATGTGTGTGTTGTGAATTTAATTCATTTTACTTAATTTTAATTTTCCTTTCTTTTGAATAGGTTTGTTTAGAGTTCATCTAAACTTAGTATTAATTAGAACACATAATAAAACATTCACCAAACAAAACTAAAACATGAATCCACTTTAGAAATTACTTAGGCTAGGGGAGGAAAGAGAAGTTCTCTTCTCTTTCCCTCTCTTTACAACTTAGTAATTAATTGTAGGATTTACTTGAACCTAATTAAAACACAAAAATAAAATCAACAAAAAACATCTAAACAACTTAAATGAAACTCTCCTCTAAGTTGAATATTCTTCACACTTAGAAATTTCTAACTTAAAGCCATAACTAAGTGTACCACACAAACCTTAAAAGCACACACATTAGGCTAAGTCACCACTTCTAGCTTTATGTTAGGATGATGCATGGTTTGATGTTTACTTTTATTTTATGATGTAATATTTTAGACTGGATGTTAGGCTGTATATGCGTTGACTGAATTGTAGGACGATTTAGTCTAACCATTGTCTTCTGTAAGGGAATGTGCTTAAGGGGCACTGTATAAATAAAAATATAAATTTTTTTCCTGTACGGATTCTTATTCCCCTAAGCATAATCCAATAGGCTAGGTGGACTTAGTCACCCATGTGTGGGGTGTTAAGTCCAATATACATGCTTGGGATTATATGGTTTATTTTAGCTAATCTTTATTTTGCAGGTGTTAGTTAGATTTCCATTTTTTCCTTTTCATGTAATTTTTTGCATTTAGAATTTTGGAATGATTATTATAAAAATTAAGATGAGCATTGGTTATAAGGCCATGCCTTATGTACCATGTGAAGCCTTTGGAGCATCCATCTTCCAACTATCCAAAAGATGAAACTAAAGAAGAAAGAAGAAAAGAAGAAGAAAGAAGAAAACAAGAATGAAGAAATGAAGCTTGAAGACCCCCATAACAATGAATTCCTTACTTAATTGTATTTAATTCATTTGTAATCCAGGTTGTATAAGGGTAGAGCTCAGCTACCCAATTTATTTTTTAAGTTTGTACAGTGGTGCCCTACCACAAATGATCTTTTATTCTTTTGTGTTAGCTTTATAAATTGATTTGATTTGTGTATTTGTTTAACATTGCATGTACCAAATTTAATTCAAAATTAAAATAAGTAACTCATAACCACACCTAAGGCTTAGGCTTATAATCAAGATGAAAGAATTAGCAACCCCTTAGTTGGATGAATATTTCTTTTATAACATCATGCATAAATGCATCTTATTTCACTCTTGATTGGAGGGCTTCCACCTTTGCCAAAGAAACTTGGCTTGACCTTTGAGAGCCATGGTGGAAACACACATCCTGCCTTCTTTCTAATTTTTTCCAATAGTCTTACGTCTCATGCATTAGGCATATGAATCCTATAAGCTTGAGTAAAAATGATTGTCCAAAAATGAAAACAAAAGATAATATGGATTGCATTAGATTTTGGTCTGCCCATACATGATCTAGTCTCCTAGGGAGTGAGTTTAAGGACTTAGTCGCTTTCTAAATAAATAACCACCTAGCTATCTTGCATAAAGCATATGACTTGCCTACATGAATCTGAAATCGTAGGAGGAATTAGTTGGCGGCCACCACCAGGTGGTTGTAAGTCCAACCAGTCAGGTGATTTGTCCTCTCTTATGGAGGAAAATTAAATACCCATTTTCACCTTAGATTTGGGTTGTGCTTTTGGCCCTCACCAAAGCTCCCTAGATTTAGGTTATACTTTGGCCCTCACCAAAGCTCCCTAGATTTAGGTTCTTAGGTTTCTTCTCCCCTTTGCGGGCCATAAGTATAAATTCTTACCTCTTAGGCATTTCCATAATCTTGTGTGTTGGAATTATAAGCCAAAAATTTCTAATGAAAAATTCAACTCAAATAAATTAAATCAATTTAAAAAATGTAAAGCCCAACTAAAGGATAGTTTGAGATGTTCGCTTGGTTTCCTAGCATTGTGAGCATCTCCTACTTATCTCCATTTGGCTTTGATCATAATTCTCTCTTTGATCAATCCCATTTTATGTTCCAAGATAAACTAATCGATTGATAGTCCTACCTATTGAAATCTTTATAGATAGTGATCATTTACCTTAATCGAGAGTATTCCTAAGGAATCCCCTTCATTAGGATGTAATTAACTATGGGGGCTTTCCACTGTAGGGAACTTAATGAACCCAGTTTAAAATAAACTCTGATTTACTTTTCTATGTAAAATAGGGGAATAATCTCTGGTACATATGCAGACCCATTGGCCTTAGGAGTCCTTATTCGAGTGATTAGGTCCATTGTAGGGTGGTGAGATCTATCTCTCGAGATGGTACACCTCTTCTCAATATCGTACATGATCACATTAATAAGAACATCTATGGATTTGTGTGGCATCCCAACAAGGAATATTTTATATATTCCTATTTTCATTTATCCTTCTTTTCCAAAAGGGGGAATAGATGAAAGCAGGAATGTATAAAATTTTTCACCACAGATTTTTCTAGCGACTCTGTTGGGGATGGTTCCTCTCTCCATCTTTGGTAAATGATCATTGTCTCTAAGTATCGATAGTGGGTTTGTACTTTTGTATGAATCCAAGACTATCTTTCTTTCCATTGGCACTTAGCTTATTTCATCCTTAAGTTAAGCTAGCCAAAATATTTAGGTTTTAGGACCTCATCCCGTGTTGGTCTTAAAACCCCTATTGGGTTCTCCAATGGGTAAATGTAAAAAAGAATCTAATAAAAGAAAACATTTAAGGAAAGGTTCAATCTAAAATAATAAAGACAAAATAAATTTTTCATAAAAATCTTGCTTTTTTAAAAAGCACTCTTTCAAAAATAAACATAATAAAATATTTTCCATAAAAATTTTCCTAAATCAACCTCATCTAACAATTCTCATAATTGTTACATGTAGGAATCTTCAAAACAAAAACAAAATAAAACAAACAATCTTTTCCAAAAGCACAAATGAACATCTTCCCTTAATTCATTTTGATGAAGATTTCATTTTCAAAAATAAAATGAACAATCATCTTTCCAAAAATCAAAATCAAAAATAAAACTTTCAAAAAGCACATATGAAACTTTCCATTCAATATACCCACATTTATTGAATGAAGGTTTCTTTCCCAATATAAAAATAACATCATTTGGAAATCCCACTTAAACATATTCCATATATGCTTAAGTTGGAATTCCCTCTTTCAAAAAGCAATAATCACACACAAAACAAAATTTTCACATTTCAAAAATAGGATTGACTTCCATTCCTACATTCCCAAATTTGTTAAATGGAAGTTTTCTTTTCAAAAATTAAAACTTAACAATCATATTTTTAAAATTCAAAAACACATTTGGAACTTCATTTGGCACACCCAAATTTGCTAATTAAAGTCTCCAAATTCAAAAATAAAAAATTTTAAAACACATCTAGAACTTCATTTTAGCATACCACATTTGCTAAAATGAAGTCCCCACTTTTTTTTAAAAAAACAAAATTTCAAACACATTTGGAACTTCATTTTATCATACCAAATTTGTTAAAATGAAGTCCCTACTTTAAAAAAAAAAATCAAAATTTCAAACATATTTGGAACTTCATTTTAGCATACCACATTTGCTAAAATGAAGTCGCCACTTTTAAAAAAAAAATAAAATTTCAAACACATTTGGAACTTCATTTTTAGCATACCACATTTGCTAAAGTGAAGTCTCCACTTTTTAAAACAAAATTTCAAACACATTTGGAACTTCATTCTAGCATAACCCATTTGCTAACGTGAAGTCTCCCTTTTCAAAATCCAAAGAACAAAAATTTGGAAGACCTTTGGAATTTCATTTAGCTTACTCAAATTTGCTGAGTAAAATTTTCATTTCACAAAGTTTATATAAAAAACACTTTTGGAACTTCACTCTTTGGCATACCAAATTTGCTAAAGTGAAACCTCCATTTTCAAAACAAAACCAAAACACAAAAATTTTAAACACATCTTTTGGGATTTCATTTAGCATACTCAAATTTGCTAAGTGAAATTTCTATTTCGCAAAATTAGGTGGAACTTCATTTTTAGCATACATATTTGCTAAAGTGAAGTCTCTTCTTTCAATCATAAATCAAAACCAAAAAGAAACACATTAGGATTTTCTTAGCACACCCAAATTTGCTTAGGATCCTATTTTTCAAAAATCAAAATCAAAAGAAATACTTTAGGATTTTCTTAGCATACTCAAAATTTGCTAAGAATCTTATTTTCAAAACTTTTCTAAAACCCAATACACACTTAGGTTCTTCACTTAGCACCCAAATTTGCTAAGTGGGAATTCCAATTTTCAAAAATCACTAGTGATTCACAAGATAAAAGCAAACAAAATCAAAAGAAATAATTATTTTCAAACACCTCACTTAGCATACCCAAATTTGCTAAGTGAGTGAATTCCAAAATATGAAATCAAAAACAAAACAAATTGACCCTTACTTTAACATACTCAAATTTGTTAAAGGAAAGGGTCCTCAAATCAAAAATCTAATTTCAAAACATGAACCTATGGAAGCATCTTTATAAAAATATTTGAACCCATTTTCAACATACCCAAATTTGTTGAAAGTGGATTCATATTAAAAAAATCCTCTTTCTTATCAAATCTCTAAATCTTCTCTAAACCTATTTGAACCCCACTTAACTCTTCGAAGATGTTAAATGTGGGTTCAAATTTTAAATTCAAATTCAGAAGACAACAAAATAGAAATCTGATCCAAGTTTATTTCCAACATTACATATTCTTATCATCAGTTTCAGTTGCTACTACAGTTCAATTTTTAGTTGTTTAGTTGACTATAATGGCAGCTTCATAGAAATTTGTGTTAACTTTCCCCTACAGCATGGACTTGGCCTTGGATTAGGCAATCTCCCTCACTCTGATTGCACCCATCTCATCCATTTTTGTAAAGATTTTGAGGGGGTGAGGATTACCTATGAGGGCACTCCCCTCACAACTATTAGCAGGACCATAGTGGTGGGCGAAGCATCATTGATTGATTTTTTTTGGCGATATCCCCTCACCAAAGACAAAAGTAGTGACAGTTTCTACGACAGTGCCAGTGACAGTACCAGCATCAACATCAGTCTTAGTGCACCCTGTAGTTTCTCGTGCTACCCTAGTAAGGGCTAGCACATACTCATTAGCACCCTCGAAGGGTAAGACTCCTCTGATCTTAGAGATTGCCTCCCTAGCTTTTGAGGTTGGGTCTAGCTCCTACTCCACTCACCCTATCAGAACTCAGAGGAGGAACAAAAATTGCATGATCAAGCAGTGCCATACACGCATTGCCAAGGAGATGGAGACCACTACACGGTCAGTTGTTGAGGATTTACCTATTTTGACTTCCCCGCTGGTTACAGTGAACCCATTTCATCCTCTCTCTGGGTCTGACATTGAGGATGCTAGGAGGATCCATACTTCACCTCCATTAGTGGTTCAGTATCAGTCCCCAGTTAGTCAGGGTAGGAGGTCGTATGTCAACCTCTGCTCGGTTCTATGCCTGGTTGGCGGAGCTTATGGATGTTCTAAGTCTGAAGCTCAATTTGATTTAAGATCTATTACCCTCCGCAGTGTGGGGAAACATCTATGGCAAGAGATAGCGAGGGAGGCCCGTACTATAGTTCAGATATCTAGTAGGGAGAGACAAAAGTTTAGTTGCCAGTTTGCAGCTTCTGCACTAGTTGATTTTCCTGATCAGCGCACTATCCGTGCTGATAACATAAACAGTATTCTACTTCTTGGGATGACCCATCATAGGAGGAGGGTCTCTATTCCGAGAGAGTCGGTGGTGTCTCCACCACACTTATCTACCTCTCGTCCACTGTCACATGTTCATGTCGTAGCTTCTCCAGTTCTGCTGAAGTCCATGAAGGCCACATCCGGGTAGAAGCATACCCTATTGGTGATCTAGCTCCGGTCGAGGGATCCTATTCCATATACACTACCTACTGTGGTGAGGCTGAGCTCTCTTACTCGACCTTCTATCCCAGTGGTGGTGTGGAAGGAATGGCGATCCTGAAGTATAGTGGTCATCCCTTCACCAACAACACCAGTTCAATAGGACATAGAGATGGTCGTAGCTGTTGTAGAGGGAACAAATGATTTCCCTGTTGCACGCATGATAGTATAGCCTCCAAGGAGTGTCACTCCTTTCAGAGTCTGTGATAGTTAAGAGTGTGTCTCTTCTAGTGAGTACAGTCTTCATAAGATTGATTCTCCAGCAGCAGGGGAGGTCCGTTGCCTCTCAGTATATGATAGTGATCACACCAGTCAGCCAAAAAATATTTTTTCTTGTTCAGATTGATCATTCTTTAGAAGACATAGTGGCACATTATCTTATGGAAAAGAAAGAAATTCTAGGGTATGATTGGTCTGATGAGGAGAAGCTTTGATCCCAATGAAGATGATTTATTGGGAGACTCAGCAGGGGTGTGCATGGTAGATACCAGAGGATCCCTCCTCAGAGAGTAGCAGACTATGAAAGGTGATGATATCGAGCAAGAAGGCACAACCTACTCGCACCAACACCTCCTCTAACAATTAAAATAGAAAGATGAAAAGATAGATAGGATGGAAAAACTTCTTGAGGACTTGTTAAAAGTAGTCTCAGTACTTCAAAAATAACCACCATCAGTTCATCCTACCACAGCTAAGACCAGTCACCGAGTTAGTGCATGTCTTGGACCCAGCCATGACCTTACCTCCCATAAAGGAAGGTAGCACTAGCATGTATAGGAAGGTAGTGGAAAGTACCTCCATACAAGAAAAAAGATATAAAGTTCATGGTTGAGAAGCAAGTGAAGGAAGCATTGGCTCAAGCCTGGGGAAGATCATCAACTCCAAAGGGTAGACCCTACCTAAAGAAATTTGATGCAATCCAATTTCCCAAGGGTTTCGTGCCACCTTCCTTGAAGAGTTTTGATGGCAGTAGAATTCCCGAGGCAACACATTGCCCATTTTAGAGCCAGTTGTTGCAATGCGGTGGCAATGATGCTTTACTTTTTGGCCTCTTCGTCAGTAGCCTAGCAGGGATAGCTTTGGACTGGTATGCTGAAATTCCCAATAGTTCAGTAAAGGCATTTAGTAAATTAGAGTAACTCTTCATCAAGAGGTTTGCTAGAGCTCAGCAAAGGGTTACTGTGGACGATCTCATTGTAACACAACAGCACCCTGGTGAGTTTCTTGTAGACTATATTCTTAGATGACGTAACCTGAGTATGAAATACGAGCCATAGATGTTTGAGCAAGATGCCATTGAGATTCTTTTAAAGAATATCTATGGCCCAACTGCCTTTATGCTTAAGGGCTCCATTATCAAAACTTTTGAGAAGTTAATGAACAAGGAAGCTAGTCTACAAGGATAGGAAAAATAGTTTCCTTTTCAAGATTAGCTGCCTAAGACAAAGCCACAGAAGGTCTATGAGAAGAAGTCGGGGACAGTGATAGCAGTAGATAAGGGGAAGCAACCTACTAGAGATCAGTCTGAGAGAACACAACCTCAGTAGCCTTCACTTCCACCTCCTTTAGCACCACTGAGGCAGCCCTACCGGCCTCCATAACATTCTCCACGGCCAGCATCACCGCCGCCTCAACTGCATCACCAGCAGTAGTGGTATACATATCTGTCGCCAGGTAGCTATGGTCCACCTACTCTTTTAGATAAGCTTAACAAGCCTTATTCATTTAAGAGAAAGGTAATTAGGAAGATCTTTAAGAACCTATTAAAGAAGTATGATTTTTAGCTACCTGAACCTAGGAGACTGGAGGAGGTAGGAAAAAGCCATGATCCTAACTTTTGGCCCTACCACCGTATGCTAGGTCATATTTTGGAAGATTGCTTCACCTTCAAGGACTGACTTGAACATAGCTTCAAGACAGGTGCTATATTTATCCTGATTGAATACCTTATGGAACAACCATCCAGTTCCATCAGGGTAATCCTTGGGGATACTTGTGATCTTTCCAAAACCAAAGAAGGTTGGGATATCTACTTATCCAAAATCTTTAAAAAAATATTCAGAAGATCAAGAAACTTTTCTTACAGGTGCTTAAGTGAGCTCTAACCTCCATCATTAAGGAAGGTTTGCAAGTTGCCAGTGCCAACTCAGGGAAAGGGGGAGCTCAGTAGTAGCAACAGAAGCAACAACTTGTGCTAGCCCGGGATAGCCTAGTAGTGCAACCACTCACCAAGTCTAGCCTCTAGTCTACCGTTGCAACTACCACATCAGAAACTTCTCCTACTTCAGCTAGCTTTTCTTCATCTACTAGTAGAACTCTTGTATTGGCGGATAAGGGCATCAAATCCCTCACCCCTCTTACTTTACTTTACATCTACTTTATACCTCCTGTTAAATCCAAGAAATTAAAGATTAAAGCTAGCTTGAATTATGTCTGTGTCACTTTTGATGGGTTGTCTACTTCTACTCCTAATGATAACTCTTCAAGTCAATATAATAATAACAATTCTGATCTCCCTCTTTTTGATTTAGAGTTGGACTTTCCCACTCTGAATACTATGGGTTTGACTCTTGAGATAGACTTGGAATCATTCGATTCTGAGGGTCCCATAAGAGAAGCTGCAGGTGAGCCTGATGTAGGTAGAACCTTTTATTACCCTGTCATAAGAGATCACCGAAGTCAACCTCCGTAGTGGTAAGGTTCTACCTCCTAGGGTAGCACCTCAAGAAAGAGGAAAATAAGTCATTAGTACAGAGGATCGAGAAGCCCCTCCACAGGATGCTCCACCCTTGGATATGCTTGTACAGGATTAGCCCAAGGTGGACTACAATGTCCTCTCTCATCTGAGAAAGTTGCCATCTAGGCTAAGCATATACGACGCCCTTGTCTTATCCAAAGAGAAGAGGGAGTCATTAATCAAGGCTCTCCTTGATCCTGAAATATGTTTAACTCAGCTGACCGCTATTGGTGAAGAGGCACATTATGCAAAAGAAGCCCATAGGATCACTTTCATAGATGAAGACCTTCTTTTGGTGGGCTTAAAGCACAACTGTCCCCTCTACATCACAGTTGACATGGGTAGATTTAGACTTGCTGGAGTTCTCATCGATCTAGGTGCATCAGTGAACATTATGACTCTAAAGACTCTTGCCTATTTGAGGATAGACATCTCCACACTCCGAGGAGATCGGATGATGTTGAGAGGATTCAATGAATAAGGTGAGAGGGCTTTAGGTTCCATAGTGTTACCCTTGGAGATAGGTGAGTAGAAAATTGAAGACAAGTTTTACAAAATTGGTTTGAATACTTCATTCACTACTTTGTTCGGTGGGCCTTGGATACATCAGAATAAGATAATTCCATTCTCCCTCCCTTAGTGCATCAAGTTCAAAAAGGATGAGATTGAATACCATGTTAACGGTGATGAAAAGCCATTTTCAATTAGAAAGGTTAAGATTTATGAGGATGCAACCTACTATCTTTCTCAACACACCCTTTCTTGTGTACTTGGACAAAATTCAAACACAAAAGAAAATGAATAAAAAGAAAGAGCCTAAAAAAAGAAAAGAAAAATAAAAATCCTAGTGAACAAGAAAGAGGAATTGAAAAAGAAACAGAGCCGCATATCACTTTCCACCCATAGTACATTCTATGATATGGATGTGTGGGTAGAATGACTCAACCTCCACCAGGCAGAGGCAGGGCAGAAATAGAGGTAGTTCTAGAGGTGGAAGAGCCCCTAGTTAGCCATCAACCAACATGGGTTATATTACAGATCGTAGGAGTACCCCTACTATTCATATTGATTTGGAATCCAGCTCGGAGGATGAGTCTAATGTGATTTAGCATACCAGCCAACCCCTCTTAGCGGGTTCCATTGGAAGTGACTTTTGATCTAGGCAGCGATGAAGACCAGACCTCCAGACAAAACAAAGTATTCAAATTAGGTTTATGTGAGACAATTAGGCAGTAGCTGGGAACCTTAGCTCTAACCTCACTTCTATTTCAAAAAGCTGAATGTTTAGTAGTTAAGGAAGCCCCTAAGTCTTCCAAAGATATGAAGCCGAAGAGATTCTTTTGGTATCATGATCCTATTGAGGAGGATTCATTTAAGGAATTAATAGAATTACCACTTGACTTTTACTCGCCTTGTGTTCATAATATTATACAGAAAGGTTGGGTTCCTTATACATGGTCTAGACACAGGTCAAAGTATTTTGAAAAGCTATGGAACAATACAGGTAGAGAAGCATAATCAAGAGAAAGACTAGGATTTGGTACAGTGGGTCTGATCGATGATGATGATTACTGCTTAATTGTTACTAATCATTTGAAGTCTAATAGGTTCTTTTCACACAACCGCAACTCTTATGAGAATGTGTGTTTAGAAATCTCAGATGATCCAAATGATCTTCAGATCAAGGATGCACCTCAGATGTTCCAGATGATCTTCAAATCAAGGAAGCACCTCTAAATTTTGAAGAGGAGATTCATTCAACAATAGACAAGCTTAAAGAAATCAACCTCAGGATAGAAGAAAATCCACGCCCAATGTACATCAGTTCATTGCTGAATGAAGAAGAAACTAATGACTTAGTTAGGCTATGGACTAAGTTTAAAGACTACTTCACATAGAGTTATGAAGAGATGCTCGGATTATTTCCTGATGTAGTAGTCCACAAGCTAACAATAGATCCTAATGCTACCTCTATCAAGCAAGCTCCTAGATGCATGCAATTAGAAATTGAGCAATAGGTTATTTCTGAAGTAAAGAAATAAATCGATGCTGGATTCATCAAGGAAGAAAAATACCCTACCTGGTTAGCCAATATCATATTAGTTAAGAAGAAGAATGGTCAAATTGGCATTTATGTCAATTTTAGGGACTTAAATAAGGCATGTCTTAAAAATGAGTTTCCTCTTCCTATACTAGAATTAATGGTGGATATTGCCTCATCTCATGTAGTATTTTATTTCATGGATGGGTCATCTGGCTATAACCAAATCAAGATGTCTCCTGAAGATGAAAGAAACATCACTTTTTGAATCCCGATCAGAATTTTTTATTATAAGGTCATGCCTTTCGGCCTTAAAAATGTTGGTGCTACATTCCAATGGGCCATGACTCAGATCTTCAATGAACTCATCCATCATCAGGTTGAGTGCTGTGTTGATGATCGAGTAGTCAAGAGTAGAGAAAAGGAAGACCATCTCTTTGACTTGAGAGTAGTTTTTGAATGGTTAAGATAATATAATCTCAAACTAAATCCCCTGAAGTGTGCATTCGGAGTAGCTTCAAGGAAATTCCTTATGTTTGTTATCCAACGCCGGGGAATAGAGATAGATCCTAAAAAGATCAAAGCTATCTTAAAAACACCACCTCTTAAAAGCTTAACACAACTCAGATCATTCCAAGGATGGTTGGCATATCTGAGATGCTTTATCTCCAACTTATCGGGGACATGCAAGCCATTTTTAGCACTTGTCAAAAAGGATGCCAAGTTCAAGTGGGATGATAAGTGACAACACGCCTTTGAAGACATCAAGCATGGCTTCAAACATGGATGGTCTCCTTGGCTCACAGAGAGTGGCAGGGATGGATCTTTGGCCATCCATCCACACATTTTGGATGGACGACTGAGATTAAAATGTGTAGTATCCATAATTTCCTCTCTCAGATCCATGACTTTAATCTCAGTCGTCAGATCCTTGATCGGACGGCTGAGGAGAAAGCACGTAGCACCGTCACCACGCAGAGCTATGATGTGATAGGTTAAGTACCTAATCCCATCACACCATATGTAAAGCGCATGCCGCGTCAGCGGCACACGTGGCACCGACGGGATTAGTAATATAATTAGGGATTATTTAATTTCTAATTAATCACCAAATCTTCTAAAATTTATATCTAAGTGTAGAAAAATAAAAAAAATATGAAATAAATTGTATAAAAAATATAACTGAACATATAATATTTTAAAATTAATTTCAATGGATTTTGATAAGTATTTTGCTTTGAATATGGGTTTTATTACGAATGTTATTTTGCTAATTTCCCTTTAATCAATCCTCTGATTAATGCCAAACTTTTTGTGCTTAATTCATAGGATGGATCCTACCTCGCCTAATTTTCTTGGGATTTATTGGTGGCTTAATTAGGAGAATTACTAGTTCATTGCTTAATAACTTTTTTAATGTAATTAAGCTTAATTAAGGGCATAATTAGTAGTTTAACCCTCTGATTGAGTCAATTAAGTTTTGATTAAGTACATGTAAGGTTTAGGGAAAAATGTTGGGATACTTTCCTTGAGATATTCCCTAAACCCCCTTTTCTTCCTTAATCCATCCTTAATTAAGGGTTAATTCACTAATTACCCCTTAATTAATTCCATAAAATTCTAAAACCTTCTAGAACTTAATTATTCTATCTTGGATAGATGCTTAGGTGTTCAAGAGCCTAAGTATATTAAGGAAATCAAAACTCAACTCACATGTGTGAGGGGAGGTTATGAAATTACTTAAGTTAAACCCCTTAGTTTAATTAATCTTTAATCATGAGCCAAATTGCATTAGGCCCTTCTCTTCTTAGGTGCATTGAAAATTTGAATTCCATGTGAGATTTTTTGTCATCTCATTGGCTCATAATTATTTGATTAACTAAGCTAAGGTGGTATAGTTAAGGGGTAATTAACATGCTTAATTCATACCTTAACCTAAGTAACATATAAAAAAAACATCTAATCATCTAAAAATTGAACTTAAATATCAAACATATGTGGGAATGGGTTAGGAACAACAAAATCACCTCACATTTCTCAAATTAAATCCAACTCAAAATAAAACCAAACCTTCTTTAGAAATAAATGATTTGCTTTAAGATTTCTTATTGCATAAGATTGTCTTTAGGAATTAATTAGTATGAATGTGTTTACATGCTTTCATCATTTTAGTTCCTTCACATCATGCTAAATGTGTATGTCATTTAAATTTCATGCATTCATTCTTTCCAAAAATAAAAATGAAAGTATAATGTTTTCTTTATGTCAAATTGCATGTTTTGGCTAAAATAGAAATATGAGTGGTTATTATCACTATTAAATCAAAAGTATTTTCAAAATATATGAATCAATTACCAAAACTAAAAGTGTGCTACTTATAATTTATTTATAAGTTTACATGTGAATATAAAAATGTGTCTTGTGTTTGCTTCCTTTCTTTCCTCTTAACATGGATTTGAATAAGATTTGTAAAGAGTATAGTTCTTTTAAAAGAACATAACACTTGCTTAAGTCTACTCTTATCCCTTTCCATGTTATAACCTAAGAAGGATCTTCATATTTACAAATAATAATTGCATAAATAAGTCTAAAATACAAATAAAAACTTTTTGCATCGTTTCTTTTCCATTCATTTCTTTTATACATATGCTTGTATTTAAGGAAAGTGGTATATTAGTCTGGATAACCCCAGGGTTGCGAGGCTTTAAGTATCCCTAAGTAGGTCTTGTACCTTACACCTCTGGTGCTAATAATGGCACTGTACTCACTTATGCCTTTCATACATTCATATGTGCATGTGAAAATTGGATAAGAAACCCTTTTTCTACTTAATGAAAAATCATGCATCATAAGCATTCAAATTTTCTTAGGTAACTCGCTTAGAATTCATCATAAATGTGCTAAACATTTCTATTTGTATGTATAGATATGCTTAGGATTCATTCATATGCGTGTTATACATGCTGGGAAAGAAATCAAGTGATGTGTGTGTTGTGAATTTAATTCACTTTACTTAATATTAAAATGCCTTTTTTTGAATAGGTTTGTTTCGAGTTCATATAAACTTATGATTAATTAAAACATATAATAAAATATTCACTAAACAAAACTAAATCATGAATCCATTTTAGAAATTACTTAGGCTAGGGAAGGAAAGAGATGTTATCTTCTCTTTCCCTCTCTTTACAACTTAGTAATTAATTGTAGGATTCACTTGAACCTAATCAAAACACAAAATAAAATTAACCCAAAACATCTAAATAACTTAAATAAAACTCTCCTCTAAGTTGAACATTCTTCACACTTAGAAAATTCTAACTTAAAGCTATAGCTAAGCATACCACACAAACCTTAAAAGCACACACATTAGGCTAAGTCACCACTTCTAGCTTTAGGTTAGGACGGTGCATGATTTAATGTTTGCTTTTATTTTGTGATGTAATATTTTAGATGGATGTTAGGGTGTATGTGCATAGACTGAATGTTAGGATGATTTAGTCTAACCATTATCTTTTGCAGGGGATTGTGCTTAAGGGGCGCTACAATAAATAAAAATATAAGTGCTTTTGCTGTGTAGGTGCTTATACCCTTAAGCATAATCCAATAAGCCAGGTGGACTTAATCACCCATGTGAGGAGTGTTAAGTACAATATCCATGCTTGGGATTGTATGGTTTGTTTTAGCTAATCTCTATTTTGTAGGTGTTAGTTAGATTTCCATTTTTCCCATTTCATGTAATTTTTGTAATTAGAATTTTGGAATGATTGTTATAAAAATTAAGATGAGCTTTGGTTATAAGGCCATGCCTTATGTACCATGTGAAGCCTTTGGAGCATCCATCTTCCAACTATCCAAAAGAAGAAACTAAAGAAGAAAGAAGAAATGAAGAAGAAAGAAGGAAAGAAGAATGAAGAAATGAAGCTTGAAAACCCCCTAAATAATGAATTCCTTGCTTAATTATATTTAATTCATTTGTAATTCGAGTTGTATAAGGGTAGAGCTCAGCTACCCAATTTGTTTTTTTTTTGGTTTGTGCAATGGTGCCCAACCACAAATGGATTTTTATTCTTTTGCATTAGCTTTATAAATTGATTGATGATATGTTTAGCTTCTACATTAAGATGGCATGTCTTTCTAGTTTCTTCCCTGCTTGATGTATGGCCTGGATGATGATTAGGCTCTTAGGAAAAAATAAATCTTTTACTAAATTTATTAATTCAAAATTAAAATAAAGAACTCATAACCTCACCTAAAGCTTAGAATTAAGATCAAGATAAAAGAATTAGCAACCCCTTAGCTGGATGAGTATTTCTTTTATAACATCATGCATAAATGCATCTTGTTTCACTCTTGATTGGAGGGCTTCCACATTTTCTAGAGAAACTTGGCTTGACCTTTGAGAGCTAAGGTGGTAACACACCTTCTCCCTTCTCGTTGATTTTGGCCAATAATCTTACTTCTCATGCATTAGGCATATGAATCCTATAAGCCTGAGTCAAAATGATTGTCCAAAAATGAAAATAAAATGTAATATGAATTATAAATTATATTAGATTTAGGTCATTACTCATGCCCTTACATGATCTAGTCTCTTAGGAAGTGAGTTTGAGGACTTAGTATCTTTTTAAATAAATAATAGCCTAGCTATCTTGCATAAAGCATATGACTTGCCTACATGAATTCAAAATCATAGGAGGAGTTAGTTGGCGGCCACCCCCAGGCGGTTGTAAGTCCAAGCAGTCGAGTGATTTGTACTCTGTTGTGGAGGCAAACCAAATACCCATTTTTTGCCTTAGATTTAGATTATGCTTTTGGCCCTAGATTTAAGTTTTGAGGTTGCTTCTCCTCTTTGTGGGCCATAAGTATAAATCCTTACCTCTTATGCATTTCTATAATCTTGTGTCATGGAATTATAAGCCCTAAATTTCTAATGAAAAATTTAACTTAAAGAAATTAAATCAATTTCAAAAATGTAAAGCCCAACTATAAGATAGTTTGAGATGTTCGCTAGGTTTCCTAGCATCGTGAGCATCTCCTACTTATCTCCATTTAGATTTGATAATAACTCTCTCTTTGATCAATCCCATTTGATCTTCCAAGATTAACTAATCATTTGATAGTCCTACCTATTGAAATCTTTAGAGACAGTGATCATTTACCTTAATCAAGAGTATTCCTAAGGAATCCCCTTCCTTAGGATGTAATTAACTATGGTGGCTTGCCCCTGTAGGGAACTTAACAAACCTAATTTAAAATAAACACTGCTTTATTTTTCCATGTAAAGCAGGGGAAGAATCTCTGGTACATATGCAGACCCATCGGCCATAGGAGTCCTTATTCGGGTGATTAGGTCCATTGTAGGATGGTGACTTCTATCTCTCGAGACGGTACTCCTCTCCTCAATGTCATACTCGATCATCTTAATAAGAACATATGCGGATCTATGTGGCATCCCAACTAGGCATATTTTATATATTCCTATTTTCATTTATCCTTCTTTTCCAAAAGGGGGGATAGATGAAGACAGGAATGTATAAAATTTTTCACCACAAGGGCAAACTTCATCATAGTGGAAACACCAGCAACTAACAATGCCATCTTTGGCCAACCATTGCTCAATACATTTAGACCAGTGGTGTCCACTTAACATATAACTGTCAAGTTCACTACAAGAGGTGAAGAAAGGGAAATATAAATCAGTTTAAACTTTGCTACCTCAGATTAGTAGGTGATTTTGTCAAAGAGGATAAAGTTTTGAATTGGATATTACACATACTGGAATTAAAGTTTTTGAAGAGACAAAGGGAGTATTGACCTCTCCCAATCATGATAGCATCCTTAAGATTAGCTTGACGTTCTACACTGATCATAGGGGCCCTTCATTCAAACTCTTCAAGAAGACATCAAAGTGTTCACCTAGATCACGATCGAGCTGTTGAGTATTGACATAAATATCATTTATCATCACCTTAATGATCACATTGATGCTCAACCCATAAAGCAAAAAAATAAGGAAGGCCGTAGCAATACTTTCCTAACCCATTAAAGAAGAAGTTACCAAGTCACTCAAAGTCAACTTCATCAAAGAAGTCCAATACTCTAAATGCATATGAATATAATAAAAATGCAGAAGTTAATTGGGAAATGAAGAATGTGCTTTGACTTCACCAACTAAAACTAGATATGTCCAAGATGGATATCCCCTTCTCTAAATAGATGCACTCATCGACTTGGTAATGGGTTACTCCATAATGAGTTTTTAGATGTATTCTTTGAGTATCACAAATACAAATGCATTCAATTGACTCAGAGAAGACATTATTTATCATAGGCGAAATACTCTATTGCTATACAGTAATTCCCTTTAGGAATAAAATTGTAGGGGAAACTTACTAGATGATGGTATATCATGTATTCAAAGAACAAAAGGAAGGAATGTGGAACTCTATGTTGATGATTTGCTAGTCAAAAGAAAGTTACCCACATAACATATTAAAGATCTTAAGGAAACCTTTGCCACTATGAGACAGTATAACATATTCCTATTATTAAGAGCAAGGGGACTCAAGGGCCACTGCATTATTTGACTCAATCAACCAAGTATATAAGAAAAAAATTCAATGCAAATAGATAATGAACACTTATTAAGTTTGGTTGACCCAATCAAAAAATACCTACAAACTAAGGAGAGAAAAGAAACTTTAAAAGATGTGAGGAGAATCAAAATAAAGGCCACCCAATATATGCTAATTGGGGGTGAATTATTTCAAATATTGGTGCCTTCACTAAACATGAGATGTGTGTGAGAAATAGAGCAAAGAAAAGTATTCGACGAGATGCACTCTAGCAAATATGACAACCACTTAGGTTAAAGAATACTTGCCCATAGAATTTTAAGGCAAGGATATTTCTTGCCTATGTTAAAGAAGGATGTAAAAAAATACCGAATAAAATGCAAGCAATGTAAAAAATTTGCTCCTCATTTATAACAGCCGCCACTGCCTCTACAGACTAATTCAAGCCCTTTGCCCCTCCCCATCTGTGGGATGGACTTTATTGATCCCTTACCACTGGCTAGTGAATAAAGAAGATTCATCCTTATCATGATTGACTATTTTATCAAGTGGATTGATGTAATGACACTTACCTAAGTAATCATCTAGGTAGTTAGAACTTTTATCTATACTGGTAACATTTATTGCGGTATGGGCAGTGTATGACTATTATCCCTAACAATAGGCCATAATTTGCCAATAGGGTTAAGAGACTTCTATGAGTCTTAGGGGATAAAATTAAAGTTTAGTTCAGTATACACCCTCAGAGCAATGATCAAGTTGAAGTGGAAAACAAAAAATTCTTAATTTATTAAAAAAAAGGTAGAAGCCATCAAAGCTAAATGGGTCAACACACTACTTGTCATGCTTTAGGCCTTCAGAATGACTCTGACTATTGCCACTAGGCACATACCCTTCTTGCTATCACATGGAATAGAGGTCATGTTTCCAATCAACTATGATCTGCATATCTAAAGGGTTCTGGTGATTGTAAAAATGTGAGATAATGCTGATGAGTGCTAAAAGGTGTACCCTAAAATGATGGAAGATATGCTCAACATGCTAAAAAAATTAAAGAATGGAGCTTCATTAAGATAAGAAAAATTTAAAGGTGAATGGCAAGATTCTATGATCAACATGTGAAAATAAACATCAAAAGTAGTAGCTTAATTCTCAAAAGTGAGATGCAGTAGCTTGATATAATGTTTTGGGCAAACTCACCCATCCATGGGAAGACCCCTATATTATCAAGAAGTAAATTAGTCCTAGAGTTTACCAACTTTAGACCCATGAAGGGAAAGATATGCCATACTAGGAATGCAGAGACCTAAAAATCTTCCCCATTAGGCAATTGATGTCTTATTTTTGGTATCTACTATCTTCATGTTCATTAGAAATTCATCTAATGAGGTTAGATTTTCTTACTTACATAATTTTATAGTTTGATGTTCAAAAAATCACTTAGTGAGAATAAACAAAACACTTGGAGAGTTACATGATGACACAAGACAATGATGCACTATTTTTGACCAAAACAAAAGGTTTCACTCAGGGAGCTATAAAAATCCAAGTAGGAGATTTGAATACTTGGTACACTAGTCTTGGCCCATAGATACCGACGTTGGATAAAGAAATAATAGAATGGTGAAATACTCGAGGTGCTATGTGATGACTCAAGGCACTTGGTATGCCATTTTTGGCCCAAGGAAATGGTCAGACTTGGTGAGCTATAAAAAGCATGCGTAGGATATTTGAATACTTGGTGTGCCATTCTTGACCTAAAGATACTAAAGTCAGACAAGAAATTTTTGATTTAAATTAACTAAATAATTACAAAAAACCTATTTTATAAATAATAGTGTAAGATAGACACACCATGAGGTTGGCAAGTTGATAAAAGATAAATTCTCCTTGTTGGTGTTAAAGTGTAAGGTCAACACTCCATAAGGTCGATTACTAAAGCATAAGATAGGCACCCTATAAGGTCAGTGACTAAAGTGTAAAACTGACACTTCTTGAGGTTGGCAACTTGATAAAAGATCAACTGTCCTAATTAGCTACTAAAGTGTAATACCGACACCCTATGAGGTCAGTGACAAAAGTTTAAGATTGACTCCCATGAGATTAGAAACTTAATAAAATACCAACTCTCCTAGTTGGAGGTTAAAGTGTTAGGCTGACACCTTATGAGGTTGGCAACTTTATAAAAGATCTGCTCTCCTAGTTGGTAGGGTAAAAGACTAACTATCCAAAATGGTGAATACAAAAAAAAAGAAAGAAAAATGATGGCTAACTCACCATTAGTTAATTAATGGCAAGAGTGAATCAAATAAAGACTGATTCCTCTAGTTGTAAAATAAATGAGCTAACTTTCCATAAGAGTGGCTAAGAAAATGACTCCGCATAAACATTGATTAAATAATAATGAACACAACCCATAATCAACACTCATATTTTTCTAAGTTCCAACTATTAACATGATAAGAAGCATGGTACATAAGAGAAATTATGTTGGAGAAGTTTAAGAACTTGGGGTACTATTGGCCATGCTTTATAAGCTTAATAAAGATAAAGTCAGCACTTACGTTAAACTTCTACTGCAATAGTCCCTTGTACTCATCAAAATTCAAGAAGCATGTGAACATAGCTTCCATTTTGTGAAGCTCCTCGATATGGTGAGAAAGCTCTTTTTCCAACTCCATTATTGCCATAACAAGGCAAGTGAGCTCCATTATAGCTCTGCCCTTCACTTCTTCTTGTCGCCTCACCTCTTCTTGAAGTTCGACAAGCTTGGCTTTAGAAGAGGCTAGTCATTCCTTCATATCTACCAGCTCCGCCTTTCCTATGGACAAACTCTTTTTCTTAATAAAGAACATCCCGTAATTTTCCCAAGTTGACTATTAGGCAATTTCTTGAACAATCATTATAGCAAATGGTAGTCAATTATTTAGAAGGTCCTCAAGAAGATAAATGAGTTCTTTAGAATAAAATTCTTGACTGAGCATAAAGGCTTGACTAGGAGAGATTACGTGTAAATTTATCCTCGGCATACTCCAATTCTTTCTCTTTCTTCTTCTCATTTGCAGGAACTTCTATTCTTTGACTGACCATGAAGGTTTCAAGCTCACAGCTTTTTTTCCTAGACTTTTACGGAGCCCTACTCAACCCCACCTACTTGTTGGCCACAACAGGGGTTGACTCACCACCACTTTACTCACCTTCATTCTCCCAATAAAATTGGATTAATAAAAAATTTACTTTAGGGGCTATAGTGTCCTCATCACCGAATGAGTGAGTAGGAATATTAGAGTAGGAATTAAGATTAATGCTATGAGATTTAGAATGAGCAGTGGTTTGAAGGCAAAGTCCTAGGAGGCCCTATAAAGCTTGGAGCAGGATCACATCAAAAGGAAGAAAGAAAAGGTGAAAAATGAAGACCACCATAGCACTTATTTTAATTATAATTATAATATTCTTTTGTAATCTGGGGTGTGCCAAAAAAATTGCATCAACATTGAAAAAAAGCTAAGTATAAAATACTTACCATTGAGAACATTGGTAACTCAGCTAAGGTAAAGATAGTGACTAATATTTAGAGTCCTATTAGTCACATTATTCAAAATCTCTTCCATTTGAACATTCGTCTCAAGGGTGATAGACTTGCTCAACAAAAAAGGGTTGGGAAAAGTCAGGACTAGCTAGGTTGATGAGCTCTTGCAAAGCAAAAGCTTTAAACACCACTTCTTTACCTTGTTTGATAGTTTTGAATCCTTAACAAGAGCATTGAGAATTGAACAACCCTGTCAATACGCCCCTTCACCATGAAGACATGGCATAAAAGATACAAGCTCCATGTCATAATACTTACCATAGAGTTTGGTAGGATTTGGGCAGGTATGGACTATTAGTATTTAAGAATATTGATCCATTTGAAGGGCAAGGGAAGCAGGAAGCCTAGTCAAAAATGCTTGAGTGGGATGCATTACTTGTCTGATCTAGTTGAGTTATACCACTCATCAAAGTTGGCTACCCATAATATAAATCGAGGTGGCCTAGCAAAAACCATGAAAGAAGAAGGTCTCCATCTTGTGGTCAAGATTAGAGACCTCTTTGATTTTAGTTTGAATAAAAGTACTTGCCACCTTTCACAGAGCTGCCAATGCCAAAACCCAAAGGTGACATGCTTCATTGAAGTATGGGAGTATAGTTTACTCAATCGATAAGGATATCACTCTCTATATGAAGAGTTATAACAAAGTTTCAAGTACCCATGATGAAATTGCATTTATATAGATGGTAAGTAAGGCTTAGTAATATAGACAACACAAATAACATTTAATGAAGAAATTATTATAAGGACCCCATAAAAATATTAAGTGGTGCATACTAAGACAAAAAGTAAATAAGGAAT
This sequence comes from Cymbidium sinense, assembly GCA_021442155.1. NCBI lineage: Eukaryota > Viridiplantae > Streptophyta > Magnoliopsida > Asparagales > Orchidaceae > Cymbidium > Cymbidium sinense. The sequence continues at coordinate 38,997,073 of CM038233.1, forward strand.
TCTTACTGACATCTATGAAACATGAAATAACACCTAACAAAAGAAATGGTGAGTATGAGGTAAACCTTTGTTTAAATATTTGCTACATAAAACTACATTTCAAACACACTCTCTATAATCCTGTTGACCTCATTTTTGGATGAGGTTAACATTACTTCTAAAACTAGTAATTAGAATACCTAGATTAGGAATCTCCTAATTAGATACGTAATACACTTCACTTAGTGTCCTAATGCACCTTTCTAGGATCTAACCCAACAAAATTGGATAGACTTAGACCAATCCCAAAATAATTGGAATCTAAAATGTATTTGAACTTAGATCAAGGTGAATAGGGTAATTAACCTAGTTACTTTATTTTGTCATAAAACTCTCTAAACCAAAAAAAATTTCAAAAACAAATGCAAATAAAAATCAAATAAAATCATAAAATCAAATTGAAAGCATAAATAATTCGAATCCAAACTAAGGGCAAAAGGAGGTCAACACATTTAACATTAGTTTGACTTAAGCGTATCCCACCAAGTCAAAGATCAACCCACCAAATATTTGACCAAATAAAATAATTTCAAATATCTAAATGATAATATATTTATGTTTAAACATGAATTTAAGAGAAAATAAATCCAATAAGGCCTTAATTCTGCTTAAGAGAAAATAAAACCAATTTGGTCATTTAGCCCAATGTGAGCCAAGCGGGTAAAAATTGAAATTAAATTTAAACTAATTGAAATCAATCACTCCAAATCATCTTACACATGTGCTTAAGAATGTTTTGAGTCTAGACATAATCTAATTGGGTCAAAGCTAGCCATTTGACTCAATAAAATTCAAACTTGACTTGAGCTTAACCCATAAGACCAAGATGGACCAAATTGGTTGTAAACCTTAAGTAAATAAAATTAATCAATCCAATGCATTACAAATCCTTAGATCAACATAATTGAGAAGCAAATACATTTTAATTGAGCTAAATAAGCCATTTTGACTCAATATAATCCAACCCACTTTCACTTGAACTACAATGGATATAACATGGAATAAACTAATAAAAATTTATAAATTCTATGTAATCTTTTAATTAGGAACATCACAAAGAGTTGAATTGATGTAATTGAAACATTAATCTAATGTTAATCCATTCAATGGACTAAGTTAGATTAACCAAAATAAAAAATCACCTAAATGGAAAAATCAAACCCAAGTTCAAACCCAATCCCTTGGAATGCACTCAGACCCATCTTAAAATGAATTTATGATGATTGACAACCATTTTTAATAGCCTAATTAAATATAAGTCAAGCCAAAATGATGGAATATGCCATAGCAAAGAGGGATTGCATGAAGACAAATCCAATTTTCCTAATCACTTATTTTTTAGCACCCCACCACTTTAAGACTTGGATAACTGTTAAACAATTGATAATCCTTAGAGCTAGCCTCCAAGGACATCAATTAGGCATGGCTGACTAAGGAGAGGAATAATGCAATAAGAGGCTTTCAACCTCTAGTGGAAAAAGACCATAGACATACTCTCAAGCCAAATGGATCATCCTATTATATTTCCCATCTAACACAAAGTCAATTTCAATCTTACCCCGATCCTCTTGCCGCCGAGAGGCCTGAAAATGACCAAAGCTGACGAAAGGGAGGCTGAGCTTGGCCTAGAAGCCGATCCATGAGGAGGCAACCCAATTGTTTCTTCCCATAGCTTCATTGCATCGTTTTGGAGCTATATAAGTTAATCCCGCCACTAAAGATCGCCAGACTTGCGGTATGCCATTAAAGCCTCCTTTAAGCTTTTGATTTTGGGACTTTTAGAAACAAGTTTTATCTCGAGTGAGATCAAACTATATAGATCCATTTGATTTCATTCACTGAGGGTTTTAGAATTAAAATAAAGCAATTTTGATAGTTGGATCACCATAATTTGGCTCGAATCGATGGACTACTCTCTGCGTTTGTCTCGGTCGAAGGAGAGATAATCTCCATAGTTCTCTCCTTCTGTTAAGAACATATGGCTTTGATTTAGGTGGATCATTTGATTAAAAACCTTACAAAAAATTGTGGATTGATCAAAGTTCAGACGACCCATAGTTACTTCACATGCATCACAATTTTGATGTGGGATCCACGTGGATCTTGCGTGGACAAAAACGTGATACCACATGTAATGCGATATCACGTCAGATCCACATGGATCCGATGTGGTTAAGATGAGATTCTGGATTTTTCAAATTTAAAAGTTAAAGAAAAATGCCATGGATCTAACATGGCTAAGATGAAATTATGGATTTTTAAAACTTAAAAATTAAAGAAAAATGCCAAAAAAATTTCAAAAATAATAAAAAAATATATAAATCCAGAAAATGCAAATGAAAGCCCTATGGATTCCTCATGATGAGAGGAATTTATTAAAATTAAAATTCCCAATTAATTTTTGGTGTTTTACATTAATTTGGGTTTAAATGAAAATTTTCAAACCTAAATTAATCTCAAACCATTGACCAAAATGATTTGAGACTTTGGAGAATTGAAATTAGTGTTAAGATATTTGTCATAATCTATTGAACACTAAATTAAAATATATGAAATTTTCAATTCCAAACCTTGATTTTAATTAAAATAAATTAAATATTACTTAAAAAAATTAGAAAAAAAAGTTGGAAATGATCCAAAACATCATAATACACCTTATTAAACTTAAATACATCATTGAAACCCACTAAAACCTAATAAATCACAAAATCATGTAATTTGGCCCTTAATTGAATTAATTAATTTAATTAATCAACTTGAACTTAAGCAAATCAAAATAAATCAACCAAAACATCAAAAATTATGATTAAACCCTCTATGGATGCATATTATAGAGGGGAATAAAAAAACCCCTAAATAATATTCATTAAATTAGGATTAATTTAGATTTTAATGAAATAATTAAAATCTTAATTAATCCCTAAATACACATCTAATTAAAGTGAAGTTTTATGAAAATAAAATTGACAAGGAACCTCACTTACCATAAAAATTTCAAACCTAATTGACCTCTATATTAGGAATTCTTGAACTTCCAAGTCTCTAGGTCAATTTAAAGGATATAATAAATCAAAAAAATCACATAAATTACAAAATCTGTAATATAAACTTAAGACAATATAATTGACATCAGAACACTTAAATAAAAATATTCAGGTAGTCTAAAAGTAAGGGAACTTAATTATTCATAAGTTAAGAATTATGGATTATTGAAAATCTGGATTTAATTACTTTCAAAAATTAATAACCAACTAAACTGTGATAAATCCATTAATAAATTGAAACACAAAGTTCACCATCCTTTGAACTTTATAAGACATCAACATATAAATACATTAAATCCATTTAGATTAAAGAATAAAGTGGCCACAAATGGAAATTTGAAAGATTAAGTATAATTGAACTTTAGGGTAAGTTTAATTGAACTTAAAATGACATAAGAGTTAAAGTAACAAATGACATAAGAGTTAAATTAGCCTAGGGTAAGTTTGATTCACAGAACAAAATAATAATAACTCTTCTTAAACTCCTTTGGTAATGATGAATAATGGGAAATCACATTATGCTAAATGATAAAAAAGAAATCTTTAAATAACATAATCATCATTCCCTTTAAGTTGATTGACATAAATTCAACAATTTCATAATATATAATTTGGAATCAATCATCTTAATCCAAGATCATTAATGAGCACTAGAAAAACTAATGAAATGAATGAATTGAAATAAGCGAAATAAAAAAAATAATAAAATTGGAATAATCAGTACAAGATGACATAAATTATACAAATGGGTAAATTGAATAATGTTAAACTTAAGATTGAATGTAAATTTACTTAAGTTAATAAACATCAACAAATGAACAAATGAAATCAACTTGGAAAATAAACATGATATATACATAGAAATGTATTAAGTAAACTAAGTCATCCCAAAATAAAATGAACAAAAATAAAATCAATATAACTTAATGAAATATAAAGATGAAAGATGAAACATAAAGTTAAATGAAATCAAACTTAAGGGTTTACTCTAAACTAAACATAATAATATTAATGAATAAAATGGAAAAGAATGAAGACACATTGACCTAAATATGTTTGTAACATAATAAATAAATATAAAATATGAACATTAACAAAAAGAATAAACAATAAATAAAATAAAAAAGAAATTAAAAGAAGAATAAAATTTCAAAAGAATAAAAATCCCAAACTCAATTCAAATCTAACCATCTAAATGTATCTAAAAGGAATTAATTAAGATACTTAGGGTCTTAGTTAAACTTTTAGGATGAATCTTCATCTTAGGATAAAGGATTTATCCTATTAGGACTTATGATGTCGAATAGAATGGGTTCCAATGAAAATGGAACTTATTTTTTTCTTTATTCTTGAAAACCTAATCTCGCTTTAACATGAAATGTACCTAAAATGGAAATGAAATTACAGATTATTTAATCACTTAAAGTGAAACCACCCTTGGTATAAACCAATTTTTAAACTAAAGGAAATAAAAAAGAATAAAAATAAAAACTTTTATAATCAGTATCATAGTCTGAACACTTGAGATCGTAGGGTTACTTGTATGAAGGAGGTCTTGATACCTCGAATCTCTAGTATCACATTGACACATACCTATGAAGAAAAATTATGAAAATTAACAAGCATAAAAATTTAATTAAATAAAAAAGTTGGAAACCTAAATTGAAACTTAAAACTAAAAAGACCAAGCAATATCTTACCACACAAACCCCCATTCTTCACACACAAGATCATTTAGGTCATAGACCCTAGGCTTAGGGTAGGTCTTTATGTGAATTTTTTTAATAATATTATGAGATATTATGATGTGGAATGTTTTTTATTATTTTATGGTGTATTATTTTAGACTGGATGGCCAGAATTCATTATTGTTAGTCTGAATGGTAATATGTTATTTTTAGAATTAAGATTATGTTCTATAGGGAGCTGTGCTAAATGGGACTGCCATCATGAATAAATTATAAAATTGATGTTTGCTTCCAAGTATTGAATAGTCCCTTAGCATAGCCCAATAGGATATGTGGGTTTGGCAAGTAGCTTATTCTAAGTCATATGTTTGTAAAATATAATTGCTATGTGCTATTTGTATTTTTATGACATTTGTTTTGCAAGACATAGGATTTATTTTGAATTTAAAATGTAAACTTTGAGCATATAATTAGGTAAAGATTTATGGGGTCTAGGATTAACAGGAGCTGACCCTATCAGTAGATGGGTGCAGAGGTCCCCTATGAAACCCAACGGAGGTCCCTAAAGATGGAGACGATCCTGGAAAGAAGACCCATAGATCTAAATTGTTGTTCAAGGTTTGGCTGTATAAGGGTTGAGCTCGGCTACCCATTTTCTCCTTCTTCTAGGGTGTACAGTGATACCCAATCGCATTTTCCTTTCTTTAAATTAAATTGTCTTGATTTCTTTTAATTGCATAATAGAATCAACCTATTTTTCTAGGTTTTTATTTCTATGTTATGTTTCTTGTGATGAATGCTTGGATGATTAGGCTCATAGGGGAAACTAAATTTTCTACTCAATCTAAATCTAATTAACTTTAACACAAAAAATAATGAAACTTGAAACTTCATATAAACTAAACACTTAGGAATAACCTAAAATCAACTAGAAATTATTAGCTCTTGAAAACCATGCTATTATATTGCTCTTAACTCTTGAATTGGGCACTTCACCCATTGCACATAAGGGGCATCAGGCCTATGAGGATGACCACCTTCTTGGGGAAGTCTATCTTATTTTATTAATTTGGCTCATAATCATTCTAATTGTATAACATTTAGCCATAAAAAATGCATACCCAAGACTTTAAATGAATCATGAGTCAAAGCATTTAAAAGCTAGAAAATATGCATTAGTTAGGTGCATATCGTGCCCTACATGGAGTGTGTCTAGGTTCTTAGATTAATTTTCTAAAAAGCCAATAGCCTAACCATCTTGCATACATGAAACTTAACATCATTGATTTAAAATGGGCTCAGGTGGTGTTACTTGGAAACTCTTCTAATTGACTTATTAGTCCGGAAGAGTTAAGGATATGTTAGTTCCCTCAGGTGATAGGAATGATTGATAATTCTCAAAAGTAAAATTAGGTCGAGCATCTAACTTGTGTTAGAAGCAACTATAGACTTAGGTTTCAAAGCATCCTCCTTAGAGTAAGTCTTCAATCTTAAGCATTTCTGTAGTCTTGTGCTACTAGACTCTAAGTCCTAGATTTCTAAGAAAATGTTAATTTTAAATCTAAATTAAATCCCAAAATTTAAATCCCAATAATAGGATACTTGAAATGTATATTGGGCATCCTAGTATCAACATACATTTCTGACTTAATCCTAATTGGCTTCCAAAAATAAGTCTTTCCTCTTTAGATCATTCACAATCAAAATTACAGCTATCATTTCCTTTGAAAACTAGCTTAGAAATCTATAGAAATAATAGCATATTTCTTTAATCCATAGTATTCTTAGAAAGAGACCCTTTATTCCTAAGATGTAATTAACTATGAGGGCCTACTCTTATAGGGAACCATGAACCCAGTTTAAAATAAACTCTATTATACTTCCCATGTTGTTCATTGGAAAACTCTCTAGTATATGAAAGGCCCATTAGCTTTAGGAGTCTTTCATTAAATGATTAAACCAATTAAAGGATAACATATTTATCTTTTGAGATAATATGTTTACTCCTTGATTATGCATTTGACCATCCAAATAAGAAATTCTTAAATCATCTTTAGTGTCATAAATTTTTTCCACAAATCCCACTATTATTTTTTGAATTATTTTATAATGGGATCTGAGTGCCTTTCCTCACTGAGCATTTCCTTTTTCCAACATTGAATCAAACATGAAGTTGGTGTCAACAATGAAGAGAGAAGACCCCTTCAACTTCACTGAGTGTTGAAGAGTAGTCAACTCGACCCTCATGATCACCAAGCTTTTTTAGGACTCAGCCTCAAAAGCTTGCCTTCATTATGACTCCTCCTCTAGCAGAGACCTGAGCGCCCACAACTCCTATCTTGATGAGTACAAGTCTTTATCCAAAAGGGTAAAATTTCTTTGTTGGAGAACTTAGTCTAGTCGGCAAGTGCCACTATCTCCTTCTCCATATTTTCCTCTTCTAGTGAGCCGACTCATTCATCTTAGACTCTTTGCTATTAAGAAGAAAACTTGTCAGCATCTTCTAGATGCTAGTAGTGATCACTCAAGAAAAACATTGATGTAGAACATCATGTGGATCAAGAAATTAGAGCTCAAGGTCTATTTATAAGATCTCAATCTAAAGCCCAAAAAAATTTAAGAAAAAAGAAGACTTAGTCCATTAGCCTACTACGACCCATTTTATTATTTCATCCTTTTTGAATTATGTAATTTATAATTTTCTTCTAGAAACTCCAAATTTGAAACCTTGAATTTCAAAATTTGAAGCATGACATGTGAGGTGGTCGAATCAACATAAAATAATAGCAAGTGAAATGAGTAGATGGGATAAAAAATATGATAATTTAATGATTCACATTATGTGGCCACCCACCTTTCCTTCTATATTTTGAATTCTTTTTTTTTAAAAGATGATTATAATGCTATAAATAGCCCCTTATGTTGGAATCAAAGGAGATCTTCTAATAATTATAAATTATTTGAGTTGTTCTTATGGTTCGAGAGCCTGGTGGATGAACATTGGTAATCTTTGGTGGGCACTAGTTATTTAATCTCTCTTATACCTCTTAACATCATCTATAACTATACACAAAGCCTTCTGCTCTCCTCCTTAAGCTGACAGCTTTCTTCCACTCAATAATTCCTATACTTCATTGATAATGACCTAGGCCTAGTTCTTACACCAAAATAGTCACTTAAGCCCTATAATTCTCAATAAACTACTCCAGATTATAAATACATATCCTAACCTAAACCTCCATATGTATTTTTTTTCTCTTACCTCACTTAAATCTCATTCCTTAAAGTAACATTTTAAATCAGCTTAATTTAATCCAAATTGGACTAGTTTAGGAAATCCCACTATCATATTATCCTATGCCCTTCATTATACCACCAAAACATCAAAATATATGCTTAGATATTAATATAAAATTCGTGGCTATTTAATTCTTTTAATATCACCAAAAAAAGAACACCCACTTCCATCATATTTGGTATCAGAGCAAAAGCCTCAAAGGAACAAATTCAGTCAAAAATTTTCTTCAACAAAGGGAGAATCTCAAGTGGTGGACTTGTTTTCAAACTTGTGAGTTTTGTTGAACTTGTGAGGCTAATTAATTTTTATTTATATGATAGTTTAAATTCATATTAGTAGCTTGGAAAGATATTGATTGCTCTAAAAGAACACCATGAAGGATGTGCTCTGCCATCTTTAAATGAGATGGGGTTGGAGCATGTTCTTTCACAAGGAAAATTGATATATATATATATATATAAAAATTCAACTAGATTTTCTCTAACATTATGTTAGGGTTTGTTTAAATCTAGGTTCTACTTCTTATGGAAGAAAGCCTCCATAGTTAATTACCCCTCTTATTGCAACAAGTGATCACTGTTAATTAAGGTTAGAAACAAACATATCTACCCGATATTTAGTGTCGTGGTGCCTTTTATGCATCCATTTTTGCTTATTTAGCTAAGAGGGTGGCACTTCGGTGCTATAGTTTCAGTGCCTTGGCACTATTTCCTACCGGACTTAGGCTTATAACCTGAGAGGGTGGTGCCTTGGCGTGATAGTTCTAATGCCTTAGCATTTTTATCCTATAGGACTTAGGCTTATAACCTTAGAGGGTAGCACCTCAGTGCTTTTTATACCATGGCAAGGTGCTTAGTAGATGTTTACTTCAGTCATTCTACCCAAAAGGGTGGTGCCTCAACATTTGTTGTTCAGCGTCACGGTGCCGACCTAAGCAAAACTCAGGTGTATATTTTCTAAGTTGGATGTCCCATATTTTATGGAAGTGTTAAAACATCACGGAGTAGCAGCGCTCGATATACAGTGCTGAGGCATCAATAATATTCTTTTCATGGGCTAAACCCGAGAGTATAGCATCATGATGCTCCGGGTATAACGCCAAGATGTTGTTCACTTAATGCTAAGATTGAAAAATTTGGTGATGTAATTCCTTAGCAATGCTATATTTTTTGACATGTTCACTGCAAGGCACTCTTCTCCATTATTCCAAATCTAAGATCAATGGAGGGAGGGTTTTGTTTTATGCTAGAACTAAGTTCAATGGTGGAACATGTTGTAAGGTGTGGTGCCCAACATTGAAGGAATGGCACCGCGGCTCTACTTCAAGTGCAAGAGACCCAAGAGCATGGTGCCTCAGCACCGTAACATTATAAGTTAGAGCTATATGATGATATTTCCTAAGAGTTTGTCACCTCAGCACTGGGATTTTATCATCATGGTGCTGTGAGTAAAAAATCTACAATTTGGAGAGAAATTCTTGCAAAACCTATTAATTTTTTTTATAAAATATTTGGCAGAACAACATTTTAACAATACTAAGTTCTTGTATTTTAGTGTAATCTCTCTTGTTTTGATTCTAATATAAATGGGGGATGTTTCTTTTCTTCTCACTCTAGAACTAAGTTCGACAACAAAGGTTTATTTGATAAAAAACTTATATAAAGAGAAAAAGACCAGGCAAAAAAAGGTAAGAAACCTTATTACAATGCAACTTTTACCTTAAATTGGTGAAAGATGGTTTTCGTAAGAGTGAAAGTCAATCCTGTAGTGAACATAGGTTCCCATAAGAAAAAACTACTAAAAATTAAAGAGAATTAGTCAAAAAGTGGAGAGAGAAGGGGGGCAATTTTTCCCCCTTTTATGGTGTTCTTTTCACTAGTGGGGCAGTTTTTCACCCCATAACTATTCCCTCTACTTCCTTGGGTAGTTAACAGTCATGGGGAGGAAATGATCATTCTTTCTTACTTCTTTGAACTACAGATAATGGTTACAGTGCCTTGGCATTGTCATGGCAGCATTGCGACACCAAACCATTGGTCTGCCAAGTGAACTAACCGTTATCCTTCTGGAAGGACTATTTTAGCACCACGATGCCATACTCACAACATTATGGCATTATGGCCAAATAATTTATTATTTATTATTTTTTTGATTCAAACAAAATTGCACCCAAATGAATGTGTCATGTCAATTGGACATGATGCATTAGTTGCATATCTATTTATTCATTATATAACAAATAGAGAGAAATCATGAGCTTCAATCATTTTCATTCATTACGTAAGGCAATGATATAATAATGATTATAGCTATAAATCATTAGTCTGAATTTCTGTAATACAAATAGAAGTTGAATGAGCCATATAGGCCAAGTGGATTGCCTCTCTTACACTTCATGGAGATGTTGGGTGGCAGCCTCTTGGTCATGGACCAACGAAGAAAGGATTTTCTCAAGCTCAGTTACTTGAGCATTTACTTTTGGGCAATCCTCTTCTATGACTATAATAACTTGCTTGATTACAGCTCTCCTCTTGAGTAGATATTGTCTCCTCAGCTTTAATTCTCATAACTCAACTAATATATCTAGGAGCTCAAAATGTTCTTTGGAAAGCCCCCTCTAGTAGTTTTTCATGGCTTTGACACTATGCTCAAAATATTAATGAACTAAAGAGACTTGGTGTGAGGTAGCACTAAGTGAGGTCGCTACAGTTGTAATTCCATCTGACAAAACCTCCTAATATGTAGTATGTAATGAGAATATTACAAACTTAACATCTTTGCATATAGATTCCCAAAGTTGTAGTCCTCCTACTTCAAGACCAGAGTAGCCGCATAATCTAATTAAGAGTTTCCCTTAACATAGAAGTTGTGAAGCTCAAGCAACACCTCTGTGTCAATGCTCAATTGTAGGTGATATAGTGTCATTACTATATGAGATAGGCTCTTAGAAGAACCATGTTGTAATAGACATGAATTCCTAGGATGTATCCTGGAGATAAAGCATGAAATCTCTAGGCTATATAGGTATATTTAAACTATGTAGCTGGGATTAGGCGTAGGATGACTCTCTACACAAGAGTCAGCATTGGAGAAACCACACTGAGTAGTACTCACTATTACCCAAGTTGAGTCAGATAAGAGTAGTTCATGATTAACCATTTTTGTATTGGATTCTTCTGTACATAGTCCTCCAATATGTAGATGATCATCACTAGTGGACTGGGTAGGTTGGGAAGCTACATTAGCCTCTATTGATAATACAAATGTGGCATCACTCTTTATCTGCCCTACTCATGGATGGAAAGCTACTAGTAGCTTGGCTGCTATTAGCAACTCAATTACTACTGATTGGATGGGAACATATGTGGAATCATCTATCCCTCCCACTCCCATGCTATGATCAATTGGTGAAGGACAATGAATAACTCTATCTTCTCTCTCTTGAGTAGATGAAGTCCTTCATCATGGCTTTCTACTACCACCCTGCTCATTTGATGATCTTTTGGGAGCATGAGTCGTATGTCAATTGAAATGTAAATCCTGAGCTGATTTAGCTCTCCCCATTCTATGACTATATATATGGAAACTTAGCTCCAAGAAAGAAGGTATGGCATATCCATAATAGCCATAGGTGATTAATCCCTATGTAAGCCTCATGTAGAGCTGCATAGAATCCCACAGTAGTCCCTAAGTGAAGTATGAAGGTCCATGTTGTAGCAGCTATTGATAGGTTAATAGATAATAGTAATGTCCCTATGGAGTGAGTATCCCGTACATCTAGTATCTGTGATAATATGTATATGGGTGTAGCCTGTGTGAACCCATACTACCTAGCCACTCTTTTAGGATGATATCTCTCCAGGATCATGGACTCATGATGATGATAGAAAAGCCAAGCAGCTCATAGCCCGATGAGGTACTCAGTTACACATCTATGTCTTGGCTTTGCCAATAGAAAAGGCATCCCTTTATCAGTGAGATAATCTATAAACCTCTATCCTAAACTTTCAGTAGATGGGCTGTTAAAAGTTAATCTATGGATGATTTGGAAGTGATTCATCATGAGCGATGGACCAAACATGAAAAATCTAAATTTGATCCTAGTCCAAAGAGAATGTAGCCTTTCTTAACTACATCATCAGAGGGAATCACTCTTCTATGGAATATAAGGGAATTTTAGAACAATTAAATGCTCCCAAAATTTGAGCATGATTCCACCCATATAGATAGTGCACGGGGCATCCACATCATAGCATCGTGAATAAGTCATGATGCTAACTCTATCTATTCCATGATATAAGTAGGCTAGCGCTATAGGCTCCAATGCTATCTTCTCACCATGAGCAAGTAAATTGGCCATAAGAAGAGTAGAAGGGTGGAATATCCTGTTGTATCTTGGGAAAACAAAGTAGTACAACCAGGTGGTAATGAAGGCTATTAAAGACAGCTCTTCATCAATGCCATGTGTTAAAATGTTTTGAGAATTTATTCTACCTTCTAGTTCAAATATGGTACTATTAGACCTCTTAAAGGACTGAAATACCATATCAAATATGTCATCTAACCATGTAAAATGAGGTAAGCATACTGCAGCTAAAGAAAACTCTCAAACCATGCATCTAAAATGATCATCTTTCATCATCTGTACCCAGCTCTTCTCTCTCAGTATATCCCCTGATAGTGAGCTAGAGCACGTCGAAGACCTGAAGAGTATATATAACTACCTCTTCTATATGAATCTGCTGGTTGGTGCAAAAAAATTCATGATTTGGAGGAATGAATTCCTCATAAGGAGTGCCCATGATAAGGAGGCTTCTATATCATTTATATTAGCCATCTTGACTGTCATCTCATGTGGGATGATCCAATAGGTATGCTAACCCTATGCCAATATTCTACTACACTCTAGATCTAGGTAAAAGGTAGGCGACTATAATCAAAGTCGGATGCATAGACTACATGATATGGTCCTTCGTAGACTTTTTCAATGATGTATGGTCCTTCCCATTTTGGGTCAAATTTTCAACTAGTTCACTAATATGGAATGATAGGCCTTCTATGTGCTAGTACTAGTTCACCTAGTTTGCTTCTCAGAAGAACTAGATGGTCATGGGCTCGAGTCAATCTTACTCTATATATTTCTAGACTTTACTAAGCTTGCATTCATAACTCATCAAGAGCTTTTAGATCTTCAAGTAATATCTGAACACTTTCTTCCATTGTAAGTTCATTTTTAACGGCTATACGGAGTGACGGTAAATCCACTTTAAGGGTAGTATTATTTCTACTCTAAAGACTAGGGAGTATGGAGTTTCCTGTGTAATCCATTTTGTATATGGTATGGAATGCCCATAATTCTTCTATTAATTTATCATGCCATTCTTTTTTATTTTTAGAGAGAATTTTTTTAAGCAGCATAGTCAACGTCTTATTGAATGCTTCTACAAGACCATTAGCTTTGGGGTTATATATTGAAGAGTACTACCAATCTATCTTGTATTTCTCAATGAAGCGATATAATTTAGCACTCTTGAATGTAATGCCATTATCAGATATAATCTTCAAGGTACTCTGAATCGATAAATGATATGATCTCAAAAGAACTTCACTACATTTTCTGCTTTAACTTCTTTTAAGGGGATTGCTTCTGCTTATTTATAGAAGTATTAGTTAGGGCTAGAATGATATGATGTCCCACAGATGATGGAGAATCTATTAGGTAGATTATATCAGTCCCATAACTTTGAAATGGCCATGATGCCACCATTGGATGTAACACATTGGGTAGTCGACGCCACATGTCTCCATATATTAATGACATCATTTGGATGTTCCATGTAGTCTTGAACCATGTTTGGCCAATAATACCATCCGTTTAACTTTGATTTTCATTTTAGGACAAGATTAGTGTGCACCATATAATTTTTCATGAACTTCAAGCATGACTATTTTTGGCTTCATCTGGTCTTAGGCATCGTAGCCACATTTGGTCGAATGAGCATCGGTATAATACATTATTTACATGAGCATATCTTAATGCTCTTTGTGAGATCTGATGAGCCTTTGAAATTTGTTCTAGCAATCCACCTCCTTTAAGATAAGTGATGAATGGTTCTCTTAAATCCTCTTCTTCTATTATCGTCAAGATTTCTTGGATTTATTTAGCTTCAAAAGCCCAAAGAAGGGTTGGTGCTAATACTAGCATACTTTGGACTATTATAATAATTGGCTTCCCCTTCGGGTCTATCATTTTCTTAGCTAATTTAACTAAATCATTGGCTTTACCATTTTCTCAATGTGGCACTCTTGCAATCTTTATTTTAGGGATTTGCTTGAGGACCTCCAAGACACATTTTTGATAGAGTTCTAATTCAAGCTTATTAAACATAAAGTCCCAATTATCTATTGGATTATGAGTTATGAATCTCCGTAAATATGAAGTTTCTTAATATTTATGTTAATTGCTAGTTCTAAGGCCATAATTAATGCTTCATATTCAAATTCATAATTAGTTTGAGGTTCCGTTAAGTTGTATGAATATCAAAGAATACCACCTTGAGGTGTCATAAATACTAATCCGATCCTGACATATATCGTAAGTAAACCATATGGTTTAGCTGGCTCTATTGATGGAGCAAAATTGAAGTAGAGTTCCCATTTTAATGGTTACGCCTATTTTGATGGCTATTGAGCTTCTTCCACTTCAAAGATTTGTTCATCAGGAAATTCATTATTTGGCTGAGAATTTACCTGTAAGGGATGAGCAGCTAGGAAGTCAAGTTAAGGTTCCCCTTTACAACTTTTGGTGGAACATATGCTATATTAAATTGAAGTTATAGAACTGCCCACTTAACTAAATGACCCATCAGAGTTGGTCTAGACATTAAGAATTTTATAATGTCAACTTTGGATATCAATGTTATCTTGTGTGATATCATATAGTGCTACAGTTTTGAGTGGTGAATATCAAAGCTAGACATTGCTTTTTAATAGAAAAAAAATCTTATTTCAGCTCCTATTAGACTTAAGAAATACAAGGCATTTTCCTTTCTTACTTTATTATTTTGAGCTAGAAGAGCTCCTAATGATTCTTCTATGGCTATTATATATAGTATTAGCTTCTTCCCTATTATTGGTGCTACTAAAAATTAAGGGATTCAATAAATATTATTTTAGGCTATCAAATGCTTCTTGACAAGCATCATCCCATAGAAAAGGTGTATTATTTTTCATCAATTGGGTTAAAGGTTGGCATCTCATTGATATGTTAGAGATGAACCTTAGATGTAAGTCAATCTGTCTTATAATGAGCGTAACTGCTTTAATATTTTAGATGATGGCATTTCTCTTATCGCCTTTATTTTAGACGGATCAATTTGATTCCCTCTATGACACATAATGAAGTGTAGGAATTTTCTAGAAGCTACACCAAAAGCACATTGAAGGAGATTCATCTTTACATTGAAACTTCAAATTCTTTTGAATACAACTCTAAGATCATTTATGTGCTCACTTTGATATTTTCTTTTTATGACCAAATCATCGATGTAACATTCCACATATCTATGTATGAGGTCTTTGAAGATATTAGTTATTGCCCTTTGGTATTTAGCATCGGCATTCTTTAGGCCAAATGGCATTACCTTGTAGCAATATATACCGATTGGTGTGCAGAAGAATATATGGTTTTATCTTCTAGAGTCATATTTGTTTGATTATTTCTCAATGAATCATCCATGAAGAAGAACATATCATAGTTTGATGTGTTATCAACTATGAGTTTTGCATTAGGTAATGGGAAGTCATCTTATGGTCATGCTTTGTTTAAATTCTTGAAGTTAATGCAAATATGAATTTGTTCATTCTTCTTCTTAACTTAATATTGGCAATCCAGTCAGCATATTTTTCTTCTCAGACAAATCTTGCTTCAATGAGTGTTTTAGTTTCAATTACTATTCAATTTCTAATTCCATTCATCATGATGCTTATTTTATAAGTGGGACATCAAGCTTAATGGTAAGTTTATGTATGACCACATTTGGTGACAAGCCTAGCATTTCAATTTAGGCCTAGTGGTTATCCTATCCTCAATAGGGGTAGTTGACATTGCCTTTGATAACCTCTTAAAGACAAAAGCACTTTTTAAGTTTAGGACTTTGGGTTGGGCTCGTGTGGGATGACCACATTCAACCACTTCCCTTTGGTGAATGCCTTTGTTATTCTGGTGCTCTTGGTTGTAATCTTAGTGATAAGAACTGGATAACCTCTGAGATCATTCCAAACTAGAGAGTAGCTCTAATGGAACCAACTTTAATTATTGCCTGAGGGAATGTTACCGTGGATCCTTCATCGAGCTTTATAGTCATCAAGTTCTTTATGTTTGCCATTGATAAAACTTAGTTGTAGATCTTAAAATTTTAAAAGAGTATAATACTATATTTAAGTCTTAAGGTGATTGGGTACGACATTGAGGAGAGGTGTACTATCTTGTAAGATAGAAGTCACCACCCTACAATGGAACTAATCACCTTAATAAGGACTCCTACCAAAGATTCTTCCCCTACTTTACATGGAAAAGTAAAGCAGGGTTTATTTTAAATCAGTTTGTTAAGTTCCCTACAGGGGCAAGCCCCTATAGTTAATTACATCCTAAAAAAGGGGATTTCTTAAGAATAATCTCGATTAAGGTAACTGATCATTGTCTCTAAAGATTTCAATAGGGTAGGACTATCAATCAATTAGTTTATTTTTGAAAAATAAATGGGATTGATCAAAGAGAGAGAGTTATTATCAAAGTCGAAGGAAGATCAGTAGGAAATGCTCATGATGCTAGGAAATCTAACGAGCATCTCAAACTATCCTATGGTTGAGCTTTATATTTTTGAAATTGATTTAATTTGTTTGAGTTAGATTTTTCATTAGAACTTTAGGGCTTATAATTCCATAACACAAGATTATGGAAATGTCTAAAAGTGAGGAGTTGTACTTATAGCCCACAAAGGGGAGAAGCAACCTTAGAACCTAAATCTAGGGAGCTTTGGCAAGGGCCAAAAGCATACCTAAATCAAAGGCAAAATGGGTATTTGGTTTGCCTCCATAAGAGAGGATAAACCACCCGACTGCTTGGACATACAACCGCCTAGGGGTGGCTGCCAACTAACTCCTCCTATGATTTTAAATTCATGTAGGCAAATCTTATGCTTTATGCAAGATAGCTAGGCTATTATTTATTTAGAAAGAGACTAAGTCTTTAAACTCACTCCCTAAGAGACTAGATTATGTACGGGCATGAGTAATGACCTAGATCTAATGCAATTCATATTATATTTTATTTTCATTTTTGGACAATCATTTTGACTCAGGATAATAGGATTCATATGCCTAATGCATGAGAAGTAAGATTATTGGCCAAAATTAGCGAGAAGGGAGTAGGTGTGTTTCCATCATGGCTCTCAACGGTCAAGCTAAGTTTCTCTGGAAAAGGTGGTAGCCCTCCAATCAAGAGTGAAATAAAATACTTTTGTGCATGATGTTATAAAAGAAATACTCATCCAACTAAGGGATTGCTAATTCTTTTACCTTGATTTTTAACTTAGGCTTTAAATGAGATTATGAGTTCTTTATTTTTGATTTTTGAGTTGATTAATTTGGTAAAAGATTTATTTTTCCCTAAGAGCCTAATCGTCATACAGGCCGTACATCATGCAAGAAAGAAACTAAGAAAACATGCCATCTTAATGCACATGCTAAACAAAACATCAGTCATTTTATAAAGCTAATGCAAAAATAATAAAATATCATTTGTGGTCGGGCACCACCGCACAAACCCAAAAATAAATTGGGTAGCCGAGCTCTACCCTTATACAACCCGAATTACAAATGAATTAATTTGAAATAAAGTAAGGAAATTCATGTTATGGGGGTCTTCATTCTTATTTTCTTCTTTCTTCTTTCTTCTTTCTTCTTTCTTCTTTCTTCTTTTGGTTCTTTCTTTTGGATGGTTGGAATGTGGATGCTTCAAAGGCTTCACATGGTACATAAGGTATGACCTTATAACCAATGCTCATCTTAATCCCATAATAATCATTCCAAAAACCCTAATTGCAAAAATTACATGAAAAGGAAAAAAATGAAAATCTAACTAACACTTGCAAAATAGAAATTAGCTAAAAATAAACCATACAAATCCCAAGCATGTATATTGGACTTAACACCCCACACATGGGTGACTAAGTCCACCTAGCCTATTGGATTATGTTTAGGGGTATAAGCACCTGCGTAATAAAAGAATTTATATTTTTTATTTATTACATCGCCCTTTAACCACAATATCCTATAGAAAATAATGATTAGATTAAGATCGCCCTACCATTCAGTCTACACACATATACTCTAACATCCAAACTAGAAATAATACATCACAAAATAAAAGTAAACATCAAACCATGCACCGCCCTAACCTAAGGCTAGAAGTGGTGACTTAGCCTAATGTGTGTGCTTTTAAGGTTTGTGTGGTATGCTTAGCCATGGCTTTAAGTTAGAGTTTTCTAAGTGTGAAGAATATTCAACTTAGAGAAAAGTTTCATTTAATTTGTTTAGTTATTTTGGGTTGATTTTATTTTGTGTTTTGATTAGGTTCAAGTGAATCCTACAATTAATTACTAAGTTGTAAAGAGAGGGCAAGAGAAGAAAACTTCTCTTTCCTTCCCCACCTTAAGTAATTTCTAAAGTAGATTCATGTTTTAGTTTTATTTAGTGAAAGTCTTATTATGTGTTTTAATTAATCTAGGATTAGATGAACTCTAAACAAACCTATTCAAAAGAAAAGCATTTTAAGATTAAGTAAAGTGAATTAATATCACAAAACACACATCACTTGATTTCTTTCCAAACATGTATAACATGCATATGGATGAATCCTAAGCATATCTATACACACCAAATAGGAATGTTTAGCACACTTTATGATGAATTCTAAGTGAGTTACTTAAGAAAATTTGAATGCTTATGATGCATGATTTTCATTAAATAGAAAAAGAGAAATTTCTTATCCATTTTTTATGCACACATGTATGTATGAAAGGCATAAGTGAGTATGACGCCATTGTTAGCACCAGGGTCTGGACCTACTTAGGGCTACTTAAAACCTCGTAACCCCAGGGTTGTCCAGACTATTATACCACTTTCCTTAAATATAAGCATATGTAAAAAAAGAAATGCATGAAAAAGAAAGATGCAAAAATCTGTATTTGTACTTTTGGATTTGATTATGCAATTTATATGTGTAAATGTAAGGATTCTTATTAGGTTATAACATGGGAGAGGATAAGAGTAGATTTTAAGCAAGTGTTATATTCCTTTAAAAGAGTTATACACTTTGCAAATCTTATCCAATTCCATGTTAAGAGGAAACAAAGGAAGCAAACATAAAACACACTTTTATATTCACATGCAAACTTTATGAATAAACTATAAGTAGCACACTTTCAATTTTGGTAATTGATTGATATATTTTGAAAATAATTTGAATTTATTAGTGATAATAGCCATTCATATTTTTACTTTAACCAAAAAATGCAATTTGAAATAAAGAGTCATTTCATTTTTGAATTTGATTTTTGAAAGCATGGATGCATGAAATTCATACGACATACACATTTAACATACCAAAAAAGAAATCAAGTGATAAAAGCAATGTAAATTAATCCACCCTAATTAATTCCTAAAGACAATCTTATGAAATAAGAAAGCTTGAAGCAAATCAAGTTATTTTTAAAGAAGGTTTGATTTTATTTTGAATTTGATTTACTTTAAAAGATGTGAGGTGAGTTGACTAGTCCTAACCCTTTCCCACATGTGTATAATATTTAAGTTCAATTTTTAGATGAATGGATCCATTTTTATGTGTTGATTAGGTTAAGGTGTATATTAAGTGTCTTAATTACCCCTTTCCTATACCACCTTATCATAGTTAATCAAATAATTATGAGCCAATGAGATGACATAAAATCACACAAGGAATTTAAATCAGTAATGCACCTAGTAAGAAAAGGGCTAATGCGTTTGGCTCATGATTAATGATTAATTAAACTAAGGGATTTAACTCAAGTAATTTTCAAACCTCACACATGTGTGTTAGATTTTGATTTTCTTAATGTACTTAGGCTCTTGAAGACCTAAGCATCTACCCAGGAGAGATTAATTGAGTTCTGAAAGGTTTTAGAATTTTATGGAATTAATTAAGGGGGTAATTAGTAGATTAAACCTTAATTAAGGATGGGTTAAAAAAGAAAATCGATTATTGGGAATATCTTATGAAAAGTATCCCAAAATTATTCCTTAAATCTTATATTTACTTAATCAAAGCTTAATTGACTCAATCAGATGGTTAAACCACTAATTACACCCTTAATTAAGCCTAATTATATTAATGGAGTGATTAAAGAATGAACTAGCAATTTCTCTAATTAAGCCACCAATAAATCCCAAGAAAATTAGGGGAGGCAAGAGTGATCCCATAATCATACACAAGAAGTTTGGGATTAATCAGTGGAGTAATTAGAGGGTAATTAGCAAAATAACATTCCCAATAAAACCTAAATTCAAAAAAAAGAACTATCAAAAAGTAACTAAAATTAGTTTTAGAATATTCTATGTTCAATTATCTTTCAAGTACAATTTATTTCATATTTTTTTGATTTTTCTAGGCTTTGATATCAATTTAGGAAGTTTCCATAATTAATTAGAACATTTAATAGCCTAATTAAGTATTTAATCCCGTCGATGCCACGTGGGTCGCTGGCATGGAATGCACTTTCCACGTGGCACAATGGGATTGGATCTTTAACTTATCACATTGTAGTGTTGTGTTAGTAGTGGATTTATGCACTTTCTCCTCAGCAGTCTGATCAAGGATCGGATGGCTGAGATTAAAGCCACAGATCAAATGGGTTAAAATGTGGATTCTACGCATTTTAATCACGATCGTCCATCCAAAATGCGTGGATAGATGGCCAGAGATTCATCCATGTATTTCCCTATGGAGAGTGGACACCGTCTATCTTCTAGGGCATGATCCGAGCTTGATTGAGCTCAGATTGAATTGAAAATCAACCCACACCATCATCATGCAATGGAGATCGCATCCAACGGCTAAGTTATCATGCAATGAAACTTCCTTTCACAAAGGACCACACCACACCTAATCTATTCTCGGTTTAATGGCACACCTCGCTGGAGGTGATCACCGATGCTCGATTCCCTTGGAGAAGTTTCTTCTAGTGGAGACGAAGCTTTATTGAGAGTTTGAGGTCTTGAGATTGGGTGGATGCTTCTAGAGACCAACTCCCCTTTGCCTTGAGCTCGATCTTGATCAAGGTGACTCCCTTGCCTTAGGAACTTAGAGAGCTAGCAAGTTTAATTGAGTGCTCCTGAGAGTTGCGGGAATTAGGATATTGAGTGTAGGCTGAGTTTGATTTTCAGTGGAGCTGCTCTATTTTCAAACTATGAAAATCGAGAAAAGGGAATTTGGGAATCACTTGAGAGAGCTTGGGCAGGCTTAGGAATGGCTTCTCTGACTTCCCTAGGCTCAATCGAATTGGAGAATGTTGAAATAAAATCAAATTAGTGGGAGTATATCCTGGGACAGCTTGAGCAAAGCTTTGATGTTTTGATCCAATTGTGCTCCTTGAGTGGGTTTGTTAGGCTATTAGATGAGTCATTGCATTTGGTTTTAGCCAGGGAAGGAGCGGAGGAGGTTGCCATGTGCTTGAAATAAGTGGAGGAGGGAATCCATGTGCTCCATTTTAAGGCATGTGGTCAGTTTTGGGTATTCCTAACCCATACCATTTGGTCCACTAAGAGGATGCCAAGTGTCCATGAAAAAGAATTGACCAAATTAAAAATAGTTTTGATTTTGGGTTACCCTATGGCCAAGGGGTAAAATGGTCATTTAAACTTGATTTCAGTTTGGGCATGTTTGGTATGATGAGAAAATAGGTTTGACCAAGTTTCATTGAATTTGGAGTTGGTTTGATATGATAATGCTCATGTTGACCCATTTAGGTCAAAATGGGTCAACTTGGGTCAAGTTGATCAAATGGTAAAATTGGGTCAAACTAAGGTTGGGTCAAGTTCATATGACCATTTGAAATATTTTGGATTCTTTGGTTTGATTCAATTTGGTTTATATTTAGATTTGGCTCATTTGATTTCATTTAGGTCAAATGGGTTAAGTTGATCAATTTGACCCAGTTGACTTATTTGAGCTAGGTCATGGGTAGGTTTAGGTTTGGTTGATCATATGAAATGGATTGGTATCTTTATTTCTAATCAATTTTAGTTAAGTTTGAATTTGGCTCAATTTGACCCTTTAGGTCAAGTTGGGTTCATGGTCAATGGCTGATTGGGCCAATTGAGCCTTTGGTCAAGTTTATCAAGTGATTTGGAATGAACTTGATCCATTGGTTTCAATCAATTTGGCTTAGATCAAGTTTTGACACATTTTAACTTTTTAGGTCAAGTTGGGTCAACTTGGGTCAAGCTGGTCAATTGGGCTAAGTTAGGCTCAAATGTTGACTTGGTCAAGTTCAAACATTGGTCATTAATGAGTTTTGATCAATGGTTTCAAACAATTTGGCCTATGGTGGATTTTGGCTGTGTTAGGTTTCATTTTGGCTAAGTGTTGACTTGGTCAACCCTTAGGTTTGACTTGGTTTGATCCAATTTGAGTGATTGATCATCTCATGATGATTGTTGATTATGATGAGAGGTTTAGATGGGCTTAGTTCAATCCAATTTGGTTAGTATTAGAATTTGGCTCATAAGGGTACTTTAGGTCACTTTGGATCAAGTGAGCCTAAGTGGGTCAAATGGTTTGGTCAAAGCTTGATTTGGGTTTGATTGAACTCACATATGGACTTATGATTGAAATATAAATTCATTTTCAAGTAGTTTGAAGTCAAATGGGTTTTGATTCATTTGATAATTTCAAGTTCATAGGGTGAATATGAAATGATTTTTGAATTGAGTTTTGGTTAAGTGATTGACGTTTGTATTTATATTTGGATTCATGATTGAAGGATTGATTAAATCATGATAAATAATCAAGAGTTTGGCTTTATTTGGATTTGATTTGGCTAAGTTCAAGAATTTGACTTGAAAGGCTTAGGTTGAATTTTGAATGGGTTTGAGTTTGATTTTTGGAATTGGTTTTGGTAGTTTAAATTTATATTTCATTTATATACGTGAATATAAATGAGAATATAAATGGGTTATAAGAAAATTTCAGGGATTTGAAGTGATTTGGATTGGATTTGGCTAAGTCCTTAAGAGAAGGTAAAAGGACTTAGGAAAGATTTGGAATTTTGGATTTGATTTTTGAGTTTAGTTTGATTGATTTGAATTTCTATTTCATTTATATATGTAAATAGAAATGAGAATATAAATGGGTTGTGAGAAAATTTTATGAATTTGGGGTGGTTTGAATTTGATTTAGGCTAAGTCCTCAAAGGGGAAAATAAAGGACTTTAGAAATATTTGGAGCTTGGAATTTCAATCATGGGCTTCAATCATAAGTTTCAATCATGGATTTAAATCACATTCAATTGATTTGAGTTTGGAGAAAATCAATTAGGCTGTAATTGATTTAGGTTTGATGTTGATTTGATTTGAAGTTTGACTTGAAAGAAGGAAGTAAGGAATGTGGTTCAAGCTATAGGGTAGGGAAATTTTCCTAACACCCCTAAGGCATGACCTATTCCTATGGCTAACTCTTTGAAGTCTCTAAGGCTAGGTTGAGTGTTCTCCTAATCACTAGATGTGTCTTAAGACTAAGGATCTCTTAAAGTTTAAGAGGAGTCCTATGTCTAAGATGGAGAGGTTGAGAGCTCATCTTAAAATTGTATTTTTTTTTACAAATTGAGGTTATCTTTTTAAGCTTTATTGTATTTACTACTGAACTTAAACTTGATCTTTCAAAAGTGAAGGCAATCATAGATTGGCTATCACCTTAAAGTTTTACTAAAGTTAGAAGCTTTCATGGTTTTTCCACCTTTTATAGAGGATTCATAAAAATTTTTAGTATCATTACTATTCCAATAGCTGATATACTTATATTAGATAAATTTGTTGAGCTCTTAATGCACATAAGACCCATGGTGTTTATTTTTGGATGTGGGGGACACCATGTAGATCGTAGGAGGTACTTATTGAAGTGATCGGGTATGACATTGAGGTATGATGTTCTATCTCAAAAGATAGAGGCATCACCCTTCAATGGACCTAATCACCTAATAAGGACTACTAAGGCGTGATGGGTCTTCGAATGTACTAGAGACATTTTTTCTGCCTTACATGGATGGATAAAGTAGGGTTTATATTAAACTAGGTTTTAAAGTTCCCTATAGAGATAAGACTCCATAGTTAATTACATCCTAGAGAATGAAATCCCCTAAGAATACTCTCGATTAAAGTAGACAATTATCATCTCTAAAGATCTCATCGTTAGATTATCAAAGGATTGGTTATGTTTGGAAAATCAATTGGGAAAGTTCAAGGAGATGTCTTATTTTTGGAATCCAAAGGGAGAAAGTAGGAAATGCTCATGATACTAGGAAGCCTAGTGAGCATTCCAATCTACCCTATGATAAGGATTTATGCATTTGAACGTGAAGAGATTAATTTGTTAGAGTTGAATTTTATTAGATTGTTAGGGCTTATAATCCACCAACACAAGGTTGTGGAGATACCTAAGAGGTAAGAATTTATTCTCATAGCCCAAAGAAAATAGATACCTCGAATCCTAAATCTATGGAGCTTTAGTAAGAGCTAAAGGATGACCTAAATCTAAGTGATAGGTGGACATAAGGGTTTATCTCTATAAGAGAGGGTAAACTGTCCAACTTTTAGACTTATAATAGCTTGGGGTTGCTACCAGCTAATGAGTCCTATGATTTTAATACCATGTAGTCTGGTCATATGAAATTGCAAGATAGTTGGGTTGTTATTTATTTAGTAAAGAGGCTAAAGTTCTTAAACCTTCTCCCTAAGAGATTAGAGCATGAGTGATATGAGTAATGACTTAATCTATTGCAAAATCTTTTCAAATTTTATTTAATTTTGACACTTCATTTAGACAATGGCTTGGGATTTTTATGCCTAAATGCATGATGAAAATAGGTTATGGGCCAAATCAGCTACAATAAGGTGTTCTCCACCATAAGGGATGCCCTCACAGATCAAGCAATCCCCTATCATGCAAGGATGGAGATCCTTCATATTCAAGAGAGAAAGAATATTCATGCATGGTGTGAAACATTCAACCATTTAGCTAAGGGGATGCTAAATTTTTTATTTACTTTATTTAAGACCTAGGATTTATGGTGAGGTTAAGAGTTGTAGAGAATTTTAGTTATGAGTGATTAGTTGGGTAGAAAATTTTATTTTATCCTAAGAGCCTGATCGTATCCAGGCCACACATTAAAGCACCAATCATTAAGAAACTATAAAAAGCATGCCGTCCTAATGCTCAATTTAAACACAACATCAATCAATTTTATAAACTTTTGTAAAAGAATAACAGGTCGATGCGGTTGGGTACTACTGTACAACCCAAAAAGAGAAAAGATAGGTAGCCTAGCTCTACCCTTATAAAACCCAGAATATTAAAAAATAATTACAATTGTATTAAATGTTATGGGGGTCTTCTTTCCTTTATTTCTTCATATCTTTTTTTCTTTCTTCTCTTTATTTGGATGTGCTTACTTCAAAGGCATCAAGGGCACCCCAAGACAAAGCCTTCTAGCCACTGCTCATCCTAATCCCCCATATCATTAATCCTAATTATTGTAAAATTACATTGAAAATAGGAAAAGTAAATCTAACTTCACCTACAAAATAGAGGTTCACAAAACACACATATAATCCCAAGCAATTATATATATGTTTTAGACTTAGCACCCCACACATGAGTAACTAAATCCACCTATCCTAACTTGGATTATGCTTAAGGGTTTAAGCAACCTGTAAAGGGAGCATTCACATTTATTTCAAAGCATTCCTTTAAGCATGAGCCTCTGCATAAAATATGATTAGGCTAACAACGACCTATCATCCAGTCTATGAAGCATACACACCCTAACATCTAGTCTAAATAATACATCACAAAACAAAATATACATCACATCATGCACCACCCTAACATAGAGCTAGAAGTGGTGACTTAGTTCTAATGTGTGTGTCAAGGCTTTGTGTGGTATGCATTACTAAGCATTAGAGTTATATCATTTTAAGTTTGGAAGGATTCAATTTAACATTAAAGGTTGATTTTACTTGAAGTTGTTTAATTGATTTAAGAATTTTAATTTATGTTTTATTTTGCTTCATTTGATTACACTTAGAGACTAAGCTTTCTAAAGAGAGGAGATGAGGATTGCCCTCTTTCATCCCTACCTGAAGCCACTTTCTAAAGTATAATAATTTGATTTAGTTCTCTTTAGTAAATGTCTTATTACATATTTTTTAAATTAATCCTATATTAGGTTCACTATAAGTAACTCTATTCAATATGAAAGGCATCTTAAGATTAATCTAATTGACTTACTGCCACATAACATATATCAAACCATTCCCTTCCATCACATATAACATGCATATGATTTAATCCTAAGCATATCTATACATGCAATATATTTTAGCACACTTATATGATGAATGTATGTGCATGTTTGTGATTTAATACTTTTCATTCAATTGAATTATTTAGTCATATCAATTTAAAGTTCTATCCAAATTCTAATACAAAAATACATAGGGATGAAATTAAATAGATGCATGCCATTGTTAAACTAGTGAAGTGAGGTAATCAAATGACCACCTTGTGGCTAACTAAAGCCTCATATTATTCAGATGTTTAGACTATATACCCATTTTCATTCAAATCTATGTAAACTCGTAATATGAAAGAAGCAACTCTAAGTTACATGATTAATTATTTCAATCACTTAGCCAATTATGGATGAATATATTCCTTTTTTGGTAGAAAAAGAGGGATTTTCATCTTTTAGCCACACATATACATGTATGGAGAAATGAGCAAGTACATGCCTTTATTAACCAGGGAAGTGAGGTAATAAAATGACCTCCTTGGGGCTAGCTAAAGCCTCGTATTCTCGGGATGTCCAGTCTATATACTTTGCTATCTCATTATACATAAATGTATATGTAAATAAGGGTAAAAAAATCATGAAAAAAATTATATTTCTATTTGATTAAAACATTTATGTATGTGAAACAAAGTTCCTTCTAAACTCTAATGTAGAAACACATATGAATGAAGTCAAATAAGTGTGTGTCATTATTAACTAGGGAAGTGAGGTAATCAAATGACCTCCTTAGGGCTAGCTAAAGCCTCATATTCCTGAGATGTCTAGATTATATATTTATTAACATTCAAATACATGTAAAACCACATATGAATTAAGGAAAAGAAAGCATTACTTCACATACCTAAGTTATAAGCATATATATATATATATATATATATATATATATATATATATATATATATATATTCATAACTGTTATCACTCTAATCAATGTAATTGATTTATAAACTTGAGCTAAGGATAGAATGGTCAATTGGCATTAGATTTGGTTTGTGTAGATTTGAAAAGGGTCAAAAGTGGGTTAGCCCAAATTTCAAGTCAATTGGAGTTGATTTGGTTTGGTTTGGCTCAATTTGACTCATTTAGGTCAAATTAGATTAGGTTGGGTCAAGTTGACCATTTGGTCAAATTATGTGAAACAAAGGGTTGGGCCAAGTTCATATGATCATTTGAGATGTGTCTATTCAATTGGTTTGGTTTAGTTTGGCTTAGATTTGATTTTGGCTCATTTGACTTCATTTGGGTCAAATGGATTAAGATGACCAATTTGACTAGATTGGCTACATTAGCTTAGGTTGGGTGTTCATTTAGGTTTAGTTGACAAATTAGAGATCATTGTAGGCTTTGGTTTTAGTTAATTTGGATTTGGTTTTGATTAAGGCCAACTTGACCCTTTAGGTCAATTTGGGCTAAGTAGGTAAATTGGGTTCAATTGGGTCAATTAGGTTAAATTGGGTCAATTGGGTTCAATCATGGCTTTGGTCAAGTTCAACAATCAATTTAGAATGAACTTGAGCCATTGGTTGCAATCAATTTGGTTTATATTTTGATTTGACCAAATTTGGTCTTTTAGGTCAATTTGGGTCAACTTGGGTCGAGAGGGTCAATTGAGTTTTGGTTTATCTCAATTGAAGGTCAAATCATGTTCAAGTATTGATTTTGAGTTGGTATGAATCATTGGTTTCAATGGATTTGGCTTAGGTTGCAATTTGACTAGTTTAGGTTCATAAGGGTTAAGGGGTTGACTTTGTCAAATGATAAAGTTGACTTGGTTTGACCTAATTTATGATAATTAATCAACCCAGGGTGATCAACAATCATGATGGGAGGTTTTTATGGGCTTTGTTCAATCCAATTTGGGTAGGATTGGAACTTGCCTCAAATAGGTCAAATTAGCCACTTTGGGTCAAGTGGACAAATTGGGTTTAGTTAGCTTGATTTTAGGTTGAGTTTGATCTTAGTTGAGTTTATATATGGATTTGGGATTGATATATAAATTCAATTACAATTGATTTGGATGCAAATAGGTTTTGGTTCATTTGAATATTTCAAGTCAAAAGGGTTAAGTTGGGTTTGACTTGGGTTGATTTTGGTTTGGCTTGATGATTGTAGGTTTCATTTATATCTGTGAATATGATTGAAGGTATGATTGGTTATAAGAAAATCAATTGGTTTTGGATTGATTTTGATTAAGATTTGGCTAAGTCCATGGGATTGATTCATATGGCTTAGGAAGGGTTTTGATTTAATTTGATTTAGTTTGATTTAGTTTTGATCATTTGAATGTAGATTTGATTTATATCTAAAAAATGATTGAAGATTTAAATTGGTTATGAGAAAATCAATTGAGTTTGATTTGATTTGGATGGGATTTTGGCTAAGTTCATGAAATTAATTCAAAGGACTATGGAAGGATTTCAAGTTTGAATTTCGTTTTGGTCATGTGATTGTAACTTTGATTTATATTTGTAAAGATGATTGAAGATGTGATTGATCCATGAGAAAATCAATTGAATTTGGCTTGATTTGAATGAGATTTTGGTTCAGTTCATGAATTTGATTCAAAGGACTTAGGAAGGATTTCAAGTTTGGGTTTGATCATGGGCTTCAATCATTTGGTTTTGAAAAATGGGTTTGTATTTGGATTTGAATTTGATGTTTGAATTGGCTTGAGGTTTGGCTTGAGAAGGTGAACATGGATTGGATTTGAGTTGTAGGGTAAGTGGATTATCCTAATTCCTAAGGCATAACCCAATCCTATGGTTAACCCTTCTAAGTCTCTAGGCTTAGATTAAGTGTTTACCTAATTGCTAGAAGTGTCTTATGACTAGGGAAGTCATAGTGTCTAGAAGACTCCTAAGTCTAATATGGGAAGATTGAACCCTCACTCCAAAAGTGAAGTCAACAGGGCCTTAGAAAAAATTAAAATTCTTGTCACTTCCACACCAATCCTTAGGCTTCATTAATTTTTTAAAGCCTTTGAAGTGACATGTGATGCTTCAGGAATTAGGATAGGTGGAATTTTTATTAAAGAGAATCATCTTATAGAATTATTTATTGAAAAGTTAAATGAAGCGAAACAACGATATTCCACTTATGATAGGGAGTTTTATACTATAATTCAATTTTTAAGGCATTGGTGACATTATATCTTACATAGAGAATTCATTAATACTCAACAAAAATTATGTCATAGGTATACTAAATGGGTTGAATTTTTATAGGACCATTCTTTTATTCTAAAGCACAAGCTTAGAATTAAGAATAAACCTGTTCATGCTTTATCCAGGGTAAACCTAATGATTTCTTCTTTAGAATTAAGAATCTGAGGATTTGATCAAATTAAAGATGATTATATAGTGTGTCCTTACTTTCATCTAATTTATCTTGAACATTTAGATGAACCAATAACTTTACAAAGAATATTCTTCATAACAAATGGATATCTATATAAAGAAAAATAATTATGTATTCCTCGATCTTCCTTAAGAGAATTCCTTATCATCGAGCTACATGCTAGAGGTGTAGATGGTCAATTTTGGAAGAATAAAACCATATGTTTATTTGAAAATAGATTTTATTAGCTTTCATTAAAAAGAGATGTCCAAAAATTAGTGACTCAATGTTTAACATGTAAATAGGCTAAAACTACCAAATAAATGTTTGTACAATACATTGTCTTACATATTCCTTATAGACCTTGAGAAGACCTACCAATGGATTATATTCTAGGATTACTTAGGATATCTTGAAGACATGATAGAATTTTTGTTGTAGTAGATAGGTTCTCAAAAATGGCTCATTTTTTGGCTTGTTCAAAAATAAATGATGCTTCTTATATAGCCAAATTATTTTTAAAGAAATAATGCAACTCCATGGTATTTCATTAACCATTATTTTTGATAGAGATGTTAGGTTTATCTCATATTCTTAGAAAATATTATAGAAATTATTAGGTCCCAAATTAATTTTTTTTTCATTTCACCCACAAACTGATAAACAAACTGAAGTGGTTAATTGTACCTTAGGAAACTTGCTTAGATGCTTGGTTGGTAAAAGTTTAGAAATTTGAGATTTATATTTACCAATCTCAGAATTTACTTATAATAGTATTGTCTCTAAAACTATAGATAAATCATCATTTGAGATACTCTATGGCTAAAACCCAAGATGACCAATAGATGTATCAAACTTACCATCTCATGCAATTTTTGATGCATCATTCTAATTTGCTAAAGACTTTCAAATCCTCCATGAAGATATAAGAAAATAAATTACTGTAAGTAATGAAATTTATGCTTCTAATGCAAATCATAATTTTTCAACAAAAAAATATAAAGAAGGTGATTATCTATTGATTCACATTTGGCCTGAGTGTTATCAAACCAATAAATATAAGAAATTACATACATGGGCTTGTGGTAATTTTAAAATTCTTAAGAAAATTGGAACTAATGCTTATCTCCTTGATTTGTTTTCTAGCATGGTCATTCATCTAGTTATTAATATTAAAGATATTATATCATATGAAGGAGTTAGCAAACCTATGCTTGTTCAATCTAACTCTTTAGTAAGAGATATATCACTGTACTTATAGAAGCTCTCTTTCTTTGAAGTTGACTATATAATCACCAAGAAGGAACTCATTAATCCAGCTTCTAAATATCATTTTCTAGTTCATTGGAAGAATAAGCCACCAGCTAATGACGCATGGTTGACCCATACTAATTTTGAAACTCTAGCCCCACAATTAGTAGAAGGCTTCTTAGATTTCAACTCTATAGAGAAAAGTTCAATTTACCCCAAGAGAGTTGATGTAGAACATCGTGTGAATCAATAAATTAGATCTCAAGGTCCTTTTACAGGATATGAAGTTAAAGCCCAAGAAAATTCAGGAAAGAAGAAGGCTTAGCCCATTAGCTTGCTAAGGCTCATTTTATGATTTCTTCTTTTTTTAATTATGTAATTTATAATTTCCTTCTAGAAACTATAGATTTGAAACTTTGAATTTAAAAATTCAAAGCATGACATGTGAGGTGGTTAAATCCTCATAAAATAATAGCATGTGAAATATGTGGACAACATAAAATAATAAGGTAACTTAATGCTTTACATTAATATGGCCACCAACCTTTCCCTCCATGTTGTAAATTCTTTTTTTCTTTGGAAGATAATTGTAATGACTATAAATTGCCCCTTTTCTAGAATGAAAGGAGATCTTTTGGCAATTACAAATTATTTGAGTTACTCTTGTGGTTTGAGATATTTGTGGCCAAACCTCAATGCTAGTTATCCAACATATCTTTCATCTCTCACCTCCAATACCTTAGGTAATTTATTTTAATCTTTTTAATTCCTCTTCCAACACACTAAGCCATCTACTCTCCTCCATAAGCCTACACCTTTTTCCCACTCAATAATACCTCTATTTTGTTAATTACGACCTAGGCCTAGTCCTTACACCTAAATAATAACCTAAACCCTATAATTTTCAATCAACTACTCAAGATCATATATACATATCCTAACTATAACCTTCACATAGTATTTTTAGTCATTTACCTCACTTAAATCTCACTCCTTAAAGCTACATTTTAAATTAGCCTAATTTAGCCAAAATTAGACTAGTTTAGGTAATGCCACTATCATATTATCCTACACCCTTCATTAACCCACTAAAACTTCAAAATATGGCTTTAAATATTAATATAAAGATCAATAGCTATTTAATTCTCTTAATCTCACTAAAAAAGAGAACATCCATCTCCATCAAACATCTTTTTGGAAACTCTCTATCATCTTTATTGGGATGGTTGGGAGTATGTTCTTCAAGAGGTAGATTGATATATATTCAACATGATTTCCCCTAACATTATGTTATAGTTTATCTAGATTTGGGTTCTACTTCCCATAAACACAAGCATTTATACTTAACTACCCCTCTTACCAAGAACTCTCAATTATGTTTGGAAATAAATATATCTATGATATTAATCAATGTCTAGTGGTGCATGTGGTGTGGCATTGATGACTGTTTAAGGGAAAAATAGAAATAGTCAAGATCAAGAGCTAATGGCTCCATCATCTTGGGACTACATTGTTGCAATCTACCAACCTCATAGGGATATCATCTGTGATGTCTATGGAGTCTAATTAGTAGCCATGGGTTGACTCATTTCAGATATCCCAAGTTGAATGGAGTTTTAATGTAGGGGTTGTGGTGTAAGGATATTGGCATGGAAAATAATTAAATAGACTAGGCTTATGTTTATAGGAAAGTTAGAATATAGGATGTTCACATGGAAAACAAGTAAATTAGGCTTACATTCCTTAGGAAAAGCCAAGTAGGAATCTTCGCATGTTAAACAGATAGATTGAACCTACATCTATTTGGGAAGCAATATAAATATAGATTGTTTACATGGTGAATATATAAATTGGACTTACATTCCTTTAGAATGCCCTTATTGTAGGGTTGCTTGAGTGGCAAATGAGTAGATTGAGCTTACATCCCTTTGGAATGCCACATGGATATAGATTGTTCTCATGAAAAATGTATCGATTGGAATTATAAACCTTTGGAATGCATTTATTATAAGGTTATTCGTGTGGCAAATAAGTAGATTGGACTTTCATCCCTTCAGAATACCATTATTGTAGGACTATTTACATGGCAATCAAGTAGATTTGGATTACATCCCCTTTGAATGCCATTATTATAGGGTTGTTCATCTGACAAACAAGTAGATTAGGCTTACATCCCTTTGGAATACCATATAAATATAGATTATTTGCTTGGAAAATAAGTTGAATGTGCTTACATCCCTTTGGAATGCTATTATTGTAAGGTTGTTCACATGGAAAACAAGTAGATTGAGATTACATCTCTCTGGAATTTCATATAGATTTGGATTGTTCACATGAAGAATGTATATATTGGACTTACATCCCTTTGGAGTGCCCTTATTGTAGGGTGTCTTCACATGTTGAACAGATAGATTTATTGGATGTTCATGTGGTAAATATTAATTTATGGTTATGAGGGTCAGCACCTTGATGCTAGAAATATAGCTCATAGGCACTATCATCGTAGTGCTCGATGCTATTAGGGTAGTGCCTTGGCAATCAGTACTTAGCATTGCAGCATCAGAAGGCAAGAATTTGTGTCTTAAAACATGAGGGCTCAATGATTGTACATGTTATAGCTAGCACCACAACATTTTTTTGCAACATGATATTAGAATAAAAGGACTTAGTTGACTAGTTGACTGGCGCCATTGGTAATTTAGCACTGTGGTGCTAGTCAATGATCTTTTGAGAATGGATTGCATATGAACACAATTTTAATGAAAAAAAAATAAACTTTTTGACCAACACTGCAGAACTGTGTCGGAGCATCGCAGCGTTACATCAATATTCTACCTCGCTTTCTGTATGATAATTTTTATAGAGTTAATTATCATTAATGCTATTTTTTATGGGTGTAATATAGTGTGTTGGAGCTAGGAAAATAATGCCTATGTGCTGTAACATTTTGTGTTGTGGGGCATAATAATATTACACGAACGAACTAAAACTTAGGCTCAAAGGGGTAGTGTCTTATGAATAGCATTGTGGTGCTATAAACATACGAGTTTTCCCTTAGAACTTAGGAAGACAGTGCTGCAACACTAAAAGGATAGCTTTGCTTGCTATGGGTTAGGAATTTTTATCATTTAACCCAAGAGGGTCATGCTGCAGCACTTGATGGATGGCACAGTGGTGCTTTAATATTGAGACTTTTACTTTATAACCCATGAGGGCAGCACTGTGGTGCTTTAATATTGAGACTTTTACTTTAGCACTGTGGTGTTAAAGATGCAATGCATCACTATAAGATAGAGAATTTGGGTCAAGTTGGGTTAGGTTGGGTCAAATTGACCAATTGGTCAATTTGGGGCAAACCAAAACTTGGGTTAAGTTCAAACGATTATTTGGAATGTTTTGTGCTAAGTTTAAATGGGTTTGGAGTCGATTTGGTTAGGTTTGGCTCAATTTGACTCATGTAGGTCAAATTGGGCTAGGTTGGGTCAAGTTGACTAATTGGTCAATTTGGGTCAAGCTAAAGCTTGGGTCAAGTTCAAATGAGTATTTTGGAATGTTTTGGTTTAATTGGTTTGGCTTAATTTTGCTTGGATTTGGATTTTACCCATTTAGGTTCATTTGGGTCAAATGGGCTATGTTGACCAATTTGGAAAAAATTGTAAAAGTGGCTTGGGCTAGGTGTTGGTTTAGGTTCAATTGATGATTTAAAGTTGGTTGTAGGCTTTGATTTCAATCAATTTAGATTTAAGAATAATTTAGGCTAATTTGACCATTTAGGTCAATTTGGGATAAATGAGTCAATTGGGTTGACTCGGCCAAATTGGGTTCATGGAGGCTTTGGTCATGTTCAATAATCAATTTAGGATGTGTCTGAGTCATTGGATGCAATCAATTTGGATCAGAATTTGATTTTGCCTAATTTGGCCTTTTAGGTAAAATTGGATCAACTTGGGTCAAAGGGCCAATGGACTTGGTTTAGCTCAATTGGTGTCAAGCCATGTTCAAGGGTTGGTTTATGATTGATTGGAATCATTGGTTTCAATTGATTTACATTGGAATGAGATTTGGTTCATTTGGCTCATGTAGGTTAATAGGGTTAACTTGGGTCAAGTGATTGAATAGAGTTGGTTTGACCTAATTAATTGCAATTGATTAATAAAGAATGATAAGCAATTAATATAAAAGGTTTTGGATGATTTGGTTCAATCCAATTTGGCTTGGATTGGAGTTTGATTCAAATGGGTCCTTTAGATCATTTTGGGTCAAGTGAGCCTAACGGGTCAATTGAGTTAGTTTTGGGTTGATTTGAGTTTGATTGAATTTGATAATTGATTTAGGATTGATTGTTGGTTTTTTTGCAACTGATTCAAATTTAATTAGATTTTGGCTCATTTGGACATTTTGGGTTTAAATGGACTAGCTTGGGTTAATTGAATTGATTTTGGTCAATTTGATTGTAGATTTTGGTAGAGTTTGGAATGAAGATTTATAAGGTTGGAGTGCTTTTGTAAAATTCAATTGAATTAGGTTTGATTAAGGGAATTTTGGTTAATTATATAGGATTAGATTAAGCTAAAATAGGTTTGGGTTATGGGTTTCAATCATTTGCCTTGGAATTTGGATACGAGCTTAGATTTAAATTGGGAATAGTTGAATTGATTTGAGGTTTGGTTTTGGCTAAGGAGGTAGGCATGGGCTTAGTTTAGGCCATAGGATAGGTAAGCTTCCTTAGATCCTATGACGTTGTCTAAAGCTATGACA
This sequence comes from Cymbidium sinense, assembly GCA_021442155.1. Taxonomy (NCBI): domain Eukaryota; kingdom Viridiplantae; phylum Streptophyta; class Magnoliopsida; order Asparagales; family Orchidaceae; genus Cymbidium; species Cymbidium sinense. The sequence continues at coordinate 39,033,152 of CM038233.1, forward strand.
AGTCCTCCTAAGCCTCTAGGTTTGGGTTAAGTGTTCACCTTACCACTAGAATGTTCTCTGATTAAGGAAGTCTTAGTGTATAGGAGATTCCTAGGTCTAAGATGGGAAGATTGAATCCTCACTCCAAAGTGAGGTCAACAAATACCTCCTAGACTTTAAAACCAAGAGTTCACTCTTATGAAATGAAAGATGGTTTAACCTATTCTTAATTAAGAAAGAGACTAAAAACTTAGACTCATTCCAAGATCATAAATTATTTGATATGCTTCTAGCTTATAAATCAATTTATAAATTTTACATATTTTAGATGCTTAATTTTATTTTTAAGGCTTTATGTATGCAAATTATGTCTATAATGAAAAGTAATTAGGAAATGGCCATGGTAAAATCAAGGGGAAAGGCAAACTTCTCTCCTAAAAGGTGATCATCTTCAATGGTCATATGCCCCCTTATGTGCAATAAGATAAGGGCCAAATTCAAGGAGCGAAGAAGAAATTTGCCATAATGATTTCCAATTCTAGGGGTTTAAAGTTATTTTTTTATTTTATTTCTAAAGCTTTAGTTATGTGAGGCTATAAGTTTATTGTTTTGTGTTTGAGTTACTTAATTAAGTTGAGCAAAATAACTAATTCTAACCTAAGAAAATACTACATAAATTAGACATTCACATCACATTAAAAAAAATCATAAAATGATACTTATAAAAGGCTTGTTATTCAGGTGCATTATTGTCTTCACTTTTGGAGTAAGGTTAATTGTCTCTTCTTTTGACTTACGATCCATCTTGGCATTGAGATGTTCTTAATATTAAGACACTTTTAATGTTTAAGAGAGCACTAACTCAAAGCTTAGAGACTTATAGGGTTTAGCCCTAAGGTTTGACCCTATCATAGGATAGGTAGATCCCACCTACCTTGAACTCATTTGAGTCATACATCAAATAAATTTCTTAAACCCAAATCAAAAGATCATGAACTAAACCTCAACCAACACCAATTAGTCCTATACTTAATCTGACCCTGGTCAAGTGGCTAAGTTTACCTAACTCAATCCATTTGGGCTTAAGAGGGCTAAATCCAAAATTAATTCAATCTAATTAAACTTTAACTCACCCTAACACATTTAAACTTCAATTAAATCAATTTCAACCTTGCTTGCAATCCAATTGAGTAAAAACAAAACAAATTGGTCCTCAACCCCTTTCAATCCTAGATGGAAAAAATTCAATTCAACTTGATTTAAGCCAAATTGAATCAATTCAAGCCTCAAGATCATTCAAAACACTTAATTTAATATTCCCATTCATCTTTATCAATCCAATTGCACAAATTGATTCAGTTAACCCAATTTGACACATTTTACGTAAAGGTTGGTTCAAATGAGCTAAAATCTAATTTAACCCAAATTGATTACAACCAAAACTATTAATCATTTATAAACTCATTATTGAACATCTCATAGTATTCAATTGAGCTCAATTTGACCCAATCGAGTCACTGGACTCACTTGACACAATTTGACCTAAATTGATTCAAATCATAATTTAACTCAAATTGGACCAAACTAACTCATTCAACCATTTCCAAAATGATTGTTGTACATGATTAATCACTTAATTGTAGCCACTTCAACCTAGTTGACTCAATTTGGCCATTTGACCCAAGTTAACCAAATTTGACCTAAACGATCAAATTGGGCCAAAACTCATTCCAATCTAAATTAAGTATAACCAATGCCTCTAATAAATTATAAATTATTTATTGAGCACTCTTCAACCATCAATTGAATCTAATTTGATCAAACCAACTCAATTGACCCATTTAGCCCAGTTTAACTAAAGGATCAAATTAAGCTAAAACCTATTCTAATCCAAATCAATTTTAATCAAAGCTCCAATCATTCTCAAATGAACAATCAAACATAACTCAAATCTTCATCCAACCCAATTGGCCAATTTGACTAAATTGGTCAACTTATCCCATTTGGCTTAGATGAACCTATATGAGTCAAATTCAAATCCACTTCAAATTAAATCAAATTAATTTTACCAATATATTTCAAATGATCATTTGAATATAACCCAATAACTTTCTTGACCCAATTTGGTCAATTGGTCAACTTAATCTAACTAGACCCAAATTGACCTGTATATGTCAATTTGAGCTAAACCAATCAAACTTGCCATGACTCATCCTTAGGTCACCATTAACCTGCACAAGTGGACACCCAACCCAAGGTGAACATGATTCAGCCAAAACCATGGAAATCAAGGGTAAAAAATTGGATACAAATCCAAAGTAGAAAGGTCCAACCCCTCGCTTTGCCTTGGGTAGCCACATTAGCACATTATAAGCTCCCATATGCTGACTAAATATGACCCAAAGCTGTTGGGATTAGCCATTGATTAAAGTGAGGTCCCTCTCACCTTAGCCCACCCATGGTTCACTTCAGGATCTCTACTTCATGGCAGGCAACCAAAACTCCTTGAGCTATTGGGGCCTCCACCTCATCAGTCCCTTTGCATTTCTGGCCACCACTTTTGGTTAGTCGACTGCCATGGCCTGAATCAACCAATTTGGTTGGTTCACATAGGGAGGACACCTCTTCCCCCATTCAAACCAAAGATACACATTCACTAGAGCTAAAGCATTAGTCCCTAAACTTCTAGAACCTCTCAGGCACCCCATCATCAGTGAGATCCCCCACCTCAAACTTGTGCATTCCTTTTTTCCAACCTCATGAAAACCTCATCAAACTCTTATTAACTCTTTCTACACCTTCTCCATGTTCTGGGGATTAAAAATGAATCACAAAACCCTCGTTTCAAGCACTGGAAGGCACTCCAAGACCAACTTCAGTGAGCTTTGTCATAGCATTTTGTCTAAAATAAGATTGGCAAAAAGGCAACACATGATCTCCTTAGTAGGGCTTCACTTCTTTAAGATGAAGCCACTTCAGTCATTGGGCCACCGATCTTTAGCTCTAGTGAGGTAAATTCTCTAACTGTAGAAAATTATAGGATTTTTGGTCTTTTTTGAAGTGAATCTTTCTTTGGCATTGATCAAACCATAGAATATTCTTTAGAATCATTTCCTGGTCATTTTGCATCCAAATTTGCCATCAAATGAGCACCGATGAGATTAAATCGAGAGATAAAAGGTGGACACTATCCATCTCTATCCACTAGTTGACAATGGATCATCCGTCATCCATTATGCTTGATTAGAATGGATGACTGTGATTAATCACACAAGACATCTTGACTTAAAATTGCAAAATTAATCTTCATTATCTGATCCATGATTGGACATATGAGAAGAAGAGACATCCACCGCCATTGAGTCAGCAGCCATGCGAGATGTTTTAAATAGCTAATCCTATGGAGCCATGTGGAAATCATTGTAGTGTTAGTGCTGACATGGCATCAACAATTTAAATGGATTAATTAAGGATTAAAATGAGATTTAAATAGAGTGAACATTAAGAAATCATAATTAATTAGAAAATCTAAAAAATAAAATGAAACTCATTTTGAAAAGCTTAGATAGAGGAGAATTCAGTAAAAATAAAAGCTGTAATTTCTACTAATTGAACAATGATTATTTAGAGTTTAAAGTTTAACATGATTAACTTAATTAAGTGTTAATCACTTGGCAAATTCACTTGAAATTTAGTTTGATTATTCATTGGGTTAGCCTCTACAACCCAAAATTTTCTCAAGGCAATTTGCAAAGTAATTTGAGAAATATTAATTTTCAAACCTTAATTAATCTTTTCATGCATTTAATAATTCTTTAAAATTACGAAATTCATGGAATTAATAATGGAAACTTAATTAAGTATTAAAATTGTAGGGGTGGGAAAAGAAATTAATTAGCACCCATGGTTCTAATAATTTCCCAAAATCACCTTAAAATATATTTATTTAATTAATTAAATGATTGATTAACTTATAACTTAGAAAAAATCATAGTAATTAATATTGATCACTAATATTTTTAACCATGCCCTTTTTATGCTCAGTTAGTCATAAGATTTTAATTGAAATCCAAATCCTAAATTGGTTTTGGGGCATGTTGAGTGTAATTGATAATTTTGAGTTTTCCCCATTTATTTAATTAACCCTTAATTATAAGCCTAATTATATTAGAATTTTTAGTTCATGTTTATGCATTTCCAATAATTTTTCCATAACTATTGGGCTTATATTGAAGGCTTAATTAAATTCATGGGCCTCTATGGGCTTAATTTTATTAAAACATTTAATTAACCCTCATTCAAATCTAAAATCACTTAAATCTTTCTCAGATCACTTAATATATAGAGATGGCCAAATGGATAATTTTAATTATTTTCTCTCCTCTTTAGGATCAAAAAATTAAAATTCCAAAATTAATCTTTAATGAATTCAATTAAGCTTTAGGGTGTTTATTTAATGTGAATGTCCTTAGGAATTAATGAAGCCAAATAAACTATTTAGTAATTTTTAATTTCTTTTCTTTAATGGTTCATAAATTTGCATTTCATTTGTCCCATGCACTCATGTTATAAATTTAAAAATTAAAAGGCTGCATTTAATTTTAGGGCTTTTAATTAAATAGTGTCTTTATTATCACTAATAAGTCTCAAATTATTTATTATATTAATAAAAATTTATCCATTAATCTAAATATAAACTAATATGAATAATTAAAAGCTAAATTTAATTCCTATTTGTATAAGCCATAATTTGAAAGGTATATATCTTGGAATCCCGATGTCGTAGGCTACTGGTCCGAAGGAGATCATGATACCATGTACCTTTGGTATAACACTACATGTATCTTGAAATTTGTGGCAAAATACATATTACTCCTAAATTATTTTAACTAACATGTATTTTAAACATCTTAAAAATTTAATAACTTTGTTCTTATGTCCACATATATATGCATGTGTATATGAATTAATAGGTATATAATTTAGATATCCCGAGAGTGCGAGACTATAAGTAGTACTAAGGGGATCTTTGATTACCTTTTTCCTAGTTCATCAATGGCATGTACTTGTATAAATTCAATATATATATATATATATATATATATATATATACATGTATATGTATATGTATATGTGTATGTATAAGGTATGACAAAGTTAAACCCTTTTATAAAACCCATACGTCATATTCTATATGTAAATTATTATGTATAATTCCATTCAAGCATCAAGTGGGGTAATATGAGACATATTCATTAAATCTAATTATTTAATTAAGCATGTTTACTTAATTAAATGGATATTAAGGGATAATGAAGCAAAAGAAAATCAAGAGACCATTATCGAATCAATCATAGCTTGTCTTCATTAATCCTAAGATGCTACTCCATATTTGCATAAAATATCTTAAGTCAAATCCTAACATAGAATTTAATAAAATCTATAACACTTCATTAAGAGGATTAAAAAAATTGTAAAAAATTATTTTCTAGAATTAATCTAAGGATAGGGACTAAAGGGAAATTATTTCTTCTTCTCTTTATAACCCTAAATTAAAAATAGAATTCAAAATAAAATCAAAAACTTAAGTCTCAAAATCATTACAAACTATTAATCACATAAAGTGTAATCATCCTTAATAAGGAATTTAAAATATTCATCATTAGATAATTTAAATATTAAAGCTTAATCATTATATACCACACCAAACTTAGCATAAATATTAGGATACTAAGTCATCAATCTTAGTGTTATGTTAGGCCAATATTTTATTGTGGATTATTATTTATTTTATGATATAATGTTTTAGACTAGATGTTTAGATTGTTTGAGTGTAGTCTAGATGTTAGGATGATGTTAGACTGGTGATGTTATTTGCAGGGAATCTTGTGCTTAAGGGACTAATGGAATAATAAGTTCATAAATTCTTTTTGCTTGCAAGTGTTGCTTAAGTCCTTAAGCATAATCCATTAGGATAAGTGGGCTTGGTGACCTAAGGTAGGATGCTAAGCCCAAATATATAAAGTATAACTACTTGTTGTCAATCTATGTTTGACTAACTTCTATTTTGTTTAATATAATCTTTGCAATATGATTAGGATTAGAGCTATTTAGTTTAGAATGAGCACTAGTTAAAAGGCTTAGACTTAGGAGGCCATGTGATGTCTAGAGTGCTCAAATATAAAAAGTAAAATGAAAATGAAGAATTGAAGGCCCCCAAAGCTTTATTTTCGTTTGTAATTTAATTATATCCAGGGATGTATAAGAAACAAGCTTGTCTGCCTAATTTTTTTCTTTTTTAGGGTGTATAGTAGTACCCAACCCCACCAGCCATCTATTTTTAATCAATAATGCTTGATCATTGTGTTTATGTTGATTGTACAATAAAAAAGCATACTTTTCATAGGTTTCTTAAAGTTTGATTGTTTATTGTATAGCCTTGATGTAGTAGGCTCTCTAAAAAAATTAATTTTATTACCCCAATTAGTCAACTCTAATTAAATTTTAAATAACTCACAACCTTAATATAAAACCTAAAGATATTAATCAAGAAATGAAAAAATTTAGCAAACCCTAAGCTGTATGGTTGTATGTTTCAATATCATGCATGCATATTCTATCACTCTTGAAATTAAGGAATCTCCACTCTTACATGATAAAAGATAAGGCTTGACCTGTGAGATCAGTCACTTATAGTAGAGAACACCCATTCCCACTTATTTAGCCCATAACCTAATTTCATCATCAATTTAGGCATAAGATCTCCCAAGTTGAGTCCAAAATAGTGTGTCAAAATGAAATAAAAATATATAAATTTTATTACATTAGTCTAAGTCATAATTTGCACACAAATAATGATATAGTATTTTAGGGAGTTTAAGACTTTAAACTCTTTCCTAATAAATAACAGTCTAACTATGCTACATATATATATAATATGACATATTTTTGAATCGTAGAAGGTGTTAGCTGGTAGCCACTCCAAGCAATATTAAGTCTAGAAGAGTCTGGATTGGTTCACTCTCTCTAGTGGAGGTGAACAAATACATCCCACCTTCCTCAAATAGATTTATTTTAAGCTCTTAGTCTATGCTAGAGCACTTTAGATAGGTTCAGATGCTACTTATTTTTTTTTTGCTACAAGTATAAATCTTCATCTCTTAGGCATTTCCACAATCATATATTGCTGAAATATAAGTCCTAACATTCTAATGAAATGCCAATTCAAATAAATATAATTTTCACCTTCAAAGATATGAAGTCTCATTAATGGAAGACTGAAGCACTCATTAGGCTTTCTAGTATCATGAGTGCTTCCTATGCATCCTCCTTTGAAATCAGTTAAAAACTCTTCCTACCTTGAACTCTCCCACTTGATTCCCAATAATTAACAAACTTTTATCATTAGCTTAAAACTATTATTAATAAGAAATTCTCATTTCTTTGGAAGTAATTAACTATGGGGGTTTACATAGGGAACTAAAGACCCTGACATAAAATAAAACTTGCTTCACTTCATTCAAGTGAATTAGGGGAAAGATCTCTAGTATATGTAGACCCATCTACCTTAAGATTTCTTATTAGATAATGAATCTATTATAAGGTGATGTTTTTATCTTCTTGGGATAGTACATCATTCCTTAGATGTCGTACTCAATCATTTCAATAAGTATCCCTTAAGATCTATCTGGTGTTCTTAGAAATCTCCAAATACAAACACCATAAATATTTCTAGCAACTCTATTGGAGATCATTCCTCTCTCCATCTTTAGTGGTCGATCATTATCTCTAAATATTGATAGTGGACTTAAGTTTTACATAGATCCAAGACTATCTTTATTTTTGTTGGATTCTTTGCCCATTTTAGCCTTTGACAAGTTTTACCAATATTATCTTTTGATCTAGAACCTCTCTTTAGTAGGTTCTAGAACCACTATTAGATCCTAATAGGTAGAATAAAGTAAAAATAAATCATTCATGCAACTTTAAAAGAAATCATCAAGACATTGAACCTATTATTATATCCAAATATGGAAAAACTAGGTTCATTGATTACTTCAAAAATTCATTGAGCCCACTTCATAGTGTGGTTCAAAACCAAAGTCTCTTTTTTTTAAGAAAAAAATGAAATCTCTCCAATTTATAAACCCCATATAGCATGCTCAAATTCATTGGATAGAGGTTCAAATCCAAAATTCAATCAATAACAAGAAAATTCAAGTCTACTAACCCTTGCCTTTTTTTTCAAATAGAGACAAAGACATCAAACATAATCATCCTCTATATGTGTTAGCAACTATAAAAAGTATAGAATGGAACCACATCTTGAAAATATTCAATCTATTCGGCTAGATAAGAATTTGAAAATGAAGTAACTTTTCTCTTTTACTAGTAAGGAAAATAAAGGTATAGTCCAATCCAATATTAGAATATTGGCAATGAATCAGATAAAAGTACAAAAAAAAAAAGAAAGGTGCCTACTAGCTTACTAGCTTTCATAGTCAGGCTCTTCATTATGTCTTCTAGAAAGCTCTTTTTCTCTTTCACTTCTAGTGTGGATTTGGCCATGGATAAGGCCATACTCACCTCCACCACCATCAGCAAGAAGGAGGTGGCTGACAAAAAGTCACTTTTATAGTTCGACCTATATTTTGACAATGAGTTTCCTTCTTTGAAGAGGAAGACCATAAAGGTTCCCCCACCATGAGTACCTGTGATGTCCACCACTAGGACTAGCGCTGCCTTTATGACAACCCTAGCCTCCAAAGGGAAGGTAATGCTTACATTTGAGTTTGTCCCTTCCACATTTGAGATTAATGATAGCTCCCACCATATTCTTTTGACCAAGATGTAACACTACAATAAAAATCATAAGTTGAAAAGGTGCTATGAGAGGGTGTCCAAGGAGGTAGTGTGTATCTCCAATATGGTTGAAGATGGTTCTCCCCATGAGACATTTCCCCTTCTTAGTGGTAGTAGCTTTCACCCTCTTTTTAAATGTAGAGGGAGAGAAGAATGTTAGGAAGATGGAAACATCACCCCCATAATCTATGGAGTATGAGACACCGACTAGGGAGAAAAAGAAGCCATATGCTTGTCTACAGTCTATGCAAGAGAGTTAGGAGAGCCCACAGATGCTCAGAGTCCACCTTTGTTAATGACTTGAAATAGCTTATCCCTAGGAGTGTTAGGGACTAGATTCACTAAGACAGGGACACTAAGGCCAAAATAGCAGCTTGTGTGGGCAAGAAGGATAGAATGATGTTTGACAAGCTATCAATAACCTTAGCATTAGTTGATCACCATCCCAACCAGTGAGCTGATAAAGTTAGTCGCTCAAACAATATAGTCTTTACTAGTTCTAACATATAGAAAGAAATCTTCACACTTGTAAATATGTTTGCAACCCAAGGGACACACTTCATCTACTCACACTAATGGTATGAGGCTGAGCCCCCATATTCAACCTTCCACATCATCTAGGAAGTAAAAAAGAGTGGTGGTCTAAGAGCATTTCCATTGTTTCATTGGTTTTGTAGGGTGAGGAGAAGAAAGTTGAGTAATAGAAGGATGAGGAGAAAGTCCCCATGTTAGTGGAGCCAATCATGGTCAATATCATATCAACCCTAGATGTCCAGTGCATTCTTATAGCAAGTCATATAGTAGAGGATCATCACCCTGGATACATCCCTATTGATCATAAAAAGTTGTATGATCTTTCTTATGAGGAGATTCTAGCTGAATATATAACAACCAACAATGATATGGAAAGGGAGGGGAGTGATGAGGAGAAAATCAACTTTGATGTGGAAGAAGATGAACTCCTAGATGATGTTGCAGAGGTCCACATGGTAGATACTTGGACTTCCTCCCATAGAGAGAAACATCATAGAAATGAATCTTAAGAAGTTGTAGTTTTGGTGGGCGAAGTGTTGGACTCAATTTAACACCTTTTGCATCAGTTCAAGCTAAAGACCAATCAGGCTGATTGAATGGAGAGTAGGATGGAGGAGCTAATGTTAGTAATATTAGCTTTCTAAGGTTAGATAGGCTTGAGTTGGTGCACACAAAAGATTGTCCCAAGAGTGCCACTCCATTAGAAGAAGACAAAGTCAATCTACATAATAAAGCAATAGATATAGTCATCCAAGAAAGGGATATATAACAAATGGTGGAACAACAAGTGAAAGAGGCATTGGCACAATCCCAAGGGGCTTCACCAGTTCCAAATGGTAGACCCTACCTAGAAGAATTTAATGCAGTTCAATACCCTAAAGGTTTATGCCACCAACCTTTAAGGTATTTGATGGTAATGGGAACCCTAGGTAGCATATAACACACTTTAGGGCTAGTTAATGGAATATAGGTTGCAATGACGTCCTACTTTTCTAGACATTTATCAACATCTATTTAAGGGAAGCTTTTGATTGGTAGCCCAAAATTCCTAATGGTTCAATGAAGTCCTTTATGGACCCAAAGTAGTTATTCATCAAAAGATTCATAGGAGCTTAATAGAGGGTGACTGTAAGAGACCTCATTATAAAGAAATAAAAACTCAATGAGTCACTTATTGGTTATATTCTTAGGAGCCATAACATGAGTATGAAATATGAACCATAGCTCCAAGAGTAGCACTCCATTGTAATTCTTTTTAAGAATATTCATGGCCTGGTCACTTTCATGGTCAAGGGCTTTATAATTAAAATATTTGAGATATTAATCAGTAAGGTGGCTAACCTACAAGAGGAAGCCAAATAGAAAGTGTTTGAGAAGAAGCCAGGGGTGGTGTCAACTATGGCTAAGGTGATGAATCCCATGAGAGTACACTCTGAGTTGCTAAGAGCTTAGTAGCCCACTCTTCCACGTTTTCTTCCACCTCTTAGCCTTTATAGTTGAGGTATTAGTATCTCCCACAAGGCAGTTAGTTTTTACATAATCTTGCTAATAAACTCAACAAATCGTACTCATTCAAGAGGGAGATACTTAGGAAGATCCTTAAGATCCTTTTTAAGAAGCCTGACTTTCAGCTACCCAAACTTAGATAGCCAAAGGAAGTGGACAAAAGTGAGGATCCTAACTTCTGCCCCTGCCACTGCATGTTAGGTCATATCTTAAAGGATTATTTTACCTTTATGGATTAGCTCTAACGAAGCTACAAATTAAGATCCACAGTGATACTCAAAGAGTACTTAATAGAAAAGCTCTCTGGTTCTATCAAAGTAATCTCTATGAAATCATTCAATCCTCTTTAGATCAAAGAAGGTTAGGACATCTCCTTATCTTGTACCTCTAAGAAAATAATTTTTAAAATTAAGAAGCTTATTCTGTAGGTTTTTAACTTAGCTCGAGCTCTTAAAATATTTGAAGATTTGCTAGTTATGAGGGACAACTTAGAGAGGGTGGGAGCCAAGTAGTAATAGTAGCAACCATATGCCCGGGATAGCCAACCAATGCTACCACCATCCGAGTCCAACATTTCCACTTCCACTACCACAACTACTTCCTCTACCAGCTCCTCCACTACCTTTAACAACAATGTATCTATTGATAAGGTCACCTAGCCACTGAAGTCACTTACTTTACTTGATTTCTACTTTGTTCCTCCAAAATTAAATAAATGAATGAAGAAGAAAAATTCCACTTACATCTTCTCTACTTTTGATGATCTTAGTTATTTTATTCCTATCAATAACTCTTTAATTCATAATAATAATAATAATATAAATAATTATAATCATTTCCTCTTTTATTTGAAAGTGGATTTTTCTTCTTTGAATCCTTAGGGTTCAACACTTGAGATAGATTTATAATTATCTGACTCCGAAGATCCTTAAAGAGAAGCTATAATTAAGCCCGATGTGTAAGTAGAACTCACTACATGCCCTACATTAGAAGAAGTAACTGATGTTAACCTCTATTGTAGCAATGTTATAGGTATCACCTCAAGATAAGGGTAAATAGGTCATTAGTTCTAGTGAGCAGACAGACCCTCCATAAGATGCTCCACCCTTGGATATGCTTAAGGAGGACTAGCTCAAGGTTGACTATAATGTTTGACACATCATAGAAAGTTGTTAGCTAAGCTAAGCAAATATGATGCCCTTATTTTATCCAAAGAAATGAAAGAGTCATTAATTAAAGCATTGCTTAATCCTAAAATATGCTTAGCTCAGTTGGCTACTAAGAGTTCAACTAAAGAAGAGGAAAATTTTTCGAAGGGAGTTTTAGGAATCACCTTTTTAGATGATGACCTACTTCTTGGGATGATAGAGCATAATCATCCTCTATACATTACAGTAGATGTTGGAAAGTTCAGACTATCTAGAGTTCTTATTGACTTGGGGAAATCAGTCAATATCATAAGCCTAAGAAGCTTCACTTTCTTGTGGTTGGACATCACTAATCTCCAATCTAAAAAGATACTATTGAAAAGATTCAATGACCAATGGGAGAGGGCCTTAGGCTCCATTACACTACCTTTGGAGATAGATGAATAAAAGACTGTGGCCAAGTTTCACATAATAGTGTGACAAAAAAAGAGACATCCATATATTTTAAGAATTTCTTATTTAGGTAATCAAATTCGTTATTAAGGAATAAACATATTATCTCAGAAGATAAACATGTTGTCTTAAAATGGATTTGATTACATAAATAAGGACTCCTAAGGTTATTGGGTCTTTTAATATACTAGAGAGTTTTCCTTGAACTATATTGAAAAGTAGGACAAAGTTTATTTTATAATGGGATCATAGTTTCCTATAAAGGAAAGGCCCTATAGTTAATTAGATCTTAGGAATGAGGATCCCTTCCTAAGAATACTCTTAATTAAAGAAATATGGTCTTATTTCTATGGATTTCAAAGTTGGTTCCAAAGGATGATTAAATTGGAATTTCAAAAGGGAACACTTCAAAGGGGGAAGAATTCTTTTTGAGGCCAATTAGGATGAAGTAGGAAATTCTTATAGATACTAGGATGCATAGTAGGCATTTCAACTATCCTACTATAGGGCTTTATATTTTTGAGATTGCATTTAGTAATATTTGAATTGATATTTCATTAGAAATCTAGGATTTAGATTCTAACAGTATAAGACTATAAAAATATCTAGAGTTGAAGACTTATTTCTAGATGGATGCTTTAGAACCAAAGTCTATAAGTGCTTTTGACACAAATCAAAGACTCAACCTAGTTCAACTTTTGAGATTTATTGACTCTTTCTCACACTTGAGGAAAGGAACATATCCCTGACTCTTTTATACTTATCACATATTTTGAAGGGTTATCATTCACTTAAACTCATCCTAAGATGAGTTTAGATGTGTTCCAAGGTGATTAGTCTAGGTTCATGCTCAAATGCTTTGAACTATGCTACTTAGGCATTTTCCATTTTGATTTGGCATAGCTTCTTCCATTTGATAGATTGATGTTAGATTTAATCTTTGATTATGCTCTTTTAATCATTTATAATGTCCCCAATTAATAGGTTTTGACCTTATTTTTAGATGAGGTTAACATTTCATTCAAAACTAGTAATTATGATACCTAATCCTAGATTAAGAACCTCCTAATCAGGCACATAGGGCATTATACTTGGTTGCCTAGTGCATTCCTTCTTGGGTGTAGTAAAACCTAATGGGTTCAAGTAAACTCAACCCAATCCTCAAACAAAACTGAAATTCCAAATCAAACATATACTTATTAAAACCTAAATCCAATTAAGCTTAAGTTAATTTAAGAAATTAAACCTAATTACCTTAATTAAGCTAAAAAAATCACATAAACTCAAAGAATTCAAATTAAACCAAAATAAATACAAATAAACTAAAATAAAATTAGATCAATTAAATAAAATAAAATTAAACCCAAATGAAGGTCAAAATGGTGAACCTTTCAAACATAGGCTTGACTTATGTTGGTCCCACCATGTCAAAGGTCAACCCACCAAAATTTGAGTAAATAAAATCATTACAAATGGTTTGGATGATGATATGAACATATTTAAACTTGAATTTAAAATAATGCTAGTCCAATATGGCCTTTATTAGGCTAATTAAGCCATTTGAGCTAAATGGGCTAAATGGGTCTTATTGGGTTAAAAACCCAAATCAAACTCAAATCAACCCAAATCAATTATCCAAAATAATTTTAAAATGAGTATGGAACACAAACCAACCTATCATTAGATCCAATTTGGCCAATTTGGTCATTTGACCCAAATGAACTAAAAACCTGACCCAATAAGACCAATTTGAGTCAAATGGGTTCAAATTGAAATCCACTTGAAATTAGATAAAATTATCCATTCCAAATCATCTTACACATGTGTTTAAGCATGTATGGAGTCTAAACATAATCTAATTTGGTCAAATTTGGTCATTTGACTCAATCAAATTCAAACATAACCTAAGCTTAACCCATAATACCAAAATGGACCAAATTGGGTAAGTAAATGAAATTGTTTGATCTAATGCATCCAAATCCTTGGATCAACATAATTAAGATGCAAATACATTATAATTGAGCCAAATAAGCTATTTGGATCAATCCAATCCAACCCAACCAACTTAAGCCATAATAGGTTTAATATGGAAAGAACTCTTGGATAATTACACAAATGAAATTCATTCATCAAAAACATCATAAAGAATTAAGTTGATGTAATTAATGCATTAACCTAGTTGTAATTCACCAAATGAAATGAGTTAACTAAACTTACATAAAAATTCCTTAAATAGCATAATTGAATCCAAGTTCAAACCTAATCCTTTGGAATGCACTCAAACCCATCCTAAAATGAATTTAGGATGATTGGCAGCCAAAAACAAGTGGATTAATCAAGCCCAAATGCATCCAAAATGATGGAATATACCATGGAAAAGAGCGCTTGCTGAAGCAAAATTCAATTTGCCCAATCCCTCATCCCATTAGTATTGCACCTCATTAAAGCCTTGGATAGCTGTTAAATAGCTAAGGATCCTTGGAGATAGCCTCCAAGGACATCAATCAGCCATGCCAACTAAGGATAGGAAAATCTAATAAGAGGCTTTTTGGCCTCTAATGGAAAAAGGGCATAGACATTCTCTCAAGAAAAATTGGTCATTCCATTACCTTCCCCACCTAAAATGAAGATGATCGTGACCTTGCCCTAATCCTTTGCCACTAGGAAGCTAAAAAATGACCAACATCACCGAAAACCATTTGTGATTTGGCCTAAGAGCTAATCCATGAGGAGGCAATCCAATTCTTTCCTCCCACAGCTTCATCATACTATTCTGAAGGTGTTCTAGTCAATCCCATTGGTGGAGGCTGCCGAAGTTGAGGTATGCCATGAATGTGGAAATTTTGATGGTTTTCTGTTTTGCTTATTTTTGAAATAAAATTAATGTCAAGTGAGATCAAACCATATAGACACATTTGATTTTATTCATTGATGGTTTTGGAATCAAAATCCCATCAATTCACTACGATTTGTTCCTTTAATTAGGAATGAATGGCTCTAACTTAGCTAGATCGACTGATTAAAACCCTTAAGGAAAATTTCATTCGATCGAATGACAAGTTATTAGCTCATGTGCACCACCATTTTGATGTAGGATCCACATGGATCCTGCATGAACAAATGCCACGACATCGCATGAAAAGTGGAGCCACGTGAGATAGGCATGGATCTGACGCATTTCAAATGAAAATTTAGGTTTTATGAATTAAAAAATTAAGGAAAAATTCTTGAAAATTCCAAAAATCATTATAACAAAATATAAGTATAAAATTTACAAATCTGGGCTTTAAGGATTCCTCTTGATGAGAGGAGTCCATTAAAATTAAAATTGCCAAATTATGTAGGGTATTTTGGCCTTAATTTGAGTTAGAATAAAAATTTTCAAACTTAAATTAATCCCAAACCATTGATCAAACTGATCTAAGAGTTTGAAGAATTAAAATTGATTTTAAGATATACATTAGGATAATTTTTCTTAATTTATTGAAAAATAAATCTTAATATTTGAAATTTCAAACTCTAAACCCTAATTTTCATAAAATAAACTAATATTAAATGAAATAAATTTTGGAAAATGATAAAATCATTTTAAAATCTCAAAACACATTCTAATGAACTTCAATGAATCATTGAAACCCATTGAAACCTAATGAATAATAAAATCACTTAATTTGGGCTTTAACTGTATTAATTAATTCAATTAATCAACTATAACTTAAATAAATCATAATAGACCCTAAAAAAATATGAATAAACTCTCTTTGAATGCATATTCGAGAGGTGAATCAAGAAAAAATAAAAATCCTAAATGATCTCACTAAATGAGGCTTAATTTGGGTTGTAATGAAATAGTTAAAACTATAATTAATCCCCAACTATGCATGTTATTAAGGTAAAATTTTAGGGAAATTAAATGGGCTAGGAACCACACTTGCCATAAACATTTTAAATCCAATCGACCTATGGATTATGAATCCTTGAATTTCCAAGTCTCTAGGTCAATTTAAGAAAAATAATGAATTAAAAAAATCATAAAATTACAAAATCCATGATATAACCTTAAAACATAAGAATTGACTTTAGAACACTTAAATAAAAATACCCAAGCAATCAGAAAGTAAAAGAATGTAATTAATCATAAGTTAAGGGTTATGGATAAGTAAAAATGTGGAATTTAATTATATTGCAAAACTAATAACCTCTTAAACCATAATAAACCCATTAATAAACTGACATGTAAAGTTAATTAATCTCTAAACTTTATAAGCCATCAATATATAAATACATTGAAGGCTATTTTGATTAAGAAATAAAGTGTCCACAAATACAAATATGAAAGATTGAGTATAATTGACCTTTAGGGTAAGTTGAATTGAACTTGAAATGGCATAAAGATATGTGGTTACATAGGGCAAGTTTAATACACATGAAAATAACCATTCTTAAAATTCCTTAGGTTATGATGATTAAGAGATATCGCATCATGTTAAGTGATAAAAGAAAACTCTTTTAAAATAACATAATCATCATTTCCTTTAAAAGTAATTAAAATGAATTGAACTTTTCCACAAAGTATGAAATCATAGTTTGGAATCAATCATCTTAATCCAATTTCATTAATAAACATTAGAAAATTTCATGAAATGAAAAAATTGAAACAAGAATGAATCATTAATGCAAATGGGTTATAATTAATGAATAATCAATTGAAAATAATAAAACTGGTGCAAATGGGTTATAAAAGTGAGACCTAATAAATTGAATAATACTAAACTTAAAATTGAATGTAAATTTACTTAAGTTATAAACATCAACGAAAATGAATTAATGAAATTAACTTGAATTGAATGAATGAATAAGATACATACACCTAAATGTAATAAGTAAACTTAATCATTCCAAAATTAATAAACAAATGAAATGAATATAACTTAAATGAAACATAAAATTATAAAATATGAAGTATTAAGTTAAATGAAAACAAACATAAAGGTTTAACCTAAACTACAACATAATAATACCAATAAACAAAATGGAAAGGAATGAAGCACATTAACCTAAATTTGTTTGATTGACATAATAAATAAATATCAAATATAAACATTAACCAAAGGAATGAGGAATAAATCAAATAAAAAAAGAAATTAAAAGAAAAATCAAATTTTAAAAGAATGAAAATTATAAACTTAATTCAAATCAAAATCATCTAAATAAATTTAAAAGGATTAATTAAAATGCTTAATGATCTTAGTTAGACTTTTAGGATTAATCTTCATCTTAAGATGAAGGCTTCATCCTATTATGACTTAAGATGTTGAATAAAATGTGTTCCACCCAAAGTGGAATCTATTATATTCTTCATTCTTAAAAACCTAATATCATTTTAACATATAATGTACTTAAAATAGAAATGAAATTGTAAATCATTAAATCATTTAAATTGAAACCATCTAAAAGTAAAAATAAACAAACTTCAAAATTCAAATTAAAACTCAAATTTAAAAAGAGCATAGAAAAGTCTTGCCATACAAGCTTATTTCCTTTACAGACTAGATCATTAGGTCATAGACCCTAGACTTAGGTTAGGTTGTTCTATGAACTTCTGTAATATTCAATGATATTGTAATGTGGAATACCTTTTTTATTATTTTGTGGTGTATTATGTTAGACTGGATGGCTAGGATTGATTGCCATTAGTGTGGATGGTAGGACGTTATCTTTAGAATTAACATTATCTTTTACACGGGGTTGTGCTAGAAGGTACTGCCATCATAAAGAAATTATAAAATTGCTATTTTCTTCCAAGTGTTGAATAGTCCCTAAGCATAGCCCAATAGGACCGGTGGGCTTGGCAAGCAATTAATGTTAAGCCCATATGTTTGTAAAATATAATTATTATGTGTTGTTTATATTTTCATGACATTTATTTTGTAGGACTTAGGATTTATTTCTGAATTTAAAATGTAAATTTAAGTTTAGAATTAAGTTATGATCTATGGGATTTAGGATTTGTAGAAGCTAACCCTACCAACATATGGGTACAGAGGTCCCCTGTGAAGCCCAATGGAGGTCCCTAATGAAGGAGACAATCTTGGAAAGAAGACCCATAGATCTAAATTGTAGTTCTAGGCTGGGGTATATAAGGGTAGAGCTCAGTTGTCCATTTTCTTTTTCTTCTAAGGTGCATAGTGGTACCCGCCTACATTGGATTTTTTTTAAAAATTAAATTAGCTTGATTCATTTTAGGCATGCAATAAAATCAAAATACTTTTTTAAGTTTCTTTTTGTGTTGTGCTTTCTGTGATGAATTCCTGGACATAGGCTCATATGAAAAAAAACTAAATTTTCTACCCAACTTAAATCTAATCAACTTAAACACAAAAATAAAGAAACTTGAAATCTCACATAAATTAAGGCCCTAGGAATAAGTTAAAATCAATTAAAAAATATTAGCTCTCGAAGATCATGCAATCATATTACTCTCAGCTCTTGAATTGGGCATTTAACTCATTGCATATAAGTGGCATATAACCTATGAGGATGATTGCCTTCTTGGGTAAGTCTACTTTCTTTTATTGATTTGGTCCATAATCATTTCTAATTGTATGACATTTAGGCATAAAAATGCTTAGCCCGAAGCCCTAAATGAATCATGAGTCAAAACATAAAAAATCAAAAAAAAATGTGCATTATTTAGTGCATTTCATACCCTACATGATTCTAGAGATTAGGTAGTGAGTCTAGATTCTTAGATTTTTCTCGAAAAGACAACAGCTTAGCCATCTTGCATACATGAGACTAAGCATCATGGATTTAAAATGCACTTAGGTGGTGTTAGCAGTCTGTCCTTCTAGGTGGATTGTAAGTCTAGAAGAGTTAGAGATATGTTAGTATCCTCAAGTGAGAAAAATGGTCGATAATTTTTAAAATGAAACTAGGTCTAGCATCTGCCTTGTGTTAGAAGCAATTATAGACTTAGGTTGCATCCTCCTTAGAGTAAGCCTTCAACACTAGGTATTTCTACAGTCTTGTGCTACTAGAATCTAAGTCCTAGATTTCTATAAAAATGTCAACTTAAAATATAAATTAAATTCCAAAATTTAAAGCTCAATGATAGGATAGATGAAATGCCAACTAGACATCTCGGTATCAATAGGCATTTTTTACTTCATACTGCTTAGCTTCCAAGAAAAAGTCATTCTACTTTGGATCATTCTTAATTAAAATTCCAAATATCATTCCTTTGAATACCAGCTTATAAATCCATTGAAATAATAACTTATTTCTTTAATTGAGAGTACTCTTAGGAAAGACCCTTCATTCCTAAGATGTAATTAATTGTAGGGGCTTACCCTTATAGGAAATCATGAACCCAGTTTAAAATAAACCTTATTTTATTTTCCATATAGTTTAGGGGAAAACTCTCTAGTATATGAAGACCTATTAGCCTTAACAGTCTTTTATTAAATGATCGAATATATTATAGGATAACATATTTATCTCTCAAGATAATATGTTTATTCCTTAATGACGCATTTGATCATCCAAATAAGAAATTTGTAAATTTTATGCAGTGTCATAAATTTTTCCCATAGAGATATTTTCTAGTGACTCCACTAGGGAATGGTTCCCCTCTCCATGTTTAAAAATAAGTTATTATTTTTATAATCGACAATGTACCAATATTTTCATGGGTCAAGATCGCCATTCTTCCTATTAAATATCTCTACATTTCATCTTTGGTAGAACCTATTCAACATCTACTAAACATAAGAGAGAGAGAATAGAACTATCCCACTTGTTGAAATCAAGTGGGACAGTTTTATAACTCTTATATTTATAAAAAAATATCTTTTGAAATAAAATAAAAAAATCTTAGCCACAAAATTGGCTAAAATTTTCTAATGGGTCAAAAGCCTTTCTTTTGACTACATTTTGGTTATTATTCATTATGTCTCATTTAATATTTATTATTTTTGTAAATAGACAATGGTTGGAAAACTAATTTTCACTGCTATATCTAAGATAAGCTTTTTTGTGGATAGTAGCAGGTTGGATGATGGCTCTATCATGAAGCTTGGAGACAGCTTTAAAAACTTAAAACATCACTGCAAATGGAGTGACACTAGCTTCTATTGTTGAAGCAGTTGTTAAAAATAAATAACATATTTTGGAGAGATTACTGATGAGTGATACCTTGGCTTGGGAGCCTCTCTGGAGGAAGTCCCTATTGCCCAAGGGGTAACAAAAGGTGAAGAGTCTAAAATAAGACCCATGGATATAAGCGATGAGTCTAATATCATTCTCAATAGTAGTGGCACACCATTTCATCTTTCAAAAAAAGAAATGGAAACCATTGTAAAAGAGGATGAACACAATGAGAGAATAAAAATAATGCAAGAACATTATGATCTAGAATAGGATTATCCATAGGTGATGATTTAAGACTACATGTAACCATATCTACATGGTGGATACTAGATCATCAAAGAAAGAACATGATAAATTATGAGAAAATCTTATAATAGATCCCACTCAACAACTGATCCTTCAAATACAAAAGAAGGATGATCAAATTGCTTTGATGGAGAAGATGATGGAGGAAATGATTACTACCATGCAATCACTTTAAAGCATGCTCCCCTCCTCTTCACATCCTCATCATGATGAGCAACCTAAATTAGCACGTCCTACTAATGATTCGAGGTTTGGTTTAGAGGAGTATCGTTAGGAGAAAAAGCCTATAGATGATGTACCCTCTACAACTAAACTAAAGTCATTAGTGGAGCAACAAGTTAAAGAATCCCTTGCACAATCATGAGGAATGACTTTAGTTCCAAAGGGTAGACCCAACCCAAGGAATAAGATTTCATTCCCTATCCTAAAGGATTCATGCCTCCCTCCTTCAAAGTATTTGATGAGACTAAAAATCTCAAACAAGATTTATCTCACATTCATACAAGCTTTTACAATGTTGGAGGAATCAATGCTTTGTTATTCAGATAGTTCATTAGTAGATTAACTAGAGTTTCTTTTGACTAGTATGTAGATAATCCCAATGGTTCAGTGTGCACTTTCATTGTACTAGAAGGCATGCTTGTAAAATAATTCATTGGGACTCAAGACCACATCACTGTAGGTGACCCAATGGTAGAAAAACAAAAGCCTAGTTAGTCTTTAGTGGACTATAACTTAAGATGGAGAATCCTTAGTCTCAAGTAAGTGCCCCAGCTACAAGACCAGCACACTATTGGAATTCTCCTCAAAAACATCCATGGTATGGTCCCCTTCTTGTTGAAAGGCTTTACAATTAAGACCTTTGAAAAACTCCTAAATAAAGCCCCTAGCTTGCAAGAACAAGCCCCTAGGATGACTTTCCTTAAAGATCACTCTTCTGTAGAATACTCAAAACCTAGGAAGCTTCTAGAAAAGAAAATAAACAATGACTTTATAGTAGATAGGGGAAAGGATCCCATTTAGATACAATTAGAGCAGTCTTTATCCTTTATGCCACCATAGTAGTAGGTATCAGCTTCCCATAAGAAGGTTTCAACAGCCTTTTTTTCTAAAAGAATGAAGTAGACATATTCTTTCAAAAAAGCGGCAGTGAAAAAATCTTCAAAATTTTGAAAAAGAAACTAGATTTCAAACTACTCGACCCGAAATGGCCATAGGAAGTTGAAAAAGTAAATGACCCAAACTATTTTCCATACCACCAAATGTTGAGGCATACTATTGATAATTGCTTCACATTTAAAGACTGGCTTGAAAGAAATTTCAAGAAGGGGCTGGTGATCATACTAAAAGAATATATTGTGGACCCTACTAGTACTCATTCTTCAGATGAATGGGATATAGCTCTATCCTATTCTTCTAAAAAGTATTTGATGAAAAAAATTTAAAAATTCCACCATGCAGGATCTAACAAAGACTTAGAGGAGGATCATCTAGATTGATCCACCAGAGTCTAGAGAGTGAGTTCCACCTCTACTCAATTTAGCATCTTCAGCTTCATAGGTGATTGGAATGAGAGTGGTGAGAATGGGACACATATTATATATAACAAAGTTCTATGTGATAAGGATGGAAAGGCTCAGCCTTACATTCCTTTATCCTTTTGTACTCATTTCAAAAATATAAAATAAAAAGTCTACCTCCAAAGGTGTTTCTTACATTTTATTATTTCTGATGAATGTGTTTCAGAAAATATTAAAAAAGAAGAAGAAAAAATAGAAAATTTTCATGATGTGTTTTATGAACTAGGGTGAGATATTGATAGTCATATGGAAGACCTACAAGAAAATTCTCTTAACATAGAGATAAAATTATTAGATTCTAATCAATCTCTAGAGAAGGATATTAATGATGAGGATTAGGTTGACACAACTCTTGAAGATATTACTGAATTCAATCTTCATAGAAGAAGAGTTTTACTACCTCTCCTGCCTTCTCCTCCTAAAGATAATGGGAAACAAATTGTGGATCAAAGTTCAAATCTAGAACCTTCGCCAAAAGAAGCAATAGTTGAGCCGAATGCTCCTAAGATTGACTATAATATTTTAGCTCATCTTAGGAAACTTCCTACTAGACTAAGCATTTATGATACTCTTATTCTCTCAAATGAAATATGAGAGTCATTAGAATGGGCATTACTTGATCTAGAGATATGGTTGAACCAACTAGCAATAACTTCCTAAAATGAGGCTTACTCCATCAAGGAGATCCTTAGAGTTACCTTCTCTGATGAGGATCTACTTTTGGGGACTACTGACCATAACTATCTCTTGTACATTCATGTCAAAGTAGAAAAGCTCTGGTTTTCAAGAGTTTTGGTAGAGTCTAGTGCATTAGTCAATATCATGAACTCCAAAACATTGGCATCCTAGAAAATAGACACTTGAAGACTCAGTTCAAACAAAATGCTACTGAAGGGTTTCAACAAAACTAGAGAGAAAGCTTTGGGCTCAATCACTCTATTATTAGAAATAGAAGGATTGAAAATTAAAGCTAAATTCCATATCATAGACTTAAAGGCAACCTTCAATGCCCTCTTAGGTAGACCTTGGATTCAGGAGTATAGAATTATTCCCTCTTCATCCACCAATGTATTAAGTACACTAGGGATGGAGTGGAATACATTATAAAAGGAGATATACAACTCATGAAGTTGAACTTTATGAAGATGTAGCTTATTATCTTCCAAGAAAGCTAACACATGATTCTGTGGAATCTAACATTATTAAGGCATCACATAATGCAATAAATGAAAAATAGAAAAAGAAAGAAAAGGAGGAAAAAGAAAAAGAAAAAGAACCTCCAATGATACATATTGATGTAGAATCTAGTTCTGATGAGGATTCCAATCAAAAAGATGTCTCAATAAAGTTTGAGATTAAATTAGAATCAAACAGTGATGAAGAACAAATCAGGTAATTAAAAGATGCACTTGGGCTATTTACATTTGAAAAATTAAAGAAATATGTGGACACTTTCACTTTAACACCTCTTGTTCAAAATAAAGTATTTCAATTGGAAGTCATAGAAGCCCCTAACCTATTAGGAGAAGTGAGGAAGTTATCTAAATTTTACTTTATACCCAGACCTTCAAGCTCAAAAGCATATGTAAAGTTTGAAAATACACTATCAATGATATTATAGAACTTTTTTTACTGGTACTCTAAGTGTGTTAAAAACACTTTGAAATGTAATTTAATTGTAAATACTTGGCTTTGAGATACAGCTCAATGCATGGAAAGCTTGTGGAATACTAAATATAAAAACCTAAATTCCAAAGTTGGCTTTGAGTTTGGAATCATTGAACCCTTAGATGATGTGGAACATTTTTTTGATGATAAGCAATCTTCTAGAATCAAAATAATTACTTGAAATTCCTTCTAACTCTTTAGAGGAATTATACCATAAAATAATAAATGAATCCGATGATTGGTTACTTCAAAATACCTTTATGTGAGTTCGAAGAAGAAATCAAGTCTACTATTGATGAGTTAAAATAGGTTAACCTAGGAACTGTTGAAGACCTAAAGCAACTTTTATTAGTACTTTGCTGGGTCTAGAAGATTCTGAAGAGTTGGTCACTTTACACTTTGAATATAAAGATTAATTTACATGAAGCTATGATGAAATGTTTGGTTTATCTCCAAAAGTTATGGTGCATAAACTAGAGATTAAACTTGATGTAATTCTACTAATGCAAGCTTCTAGGCATATGTGCCTAGAAATTAAATAGTAACTAATTGCTGAAGTTAAGAAACTGATTGAAGTTCTCTTTGTGTGAGAAGAATAATATCTTGATTGGCTAGCTAACATAGTCCCTAAAGAAAAAAGAATGATCAAATTAAGATGAGTTTTTGTTGCTAATACTAGAACTTATGGTGGACATAGCCTCTTCGCATGAGATCTTTTCATTCATGGATGGATCATCTAGGTATAACCAAATTAAGATGTCCTTAGAAGATGAAAAGCACACGGCATTTAGAACTCCTATAGGGATATTTTGTTGCATGGTCATGCCATTCGGTCTAAAAAATGCTAGGGCTACATACCAAAGAGCCATGACTAGAATCTTCAATGTCTTGATTCATAATTAAGTTGATTGTTACATCGATGATCTAATCATCTAAAGAAAAAAAAAAAGAAAATCATTTATATGGTTTATAGATCATTTTCAAATGGTTGCACCACTATAACCTGAAAATGAACCTGTTGAAGTGTGATTTTGGTGTAACTTCAAAAAAAATTTTAGGGTTTGTAGTGCGGCACCATGGGATTGAGATCGATAAAAAAAAGACATTATAGAAATGTCACCACCTAGAGGTCTTACACAATTAAGATCATTTTAGGGAAGGCTTGCATATTTTTAACCTCACATTTGGAGCGAGAATTCACCCTCCTCATCCTAGGCTTAGGAACCTTTAAAGTACTTAGATCTTCCTTAGTTATAAGACACTTCTAGTGACTAAAGGAACACTAAACCTAGGAGTAGAGACTTAGGAGGAATACCCTAAGCCTAGGATATACCTTAGGACAAATAGGTTCTATCTATCCTATGGCCTAAACTAAGATTCATGCCTATTCACTCATCCAAACCCAAATTCTCATGAATGAGACATGACCAAACTCAAGCTTACTCAATTAACCTCACTTGAATTTGTATTTCTAATACAAGCTCCAAGATAAATTAACTTAGGCCTTAACCTAAGTTAACCCCATCATGATCTCATGATCCAACCCAAAACCCATTCAAACAAACTAAATCCAATTTAATTTTCTCAATTACTCTAATCATTAAGTGGATCATTTCAAACTCCTCCAATACTTACAATCAAACCAATCAAACCAAATGAATTTGATCAACTCAAGTTAGCTAATTTGACTCAAAAAGTTCAAATAAGACAAAATACAACAAGCTCAAATCAATTGCAATTAAGGTCAGCAATCAATTCTAAATCCATCATTAAACCCCTCTCAACACCCAATTGACACCAACTCAACCCAATTCAACCCAATCAATCTAATTTGTTCACTTGACCTAATAAGAAAAAAATGAAAATTTTGATTCAAACTTCAATCTAGCCCAAATTGGATTGAATCAATTCAACCAATCCCTTCCACAATGACTGTTGATCATCCTTGATTACCAAATTACAATCAATTGGGCTAAATCAAACCAAATTGACCATGTAACACAAGTTGACCCAATTGACCTAAAGAACCAAATTATACCAAATCATGTTCTAATCTAAATTAATTGCAATCAATGACTCCCATCAAACATAAATTAAGTATTGAACATGGCTCAACCACTAATTGAACCTAACCAAGTCAATTTCATCTCTTGACCCAAGTTGACCCAATTTGACATGATAGACTAAATTGAGTCAAATCAAGTCTTAAGACAAACTAGTTGAAACTAATGCTTCTAACCAATCATGACTTGATCATTGAACATGATCTAACCTTCAATTAAACCCAATTTGACTAAACCAATCCAAATGACCCACTTAGCCTAATTTGACCTAAAGGGTCAAATTGAACTAAATCATTCCCTAATCCAAATAAATTCAAATGAACACCTACAATTATTCCCAAAATGATCAATTAAACCTAAACCTAACTCAGGCCCAAGCAAATTTGACCTGGTCAACTTAGCCCATTTAGCATAAATGAACCTAATTGGACCCAACTTAGCATGACCCATCCTTAGGTCACCATGGGCCTGCCCAAGTGGACCCAACCCATGGTGAATTTGATTTCGGTCAAACCCATTGAACCAACCAACCCAAATGGGACAAAATCCCCATTTGGATGGGTTCTCCAACTCCTTACCCCATGAAAACCACCTTTGGCTCTTCTTGGACAAGTGGACCATTGACCCAACCTAACCCAAGGTTGTTGGGTTTATCCTTTGGCCATAAGATGGTGAGTTCACCCATGACACTCCATTGGTCCACCTAGGGAATGTGGTACACCCCATGCCACTCCCTCATCATCTCACCCTCATCCACCTCAGCAGTCTCTTGCCACCTCCGACAACCTAACCCAACTAGACGACTACTAAGATTGAACCAATATCAACCCTTGGTTTGGATGGGGATGAGTACTCTACTCCCCAAGGATTTGAACTTCACACACACTCAGAGTATTCCAGGTAGTCTGAACCTTCTCCCTGAGCTCCTTGTGCATCCCATCATCAACAAAGCCAACCATTGAGTGAAACTGAGAACCCCGTTTGTCCAACCTCACTAAAACTCCACCTAACCCAAATTAACTCTTCCCACACCTTCACCATACCTCAATGAGCTAAAATGAACTTTCTTGAGTGATTTGATCACCAGAATGCGGCCCTAGATCAACTATGGTGAGTTTCACGATGGTGTTTGGTCCACAGAGTGAACATTGAGGAGGCAGCTCATGATCTTCTCAACAGGGCTTCATCTCTTCAAGATGGAGCTACCTCAGTCGACGGACCACTGGTCTTTAACTCTAGCGAGATGAAAATCTAATAATTATAGATTTTCCCTTTAGGTGTTGGTCTTTTGTGAAATGAAATGTGATTTAATGCAATTTTCACTGTATGATCCCTTCAGATTTTCTCCCTAGACATTTTGGAGTTAATTTTGCCATTGAATGAGCTCTGGTGAGCTCGAATCAAGCGGTGGATGGCCGACGGTGTCTATCTTCTGGTATTCAGAGGTTGGTGGATCATCGACTATATTTTTTGCATGATTAGAATGGACAGCCGTGAACTAATACACTAGACTTTTGTTGATTTCATCCTTCAAAACCATCGGATTAATCGACGTCATATGATCCAGATCGGATGGTCGAGACAAAACCACGTCCGTTGTCGCTAATCCAACTACCACGTTGGACATTTTAAATAGCTAATCCCATGGTGCCATGTGGAAAGAACTGCCGCGTCAGCATCCGCATGGTACCGACGATTTAATTGGTTAACTAGGCTTTAAAAATGTAATTAAATGGCCATAACTTTAAAAAATCATAACTAATTATAAAAAAAATCCAAAAATTCAAATAAACCTATTTTGGAAAAGTGAAATAGAGGAAAATTAATAAAAATAAAATCTTTAATGTTTGATTAATGTTTATGGCTTAATTAGGATTTTAAATCTAGGTTAGTTACCTTAATAATGGCTTAATTACTTGGCTAATTAACACTAAATTTGGCAAAAATATTCTATGGGATGTCCTCTTCCTCCCATAATTTTCTTGAAATTATTAGCAAAGTAGTTTAAAGAATGTGAAATTTTCAATCCTAACTACCCTTATTAATTACTCTAATATTT
Organism: Cymbidium sinense; assembly: GCA_021442155.1. Taxonomy (NCBI): domain Eukaryota; kingdom Viridiplantae; phylum Streptophyta; class Magnoliopsida; order Asparagales; family Orchidaceae; genus Cymbidium; species Cymbidium sinense. Next base: position 39,061,461 of record CM038233.1, read on the forward strand.
ATTAAAATTGCTAAATAGTAAAGATTATAGTTTCATGCTCGGTAGATCTACTATGGATGCTATACATTTGTTAAGAGGTTTGATGAAGAAGTATAGAGAAAGCAAGGAGGATTTACATATGATATTTATCGATTTAGAGAAAGCTTTTGATAATGTTTCAAGAGATGTTCTTTGGAGAGTTCTATAAAAGAAAGGAGTTAATATTGGTTATATTCAAGTCATTAAGGATATGTATACCAGAGCTGTTACTTGTGTCCAAACACAAGGAAGATTGACCAAAATATTTTCCAAGGAGGTGTTAGATAATCTCACTTCCCTAGTTTAACAATGGCGTACTTTCTTAAATCTTTATTACATGTGTATATATGCCTAACTAAAGGATACAATCTTTCTTTCCTACCAAAATACATGCATTAAGAATCATCAAGTGTGAAAAAATATAGAAGAACGTTGTATGTATAGATAGGTATATTAAATTAAATATCACGAGTAATAAAATAAAGCGATGTGCTTGCTATTGATGATGAAAAGAAATGATGAAATGTTATCCAAGTGATAGTGATTCAATGTTATTAATCCTAAGATGCCTTTCATGTTTGAATGAAATTTTTTAAGATTAGCCCAAACTTAGGTTTAATAAAAATATATGATAAGCTATTCATTAAAGAAACCAAAGTCATAATAATGTACCTTTAAGAAACAACTTAAGATAGGGATGAAAGAGGTCAAACCAGTTTCCTATCTTTATAATAATTAGAGATTAAATAGGCATGAAGTGAAACCAAGAAAATACAAATTAAAAGTAGCTAATTCTCTTAGTGATTTAAAGTGAAACCTCCCATAATATTTAACTTAAACAAATCCACATTTTAGACAACTATACTTATAAATCCTAACTAAGACACACCACACTAAATTTTAGCACACACATTAGAATACTAAGTCACCAATTTTAGCCTTAGGTTAGGATCGTGTATGTTGTGGTGTTATGTTTATTTTGTGAGGTAATATTTTATACTAGATGTTAGGACTGTTCATACGTAGATTGAATGTTATGTCATAAATAACCTAATGATGTTTTCTCTAGGGGATTATGTTAAAAGGACCACTAAAATAATAAATAAACATAAATGTTCTTGCTTACATGTTGTTTATGCCCCTAAGCATAATCCAATTATGACAGGTGGACTTGGTTATTCTTGCGTTGGGTGTTAAGTCCAAACATATAGAATATAACTACTTGGCTTGTATGCTTGTTCAACTAACATCTATTTTGTTGGTATAGTTAAATTTTTATTTTCCATAAACAAGTAATTTTTATAATATGAATTAGAATTAGTGCTATGGGATTTAGGATGAGCAGTGGCTAGAACGTGAAGACCTAGGAGGCTCTATGAAGCCTAGAGCAAAGCCGGTCCAAAAGAAGAGATTGAAAGAAACAAAGACAAGAAGCTGAGGACCACCATATCATCTATTTTAATATTCTTTTGTAATCCGAGTTGTATAAGGGTAGAGCTCAGCTACCCAAATTTCTTTTCTTTTTAGGGGTATATGGAGGTACCCAGCCGCACTGGCCTTTTATTCTTTTACGAGAATTTAAATGCTTAGTTGCCATGTTTAGTTTGTGTAACAGAAATGACATGCTTTTCATAGATTTCTTAAAATTTTGATGACTTAATATGTGGCCTAGATTCGGTATGCTCTTAGTATAAAATTAAATTTTCTACTATCACTAATAATTCATAACTAAATTTTAATATAACTCATAACCTCACCTTAAACTCCTAGGTTCATAATCAAGATAAGTAAAAGATTTAGTAATCCCTTAGCTGAATGTTGTATGTTCTCACATCATGCATATCTTCTTGTTTCACTCTTGAATAGGGAAGGTCTCCATTCTTGCATGCTAAAAGATATGCTTGTCCTTTGAGGGTTATCCCTTGTAGTGGAGAATACCTCCTCTCACTGATTTAGCCCACAATCTTATTTCATCATGCATGTAGGCATAATTGTCCCATGCCCTAGTCCAAAATAAATGTGTCAAAATGGTTTAAAAGATTATAAATATTTGTATTAGTTTAAGTCATGTTCTCATCTCAGCAGAAATAAAATATTTGTCTATTGAGAGGCATTGTTTGGCCTTAGTCTTCACTGATTAGAAATTAAGACATTACATGCTTGCTCATAGAGTCAATTTAATCTCAAGAGTGAATCCATTATAATACCTTATGACCCGCTTGATGTTGTCTAGATGTTTAGCATATTAGTTGATGATTTTATTACAATTTGAGATAACATACATTCCTTTATGTGTCGTAAAAGGTTAAGTCATAGCTGACTTTTTAGTAGTACATTCTATACCCGAGAGTTCCCCTTTAAATGATGATCTTCTAGATGAGTAGATCATGACATTAGAAAGTGAACCTAATGCCACTTGAGAGTTATATTTTGATGGTAGAGCATTATCAAATAAAAATAAAGAATTAAATTCATCTATCCCAGGGAAGGTAGAGATTGGATTAATATTTATAACTCTGAAAAAAAGAGTGATGTGATATTCCTATCATCTGGCCAAGCCTTACATGAATAATGAAGTTGAATATGAGGCTTTTATTACTAGATTAGAGCTAGCAATCTTTATGTATATACAAATATAAAGATATTTATAGACTCTCAACTGGTTATAAATCAATTGAGAAATATCTATAAGGTTTTACATCAAAAGCTCTTTAGTTATAATCAATACACGATGAAACTACTTGAAAAAATTTCATATGTAACTCTGTATACGATATCTCATAAGGATAATTCTATTGCAAATGCTTTGGCTAAGCTTGCCAAAGAAATTATATGCCCAGAGAAAGGATCTATTTCTATAAAATTTCAAAATCAATAAGTTTTGTCTCATGTAGATTTAGATTATATGAACAAAAAAGTAGAAATACAAAGGATAGCCACTCTTGCTGAAGGTCAAGAAAAATGTGACTAGAGGCAGCCATTCATTGACTACTTGAGTAAGGGGAGGCTTCCTGAAGATAAGTCATTGTCATATCAAATAAAGAAATGTGCCATATCTTATGCGTTAATTAATGATGTATAATACTGTTGGTCATTCGATCAAATATGGCTACATTATTTAGACAAGCAAGAAACTCAAAAGATTGTGGCTAAGAAATATTATGGATTGTGTGGTGCTCACCAATCCGAACCCAAAATGAAATTGAAAATCAAAAGACTTAGGGGTTGTTTGTGAGCACTTTCTATTTTTTTGTTTATTATTTTTGTTTTTAGTTTTTTTATTTTATGTGAAAAAAATATGTTTGGTATTTCTATGGATTTTTTGTTTTAAAAGATAAAAAATAAAAAAAACATGTTTAGTTGTTATTTTTTTAAAATTTTTAATGGAAAATGATAAAATAATAAAATTAATTACTACTCTAAGGGGCTACTTGGGACCATTGTGTTTTTTATTTTTAAAAATTTAAAATAAAGTAAAAATATGTTTGATATTTTCTTATTTTAACATAAAAAAAAATATTTGGGATTTCAAATGATCATGATGAATGTTGACCTACATATCTATTCTATTGGTTAAATCGAATCAAATGCAATGGAATCGATGATCAATGAAAGTGATGTGCACAAATTAGATTTAAATCATCGTCGAAATAACCCGAATAGTACTCGTTCATAAAAAAAATCACTTAGAAAAATTTAAAATGTAAAAATCTATCAAACAAGAATTTTCATAATTGATTCAACTGAACATAATAAAATTAGCAAGCTACAAATATGACATCATGTGATTTGAGCAATATTATTTTGATCATTGTCAATGATACTTAAAAAATGTCTGCTTTCAAGATAAACTATACCAATGGATTTAAAATAGTAAAAATGCAAAGAATGACACTCATTTATAGGTGTTGATGCATAAACATGAAATGTAAAATACCTACGCACATATTTAAATTCTATGAGAAAGATAAAATTTATGAAAAGATATAAATATATTTAAATAATAATTAATGATGAAGTAAGTTAAATTATTATTATTATTTTATAATAAAGTTAAAGTTAATTAGAATCAATCAAAAATTAATATATAAATTCAAATTTATATTATATATATATAAACACACATGATATATTAAAATTAATATACTATTATCCTACATTCAAGATAAATCTTTTTAGATTAAATTAATTAAAATTAATAATATTATAAAATATAATTTAAAAAAATAAGAAAAATCAATTCCAAATCTGTAAAAATCTGAAAAGTATGATCGGGTGTTTTGAAAATAAAGAAAAACATATTTTACATGTTTTTAGTATTTTTTAAAAGAAAAAAAAATTTGTTTAAAAACAAAAAAATAATAAACAAATAAACAAACATATTTTTTATTTTTTTCTATTTAAAAATAAATAAATATTGATTCCAAACAAGGCCTTAGATGACTGTATAAAAATTTCCCATCATTTCCATCAATGTGAGATACATGGTGTAGTCTTACATCAGCCTCTTAATATAGTACACCCTACAATTGCTTCTTATCCCTTTGAGAGTTAGGGTATTGACATCATAATACCTATTAGCCCTCCTCATCAAGAAAATCAACATTTTATATTAGCCTTAATAGATTATTTTTCTAAATGGGCTGAAGTGGCACCACTGAAAGAAGTAAAGTCATATCATGTGTTAAAAATTTTTCAGGAAAATGTAGTGTATTGATTTGGTGCTCCTCGCCAAATCATATTTGATAATGGTCCGTCATTTAAGTATACTAAATTAAATCATGTTGTGGTTAGAGATAAGATTGATTGGAGATATTCGACCATCGATTACCCTAGGGTAAATGGATTGGTTGAAGCATTTAACAAAACTTTAGTATGGATTTTGAAAAAAGTACTTGATGAAAATAAACGCCAATGGCATGAAAAGTTGGTTAAAGCCTTATGGGCCTACCAAATCACATAAATGACACCAACTCAGTCTACACCATATGCTTTGGTTTATGAAACTAATGCTTTTCTTCCATTAGAAGTACAACTTCCTTCATTAAGAATATTAATTAATAATTGTATTATAATTGATGAAAATCATAAATTTTGATTGGAAGAACTTAAAAGCCTTGAAGGAAGATGATTGAAAGCACAACATGACCTTGAACTATAGCAAGCATGTATGGTTCAAGCATATGATAAGTTGGTCCATCCTAAAGTTTCCAAGCAGGAGACTTGGTCTTGGTTCTTAAATGGCCAATCTTAGCTCATCACAGAATCGGTGGAAAATTTGTGCCAACTTGGGAATGACCATTCATAGTTAAAAAATTCTATGAAGGTGGTTCTTATCAGTTGATTACTTGTAATGGTGGACTTACAATGCCACCCATCAATGGACGTTACCTAAAAAATATTATATGTAATTTGCACTCTTTTTCAAAAGAATAATGATCAATAAAAATTATGTTTCTCTTTACTACTTTCGCAATGGACGTTGTTTCTTTCTATGCAATAATTGTTAAAATCTTATATAGTGTTTTAAAATACAATCTCTTTAGGATATGAGTAAGCCTCTTCAAGGCACCTTTCATACACTTACTTTGAGTTGGGATAAAGCCTTTCATGGAATCGTCCTCACATTTTCTATAGGTTTGGAACAAGCCTTTGAGGGCACCATACCTATTATTTATAAGTGATAAATAAGTCATTGAAGACTCCTTCCCTATCAAATTAGCTATCTAGATTAGGATTAAGTCACAAAGACCCCTCTTCTATTAGCCAAAAATATTGAGGATTGTATTAAGTCATTAAAGCCCCTTTCTTCTTTCATGGCTATCTATGTTGGATTAAGCTACTGAAGGCCCCATCTTAATAGCTAATCACATAGGTGTAAGCCCCATAGAAGGCATCCTGTCAAATGACAAAGTTAGGATAAAGTTAGTAAGAACCATACTCTATTAGTCAAAATTTAAGGAATAAGGATTAAGTCATTAAGACACATTTCCTTCATTTAACCTATTTAGGTTAGAATTAAGCTATTGAAATCCCCTTCCTATTAGTTAAATTTCACTTGACTAGGATTTAAGTCAATATGACCCTTATTCTAGCTTCAAATGAAAGAAATGTAGGAATGAATTAAGTCATTCAAGACCCCATCCCTATAGGCTACTTGGGTTAGGAACAAGTCATGAACACCCCTTTCTTAAAAGCTAAAATCTTGAGGTTTAGGAATAAGTCATTAAGTCCCCTCTCCTTCATTATAACCATTCAAGAAGACATAAAGACATCTAAGGCTTCTTCTTAATAGTTAACTATATGAGATTAAGTCCCATAGTAGGCATTAAAAAAGAAAATTTTAAGATCCCCTTATAGATCCCTTCCTTGGGTTGGTTAGTCATTAAAACTATCCCCTTGGCTAGTTTATGTAAGAAGATATAAGCCCTGAGCTTTCTTCTTAGTTTAACGATTGAAAAGTTAATGAATTTAAATCTTTGATAGTCAAGGGAAAGTCTCTTGAAGACATCTTCTCTAGCTACCATAATTATGTTAGGATTAGGTCTTTCATTAGATCTACAACTAATGACATCTTTATTCTTCTTAGAATTTAGTGAACCTGAGTCTTTAGGAATTAATCATTTCAACTTAAAACAAATTTAGGCATATTTATGCCTATCTTTCACAATAAAATCAAAATATAAGTTTAAACACAAAACCAAAGACAAAACTTCTTCAAGCTTATGCTTATAGTGTTGACTAGTTTGATCAACACCAATATGTGCAGTGCTCTATTGATAATCCACTACACATATTGGGGGTCCATTTATTGACCTCATTTTTGGATGAGGTTAACATTTCTTCTAAACCTAGATTAGGAATCTCTTAATTAAGCACATAAGACACTATACTTGGTAGCCTAGTGTATTCCTTATAGGTTTAGTACAACCTAATAGGGTTTAGGTAAACTCAACCCAAACCTCAAACAAAAGTGAACTTTCAAATCAAATACATATTAATTAAAACCTAAATCTAATTAAGCTTAAGCTATATTAATTTAGGAAATTAAACCTAATTATCCTAATTAAGCTAGAAATCATATAAACCCCAAAAAATTTAAATTAAACCAAATTAAATACCAATAAATTAAAACAAAATCAAATCAATTAAATAAAACAAAATTAAACCCAAATCTAGGTCAAAATGGTCAACCTTTCAAACTTAGATTTGGCTTATGTGGGTCCCACCATGTCAAAGGTCAACCCACCAAAATTTGACTAAATAAAATCACTCCAAATACTTTGGATGATGATATGAACATATTTTAAGATGAATTTAAATAAATACAAGTTCAATATGGTCTTAATTAGGCTAATTAGGTCATTTGACCTAAATGGGCCTAAATAAGTCTTATTGTGTTCAAACCCAAATCAAATGCTTATTAACTCAAATCAATTATCCAAAATCATTTGAAAATGATTATTGAACATAAAGCAACCCATCATTGGGTCCAATTTAGCCAATTTGTTCATTTGACCCAAATGAACCCAAACCTAAACCATTAGCCCAATTTGGGTCAAATAGGTTCAAATTGAAATTCACTTGAAATTAAATAAAATTAACAACTCTAAATCATCTCACACATGTGATAAGCATTCTTGGAGTCTAAAATATATCTAATTTTGTCAAATTTGTTCATTTGACTCAATCAAAATCATAACTAACCCAAGCTTAACCAATGAGACCAAGATGGACCAAATTGGATTTTAAAACTTAAGTAAATGAAATTATTTAATCCAATGCATTCCAAATCCTTGGAGCAACATAATTGAAATGCAAATACATTGTAATTGAGCCAATTAAACCTACGTGTGCCACCTTTTCAATGCGGGATTCTGGTGAGTCCCGCATGGAGAAATGTCATGGCACCACATGAAAAGTGGTGCCACGTTGGATCCATGTGGATTAGACACATTTAAAATGAATATTCAAGTTTTCTGAATTAATAAATTAAGGAAAATTCCTAAAAATTCCAAAAAATATAAAAAATAAAATATAAAATATAAATCCAAAAATTATAATTTTGGGCAGTATGAATTCCTTTTGATGAGAGTAATCTATTAAAATTAAAACATTCAAATTATGTGGGGGTACTTTGGCCATAATTTAGGTTTGAATAAAAATTTTAAATCAAAATTAATCCCAAACTATTGATCAAAATGATTTGAGACTTTGAAATATTAAAATTAATGTTAAGATACACATTAGGTTAATTTTTTATAATTTATTGAATAATAAATCTTAATATTTGAAATTTCAAACTCTCAACCCTAATTTTCATAAAATAAATTAATATTAAATGAAATAAATTATGGAAAATGATCAAATCATTTTAAAACCTCATAACACATCCTAATGAACTTAAATAAATCATTGAAACCCATTAAAACCTAATGAAACACAAAAAATCAAATTTAATTAATCAACTTGAACTTAAATAAATCATAATAAATCAACAAGAACCCCAAAAATTATGAATAAACCCTTTTTGGATGCATATTCTAGAGGAGAATCAAGAATAAAAATAAAACTTCTAAATGATTCTCACTAAACTAGGCTTAATATAGGCTATAATGAAATAATTAAAACCATAATTATTCTTAAACTGTACATGTGATTAAGCCAAAATTTTAGAGAAATCAGATTGGCAAGGAACCACACTTTCCATAAAAATTTCTAACATAATTGACCTTTGGATTGGGAATCCTTGAATTTCCAATTCTCTAGATCAATTTAAAGAAAAAAATAAATCAGAAAAACCATATAAATTACAAAATCCATGACATAACCTTAAAACATCAGAATTGACATCAGAATTGACATCAGAGCAGTTAAATAAAATTACCCAAGTAATCTAAAAATAAAGGAACCTAATTAATCATAAGTTAAGGGTTATGGATAAGTAAAAATGTGAAATTTAATTATATTCCAAAACTAATAATCTCTTAAACCATAATAAATGTACTAATAAACTAACATATTAAGTTCATTAATCTCTGAACTTTATAAGCGATTAACATATAAATTCATTGAAGGCCATTTAGATTAAGGAATAAAGTGGCCACAAATGCAAATATGAAAGATTAAGTATAATTAACCTTTAGGGTAAGTTCAATTGAACTTGAAATGGCAAAAAGATATAAAGTAACATAGGGCAAACACATGAAAAAAACCATTCTTAAAACTCCTTAGGTCATTATGAATAATAGATATCACATTATGTTAAGTGATAAACGGAAGCTCTTTTAAAATAACATAATCAACATTTCCTTTAAAATTAATTGAAATGAGTTGAACTTTTATGAAATCATAATTTGGAATCAATCATCTTAATATAAGTTCATTAATAAACATTAAAAATTTTCATGAAATGAAAAAATTGAAACAAAAGGAATCATTAATGCAAATGGGTTATAATTAATGAATAATCAATTCAAAATAATACAAATGGTGAATTGAACTTGAAATGACATAAAGATATGAAGTAACATAGGGCGAGTTTAATACACATGAAAATAACCTTTCTTAAAACTCCTTAGGTCATGATGAATAAGAGATATTACATTATATTAAGTGATAAAAGGAAACTCTTTTAAAATAACATAATCAACATTTCCTTTAAAATTAATTGAAATGAATTGAACTTTTCAACAAAGTATGAAATCATAATTTGGAATCAATCTTCTTAATCTTAGTTCATTAATAAACTTTAGAAAATTTCATTAAATAAATAAATTGATATAAGAGGGAATCATTAATGAAATGGGTTATAAAATTGAAACCAAATAAATTGAATAATACTAAACTTAAAATTGAATGTAAATTTACTTAAGTTAATAAACATCAATGAAAATGAATAAATGAAATTAACTTGAATTAAATGAATTAATAAGATACATACACCTAATTGTAATAAGTAAACTAAATTATTACAAAATTAAATAAACAAATGAAATGAAAATAAATTAAATGAAACATAAAAAAAATATAAGATGAAGTATTAAGTTAAATGTAAAGGAATGAAACACATTAACCTAAATATGTTTAATTGACATAATAAATAAATATCAAATATAAACATTAACAAAAGAAATGAACAATAAATCAAATAAAAAAATTAAAAGAAAAAAAATTAAAAAAAAATAAATTATAAACTAAATTCAAATCAAAATCATCTAAATGAATCTAAAAGAATTAATTAAGACACTTAAGGATCTTAGTCAGAATTTTAGGAAGAATTTTCATCTTAGGATGAAGACTTCATCCTATTAGGACTTAGGATGTTGAATAAAATGCATTCCACCCAAAATGGAACCTATTATATTATTCATTCTTTAAAATAAAAAGTACCTAAAAGAGAAATAAAATTGCAAATCATTAAATCATTTAAATTGAAACCATCCAAAGGTAAAAATAAACAAACTCCAAAATTCAAATTGAAACTTGAATTAAAAAAGAGGCTTAGCAAAGTATTGCTGCAAAAGCTTATTTTCTTCACAAACTAGATCATTAGGTCATGGACCCTAGACTTAGGTTAGGTCATTCTATGATCCTCTATAAAATTCCATGATGTTGTGATGTGGAATGCCTTTTTTATTATTTTTTGGTATACTATTTTAGATTGGATAGCCAAGATTAATTGCCGTTAGTTTGGTTGATAGTATATTATTTATAGAAATAACTTTATGTACTGTATGGGGCTGTGTTAGAAGGGACTACCATCATAAATAAATTATAAAATTGTTATTTTCTTATAGGTGCTAAAAAGTCTCTTAGTATAATCTAATAAGATAAGTGGACTTGGCAAGCTATTGATGCTAAGCCTATATATTTGTAAACTATACCTGTTGTGTGCTGTTTATATTTTTTGAACATTTGTTTTGTAGGGATTATAATTTATTTTTGAGTTTAAAATGTAAATTTGAGGTTAGAATTCGGTTAGGATCTATGATGTCTAGGATTTGCAGGAGCTGACCCAACTAGCAGATGGGTGCAATGGTCCCCTATGAAGCCTAGTGGAAGTTCCTAAAGAAGGAGATGATCCTAAAAAGAAGACCCATACATCTAAACTGTAGTTCTAGGTCGGGCAATATAAGGGCAGAGCTCAGCTGCTCATCTTGTCTTTCTTCTAGGGTGTACAACAGTTCCCAACCCCACTGGCCTTTCTTTAAATTAAATTAGCTTGATTTATTTTGAGTGTGTAAAAGAATCAACCTACTTTTCTAGGTTTCTTTTTATGATGTGATTTTATGATGAATGCTTGGACGTAGGATCATAGGAAAAAAATTAAATTTTCTACCCAACTTAAATCTAATCAACTCAAACATAAAAATAAAGAAAGTTAAAATCTCACCAAAATTATAGCCTTAAGAATAACTTAAAATTAATTAGAAATAATTAGTTCTTGAAGATCATGCAATCATATTACTCTCAACTCTTGAATTGGACACTTCTCCAATTGCACATAAGTGGCATCTAACCTATGAGGATGACGACCTTCTTTGGGAAGGCTACCTTCTTTTATTGATTTGGCCCATAACCATTTCTAATTGTATGACATTTAGGCATTAAAATACATACCTTAAAGCCTTAAATAAATCATGAATAAAAAAATATAAAATTTAAAAAATGTGCATTAGTTAGTGCATTTCATACCCTACATGATCTTAGGGAGTAGGGAGTGAGTCTAGGTTCTTAGACTCTTTCCTAAATTACCACAGCCTAGCAATCTTACATACATGAGACTTAGCTCCAGGCAGGTTGTAAGTCCAGAAGAGTCAAGGATAGGTTAGTTCCCTCAAGTGAGATGAATGACCAATATTTCTCAAAATGAAACTAGGTTGAGCATCTAACTTGTATTAGAAGGAATTATAGACTTAGGTTCAGAAGAATCCTCCTTGGAGTAAGTATTTAACTCTAGGCATTTTTGTTTCCTTATGCTACTAGAATCTAAGTCCTAGATTTCTAACTAAATGTCAACTAAAATCTAAATTAAATTCTAAAATTTAAAGCCCAAGGATTGGATAGTTGAAATGCCGACTAGGCATCCTAGTATCAATAGACATTTCCTAGTTCATCTTTCTTGGCTTCAAAAAAAAAGTCTTTCCACTTCAGATCAATCTCAATTAAAATTCCAAATAACATTCCTTGGAAAACCAATCAAAAAAATCTATAGAAATAATAACTTATTTCTTTAATCAACATTATTTTTAGGAAGTGTCCCTTCATTCCAAAGATATAATTAACTATAAGAGGCTTGCCCTTATTGGGAACCATGAATCCAGTTTAAATTAAATCTTATTCTACTTTCCATGTAGGTCAAGGGAAAACTCTCTGGTACATAAAAGACCATTAGCCTCAGGAGTCTTTTATTAAATGATTGAATCCGTTACAGAATAACATGTTTATCTTCTGAGTTAATATTTTTCTCTTTAATGATGCATTTGATCATCCAAATAAGAAATTCCTAAACTCTATGTGGTGTCATAAATTTTCCCCATAATGGGCTTCCTAAAATTTGGAGTTGGTTGTTTGCTTATTTCAACACTTAACCCATTATTGCTTAATGGATTTTGTTGAACCCAATTGAGTCAAATAATCTTCTTAACTCAATCATAATGCATTTATCTTTTATTTGTGTTAATCCAAGTATTGGGATGATTTATATCAATTGAATTCATTTATTTTGGATTTAAAATCCACTTTGGGACAATTTGGTCTTAATGGGTTAAGATTGGTCTAATTGGGTCAAATGATCACATTATTCAAATTAAACCTAATAATTGGTTAATTTATGTTTAATAAAGATCTTTAAATAATTAATTTGGATTTTAATTCAATATGATCCATTTGGGCCCATTTAGATCAAATGATCTAATTATCTTAATTAATGTCTTATTGGGTTTAAATTTCTTTACGTTCATGTTTAGACATGTTTATTTCATTATTTGGAGCTTTTGGAATAATTTTATTTGGTTAAATTATGGTGGCTAACCTTTGACTTGGTGGGACCACATAAGTCAACCCTATGTCCAATGGTTGACTATTTTGACTTTCATTTGGATTTGACTCCATTTATGTTCATGTCATGATTTCATGCTTTTATTTGATTTGGTTTGAATTTATTTTAACCTATTTAATTTTATTTGAATTTTAGGTCTTCTTGAGCTTTAAATAGGATTCTCATGTTAATCATCTAAATTACCCTAGTTTAAGCTCAATTGGATCTAGATTCGAATTTGAATATGTTTAATTTAATTTTGGTTTAAGTTTACTCAATCCCTTTGGGTGAGGTCAAACCCTATAAGGATGCACTAGATCACTAAGAGTAGTGTCCTAAGCACCTAATTTGGAGGCTTCTTATCTAGAATTAAATGTCCTAATTATTAGTTTAGGGGTAATGTTAACCTCATTCATAAATGAGGTCAATAAATAGATTAAAATACATCTTTTAATTTTTTGCTAGGGTAACCTTGGATTGATGAAAATAACATGGTACCATCTTCATTCCATGAATGCATCAAGTTCATAAGGAATGGCAAAGAGTATCATGTCAAATAAAATTTGAAACCATTCTTAGTACATGAGGTTAAGATCTATGAAGAAGCGGCCTACTATCACCCCATGAATTGAAATGTCTATTCTTATGAATTCAATACACATAAAAAGCAAAAGAAAAAAAAGAAACAACAACAACAACAACAACAACAAGCCTTAAACCCACTAGGTGGGGTCGGCTACATGAATCCTTCATCTCCATTGTGTCCTATTATGTGTCAAATTCTCATTTAATTCAAGTATACTAAGATCATTTTTATACATCTTAACCAAGTCTTTTAGGTCTACCTCTACCTTTCTTAACATAAGGCAAATCTAATGCATCTACTCTCCTAATGGTCATCGGATGGCGGCGCTTTATGTGGTCAAACCATCTAAGGCATTCTCCGAATCTTATCTACCACTGGAGCTACTCCAACTTTTCCCGATACTCATTTTGCATTCTATCTCTGGGTAAAGCCACTCATCCACCTGAGCATCCTCATCTCTGTAACACTTAACTTAGTCTTATGTTTCTCTTTTATTGGCCAACATTCTGCACCATAAGTCATTGTAGGTCTTACCGCCATCTTATAAAATTTTCCCTTAAGTTTAAGTGGAACTTTTTTGTAACATAATAGGCCAGATGCATTCCTCCACTTCAACCATCCAACTTGAATTCTACTAATAACATCTCCATCTATTTCACCATCATTTTGAACAATAGAGCCTAAATATAGATCGCTCACTCTTATTAATGACTTGATCACCTAAAGTCACAACACTACCACTAAAACTTCTACCACTAAAGTTACACTCCATATATTCGCTTTAGATCTACTTAAACGAAAACCTTTAGACTCTAAAGTTGACCTCCATAATTCAAGTTTCTGTTGGACTCCCTCTCTAGTCTTATCGACAAGAAGAATGTCATCAGCAAAAAGCATACACCAAGGTACATCTTCTTGTAAATTCCTCGTAAGAACATCCATAACTAAAGTAAAAAGATAAGGGCTTAATGTTGATCCTTGATGTAATCCAACTGAAATAGGAAAATAATTTGTCAATCCTCCTTGTGTTTGGACACAAGTAACTCTAGTATACATATCCTTAATGACTTGAATATAACCAATATTAACTTCTTTCTATTCTAGAACTCTCCAAAGAACATCTCTTGAGACTTTATCATAAGCTTTCTCTAAATCAATAAATATCATATGTAGATCCTTCTTATTTTCTCTATGCTTCTCCATGAAACCTCTTAACAAATGTATAGCATCCATAGTAAATCTACCTAGCATGAAACCAAACTGATTGTGAGAAACTTCTGTATCTCATCATAACCTATGCTCAATTACTCTCTCCCATAATTTTAATGTATGACACATTAACTTAATTCCTTTATAATTTGCACACTCTTGTGCATCACCTTTATTCTTAAATATAAGAACCAAAAAACTCTTTCTCCACTCATCTGACATCTTTTTAGTCTTTAAAATAACATTAAAAAGATTTGTAAGCCAAGAAATTCCTTGATCTCCTAAACATTTCCACACTTCTATTGGAATATTATCCGTCCTCGCTTTTCCACATTTCATTTTCTTTAAAGCTTCACTAACTTCGATTTACTAATCTGACGATAAAATGAAATTTCTCTATTTTTGTTTAGGGTATTAAGGTTGCTAAAATCAATCGTACTTTCAGATCCTTCATTGAAAAGTTTATTAAAATATCTCATCCACCTATTTTCAATATCTTTTTCTAAGAAAAGCACTTTATTATTTTCATCCTTAATACCCCTCACTTGAACTATGTCTTTACTTCTCCTATCTCTTTGGTTGGCTAACTTATACATACATCTTTCACCTTCTTTGGTATCTAATCTATTGTATAAATCACTAAAAGCTAAATTTTTTGCATCATATATTGCTATCTTAGAATCTCTATAGGCCATTTTATATCTTTCCCAATTCTCTGAGTTTTTACATCTAAACCAAGTTTTCTTACAATGCTTCTTATTTCTTATCTTTTCTTGCACACTCTGACTCCACCACCTACTATTCTTATTAAAAGAAGCTTTTCCTTTTGATTCACCAAGCACATCTTTAGCAACTTGCTTAATTTCACTTGATATTTTTTCCCACATAACGTTAGCTTCCTTATGAACATCCCAAACTCTAAATTCTTGTAGCTTGCTCTTAAAAATATTTTTATTTGTGTTCTTTAAGTGTATGCATCTAATCCTAAGATAATAATTTAGTTTATTTTTTCTCTTACAACCTTTCATCTTAAAATCTAAAGGAAGAAAGAAAAGAAAAAATATAAAGGAAGAAAAAAAAGGAAAAGAAAAAATAAAAGAAAAGAGAGCGAGAAGAAGAAAACCTTGGGGAGGAGATAAGGCCTATGATTGCATTCCACCCACATTTGATCACTCCATTTGAATGAGTATGTGAGATGTCCTTACCTCCTCCAAGATGTGGAAGAGACAAGCTCAAAGGAAGCCCTAGAGGAGGGATACCTCCATACTTGCCACATATCCAGAGATTTATCTCAACATCAAAGAGTTCACCTATTATCTACATAGACTTATACTTTAGTTTAGAGGATGAGTCTTATGTAGTGAGCACACTAGCCACCTCCCCATTTTAGAAGAATTAGTTTGAGGTGATACTTGAGCTAGATATTGATGAGGATAGGAACCCTTAACAAAGTATAAGTGTATTTGAATCTTCATTATGTGAAACTATGAGATAGCTTGAGAACACCTTAGCTCTAACCCCAATTTTCCCATTGAATATTAAGGGTTTGATTGTTAAGGATGCTCCTAAATTACATTATTTAGACTTAAGGAGTTTATCTAGGAGTAGCATCATCAAGCTCAGAAGTTGATGTATTGCTTGAATATAAGTCATTCAAAGAATTAACAAAACTTCTTTTTGATTGGTACTCACCTTATGTTCTAAATTTAGCAAAGAAAAATTTAATTCTACATATATGGTCTGAACACAGGTCAGAGTACTTTGAAAAATTATGAGATAATAAATGTAAGAAGTCTTAGTCAAGACTAGAACTAGGCTTTAGTACAGCAGTTCCAATAGATGATGATGAATACTGCATAATCAGCACTAACCACCTAGAGTCTGATAGGGTATTTCTTAACAACACCAAATCATATGAGGAGTTGTATCTAAAAATTTTAAATGATCTAAATGACCTTCATGTTAGGGATGCACCACTAAAATTGGAAGAAGACATCAAGTTAACCATCATCGAGGTGAAAGAGATCAACTTGGGCAATGAAGATGATCCACGCACAACATACATCAATTTTTTTATTAAAAATTTTAAAACCAATGACTAAATAATGCAACTCTCAGAGTTTAAGGATTACTTCACATGGATGTATAAAAAATATACCTAGATTAGCTTACAAACTCATAGTTTATAAACTAGCAACTCAACCTAAAGAAATTCCTATCAGCAAGCTTCAAAACATATGCGTTTAGATATCAAACAATATGTCATTTTAAAAGTAAAAAAGTTAATTATTTGGTTTCATCTAGGAAGAAAAATACTCCACCTAACTGGCCAACACCATCTCAATCAAGAAAAATAATGGATAAATTTACATATGCATCAATTTTATGGATCTTTATAAGGCATGTCCCAAAGACGAGTTCCTGTTGCCCATACCAAAGTTGATGATGGACATTGCCTCATTTCATGCAATCTTCTCATTCATGAATGACTCATCTAGTTACAGTCAAATTAAGATGATACTTGAATATGAAAAAAACACTACATTCAGAGTCGTGATCAAAATTTATTACTATAGGGTCATATCTTTCATCCTCAAAAATATTGGTGCTATGTATCAATGAGCCATGACTCGAATCTTTAACAAAATAATTGATTGGCAAGTCAAATATTATGTTGATGATCTTGTGGTCAAGAGTAAAGAAATGGAAGACTATATATTCTACTTAAGAGTATTTTTTGAATAGTTAAGGCAATACAACATTAAGATGAATCCTTTTAGGTGTGTATTTGGGGTAACATCAGGGACATTTCTGTGATTCATTGTATGACACGACTAGATTGAATTCGATCTTGAGAAGGTTGAAGAAATATTACAAATTCAACCACCTAAAAGTTTAGCCCAACTCAGATCAGTCTAAGAAAGGTTGGAATATCTATGTTGCTTCATATCCAACCTATATAACATATGTGAACCATTCATAGCATTGATAAGAAGGATGCCGAGTTCAAATGAGATGATAAATACCAACATGCATTTGAAGGCATCAAGCATTATCCCATGAAGCAGCCCATTTTAGCCACCCATATCTCAGGCAAGCCTCTTATACTCTACACTACTATATTAGATGACTCCCTTAGCACTTTGTTGGCTTAAGCCAAAGATGAAGGGAAAGAGAATGCACTCTACAACCTCAACCATTATCTAATTCCTATAGAAGAAATTTACCCGCCCATTGAGAAGCATTGCTTAACTCTCATCTTCACCGTTCAAAAGCTATGACACTACATATGTTCTCATAAAGTCAACTTGATTTATAGAATTAGTCCATTGTAATATTTCATGACACGATCGATGCTATACAGATAGTTTTCATGATGGTCCATAATTTTATCGTAGTTTGATATCACCTTCTAAGCCCTTTGTATTATGAAAAGGCAAGTGCTTGTGGGTGCATCATCTCCCTACTAACTCTCCCCTAAATGATGACCTTCTAGAAGAGAAAATTATGAGTTTAGGGAATACAAACAACTACGAATGGGAAATGTGCTTTGTTGGTGTGGCTTCCTCTCAAAGAGGAGAAGAACCATAATCCATTTTTCCCAAGTAAAGCAGAGATATGATTAGTTTTCTTGACTCTAGATCGTAGGATGGTGTGGCTTGCCGTACCACTTATAGGACTTTAACATAGTCACTCCTTTCTCCTTTGTGTATAGGTCTAAAACTATTTTTCCGATAGAAGTTCAATTCCCATCACTAAGGATAATTGTCAACAACCAAATCATAATCGAGTAGAATGCCAAACTATGGCTAGAAGAACTTGAAGGTCTTGAAGAGAGATGCCTCTGAGCATGCCAAAATCTTGAGTTATATAAAGAAAGGATGATTCAAGCTCATAACAAGTTGGTCTACCCAAGGGCTTTTTGAGTTGGAGAGCACATTTTAGTTCTTAAGAGGCTAATTATTTTCCATCACAAGATGTGAGGTAAATTCGAACCAACATATGAAGACCCCTTCATTATGAAGAAGGCCCACCAAGATGGATCATATCAATTGGCCAACCATAAAGGTGACCACCTGATGCAAGGGGCTCTACCTAATAAAGTAGCATGCATGATTATGTTTCAATCAAATATTCATTAATAAATTACTTTTTTAATCAAACAAATTGGCTTTTTTACCTATAATCATCTTTCCTAATTTTAAAATTTGGATTCATCTCCAAGCTTCGCTCTTTTGTAATTAGAATAGGTGTAAGAGATCCCAAGCAACATCCCAATCCTAGCTCCTACAGCACAAACACAAAGTCACACACAAACTCAAATAAAATAAGCACAAATCCAATTACTTCAGGCAACTTGAAGTTGAGATAAAACCCCCAATGGCTCTCACTTGGTAGTTGCTCTAGGTCAAGTTTGATTCTCTACATAGTGATTGGGTCACCCTTATCTAGAATGATGTGAGTCTTTGTGCTATCTTTCTAGCTTATTTGGTGTAAACTGATGAGCACTTTGTTAGTATGGTACATCATATTGCATGACCTAGTAGAGTACAATGATGACCGCTCAAAAGCTACGACACTACATACATTTCAACTTTATATTGGTTTGGGTTTAGTGATTGTACAATGATGATTGACTATACTTTGTTAAAAAATCATTAAGTAGAGGGCACTCATAATACTAGAAAGCCTAGTGAGTACTCTGGTCTACCATATTATGAGGCTTTATATATTTTAAAGAGAGAATTCATTTTTGTTTAAGTTGGAATCTTTATTAGAATACTAGGGCTTATAATCCATCAACATAAGATTATGAAAATGCCTAAGAGGTGAGGACTTATACTCATATCCTGAAGGAAACAAGTAGCCTCAGAACTTAAATCTAAGATGCTTTTTTACAAGCTAAGAGCATGATCTATGTCTAATAGGAAAATGGGATATAATAGTTTACCTACGCAAGAATGGATAAACTCATCTTGACTTTTATGGGCATACAATTGCCTAGAGTGGCTGCCAGCTAACACCTTCTATGCTTTAAAATCATGTAGGCTAGTCTTATATAAATACAAGATAGCTAAGCTATTATTTAATTAAGAAGGAAGCTATAATCCTAAACTCATTCCCTAAGAGACTAGATCAAGCTCATAACAAGTTGGTCTACCCAAGAGCTTTTTGAGTTGGAGAGCACATTTTAGTTCTTAAGACTAATTATTTTCCATCACAAGATGGGAGGTAAGTTCAAACTAACATAGGAAGGCCCCTTCATTATAAAGAAGGCCTACCATGGTAGATCATATCAATTGGCCAACCATAAAGGTGAATGACTGATGCAAGGGGCTCTACCTAAAAAAGTATATGCATAACTATGTCTCAGTCAAATATTTATTAATAAGTTACTTTTTTAATCAAACAAATTGGCTTTATTTATATATAATCATCTTTCCTAATTTTAAATTTTGGAGTCATCTCCAAGCTTCGCTCTTTTGTAATTAAAATAGGTGTAAAAGATCCCAAGTAGCATCCTAATCCTAGCTTGTACAACACAAACACAAAGTCACACATGAACTCAAATAAAATAAGCACAAATCCAATTTCTTCACGGGTACTTGAAGTTGAGATAAAACTCCTAATGGATCTAACTTGGTAGTTGCTCTAGGTCTGGTTTGATTCTCTACATAGTGAGTGGGTCACCTTAGTGGTCACCTTTATCTAGAATGATGCAAATCTTCATTCTTTCTTCCTAGCTTATCTACTGCAAACTGATGAGCAGTTTAATGGTACATCTTATTGATGATCGACTATGCTTTGAAAGTTGTAAGTCCCTGAGCTTCTTTCTATGGTTAGCCAATATGCACTAACTTGATCTGATATATATTTGATGATTAGGGTAAGACCCCCAGTGGCTCCTCTTCCTCTCAACTACTTTAAGCTCTAGGTTTAGTCCTCCTTTGTGACTCTCCACCTGGTAGTCACCTTAGGTTAGATAAAAACTGTTTAGCTAATGATAAAATATCCCAATGATTAATTTTGTTTAGAAAAATGTGAGTCACTGATGATTTATTCCTAGATTGATCATCGCAAATTGATGGGCACCTTAGGTTGGATAGTGTTTGCTCTACTAACAGTAAGCCACACGATGGATGACACCATTCAGCTAGATGTAAGTTCTCATGCTTTTATTTGAATTTATCATAGTATACCTATTTAGGTATTATGATAAGACACCCATAGGCACCTTTACCTATGGGCAGTCCATTTGAAAATTGTCTTTCTATTTAGGTATGACTTGGGTCACTATCGAATTGAAAAATTTCCCTTTCCTGGTAACCATCCCTTTGGTTAAATAGCACCATTATGTGAATGCACTATTTACCTCATTTTTAGATGGGGTTAGCCTCAGCCCTAACTCTAATAATTATGACACCTGATCTTAGACTACGAGCCTCTTGATTAAACACTTTAGACACTTTATTTGGTGACCTAGTAAATCCTTCCAGGGTTTAACCTAACCTAATAGGATTAGGTAGACCAAAACCAAACTCAAATTTAAACAAATGATTAAATCAAATATATTTTAATTGAAATCTACAATCCAATTGAGTTTAGATCAAGAAATTTTGGGTGGTCAACCCAATTAACCTACTTAAGCTCAAAATCATATAACCCAAAGAAATTTAAATAAAACCTAAATAAATTGAAATTAGGTTAAATAAAAATCATAAAGTTAATGCATGAATAAAAAATTGAAATCAAATAAAATAAAAAGTATAAAGTCAATGCATGAATAATAATGAATCTAAAACTAATCAACTATTTGACATAAAGTTGACCTATGTAGGTCCCACTAGGTCAAAAGTCAATTCACAAAAATTTGACTAAATTAAATAATTCTAAGTTTTAAAATCATCAAATAAACAAGTTTAAACACAAATTTAAATAAATCTAAATAAAATAAGATCTTAATTTGGTTAATTAGATCATTTGATCTAAATGGGCCAAAATGAATCTTATTAAACTTAAATTCAAATTAAATTAAAATCAATTCAACTTGAATATCCAAAATCATTTGGAAATCATCATTAAGTATAATTAAACTAATTATTGGTTTATTTTTACCAATTTGGACATTTAACCCAATTAAGTCCATGTTGTCCCATTAAGCCCAATTTGGGTTAAAGTGGGCTTAAATTCAAAATTAATCTTAAAAAAAATTAATTGATCTAAGTCATCTCAAACTAATAATTAAACAAAATTGAAACCCAAATACATTCTAATTATGTCAAATTGGTCATTTGATCTAATTAAACTCGACTTGACCCATTTAGGTCAAAAGAGCTAAACCTAGCTCAAACCATCTCAAACCCTCACCTAATATGGATCAATTGGCTTCCAAATTATCTATTGAATAATCAACATTGATTGAATCAAAGGTATATTAATCAAAAGAAAGATAATCAAAACCACTTTAATTAATTTGGCATCAAATCATGTACAACCACTAAACCCAAACCAATATAAAGTTAGGCTAACTTAAAAATCACCTTCAACCTGGCTAAGAGTGATTACACATCAATCCAAATGAAGTGAAAATAGCTTGAAGTCATGAAGATAAGGGTATAGTGGGACCATAAGGGAAGAAGGCTAGGATACTCATGTACTAAAATTACCTTAGTTTAAGCTCAATTTGATTTAAAAACAATTATAATATGTTTTAATCAATCATTTATTTATATTTGAGTTTTTTTAAGTCTATGAAATCTTATTGAGTTAGGTCAAACCCTAGAAGGATGTACTAAGTGACAATTTATAGTATCTAATGTGCCTAATCAGAAGGCTTTTAATCTAGGATTAAGTATTCTACTCATTAGTTTAGAAATGATGTTTACCTCATCCAAAAAAATGAGGTCAATAACTGGAACCCCAATATGTATGGTTGATTGACTAGAGTACACCACACATATTGATGTTGATCGAATTAATCAACAAGAACACAATCTTGAAATTGTTTGAGTTCATTTTCAAAATTTAGAATTATGATTTAATTTTTGTTTTGATCTCAAATTTCATTTTGGATTTAATTATGAAAAATAAGCAATAGTATGTATGATTATGTTTCAATTTAGAATGATTTATTCTTAGAACTTAGATCCATTAAGTTCTAAGAAGAGTAGGGATGTCATTAGGAAAGACTCAATGAGGAACCTAATCTTACATAGTTAGAGAAAATGCCTTTAAGAGACTTATTCTCAAACTAACTACAATATATTTTTAATAGTTAACTTAGAAATAAAGTACTAGGACCCATATCTTTCTAAGTGAGATTAGGCAAGAGATAGTATAAATGACTAACCAATTCTAAATAAAGGATATAGAGGAACACCCTAAAGTATTATTTTTCTAGAAAGGATGGCACTACATATACTTACTCCTATCTAGAGATAATAGTTGGAGAGGATGCCAATGTGGATACTTACTCCTAATCAAACTATATGAATTTTGACCAGAGGAAGATACCACTAGAAGATTTATTCTTATCTAGTTAGATATTAAGAAAGAGTCTTTCATGACTTTAGTTCAACCTAAATAGTTAATCTTGAAGAAAAAGGGTCATCAATGACTTATTTCCTAGACCTCAAGACTTTGACTAATCGATAGGGGTCATATAGACTTAATTCCTTACTTGAAGAGTCTATAGGAATGGTGACTTTGTTGACTTGTGACCACTTCTTAATTTCGTTTATTTTGAATAAGAAAAAGGGTCACAAAGATTTAAATCCTTATCTAATGAAATTTAGCTAATAGGGAGGGGCCTTCAATGGCTTAATTCAAACCTGAATAGCTTGAAAAGGTTAGGGGTCATAATGACTTAATCTTATTTTAATTTTCTTATAAGGATGCATGCTAAAGGGATTACCCCTATCTGATTAGCTTTTAAGTAGGGGACTTTAATGATTTAGTTCCTTCTTAAATATATATAATGAGGAAGAGGGGTCTTAATGAATTAATCCTAAACCTTAAATTTAGATCAACAGGGAAGGGGTCTTAATGATTTAATCCTAACCATGTAGTCTATTTGATAGGAAGGGGTTTTGATTACTTAATCCTATCTTTGTCCTTTTAAAGGATGCTTACTAAAAAACTTACTCCTATTTATTAGCTATTAATACGAGGCCTTCACAGGCTTAATTTCAACTTGAATTGCTAATGAGAGGAAAGGGGACTTGATGACTTAATCCTAGCCTTAGAATTTAACTAGTAAGAGAGGAGTCGTGATGACTAAATCTTGACCATCTAGCCTATTTTATAGGCAGGGTCTTGATGATTTAATCCAATCTTTGTCATTTCAAGGATGCCTACTAAGGGGCTTACTCCTTTTTTGTTAAATTTTAAGACGGGGCCTTTAATAGCTTAATCCAACTTAAATAGTTAAAAGAAAGGAAAGGGGTATCAATGACTTATTCCTAATGTCAATTTTCACTAAAAAAATGGGTTCTTAGTGACATAATCCTCACCTAAATAGTCTAATTCATAGGAAAGGGGTTTTAAAAACTTAATGCAATCCTATGAATAATAGGAATGGTTCCATGAAAAGATTACTACAAACCTATGAGATTTATAAGAAGGGTGCCACTAATGAGCTCGCTCCCAACTTATATGTAGATTGCATTTAAAAGGATTATGAAAAATTGTAAAAACTTAAGATTCATTGTAAAAAATATAAAAGAGACCACGTCTAAATCTGAATAAATGGAAAAAAAAAACAAAGATGAAAATAATTTTATTGATAATTTTTATAATTGAAGTTCAATTTATACATAGTATTTACTTAAATAACATCCATTGATATGAGGCATTGGGTGTTCACCATTACAAGTAATTAATTGATATGACCCTCCGTCATAGACTTTTCCACCATGAATGGTCATTCTTATGTTGATTTAAATTTATTGTTGATTCTATGATGAGCTAAAATTGGCCATTTAAGAACTAAGACCAAGTCTCCTACTTGAAAAGTTCTATGTCAGACCAATTTATCATTAGATTGAACCATACTTGATTGCTAAAGTTCAAGTTCTTGTTGAGCTTTCAAATATTTTCCTTCAAGGTTTTCAAGTTTGTCCAGTCGAAGTTTGTGATTTTGATTTATTGTAATGTTGTTATTAACTGCTATCCTTAAATAAGGTAGTTGTACTTTTAATGGAAAAATAGCTTCAATTTTGTAGAACAAACCATATGGTGTTGATTTAGTTAGTATCCTATATGTGATCCAATAGGTCCATAAGGATTCAACCAACTTTTTATACCATTGAAATTTATTTTCATCAAGTATCTTTTTCAAAATTCTCACAAGAGTTTTATTAAATGCTTCAACCAATCCATTTTCCCTAAGATAATAGATGGTCTAATATCTCCAATCGATTTTATATTTAGCCACAAAGTGATTTAATTTAGTGGACTTGAATGACAGATCATTATCGAATATAATTCAATGAGGAATGTGGAATCGATATACGATATTTTCTTGAAAGAATTTAAGCATGTTGTATGCCTTGACTTATTTTAGCGGAATTGCTTTAGCTCACTAAAAAAATTAATCTATTACATCTAATATACAATGATGCTCTTTTGATAAAAAAAATGGGTTAATAGGTCCTATGATGTTAGTACCCCAACTCTCAAAGGGCCAAAAGGCAATTGTTAAACGGTAGTACACTAGGAGGCTCATGTAAGACTACACCATATATTTGACATTGATGATAATGATATGTAGTTTCCATGCAGTAATTTAATCTTGACGGCCAATAATATCTAAATCTTTTAATTTTTAATTTCATTTTAGGTCCAGATTGATGAGCACCATATAATCCAGAATGTACCTCAGTCATGATCTTATGGGATTCTTGTTTATCCAAACATTATAGCATTATTTGATCAAATGACCTATGATACAAAACATATATTAATGCATAAGATAAGGCACATATTTTAATTTGATTTGCTAATGACTTTTCTTCAGGGAGCCTCCCCTTACTTAAATAGTCAATGCATGGTTACCTCCAGTAGCATTCTTCTTAACCTTCAATAAGAGTGTCTACCCATTGCATTTGTATTTATGTATTCTTGTGATCTAAATATATAGAAGATAAAAATTGTTGATTTTTAATTTCTATAGATATAGATTCTTTTTTTGGACATACGATTCCTTTAACTAGTTTAGCCAAAGCACCCACTATAAAATTATCTTCATGTGATACTCTATATATTGTCACAAAGAGAATCTTTTCAAGCAATTTTATGGTATACTAGTAATAGCTGAAAAGCTTTGGGTGTAATATCTTATAGATTCTGCTCACTCAATTAATAACTAGTTGGAAATCCCTATGAATTTTAATATTTTAATATCCATAAGGATCGCTAACTCTAGCCTAGTTATAAGAGCCTCATATTCGGCTTCATTATTCATAGAAGGTTTAGACAATGATAGGAATACCACATCATTTCTTTGTCTGGAGTTATAAAAATTAGTCGAGTCCTAGCCTTCCCTAGATGGAAGAATTTAATTTTTTACTTTTCTTTGATGATGTTGCACCATCAAAGTATAACTCCCATGTGCATTAGTTTCATCCTTTAAAGTCATGATCTACTCATTTAAAAGTGAACCTTCGAGTAGAGGATGTGTTGCTAAAAATTTAGCTATAACTTGACCCTTTACAACAAGTTGAGAATTAACTATGATCTCACATTATAATAAAATCATAGACCAATGCACTAGACGTCCAGACAATGTCAAGTGGGTCATAAGATATTATAATGGATTCACTCTTTAAATCAAATTTACTTATGAGAAAGCATATAATGCCTTAGTTTTTTAGCAGCAAAAATTGAAGCTAAATAATGTTTTTCAATAGGTGGATAATTCATCTCTGTTGTGATGAGTCTGTGAATTAGATAATAAAAGAAATTTTCTTCCTCTTCATCATTAACTTGGGCTAATAAAGTTCTAAGTGATTCATCTAAGGCTATAGCATATATGATTAATGGCTTCCCTGGAATTAGGGCAACCAAAATAGGGGGATTCTTCAAGTATTATTTTAGACTTTCAAATGCATTTTAACATTTCTCATCCCAAATAAATTTAGAGTATTTCTTTATTAATGCCGCAAACAGTTGGAATTTTCCAGATAAACTTGATATAAATATTCTTAAATATGCAAGCCTTCATCGGAATGATCTTAATTGTGTAAGACTTCTATGTCGAGGCATTTCCAAAATATCTTATATCTTTTTGGATCAATTTCGATCCCATGGTGCCTCACTATAAATTCTAGAAACTTTTCTAAAGTTACTCCAAAAGCACATTTCAAAGGATTCATTTTTAGGTTATAGCGATGTAATCATTGAAAATTGATCCATAAGTCATACAAGTATTTTCTTTTTCTTTACTCTTAATGACTAGATCATTAATATAACATTAAACCTAATTATTAATTAAATCATTAAATATTCTAGTCATTACTCTTTGATAAGTGACCCTGAAGTTTTTGAGATCGAATGGCATAACCATGAAATAGAATATCCCAACAAGATTTTTGAATGTCGTATGCTTTTTATTCTTTATGACCATCTTTATTTGGTTATATCTAGATGATTCATCCATGAATGAAAAAGATTTCAAGCAATGAGGCTATATGCACCATGAGTTCTGGTATCGACAATGGGAACTCATCTTTAGGACAAGCCTTATTTAGGTTTCTAAAATCTATGTAAATGCATATTTGACTATTCTTTTTCTTTGCTGAGACAATGCTTGCTAGCTAAGAGGGATACTATTATTTTCATTTAAAGGCAGCCTCGATTAGTTTTTGACAAACTAATTCATATATCCTTAGGCTTTGATAATCGAGGAATAGATAATTTACAAATAAAAATCAAGGATTGGGATTCCATTACTAATTTCATTTGTATATAGTTACAACTATTTACACTCCTAGTGTGTCTATGATGTTGTACTAGGAAAATTTTTACCTTGTATGAATCACCTTATAAAAATATAATATGATGTAGATAAACCAGAAGAGGTATGCATAAAAGTATTTGCCCTTAGGTGTAATCCTCAAATACAATTAGTTATCTGGATTTGGAGAAGTGTTGATTTTCAAGAACGAGAATCTTATGATATGTTAGGAATTTCTTATAAGAAGAGTCTATTAATTTACTTGTTACTCTATTTCTAGACTCATGCGTATAGGAGCTTGCTTTACTGAAATTATATCAGGTATAATATTTAATTTGTGAACCCAACATCTAGAGATAAACTTAGTAATTCATCATAAGTTCATGCAAACCAATCTTTATATTTGAAAAGTAAATTAATCAACTCTTTAGAATCTTTTGGACCAAATAATGAACTAATAAAAGTTGGTCTTGGGTCTTCTTCTGTTCCTAGGTTGATCTCCTTTAATTCATCAATATTGGATTTTATTTCCACTTCAAATTTTAAGGGTGCATTTTGAATTAAGCAATCATCTGAATTATCTAAAGTTTCAAGGTAAAACTCTTCTAAAGAATTAAATAAAGTTTCAAAAAGTTAATAAGATTCTTTATGAATTCTTATCATTAAATAATGTTCATTATTATCCAGAGATCCAATGATGTTGAAACCAACACCAGCTTTGCATTTCAAATTTGTAGTTTTGGTATTTCAAAAGCTTTCCATGTGTTAGGCCTTATCTTTGGGCTAAGTATGAAGAATTAAACCATATTTTATAGCATTTTTTACACAATCATGATTCCAGTCAAACATAAGTTCTATTATTTCATTTGAAGAAAGATCTTCAAGCTTTACATCTACTTCTTAGTTTGAAAGTCTAGGTACTAAATAAAATTTTGACAACTTCCTAATTTCACCTGAAAGGTTTGGGGCTATTTTGCTTCTAATTCTAAAATTCTTTTTTGAGATAAAGGGGTTAAAGTCAAAGTATCCACATACCTTTTTAATTATTCATACATAGATGATTCAAGTTCATCCTTTGATGCTTTTGATTGGTATCTTCATTAGAGCTATATTTCAATTCAATTTGAATTATTGGATGTTATTTTTTCCTTTTCTTTTTCATCCTTTTCTTTCTTTTCTTCTTTTTCATTTATTATAACATCTTCATTTATTTTCTTTGGTGCTCCAATAATATTGGATTTTATAAATTCAAATATCTGCCCTTTTGCCATATAATTGGTAACATGCTCATAAAGTTTAATTTCATAAACAGAGAATGGTTGTATATCACATTTTATAGTGTACTCTAGTCCATCCATTATGTATTTAATACACTAGTGGAGTGAAGAAGGAATGATTATATACTCAACTTTCCATGGCCTGCCTAAGAGATCATTAAACGATGTCTCTAAATCATTAATATGGAATTTCACTTCAGTCCTGAACCCATCTATTTTCAACAATAGAGTGATTAAACCTAAAGCTTTCTCTCTTATTTTATTAAGTCACCTCAATAACGTCTTATCTAAACTAATTCTTTTTGTATTAATCTTTAAAAATGATAGTATTTTGGAATTCATAATATTCACTAAAGCACCAGGATCAAAGAGGACTCTTAATAATTTGATGTTCTCCACCTTGACAAAAATGTAAAATTATCGATTATGATTCGTGGTTTCCAAAAATAAATCTTCATCGGAGAAGGTAACCCCAGGAATCTCTTTAAAGTAGCAAGCCTCATTTGAGGAAGTTGCTACTAGTTGAGACAGACATATCTCTAGATTGAGTAATGCTTAAACTAATGACTCCCTGATTTCTTTGGATAGAACAATGGCGTCATAAATGCTTAATCTACCAGGCAGTTTCCTAAGATGGGCTATAATGCTATAGTCAACTTTGGGAATAGCCGACTCAACTACTGGATCTTGTTGAAAATGTTATAAACTTTGATCAATAATTTATTTATCTTTATTTTTATGAATATGAGGCGAACAAGGTGAGAAAACCTTCCCACTATGGAGATTAACCTTAGTGATATCTCCAAGGGTTGTGTCAACCTGTCCCTCATCATTAGTATCTTTTTCTAAAGATTGATCAAAATTTAATAGTTCTATCTCTATAATAGGGCTGCCTTGCAAATCATACATATGACTATCACTATCTAATCCTAATTCACAAAATAGATTACAATCAGCATGAGAACTTTTTTTTTCATCTTCTTATTTTACATTTACATCAAAAATGGTAAAAATATAAGAAATGCCCTAAGAGGTAGGCTTTTTATTCATATTCTTAAAATGAGTACATAAGGATAATAGAGTGTAAGGCCTTGCTTTTCCATCCTTATCATACAAAATCATCTTAGATACACTAGATATTCCTCTCTCACCACTCTCTCCAATCATGTGAAAATTTAATGATGCTAAATGTGGTAGAGGAGGGACTAAATCTTCTGATGTTGGTAGTGTTTTCTTCAAAAAATTAAGAAAAAAACTTTGCCACAGTGCCATGGCTCTGTGATCTTGGCAGTGAGGCATTATTATAATTCTTCCAAAAAGATAATTGCTAGTCATATTGGAAAGTCGATGATATGGCACCACGACCCTGCCATGATAGCAATGAGGCATTACAATAATGATCTATAATTTAAAGAAGAAAGAAAAACTAATGTCCCCTCCCCAATGGTGACAACCACCCAAGTGAGTGTGTGGGTGGGGTGGGGGCGGGAGGCAGGGAACAATTATGGGTAGAAAGAACCACCCCACTAGTGAAAAATCCAATAAAAAGGGGGATTGTTCCCCTAGGCTGCTTCTTATTATTTTTCCTACTCTTAACTTCTCATGGTTCTCTTATTAGAACTATAAGGATACTTTCAATAGCAAACGGTTGGTGATTGTTCAAGGACGCTTTCCTTCTACACAAGATCAAAGCCAAATCCATCACTACAAACTCTAGGTAAAATTTTTGAAATGCAATTTTATTTGAATTTCTCTCTTAAAAATGGTATTTTGCAAGATTTCCACCATCCATCTTAGATTAAGTGGGAAATCAAATGGTGTGTCTCCATCGATCATTGATCTAGAGTAAAAAAGAATGCCTCCATACCTCTATAATGCTAGAATTGAGAAAGAACATCCATCATTGAACTTAGTTCTGACATGAGAAGAACCTCCATCATTGAACTTAGTTCAGACATGAGAAGAAAAAAAACCTTCTTCCATTGATCTTAACATCTGGAATAAGGGAGAATTATACTAAAAAAACATGAGAGCCTAGCATTGCTAAAGGATTACTCTACTGAAATTTTTATAAAAATTGCAAGAATACTCAAGAATTCTTGGTTGATATGTGCATTTCCATCTCGCAATGCTAAATCCTAACACCAAGGAGCTAACCTCTAAGGAATGAAGTCTTTGGTGGTCCGCTTCATAGCACCAAGGTGCTGAATACTTAGTGCTGAGGTGCTATGCTCTTGGGCTTCATCTACTTAACACATTGTCGTAGTGCCATGACCACTGCACTTAGTTATTTCCTGGAAGTCTATTCTACCATCGAACTTAGTTCTAATGTGAAATGAAACCCTCTCTCTATTGATCTTAGATCCAGAACAAGCGAGAAGAGTGTTAAAGCACTAAAAAGGTTGTAAACATCATATTAAAAGGAGTTAATGTCATCAAAATCTATAAATTTTCCCAAAAAAGGCTATTAATCAAATAGCTTTGTAGCGCTACTATTCTAGAGTCGAGGCATTGCGTCCTTAGGAAAATCAAACTTAGGCAGATGTCCTATAGTGCCATAGCACTTATACCCCAGCGCTAAGTGTTGTATTCTTGAAATAGACATTTAATGGACAATATTAAAGCATTTATATTCTATTATAAATTGAATCCATATCACCGTAGTGCTACTATAGTGCCAAGCCCTCGGGGCTTAAGCTTATATCCCACAGGTTAGTAGCACAGAGGTGCTACCCCTAAAATGTCATTTTTATTTTAAATCTTGAGCTTGCCAAATTACAAGTAAAAGGACATATACATCAAAATCAATAATAGTGTAAAATAAAAATTTCTTTATTAAAAAATAAATTTTTTTCATAAATTATACAAAAAAAAGAAATAAAAAATAAAAAAATAAAAATGGTGTAAGGGGAAACTAGTAGTCATAATCATCCTCCTCTTCCTCTACTTGCAGCTTTGGTGAAGTAGCTAGAAAAGGGGGATATTGAGGCATTGCAAAAAAAGAAGTGTCACTTGGATCTCTAAGGCCACAATTTTCAAACATATGGATGAGTGCAATATTAAATTGGGCCATATGAGAAAACTACTTCTGTTGTTGATTAATGTAACAATCAAACTTCTTTTCTAAAGCCTTCTGCCTGTGGCTACTCTTGCCCACTTCTCTCTTGAATTTTGAGACTTACTCGCTTAAGGATTTATGAGTTTAGGGTCTAGTTTGTGGGGGCACATGAGCTCTCCCTCACTTCATACCTCGAATAAAACCCCTCAATAAGCCTTTTTGTTAGAGGAGCCTTTTGAATGAAGACTTCTTCATCAAGTTCCTCTAATGCACCCAATGTAGAGCACAAACCAAAAATGATGGATGGATGACCATAACCTACTATAGTACTACCCCTAAGCATATTACAAAAGGAATTATAATTTTTTTCCTATATCTATCATAAAGACCTTTTGAGTTGCAAAATTCAAAATGGCTTGATCCTTGATCACCTTCCTGATATTACCAATGGGCATCGGCTTGGAAAAATTGAAATAATTCAAACCTTAGACTCATCAGTGAGGTTAGTGGCAAAAAAGTTGATGATCCTTTTCTACTGCCATTTCCACTAGATTTTGGCATTGCTGCCAATGAGAGAACCAAGGGCTTCATCAAAATTAGGATGTTCATTGTAATAGGAAAGATACTAGTTATGTGACGTATTTGGTAATTCGTAATATGCATTAATGGTAGTGCCATCAAAAGTTGTTAGTTTCCCCCAGATGAAGGGTTTATTGTCCTAATACTCCTTCACATTGGAAAAAAAATTCTCACACCATAGGGACAACACAGGAGTTTCTCTCATAGGTTAGCTTCACCCAACTGCACTTGCTGATCAACTGCTCCACTCTCCCACTCGAGCTATAAGAGATCCTTTCTAGAATGAAATGCTTATGGGTGAGGGAGTTCTGATATCATTCCTCTATTGCATTGCTAACAATCCTATTAGCTTCTCTAGAGGTGACTCTCCTCTTGCCAATAAGTCTCTTGAATGGCATGATTACCTTCCTAGTAGGGGATAAAGATGAGAGAAAGAGAGAGAGAGAGAGAGAGAGAGAGAGAGAGAGAGAGAGAGAGAGAGAGAGAGAGAAAGTTCTAAGGAAGGAAGGATTACAAAATGAAAATATCCATAGCCCAGGGGTCTATTTATCAAACAGGGTTAGCATTATGGTGCTAAAATAGTAGCACCAAGGAACCAACCTCTCAAGTTTTGGAACAGTAACTAGCACCATAGTGCTCCATGTAGCGCCTACTATTTAGCATTAATCAATTAGTGAAGTCGATTACCATGCCTATCAAAAAAGAGCATTTATTACCATTAATTATATAACTGAAAAGATGTGTTGTATTGATAAAGCACCATGGTGCTCTGACTTAGTGTTAAGGCATTGGTTAAGAAGTCATGTTTCACACTCTTAAAGTGCTTATATACCTATCAGTTATCATGAACCAACTCTGATCGATGTTGTGGTGTTAAACTATCAATACCTAGGCACTGTTCAAATAGTCAACATGACTAATTATTGTAAAGTTATGGAGCTAACAATGCGGCCCCAAGGTGCAATACAACACCTAGTCACTATATTTTTAGTGCTGAGGTGTTTATCATAAAAAACTTAAATTACCCAAAGGGGCCCTAGCATAATAACAATTGCCTAAGTCCATTGCTCGAGGATGCTGCACAGGTTAAAATTCCCAGTTTGGTCTTATGATTGGATCTTGATTAACAAAACCTACTCATTTTCCAATGATGGCCATGCTGATTTTAAAATTCATTTGTAGGGCATATATTTAAATTAGATGAAATAAACCATAACTTAAAATAAACAATCATTCACCCATCCATCATTATTTTTTAAGGATGATAACTAAGAAAATATTTTCTCATAAATAACTAATATCAAATTAAATATATCTATGTTCACTCTAAAATAATCTAATGCCAGTAATGATGTGGCATGTGTCCTCTGTCTGTGTGGTTTTATCATCAAACGACACCACATGAAATATGAATATGACCAAAAACCTTTGACTGGGTGGCTTGGCCGTTATATGGCTCCACAATATTTCAGTCATGGAAATAACCTGTATGTTCCCTAATTGCTTTACTCATTGAGCCATAAATTATAGAAAATATTTAATAGGTAAAAAGATTTCTATTAGATAAGGTCAACTTAAATTTATTACCTTGGACAAATATCACCCTAGGTCTATATGGACACCTTGAATGACACAAACCATGATTCTTGACAAATATTCTTTGGTCAAGAACTATTTCACCTGGCTAAGTAGACTAGGGACCATAATAGCCCAGAATGATGGAACCATGGGATCTTGATTGGGTGTGTCATTATCTCCCCCCTGCCAAATATACACTTTAAGTTAAATGACTCTCCATTTTTCCATTATACACACTGCTAGACACCAATTCATATCAGATAAGATATTATTTTTTTCCAACCTTAATCAAGTGTGCTCTCTTATTGTGGTAAGAGGGGTAATAAACTATGAAGGCTTATGTTTATAAGAAGTGGAGCCCATATCTAAATAAACTCTAACAAAATGTTAAGGGAAATCTGGTTGAATATATATCAGTCTGCCTCATAAAAAAATACTCCTACCCATTTCAATAAAGATGGCAAAGAGCATAGTTAAAGGTATTTTTTATGAGCAATTAGATCACTTCTCTCTCTATCTTTGGTTAAAATTTTAAAATGTACGGTGTCATCATAGACTATAATATCAGAGTATATTCTTTTAAAAAAATCTTAGGTTCTTAAAACCTAGTAGAATCTAACTTTATATACAACCAGGTACATCAAATGGAAAATATCATGAATATGATGACTATAAAGCTTAGTGAGAGATCCATGGTAAGATTCCCTCAAGCCATAATCAATGCGGGTTTTACTAGGGCTACTCTTCAGTTCAGAATAATTTCAGAAGTTGTCCAATTTCTGCAAGATATCCATTACTAAACCTAAAGTCAAGGGCATTAGAATAGCAAAGACATTCAATAAGGGAAAGAGGCTGAACATGATCATTTTGAATGAGCCCAACCCTAAAGCCCTAAACTCAAAAAGATGTTTCATCTTTAATAAACTTTCAAAGGCAATGCCAACTACTTTTGATGAGGATAAGATGATCATCATGCCCAAGTTGATGATCATTATCATCAATCCACTCAGTAGTGCATCAAGGGAACATACTACCCCACTTAATGCTATCTTTACTTCAAGAAAGCAAGACCACGAAGCTTCTTCCTCATGAACTAAAATTTCTAGGAGGTCTCATAGAAAACACACTGCTAGTCACAGAGCTATTGAATTGCTCGTTCATGTGGAATAATAACACAACCCAGTGGTGAAAGAAAATATACCCACCAATAATAACTTTGATCTACTCCGATGGGTCCAAAAAATTAGATCAGGAGGACCTATAAAAAAATTACTTTGGGATAGACATACACATCATAATCCATAGAATCAACCACAAAAGGAAGAGACCATTTCATCTAAAATCTAAAAAAATTTTAAGGCTGTTAAAAATAGAAATCTTCAGAGAAGAATCAAGAAGTTGGTGAGCTAATCACCAACCCAAAATACATACTCTAAAAGAGGTGAAAATATTAAAAAATATCATTCTCATTTAGAGCAAAACTTAAAGTTTACAGGCACTATAGTCGGTGAACACCAACAACCAACTCTTAGACACAGAGACACTAAGTGGTCAGCTGTTGGAAGGTCCCAACAAACACAATGAAAATCTATTGAACATTAGGGCATGACATGGAATATATTCTTAGAGACTCACTTTTGGAAGGTCTCGATCGATTTGGGTACCAAAAGAATCTCAAGTCATCAAAAATAAGCCAAACCCACCAAATGATAAAGGAACAAACTCTGCTATCATCAACTAGAAATGTCGATCCAAAATGAGTGGAATAGTGGTTGATGACATGGATGACCAAATTTTTGGGAAGATGAAGATCTACCAGCCAATAAAGAACAACAAAATTTTGATCTCCAAAATAATGAAGATATTGATCACATGAAGATAAAAGTTGTTCGTATGGTTAACACGCAACTGTAAAACAAAGGCATGGTACTCGAATAGTAGAATCAAACCTAAGTCACCAACAGCTATGAAGCGATGCTTAAACAGAAGTGACTAAAGAGTTAACAAACATTATAAAAAGGTTACAATAGCAAATGGGTTTCCAACTTCAAAGGAGAGATAAGAAATCAACCAGCTCAAAAAAATTAGCTTAATGAGATGAGTGGACTGATGAGAGAGTTATTTGGTCAGCTCAACCTCATAGTAACTACAACACAATAGATACATCCAAGAAATTCTCTAAAAATGAATAATCAGATAGTTGAAATCAAAGGCATACAAAATTCTTTGCCAAATCTACAAAAGCTACAACACGAAAGCAGGAACCTCTAAGAAAAGCTATAGTGAACACTTATCAAGAAGCTGATGTTATCACCAAATCTTAAATGAAAGATCTCATTAGTCCAAAGGTCAACATAGTAATATCTTTAGAAACTTCCGTATCTGACCAAATAAGACCAAGTATAGTACCCTAAAGGGTATGTTGTACCAAAGTTTAATACCTTTTAATACATGAAAAACCCACAACAACATTTAGCTAAATTTAAAGCATTGTGTGAAAATACTAGAGAAAATGATGTCCTACTATTATGACAATTTGTTAGCAGCCTTATACACACAGCTTTCAAATGGTATGCTGAGTTATCTAATGACTAAATAAAAACCTTTATCAAACTAGAAACACTTTTCATTAAGAGATTTGTAAGAGCAACAAAGAAAGTAACAATTGTAGATCTCTCCTTGAGAAAGAGAAGGAACGATGAGTGTGCTACCAAGTATATTACTAGATGGAGAAATCTAAGCATGAGATGTGACCAATAGCTCATAGAAAAGCATGCAGTAGAACTCCTCATGTGGAATATCGATGATCAAATGTCTCCATATCTAGCTATATCTACCATTAATAGATTCTAAGAATTATTAGATTGCGTAGCTAAGTTTGAAAGTTTTCTCAAACAAAAAGTGCTTAATATTAGTTATAACAATAACAACCCTTTTGGAAAATGGAAACAACTAAAGTCTGGTGGCTCAAAAAGGAATGATGTGAATACAACATTCACATTACAACAGAGAAGAAGGCAAATTGAGGTACGACAACCTAATGACCAGCATCATCCTCGTGACTAATAGAAAATTTGCAGAGGAAATTAAAAATAGGGCTCACCCTCCAAGAGAAAATGACTAAACATTACTCATTTAAAAGAGAATGTAATGCTAAAATTTTTAAGCATGCCCTAAAGCTGGGGTTATAGTTGCTAGAGCCATGAAGGCCAAACCTTGGACAAAGATGATGATATCAACTATTGTCCATTTCACAGGCTTATAAGCCATCCAATTGAAGATTATTTTGTCTTGAAAGATTAGGTAGAAAAGAGTTATTAGAATGGGGAACTCACCTTATCTAGCATTATACTAATACATCCTAGAAAAAAAGGTGAGAGTTGTTATAACATACCCAATCTAGAATGCAAAACCAAATGTGTTGAGCTAGCTAGAACTCAGAACATAAAAAAATAATAAGGGAAAAGCCCACCAAACACAAGAAGAGGAGTAAGGTGGTTGGGAGACCTTCATCTTAAAGAAGACATAAAGAATGATTAATATTCTTTTAGCAATAGAAGGTATTCGGTGGAAGAATTTTTTAGAGCCTAAACTTAATTCAAGAATGCTCTTCCCCAATAAAGGACAATTTTTATATAATATGAAGAAATAGGCAAAAATTGATTAGCCTTATTCAACAAAACCTTATAAATTAAGGAAGAAAAGAGGACTTGAGAACTAAAGTCTAAAACTCAAAAGATGATTGACTCTTCAGAGGAATATGTACAAAATACTCGAAGGCTAGTTAAGCTAGAAGAATATATTACCGAATTAAAGCTTGGCATGGAAGAACTTGCAAAAGAAATGTTGAATGAAATGTATCATGTAAAAAATATAATCATGACTTCAATTGACTATGAGAAATAATTATGCTTTTCCACAGAAAAGCATATAAAGTGAAGTGTCAAGTCAAGCTCAAAGAAACTACGTCCTAAATTTGGCAGTAGTTCTGAAAGTCCTCAAAGCCTTAAAAATTCTAAGAGGACCTAAGATTTAGAGACTTCTTTTGATAAAGAAGATAAAATAGAAGAAGGGAACCAAGTCCAATTAAAGAGTGGAAAATGAATCTCATCACCTTAACAATGAAAAGTCAGTGATAAAGACAAAAAATTCAAATTAATGAAAATATCTTACCCCCATCACTGATTAAACCTCAAAGGTCTACCAAAATAAGAGTATACTATAATGTTCTAGTGCATTTATGCAAGCTCCATACTTTACTAAGTATCTATGATGCTCTCATGTTGTTCTAAAGATATACGTGAGACATTAACCAAAGCCTTACGAAACCCAAAATAATATGAAGCATTTTTCACTGAAGAAAAAAGAAAGAGGACTTAACTTCTCAAAATACAACAACCATCACATTCAGTAAGAATGACTTATTATTGGAGACAACCGGACATAATTGGCCCCTTTATATTACAACTAAAAGTAATGTTGTTTGAATAAAAAGGATATCGATTTATCTAGGCACTTCAATCAATCTTGTAATAGTTAAAATGTTATGAGCAGTAGCTTTAGATGCTCACTACTTGGATAAAAGTATAGTATTCCTACATGAAGTTAATGAACAATGATAGCAAACTTTAGGGTCTCTTGTACTACACACACACTTTAGGAAATTATACACATAAGTTAAATTCTATGTGATCGAAGCCGAAGTTATTGCCAAAGTGCTCCTTGGTAGGTCGTGGATTCATGAATATGATGTAGTACCTTCAAGTCTTCATCAATGTATGAAGTATATTCAAAATAGTGAAGAGCATCAAATTGATGGTGACATGAATCTATTCTTGATATATGAAATCAAGATCTATGATGATGCTAAATACTTAATGCCTAAGAAGGTAGAGAAAGTCAAAGCTAAAATATAAGTGGCTCCACTGATTAAACTAATACAGAAAGGTGATCACTTAAAGGGTAAAACTACTAGTGAATCAAAGCAGTCCAAAGTAATTCCTCATCTTGGCTGTGATACTTAAGAAGATGAAGATGAGTTGGTACTTTATCAACCTAAGAAAAACTCAGCTAGCTAAAAGACAGAAAAAAGTTAGTACTAGTGAGGTGATAAAGCAATTAGAGGAAACTCATGTTTCTCTAATAAAGGTACTTGAATCCAAAATCTCCAGCAAGGCTATGAAAATAATTATAGTGACAAAGGCACACATAAAATCCTTAATAGCTTCAAGAAATGAAAAAAAAAAATAACTAAAAACTTTCTAGGTCCCTCTTAGAAGAGGCCATAATGAACATGGAATTCTCTTCTATAGGATAGAAGAGAGAACCTCAAGTCCTACATAAATATTGTTGGAAGAGGATGATTTTTGGGAAGAAGATATTTCAATAATAATTCCACAAAACTTCTTATCAACTTTAAAGAAGTTGATTAAAACATCCAACCTATACAATCAAGCATACAAGATTGATTATTTAAGAGGCTTTAGCGAGGGGATAATGCTCAAAATCCCATAGGATATGAAAAGTTCACCATATGGGGATTAGGATATATTGCATTGGCATCTCCATCAATGAACTCATGCTCTGCCATATCCTACAAAGAAGAAACCCCCTATGGAAACTATAGAAAAATAGAGAAATATTTCTAATGAGACTATACTTAAAGAAGAACTAATCATTAACTGCAAGAACACTTCAAAATAATTTGAGAAAGCCAATCAACCTACCATTGATAAACTCCAAGAAATTAACCTGGATACTGAACAAGAGCCTAGGCTGACCATTGTTAGTGCTAGCCTCACACTAGAAAGATTAGAAGAATTAAGAGCACAACTCTGTGATTACAAAGATAGTTTTGCATGGACTTACAATGAAATGTCAAGCTTGTCACTAGATGTGGTTGTATATAAACTTTCCATTAAACTTGATGTACAACCTATAAAGTAAGCACCAAGGCATTGCCATTAGAAATCGAAGAGCAAGTAATCATTGAAACAAAAAAAAACTCATTGAAGAAGGATTTATATGAGAATAAAAATACACTGTATGGATTGCCAATATTGTCTTAGTAAAGAAAAAGAACGAATAAATCCATGTTTGCATTGATTTATATGACTTAAATAATGCATGCCCAAAAAAGATTTCTCATTGCCCAATGTGGAGCTCATTGTGGATAATACTTCCAACTATGATATGTTCTCCTTCAAGGATGGATCATGAGGCTATAATGAAATTACAATGGCTCAAGATGATGAAAAACTTAGATCCTTCCACACTCCAATTGGCATATATTGTTATAAAGTGATGCCATTTGACCTAAAAAATGTTGGTGCTACATTCAAATGGGAAATGACCCTTGTCTTTGATGACCTCATACATATATATGTGGAATATTATGTCAATGATTTGGTTATCAAAAGCAAAAACAAAGCGAGCACATAAATGACTAAAGAGTTATATTCAATAGATTTTAAAGTTTCAAATTAAAGATTAATCCATTGAAATGTGCTTTAAGTGTAATTTTGAAAAAAAATTGAGGTTTATTGTGGACCATAGAGGGATTGAAATTGATCCCTCTAAATTAAAAGCATTAATTGAAATGCTAGCATCTAAAACCTTAAAGCAACTATGCTCACTATAATGTAAATTGGCTTACATTAGAAGATTTATTTCTAATCTTTCGGGGAGATGTCATCCTTTTGCCCAACTAAAGAAAAAAGATGTGCCATTTATCTGGGATGAAGCTTGTAAAAGCATTTCATATCATAAAATAATATCTATTACATCCCTAGATTTTGGCAGCACCAATAATGGGAAAGTCATCAATATTGTGTACAATAGACTTAGAAGAATCATTAGGAGTTTTGTTAGCACAAAATAATGAAGAAGGGAAATAAAATGCTCTATGCTATATAAGTCAATGTCTAATAGGAACTGAAATAAAATATTCTCCTATTGAGTAGTGTGCCTAGCATTGATATTTATCATTAAGAAACTGCAGCATTATATGTTATCACATAAAATAATGTTGATATCTAAAATCAACCCTATTAAATTCCTAATGATTAGACCTACATTAACTGCTTGTTTACTAAATGGGCATTCCTTTTACTTAAATTCGATATAACATATGTCCCATAAAAAACTATAATATAACAAGCATTGATTGACTTCCTAGTATCTCCTACAAGCATCTCATCCCTTACCAACACATTCTCGAAGTATCTCATCCAAGCATCTCATCCCTTACCAACACATTCTCCACTCAATGATGAATTATCTGATGAACAAATCTTTGAAGTTAAAGAAGCTGAACAACTATATAAATGAGAACAACCATTAGAATGTGAACTCTACTTTGATGAGGCTTCATCAATAAAGCTAACTAAACTGCATGGTTTACCTATAGTACATGTCAGAATTGGCTTAATATTTTTAAAATTGTAGGGAGGAATTCTTTGATATTCATATTATCTGATGGAACCTCAAACCAATGATGAAGTTGAATATGAAGCATTAATTACTGATCTAGAGTTAGTAACTAACATGAAAATTTAGAAAGTTCATGTTTTCGGAGATTCCCAACTCATAACTGACATATAATTAGGACTTTCAAGATAAATAAGCTTGATTTGGCACTATATCATAAGCATGTCTTAGAGCTTCTAAAATAAATCCTTAAAGTGATAATTATATGGGTGTCACATCAAGATAATGGAAAACTAACACATAAGCTAAATTAGCAAAAGAAATGACTGACCCATAGGGAGAACCAATTACAATAATAGTCCAAAGAAAGATAACATTGACGCTAACCCTCTAGTAAGCTTCTGAAGCTAAAGAAAGCGAAGAAATCTTTATGATAATAGAAGAAAAAACCATTCATCACTTATATTAAAGGTGGTGAGTTGCTAAAGAATAAATCAAAACCTTATCAGATTTCATAAAGAGCATTGTGATATGCTCTTATGTGTTGATATATTATATCAACACTCATTCGACCAAATGTGGATGTGATGCTTAGGACTAGATGAGGCCAAGACAATAATGATTGAAGTGCATGAAGGATAATCTAGTGCACACCAATTTAGGCCTAAAATGAAAATCAAAATTAATTGAATGAGATATTACTAGCCCAACTTAGTTCAAGACTGCATTGAACA
This sequence comes from Cymbidium sinense, assembly GCA_021442155.1. Taxonomy (NCBI): domain Eukaryota; kingdom Viridiplantae; phylum Streptophyta; class Magnoliopsida; order Asparagales; family Orchidaceae; genus Cymbidium; species Cymbidium sinense. Next base: position 39,103,925 of record CM038233.1, read on the forward strand.
TGCTAAAAAGTGTCATTAGTGTCAAATACATATTGACACATTGCATCAGCCACTTAATGCTTTACACCCAAAGTAGCATCCTAGCCATTTGAAAGTTGAGGAATTGATATAATTGACTCAATATATTCTCTATTGTCTAGAGGATATTGCTTCATTCTATCCACTATTGATTACTTCTCAAAATGGGCAAAAATAGTCCTATTAAGAGAAGTAAATGCAGGCAAGGTAGCAAAATTCTTTTGGGATCAAATAATCTATCGATTCAAGATACCTAGAAGAATTATACTAGATAATGCAACAACCTTCAACAATGCCAAAATCAGTTGCTACATTAATAAATATAAGATAGATTGATAGTATATCTCAATATAAAATCCAACAGACAATGATCTTGTAGAAGCATTCAAAAAAATATTGGTTAAACTTCTCAAAAAAATTCTCTCTAAAACTAAAAAAGATTGGCATGGTAAATTAATGGAAGCATTATGGGCATACCATACCACATAAGAAACTACTACACAAGCAGTTCCATAATCTTTAGTCTTCAAAGTAGAAGTAATATTTCCTCTTGAAGCATAGTTACCTTCACTCCGCATAATAGTTCAAAATGAGCATACAACAGAGGTAAATTTCCAAATATGACTTGAAGAGCTTAAAATTCTAAATGAAGTGTGACTACAAGCTCAACAAAGTATAAAAATATAAAGAGCAAGAATGAGCTGAGCTCATGACCATATGGTTCACCCAAAAAGCTTCAAAGTAGGTGAACTAGTGCTGGTATGAAGAAGGCTCATCGTTCCACATCAACAAGATGGTGGAAAATTCAATTAAAATTAGGAGGGATCATATATTATCAAAATAGTATACAAAGGTGGAGCTTATTAACTTATTGATGCAAAAGGCATCAGACTTATTTCCCCTATAAATAGACAACATCTCAAAAGATATTATGCATAGCTATAAAGGAAATATTCTCATTTCAATGAAAAATTTCCTTATTAATAGGGGAAATTTTACAATGAAAGATCTCTCATCAAAAGGAAATTTTGTTAGATCAATTAAATTTAAATTAGATCCATCATGCACAAAAGGACCTGATCTAAATTTATATCTAAAAGCTATCATGCCTAAAAGGGTTGGATAGATCCATCATACCCAAAGGGGTTAGATCTAAGTTTATATCTAAAATCCATCATGCTTAAAGGGCCCAGATCAAATTCATCATACCCAAAGGGGCTATATTTAAAGTTTAAATTCAAATCCATCATGCCCAAAGAGGCCAGATCAAATCTATTATGCCTAAAGGGGTTGGATCTAAAGTATAAATTAGCATCCATCATGCCCATACTGGCTAAAATAGATCCATCATTCCTAAATGGATCAAATCTAAATTTAGAACTAATATCAACCTGCCCAAATGGGCTGGATCTAAATTTATATCTAAAATCCATGTTGCCCAAATAGACCAAATCTAGATCTAAACTTAGATTCATCATGTCTAAAGCGACAAGATTTAAGTCCACATATAAAGGGGGAGGTCTATATATTAAATATTAGATTAAAAAGGGAATTACTTAAACTCTGTGATATTAGAAAACATTGAATCAAAATCTATAATTATAGCCCACTCACAAATGCAAATATTTCTATTTGTTTATGATACCAGTGATATTTATGTGCTTCTCTTGACTAGATTTACTGCATATTAGCTACAATGTCCATGTGAAGATGGCTAAATGATATGCCTCTTATTGATCCCACTGAGGAATAGATATGGTCCCTCATTGAAGCTTGTTTTCGACATAGTTTAGCCAAGCTACATGACCGACTGATATGACATCATGATATGTTGATGGGTTAGGATATTTTGAAGATTTGTTTACCTGATCATCACACATTTTGTCAGTTGATTTAGAGTTGCCATTATATTGGGATCCAACTAATTAAATGACCAATTTGAAATTGAGGTATAGTCATAATGTTCCCTTAGAGTGAGTCATAGACCTTATTAGCTTTGGAGATCAGGATATGCTTCAATTAGACAAGCATAATCCTATTATTGGGTTACTACATACTATATCATGAAGCAAAAGATTAGGACCTAAAATTAGTATTTGGTACACCTTTGATAGCAATTAGTGGCTATGTATATTGGGCATGCATCACTTAAAGATGCATGGTGATATCTTTTGAAAAGCCAGTATATATCAAGTAGCCTATGCTTCACTCTTTGATCATAACTATCAACCCTATACTTAGATATGGAATATCACAGAACATTAGGATAGGGCCACCAATACCAATTTGATTGGTCCATATGAGATGATAGTCATAATAGTTGATATGCAGAAAATAGCCGACCTCCCTATGAGGAATGCATTCCTTCGGTTCATGAGCTTTTTCAACCCCAGCCAGCTAGCTGATCAGTATAGAAGAGGCAGTTACATATACTCTTAAGGCCTTGATAGTGCTTTAGCTCACTACTATAGGATATACTTGGATCAAAGATCAGGTCATAGATGATGAGGAATGATCACTTTAGATATGTGGTCTTAGAGCTTCTTACAATCAGCAGTATGCAAGCCTCATTTTGCATAGCTTGATGATCCATTTTATATAGGGTAGCATTCTTCTGAGAGGTCCATCAGTACTAGATTTGAACCTGAGGGTAGAATAAAGTCTCAGCATATTTTAACATGAGACATTGATGAGGAGCTATCTTTAATAGCCTTTATTATAACCTGGTTGTGCTACTTTATGTTTCTAGACCAGATCAAGATTTTTTGTCCTTCCACTATCCTAATGGCTAGCTTGCTTGCCCATGGTGAGATGATAGCATCAGCACCTATAGTGTTAGCTTACTTGTACCATGGATTAGATAGAGTAAGCATTATGATGGACTCACGATGCTACGATGTGGATGCTCCTTGTCACTATTTGTATGGATGGATTCACACACATATTTCAAGAGCATCTAGTTGTCTTAAAACACCATTGTATTTTGAAGAATAGTGGTTCCCTCTTATTATGCAACTAAGTATAGCTACAATTTCTTTAGACAGGGATCAGATATGAATTTTCATATTTACTCCATCATGCATGAGGGATCATTTCCAGATCATCCTACCATAGTCTACCTATTCAGAGTTGTGATAGATATTTATAGATTCTTTCATCGATAGAGGGACACCCTAACTATTATTGAAGCCATGACATAGATATATAATATAATATCTTATAAGGCCTTAACCTGCTTGGCTTTACTATCATCTCCATTAGTCCGTGATCTTGGAGGGATATAACCTCAATAGAGTGGTAAGGCAGTACGGATTCACACAAGCTACACCTATATACCAACTATCATAGATATTGAATGTAGCAAACACTCATTCCTTAGGGACATTACCATTATCTATTCATCCAGTAGTAGCTTCTACAACATGGCCCTTCTCACTCTGCCTGGTGACTAGTTCTAATTTTTTTGTGGCCCTACATGAGGCTTACACAAAAATTAGTTACCTATGGTAATTGTTGATCTTCCACACTATCTCTTCCTTTATAGAGTTAGGCTTTCACATATATAATCGTAAATAATGGAAAGCTAGACTAGCCCATCATCATAAATTATAGAAAGCTAGATGACTTATTTCAGACTTCTAAAGGCTATCAGTCAAATGATATTCATAGCCCTTTACTAGTTTAACATGATATGGGAATAGTAAATACAAATGACTTCACATATGTTCCCATCATACCAATGCCTGTTGAACAATCAGCAAAATTAAGTGAAAGTGAGAACACACTAGTATTATCAACATATGTGAGTGCAGCTTCCCCAGCTTATACCCAACCCACAAGTAAGGATTATCTACGTAATGGAGAAGGCTTATATATTGAGGAAAATGGAACATTAGTGACTAGTTATGAGCCACTCTTGTTTGACTTAACTTGGGTGATAATGAGTGCCACACAGTATGATTCCTTCGATGCTGACCCTTGTGTAGAGAGTCATTCTATTCTTTATCCAAGCTAAATAGTTCAGAAGTAGCTATATAGTTTGAAGATCTCATGCGTCATCTGTAGGATATGTTTTAAGCAATCAAATCCATTACAGTGTGGCTCTTCAAAGAGTCTATGTCATATAGTGATAATGTTATGCCACCTTCTTCTCAGTGTTGACATGGAATTTTTTTCTCGAGCTCTCTAGTTTCTACATTGAGGCTAATTCTTCACTAGATTGTGCTATTGCTTTAGGTCTTAAAACTAAGGATCTATAACTTTAGAAATCCTTATGTAGAGATTTTGAGTTTAGAATATTCTCATTATGCACTACTTACCAAGAAGTACTGTCAGATATAATTGTCAATGTAGAAGCCTCACTCAACACTACTTCACATTAGGTCTCTGTGGTTCATCAAGATCTCGAGCACAGCCTCAGAGTCTTGAGATCCATCATTAATCTCTAATTAAATTAATCTATGAATAAACTCAAATCTTAGGTTAATTAGAACAAATCAAATGAAACCAACATAACTCAATTCAAATCATTAAAATAAACTAAATCAAATAAACCAAATCAATTCAAATGAAATGAAATAATTAAACAAAAACAAATTGAAAATCGAAACAAGAATCAAAACAAAAGAAATGAAATGGAAAATCAAATTTCCAAGGAAAAGAATTAATCCAAAATCTAAAATGAATACAAATTCTAACAAAATAAATGAAATCAAAAGGATTAACTAAGGGGCCATTTGGGACCACTTTTGTTTTTATTATTTATTATTATTTATTATTTTTTTATTTTGTTTTGCATAAAAATAAAACTTGTTTGATTGTACAGATATTTTGAGTGTTTTTAAAAATAACATTATTGGTTTTTAAAAACAAAAAATAAACCATACAAAAAACATTCTAAATAAACATGTTTCAAAAAATAACATAAAAATAAAAATAAAAAATAAATGAACAAAATTGATCCCAAATAACCCCTAAGGTTTAGACCTTGGGATGAATTTTCATATTAGGAAGAAGATTTTATTTCATTTGGAGTTAAGATGTAGAATAGGGTGAGCTCCATCCAAAAATGGAATCCATTCTACTCTTCATTCTTGAAAACCTAAACATCACTTTAACAAAAAAAAGTTGAAATAAAAATGAAAGCTAAATCACAAATGGGTTGTTTAGGATCAATTTTGTTTTCTATTTTATATTTTTATTTTTATGTTGTTTTTGAAAACATGTTTGTTTAATTTATGTAGTTTTATTTTTTACTTTCAAAAATAAATAATGTTGTTTTTCAAATTGCAAACAATTTATTATTGATTTGGCCCATAACAATTTCTAATTGCATGACATTATGCATAAAAAATGCATACCCAAGGTCTCAAATAAATCTTGAATCAAAACATTTAAAAATATTAAAAATGTGCATTAGTTAGATGCATTTCATACCCTTCATGATTCTAAGGATTAAGGAGTGAGTCTATGTTCATAGATTCTTTTCTTAAAAATGCAACATTCTAGCCATCTTGCATTCATGAGACTTAGCATCATGAATTTAAAATGCACTTAGGTGGTGTTAGTTGGTAGCCCTCTCCAAGCAGGTTGTTAGTCCAAAAGAGTCAGGGATAGGTTAGTTCCCTCAACTGAGAGCAATAGCTGATAATTCTCAAAATAAAGCTAGGTCGAGCATTTCACGTGTGTCAGAAGCACCTGTAAACTAGGTTCTAAAGCATCCTTTTTAGAAATAAGTCTTCAATCTTAGATGTTTCTATAGTTTTGTGCTACTAGAATCTAAGTCCTAGATTCTAATAAAATGTCAACTCAAAATATAAATTAAATTCTAAATTTTAAAGCATAATTATAGGATATTTAAAATGCCTACTAGGCATCTCAATATCAATATACATTTCTTACTTCATCTCATTTGGCCTCCAAAATAAGTCTCTCCAATTTGAATCAATCTCAATCATAATTCCAAAAATCAATCCTTTGAAAACCAACTTTGAAATCTTTAGAAATAATAACTTATTTCCTTAATCAAGAATATTCTTAGGAAGAAACCCATCTTAAGATGGAATTAACTATAAGGGCTTGTCTTTATAGGGAACCATGAACCAGTTTAAATTAAACCCTATCCTACCTTCAATGTAATTCAAAAGGAAAATCTCTGGTATACGAAAGACCCATTAGCCTTAAGAGTCTTTTATTAAATAATTGAATCCATTATAAGAAAACATGTTTATCTTTTGAGATAAATTGTTTATTTATTAAAGACACATTTGATCATCCAAATAAAAAATTCCTAAACTCAATGTGGTGTCACAAATTTTTCCCAATAGCTCCAAGAGTTGTGTCAACTTGATCCTAAATGAATCATGAGAATTTTCTTTTGTATCACTTTAATCGTCATTATTTTCAATAATATGCTCATCAAAAATAACAAGACTATATGAAACACCTTTGGAGGTGGGCTTTTTATTTATCTTCTCAAAATGAGTACAAACAGATAGAGGCATATAAGGTTTTGCCTTCTCATCTTTATCATATAATATTCTATCATATACAACCGATGTCCTTTCCTCACCACACTCTCTAGTCTTCTGCGTAGTTGAAGATGTTGAAACAGGTAAAGGTGGAGCTCACTCTCTAGAATCTGGTTGAATAATCTAATTGTTCTTTCTCTGAGTCTTCATTTGATCCCATTCATCTGTAGAAGGAGTATTGGAGGACGTAGAGTTACCTGTGATAACCCTAATGGAACCTTGTCCATGTTGACCTATATATGTGTCCCATAAGATGGATTGGGAAAATTAGAGGGAGTTAATTATTAATGAATGTGCCATCACATAATTGTAAATTAGCACTCTTTAATTATGATCATAATTGATCAAAATGTCCTCAATTTGAAACTTTATTTGAGTAAATACATGTGAAATATATAAATTGATCAAATGAAACTCATTGAATCAAATTAATAATCAATTAATTGAACAAAATAACCCACATATCGAGGTTAGAAAGCCCTGATGATGTCTGAACGACCTCCCTACACAAAATTGATTGTGTCGTTGTCACTGAAATATTAAAATCTATCAACTGATACATTTTGTGATTGATTCAACAAAGTCTATGTGAACGTCGAGCAATTTGAATGCGACGTTGCATAATTTAAACTTAATATCACTCTAATTATCGCTGAAATCCAAACAACCTTCGATAGCTAAATGGACCTCACCGTTGTGACTGGCATAGTAGAAATACCTAAAATTGATACCCATATTGCTCTGTTTATCTCATGAAATAATTTCATTAAGAATTTTTGTTTAAATTATTAATGATAATAATATTATTATGATGAATTGTAATTAAGTAATTAATGGCTGCTTAAATCCCTTAATACTCTACCTAATCGGCCTCCCAAGCTGGGCAATCTCATTTGACCAGCTAATCCTCCAATTGGATTAGCCATTTAGTTCTACAATTGAAGTAGCTATCCAATATGTCCCATTGGTTGCCGTATAAACAACCAATTAAAATGTTTGGCCAGCCCTAAATGCTTCTCAATTGGGCAAACTGAGCCATTCCGTCTATTCACACATCTCAGTGGAAATGAGAGCCATCCCAAGCTTTCTCATTTCGTTCGACCTCCCATTCTCTTTGGTTCATATGACACTCTCTCCCTCTTCTCTCTTATTCAGCCTGCCCTACCCGAATGAATGAGCAGCCCATCCGTGTAAGCCGAGCAGCCAAGGGAGACTCCTCCCTCCCTCTTCTCTCTCATTTGGTCTATCCTACCCAAAAGAATGAGCAACAACTCCTGTCCATCTCCTCTCCTATGACCACTATCCAGCCACCCCTAGCCAAGCTTCCTCCTTCCTTCTTGCAATCGAAAGTTTAAGATTCTCTATTCAACCCTATGTTTTTTTTTGTGCTTTGTGGGTTAACTAGATTTTTCCTAAAGTCTATTGTGATTGTGAAATTAAATGAAGTGGTGAGCATATGGTGTTTAAAGATGATTCAAGGATTGCTTTTGACTGTTGGAATTTTATCGCTTTGGTTTTGTGCTTTGATTGAGTAATCCCCCTTCACTTATTTCCTTCTCTTCTCTTACTATGAAACTCCCTTCTTCACCATTTTCTTTTCATTATGTTCATTACAAAGTACATGGAAAACAACCAGCTTGAAGGGAATGGCCTAGTGCTTAAGATTATTAAGGAATAAATAAGTAACATGAAATAAGCACGTTTTGCATGATTTAATGCCATTCTCTGCTAAAGAAATCTAATATTTTCTTATATCTCATTATTCCAAGTGCTGAATTTTGAGAAAGATGGAAGAAAATAAGGCGTCAGATTTCATTTTCTCAAGCAATTGGTTTTTCATAATATTTTCATTTGAATGTTTAGCATGAGATAGGAAAAAGTCTGAACTTGTTGGGGTAGGGAGCTTTCAATGTCTATAATATCTAGTATCACTCTTTTGGTCAAAATAAAATATGCTGAAATTGGTTCTTTTAGTTTGCTATAAAGTTGACATTCTGTTGATCCTTCTATTAGATTCAAAAAAGAGGTTTATGCATGTAAGCCTAGTATGGTTGCTTGCTTCTTTACCACTACTTGCTAATGGTAGGCTTTATTCTTAATGGGTTTTGTTAACATGCAAGCATTCCTCTTAGCTAAATCTTAAATTTTAATTCCATGTATGAGAGTTTAGCATGGCATTTGCGCTCTTGCACTTATTGTTAATGATGTGTTTTACTTTCACTTTATTTCATTAACATGTAAGTGCTCTCTTGATCAAATAAAAAATTTCAGATTAGTATATATTGATTCTTGGGTCACTAAACAAAAAAAAAAAGTAGGATCTGTAACAGTTATCACTTATGCAGAGTTTCCTAGCTTTGGTCTGCTCTTTTCTAGCATTTGGTAACTTGTTATCATGCAAATAATCATTTTGGTCAACTAAAAAAAAAACTACATATTTTGTGATGTTGAGCTTAATATGGAGTTGTCTTGACTGTTTATTACTTCTCTCTACCATCAAGTCATTAGTTATCATGCAAATAATTGTGCAGTTTAAGTGGAATTTTAGATTTTTGCATTTGATACAATCCAATGTGATTGCTTGGTCTATGTAGATTAAAACTAGCTCAGATACTTTGCGAACAAGTATTCTTAAAAAATCTAAAGTTTCAAGTCTATGCATATAAGCTTGGTGTGTGCTTGCTTCTTTGTCCATACTTGCTAATGGTAGGCTTTTTCTTTAATGGGTTCTATTAATATGCAAGCATTTCCCTTAGTTAAATCTGAAATCCTAATGATTTAAACAATGCAAGTAAATTATAACTTAAGAAAATCTAGTGAATCTCCTTAGAAATAATTTTGCATTTATTTTCAAGTAAAAACATTTACAATTATAAATGCAGTTAAGAAAAAAAAGAAAAAATGGTTATTTTTATTCATAAAGAAAATCTTTATAGAAGTGTGAGTGTGAGGTACATATTTACTTTTCTATTGACTCACTAAAAAAGAGAGCTAACTTGTGCCGCCCTTATTGTCATCCTCATAAGATTCTAGAAGGGCGAGTATGTTAGAGAAATTCAAAAACTTGGCATCCAACTAACTGTGTTTTACTAACTTAGCAATAGTGAAGTCAACATCTGCCTTAAATTTCTATTGCATTGCCTGGTACTCATCCAAATCGAGGAAAACCTATAAGCTCACCTTCCTTTTTATAAAATTCCTTCATCTAATGAAAGAGCTCCTCTTTTAATTTTTTTTCACCCCGATAAGATAATTCAACTCTAGGACAACCATGTTCATCTCCTTTTATCTAGTTTCCTTTGCTTGGAACTCAGAGAATTTGGCCTTAAAGGATTAGAGCTCATCCTTCAAAGTCTCCAATTTAGCCCTCATTGTTGATGAGCCCTTCCTCTTGATGAAGAACTTCTTGTAGATCTCTAGGTCAGCTGTGTTGCCATCCTTTAAGTAGTCATAATCACAAAGGGTAATCAAACACTAAGAGATTCCTTAGAAATCTCATCAAGATCTTTAATGTAAATCACTTTGCCAAGCTTAAAGGCCTGATGAATTGGCTTAGACATGTCTGAAGTAGAATTACTGATAGTATGCTCCTCTTCCTTCTCAGGCATACTTTTCTTATTATTTTGGCAACCTCAAGGAATCAACCTTACTACCCTATTTTTTGATTTCTTAAGAGCTATTCTCTTCTTCGCCTCATCAACAGCCTCAAAGGATTTAACTCATCCTCACCATTTTCATGTTAGCTCTCCTCTTAGAATTAAACTGTAGAGGAATTGAATAGATAGGGTGTAAAAGTTCCATCTCTTATAAATGAATGAATAAAATGATTAGAATGGTTGAGCCAAAAGGACAATTTAAAGCCTACAAAGGATGATGAAATATGTACTATGAAAGACACTGGAGACTCAGTTGAAATGGATATAGTGATGGATATTCAGAGTCTTGTAATTTTCTTTAGCACCTCCTTCTCTTAGGAGTCTGCCTCAAGAGAAATCATCTTTCTTACTAGAAAAGGAAGGGAATGATTAATATTAACCATGGAGAGGAGCTCGTGATAAATAAGAGTGTGACATTTCCTCACCTTATTTTCATGGGTAGATCTTCATTAAGATTGTCAAAAATTGGATAGTCCCATCTTGGTGACCCATCACTGAGAAAATGTGGCAAAATACGCTCAAGCTCTATGGCAACTACTCCCACAAGTATAAGATGAAGGTGCTTATACTTGCAACAGAATTTGATAAGACTTGGGCAAGAATGAACCCATACAAATTCAGAATCTCCACATGCCAGAAGAAGGTATCAAAGGGCACATCTATAGTGATTTAGAGAGATGCATATCTCCTGTGAATAGGTCAAGTTAAGCCACTCATCCTTATTGGCCACTCACATTGAGAAGTCAAGTTGACTATTGTAACAGCCAAGGAAGATGTGAGTCACCACCAATGGATCAAGGTTAGGCACCTCCTTGGCCTTAGTTTCCATGAACTTAATTTCTACTTTCCTCAAAGCCACCATTTAAATAAATTAAAAGAAAATTTCTTTAAAACTAAAATGGGGCGTAACCTACTCATTAAGAAAAAATGTTCACTCACTTGAAGTCGAAGAGGTAATAAAGGCTCAATCACTTATAGTGAGAATTAATTTATATATGTGAAAAGGCTCAATAATATCTAAGTTACATCAAAAATTAAATAGAAAAATCATTACTCAATCCTACAAAAATATCAAGTGGAATAAGTCACTATGGAGATTTTATTGAACATACCATATAGATCTTGGAGGTACTTATTTATGTATTCAAATATATCATTAAGAGATAAATAAACTATCTCAAGATATAGAAATATTATCCTATAATGGATTTGATTACTTAATAAGGACTCCTAAGGCTAATGGGTCTGTAATGTACCAAATATTTTTCCCTTAAATCATATGGAAAAGTAAAATATGATTTATTTTATACCAGGTTCATAGCTCCCTATAAGGGCAAGTCCCCAATAGTTCATTACATTTTAGAAGAAAAGAACCTTCTTTTAAGAATGCTCTCAATTAAAAAAATTAACTTTCATCTTTATAAAATTCAAAGTTCATATTCAAAGGATTTATATTTTGTAAAATTAAATGAACTTGATTCAAAAGGAGGGAGTTCTTTTCAGAGGAAAAACAAGAAAAAAATCAGAAATGTTTAAGATACTTAGAAGCTCAATAAGAATTTAAACTTATTCTGCTATTAGGCTTTATAGCTTTGAAGATGAAGTTATTTTAAATTCAACTTAAGCGCAAAATATTGAGAATTAATTTGGGCATCTAATTTTCTAAAATTTTTCTTAGAAGGAGAAATCCAAATAGAATTTATATGAATTTTTTGAGTTTTTATTTGATTTATTATGAATTTTCTAAATATTTCTTAAGTAAATAAATTAATTCATTCATTTAATTCCAAATAGGTTAATTTTAGATTTTAATAAGTTTTAAAATGTTTAAACATTTTCTTAAGTTTTTTGATGTTATTCGTGATTTTTTAAGGTATATCCATGATTTACTTTAATTTTCCCAAATAAAATTAATTATTTTTTTATTATTTTAAAGGTTCTAAAATAGCAATTTTATATCTTTTAATCCACTTAGCATTAACCTTTGAAATTCTTATGCTAGGTGTATTTTGACCTTCATCTTATTTTATCAAAATTTCAAATTAATTGGATTAATATTTCAAGTTTAATTAAAGTTTAATATATTTTAATTAAACTCAAATTAAATAAAAATTACCTAATTAAAATTGGGGATTTTAGGTTGAATAGATTTCTCTCATTGAGATGAATCCATAGAACCCATAATTACAATTTCTAATTGACTATTTTATTTTTCAAGAATTTTTAAAGTTTATAACACATTTTGTATTTAATAAATCTAAAATAATCTAGATTTTTGTATTTAACTCTGTAAACATTGCCACATCAATGAATGTACTCATGGTGACACACTATTATACCATGTGAGTGCTTGTGTCACTTATTTCGAGGATGTGGCTTTGATCAAGGCCATCCCATCCTTGATCGAATAATCTAGATTTGTTCAATGATTATTTAAGGATTTAAATCAAAATCACGCATTTAAATAACAATCGTCCATTTCGCCCCTACACTAGTCGGCAAGAACCAAGAGCAATCCATCTTTAGAGGCTGATTTCTAGTGATCTAAGCCGCATTTCATCATGATTTCAATTGCAAAATGATCATAGATCCATTTACAAATGATCCACATAGCTTGATCTCAATGGAGATCAAGTTCATTTCACAAAGAAACAAATTGTGAATGGGAGGTGGTGGCATTAAAGACATACCTTACCAAAGCCCAAAGCTGATGTATAGTGCTTTTGACATTTCAAAAAGCTTCCCAATGAAGTTGGCTTAGGTTTCCTCTTCATCAATCATCATGGAGAGCAAGCTCCGCCCCTCCTCTATTGGCCTTGGTAGTTTTATGGTTTGCCAACAATGAAGTACTCACTAACTATGCATTTGAGTTCATCTTCACCTTTAGAATGTGAAGAGATGGTTAATTTTTGGGGAGGAATGTTCCTCCCTACTTCCATATATAGAGGATGCTTTGGCTACTTTCTAAGGCCTATTTCCAACTTGTTAATGCTAAAAGACCCAAGGATGAGATTAGCTCACCCTTCATTACCTCAGCAGTGTGTGGTTCCTTTTTCTTTTCACCATCATTGGTCGATAACTTCTCTCATAGAAGTAATTAATGGGTGGATTACCATGGTGATTACAATGCTTGGAGGCTTCCTTCAAGAGGTGGTCAATTGATTGAAGATGACCTCTTATCAATTAGGTGAAGGAGGAAGAGATATGGAGGGGAATGGGGATTTTGATTTCAAATACATGAGCTTTTCTTTTTTCCAAATTCTCATAAAACTTTTGTAACTCTTCCTCACCATCCTATGCCTTTCACTATCTCTTTAGGTTGTTGGTTGGTTTCCCAATTCAATCTCAAAGTGGGCTATGAGTTTGAGCTTAAGCTTATTTAGATTAGGTTTAGAATTAAGTGCTTTATGTTATATTCATTTGGATTTGAAATGCTTTGAGTTGGTTTATTTCATTTGATTGAATATATTTAAATTTAATTTTCAACTATTGTTAATTGTTCGCAATAATGATTTATGGATCAAGTAATCCATGCCAAGTTTAGGTTTGGTTTAACTTAAAGATAGTTTGATTCATTTGAGCCAAACCAATTAATTTGGTTTACTTAGCCTGGTTACACAATTTGTGATTTAAGCCAAAGTTCATTTTTGATGTTTGCATTTAGTTGATTTCAATTGATTCAAGTTTGATTATGATTTTAACCCAAATTGTCCCATTTTTAACTCAAATGGATTAAATTGGGTTCAATTGAGTTAAATAATTAATTTGACTTAATCAAGGTGTGTTTGAGTTCCAATCATATTTATTAAAGTGTTTGTGATGATTTGGAGCAATTGATTTGCATTAATTTGAGGCTAATTTTAATTTTAACTCATTTTTAACTTAATGGGTCAAATTGAACTCATTGAGGTTAAATGGTCCGAATACTAGTTGAATTATGTTTAATTATGATTTTCAAATATTTAATTTTGTTTAAATCCTAATATAATTTGAATTTAGCTTAATGGGGTCCATTTAGGTCAAACCTCATTAGATTTAGATTTGTTTAAATTTATATTTATATATGTTCATTTGATAACCTTAAGCCTTTGGAAGGGCTTAAATTGGTTGAATTTCTGTTGGACTGAATTTTGACTTGGTGGGCTCATATAGGTCAAGCTAGGTTAAATAACCTAAATAGAAAATTTATGCTTTTTCTAAATTTAGTTTTAGGTTTATTTATGTTTATTCATTATTTTTATGATTTTATTTTGTTTGAATTTTGATTTAGTTTGATTTTTCTTAGACTTAGGTAATTTTGAGCTTAAATGGATAATTGGATTAATTAACCCAATTAGTTCAATTAAAACCTAATTTAATTTAGGTTTTGATTCACATTTATTTAATTTTGATTTCTAATAAATTTTTTTAAGTTTAGATTTTATTAGGTTCACCTAGTCCAACTGAGGTAAATTAGGTTTTAGTGAGGTCCGCTAGGTTGACCTAAGCATTCACTCTAAGGTGTTAAGCTTTTATTTTAATTTTGGTTTTGTTTAATTTATTATTTGATTTTTTTTTTATGAAGATACACCTAGCTACTAAGTGTAGTGTTCTATGAATTAAATTAAAAAAACTCCTAATATAAGATTAGAGACTCTAATTACTAAGATTAGGATAATATCAACCTCATCAAAAAAATATTGTAAACAGTCACGATAAAACTAATTAAGAATTTTCTCCCACATCCAAAACATGAAAGAAATTCAATAAGATAAATGACAAGTAAGAGATAATTATACCTTCTTTATTAAAGAAATGAAAAGAATAATTACAACACACTCATTATACCCCTTATGCATCATTTTTTCAGTTGCTTTATGGTAGGGTCTAAGTACAATGCTTCATCAAGCTCGCCTTTATTGTGCATATAATTAAATAAGAAATTAACACCATAAATGAGACAGTAATCCCTTGTGACTTGATAGAGCATTGGAGCAAAGTCAACTCGGCCCTCATGGTTGCTGAATTTCTTGAGGACTCTACCACCATAACTTGCCTCCACTATGACTCCATCTCTAGCTTTGACTAAAGTTGGATTAACTCTTGATTTTAATGAGTGTAAGACTTCCTCTAAGAGAGAAACCCTCCTCTACAAAGCAATAAACTTGGACAGGTTAGTGAGTGCATCTGGTTCCCCCTTAGCATCTTCTCCCTTAGGATGAGAAGCCTCGTCCCTTGCAGACTCATTATTGTCTCGATAAGCAATGGGAGGGAAACTCCTCGACATCTCTTGAATGTCAATAAAAGTAAAGTTGGTCAGCCCAGCTAATGAAAGGCTGGTGTCTCAATGATTATTCCTTGTAGGTGCAAACTCTCTCCTAAGACCAAACTCGGTGCCACCAAATTAGCCTATAGTGAAGCTAGAGTTTCCCCTAAATAACAAGAAATGAATTCATCAAAAATGAATTTATGTGATTTTGATAAGGCAATCAGCTAAGAGCTGAATCTTTAGAAAAGGAAGTAGCCATTCGATCAAATGTATTTTATCAACACTTGTATGATTATCTAGTAGTTCTCCCATATTTTGGTGAATCATTTTCTCAAGACTACCTAAACTATCGAGGGAGATAATCTAAGGGGCAAGTGAGTGTTATCATCACCTTTAGCGGATGCCTACACACTCATCATGCTCAGTTATAATAATAATAATAAAATCATAAGTGCTAATAAAAAGAACTAGAAAAATAAAATAAGAAAAAGTCTTACATTAGAAAGAAACTTCTCCTCAATCATTTTTGTTGTGGCAGTTCTCACCACCCTTCTTACCATGACTTTTCTGCATTGGATCTGGGGAATATCATCATTCTCTACTTGAATACTCATGAATTGGAGGGAAGGTGATTATGCCATAGCAATAACATTCTCTACCTCAATGGGGTGAGGGCTTGGCTCCACCCATGAGTCCTTGGAGCCACCCTTAGTTGGAGCAACAATAGTCTTGTGGATGGGGGTTGTTGTGGTACTTGCCTCAACCATAAGGATGGCTATGGATTCCACTAGCTTCTTAGTTTTCTTCATATAATTA
Organism: Cymbidium sinense; assembly: GCA_021442155.1. Classification (NCBI taxonomy): domain Eukaryota; kingdom Viridiplantae; phylum Streptophyta; class Magnoliopsida; order Asparagales; family Orchidaceae; genus Cymbidium; species Cymbidium sinense. The sequence goes on from CM038233.1 coordinate 39,120,193, forward strand.
AATGTGTTCCTATCACAAATGATGACTCGATAATAAAGATAAATTTTTAATTTAATGATTGGCACAATATAAGGAAACGTATTTGGGAGAGAGGGGACAAAAATTCCTTTTATATCCAAAGAATCCTGAGTACATTAAATGGTTATGTGACTACTCTTTCTTTATCATTCATTAATAGGCTAAATAGCATATATATAAACATATAAACATACAGGCAAGCTAGACTAGCCTTCATAGCAAGTAGTCATCAAAACCAGATCAAATCTCTTTAATTGAGCAACTTGATGATAAAGACTCACCACACATAGGGCTGGTCAAAGAAAGAAGCTCAAAGAATAAAGTATGCAAATTAGTTATATATATAGACTCGCCCATGGCTGGCAAGTAACTAAGGAAGACCGGACAACCTAAACGATAAAGTTCACCAAATCTATTTTGTCAGGTCAATTTGTTATATTAGAATAAGTAGTAGGTCACTTACACCAATGGGATATGGAGCTCACCACTTGCCAAAGAAGACATGATTTGTGTTTAGGTAAGTTCTCACCTATACTTAACTTATCTTATATGTGTTTACTATATGTAATTATCTCCCACACTCCTTATATCTTTTTTCTCCCTTCTTCTATGGATGTTGGGGTGGGGGACAACCTTTACTACTTGTACTAAATCTTGATGGAATTGTTTGATCCAAATCTATTCATGGCTGAAGCAAAACTTTGGGAGATATTAGGAAAGTAGGGTTATTGAAGAGAGGAATAGTAGGTGATGGAGAGAATGGAGAAAAGATTTAATTTTATTATTTTTGAAGTAGTCTTAGTACAAAGAAAGAGAGGAAGAATTTTCTTATTATAGAAAGAGAGAGAGAGAGAGAGAGAGAGAGAACACATCTTAGGAAGAAAGAACTAAGGTCTTTCTTGAACTAAGCCAGTAAATTGAGCTATCTAAAATCCATTTAACTGAACCCCCTAAAAAGGCCCCTTCACTCCCCTCACTCCCCTTTTATAATGTTTTCGATGAGTGTTAGTACAAGAGACATATATAAGAAAGATCTAGTCAAGTAAGTACAAAGGATGCTCCTTGAGTAGAGATAAGTGCTTATTAGTGAGTGATGAGCCCTATCATAAGTATATAGTGGCCTAATCTTTTGAGTAGTGCCCACTCTTCCCTATGGCCAGAGCATCATTTCAAAATGTAGAGAATGATCATCTACTTGGATAGTCTATGTAGCTCTAAAATAATGATTCATATTTCTGTGGGTGCTTTGCTAGGTCATTGTCCAAGTGAAGAGGGAGTTCATTTATTTAAACATTAGCTCCCTTCCTTTAGGATCCTACCCTTAGTAGATTATCTTGTTGAAATCCCTCTTCCTATTTTTGATGAGTTATTTTTTCATCATTCATAGGCAACCCTAGACACATTAAGAGTTAGGGTGGCATCTCTGAGTTTCACCCTGATTGAGGGGCTAACTTTGCATGGAGGTCCAACCAAGACACCCACCCACCTTATTTATTGTATAAACTATCATCTTCATCTCTACAAACATCCAAGAGATGTTGGTCAATTTTCCTCCTTACAGTGGCATGTTTAAGAGGATCGAGGTTGCTCCCCAAAAGAAGGAATGCGAAAAAGGGGTTGCTGGGGCATGCAAACTCAGTCGAGCTCGCTAACTTATAGAGAAATATCACCATAGTAGAGAAGGATTTTATCTTAGGTCTTCATTGTAGGTAGAGTCGTAGTGAAGGCAAGCTGTCAAGGCTAAGTTTTAGAAGGACTTGGTGATAATGAGGGTTAAGATAATTGGAGTGGTTTTACATAAATGGATTTAAAACTAAATCCAAATGAAGGTCAAAGTTGGTCAACCATTTGGCATAGAGTTGATTTATATGGTTCCCACCAAGTCAAAGGTCAACCCACCCAAATTTGACCAAATGAAGGCATTCGGAAGACTCAAAAATAAAAAATGAACATGCTTAAACATGAATAAAATGAATTTAAATCCAATATGGCTTTATTTGGGCTAATTAGATCACTTGATCTAAATAAACCAAAATGAACTTTATTAAAACCAAAATCCAAATTAAATTGAAATGAATCCAAATAAAATACCCAAAATAATTTAAAAATCATCATTAAACATAATCCAACCAATCATTGGGTTTAATTTAACCAATATGGTAGTTTGATGCAAATGAGCCCAACTTAACCCATTAAGCCAAATTTGGGTTAAATTCGTCAAAAATTAAATTTAATTTAGAACCAATTGACATTAATCACTTAAAATCATTCCACACAAGTGATTAAACATGATTGGATTCTAAACATACCTAAATTAAGTCAAATCCCATTTAAGTCAAAATGGGTCAATTTGAAATAAAATCAAAATCAATTTAAAATCCAAGGAAATCAATTAATTTAAATCATCATAAATTATCAAATAAACATAATTGAATCTAAATTTAAATCATAAAATAACATTCAAACTAAAAGGATTCAACTTGACCTAGTTAGGTCAAAGTAGCTAAACTTAGCTCAAATTATATTAAACCTCACATGAAATGTAGTAATTGGACTCCAAATTATCTAGTATACAACCAACAATGATTGGAACTCAAATATAAAACACCTTAATGAAAAGAAATACAATTAAATCACTTCAAATGAATTTAAATCTAAATGGCATTGAATTAGTTTCAATCTCAAAATCCAACTCAAATGGACTTGAGTTTGATCTATCATACATCTTGGTTTGACTTGGCTAATGAACCACCAATCCAAATGAGTGTTGTGATGGTGCCAAAAAGTCAAGAGATGTCATGGAAGATGAGCCAAAGCCATGGGATGGAAGAAACCAAAATTCCATGCAAAGAGATAAAATTCCATTTTCTTTCATCCAAAATCATCCACCTCTTCACCATGACTAATTTGGATTTTCTAATCAGTTGACTACCCCTTGGAGCTATCCTTTAAGGGTACAATCAAAAATAGAAAAATTCTTCTTGCCTCCTTCATGGAAGAGGCTCATGGCCAAAGGAGAAAAGAGAGGAAAGAGTTTTTTCTCTCCTCAAGTTATTCAATCCAATACACTCACAATGTGAAGAGAGGCCAAACCGAGCCCTCAATCAAAATTCTTGCCACCAGTGGCCGAATTCTAGCCACCCTAAAACTCTTATATAAGGATCTCGACCATATATGTAAAAAGAGGAAAGAAACTTTCTCTCGTGAGTTCAATCATCTTTACTTGATCTTGAGGTGAAGAGGGACTTAATTGAAGCCTTACTCAAGCTTCTCACTGCTGGCAGGCTAGAGATTGACCACACTCGATGGAAAAAAGAATAAAAGCTCTTGACCATGAATGGAAAAGAAGGAAAACATCCACCTCAAGCTCAATTGAAGCTTCCTACTCATTCTTTGGATGGAGGCAAACTGAAATGAACATTTACCAAAGTTCCTCGCAATCAATGAGCTAGATGTCGATCAAATCGAATATCAAGAGGCGAACCTTTAATGCCTGCAGCAATTGGGATGGAGGCAAACTGACATATCTTCACTAAAGCTTCATCGTGTAGAGTCGAAGGTGTATGAATTATCCTTTCTATCGAGGATTGATGTCAGTGAGGAACAGGCTCAACTCCACTACTTCCTGTCCATGGTTTGGACATTTATGAGAAAAAAATTAATTTCTAGTAGAATCAAGCCATATAGATTGATACAGAATCAACCTTTGATTGTTGCGCTATCAAAATCATGATAAATTGCAGCTTAGATCATCAAAAATTGCCATTTAAGGGTTGACAAATCTCAGCTTCTGGCAGGAGATGAGGAACAAAATCATAGCTATCAGTTCCTTTTATTTGGAACAAATAGCTATGATCTAGCTAAACCATTTGATTTGAACCCTATAGAAATCATGAGTTTAGTCCAAACCTTTTGATCTTTGATTGGATGATCGTAGCAATCCCGCATCTCCGCCTTTTGATTTGGGATCCACATGGATCTATCGTGGGCCAATGGCACGTCTCCACATGTAAAAGGAGCTCAATCAGTACCACATAATGTTTACTAGATAAAATAGAAAAATTAGTTTTTCCTAATTTAAAATTGCAAAAAAAAATGTCCAAAACTTCCAAAATTCATAAAAAATAAAATAATCAATCTAAATACAAATAAGGGCTTTATGAATTCATCTTAGTGAGGAAAATCCATTAAACCTAAAGTCCTCAATTTTTTTTTTGGTATTTTTGAATTAATTTTGGTTTAATGAAATAATTAAACTCAAATTAAACATTCATCTCTCTGTATCACTGGTAGTAACTTTATGTTCAACTATATGTGAGAGAAGGGAAACCTGAGTGAGGAGTGGCAGTTGGATTCCATTATAAAATGATTCAAAAATAGTCGGAGGACATAGTAAGTGCATTTATATAATTTTTAATATTTTGAAATAAAAAAAATTATAGAAAAATATTACCTCATACTCACCTTTACTTTATGAAATGTTATCTTTCAAGTAGTTATACAATTATTGATTTTATCCTTATATGCAATGCTGAATATTTTTAAAATATTTTATAATAGTTTCTTCAATAAATCTTTGACATGATGATCGTGTACCATCGCGCCTATAAATGTTGTATTTATGGGTAGTTGGAACTTTATTTATCAAGAGAATAGCATCTTGGTTAGACCGAGTAGGCTTTAATTTCTCATTTCCTAGAAGTGAACAACTTTGATAATCGCTCTAAAGAAAGCTATGAGTTCATTCAAACTTTCCAAGATCATAAAGGTTCTTGACCTTGATCCCTAGATGACGACCCTTATTTTCCATGGTTACTTCCACAGCCATCCCAACTATATAGTGAGAGTGGTTGACTCCGATGAGAGGCTGAACTTAGCTAAGATGAATGTGTTATGTATCCTCCTTGATCACTTCAAACTTAGCTTTCAGTTTTCTCTGTCCTATAAGTGGACATAAATTTTGAATTATTATGAGGTTATACTCACCCAGATCCTACCAAACTCTATGGTGAGTATAACCACATTTCTAATGATGTTGATGGAATGGCTACCATGGAGCCTACCTCTCTTTCATCATATCTTCACCATAAAGGGGCATAGTGATGGGACCATTCAATTCTTGTTAATTATGTTGAAAATATATGGCCTGTCAAATAAGATTAAGAAGTGGTAAATTTAAACTCATGTTCATCAAGTGCTCATCACCTTGGTCTGTGTAGACTATGTCCACTCCTTTCCTAACAATTAAGGTGGCCAATTTAAAGAAGAATCCCTGGGTAGAGTAGGCCTTCAAGAGAGTGACTAATTAAACTTTGAATATTAATCATTATCACTTTTATAGTAGAGTCATTAACATCCTCAGTGAAAGCATTTTGTACTTAGGATTTTTTAGTGTTGAAGTGGTTCATTCTAACTCGCTAGCTCTAATGTTATTAGTCACTTCATTTGGTGATGAGGATGTTACAACCCTCATAGTTGATTCTTTAGTTGTCAGGTTTCTTGAGGAGGATGTGGGGAAGGAAGAAGGCAATGAGTCAGCTCTTATGGAAGTTGGCAAAGAGGCATGGCTGAGTAGTTCACCAAAATAGTCTAAAAAAAGAGCTGGGAGCTTGACTCCTTGTGGTTGCTCTAAGAAGAGGAGTGAGCCTATGAAGGAGAAAGGGAGTGAGAAAGATAAGGAAGAGAAGGTGGGGTATGCATAGGAAAACTTCACTCCCAATCTTATCCAGTCGACTAGTGAAGCCTTCATGCTCGGCCAAGATATCTACTTGAAGAAGCTTTACACTACTCATGAGAACATCCCAAATAGTTGTCTAACATTCACCGTGATAACTACTTAGGCAATGGCTTGACAGTTGACCAGAGAGTTCTAATTCAAGTTCCTCACTAAGAAGAAGATTTCTCTACAGTGAAGGTAAAGCTGGTGGATGTGATGGAGCAGCTCACCTCTTCTGAGTTCAAGCTATTTATCATTAAGAGCAGGTGAAGTGATAAGAGCAGGAGTAGTACCAAGTTATTCTAGAACTCACTTACCTCTATGAGATGAAGAGGGAGTTATACGAAGAGCTCTCTCACCGAATAGAGGAGTCTTAGAAGATAGAGGCTGAGTTTATAGGTTTTATGGATTCTGCTAAGTATAAAGGCCTATTGGAAAAAAAATTTTGGTGGGTGCCGACTTCATAATTGGTAAGCTCGTGAAGCATGACTAGTTGGACCAAATGTTCTTAGACTTTTCAAACATAGTCACTCTCTCAGACTCTGATGATCATGAGAGCAACACAACTTAACTCTCCTCTCTCCTCTCTCCTTTTCTTTTCTTATATATGTATATATACTACTGCTTTGACAATTTATCTGGTACTTTAAAGAAATATTGTATTAGCCATGGTGTGAGTTTGTTACTCTTTAATTGGTGATTATTATGAATCGATCTCTTAATTTTTGATCATGGTGAGTAGGCTCTTTTAGGTTGCTAAATAAGAGAGTTAGTCTTTCATTAGGTTGCTGACTTTTTGAGGTGTATGTCTTACACCTTAGTTGACAACTAGTAGAGTTGATCTTTCATTAAGTCACTGACCTCATAGGGTTTTGATTTCATGCCTTAGTCACCAATTAGGAGAGTTGGCCTATCTTTAGGTCCTTAATCTCACAAAGTGCTAGTCTTACACCTTAGTCACCTATTAGGATAGTTGGTCATTAACTTTAGTTTTATAAAAAAGTTAGATAAGTATTAATTAATTTAACATAAATGTTTCCTACTGGACTATAGTCTCCTTGGGCTAAGAATGATGAACCAAGTATTAGGATATCTTATTTGGGTGTCTATGGCTTACCGAGTGGGACATTTTCCTTAGGTAAAAAATGATGCACCAAGTGTCTTGTGTCATCACATATCTACCTGAGTATTTGTCCAAGAATTACTCTACATAATATCGGTATTCTCGGGCCAAGAATAGCACATCAAATATTTAGATCTCCCACTCATTTCTTTGTGGCTTGCTGGGTGGGGTCTTTTCCTTGGGACAAAAATGGCACCCCAAATATCCCAAGTTGATGCATAACTCCCCGAGCATTTTATCTATATTAGCCAAGTATCTTTACCAATACATGCTAAGTTATTATTGTATGTATATATTTTGTACATATATACTCGCTAAGTGTTTTCAACATCAAGCTAAAAACTATGCAAGAAATCTTGACCTTATTTCATGAATTTGAAATGAATATGGTGGTCACAATTTACATTGAACAAGAGACATTGATTGCCTTAAAAAAACTTTTTGAGATCTTTAGCATTCCAAGTACATGGTAGGGCTTGCCCTTTGTAGGTCTGAAGTTAGTAAGCTCTAGGGCTAATATGGTTTTCAATAATATAAGATCCATTCCATGTTTGGGGGAGTTTGACTAGGACATTATGCCTAGCTGTTGCATCTACCATTTTGAGAACCAAGTTACCACTATTGAACTATTTCTCTTTTATATGATGATTATAATATCTGGTCATTCACCTCTTTATCTCTTCTTACCATAGTGAAGCATCATTTTGTATCTCCTCAAGTATGTTAATTGCGTCTTTCATTGCTTATGAGTTCACTTTTTCTTAATTGATGATGTCCTCTCCTAGCTCTATAGACATTAAGACCCTCTAGCTATGAGATCATACTCAACTAGTAGCATTACATCTGTCCTATGCAAGAGTGACAAGGATGTATGTCTTGTAGCAATAATAGGAGTTTCCTCGAGGGCCCAGATCATGGCGTGTAGTGTGTCAACCCATTTAGCTTTGGTGCTTCTTGCTTTCTTCTTTAATAAATTAAAGGTCATTTTGTTTACTATTTCCACCTGAATATTGCTCTATGGGTGATGCATTGAAATGAATTCAATTTTTACTTTTTGTGGCTCATACAAGTCTCTTAACTCTCAATCAATAAATCATAGCCCGTTATTAGTGATGATTGCTAGGCAGGCCATACCTACAAATAATGTTAGTCCTGATAAAGTTCTTGACTACCTAAGTAGTTACTTTAACAAGCAATTTAGCTTTGATCTAATTGCTAAATTAGTCAATCATAACTAGGATGAATCCTCTATGCCCACTAGCTATTGGTAATGAACCAATTAAGTCTATCTCACAAATGATAAAGGGGCCAAAGACTTATAATAGGTTGCAAAGGCTATGATGGTTGGTGCTAAAGTGCGTGAATTTTTGGCAATGTTTACACCTCTTTGTAAATGTTTCTACATCTCTCTATATTATGAGCAAGAAGTATCCTACCTCAAGATTCTATTGGCAAATGTTCTTTCATCTGAGTGGCTACCACAATCACCAGTGTATTTCATCCAACACTTTCTTTAGCCCTATTTCTCGCACATGCCTCATACTTAATGAAATCATTAACCTTAAATAACTCACCTCCAATCAATGTGTATTGGGAAACTTTTACTCTAAGTCTCCTTGCATCTTTTGTGTTTTCCTCAATCTCCCCTATTTGTAGGTAATTTTTGATGAGGTCAATCCAGTTAGGTGAATGCTCACTATTTATTTGCATAAATTTATCTTCTTCAATACTTGGTTAGATGTGCCAAATAGAGGAGTGTCTTTTAGGCCCATCTGCTCTAAACAATATGTCAGTGAGCTAGTTATTTTCTTTAAGAATATACTCAATTTTGAAGTGCTCTAATCTCTTGATCTCAATTTCAACTTTGAGCAAATGTTTTCGTAAGAGCTCATCTTTAACTTTGTAGTCTTTATTAACTTGCCTTACCATTAGTTGGGATTTTGAGTAAACCATAAGGTGTAATTCCCCTAGCCCTCGAGCAAATCTGAGTCCAGTGAATACAACATCATATTTCAATTGGTTATTTGTTGATCTAAAGTAAAACTTAATTGACTGCATTATAGTGATTCATGTTGGACTTTTTAGCATTATGCCTACACCTATGTTGTGTTTACCAGATGATCCATCCATGTATAGCTACCACATTGACTTTTGGTTGATCAGGACTTCATGATAGCTACAGAAATCAATGAGGAAGTAGGTAAGTGCTTGAGCTTTGATTGTCATTCAAGGTGAGTACGATATATCAAATTTTCTCAATTCTGTTGATCATTTTAGCAACCTACTTGAGTAATCAGACCTAGTGAGTACTAATTTGAGTGGATTATTGGTGATGACTTAAATCGAGTGTGCTTAAAAATATGGTCAAAGTCACCCATAAAAAATGAGTGTGAGTATGAGTTTCTCCATTATGGAGTAGTTTAACTCCGCTCCTCTCAAAGATTTTCCAATGTAATAGATGATTCATTTCTTTCTACCTTCTTCTCTAATGAGAATCAAGTTGACCAACTCCTCTCTGACTCTCAGATATAGAAATAGGGTTTCCCCTTCTTTTCAGCTCTAGAATGAAGGTGGCAAGACAAGCAAGTTCTTAAGGTCACAAAAAGCCTTATGGCATGTTAGAGTCCACAGGAACTTCTTGGCTCCCCCAAGGACTTTGGAGAAAGGTGAGCAGGATTCTCCATCCTTCGAAATAATTCAATTTAGTTCCATGATTTATCGCATGAGTTACTATACTTCTTTTATCATTTTTGGTGAAGGAATTTCACTTATGGCATTCACCTTATTTGGATTCATCATTATGCCCTCAAGTGTAATTAAAAATCCCAAAAAATTACTTGATATGGCTCTAAAGGTGCCTTTTAGAGGGTTCAGGCACATGTTATACTTTTTAATGGTGGAAAAACTTACCATAAAGTCTTGAATATGTTGCATCAATAACTTGCTTTTAACTAGCAAATCACCAACATAAACATTATCATTCCTTCCTTTATGCTTCTTAAACATTTGGTGCACCATTCTTTGGTAGGTTGCTCCAGCATTTTTGAGGTCAAAGGGCACTACTTTGTAGCGATATAGTACTTCCTCTATGATAAAGGATGTTTTCCTTGAGTTAGTTGGATGCATCTAGATTTGATGATACTTGGAGAATGCATCAAGAAAGCTCATCACAAAGTATCTTGCTATTGAGCCAACTAGTGCATCTATTTGGGGAAGGGGATACCAGTCTTTTAGGTACGTTGAGTTGAGATTGGTGAAGTTAATGCACAATCACCACTTTCTATTGGATTTTGACACTAATTCAAGATATTGGACATCCTTGATAAAATCAGCTTCCAATAATTTAGTGACTTTCTTATTGATGGGTATGGCAAGTAGTGGCATACTCTTTCTTATTTTTTATTTGATGGAGCGAGCATCCTTATGGATGTTGAGATGATGGTAAGAGATGTTGATGTTAATGCCTATCATCTCAACTGCAGTCCAACTAAATACATTTATTTCATCTTGGAGGGTTTGAATTTATGCCTTTCTATTTTTGGGGTTGAAAGTCAAGCTAATCCTAAGGAATTACTCATGATTAGAGAAGGTCAGCAATTTCTCTCTCTCCTCAAGCTGATTCCTCTATTGGCAATATCTGAAAGCAAGAATTCTTCCACTTTTTCAAACTCACCCAGTGCTCTGAAATAACTTGTTCTGGATTGGTTCAAGTTTTCATTGATAGTGGTTTCTTCTCTACATGTAGGTAACTTGACACCTACATGAAAATTGGATATCACGACCCTAAACATGTTAAACAATGGTTTGTTGACCTCATTTTTGAATGAGGATTAGCATCAACCCCAACCATAGTAATTAGGACACCTAATCCTATATTAGGAGCATTCTAACTAAGCACTTAGGACACTATACTAGGCTATCCTAGTAAGCCATTCTAGAATTTCACCTCTCTCAATTAGATTAGGTGAACCCAAACCAAACTCAAATTAAATAAATGATTAAATCAAACATATTTTAATTGAAATTTCAAATCTAATTAAGCTTCAACTAAGGTGATTGGGATGGTTAACCCAATTAACCTAAGCTCAAATTTATCTAAATCCAAAGAAATTCAAATAAATTCAAAATAAATTAAAATCAAACAAAATGAAAAACATAAAATCAATGTATGCATATAAAGGAATATGAAAATAAATATAAATAAGGTTCAAGATGGTTAATCATGCCATTTGAATTATGAGTGAATTATGTCAGCCCCACCAAGTCAGAGGTCAAATCATTAAAATTTGACCAAATCAAATCATTCTAGAGGCTCAAAATCATAAATTGAACATGTTTAAACATGAATCTAAAAAATATAAGTTCCTTAAGGTCTTAATTGGGTTGATTAGATCACTTGATCTAAATGGGCCTAAAGGAACCTTATTGAACCCAAACCCCAAATTAAGATGAAATCAATTCAAATTTAATGTGTACAATTATTTGGAAATCATAATTATACATTGTTCAACTAATCATTAGGTTTAATTTGATCAATCTATTCAATTGTCCCAAGTGAACCCATTTTAATACATGAAACCCAATTTGGATCAATTGGGTCAAAATCAAAGTCAAATGAAATTTATTGACCATTGTGGTGTTTTAATTTGGGGTTGTTGGGACACCACGCAGATCTTATGGGTTACTTGTTGAAGTGATCAGGTATGACATTAAGGTATGATATACCATCTCAAAAGGTAGAAATATCACCTTACAATGGACCTAATCACCTAATAAGGACTCCTAAGATAGATGGGTCTTCATATATACCAGAGATCTTTTTCTAACTTTACATGGAAAATTAAAGCAGAGTTTATTTTATGTTGTGTTCTTTAGTTCCCTATGGAAATCAAGCTTAGTTAATTACATCTTAGGAAATGGGAATTTCCTAAGAAAACTCTTGAGTAAAGTAGTCAATAAATATCTTCAAAGACTTCAAGGTTAGACTATTAAAGAATTAGGTCTTTTTGAAAATCAATTGAGAAACTTTAATTTGCAAGACTTATTTTTTGATTTCAAAGGAAGATAAGTAGGGAGAACTCAGGATACTAAAAAGCTTTTTGAGCACTCTAGTCTACCCTATAGTGAGGCTTTATACATTTGAAAGTGAGAGTTTATTTTTATTTAAGTTGAACTTTCATTAGAATGTTAGGAATTATAATCCATCAACACAAGATTGTGGAAATGCCTAAGAGGTGAGGACTTATACTTGTAGCCCAAAAGAAATAAGTAATTTGGATCTGAAATCTAGGATGTTTTAGCACAAGCTAAAAGCACTACCTAAGTCTAATTAGAAAATGGGATATAATGGTTTACCTCTACAAGAAAGGATAAACCAGTCCCAACTTTTCTAGACTTGCAATTGCTTAGAGTGGATGCCAGCTAACACCTCCTACACTATAAAATGATGTGGAATAATCTTATGTAAGTGTAAGATAGCTAGGCTATTAATTAATTAGGAATGAAGACTAGAGTCCTAAACTCACTCTCTAAGAGACTACATCATGACTGGCATAAAAATATCACTTAAACTAATGCAAAAAATTTACAATTCTTTATATCATTTTGACACATTCATTTAGACAAAGGCTTAGGAAACTTATGCCTAAATGCATGATAAAATTAGATTATTGGGTAAATCAGTAGGAGGAGGTATTCTCCATTATAAGGGATGCCTTCATAATTTAATCATTTCCCTATCATGCAAGAGTAGAGACCCACCCTATTCAAGAGTGAAATAAGATGTTATGCATGATGTTAGAACATTTAACATTCAGCTAAGGAGTTGCTAAATCTTTTAATTATCTTTATTATAACCTAGGCTTTAAAGTGAGGTTATGAGATATTTTTAAAATTTAGCAATGAGTTTTTAGTGAGGGTAGAAAAATTAATTTTATGCTAAAGAGCCAACCGCATCTAGGCCACACATTCAATCATCAAGCTTAAGAAACTTATGAAAAACATGTTATTTATATTGCATAAACTAAACTTGAAAATCAAATATTCATAGATTTCATAAAAGAATAAAAGGCTGATGCGGTCGAGTAATGCCATACATACTGGAAAATAAAAGAAATTGGGTAGGCGAGCTCTACCCTTATATAACTTGTATTACAAAAGAATGTTACAGTTACAATTGAATGAATGCTATGGGGGTATTCAAACTTCCTATTTCTTTCCTCCTTTTGATTTCGTTTTGCTTTAAGGCTTCAAAGGGCCTCCCAAGTCCTTACCTTCTGGCCACTGCTCATCCAAAACTTGATAACACTAAGCCTAATTCCTATTGCAAAATTACATGTTTATGGAAAATAAAATCTAATTGCACTTACAAAATAGATGTTAGCTAAACGACCATTCAAACCAAACATTTATATTCTATATATTTAGACTTAGTGCCCTTCTCATGAGTAATCAAGTTCACATGTTCCAATATAGATTATGCAAAGGGCATAAGCAACCTGCAAGTAATAGCATTTATATAGTTTTATTATTTAGAGGACCTTTTAACATAATCCCTTATAGAAAACATCATTAGGCTAATAATGGCCTAATATTCAGTCTATGCATAAATTATACTAACATCTAGTCTAAAACATTACATCATAATGTGGTGTTTATTTTTAGATGTGTATGAGGGGACAGCACACAGATCATAGGGGGGGACTTATTGAAGTGATCGAGTATGACATTGAGGTATGGCATACTATCTTGAAAGATAGATACATCACCCTTCAATGGACCTAATCACCTGATAAGGACTCCTAAGGAATGATGGGTCTTCGAATGTATTAGAGATTGTTCCCTTATTTTACATGTATGAATAAAGCATGATTTATATTAAACTAGGTTCTAAAGTTCTTTATGGTGGCAAGCCTCCATAGTTAATTACATATTAGGGAATGAAATTCCTTAAGAATACTCTTGATTAAAGACAATTAGGGTTTCCAAATATTTTAAGATTTAAACTATCAAAGGATTGGTTATATTTGGAAAATCAATTAAGAAGTTCAAAGATAAGACTTATTTCGGAAGCCGAAGGGAATAGGTAGGGAATGCTCATGGTACTAGGAGGCCTAGTGAGCATTCCAATCTATCCTTAGTTGGGATTTATAAATTTGCAAGTGAAGAGATTTATTTATTTGAGTTGAATTTTATTAGATTGCTAGGGCTTATAATCCATCAACACAAAGTTGTGGAGATACCTAAGAGGTGAGAATTTATGCTTGTAGCCTGAACGAAACAGCTACCTCAGATCCTAAATCTATGGAGCATTAGTTAGAGCTAAAGTATGACCTAGATCTAAGTGACAGGTGGACATAAGGCTTTAGCTCCACAAGAGAGGATAAGCCGTCCAACTGCTAGGCTTATAATCGCATAGAGTGGCCGCCAGCTAACACCTCCTATGATTTTAAATTCATGTGGTCCGGTCATATGAATTTCAAGATAATAAAGGTAGTTACTGATTTAGAAAGAGACTAAGGCCTTAAACCCACTCCTTAAGAGACTAGAGCGTGAGTGGTATGAATAATGACTTAATCTAATGCAAAATATTTTCAAAATTTATTTCAATTTTGACACTTCACTTGGATAAAGGCTTTAGGATTTTTGTATGCCTAAAGCATGATGAAATGAGTCATGAGCTAAATCAAAAGAGAAGAGGGTGAAGCTCCATTAGTACGGGTTGATCTCACAAGTCAAGTGGTCCCTACGCGTGTAAGGATGAAGGCCCTCATTTTGCAAGAGTGATTCAACATGATGCATGATGTGAAACATACAACATTCAGTTAAGGGGTTACTAAATATTTTAATTATCTTATTTAATTTCTAGGCTTTAGTATAAGGTTATGAATTATTTATTTTTAATTACGAGTGATTAGTTGGTGTAGAAAATTCATTTTATCCTAAGAGACTAATTGCATCTAGGCACACATGAAAGTATCATTCATAAAGGAACTATGAAAAGGCATGCAATTTCTAATGTGCATTATAAACACAACATCAAACATTTTATAAGCTATCATAAAAGAATAAAAGGCCAGTGTGGTTGGGTGCCACCAAAAAAAAAAGATGGGTAGCTGAGCTCTACCCTTATACAATCCAAAATTATGAAAGAATAATTACAATTACAAATTAGTAAATGCTATGGCGGTATTCTTTTCTTTATTCTTTATTTCTTCATTTGATTTGGTAGCTTCAAGGCATCACATGGCATGTCAGGATAGAGCCTTCTAGCCAATGCTCATCTTTATCCCCTATAGCACTAATCCTAATTTCTAATGCAAAATTACAATGAAAATAGGAAAAGTAAATCTAACTACACCTACAAAATAAGCATTAGTTAAACATATATACACTCCTCAAGCAGTTATATTTATAATTTGGACTTAGCACCCTATACATGGCTAACCAAGCCCACCTATCATAACTTGGATTATGCTTAGGTAGGGGTTTAAGCAACCTAAAAAGAGAGTGTTTATATTTAATTTAAGCACCCCCTTAAGCATACTCCCCTGTAGTAAAATATGATTAGGCTAAGAGTGGCCTAACATCTAGTCTACGAAGCATACACCCTAACATCCAGTCTAAAGTAATACATTATAAAATAAAACATACACCATACCATGCACTGTCCTAACATAAAGCTAGAAGTGGTGACTTAGTTCTAATGTGCATTAAATCTTGTGTGATATGTCTTGATAGGTATTAGTGTTATAATATTCTAAGTGTGTAAGGATTTAATTTAACATGAGGAGTTAATTTCACTTGAAGTGGTTTAATTGAATAGAGAATTCCAATTTGTGTTTTCTCTTATGTCATATGGTTACACTTAACAATTAAGTGTTATAAATAGAAGGAAGAGGATTGCCCTCTTCCATCCCTACCTTAAGCCACTTTCTAAATCATATTAATTTGATTTAGTTCTCTTCAGTGAATGGCTTATTACACATTTTTAAATTGATCCTAGGTTTATGTTCATGTTTAGTAAATCCAGTCAATGTGAAAGGCATCTTAAGATTAATCTAATTGAATTAATATCACATGAAAAATATTTAATCATTCCTTTCCATCACATACAACATACATATGATATTAATCCTAAGTATACCTACACATACAATGTCTTAGGACACTTAAATAATGGATGTGAACATGTACACTTAAAGTATATATCTTCCATTTGATTGAATTATTTAATCATATTAATTTAAAGCTCTATCCAAATTCTTATACAAAAATACATAAGAAAGTGAGCTCCAAATCATATGACTAATTAATTCAATAACTTAGCCATTTATGAATGCATGGATTTTTTTTTTGACAAAAGAAAAGGGGTTCTAATTCCATAATTAAATACACACACATGCGTAAGAGACAAAAGCTAGTACATGTCATTATTAACTAGGAAAGTGAGGTAATCAAATGACCTCCTTGGGGCTAACTAAAGCCTCATATTCCTAAGATGTTTAGACTAAACACTTGATTTTCTCAAATGCATATAGATGTATACGTAAGTAAAGGAATAAAAACCATGTAAAGATTATATTTTATTTGATTGGAACATTTACGCATGTGGATTAAAGTTTTGTCCAAATTCAAATGTAGAAATACATGTAAATGAAATCAAATAAGTATGTGTCACTATTGATTAGGGAAGTGAGATAATCAAATAACCTCCTTGGGTATAACTAAAGCCTCATATTCCTGGGATGTTTGGACTATATACTTATCAACATTCAAATACTTGTAAAGCTACACATGAACCAAAGAAAAGAGAACTTTACTTCACACATCTAGGCTATAAGCACATGCAAACCTATATGTTTATCACTAGCATCACAACATATGTTATTACTCATTTATAAGTTCTTGAAAAGTACATTGGGATTTAATAGTGATAATAACCATACATATATTACATTAAATCAAAACATGCAAACTTAACATAAAGGAAAAACCATTTGATTTACTTAATTTCGAAAAGATGAATGCATGATTTCAAATGACATATAATATTTAATATGATTGGAAAGGAATAAATAAACATAAACACATGATTTCGTTCAATTAAATTATTTCCTAAGGATAATCACATCAAATGATATTATTTAAATTAAACCTAGGTTTTCTTACGTATCATTTTAACTTTATATTTGACTTGATTTAAAGAGTGTGAAAACAAGTTTGGTGATCCTAACTCACTCCCATGTTTGTGAATTAATTTGGTTTAATGAAAAGTAATTAAGTTAATTTTATGGATTAATTGAGTTTTAATATGCATTAAATCCATTAATTAACCCTAACCTATGTTACTTTAAAGTAATTAGCTAAATAATTATGATTCAACATAATATGCATAGAAAATAACTTTGCAATGATCCTAATAAATGAAAGGGCCTAATGCAATTAGCTCATAATTAATAATTAATTAGATTAAAAAACTTAGTTAAGTACTTTTATGGTTTTCCCACACATGGGTTAACCATAATTTCCTTAAATGTCTTTAGGTTATTGAACACCTAAAGATCTGCCTAAGAATGAATTAATTAGGATCTCATGTGTTTTAAATTTTAAATAAACTAATTAAATAATTAATTAGTTAATTAATACTTAATTAAATTTTCTTGAAAAGTGAAATGAACTTAGGGAAAAGGATTAGGGAAGAGGTCTCAATCCAATTCTATAAGTTCATCCACTATTAGACATTGATTAATGATCCCAATTAATTAATTAATTAATTACTATTCACATGATTAATTAACACTTAATTAAATTAAGGTTAAAATAGCTTAATCAATAATTCCTAAAAAAAAATTAGAGGAGGTCATCCCTTAAACAATCTTAAAAAAATATGGAGTAATTAAGCTAATTAAGTTTTTAATTAACCAAAATTAAGCCCTAATTACTATCTAAAAATCAAACAAGGACATTTTTAATAGATTCCTCTCTAAAATACCTTTAAAATGAGTATTTATTTATAATTTTTATATTTTTCTATGATTTGTTATGATTTTTTGAAGTTTCAGCCTTTAATTCTAATTATTTAAGTCTAATTAATCCTAATTCCGTTGGTGCCATGTCGTGCCACACTTTCCATGTGGCATCGTGGGATTGGATATTTAAGTTGTCACCATTAATGGGTGAGACACACTTTCTCGTGCACCAGATGGCCATGATTAATTCTGTGGTTAATAATGGTAAAAATGGATCGTTCTAATGAGATTTAATCATGGCCATCCATTTTGATCACATGGAATGGATGGTGTGTGATCTACCTAACCATGTCCAATGAGAGACGGAGCCCGTCTACCATTGCTCTCATGATTTGAGCTCACCCAAGCTCAGATCCACTTAAAATTGATCTCACACCTTCACAAAAATGATAAGATAGGATCCAATGGTTAAGATCACGTAATATTCAACTTTCCTTCAAAAAATCTAGAAAAATTTAAAGGAAACTTGGTTTTAATGGCATTACCTCACTAGAGCTAAGATTAGTAGTTCACATGCTTGAGATAGCTTCGTATGATTGAGACGAAGCCCTATTGAGCTGCAATTAGATTGGTTCCTTGTAGATTTCTTGGGAGGCCAAGATCCATTGCTTGGAGGCTTGACCTTGATCGAATTCCTAGCTCTAGTGGTCGGGAAGCCTCGGGAAGGATTTGTTCTTGCTCAACGAGGTGTGGGAAGGCGTATGTAAGAGGAATTAGGATTTGATGAATGATTGAGGGAGTTGGCATGAAGAGATGTCTCCCCTATTTTGGGTGTGCTTGGGAATGAGGAATTTAGGTGAGGGAGGCTTTGGGAATGCTTAAGAGCTCACTAGGGAGTTTTGAAACTCTCTTGGAAGCTCGAACGAATCAAATGGATGTCTTTCACATGAGAATTGAGGGGGTATATCCACTGATTGCTTGTGCTAGATGGACAGGATTATCTCTTGATTTTTGACTAGCTAGCCACCACCAAGGCATTGGAGTTGTGCACATCATCTCGACGTGGCATGACTTGAGTGGAGGAAGGATTGGGAGGTGGCTCAAGGCAGGATGTGGCTTCTTGGATCAATTTTGATTCTGTTTTATGAGGGAGGTGAGTTAACTCACCTCACTTTGGCCCATGGCAAGCCTAACCCACTTAGGGTGGGATAGGTGGCTAGGTCAGACCCCAAATTTGGTGCTTGTTGGCTGCCAAAGGAAAAGTGAGAGTGGACTTTACCAATTTTGTCAAAATCCCATGTGGGAAGGAAATCCAAGGGAGATTTGCCTTGGGTTTGAGTCCAATTTGGTTTGGGCTAGTTTTAGCCTGTTCTTATGTGGGTTTGGGTCAGGTTAGGCCAGTCCCAAGGTGTTATGGGTTGGTTTCAAGGGATTTGACTCAATTTGGGTCATATGAGTTATGTTGGGTCAGGTTGGGTTAGGTTGACCAATTGGTCAAATTGGGTTAAACTAAGGCTTGGGTTGAGTTCAAATGATGATTTGAAGAGTTTTGGTTCAATTGCTTTTAATCAATTTGGCCTAGATTTGATTTTGGCTCATTTGGAGTTAAATGGGCCAAATGGGTCAAGTTGACCAATTTGACCAAATTGACAAAATTATCTTGGGTTAGGTGTTGGTTCATGTTCACTTAATCAATTGAAGATGATTGCAGGCTTTGGTTTGGATTTAATTTGAGTTTTGGCCAATTTCACCCTTTAGGTCAAATTGGGCTAAGTTGGTCAACTGGGTTCAGTTAGACAAATTGGGCTCAATTATGGCTTTGGCCAAATTCAATAATCAATTTGCAATAAACTTGAGCCATTGGTTTGAATTGATGGTTTGGGTCACAATCAATTTGGGTTGGATCATGATTTGACCCATTTTTCCCTTTTAGGTCAATTTGGGTCAACTTGGTCAAATGGCCAATTGGGTTTGGTTTGGCTCAATTGGTGATCAAGCATGTTCAATCATTAATCATGGGTTGGTGTTAATCATTGGTTTGAATTGATTTGGTGTAGGATGAGTTTTGGCCAGTTTGGGTTCTTGTGGGCTAAAGGGTAGACTTTGTCAAATGACCAAGTTGACTTGATTTGACCCAATTTGTGGAATTGATCATCCTAGGGTGATCAATAATCATAGTATGAGGTTTTGGTAGGCTTATTTCAATTCAATTTGGGTTGGATTAGGACCTGGCTCAAATGGGTCCTTTAGGTCACTTTGGGTCAAGTGGACCGAAGCAGGTCAATTGGCTTGGTTTTGGCTTGATTTAGGTTTAGTTGAATTTATATATGAGTCTAGGATTGAAATATAAATCTAACTGTAATCAATTTGGGCTTCAATAGGTTTTGGTCCATTAGAAATTTTAAAAGGGCTAAGTTTTGATTGACTTGGGTTAATTTTAATTTGGTTTGGTGATTATAGATTCCATTTATATTTGGATAGATTATTGAAAGAATGATTGATTCAAGAGAAAATCCCTTGATTTTGGCTTAATTTAGATGGGTTTTGGTTAAGTCCAAAGAAATGGATTAAAGGGTTTTGATTGGGTTTTAATTTGATTTTGGATTTAGTCATGGCTATTTGAATGTGTATTTCATTTATATTTGTTAAGATAATTGAAGGTATAATTGATTTATAAGAAAATAAATTAGGTTTAAGGTGATTTGAAGGAAAATTTGGCCAAGCTCATGAAGGTAGGTCCAAAGGGCTTGGAAGGAAATTTGATTTAGTTTGACTTAGTTTTGATCATTCAAGAGAAAATCAATTAACTTAGACTTGATTTGAATGGGGTTTTGGCTAAGCTTATGAAAGTGGATCACATGGCTTAAGAGGGATTTGTATCTTGGATTTGATCTTGGGTTTCAATCATTTGGAGTTGAATTTGGATTTGAATTTGATAAATAATTGAGGGATTGAATTGATCTTGGAAAAAAATTAATTGAATCTGAATTAAATTGGATTTGACTAAGGGCTAAGTCCATAAGATAAAATCATAGGGCTTAGGAAGGATTTTTATTTTAGATTTGATGTTGAGATTGATTGTGGATTTTGGAAATTTATGTTGAATTTATATTTGAATTTTGGGTTTGGTTTGAGAAGGTGAACATGGATTGGGTTTAAAGATGAGTAACGCTTTCCTAAGTCCCTAGGGCATAGCCTACTCCTATGACTAACCCTTCTAAGTCTCTAGCATTAGGTTAAGTGTTCACCTAATCACTAGAAGTGTCTTAAGACTAAGGAACTCTTAGTGTCTATAAGAGTCCTAGATCTATGATAAAGAGATTGAGAACTCACTCCAAAAGTGAGGTCAACACACAAAACAAAATACAACATCACAACATGCACCATCCTAACTTAGAG
Organism: Cymbidium sinense; assembly: GCA_021442155.1. NCBI lineage: Eukaryota > Viridiplantae > Streptophyta > Magnoliopsida > Asparagales > Orchidaceae > Cymbidium > Cymbidium sinense. The sequence continues at coordinate 39,141,419 of CM038233.1, forward strand.
AAGGTGGTGACTTAGTATTCTAATGTGTGTGCTAAGGTTTAGTATGGTATGTCTTACTAGACTTTAGGATTATGATCATCTAAGTTTGGAATTGTTTAAGTTAGACATTAGGGGAGGTTTCACTTCAACTAATCAAAAGGATTGGTTAATTTTAATTGGTATTTTTCTTTGGTTTAGTTAATATTTACTTAACATCTAATTGTTATAAAGAGAGGAAAGAGGTTTGACCCTCTTCATCCCTACCCTAGGGTATTTTCTAAAGGCATGTTATTATTATTATTTTTGTTTCATATAATGAATGATTTATTAAACATTTTATTAATCATAGGTTTGGGTTACTCCTAAAGAATCCTATTCAAACATGAAAGGCATCTTAAAATTAATGAGATTGTATTACTATCACATGGATAATATTACATCATTTCTTTTCATCGCTAATAGCGTGCAAATGTTATTGAACTTAATAAATCTATACAAGACATATATGTATTTTTGGCACAAATGAAATTAAGTAAGTATATGTCATTATTAAACTAGGGAAGTGAGGTAATCTAAGACATCTTTGGGGCTACTTAAAGCCTAGTATTCCCGGGATGTCCATACTATATACTTACTAACATTCAAACACATATAAACATACACATGAATCATGAAAATAGAATAATCTTTTAACATGTTTAAACCATAAGTGAATGTAAGTCAAATAGAATATTCATAGTCAACATCAATTTAAATCTTCATCATTAATTTGTAATATTGAAAATAATTTGAGATTTATTAGTGATAATAGCCACGCCGAATAATTGGAGTAAGTCAACACATGTAACTTATACATATATAATCATATTCATTTGATTCTTCCATTTGAAAATATGAATACATGATACCAAATGGCATATAAATTTATAATGATTGAAAAGGAATAATTAAACATTGCCATATAATACATTCAATCACATTAGATCCTAAGGCGAAATCAAGTCAAATAAATTTTCTTAAGACTAACCAAAGTTATTATGAAGTTTAATTTTTGGATTTGAATTATTAAAACTTAAAGAGGAGAAATGATATTTGTTGTTTTTTCCCATCCCATGTTGGTGACTTAATGTGTTTAAGGAAAAATATAATTAAGTAAATTTTATGGATTCATTAAGTTAAAATCATTAAGTAATTAATTTAATTTCCCTTTCCTAAGTCTCCTTATTTTAATTAATTACTTAAATTATTAGCCTCCAATGATATGCTTATGAGAAATTAAAATTTGCAATGCACTTAAGGGACCTAATACAATTAGGCTCATACTTAAGAGTTATTTAGATTAAGGAAGAACTAAGCTAAGTACTCTTATGATTTTCCCACACCAGGTGTTAACCATAAATTCCTTAATAACCTTTATGTTATTAAGCATATAAAGGGGAACCCATGAATTCAATTTGAATAATCTAAAACAATTATCATTTCAATTTGGATTAATTTTACCATTAATTTACTTAATTAACCTCTAATTAATCAAACCCATTAATCAACCATCCAATGGAAATGTATTTAGGAAAATAATTGAGAAAGTGGCCTTAATTATTTTCCCTCACCATTCCCATTATTTATAGTGATTAACCATTATTAATCATTTAAATTTTACTGTTTAGTAATTTTAATACTTGTCAAATTGATCAAGGAGGGTAATTAGGATGGAAATTTCAAATTCTCCAAATCACATCCTAAGAAAATTATGTGAGGTAGAGGACATCCCATGAGATTAACCCATCAAAATTGAGATCAATTGGCTAATTAAATAGGCCTTAATTAAGATAATTAGCCTATAATTCAAACCCTAATTAAGCATTATTCATTGATCAAACATTAAAGATTTTATTTTTATTAAATTGACCTCTATTTATCCTTTTCAAAATAGGTTTATATTCTAAACTCCAAAATTTTCCTAAGTCCCTTAAATCCTTCTTATTGGACTTGGCCCAAATCATGATTAAACCACTTCAAATCCTTGAAATTTTCTCATGATCAATTTATATTCTCATTTATATTCACATACATAAATAAAATATAAATTCAAACAATCAAAACCAATTTCAAAAATCAAACTCAAATCAACTCAAAATCCAATCTAAGCCTTTCAAGTCAAAATCATGAACTTAGCCAAATCAATTTCAAATCAAGCCAAACTCTCGATTTTCTCTCATAATTCATTCAAACCTGCAATCATGAGTTTAGATATAAATCCAAACTTCAATCAAACAATAAAAACCAATTTCAAAAATCAAAGCCAAAACCCTTTCTTATTCTTCCCTTTGAATATGAAATTATCGAATGGATCAAAACCCATTTGACTTCAAACCACTTGTAAATGGATTTATATTTCAATCATAAGTCCATATACAAGATCAATCAAGCTTTGACCAAGCCATTTGACCTACTTAGGCTCACTTGACCCAAAGTGACCTAAAGTACCCTTATGAGCCAAATTTTAATCCTAACCAAATTGGATTTAACCAAACTCATATATCCCTCTCATCATGATCAACAATCATCATGGGATGATCAACCAATAAAATTGGGTCAAACCAAGTCAAACCTAAGGGTTGACCAAGTCAACACTTAACCCAAAATGAAACCTAACATAGCCAAATTCCACCATAGGCCAAATTGATTGAAACCATTGATCTAAGTTCACTTATGACTTATGTTTGAAGCTGACCAAGCAAACATTTGAGCCTAACCTAACCCAATTAGCCACTTGACCCAAGTTGACCCATTTTGACCCAAAGGGTCAAAATGTGTCAAAACTTGATTTAAGCAAAATTGATCCAAACCAATCGGTGAAGCCCATTCCAAATCACTTGTGGAACTTGACCAAACCCTCAATTGGCCAACTAAACCCAACCTAGCCTAATTGACCTTAGACCCAACATGACCAAAAGGGGTCATGTTGAGCCAAAATTGAACTTAACCCAAATTGAATGGAAACAAAAATATCAATCCACTCTATATGACTAACCTAACCCTAACCTACCCTTGACCTACTAAAAATAGGTCAAATGGGTCAAATAGGTCAACATGACCCATTTGACCTAAATGAAGTCATATGAGCCATATTCAAAACTAATCCAAATTGAATCAAACCAAAGCCACCAAAACATTTCAAATGATCATATGAACTTGACCCAACCCTTGGTTTGACCCAATTTGACCAATTGGTCAATTGACCCAAGTTGACCCATTTTGACCTAAATGAGTCAACATGAGTCAAACCCTATCAAATAAATTCCAAATCTAATGAAACTTGGTCCAACCTAGTTTCTCCACATGCCCAACATATCTGAAGTGAAAAAATAGCAAAATGACCATCCTACCCCAAGGCCATAGAATATATTATGGCTTAATCCATGGGTAATTTGGTCATGCCCCCTTGAGGCTTTCCTAAAAGATCAAGGGAACTTAGTGAAGAGTAGTGCACCAAACCCAATGGGTTTGGGTCAGCCCATTTAGTCCCTAGATAAAACCCAACCCTATAGGTCAAAATTAAAAATTCAAAACCTCTCTCCCACTCAAATTCAAGCACATGGAAGGTTGGCAATCCACTCCTTGGATCAAACCGACCATGTGCACACTCCTAACTGATCAAACAACCCACAGCCTCAATTGGATCAAAATGGCAAGTGCATTACCAGCCATCCGATCCTCAAAGGGGGAGATATACTCCCACTAATTCAATTCAATTCTCACTTCCCCTCTGTCGATTGAAGCTAAGGAACTCTGAGAAATCATCAGAGAACATTCCCAAGCTTCTTAGAGAGGATTTGAAAACTCCACTTCTCGATTTTCAAAGCTTAAAAATAAAGGAGGTTCCCTGAATTGTCAACTTCTTCCATGCTACAATCCACTAAAATTCCTATTGCAAGCACTCTTAGGTGATCAAGTCAAGCTCACCTAAGTTCTTTCCCAAGCTCTAAAGAGAAGGGGGGACCTAATTGGATCAAAGCCACAAGCTAGCTAAGGAGGAGTTAGTCCATACATCAATCCACTCAACCTCAAGTGCTCATATTCAACACGCCGTCTCAACCAGAACGAAAGAATCGCACAGGTGATCACCTCTAGCAAGGTATGGGATTTTTTGACCATTAAACTCAATGTGGTGTGGAGCTTTGTGAAAGAAATTTTCACCCCATGGATTTTTGACTGTTGGATTTGCCGCTCTTTAGCTTTAGATAGTGTGGGTTGAGTTTCATTTGAATCCATGCTAGATCGAGCTTGAATCTTCCCCTTGATCATGGACAGTCTCTATTGATCAAGGGGAAGACCTTAGGAGATCTCAGCCATCCATCCGCACATTTTATATGGACGATTGAGATAATTTTGCATGTTTAGATATCTGTTATTCATTTTAAAACCACGAGGAGATCCCTGGGATCAGACGGTAGGGAATAAACCATGTGCGCCGCTAACCATCATTTGGGATTTGATGTTTAAGTGACCACCTCATGATGCAACACGTGTAAAGCGCCGCCGCCACCACACGTCGTGTCGTGTGCTAGGGAATTACTTAAAATGCCTTAATTAATCCTAATTAACTTATGGATCTTCTAAAATTCATAACTCCATCTAGAAAATTTAGAAAACTATGAAATAAAATCCAATGGAAAGATAATTCAACCTAGAATATTTTAAAATTAATTTCAATTGGTTTTGAACTTTATTTTTCTTTGAATTTAGGTTTTTTAGAAAGTTTATTTTGCTAATTATTTTTTAATTAAGCCTTTAATTAATCCCAAACTTCTTGGGTATGTTTTAGAGGATGACTTCTACCTCCCCTAATTTTGTTGGGATTTATTAAAGGCTTGATTAGAATAATTGCATATGAATTTCCTAATTACCCTCCTTATGTAATTAGGTATAATTAAGGTGTAATTAGTGCTTTTAACTTATGATTAGGGTTGATTAAGGTCAGATCCAGTAAGTAGGAGGTTTATAAAATATTTTTGGGGAATTTCCCCTAAGCTATTTCCTAAACCCCTCTTCTCTCCTAAATCTATCCCCTTAATTAATTTCTAAAAATTCTAAAAAAAGTTCTAGAACTTAATTAATCTACTTTGGGTAGATGCTTAGGTGTTTAATAGACTAAGTTCAATTAAGGAAATCAAAACCCAATTCACTTATGTGAGAAAGGGTGTTTTGAAATTATTTAAGCTAAACCCCTTAGCTTAATTAACTTTTAATTATGAGCCAAATTGCATTAGGCCTCTTTCTTATTTAGGTGCATTACAAATTTAAATTCTTTGTGGGTTTTATGTCATCTCACTGGCTCATAATTATTTAGTTAAATCTTCTAAGGTGGTGTTGGTAAGGGTTAATAAAGTTACTTAATTCATACCTTAACATAATTAATTCATAAAAATGGATCTAATTATCTAAAAATTAAATAAAACCATCAAACACATGTGGGAATGGGTTAGGAACATCAAACTCATCTCACCTTTTCAAAATTAAATCAAACATCAAACTAAACAAAAATCCCTTTGAATTCACTTTGATTTATTTTAAACTTTCTTATTCCATAAGAATGTATTTAGGATTTAAGTGAAGTGAATTTGTTTACATGCTTTCATTACTTTGAATCTTTCCCCGACATGTTAAGTTGTACATCATTTGATTTCATGCATTCATGATTTTAAAATTCAAATTTTAAAATGAAATTGTTTACTTTATGTCAAACTTGCATGTGTTGGGTAAAGTAGAAATATGAATGGCTGTTATCACTACTAAATCCAAATTATTTTCAAAACATATAAATCAAATACCAAATCTAAAAGTATGCTTGTTATACTTTAATTATGAGTTTGCATGTGATAGAATATAAAGGTATGCTTAGCATAGGTTTCCTTTCGTTCTTATGTTGGTATAGTTTTGAATAGGAGTTAGTAAGATGTAAGGTTCATTAAAAAAGAACCTAACACTTACTTTATTCCATACCCTATTCATCCTTATTCTATCACCCAAGAAGGATTACCTATACTTGCATGCATAAATTGCATAAAATAAAATGAATCCATTAAACAACTTTTACATTCTCCTTATCTATTTCATTTCTTTTATACATATGTTTGTATTTAAGAAAAGTGGTATATTAGTCTGGACAACCCTGAGGTTGTGAGGCTTGAAGTAGGCCTAAGTAGGTCTTGTACCTTACACCTCTCATTAACAATGGCGCTATACTCACTTATTCCTTTCTTAGTTTCATGTGTGTATGTGAAAATTTGGATAAGGAAATCCCTTTCTACTTAAGAAAAATCATGCATACTAAACTTCTAAATTTCCTTAAATGGATTATTAGCATGCATCATAAAGTGTGTTAAATACTCTCATTTGTATGTATAGATATGATTAGGGTCCATCCATATGCATGTTATATATGTTGGGAAAGAAATGAAGTAATGTGTGTCATGTGTATGTTGGTTCATTTTATTTAATCTTAAAATGCCTTTCTTTTTGAATAGGTTTGTTTATAATTCATCTAAACTTAGGATTAATTAAAATATTTAATCAAAACATTCACCTAAATAAAACTAAAATGTGAATCTACTTTGAAAATTACTTAGTTTAGGGCTCTACTCTTTCCCTCTCTTCATAGCTTAGTAATTAATTGTAGGATCCACTTGAATCAAATCAAAACATGAAATAAAATCAACTCAAAATACTTAAACAATTTTAATGAAACCCTCCTCTAAGTTGAACATGTCCTTCACACTTAGAAAATTTGAACCTAAAGCCATAGCTAAGCATGCCATACAAACCTTCAAAGCACACACATTAGCCTAAATCACCACTTCTAGCTTTAGGTTAGGTAGGTGCATGGTTTGATATTTGCTTTATTTTGTGATATATGTTTTAGACTAGATGTTAGGGTGTATGCTCATAGAATGAATGTTAGGGTGTATGCTCAGAGAATGAATGGTAGGACGTCCTTGGTCTAACTATTCTTTTCTGCCGGGGATAATGCTTAAGGGGGGCTATCATAAATAAAAATATAAATGCTTTTTAATGCAGGTTCTTTATACCCCTAAGCATAATCCATAGGCCAGGTGGACTTAGTCACCCATGTGTGGGGTGATAAGTCCAATATGCATGCTTGGGATTTGTGTGGTTTATTTTAGCTAACCTTTATTTTGCAGGTGTTACTTAGATTTTCACTTTTCCTTTTCATGTAAATTTATACAATTAGGATTTTGAAATAATTATTATGGGGATTAGGATGGGCATTAGTCATAAGATCCTATCTTATGCACCATGTGAAGCCTTGAAGCATCTATCATCCAACCACCCAAAAGAATGAACCAAAAGAAGAAAAGGAAAGAAGAAGAAAGAAGAAAACAAGAAAGAAGAAATGAAGTTTGAAGACCCCCAAAACAATGAATTCCTTGCTTAATTATAAATTAATTCATTTGTAATCTGAGTTGTATAAAGGTAGAGCTCGGCTACCCACACTTGATAATTTTAGGTTTATGCGGTGGTGCCCAACCACAATGGCCTTTTATTCTTCTTGCAATTAGCATTATAAATTGATTAATGATATGTTTAGCTTTTGCATTAAGTGGCATGATTTTCCTAGTTTCTCCTTACTGTATGTATGGCCTGGATGTGGATTAGGCTCTTTAGAAAAAAATAAATCTTTTACCCAACTTAAAAACTCAAATAAAAATTAAACATCTCATAACCTCACCTAAAGCTTAGGTTTAAAATCAAGATAAAAGAATTAGCAACCACTTAGCAGGATGAGCATTTCTTTTGTAATATAATGCACAACAACATCTTATTTCACTCTTGATTGGAGAGCTTCTACCTTTGCTAGAGAAACTTGGCTTGACCTTTGAGAGCCATGGTGGAAACTCACCTCCTCCCTTCTCGTTGATTTTGACCAATAACCTTCTTTCACATGCATTAGTTATATGAATTCTATTAGCCTGAGTCAAAATAATTGTCCAAAATAAAAATAAAAATGAAATTTGAGTTGCATTAGATTTTGGTCATTTGAAGTATGTCCCTTTAGATGATCTAGTCTCTTTAGGGAGTGAGTTTAAGCACTTAGTCTCTTTCTAATAAATAAACAACCTAGCTATCTTGCATAAGCATAAAGACTTGCATACATGTATTTAAAATTGTAGGAGTTAGTTGGCAGTCACCCCCAGACGGTTGTAATTCCAAGCTTTCGAGTGGTTTGTTCTCTCTTGTGGAGGCAAACCAATTGCCCATTTTTGCCTTAGATTTAGGTTGTGCTTCCGGCCCTCACCTAAGCTCCCTAGATTTAGATTCTGAGATTGCTTCTCTCCTTTATGGGCCATAAGTATAATTCCTCGCCTCTTAGGCATTTCCTTAATCTTATCTTAAGGAATCATAAGTCCTAAATTTCTAATGAAAAATGCAACTCAAATAAAATAAATCATTTTCTAAAATGTAAAGCCCAACTATAGGAAATTTTGAGATTCTCACTAAGTTTCCTAGCATCGTGGGCATCTCCTACTTATCTTCCATTTTGGCTTTGATAATAACTCCCTCTTTTGATCAATCCCTTTTGATCATCAAAATAAAACCAATTGATAAATAGTCCTTCCCTATTGAAATCTTCAAAGACAATGATCATTTACCTTAATTGAGAGTTTTCCATAGGAATCCCTCTTCCTTAGGATGTAATTAACTATGGGGGCTTGCCCTTGTAGGGAACTTAACGAACTCGATTTAAAATAAACCCTGCTTTACTTCTCCATATAAAGTAGGGGAAGAATCTCTGGTACATATGCAGACCCATCATCCTTAGGAGTCCTTATTGAGGTGATTAGGTACATTAAATGGTAGTGACTTCTATCTTTTGAGATTGTACACTATTTCCTTGATGATGTACTCAATCACCTGAATAAGTACATCTGCCGATCTATGTGACATCCTAAAAATATGAATTTCTAAAGGTGTCATCTTTCTTTTTTCCACAGATTTGAAAGACAGCTCCCTTATAGGAATTTTTCTCCACAGTTCAATTGGTTTGGTTTAATTTAGATTGGATTTGATTTTGACTCATATAGGTTCATATGGGTGAAATGGGCTAAGTTGGCCAATTTTGTACTGGCTAAATTGGCCAAATTGGCTTGGGTGGAGGGTTAGTTTAGGTTCAATTGATCATTTGAGAATCATTGTAGGTATTTGTTTGAATCAATTTGGATTTGGGAAGGATTTTGTTCAATTTGACCCTTTAGGTCAAATTGAGCTAAGTGGGTCAATTGGGTTGGTTTGATCAAATTCGGTTTAATTGAAGGTTGTTTCATGTTCAATAATCAATTTATGATTGATTATAGGAATTGGTTTCAATAAATTGGGTTTCGAGTTTGTTTTAACTCAATTTGGCCCTTTAGGTCAAATTGGGTCAACTTGGGTCAAGAGACTAAGTTGGCTTGGTTTGGATCAATTGTTGGTTGAGTCATGTTCAATACTCAATTTATGATTGTTCGGAGGAATTGATTTCAATTAATTGAGATTGAAATGGGATTTGGCTCATTTTGGTCCATATGGGTTAATTGGGCCAACTTGGATCAAGTGATCAAAGTGAGTTGGTTTGACCTAATTGATTACAATTGGACAATCAAGGATGACCAATAATCATTATAGAGGAGATTGAGTGGGTTGATTCAATCCAATTTGTGTTGGATTGAAGTTTGAGTCAATTTGGTCATTTTGGCCACTTTGGGTCAAGTAGACCAAATGGGATGATTGAGTTGAATTGAATTGAATTGGGTGTTAAGAAGAGTTCAATGATGGATTTAGGATTTATTGGTGGCCTTATTTGCTAATTGATTTAAGTTTGATTGAATTTTGACACATTTGGACTAAGTCAAATGGGCTATCTTGGGTTGATTGGATTCATTTGGTTCAATTTATTTGATTATAAGTATTGGAGGGATTTGAAATGGTCTATTGAATGGCTGGAGTGCTTTTGTGAAAACCAATTTGGGTTAGGTTTACTTGAATGTGTTTTGGGTTAGATCCAAGGATCATGATGGAGTTAATTTGGGATAGGGGCTAAGTTAATTTGGCTTGGAGCTTGGATAAGAAACAAAATCAAATTGGAGGTTGATTGTGTGGGCTTGAGGTTTGTTTTGGATGAGTGGACAAGCATGGGTTTTGGTTTAGGCCCATAGGATAGGTAGAACCTATTTGCCCTTAGGTATAACCTAAGCATAGGATATGCCTTCCTAACTCTCTAGGGAAATCCAAGTGCTTAGAAAGTCTCTAAGTCTAAGATGGGAAGGATGTATCCTCACTTTAAAAGTGAGGTCAACAATCATAATCAATATAAATAGTCAATTAAACACATTTGAACCTAAATTTAAATCTTAAAAAAGCCATTTGAGCTAAGAGATTCAATTTGATCAATTTAGCTCAAAAGGGCCAAACATAGCTTAATCCACATCAAATCCTCACATGGCATGGATCAATTAAACAACAAATTATCTATTGGGTAATTAACATAAATTGAAACTAAATTCTAAAATCAATTAATCAAAAGAAATATAATCAAACCATTAAAATCACTTTGAATCAAATTGCATTAAATTAAGGTCGATCACTAAATCCAACTTAACTGAACTCAAGCTAACTTAAAGGTCACCCCTAACCTGATAGGACTGATCATACCTCATTTAAAATGAGATGAACATAGTCCAAAAGCATAGAGCTATAGTTGATGTGGAGCAATGGAAGAAATACATACAAAATCAAATAAATGAAGTCAAATCCTTCCTTCCCTCCTTCATATTCTCTTATCTCTTCAGTAAATTGGATTGGATTTACTCCAATCAATAGACCACCCCTTCTAGCAAGAGTCCAAGGGTGCTAATCACCATGGCCAATTTTCACTTGATTTCACGATTATAGTAGCTTTTGACCATATATAGAAAGAGAGGAAGAAGGCTTCTTAAAGGCAATATAATCATTCACACACGTTCCTAAGATGAAGAGAAGAAGAACCAAACTCTCCCTTAGATCTCCCATCGCTAGAAAAACAAAATTTGATGAAACCCATCGGTGAACAAGGAGCTCGACCTCCTCAATGATGGGTTTACCAAAGGTTTGAAACATCCCAATGAAGGTTTTCAAAGCATTTCCACCATTAAAGATCGATGATGATGAAGTATTCATCAAAATTGACCACCCTTTGATTTCAGTTTGGTCCTTTGTGAAGGGAATTTTACCTCAAGTGAGATCAAACCATATAAATGTATTCTAATTAGAGTCTTGATCATTTTACAACTAAAAACACATCAAAATTCCCCGTGGATCATCAAATTTTCCCCTTGAAGGTGGATGGTCTACGAGAATAGGGACAAAATCCAAGCCACCTATTCCTTTTATTTGCAATGGTTGGCTCTGATCTAGTTGCACCGCTTGATTTAATTCCTTTAAAGTATCATGGGCGAAATCATGACTATTTGATATATGATCGGAAGACTCTAATCAATCCTTCTTCCCCGCCATTATTCCATGTGTGATCCATGTGGATCCTATGTAGTCCAACCTGTAATTGAAATGAAAAACTTCTTGCCGCATCAGCACCATGTGGTGCAGATTGCATAGAAAAACTCTTTTAAGGAAGCTCTCCGCCAACTTTATCAGGATGGGTAGGAGTATATTTTTCATGAAGCAGATTGTTATATAATTAACTTGATTTCTCCTAACATTATGTTAGGGTTTATTTATATTTGGGTTCTATTTCTTATGAATGCAAGCCTTCATAGTTAATTGCGCCTGTTACTATAGTAGGAGAGCACTCTCAATTAAACTTGGAAACAAACATATATTCCTGATATGAATCGATGTCTAGTGGTGTTTGAGGTATGACATAGATGGTTGTCTAAGGGAAATATGAGAATGGTTCTGATCAAGATCCCATAATTTTATTATCCTAGGACTATATTATTGTTGTCTACCAACATTAGAGGGATAACATTATTGCCCAAAGAGTTTGATTAGTAGTTATGAGTTATCTTCTCTCAGATATCTCGAGTAGACTAGAAGTTTAGTGTAGGGGTGTTGGCATGATGAATGTATGGGTCAGGCTTACATCCCTTAGAATGCCATTAGTGTTCGCATGGAGAATGTATAGATTAGACTTACATCCCTTGGAATGCTTGCAATGTTAGCCTGGCAAATGTATAGATTGGACTTACATCACTTTGGATTATCAATAGTGTTTGCATGATAAACATGTAGATTGAACTTACATTCCTTTGGAATGCCACTTTTTATATGGTGTTCACATGGTGAACAAATTATAGGATGTTCGCATAATAAATGAATAACAAATTGGGCTTGCATCCCTCGGGATTGCAATGTTTAAATCTATGTTCATATGGTGAATGAATTATAGGGTGTTCGCATAGTTAATGGATATAATACCGGGCTTACATCCCTTTGGAATGTCATGTTTATATGTGTGTTTGTTGACCTCATTTTTGGATGAGGTTAACATCATTTTTGAAATTAGAAATTAAGTCATCTAATCCTATATTAGAAGCCTCCTAATTTGAAACTTAGGACACTGTACGTAGTGACTTAGTGCATCCTCCTTGGGTTTGATCTAACATAATAGGTTTAGATAGATTCAACCCAAATTTAAAACCTAAATCAAAACATATACCACTTGAAATTTGAATTTAATTAGGCTTAGATTAAGGTTTAATTTAGAGAATTAAACCTAATTACATTATTTAAGCTAAAAATCACATAAAACCAAAAAATTCAAATTAAATCAAAATAAAATCAGATAAAATCAAATAAAATAAATACATCAAAATCAAGGTCAAAGATGGTCAACTCTTTTAACATAGGTTTGACTTATGTGGGTCCACCCAATTCAAAAGTCAACCCATCAAAATTTGACCAAATGAAATCATTCCAAATGATCCAAATAGTAAAATAAACATGAATTTAATGAAATATAAATTTATTAAGGCCTTAATCAGGCTAATTAGATCATTTGATCTAAATGGACCTAGATGAGCCTTGTTGAGTTTAAACCCAAATCAAATTGAAATCAACTCAATTTGATTATTCAAAATCATTTGCAAATGATTATTAAACATAATTCAATAATCATTGGGTCTAATTTGATCAATATTATCATTTGACCCAAATGAACCCAAATTTAACCCATTAAGCCCAATTTGAGCTAAATGGGTCAAAATTGAAATTAACTTCAAACCAATTGAAATCAATCATTCTAAATCACTCCATATATATAATTAAGTATGATTAGAGTCCAAAAAAAAATTCAATCAAGCCAAATGGGTCATGTGAACCCAATTAGAATCAACTTAACCCATTTAAGCCTGTATGGGTTAAGTTGAAATGAAATGCAAAATAAACTCAAAACCTAAAAGAATTAATCAAATTAAAACTTAATAAATCATCAATTAAAAATAATTAACCCAAATTTAAATTAATTGATCAAAATAAACACAATTAAAGCACTTTGAATTTAAGTCAAATCCAAATGGCATGAACTGGATTCAAATCTTCAATCCAACTCAAATGGACTTTGGTCCAACTTAAAATTCACATTGGGTTATATTTGGATAGCCAAACACTAGCCTAAGGGCTGTGGTGGTGAGGCCAAAAGACATAAAATGAAAAGTTAAAAGGATGAGTTGGAACCATGAGAGAAAAAGGTTTGGAACCCCCGAAAAGAATTCAAGCCCCACTTCCCCTCCTCCATACCTCATCCACCTCTTGGCCTCAACTAGTTTGGCTTATTTCCAATTAGTTGACAACCTCCAAGGAGGAGATCAATAAGATAAGATGGCTATCACCATGGCAAGAAAGAGGAGGCATTCCATATAGGATGGCTCATGGCCAAGGAGAGAAAGGGAAAATAAAGGCTTCCTCCCCTCAAACCTTTCATCCAAAAATCCTCACAAGTCCAAGAGGGACTAAACCAACCCTCTGGACAAGCCTCTCACTACCGACAGCTAGATTCTAGCCAGCCTAAAGCTTGAAACATGGCTTTCATCTATGTAAAGGAAGAGAGGAGAGAGGCCCTTTCTTCTCCTTATTTTTATTCCAATACATCTACAAGACAAGCAGAAGCCAATTTGAAGCCTCCCTTAAGGCTTTTGCCACCTACAAGCCATAAATCCATCATGGTGGTGGCAAAGCTATCATCCTCTAATTGCAAAAGGAGAGGGAGGTCATTCCATGACAAATTAACTCTCCCTACACATTCTATGGGTTATGGTGAATTCAATCAAACCCTCGACAATCTTTATTATCGTTAGCGATCTGAAAATGACCGAGGCCAACGATAAATGGCCAAGTATTGGTCACCAATGCATTTGGCGGGGAGCCAAACCAAGAAACTTCTCCCATAGCTTCATCCCATTGAGATGAATGTGCTAGGAGCACAGTAACTGTCGGGCATCATTGTCGATTGGGTATGGACCTAAACTGACCTCTTTAGTAAATTTGTTTAGTCCTTTGTGTAGATGATTTGATCTCCAATGAGATCAAATTACAAGGATTAATTATAAATTGATCATTGCTTGTTTTGTAATTAAAAACTCATTGAAGTTCCCCTCAGGCACTAACAATCTATCAAATTCAATGGATGACATCAATTTCTAGTCGGATAGAATAGGGAAATGATCTCTGCTGTCTGTTCCATCTGAATGATATGATTAAATTTTTATATGAATCACGGGTGAGATCGTGACTGTCCGATCGAACATCAGAAAGTCATAGATCATCCTGCGTGGCTACCACTTTTAACATGGGATCCACCACGCCAGTGTTATTGTTTAGAATGAGATTTTTCTTATTTTTTTAATTTAAAAAATGGTAAAAAATACTTGAAAATTAAAAAAATCATAATAAATAAATTACAAATCCAAAAATGATAAATGAGGGCTCTATGGATTCATCTTAGTTTGTAGAATCCATTAAATCTAAAATCCTTAATTAAATTTGGGTAATTTTGGATTAATTTAGATTTAAATGAAAATGATCAATCTTAAATTAATCATAAACCATTAATCAAATTAAAGTAAAACTTTGGGGAAATAAAATTGAGGATTAAATACACTTTAAAATTATTTTCTTGAATTATTTCAAAGTAAATCAAAAGATATTAAATTTCAAACTCCAAACCTTAATTTTAACGAAACAAATTAGTACTAAGTGAAATAAATCATGAAAAATGATCAAATCACTTTAAATTATCATAATAAACCCTAATGAACTTAAATAGATCAATCAAACCCACTGAAACTTAATAAATCAAAAAATGACCTAATTTGGCATTTAATTGAATTTACTATTCTAATTAATTAACATGAACTTAGGAAAATCATAATAAATCAACCAAAACTCCAAAAATATCAAATAAACCCTCAATGGATGCATCTCTTAGGGAGGAATCTAGGAAAAATAAAATCCCTAAGTAATTCTTTCTAAATTAACCATCATTTAGATTTAATGATATAATTAAAACCTTAATTAAACCTTAATCATGCATTTGATTAAAATGCTATTTTAGAAAAATCAAACTAGCAAGGAACCCCACTTGCCATAAACATTTTAATGCTAATTAACCTCTAGATTGAAAGTTATTGAATTTCCAATCTCTAGGTCAATTTACATTAAATAATAAATTAGAAATCATAGAAATTATAAAAATTTTATAAATTGATTTGAAACATCTTCATCTACATCACACCATTTAAAGACAATTTTCTAACACTCAAAGTCAAATAATTTAATCAATTACAAACTTAGGGTTTAATGGAAATCATTAAAAATATAAAACCTAATTAAACCTTAAAGTTACTAAATTATTAAATTCATGATCAATCAATTAAAAAAAATTTAATCCATAATCAATGCCAATTGAGATTAGATTAAAACATTAACCTAAATGTGTTAGGTTTACATAATTCAAAATAAGTGAACACAAACTAAATCGACATGAAAATTAATGAAAAAAATATTAAACCAATTTAAATCAAATAAGTCAAATCAAATTAAAAATAATCCAAACTCAAAAAATAATATTAAATCAAAAGAAAAGAAATGAAGAATTAAATTCCAAAGACAAAATTAAAACATTGATTTAAATTAAAAATAAATCCAAACCATTTAAATGAATCAAAAAGAAGTTAATTAAGATACTTAAAGATCTTAGTTAGACCTTTAGAATGAACCTTCATCTAATGGTGAAGGTTTCATTCTATTAGGATTTATGATGTTGAATACAATGGCTCCCACCCATAGTGAAATCTATTCTACTTCTCATTCTTGAAAATTTAGAATTCATAAAAAATGAATTAAAAAAATGAAAATAAGAGTAAATAATTATTAAGTAAATTGAATTAGAACCATCCAAAAGTAAATCAATAAAACTTCAAAACTTGAATTGAAACTTGAATCTAAAATGGCCTAACAAATTCTTGCCACAGAATCCTATTTTCCTCACACATTAGATCATTAGGTCATAGACCCTAGACTTAGGTTAGGTCAATTTGTGATATTCTGGGATATGATGTGATGTATGTTTTGTGGTGTACTATTTTAGACTACAAGTCTAGGATTGTTTGCCTGCTAGACTAGATGATGGGACATTATTTAGAGAACTAATGCAATCTTCTATATGGGGTTACTCTAAAAAGGACTGTCATCATAAATAAATATATAAATGTTATTTTCTTATATGTATGCTTAAGTCCCTAAGCATGGCCCAATAGGACAAGTGGGCTTGACAAACAGGTAATGCTAAGCCTATATATTTTTTAAATATAACTGTTGTGTGCTATTTTTATTTTCATGGCATCTATTTTACAAGGCTTAGAATTTATTTTTGAATTTGAAGGATAAAATTGAGCTTAGAATTAGCTTAGGATCTATGGGGTCTAGGATTAATAGGAGTTAAATTTACTAGTAGATAGGTGTAGAGGTACCCTATGAAGCCCAATGGAGGTCCCTAAAGAAGGAGATGACCATGGAGAAAAGACATGGTCTAGACTTTAGTTCTAGACTAGGTTGTATAAGAGTAGAGCATGGTTGACCATTTTCTCTTTCTTTTAGGGTGTACAGTGTACCTGACTGCATTGGCCTATTCCTTAATTTAAAATTGGATTTATTTACTTTAGATGTGAAATAGAATCAACCTACTTTTTTAAGTTTCTTTCTGTGTTGTGCTTTCTGTGATGGATGCCTGGATGATTAGGGTCTTAAGAAAACTAAATTTTCTACCCAATTTCATTCTAATCAACTTAAACAAAAATAAAGAAACTTAAAACATCAAATAAATTAAAGCCCTAGGACTAACATAATATCAACTAAAAATAAGAAGTTTTTGTGAACCATGCTAACATATTGTTCTAACTTCGTGAATTAGGCACTTCACCCCCATTACATAAAATAGGCATCTAACCTTTAAGGATGACCACCATCTTGGAAAATCCTACCTTCTCTTCTTAATTTGGCCCATAACCACTTCTATTTGTATGTCATTTAGGCATAAAATGCATATCTCAAAGCCTTAAACAAATCATGAGTCATAATATCTAAAAGCTAAAAATAATGCATTAATTAGGTGCATTTCATAATCTACATGATCTTAAGGACTA
The DNA here is from genome assembly GCA_021442155.1 of Cymbidium sinense. NCBI lineage: Eukaryota > Viridiplantae > Streptophyta > Magnoliopsida > Asparagales > Orchidaceae > Cymbidium > Cymbidium sinense. The sequence goes on from CM038233.1 coordinate 39,159,094, forward strand.
TGGATTGAGTGTAGGTTCTTAGATTCTTTCTTAAAATACAACAATCTAGCCAACTTGGAAAGATGAGACTTGGCATCATGGATTTAAAATGTGCTTAGGTGGTGTTGGCTGACAACCTTTCTAAGTTGGTTATAGATCTAGAAGAGTCGGGAATAGATTTATTCCCTCAAATGAGAGGAATGACTGATAATTCTCAAAAGTGAAACTAAGTCAAGCATCTGATTTATGTTAGAAATACTTATAGACTTAGGTTCTCAGAAACACTTATTATAGTAAGTCTTAAACCCTAGGCATTTCTATAGTCTCGTGCTGTTAGAATATAAGTCCTACATTTATGATAAAATGTCAACTAAAAATTATATTTAAATTCTTAAATTTAAATTCCAATGATATGATAGTTGAAATGCCTACTAGACATCCCAGTAAATCCTACTTTATCTTGATTATCTTTCAAAAATAAGTTTTTCTACTTTGAATCATTTCAAATTAAAATTTCATAATATTATTTCCTTTGGAAACCAACTTAGAAATCCATAGAAATAATAGCTTCTTTTTTAATTGAAATTATTCGTAGAAAGAGATCCTTCATTCCTAAGATGTAATTAACTATGAGGGCTAGCCATTATATGAAACCATGAACCTAGTTTAAAATAAACCCTGCTCTATTTCTCATATAGTTCAGGGGAAAACTCTATGGTACATTAAAGACCCATTAGCCTTAGGAGTCTTTTATTAAATAATCAAAACTATTATAGGATAACATGTTTATCTTTTGAGATAATATGTTTACTCTTTAATGATGCATTTGATCATCCAAATAAGAAATTCTTAAAATCTATCTGGTGTCATAATTTTTTTTTTGAAGTGTTCACATGGTGAATGACTTAGTGAATGGATAGAAGACTGAGCTTACATCCTAATGAAATTCCATGTTTAGTTATGTGTTCACATTATGAATGAATTATAAGGTGTTCACATGGTGAACATTAATAGGTTGTTATGGGGGATGGTACCTCAGTGCTAGAAGTATGTTGCCTAGGCACTATGAAGCGGAGCACCTTGGTGCTATAGATCATGGCACTTGGGCATTATTAATATGGCAATTTGGTGCTAGGAAACTAGATCCATGGCATTGATAAATCAACCCCATGGTGTTATAACATAAATTTATATTTAAGATCCTGAGAAACCAGTGCTTTGGCATTGCCAAAATGTAAAGTTACAGCATCACAGAGCCATATGTGCTATAAAGAACGGTTGAGAGTAGGTTCATAAATTGACCAATGCCTAAGCCCTTATTATGTAGCACCAATCAAAAGATCATTCAAACAGGCTGATAGGCTGGCAAGCTCATTTAATAGATAGGATAAACTTTTAACTAGTGTTGTGGCAGTACATCAGAGCATCACGGTGCTACTCAATAGTTCTAGTTGGTTACATAATTATTAGTAATAAATGGTATTAAGTGCTCTTTTTGACTAGCATAGTAATTACTTTGACCAGCTGACCAATGCTTAGGCACTACATGTGAGTGTTGTGACTCTAGTTTCTTGTTCTAGAACCTGAGAGGTTAGGGCCTCTACGTCAGCTGACCAATGCTTAGGCACTACATGTGAGTGTTGTGACTCTAGTTTCTTGTTCTAGAACCTGAGAGGTTAGGGCCTCTACGTTGTTAATGTAGCACCACGGTGCTATGTCTGGTCAATAAATATATCCCATGAGCTATAAATTTTTAATTCTATAGTCTTCTTTTAAAAGATCCCAAGAAATGACTATCTTAAGAGTGGTGAAGCAATACATATCGAGCACTATAGTGTTGACTCCTTGGGTAAAATGACTATCTTAAGAGCATCATAGGGCCGTATATCAAGTGTCGCGGCGATGATCCCTTAGGTAGAAATGATAAAAGTGGCTATCTTAGGAGTGTGACAGCGACGCATACGAATGCCACATCACTAAACTCTCAAGTTTTAAGCTTATGCCTTGTAAGCTAGAAATGCCTAGGTGCTACATTCTTAGTGTTGAGGTGCCACATTATCAACGCCAAGGTGTTGCTATTGTAATGTCATTTTTAAGTAGAAATTTTTTCATCAAGTTCCCCAAAACACACTATCAAGATATATAAATCATATATAAGGGAATGATGATCGTATCCTATAGTAGTACTACACTAAGCACATTACAAATGGAATTATAAATAATCTTTCTTATATCAATTATAAAGTTCTTTTGAATAGTAAATTCAAAGTTGCCCTATCCTTAGTCACCTCACTAATATTTCAAATGGATATCAGCTTCGTAAAAATAAAATAATGCAAAGCCTTAGACTTAACTGTTAGCCAGACAACATGAAAGTTGATAATCATTTTCTCTCACTATTTCTACTAAAGATTAGCATTTATGCTAGTAAGAAAACTAATAACGTAACAAAATCATGATGATTGTTATAATAGAAAAGATATTGATCATACACTACATTTTATAAACTATAATATGCATTAATGGTCATTACTACCAAAACTCAATAGTTTTCCACAAACAAAAACTTTATTATTTTGGTGCTCCTTCACATTCATGAAGAATTCTAACTCCACAGGAGCAATGCACGACCTACTTTTGTAGGCCAGCTTCTCCCAATCTTGCTCAATGATAATCCTCTCCACACTCCCACCTAGATTATGGAAACTCCACTCCAGAATGAGGTGCTTGTGGATGAGGGGATGTTGATACCTTTCCCTTACTTCCATACAAACATGCATGTTCGCATTGCTTGAAGTTGCCCTTTTTTTTCTAGAGAGCCTCTTGAGTGACATGATTATCTTCTTAGTGTGAGAGAAAGCTAAGAGAGAGAAAACTTTAAGAATGCTTATAGTAAGGAAACAATAGAATGAAAATCTATAGCGAAAGGGTAGCTATTTATAAACCAGCCCTAGCACCACCGCGATGTGAAAACAACACCGAGGCACTATCCTCTTAAGTTCTAGAACAAAGAACCTACACCATGGTGCTACAATATCAGTGCTAAGATGTTAAACTCATGGGTCTTGAAATAAGGAACCAAGACCATAGCACTCACATATAATGCCTAGGTGCTGGTCAACTAGTCAAAATAGTTACTGTGCTTATCAAAAAAAGTACTTATTATCATTTATTACCATTACTTTTGTAACTGACCAAAAATAAATAGTGTGTCAAATATTGATTTGGTGCCATGGTGCTCTGACATAGTGCCACACCGTTGGTCTAAAAATTTATTCTATCTGTAAAATGTGCCTTCCAACCTGTCAGGTTATTTGAATGAACTTTTGACTGGTGTCGAGCAGCTACATAGTTAAAGCTGAGGATCTAGTCAATCTGTGAACCAACTTTTGAATGTCATTTATAGAACCTATAACACCATTATGCTAACTTTCTAGTTCCTAGGCACCATCCTAACAGTGCTTAAGCACCATAATATACAATACCAAGCCACTCCACTTCATAGCGCCTAGGTGCCATACTTCCAACATCGAGGTGTCATCCCATGAAAGCAACCTATTTATGTTCTTTATGCAAGAAACTTATAATTTATTCACCATGTAAACATCTATATAATTTTGGCACTCAAAGAGATATAAGTCTAATCGATATGTTCTCCATGCAAACAACCGTACATAAAACCTCTCATCTACTTGGTATATCTGAGATGAGGCAATCCAGGGCTGCTAATCTCCAGGGACATTATGACTAGCCCTCTAATATTGGTAGGCTTGAATAATGTAGTTCTGGGATTATGAAACCATGGGCTCTTTATTAGGACATTCTCCTATTTCCCTTAGGTATTCATTTATGCCATACCACACACCCATTACACATTGATTCATATCAAGAAAATATGTTTATTTTCAACCATAATCGAGAGTGTTATTTTACTGTGGTAAGAGGGATAATTAAATATGAAGGCTTGTGTTCATAGGAAGTAGAACCGAAATATAAATGAACACTAACATAATATTAGGATAAATCTGGTTGAAGATATATCAGTCTACCTCATGAAAAATATACTCCTACCCATCTCAAAAAAAAAAAATAGAAAAAAGCTTCCTCAAAAGGTGATTTTTTCTGAGCGATCAAATTTTTGGTGACTCCATACTTCTCTCTCCATCTCTGGTTGGAAGAATTAAATATATGGTGTCATCATAGGCTTAAATATTGTGTTATAAATTTTTAAAATTTTAAAATCTATGACCAAGTTTGAAATATCCAATTGTAATATTACAAACATGATGATTGTTAAGCTAAGAGAGGGGTTCATCATTAGATTCCCTCATGTCATAATCAATGCTAGTTCCACTGAGCTACTCTCTAGTTTGCAACAATTTTTGAGTTGGTCAATTTCTACCTGTTGGACCTGTAGCTTGGCCTATCATTAAAAGCACTGGTATGCCAAAGGCTTTCAATATGGGAAGGAGGCTGAATGTGATCAATAAATATAATTCCAAGCCTAAAGTCTTAACCTCCAAGAAGGGTTCTATCATTTAGTTTGTGTAATGGGTGAAGTGCCCAATTTAAGAGTTTAAAATAATATGCTAGCATGGTTTGCAAGAGTTAATTATTTATAATGGATTTTAGGTTATTCTTAGAGATTTAATTTATATGAAGTTTTAAGTTTCTTTATCTTTGTATTTAAGTTTATTAGATTTAAATTATGTAGATAATTTAATTTTCCTATGAGCATGATCATCCAAACATCTATCACTGGAAACACAACACTAAAAGAAACCTAGAAAAGTAGGTTGATTTGATTGCACACCCAAAATAAATAAAGCTAATTTTAAATTAAAGAAAGGCCAATGTAGCGAGGCACTGCTGTACACTACAGAAGAAATAGAAAATGGGCAACCGAGCTCTGTACTTATACAACCTAGCCTACAACTAAAGTATTAGATCTATGGGTCTTTTTTTATAATTACCTCCATTTTTAGGGACCTCCATTGGGATTCACAGGGGACCACTATACCCATCTGCTGATAGGTCAACTCTTGCTAATCTTAGATCCCATAGATATGAACCTAATTCTAAGCTCAAATTTATATTTTAAATTCAAAAATAAATCCTAAGCCCTACAAAACAAATGTCAGGAAAAGATAAACAACACACAATAGGTATATTTTACAAACATATGAGCTTAGCATTAGCTACTTGCCAAGCTCACTTGTCCTATTAGGCTATGCTTAAGGACTTAAGCATACCTACAAGGTAATGACATTTATAATTTATTTATGCAAACAGTCCTTTTTAGCATAGCCCCTATAGAAGACAACATTAGTTCTAAAAAGAACTTCCTACTATCTAGTCTAATGAGCAAATAATCCTAGTTATTCAGTCTAAAATAATATTCCACAAAGATATATCACATCACATCATAGAATACCATAGATCAACCAAACCTAAGTCTAGGGTCAATGACCTAATGATCTACTATGTTAAGTAAATAGGCTAATGTGGCAAGACTTTTCTAGGCCTTCTTAGTTCAAGTTTTAATTTAAGTTTTGATGTTTGGTTATGGGCCAAAAATGATTTACCTTTGGATGATTTCAATTCAAATAATTTAATGATTTAAGATTCTTATTTTTAAATTTTTTAAAATTCATTTTTTTATGTTAAAGTGAAGTTTAGGTTTTCAAGAATGAAGAGTATGATAGATTCAAATTTGGGTGGAATCCATTCCATTCAACATCCTAAATCTTAATAGATTGAAATCTTCACTCTAAGATAAAACTTCATCTTAAAGATCTAATTAAGTTCATAAGTATCCTAATTAGCCTCTTTCAGATTCATTTGGATGATTTGATTTATTTAAATTGGATTGATATTTTAATTTTATTTTGACATTTAATTCTTCTTTTCATTTATTTTTTTGACTAAATCTTCTTGGTTTAATTTAGTTTTAATTTTATTTGGATTGATTTAATATTTATTTCATTAATGTTCATGTCCATTAAATTCATGTTCATTTAGTTTGAATTATGTTAACCTAAGACATTTTGGTTAATATTTTAATCCAATCTCAATTTGCATTGATTATGGATTAATATTTTCTTAATTGGTTGATCATGAATTCAATGAATTGTTTACTTTAAGATTTAAGTAGGTTTTGCATTTTTAATTATTTCGATTTAACCTTAAGTATGTAATTAATCAAATTATTTTATTTATAGTGTTGGAAAATTATCCTTAAGTGTTCTAGTGTTGATGAAGATGTTTCGAGTTATTTTTATGAATTCTGTAATTTTATAATTTTATAATTTATTATTTATTTTATAATGACCTAGAGATTCGAAAATTCAATTGAGATTGAAATATTTATGACAACCGGCGCACCTTGCTAATTTGATTTTCCTAAAGTTTTATTTTAATTAGATGCGTGATTAAGGTGTAGTTATGATTTTAATTACTTCATTAAAATCTAAATTAAGCTTAATTTAATAGAAAGTAATTAATTATTTTATTTTTCTCAGATTTCTCTCTGAAAGATGCATCCATAGATGGTTTCGTTGGAATTTTTAGAGTTTTGATTGATTTATTAAATTTAAGGATAATTAATTAAATTAATTATTTTAATTAATTATCAAATTAAGTCATTTTATGATTTATTAAGTTTCAGTGGGTGTTTAAGTTTATTAGGGCTTATTATGGTGATTTAAAGTGATTTGTTCAATTTTCATGATTTATTTTATTTAATATTTATTTATTTCATTAAAATTGAAGTTTAGAGTTTGAAATTAAATAATTTACTTTGTAATAAATCATGAAAATTTTTCTTAAGGTGCATTTTAACATCAATTTTAGTTCTCTAAAGTTTCACTTTAATTGGATTAAAGGTTTGTGATTAATTTAAATTTAATTAATTTTATTTAAAGTCAAATTAATCTAAAATTACCCAAAAATTATTTAGGGATTTTAGATTTAATGGATTCTACTCACTGAGATGAATCTATAGATCTCTTATCTGTATTTTTTAGATATATATTATATTTATTATGATGTTTGAAGTTTCTAGCCTTTTTGAATATTTAATTAATGATTTAAAATAAGAGAATTTTCTTTTAAACTGCGGTGCCAATGTGGCACCATTAGGTCACATGGGATCCATGTGGATCCCACATCAAAAAGCAACTATTACGTCAGATTGATCCTGACCGTCCAATACAAAATCAGATGGTCACAATTTCCCTTGCAATCTCTATAAGAGATTAAATCGATTATGCAGCAAGATCATGGCCATCCTTTCCAAATATAAGGAATGGATGGCGGGGATTATCTCCCTTGCTTTCACTAGAGAACCAAAGACCATACATTGAATCCAACCAAATTTTAGTAATCAGAGCGATGAAATTGAGTTGTTTTGATTACAAATCGATCAAGGATTGATTTATAATCAATCAATGTGATTTGATCCTCTTGGGGATCAAATTCCCTTCTGAAAAGGCCAAAAAAAATTTGATAAAAGGGTCGGTTGTCAAGCATAACTTTTCGACGGAGATCCTCTATGGTTGCCATGCTCTGAGCCCCTTTGCCTCAATGAGATGAAGCCATAAACATGATTTGATGGCTTGCCTCCCTGCCAAATGCCATGGAGACCACCTCGTGGCCATTTGTGGTCAATTACGCCATTCTTCAGCTTGCCAATGGTGAAAAGATTGGGGGCGAAGGGCAGGGGGAGTGGGGGGAGAGATTTGTTTGAGATCACATTGATTCATAGAACATGTAGGCACGTCCAATTTAGGGTGAAATGATCTCCCTCTCATTTTGCCATTAAAGACTGAGAGGTTTATCGTAGATTTTGGCCAAATTCATGGGAGGCTTTGATTGACTTCTCTTCAACTTGCAGATGTTTTGCAATGAGGATATAGAGAAGAGAGGGCCTCTTTCTATCTTTCCATTCATGGCCGATTGTATGGGAAGCTTTAAGTTGGTGGAATTTGACCATCGATGATGAGGGGTTTGGCCAATAGGTTGGTTTGGTCATGATGATAAAATTTATGACATCACATAGAGTTTACAAATTTCTTATTTGGATGATCAAATACATCATTAAGGAATAAACATATTATCTTGGAAGATAAACATGTTATCTTATAACAGATTCAATCATTTAATAAAAGACTCTTAAGGCTAATGAGTCTATTGTGTACTAGAGATTTTTTTTCCCTGAACTATATGGAGAGTAGAATAAAGTTTATTTTAAACTAGGTCCATGGTTTCCTATAGAGGCAAGCCCCTATAGTTAATTACATCTTAAGAAGGGTCTCTTCTTAAGAATACTCTCAATTAAAGAAATAAGTAGTTAATTCTAAATAGTTTTAAGTTAGTTTTAGAGAATTGAATTTTGAAATTTCAATTGGGATTGATCCAAATTGGAGAGAGTTCTTTCGGAGGCCAAACGGGATGAAGTAGGAAATACCTATTGATATTGGAATGTCTAGTAGGTACTTCAACTATCCTATAATTGGGCTTTAAATTTTAAAAATTTAATTTAGATTTTGTAGTATTATTTTCTTAAAAATCTAGGACTTAGATTCTAGTAGAACAAGATTGCATAAATGCCTAGGGCTGAAGACTTATTCTAAGAAGGATGCTTCAAAGCCTAGTCTACCAGTGCTTCTGACATATGTTAGATGCTCGGTTTCATTTTGGGAATTATTGATCATTCCTCTCACTTGAGAGAATTAACCTATCCCTGACTCATCTGTACTTGTAACCCATCTAGAGAGGCTGTCAGCTAAAACCACAGAAGATCATTTTAAATTTATCATGCTAAGTCTTAAGAATGCAAGATGACTGGGCTGTTGTATTTTTAAGAAAGGAATCTATGAACCTCAATTCACTCCCTAATCTCTAAAATCATATATGGTATGAAATGCATCTAACTAATGTACATTTTTATATTTTAGATTTTAAATGTTTTAATTCAAGATTTATTTGAGGTCTTAGGTATTTATTTTTATGCCTACATGCCATGCAATTAGAAATAGTTATGGGCTAAATCAATAATAGAAGGCAGGCTACCCCATGAAGGTAATCATCCTCAAAGGTTAGATGCCCCTTATGTGCAATAGGATAAGTTGCCCAATTCAAGGATTGGGGTAATATGATTTCATAGTTTCAAAACCTAATTGGTTTCTAATTGATTTTAAGTTTTGCATAAGGCATTAGTTTATGTGAAGTTTCAATTTTTCTTTATTTTTGTTTCAATTGTTTAGATTTAAGTTGGGTATAAACTTTAATCTTTCCTATGAGCCTATTTATCTAGGCATTTAATCATAGGAAAGCATAACACATAAATAAACCTAGAAAATCAAGGATTAAGGTAATATGATTTCATAGTTTCAAAACCTAATTGGTTTCTAATTGATTTTAAGTTTTCCATAAGGCATTAGTTTATGTGAAGTTTCAATTTTTCTTTATTTTTGTTTCAATTGTTTAGATTTAAGTTGGGTATAAACTTTAATCTTTCCTATGAGCCTATTTATCTAGGCATTTAATCATAGGAAAGCATAACACATAAATAAACCTAGAAAATCATATTGATTCTATTACACACCCAAAATAAATCAAGCCAATTTTTTTAAAGAAAAAGACTAATGTGATCAGGCATTGCTATACACCTTGAAAGAGAGAGAAAATAGGTAGTCGAGCTCTATCTCTATACAACTCTGCCTAGAATTACAATCCTAGATATATGGGTCTTCTTTCTAGGATAGTCTCGTTCTTCAGGGACATCCATTGGGATTCATAGGGGACCACTGCACCTATATTCTAGTAAGTTTAGCACTTGATAATCCTAGACCCCATAGATCCAAAATTCTAAGCTCAAATTTAAATTTTTATTCCAAAATTAATTCCTAAGCCCTGCAAAATAAATGTCAGTAAAATTCAAATAGCACACAACAGTTATATTTCATAAATATATAGGATTGGCATTAGTTACTTGCTAAGCCCACTTATCCTATGGGCTACGCTTAAGGACTTTAGCATACCTACAAGAGAACAACATTTCTAATTTTATTGATGATAACAGTCCTTTTTAACATAGCCCCCTGTAGAAGATAATATTAGATCTAAAAGAATTTCCTATCAGCTAGTTTAACTGACCAATAACCCAAGACATGCAATCTAAAATAGTACACCACAAAGACATATGAAGCATATCATATCACAACATATCACAGGGAATCATAAAGGATCACAAAATGGCATAACTTAAGTCTAGGGTCCTTGACCTAATGATCTAGTGTGTGAAGAAAATAAGCTTGTGTAAAAAAGACTTTGCTAGGATTTTTAAATTTAAGTTTCAACTTGGATTTTTGAGATTTTTTGAACTTTACCTTTAGATGGTTTCAATATAAATGATTTGGTAATTTATTTTCTTTTTTATTTAACTTTTATTAAGTTAAAGTGAAGTTTAAGTTTTAAGAATAAAGAGTAAAATGGATCCCACTTTTGGGTGGACCTATTCTATTCAACATCCTAACTCCTAATGGAATGAAACCTTCATTCTAAGATGAAGATACATCCCAAGGTCTAACTAAGATCTTTAAGTATCTTAATTAATTCTTTTAGTTTCATTTAGATGGTTAGAATTTAAATTTTGTTTGAATTTTGGATTGATTCTTTTCTTTGGAAATTTGATTTTTCATTTCATTTCTTTTGGTTTGATTTGATTTTAATTCTTGGTTTAGCTTGTCTTTTAATTTAATTTGGTCTAAATTATTTCATTAATTTGATTTATTTCATTTGATTTTGTTTCATTTGGTTTAGTTTGAATTGGTTCATTTGATTTAGTTTGAATTGATTTTGATCTGAGTTATGTTTAGGTTTATTGAATTTATGTTATTCATTTAGTTTTATTTATGTTAACCTAAGACATTAAGGTCAATGTTTAATCCATTCTTAGGTTAGATTGATTATGTATTCAAATTTCATTAAGAATTTATGATAAGGATTTTAGTAGCTTAAGGTTTAATTAAGCTTCGCATGCATTATTGATTTCATTAACCCTTAATCATGGAAATGATTAAGTTCTTTGACTTCAGATGCTTGGAGAACCATCCTAAGAGTTTCTGATGTTGATGTAGATTATTTCAAGTTGTTTTATGATTTTATTAAATCATGAATTTTCTTTTGCTAATTATTTGATCTATGTTGACTTAGGAGTTTGAAAATTCAATAATTCCCAATTCATAGGTCAATTGGGTTTGCATTTTTTATGGAAAATGGGATTCCATGCTAATTACATGTTTCCAAAGTTTCACCTTGATAAGATTCATATTTATAGTGTAATTAAGGTTTTAATTATTTCATTAAAATATAAATTAGGCCTAATTTAGTGAAGATTATTTAAGGATTTCATTTTTCATTGATTCCTCTTTGAAAGATGTTTCCAAAGAGGGTTCATTCATAATTGTTGGACATTTGGTAGATTTATTGTGATTTAATTAATTTAAGGTTAATTATTTAATTATTTAAAAATTTTAATTACTTAATTAAATCATTTCGTGATTTATTTAGTTTGAATGAGTTTCATTGATGATTTTATGTTCATTAGTTCATTAAGTTTATTTAAGGTTATTTAATTCATTTTCATGAGTTAATTCAATTTATATTAAATTATTTAATTAAAATTGAGGGTTAGGATTTAAAATTTTATTTCTCATGAATTAAATTACAATAATTAATGAAACTATTTCATAGGGTGTGTTTTAGCATCAATTTTAATTCTTTAAAGCTTCATTTGAGTTTAATTAATAGTTTATGATTAATTAAGGTTTAATTGATTTCATTCAAAGTCAAATTAAGGCTAAAATACCCCCAAATTAATTGGGGATTTTAATTTTAATATATTCTTTTCATCACGATGAATCCATAGAGCCCAAGTTTGCATTTTTTGGATTTTTATTTAAATTTTTTTTTTTTAAAATTTTTATGATTTTTAATTAATTATTTTAATTAATTTTAATGGAATTTCTAGGTTTTAAGACCATGGGATATTACGGTAGCTTGCATGGCACCATTGCCACATGGCGCAATGTCATTTGGCCATGTGAATCATATGTGGCATCCACATCAAAAGCGGTGCCACACGGGATGATCCTTAACCATTCAATCAAAGATCAGATGGTCTTGATTCAATCCACAGAGTCTTTAAGGTATAAAATCAGATTGTCTGACTAAATCATGATTGTCCATTTCAAATTTAAGGATCGGATGGTGGAGATTAGATCTCGCAACTCTTCGGTGAAAGACGGACACTGTCCATCAATTTTACCAAAATTCCAGTGATCACCAATGATTTTTTATTCAATTTTTTATTGCAAAATTATCGAGAATCTTTTTGCGATCCATCCATGTAGTTTGATCCGCATGGGGATCAAATTCCTTTCGAAAAGGATCAAAACTGAATGCCTAAAGGATCAGTGGTGGAACGTATCATATTTGGATGAAAAGGATCAAAACTGAATCCCTCCCCTCTTTCTATGCTTGGCTGAAGGCCTCTTTTTTGGCCTTCTAGGCAGAGACAAGGCCAACCAAGGGGTGAATTCAATCCTCTTTGGCCTTATGAACATATTTGGATGAAAAATGGGAAGGGAGGAAGGCAATTCCTCTTCCATTTTGTCCTTGTCTAAGCCATATGCTCATTCTTCTTCCTTGGCTTTTTCCTTGGAGGAAGTAAAGCTCTTCTTGATTTCCTCTTGGTGGCCTTCAATTGATGGCAGCCATCATCATTTTCTTTTAGCCAAGAAATGGAATTTAAATGGGATATGGGATTAAAAAAATCCAAGTGAACTTTGCTTCCTAAAATCCCTCTTTTCCATTAGATAAGTTTATCATATTTGGCTTGATTTAGATTTGATGAATTTAATTAAGATTACTTGGCAATCTCTTTTAATCCATGCAAAGATGAATTAAATAAGTTCCATAGGTTTCATTTCAATTTGAATCCATTTGGTGATTAACCTTAGTTAGCATTAGATTTAAATTTAGTCTTAAATGCTTTACCCACCATTCATTTGTTTTAAATTTTGATTTGGATCATCCTTGATTTTCCATTGGATGATTAGGATTTGACTTAACCCAAGCCACATGAAGGTTTAACCTAACTCCAAGTTAACTTGACCCATTTTGCCTTAAATTGGTTAAGTTAGCCAAATGAGTAAATTTAACTAAATTAAATTATGCTCACACTCTAATTATGTTTAATAACATGTGTGAAATTATTTGGAGTGATTTGTTTCATTTAATTTTAAGTTCATTTCAATTTGAACACATTTGACCCAAACTGGGCTAAATGGGTTGTGATTGGGTTTCATGACCAATTTGACCAAATTAAACCCAATGATGGGTTGGATTGTTTTTAATTATCATTTCCAAATGATTTTAAGTAATTGGGTTTGAACCCAATAGGACCCATTTAGGGTTATTTAGACTAAGTAGTTTATTGAGCCCAATTAAGGCCTAAATGAATTTATACTTCGTTAGATTTGTAATCAAACATGTTTATTTGATCATTTGAAACATTTGGAATGATTTAATTTGGTCAAATTCTTAGTAAGTTGACCTTTGACTTAGTGGGACCCACCTAAGTCAAACCTATGCCAAATAGGTTTACTAGATTTAACTTTGGTTTGGTTTTAGATTTATTCCTTCATTTTAATTTGATTTTATTTTGATTTATTTGGATATGATTTGATTTAATCCAAATTTAAAAATTGGGTTGAGTCTACCTAAGCTCATTAGGTTAGATCAAACCTAAGGAAGATGCACTAGGTCAGTAAGTATAATTTCCTAAGCACTGAATTAGGAGATTCCAATTTGAGATTAGGACATCCTAATTACTGATTTCAAAATGATATTAAACTCATCCAAAATGAGGTCAGCAGGTCCCTCTTGACCTTATGAGTGTGTTTGGATGAAAGGTTTGTGGGAAGTCTTTTCCTCCCCTTTCCCTTCTTAGCCTAGAGAGTCCTTCATGAGAGATTATCCCATGGTTTCTCTCTTTCGCTCTTTCTTGCTATCTCATGGAAGAAGCCAAATATTCCTTTGCTAAGGGGATGGCCACCTGATTCTAACTCTTCGAAACATCCTCTAAGAGGTGGTCAAGTAATTGGATAAAATCCAAAGTTATTAGGATGATGAGGGGAGGAAGAATTACAAAGGTATCTTGTTTGCATAATTTGCCTCATCTCTCTTTGACTAATCATTTTATGGCTTTTATTATCACCACCATAACCCTTAGGCTAGTGTTTAGCTACCCAAATCAATCCTAATATGAATTTGAGGTTGAATCCAAGTCCGTTTGAGTTGGATTGGAGGTTTGAATTTAAAGTGTAGTAGTTATGTTTATTTGATTTAATTGAGTTAAATTTGGGTTCAATTATATTTAATTAATGATTTATTAAGTTTTAATTTGATTAATTCCTTTATATTTTTAAGTTGATTTTTCATTTCATTTAAATTTAACCCATTTAGGCTTAAATGGGTTAAGCATCATTTCAATTAGCTTTAAATTGCCCATTTGGCTTAATTGAATTTTATTTGGACTCCAATCATGCTTAATTACATATATGGAGTAATTTAGAATGATTTATTTCAATTGGTTTGAGAATAATTTCAATTTTTACCCATTTGACCTAATATTGGGCTTAATGGGTTAAGCTTGGGTTCATTTTGGTCAAATGATCAATTTGATCAAATTAGACCTAATGATTGGATTGGATTATGTTTCATAATTATTTTCTAATGATTTTGAATAATCAATTTGAGTTGATTTAAATTTTATTTGGGTTTGAACTCAACAGGACTCATTCAAGCCCATTTAGACCAAGTGGTCTAATTAGCCTAATTAAGGCCTTAATAAATTTCAATTTCTCTACATTCATATTTATACATGTTTTCTCTATCATTTAGACCATTTGGAATGATTCTATTTGGTCAAATTTTAGTGGGTTGACCTTTCACTAGTATTATCATAAAATGCAATATAATTCATTTGATGAATACGAGAGTGTGCATCCAGGATACATTCTCTAAGATCCACCACTAAAAGGTCCTGATCGATTTGGGTACTTAATGAATCCCAAGTTACTAACAATGAGAAAACTTAATATAAGCCATCGACACCAGATGATAATGGAATTGAATCTCCTATCATCAATAGGAAATGCCAGTCTAAGAAGAATCAACTAGTGGATGCTGAGATGGATAATCAACTCATTTGGGAAGATTATGATTTATCAATCAATGAAGAGTAACTGATTTTAGACTTCCAAAATGATGAAAATATAGACTGCATAGAAGTCAAACTTGTTTGTATGGTCGATATATATTTACAAAATTGAAATATGGTACCTGAACAGTAAAATGAAGAAGAACATCAAGAGAACCCAAGCCATAAAAAATTTAAAAGTGAAGCTTAAGTAGAAGTTGAAGTAACTAAAGAGAAAATAGATGTTGTAACAAGGTTATTATGACAAATGGGTTCTCAACTCCAATGAAGAGACCAAGAAATCAGTCAACTCCATAATCACCTCAATGAAATGTGCAGGTTGATGAAAGAACTATTTGGTCAACATAATCTTATAGAAACTGCAACATAGCAAGTGCCTTCAAGAAATTTTTCAGAGATAGTCAATCCAATAACTGAAATTGGGGGTGTACAAAATGGTACACCCAACTTGTCAACAACTTTAATGCAAAGGCAAGAAACCCCAAGAGAAATTACATTAAATGCATATCAAGAGGCTAACATTATCACCAAATCTCAAGTAGAAAATCTCATCAAGCTAAAAGTCAAAGCTATCATCACTTCAGAAGATGCTAAATAGCTAGTCAGAAAAGGTCGACTATACCTAGCCGAATATGACCAAGTACAATATCCTAAGGGCTATGTTGTGCTGAAATTCAACACTTTTTGATTCATAGAAAATCCATGACATCACTTAGCCTAGTGAAAAGCTACATGCCAAAACACCAGAGGCAATGATGCATTGTTTCTACGATAATTCATTAGCAATCTTACCAACATGGCTTTCAAATGATATGTTGAGTTACCTAACAACCTTGTAAAATCCTTCACCTTGCTAGAAACACTCTTAATTATGAGATTTGTAATAGCAACTAAGAAGTAACAATAGTAAATCTCACCTTGGAAAAGAGAAGGAAAGATGAGAGTGTTACAAAATTCATCATGAGAAGGAGAAGTCTAAGCATAAAATGTGATCAGCAACTCATAGTAAAGCATGCGGTAGAACTCCTTATGAGGAATATCGATGATCAAATGACTCCATATCTAGCCATGGCTATGATTAACGTGTTCTATGAATTATTAGATCATGTAGCAAAATTTGAAAGGCTCCCCAAGTAGAAAGGCCTTAGTGCCAACTATAATAATAATCCCTTTAGAAAAGGTAAACAACCATAATCACATAATGTGAAGAAAAATAATGTGAATACAACATTCGCATTCAAAGTTGACAAAAAGAAAAATGGAGGTGCAGTAACCTCATGACCAACGACAACCTCGCGATCAACAATAAAGCTAATAGAGGATAAGAAAAAAAAGGGACTTTCCAAGAGAAGATGTCTATGCAATACTCATTCAAAAGAGAATGCACTGCTAAGATCTTTAGACATGCCATGAAATTAGGATTATAATTACTAGAGTCATGTAGGTCAGACCAAGTAGACAAAGTTGATGATCACAACTATTGACCATTCCATAAGCTCGTAAGTCATCCAATTGAAGATTATTTTGTCTTCGAAGATTTAGTAGAAAAGAACTATCAAATTGGAGAACTCATCTTTTTAGACACTATACTGGTACATCCTAAGAAAGAAAAGGTGAAAGTTGTTACAACACACCTAATCTAGAATGCAAAAGATAAGAATGTTGAGCTAGCTAAAACTCAAAATATAAATGAGGTTAAGGGAAAAGTCCCATAAACACAAGAAGAAGAAGAAGGTGGTTGGGAAACCTTCATCTCAAAGAAGACTAAAAGGATGATTAACATTCTTTTAGACATAAAAGGTATTCGGTCAAAAAAATTCCTTAAGTGGGCAATTTTTATATAACATAAAGAAGTAGATGAAAAATAATTAGGTTCTTTCATCAAAGCCCCATAAATCAAAGAAAAAGAGGAAATCTAGAAAAACAAAGTCTAAAACACAAAAAATAATTGACTCTTTAGATGAGTATGAATAACCTCCTTGAAGGATAGGTAAACTATAATAATACATGGCCCATTAGCAGCTTGACATAATAAATACTAAAGAAGAAGCTCTATCAAAAATGTGTCATGCCATAAGTGAAATTGCAACTACAACTAACTCTAAGGAAGAATTATGCTTTCCTAAAGAAATGCTTGCTAAATGAAAGTCAAATCAAGCTCAAAGAAATTATGTCCTAAACTAGGAAGTAATTCTAAGAGTACTCAGAACTCTGAAAGCTCAAAAGAAACACAAAATTCAGAGGCTTCTTTCGATAAAAAAGATTAAATGGAAGAAGTAACTCAAGTTCAGCTAAGGAGTGAAAAATAAATTTCTCCACCACCATATGGAAAGTTAGTAATAAAGATAAAGAAATCCAAATTAATGAAAATGTCTTACCTCCATCACCAACTAAATCAAAAAAGCCACCAAAATAGGACTAGACTATAACATTTTGGCATATTTACACAAGCTCCCTAATTTACTAAGTAATTATGATGCTCTCATGTTGTCCAAGGATATACTCAAGATATTAATGAAAGCTTTGCAAAACTTAGAATAATATGAAACATTATTTGCTGAAGAAAAGATGAAATAGGATCTAGCCTCTTAGAAATTAGCAACCATCACATTTAATAGGAATGGCCTACTATTAGAGATGACTAAACATAATTGGCCCCTTTATGTTACAGGTGAATGTAACTCTATCCAAATAAAAGGATATTAATTGACCTAGGTGCTTCGATAAATCTCTTAATAGTTAAAACACTTCGAGCACTAGCCTTCGATGCTCGCTATGTAGATAAAAGTATAGTATTCTTATAAAGATTCAATGAACAAGAACAATAAACTTTAGGATCTCTTGTTCTACCCATATTCTTTAAGAAACTGTACATAGAAGCTGAATTTTATGTGATTGAAGCCCAAGTTGCATACAAAGCACTTCTTGGTAGGCCGCAAATTCATGAATATGACATAGTACCTTTAACTGTTCATCATTGTATGAAGTATATTTAAAATGGCAGAGAGTATCGAGTTGATGGAAACATGAATTCATTCTTGATACATGAAATCAAGATCTATGATGTTTCCAAGTACTTCATGCCTAAGAAAGTAGAGGAAGTGAATTCCCAAAAGTAAGTGGTTTCACCTATCAAACTAATGCTGAAAGGTAATAATTCAAAGGGCAAAAGTACTGATGAATAAAAGAACCTTAAGGTAATCCCCTACTTTGGCAGTGATACTGGGGATGATGAAGAGGAGTTAATACTTTATTAATCCAATAAAGCTTAGCTTGCCAAAAGAAAGAGGAAACAAGTACCAATAAAGTGGCTAAATAACTAGAGGAAACACATATTTCTTTAATAAGGGTATTTGAATCTCAAATCTCCAACTAAGATTTGAAAATAACTTCAATTCCAATGGTAGATTAAGAAAATGAGGATATAAAATAGTTGAAAATATTTTATGTCCCTCTTAAAATAAGTTATAATGAATGTGGGATTCTTTTCTATAAGACTAAAGAGTGAACCCTAAATCTAACACACATATTTTTGGAAGAAGATGATTTTGTGGAAGAATACATATCAATAATGATTCCTTAATACTTTTTATTAGCTCTAAAGAACGTAGTTAAAAATATCATTCAGCATATACAGTCAAGCATTCAAGCTCGATTGTTTAAGAGGCTATGGCAAGGGAATAATACTCAAAATTCCATAGGATATGAAAGTTTACCACATGGGGATTATGATATATTTCTTTGACATCATCTCCATTCAACTCATGCTATGCCATATCTTATAAAGAAAAAGCCTCTATGGAAATTACTAAGGAATGAAAGAATGATTCAAATGAGAATATACTTGAAGAAAAATCAATAATTGACCTCAAGGAGGCCCCAAAGGAATTCAAAGAAGGAAAGCCACCATTAATGAACTTCAAGAAATTAACTTGGGTACTAAAGAGGAGCCTTGGCCAACCATTGTTAGTGCTAACCTTACATCAAAGTGATTAGAGGATTTAAAAGCACTACCTTGTGAAAATAGAGATTTCTTCACATGAAAGTTTAACAAAATGCTAAGCATATCGCCAGATGTAGCTATACATAAGCTTGCCATTAAACTTGATCCACAACCTATAAAGGAAGCACTAAGGTGATTGCGATTGCAAATTGAAGTGCAAGTAATCAGTAAAACCAATAAGCTTATTGAAATAAGATTTATTTAAGAAAAAGTATACTAACTGGATTGCCAATATTTTCCCAATAAGAAAAAATAATGAACAAATTCATGTTTCTATTGACTTCAAAGATTTAAACAAAGCATGTATAAAAGATGACTTTCCACTACCCCATGTAGAACTCATGGTAAACAACACATTAAACTATGATATGTTTTTCTTCATAGATGATTCATCAAGCTATAACCAAATAAAAATGACTCCATTGATGATTTAGATGTCAAAAGTAAGAATCAAGGAGAGCACATAAGCAACTTAGAGTTGTATTTGGTAGAATTCAAAGTTTCAACTTAAAGATGAATCCGTTAAAATGTGCTTTTGGTGTAACTTTAAGAAAGTTCCTAGGATTTATGTGTGCTATAGAGGGATTGAAATTGACTCCTCTAAAATAAAAGTGATTATAGAAATACCTATGCTTAAGACCTTGAAATAACTACATTCACTACAAGAAAAATTGACTTTCATTAGAAGGTTCATTTCTAATCTTTCAGAAAAATGTCAACCTTTCATTGATTAATGAAAAAGATGCACCTTTTATATGAGATGATGCTTGTCAAGATGCATTTATTAGCTTAAAATAATATTTATTATATCCCCAAATTTTAGCAGCACTAATAATAAAAAAGATATTGATGTGAATTGCCTGATGAACAAATCTTTGAAGTGGAAGAAGCTCAATAATCATCAGAATTGGAACTCTATTTTGATGAGTCTTCATCAATAAAGCTAACTAAACTTCTTGGTTTATCTACAGTACATGTCAAAATCAAGTTAATATCTATAACACTACAAGTCAGTATTCTCTAATATCCATATTGTCTAATGGAACCTTGAACCAACAACAAGGCTGAATATGAAGCATTAATTACAGGTCTAGAGTTATTAATAAATATGAAAATTAAGAAACTTCATATTTATGGAGATTCTCAACTCAAAATATAATAAATAATTGAGACTTTTAAGATAAACAAGCCCACATTAGTGCTTTATCATAAGCACATATCAGAGTTTTTGAAACACATCTTTGAACTAATAATTATGAGGGTGTCACATTGGGACACCCTTATAATTAGATAAATTAGCTAAAGAAATGATAGACCCTCAAAGAGAGCCAATTACAATAGTAGTAAAAAGTATACTAACATTAGCACCAACCCTCTTGAAATACTTTTAAGGCTAAAGAAAATCATTAGATTTCAACAATAATAGAAGAAGAAGACTTGAGAGATTCATTCATCACTTATCTTAAAAGAGGTAGATTGCCAAAGGATAAATCAAAGGCTCATCAAATTTCACAAAGAGCACTACAATACACTCTTGTGAATGATATATTATATTGATGCTCATTCAACCAAATGTGGTTGTGATGCCTAAGACCAGATAAAGCGAAAATGGTAACGACTGAAGTTCATGAAGGGTTGTGTGATACACACCAATTTGGTCCTAAAATAAAAATCAAAATCAAATACATGAAATACTATTGACCTAATATAGTTCAAGACTGCATTGAACAAGCTAAAAGATGTCATCAATGTCAAATATATGTAGACACGTTGCATCAACCACTTCATATCCTACATCCAGTAGTGGTTTCTTGGACATTGAAAGTTAGGGAATTGATATAATTGGTCTAATAGATCCTCTCTCATCTAAGGGTCATCATTTCATATTAACTGCCACTAATTATTTCTCCAAATGGGTAGAAGCAATCCCATTAAAAGAAGTTAAAGCAACTAATATGGTGAAATTTTTTTGAGATCATATCTTTTGTCGATATGGAGTACCTCAGAAAATTATATCTGATAATGACACTGCCTTTAGAAATATTAAAGTCTATCATTTAATTGAGAAATATAAAATAGATTGGCGATATTCTTCAATATAAAATTAAAGAGCCAATAGTCTCTAAGAAGCTTTTAATAAAATGTTGATTAAACTTCTCAAGAAAATTCTCTTTAAAAATAAAATAAAATGGCATGATAAATTAATAGTACCATACTATATATAAAACTATTACACAAATAACAATATACTCCTTAGTCTTCAGATCATAAGAAATACTACCTTTTGAAGTAGAACTACCTTCACTACATATAACAATTCAAAATAAACTTACAACAGAAGAAAATATCTTAATATGACTCAAGGGGTTGGAAGCTCTAGATGAAATTTGATTGTAGGCCCAATAAAATTTAGAAATATATAGAGCAAGGATGACCCAAGATCATGACTGCATAGTTTTCCTAAGAAGCTTCAAAGTAGGTGAACAAGTACTAATAAGTAGAAGGCCTATTATTCCGCATCAACAAACTGGTGAAAAGTTTGACCTAAATTAGGAAGGGCTATATATTATCAAAAAAGGGATAAGACATATGCACCTTATAAATCAACAATATCTTAAGAGATATTATGCATAACTATTAAAGGTGTTATTCTTCATAAACGTAAGAGTCAAAATCAACAATAAATATATCAACTCAAAAATACCCTTCACTTAAGTATGAGAAAAGAATTCTCATTTAAAAGAAAAATTCCTCTATTAATGGGAGCAATTTTATAAGCCTTATAATGCAAGAAAATTTTCTATTAAAGAGAAACTTCTCTAATCAAAAGCGATCCTAAATTAAGATCCATCATGCCCAGAAGGGTCAGATCTAAATTTAAATCTTTATCCATCATGTCTAAATGGGTTGGATCAAATCCATCATGCCCAAGGATGTTGGATCTAAATTTAAATCAAGGTTCATCATGCCCAAAGGAGCTGCATAAGATTTATCATGCCCAAAGGGACAAGATCTAAATTTAAAGCAAGTTCCATCATGCACAAAGGGTCCACATCAAATCTATCATGCTCAAAAGGACTAGATCTAAATTTAAATCAAGATCCAACATGTCCAAAGGGGCTGGATCAAATTCTATTATGCCCAAAAGAGTCAGATCTAAATCCAAATTTAGTTTCATCATGTCTAAAGGGATCAGATCTATATCTAAACTTAAATCTAACATGTTCATATGGATAGGATTTAAGTCTAAATATAATCAATATACCCAAAGTGACAAGTATAAATATAATTCTAGATTCAATATATTCAACTTAAACTCTATAAAATTAGAGAAGACCGAATCAAAAGCCTACAAGCACAACACATTTATAAATTTAAATATTACTATTTTTATAATGCTTATCAAATTTGCATGCTTCTCTTGTCCAAATTTATTGCATATTGGTTATAATATTTACCTAGAAAAAGGCCAGATGAAATGCCTCCAATTGAGCCCAATGAGGACAAGATATGGGCCACTATCGAAGCCAATGATACACATTTTATAGTCAAAGTATAAGATCAGCTATTATGGCACCAAGATATGTTGATAGGCTGGGATATTTTTGAGGATTCATTTGCTTGATCATTACACATACTACTTATTGATTTAAATCTTCTATCAGGTCATGATCTTCCTGATTGGGTGATCAATTTAAAGATGAGATATAATCATGATGTTCCTTTATAGAGGGTCATAGATCACCTTTGGGTATTATGACATACTTTAGCTAGTTGTAGATACTACACCTTTTGTAGGCACAATCAAACTTTTGGGTTATCGCATATTACACCATTAGGAAAAAGATTGGGACCCGAAGTTAGTATTTGGCACACTTTTGTTAGTTGTCAATGGCTATGTACACTAGGCATGCCATCACCTAGAGATGCATAATGACATCCTCAGGAGAGTTGGCATACACAAAGTCTATGCATCACTTTTTGACAATAGCCACCTTCCATTTACTTAGATCTAAAGTATAGTAGAATATTGAGGCAAGATCACCAATATTACTTGTTGGATTGGTCCACATAAGATGAACCTTGACCGGCAAGCAGAATATAGTAGGTCTCCCTATCATAGGCATTCTCTAGAATGAGTGTGTGCCTCTAGATTATGTGCATTTTAAGTATTAGCTAGCTAATTAATGTAGAAGAGGCAGTCATATATTTCTCAGGTCTCTATTATGCTCTAGCTCACTACTAAAGATTCTTCAAAGAGTAGAGATCAGGTCGTATGCGATGGGGCATAGTTACTCTAGACACATGGTTTGAGAGTTTCCTTGATTCAATAATATGTTCATCTCATTTCACATAATTAGAGGATCCATTTGATATGAAATTTCATTCAGCTAAAAGTCATTCAGTGCTAGATTCAAGCCAAAAGGAAGAGTCAGCTTTTGATGAATCTTAGCAGAAGACATTGATGAGGAGCTCTCTTTAGTGGCTTTCCTTACTACTTGGCTATTCTATTTCATATTTATAAAAGTAAATATACTTTCCATCCTTCCACTCTCTTGATGGACATCTTGCTTGCCAGGCGAGAGGATAGCACTAGAGCCAACATCATTAGCATACCTATACCATGTATTAAGCTGAGTAAGCATGATGACTAGTTCACAAAACTATGATGTAAATGCTTATTAGTACTACTTACATGGATGAAATCATGCACATATATTAGAATCTTTTAGTTATTATGAGATGACATCCTATTTCAGAGAGCAGTGTTTCCTTATGATGATGTAGATGGGTAGGGCTCCATCATGCATGATGGATCACTTTCCAATCATTCATAGATCATCATTTCATAGTTTTCTTGTTCAGAGCTTGGGATAGAGATTCATAGATTCTCTCACTTACAGAGGGATGTAATTACTATTATCAAGGCAAGGATATGAATGAATAGTAAAATACCTCATTGGCCAAAAACCTCCTTGGCTTTATTATTGAAATCATTAGTCTGTGATATTGGAGGGATATGATCGCAATAGGGTGGCTAGACACTACAACTTCACTCAGGCTACATCTATATACAGACTAGCATAGATATTAGAAATAGTCTAATACTTATTCACTAGGGTGCTCCCACTACCTATTCAATTAGTAACAACTTCTGCAACATGGGCTTTTTACATTGCCTAGGGATTGATTCAGGTTCCTATGTAGCTTCAC
Source organism: Cymbidium sinense (assembly GCA_021442155.1). Lineage (NCBI taxonomy): Eukaryota > Viridiplantae > Streptophyta > Magnoliopsida > Asparagales > Orchidaceae > Cymbidium > Cymbidium sinense. Next base: position 39,183,579 of record CM038233.1, read on the forward strand.
AAAAGAATTACATAGGAGTTAGTTGCGTATGTTTACTATAAATCCACCATACATACTCTTCCTTTTTCGAGCTAAGCTTTCGTATATACAGTCATAGATTGGTGATAGCCAAATGAGTATGACACTTACATTCCCTCCAACACATGGCTCACACTCTAAGAGATCATTAGATATCCTAAGCAGTAGTAGGAAGCAATGAAAGGTTTCATTAGCTAAGGAGAGAGATGATAGATATATGCACAGTCACATGATAGTTGATCATGATATAGGAGTAGTAGGGATTGATGAGGGTACTTATATTTTCATCTCACTAGTAGTAGTTGTTCCACCTGTAGGATAGATGGACAATGATGTTATGCTGGTATTATCAACTAACACTAGTGCTGCTTTCCCAGTGTCTACTCAGCCTGTCGGTAATGTCCATATGCAAATTGAAGAAGACTCACATACAAAGGAATCTAGCACTCTAATAACTTATCATGAGCCGCTCCTATTAAATTCAATGTTGGTGATAGTGAGTGCCACTCAGGTTGATTCCTTAGATATTGATTCTTATGAAAAGAGTTATCATGTTCTCAGTTTGAGAGATACAACTCAGAGGCTATTAGGTCTAGAGAACTCATGCTATGTCTCTAGAAAAAGCCCCAAGCCCTCAAATTCATTACATTATGGCTTTTCAAAGAGTCTATGTTATATATTGTGATGGCTTTACATCACCTACTTCTGAGTGTTGATCTAGAAGTCTTGCTTGAGCTTTCTAGCTTCTACATAGAGCCAAATTCTTTATAAGATTGTTCTTCCACTTCAGGTCTTGAAGAAGGAGAGCTATAGCTTGGGGAGTTTCTATGCAGAGATGTCAAGTATAGGATATTCTCATTACATAGTACTTATCAAGAGATTTTGTCATATATAATCACTACTATAGATACCTCACTAAGTACTACTTCACATCAAGTCTCTCTAATTTGCTAACACCTAGAGCACAATCTCAGAGCCTTGAGATCTTGCTAGAGAGAGCATTCTAGAGTATAGATTGAGCTCCTTGACATATATACTAAATTAAGAAAATTATAGATGAGAAGACAATATCTATTGAAAAGGAGATCTATGGTCAGAGAGGCTATCACAACCACAGAGAAGGACTTCTCATAGATAGAAGCTCTGGAGACCAAGCTTGAGCATATTCTTTCCTCATTAGTCCATAACCAGGAACCTACCCTTCATCATCTTTATGAAGGAGAGGTAGTCTACTATGGCTTATAGAACTCATACAACCTCTATTTGTATTAGAAAAATCCATGCTAAATATTTGTAGCAGTGAAATCTTTTATATCACTATTACATATAATCAATGAAAGTGATTAGAGATTTCCAAAGATTATACTATGTATTTTCTTATTGTATCACTGCATATAAACATAAATAAATAAATAAGAAAAATACTGAATGCATAATGTCCAATTGACAAGATACATTCGTTAGAGGCAATTTTGTTTACATCTAAAAACAATGAATGAATGAAAATTGATGAAAACTAGGCATCCCAGCTTAGGGCACCATAGTGCTTCATCACAAAGCCTAGGCTCTATCACTATCGTACATTATCTAAAAGATCAAACTACTGCGATGGTTGCCTACTTAAAAGGCACAGTGCTATAGAGCTGTGATACCAACACTAAGAAACTATTACGATGATCTTCTATTTTTAAAATCAAGAAAACACATCGTTCCTATCCCAATAGTAATAATTGCTTAGGGGAGTGAGAGGAATCATTATAAGATGTAAAATTGCCCCCCCCCCTCCATAGGGGGAAATACACTATACAAAGGGGAGAGCACCTTCTCTCTCTTGCTTCTTCCTTCTCTCTCACTCTCACTCTAATCTTGCTCTTTGTTGACCTCATTTTTAGAGTGAGCTCTCAACCCCTCCATCTTAGGCATAGGACTTCTCTTAGAATTTAAGAGTTCCTTAGTCCTAAGACATATCTAGTGATTAGGTGGACACTCAACCTAGCCCTAGAGACTTAGAAGAGTTAGCCATAGGAATAGGTCAAGCCTTAGGGGTGTTAGGAAAATTTGCCTACCCTTAGCTTGAACCACTCCTCACCTTCTTTCCTTCAAGTCAAGCTCTAAATCAATCTTATTTGCTTTTCTCCAAACTCAAATCAATGCCACATGATTGAAATCCATGATTGAAACCCATGATTGAAATGATTGAAATTCTAAAATTCCAAATATTTCCTAAGTCCTTAATTTCCCTCTTAAGGACTTAGCCAAAATTGTCCTCAAATCAATCCAAATTCATGTAATTTTTTGATAACTCATTTATATTAAAATTTATATTCAAATATATAAGTAAAATATAAATATAAATCAATCAAATTTAAATCCAAAATTTAAATTCCTACTCAAAAATTCCTAAGTCCTTTAATTTCCCTTTTAAGGACTTATCCAAAATAATGATCAAACCAGTTCAAACTCATGAGATTTTCTAATAACACATTTATATTCTCATTTATATTTACATATATAAATGAAATATAAATTCAAATCAATCAAAACAATCAAACCAAATTCAAAAATTCAAGTTCCAAACTCTAAAATTTCCTAAGTCCTTTAAATTTCCTCTTTACGACTTAGCTTAAATCATATTCAAATCAATTCAAACTCATGAGATTTTCTCATAACTCATTTATATTCTCATTTATATTCACATATATAAATGAAATATATATTCAAATCAATCTAATTAAACTAAAAAAAAAAATCAAATCCAAATTCATAAATCTTTCCTAAGTCTTTTGAATTTTCTCTTAAGGACTTAGCCTAGATCATGATCAAATCACTTCAAATTCATCAAATTTTCTCATGACTCATTTTTAATATTGTTTATATTCACATATATAAATGAAATATAAATTCAAACAATCAAAACCACTTCCAAACGCCAAACTCAAATCCACTCAAAATCCAACCTAAGCCTTTTAAGTCAAAATCTTGAACTTAGCCAAATCAACTTTAAATCAAGCCAAACTCTTGATTTTCCTTCATGATTAAATCAACCCTACAATCATGAATCCAAATATAAATACAAACTTCAATCACTAAACAAAACTGAATTCAAAAATCAAGCCAAATCCATTCATGCTCTTCCTTTGAATATGAAATTATCAAATGAATCAAAATCCATTTGACTTCAAACCACTTGAAAATGGATTTATATTTCAATCATAAGTCCATATACAAGTTCAATCAAACTCAAATTAAGCTTTGACCAAGCCGTTTGACCCACTTAGGCTCACTTGACCCAAAGTCACCTAAAGTACCCCTATGAGCCAAATTCTAATTCTAACCAAATTGGATTGAATCAAACTCACCTATGCCTCTCATCATGATCAACAATCATCATGAGAAGATCAATCACCCAGATTGGGTTAAACTAAGTCAAACCTAAGAGTTGACCAAGTCAACACTTAGCCAAAATGAAACCTAATATAGCCAAAATCAACCATTGGCCAAATTAATTGAAACAATTGATTTAAGTTCATTCAAGAACTATGTTTGAACTTGACCAAGTCAACATTTGAGCCTAACCTATCCCAATTGGCCACTTGACCCAAGTTGACCCAACTTGACCTAAAAAGTCAAAATGTGTCAAAACTTGATCTAAGCCAAATTGATTGAAACCAATGGGTCAAGTTCATTCCAAATTACTTGTTGAACTTGATCAAAGCCTCAATTGGCCAACTAGACCTAGCCTAGCCCAATTGACCTTGACCCAACTTGACCTAAAGGGTCATGTTGAGCCAAATTCAAACTTAACCAAAATTGATTGAAAATAAAGATACCAATCCACTTCATATAGCTAAACAAACCTAAACCTACCCATGACCTAGCTCAAATAGGTCAAATGGGACAAATTGGTCAACCTGACCTATTTGACCTAAATGAAGTCATATGAACCAAATTCAAACCTAAATCAAATTGAATCAAACCAAAACTAGAAAAACATTTCAAATGGTCATATGAACTTGAACCAACCCTTAGTTTAACCCAATTTGACCAATTGGTCAACTTGACCCAAGTTGACCCATTTTGACCTAAATGGGTCAACATGAGCCAAATCATACAAAATGAACTCCAAATCCAATGAAACTTGGCCCAACCTATTTTCTCAACATACCCAACATATCCAAATTCAAAATTCAGCCAAATGACCCTAGGCCATAGAACAAATTTTGGCCAAATCCATGGGGAATTTGGTTAATTCCTCTTCATACCTACTTGATACTTTCCTAATAGGTCAAGTAAACCTTATGGAGGGTGGTGCACCCAACCCAATGGGTTTGGGATAACCCAACTTGTCCCAAGTCCAAAATTGAGCACATGACTCAAATTGGCCACATGGGAATCATGCTCCCACTAAATTTGAAGCACATGGGGAGTTACCACTCCACTCCCTAGCCTAAACTGACCATGTGCAAATCTCTAACAGACTAAACAACCCACTGCCTAAGGTCAATTGTATCAAAATGGCAATTGATGCTTTGGCCGTTTGATTGCCTAAGGGGGAGATATGCTCCCCCTAATTCACTTCAATTCCAATAGAGCCTAATTCAATTGAGTAAGGGAGCGTGTTATGAGCCACTAGCAAAAGTTCCCAAGCTTCCTAGAAGGATTTTGAATTGGCCATTCTTGATTTCTTTTAAACAAAAATAGAGGAGCTCCAAATATTTTCCAACTTCCACTACACTCTAATTCAACCAAATTCCCTTTGCACACTCCACTAGAGGGTCAAGTCGAGCTTTCCTAAGCCCTTGTCCAAGATCCAAAGATAGAGGAAGACTCACCTAGATCAAAGCCAAGCTCACAAGGCAGAGGTGTTGGTCCATTGAGCTATCCACTCAACCTCAAGAGCTAAAACTATCACCAAAGCTTCATCTCAACTAGACGAAGCTCCTCAAGGGAGTCAAGCACCGGTAATCACCTCCAGTGAGGTATGGAATTTTTCGATCACTAAACTCAATGTGCTATGGAGCTTTCTGAAAGAAATTTTCATCCCATGGAATTTTGACGTAAATGTGCTTGCCATTCGGGTTAGATAGTGTGTACAAGATTTCATTCCAATTCGAGCTCGATCGAGCTCGGATCTCCCCTTTGAAAGTAGATGGTCTCCATTATTCCTCATGGAAGAATAGGGACGATCTCTAGCAGTCCATCCACGCATTTTGGATGGACTGGTGAGATTAAATCATATTTTATATCCTATCTCATCCTTTTAAAACTGCGGCTTAAATCCTAGCCGTTTGATCCTTGATCGAATGGCGAAGGCAAAAGTGAGTAGCACCGCCGGCACGCGGTGCTACGATGCAACATTTAAGTTGCCACTCATGGGTCGACGTGTGTAAAGCAATCCAAGTCAGCCACTTGTGTGGCACACCGTAGGATTAAGGGATTAATTAAGGTATTAAATAATTCTAATTAATCATCTAAACTTCAAAATTCATATCTTTCTAAAGAAAAATTAAAATAATATGAGGTAAATTGCCACTGAAAGGTAATTAAATCTAGAATATTTTAAATTTGGTTTTAATGGATTTTTAATTATGTCTTTCTCTAATTTTGGTTTTTATTAGAAATTTTAATTTGCTAATTACTCCGTAATTAATCCACTGATTAATCTCAAACTTGTTGAGTATATTTTGGGGGATTACTTCTACCTCCCCTAATTTTCTTGGGATTTATTGGTGGCTTAATATGGGGAATTACTAATTTATTTCTTAATTATACCCTTACTATAATTAAGGTTAATTAAGGGTTTGATTAGTGGTTTAATCATTTTTTGTAGTTGATTAACATTTGTTTCAATGAATAAGAGGTTTAAGGAATAATTTTGGTGCATTTACCCTAAGCTATTCCTTAAACCCCCTTTTTCTCTCTTTATCCTCCCTTAATTAAGGACTAATTCACTAATTACCCACTTAATTAATTTCTTAAAATTTTAAAACCTTCCAGAACTTAATTAATCTACTTTGGGTAGATTCTTAGGTGCTTAAGTGTCTAAGTTCAATTAAGAAATCAAAACTCAACTCATATGTGTGAGGGGTGTTTTGGAATTACTTAAGTTAAACCCTTTGGCTTAATTAATCATTAATCATGAGCCAAATTGCATTAGGCCATTTCTTCCAAGGTGCATTGCAAATTTAAATTACTTGTGAGGTTTTATGTTGACTCATTGGCTCATAATTATTTGATTAACTATGCTAAGGTTGTGTAGGTAAGGGATAATTAACATCTTTAATTCATACCTTAACTTAATCAAAATATAAAATGAATCTAATCATCTAAAAATTGAACAAAAATGTCAAACACATGTGGGAATGGGTTAGGAACAACAAACTCAATTCATATTTTGAAAATTAAATCAAATTCAAAATCAAAAAAAAATCATATTAAATAAACTTTGATCTACTTTAAGCTTTCTTATTTTATAAGATTGTGTTTAGGATTTAATTGAAGTGAATGTGTTTACATGCTTCCATTGCTTTAGTTCTTTCCCAACACGCTAAATATGTGTATCATATGGTTTCATGCATCCATTCTTTTCAAAAATCAAATTTAAAATGAAAATATTTCCTTTATGTCAAATTGCGTGTGTTGGCTAAAGTAAGAATATGAGTGGCTATTATCATAATTAAATTCAAATTATTTTCAAAACATATAAATCAATTATCAACACTGAAAGTAAGTTACTTATATCTTACTTATAAGTTTGCATGTGAGCAAAATATAAGGATATGCTTACTGTAGGGTTTCTTTCTCCTCTCTTTTAGCATAATTTTGAATAGGATTTGGCAATGTGTATGGTTCATTTGAAAAGAACCTAACACTTGCCAATTTCCATATTCTATTCATTTCTATGCTATCACTTAAGAAGAATACATATGCTTGCATAGATAAATTTTATAAACAAAAATAGATCAACTAACATAAATTTTTGCTTTCTTTCTTTTCCATACATTTCTTTTGTACACATGCTTATATTTAAGGAAAGTGATATATTAGTCTTGAAAACCCTGAGGTTGCTAGGCTTTAAGTAGCCCTAAGTAGGTCTTGTACCTTACACCTTTGGTTAACAATGGTGTCGCACTTAGTTATGCCTTTCATACATTCATATGTGCATGTGAAAATTGGATAAGAAACCACTTTGCTACTTAGTTAAAATCATGCATCATAAACATGCCAATTTTCTTAAGAAAATTACCTAGCATGCATGATAAAGTGTGCTAAACATTCCCATTTGTGTGTATAGATATGCTTAGGACTCATTCATATGCATGTTATACATGTTGGGAAAGAAATGAAGTGATGTTTGCTTTATGAATTTAGTTCATTTTACTTAATCTTAAAATGCCTTTCTTTTGAATAGGTTTGTTTAGAGTTCATCTAAACTTATGATTAATTAAAAAAACTTAATTAAAATATTTGCTAAACAAAACTAAAACATGAATCCACTTTAGAAATTACTTAGGTTAGGGAAGGAAAGAGAAGTTCTATTCTCTTTCTCTCTCTTTATAACTTAGTAATTAATTATATGATTCACTTAAACCTAATCAAAACATAAAATAAAATCAAACCAAAATAATTAAATCACTTAAATAAAACCCTCCTCTAAGTTGAACATTCTTCATACTTAGAAAATTCTAACTTAAAGCCATAGCTAAGCATACCACACAAACCTCTAAACCACACACATTAGGCTAAGCCACCACTTCTAGCTTTAGGTTAGGATGGTGCATGGTTTGATGCTTGCTTTTCTTTTGTGATATATGTCTTAGTCTGGATGTTAAGGTGTATACTCATAGGATAAATGGTAGGGCAATCTTATTCTAACCATGCTTATCTATAGGGGATTATGATTAAGGGGTGCTGTAATAAATAAAAATATAATTACTTTTGCTATACAGGTGCTTATACCCCTACACATAATCCAATAAGCTAGGTGGACTTAGTCAGCCATGTTTGGGGTGATAAGTCCAATATACATATTTGGGATTTGTGTGGTTTGTTTAGCTGACCTTCATTTTCTAGGTGTTAGCTAGATTTACTTTTCCTTTTCATGTAATTTTTGTAATTAAGATTTTGGAATGACTGTTTTGCAATTTAGGATGAGCATTGGTCATAAGATCTCATCTTATACACCATGTGAAGCTTTTGGAGAATCCACCTTTCAACCATCCAAAAGAAGGAACCAAAGAAGAAAGAAGAAAAGAAGAATAAAGAAGAAAAGAAGAATGAAGGAATGAAGTTTGAAGACCCCCATAACAATGAGTTCCTTGCTAAATTGTATGTAATTCATTTGTAATTGGGTTGTGTAATGGTAGAGCTCGGCTACCCAAATTATTTTTTGGTTTGTGCGGTGGTACTCAACCACAATAACCTCTTATTCTTTTGCGATTAGCTTTATAAATTGATTGATTCTTTATTTAGCTTGTGGATTAAGTGGCATCCTTTTCCTAGTTTCTTTCTTACTTTATGTATGGCCTGGATGTGGATTAGGCTCTTAGGGAAAAATAAATCTTTTACCAAATTTAACAATTCAAAACTAAAAATAAAGAACTCATAACCTCACCTAAAGCTTAGGCTAAAAATCAAGATAAAAGAATTAGCAATCCCTTAGCTGGATGGGTACTTCTTTTATAACATCATGCACAAAAACATATTATTTTCACTCTTGATTGGAGGGCTTCCACCTTTGCCAAAGAAACTTGGCTTGACCTTTGAGAGCCATGGTAGAAACACACTTCCTCCCTTCTCACTAATTTTGGCTAATAATCTCATTTATCATGCATTAGGCATATGAATCTTATTAGCCTCAGTCAAAATAATTATCCAAAAATAAAAATAAAATGAAATATGAATTGCATTAGATTTAGGTCATTTGAAGCATACCCTTACATAATCTAGTCTCTTTAGGGAGTGAGTTTAAGGACTTAGTCTCTTTCTAAATAAATAATAGCCTAGCTATCTTGCATAAAGCATATGACTTGCCTACATGAATTTAAAATCGTAGGAGGAGTCAATTGGTGAACGCCCCTAGACAGTTGTAAGTCCAAGTAGGTGGTTTGTCCTCTCTTGTGGAGGCAAACCAAATGTCTATTTTTGCCTTAGATTTAGGTTGTGCTTTCGACTCTCATTAAAGCTCCCTAGATTTAGGTTCTGAGGTTGCTTCTCCCTTTCATGAGCCATAAGCATAAATCCTCACCTCTTAGGCATTTCTATAATCTTGTGTTGTGCAATCATAAGCCCTAAATTTCTAATGAAAAATTCAACTCAAATAAATTAAATGAATTTTAAAAATGTAAAGCCCAACCATAAGATAGTTTGAGATGCTCGCTAGGTTTCCTAGCATCATGGGCATCTCCTACTTATCTTCCTTTGTCTTCTATAATAACTCCCTCTTTTTGATCAATCCCATTTGATCTCCCAAAATAAACTAATCGATTAATAGTCTTACCTATTAAAATATTTTGAGACAATGATGATCTAGTTTAATCGAGAGTATTCCTAAAGGATCTCATTCCTTAGGATATAATTAATTATGGGGCTTTCCCCTATAGGGAACTTAATGAACCAAGTTTAAAATAAACCCTGCTTTACTTTTTTATGTAAAGTAGGGGAAGAATCTCTAGTACATATGCAGACCCATTGTCCTTAGGAGTCCTTATTTGGGTGATTAAGTCCATTGTAAGGTGATGACTTCTATCTCTTGAGATTGTACACCTCTCCTCAATGTCATACTTGATCACCTTAATAAGAACATCTATGGATCTACATGGTGTCCCAACAAGGTGTACATTTTATATATTTTTATTTTCATTTATCCTCTTTTTTGAAAGGAAGCGGGGATAGATGAAGGAAAGAAATGTATAAGAATATTTTTACCACAGATTTTTCTAGCGACTCTGCTGGGGATGGTTCCTCTCTCCATCTTTGGTAAATGATTATCGTCTTCAAGTATCCATAGTGGGTTTTTTACTTTGGAATGAATCTGAGACTATCTTTCATTCTGTTGGCACTTAGCTTATTTCATTCTTAAGTTAAGCTATCCAACATCTTTAGGTTTTAGGACCTCACCCTGTGTTGGTCTTAAAAGCCTTGTTGGGTTCTCTAATGGGTAAAAATAAAAAGATCTAAATAAAAAGAAAACATTTAAAGACTTCATCCTTATCATTTGTATGATAAGGAAAGGTTGCTTTCTAAAATAATAGAGATAAAATGAATTTTTCATAAAAATCTTGCTTTTCAAAAAGCACTCTTTCAAAAATGCACATAATAAAGTATTTTCAACAAAATTTTCCTAAATCACTCTCATTTAACAATTCTCATAATTGTTATATGTAAGAATCTTCAAAAATAAAACTAACAATATCTTTCAAAAGCACAAATGAACATCTTCTCTCAATTCATTTTTGATGAAGATTTCATTTTCAAAATAAAGTGAACAATCATCTTTCCAAAAGTCAAAATCAAAATAAAAAATAAAATTTTTTAAAAGCACATATGAACATCTCTATTCAATACCCAAATTTATTGAATGAAGATCTCATTCCACAAATAAAAATAACATCATTTGGAAATCCCACTTAAACATATCCTATATATGATTAAGTTAGAATACCCTCGTTCAAAAAAGCAATAATCACACACAAAATAAAATTTTCTCACATCAAAGATAAGATTGACTTCCATTTCTACATACCCAAATTTGTTGAATGGAAATCTTCTTTTCAAAAATCAAGACTTAACAATCATATTTACAAAAAATTTCAAACACATTTGGAGCTTCATTTAGCATACTCAAATTTGCTTAGTAAAGTCTCCAAATTCAAAATAAAAAAATTTCAAATACATTTAGAACTTCATTTAGCATACTCAAATTTGCTAAGTGAAGTCTCCAAATTCAAAATAAAAAATTTTTAAACACATTTGTAACTTCATTTAGCATACTCAAATTTGCTAAGTGAAGTCTCCAAATTCAATATCAAAAATTTTCAAACACATTTGGAACTTCATTTAGCATACTCAAATTTGCTAAGTTATGTCCAAATTCAAAATTCAAACACATTTGGAACTTCATTTAGCATACAAATTTGCTATGAAGTCTCCAAATTCAAAATCAAAATTTTCAAACACATTTGGAACTTCATTTAGCATACTCAAATTTGCTAAGTGAAGTCTCCAAATTCAAAATTAAAAAATTTTCAAACACATTTTGAACTTCATTTAGCATACTCAAATTTGCTAAGTGAAGTCTCCAAATTCAAAATCAAAAATTTTCAAACATTTGAACTTCATTTAGCATACTCAAATTGCTAAGTGAAGTCTCCAAATTCAAATTCAAAAATTTCAAACATTTGGAACTTCATTTAGCATAATCAAAATTGCTAGTGAAGTCTCCAAATTCAAAACCAAAAAATTTCAAACACTTTGAACTTCATCTTTAGCATACCAAATTTGCTAAAGAGAAGTTTCCATTTTCAAAACCCAATCAAAACACAAAACTTTTGAACACATCTTTTGTAATTTCATTTAGCATACTCAAATTTGTTAAGTAAAATTTTTATTTCACAAAATTAAGTGAAACTTCATGTTTAACATACCATATTTGCTAAAGTAAAGTCTCGACTTTCAATCAAAAATAAGTCAAACTAAATGAATCACTTTATGATCTTAGCATACTCAAATTTGCTATGAATCATATTTTCAAAAATCAAACAAAATACATTTGGGTTCTTCGCCTAGCATACTTAAATTTACTAAGTGGGAATTCTAATTTTCAAAATCAAATAACAATTCACAAAAATAAATAATTATTTTCAAATAATTTACTTAACATACCCAAATTTGCTAAGTAAAATTCCAAATCAAAAACAAAAAAAATATTTGAATCCATTCTTTAACCTACCCAAATTTGTTAAAGGAAAGGGTTGTCAAATCAAAATCTAAATTCAAATAAACATGAACTTATGGAAGCATCCTTCTAAAAATATTTGAATCCATTTATCAACATACCCAAATTTGTTGAGGTTGGATTCATATTCAAAATTCCTCTTTTCAATCAAATTTCTAAATCTTCTCAAATCCATTTGAACCCCGCTTAACATTCCAAGATGTTGGATGTGGGTTCAAATTCAAAATTCAAATCAAAAAATAGATCGATCTAAGCTCATTTCTATATTGATCGATATCTAAAGTTCAGTCTTTCAATTTTTGCAGTTGATCTGAAATGGAAATCTTGTAGAAGTTTGTATTCACTTTCCCTCATGGCATGGACTTGGCCTTAGATCAGGCCAATTTCCACCAATTGGATCATACCCACCATATCCATTTTGGCAGGGGATTTGAGGGAGTGAGGATCACATGTGAGGCCCCCCCTCATCCGCCAAGAGAGTGGTAGCCGAGGGAGAAGTAGTCATCTAGATCGATCTACCTTTAGATTTTGACATCTCCTCATTAAAGAGGAAAGTAATGGCAGCCCCACCAACTTCAGCAGTGATAGTACCAGCACCAGTCCCAGTTTCAGTGCACCCCATGGTTTCTCGTGCTGCCTAGTGAGGGTTAGCTTCCTCTCATCAGTACCCTCTAAGGGAAAGGCTCCTCTAATCTCAGGGATTGCCTCCTCTACTTTTGGGGTCTAGCTCTCACTTCTCTCAACCTACCAAAACACAATGAAGGAACCAAAATAGCATGATCAAGTGGTATCATACCAGGATCCCTAGGGAGATGGAGGCAGCCGCCTATTCAGCTGTTAAGGAGTTTCTTGTTTTGACTTCACCTCTGGTTACAACAAACTAGTTTCATCTTCTCTCTGGGTCAGACAGAGAAGATGCTAGGAGGATTCATACTTTACCTCCACCAGTGGTTCAGCATCAGCCATCAGTTACTCAGTGCAGGAGGTCGTATGCTAGCCTCTGATTAGTCTTGCATCAAGTTGGTAGAGCTTATGATCGTTCAGAGTCTGGAGCTCAATTTGATCTAAGATCTATCATCCTCCATAATGTGGGGAAACATATTTGATAGGAGAGGGTCAGACAAGCCCATACATCCATTCATCACTAGTAGAGAGAGACAAAGGTTCAGTCGCCAGTCGGCAGTTTCTACACTCATCGATTTTCCAACTCGGCGTGCTACCCATGTCGACCATATAGATAACATCTTACTTACTGGGACCAATCATCATAGGAGGATAGCTCCAATTCATTAAGATTCGGTGGTATCTCCACCACATCGCTCTACCCCCCATCCACCATCACCAGTTCACGTCACAACATCTCTAATTTCATCAGGCATGAAGACCATATCCGGGGCATACATTGGTGATCGGCTATGGTAGGGATCCTACTCTTCATCTACCACCTCGTGGTGAGGCTGAGCTTTCTTGCTTGACCTTCTGCCCAAGTGGTGGAGTGGAGGGAGTGGCGACCCCAAAGCATAATGGCCATCCCTTCACCAACTCCACCAGTTCAGTGAGACATGGAGATGGTAGCAGCTATTGCAGATGGATTAGATGATAGCCCAGCTACACCGATGATAGTGGAACCTCCTAGGAACGTCACCCCTTTCATACCTAGTGATAGATAGGGGTGTCTCTCTTTTACAGAATACAGTCCTCATAGGATTGACTCTCCGCAATAGGTGAGGTCCTATGCCTCTCAGTGCATGACAGTGATCACACCGGTCAGTTGAGATCATTTGTTCCCATTCAGATTGATCATTCTCTTGAGGAGAAAGTTGCACATTATCTTGTAGAGAAGAAGGAGATTCTGAGGTATGAATGGTCAGATGAGGGGAAGGTTAGCCTCAATCCCAATGATGATAATTTGTTGGGAGACTTAGTTGGAGTATGTATGGTAGATACTAGAGGATCTCTCTTTAGGGAGCAGTAGGCCATGGAAAGTAATGAGGTTAATCAGGCAGACATAGCCCAATCAGCCCAACACCTCCAATATTAGTTGAGGAAAAAATATGGGCAGATAGATAAGATGGTGAGGTATCTTGAGGGCTTTTTAGTAGCAATTTTAGTACATCAGAAATAAGCCCCAGCAGTTCATCCTACTATAATCAATATTAGTCAGCCAGAGTTAGTGCATATCTTTGACCCAACCAGGACCTTACCTCATACTAAGAAAGGTAACACTAGGATGTATAGGAAGGTAGTGGAAAGTACCTCCATACAAGAAAAAGGCATCAGATCCATTGTTGAGCAGTAAGTGAAGGAAGCATTGGCTCAAGCCTGGGGAGGATCATCAGTTCTAAAGGATAGACCCTACCCAGAGGAATTTAATGTAATCCTATATCCCAAGGGTTTTATGCCACCTTCCTTCAAAAGCTTTGATGGTAGTGGAAACCCAAGGCAACATATAGAACACTTCAGGGCCAGTTATTGCAACACTGGTGGTAGCGATGGATTGCTATTCTGCCTCTTCATTAGTAGCCTAACAAGGATTACTTTTGATTGGTATGCTGAACTACCCAATGGTTTAGTAAAGACATTTATTGAGTTGGAGAAACTCTTTTATCAAGAGGTTTGTTGGAGCTCAGTAAAGGGTTATTATAGGTGATCTCATTGTAGCACAACAAAACCCAAGTGAGTCCCTTATTGATTACATTCTTCGATGGCATAACCTGAGTATGAAATGTGAGCCGCAGCTATCTACGTAGCATACCAATGATATTCTTCTAAAGAATATCCATGGTCAAGTCACCTACATGCTTAAGGGCTCACTATCAAAACATTTAAGAAGCTAATCAATAAGACGGCTAGTCTGCAAGGAGAGGCCAAACAGTTGCCTTTTCAAGACCAATTATCCAAAGTAAAGCCACAGAAGGTCTATAAGAAGAAGCTGAGAGTAGTGGCAGTGGCAGATAAGGGGAAGCAACCAACTAGAGATTAGTCCCAGAGACCATGAACTCAGCAGCCTTCGCTTCCACCTCCTTTACCACCATTGAGGTAGCCTTACCAGACTCTATAGCAGCCTCCATGGCCACCATCGCCACCTCCTCAACCATACCACTGGTAGCAGTAGCACACACACCTATCGCTAGGTAGCTATGGTCCACCGAATCTTTTAAATAAGCTTAACAAATCTTATTCATTTAAGAGAGAGGTAATTAGGAAGATATTTAGAAATCTATTAAAGAAGCTTGATTTTTAGCTACCAGAGCCTAGAAGACTGGAGGAAGTAGGCAAAATTCATGGTCCTAACTTTTTCCCCTACCACCATATGTTAGGCCATGCTTTGGAGGATATCTTCACATTTTAGGATTGGCTTGAATATAGCTTCAATACCAGTGCTGTAGTTATCCCAAAGGAATATCTTGTGGAACAACCATCTAGTTCTATTAGGGTAATCCTTGGGGATACATGTGATCCTTCCAAAACCAAAGAAGGTTGGGATATTTATTTATCCAAAACCTGTAAGTAGATCATCCAGAACATCAAGAAGCTTTCCTTCAGTGCATCAAACCTCCAACATCAAGGAAGGTTTGCAAGTTGCGTGCCAACTCGGAAAGGGGAAGCTCGAGAAGCGGCGTAGCCATAGCCCGAGTGCAACCACCGACTGAGTTTATCCTCTAGTCTATAGTTATAGCTTCTACACCAGTGACTTCCTCCACTTCATCTAGTTCTTCTTCTTCTACTACTAGTAGAACTCATGTATCGGTGGATAAGGGTATCAAATCCCTTATCCCCACTCACTTTACTTGATTTCTACTTTATACCTACAAATAAACCCAGGAAATTGAAGAATAAAGCTAGTTTGAATTACATCTGTGTCACTTCTGATGGGTTATCTTCTTCTGTTCCTAATGATAACTCTTCAAGTCAAAATAACTATAATAATTTTGATCTTCCTCTTTCTAATTCAGAGTTGGACTTTCCTACTATGAATACTACGGGTTCACCTCTTATATACTTGGAATCATCTGATTGAGGGTCCCATAGGTGAAGCTGTAGATGAGCCTGATGTGTAGATAGAACCTTCCATTACCTTGCCACAAGAGATCACCAAAGTCAACCTCCGTAGTGGCAAGGTTCTACCTCCTAGGGTAGCACCACAAGATAGAGGGAAATAAGTCATTAGTACAAAGAATCAAGTAGCCCATCCATAGGATGGTCCACCCTTGGATATGCTTATGAAGGACTAGCCTAAGGTGGACTACAATGTCCTCTCATCTAAGAATGTTACCATCTAAGCTAAGCATATACAATGCCGTTATCTTATCCAAAGAGATGAGTTAATCATTAATCAAGGCTCTTCTTGATCCTAAGATATGCTTAGCTCAGCTGACTGCTATAGATGAGTAGGCACATTACATAAAAGAAGCTCAAGGTATCAGCCTCACAGATGAAGACCTTGTTTTGGGGGACTTAAAGCACAACTGTCCCCTCTACATCACAGTTGACATGGACATGTTCAAACTTGCCAGAGTTCTTATTGATCCAGGTGCATCGGTGAACATTATAAGTCTAAAGACCCTTTTCTATTTGAGGATTAACATCACCACACTCTGAGGAGATCGGATGATGTTGAGAGGATTCAATGAACAAGGTGAGCGGGCTTTAGGTTCTATAGTGTTACCTTTGTAGATAGGTGACTGGAAGACTGAAGCTAAGTTTTACATCATTGATTTGAATACTTCATTTACTACTTTGCTTGGTAAGCCCTAAAAACATAAGAACAAGAAAATTCAATCTTCTCTCTATCAGTGCATCTAGTTCAGAAAGGATGAGATTGAATACTTTGTCAATGGAGATGAAAAGCCATTTTCAGTTTTAGAGGCTGAGATTTATGAGGATGCGACCTGCTATCTTCCTCAAAACACCCTTTCTCTTGAACTTGGACAAAATTCAAACTCAAAATAAAAATAAAAAAATGAAGAAAAGAAAAAAAATTAAGAAAAAGAAAAAATAAAAGAAAAAGAAAAGAAAAATGAAAATTCAATTGCACAAGAAAGGGGAATTGAAGAAGAAATAGATCCGCATATTACATTCCTCCCACAATTCATTCCAACATATGGATGTGTGGGTAGGATGGCTCAACCTCCAATAGGCAGAGGTAAAGGAGGAAATAGAGGCAGTTTCAGAGGTGGAAGACCCCCTAGTTGGCCATCAGCCAACAGAGGTCATGTTCCAGTTCATAGGAGTACCCCTACTATTCACATAGATTTGGATTCTAGCTCAGAGGATGAGTCTAATATGATTAGTATACCAGCCAACCCCTCTCAACGAGTTTCATTTGAGGTGACTTTCGATCCAGATAGAGATGAAGACTAGGCCTCTAGACAAAGCAAAGTATTTGAATCAGGTTTATGTGAAACTATTAGGCAGAAGTTGGAAACCTTAGCTCTAACCTCACTTACATCTCAAAAAGTTGAAGGTTTGGTAGTTAAGGAAGTCCCTAAGTCTTCCAATGACATGAAGCTAAAGAGATTCTTTTTGGGATCATCATCCTCAAGTCTTGAAATTGATGTAGAATTTGGGGAGGATATATTTTAAGAATTAATGGAATTACCATTTGACTTTTACTTACCTTGTGTTCATAATCTTATACAAAAAGGATTAGTACCTCATACGTGGTCTAGGTATAGGCTAGAGTACTTGGAAAAGCTATGGAATAATACAAGCAGGGAAGCACAATCAAGAGCAGGGCTACAATTCAGTACAATGAGTCCAGTCGATGATTTTAATTACTGCTTAGTTGTTACAAATCATTTGGAGTCTGATAGGTTCTTTTCACACAACACCAACTCTTATGAGAATGTTTATTTAGAAACCTCAGATGATCCAGATGATCTCTAAATCAAAGAGGCTCCATAGAATTTGAAGAGGAGATTCATTCAACAATAAATAATATTAATAAAATTAACTTCGGGATAGAAGAAAATCACGACATACATCGTTCATTCTTGAAACCAATGACTTAGTTATGCTATTGACTGAGTTTAAAGACTACTTCACATGAAGTTATGAAGAGTTGCTTAGATTATCTCTTGACATAGTAGTCCACATGCTAGCAATAGATCCTAATGCTACCCCAATCAAGCAAGCTCCTAGACGCATATGATTAGAAATTGAACAATAGATCATTTCTGAAGTTAAGAAATTGATCAATGTTGGTTTCATCAGGGAAGAGAAATATCCTATCTGGTTAGGCAGTGTCATCCCAGTTAAGAAGAAGAATGGCAAAATTGCATATGCATCAATTTTAGGGACTTAAACAAGGCATGTCCTAAGGATGAGTTCTCTCTTCCTATATTAGAATTAATGGTGGACATCGCATCATCTCATGCAGACTCCTCTTTCATGGATGGGTTATCTAGCTACAACTAAATCAAGATGTCTCCTGAAGATGAAAGAAACATTGCTTTCTTAACCTCAATCAAAATCTTATGTTATAGGGTGATGCCTTTCGGCCTTAAAAATGCTGGTGCTACATACCAACGGGTCATGACTCAAATCTTCAATAAACTCATCCATCATCAGGTTGAGTGCTATGTTGATGATCTAGTAGTCAAGAGCAGAGAAAGGGAAGACCATCTCTTTGACTTGAGAGTAGTTTTCGAACATTTGAGGTAATAAAACCTCAAAATGAATCCCCTGAAGTGTGCATTCAGAGTAGCTTCAGGGAAATTCCTTAGGTATGTTGTCCAACATTGGGGAATAGAATTAGATCCTGAAAATATTATAGCTATCTTAGAAATGCCACCTCCTAAGAGTTTAACTCAACTAAGATCCTTCCAAGGATGGCTGGCATAGCTAAGATGCTTTATGTCCAACCTATCGAGGAGATGCAAGCCATTTTTAGCAATTGTCAAAAAGGATGCCAAGTTGAAGTGGGATGAAAAGTGTGAGCATGCATTTGAAGATATCAAGTAGTATTTGGTGAAGCCACAAGTTCTAGTAGCCCTATCCTGGGCAGGCCACTCATTCTATACATTGTTGCATTGGATGACTCTCTCGGCACTCTGTTGGCCCAAGCCAACTGTAAAAGGAAGGAGAATGCTCTCTACTACCTCAGCCGTCATCTGATTCCTGCTAAAGCGAACTATCCACCTATTGAGAAATATTGCTTAGCTTTGATCTTTGCTTCCCAAAAACTATGGTATTACATGCTTTCTCATAAGGTGAACTTGGTCTCTAGAACAAATCCACTACAGTATCTCATGATACGACTAATGCTATCCAGATGTTTGACACGATGGTCCATGATTCTCTCACTATTTGATATCACATTCATACCCCACCATGCGGTAAAAGGACAAGCACTAGCAAATTTTTTAGCAACACACCCACTTCCTGTTGATTCTCTGCTTAGTGATGATCTCTTTGATGAATAAATCATGAACTTAGGAGAGGTCAGCAACCGTCGAGGGGAATATATTTTGATGGTGCAGCATCTTTTCACAAAGGGGAAGCACCATGATCTACTCTTTCAGGAAAGGTAGGGGGAGGAATAGTTCTCCTAACTCTAGACTGCAATGTGATGAGATTCTCATACTATCTTTCCAACCCCTGCACCAATAATGAAGTCAAGCATCAGGCTTTGATTGCTAGTTTGAAGTTAGCCATCACTATTAGTGTCAAGAGTATCAATATCTTTAGAGATTCTCAGTTTGTCATCAATTGGATTGCCGGGATAAGGTTCTCAAACCCAAGTTTTATCATTACCATGACTATACCATGAAACTGTTGGCCCAAATTCCTGAAGTCATCATCTACAAGGTTCCCCGAGTAGAGAACATAGTAGAAGATGCTTTGGCCAAACTAGCCAAAGAATTGTCATGTCTGGAAGATGAGTCCATTTCCATAAGGGTCCAAAATAGACAAGTCCTATCCTTTATTGATGTTGAACCCATCGAGAGACTTTCTCTTGAAGGGGAGGTTGCCATTGCCAAAAAGGATGGGAGCTGGATTGGAGGCAACCATTCATAGACTATTTGAACATCGATAAACTATCTCAAGAAAAGTCACAAGCCCATTAGGTGAAAGAGAGAGCTCTCTCCTACACTCTTATTGATGGAACCCTGTACCACCGATCCTTTGACAAAATGTGGTTACGTTGTTTAGACAAACACGAAGCCTGTGCCATTATAATTGAGGTACAATCATGTCTTTGCGGAGCACATCAATCTGGTCCAAAGATGATGACAAAGATCAAGAGACTAGGATACTACTGGCCTTCTATTATTACAAAATGCATGGATGTAGCTAGGAGATGCCAATAGTATCAAGTACACGGTGTGGTCCTCCACCAACCACACCCAATATTCTACACCCTATATTAGCTTCATGGCCATTTGAGTGTTGGGGTACCAACATTGTAGGTCCAATTGATCCTCCTTCTTCCAAGGGGCATCGATTCATCTTAGCTGCTACTGATTACTTTTCCAAGTGGGTGGAGGCAATCCCAGTCAGAGAGGTCACAACTCAGCATGCGCTTCAGGTTTTCAAGAATGATATCATATATAGGTTTGAGGTGCCTCAATGAATTATATCCGATAATGGTACTGCATTCAAAAGCATGAATATCAACATCTTTGCCAGGAGACATGGTATAGATTAGAGATACTCCGCCATCTACTACCCTAGAGAAAATGGCTTAGCGAAATCATTAAGCAAAACTCTCATCAAGATACTGAAGAAGATTCTTGATGACAATAAATGATAATGGATGAGCAATTAGTTGAAGCCTTATGGGCTTACCGCACCACATACCGAGCTCCAACTCAGTCTACCCCATTTTTCTTAGTGTATGGGTCCGAAGCTATTCTACCATTAGAAGTTCAACTCCCATCACTAAGGATAGCATTGGGTAGCAAGATCACTACAAAGTAGAATGCAAAGTTGTAGTTAGAAGAGCTCGAAGGTTTGGAGGAGAGTCACCTACGGGCGTGCTAGAACCTTAAGTTGTACAAGGCCAAAATGATTGAAGCTCACAATAAGCTGGTCTGCCCTTAGTATTTTTGAGTAGGAAAACTTGTGTTTGTCTTAAGGAGACAATTGTTGCCCGTCAAAAGATGGGAGGCAAGTTTGAACCCACTTGGGAAGGCCCCTATGTTATAGAGAAGGCCTACCAAGGAGGATCTTATTATCTTATTGACTGTAAAAGGGAATACATGATGCTTCCAATTAATGGGCTCTACCTAAAGAAATATTATGCATAAAATAAATGATGTTTGAAAACAATTATTAATAAAAAAACAAAAATCTGATTCCATTCATTAAATCTTCTCTTCTTTCAAAGCATTATTTGCTAGTCTTGTGAATTCACCGTGACGTGTCTAGAGTATGTGTAAGAGCCCCCAGTGGCATCCTATCCCTCTTTAACAACACAAGCATAATCCTCCTGAAACTATTAGAATAGGTGTAAAATAACTCAAGAGGCATCCTATTTCAATTAACATAACTAAGTTAGGTGTGAGAGAACCCAAGTGACATCCTTTCTTAGTGGGAATCCTGTTTGCCATCAGTGGCACCATTTCATCAAAATCCCATAGCATGTTTAAGGTAGGTGTAAGAGTCCCGCAGAGGCATCCTATTCCTTTTAACATAAGCATAAAAACAAACACAAATCTTTTGTCTCGAGCTATTTGATGTGGAGCAAGCCCCCTGTGATACTCACTCACTAGCTGCTCTAGGTCGGGTCTACATGCTACCTTGCTAGTATGTCACCCCATTGGCCATTTGTTTGGAAGATGTGATTCCTCAAGCTTTCTTCCTACCTTGACCATTAAAAACCAACGAGCACCTTGTTATTATGGTAGGCTTCACTGCCCAGCCAGTAAGCTACCTCATGTTGACTTTGTTTAAGAAGATGTGAGTCCTTGAGCTTTCTTCTGGAGCTAATCACCATGATCTAACTAGGTCGAGTATATTTGAGATTTAGGATAAGTCCCCCAAAGGCTCCTTTCCTCTTGACTATATTTGAGTCGATATAAGTCCCTTAGTGGGAATTACTCAGTAGTCACCCTAAGTCGGATAGCCCCCATTGAGCTGAAGATACATTGTCCTAGCAATCAGTTTCGCTATAGAGGATGTGAGTCGCTAAGCTTTCTTCTTAGGCTGATTATTTGCAGACCGACAGGCACCTTAGGTTGGTTGATGTTCGCTATGCTAACAATGACTCACTCGGTGGATACACCACTCCTGGCAGATGTGAGTCCCCACGCTTTCTCCTTGAGTTGGCCACTGAATACCTATTTGATATATGACTAGCCATGTCATTTTCTCTAGGGTTTTAGATTAAACCCTTAACAGCCCCATCCCCTGAGTTGAGATAAGTCCCCCAGTCGGCACTCACCACGTAGTCTCCCTTAGGTCATATTCAATCTATTTTTCCATAAGCAGGTTATCCTGACAATCATTCTGATTTGGAAGATGTAAGACTATGATGCATTCTTTCTAGCATGATTATCGCAAACTAATGGGTAGCCTTAGTTCGGGTTTGATTTGCTGCCCAAAGCAACTAAAAGCCCTAGTGGTCTTTTTTAGTGGAAGATGTGAGTCCCCAAGCATTCTTCCCTTCAATTGATCATTGTAAACTTAAAGGCACTCCTTTGGTTGGATAGTTCTCCCATCGGCCAAGAAGTTACTCTCTTTTGTTCAGCAAATCTGAGATAGGTCTAGACTAATATAAGCTCTTTCTCAATGTGATTCATCACAAACTGATGAAATCCATCAAAATAAATCTAAAAATGAAATTAATCTTAACTATCTTTGAATTGATCTAAGTCCCCCAGTGACATTCACTCAATAGTTAGCCCTAGGTTGGGTTCAATCTATTATCTTGCTAATAGATTACCCCAGTAATGAGTCGCTACTTTGGAGGATGTATGTCTACTATGCGTTCTTCCTAATACAGTTGCTGCATACCGAAAGGCATCCCTTTGGTTTGCTAGTCCTACTACATTTTTAGTAGACTACCCCTTTGGATTGGTAAATCTGAGTTAGGTCTTGGCCTCCATGGCTCCTACTTAGTACAACCCATCACAAACCAACAAGGTCCATCTCAAAAAATCCAAATCTAAAAGAAAAAAATTGAAACAAATTCAACCCTCTTCCCAGCGGAAATTTCTCCTCAGTGAAGACTTAAATCAAATCAAACCTCTCATCCCCTTGTGGATGACTTGAACCTGCTTCCCTATTGGAAGGTTCACACTTTATCCCTTAGTGGATTCCCCCCTCTCTTATAACTTGGATATAAGAAGAGTCATATTGCATTAAGCTCTGGATCCTTTCTACACCTTGGGTTAGGAATATATTATTTCTTTTAGTGCTTATGATCTTTCGGTGTTATTGATTATTTCGTTCAACACCAACACATGCGGAGTTCCTTGTCAGTCACACCACACCTATTAGGTGCCCATTATTGACCTTATTTATAGAATGAGCTCTCAACCCCTCCATCTTAGGCATAGGACATCTCTTAGACTTTAAGAGTTCCTTAGTCCTAAGACATGTCTAGTGATTAGGTGGATACTCAACCTAGCCCTAGAGACTTAGAAGAGTTAGCCATAGGAATAGGTCATGCCTTAGGGGTGTTAGGAAAATTTGCCTACCCTTAGCTTGAACCACTCCTCACCTTCCTTCCTCCAAGTCAGCTCCAAATCAATCTTATTTGCTTTTCTCCAAACTCAAATCAATGTGACATGATTGAAATCCATGATTGAAACCCATGATTGAAAGTCCAAAATTCCAAATATTTCCTAAGTCCTTAATTTCCCTCTTAAGGACTTAGCAAAAATTGTCCTCAAATCAATCGAAATTCATGAAATTTTCTAATAAATAATGTATATTCTCATTTATATTCACATATATAAATAAAATATAAATATAAATCAATCAAATCTAAATCCAAAATTTAAATTACTACTCCAAAAATTCCTAAGTCCCTTAATTTCCCTCTTAAGGACTTATTCAAAATCATGATCAAACCAATTCAACCTCATGAGATTTTCTCATAACTCATTTATATTCTCATTTATATTCACATGTATAAATGAAATATAAATTCAAATCAATCAAAATGTGATACCAAATTTAAAAATTCTAGTTCCAAACTCCAAAATTTCTTTAAGTCCTTTAAATTTCCTCTTTAGAACTTAGCTTAAATCATATTCAAATCAATTCAAACACATGAGATTTTCTCATAAGTCATTTATATTCACATATATAAATGAAATATAAATTCAAATCAAATCCAAATTCACAAATCTTTCCTAAGTCCTTTAAATTTCCTCTTAAGGACTTAACCTAGATCTTGATCAAATCACTTCAAATTCATCAAATTTTCTCATGACTCATTTATATTCTCATTTATATTCACATATATAAAGAAAATATAAATTCAAACAATCAAAACCACTTCCAAAAGTCAAACTCAAATCCACTCAAAAGCCAACCTAAGCCTTTAAAGTCAAAATCTTGAACTTAGCCAAATCAACATCAAATCAAGCCAAAATCTTAATTTTCCATCATGATTCAATCAACCCTACAATCATGAATCCAAATATAAAGACAAACTACAATCAATAAACCAAAACTCAATTCAAAAATCAAGCCAAATCCATTAATGTTCTTCCTTTGAATATGAAATTGTCAAATGTATCGAAACCCATTTGACTTCAAACCACTTGCAAATGGATTTATATTTCAATCATAAGTCCATATACAAGTTCAATCAAACTCAAATCAAGCTTTGACCAAGCCATTTGGCGCACTTAGGCTCAGTAGACCCAAAGTGACCTAAAGTACCCCTATGAGCCAAATTCTAATCCTGACTAAATTGGATTGAATCAAACTCACATATGCCTCTCATCATGATCAACAATCATCATGAGATGATCAATCACCCAAATTGGGTCAAACCAAGTCAAACCTAAGGGTTGACCAAGTCAACCTTAGACAAAATGAAACCTAACATAGCCAAAATCCACCACAGGCCAAATTGATTAAAACCATTGATCTAAGTTCATTCATGAACTATGTTTGAACTTGACCAAGTCAACATTTGAGCCTAACTTCTGGCCACTTGAAGTTGACCCAACTTGACCTAGAAAGTCAAAATGTGTCAAAACTTGATATAAGCCAATATATTGAAATCAAAGGGTCAAGTTCAGTCCAAATCACTTCTTGAACTTGACCAAAGCCTCAATTGGCCAACTAGAACTAACCTAGCCCAACTGACCTTGAGCCCAACTTGACCTAAAGGGTCATGTTGAGCCAAATTCAAACTTAGCCAAAATTGATTGGAAACAAAGATACCAAACCACTTCATATTACTAAAGAAACCTAAACCTACCCATGACTTAGCTCAAATAGGTCAAATGGGTCAAATTGGTAAACTTTGCCCATTTGAACTAAATTGAAACCAAAATGAAATCGAATCAAACCAAAGCCACCAAAACATTTTAAATGGTCATATGAACTTGACCCAACCCTCAATTTTCCCAATTTGACCAATTGGTCAACTTGACCCAAGTTGACCTGTTTGGACCTAAATGGGTCAACTGAGCCAAACCATACCAAATGAACTCCAATCCAATGAAACTTGGCCAAACATATTTTCTCAACATACCCAACATATCAAAATTCAAAAATTGACCAAATTATTATTCTACCCCTAGGCCGTAGAATAAATTTTGGTCAAATCTATGGGGAATTTGGTCAATTCCTATTCATACCTACTTGATACTTTTTTAATAGGTCAAGTAAACCCTCTGGAGGGTGGTGCACCCAACCTAATGGTTTTGGGTCAGCCCAACTTGGCCAAAGTCCAGAACTAAGCACATGGCTCAAATTGGCCACATGGGAATCATGCTCCCACTCAATTTGAAGCACATGGGGAGTTACCAATCCACTCCCTAGCCCAAACCGACCATGTGCAAACCTCTAACAGACCAAATAACCCATTGCCTAAGGTCAAGTGGATCAAAATGATAAGTGATGCTTCCGCCATCTGATTGCATAAAGGGGAGATATACTCCCCCTAATCCACTTCAATTCCAATAAAGCCTAATTTGATTGAGGAAGGGAGGGTGTTAGGTGCCATTAGCAAGAGTTCCCAAGCTTCTTAGAAGGAGTTTGAATTGGCCATTCTTAGTTTCCCTTAAGAAAAAATAGGGGAGCTCCAAGGATTTGCCAACCTCCACTACACTCCAATTCAACCAAATTCCCTTTGCACACTCAACCAGAGGGTCAAGTCAAGCTTGCCCAAGCCTTTGTCCAAGCTCTAAAGGCAGAGGAATACTCACCTAGATCAAAGTCGAGCTCATAAGAAGGAGGGGTTGGTCCATAGAGCTATCCAGTCAGCCTCAAGAGCTAAAATGTTTACCAAAGCTTCGTCTCAACCAGAAGAAGCTTCTCGAAGGGAATCGAGCATCGGTGATCACCTCCGATGAGGTATGGCATTTTCTGAACACTAAGCTCAATGTGGTGTGGAGCTTTATGAAAGAAATTTTCATCCCATAGAATTTTGACCGTTAGATGGTGTGTGTAAGATTTCATCACAATCCGAGCTCGATCGAGCTCGGATCTTCCCTTTGAAAGTGGACGATTTCCATTATTCCTCAGAGAAGAGTAGAGATAATCTCTCACCATCCATCTACATTTTGCATGGACGGGGGAGATTAAATCATATTTTATATCCTATTTCATCCTTTTAAAATTGTGGATTAAATCCTAGCCGTTCGATCCTTGATCGAATGGCAGAGGCCAAAGCACGTAGTGCCACCTCCACGTAGTGCTATGATGTGATGTTTAAGTGGCCACTCACGGGTCGACACATGTAAAGCGCATCCTAGTCAGCTGCTTGCATGGTGCACAGGAGGATTAAGAGATTAATTAAGGTATTAAATGATTCTAATTAATCCACTAAACTTCAAAAATTCATATCTCTCTAAATAAAAATCAGAAAAACATGAGGTAAATTGTCACTGAAAGATAATTTAATCTAGAATATTCTAAAATTGATTTTAGTAGATTTTGAATTATGTATTTTTCTAATTTGGCGTTTTATTATAAATCTTAATTTATTAATCACTCCCTAATTAATCCACTGATTAGTCTCAAACTTCTTGAGTGTATTTTGGGGGATGTCTTCTGCCTAGCCTAATTTTCATGGTATTTATTTATGGATTAATTGGGGGAATTGCTAATTCATTTCCTAATTACCCCTCAATGTAATAAAGGTTAGTTAAGCATTTAATTAGTGGTTTAACCCTTTGTTGAAGTTGATTAAGGTCTATTTTAGTGAATAGAAGGTTTAGGGAATAATTTTGGGACATTTCCCCTAAGCTATTTACTAAACCCCCATCTTATCTCTCAATCCTCTCTTAATTAAGGGCTAACTCAATAATTACCCTCATAATTAATTTCTTAAAATTATAAAACCTTCCAGAACTTAGTTAATCTACTTTGGGTAGATTCTTAGGTGTTCAAGAGCCTAAGTTCAATTAAGAAAATCAAAACTCAACTCATATGTGTGAGGGGTGTTTCGAAATTACTTAAGTTAAACCCCTTAGCTTAATTAATCATTAATCTTGAGTCAAATTGCATTAGGCCCTTTCTTCCTAGGTGCATTGAAAATTTTAAATAAATCCAAATTAGCCATTAAAATTGTTCTTAGTCAATTACCTAAAGGGTCTAAATTAGCCAAATTCTAAATAAATCCAAATCAATCGTAATCAAAGCTATCAATCAATTCTAAACTAGTCATCAAACTCAATTCAACTCAATTCAACCAAATCTAACTCGATTAAACTATTTGGACCACATGACCCAAATTAACCTAAAGGATAAATTTGATCTTAACTTCAATCCGACCCAAATTTGATTAAATCAACCCATCAAATCTCTTCTACAATGATTGTTGATCATCCTTGATTGTCCAATTGCAATCATTTGGGTCAAACCAAGATAATTTAATCACTTGACCCAAGTTGGCTCAATTAACCCAATGTGGACCAAAATGGATCAAATCTCACTCCAATCCAAATTAATTGAAACCAGTGATTCCTATCAACCATAAATGGATCATTGAAGATAACTTAAACACCAATTGAATCAAACCAAGTCAACTTGGGCTTTGGACCCAAGTTGACCCATTTGACCTAAAGGGCCAAATTGGGCCAAATCATATTCTAAACCAAATTGATTGAAACCAATGCATCTACTCAATCAAAAATTGATTATTGAACATGATCTAACATCCAATTGCATCCAGTTTGGTCAAACTAAATAAATTGACCTAAAGGGTCAAATTGAATCAAATCATTCCCAAATCTAAATTGATTCAAACCAACACCTACAATCATTCTCAAATGATCAATAAAACTTAAATAAACCCTCCACATAAGCTAATTTGACCAACTTGACCAAATTGGTCAACTTAACCCATTTGACCCATATGAACCCATATGAGACAAATCCAAATCCACTTCAAATTAAACCAAACCATTTGAATAAAAATATTATAAATCATCATTTGAACATACCCAAACCCTTAGTTTGACCCAATTTGACCCATATGTGTCAAATTGAGCCAAACCCATGTAAACCAAGTCCAAACTTAACCAAACATGGCATGACGCATCCTTAGGTCACCATAGGTCAGCTCAAATGAACCCAACACTAGGTGAACCTAGTTTGTGTCAAAACCCATTGGAACTACCCATCCAAATGAGGATAAAAATCCTCATTTGGATGGTCTCACCCACTCACTGAGCCATGAAACCACCCTTAGCTCATTTTGGAAACTAGGATCACTAACCCACCTAACCCAAGGCTGTTGGGTTCAGCCTATGGTTGAGAGAGGATGAGTTCACCCATGGCTCCTCATTGGAGCACTTGGAGGAGGAGGTATACACTTTACCAACCTTTGCCAGCCTTTGCCATTGCCTCTGCCCCCTCAAGATCGTCCACCTCAGCCCCTTACTGACATCTCCGGCCACCTACCCCAACTGAACGACTGCCAAAAGTTGAAATCATCCCAACCAACGGATCACTTAGAGAGGAGGGTATACTCCTCCCCATCCCCTTTAAACAACATAAAGAGTTTCCTAGAGTGATTGCAAGCATCACTAGAGCTTCTCCCAATCCCTTCGTGCCCCCAATCATGAGCGAGAGCTGAGCCGAATGAAATCAAGCCCCCTGTCTATTAAACCTCACTTAAACTTTAACAAACTCAAATTAACTCTTCCCACACCTTCTCTAACTCCAATGAGTTGAAACGAATTCATTCCCAATCGATTTGATCATTGGAAGGCGCTCCTAAACCAACTCTGGTGAGCTTCATGGCAACATTTGGTCCTTACAACAATAAACGGGAGGCAATTCAAGAGCTTCTCAATAGGGCTTCACCTCTTTAAGATAAAGGTACCTCAGTTGATAGACTACCGGTCTTGAGCTCCAGCAAGGTAAATTTTGGTGAAACCATAGAAAGTCCATTAGGTGTTGGTCTTTTATAAAAGATTTTAAAATTTCATGCGATTTCCATTATAGTATCTCCATAGATCTCTTTCCTGCACATTTTGGAGTCATTCTTAACATCCTACAAGCTTTGACGAGCTTGGATCAAATGACATAAGGTAGATGGTGTCCATCTTTTGGTGCTTGGGGGATGAAGGATCATCAGTCATTCATTCTACATGATTAGAATGGAATACCATTATTTAATCCATTAGAGTTTTTATTTAATCCAATAAGAATCACCAAATTAATCTCCGTCATCCGATTTGAGATCAGACAGTGGGGGAGAAACCACATCCACTGCCACTAACTCAATTCCATAGGGAATGTTTTAAATAACCTATCCCATGGTGCCACATCAAAAGCGCTGCTGCATCAGCTTCAACATGGCAATGATAGGTTAAGTGGTTAATTAGGTGTTTAAAATATGATTAATTAGCCAAAACTTCAAAAATTCAAAAGTGATATAAGAAAATCCTTAAAATATGAGTAAACCTATTTTGGAAAAGGGTAAATAGAGGAGACTTTAATAAAAATAATATCTCTAATGTTTGAAAAGTGAATAGTGCTTAATTAAGATTTTAAGTTTAAACTAATTCTCCTAATTAAATCTTAATTACTTGGCCAAATGACCCTAAATTTGGTGGGTTACTTCTATTGGAAGCCTTATACCTCTCATAATTTTCTTGAGATTTATTGGCCATGAAATTCGAAGAATTTCAAATTCAAATCTTCATTACCCTCTTTAAGTAATTTAATAATTATTAAAATGTCAAATAATAAAAATTAAGTAATTAAAAATGATTAATCATTATTAATAATGAAATGATTTGAGAGAATGCTTAGGAGGGTTAATTAATTCATAGATTGATTAAGGGTTAATTAAATAATTTAATGATAAAATTAAATCAAATTGAATTGATAATTGCTCTAGGGAATTTAAATAAAATGCATGGGTTCCTCTTTATGTGTTTAATAACATAAAGACCCTTAAGAAACATATGGTTAACCCATGGGTGTGGGAAAACCATATAAGTACTTAATTAGTCATTTCCTTAAAGTAATTAACTCTTAAGCTTGAGCCTAATTGCATTAGGTCCTTTTTGAAGCATTGTAAATTTTAATTTCTCATTTGCATATCAT
The DNA here is from genome assembly GCA_021442155.1 of Cymbidium sinense. Lineage (NCBI taxonomy): Eukaryota > Viridiplantae > Streptophyta > Magnoliopsida > Asparagales > Orchidaceae > Cymbidium > Cymbidium sinense. The sequence goes on from CM038233.1 coordinate 39,214,252, forward strand.
TGGAGGCTCATGATTAAGTATTTAATTAAATTAAAGAAGCATATGAATGGGAAATTAAATGAATTCCTTAATGGTTTGAATTTAATTAATTTATAAAATTCACTTATATACTTTTCCTTAAGCACATTAAGTCACTAATGTGGGATGGGGTTAAAATAATAAATATTATCTCTCTTCTTTAAATTTAACAATTCAAATCCAAAAATCCAATCTCATAACAACTTTGGTTAACCTTAAATAATTTTATTCAACTTGATTGTCCTTAGGAATTAATGAGATTAAATGTGTTATGTGGCAATGCTCAATTATTTCCTTTCAATCATTATAAATTTGTATGTCATTTGATATCATGCATTCATATTTTTAAATAAAAGAATAAATTGAATTCAATTATATGCAAGTTGCATGTATTGGATTAACCCTACTATATGTGTGGCAATTATCACTAATAAATTTCAAAATTATTTTTAAAAATTATAAATCAATGATGAAATTTTAAATTGATGTTGGGTATGAATTTTTTATGTGATTTACATTTGTTTATAGCTTAAACATATTAAAGTATTTCTTTATTTTCCATGATTTATGTGTTTGTTTACATGTGTTTGAATGTTAGTAAGTATATAATCTAGACAACTCAGGAATATAAGGTTTTAAGTAGCCCCAAGGAGGTCTTATATTACCTAACTTCTCTGGTTTAAATAATGGCACATACTTACTTAATTTTATTCACATGTTTATAGACATTAGAATTTGGATAACGCTTTACTTTGCATGAATAAATAAATTTGTTAGCATAGAATCTTTTGCATGATTTCCATTCCCATGGTTTTGTATACATTCATATGTATTTAAGTTAGCAAGTATATAGTCTAGATATCCCAGGAATATGAGGATTTCTGTAGCCCCAAGGAGGTCTTAGATTTCCTCACTTCCCTGGGCTAAACAACGTCATGTACTTGCTTAAATCTTTAATACATGTGTATGTGTACTTAGCTAAAGAGTGGAATCCTTTTTCTACCAAAAATACATGCATTCAAAATCATTTAAGTGTACTAAAAACACATTGCATGTATAGGTTTGTTAATTTTAAAATCATATGCAAGCTATTGATGATGAAAAGGAATGATATAACATTGTCCATGTGATAGTAATTAAATTTCATTAATCTTAAGATGCCTTTCATGTTTGAATAGGATTCCTTAAGATTAACCCAAACTAAGGATTAATAAAATATTTAATAAATTACTCACTAAAAGGAACCAAATTATAACAACATGCTTTAGAAAATAACTTAGGATAGGGATGAATGGGGATAAAACCCTTTCCTCTCTTTATAATAATTAGATGCTAAGTAAATATCAAATAAAATAAAATAAAAATACAAATTAAAATCCACCAATCCTTTTAATAACATAAATTGAAGCCACCCTTCATGTTCAACTTAAACAATTCCAAACTTAGATGATCATAATCCTAAAGTATAGTAAGACATACCACACTAAGCCAAAGCACACACATTAGAATACTAAGTCATCACTTCTAGCTAGAAGTTAGGATGATGTATGTTATGATATTGTGGTTTATTTTGTGATGTAATGTTTTAGACTGGACGTTAGGATTATTTATGCGTAGACTGGATGTTAGGCTTCTATTAACTTAATGATATTTTCTACAGGAAATTATGTTAAAGGGGTTGTAGAAATAAAATAAATATAAATTCTTTTACATGCAGGTTACTTATGCCCCTTTGCATAGTCCACACTAGGACAGGTGGGCTTGGTTACCCATGTGTAGGGTGCTAAGTCCAAATTATAGAATATAACTACTTGGAAATGTATGGTTGATTTAGCTAACATCTATTTTGCAAATATAATAAGATTTTACTTTCCATAAAAATGTAATTTTGCAAATAGGATTAGGCTTAGTGCTATGGGGTTTAAGATGAGCACTGGTTGGAAGGCAAAGTTTTGAGAGGCCCTGTGAAGCCTTGAAGCAAAAACAAATCCAATGAAGAAAAAGAATATGAAGAATAAAGACCCTCATAACATCTAACTTTCAATTATAATCGAAAAATTTTGTTGTAATCTAGGTTGTATAAGGATAGAGCTTGGCTACTCACGGTAGTACCCAGCCACACCGACCTTTTATTCTTTCACAATAATTTATGAATTTTTTGATTATTCTGTTTAAATTGTGTAATAGAAATTGCATGTTCTTCATAGGTTTCTTAAGCTTGATGTTTGAATGTGTGACCAAGATGCAGTAGGCTCTTTAGGACAAAAGTAATTTTTCTACCCTCACTAATAACTCATAATTAAATTTCAAATCAACTCATAACCTCATTTTAAAGCTTAAGTTATAATCAAGATAATTAAAAGATTTAAAAACCCCTTAATTGAATGATGTATGTTCTAATATCATGCATAACATCATGCTTCACTATTGAATAGGGAGGGTCTCCACTCTTGCACGATAGGGGAATGCTTGACTTGTGAGGAAATCCTTTATAGTGGAGCACACCTCCTCTTGCTGATTTAGCCAATAATCTAATTTCATCATACATTTAGGCATAATTATCCTAAACCTTGGTTCTAATAAATGCATCAAAAATGATATAAAGATTTGTAAAATTTTGCATTAGTCTAAGTCATGCCCTCATTGCTAGTCATGATCTAGTCTTTTAGGGATTGAGTTTAGGACTCTAGTCTCTTTTCTAATTAAATAACTGCCTAATTATCTTACATAAATATAAGACTGGCCTACATGATTTTGAATCATAGGAGGTGTTAGCTGGTGGCCACCTTAGGCAGTTGTAAGTCCAGATGAGTCGGGACACATTTTCTCTCTTTTCTGGAGGTAAACTACTATGTCCCATTTTCAGCTTAGTTTTAGGTCATGCTTCTGGCATGTGCTAAATCATCCTAGATTTAGGATTTGAGGTTGCTTGTTTCCTTCGGGCTACGAATATAAGTCCTCATCTCTTAGGTATTTCAACAATCTCATGTTAGTGTATTGGTGGACTATAAGCCCTAGCATTTTATTAAAATTTTAATTTAAACTAAAATAAACTTTCTCTTTCAAACATATAAAGCCTCATTATAGTGTAGATTGGAGCACTTACTAGGCTTCCTAATATCATGAGTGCTCCCTACTTATCTTCTTTTGGAATTTAAAAACAAGTCTTCCAATTTGAACTTTCCCACTTGATGTTTCTTAAAATACATAATTCTTTGATAGTCAAATATTAAAATCTTTGGAAATAATTATTGACTACTTTAATCGAGAATTTTCTTAAAAATTCCCATTTTCTAGGATGTAATTAACTATGGGAGCTTGCTTCCTTAGGGAACAAAAGAACCTGACATGAAATAAACCCTTCTTTACTTTTCCATCTAAAGTAGGGAAAAGATCTCTGGTATAAGTTAAGACCCATTTATCTTAGGAGTCTTATTATGTGATTAAAACCATTACAGGGTGCTTTTTTTTATCTGTTGAGATGGTACATCATACCTTAATGTCATACCAGATTACTTCAATAAGTACCCCCCTATGATTTGTGTGGTGTCCACAACGAGTCCAAATTAAAATGCCATGTATTTTTTTGGTGACTCCGCAGGGGATAGTTTCTTTGTCCATCTTTAGTAGTCAATCATTATCTTAAAGCAGCGATAGTGGACTTTTATTTTATATAAGCTCAAGACTATCCTTTTTTCTGTTGGACACCTTAATTATTTCATCCTTAAGTAAAGGTGAACAACATTCTTTAGGTTTTAGGACCTCGCTCCAAGTAGGTCTTAAAACCCATATTAGACCTCCAATAGGTAAAAGAAAACCAACTAAAGAAATTATCTAGACAATAAATAAAACAAAATTAAGAACCTCTTACCACTAGCTTGGTATGTAAGGTTCATCCAACATCTCCAAAATTCCAATGAAGTTTCAAAAGAAAAGCAAAGAGTCTTCTCCAAAGTTCACAATCTCTCCAACATACATACGAACCCCATTTAACATAACCAAAACTATTAAGTAAGGGTTCCAATTCAAAGTCAAAATCAAATCAAACAACAATAATCAAGAGCAAAAGTTTAATCCTATGTCATCCTTTTTTCAATAGTGAAGCAAAAACTCCAGCCCTCTTCTCCTTCAAGTAACTTAGCATCATGTCTTCTGGAAAGCTTATTTTCTTCTTTGCTTCTGGTGTGGATTCAGCCCTAGGTGAGGCCATACTCACCTCCACCCCTATCATCAAGTTTAGCCTTAGATTTGAGCATTTCAAGATCACCTTGGAGGGACCTGCCCTCACCACAATTAGTAGAGAGGAGGTGGTTGACAAGAAACCAATTCTATAGATCAACCTCCATTCTGATACTGAGTTCCCCTCATTGAAGAGGAAGGTCATAGAGGTTCCCATGCCATGAGTGCCAGTTATGCCTACCACAGTTTCAGCCAGGACTAGTACCGCATCTACAATTGCCTAGTCTTTAAGGGGAAGTCTATCTTAGTGTCTGCGATAAGGTCAATTCTAGCTAATGTCTTGCTCCACTAACCAAGACCCAGTGCCATAGAAAGAACAGGAAAATCAAGAGACATTATGAGTGCATGGATAAGGAGGTTGAGGAAGCCTCCCATGTGGCAGAAGAGGGATCCCCTTGTTAGACCTCTCCCCTTCTTGGTGGTGGTAGTTTCACCCCCTTTCAGCTGTAGAAGGAGACGAGGACATCAAAAAGATAGTTGGATCACCCTCACAGTCTACAGAGTATGATACACCATATAAGGAGAGGAGGAAGCCCTATCCTAGTCTACGGTATGTTCTCAGGAAAGTTGGGAGAACCCATATACACTCAAAGTCCACCACATTACATGATCTAAGGAGTGTGATCCCTAAGAGTTTTTGGGATCAGATCTATCAGGAAAGGGCCATGGAGGCCAAGGTTGCAGCCCAAGTAGGCGAGTGGGATAGACAGAGGTTTGCTAGGCAGTCAGTGACCTTAACTTTGATAGACCATTATGATTAGCAGACATATAGAGTTGATCATTCTGATAGAATAGTATTCATTAGTTCCATCCAAATGAAGAGATTTTTGGTGGAGAAGTAGCTGATGTCACCCCCATTACACTGCTCCTTTGGCCGATCACCTTCACCTATTCAAGTTTTACCATCTGAAGTGCCCACCAGGTTTCATAAATTAGCATCTGGAGAGAGAGCATCCCCACTAATGATAACTACATTCCATGGACCACACTTCATCTAGTCCACCCATTGAGGTGAGGCTAAGCTCCCCCGCTCAACCTTCCATCCCACAGGGTTCTAAAGAAGGAGTGGTGACGCAAGTGTGTCATGGTCTCTCCACAACCATAGTTGGAGGATAAGGATAGAGGGGATACCAAGGTGACCTCTATGATTATTGAGTCAGTTAAGGAGAGCACTCTGCCTATCCAAAACATTCAGTGTATTACCTCTTCAGAGCTTAGTCCTATTGTGAGTCATCTTTCAGCTTATGTTCTAGTAGCACTGAGTCTTATGGATGATAGATCCTTGGATGAGATTTTAGAAGACTATCATACCACGGTGAGGTAGACAGTTGGGGATGATTAGTTTGACCAGGAGGAGAGTATGGTTGATTTCAATGCTATTGAAGATGTTCTATTGGATGACATTATAGGAGTCCACATGGTAGATACTAGAGGATCCTTGCATAAGGAGTAGCCTAGTCAGGAAGCCCAAGGCATTGTAGTTGAGGAAGATGAGGCACTGGACCCAACTCAATGTCTCCTCCAATAAATCACACTTAAAGATGATCAAATTGTTAGGATGGAGAGAAGGGTAGAAGAGTTGATGGCAGTGGTCCTAGCCTGGTAGAACTAGGTACTTGTCTCACAACCCATCCCTATGGAGGCCGACAAGCCTAAACTAGCACATGTTCTAGATCATCCCAAGAGTACCACTCTCATGGATGAGGATACTGATAGTTTGTATAGAAAGGTGATCAATAGCACCTCCATGCATGAAAATGCCATTAAGTATATGGTAGAGCAGCAAGTGGAGGAAGCATTGGAACAAACCTAAGGGAGCAGATCGATTCCAAAGGGTAAACCCTACCTAGAGGAATTTAAAGTAGTTCAATACCCCAAGGGTTTTGTACCACCATCTTTCAAGGTTTTTGTTGGAAGTGGGAACCTAAGGCAGCATATAGCACATTTTAGGGCCCATCGTTGCAATGGTAGTGGTAGTAATGCATTACTTTTCTGCTAGTTTATCAGTAGTCTTTCTGGAGTTGCATTTGATTGGTAAGTCAAACTACCCAATGGTTTGGTGAAGTCCTTTATGAACAGCTCTTCATTAAGAGATTTATATAAGCTCAATAAAGGGTAACTATAGGGGAACTTGCTATAGACAAGCAAAAGCCTAACGAGTCTCATGCTGATTATATTCTTAGATGGCGTATCCTAAGCATGAAATGTGAACCAAAACTGCAAGAGTAGCATGCAATTTAGATTCTTTTTAAGAATATCCATGCCCTAGTCACTTTCATGCTCAAAAGGTTTTACCATGAAGATATTTGAGAAATTAATCAGCAAGGTGGAAAACCTATAAGAGGAAGCCAAATAGTTACCTTTCTCAGAAAAGTTATCTAAGCTCAAGCCTAAGAAAGTGTTTAATAAGAAGTTAGGGATAGTAGTGGAAGTAGACAAGGGGAAGAAGCCAGTGAGAGCATAGTTTGAAAGGCCTTGAGTTCATCAACCTCCACTCCTGGCTTCTCTTCCACTACCTCGGTTGCCACAATAGCCACCACAGCAGCCTACACAGCAGCACTATCAACATCCACCACCAGGTAGCTATTTTTCATCTACTCTTACTGACAAACTCAACAAGCAAAATTCATTCAAAGAGAGGTAGTCAAGAAGATCTTTAAGAACCTTCTTAAGAAGCCTGATTTTTAGCTACCTAAGCCTAGAAAGCTAGAGGAAGTTTGCAGGAGTGATGATCCTAACTACTGCCCCTATCACTGCATGCTATGCCATATCTTAGCAGATTATTTCACCTTCAAGGATTAGCTTGAGCATAGCTACAAGTCAGGAGCCATAGTTAACCCTAAAGAATACTTACTTGAACAACCTTCTAGTTTTATTAAAGTAATCTTTGGGGATACATCCGATCATCATAAGATAAAAGAAAGTTTTGATATTTTTTATCTCATACCTCTAAAAAATAATTTCTAAAATTAAAAACTTCCTCTATAGGTGCCTGACTCAGCTCAGACCTCCAATATCAAGGAAGGTCTACTAATTGTGAGGGAAAATTCAGGGAGGGTGGAAACCCAGCAACAGTAGCCACCATTTTCTAGTGATACTTCTATAGCACAACCACCATCCACATCTAGCATTCCTCCTTCCATAGTTATAGCTACCATATATACTAGCTCCACCACAACTATTATGAGCATTATATCTATGAATGAGGGCACCAAACCCCTCATACTGCTTATTTTACTTGATTTCTATCGTGTATCACCTCCAAAATAAAAGAAATCAATGAAGAAGAATGATTCAACTTACACCCTATCAATATTTGATGATCTTAGTGAATTAATTCCAATTTATAGCTATCCAAGTCATAGCAATAATAACTTAAATAATTTTGATCAAACCCACTCCGATTTAGAAATGGATTTCTTTTCTGAATCATCAAAGTTCACCACTTGAGATTGATTTGGAGTCATCCGACTCTGATGATCCTTTAGGAGTAGCTATAGGTATACCCGATAGGCAAGTAGAAAGTTCCACAAGCTCCTCATCTCAAGAAGTCACTAAAGTCAACCTCTATAGTGAAAAAATTCTACCTCCTAGGGTAGCATCTCAAGATAAGGGTAAATAGGTCATTCATTCTAATGAGTAGTTAGCCCCTCCATAAGATGCTCCACCCTTGGATATGCTTGTGGAGGACTAGCCCAAAGTTGACTACAATGTTCTAGCACATCTTAGAAAGTTTCAAGTTAAGCCTATATGATTGTCTTATCCAAAGAGATGAGGGAGTCATTAGTCAAAGCTCTACTTGACCCCAAAATATGCTTAGCTAAGTTGGCTACTACTAGAGAGGAGACATGTTTCTCAAAAGAAGTCCTAGGAGTCACATTCATAGATGAAGAACCATTTCTAGGGATGATAGAGCACAACCATCCCGTCTACATTATAGTGAATGTTGGTAGATTCAGGTTATCTAGAGTGTTGGTTGATCGAGGTGCATCAGTGGATATTATAAATCTAATATCGCTAAACTCCAAATGGACAAGATGATTTTGAAAAGATTCAATGAACTAGTTGAGAGGGCCTTAGGCTCCATAATGCTGCCATTGGAGATAGAAGATTGGAAGATATAAGCTAAGTTTCTCATAATAGATTTTGATACATCTTTCAATGCTTTGCTAGAGCGATCTTGGATACATGAGAACAATATGGTTCTATCCTCCTTTCTTCAGTGCATCAAGTTCCTAAGGGGTGGAATCGAGTATTATGTTAAAGGATATTTCAAGCCATTTATAGTTCATGAGGTTCAAATTTTTGAGGATGCAGCCTATTATCTCCCTAAGAAATAAAATATCTTCTCTCATGGCCTTCATCAAAATGAAAAAGAAATAGAAAAATAGAAGAAAGAAAAATAAAGAAAAGAAAAAGAAAATGAAAAAGAAAAAGAAAAGAAAAGGGAACGAGAAGATAATCTTTGAGAAGATATAGAGCCCTAGATTAGATTTCACTCATAGTTCGTTACTCCATTCGAACAAGTGGGGAGGATGACCCGACCACCACTAGGATGAGGAAGAGGCAAGTCTAGAGGGAGTCCCTGAGGTGGAAGGCCTCCATAGTTACCATCTACTAGGAGATTCATCCAAGCTACCAGGAGTACACCTACTATTCTCATAGACTCAGAATCTATTTTAGATGATGAGTCTTATGTGATTAACACACCGGCTAGCTCTTCTCAATAGTAGATCTGATTGGAGGTGACACTCGAGCCAGATAGTGATGAAGACTGGGTCCCCAAGCAAAGCAAGAATGTATCCAAGTCTCTATAATGTGAAATTGTTAGACACTAGATGGGAACATTAGTTCTAACCCCACTTTTCTAATAAAAAGTTAAGGGTTTGGTAGTTAAGGAAGCCCTAAAGCATGTGCAAACACTAAGATCTAAAGGTTCTATCTAGGAGTAGCATCCTCAAGTAAAGAAGTTGTAGAACTTAAGGATGAATCATTCAAAGAATTAATAGAATTGTCTTTTGATTGGTCTAGCCTTATGTTCTTAATTTAGTAAAAAAGGTTTGATTCTGCATATACGGTCTAAGCACAGGCTAGAGCATTTTGAAAGATTATGGAACAACTAATGGAAGAATTCTCAATCAAGACTCATACTAGGCTTTGATACAGTAGGCCTAGTCGATGACGATGATGATTACTGCATGGTTATCACCGATCATTTAGAGTCTGATAGGATTTCCTCAAACCACATCAACTCATATAAAGAGGTGTGCTTAGAAAATTTAGATGATTCAGATGATTTCTAAGTCGAAGATGCACTACTAAAATTTGAAGAAGAAATAAAATCAACCATCGACGAGCTCAAGGAAATCAACTTGGGGACTGAAGATAACCCGTGCCTGATGTACATCAGTTCTTTATTGAATGAATCTAAAACTAATGACTTACTTAGGCTACTCATTGAGTTTAAGGACTGCTTTACATGGAGTTATGAAGAAATGCCTAGATTACCTCCTGAAATAGCATTTCATATGCTAATGATATAGCCTAATGCTAACCCCATAAAGCAAGCTCCTAGACGCATGCGATTGGACATTGAATAATAGGTCATTTTTGAAATTATGAAATTGATCGATGCTGGTTTCATCCGGAAGGAAAAATATCCCACCTAGTTGGCTAGTGTCATTCTAGTTAAAAAGGAGAATGGTCAAATTTGCACGTGCATCAATTTTAGGTATCTCAATAAGGCATTTCCTAAAGATAAATTTTCACCGATAATACCATAATTGATGGTGGACATTGCCTCATCCCATGCGATCTTCTCTTTCATAGATGGTTCATCTGGATATAACCAAATAAAGATGGCACTTGAAGACGAAATGAACACTATTTTTAGAACACTGAGCAAAATCTATTGCTATAAGGTCATGCCTTTTAGTCTTAAAATCTAGCGCCACATACTAGTGGGCCATGACTCCAATCTTCAATGAACTCATTCATTACCAAGTTGAATGCTATGTCGATGTTCTTATAGTCAAAAAAAAAAGAAAAGGAAGACCATCTATTTGACTTGATAGTAATTTTTTAGTGGTTAAGGCAATATGACCCCAAAATGAACCCTCTAAAGTGCACATTCAGACTATCTTCAGGGAAGTTTCTTAGGTTCATTGTCGAACACCGTGAAATTGAAATTGACCTGGAGAAGATTATTGTGATATTGGAAATGCCACCCCTTAAAAGTCTAACTCAACTTAGATTATTCCAAGGTCAATTGACATATCTAAGATGATTTGTATTCAACTTATTAGCCAGATGTCAACCATTCTCAACACTAGTCCAGAAGGACATCAAGTCCAAGGGGGATGATAAATGCTAACATATGTTTGAGAGCTTCAAGTAATACCACATGCACTGCCAGTCTTAGTTGCCCCTATCCCGGGCAAACCTCTGATGCTTTACATTATTGCATTGGATGACTCCCTTGGTGCTTTGTTTGCCCAAGCCAATGAGGAAGAGAATGAGAATGCACTATACTATCTCAGCTATCGTCTGATACCTACTGAGGTAAACTATCCACCCATTGAGAAGCATTGCCTAGCTTTAATCTTCACAGCTCAGAAGCTATGACACTATATGCTATCTAATAAAGTAAACTTAATGTCCAGAATCAATCCACTATAATATCTCATGACACGATCGATAGTATCCGGATGGTTGGCATGATGGTCCATGATTTTATTATAGTTCGACATCATATTCGTCTCACTCCATACAGTGAAAGGATAAGAACTCATTGATTTCTTAGCAACACATCCACTTCCAGTAGAATTCTTACTCAGTGATGATCTCCCTGACCAACAAATCATGAACTTAGGGATACAAGCATTCACTGTTGAGAGATGTACTTTGATGGTGTGACTTCCTCTCAAAGAGGAGAAGAACCATAATCTACTCTCCCAAGCAAAGAAAGTGTAGGGATAGTCCTCCTAACAGCAGATGTGATATGATGAGATTCTCATATCATCTATCTAAGCCTTACACCAATAATGAAGCAGAATATAAGGCTTTGATTGCTGGCCTAAAGTTAGCCATTTCGCTAGGCATCTAAAATATCAACATCTTTGGGGATTCTCAGCTAGTTGTCAACTAGATCAGTGGATCCTATAAGATCTTGAAGCCCAAACTCCATCTCTACCATAGGTACACCATGAAGTTATTAGCTCAAATTCTAGAGCTCATAATCTACAAGATTCATAGAGAAGAAAATGCCATAGCTAAACTTACCAAAGAGTTGGCGTGTCCAAAAGATAAGTCTATTTCAATAGATGTCCAATATTGACAAGTCCTTCCTTTTATTGATGTTGAACTAACCAACAATACTCTCTTGAATGGGAGGTTGTCATTGCCAAAAAGCATGAAAAATTGGATTGGAGGCAACTCTTCATTGATTACATAAATAAAGGAAAACTACCTCAAGAGAAATCTTAAGCACATCAGGTGAAGCAAAGAGCACTCTCCTATGCCCTTATGGATTATTTCTTTTATCGACTGTCCTTTGATCATATGTGGTTACATTATTTAGAGAAACATGAAGCCCGTAAGATCATGATTGAGGTACATTCAGGACTATGTAAAACTCATCAATCCGGTTACAAAATAAAGGCCATAATCAAGAGACTTGGATACTATTGGCTGACGATGATTATAGATTGCATGGACATATCAAAGAGATGCCACCAATATCAAGTACATTGAGTGGTCCTACACTAGCCACCCAACATTCTTCATCCAACTTTAGCCTCATGGCCATTTGAGTGTTGGGGCACTAACATAGTAGGTCTAATCGGTCCACATTCATCCAAGGATCACTAGTTCATCCTAGCATCTATGGACTACTTTTCCAAGTGGGCGGAGGTGATTCCGCTCAGGTAAGTCAAAGCTTAGCACACGTTCTAGTTCTTTAGGAACCATATCATCTATAGATTTAGGGTACCTTGCCAAATCATATTCGGTAATGGTATCACTTTCAAGAGCACTAAAATTAGTTACTTCACTCGGAGACCTAATATAGATTGGAAATACTCTACCATCTACTACAAATGGGTGAATAGTTTGGTAGAAGCTTTCAACAAATCTCTCTTCTAAATACTCAAGAAAACACTCGACAATAATAAGTGACAGTGGCATGAGCAGTAAGTTGAAAATTTATGGGTGTATAATACCACTTATAGAACTCCAACATAGTCTACCTCATTCTTCTTAGTGTATGGGTCTGAAGCCATTCTACCATCGAAAGTCCATCTCCTATCACTACAGATAGCTGTGGGTAGAAAGATCACAATCGAATAGAATTCCAAGCTATGGCTATAAGAACTCATAGGTTTGGAGGAGAGATGCTTATGAGCATGCTATAAGCTCGAGTTATACAAGGCAAAGATGGTTCAAGCTCATAACAAGTTGGTCTGCCCCAAAGCTTATCAAGTAGGAGAGCTTATTTTAGTTTTATAGAGGCCAATTGTTGCCCATCGTAAGATGAGAGGTTAGTTAGAACCCACTTCGGAAGGCGCTTTCACCATAGAAAAGGTCTACTGGGTGTGGATCTTACCAACTCATAAACCATAAAAGAGAATGCCCAATGACTCTTATCAATGAGCTTTACCTAATGAAATACTATGCATAAACATTGTCCAAAATAAGTTTCCATCAATAAAATTTCATTTTTTTCAAACTTCTCTCCAAGTTAAACTGTTTCCAATTACCAGATTATTCTCATGGTGTATTTAGGGTAGGTATAAGAGAACCTGAGCAGCATCTTATCCTTCATTAGCACATCACAAACACATAATTGCACAAAAATACAAATAAACCAAGCACAAATCAATTTTTTTTGGACTACCTTGAGTTGAGATAAGACCCCCAGTGACCCTCACTCAGTAGTTGCTCTAGGTCGGGCTCGATCCACTACTTGGCTAGTGTGTCTCCCCAGTGGTTGTTTATACTTAGGTAGATGTGAGTCCCCATGCTTTCTTCCTAGCTTAACCATTGTAAAGTGACAAGTGCCTTATTAGTTTGGTATGCCTTAGTACATGACCAATAAGCTACCTTGATCTTAGCTTTGTTTAAGAAGATCTGAGTCACCAAGCTTTCTTCTCGAAGTAGCCACCATGAACTAATTAGGTCCGAGTTTAAATATGAGGATTAGGGCAAGACCCCTAGTTGCTCCTCTTCCTCCTGACTACTTCAAGCTTAGGTTTAATCTTTCTTTTTAACTCCCCACTTGATAGTCTCCTTATGGTCAGATAGTAGTTGTCTAGTTGACGATAAACTATCCTAATGATCAGTTCCACTTAGAAAGATGTGAGTCCTCGATGCTTTCTTCTTAAATTGATCATCATAAATCAAAGAGCACATTAGGTTGGCATGGTGTTCACTTTGCTAACAGCAATCCACCTAGTGTATAACAACGCTCAGGAAGATGTGAGTCCCCATGTTTCCTCCCTGAACTGGCCAATGTATGCCTATAGGCTTTATCATTCAGGGATTAGGATAAGACCCTTAGAGGCACCTTCCATGTGGGCATTCTATTTAGATTACATCTTCATGTCCCCAACTAGATATGACCCAGGTTACTACCAAAATGGACAATTTCACTTTCCTAGTAGCCATCCTTGTGGTTGGAAGCTCTGTACTATGGTTGTACAAACTATCCCTTGGGCTAATAAATCGAAGACAGACCAGAGCCCCCGTGGCTCCTTCTAAGTGTGGTCCCTCACAAACCAACATGGTTCACGCTAAGTAAACAAACAAAATGAAATCTCTTATGGATTAGGACAAGACCCCCAAAAGCATGTCTCCTCAAGTAGGTATCCTATCTATTGGGATGTATCAAACAAATTCCCTATAAGAACCGCCCTCACTATCTAAGTTGAGATATGACCCCCGGAGAGGTACTCGCTCAGTAGTTGCCCTAGATCAGGTTTGACTTGTTGTGCCATCAGCAAGTCACCCCAATGGTTGATTCTACTTTGGAATATGTGAGTCCCCGAGCTTTCATCCTGGTGTAGCTACACAAACCAACCGGCAAACCTAAGGTTGGATTGTCTCTACCGTACGGCCAGTAGACTACCCCTTTGGCCTAGTAAATCTAAGACAAGCCTAGAAAATTATAGCCCCTCCTTAGTGCAGTCTATCACAAACTGACAGGGTCCACACTCATTCAACAAAGTAACATAAAATCAAACTTAAATTAAATCAATGAAACAAAATCAATTTAAACTAAATCACTAAACTCAAACCAAATCAACCAACATAATCAAACTAAAGTTCAAACCAAAACTAATCAAAGTCATTTAGATGAATCAAATAAAATCAATTCATTCTCAATCCCTAGCAAATTTCCTTCAATGCCCTGGGCATAAATTAATCTATAAAACTAAACAAATCTAATCAAATCTTAATCCCTAGCAGATCCCTCATATGCCCTTAGCATAAATCAATCTCTAATCCAACCAATTTCATGTGCAAATCCCCCAACTAATCTCTCTTCATCTCTTTGACATGAAACCAATTCTCAATAAATTAAACCAAATCTACTCAACTCTCTCATGCTCTCGGAATGATAACGATTTCATCGTACTAGGACTGTAATTTCATTTACCTCTTCACTCAAGTATGGATAGCCCTCTTTAGTAGTTGTGATTATTTCTGATGCTGTTGATCATCTGGTCAATCTAAGTGGTGTGCCTTGTCAGTTACACCACATCTATTAGGGGTCTTTTTGTTGACCTCACTTTTGGAGTGAGGACTCATCCCTCCCATCATAGACTTAGGAGTCTTCTAAGCACTAGGATCCCCTTAGTCATTGGACACTTCTAGTGATTAAGGTAACACTAAGCATAAGCCTAGGGACTTAGGAAGGGATACCCTAAGTTTAGGATGTTACATAAGACAAGTAGGTCCTACATATTCTATGGCCTAAACCATAACCCATGTTTATCCACTTATGAAAAACCAAACCCAAGCAAATACAAACAACCTTAATTCAATTTAGTTTTACATCCAAGATTCAAGCTAAATTAACTTAACCCTTAACCCGAATCAAGTCTACCATCATCCTATGGATCCAACCCAAAGCCCACTCAATTGAAACCAATCCTATTGATTTTCACAAAAGCATTCCAACCTTTCAATACTTTATTTAAAACCCTTCCAAGACTTACAATCAAACTGATTAAACCAAGCAAATCCAATCAACCCAAGTTAACCCACTTGACCTAAAGGGATGAGACAAAATCTATTAAATCCAAATCTATTACAATTAAAGCTAGCAGTCAATTCTAAACCAATCATCAAACTCAATTCAACTCAATTCAAAATAATCCAACTCGATTAACTTGTTTGGTCCACTTAACCCAAAGCGACCTAAAGGACCAATTTGATCTAAACTTTAATCCAACCCAAATTGGATTAAATCAAGCCATCGAATCACTTCTATAATGATTATCCAATTGCAATCAATCAAGTCAAACCAAGACAATTTGAACACTTGACCTAAGTTGTTAACCCATATGGACCAAAATGGACCAAATCTCATTCCAATCCTAATCAATTGAAACAAATGATTTCTATTAACCATAAATTGATCATTGAATAAAACTCAACCACCAATTCAATCAAACCAAGAGAACTTGGGCTCTTAACCCTAACAATTTGACCTAAAGATCTAAATTAAGCCAAATCTCATTCTAAATCAAATTGATTGAAACCAATGCCTTTAATCAATCACAAATTTATTATTGAACATTATCGAACATCCAATTACATCCACTTCGATTAAACCAACCTAATTGACCCATTTAGCCCAAATTGGCTTAAAGGATCAAATTGAATCAAATCATTCCCATGTCCAAATTAATTTAAACCAACACATACAATCATTCTTAAATGACCAATAGAACTTAAATCAACCCTCCACCTAATCCAATTTGGCAAATTTGACTAAATTGGCCAACTTAACCAATTTGACCCATATGAACCCATATGAGCCAAATCTAAATCCACTTCAAATTAAACCAAACAATTTGAACCAAATCATCATTTGAACACACCCAAACCCATAGTTTGACCTAATTTGACCAATTAGTCAACCTAACTCAAATGAACCCAATTTGACTCATATGGGCCAAATTGAGCCAAACCCATCCAAGCCAAGTCCAAACCCAACCAAACTTGGCATGACCCATCCTTAGGACAACAACCCAAATAAACCCAACCCATGGTGATCCCAGTTTGGAACAACCCATCCAAATGAGATAAAATCCCCATTTGGATGGTCTCACCCACTCACCAAGCCATGGCAGCCACCCATAGCTCATTTTGGACACTAGGACTACTAACCCACCGACCCCTGACCCAAGGCTACTGGGTTTAACCTTGGGTCAAAAGAGGGTGATTTCACCCATGTCTCCCCATTGGAACACTTAGAGAAGGAGGTTTACACTTTGCTAGCCCTTGCAATTACATCAACCCCTCAAGAGCCTCCACCTAAGCATATATGATGCCCTTGTCTTATCCAAAGTGATGTGAGAGTCATTAGTCAAAGCTTTGCGTGACCACAAAATATGCTTAGCTTAGTTGGCTGCTATTGGAAAAGAGGCATGCTTCTCAAAGGAAGTCCTGGGAGTCACATTCTCAGTTGAAGATCTTCTAGGGATAATAGAGCACAATCGTTCCCTCTACATCACCGTGGATGTTGGCAAGTTCAATCTATTCGGAGTTTTGGTTAATCTAGGTACATCAATAAACATTATGAGTCTAAGAATCTTATCCAACTTGAGGATCGACATCTCTAAACTCTAGTCAGAGAAGATGATGTTTAAATGATTTAATGAACAAGGCGAGAGGGCCTTAAGCTCCATAGTGTTACCTTTGGAAATAGATGATTGGAAGACAGAAGCCAAGTTTCATATAATAGATTCCAATACATCTTTCAATGCTTTGTTAGGGTGACTTTGGATACATAAGAATAACATGGTTCCATCCTCCTTACATCAATGCATCAAGTTCCTAAGGGGATCTCAAGCCATTCGTAGTAGACGAGGTCAAAATTTATAAGGATGCAACTTATTACCTCCCTAAGAAGAGAAATGTATTCTCTCATGAACTTAATCAAAATAAAAAAGAAAAATAGAAAGAAAAGAAAGAAAAAGAAAGAAATGAAAAAGAAAATGAAAATGAAAATGAAAAGAAAAGGGAACGAGAAGAAAATCTTAGGGAGAATATAGAGCCTGAGATTAGATTCCACCCACAGTTCATTACTCCATTTGAACAAGTGTGGAGGAAGACCCGACCTCCACTAGGATGAGGAAGAGGCAAGTCCAGAGAGGGAGTCCCAGAGGTGGAAGACCACCATACCTACAACCTATATGGAGATTCTTTCTAGCATTTAGGAGTACACTTGCTATCTACATAGACTTAAAATCTAGTTCAGAGGATGAGTCCAATGTAGTTAGCACATTGACTAGCTCCTCTCATCAGTAGATCTTATTGGAGGTGACACTAGAGCCCGATAGTGATAAAGACTAGGTCCCCAAGCAAAGCATGAATGTATTCAAGTCTCTCTTATGTGAAACTATCAGATAGTAGATGAGTACCTTAGCTCTAACCCCACTTTCCTCATAAAAAGTTGAAAGTTTGGTAGGTAAGGAAGCCCCAAAGCATGTGCAGATACTAAAATCCAAAGGTTTTATCTAAGAGAAACATCCTAAGTCAAGAAGTTAATGTAGAACTTGAGGATGAATCTTTCAAAGAATTAATTGGACTACTTTTTGATTGGTACTCGCCTTGTGTCCTTAACTTAGCAAAGAAAGGTCTAATTTCACATACATGGGCTAAGCATAGGTCAAAGTTCTTTGAATGGTTTTGGGACAACAAATGCAAAAGCTCTCAATCAAGATTGAGACTAGGCTTTGGTATAGTAGGTCCGGTGGACGATGATGATTATTGCCTAGCCATCACCAATCATTTGGAATCCGATAGATTCTTCTCAAACCATATCAAATCATATGAGGCGGTGTGCTTAGAAAGTTTAGATGATTCAGATGATCTCTAGGTCAAAGATGCACTCCCAAAATTTGAGGAGAAAATCAAATCAACCATCGACGAGCTCAAGAAAATAAACTTGGGGACTGAAATAATCCGCGCCCAATGTACATCAGTTCTTTGTTGAATGAATCTTAAACCAATTACTTAGTTAGGGTACTCACTGAGTTTAAGGATTGCATTGCATGGAGTTATGAAGAAATTCCTGAATCAACACCTAAAATAGCAGTTTGTAACCAAGTGATACAGCTTGAGGCTAACCCCTTCAAGCAAGCTCCAAAACACATGCAATTGGCCATTGAGCAACATGTCATTTCTGAAGTCAAGAAACTGATTGAAGCTGGTTTCATCTGAAAGGAAAATACCTCACTTGGTTAGCTAGCATCATTCTAGTTAAGAAGAAGACTGGCCAAATTTGTATATGCATCAATTTTTGGGATTTTAATAAGACATGTCCAAAAGATGAATTTCCACTACCAACATGAGCGATATATATCTCATATATATGGATGGTTCATCTAATATAACATGATGGAGTTGAGAGGAACATTGCTTTAGAACCTCAATCAGAATTTATTGTTGCAAGGTCATGCATTTTGGTCTTAAAAATGCTTACACCACATACCAGTGGGCCATGACTCGAAACTTCAATGAACTCATTCATCACCAAGTCAAATGCTATGTCGATGATCTCATGGTCAAAAGTAAAGAATAGGAAGATCACCTCTTTGACTTGAGAGTAGTTTTTGAATGGTTAAAGCAATACAACCTCAAAATTAACCCTTTGAAGTGCACATTTAGAGCATTTTCTAGAAAGTTTATTGGGTTTGTTGTCCAACATCACAGATTTGAAATTGACTTAGATAAGATTAAAGAAAAATTGGAAATGGCACCCCATGGCTGCCCATTGGAACACTTAGAGAAGGAGGTTTATGCTTTTCTAGCCCTTGCAACTACCTCGACCCCTCAAGAGCCTCCACTTAAGCATATATGATGCCCTTATCTTATCTAAAGTGATGAGAGAGTCATTAGTAAAAGCTTTGCTTGACCCCAAAATTTTCTTAGCTCAGCTGGTTACTATTGGAAAAGAGGCATTCTTCTTAAAGAAAGTCCTAGGAGTCACATTCTCAATTGAAGATCTTCTTCTAGGGACAATAGAGCACAATCGTTCCCTCTACATCACCATGGATGTTGGTCGGTTCGAACTATCTAGAGTTTTGGTTGATCAAGGTACATCAATAAACATTATGAGTCTAAGAACCTCATCCAACTTGAGGATCGACATCTCTAAACTCTAGGCAGAAAAGATGATGTTGAAATGATTTAATGAACAAGGCGAGAGGGCCTTAGGCTCCATAATGTTACCTTTGGAGATAGATGATTGGAAGACAGAACCCAAGTTTCATATAATAGATACCAATACATCTTTCAATCCTTTGCTAGGGAGATTTTGGAAACATAAGAATAATATGGTTCCATCCTCCTTACATCAGTGCATCTAGTTCCTAAGGGGTAGAATGGAGTATTATATCAAAGGGGATCTCAAGCCATTCATAGTAGATGAGGTCAGAATTTATGAGGATGCTATCTATTACCTCCCTAAGAAGAGAAATATCTTCTCTCATGAACTTAGTCAAAATAAAAAAGAAAAATAAAAAGAAAAGAAAGAAAAAGAAAGAAATGAAAAACAAAAAGAAAATGAAAAAGAAAAGAAAAGGGAATGAGTAGAAAATCTTAAGGAGAATATAGAGCCTGAGATTAGATTCCACCCACAGTTCATTACTCTATTTGAATAAGTGTGGAGAAAGAGCTGACCTCCACTAGAATGAGGAAGAGGCAAGTCCAGAGAGGGAGTCTGAGAGGTGGAAGACCACGATACCTACAACCTATCAAGAGATTTGTTCCAGCATTTAGGAGTACACCTTCTTTCTACATAGACTTAAAATCAAGTTCAGAGGATGAGTCCATTGTAGTTAACATGCCGGCTAGCTCCTCTCATCAGTAGATCCCATTGTATATGACACTAGAGCTCGATATTGATGAAGACCAGGTCCCCAAACAAAGCATGAATGTATTCAAGTCTCTCTTATGTGAAATTGTCAGATAGTAGATGGGCACCTTAGCTCTAACCCCACTTTTCTCACAAAAAGTTGAGAGTTAGGTAGTTAAGGAAGCCCCAAAGCATGTGTAAATTCTAAAATCCAAAGGTTTTATCTAAGAGAAACATCCTAAGTCAAGAAGTTGATGTAGAACTTTAGGATGAATCTTTTATAGAATTAATAGAACTAATTTTTGATTGGTACTCGCCTTGTGTCTTTAACTTAGCAAAGAAAGGTTTTATTTCACATACATGGGCTAAGCATAGGTCAGAGTACTTTGAAATGTTATGAGACAACAAATGCAAAAGCTCTCAATCAAGACCAAGATTAGGCTTTGGTACTGTAGGTCTAGTGGACGATGATGATTATTGCCTAGCCATCACCAATCATTTGGAATCTAATAGGTTCTTCTCAACCCACATCAAATCATATAAGGTAGTGTGCTTAGAAAGTTTAGATGGATCAGATGATCTCCAAGTCAAAGATGCACTCCAAGAATTTGAGGAGGAAATCAAATCAACCATCGATGAGCTCAAGGAAATCAACTTGGGGACTGAAGATAATATGTGCCCAACGTACATCAATTCCTTGCTAAATGAATCTTAAACTAATTACTTAGTTAGGGTACTCACTAAGTTTAAGGACTATTTTGCATGGAGTTATGAAGAAATTCCCAAATTAGCTTCTAAAATAGCAGTTCATAAGCTAGTGCTATAGCTTGAGGCTAACTCCATCAAGCAAGCTCTTAGACGCATGCGATTGGCCATTGAGCAACATGTCATTTCTGAACTCAAGAAACTAATTGATGCTGATTTCATCCAGGAGGAAAAATACCCCACCTGGTTGGCTAGCATCATTCCAGTTAAGAAGAAGAATGGCCAAATTTTCATATCCATCAATTTTTGTGATCTTAATAAGGCATGTACAAATGATGAATTTCCACTACTAATATGAGAACTGATGGTGGACATTTCCTCATCTCATATAATCTTCTCTTTCATGGATGATTCATCTAGATATAAACAAATAAAGATGGCACATAAAGTTGAAAGGAACACTGCTTTTAGAACCTTAATCAGAATTTATTATTATAAGATCATGCATTATGGTCTTAAAAATGCTTGCACCCAGTGGGCCATGACTTGAATCTTCAATGAAATCATTCATAACCAAGTTGAATGCTACGTCGATGATATTGTGGTCAAAAGTAAAGAAAAGGAAGATCACCTCTTTGACTTGAGAGTAGTTTTGAATGGTTAAGGCAATACAACCTTAGAATTAACTCTTTGAATGCACATTTAGAGCATTTTGAAGAAAGTTTATTGGATTTGTTGTCTGACATCGTAGATTTGAAATTGACTTAGAGAAGATTAAAGTGAAATTGGAAATGCCACCCCTTGAAAGTGTAACCCAACATAGATCATTCTAAAGGTGGTTGGCGTATCTAAGATACTTTATTTTCAACATATCAGGTAGATGTCAACCATTCTTAGCACTAGTCAAGAAGGACTCCAAGTTCAAATGGGATGATAAGTGCCAATATGCATTCAAGAGCATCAAGCAGTACTTCATGACGCCGCCAGTCTTAACTATCCCTATCCTGAGCAAAACTTTAATACTCTGCACTATTGCATTAGATGACTCCCTTGGTGCTTTGTTGGTCCAAGCTAATGATGAGGGGAAAGAGAAAGCACTTTATTATCTTAGTTGTCTTCTGATACCTTCTAACATAAATTATCCACCCATTAAGAAGTATTTCCTAGCTTTAATCTTCGTAGCCCAAAAGCTATGCCGTTATATGCTCTCTTATAAAATAAACTTGATTTCTAGAATCAATCCATTGTAATATCTCATGAAATGACTGATGGTATCCAGACGGTTGGCATGATGGTCCATGATTTTATCACAGTTTGACATCACATTCGTACCCCTTCATGAGGTGGAAGAACAAGCACTCGCCGATTTCTTAGCGGCACATCCACTTTCAACGGATTCCTCACTCAGTGATGATCTCCCTGACAAACAAATCATGAACTTAGGGATACAAATATTTATCACTGGGAGATGTATTTGATGGTTTAGCTTCCTCTCAATGAGAAGAAAAATAGCAATCCATTCTCCTAGGCAAGGCAGGGGTAAGGATAGTCCTCCTAATGCCAGACCATAATATGATGAGATTTTCATATCATCTATTTGATCCTTGCATAAACAACAATGCCAAATATGAGGCTCTAATCACCAGTCTGAAGTTAGCCATCTCACTAGGCTCAGAACATCAACATCTTTGGGGATTCACAACTAGTCATCAACCAAATTATTGGGTCCTATAAGGCCTTGAAGCGCAAACACCATCACTACCATAAGTACAAAATGGAGTTGCTAACTCAAATATGACAGGTCATAATCTACAAGATCCCTAGATGGGAAAATGCATAGTCGATGCCTAAGACAAACTCGCTAAAGAATTAACGTGTCTGAAAGATGAGTCTATATCAATAGAAGTTCATAATAATCAAGTCCTGCCCCTTATTGATGTTGAACTCGTCAATAAATACTCTCTTGAAGGGGAGGTTGTCATACCAAAAAGAATGAAGAGCTAGATTAGAGCCAACCCTTCATTGATTACCTAAACTAAGGGAAACCACCTCAAGAGAAATCTCAAGCACTTCAAGTGAAGCAAAGGGAACTCTCCTACGCCCTTAGGGATGGTGTCTTATACTAACGATCCTTCGATAATATGTGGTTATATTGTTTAGACAAACATGAAGCCCATAAAATCATGATTGAGATACACTCAGGACTATGTAGAGCTCATCAATCCAGTCCCAAGATAAAAGCCAATATCAAGAGACTTGGGTATTATTGGCCAATGATGATCATGGATTGCATGGATATAATGAAGCATTGTCACCAATGTCAAGTAGATGGAGTGGTCCTACATGAGCCGCCCAACATTCTACCCTCATCCTTGGCCTCTTGGCCATTCGAGTGTTGGGGCACCGATATAGTGGGCCTGATTGATCCTCCCTCGTCTAAGGGTCACCGATTCATTCTTGCAGCTACAAACTACTTCTCCAAGTGGACGGATGTGATTCCACTCAAGGAAGGTCAAAGCTCAGCATGTGCTCCAATTGATGAGGATCCATATCATGTATAGATTCAGGGTCCCCCACTGAATCATATCTGATAATGGTACTACCTTCAAGAGCACCAAGATCAACAACTTCGCCTAGAGACATAACATAGATGAGAGACATTCTACCATCTACTACCCACGGATGAATGGTTTGGTAGAAGCCTTCAATAAAACTCTCATCCAAATACACAAAAAGACACTCGATGACAACAAGCGATAATGACATGAGCAGTTAGTTGAAGCTTTATGGGCTTACCACACTACTTACAGAACTTCAATACAATCTACCCCATTCTCCTTAGTGTATGGGTCTGAAGCCGTTCTACCATTAGAAGTTTAACTCTCATCACTACGGATAGTTGTGGGTAGCAAAATTACAGTCGAACAGAATGCCAAGCTATGGTTAGAAAAACTCAAAGGTTTAGAAGAAAGATGGTTATGAGCATGTCAGAACCTTGAGTTATACAAAGCAAAGATGGTTCAAGTTGATATTAAGCTAGTCTGCTCTAGAGATTTTCAAGTAGGAGAGCTCATTTTAATTTTAAGAAGACCGATTGTTGCCCATCACAAGATGGGAGGCAAGTTTGAACCCACCTGGGATAGCCCTTTCACCATAAAAAAGGCCTACCAAGGTTGATCCTAATAACTCATAAATCACAAAGGTGAATGCCCGATTCTCCGGATCAACAAGCTTTATTTGTAAAAATATTATGCATAAACAATGTCCAAAATAATTTTCCATCAATAAGAATTCTATTATGATTAAATTTCTCTCCAAGTTAAAGTATTTTCAATCACCAATCACAAAATTTCACACAAATAAAAATAAATCAACCACAAATTCAATTGCTTCATTTTACCTTAAGTTGAGATAAGACCCTCAGTAGCCCTCACTCAGTAGTTGTGCTAGGTCAAGATCGACCTACTACTTAGCTAGTGTGTTTCCCAAGTGCTCTTTTCTGCTTAGGAGGATGTGAGACCCTATGCTTTCTTCCAAGCATAACCACTGCAAACTGATGGGAGCCTTGTTAGTGTGGTGTGTCTTATTACATGACCAATAAGCTACTCGAATCCTGGCTTTGCTTAAGAAGATGTGAGTCCTTGAGTTTTCTTCTTGATCTAGCCACCATGCACTGACTGGGTCTGAGTTAATATTTGAGGATTAGGGTAAGACTCCATGTTGCTCCTCTTCCTCTTGACTACTGCAGGCTTGGGTTCAGTCCTCCTTTGTGACTTCCCACTTAGTAGTCACCCTAGGTTAGATAGTAGTTATCTAGCTGATAATAAACTATCCTGATGATCAATTTTGCTTAGGAAGATATTAGTTCCTGATGCTTTCTTCCTAGATTGATCATTACAAATCAATAGGCACCTTAGGTTGGCTTGTGTTCACTTTGCTGGTAGCAACCCACCTAGTGGATAATAATGCTCTCAAGAAGATGTGAGTCTCCACGCTCTCTCCCTCAGCCGGCTACCATATACCTACAAGCTTTATATTTTAGAGCTTAAGATAAGAACCCTAGAGGCACCTTCCCTATGGACATTGTATTTATATTACATCTTCATGACCCCATCTAGACATGACCCAGGTTACTACTGGATTAGACAGTTCCCCTTTTCAAGTAGCCACCCTTATGATTAGAAGCTCTATAGTGCTGATGTATAGACTATCCCTTGAGGCAGTAAATCTGAGATAGGCCAAAGTCCCCATGTCTCCTTCTTAGTGTGGCCCCTCATAAACCAACAGGGTCCACACTAAATAAATAAACAAATAAAAAACAAAATAATATCACTTATGAATTAGGATAAGACCCCTAAAAGCACCTCTTCATAAGTAGGCATCTTATCTTCTGCGTAGTGTCAGCAAAACTCCCTATAGGAACTGCCTTGACTACACTAAGTTGAGATAAGATCCCTAGAGGCACTCACTTAATAGTCACCCTAGGTCGAGTTTGACTTGTTGTGCCATCAACAAGTCATCTCAATGGCTGATTCTATTTTGGAAGATGTGAGTCCCCGAGCTTTCTTCCTGGTGCAGTCATTGCAAACTGATGGGAAACCCTTAGGTTGGATAGTCTATACCGTACGATTGATAGACTACCCCTTTGGACCAGTAAATCTAAGGCAGGCCTAGGCTTATGCAGCCTCTCCTTAGTGCGGTCCATCATAAACTAACAGGGTCCATACTCATTTAATAAATTAATATAAAATCCAAATCAAATCAAACCCAAACTTAAACTAAATCAATCAACATAATCAAGTCAACATGAATTACCAAACTCAAATCAAACCAATCAAACTTAGTCAAATCAAATCAACATAAATTACCAGGTTCAAATTAAAACTAATCAACAAATTCAATCAAACTCCATCCTTAGTGGATCCCCCTTTATGCCCTTGGCATAAATCAATCTCTAATTCAACCAAACTCATGTGCAAATCCTCAATGGATCTCTCTTTATGTCCTTGACATGAAATTAATTCTCAATGAATCAAACCAAATCCACTTAACTCTCTCAGGCCCTTAGCATAAAATTAATCACATTGCACTTAGACAGTAATTCCATTTACCTCTCCACTTAGGTATGGATAGTTTTCATTAGCACTTGTGATCTTCCCGAATGCTATTGATCATCTCAAACAACGCCAATATGTGCGCTGTGTCTTTCCAGTTGCACCACACATATTGGGGGTCCTTTTGTTGACCTCACTTTTGGGGTGATGACTCATCCTTCCCATCTTATACTTAAGAACCTTCTAGGCACCTAGACTTCCTTAGTCATAGGATACTTCAAGTGATTAAGGGAACAATAAAACCAAGCCTAGAGACTAAGGAAGGCATACCTTAAACTTATGTTATACCCAAAGTCAAACTGGTTCTACCTATCCTATGGCCTAAACCAAAACCCATACTTGTCCACTCATCCAAAACCAACCCCAAGACAACACAACCAACCCCCAATTGGATTTTGTTTTACATCCAAGCTCCAAGCCAAATTAACTTAGCCCCTAACCTAAGTTAATTCCATCATGATCCTTGGATCCAACCCAAAACCTATTCAAATAAACCAAATCCTATTAATTTTCACAAAAGCACTCCAACCATCTGATACTCTATTCCAAACTCCTCCAAGACTTACAATCAAACCAATTAAACTAAATGAATCCAATTAACCTAAGTTGACCCATTTGACCCAAAAAGGTCCAAATGAGCCAAAATTTAGCTAAAAAAAATCAATTGCAATCAAAGCCATCAATTAACCCTAAATCCATCATTGAACTCTTCTTAACACCCAATTCAATCCAATTTAACCCAATCAACCCATTTGATCCACTTGACCCAAAGTAGCCTAAATGATCAAATAGATTTAAACTTAAATCCAACCCAAATTAGATTTAATCAACCCATCCAATCTCCTCTATAATGATTTTTAATCATCCTAGATTATACAATTGCAAATAAATTGGGTTAAACCTGACCAATTTGATCACTTGATCCAAGTTAACCCAATTAACCCACATTTACCAAAATGAATCAAATCTCATTCCAACCTTAATTGATTGAAATCAATGACTCTAATAAACCATAAATTAATTATTGAACATGACTCAACCACCAATTGGCCCTAAACAAGCCAATTTGGTTTCTTGACCCAAGTTAACCCAATTTGACCTAAAGGGCCAAATTGAGTCAAATCAAATCCTAAGCCAAATTGATTGAAACCAATGCCACTAATCAACCATAAATTTAGTATTGAACATGATCCAACCTCCAATTGAACCCAATTTGTTCAAAACAACCCACTTAACCCACTTAACCCACTTTGCCCAATTTGACCTAATGGGTTAAATTGAACTAAATCTTTCCCAAGTCTAAATTAATTCAAACCATCACCTACAATCATTCTCAAATGATCAATTGAACCTAAGCCAACCCTCCACCCATGCCAATTTTGCCAATTTGACCAAATTGGTCAACTTAGCCCATTTGACCCATATGAACCCATTTGAGCCAAAATCAAATCCACTTCAAATTTAACCAAACCAATGGCACAAATACTTTCCAAATCATCATTTGAACACACCTAAACCCTTGGGTTGACACAATTTGACAAATTGGTCAACCTAACACAATTGAACCCCATTTGACCCATATGGGTCAAATTGAGCCAAACCCATAGAAACTAAGTCCAAACCAAACCAAACTTGGCATGACTCATCCTTGGGTCACCATGGGCTAGCCCAAGTAGAACCAACCCATGGTGAGCTTGGGTTGGATCAAATCCCTTGAATCAACCCACCCAAATGGGATAAAATCCCCATTTCAAAGGGCTCAACTACTTCCCAAGCTATGGAAGCCACATTTAACCCTACTTGGATAATAGGACCACTAACCCAACCTGACCCAAGGCTGCTGGGTTCAACCTTGGGTCATGAGAGGGTGAACTCACTTAATGCACCCCATTGGTTCACTTGGAGGAGGAGGTATACCCCATGACAGCCCATGCCACTACCTTAGCCTCTCAAGCACCTCCACCTCAACAATCCACTGCCATCTCTGACCACCTTCCCTGGTTAGATGACTGTCAAAAGTTAAGCCCATTTCAACCCTTGGTTCACTTAGGGAGGAGAGTATACTCCTCCCCATCCATTTAAACTTTAGATAGCACTTCTTTAGGGTATTCTGAGTAGTCCTAGAGCTTTTCTTGATCCCCTCGTGCTCATCATCGCCATTGAGACCAACTCCCATTCAAAATTAAGATCCCTATCTGTCCATGCTTAACTAAACTCCATCAAAGTTAAATTAACTCTTACCATACCTTCCCCTAGCTCTAGTGAGTTAAAACAAATCAATCCCTGATTGATTTGAGAACTGGATGACACTCTAAGATCAACTCCGCTGAGCTTAGCGGCAGCATTTGGTCCACAAAGGCATCAACAAGGAGGCAGATCAAGATCTTCAGTAGGGCTTCATCTCTTTAAGATGAAGCTACCTCAGTCGGCAGACGACCGGTCTCTAAGTTAGGTGAGGTAAAACTCCAATAAACCATAAAAAATTATCTAGGTGTTGGTATTTTGTGAAGAAAAGTATGATTGCATGCAATTTCTACCATAGGATCTCCTTAGATCTCCTCCTCGCACATTTTTTAGTCAATCTCGACATCCTACGAGCTTTTGTGAGCTTAGATCAAGTGGAGAAAGGTGAACAGTGCCTGTCTTCCGATGCTCGGAGGACAACGGATCATCGATCGTTCATTTCAGATGATTAGAATGGATGACCATGATTTAATCTGTTCAATTTTTTGATTTAATCCAATAGGAACCATGAGATTAATCTTCACCGTCTGATTTGAGATTAGATAGTGGGGAAGAAATAGTGCCACCGCTGCTAACTCAACTACCGCATCAAATGTTTTAAATGGCCTATCTCATGATGCCACATGAAAAGCACTGCCATGTCAGCTCCCACATGGCACCGATGGTTTAGAGGATTAATTAGGTGATTACAATTTTATTGAATGGCCAAAACTTCAAAAATTCATAACTAATTGTAGAAAAATTAAAAAAATATGAGTAAAACCATTTTGGAAATGATAAATAGAGGAGAATTTAATAAAAATAAAAACTCTAAGGTTTGATTAATGAATAGTGCTTAATCAGGGTTTGAAGCTTAGGCTAATTACTCTAATTAAGGTTAATTACTTGTCTAATTGATATCAAATTTGGTGGGTTGATCCTATGGGATGTCCTCTATCTCCCATAATTTGCTTAGGATTTATTGGCCATGTAATTTGGAGAATTTGAAATTTCAATCTTAATTACCCTCCTTAATTAATTTAATAATTATTAAAAATGCTAAATAATAAAATTTAAACAATTAATGATGGTTAATCACTGTTAATAGTGGTAATGATGAGTGAAAAATGATTAGGACCTCTTTCCTAATTATTTTTCTAAATATATTTTCATAGGGGGGTCAATTAATTCATGGCTTAATTAAAAGCTAATTGAGTAAATTAATGGGATAATAAATTAAATCAAAATGATAATTATTTTAGATAATTCTAATTCAATTCATGGGTTCTCTTTATATGTTTAATAATATAAAGAGTCTTAAGTTAATTCATGGTTAACCCATTGGTGTAGGAAAACCATAAGAGTACTTAGCTTAGTTCTTTCCTTAATCTAATTAATTCATAAGAATGAGTCTAATTGCATTCGGTCCCTTTAGGAGCATTGCAAATTTTAATTTCTCATTAGCATATCATTGGAGGCTCATGACTAAGTAGTTAATTAAATTAAGAATACTTAGGAAAGGGAAATTAAATTAATTGATTAATGACTTGAACTTAATCAATCCAAATAATTCACTTAATTATTTTTCCTTAAAAACATTAAGATACTAATGTGTGATGGGGCAAAATAGCAAATGTCTTTCTCTTCTTTAAGTTCTAATAAATCTAATCCAAAATTTATACTTCATAATAACTTTGGTTAATTTTAAAGGATTTTATTTAACTAGATTATCTTTAGGAATTAATGTGATTGAATGTATTATGTGGAAATGTTTACTTATTACTTTTCAATCATTATAAATTTGTTTTCCATTTGTATCATTTATTCATGTTTTCAAATGAATGAATCAATTGAATATGATTATATATGTGCAAGTTTCATGTTTTGACTTAATCCTATTATATGACATGGCTATTATCACTAATAAATTTAAATTATTTTAAAAATTATAAACTAATGATGAAGATTTAAATTTCTATTGGCTATGAATATTATTTGTGGTTTACATTTATTTATAATTTAAACATGTTAAATGACTATTCTATTTTCATGATTCATGTATATGTTTATATGTGTTTGAATGTTAGTAAGTATATAGTCTGGACATCCTGTGAATACAAGGCTTTAGGTAGTCCCAAGGAAGTCTTAGATTACCTTATTTCCTTGGTCTAACAAAAGCACGTACTTACTTAATTTCATTCATATGCATATATATGCTAGAATTTTGATAAAGCTTTACTTTACATGAGTAAATAAATTTGCAAATATACAATCTTTTACATGATTTCATTCTTACATCTATGTGTACATTTAGATGTTTTTAAGATAGCAATTATATTATTTAGACATCATGAGAATACGAGGCTTTAAGTATCCCCAAGGAGGTTTTAGATTATCTCACTTCCCTGGTTTAACAATGGCACATACTTGCTTAAATCTCTAATACATGTGGATGTATACTTAGTTAAAAAATGAAATCTCACTTTTCTTCCAATTTACATATGCATTAACAGTTATTTAAGTGTGCCAAAAATATATATATATATACATTGCATGTATAGGTATGTTATGTTCAAAATCATATGCATGCTATTGATGATGAAAAGGAATGATGCAACACTATCCATGTGATAGTAATTCAATTTCATTAAACTTAACATTCCTTTCATGTTTGAATAAGATTCTTTAAGATTGGCTCAATTTTAAGATTAATAAAATATTTAATAAATCATTCACTTAAAGAAGCCAAATTATAACAACATGCTTTAGAAAAAAACTTAGGATAAGGATGAATGGGGTTAAACCCTATTTTGTCTTTACAACAGTTAGATGTCAAGTAAGTATTGAGTGAAATAAAAGAAAATATAAATTAAAAATTTGCCAATCCTTTTAATAACTTGAAATGAAACCATTCCTCATATTTAACTTAAAATAATTTCAAGATTATATGATTATAATCCTAAAGGCTAACTAAGACATACCACACCAATCCGTAGCACTCATATTAGAATAATAAGTCACCACTTCTAGCGCTAAGTTAGGATTATGTGTGTTGGGATGTTGTGTTTTTTTGTGATGTAATATTTTAGACTAGATGTTAAGATTATTTATGTGAAGACTGAATGTTATGTCAGTAATTAGTCTAATGATATTTTTTGTAGGGGATTATGCTAAAGGCGTTGCTAAAGTAATTATGGTGTTTTAATTTAGAGTCATATGGACACCATGCAGATCTTAGGGAGTACTCATTAAAGTGATCGGGTATGACATTAAGGTATGATGTACCATCTTGAGAAATGGAAGCATCACCCTGCAATAGACCTAGTCACCTAATAAGGACTCCTAAGATAGATGGGTCTCCTTATATACTAGACATATTTACCCTACTTTACATGGAAAACTAAAGCAAGGTTTATTTTATGCCGAGTTCTTTAGTTCCCTATGGAAGCAAGCTTCCATAGTTAATTACATCCTAGGAAATGGAAATATTTTAGGAATGCTCTTGATTAAAGTAGTCAATAGTTATCTCCAAAGATTTCAAAGTCAGACTATCAAAGGTTTGGATATTTTTTGTAAATCAAGTGGGAATGTTCAATTTGGAAGGACTTATTTTTAGATTCCAAAGGGAGATGAGTAAGAAACACTCATGATACTAGGAAGTCTAGTGAGGTGAGGCTTTATAAGTTTGAAAGAGAGATTTATTTGAGTTGAAATTTTATTAGAATATTAGAGTTTATAGTCCATCAACACTAGATTATGGAAATTCCTAAGAGGTGAGAATTTATGCTCATAGCCTCAAAAAAATAAGCAACCTTAGATCACAAATCTATGATGCCTTAGAACAAACCAAAAGAATGACCTAAATCTAAACTGAAATGAGATATTATGGCCATAAGAGAGGGTAAACCCATACTGACTCTACTAGACTTACAACCGTATGGTCTGGCTGCCAGCTAACACCTCCTATGATTCAAAACCATGCAGTCTGGTCTTATGTAAGTGCAAGATAGCTAGGCTATTATTTATTTAAGAAGGATACTAGACTCCTAAACTCACTCTCTAAGAGACTAGATAATGACTGCATTAAAGCATGACTTAGACTAATGCAAAATTTTACAAATTTTTATATTATTTTGACACATTCATTTGGACAAAGGCTTGGGATAATTATGCCTAAATGCATCATAAAATATAGTTATTGGCTAAATCAGTGAGAGGAGGTGTTCTCCACTACAAGGGATGCTCTCATAGGTCAAGCATTCCCTTATTGTGCAATAGTGGAGACCATCCCTATTCAAGAGAGAAATAAGATGATATGCATGATATTAGAATATACATCATTTAGTTAAGGGGTTGCAAAAATTTTTTAGTTATCTTGATTATATCCTAGGCTTTAAGGTGAGGTTAAGAGTTATTTTAAAATTTAATATTGAGTTATTAATGAGGGTAGAAAAATTAATTTTTTTCTAAAGAGCTTATCGCATCCAAGCCACACATTCAAACATCAACCTTAAGAAACTTATGAAGAATGTGCAATTTCTATTGAGCAATTTAAACACAACAATCAAACACTTATAAATTATCATGAAAGAATAAAAGATCAGAGTTGCCGAGTACCATCGTACACCCCAAAAAAGAGAAGAAATTGGGTATCCGAGCTCTACCCTTATATAACCTGGATTATAATAAAATCTTAAAATTATAATTAAATAAATGATATGGGGGTCTTCATTTTTAATTTTTTCTTCTTTCGTTTGATTTTGATTTAGTCTACTCTAAGGCTTCATAAGGCCTCCTAGGACCTTGCCTTCTAGCCACTACTCATCTTAAACCACATAGCATTAATCTTAATTCCTACTACAAAATTACATATTTGGAAAGTAAAATCTAACTACACCTGCAAGACAGATGTTAGCTAAATCAGCCATACAAACCCAAGCAGTTATTTTCCATAATTTGGACTTAGCACCCTACACGTGGGTAACCAAGCCCACTTGTCCTAATGTGGATTATGCAAAGGGGCATAAGAGACCTGCAAATAAAAGCATTTAAATTTAATTTATTTTCAGCAACCCCTTTAGCACAATCTAGTCAACGTACAAATCATCCTAACATCCAGTCTAAAATATTACATCAAAAAACAAAACACAACATCACAATATACACTATCCTAACTTAGAGTTAGAAGTGGAGACTTAGTATTCTAATGTGTGTGCGTAGGCTTAGTGTGATATGTCTTTGCTAGGCTTTAGGATTATGATTATCTAAGTTTAGAATTATTTAATTTAAACATGAAGGGTTGGTTTCATTTCAATTCATTAAGAGGATTGGTGGATTTTACTTTGTATTCTACTTTATTTCATTTGATATTTACTTAACATCTAATTATTGTATAGAGAAGAAAGAGGTTTGACCCTCTTCATCCCTATCCTAAGTTATTTTCAAAAAGCATATTATTGTAATATTTGGTTTCTTTTAGTGAATGGATTATTAAATATTTTTACTAATCATAAGTTTGGGTTAATCTTAAATAATCCTATTCAAACATGAAATACATCTTAAGACTAATTAGATTGGATTACTATCACATGGATAATGCCACATCATTTCTTTTCATCATCAACATCTTGCATATGATTTTAAACTTAACATACTAAGACATATAATGTATTTTTGGCACACTTAGAAGATTGCTAATGCATGTATTTTCGGTAGAAAAAAAGAATTTCATTCCTTAGCTGAGTACACATACACATGTATTAAAGATTTACGCAAGTACATGCCTAGTATTCCTGACATGTCCAGACTATGTACTTGCTATCTTAAGTACATATGACTATATATACAATCATGATAGTGAACATCATGCAAAAGATTATATATTAACAAATTTATTTATTCATGTAAAGTAAAACTTTTCCAAAATTCTAATGTATGTAAGCATATGAATGAAATTAAGTAAGTACATGCCATTATTAACCAGGGAAGTGAGGTAATCTATGACCTCTTTGGGGTTACATAAAGCCTCCTATTTTTGGGATGTCCAAACTATATACTTACTAACATTCAAATATGTGTAAACATACACATGAATCATGAAAATAAAATCATACTTTAACATGTTTAAGCTATAAGCATAGGTAAATCAAATAGAATATTCATAGCCAACATCAATTTAAATCTTCACTATTAATTTATAAATTTTGAAAATAATTTTAAAATTTATTTGTGATACTAGCCACACATATAATAGGATTAATCCAACGCATGCAACTTACACATATTTAAATTCAATTGATTCTTTTATTTGAAAACATGGATGCATTATATCAACTGACATACAAATTTATAATGATTGAAAAGGAATAATTAAACATTGCCAAATGATACATTTAATCACATTAATTCCTAAGGACAATCAAGTTGATTAAAAATACTTAAGGTCAACCAAAAGTTATTATGGAGTTTAATTTTGGATCTGAATTATTACACTTAAAGAGAAGATATAATATTTGTTATTTTAACCAGATCATATATTAGTGACTTAATGTGTTTAAGGAAAATTAATTTGGTGAATTCTATAGATTAATTAAGTTCAAGCCATTAAGTTACTCATTTAATTTCTGATTCCTATGCTTCTTTAATTTATTTAATCATTTAACTATGAGCTTCTGATGATATGCCAATGAGAATTTAAAATTTGTAATGCTCCTAACAAGACCTAATGCAATTAGGCTCATGATTAAATATCAATTAGATTAAAGAAGAATCTAGTTAAGTACTTATATGATTTTTCCATACCCATGGGTTAACCATATGTTCCTTAAGGGTCTTTATGTTATTAAACACATAAAGAGGAACCCAAGAATTCAATTTGAATTATCTAGAGCAATTATCATTTAAATTTGAATTTAATTTTATCATTAATTTACTTAATTAATCCTTAATTAACCCTAAGTTAATTAACCACTCTGTGGAAATATATTTAAGAAATAACTAAAGAAGAGGCCTTAATCATTTATCCTCATCATTCCACTATTAACAGTAATTAAACATCATTAATGATTGGAATTTTACTATTTAGTATTTTTTAATAATTATTAAATTGATTTAAGAGGGTAATTAAGATTAAAATTCCAAATTCTCCTAATTACTTAGCTAATAAATCTCAAGAAAATTATAGGAAGTAGAGGACATCCCAAGAAAATAGCACATCAAATTTGAGATTAATTGGCTAAGTAATTAAGGTTTAACTAAGATAATTGATAAAAAATCCAAATCCTAATTAAGCACTATTCACTATTCAAACATTAAGGGTTTTATTTTTATTAAATTCTCTTATATATACCCTTTCCAAAATGGGTTTACTCATATTTTTATGAGTTTTCTATAATTTGTTATAATTTTTTCAAAATTTTGAGTGATTAATTATATTTTTAATGCCTAATTAATCCTCTAACCCATTGGCACCATGCAGGAGTTGACGTGGTGACGCTTTTCGCATAGCGCCATGGGATAGGCTACTT
This sequence comes from Cymbidium sinense, assembly GCA_021442155.1. Taxonomy (NCBI): domain Eukaryota; kingdom Viridiplantae; phylum Streptophyta; class Magnoliopsida; order Asparagales; family Orchidaceae; genus Cymbidium; species Cymbidium sinense. The sequence goes on from CM038233.1 coordinate 39,250,164, forward strand.
AAAACATCTCCCGTGGTGGCTGAGTCAGCGATGATGGACATAGTTTCATCCCCACCGTATGATCTTGGATCAGATAGTGGAGATTAAATCCTATGATTTCTATTAGATTAAATGAAAAATCTAATGGATTAAATCAAGACAGTCTGTTATAATCACATAGAATGGACGGCGGATGATCCATCATCCCACGAGCATTGGAAGATGGACACCGTCTGCCTTCTATCGCTCGATTCTAGCTCACTAGAGCTCATGAGGCATTGGGATTGAATCCAAAATATTTAGGGAGGAGATATAAGGAGATCCCACAGTGGAAATCACATGAAATCACAAAAATCATCACAAAGGACCAACCCATAGGGGATTTTCTATGGTTTGCTGAAATTTACCTTGCGAGGCTCAACACTGGTGGTCCAATGGCTGAGGTAGCTTCATCTTGAAGAAATGAAGCTCTATTAAAAAGTTCTTGAGTTGCATCCCTACCGACACCTTTGTGGACCAAACACCACCATAACAGTCACCCGAGGTTGTCTAAGAGTTGTCTCCGGTGATCAAATCGATCAAGAATCGATTCATTTTGACTCGTTGGAGCTAGGGGAAGGTGTGCAAGAAGTAAATTAAAGTTTGGTAGAGCTTAAGTGAGATTGGATAGATAGAGGTCTCAATTTCATTTGGCTTTGATCTCACCAGTGATAGGGAGCATGAGATGATTAGGGAAAGCTATGGGGATGCTCATAAACACTAAAGGTTGCTCTCTGTGTCATTTGAATTTGATGGGGAGGAGTATACCCTCCTACCCAAGTGATATGATGGCTAGGATTATCTCACTGTTTGGCAGTCGTTCAGCCAGCTCAGGTGGTCAGAGGTGTCAGTGATGGGCTAAGGTGGAGGCTCTTGGGTGGCTAAAGGAGTGGCATGGCCTAAGGTAATGTGTACCTCCTCTCCCAGTGTGTTAATGGGGAGCCATGGGTGAACTCACCTTCTCTTGATCCATGGATGAACCCAACAACCTTGGGTCAGATGAGTTAGTGGTCCAAGTGTCCAAAATGAGTTAAGAGGGGGCTGCCAAAGGTTGGTGAGTTGGTAAGACCATCTTAATTAGGATTTTATCTCATTTAGATGGGTTTGTGCAATGGGTTTTGGCCTAATCTGGTTCCAACATGGGTTTGGTTTATTTTGGCTAATCCATGGTAACCCAAAGATGGGTCAAGCCAAGTTTGGCTGGGTTTGGACTTAGTTTGAATGGGTTTGACTCAATTTTCCCCATATGGGTGAAATTGGGTTCAATTGGATTAGGTTGACCAATTGGTCAAATTGGGTCAAATTGATGGTTTGGGTAAGTTCATTTGATCATTTAGAGTGTATTGGTGTCATTGGTTTAGTTTAATTTGAAGTGGATTTGATTTTGGTTCACTTGGGTTCATAAGGGTAAATGGGCTAAGTTGACCAATTTGGTCAAATTGGCTTGAGTGGAGGGTTGGTTTAGGTTCAATTGATGATTTTAGAATGATTGTAGGTGTTGATTTGAATTGATTTGGATTTGAAAATGATGTAGTTCAATTTGGGCTAAATGGGTCAATTGGATTGGTTTCATCAAATTGGGTTCAATTAAAAGTTAGATCATGTTCAATAATCAATTTGTGATTGGTTAGAGGCATTGGTTTCAATCAACTAGGTTTAGGATTTGAATTGGTCCAATTTGACCCTTTAGGTCAAATTGGGTCAACTTGGGTCAAGAGCCCAAGTTGGCTTGGTTTGGTTTAATTGGTGGTTGAGTTGTATTCAATAATCAATTTATAGTTGATGGGAGTTATTGGTTTTAATCAATTGAGATTGGAATGAGGTTTGGCTCATTTTGGTTCATGGGTTAATTGCGTCAACTTAGATCAAGTGATCAAATTGGCTTGGGTTAGTCTAATTGATTGCAATTGGTAAATCAAGGATGATCAACAATCATTGTAGAGGGGGTTGGATTGGTTGATTCAATCCTATTTGGGTTGGATTGAATTTTGGATCAAATGGGCCCTTTATGTCACTTTGGGTTAAGTGGACCAAATGGGTTAATTGAGTTGGATTAGGTTGAATTACGTTTAATGATAGGTTTAGGATTGATTGATGGCTTTAATTATAATTGATTTAGATTTAATTAGATTTTGGCACAATTAGACCTTTCAAGTTTAATGGGCTAACTTGGGTTGGTTGAATTCAATTAGTTTGATTAGTTTGATTGGGAGTCTTGAAAGATTGAAATGGAGGTTTGGATGATTGGAGTGCTTTTGTGAAACTTGATTGGATTGGTTTCAATTGAATTGGCTTTGGGTTGGATCCATAGGATGATTGTGTAATTGATTTAGGTTGAGGGTTAAATTTCTTTGGCTTGGAGCTTGGATATGAAACACAATTCAATTGGGGTTAGTCGTATTGGCTTGAGGTTGGTTTTGGAAGAGTGGACAAACAGGGTTTTGGTTTAGGCCATAGGATAGGTAGAACCTATTTAGCCTAGTGTATGACATAAGCTCGAGGTATGCCTTCTTAAGTCTCTTGGCTTGGGTTTTGTGTTTCCTTAATCACTATAAGTATCCTATTACTAGAGAAATCCTAGTATATAGAAGATTCCAAAGTATAGGGAATGATGAGTCAATCCTTACTCTAAAAGTGAGGTCAATAATAATCAATAAATATAAATGCTTTTGCTTGCATGTTGCTTATGCCTTTTTACAAAGTCCACATTAGGATAGGTGGGATTATTTACCCATATGCAAGGTGCTAAGTCTAAGTTTATAGAATATAATTGCTTGGTTTGTATTGTTGCTTAGCTAACATCTATTTCGTAAGTGTTGTTAGATTTTATTTTCCATAAACATGTAGTTTTGCAATAAAAATTAAGATTAGTGCTATGGGGTTTAGGATGAGTAGTGCCTAGAAGGAAAAGGCTTGGGAGGCCTTATGAAAATTTAAGCAAATCAAACCAAATCAAAAGGAGGAAAGAAGGATGTAGTATGAAGACCCCCATATAATTCATTAAATTGTAATTGTAATATTCTTTTGTAATCTGGGTTGTATAAGAGTAGAGCTCACATATTTTATTTTCCAGGGTGTACAGTGGTACCCGGCTACATCAATCTTTTATTCTTTTATGAAATCTATGAATGTTTGATCATCATGTTTAGCTTGTGCAATAGAAATGACATGTTTTCCATATGTTTCTTAAGCTTGATGATTGAATGTGTGGCCTGGATGTAGTAGGCTTTTTAGGATAAATTTAATTTTTCTACCCTCACTAACAACTCATAACTAAATTCTAAATATAACTCATAACCTCATCTTAAAGCCTAAGTTATAATCAAGATAATTAAAAGATTTAGTTACCCCTTAACTGAATGTTGAATGTTATAACATTATGCATAATATCTTGTTTCGCTCTTGAATAGGGAGGATCTCCACTCTTGCATGATAGGGGAATGCTTGACCTTTGAGGGCATCCCTCATAGTGGAGAACACCTACTCTCACTGATTAGCCAAAAACCTTACTTCATCCTGCATTTAGGCATAATTGTCCTAAGCCTCTATCCAAATGAATGTGTCAAAAATGATATAAAAATTTATAAGATTTTTCATTAGTCTAAGTCATGTCTTCATGCCAGTCATGGTCTAGTCCAATACGGAGTGACTTTAGGACTCTAGTCACCTTTCTAATTAAGTAATGGCATAGCTATCTTGCATTTAAATATAAGATTGGCCTATATGGTTTTGAAATGTCAGAGGTGTTAGCTAGCAGCCACTCTAGGCGATTGTAAGTCTAAAAGAGTCGAGATGGGTTTACCCTCTCTTGTGGGGGTAAACCACTATATCCCATTTTTTGATTAGACATAGGGCATGCTTTTAGCTTGTGCTAAAGTATCTTAGATTTAGGATCTGAGGCTACTCATTTACTTCGGGCTACAAGTATAATTTCTCACATCTTAGGCACTTCTATAATCATTTGTTGATGGATTATAAGTCCTTGTATTCTAATAAAATTTCAACTTAAATAAAAATAAACTCTTTCTTTCAAACATATAAAGCCTCACTATAGGGTTGATTGGAGTGCTCACTAGGCTTCTTAGTATCATGAGTGCTACCTACTAATCTTCCTTCAAAATTCAAAAATAAGTCTTCCAAATTAAACTTTCCTATTTGATTTCAAAAAATACCCAATCCTTTGATAGTCTAATCTTGAAATCTTTGGAGATATTATTGACTACTTTAATCATGAGTTTTCTTAGGAGATTCCCATTTCTTAGGATGTAATTAGTGAGGGGAGCTTGCTTCCATAGGGAACTAAAGAACCCAGTATAAAATAAACCCTACTTTACTTTTTCATATAAAGTAGGGGAAAGATCTGTGGTATATACGAAGTCCCATCTGCTTTAGGAGTCCTTAGTAGGTGATTAGAATAATTATATGATGATGTTTCTATCTTTCAAGATGGTACATCATACCTCAATGTCATACCCGATTACTTAAATAATTACCCCCTAAGATTTGCATGGTGTCCACTTTACTCTGAATTAAAACACTACAATGCTTTATCAAGGGTAAACTTAACGATTTCTTCTTTAGAATTGACAATCTCAGGATTTGATAGAATTAAGGATGATTATATTTTGTGCCATCACTTTCACCTAATTTATCTTAAACACCTAGATAAACCAATAACTTTATAAGGAACATTCTTGATAATAAATGGATATTTATATAAAGGAAAATAACCATTCATTTTTCAATATTTGCTTTGAGAATTCCTTATCACCAAGCTACATGATGGAGGTGTAGCTGGTCATTTTGGTAAGGATAAGACCATATGTTTATTAGAAAATAGATTTTTCTAGCCTTCATTAAAATGAGATGTTAAAAAATTAGTGGCTCAATGCTTAATTTCTAAATAGGCTAATACTATCAAACAAAGCCTAGAAAATACACTTCCTTACCTATTCCTTGTAGGCCTTAGGAAGACCTATCAATGGTTTTTATTCTAAGATTACCTAAGATAGCTCGATAACATGATAACATTTTTGTTATAGTGGATAGGTTCTCAAAAATGGATCATTTTTTCCTTGTTCAAAAATAAATGATGCTTCTTATATAGCCAAATTATTTTTAAGAAAATAGTGCAACTCCATGGTCTCCCTTTAACCATTATTTCTAACAGAGATGTCAGGTGTGTCACATATTTTTGGAAAATATTATAGAAATTATTATGTACCAAATTAAAATTTTCTTCTACCTTTCACCCACAAACTGATGGATAAACTGAAGTAGTCAATCGTACCTTAGAAAATTTGCTTAAATGCTTGATAGGTAAAAGATTAGAAAATTATAATTTACATTTCTTCTGCCTAGAATAATGTTGTTTTTAGAACTACAAAAAAAATCACCATTTAAGATAGTCAATTGTCAAAACTTAGGACTACCATTAGATGTATCAAACCTACCATCTCATGTATTTTCTGATGCAACATTCTTATTTGCTAAAGATTTTTAAAGCCTCCATGAAGATAAAAGAAAGCAAATTAATATAAGTAATGAAAACTATGCTTTTAAGGCAAATCATAATCATTCAACAAAAGAATATAAAGAAGGTGATTATGTATTAAGTTGCATTCATTCTAAGTGTTATCAAACCACTAGATATAGGAAATTATATGCACAAGCCTGGGGTCTATTTAAAATTCTTAAGAAAATTGGAAATAATGCTTATCACCTTGATTTGCCTACTGATATGCTCATTCATTCAATTTTTATCAATATCCTTGGTAAGTTCCTGGGCTAGTAGTATGTTGTCCATTATATTTCTTCTCTTTACAAAAGCTGCTTGGTTTGGGGAAATGATATGTGGTAGCTGATGTTGAATTCTATTAGTAATTATCTTGCTAATGATTTTCTTGATAAATAGGGTAAGGTGATGGGTTTGAATCTATCCTAAGTTTGGTGATCCATATCCTTGGGTATCAATACAATAGCTGATGTTGTAAAATATTGGTGTACATCCTGGCCTTTGAAGAAGTTTTGTATGGCATTGGTAACATCCTTACCCACAATAGTCCATGTCTTTTGGTAGAAGAGAGATGTAAATTGATGTACAACATCAGGTGGATCCAGAAATTAGAGTTCAAGCTCCATTTACAAGATCTCAAGCTAAAGCCCAAGAAAATTTGACAAAGAAGAAGGCTTAGTTGATGAGCTTGCTAAGGTTCATTTTATGATTTCTTCTCTTTTTTATATATGTAATTTTTAATTTTCTTTTAGAAACTCCAGGTTTGAAATTTTGAATTTAAAAATTCAAAGAATGACATGTGAGGTGGTTGAATCCATATAAAATAATAGCATATGAAATGGGTGGATGACATAAAATAATAATGCAACATAATGCTTCACATTAATATGGCCACCCACCTTTCCCTCCATGTTCTAAATTCTTCTCTTTTGAAAGATGTTTGTAATGGCTATAAATAGTCTCCCTTGCTAGAATGGAAGGAGATCCTTTGGAAATTACAAATTATTTGAGTTGTTATTATGGTTCGAGAGCTTGGTGGCCAAACCTTGGCATTCTTTGGTGGGAGCGCTAGTTATCCAACATATCTTTTTTCCTCACCTCCAATACTCAAGTTCTCTCAATCTCACCAAAAGAAAGAACACCCACCTCCATCATAAATTCATCTGAGCCAGTTGCTTTATATCCATCCGTTGATTTTAGTGCATTCAAACTTCAACCTCCATTGCTATTGAGACTAGGATCTCAATGTTTATTATTTTTCTTTCAATGTTGGGAAATTGTCGATCATAATGAGGAGTGATGCTATCTTCATGGGGTTGTTTGAGAAGATTGGAGAAATAATGTATACAATCTTTCATTATACTTTCTTGGTCTCAAATCCACCTCCCATTATTTCCTCTAATTCTTGTAATCCATTTTCCTTCTCTTTTTTTTCTAAATACAAGCATGGAAGTATTTTGAGTTTCTATCACCTTGAAAAAAGATATTAGTTGAAACTTTTTGTCTTAGGAGGTCCTCTTCTCTATTGACATATCCCAATAATGTTTTTTTATAATTGCACTAATATAGTCTCATGCTCTTGGATATTCTAGTTGTCCATCTCAATTAATTCATATTCAACCTTTTTTATCTGCTCTTCTCTTGATTTAATAATGGAGTGAATGTTTCCAAAGACTTGTTTGTTCCATTTCTTAAGGGTCAACGTTTTTCTTTTATGTAGTAACCATAATTTAATCCTTAGATTTTTATTTCTACCCCATTCCAGGCTCTTTCAATGCAGTTATTAAACTTAGGGTGCATAGTCCACATATTTAGAATTAATGTTTGTGTTGGTTATGTTTGCATTGCATTCAGTGATGTTTTTGTTGTGTATATCAATTATTTTTGATTGATTTTGCTGGTCTTCCAATTCTGGTGGTATGGTTATTTCTGTTTATTGTTTTCTTGGTTTGTATATTTAGTGGATGTTCCCAAAAAATGTTCTCTATAAGGTTGTGGTAGCTGTAGTTCAAATATTTTATAGTTTGTGTTATCAGGTGGCTGGATATGATTACAAGTCTCCAGCTATTCTCCTAGGTTATTTTGTAGTGTATTGGTTTTTGTGATCATTATAGGAATTCCCTCCTATGAGTGTTGTAATATTGGTGTTTGTTGGAAATCTTTCTCCCCTAAAGGTAATCTACTTTCTCTCTATTCTATTTTCCCTTAGTTCAGGGTGTGCATTAAAGCAGTTCTCTAGCTTGTGACCAAACATTTTGCACTTTTTACAATAGAGTAGTTTATGTTCTAACTTCTCCTTTTGATAATATGCATTTGCTTCAGTCCAATCTAGATCTCTTCATTGTAAGTAGCAGTGACACCCATTTCCATAAGAATTCTTGTAGTTGAAGGTATTATCAGATTGAATGTTGGAGTGTCCAGCTTTAAAGGTTGACCAAATATAGCAATAATTGAACATAAGATTTGTTTGTTGAATAGATGGAGTTTTAACCCAGGGAGTTTGATCCAAATAAGGGTAATAGGTTATTCTATACTGTAATCAAAGGAAGGGGTCCATTTTAAGAATTTAATAGGGACATTTTCAATATGATATAATTTTTTAAGAAGAGTCTGGCTTAGTCTAATTCCTTAGAGAGCTTTATAATAATGTGTCTTCCATCTAGGAGACCATCATTCCAATCACCAACTAGTCTTAATTCCTCAAAGTATTTTTTGATGGTGTCCACCTTAGGGTATTTTTAAGTGAATTTTCCAACAAGTGTGAACTTAAAAGGTTCAACAAGACTCCAAGTCTCAGCTTTAAAAAGAATAAGTGCTAGTTTACCTTGCTTTCTTAAGGCTTTCCTTAGCAAGGAAGAGTTAGAATTGTCAAAGTATAGGTCAAGGTAACCTTTTGGGAATGGTAGGATATTGGGAAACCTCTGTGGGCTCGAACCCCTACTCACCACATTAGCATAAAATGTCCCAAGATAGTAAGGAAAACTAGAGAAGAGGATACGAGATACACCTTGGCACTATCTATATGAATAGATTTTGTCCATATTTCAAGAGCATTTAGTTATCCTGAGACACCATCCTATTTCAGAGAGCTTCCCATGATTATGCAACTGAATAGAGCTACATGAATCAAATAAGGACCTTCATGTTCACCCTAGTGTGCAAGATTGATCATTTTTAGATTATTCACAGATCATCCTTCTATAGTTTGCCTATTTAAAGTATGGGGCAGAAGTTCATAGACTCTCTTACAGATAGAGGCACTCCTCTACTATCATCAAATTTAGGATATAGACACATCGTAGAATAACTAATTAGATTAAGACCCACTTGGCTATGCTATTGCCACCATGAATCCATAATCTTGGAAGGTTACAACCCCAAGAGGGTGGTTAGGCAGTTCACATTTACTCAAGCTACACTTATATATGGGTTACCACTAATAATGGATATAGTAAATACTCATTCATTGGTAGCACTCCCACTAGTAGTCCATTTAGCAGCAGCCTCTATAGCATGGACCTTCCCACTTCGTTTGGGGACTCATTCTAGTTTCTATATAGCTCCATAAGAGACTCATTCAAGGGTCAATTGTTTATGGTTAATGTGGATCCGCCATACCTTTTCTTCCTTCTTGAAGCCAGTCTTTCATAATTATAATTGTAAAATGTGAAAGACCAATCCAATCCAATCTATACCATAAATAACTAATGCTTCTAAAAGAGCATTAAATGACCAAAAATGTAGTGGGAAACTACGGTGTCAAAATTCATCTAGATATACAAGTTGTAGATATAGATAATCCTATACATATTCTTATTTTTCCAATAGTAGTTGAGCCATAGTTGAGCAAAAGGAGAGTGATGTCATGCTAGTATTATCTATAAATACTATTGTAGATTCTCTAATATACATCCAACTTGGTAGCGCTTATAATATATATTCTAGATAAAGTACACATATAGAGGAGTATGGGATTATGTCTACTAGTTTTGAACCACTTTTATCAAATTCAACTTTAGTAATGGTCAGTGCGACCCAAGATGACTCTTCAGACATGGATTCTTCTACAAAAAGTCACCATATCTTTAGTGAGAAACATATAGTCCAAAGTCAATTATCTAGCCTAGAAATTTCATTTTTTATTTCTAGAATAAGTCCTAATATTTCAACTCCCTTGTATGGTAGTCCTTCAAAAAGCTTATACCATATAACAACATCTTGGCATCAACTACTTATAAGTGTCTACTTAAAAGTTATGCTAGATCTGTCCAGCTTTTGTGTAGAAGCAAATTCTGTATTAGATTACACTGCTGCTCTTAGGACTTGAAGTAAGAGAATTATAGTTATGGGAATCACTCTATAGAGATGTAGAATTTAGAATGTTCCCTTTACACACTACTTACAGAGAGGTGTTGTTAGATACACTTACTACTACAAAAACATCAACCAATGCCATTTTGTATCAAGTCTCCTTAATTTGCCAAGATTTAGAGCATAGTCTCAAAGCCTTAAGATCTTTCCAAAGGTAGCTTTCTAGAGCACAAATGGAACTCCTAGATATCTCTGTTGAATTGAGAAAAGTACAACATAAGAGAAAATATTTGTTAGAAAGGAGGGATATGATCAAACAAGTTATAATAGCCATAGAAGAAGATTATTCACAAGTAGATGCTCAAGTGTCCAAGCTTGAGCAAACTCTTTCTTCATTAGAGTGTGATTAAGAGGCTGTCTTGCAACATCTCCATGTAGCATGAGAGAGGTAGGCTACTATGGCCTACACAGCTCATACAACTTCTATTTATATTAGAGAAATCTAGGCCAACTATTGTAGCTAAAATCTTCTCATATAACTATCTCTATTATCATATAATAGATGAAAATTATTAGAGTAACAGTCAAAAGCTTCAACTCTTTTATTTAATTATCTATATATATGTATATTACAACTAATAGAAAAATCAAGACAACAAACACATCATGTCCTAATGACATGATAGATTCATTGGGAGGAAATTTTGTTAACATAAAAAAATGAAATAAAATAAATAATAAATAATAAAAATAAAATTTAGGCTATAACACTGTGGCGCTATGTCCATAGTAATGAGGCCCTGCCAAATGACTACTCGGTTCGGCTGTTAAAGTACTGTACAATGCCACGACACTGTGATCTTGGTGATGCTTAACTTCTTGGTCTAGTTTTCAATTAATGGTACAGTGTCATGGTACAACGATCTTGGCACTGGGTCGCTGAACTGACCATTGAGAGAGAATAATTATTAGCCCACTCCTATAAATAGGAGCAAGTAGTCAACTCAAGGGACTTTTTCACTAACTTTTTCACTTTACTCATTCAAAACGGTGCTCACACTTCTCTCCATGTTTCTCACTTTAGGTAAAGAATTTATACTTATTTATATAGTTTGATAAATCCATCTATTGATCTTTAATCTAATGTGGAAAACTTAGAGATTTGAAGACCTCTGACATTAAATTTTATGCTGACGAGAGATGAAAACCTCCTTCCATCGTTGATCTTTGATCCAGAATAAGGGAGAAGAGTGCTTTGCACTGTACAATTTTGAAACATAGCGCTGCTAAGATGAAATACTACCAAAATTTCTAAGAAATCCAAAAAAAAATTGTACTTTAAATTCAAATTTTGGCCTATAGTGGTGTGGCATTGGATATCAGTACATCTGCCAAGAATTAGTGCCTCGGTGCTATAACCAAAATCCCATAGTGCTACGATGTCAGAGTATTAGAGCCACGATTCCATATCCATGTGTCACTTAAAATATGACTTAGAATATTTGGATTAAAACATTAGATAAAAATCCCATAGTGCTATGGTGTTAAGAGGACAACACCACATCACTATGTCACCTTGGTGTAAGCATAAAAAGACTTAGAAAATTTTCTACTGAGGATAATATAATATCTCATAGCACCATGGTGGCAGCAAGATAGCATCGTGGTGGCCATTTCTTGAGTCCTTCGATCTATTTGCAGCGTCGTAACATTATACTCTTATTTGATTTTTTTTAAGTGTTAAAAATTTTATTAATTATCTTCGAGCATCAATATAAAAAACTAAATATATGCAGGCACATAATGCTAAGATACTAAAAAGGAGAATTTTATTTCTTCATAATAAAATTATAATTTACAAATTTTAAGTTTTAAATAAAAGAAAAGAAGAAAAAAATATAAATGGGGAAAGCTAGTAGTCATACTTGTCGCCACCCTCCTCTTCCTATTCTTCCTCCTCCTTTGTGAACGATACCAATAGAGTAATCACACAAGGCTGATATTGAGGCATCGTAGGGAAGGAGACATGGCTAGGATCTGGAAGATTGTAATTCTAAAACATGTTCACCAGTGAATTGTTTAACTAGGCCATATAGGAGAATTGCATCTGCTATTGATCCATATGATGATCAAATTTGTGTTCTAGCATCTCCTTCCTATGACTACTTTTATCCACCCTCTTTTGAAATTTTGAGACCTAGTTGTCAATCTCTTAAACTTGCTCGACCAATGACTTGGGATTTTGTTATCTAGATCGGGGAGGATGTAAACTTTTTCCCACTTCAAATCTATTACTAAACCCCAAGGCCTCCCCCCCCCCCCCCATACACAGGCATTACCAACTTAGGGTGTAACATAGCCCCGGATGCTCAGAATGCAGTCATTGGTTAGCTTATCCCATCGATTACTGTGCGATTAAAAATATAGAATTAATTATAATAATGATGCACATGAAAAGAGCACAGTGTTGTAATGCTCTGACCCAGTGTTGCAATACTCATTAAAATGAGTCTATTATTTCCCATTCAAAACCTACTATAAGTTAGTTAAGAATCTTGACCAGCACTGTAGTGCTACAATGCAATTCCATAGTGGTGTTCAAATGGTCAAAATGACCAATAATGTTAGCTCTACGACATTGCCTACTTAGCACCGAGGCATTGAGCCTCCAGCTAATCTAACCTTGTGTTATGCGACATAGGCACTGGGCTCCACTGTTATAACATTGTGGCACTAGATCCTAGGGTCGGGCACTAGATCATAAAATAAGTACTTTTTTTATAAAAAAAAATCAAAATCAAATTTTCACTTATGTGATATGCTAACACCACTATGTTTATCTAATATATAGACAACTCTAGTTATTTTTAGCATTTGAAAGGAATGTAAGCCCAACATCTTATTTGTTCATGATGCGAACATCTCATAATTTGTTTACCATATGAACAAATTAATATCTATCCACCTTGTCAACAACCATATAATTTGGCATTCTAAAGGGATGTAAGTCCATCCTTATATTCATTCATAATGTTAACATCTACTTAATCGCCATGCAGACACCTTATAATATGTACACTACATGAATACTCTTATACCACTTACACTAAAATTCTAAGTCTACTCGAGATACCTGAAATGAGAGAACCCATGGCTTCTAATTAGATTTTCTAGACATTACGGTTATGTCGCTCTTATGTTGGTTGGCTGGAATAACGTAATCCTGGGATGATAAAGTGCTCTATTACTGTGACACCAATTACATATCAAATATATACATTTGCTTCCAACCTTAATCAAGAGTGCTCTATTACTGTGATAAGAGGGGTAGTTAATTATGGAGGCTTGTAGCCATAAGAAGTATAACCTATATCAAAATAAACCCTAATCTAAATTTTAAAGGAAATCTGGTTGAATATCAATCTACCTCATGAAGAACATATTCCTGCCCATCTTATAAAGATGGCAGAGCACATCCTCCATAATATTTTTTAGCGATCAATAGGCTACCTAGGTTAGGAATAAGTCATGAAGACCCATTTCCTATTAGCAAAATGTTGACCTCACTTTTGGAGTGAGGTTGACTACCATCATTATAGACTTAGGATTCTTCTAGACACTAAGACTTCACTAGTACTAAGAGGAGTGTCCACTCCATGACAGTCCCCTAAACTCACTTGGCCACTCAAGCACTTCCACCTCATCAGTCTACTGCCACCTCAGTGACCAACTCTGGATGGATAGTTGCCAAAGGCTGAACCAATCCTAAGCTTTGCTAGCTGGAGATGAGAGTATACTTCTCCCCATCCTTTCAAACTTCACAGAGACCTTCCTTAGATGATTGCAGATAGTCCAAAGCCTTCTCCCGAGCTCCCCAAGCACATGACCATCAATGAGACCAAGATTAACCCACACTCGAGAGCTCTGTCCATCCAATCTCACCAAACCTCCACCAAAACCAAATTAACATCTCTCACACTGTCACCACACTCCGTTGAGATGAAATGAATTGATTCTCGATAGATTAGAGCATCAGAAAACACTCCAAGACCAACTTTGGCTAACTTCATGGTAGTGTTTGGTCCACAAAGTGATCCATGAGGAGGCAGCTCATGGCCTTCTTAATTGGGATTTGTCTCTTCAAGATGAAGCTACCTCAGCTATTAGACCATTGGTCTTGAGCTCCAGTGAGGTAAAATCTGACAAACCGTAGAAAACCTTAGGATTGTTGGTCTTTTTTGAAAGAAATTCTATTCTTGTAGAATTCCACTATAGGATCCCTATAGATTTTCTCCCTGATCATTTTGAAATTGAATCTACCATTGTACAAGCTCTAACAAGCTCAAATTATTATGACCTCCCCTCCTAATTATTTTTCTCAAGTTCATTCCTAAATCCTTTTAATTAAATAACTAACTAATTAAATAGTTAAATAGAATTAAAAGAAATTAAAATAAAAAAAATTCAAATTTATTACGTCATCATGAAAGTTAATATAACTAGTAAGATTGATTTAATTCATCCTCCTTATGTGCTCACTTAACATAAAGGCTTTAATGAAATTATGAATTTCCATAGGTTTGGGAAATCATGAAAGTAATTAGCTCAATCCTCTTAATTTAATTAATTATTTAAGCATGGGCTTAATTGCATTAGAATCTTTAGAACCTTACTAATTTTATTTTCAATTACATCATCATGTTTCATAGGTCTTTGCTTAATTAAATTAAGGGACTTTTTGGGCGGCAAATTAAGTGATTTATTAATAAACCAAACTTAATAAAACTCTAAAATTCACTTAACCTCTCTTTAAAGTTATTAGTTAACTAACGTGAGTGTGGGTTATAATTTAATTCTTATTTCTCCTCATTAGGATTAAATAATCTAAAACACAAAATAAAATATTAAAGAAGCTTTGATTAAGTTTAAGGAACATTTACGTAGTATGATTGCCCCTTAGGTCTTAACTAAGCTAAGTATGCCATTGGATAATGTTTAATCACTTTATTTTAATTACCATAAATATGCATCCCATTTGTTCCATATATTCATGTTTTAAATTCAAAATAATATGATGCATTTAATTACATGAGTTGAATAAGTAGAAATATATGATGTGACTATTATCACTAATAAATCCTAAATTAATTTAAAATTATATGCTAATTATCAATTAAGTGAAATGAATCCTAACTTGGTACTTATAATGTTCATCATAAATGAGGGAACATAAGCATGAAGCTAACTTATCTTTTCACAATTAAAAGATAATAAATTGGTTTCATCTTTACATTTATACATATATGTATATATATTTGAATTAGCAAGTATATAGACTGAACATCCTAGAAATGCAAGGCTTTAAGTAGCCCCAAGGAGGTCTTAGATAATCTCACTTCCCTGGTTTAACAATGGCATCAACTTGCATCGTTTCTTATACCTGTATATATGTGTTCAAATATAAAGTGAAATAATTCTTCTATCAAATTCATGCATGCTCATATCGAGTGTATAAAACAAAATACATATAAGTGATGCATGTATTTGTATTAAATTAAAATAAAAAAAAGAAATGAGAATGTTACTGATAACGAAATTGAAGTGATAAACTTTTATGCATTTGATGGTGATTTAGCTTCATTTAACCTCAAACTGTTTTGATGTCCAAATAAAATTCATAAAGTTAAATGTCAATTTAGGATCAATTAAAATTTGTGAATGTTCCATTATGAATGTCCAAAAATCACAAAAAAAAAATCTATTTTTTAGAAATCAACCTAGGGTAGGGAATACAGAGAGTTAACTCATTTTCTTCTCTTTATAATATTAAATCCTAGAAAAGAAAATGAATGAACAAAATATGTATAATTTAAAAGCCAATTTAGGATGATAAATGAATTTAAATGTAATCATCCCTAAAGGATAACTTGAATGCTAAGTCATTAGAAAACTCTAACTATAAAACCCAATTAAGACATACCACACACTCTAGCCTCAAAACACATTCTAGAATATTAAGTCACCGATCTTAGTATTAGGTTAGGCCATTATTGTTGTGGTGATAAGTTTTGTTTTGTGATGTAATATTTTTAGATTGGTTGTTAGGATTGCTTGTACGTATACTAGTTGTTAGGCTGTTATTAGTGATTTTGCAAGGGATTGTGCTTAAGGGACTACTGTAATAAAGATATATAAAAAATGCATTTTGCTTACTAGTTCTACTTAAGTCCCTAAGCATAATCCAATTAGGAGGTGGTTTGGCTACCAAGTGATTTTGGAGGTATAATTAGAGTTATTTTCCTTATAAATATATGTAATTTTGCAATATGATTATGAATAATGCAATGGATTTAGGATGAGCAGTAGCTACAAGGAAAAGACTTGGGAGGCCCTGTGAAGCCTTGAACAAGGTAATCGAAAGATTGGAAGAAGATCAATAATTGAAGGGCCCCATAGCATTTATTTCATTTGTGAAATTTAATTATATTCTAGGCTCTATAAGGGTAGAGCTCAGCTACCCAACTTCTTTTCTTTCTAGGGTGTACGAAAGCACCCGGCCACACTGACCCTTTATTATTTTATGAAATTCAAGTGTTTGATTATTCATGTGTAATTGAAATAGCATATTTTTATAGTTTTCTTAAAGTGTGATTATTTGATGTGTGGATGGATGTGGTAGGCTCTTTAGGATAAAATTAAATTTTCTACCATCATTAAAAACTCATAATTAAAATCTTAATCAACTCATAACCTCACTTTAAAGCCTATGTTTATAATTAAGATAAATAAAAGATAGTAACCCCTTAGCTAAATGTTGTATGTTATCACATGATGCATAACATATTATTTTACTCTTTAAATAATGGACTCCATCCTTGCATGATAGGGGACAAGCTTAACCTATGAGGGTAGTCCCTTGTAGTGGAGAGCACTACTTCCCTCTGATTTAGCTCATAATATAATATCATCATGCATTTATGCATAAATTATCCTAAGCTTTAGTCCAAAATAACTAATCAAAATGAAATAAAATATGTAAATTTTATTGCTTTATCTTAAGTAATATTTTCATGCCAATCATGATCTAGTCTCTTAGGGAGTGAGTTTAGAATTTTGGATTTCTTCCTAATTAATAATAGCCTAGTTATCTTGCATGAACATATGAATAGTCCAGATGGTTTTGAAATTATAGAAGGTGTTGACTGGTGGCCCCTCCCAGCATTTGTAAGTCCAGAAGAGTCGGGATGGGATCACTTTCCCTAATGGAGATGAACCAATATATCCCACTTTCTCGATTAGAATTATGTCAAGCTCTTAGCTTGTGCCAAAGCACCTTGATATTGGTTCAGAGGTAGCTTGTTTCCCTTAGGTTGTGAGTATAAGTCCTCACCTCTAAAGTATTTTCACATTCTTGTGTTGTTAAAATCTAAGTCCTACCATTCTAATAAAATTTCAACTCAAATACAAAATGTTCTCTCTTTTAAAATTGTAAAATCTCACTATAGGGTAGTTTGAATCACTCACTAGGCTTCTAGTATCATGTGTGCTTTTTACTTATTCTCCCAATGGAATTCACTAAAAACTCTTCCTATTTGAGCTCTTCCTGAGTGCTTTCTCAAAATTTCTAATTCCTTGATTACCTACCTTTGAAATCTTTGGAGACATTAATTGATTGCTTTAATCAAGAGTGTTCTTAAGGAATTCCCATTTCTTAAGATATAAATAAATATGGGAGCTTACTTCTATAGGGAACTAAAGAATCAGGCATAAAATAAACCCCACATTACTTATCCATGTAAAGTGGGTGGTATATATAGACACATCTGTCTTAGGAGTCCTTTTTAGATGATTGAGTCCATTATATGACAATATTTCTATCTTTTGAGATAGTACACCATTCCATAGATGTCGTACTCAGTCATTCCAAAAAGTACCCCCTAAGATCTGTGTGGTGTCACTACGATTCAAAATGAAAACACCACACCAAACTTATGAGAATTGAATTAAGTCACCAAGACTCCTTTCCTCTTCTTTAGCTATCTAAGTTGGATTAAGCCATTGACTAAGTCATGAAGAAAGCATTCTTCAAGATAATAAAGATAGGATAAAGTCACCATGATCCCTTTCCCAATCATACTAGCTATTTAAATTAGGAATAAGTCATGAAGACCCCTCTTATGTTAGCCAAAATATTGAGGATTGGATTAAGTCATGAAGACCCCTTTCCTCTTCTTTAGATATATAAGTTGGATTAAGCCATTGAAGGCCCAATCTAATAGCCAATCACATAGGAGTAAGTCCCATAGTAGGCATCCTTTTAAAAATCACAAGGTTAGGGTAAAGTCATTGAGACACCTAACCTATTAGTCAAAATAGAATAATGTGACGTATATGATCAAGTCATCAAAGACCCCTTTCCTTAACCCGAGCCATTTAGGTTGGATTAAACCATTAAAGGCCCCTCCTACTAGTTATTTAGAAAGAAATAAGTCTCACAGTAGGCATTATTTCTAAATAATAAGGATAGGAACAAGTCAAGAAGAACCCTTTCTTATCAAATAGTCTAATTAAGTTAAGAATAAGTCATGAAGACCCCTTTCCTATTAGCCAAAACCTTTGAGGTTCAAGAATAAGTCATCCCTCTTCCTTATTGTGGCTACTCAAGTTGGATTAAGTCATTGAAGGCCTCTTCTTAAGAGCCAATCATAGAGGAGTAAGTCCTTTAATATGCATCCTTATAAGGATAGAATAAATTCATTATGACCACTTTACTTTTTAAGTTACCCAGATTGGAATTCAGTCATTGAAGGCCCTTTCATGTTAGCTGAACTTCATTAGAATAGGATTCAAGTCTTTGTGACTTATTTTTAATGCAAAATAAAATAAATTCAGGAGTGTAAATAAGCCATTGAAATTCCCATTACTATGGACTATTCAGACTAGGAATTAAATCCATGTGACCCCTATTTAGTAGCCAAAATATTGAGGTTTAAGATTAAGATATTAAAACCCCTTGTCCCCAACTTAAATATTTAGTTTGGAATCAACTCTTCAAAGACTCCTCCCTAGTAGCTACCTAGATAAAAGTAAATCCCCTAATGGTATCTTTCCTTAGTTAAAATATCATATAGTTTGGATAAGGAGTAAGTATCCATATTGGCATCCTCTCCAACTACTATTCTCAGATAAGAGTGAGTCCCTTGAAGGCATCTTCTATGACTACAATGATTGTGTTAGTATTAGACCCTTGTTTGAGTTTACTCCTAATGATATGCTATTCTTCTTATAACAGTGAATTTAAGTTCTTAAGAATGAATAATTCTAAATTAAAATAAATTTAGCATGTTTATGCTTATATTTCATAATCAATCAAACATAATTTGAAATTAAAATAAAAATTAGAATTCTAAATCTAAAAACCAAATATGAACTTCTTCAAGCTTATGCTTGTAATGTTGATTAGTTCGGTCAACACCAATATGTGTAGTGTACTATGGTCAATGACCTACACATATTGTGGGTTGATTTGTTAACCTCATTTTTGGATGAGGTTAATACATTTATGAAATTAGTAATTAGAATACCTTATCCTAGATTAGGAGCCTCCTAATTAAGTATTTAGAACACTACACCTAATGACCTAGTGCATCCTCCTTGGGTTTGATCTAACTAAATGAGTTTAGGTAGACTCAACCTAAATTTTAAACTTAAATTAAATCAAAAAAAAATCCAATAAATAAAAAATATATTTATATTAAATCAAATAAATGAATCCAAATCCAAATCAAAGTCAAATCTAGTCAACCCATTTGACATAGATTTGACTTATGTGCATCCCACTAAGTCAAAGGTTAACCCATAAAAAATTTGATCAAATGAATCATTAAAAATTTTCCAAATGATAAAATAAACATGTTTAATCATGAATATACAAAAATTTAAATTTATTTAGGCCTTGCTTAGGTTAATTAAACCACTTGGTCTAAATGGTCCTAAATGAGTCCTATTAGGTTCAAACCCAAATCAAATTGAAATCAAATTAATTTAATTTTTCAAAATCATTTGGAAATGATAATTAAATATAATCCAACCAATTATTGGGTTTAATTTGATCAAATTATAAATTTGACTCAAATGAACCCAAGCTTAACCCATTAAACCCAATATGGGCCAAATGGGTCAAACTTGAAATTAACTTGAAACCAATTGAAATCAATCATTCTAAATCACTCCATATATGTAATCAAGTATGATTAGAGTTCAAAATAAATTAAATTAAGCCAAATGGGTCATTTGAACCCAATTGAAATCAAGCTTAATTCATTTAAGACTAAATTTATTAAAGTGAAATGAAATTCAAAATTAGTTCAAAACTTAAAGGAATTAATCAAATTAAAACTTAATAAATCATCAATTAAAGATAATTAAACCTAAATTTAAATGAATTAAGTCAAAATAAATAAATTTAAAACACTTTGAACCAAATGGCATGAATTGGGTTCAAACCTCCAATCTAACTCAAATAGATTTAGATTTAACCTCAAACTCACATTGGGTTTGATTTAGGCAGCCAAAGATTAGCCTTAGGTCTATGGTAGTGATACCAAAAGCCATAAATAAAAGTCAAAAGGAGAGGAGGTATGTTGTTGAACTCACTTTTAGAGTGAGGATTGATCCTCCTCTCTTAGACCTAGGAGCCTTCTAGACACTTGGACTTTCTTAGTAATAGGACACTTCTAGTTATTAAGAGAACTCCAAACCTAAGCCTAGAGACTTATAGAACATAACACTAAGCCTACTATTTGCTTTAGGATAAATAGGTTTCACCTATCCAAAGGCCTAAACCAAGACTCATGCTCATCAACTCATCCAAATTTAGGCTCATGTGATTGGAATTAAACCAACTCAAACCTATTCAATTAATATTAATTGAAATTAGTTTTCTCAATTCAAGATGCAAGCCAAATTAACTTTGGCCTTAACCCAATTTAACCCACCATGATCTTATAACTCCATTAAAACCCATTTAAGCAAACTAATTCCAATTTGATTTTTTCAATCACTCTAATTATTCAATAGATCATTTCAAACTACTCCAACACTTACAATCAAACCAATTGAACCAAGTGAATTTGATCAACCTAAGTTAGCCCATTTGACCTAAAAATTTCAAATGAGCCAAAACCCAATTAAGCCCAAATCAATTAGAGTCAAAGCCACTGATCAACTTTAAATTTATCATTGAACACATCCTGACCATCCATAACTCCAATTAGTCCATGTTAACTTCACCAAGCTAATTGACCCAAAGTGATCTAAAAAGGCCTAATTAAGCTAAATTCCAATTAAACTCCTATTGAACTAAGCTCTCTAAATGGGACAAAATTCACAGTTGGATGGGTTCTCCAACTCCCCACCCCTTGGCAACCACCTTTAGCCCTTCTTGGATAAAAGACCACTAACCCAACCTAACCCAAGGTTGTTGGGTTCAACCTTTGGCCAAGAGAGGGTGAGTTCACCCATGTGAAACCATTAGTCAACCTAAGGATGAGTGTATACCTCAGGGAAGCCCACTACAATCCCTCAGCCTCTCATACTCATCCAGCTCAGTAGTCCCCTACCACCTCCAACCACCTACCCCCACTGGATGGCTGCCAAAGGCTGAACCAATCCCATCCCTTAGTTTAGTTAGGGAGGAGACTATACTCCTACCCATTCATTCAAACCCCCCAAAGAGCTTCCTCAAAACATTCCTCACAATCCCACACTCTCTCTTGAGCTTCCCATGCACCTTACCACCAGTGAGAGCATCTCCCAATTAGACCCAAGAGCTCCATTCATCCGAACTCCCCAATCCTACACCAAACTCAAATTAACTCTTTCCTCACATTCACCTTACTATAGTAAATCATAATGAATCATTTCTCGAGTGAGTCGACCACTAGAAGACATCTCAAGACCAACTCCAATGAGATTTGTGGTGTGTTTGGTTCATAGATCAATCGATGGGGAGGCAACTCAAGATCTTCTCAATAGGGCTTCATCTCTTCAAGATGAAGCTACTTCAACCATTAGACCACCAATCTATAGCTTCGATGAGGTAAAAATCTGAAAATCGTAGTCTTGGACATTAGGTATTGGTCTTTTTTTGAAGTGAATCATTTTTTCAAGCAATCTCCACTAGAGGATTTCCTTAGATTTCTTCCATGATCATTTTGGAGTCAATTCCATCAAATGATCCCCAATGAGCTAGGATTGAGCAGTAGAAGTAGGATGGTATCTATCTTCCAGCGCTCACATGATGACAGATCACTGGTCATCCTCCTCATGATTAGAATGGATAGCCATGATTAATTATGCTAGAAATCTCAATTTAATCCCTTTAAAATCCCAGGATCAATGTTGATCGTCTGATCTGAGTTCAGATAGCTAAGACAAAATTATTTCAGACAATTTAAGTAGCCAATACTACGACGCCATTTGGAAAGCACTATTGTGTCAGCATTCAAGTGGGGTCGACAGTTTAAAAAGATTAATTAAGGTTAAAAAAATGTAATTAAATAGCCAAAACTTCAAACAATCATAAATAGTTGTAAAAAATTTTAAAAATATAAATAAACACATTTTGGAAAGCTTAGATAGAAAAGAATTTAACAAAAATAAAATCGTTAATTCATACTTAATGAATGGTGCTTAATTAAAGATTGAAGCTCAGGCTAATTACATTAATTAAGGCCAAATTACTTGGCTAATTAATTCCAAATTTGGTGGAAAGATTCTGGGATTTTCTCTATCTCCCATAATTTTCTTGAAATTATTTGTCATGTGGTTTGAAGATTTTAGATTTTTAACCCTAATTATCCTCTTTAATTAATTAAATAATTATTAAAGTTAATGAAGAGTAAAAATTAATCAATTATTATTAATTAATCAATGTAAATAGTGGGATGATGAGGGAATTAATTAGGACCCCTTTCTTAATTATATTTTTAAGTGTATTTTCTTAAGAGGTTTTAATTAATGTGTTTAATAATTAAGTAAAAATTAAGGAAAAATTAATGACAAAATAAAAATAAAAATTGAAATTGATTTAAAAAACTGAAGTGTAATAGCATAAAGTCATTAAAGAAATTATAATTATCCCATCGATGTTGGGAAATCATAAGAGTATTTTAAATTAAATACTTTTAACTTAATTAACTCCTAAGCATGAGCCTAATAGCATCAGACTCCTTTAGGTGCATTGCTAATTTTATCTTCCCAAAGTATATCATTGAAGGCTCATGATCAAGTTGTTAATTAAATTCAAGAAGCTTGGGAAAGGGTAATCAAATTGATGTGATTAATGGCTTGAACTTAATCAACTCATAAAACATATTTAATTTCTTTCCTTAAACATGTCAAATAACCAACATGGGATGGGGTGAATCCTAAGTATCATTTCTCCTCTTTAGGTTTTAACAACTTAAACATCAAAATTAAATCTTATAAAAGCTTTGGTTTGTGTTAAAGAAATGTTTATTTAGCTTGATGGTCCTTATGATTCAATGAAATTGAGTATGTTATGTGGTTACATTTAATTACTTCATTTCAATTTTTATAAATGTGCATGCCATTTCTTTCATGTGTTCATATTTTAAAAAGAAAAATTAAAAGAAAATGATTGGATTTATGTTGCATGAGTTGGATAAATGTTATTATATGGTGTGGCTATTATCACTAATAAATCTCAAATTATTTTTGAAATTATAAGTTATTAATGAATCAAATAGTGTGAAATTTAAATTAATGTTTGTTGTAAATACTTATTGAAGTTTCCATTTAGTTGTAATTTAAAGATGATAATGAATTATTTTATCTTTATATTTTATGTATATGTTTACATGTATTTGAATTAGTAAGCATACAGTATGGACATCCCAGGAACATGGGGATTTAAATAGCCCCAAGGAGGTCTTAGATAATCTCACTTCCCTTGTTTAACAATGACATGCACTTTCTTGATTTCATTTATGTGTATACATGTGCTAGAATATAGGGTAAAAACGTTTTCTCTTCATGACATTAAACTTTATATAAATAAAAAGATTGTATATAACCTTTACATGGTTTTGTTTCTATGCTAAGTTGACACATATTTGAATTAGTAAGTATATAGTCTGGACATCTCAAAAACATGAGGCTTTAAGTAGCCCCAAGGAGGTTCTAGATAATCTCACTTCCCTAGTTTAACAACAGCACATACTTGCTCAAATTTCTAATACATATTTGCATATACTTAGCTATGAGATGAGATCTTTCTTTCCTATTGAATTCATGCATTATCATTTATTAAGTGTGCTAAAATATGAGTATATTTCATGTATATGTATGTATTAAATTAAATATTAAGAGAATTAAAAATGAAAGAATATGAATGTTATCGATAATGAAAGGAAGTAGTGGAATATTACTCATGTGATGGTGAATTAATTTCATTAATCCTACGATCCACATCATATTTAAATATGATTCATTAAAACTAATCTAAACATAGGCTCAATAAAATTTTTATAAGTGGTTTATTAAGAAAATAAAAGCTATAATAATTTTCCCTTAGAAAATAACTTAGGATAAGGATGAAGGGGGCTAAACCTCTTTCTTTTCTTTATAATAGTTGAATGCTAAGTAAGTATTAAATGAAATGGAAATAGGTAAGTTTAAAAATATATTAAGCGGCTAAAAGACTTAAAGTTAAACCATATTTAATAATTAATTTAAACAATTCTAAAACTTTGGACAACCATACTTTTAAAGCTTAACTATGAAATACTACACTAAGCCCTAGCACACACATTAGAATGCTAAGTCAATGATTCTAGTATTATGTTAGGTTTGGGTATGTTATGCTGATGTGTTTTATTTTATGATGTAATATTTTAGACAAGATGTTATGATTATTTATGTAGATTGGATGTTAGGACATTAGTAGCCTACTGATGTCTTATATAGGGGATTGTGCTAAAGGGGTGTTTGTAATAATAAATGAATATAAATGTTCTTGCTTGCAGGTGTTGCATATGCCTCTAAGCATACTCCAATTTGGATAGGTGGGCTTGGCTACCCAAGTGGAAGGTGCTAAATCAAAATATGTTAAATATAATTGCTTAGCTTGTATGTTTGTTTAGCTAACATCTATTTTGCAGGTGAAGTTAGATCTTATTTTTCATAAATATATACTTTTTGTAATAGGATTAGGATTAGTGCTCTAGGGTTTAGGATGAGTAGTGACTAGAAGGAAAAAAAACCTAAGATGCCTTGTAATGCTTGGAGCAAATAGATTCAAAGAAAAGAAAGAAGAATAAAAGATTGAAGACCACCATAACATTTATTTTATTCATAATATTCAATTATAATCCGGGTTGTACAAGGGTAGAGCTCAGCTACACAACTTTTTCTCTTTTCTAAGGTGTATGATGCTATCTGGCTGCATCATTCTTTTATGAAATTCAAGTGTTTGATTGTTATGTTTAGATTATGCAATAGAAATAGCATGCTTTTCTTAGGTTTCTTAAAGTTTGATGACTTGATGTGTCCTGGATGCGACAGGCTCTTTAGGATAAAAATTAAATATTCTACCCTTATTAAGTAACTCATAACTAAATATTAATGTAACTTACAACCTTATTTTAAAGCCTGGCCTTTTAATCATAATAATAAAAAATTTAGCAACCCCTTAGCTGAATGATTATATGCTACAACAATATGCATATCATATTATGTCACTCTTGAATAGTGAGGATCTCCACTCTTGCATGATAGGGGATATGCTTAACCTTTGAGAGTGATCCCTTATAATGGAGAACACCTCTTTTAATTGATTCAACCCATAACTTAATTTCATCATCCATGTAGGCATAATTATCCCAAGATTTGTTCTAAAAATAAATGTGTCAAATGATTTTAAGAACTTGTAAATTTTCAACATTAGTGTAAGTCATGTTTGCATACCAAATATCATCTAGTCTTTTAAGGAGTGAGTTTAGGACTCTGACTTTCTTCTTAATTTAATAACAACCTAACTATCTTACATCTACATAAGATTGGACTATGTGGCTTTAAAGTATAGGAAGTGTTAGCTAGAAGCCACTCCAGGCAGTTGTAGGTCTAGGAGAGTTAGGATGTGTTCATCATTTCTTATTAAGGTGAACCACAATATCAAATTTTCCCCAAGTACAGTTAAGTCGAGCCCTGAGCCTGCGCTAGTGCACTCTAAATTTAGGTTCTAAGGTGGCTCCTTTCTCTTTTGCTATGGGCATAAGTCCTCACCTCTTAGGCATTTCCATAATCTTGTATTATTAAACTACAAGCCCTAGCATTCTAATAAGATTCTAACATAGTTAACAGTAAATTCTCTCTTACAAAAATATAAAGCCTCACTATAGGATAGATTGAAGTACTCATTAGGCTTCCTAGTATTATGGGTGCTTCCTACATATTCTCCTTTAAAACTTGTCAAGATGTCTTCATATTTGAATAATCCCCTTTGATTTCCAAAAATACTAATTCTTTGATAATCTAGCCTTGAAATTTTTAGAGACGTTTATTGACTACCTTAATCAAGAATGTTCTTAAGAAACTTTTATTTCTTAGGATGTAATTAACTATGGGGGCTTGCCTCCATAGGAAACTGAAGAACATGGCTTAAAATAAGCACTACTTTACTTTATCCATGTAAAGTGGGGGGAAGATATCTGGTATATACGAAGACACATCTGCCTTAAGAGTCCTTATTTCATGATTGGGCCCATCGTAGGGTGATGTCTTTATCTTTTGAGAACGTATATTATACCTCAATGTCACACTCTATTACATCAATAAGTTCACTTTAAGATCTATGTTGTATCCCTGCGACTCTAAACTAAAACACCACATAGGAAAAAAAAAGTTTCACTATGCCAAGATGCCTTATGGATTCCTCCTCCTCCTTAAACTCCCTTGGATTTTATCCAATTTTTGACCACCTCTTGGAAGATGATTTCAACAGTTGGAATCAAGTGGCTAGCCCATTAGTAAAGAAAGACTTGTAATCTTTGATGGGGGATAGCAAGGAGAGAGCAAAGAGGGAGAAAGAGAGACTCCCATGAGGTCTCTCTCTTCTAAGGAAGGAAAGGGTAGGAAAAGACTTCGTCCCCTCAAACCCTTCATCCAAACACACTCATAAGGACAATAGGGACTAAACTCACCCTTTGGCCAAGCCCTTCACCACCGATGGCCAAATTTTGGCCAGCTAAAGCTCAACATACATGGCTCTCAGCCATGTATGGAAAGAGAGGAGAGGGGCCCTCTCCTCTCCATATCTTCTTTGTAGAATATCTACAAGGTGAAGAGAAGGAGAAAAGGAGTATTCTCCTAACCTCTCATCACCAGCAAACTAGAATTCAGCCAAAGCAGGAGGCCAACCTCTCAGCCTCCAATGGAAAAATGACAAGGATAGTATTTAACCTCAAATTGGATGTCCCTACACATTCTAGGGGTTAAGGCAAGCTCAAACGAATCTTCCTCCCATTGTAATGATGTTAGCTAGCCGAAGAATGGCCAAAATTGATGGTAAACAGCCATGAGTTGGTCTCTAAGGTGTTTGGCGGGGAGGCAAGCCACCAAATCACATTCAGGTTTCGTCCCATTGAGGCAAAGATGCTCAAAGCATGACTGCCAGTAGGGATCGCCACCGATGAGGTATGTCTCACAACTGACCATTTTGGCAAATTTCTTTGAACCTTAATGAAGAGAATTTGATTCTCAATGGTGTAGAAGCATATAAAGAAATTGCAAATCAATCTTCCATCATTTTGCAATCAAAATCGCATTAAAATTTGCATCAAATTATTGAAAATCCATCAAATTTGACGGGCAAAATCCATCTCTCATCGGAGAAGAATTGTGAATGATCTTCATTGACCATTCCTTTTATTTGAAATGGATAATAGAGATCTAGCTAGATTGCTTGATTAAATCTCTATAAGAAATTGCAGCCCACATGGCCCAACGTTGCCACGTCATGTGGCAATGGCACCACATTAGTGTCACTATTTTAAATGAATTTTTTCTGATTTAAATCATTAAACAATTATAAAAAAATGCTAGAATACTTCAAAATTTTATATTAATAAAATATAAATCCAATGAAATGCAAATAAGGGCTCTATGGATTCATATCAATGAGTAAAATACATTTAACCCAAAATACCCAATTAATTTTGGATAATTTAGGATTAATTTGGCTTTAAATAAAATTAATCAAACTTAGATTAATCACAAACCATTAAGCTAATTGATATGAAACTTTGGGGAACTCAAATTGAGGTTAAAATTCACCTTAGGAATAATTTTCATGATTTATCTCAAAGTAAATAAAAAGATCTTAAATTTCAACCTCCAAGCTTCAAATTTAATGGAATAAATCTTGAAATTTAATCAAATCACTTTAAATCACCATAATAAACCCCAATGAACTTAAGCACATCAAAGAAACCTACTGAAACTTAATAAATCACAAAATGAACTAATTTAGTTATTAATTAAATTAATTAATTCACTTAATTAACTTGAACTTAGGAAATCATAATAAATAAATCAAAATAATAAAAATTCCAAATGAATCATCTATGGATGCATTTTTATTGAGGAATTTAAGAAAAATAAAACGTCTATATAATAATTTCTAAATTAAGCTTAATTTAAGTTTTAATGAAAAAATTAAAAGCTTAATTACTCTCTAATCATGCATCTAATTGAAATGAAACTTTAGAAAATTTAAAGTGGCATGGAACCCCACATGCCATAAAACTTTCATGCCCAATTTACCTCTCAATTGAGAATTATTGACTTTCTAGGTCTCTAGGTCCATCAAAATTAAATAATGAATTAAAGAATTCACAAAATCATAAAATTTATAAATTTGGTTTGAAACAACTTTATCAACATAAAAACACTTAAGAATAATTTTTCAACACTTTAAATTAAAGAATTTTGGTTAACTTAGGGTTTAATGGAGATCATTAAAAATGTAAAACTTAATTAAACCTCAAAATAAATAATTTATTAAATTCATGATCAACCCATTAAAGAAATCTTAATCCATAATCAATGCAAGCAAAGAATGAATTAAAACATTAACCTAAATGTGTTTAGTTAACATAATTCAAATCAAATGAACATAAAGTAAATGGACATGAACATTAATGAAACAAATGTTAAATCAAAACAAAGGAAACAAATATTACACCAATTCATTCCAAATATAACAAATCAAATTGAAAATAAAATAAACAAAGAAAAAACACATAATCAAATCAAAATAAATTAAAAAGAAGAATTAAATTTCAAAAAAGTTAAAATTACAAACTTACTTGAAATCAAATCATCTAAATGATCTAAAAGGAGCTAATTAAGATACTTATGATCTTGATTAGATCTTTAGGATGAATCTTCATTTTAGGATGAATGTTTCATTCTATTAGAAATTTAGGATGTTGAATGAAATGGGTTTCACCTAAAAGTGGAATCTATTTTATTTTTTATTCTTGAAAACTTAAACTTCATTTTAACATAAAAATGAATTTGAAGTGAAAACAAGAATCCTAACTTATTAAATCATTTGAATTGAAGCCATCTAAATGTAAAAATAATCAAACTTCAAAATTCAAATTGAAACTTGAAACTAAAAAGGCCTAGCAAAGTCTTACAACACAAGCATATTTCTTTCACAAACTAGATCATTTAAGTCACAGATCCTAGACTTAGGTTAGGTTAATCTATGATATTCTATGGTACTTTATGATGTGATGTGATACTTGTATTTATGGAGTACTATTTTAGACAACATGTCTAGGATTTTTTGCCCCGTTAGATTGGATGATAAGATGTTCCTTTTAGAACTAACATTTTCTTCTATAGGGAGATGTGTTAAAAGGACTAATGTCATAAACAAATTATAAATGCTATCTTTTTGCAGGTATGCTTAAGTCCTTAAGCATAGCCCATTAGGATAGGTGGTCTTGGTAAGTAGCTAATGCTAAGCTCATATATTTGTAAAATGTTACTATTATGTGTTGTTTGTATTTTTTTGACATCTATTTTTTAGGGCTTATGATTTATTTTTTAATTTGAAATATAAATTTTAGCTTAGAATTAGGCTAGGATCTATGGGATTTAGGATAACTAAGAACTAACCCTACCAGTAGATGGATGCTGAGTCACTTATGAAGCCCAATGAAGGTCCCTAAAAATGGAGACAATCATGGAAAGAAAACCAATAAATCTAAACTTGTAGTTCTAGGCTGGGTTGTATGAGGGCAGAGCTTGGCTATTCATTTTCTCTTTCTTCTATGGTGTATAGTGGTACATAGCTACATTGACCTTTCTTTAATTTAGATTGGCTTAATTTAACTTAGGTATGCAATTGAATCAACCTACTATTTTAGTTTTCTTTTTGTCCTGTATTTTCTATGATGAATGCTTGAATGATTAGGCTCTTAGAAAAACTGAATTTTCAACCCAATTTGAATCTAATCAACTTAAACATAAAAATAAAGAAACTTGAAACTTCATATAAATTAAAGCACTAAAATAACTTAAAATCAACTAGAAATAATTAGCATTTAAGGACCATGCTATCATATTACTCTAAACTCTTGAATTGGGCACTTCACCCATTGCACATAAGGGACATCTAACCTTCGAGGATGACTAGCTTCTTGGGGAAGTTTGGCTTCTCTTATTGATTTTTCCCATGACCATTTCTAATTGCATGGAATTTAGATATGAAAATGTATACCCAAGACCTTAAATGAATCATGAGTCAAAATATTTAAAAGGTTAGTGCATATCATACCCTACATGATCCTAGGGATTAGGGAGTGAGTCTAGGTTCATTGATTCTTTCTTAAAATACAATAACCTAGCCATCTTGCATTCATGAGACTTGGCATCATGGATTTAAAATGCATTTAGGTGGTATCAGCTACTAGCCCTTCCAGGTGAGTTATTAGTCTAGAAGAGTCACAAATAGGTTTGTTCCCTCAAGTGGGAGGAATGACCAATAATTCTCAAAAATGAAACTAGGTCGAGCATGTGACTTGTATTAGAAGCACATATAGAATTAGGTTCTAAAGCATCCTCCTCAAAATAAGCCTTTAACCCTAAGCATTTCTGTATTCTTATACTGCAAAAATCTAAGCTCAAGATTTCTAAGAAAATGTTAACTTAAAATCTAAATTAAATCCCAAAATTTAAAGCTCAATGATAGAATAATAGAAATGCCTATTGGGCATCCCAGTATCAATAGATATTTCCTACTCATTTAGCCTCTAAAATAAGTCTTTCCACTTTGGATTGTTCCTAATTGAAATTCCAAAATTTTATTTCTTTGGAAATCATCTTAAAAATCCATAAAAATAATAACTTATTTCTTTAATCGAGAGTATTCTTAGGAAGAGGTTATCCATTCTTAAGATGTAATTAACTATAAGGGCTTGCCCTTATAGGGAACCATGAACCCAGTTAAAAATAAACCCTGCTATACTTTTAATGTAGTTTAATGAAAAACTCTTTAGTACATGAAAGTCCCATTAGCCTTAGGAGTCTTTTATTAAATGATCAAATCCTTTATAAGATAACATATTTATCTTTAGAGATAATATGTTTAATCTTTAATGATTAATTTGATCATCCAAATAAAACCTAAATCCTATGTGGTGCCATAAATTTTCACCACAAAATTATATTACCAACTTCTAAGAAATCAACCCATGGTATCCTCATTTTCTTCTTAGCCTAAATTTTCAATTTTGGGCACTAAGTCATCATTATTTATAGGTTCTCTAAGATGTGAAGTAATAAATGATTCATCAAAATTAATGTTCATAAACTTCTTTACCAACATTTTCCTTTTATTAATGATTCTATAAGCTTTTCATATAGAGGAGTTACCAAAAAAGATTACCCCAACAAATTTAGAATCAAACTTCTCCAAGTTAATTTTTTATTACTCAACACAAAACATTAACACTTAAAAATATGAAAACAAGATAAATTTGGAGTATTATCTATGAAAAAATTATAATGGGATTTATTTAACTTAGATTTAATTTTTACTTAGTTCAAGACATAACAAGTTATATTAATCACCTTATCAAAAATATTTAGTTTGTTTGTACTCACTTAAAATGGATCTAATGGTTTCCTTAAATGTTCTATTCTTTTTATTTTTTTACTCCATTCTATTAAGCTTTCTTAAGGATTGAAAGTTATATTATATCCATCTTTTATTAGAGAAAATAAAAATTTCTAATTTTCAAATTCTCCACCATAATCACTATAAATATATGCAATGCTACAACCAATATTTCATATATCCAATCCATAATGATCTTAAATTTCAAAAAAAGATTAACTTTTGTGTACAAAGAATTTGACCATAGTACATAGAGTAAAATCAATAATAATCACAAATCCATTTGACTTTCCTACCAAACATGTGGTGCTGATAAGTCCAAATAAATCCATGGCAAGAATTTCTAATGACTATGCGTTGAGTCACTAACCATGTTAGCCCATGTTATCTTTGTAAATGTGTGCATGCTAATGTGACATAATGTCCTTTGCCACACAAGGACTAATCTAGTGTGAATTTAAGGCAAACATCTAATGAATAATCTAAGATTTCATGATCTATAATATAAATTTTTTAGTCCTAACATCTTCTAAAATAATTTTACCATTTATATTATTTAAATATTTATTGTTAAAAGAACTTTACCTTAAAATGCTTATCATATAAATAACAAATGCTATGCAAATATTAACAAAGTCATGATATACTTTAAATCATTGATAATGGAATCTCTTAGGGTCACTATTTCATTATCATTCACCCTTCTCTCCTACTTATTTTCAGCCTCACTTTCATCGGATTTAAGTTCTATGCCACTATTGTTGGAGGAGCTGAGGTTTCCTCTAAAAGTTTTGAAGATACCTTTGCTACAACCTTTCCCCCCATCATATTTTAATGCTCTCAATAATCAATCTAAAACTTCTAAGTTACCATTGATCAAATGCCATGGAAAAAAATGGTAAACATACCATCTTTCTAAACAATGATGATATTGCAAGCTTAATAGCTCCTTTTAAATTTTCACTCATTGGAAAATATGGGACAAAGAGGATCTCATTGGTTAACATAACAAATTTTTTGGAGAGCTTAAACTTTTTGGTAGATGGTTTGTTAGATTCATTGATTCTTGGAATTTCACCATCCGATTGAACAATGAGGAAGACTATGCTTGGGTTTTTACCAAAAGGATATTTTACATCAGTGAAGTTCTTTTGAGAATCCTTAAATGAACTATCAACTTTTCCCCTAAAGCAGAATCTCTAATCATTCATAATTATATTCAATTTCTTATTCTAAAAGTTCATTACTTTAATAAAAAGATTCTTTTTTCTATGGTTGTTATTAATGGAATACTATTGAGAGTTGATATCCCCACTACAAATCTGTCGAGATTCTTCATTGCTTAGGTCCTTGTGGAAATTGATGTTACTACCCCCTTCAAAGATAAAGTCTAGAATGACACTAACAAATTTGCTTGTTGGCAAAAATGGATCATGAAAAGCAAACCAAAGTATTACTATCACTATAAATGCTTCAATCATATTGTGGATGAATTCTTAATGCTACAACCTCCTTCCCCTCATAAATAAAAAATACCTAATACATTAATTCAAGAACCTCAAGCCATTACTGCACCAGTTGAGACAGAGTAGGTGTTTCAGCCTAAAACTATTTTGATGGGTAGCACTTATTTGCAATGATTAGAGAAATAACCTCAAACTCCAAGAATGATAATTCCATTAGTCGTACCTTTTTTGAATGAAATTCTTAAAATCACCAAATAAGTAGACGCCCATCATGACATGGTCACCTCCCACAAGAATAGTAGATCTTATGCCTAGACTAATGGTAAACAAATTGTGACAAATTTTGATTCTAATGCACTCAGAGCATAATAGCAATTAGATGAGTCACATGCTGCTATGCATAAAGCACAACTACAAGTTTTAAAGCAATTTAAGAGGAAGGGATTGAGGAAGCTAAAAGGCTTACTCAAGGACCAATTAGTGACCATAAGTAGATCTAACTATTCTAGAACACTTTCTATTTTAAATCAGCATGACACTCTACCCAACCCCCACCCCACCTCCCAATTGATTAATATATTGATTTAAATTATTAGTTGCATCATTAAACCCTAATCTAGAACTAGAACCATATAGCAATTAAAAAAGATAAGTTAGGTGATTTTGGCATCCTAAAGCCCTTAGCTAATAAAAATAAAGTGATAGAATCTTTAGAATTTTTAAAATGCATAAAGTATACTCAAACTGCATAAATAAATCTAGTTTTTGGAAGGAGATGTGCCATGTTGACATAGTTTTTGATCACCCATAATTTCTTCATGTTAAAGGCACTCTGAATGACATCTTAGTTTTATACCCAAAATAAGTAAGCTATCCAAACGGTAAGGACTCACTATATGCATGGAATGCACAGTATGAAAGATCATGGGCATCAACCACATGGACATAGACTCACTCGAAGAACGACAATCTGGACACACATGGAATCAAGCCACAAGAGACTCGTTGTGAGTCTCATCACTTGGTATTGAATACTTGCCTTAGGTTAAAGCAAGCATTTTTTATACTCACCTATTGTAACACCTCATCCTCTAAAGTTTATAAAAAGGGGAGGGGTTCCTTTTTATTGGTTGGCTAGCTTATTTCTAAAAGACATGTCACACTCTCCTCCAAAGCTTTGTTCTCTTCTTCTCTATAAAATAAGAGAATTCTCCCCTCTTGTATTAAGACTACTCAAAAGAAAATAATATTGGATGCTCACCTTATTCTCTCCATTACATGTTGTTTCTCACTTCACTTACCCTACTTCTCAAGTGTCTCCTAAATTTTTACTTTTGCCACAAATAGATTTATATCCCATATCCATTTAAGTGTCAAAAGCATGGATAAGGCCAAGACCTCAAAATCAAATACAAATTGAAGTAGGACATTCAATTCAGAATCACTCAATAGAAATGGAGCAAAATACCCAATAATTTTCCACCAATTAGGACTTAAAAGATATGAAGGAGAGCTAACCATAAACTAAGGATGATGGAGCAAAAATGATCATTAAGATCAATGAAATGATAGAGAGTGGCTAACTCCTACCAATGCATCCTTCATAAGGACTACTGAAGCTTGTCTTTCACATAGGTTCAAAATTTTGCATTTGGAATCCTATTGTGTTCAAATTGACATGACAACTAAATTGCTTATTTGGAGTCAATAACATCATTGTTGGACCTGGATGATGTAATGAAATGTCACATTTTCTTTACTATATTCAAAGAATTGAATTTGAGGTGATTCTTACACCTTTGGTTATCACTGCTTTATTTTATTTCAAAATGTTATTCACCATACACTAGTACCAGAAGCCATTAAAGAGCTCCCAAGATCTCCTTCAAATGAGGCAAGAGCCACACGAGCTCATGAACAGATTTATCACTCACTTTTAGTGAGAGATGCTAGAAGTCAAGGACCTAAACCTCATAATGGCTTTGATGGCACTTGCTTAAGGGTTGAAGGAAGGGCCATGTAAGTATGCCCCCAAGTTCTAACAACCCGAAACACTCATTGATCTAGTTGAGTTAGTTAATAATTATAGAATTTTCAAGGTGTATAACGAAGTTGCTCAACCAACTACATTGACTCATGACAATGACTCATTAAAGAAACTACATTTGGGACAATCTTCTAGAGATAAATTTTGAGCACAAAGACCAAATAAGAGAAGGTGACCTAAAGCACTCACATATAGATGAGATTTCAAAAATCTTGTGTTTTGCTACCAAGGGAATGAGTACATGTATCTCGCTACAGTGACTCAACTGAGGGTATCAATGGTTGAGTCACTGGAGGCCATTTAGAATAAGGATTTATTCAAAAGGCCACTATTGCTGAGGCTCGATGGTGTGCACGATTACTTTAGCTATTTAAGAAGCTTAGTCAATTAGCTTTTAAAGGCTAAGAAGCTTAAAGAGTTCACTAAGTGGAAATACTAGGAAGTCATTGAGATAGGTAATGAACTAGCCTTAGCACATTCCATTCACATTATAGGAGTAGTACTTGCCATCCTCATGGGAGATGTAGAGTCTTCAAGAAGGGAGAGTCTTAAGGGACTACGATTTAGGAAAGCCATCTCAATGACCAAGCTGTAAGCACCACATGCCTCAATCATGCTTGTGACTTTCTCAAAAAAGGCTAAACCATCCATAGGAAACCCTTACACTGACTCAATCATCATTATGACATTAATCATCAACAATAAAATTTGAAGTTATTGTGTTTTAAATATTTGATGGGGGTCACCACACAGATCTTAGAGGGTATTTATTGAAATGATCGAATACAATATCAATGAATGTTTTACTACCTCAAAAGGTAAAATCATCACCCTACGATGGACTTAATCATTTAATAAGCCACCTAAAGTCAATGAGTACATGTGTACTAGAGATTTTTCTTTTATTTCATAAGGATGAACTAAAATAGGGTTTATTTTAAGCTAGGTTCTTCATTTCCTTATAGGAGCTATCCCCTATAGTTAATTACATTTAAAAAAAATCTAAGAAAACTCTTGATTAATTGATCGAATAACATCTCTATGGATTTTAAAGTTTGTTATCAGAGAAGAAGTGATTATTGGAATTCAAGTGAGAGAGATTAAACCAGAAAAGTTCTTAACAAAATCTAAAAGAGAATAAGAAGGAAGTGCTCATTATACTAGGAAGCCTTATGAGTAGTTCAATCTGTGCTATGGTGAGGCTTTATATTTTTGAAGTAAAGAATTATGTCATTTAAGTTGGCATTTTATTAGAAATCTAGAACTTGTATTCCAACGAAACAAGATTATGAAATTGCCTTAGAGGTGAGGATTTACACCCATAGGAAAAGAGAAATGGGTTGCCACCGAACCTATGTTTAAAGTTCTCTAGCATAAGCTAAGAGCTCAACTTAATTCTACTCATGATTAAATGGGATCTGTTAGTTCTCTTCTATTAAGAGAGTGTATCTATCCCGACTCATCTAAACTTACACCAACCTAGAGTAGCCACTAGCTAAAACCTCCTATAAGTTGAAAACCATACGACCAAGTCTCATAAATACAAGATAGTTAGGCTATTGTTTATTGGAAAAGAGTCTAATATCCTAAACTAACTCCCTAAGAGCTTATATAATGATTGGTATGAAAGTATACACTAGACTAATGCAATAAAAATTAGATATTTTACTTTTTTTAAACTCATCAATTTGATTCAAACTAAGGTGATGATGAAAGAATATTTTGGGCCAATCTATAAAGGGTCTTCTTCACTCATAGGATCATTGTCCATGATCCTACACTCGCCTGGTCATGAAATGAGTGAAGATTCACTATATTCAATGATGAAAAAAATAATATACATGCATGAAGTTATTCACATTCATCATAAACTTATGACATCTAAATTA
Source organism: Cymbidium sinense (assembly GCA_021442155.1). NCBI lineage: Eukaryota > Viridiplantae > Streptophyta > Magnoliopsida > Asparagales > Orchidaceae > Cymbidium > Cymbidium sinense. Next base: position 39,287,626 of record CM038233.1, read on the forward strand.
GTTTTATTGATTAATTCTTATGCATTAGGTTTTGAGTTATATTAGTTTTAAGTTAAAGTTATTTATTTTAATTAGATAGAAAATTTAAAGTGTTAAAGAGCCTAATGAAATCTAGGCCATACAATAATCATCACAATTTTAAAAACTTAGGAAAAAGCATGTAGTTCTACTGTGCAAATAAAGTAAACACACTAATAAATCAATCAAACTTAATGAATAATAAAAGGTTGGCATAGTCAAGTTCAATTATGCACATCATAAAAAGAAAAAAAATGTTAGGTTGCCAATCTCAACCCTTATACAGCTCAAACTATAATTACATGAATAAAAGTAAAATTAGCCATAAATGGTATTCATTTTCACTTGATCTTCTAAATCTTGGATTCTTCAGACATTACAGGGCCTCCCAAGTCTATGCCTTCTAACCTCTATTCATCCTAAACCCCATGGCTCCAACCCCATTCTATTACAAAATTACATTTAAAATTCCAAAAGAAATCTTAATTAAACCTACAAAAAAAGGTTAGTTATAATGCACATATGCACCAAGAAGTTATATATCACACAATTAGACTTAGCACTCATGTGTGCCAAGCTCACCCATCCTAAAGGGCTACACTTAAAGGGCATGCAACATCTGCAAGATGGAACATTTACATTATTTTTTATTATTATAGCAACCCCTTTAAATAAGCACAAACCCCCTAAAACATATTGCTAATCTAAAAAGACAAACTAATAGTCCTAACCATCTAGACTAAAGATAGTACACCATAAAATAATAAAAATAATTATATCACAATCAATTCATGGACCAAACCTAATTTTTGGGTTGGTGACCTAGTATTCTAGTGTGTGAAAAGAGGGTAACTTTTGCAAGTCTATACTGGGCATCTTTAAGTTTATGTTTTGATCAAGTTTAAGATTTATGCAATTTACCATTATATGGTTTCACTTTAAATGATTTAAATGGTTTAGTGTTATATTTTTATTTTAATCTTATGTCAAGATTGATTTTAAGTTTTAAAGAGTGAGAAAGAGATTAAGCCTTGTTTATGATGAAGCTTTAATTCACTTAACCCCCTATTCCTAATTAGATTTTCACCAAAATGAGATAACTTAAAAAATTTATTTTAAGACTTAGACTTAACAATTTATATACCTTGTCTATACAATATACCTTGTGATCACTTATTATGAAGAGCTTTGATTCAGTTTTGGTTTTAATTAAAATTTGTTTTAACTTATGAAATTTAAATTAACATTTTTAGTTTTAAGAAGCTCAACTAAATATTTAACTTTTTTTTGGTTTAACTATATTTGTTTTGATTTATTTAAAATTCAGATAAGTGTATATTAAAATCTAATTACTAATAATAAGTTCTAGTTGATTAAATTGGTTCCATTTTTTTATTTGAGTTTGATAATCTTAGTATTTTATTAAGGTGGGTTATTAATATTTCAATTTAAATTTGGCTATTGGTTTATCTATTTTAATAAATCATTTTTAGTCTAATTCAATTAATATTTCATATATTTTTTACTAAGGTTTCATTGGTTTCAATGATTTGTGTTGACAAATTTGGTTTATTTATTGTTGGAGTTTTTCTGTATTTTGAATTTTAGTATTTGCTTTAAGTTAAAAAATATGCTTCACATCAATTTGGAATTCAGTTAACTCTTTAAACTTTTATTTAGTTTCAATGTAAAAAATTATTAAGTTCATTAAGCTTTATTATTTCACATAGATTAGGTAGATTAAATTAGTTTTATTATTATTTGAATTTAGTAGTTTTATGTTTTAATAAGATTAGATTGATATATATATATTATATATATATATATATATATATATATATATATATATATATATAGTTTATAAGCATATTCCCATTCCCCTTTTAGATTCAATCTCCTTATTTAGATTTCTTGAGAAGGTATCCGTGCTAAAATAAAGAGTGAAGAAGATAAGGGATCCCCTTGTTTAACCACTTTGAAGAATCCATTAGTGTCCATTAAGAACAATCTTCCAGTGGTTGTTGATGAAGTGTCTTTGAATAAGTATGCAAAATTCATCTGAGAAGCCCTTTTCTTTAAGAGATTTGAAAATAAAATTCAAATGTGTTGTGTCGAATGCTTTCTTAAGATTTATTTTCATGAGAACATTACCACCTCTACATTTTTTGTCAATATCTTTGCTCATCTCCTAGGCAAGTAGAATGCTATCAGCGATGTTTCATCTCTTTATAAAGCTACTTGATTAGAGAAGATAAGGTTGGCAATAATTTTGCTTATAATTTTGTTAATAATCTTAAGCATATAGGTTTGAATGTATCACATGTGCTAGCTTCATTTTCTTTTGGTATTAAGATGATGGCTGAAGTAGAAAAGAAATTATGGATATTTTGACCCTTAATGAAGCATTGGATTGCATTAATTACTTTATCTTTTACAATGTGCCATGATTTCTGGTAGAATAGGGCATTGAAACCATCAAGACCTTGTAGCTTTGTATCCATCCATGGAGTGGAGTGCTTTTATAATTTCTTCTTCCAAAGGGATTGAAATTAATTCTTCATTGTTTACCTTTGCACTATTAAGTTGATATTGTTGCTAATCATATAGATGGGTTGAAGTAATGTTAGAAGATTGAATGAACAAGTTTGAGAAAAATTCCACACAACTTTGTATAATTCCCTCCTGGTTATGAATCAATCTTCCTTCATTGTTCTTTATGTCAGTTACCCAAATTCCTTCTCTCTTCCATTTAATGCATGCAAGGAAATATTTAGAATTTATATCTTTTTGTAGGAAGTTGTTTATGGAGGCTTGTTGTCTTAAAAAACTTTCTTCTCTATCTATGTAGTGTTGTAGTTTTAATTGTAGTTGCTCCAATTTCAGTTCAAGTTCACCATCCTAACTATCATCTAGTGCTAGCAATTTAGTTTCTTTGGTTGTAATCAGCTCTTCAATGGAATTGATTAAGTGATGGATATTGTAGAAGGTTTCCTTATTCCATTGTTTGAGGAATTGAGAGGTAGCTTTGTGTAGGAGGCAAAGTTTAATCTAGGGATTTTTATCTTCTACTCCTTTCCATGCATTCAGAATATAATTTTCATAGTTAGGGTGCAATGTCCACAAGTTTAGAAATCTGAATTGGTGATATGCTAGTTTGGGTCTACATCTGAAATTGATTAATATGGTCAAGTCTCTGATAAACCTTTCTCCTTTTCTAAGTGAATGGGGAGATAATAAAACCTACATCAAATAGGCCAACATCCTCTATAAAGCTATTAAATTCTATAATAACTAAAAGATAAGGTCTCCTGTCTCCTTTCTTCTCAATTGGACTAGCAATCATATTAAGATCCCCTCCCACCAACAAGGGGACATTTGTATTGAGGATTGTTTGTTTGATGTCCTGTTAAAGTTATTTCCTTAATTGCCTAGTACAAATAACATAGATGAAGGTAGCATAGGAGCGGATATTTGATTCTTGGTTGTGGATGTGGATGTATTGGTTGGTATCCAATAATATTTGAACCTAGAATCTGTGTTTCTAGAAAAGCCAGATTTTATGGCTAGCATTTAGGTAGATGATGAAATGAAGGAAGCATCTTCTAATCTTGGATAAATTTTGAGTTGTCACCAAGGGTTCAAGGATAGCAAAAAATTCAATTTTGTGGTGTATGTATTTATGTATATGTGTATATAGTTTAATTGATGACATTTTGTAATTTTTAAATTTATTCCATAATTAAGCTTTTTTGTTATGATAATTGAATTTTATTTAGTCTTTGTTTATAGTTTACTTATTTTGATTAAGTTGCTCTAATTGAGTTATGTTTAGTTTAATTATATAATTGAATTAGCTATGATTTAGTATGATTAGATTAATTTTATTTGAATGATTTAATATTTATGTTTAATTTGTTTGATTGGTATAATTAAAGTTTACTTAATTTATCATAGCTAAGTGGCTTGACTAAATTATGTTTAATTATTTTAGCTTGATTGAAGATTATTAAAATCTCACTTGATTAATTCAATTGGTTGATTAACTTAATTAAAGATTCGATAGAAGGAGTTGATTTGATTAAAGATTATTTCAGCATGTCATTTTTTAAATAATTGATTTATGTAAAATTCAATTAAGTGTTTAGATGGATAAAGTCTAATTAAATAATTTGATTTAGTTAATTCAATTAAATGTTAGGTTTAATTAATTAGTTCAATTTAATTGGATGTTGATTGAAGGATTAAATGTTGATTGGTGATTAATATTACTGATCATCTTAACTAATGTTCAAATATCTGTTATTTAAATTAAGTGATAAAGTTAATTAAAGCTTGATTAATAAATTAATTAAAGATCCATCTTTAATTTGATTAATTGAATATTTATAATTAACTTGATTAATTGATTTATATAATTGAGGTTTGATTAATGATTAGTTTAATCTATTTTTTCAAATTAATTTGTTTTAATTGTTTTTAATTATCTTAATTACAAATTAATTTTTTGGTTAACCATGTTTAATTTGATTAAAATTTGGTTATCATTTATAGTTAACATAATTCAATGTTTGATTTAAGTTAAGTTTAACTTGAGAATTATTTTTTATATGTTTTTTTAATTTAATTTAGTTTAATTAAATAATTAATAACTTAATTTCCTTAATATGCTTAAGGGTTAATCTTAGTAATAAGTGGATGAATTAATTATGTTTAATTTAATTTATTAAAATTAGATTAATGATTAGTTAATCCATAACTATTTTTTTAAAATAATTGGTTTGATTACAAGTTTAATATGACTTTTTTAATTTATTTAATAATTAATGAGTTCATTTCTTTGTTGCTCTTGGAAATCTCTTGATGAAGAGTACCTCTAGCTCAATGAATGTTTTTACCTAGTTGTTAGGTAACTCAACATACAATTCGAAGGTTGTAAAGGTAGGTAAGACTACTGATGAATTAGCATAACAATAAAGCATCATTTTTGCTGGTACTTTTGCATGATGCTTTAAATTGATCCAAGTGTTATCATAGATATTTATGTCTGAGAAGGCATTGTACTTCAGCAAGATGTATCCTTTAAGATATTGTACTTGATCATACTCGGCTAGATATGATGGTCCTTTTTCTACCACTTGCTCAGTAGTTTCTAGGGCTATCACTACTTTGACCTTTTAGATAATGAGGTCTTCCACTCAGGATTTAGTGATAATATTAGCTTCTTGATGAGGGTTTGGTATGGCTTCCTGTGGAAGTTCTTGTCTTTGTGCTACAATTACTGGCAAATTAGGTGGAGCATTTTGTACACCCTCATTCTCCACTGTTGGATTATTTATCTTTGGTGGATTCTTTGGAAGTATCTATTGTGTAACTATTGCTATAAGTTAAGTTGGCCAAATAATTCCTTCATCAGCCTAGTCATTTCATTAAGGTAGTTATTTAGCTAACTAATTTTTTGGTCCCTCCTTTTGAGTTGGGAACCCATCTATTATGGTAGCCTTGCTACAATATCCATGAGATCACTTCCACTTCTACTTGAGCCTCACCTCTAAGCTCTCAATGACATAGGTTTTCCTATTTATCCTCTTTGCTTTGTTGTTCAGACTCCATACCTTTGTTTCATAGGAAAATGTCAACCATGCGAATAATCTCAACCTCCATGTGATCAACATCTTCATTATTTTGGAGGTATGAACTTTCCAGCTTTTCATTGGTTGGGAGATCTTCTGATTCTTTTCAGACAAATGCTTCCAGCTGATGATAAGAGAGTCAGCTTCTTCATTATCTAGGGGAGCTAATTCATGCTAAGCTCTCTCATCATTGACATCCTTCGATCCTTTGGCCCTCCATATCAATCGGGACCTACTCTGATGGATCACTGAGAATGAGTCCCAGAAGTTAGAGCCTGGTGCTCACTGACTAGGTCAGAACTGTCTGGGTGATATGGCTTTCTTTTTTTATTATTATCGAGACCTTTGAATAGCTGGTCATCTATTTATTTTGGATTGGATGGCTTATTATCGGTGCTCACCGATCATCAAATATTTTGGTCTTGATTTCTACTCAAGATAGGCAAGATGATACTTTTTAATATTCTAACTCCATTTAAAGTAGGAATTTGTTGGTTTGGTGATTTGGCTTAACTTCTTGATCATTCTTTAAATACTTCTATTCTTGATATTATTCAGGACCTTGTAAATTTAGGAAGAAATAGTTTCCCTTTGTCATGACTAATTATGCAACATGGGACTTGTAGGTTAGTCATAGAAATATTTTTTTTATAAATCCATCAAAGTTGTTTCTTTTGACCCATCTCAGTAGGTCAAAGTTGTCACCTGTAGGTATGTTGGCCTCCACCAATGGGTCAGATTACTGTTCATTATAAATAAGTAGTTTGGCAGCTCTATGAGAGGCATTGTATTTCCTTCAAGCTCTTTTGACCCATCTCAGCTCTATGTTGGCCCAAAGAAGATGCTTCATGGTCATTTTTATCACTCGTAACTAGGATAGTGGTTTATGCTAAGCTCTATTCCTCAAACATGATGCTTCATGGTCGTGATGCTAGGATAGTGATTTATGCTAGACTATGATAAATTTCAATTTAGGCTTGGTAGGCATTTTATCTTTAGCATTAGGGGTTATCTTTCATGAGCTATCAAAGATAGATATTCTCTTTGAGTATGTGTCAGGATACTTTAAGTATGTATTCGAGGTTGACTTGTTTCCATCTGGATACTTTAGGCATGAATTCATTCATTAGTCTAGCCAATATAAACTGGACAACCTTAGAGATTATTTAGAACTAGATAGTGGCTCCAATCGAATTGGTGTTAATTATTGCATGAGGAAATTTGAGATTGGATCCCTCCCCTAATCTGACAATCAATATATTTGTTGAGCTCACCATGGATGATTTTGAATCTGAGTGTAAGTCTAAAGTTAGGTTCTACTAGAATCAAGGAATCTAAGGAATACAACCTGAGATATTCTTATGACACCATTTATCTTATTTATATTTCAACCAAAGGTGGAGAGAGAAGAAAGCCCCAATAAAGTTGCCAAAAATATGATCACTTAGAAAAAACACCTCGAGGATACACTATACCTGCTTTGGATGAGATGGTAAGATTATATTTTTCATGAGATAGATTGATATATATTCAACCAAATTTCCCTTAACATCATATTATTTAGGTGATACTTTCTAAGGACACAAGCCTACATAGTTAATTATCTCTCTTACCGTAGTAAGAGAGCACTCTCGATTAAGGTTGGAAACATAGATATCTATATGATATGCATTGGGGTCCTAGAGGTATAGTGTAGTTTAGATTACTATCTAGAAGGAAATAAGAGTGTAGTCTTGATTAAGATTCTAGGATACCGTCATCCTAGGACTACATTATTCTAGCTTACTAAAATCAGAGGGGCACAATCGTAATGTCTAGAGAATCTAATTAGTAGCCCTGAGTTGCCTCATTTCAGGTATCTCAAGTAGACTTAGAATTTTAGTGTACGTGGTGTAAGAGTATTCACGTGGTGAACAAATGATAAGGTGTTTGTATGGAGAATGGGAAAATGTTCACATGGTGAACGAATAGAAGGCTGAGCTTACATCTCTTCGGAATGCCATAATTAGAGTTATCCACATAGTGGGCAAATATGAATTTGTTTGAGGTGGTGAATGAATTATAGGGTTTTCACATGATGAACTGGTAGAAGACTATACTTGCATACTTTTTGTAATGTTAGAATTAAGGTTGTCCACATAGTGGATAAGTATAAATTTGTTCACATAGCAAATGAATTATGGTGTGTTCGCATGACAAATGTATAGAAGACTGGTTGTATCCTTTTATTGTAATTATTTTTTTTATTTAAGGGGGCAGTGCCTCGGCGTTGGGATATGACACCTAGGAATCAGTGGTTATGTGGAAGTCTTATATGATAGGTGTACATGCGAGCTCTAAGGTCTAGCACCTCGGTGCTATATTATTGGCCTATTTTACCATTTGAATAGTTCAACAGCATCACACACCATGATGCTAGTTAAGATTTCTGATAGCTGTACAACAATTAAAGGGGAAATGACAACCTAATTTTGATGAGCATTGTGGTGTTGCAATGCTTTGTATGAATCAGTTATGAAATTTATTATATTTAAATTTTACTTTTTGAATGTACAGTAACATATGGGATAGGCAGACTAGCACTTCAGTACTACATTTGGGCACCATAGAGATTATGTCATGTTCTACAACCCGAGAGGCCATCTCTTCGGTGGCATGTTTGGGCTCCACAGTGCGAGTTCTAATTTATAAATAGGACCTAAGGCTATTAAGGATTTTCATTTAGCAACTTCTCCCATTCTAGATTTTCCTTCTCTCTCTCTCATCTCTATTTTTCTCTCTAATTAACATATTCATCATCCTTTTAGAAGGTTAGTGAGCAAGAAGAGGGCATCCAGTGATGCTAGCAGATTTATTAGCACTTATGCCGATGAGCGATATCAACATGCCCTCATCCATAAACAGTTTATCCTAGAGAGGAGCTTCAAAGATCCCATCAACAGTGTTGAAGGGGTGATCCTGAGATGTGGCTAGACTAAACTGGCCTATGATAACAGCTCGAGCATTGTCTTGGTGGTGTGCAAGTTCTTCATAAAAGCATGAGAGACAAGACAACAAAGCATATGTATGAGGGAAACTAGTAAGTTTCAAGAATAGTGTTATTAACATATATTATAATCTCTAAGATATTGATTGTGATCAATATCTTGTTTATTATAATGATCATCTCGATTTTGATGAAATTCTCTATTTTTTTCCAAAAATGCAAATGGGAATGGAAATGATAGGAGGAAAGGATTATTAACTTATCTACCACCAGTCTCATTATTGATTCTAAAGGTTGGCACTATTATATTTTTGCTAAACTTATGCCCACTGGTAACATTAGTCAGATTACTAAAGATAGGGTTATTTTAAAGTTTGGTATTCAAAGGGAATTTATGATCGATATCAAGAAAGTTATTTATAATTTTATTTATAATATGTTGAAGTGGAGTACTACTGTAGGGTACAATCACCTATCTTTGATTTATTATTTATGTGCTATGGTGGGAGAGGTATGTGGGCTTGATGAAGAAATACTCATTAGAAGGCTCCTCTAATAAAGGGGGTAATTGGGGCATTTGGGTTGAGGATTGAAGTGGGGGAAGGCTCACATGCCCCATGACCTTGACTCCAATCTTCCAAGTCTCTGGCCAGGCAAGTCTATGAAATTGGCAGTTAGATCACAAACTTAAGATAAAGGGTAGAAATAAGTAGTCATAAGCAAATGATTATAGAGCATAAGTTTGATTATCATATGGGTCAACAATAGATGCAATTCTCTTACAAGACCTAGTAAACACTGCACTACTCACCTATTCCAAAATTGCAATCTTGCAGATCCAAACCAAGTCTCAAGCAAGGATGAGGAAGAACAGGAGGACGAGTATGAATATTAGTTTCCCCCATTTTCTACTTTTTTCCAATTTTGTAATTTGTAATTTTCTTTTGAATTTAAAAATTAAATGTCCCATTTTATTATTTTTGTATTATATGCTTGTATCTGATTAATATTATTGATTTATCATTACAAGATTAAATAAAAATAGTTAAGATCATTTTAGAGTAGTCATCTATATCTAAAAAGATTCATATTGAATCTATCTATAAGAAGCTAACCATTTGTAGCATTAACAAAGAGGGATTTTAAATTAATTTGGAAAGAAAAATGTCAAAATACATTTTTAAGTTTAAAATAATATTTAATAAATCCTTTTATTTTTGATGCCTTAACTCTAGGGAAGCAATTGAATTTATGTATTGCATCTTTAAATGAATACTTTGAGGCCTTATTGGTTCAAATTAATGAAGAGGGCAAAGAAAATGCCCTTTATTATCTAAGCCATACACTCATCCTGGAGAAAATGAATTATCTGCCTAAAACCTTAGGCATTATCTTCAGTCACTTCCCCTTCTACTTGAGCTTTGCTTCTACGCTCTTGGTGGCCTGGGTTCTCTTACTTCTCTTCTTGATTCTGTTGTTCTGGTACCACACCTTTATTCTACAGATGTGTGTTAACCATACAAACAAATTTGATCACCATGTGATCAATATCTTCATTATTTTGGAGATCAAAATTTTGTTGTTCTTCATTGGCTGGTAGATCTTAATCTTCCTAGAAAAGTTGGTCATCCATGTCATCATCCATTGGTTGGCTATTTTCAGACTAACATTTTTAGTTGGCACATCTCATAAAGTTTTCAGCTAAGTTAAGCATATACGACTCCCTTGTTTTATCCAAAGAGATGAGGGAGTCACAAGTCAAAGCATTACTTGGCCCTAAAATATGCTTAACTCAGTTGGCCTTTACTAATCCAACTTGAAGGAGGCATGCTTTTCAACTGAAATCCTAGGACTCAATGAGCAAGGAGAAAGGGCCTTAGGCTCCATAATATTGCCTTTGGAGATAGATGATTGGAAGACAGAAGCCAAGTTTCACATAATAAATTTTCATATATCTTTCAATGCTTTGCTAGGGCAACCTTGGATTCATGAGAACAACATGGATCCATCCTCACTACATCAATGCATCAAGTTCATCAGGGATGGGATAGTAAGATATCTCAAGTCATTTACAGTACATGATGTCGAGATTTAAGAGGATGCAACCTATTACCTCCCTAAGAAACAAAATGTCTTTTCTCATGAACTTAGTCAAAATCAAAAAGAAAAAAAAAGAAAAGAAAGAAAAGAAAGAAATGAAAAAGAAAAAGAAAAAGAAAAATAAAAGAAAAGGGAACAAGAAGAAGACCTTAAGGAGGATATAGGGCCTGAGATTAAATTCCACCCACAATTCTTTACCCCATTTGAACAAGTGGGGAGGATGACTTGACCTCCACCAGGATGAGGAAGAGGCAAGTCTAGAGGGTGCCTAAGGGGTGGAAGACCCCCATACCTACCACCTACTAGGAGGTTCATTCCAGCATCCAGGAGTATACCCGCCATCTACATAAACTTAGAATCTAATTCAAAGAATTAGTCTTATGTGGTGAGCAACTGGCTAGCTCTTTTTGTCAGTAGATCCCATTGGAGGTGACACTAGAGCCCAACAATGATGATGAATGAGTCCCCAAGCAAAGCATGAATGTGTCTAAATCTTCTTTATGTGAAACTATTTGGTGGCATATGAGTGTCTTAGCTCTAACCCTGCTTTTCTTATAAAATGTTGAGGGTTTGGTAGATAAAGAAGCTCCCAAAACATGTGTAAATGCTAAACCCCACAGATTTTATCTAGGAGTAACATCTTCAAGCTGAGAAGTCAATGTAGAGTTTGAGGATGAATCATTTAAAGAATTAATAGAACTGTCATTTGATAGGTGCTCACCTTGTGTTCTTAATCTGGAAAAGAAAGGTTTAATTCCACATACATGGTCCAAACATAGGTTAGAGTATTTTGAAAGATTATAGGTCAACAAGTGCAAGAATTTCATGATATGTTTGAAAGCATCAAGTAATCAAGCAATATCTGATGACACCGCTAGTCCTAGCTACCCCTATCCCAGGAAAATCTCTTATACTCTACACTATTGTATGAGATGAATCCCTTGGCACTTTATTACCCCAAGCCAACAATGAGAGGAAAGATAATGCACTTTACTATCTCAGCTATCATCTGATAATATTTGAGGTAAATTATCCACCCATTGAGAAGTATTGCCTAACTTTAATCTTCACAGCCCAGAAATTACAACATTATATGCTCTCACACAAGGTGAACTTGATATCTAGAGTCAACCCACTACAATACCTCATGACATGGCCGATGCTATATAGATGGTTGGCATGATGGTCCATGATTCTATCACAGTTTGACATCACATTCATACCCCTCAGTGAGGTGAAATGATAAGCACTCGCAGACTTCTTAGTGATGCATCCACTTCCTAGAAATTCTTTGCTCAGTGATGATCTCCTCGATGAATAAATCATGAACTTAGGGGGTATAAATATCCATCACTGGGAGATGTACTTTGATGGTGCGGCTTCTTCTCAAAGAGGAGAAGAACCATGATACATTCTCCCAAGTAAGGTAGGGGTAGGGATAGTCCTCCTTACGCCAGAATACGATATGATGAGATTTTCTTATCATCTATCTAAGCCTTGCACCTACAATGAAGCTGAATATGAGGGTCTAATACCTAGTCTAGAGCTATCCATCTTACTAGGCATTCAGAATATCAACATCTTTGGGGACTCACAATTAGTTGTCAACTAGATCGTTGGGTCCTATAAGGTCCTGTAGCCCAAACGCCATCATTACCATAAGTATACCCTGGAGTTACTAGCCCAAATCTCAGACGTCAAAATCTATCAGATTCCCTGAGGAGAAAATACCATAGTTGACACCTTAGCCAAGCTCACCAAAGAATTGACATGTTCGAAAGATGAGTCTATACCAATAGAGGTACACAATAGGTAGGTCCTACCTCTTATTGATATTGAGCTCATCAATAAATATTCTCTTGAAGGGGAGGTTTCTGTTGCCAAAAAGGATGAGGAATTGGATTAGAGGCAACCCTTCATTGATTATCTGAAAAAGGCAAACTACTTTAAGAGAAATCACAAGCCAATCAAGTAAGGTAGAGGGTACTCTCCTACGCCCTCATGGATGGTGTCCTATTTTGATGGTCTTTCGATCATATAAGGTTATGCAGTTTAGACAATCACGAAGCCCATAAGATCATGACTGAGGTCCACTCAAAAGTATGCAGAGCTCACCAATCTGGTCCCAAAATGAAAGCCAAAATCAAGATACTTGGATACTATTGGCCAACGATGATGTTAGATTACATAGATGTAGCAAAGCGCCATCACCAATGCTTAGTATAAAGGGTAGTTATGCACCAACCTCCCAACATTCTACACCTAACTTTAGCTTCGTAAGATCACCAATTCATTCTAGCAGCTATAGACTACTTCTGTAAGTCGGCAGAGGCGATTCTGCTATGGAAGTCAAAGTTTAGTATGTGCTCCAATTCTTTAGGAACGATATCATGTATAGATTTAGAGTGCCACGCCAAATCATATCTGACAATGGCACCACTTTTAAAATCACCAAGATCAATAACTTCAGCTGGAGACACAACATAGATTGGAGGTACTCTACCATCTATTACCTGAGGGAGAACGGTCTAGCAAAAGCCTTCAACAAAACTCTCATCCAAATACTCAAGAAAATGCTCAATGATAATAAGCGATAGTGGCATGAGCAGTTAGTTAAAGCTTTATGAGATTACTGCACTATCTAAAGAACTCCAACACAATATACCCCATTCTCCTTGGTGTATGGCCCCAAAACTATTCTACCATTAGAAGTCCAGCTCCCATCAATATATATACCTGTGAGTGGTAAAATCTAACTGAATAGAATGCTAAGCTACAGTTATACAAACTCAAAAATTTGGAAGAGAGATGCTTGCGAGAATGTCAGAACCTCAAGTTATATAAAGAAAAAATGGTTCAAGCCAAAACAAGTTGGTTTATTCTAGAGATTTTCAAGTTGGAGTGTTCTTTTTAATTCTTAGGAGATCAATTGTAGCCCATCAGAAGATGGGAGGAAAGTTTAAACTACTTAGGAAGGCCCTTTTTTCCATAGAAAAGGTCTACTATGGTGGATCTTATCAACTCATAAATTATAAAGGAGAACGTCCAATGATCCTGATCAATAGGCTTTATCTAAAGAAATATTATACATGAACAATGTCCCAAATGATTTTTGATGAATAAAAAATCCATTTTGATCAAACTTTTCTTTAAGTCAAAATATTTCCAATTACCAAACTCATGATGTGTTTAGGATAAGTGTAAGAGAACCTAAGCAGCATCTTATCCCTTATTAGCACAACACCAATACAAAGTTACACAAAAAAATAATAATTCAAACACAAATTCAATCACTTTTGGCTATTTTGAATCAAGATAAGACCCCTAGAGGGCCTCACTCAGTAGCTGCTCTAGGTCAGGCTCGATTCACTACTTGGTTAGTGTGTCTCCCTAATGGTCAATTTTTCTTAGGAGGATGTGAGACCTCGTGCTTTCTTTATAACTTGACTGCTGCAAACCAATGGGTGCCTTGTTAGTTTAGTATGTCTTATTACTTAAAAATAAGGTACCTCAATGACTGGCTTTGCTTAAGAAGATGTGAGTCATGAAGCTTTCTTCTATAACTAGCTATCATGCACTGATTATGTTCGAGTTTACATATTTAAGGACTAGGGTAAGACCCTCATTGGCTCCTCTTCTTGTTAACTACAAGTTTAGGTTCGGTCCTTCTTTGTGACTTCCCATATGGTAGTCACCCTAGGTTGGATAGTAGTTATTTAGCCGATGATAGATTATCCCGATGATCAGTTTTGCTTAGCAAGATGTGAGTTCCCGTGCTTTCTTCCTTCATTGATCATCGTAAACCAATGCACACCTTATGTTTGCTGGTATTCTCTTTTATAATAGCAACCCACCAAATGGATAACACTACTTAGGTAGATGTCAGTCCTCATACTTTCTCCCTGAGTCAGCCACTATATATCTACAGGATTTTTATTATAAGGATTAGGATAAGACCCCTAGACGCACCATCACTGTAGGCATTCTACTTGGATTATGTCTTCATGACCCCATCTAGACATGACCCAGGTTACTACTGGATTGGACAGTTCCACTTCCCTAGTAGCCACCCCTATGGTTGGAAGTTTTGTATTACGGATGTATAGATTATCCCTTGGGCCAGTAAATTTGAGATAGGCCAAAACCCCCTGTGGCTCCTTCTTAGTGTCGCCCACCGCAAACCAATAGGGTCCAAGCTAAACTAAATCAATAAATAAACAACCAAATAAATAATAAGATAAAATCAATTGTGGATTAGGATAAGACCCTCAGAGACACCTCCTCCCAAGCAGACATCTTATATTCTTAGGTAGTGTCAATAAAACTCCTTATAAGAATCACCTTGATTACTTCAAGCTAAGGTAAGATCCTATGCAGTTCTCACTTAGTACTCACCCTAGGTCAGGCTTGACTTATTAAACCATCAGCAAGTCACCCTAATGGCTGATTCTATTTTAGTGGATGTGAATCCTCAAGATTTCTTCTTAGTACAGCCGTTACAAACCGATGGGCAACCCTTAGGTTGGGTAGTCTCTACTATACGGCTAATAGACTACCCCTTTGGGTTGGCAAATTTAAGGCAAGTCCAAGCTCACATTGCCCCTCCTTAGTGTGGTCCATCGCAAACCAACATGGTCCACACACATTCATCAAATTCATATAAATTCAAAACCAATAATGAATCACCAAATTCAAATCAAATCAATCAACATTATTAAAATTAAATCAAACATAAACCTAATTGAATCTCAAGAACTCCTAACAAATTCCCACTCATGCCCTTGGCATAAATCAATCTATAATCTAATCAAATTCATGTGCAATCCCCAGTAGATTCATCTTCATATTCTTGGCATGAGACCAATTCTCAATGAATCAAACCAAATTTACTTAACTCTCCCATGCTCTTGGCATGAAACCAACTAAATTGCACTAGGACTGTAATTCCATTTAGCTCTCCACTTAAGTATTGATAGCTATCATTAGTGTTTGTGATATTCCTGAATGTTGTTGATTGTCTCGGTCAATGCCAACATGTGTGGTGTGCCTTCCAAGTTACACCACAACTATTGGGGATCCTTTAGTTGACCTCAATTTTGTAGTAAGGATTGACCTTCCTCATCTTAGAATTAGGAACCTTCTAAGCACTTGGATCTTTCTTAGTGAGAAGACACTTGTAGCAACTAAGAGAACACTAAACCCAAGTTTAGAGACTTAAGAGGCTTACCCTCATCCCATGATACACCTTAGAAAAAATAAGTTCTGCCTATCCTATGGCCTAAACCAAAACCCATGCTTATTCAATTATCCAAATCTAAGACTCACATAAATGAAACATAACCAACCTCAAACCTATTCAATTAATCACAATTGAATTTAGTTTTCCAATCCAAGCTCCAAGCAAATTAAC
Source organism: Cymbidium sinense (assembly GCA_021442155.1). Taxonomy (NCBI): domain Eukaryota; kingdom Viridiplantae; phylum Streptophyta; class Magnoliopsida; order Asparagales; family Orchidaceae; genus Cymbidium; species Cymbidium sinense. Next base: position 39,303,770 of record CM038233.1, read on the forward strand.
TTGGACCATAACCCAAGTTAGCATTTAACCCAAAACATTCAAATGAGTCAAAACCTAATCAAGACTAAATCAATTACAACCAAGGCTACTAATCAACTCTAAATCCATCATTGAACCTCTCTCAACATCTAATTGAAACCAACTCAATCCAATTTGGTACACTTGACCCAATGTGACCAAAATGACCAAACTAATTCAAACTTCAATCCAATCCAAATTGGATTGAACCAAACCACACTATCCCTTCCACAATGATTGTTGATCATCCTTGATTACAAAATTGCAATCAATTAGGCCAAATCAAAGAAATTTGATCATGTAACCCAAGTTGACCCAATTGACCTAAAGGGCCACTTTAGACCAAATCATATTCTAAGCCAAATTAATTACAGTCAATGACTCCCATCAACCACCAAATTGAGTATTGAACATGGCGCAACCATAAATTGAATATAACCAAGCCAATTTGGTCTCTTGACCTTAGTTGACCTAAATTGACCCAATTTGACCTAAAGGGCTAAATTAAGTCAAATCAAATCCTAAGACAAATTTGTTGAAACCAATGCTTCTAACCTATCATAAATTGATTATTGAATGTCATCCAACATTCAATTGGACCCAATTTAGTCAAGCTAACCCAATTGGCCTACTTAGCACAATTTTACCTAAAGGGTCAAATTGAACTAAATCTTTCCCTAATCCAAATCAATTCAAACCAACACTTGAAATCATTCCAAACTGATCAATTGAACCTAAACCTAACCCATGCCCAAGCCAATTTGGCCAATTTGACCAAATTGATCAACATAGCCCATTTGGCCTAAATGAACCCAAATGAACCAAATCCAAATCCACTTCAAATTGTATCAAACTAATTTCACCAATACATTCCAAATGACCAATTGAACTCACCCAAACCCTTAGTTTGTCCCAATTTGACAAATTGGGCAACTTGACCCAATTAAACCCAAATTGACTCATATGGGTCAAATTGAACCAAACCCAACCAAACCAAGTCCAAAACCAACCAAACGTGGCATAAGTCATCCTTAGGTCACCATGGGCCTACCCAAGTGGACTCAACCCATGGTGAACTGATTTTGGGTCAAATCCCTTGAACCAAGCCACCCAAATAAGGAAAAATCTCCATTTGGATGGGTTCTTCCACTCTCCATATCTTGGCATCCACCTTTCGCCCTTCTTGGACAATAAGACCACTGACCCAACCTAACCCAAGGCTACTTGGTTCAACCATTGGCCATGAGAGGGTGAGTTCACCCATGACACACCATTGGTCCACCTAGGGACGGTGGTACATCCCATGCCAGCCCATGCCACTCACTTGACCACATGAGCACCTCCACCTCAGCAGTCCCCTACCACTTCTGGCCACCTACCTTAGTCGGACGGCTGCCAAAGGCTGAACCAATCTTAGCCCTTGGTTCAAGTGGGGAGGAGAGTATACTCCTCCCTATTGATTCAAACTTCATAGGGGCCTTCCTCAGAGCATTCCACACAGCTCGAGCCTTCTCTCTAAGCTCTTTGATAACCAAATCATCGATGAGACCAACCACTGAGCAAAATTGAGATCCCCATCCTTCCAGCCTCACCAAAACTCCACCAAACCTAAATTAACTCTTCCCACACCTTCACCACACTCCAACAAATTAAAATTAATTATTTCCCAAATGATTTGATCACTATAAGGCATCCCTAGACTAACTCTGGCAAGTTTTATGGCAGCGTTAGGTCTAAAGAGGAATCAGTGAGGAGGTAGCTCGTGATCTTCTCAATAGGACTTCATCTCTTCATGAAGAGATAAAGCTACCACCATCAACAGATAGCTAGTCTCTAGCTCCAACGAGGTAAAAATCTGGCAACTGTAGATTTTGCTGCAAAATGTTGGTCTTTTTTGAAGTGAAATGTGATTTCATATGGTTTCCATTGTAGGATCCCTTTATATTTTTTTCCATGATCATTTTGGAGTTAATTTCATACTCGAATGAGCTCTGGTGAGCTCAGATCGAGTATCGAATGGTGGACGATGTCTTTCTTCCAGCATTTGGGAGATGGCAAATCATCAGTCATCCGTTTCATGTGATTAGAATGGACAACCACAGTTTAATCCGCTAGATTTTTATTTATCTATCTAAAATCACAAGATTAGTCATGACAGTCTGATCTGAGATCAGATGGTTGGGATAAAATTATTTTCATCATCGTTGAGTCAGTTGCTGTGTGAGACATTTTATATAGCTAATCCCATGCCTCTAAGTGGAAAGCGTTGATGCGTCAGCATCCGTGTGGTGCTGATAGTTTAAAGGATTAATTAGGCTTTCAAAATGTAATTAAATGGTCAAAGGTTCAAAAAATCATAATTATAAAAAAATCCAAAAAATACAAATAAATTCATTTTGGAAAGGTTAAACAAAGGAAACTTTAATAAAAATAAAATTCTTAATGTTTGATCAGTGAATAGTGCTTAATTATAGTTTTAAATCTAGTTTAATTATAATAATTAAACCTTATTTACTTGGCTAATTAATTCCAAATTTAATAGAATAGTTCTATGTGATACCTCTGCCTCCCATAAAGTTCTTGGAATTATTGGCCATGTAATATAAAGGCTATTCAATTTTCAATCCTAATTACCCTCATTAATTAATTTAATGTTTGTTAAAATTTCTAAATAGTAAAAATTAAATGATTAATGATAATTAATCACTAAATAGTATGAGTGGTGTGGGGAAATATTTAGGACATCTTTCCTAATTACTTTCCTAATTATATTTACATGGGAAAGTTAATTAACATGTGTAATAACTAGGATTAATCAGGAAAATTAATGATCAAATAAAAATCAAATTGAGTTAATGGTTGTTCTAAATAATTTAAATATAATTTATTAATTATTTTTTTATGTGTTTAATAACATAAACTCATTAAGGAATTTATGGTTAACCCATTGATTTAAGAAAACCATAAGAGTACTTAGCTTAGATTCCTTCCTTCTTTGATCTAATTAACTCTTAAGGATGAGCCTAATCACATTAGGTCCCTTAAGTTCATTGTAAATTCTAATTTCTCATAACCCTATCATTGGAGGCTCATGATTAAGTAGTTAATGAAATTAAAGAAGCATAGAGAAGGGTAATTAAATTGATTACTTAATGACTTGAACTTAATCAATCCATAAAACTTAATCACTTTTCTTAAACACATTATGTCACTAATGTGGGATAGGGAAAACACTAAATGTCATTTCTCCTCTTTAGGTTTTGATAATTCAAACATCAAAAAACAAATTTCATGAAAGCTTTGGTTAATTTTAAAGAAGTTTGTTTGACATGATTGTCCTTGAGAATTAATGTGATTGAATGTATTATGTAGTAATGTCTAGTCATTCTTTTTCAATCATTATAACTTTGTATGTCATTTGGTGTCATACATTCATGTTTTAACAAAAGAATATGGTTATATTTAAATTGCATGTGTTGGATAAACATTATATTGTGTAGCTATTATCGCTAATAAATTCCAAATTATTTTCAAAGTTATAAATTAATGATGAGAATCCAAGTTAATGTTGGCTATGAATGCTAAATACAATTAACGTTTAAACAAGGTAAATCATTATTTTATTTCCATAATTCATGTGTATGTTTACATATGTTTGAAGATAAGCAAGCATATAGTCTGGGCATATTGGAAACATGATGCTTTAAGTAGCCCCAAGGATGTCTTAGAGAATCTCACTTTCCTTATTTAGCAATGACATGCACTTGCTTAATTTCATTCATATGTGTGCATGTGCTAGAATTTGGGATAGAACTTTGCTTTACATAAATAATGATTTGCTATAATATTATTTGGGGTTCATATGTGTGTTGGAGAGATCTATAATTTTGATGAGAAATATTTTATTTTTCTTGAACTCCACAATAAAGTGAGTTCAACTAAATGTTGAAGATGTTGGATGAACCTTACTTTGCCAAGCTAGTGGTAAGAGGTTCTTAATTTAGTTCACTTTTAGGTGATTTCTTTAATTAATTTTTTATACCTATTGGAGGTCCAATGGGGGGTTAAATCATAGGGCTTAGCTTGGAATATTTGGATTTGATTTTTGATTTAAGGATTTGAGTTTGATTGTAAATTTGGATGTGGTTTGAAATGGTGATTGAAGCATTAAATTGATTTATGAATAAAATCAATTGAATTTGAATTGGATTGAAGGGAATTTGGCTAAGTCCATAATTTTGAATCATAAGGCTTAGGTTGGGCAGATTTGATTTGAAATTTGCTTGGATTTAAAGTTTGTATTTGATTGTAGATTTGATTTGGTTTGGTGCTAGATTTTGGATAAGGAGATAAGCATGAATTGGGTTAGGCTATAGACTAGGTAAATCATCCTTATCCCTAAAGCATGATCTAAACCCTATGATTAATCCTCCTAAGTCCCTAGGCTTAGGTTAAGTGTTCACTTGGCCACTAGAAGTGCCTTATGACTAAGGAGCTCTTAATGTCTAGACAACCCCTAGACTTATGATGGGAAGATTGAATCCCCACTCCAAAAGTGAGGTCAACAAAAGGACCCCCAATAGGTGTGGTGTAACTGAAGGGCACACCACATGTATTGGTGTTGACCGAGGTGATCAATAATGTCTAAAAGATTGCAAGTATTAATAGAAATGATCTATACCAAAATCTAAGAGGTGGATAGAATCATGATCCTAATGCAATGTAGCTCAGCATATGTCAAAGATATAAGAGAGTCAAAGATGATTTTATTTGTAAGGGTTTCACGTCAAGGACATGAGGAACAATTCACTAGGGAATCATGCATGAATCAAATTTAATATGGATATACTAATGACTAGGTCATAAAAAGTCACATCCGCTAGGGATTGAAGTGGGAATCCACTAGGGATTAATGATTTGATTTGTTTTGATTTTGTGAGTGGCTTGTTTTGTTGATTTAATTTAGGGTATATCCGCTGGGGATATAAGCTTGAATCCATTAGGGATTAAGATTGAATTTGCTTTGGTTTGATTTATTTTATGATTGATTTTATTTGTTTGATTTGGAGGCACATCCGCTAGGGATATGTGCTTAATTGAATTTATTTGATTTGATTTGTGTATTTCAGCTCCACAAGGGAGAAGAATATGATTTAACTCCACTGGGGAGGTGAGTTTGGTTGAATTTGTTTGATTTATTGTGTTGATTTATAGATCTTGTTAGTGTGCAATGGACCCACTAAGAAGGAGCCATATGGGCCTTGGCCTATCTTAGTTTTACCAGTCCAAAGGGGCAGTCTACTAGTTGTAGAGTAGGACTATCCAACCTAAGGGTTTCCTTTTGGTGTGCAACTGTTGTGCTAGGAAGAAAGTATAGGATACTTACATCTTTTGAGGTAGAAATAATCATTGGGGTGACTTGTTGGATGTGCAACAAATTGAACCTGACCTTGGGCGACTACTGAGTGACTACCACTGGAAATCTTACCTCAATTCAAAAGTATTCAGAATTAATTTCATTTAATTTGATGGTCTCTGTCGATGTATGATGGGCCACACTAAGAAGGGGCTATGTTGGCCTTAGCCTATCTCAGGTTTACCAATCCATAGGGGTAGTCTACCAGCCAAAGGGTGAGACTAACCGACCTAAGGGTTGCCTTTTGTGTGCAAAAAATGTGCTAGGAAGATAACGCTGGGACTTACATCCTCTAAAGTAGAAACAGTCATTGGTAGCACAACAAATTAAACCCAACCTAGAGTGACTACTGAGTGAGTGCCACTAGGGATCTTACCTCAACTCAAGAGAAGTCAAGTAATTCCTATAGGGAGTTTTGCTGACTCTGTCCTAAAGATAGGATGATTGCTTGGGAATAGGTGCCACTGAGGGCATTCTCCTAATCCGCAAGCGAATATATATTTTGGTTTCTTAAATGTTTATGTGGACCCTGTTGGTGTGAGATGGACCACACTGAGAAGGGGCTATGTCGGTTTGGACCTATCTTAGATTTACCAATCCAAAGGGAGAGTCTGCACATCCATAGTACAAACCTTCCTACCATAGGGGTGGTTACTAGGATAGTGGAACTATCCAATCTAGTAGTAACCTGGGTAGTGTCTAAATGGGGTCGTAAGGATGTGATCCAAATAGGGTCCCCACATGAGAGGTGCCTCTAGGGTCATTATCCTGATCCTTGAAAAAGAAAGCCTATAGGTGTATGGTGGCCAACTAAAGGAGGAAGCACAAGGACTTACATCTACCAGGAGTGTTGTCATCCACCAGCTGGGTTGCATTCAACATAGTGAACACCAACCAACCTAAAGTATCGATTGATGTGTGATGATCAATCTAGGAAGAAAGAATAAGAGACTTACATCTTTATAGATGGACATGATCATCAGGACAATCTATCAACAACTAGACAGATACTATCCAACCTAGGGAAACTATTGAGTGGGGAATCTCGAGGACTCATACTCAAAGTAGTCGAGAGGAAAAGAGCATTGGGGGAGTTATCTTAATCCTAAAATATACTCCATCCTGGAAGTCCACAAAGGCTAGTCCAAGAAGAAAGCGTAAGAGACTTACATCTTCATAAATATAACCAACATGATGGTAGCTTACCGACCATATAGTAAGGCCTACCAAACTAACAAGGCAATTATTAGTGTGCAATGGTTAAAACATGGAGAAAGCATAGGGATTCACATCCTCCTAATCAAAAGACCACTAGGTTGATACACTAGCTAAGTGTTGAATCAACCTGATCTAGAGTAGCTACTAAGTGAGGGTCATTAGGAGCGTTATCCCAACTCAAAGTAGTCCAAGACAAAAGGTATGTATTTATTTTTTTAAATGTGTAATTTATGTTTGTGTTGTGTTGTGTTGATGAAGGATGGAATGTTGATTAGGTTCTCTTACACATATCCTAAACTCATAGTGGTAGATTCGTAGACAAAAATGCTTTTAATTAGAAGAGATTAACTTTGAAATGGAATTTTCATTAGTAATAATTGCTTTTCAACATGACTTTATGGATAATATTTTCTTAGGTAGAGTCCATTGATTGGATGCATTGAGTGCTCCCATTTATGGTTAATAACTTGATATGATCCTTCCTGGTAGGCTTTCTCTATGGAAAAAGGGCCTTCCCATGTGGGTTCAAACTTATCTCTCATCTTGCGATGGGCAACAATTGGTCTCCTTAGAACTAAGATAAGCTCTCCTACTTGAAAATCTCTAGGGTGGACTAACTTTTTGCGAGCTTGAATCATTTTGGCTTTGTACAACTCAAGGTTTTGGCATGCTCGTAGGCATCTCTCCTCCATATCTTTGAGCTCTTATAATCGCAACTTGACATTATGCTCCATTGTAATCTTGCTACTTACAACTATCCTTAGTGATGGGAGTTGGACTTCTAATAATAGAATAGGTTCAGACCTATACACTAAAAAGAAAGGAGTAGATTGAGTTGGAATTCTATAGGTGGTGCGGTAGGCCCACAAAGCATCAACTAACTGCTCATGCCTCTATCAATTATTATCGTAGAATAACTTATTGATTATTTGGATGAAGGTTTTGTTGAAGGCTTCTGCTAAACCATTTTCTCTAGAATAATAGATGGTAGAGTATCTTCAATCTATGTTGTGCCTCCAGGCCAAGTTGTTGATCTTGGTTCTCTTGAATGTAGTATCATTATTAGATATAATCTAGTAGGGTAACTTAAATCTATATACGATATGGTTCTTGAAGAACTGGAGCACATGGTGGGCCTTGACCTCTCTGAGCAGAATCACCTCCACCCATTTGGAAAAGTATTCGATAGCAGTTAAGATAAATCGATGACCCTTGGAAGAAGGAGGATCAATTGGACCCACTATGTCATTACTACAACACTAGAATGGCCACAAGGCCAATGCTAGGTGTAGAATGTTGAGTGGTTGGTGTAGGACCACTCCGTGTACTTAACATTGTTGGCATCATCTAGCTACATCCTTGCAATCTATGATCATCGATGACCAATAGTATCCGAGTTTCTTGATCTTGGCTTTCATCTTGGGGACCGAATTGGTGAGCTTCGTATAATCGTGAGTACACCTCAATCATGATCTTACCAGCTTCATGCTTGTTTAAACATCATAAACACATATGATCAAAAGATCGCCAGTATAAGACTCCAATGATAAGGGCGTAGGAAAGTGTTATTTGCCTCATTTGATGCGCTTATAACTTCTCTCAAGTTAGTTTACCTCTATTTAGGTAATCCATGAATGGTTGCCTCCAATTCAGCTCTTTGTCCTTTTTGGCGACAATAACCTCCCCTTCAAGAGAGTATTTTTTGATGAGTTCAGTATCAATGAGAGATAGGTCTTGTCTAATTTTGGACCTCTATTGATATGGACTCATCTTTCGGACATGCCAATTCCTTGGCAAGCTTGGCTAAAGCGTAAACTATGGAATTTTCTCCTCGAGTGATCTTATAGATGGTCACTTCTGGAATTTGGGTCAATAACTCTATTATATACTTGGGGTATTGATGGATTTTAGGATTTAGGACCTTATAGGACCCAACGATTTGATTGACCACTAATTGAGAATCGCCAAAGATGTTGATGTTATGGATGCTTAGCGATATGGCTAACTCTAGATCGGCAATCAGAGCCTCATATTTGACTTCATTGTTGGTGCAAGGATCAGATAGATGGTATGAAAATCCCATCATATCATGGTCCAGAGTTAGGAGGATTATTCCTACTCGTGCCTTTCCTGGAAGAGTAGATTGTGGTTCTTCTCCTCTTTGAGAGAAAGTCACACCATCAAAGTACATCTCCTAACAGTGAATGTTAGTATCCTTTAAGTTCATGATTTGTTCATTGGGGAGATCGTCACTAAGTAGAGAATCAGTAGGAAGTGGGTGTCCTGTTAAGAAATCCTTGAGTGGTTATCCTTTCACTGCACAGACAAGTATGAAGGTGATATCAAACTACAATAAAATCATGGACCATCGTGGCAACCATCTGAATAGTGTCAGCTGTGTCATGAGGTATTGCAGTGGATTGATTCTAGAAATCAAGTTGACTTTATGAGAAAGCATGAAATGCTATAGCTTTTGGGATGCAAAGATTAATGCTAGGTAATGCTTCTCAATGGTTGGATAATTTGCTTTAGCAGGGATTAGATGATGGCTGAGGTAGTAAAGCACATTATCTTTCCCTTCGTCATTGGCTTGGGTTAACAATGCACTGAAAGAGTCATCTAATGCAGTAACGTATAGAATCAAAGGCCTTCCCAGGATAGGGGCGGCTAAAATTGGTGGCATCAATAGGTACTTCTTGACATCTTCAAAGGCATATTATCATTTATCATCCCACTTGAACTTGGCATATTTCTTGACAAGTTCTAAAAATGGTTGGCATATTCTTAATAGGTTAGAGATAAAGCATCTTAGATACACCAACCGTCCATGGAATAATCTAAGTTTCTTTAAAATTTTAGGAGATGGCATTTCTAATATCACTTTAATCTTATCTAGATCGATCTCGATTCCATGATATAGGATAACAAACCCAAGGAATTTTCCTGAAGGTACTCCGAATGCACACTTCAAGAGATTCATTTTAAGGTTAACTTATCTTAATCATCCAAAAACTTTTCTTTCTTTGCTCTTGACTACAAGATCATTCACATAATATTTGACTTGATGATGAATGAGTTCATTGAAGATTCGAGTCATGGCCCGTTGGTATGTGGCACTGACATTTTTAAGGATAAAAGGCATGCCCTTATAGTAGTAGATTCTGATCATGGTTTTAAAGATAGTATTTTTCTCATCTTTAAGGTCCATCTTTAATTGGTTGTATCCATATGAGCTGTCCATGACAGAGAAGACTACATAAGATGAGGCTATGTCTACAATCAGCTTTAGTATGGGTAGTGAAAATTTATCTTCTAGACATGCCTTATTTAGATCCCTCAAATTGACGCATATGTGAATTTGGCCATTCTTCTTCATAACTAGGACAACACTAGCTAACCAAGTCGGTTATTTTTCCTTCCGAATGAAACTAGCTTCGATCAGTTTCTTGACATCAAAAATGACCTATTATTCATTGTCTAGTCACATGCGTCTAAGAGCCTGCTTGATAGGGTTAGCATCAGGCTGTATTGCTAGCTTATGGACCACTATGTCAAGAGCCAATCCAAGCATTTCTTCATAACTCTATGCAAAATAGTCCTTAAACTCAATGAGCAGCCTAACTAAGTCATTGGTTTTAGTTTCATTCAACAAGGAACTGATGTATGTTGGACGTAGATTTTCGTCAGATCCTAAGTTAATTTCTTTGAGCTCATCGATAGTTGATAATTTCTTCTTTGAACTCTAATGGTGCATCTTTAACTTCAAAATCATATGGGTCATCTAAAGTTTCTACGCACACGTGTGATTTGAAAAGAACCTATCAGATTCCAAATGCTTGGTGATGACCAAGCAATAATCGTCATCATCAACTGGGCCTATTGTGCCGAAGCCTAGTTCTGGTCTTGATTGAGAGCTTTTACATTTATTGTCCCATAGCCTTTCAAAGTAATCTGACCTATGCTTAGACCATGTATGTAGAATTAATCTTTTCTTTTCTATACTATGAACAGAAGGTGAGTACCAATCAAAAAGTAATTCTATTAAATCTTTATATGAATCATCCTCAAGTTCTACATTAGCTTCTTGACTTGAGGATGATGCTCCAGGATAGAATCTCTAAATCTTCACAACTATAGATGATTTGGGACTTCCTTAACTACCAAACCCTCAACTTTTTATGAGGAAAGTAGGGTTAAAGCTAAGATTTCTAACTGGTGCCTAATAATTTCACACAAGAAGGACTTGGATACACTTATGCTTTGCTTAGGAATATGATCTTCATCATTGTCTAGCTTAGGTGTCACCTCCAATAGGATCTACTGATGGAAAGAGTTGGCCAGTGTGCTAACCATATATGACATATCCTCTAAACAAGATTCAAAGTCCATATGGATAGTAGATGTACTCCTAGTAGCTAGGATAAATTTCTAGGTGGGTGGTAGGTATGGAAGTCTTCCACCCCTAGAACTGCCTCTAGACTTGCCTCTTCCTCATCCTAGTAGAGGTCAGGTCATCCTCCCTACTTGTTCAAATGAAGTAATGAACTATGGGTGGAATATAATCTTAGGCTTTACTTCATCCCCTGAGTCTATTTTCACTCCCTTTTCTTTTAAATTTCACTTTCACTTTATTTTACTTTTTCCTTTTCTTTTTCTTTTCTTTCTTTTTCTCCAACATGGGGATTTTAACTAAGTTCATAATACTTCATCTGCTGAGTCTATTTTTTGCTTCCTTTTCTTTTCAATTTTACTTTCACTTTTCTATTATTTTCTTTTTCTTTTCTTTCTTTTTCTACCACATGGGGATTTTAGCCATGTTCACAAGAATAGACTTTTAGTTTTAGGGGAGGTAGTAGGCCGCATCCTCATATATCCCAACCTCATGAACTGAAAAGGGCTTGAGATCTCCTTTGATACAATACTCAATTCCACATCTCATGAACTTGATGCACTGATGTAAAGAGGAAGGAACCATGTTATTTTCATGTATCCACGGTCTCCCAAGAAAGGCAATGAAAGGTGTATTTGAGTCAATTATATGAAACTTGACCTCAGTCTTCCAATCATCTATCTCTAGCGGCAACACTATGGAGCCGAAGGCCCTCTCTCCTTGTTCATTGAATCCTTCCAACATCATGCTCTCCTTTTGGGGTTTAGAGTTGTCAATCCTCAAGTAGACAAGAGTTCTTAGACTGATAATATTGATTGATGCACCTTGGTCAACCAGAACTCTGGATAGCCTAAATCTGCCAACATCCATTGTAATGTAGAGAGAATGATTGTGCTCGAGCATTCCTAGAAGTATTTCTTCATCACTAAATGTAACTCCTAAGATGTCATTCGAGTAGTGTGTTTTCTCTCGAGTAGGAGTCAGCTGAGCTAAGCATATCTCTGGGTCAAGCAAAGCTTTGATTAGAGATTCTCTCAACTCTTAGATAAGACGAGGGCATCATACATGCTTAACTTAGCTAGCAACATTCTAAGATATGATAGGACATTGTAATCAACTCTCGGATGGTCTTCTACAAGCATATCTATAATGGAACATCTTGTGGAGGGGTAACCTACCCACTAGAACCAATGACCTATTTACATTTATCCTGAGGTGCCACTCTAAGAGGTAGAACTTTTCCACTATAGAGGTTGACTTTAGAGACTTCTTAGAATGATCTTGTGGAATGTTCTACCTACTCATCGAGCATACCTACAATTTCTCCTAAAGGATCCTCAGAGTCAGATGACTCCAAGTCAATCTCAAGAGGTGAACCCGATTGATTCAGAGAAGGAAAATCTGATTCTGAATCAGAGAGAAATGGATCAAAATTATTTGAGCTGTTATTATTTATACTTGGAGAGCTTTCTATAAGAACAAAATTATAAGCATTAGAAGTGAAGAGAATGTAAGTGGAATCAGCTTTCTTCTTTAATTTCTTTAATTTTGGAGGTGGTACGTAATAGAAATCAAGTAAAGTAAGTGGACTGTGGGGTTTGGTGCCATTACCCATAGATATAATGCTCCTGCTAGTAGAAGAATAGCTAATAGGGGGTAGTAGCTGGAACGGTGGAAGAAGTGCTAGACTTGGATGATGGTTGTGCTATAGATCTATCACAGGCTAGTGTGCTAGGCTACTGCTACTATTGATGGGCTTCCACCCTCCTCGAGTTATCCTTCGCAACTAGCAAAACTTCTTTGGTGTTGGAGGTTTGAGCTGCATCAGGCACTTACAGGGAACTTTCTTGATTTTAGAGTTAATCTTCTTAGAGGTTCGGGATAAGAGAATATCCCAACCTTCTTTTATATTGAGAGTATTAGAGTATCCCTAAGGATTACTCTAATAGAATTAGATGGTTATTCTAATAAGTATTCCTTAGGATTAGCTATAGCTGTTGACTTGTACCTATGCTCAAGCCAGTCCTTGAAAGTGATACAGTCCTCTAAGATATAGCCTAACATGAGGTGGTAAAGGAAATAGCTAGGATCATCACTCTTGCCCATTTCCACTAGCCTCTCAGGCTCAGGTAGCTAGAAATCAATTTTTTTCAAGAGATTCATGAAGATTTTCCCGACTACCTCCCTCTTGAATGAGTATGGCTTGCTTAATATTTTAGTAAGAGTAGGGGGAAAGTAGCAACCTGATGGTGGATAGGAATATTGCTGTTGATTAGGATGTTGTGGCAGTGGTGGTGGCCGGTATAGCAGCCTAGGTGGTAGAATAGGAGGAGACAATGGAGGCTGCTGAAATTTGAGCCTCAAACTGTGCTCAGGCTAGCTTTTTCCCCTTATCTACTAACACAACTATTCAAGGCTTCTCAAAAATCTTCTGAGACTTGGGCTTAGATGATTGGTCTAAATAGGGCAACTATTTAGCTTCCTCTTGTAGGTTAGCCGCCTTGCTGATTAGCTTCTCAAATGACTTTATGGTGAAGGCCTTAAGCATGAAAGTGACTAGGCCATCGATATCTTTAAGTGGAATCTCAATGACATTCTATTCAAATAGCTGTGGTTCATATTTCAAACTGAGGTTGCACTATCTAGAAATGTAATCAATAAGAGACTCATTGGGTTTTTGTTTCTTTATAACAAGGTCACCTACAGTCACCCTTTACTAAGCTCGACAAATATCTTGATGAAGAGATTCTCTAACTGGGCAAAGGTCTTCACCGAACCATTAGAAGTTTGGTGTACCAATCAAATGCAACACATGCTAAGCTACTAACAAATAATAATAAGAGAAGTACATCACTTCCACTAGTATTACAACAACTGGCCCTGAAGTGTGCAATATGTTACCTTGGGTTCCCACTACCCTCAAAAATCTTAAAGGATGGTGGCATGAAACCCTTAGGTTATAGAACTACATTGAATTTCTCTAGGTAGGGTCTACCCTTTATAACAGATGAGCTCCCCCGGGCATGCGCCAATGCTTCCTTCACTTGCTACTCAACCATCTGCTTGATATCCTTTTTATACATGGAGGTGCTATCAGTGACCTTCCTATACCAGCATCATCATCTAGGGGAGTGCAATTAGGATGATCTAAGGTATGTACCAACTCAAGACTATTGGCCACCATCAGGTAAGGTTGCAAAATTGGGGCTTAATTCTACAAGTCTAGAACTACTACCATCAACTTCTCTACCCTCTTCTCCATCCTATCTATCTGATCATCCTACTGCTTGAGCTGCTGGAGGAGGTGATGAGTTGAGTGAGAGGTATCACCTTCCTCAACTACAACACCTTCCTAGCTATGCTATTCCCTCTATAAAGATTCTTCTGTGTCAACCATGTGGACTTCGGCTGAGTCATCCAACATGTCATCCTCATCGAGGTCAAAATCAACCTGACCCTTTTCCTGATCAGAATAATCGCTCCAACTATCTATCTAATTGTAGCATGGTAGTCTTCTAGAATATCCTATAAAGAATGATCATCTACTCAACCCTTCTCTACTAGAACATAGACAGGCTAACGATCAACTACTAGACTGAGCTCTATAGAATCTATACATTGAATACTCTGAGCTAGTGGGGTGCACTCCCTAGGTAGATCAACTATCATGGGGACCATCTCGATATCCCCTCCCTTCTCTTCCTCCAACTGTTATGATGGTAGAGCAACCATGATGCTCTTGTGTCACAACACTATAGTTGAAGTGAAAGGTTGAGCAGGGGAGCTCAGCCTCACCTCAATGGGTGGAGTAGATGGCGTAGGATCCTTGGGTTGTAGCCATATCACTAGTGGAGAAGCTCTCTCCATAAGGGGGCATGTGAAACTTTATGGGTACTGTGGATGCTAGAACCTGAACTAGCAAAGGTGGATAGTGAGCTTAGCAGTATAGCTTGGGTGACATTGCCTCTCCGTTGGAGATCTCCTTCTATGATTAATGGTACCAGTAAGGACTATATGGTCAGAATGATCAATTATAATAGCTCACCAATTAGGGAAATCCATCAAAGCAGAGGCCACCGACTACTTGGCAAACCCCCTCCTCTTATGCTTACTCGCTTGGGCAGCAACTTTGGCCTCAAAGGCCCTTTCTCTATGTATCTGGTTCTTAACACTCCTAGGGATCAATCTCTTCATATCATGTAAAGTATCGAACTCTGAGCATCCATGAGCTCTACCAACTCGATGAAGGATAAATCGTAGGCTAGCGTAGGGCTTCCTCTTATCCCTAGCTAGTATCTCAAGCATTGCATGTGATGAGGGTGATGCAGCAATCCTGTGGTAATCCTCTTCTCTCTTTGAAGCTGAGAGGGGGTGGAACCTACTACCACTCAAGAATGGAGATGTCTCACAGGGAGAACCCTTCTCAACATTGTGGAAGGTCTCATCTATTTTCCTCACCTTGCGCTAGTACTACCGCTTGATCTTACAGTTCTTGTTGTGGCATTGAGTATTAGTGAGTAGGGAAAAATGAGAACTAAAACCTACCTCAGAGGTAAGGGAGACTATCTTAGAGGCCAAGATAGCCTTCTCCATAAGAATCAGGGAAACCAATGAGGAAGTACTAGCCCGTGCTGGAATTGTAATAAGGGTAACATACTGAATTGGTACTAACACTAGCACTGACACGACTAGCACTAGTACTATCATTCACAATGGCCTTCCCCTTCTGAGAGGGAAACTCAAAATTAGAGTACACATCAAACTAAAGAAGTGGCATCTTCACTACCACGTCCTCTCGGTTGATGGTAGTGAGGGATGGTCCCTCATAGGTGACCTTAAATTGCTCGAATCCAAGGCAAAACTTAATGATAGGGGAATTGGTTAGTATGGCAAAATCCATGGACAAATCCACACCAGATGCAAAGGGAAATATCAACTTTCAAGATGACATGGCAAAAACTGACTGAAGGAAGGAAGGAAGAATTGGGCTAGTATCTCTGCATTATTGGAAAAGAAAATTGAATTAGACCCTTATCTTGAACTTTGTTGACTTGAATTGTTAATTTTTATTTGACTTTTGAATTAGAACCCTCATTTAACAAATTTAGGTATGTTAAATGGGGTTCTATTTGAGAGATTTAGAAATTTGGAGGAGAGACTTTGCCATGAATTGTATGTTTGAATTTGATTTTGATTTTGGAACCCATATCCAACAAATTTAAGTGTGTTAAGTAGGGTTCAATTATTTTGGAGAGACTATTGGAGATGTATTTATTGTTTTCTTTTATTTGGAGTTTGGTTTCAGAATCCTCACTTAACAAATTAGGTATGCTAAATGGGATTCAATTGTATGTGTGAAAATTTTGAAAGCTTTTTTGTCTTCATGGTTTGATTGTGCATTGTTGATGTGTTGATTTGATTTTGAAAAGTGAAACTCTCATTTGACAAATTTAGGTATGTTAAATGGAGTTCAAAAATGTGCGTTTGTTTTTTTTATTTATTTGATTTTTTAAAAGAGAACTCTTATTTCACAAATTTAGGTATGCCAAATAGAGTTCAATTACATGTTTGATGTTGATATTGGAGTTTGACTTTATTTTGAAAATGAGACTCTCATTTAACAAATTTGGGTATGTTAAATGGAGCTTGCTTGTGTGATTGATTGTTTGTTTGTTGATGTGTGGTTTTATTTCAATTTTGAAAATTTAACTCTCATTTGACAAGTTTAGGTATGTTAAATGGAGTCCAAATGTGTGTTGGATGTTTTCATTTTAATTTGGTTTTGAAAATGAGACTCTCATTTAACAAATTTGGGTATGTTAATTGGAGTTCAATTACATGTTATTTATTGATGTTTGATTTTTATTTTGATTTTGAAAAAAAGAACCCTCACTTAACAAATTTGGGTAAGCTAAGTGGAGTCCAATTGTATGTTGGTTGTTAGATTTTGTTTCAACTTTTAAAATGAGACTCTCATTTAAAAATTTTAGGTATGTTAAATGGAGTTAGTTAATTAATTTCTAAAAGGGATTTGAATGTGTTCATTTTTGGAAGAGAGGTTTGTTGTTTGATTTAATTTTCATTTTAAAAGGAAGATTCCTCATTCAGGAAATTTAGGTATGCTAAATAAGGTTTAATTAATTTTATTTTGGAAAAAGGGTTTGAAAGATTTTGATCTTGTTTTACTTGACTTTGGTTTTAAAAGTGAGCTTTCACTTAACAAATTTTATTATATTTCAGTGTTGTTTATATGATTTTGCTCTGAAAAGATTTTGAAAATTTTGCAAAGGATTTTACTTATTTTATTTTGGATTTGATTGAAGTTTTGTTAAATATGAAATGAGCCTTGCTTCACCAAGCTAGTGGTAAGAGGTTCTGAATTCTATTTTATTTATATTTGGTCATCTTCTTTCTTTAATTAATTTATTATTACCTATTAGAAAACCAATAAGAGTTTTAAGACCTACATGAGAGTGAGGTCCTAAAACCTAAAGGATGTTGGCTACCTTTGTTTAAGGATGAAATGATCAAAATGCTATTGAAAAGAAAGATAGTCTTAGCCTTATACAAAATATAAGCCCACTATCGAAGCTTGGAGATAATAATTGTCTACTAGAGATGGAGAGAGGAACATCCTCAGCGGAGTCGCCAGAAAAATTTGTGGTGTTTATTTTTGGATATGGGGTGGACACCACGTAGATCATATGTGGTACTTATTGAAGTGATCAGGTGTGACATTGAGGTGTGATGTACTATCTCAAAAGATAAATACATCACCCTATAATGAACCTAATCACCTAATAAAGACTCTTAAGGCATGATGGTCTTTCAATATACTAGAGGTTTTTTCCCTACTTATATGGAAAAGTATAGTAGGGTTTATTTTAAGCCGGGTTCTTAAGTTCCCTATGGAGGCAAGCCTCCATAGTTAATTACATCCTAGAAAATGAAATTTCCTAAGAATACTCTAGATTAAAGCACTCAATTATTATCTCAAAAGATTTCAAGGTTAAGACTATCAAAGGATTGGTCATTTTGGAAAATCAAATGTGATTTTTCAATTAGAAGCATATTTTGAAATCAAAAGGAACATAAGTAGGAAGTGTGCATGATACTAGGAAACCTAGTAAATACTTCAACCTATCATATGGTTGGGCTTTATATATTTTAAAATGCAGGGATTTTTTTTGTCTGAATTGAAACTTTATTAGATTGCTGGGGCTTGTAATCTACCAACACAAGATTGTGGAAATTCCTAAGAGGTGAGGATTTATGCTTATAGCTCGAAGGAAACAGCTACCTCAGATCCTAAATCTCAAGATCTTTAGCATAAGCAAAAAGGGGACATAAAGGTTCACCTCCACAAGAGAGAATAAACCATTCAACTCTTCTGGACTTACAACTGCTTGGAGTGGACCAGCTAACACCTCCTATATTTCTAAATCATGTAAGCCAATCTTATGAAATTGCAAGATGGTTAGACTTGTTATTTCATTGGAAAGAGACTAAAGTCCTAAACCCACTCCATAAGAGACTAGAGCATGAGGGGTATGAGCATATGTCTTAATCTACAAATGCAAAATCTTTTTTAATTTTATTTTTATTTTGACACAATATTTTGGATAGAGGCTTAGGATTTCTTTATGCATAAATGTGTGATGAAAGTTGATTGTTGGCTAAATCAAAAGAGAGAGGGTGAAGCTCTGACATGAGGGGTTGCTCTCATGGGTCAAGCGATCCCTATAGTGTAAGAACGGAGGTCCTCATTTTTAACAAGAGTGATAGAAGATGCATGCATGATGTGAGACATACAACATATAGTTAAGGGGTTGCTAAATCTTTTAATTTTCTTGATTAAGTCCTAAGCTTTATGGTGAGGTTATGAGTAATTTTAAAACTTTAGTTATGAGTTATTAGTTCGGTAGAAAAATTATTTTATCCTAAAAGTGTACCGTATCTAAGACACACATTAAAGCATCAAACATGAAGAAATTATGAAAAAGAGGCAATCCTATTGTGCAAGCTAAACATAACATCAGACAATTTTTATAAACTAATGCAAAAGAATAAGAGGCCGGTGCGATCAGGTTCCACTGTACAGCCCGAAAAGAGGAAAGGTGGGTAGCTGAGCTCTGCCATTATACATCCTGAAACATGAAAGAATAATTATAATTATAAATGAATACATGTTATGGGGTTCATCACTTCTTCATTCTTCTATATTCTTTCTCCTTCTTTTAGTTTAATTCAGTTCAAGGCAACATAGGGCACCTTACGACTAAGCCTTATAGCCATTGCTCATCCTAAACACAATAGTGCTAATCTTAATTATGATTACAAAATTATATTTATATAAAAATAGTAAATCTAACTACACCTTCAAAATAGAGGTTAGCTAAACATACATACAATCCCAAGCAATTATATCATAACTTGGACTTAACACCCTACACATGGGTAACCAAGTCCACCTGTCCTAACTTAGATTATGCTTAGGGGTTTAAGCAACCTATAAGAAAATCATTTAGAATTTATTTTATAGTGACCCATTTAAGCACAATCCCCTACAAAAAATATGATTAGGCTAAAAATGACCTAACATCTAGTCTATGAAGCATACACCCTAATATCCAATCTAAAATATTACATCACAAAATAAAATATACACCATACATACAACATCCTAACTTAGGACTAAAAGTGGTGGCTTAATTCTAATGTGTGTGTTAAGGCTTTGTGTGGTATGTCTTACTAAACATTAGAGTTATAATTTTTTAAGTGTGAAAATGTTTAATTTAATCATGAAGGTTGGTCTCATTTCAAGTGGTTTAGTTAATTTACAAATTTTAATTTATGTTTTACTTTGTTTCACTTGATTTAAACTTAACATCTAATTGTTATAAAGATAAGAAAGGGGATTACCCACTTTCATTCCTACTTTAAGCCACTTTCTAAAGCACATTAATTTAATTTAATTCTTTTTAGTAAATAGCTTATTGTATATTTTTATTAATCTTATGTTTAGGTTAACTTTAAATAATTCTATTCAGTATGAAAGGCATTTTAAAATGAACATAATTGAATTACTATAGCATGAAATATATCAAATCATTCTTCTCCATCACATATAGCGTGCACATGATTTAATACTTAATATTTCTATACATACAAGATATTTTGGCACACTTAAATGATTATATATATATATATATATATATATATATATATATATATATATATATATATATGAATTATATATATACATATATATTATAAGCTCTATCCAAATTATACAAAAATATAGAAATGAAATCAAATAAGTACGTATCATTGTTAACCAGGGAGGTGAGATAATCAAACGACCTCATTTGTGATATTTAAAGTCTTGTATACCCAGAATGTCTAGACTATATACTTATTAACATTCAAAACTATGTAAGTCCATATCTAAAATAACAAAGAGAGCTTCACATTCATAGGACAAATGCTGTAGTGATTCAAATGACCATGGATGCAGTTAATTTTAGTAGAAAAGAGGATTCTAATTCTTTAATTGGGTACACACATACATGTATAAAAGATATAAGCAAGTATGTGTCATTATTAACTAGGAAAATGAGATAATCAAATGATCTCCTTGAGGCTACTTAAAGCCTTATATTCTCAGGTTGTTCAAACTAAACACTTATTTTCTTAAATGCATATAGATGTATAAATAACTAAAAGAAAGAGAATCATGCAAAAGTGTATTTTTATTTGGTTGAATTATTCATGTATGTGAATTAAAGCTCTATCCAAATTCTAATATAAAAAGTACATAGAAATGAAATAAAATGAGTATGCATCATTGTTAAGCAGGGAAGAGAGATAATCAAAAGACTTGCTTGGGGTTACTTAAAGCCTCGTATTCCTGAGATGTTCAGATAATATACGTATTAACATTCAAAACTATGTAAATCTATATGTAGACATTGGTAATAGAGCTCCATTTAAGCTATAAGCACATGCAAATCCTATATGTATTCATAACTATCATCACTCCACATATTATTATCAATTTTTAAACTTTGGAAAATAGGTTTGAATTTATTAGTGATAATAGCCACACGTATAGTTAAGTTAAATCAGCATATGCAAGCTTACATAAATAACTTTCATTTGATTCATTTAAATTTGAAATACTGAATGCATGAAATCATATGACACACAACATTTAAAGTGATTGGAAAGGAATAATTAAATATAAACATATGGTTTATTCAACTAAATTAATTTCTGAGGACAATCACATCAAATAAAATTATTTAAAGAAAACCAAAGATTCTTATTAATTTGATTTTTGGATTTAGATTTGATTTAAGGAGGAGAGATTACTTATTATTTTGATCCCATTCCCATGTTGATAAACTTAATTCATTTAAGGAGATAATTAAGTATATTTTATAAATTGATTAAGTTAATTATTAAACAAATCATTTAATTCCCTTTTGTATGCTTCTTTAATTTAATTAATCATTCAATTTTGAGCCACAAATGATATGAGCATGTGAGAAAGGTAAAATTTCAATGCTCCTAAAGAACCTAATGCAATTGGCTCATAATTAAAGATTAATTAAGTAAAGAATCAAATTAAGTACTTTTATGATTTTTGTACACATATGGGTTAACCATAATTTCCTTAAGAGTCTTTTTGTTATTAAACACAAAGAGGCACCCTTAATTTCATTATTAATTATTTGATGTGGTTTACATTTTAATTTGATTTGATTTAGCCATTTATTAATCAATTAAACTCTTAATTAATTACCAGTTTAATTAATCTTCTTAAAATGAAATGAATTTGGGAAAGGAGATTAGGAAAGGGGTTCTAGTCTCACTCCCTCATCCATTCACTACTGAACATTGATTAAAAAGTTTTAAGTATTTAATTCTTACTATTTTGGATTGTTAATTGTTAATTAATTAAAGAGGGTAATTAAGGCTTGAATCATCAATTCCCTTAATGATTTAAGCAATAAATTCTAATAAAATCATGGGAGGCAAAGGCCATCCCATTATATCAACACACAAAGTTTGAAATCCATTGCCCAAGTAATTAGGTCTCATTTAAGCTAATTAAGTTTGCATTCAAACCCTAATTAAGTCTTAATTACTGTTCAAAATTTATTATAATTTATTTTAATAGATTATACTCTATTTTACCTTTAAAATGAGTATTTATTTGCATTTTAATGGATTCTATAATTTGTTATGAATTTTCAAAGTTTTAGTAATTAAACCCAATTATTAATCCCTAATTAAGCCTAACCTCGACAATGCCACATGGACCGCTAACATGGCGCGCTTCCCACATGGCATCACAGGATTAGTTATTAAAATCCATCCAACATGGCACCTACATGGCAGCAGAGGATGCAGTTTCATCCCCGCCATTCGATCTAACATCGGACGATGCAGATTAAATGTGTGATTCTTAAGGGATAAAATAGGATTGATCTAAGAAAAGATCATAGTCATCCATTCCAATCACTTGGAATAGATGGTAGGTGATCTATCATTTTCTACTCAATGGAAGACGAACACCATCCACCTTCCTCCGCCCAATTTGAGCTTGCTGAAACTCAGATTGGCTCAAGATTGATCCCACACCTTCAAGAGAGTGATCCTAGAGGATCTAAGGGTTGGATCCACATGACATCCCACTTTCCTTTACAAAGGCCTAAGAAATTTTTAAAAAATCATAATTCACCAGAATTTACCTCGTTGGAGATCAAGACTAGCAACTAATCAATCGAGGTAGCTTTTCCTTGAAGAGGCAAATCCTTGTTGAGAAGATGACATTCTAGCTCCTCGTCGATGGCTCTGTGTGCTAAGCACCCCTGGAAAATGTATCATAGTTATGCTTAGAGTGGTCTTTAGTGGTAAGATTTCTCGGAAGAAGGTTCTTTTCACTTCACTGGAGCTTGGCAAACATGTGAGTGAAGTTAATTGGAGTGGGGTTGAGTTTTGGTGGAGATGGATGGAATAGAACCTTGTTCTATTTTGGGCGAGCTCTATTTCATCATCATCGGTGATGGGAAGGCTTAGGGAGCTTGGGAAATCACTCAAGGACTTCATCTCAGTGTGCTTAAGCTTTCAGAGGTGTCAATTACTTGATTTGGTTTGAAATGATGGGGGCATATCCCCTCCTCCCTTGGATCTGATGGATGGGATTCATTTAGCCATTTTTGGCTATCTAGCCACTGCAGGCCATCAGACAGAACATGAATATCTTGAGGTGGCTCAGTTTAGTTGGCCAAAGGGCTATGAAGGCTACCTTAAGGTGCCCCTATCTCAATTGGGTTGAGCCAATGAGGGGAGGTGGGTTAATTTACCTCCCCTAGACCCATGACTGACCCAACCAGTTTTGGGTCAAGTCAGCCACTAGTTAAGGGTCAATTTTTGGTTTTGGGTGGAAGCTAAGTGCAAAGAGGGTTGTTGACCCCCTAATTTTGGATTTTGTCCTATTTGGAGGGCTTAATCCAATGGATAATGGGTTGATTTGGGTTGGGTTGGTTTTAGGCTGACCCAAGGTGAGCCAAAGCTAGGTCATGCCAAGTTTCAATGGGTTTGGGTTTGATTTGAATGGGTTTGGCTCAATTTGACCCATGTACGTCAAATTGGGCTAGGATGGGTCAAGTTGACTAATTGGCTAAATTGGGTCAAACCAAGGCTTGGGTCAAGATCAAATGAGTATTTGAAATATTTTGGTGCAATTGGTTTGGTTCAATTTGCTTAGATTTGAATTTGACCCCCATTTAAGTTTATATGGGTCAAATGGGTCAAGTTGGCCAATTTGGCCAATTTGGCCAAATTGGCTTGGTTTAGGCATTGGTTCATGTTCAATTGACCAATTGAAGATGATTGTAGGCTTTGGTCTGAATTAATTTGGATTTGGTTTTGATTTAGGCCAAATTGACCCTTTAGGTCAATTGGGTTCAATCAAGGCTTTGATCATGTTCAATGATCAATTTAGAATGAACTTGATCCATTGGTTGCAATCAATTTGTGATAGATCTTGATTTGACCCTATTTGGTCTTTTAGATCAAATTAGGTCAAATTGGGTCAAATTGGGTCAAAAGGCCAATTGCATTAGGTTTGGCTCAATTGATGTTCAAGTCATGTTCAAGGATTGATCTTAGGTTTATGCGAATCATTAGTTTCAATTAATTTGGCTTAGGATGAACTTTGGCTAATTTGGCTCATGTAAGTTAAGTGGGTTAACTTGGTCAAATGATAAATTTGACTTGGTTTGACCCAATTGATTACAATTGATCAATCAACGATGATCAACAATCATTGTAGGTGGTTTTGGTTGGTTTGATTCAATTCAATTTGGGTTGGATTGAAAGTTGGCTCAAATGGGTCCTTTAGGTCACTTTGAGTCAACTAAACATAAGTGGGTCAAATAGCTTGGTTGAGGTTTGATTTTAGTTTATTTGAGTTTGAATATTGATTTGGAATTGGTTCATAGCTTTGGTTGCAACTGATTTGGGTTTGAATGGATTTTAGCTTATTTGGGTATTTTGGGTTAAGTGAGTTAACTTGGTTTGATTTTAGGTTTGATTTTGGCTTGATTGTCTTTGGTTTTAGGTTTTGGATAGATTTGAAGTGATGATTGAAGGATGAAATTAATTTATGAGAAAATCAATTGAATTTGATTTGGATTGAAGGGAATTTTGGCTAAGTCCATAGGTTTAAATCATAGGGCTTAGGCTTAGATTATTTGAATTTGATTTGAGAACTTGAGTTTGATTGTTGATCTTCATATGTTGATTGAAGGGTTGAATTGGTCTTGAGAAAATCAATTGATTTTGGTTTGGGTTGAAAGAATTTTGGCTAAGTCTATGAGGTTAAATTATAGGGCTTAGCTTGGATTATTTGGATTTGATTTTTGATTTGATGATTCGAGTTTGATTGTAGATTTTGATATGGTTTGAAATGGTTATTGAAGGATTAAAATAATTTATGAGAAAATCAATTGAATTTGATTTGGATTAAAGGGAATTTGATTAAGTCCATAAGTTTAAATCATAGGGCTTAGGTTAGGTTGATTTAACTTGAAATTTAATTGGATTTGGAGTTTAAATTTGATTATAGATTTGATTTGGCTTGGATATATTGGTTTGGTGTTGGATCTAAAGTGATAGACATGGATTGGATTGAGATATATATTAGGTAAATCATCTTAATCGCTAAAGCATTATTTAAACCCTATGGCTAATCCTCCAAGTCTAGGGTTAGGTTAAGTTTGCACTTGGTGATTAGAAGTGTCTTATGACTAAGGAACTCTTAGTTTCTATAATCCTCACACCAAAAGTAACATCAACGAACACAAGATATATGCATGGTGTGAGAACATACAACATCTAGCTAAGGGGTTACTAAATCTTTTGTTTAGCTTGATTATGCGCCTAAGATTTAAGGTGAGGTAGTGAGTTGTGTTAAAATTTAATTATGAGTTATTTAGTGAGGATTGAAAATTTACTTTTATCCTGAAGAGTCTACTGCATTCAGGCCACACATCAAATCATCACACTTTAAGAAACCTATTAAAAGCATGCCATTTTTATTGCACAATCTAAACATAACAATCAAACATATGAATTTCATAAAATAATAAGAGGTCGATGTGGTCAGGTACACATTACACCCCGAAAAGGATATAAAATTGGGTAGCTGAGCTTTACCCTTATACAACCTAGATTATGATAGAATATTATAATTATAATGAATCCTATGAGGATCTTCAAGCTCTTATCTTTCTTTCTTTCCTTCTCTCCTTCCAGATTAGTGTTGCTCTTGGCTTCACAGGGCCTCTCAGGTCATTGCCTTCTAGCCACTACTCATCCTAAGCCCCATACCACTAATCCTAATCCTATTTCCAAAATTACATATTTATGAAAAATGAAATCTTACAACACTTGCAAAATATATGTTAAACAAATATACAAGCCAAGAAATTATATTTTCCATGCTTGGAATTAGTACCCTACACTTAGGTCACCAAGCCCACCTTCCCTAACTGTATTATACTTAAGGGCATAAGCAACCTACAATTAAGAACATTTATATTTACTCTTTATTATAGCAAACCCTTTAGCATAATCCCCTACAAAAATTATCATTAGGCCATTAATGACCTAACATCCTGTCTATGCATAAACAGTCCTAACATATAGTCTAAAATATTATATCATAAAACAAAATATAACACCACAACATATACCGGCCTACCTAAAGGCTAGAATTGGTGACTTAGTATTCTAATGTGTGCTAAGATTTAGTGTGGTATGTATTAGTTAGGCTTTAGAAGTATAATTATCTAAAGTTTAGAATTATTTAAGTTAATTATTAGGGGAGGTTCCACGTCAATTATTTGAATGAATTGATTAATTTAAATTAATTTTTTTTTGTTTCATTTGATGCCTACTTGATCATCTAATTATTATGAAGAGAAGAAAGGGGAGGTTGACCCCCTAGTCCCTATCCTAAGTTATTTTCTAAGGATATATTTTTATGACTTTAGTTCCTTAGTGAATCATTCATTAAATATTACTTTTCTATTAAGCCTAAGTTTAGGTTAGTCTTAAGGGATCTTGTTCAAATACAAAAGCATCTCAAGATTAATAAAATTGAGTCACTATTATATGATAACATTCTACCACTTCTTTCCATCATCAATAGCATACACATTTCTTCATTTTTATCAGTTATGGTATTTGATTTAATACACATATTTATATATGCAATATATATATATATATATATTTGCATTTTTGGCACACTTGAATGATCGTTAATGCATGCATTTTGATAGAAAAGAAAGATTGCATCTCTTAATTAAGCATATATACACATGTATCTAATATTTAAGCAAGTACATGCAATTGTTAAACCAGGGAAGTGAGATTATCCAAGACCTCCTTGGGGCTACTTAAAGCCTCATATTCCTAGGATTTCTAGACTATATACTTGTTAACTTAAATCCTTGTAAACATAGACACAAGCATATGAATGAATATCATGCAAATATGATATAAAAGCAAATCCTTTACCCATGTAAAACAAAATTCTATCCCAAATTCTAGCATATGCATACACATGAATGATATTAAGCAAATACATGCCATTGCTAAGCCAGGGAAGTGAGATTATCTGAGAACTCTTTGGGGCTACTTAAAGCCTCGTGTTCCCGGGATGTCTAGACTATATACTTGCTAACTCCAAACATATGTAAACATACACATGAATCATGAAAATAAAACAATCTTTTACCATGTTTAAGTTATAAGTAAATGTAAATTTTATTGAACATTTATAACCAATATTAATCTGAAATTTATATCGTTAACTTATAGTTTTGAAAATAATTTAGGATTTATTAGTGATAATATCCACATCTTATAATAACATTTATCAAACACATGCAACATAAATGTATCCATATTCTTTTGATTATTTTTAAAACATGAATATATGACACAAATGGCATACACATTTATGATGCTTGAAAAGAGGTAATTAAACATTGCCACATAACATATTCAATTACATGTCCTAAGGACAATCAAGCCAAATAAATATTCCTTATGACTAATCAAAAATTTTATGAAATTTCATTATGGTGTTTGAATTATTAAGATCTAAAGAGGAGAAATAATACTTAGTATTTACCCCCTTCCATGTTAGTTATTTAATACATTTAAGGAAGGCAATTTAGTAAATTTTTATGACTTGATTAGGTTTAAACTATTAAGCACGTTGATTTGATTACCCTTCCTAAGCTTTTTTTATTTTAATTAACTATTTAATCATGAGCCTCTAATGATATGCTCTTAGGAAATTAAATTTGTAATGCACTTAGGCTCATGCTTAAAAGTTAATTAGAATAAAGAAGGAA
The DNA here is from genome assembly GCA_021442155.1 of Cymbidium sinense. Lineage (NCBI taxonomy): Eukaryota > Viridiplantae > Streptophyta > Magnoliopsida > Asparagales > Orchidaceae > Cymbidium > Cymbidium sinense. Next base: position 39,331,755 of record CM038233.1, read on the forward strand.
AGAATCAAAGTTAAGTACTCTTATGATTTTTTTCCACACCAATAGGTCAACCATAATTTCCTCAATAACCTTATGTTATTAAACACATAAAGGGAAACTAATGAATTATGTTTGAATTATTTGAACTAATCAATAATTTAGTTTGATTTCTATCTTATCATTAATTTTTTATAATTAATCCCTGATTATTACATGTGTTAATTAACCATCCTGAGGAAATACACTTAAAAAATAATTTGGAAAGAGGCCCTAATTATTTCTCCTCATTATTCTCACTATTCAAAGTGATGAATTATCATAAATTATTCAATATTCTCTGTTTAACAATTTTAATAAATATTAAATTAATTAATAAGGGTAATTAGGATTGAAATTCTGAATTCTTTAATTTATGTGGCCAATAATTCCAAGATTATGGGAGGTAGAGGACATCCATGGAATCATCCCACCAAATTTAGAATTAATTAGCCAAGTAATTAAGCCTTAATTAAAGTAATTAACCTAAGCTTCAAACTTTAATTAAGCACTATTCATTGGACATAAATTTGTAATTTTCTTTTATTTTTTAAAATTCTCCTCTATCTAACCTTTCCATAATGAGTTTATTTGTATCTTATAGATTGTTCTACAATTAGTTATGATTTTTTGAAGTTCTGGCCATTTAATTATAATTTAAAGCCTAATTATCCCTTTAAAACATCGACGCCATGCAGATGTTAATGCGATAGTGCTTTCCACATGGTGTCACGGTATTAGTTATTTAAACAGTCTAACGTAGTAGTTGACTCAGCATCGGCGGCCACGGCTTCATCCCATCCATTCGATCTTGGATCAAATGGTCGAGATTAATCCCATGATTTCAAAGGGATAAAATTGGAATTTTTATGATTAATCATGGCCATCCATTCTAATCATGTGGAACGGATGACCTATGATTCATCATCCCACAAGCATCAAAAGACGGATACTGTCCACCTTTCACCACTCAATTCAATCTCACTAGAGCTCGTTCGATAGTGAAATGGACTCCAAAATGATTAAGGAAGAAATCTAAGGGAAGGTGGAAATTTCCTAAAATCATAGTTCATTTCAAAATAGACCAACACCTAGGGGGGAAACTACAGTTGTTGGATTTTTACCTCACAGAGCTATAGAGCAGCGGTCCATCGATAGAGGTAGCTTCATCTTGAAGGGATGAAGCCATGTTGAGAAGATCATAAGATGCCTTCCTGCTGATTGCTCTGTGGACCAAATGCTATAGCTAAACTTATCAGAGTTAGTCTAGGGATGTCTTTTGGTGCTTGAATCATTCAAGAAATGATTTATTTTGGTTTGCTGGATGAGGTGAAGGTGTGGGAAGAGTAAATTTAAATTTGATGGATATTTTGGAAGCTCGGATGGACGGAGCTCCCAGGTTTGATCGAGGGTTAGTCTCACTGATGGTGGAGCACATAAAGAGCTCAGGAAAAGGTATGAGACTGTGCAAAATGCTCTGAGGAAGGCCTCTGTGAAGTTTGAATCCTTAGGGAGGAGTATACTCTTCCCTAGCTAAACTAAGGGTTGAGATTGGTTTAGCCTTTGGTAGCCATCCGACCGTGATAGGTGGCTGGAGGTGGCAGAGGACTATTGAGGTGGTTGAGGGTGAGAGGCTAAGAGAGTGAAATGGGCTAGCATTGGGTGTACAACCTCCCTTAGGTGGACCAATAGCTTGCCATGGGTGAACTCACCCTCTCATGGCCAAAGGCTGAACCCAACAGCCTTGAGTTATGTTGAGTCAGTGGTCTTTTTGTCCAAGAAAAGTTGAAGGTGGCTACTAAGGCGGTAAGGGGTTGGAGAACCCACCAAAATGAAGATTTTGTCTTATTTGGGTGGCTTGGTTCAATGGGTTTGACCTAAATTGGATTCATCATAGGTTGGGCCCAGGCCCATGGTAACCCAAGGATGAATCATTCCAAGTTTGGTTGGGTTTGGCTCAATTTGACTCATATGGGTCAAATGGGTTCAATTGGGTTAAGTTGACCAAATTGAATACATTGGGTCAAAGTGATGGCTTTGGTAAGTCCACTTGGTCATTTGGAATTAGTGAGTGCCACTAGTTTGATTCAATTTGGGTTGGATTTGAATTTGGCTCATATGGTTCAATCTTTTGTCAAATAGGTCATGTAGACCAATTGACCAAATTGGCCAAATTGGCTTAAACATGGGTTAAGTTTATGTTCAATTGATAATTTGGGAATGATTGTATGTGTTGGTTTGAATTGATTTGAATTAGAGAATGATTTATTTTAATTAGACTCTTTAGGTTAATTTGGGCTAAGTGGGTCAATTAGGTTAGCTTAGTCAAATTAGCTTCAATTGATGATTGTAGGTGTTCAAAAATAAATTTATGATTGATTAGAGGCATTGGTTGCAATCATTTTGGATTAAAATGAGATTTGGCCCAATTTGGCCCTTTAGGTCAATTGGGTCAACTTGGGTTAAGTGGTCAAATTAGCTTGACTTGACCTAATTGATTACAATTGGGTAATCAAAGAAGATCAACAATCATTATGGAAGGAATTTGATTAGTTGATTTAATGTAATTTGGATTGGATTGGACTTTGAATAAAATTGGTCATTTAGGTGTCAAGGGGTCTAGTGAACCAATTGGGTTGAATTGGTATTAATTAGGTGTTGAGAGGGGTTCAATCATGGATTTAGAGTTGATTAGTGGGTTTGATTGCAACTGGTTTGGGCTCAATTAGGTTTTAGCTCATTTGAACTCTTTAGGTCAAATGGGATAACTTAGGTTATGATTGAGGTTAATTTGTCTTGGAGCATCGATTGGAAAACCAAACTCAATTATTATTAATTGAATAGATTTGAGGTTTTTGTGTTTCATTTACCTGAGCTTAAGTCTGGATGAGTGGATAGGTATGAGTTTTAGTTTAAGAAATAGGATAAGTAGAACCTATTCATCTTAAGGCACATATTAGGGTTATGTTCTAAGTCTCTAGAAGTGTCTTAGCACTAAGGAAATCTAAGCATCCAGAGGGTTCCTAAGTCTAAGATGAGAAAGGCTAATCCTCACTCCAAAAATGAAGACAATAAAAGGACCCCCAATAGGTGTGGTGTAACTGGCAAGGCACACTGGATGTATTGGCATTGATTGAGATGATCAAGAAGTATTTGGGAAGGTCATGAACACTAATTAAGGATATCCAAGCCCAAGTGGAGAGGTAAATGAAACAAGGATTTTAATGCAGTTCAGTTCATTTTGTTTCATGCCAAGGGCATAGGAGAAGGGTTGTCCGCATCTGATTTATATATGATTTGGTTTTACATCAAGGTTACAAAGAATGATCCACTGGGGATTGCACATTAATTTAGTTGGATTATATATTGATTCATGCCAAGGAGATGGATGAGAATTTGTTAGGAATTAATGAGATTTAATTGAATTTATGCTTGATTTAATTTAATTATGTTGATTAATTTTATTTCATTTTGGTGTTCTGTATTGGCTTGGACCTATGTTTGATTGCTATGTTAATATAGAGCCTATTAGTTCTCAACGAGTCATTCTAAAGAAGGGCTACGAAAACTTAGAATTACCTTAGACTTTCTAACTTAAAGGGGAAATCTACCTGCCATATAGTACAGACTATCCAACCTAAGGGTTGCCCATCAGTTTACGATGACTGAACTAGGAAGAAAGCTCAAGGACTCACATCTTCCAAAGAAGAATCAACTATTAGAGTGACCCATTGGTCGCACAACAAGTCAAACGCAACCTAGGGTGACTACCAAGTGTGGGCCTCTAGGGGTCTTATCTCGGCTTGTATAGTCGAGATAATTCCTATAGGGGGTTTTTCTATCACAACCTAAAAAGATAGGATGCCTATTGAGGAGAGGTGCCTCTAGGGGTATCTTGATCCACAAGGGATGTTATTTTGTTTATTTATTTATTTTTCATGGATCCTATTTGTTTGTGATGGGACACACTAAGAAGGAGCCACAAGGGCTTTGGCCTACCTTAGATTTACAGTCCCAAGGGATAGTCTGTACATTAGTAATACAGAGCTTCCTACCATAGAGGTGGCTACTAAGAAAGGAAAAATGTCCAATTCGATAGTAACTTGGGTCATGTCTAGATAGGGTCATGAAGATGTAATCTAAATAGAATGCCCACAAGGAAAGTGCCTCTGGGGATATGATCCTAATCATCAAAATATAAATCCTATAGGTGTATGGTGGTTGACTAATGGAGAAAGTGTGGGGACTCACATCTGCATGAGCGGTGTTATCCATTAAGTAGGTTGGTGTTAGCAAAGTGACCACCAGCTAACTTAAGGTGCCCGTTAATTTGCGATGATCAATCTAGGGAGAAAGCATTTGGATAGTCTATCATTGGCTAGATAGCTACTATTCGACTTAGGGTGACTACCAAGTGGGGAGTCATAAAAAAGGACTAAACCAAAGCTTGAAGTAATTAAGAGGAAGAGGAGCCACTAGGGTCTTTTCCTCGTCCTTGGACATATGGATTTGGATCTAGTTAGTGCATGATGACAAATTGATGAAGAAAGATCTAGGACACACATATTCTTAAGCAAAGCCAACCATCGGGGTAGCTTATTTTCCATGCAATAAGACATACCGAACTAACAAGGAACCCATTGGTTTGTAGCTGTCAAGCTAGGAAGAAAGCATGAAGTCTTACATCCTCCTCAGCAAAATTGATCATTTGGGAGACACACTAGCCAAGTGATGAATCAAACCTAACCTAGAGTGGCTACTAAGTGAGGGCCACTAGGGGTCTTATCTCAACTCAAAGTAGCAAGAGCTGATTAGATTTGTGTTTGTGTGCAACTTTATGTTTGCATTGTGCCAATAAGGGATAGGATTCCATTCGAGTTCTCTTACACCCAACCTAAACTCATTGAGAATTTAATAATTAAAAATAGTTTGACTTGGAGAAAAGTTTAATCAAAATGAAATTTTTATTAATGGAAAATTATTTGGGACATTGTTTATGAATAATATTTCTTCAGATAGAGCTTGTTGATCAGGAGCTTTGGGTGTTCACCTTTATAATTGATGAGTTAATACGATCCATCCTAATAGGCCTTTTTTTATGGTGAAAGGGCCTTCCATGTAGATTCAAACTTGCATCCCATCTTGGGATGGGTTACAGCTAGTCTCCGTAGAACTAAAATAAGCTCTTCAACTCAAAAAGCTCTAGGGAGAACTAACTTATTATGAGCTTGAACCATTTTTGCTTTATACAGCTTGAGGTTTTGGCATGCTTGCAGGCATCTTTCTTCTAAACCTTTGAGTTCTTCCAATCACAGTTTAGCATTTTGCTCAGTCATGATTTTACTACTCATAACTATCCATAGTGATGGGAGCTAAACCTCTAATGGTAGAATGGCTTCAGACAGACACACTAAGGAGAATGTGGTAAATTGTGTTGGAGTCATGTAGGTAGTATAGTAAACCCATTAAGCTTCAACTAACTGCTCTTGTCACTATCACTTATTATCATCGAGTGTTTTCTTGAGAATTGGGATGATAATTTTGTTGAAGGCTTTCGCTAAACCATTCACCCGTGGATAGTATATGGTAGAGTACCTCCAATCTATATTTTTGGGCAAAGTTATTGATCTTGATGCTCTTGAAAGTAGTACCATTGTCAAATATGATTTGGCAGGGCACTCCAAATCTATACACAATATGGCCCTAAAGAATTTGAGCACATGTTGAGCTTTGACTTCTTTAAGTGGAATCACCTCTGCTCACTTGGAGAAGTAGTATGTAGCTGCTAGAATGCAATGGTGGCCCTCATATGAGGGAGGATCAATCGGACCCACTATGTTGGTACCCCAACACTTGAACAGCCATGAGGCTAAAGTTGGATGTAGGATGTTGCGTGGTTAGTGTAGAATGACTCCATGTACTTGGCATTGGTGGTAGCTCTTCGCTACATCCATGCAATTCATGATCATCATCAGCCAATAATACCCAAGTCTCTTGATTTTGGCTTTTATTTTAAGACCAGATTGATGAGCTCCACATAATCTTGAGTGCACCTCAGTCATAATCTTACAGGCTTTATTTTTGTCTAAACAGTGTAACCATATATGATCGAAAGACCATTGGTATAAGACACCATCCATGAGAGCATAAGAGAGTGCCCTCTATCATACTTAATATGTTTTAGATTTCTCTCGAGGTAGCTTGCCCTTGTTCAGGTAATCAATGAAGGGTTGCCTCCAATCCAGCTCCTTATCCTTTTCAATAATGATAATCTCTCTTTGAAGAGTATATTTATTAATGAGCTCAACATCAATAAGAGGTAAGACTTGTTTGTTGTGAACCTCTATTGATATGGACTCATCTTCTAGACATGACAACTCTTTAGTAAGCTTGGTAAAGACATCAGCTATGGCATTTTCTCCTCAAGAAATTTTATAAATTGTGACTTTTGTGATATGGAATATTAACTCCATGGTATACTCATGGTAGTGGTATAGTTTAAGCTTCAGAATTTATAAGATCCAGTGATTTGATTGATAACTAGTTATGAATCTCCAAAGATATTGATACTATGAATGCCTAATGAGATGGCTAGCTCTTGATCAGTGATTAGATCCTCATATTTGGATTCATTATTAGTGCAAGGCTCAGACATGTGATATGAAAAACTTATCATATCATGGTCTGGCATAAGGAGAAGTATCCCTATCCCTGCTTTACCTAGGAGAGTGGATTTTGGCTCTTCTCTTCTTTGAGAGAAAGATGTACCATCAAAGTACATCCCCTAATGATGGGTGTTTATATTTCCTAAGTTCATGATTTATTTATTGGGGAGATCATCACGGGGAATTTATAGGAAGTGGATGGGCCACAAGGAAGTCCGTGAGTGCTTGTGCTTTCACTGCACGGAGTGGTACGAATGTGATTTCAAAATGTGATAGGATCATGGACCATTGTGTCAACCATCTAGATAGTGTCGACCGTGTCATGAGATAATGTAGTTGGTTGATTCTATAAATCATGTTCACTTAATTTTGTAGCTTCTAGGCTGCAAAAAATAAAGCTATGCAATGCTTCTCAATAAATGAATAGTTTTCCTCAATAGGAATCAGATGATGATTGAGATAGTAAAGTATGTTCTCTTTCCTTTTGTCATTGTCTTTGGCCAACAAAGCACCTACGGAGTCATCTAATGCAACATTATAGAGTATAAGAGGTTTGTTTATGATAGGGGTGGCTAGGACTGGCTGTATCAAAAGATATTTCTTAATGCTTTTAAATGCATATTTGTATTTGTCATTTCACTTGAACTTAACATCATTCTTAACTAGTGCTAAGAATTATTGACATCTGCCTGATAGTTTGGATATAAAGCATCTTAAATACACCAACCTCCCTTGGAATGTCCTGAGTTAGGTTAGAATTATAGGGGGTGGCATTTCCAATATATCTTTAATCTTTTATGGGTCTATTTCAATCCAACAGTGTTAGATAATGAACCTTAGAAACTTCTCTAAAGTTACTCCAAATGCACACTTCAGAGGATTCATTTTGAGGTTATATTATCTTAACTGCTCAAACACTACTCTCAAGTCAAAAAGCTACCTCCAAAATAACTTCCTTTTCTTTACTTTTGATCATGAGATTGTCGACATATCATTCGACTTGGTGGTGAATGACTTCATCAAAAATTTGAGTCATGGCCCACTAATTTGTAGCACCAACATTTTTAAGGCCAAGAGGCATGCCCTTATAACAATAGATTCTGATTGAGGTTCTAAAAGTAGTGTTCCTTTCATCTTCAAGTGCCATCTTTATTTGGTTATATCTCGATGAATCATCCATGAAAGAGAAGATTGCATAAGATGAGGCAATGTCCACCATTAATTCCTATATCGGTAATGGAAATTCATCTTTTGGATATGCCTTATTAAGATTCCTAAAGTCGATGCATATGTGAATTTGGCCATTTTCTTCTTAACTAGAATGACGCTAGCCAACTAGGTGGGGTATTTTTCATCTTAGATGAAACCAACATCAATCAATTTCTTGACTTCAGAAATGACTTATTGTTGAATGTCCAATTGCATGCATCTAGGAGCTTTCTTGATGGGGTTAGTGTCATGTTGTATGGCCTGCTTATGAACCACTACTTCAGGAGATAATCCAAGAATTTCTTCATAACTGCAAGCAAAGCAATTCTTAAACTCAGTAACTAAGTCATTTGTTTCATATTCACCTAATAAGGAGCTGACATATGTTGGGTGCGGATTGTCTTCTGTCCCCAAGTTGATTTTTTTTTATGTTCGTCGATGGTTGATTTAATTTCTTCTTTTAATTTTTGTGGTGCATCTTTAACTTGGAGATCATCTAGTTCATCTGAAGTTTCTAAACACACCTTGCCATATGAGTTGATATGGTTTGAGAAAAACTTATTAGCTTCTAGATGATTAGTAATGACCAAGCAGTAATCATCATCCACTAGGCCTACTGTGCCAAAGCTTAGTTTGAGTCTTGACAATGAGCTCTTACACTTATTGTCCCATAATATTTTAAAATACTTTGACTTGTGCTTAGATCATGTGTGCGGTATTAAACCTTTCTTTGCTAGATTAAGAATATGAGGTGAGTACCAATCAAACGGTAATTCTATTAGCTCCTTGAATGATTCATCCTCAAGTTCTACATCAACTTCTCTACTTAAGAATGTTCCTCCTAGGAAAAACCTTTGGGTTATAGCATTCACATCTATTTTAAGAGCTTCCTTAACTTCCAAAATTTCAACTTTATTGTGATGAAAGTGGTGTTAGAGCTAAGGCACCCATATGCTGCCTAATAGTTTTAGATGGAAGAGATTTGGACACATGATTCACTTCAAAAAAAGACTAACACCTAGGGGCCAAAGTTATGGTTGTCAGATTTTTACCTCGCTAAAGCTATAGACTAGTGGTCCACCAATGGAGTAAGAGCTCTCAGTACCAAATTGGCTTGAACATGGGTTAGGACTATGTTTAACAGATCATTGGTGATTGAGTGGAATAGCTGATTTGAATTAATTTGGATTATGGAGTGAATTTGTTCAATTTAACCCTATAGGTTAGATTGGGCTAAGTGGGCTAATTGGTTTAGGTTAACTAAAATTGATCTAATTAAAGATTAGATTATGTTTAATATTGAATTATTGATTAGTTTGAAAGCATTGGCTTCAATCAATTTCGTTTAGGATTTAATTTCGTTCAGTTTGACCCTTTTGGCCAAATTAGGCCAACTTGGGACAAAGGGTCTAATTAGCTTAATTAGGTTTAATTGATTGTAGAGGAGTGTTCAATAATGATTTACAATAATAAATGATGGGATTTGATGGCTTGATATGATCTAATGGGAGTTTAATTATTGTTCAATTAAATTAGGCCTCTTATGTCACTTTGGGTCAAGTGACTTGGTCAAATCAACTTGGTTCAATTGGGGTTATGGATTGTTGAGGTGTGTTCAATGATAAATTTGAGAATGATTGGTGGCTTTGATTGCGATTGATTTGGGCCTAATTAGGATTTGGCCGATTTGAACCTTTTAGGTCAAATGGGCTAACTGGGGTTGGTCACTTCCTTTGGTTCAATTGGCTTGATTGCAAGTATTGAAGTGGCTTGAAATGATCTAATGAATAATTAGAGTGATTAAGAAAATCAAATTTGATTTAGTTTGCTCAAACGAGTTTAGATTGAGTCATAGGATCTTGGTGAGGTTAACATGGATCTAGGTCCAAGTTAGTTTGGCTTGGAGCTTGGATTAGAAAACCAAATTCAATTAAGATTAATTGAATAGGTTCAAAGTTGGTTTAGCTCCATCTACATGAGCTTAAGTTTGCATGACTGGATTGGTATGAGTCTAGGTTTAGGCCAAAGGATAAGTGGAACCTATTTATCCTAAGGTGTATTCTAAGCTAAGGGTTATGCCTTCTAAGTTTCTAAGCTTAAGTTTAGTGTCCCCTTAACCGGTAGAAGTGTCCTAGCACCATGAAAATCCAAGTGTCTAGATGGTTCCTAGAACTAAGAGGGGAAGTATTAAACCTCACTCTAAAAGTGAGGTCAACAATGGCTCATTTGGTTATAACCTAATTAAGATGGCACCTAAAGAGGAAAAGAACACTGCATTCTTAACCCCGATAAAATTTTTTGATATAAGGTCATGCCTTTTAGCCTCATAGATGTCAGTGTTAAATACCAGCTGGTCATGTCTCAGATCTTCGATGAACTCATCCATCACCAAGTTCAATACTACATTGATGATTTTATGGTTAAAAGCAAAGAAAAGGAAGGCCACCTATTTGACTTGAAGTAGTTTTTGAGTGGTTGAGGCAATACAACCTTAAGATGAATCCTCTGAAGTGTGCATTTGGGGTAACTTTAGGGAAGTTTCAAAGGTTCATTATATAAAATTATGGGATTGAAATCAATCCTGATAAGATCAAAGCAATATTAGAAATGCCACTCTCTAAAATTTTAGCCCAACTCAGATCATTCCAAGATATGTTGGCATATCAAAAATGCTTTATATCCAACCTCTATAGCAAATGTCAACCATTCTTGACACTAATCAAGAAGGATGCCAAATTTAAATAGCATGACAAATTCCATCACACATTCAAGAGCATCAAGAAATACCTCATGATGCCACCAGTTCTAGCTGCCCTTATTCCGGGCAAACAAGCCATTCTATACATGATTGCATTAGATGACACCATTGGCACTTTATTAGCCCAAACTAATGACAAAGGGAAAGAGAACCCACTTTACTGTGTTAGTCATCATTTAATACCTATTGAGGTAAATTACCCAGCCATTGATAAGCATTGCCTAGCTCTCATCTTTGTTGCTCAAAAGTTTGACAACTTGATTTCTAAAATCAACCCACTATAGTAACTCATGACACAACTAATGCTATCGAGGTGGTTGGCATGATGATCCATGATTTTATCATAATTTGATATCACTTTTCTACCCCTTCATGTAGTAAAGGGGCAAGTGCTTGTAGATTTTCTAGTAGCTCATCCTCTCTTTGTCGAATCTCCTCTTAGTGACAAACTTCATGATGAGCAAATCATGAGTTTAGGAGAAACAAAAAGCCATTTATGGAAAATGTATTTTGATGGTGCGGCTTCCTCTCAAAGAGGAGAAGAACCATATTCTATTTTCCTAGTAAAAGTAGGGATAGGAATAGTTTTCTTAATCTTAGCCCATGGTATGTTATGATTCTGACATCATTTATTAGAGCCTTGTACAATAAATGAAGATAAGCATGAGGCCTTTATCGCTAGTTAGGAGTTGGCCATTTCTTTGGGCATTCAAGACATCAACATCTTTAGGGACTCATAGTTAGCAATAAACCATATCACGGGGTCCTACAAAGTCCTCAAACTTAAACTCCACCACTACCACAAATACACTTGTTGGTTGTTGACTTCATGAGCCCCATCTCATATGAGATTTATTTTGATGATAATAAACACATGTTCAAATGCTATTAGTAAAGTTAAATTCAAGTGTATAAAAAATATTCTTCAGCTCCTAGTTCTTTAGTTATATCAGAATGCTAAGTTATTGGACATGAACTTGGTGAGAATTTTTCTACAAATAACTGTATTAAAGAAACTGAAATGCTCACTAAAATAAAATGTATCATTCATTCATTTTAAAACAATCTATTTTAAATTAGTCATAAACACTATATTTCATATTTAAATTATTCCTTAAAATTATTCATTTTTGGATAATGTGAACTAAATGCATAAACCATGTTACATTTATTGTGGTTCCATGCAAGTTAAATTAAGTTCACATCTCATTAAACTATTTTCATCCTAAAATATATTCATTGTCCATTAATTACATGCATAAAATCCAATTATCCTGAAATTATTCTTTATATTATTTTTCTCTCTCCTATCCTATTTTTCATCCTAAACCTTTTGGCCGAATTTTTTTCATGATTATTTGCTAAATATATTGTGTGAAAGGTATTCAAATTATTTCCATAATTGTCCCATATTTTTATAAATTAAAAAATTCATTTATTTGAATCTTTAATTTGAATTATGTTTGAATTCAAATTTAATATTCTTTTGATTACATATGAAAATTTGAACTCTTCTTTATAGAATGTTATGTGGTTGCTCATATGCTAATCTAGTTGATTTAATTTAAATTTATTTGAGTTAAATTAAATTTAATGAAAATAATCCACGAAATTATCTTCTTTCCTTTTATATAAAGTTTATTTTTAGAAACCTCCTCTAGTCAACTATATCTTTATTCAAATTAAAATTAATCTCTTAATGAAAATTGATTTAGACTCTCCTAAGATCTGATCCATCATCATCTAATTTGAATTAAGTATATTAAAATAAATCTAATCTATTTTAGGAAAGTAGCTTGGTCGAATTTTAATAATTCCTTGGATTTAGTTTAAAATGCTCTAGAATTATATCTTTGCCTCCTTCATTCAATTAAAATGAAATGATTGAATATTCCATGATATTTCATTAAATACTAATTGAATCCCATCATGGAAACTTCTTTTTAGCTGACCATATATTATGCTTAATTTAAATTAATCAAAAATTGAATTATTCCCTTTTTCACATGGACAATTAATTATGTCATGACTTGTTTGGTAATAATTCAAACTTTTCTCTCCTCTCTCTCCCACATAAGCATTAGCTTCTTAATTACATTAGAGTTATGGTCACATGATGAATTGATTTAATTCAAATCTCTTTCCAAATTATTTTTCTCTCTGTGATGCCTTGGCCAAATTTTTCATCTTGCAAAAATAAATAGATTTAAATTCAATTGATTATGTTTGAACCACTTACCATGTATATTTTATCTATTTCTTGCCTTGGTTAAAATCCCTACCATTTGAAGTAAAATTCAAATTGATTAATTCAAATCAAATTTTTTTTACCAAATAGGACTTCCCTCTTCATTTTTCCTTGGTTGAACCCTTCATCTTGCAAATTATTTTAAATTTTAATTGATTCATGCTTAATCAGCTCTATATATGTTTTCCCTCCAATTTACTTCAGCTTCCAACCTTTATTAACTTCTCATCATATATATGAAGTTCTTTATACTATGTTTTTCTTCATCTTGCAAAATTTTTCTTTGGAAATTTCTCTTCATGAATAAAGTCCTAAACTCTTCAACATTCTTCTTCTTCTCACCCTCAAGTGATTGCTTTCAAGTTTGCACAAAAGAGCTTGGAGGTATGGTGGATTTCCTTGTGGATGAAAGCTTAACAAGGTGCTTTCATTCTAGTTTTTGATTTTACATGCTAAGTGACCTTGTTCTCTTTCTTGGCTTGAGTTTCTTATGAATTTGGTAAATATGTTTTGTGCTTAGCTTATCTATTTGTATACTTTATTAAGTTGGTCAAAATCTTTGTGGTTGATTGATTAAAGTGTATTATTGAATGTTATTTATGTTTTAAAGAGAGATTATTGGCTGTTTGATTATTTCATATAAAACACTTGTGAGTAACAAGCTTTATTACTTCTATATCATTTCACCTTTTGAATAAATAATAATATCTTTAAAAAGAGAATTCATTTGAGTTTATGTGCTTTCACTTTGCATGTACATGTGATACTTGCTAAACTCAAGTCTCTTTGTAATCATTTGATTGGTAACGTTTTAAAATCAACATTATGATACATTTTAAAATTTTAATTAAAACACTTTCATTTCAAGTTATTAGTTTCTTCTCAAATCATTTTAAAGTTTATTTCACATCATAAACACTTTCAAGTTTAATCATTACATTCAAATTTAAACAAATTAAAGTGAGATATCTTTCTAACTTTTATTTTCACTTGCCTTAATATTATTTTAGTTGGGTTATAAGAGCAAAAATATTTTAAAATTGAGAGTTAGATACTTTCATATTTCTCTTTCTTATTCTCTTGTTGAGTTGTACTTGCTCATTAAGGAAAGTACTTGTGGGGTTGTCCTTTCCCATTAAAAAGAGTACGTGTTGGGTTGTAGTTTCCTGTGAAGAGAGTATGGGAGATTTATTGTACTATCAATTTTGTTTTAGTGAATTCCTATCCTTGGTGGCTAGGCATGGACGTAGGCCAGTTTTGGGGTTTGGCAAAACCATATAAAACTCTTTGTGTTCTCTTTCTTTTTTTTTATGCACTTTACTTTTCTATTATTTCTTTTGTTGTTGTTTCATTTAACTAAAGCATTATTATTAACTAAGTTTTCTACAAAATTTTAATTCATGTTTTTTTTTGTAATTTATTTTAAAACTAAATCCCCATCCCCCCCCCCACCCAAACCCACTCCTCTTAGGTGTTACAACTAAGTAACATAACATTGACCTCATTTTTTAATAATTAAGATACTTAATCTTAGATTAGGAATCTCTTAATTAGACACTTAGGACACTTAACTTAGTGACCTAGTGCACTTTTGTAGGGTTTAATCTAATCCCAATAGGATATGATAGACCTAGACTAAATTCAAATTCAAATCCAAAATAATTGAAATCTAAATATAAGCAAACTTAAATCAAGGTGAATAGGATAATTAACCTAATTATCTTATTTAACCCTAAAGTCACTTATAATTAAGGAAATTCAAAATAAATTGAAACAAACCCAAATCAAAATCAAATGACAAGCATGAAATCAAATTCAATTCAAAGTCAAATTTGGCCAACCCTTTTTGACATAGGTTTGACTTATGTGGGTCCACCAAGTCAATGGTCAACCCACCAAAATTTGATCAAATGAAATCATTTTAAATGGCCCAAATAATAAAATAAAATTATTTAAACATGAATTTAAGAAAATATATATAAATCCATTAATGACTTAATTAGGCTAATTAGATCATTTGATCTAATTGGGCTTAAATGAGCCTTTTTTGAATTAAAAATTAAAATCAAATTGAAATCAACTCAAATTGAAATCAATTACTCGATTTAAATTGGTTAATAATATCATTTAACCTAATTAACCCAATCTTAACCCATTAAGACCAAGTTGGGCCAAAATGGGTTTTAAAGTATAAATAAGTGAAATTAATTAATCAAATTCGTTCCAAATGCTTGGATTAACATAATTACATTATAATTGAGCCAAGCAAGTCATTTCACCCTATTTAATTCAACAAAATTCACTAAACATATTTATCTTTTGTATTTTGATATGGTGGTACTATGATAACATTCACCCCCTCCTTTTTAGGATGTACCAATATGATGTTAGATAAGGTGAGCTCCCCATTTTGATGGCTTTCACTACCAAATCTTTGAAGATAAAATAGTCTTTGATTAGGTGATTTTATAAGTCTACGGATTGGGCAATAATTGGAATCATTGACTTTGTCTACTTGATAAGGTTGGTGTGGTTCTGATAATTACAATCCCTACTTTAGGGCATGCTTGAAGATTATAGTAGTGCATTCACATTTAAATGAATACTACTTGGTCATTTTCTCTTGTACTGTAGGCCCTGGCTGTTGCACCTCCATTTCCATTTTTATCAACTATGAATGTGAATGTTGCATTCACATCATTTTTCTTTAAATCATATGGCTTAGGTTGCTTTCCATTCCTAGAGAAATTATTGTTATGGCAGGTATAAGGCCCTTTTCTTGAGAAGCCTCTCAAACTTGGCTGTATGATCCAATAATTCCAAGAATGTATTAATTGTGTCCATGGCTATGTATGGAGCTATTTGATCGTCAATGTTTCATATTTTGAGTTATACTGCATAGTTTTTTTTTTTTAGTTGTTGATCACATTTCATGCTCATACTTCTCATTTTGTGATATGTTTAGTAGCACTCTCATCATTTCTTCTCTTTTCTTAGATGAGATCTATAGTTGTCACTTTCTTAGTTGCTCCCACAAATCTCTTGATGAAGAGTGTTTCTAACCTAGTAAAAGATTTTATTGAGTCATTGGGTAACTCAACATACAATTTAATGGCTATATTGCTAAGATAACTTATAATTTTTTGCAGCAGTAAGGCATTATTTCCCCAAGTGTTTCCACAAGTAGCTTTAAATTGAGTTAGGTGCTGCCATAGACTTTCTTTGCCAGAGAAAATGTTAAATTTTTGCACTAAATTCCCCTTAATATATTGCACTTGGTCATATTGATAATTTCATTTATTAATGATTTCTAGTGGCGAGTTTCATTTATTAATAATTTCTAGTAGATTTTTTTTGCCAAAATATCCACCAAAAACAATTAAGATGGATTAATCTACTAGAAAATTAGTCTAGTTTAAGTGATCCAACCACGATGACCTCCATGGTTG
The DNA here is from genome assembly GCA_021442155.1 of Cymbidium sinense. Classification (NCBI taxonomy): domain Eukaryota; kingdom Viridiplantae; phylum Streptophyta; class Magnoliopsida; order Asparagales; family Orchidaceae; genus Cymbidium; species Cymbidium sinense. Next base: position 39,348,099 of record CM038233.1, read on the forward strand.
ATAATTCTATTGAAAATATTTTTAGCTAAAATTGTCTGTAAATAAAGTAGTCTATAATTTCCAATGGATAAGTCTGCCGGAAATGCTACCTGAATTCTATAGTTTTCTTATATTGCACCATATCAATCATTGTGATTGATGGGGTTGAGTGATTACACTTATGTTTTATAGGAGTCAAACCTATATAAATATAATGACTTTTCTAATAAAATAATTTGATTTAAAATAAAATAAAATTTTATGAAATCAATTGCTTACCTGTATAGTCACCTTAGCTATTTATTTCTTATAATTATTATTATGCCTTCACTACTATTTAGTTCTTAACCATGCAAGCATGCCCTTACCTACTTTTACTTTCATGTAAGTTCAATTTTACATGCACATTATTTCTTTTATCATGTATTGGATCTACTTTAGCTGCACTTGTCTCACGGGGCTATCAATATATAGTATTTCATGTTAACTTTCAAGTAAGAACATTAAGGAAGGTAGTTGATAGACATGTCCATTAACTTATATAGTTTTGATTAATAATTTTGGGATATATTTATGATTATTTAATGAGATTTAGTTTTTTCCAGCATGTCCCAAATCCTTTCATATCGAGATGAATTAGTAGAAGCTGCATTTGACTGAGTCATTCACTTCTATTATGTCCTAAACTAACCTTGGGATAGGGGGTCATTTGGGTTGTAATAGAAAGTGGTATCATTGTAAAAACTTAAAATTTAATTACTAATGGAAGAATAATTAGATTTTGAGGTAAGAATTGAAATGATCAATATAAACATATAGAATGATCAAACTTGAGCTAGTAATCCACATATGTTGAAAGAATCTTGCATACATGATATTACTATTATGTGATAAATGTGCATTAAATAATTAATTTATGCAATTATAGATAAATATTTCTAAACAAATTCTTAAATGGTTGAATGGTCAGTCCTCTAGACTAGCTATAGATTTTGAGCTATAGGGATGAGGTAATTTCAACACAAGTGAAATACAACCTAAAATAAATCAAAAAGATTGATTTATAAAATTATAGAATGTTGTTCAATTGATTGCATAAGTAGTTGATAAGCTGGCCTTTGTTGAGAAATCCTCTATCGGTGTATTTAGATCTAAGCATGGTTTAGAAGTGGATTAATAATCTAAAAATATTTCAAACATTGAAGCCACCAACTTTCAAAGGAGCTAGTGATTTTACATTTTGTAAAGACCGATTGTTGAAAATTGGAAAGATCTCGAACTGTAAGATTTGTTCTATGAATAGAAGGGGTACTAATGGCCACTTTTTCACTTCAAGGTAAAGCAGAGAGATGGTGGAAAACTCAACACATAGAGATGTTTGGTTTGATGCATATCACACAGATCAAGCAAGATGTCTTTTTTAAAGTGTTTAAAGATTGCTTTATTTTACTACCAACTAGACTAACATTATAAGATTAATTATTCAATTTAACTTAAGGATCAAAAGGGTAATGTAGTATAAGGTAATGTTCACTTATGTTTCCAAGAATTCTCTATGTTATGCCAGCTTCCTGGAGGTGAAATACAACATATTTTTGCAAGCTCTTCGAGATCAATTAAGGTTAGTATTAACACCATTTCAAATCAGTGAATTCTTAGTGTTAATAGAAAATACCAAGAGAACTAAAAATGAGCTAAACTTTTCCTAACAGCATAAGGATTTGTGGCTAGCTAGCAAATGTTTTGAAAGAAAGCCAAATTCCCTTAGTAAGAAATACAAATTTCATAGCAAGCATAAATAGTTCAAATTGAAAGATCTCCCTATAATAAATATAAGAAATGATGTTTTTATTAATGCTTAGTTAGATCAAATAAATGCTACAAATGTGGCCATGTATGACATTGTCAATTGGACTGCCTACTAGGGAAGAAAAAGGATATCAAGCCATCCAATTTTTAGGGATAGAGTCAGTAGAGGAAATTTTTGGAAGATATTTATCCAAGTAGTAGTCATTTCTATGGAAAGCCTTCAACTAAAGAAAAAAGGTGAAACTACATAACACAAGATGAACCCTCTAGTAAAAGACATTGTATTTGCCTCCACCCCAATAGAAGCAAAAGAATCAAATCAAGTGATGACAAGTATGCTTAGAATTTCAGATCAGTTTGGTTATATTTTGTTTGACTTTGTGATTTGCATTCTTTTATTTGTAATAATTTTTTTTGTCAGTTTGCATGCTGACCCCATTTTTTTACACAAGCTATGAATGTTGTGATAATCTATAGTGATAGTTTGAACATAACTAAAAATGTTATCCTGATATTAACATTCAGGGTAGACAACTACCTACAAAATTAATTATTATACTAATTTATATTTTGACATCACTTTGTGCATAGAATGGTTCATTAAATATTTTGCAATAATTGAATGACCTCACTTCCAAGAAGGTCTTGGATGACCTCATTTCCATGGTTTAATAACAACACGTACTTTCTTAATTTCATTCACATGTGTACATGTATTAGAATTTGGATAGAACATTACTTTACATGAATAAATAATTGGTTACAATAGAATCTTTGCACGATTTTCATTCCTATGTTTATGTATACATTTATATATATTTAAGATAGCAAGTATATGATCTAGATATCCCAAGAACATGAGGCTTTAAGTAGCCCCAAGGAGGTCTTGGATTACCTCACTTCCCTAATTTAACAACAGCACGTACTTGCTTAAATCTCTAATACATGTGTGTGCATACTTAGTTAATGAATGAAATCTCTCCTTTCTACTAAAATATTTGCATTAACAATCATTCAAGTATACTAAAAACACATATAATTGTACATATAAATATGCTAAATAAAATATCAAAAATAATAAAAATGAAAACATATGCATGTTATTAAATTTTTCAAGATCAACCCAAATCTAGGATTAATAAAATGTTTAACAAACCATTCATTAAAGGAAATAGAAGCCATAACAATATGCCTTTAGAAGATAATTTAGGATAGGGGTGAAGGGGGTAAAACATTTTTTCTCTCTTTATAATAACTAGATGTTAAGTAAGCCTCAAGGGAAATAAATGAAATTATAAATTAAAATCCACTAATCCTTTTAACAATTTGAAGTGAAACCGACCCCCATGTGTAATTTGAACATTCCAAACTTTAGACAATCATATATATAAAGCTTAACTAAGACATACCACACCAAACCTTAGCACACACATTAGAATACAAAGTCACCAATTTTATCTTTAGGTTAGGCCTATTTATGTTATGGTCTTATATTTTATTTTCTGATGTAATTTTTTAGATTGGATGTTAGGATTTTTTGTGCGTAGACTGGATGTTAGGTCGTTAGTAGCCTAATGATATTTTCTATAGGAGATTGTGCTAAAGGGGTCGCTGAAATAATAAATAAATATAAATGTTCTTACTTGCAGGTTGGTTATGCTCCTAAGCATAATCCAATTAGGATACATGGGCTTGGTTACCCATGTACAGGATGCTAAGTCCAAATATGGGATATAATTGCTTGGTTTATATGTTTGTTTAGATAACCTCTATTTTGCAGATGTAGTTAGATTATATTTTCCATAAATATATAATTTTTGCAAATAGGATTAGGATTAGTGCTATGAGCAGTGACTAAAAGGCAAATACGTGGGAGGCCCTGTGAAGCTTGGAGTAAATTAATCCAAAAGAAGGAAGATGAATGAAGATAAAAAATGAATACCCCCATAGCACCTATTTCATTATAATTATAATATTATTTTTGTAATCCGGGTTGTATGAGAGTAGACCTCGGCTACCCAACTTCTTTTTCTTTTCTAGGGTGTACAATGATACCTGGCTGCACTGGCCTCTTATTCTTTTATGAAATTTATAAATGTTTTATTGTTATGTTTAATTTGTGCAATAGATATGGCATATTTTTCATAGGTTTCTTAAAGCTTGATCATTGAATGTGTGACCTGGATACGATAGGCTCATTAGGATAAAATTAATTTTTTACCCCTATTAACAACTCATAACTAAATTTTAATACAACTCATAATCTTACTTTAAAGCCTAGGTTATAATCAAGATTTATTAAAGATTTAGTAACCCCTTAGCTGAATGTTGAATATTATAACATCATGCATAACATCTTGTTTCATTCTTGAATAGGGAGGGTCTCCATTATTGCATGATAGGGAAATGCTTGACCTTTGAGGGAATCCATTCTAGTGGGGAACACCTCCTCTCACTGATTTAGCCCATAATATTATTTCATCATGCATGTAGGCATAATTATCCCAAATCCTCTGTCCAAGTCATATTTTCATGTCAGCCATGATCTAGTCTCTCAAAGAGTGAGTTTAGGACTCTAGCTTACTTCCTAATTAAATAATAGCTTAGCAATCTTGCATTTACATAAGACCGACCTACATGGTTTTAAAGCATAGGAGGTGTTAGCTGGCTGCCACTCTAGGCAGTTATAAGTTTAGAAGAGTTGGGATGGGTTTATCCTTTCTTGTGGAAGTAAACCACTATGTCCCACCTTTCCTATTAGACATGGGTCTTGCTTTTAGCTTATGCTAAGGAATCCTAGATTTAGGTTTTGAGGCTATTTATTTCTTTCGGGCTATGAGTATAAGTCCTCAGCTCTTGCATTTTCACAATCTTGTGTTGATGGACTATAAACCCTAGCATTCTAATAAAGATTCTAACTTAAAGAAAAGTAAATTATTTATTTCAAATATGTAAAGCATCAATATAGGGTAGATTGGAGAACTTACTAGGCTTACTAGTATCATGAGTGCACCTTACTTATCATTCTTTGAAATTCAAAAATAACTCTTCTTATTTGAACCTCCCAATTTGAATTCCATATAGACTTATTTTTCCCAATGTACTGTTAAGATTTTTAAGCATTCCCTAAAGTTAGGATTATAGCTGCCAGAGTTACATCAACCAGATCAAGAAGACAAGGTCGATGATCCCAACTATTGTCTCTTCCATAGACTTATAAGTCATCTAATTGAAGATTACTTTATTTTCAAAGATGGGGTTGAGAAGAGCTCTCACAACGGAGAACTTACTTTGTCAGGCAGTGTCTTAGTAATTCCTGAAAAGAAAAAGATAAGCATTATTATGACACAATCAAATCTTAAGACAAAAAATGAGAAGGCTGATTTGAGCAAGACTCATGATACAAATAAGGATAAAGAAAAAACTCCACAAGTATAAATAGAAGAAGAAGGTGGTTGGGAAACCATTATCTCATAAGAGACTTAAATAATGATTAATATTCTTCTAGTTATAGAAAGCAATTGGTGGATGAATGCCCTAGAACTTGAAATCGATCCAAAGATACTTCCCCTAAATAGGGGCAAGTTTTATACAAAATAAAGAAATATATGAAAAATAATAAGCCTTCTGTGTTAAAGCCTCGTAAGTCAAGAAAAATTAAGAAAGTGTAAAAATAAAAAATTGAGACACAAAAATGATAGATTCTTTAGAGGAGTATGAACAACCTCCTTGAAGATCAATTTGGCTGTAGAAATATATGCACCATTATAGGTAGACATAGAAGACCATGAAGAAGAAGTTATAAGAGAAACATGTCAAATTATAAATCAGGATTTCTTACCTCCACCATCGGCTAAATCCCAAAAGTCTACCAAAATAGGAGTAGACTATAATGTTTTGGCACACTTATCTATGCTTCCTGCTCTATTAAGTATATATGATGCTCTCGTACTATCCCAGGATATACGAGAGACCATAATAAAAGCCATGGAAAGCCTAGAATAATATAAAGCTTATAATAATATGCAAGATTTTTCATTGAAGAGGGGATAAAAAAGGATCTTATCTTTCAAAAGCTAGTAAATATCACTATAAATGATATGGATTTACTACATAGAACAACTGAACACAATTGACCTCTCTATGTTACAGTTAACATTAATTCTACATGCATAAAGATAGTGTCAATTGACTTAAGTGCTTCAGTCAATGCCCTAACAACCAAGACACTTAGTCCACTAACTTTGGATGCTTGATACCTTGACAAGTGCAAGATATTTCTATAAAGTTTCAATAAACAAGGGCAACAAACCTTAGGGTCCATTATCCTACCCATAATTTTTTGGGAATTATAAACATAAGGTAAATTTCATGTAATTAAGACCAAAGTTGCATATAAGGCATCCTTGGCAGGCCATGGATTCATGAGTATGGTATAGTACCCTTGACTCTTCATCAATGCCTGAAATATATCCAAAATGGTGATGAGCGTTGAATTTATGGAGACATGAATCTATTTTTGATACACAAAATCAAGATCTATGATAACGTCAAATACTTCACCTCTAAGAAGGTTGAAGGGGTTAATCAGAAAGAACCTCCACCCATCAAATTAATGTTAAAGTGTGGTGATTCAAAAGGTAAAATTATTAATGAATCAAAATAACTCAAGGTAATTCGCCATCATGGTAGTGATACCAAAGAGGAGGATAAAGAATTTGTACCAAGGAGGACCTCAACTAGTCAAAAGAAAGAAGAGGCCACTACTAGCAGTGTGACCAAACAATTAGATAAAACACACATTTCTTTAATAAGAACATATGAATCTAAAGTATCTGATAATGCTATGAAAATAATGCTAATACAAAAAGCACATATAAAAACCTTATCAACTCCCACGGGAGAAGAAATAAAATAATTAAAAATGTTATATGTCTCTTCTAGATGGGGTTACAAGGATCATGAAATCCTCTTCTACAAAGTTGAAGAGTGAACCAAAAATTTCATGTGAAAACTATTTGAAGAAGGTGATTTTGAGGAAGAAGATGTTTCAACAATCATTCTGAATACTTCGCATCAACTCTAAAGAGGCTTGCCAAAAAAAATGTCCAGCTCTAACAATCAAATGCATAGGCCTGATTATTCAAAAAGCTATGGTGAGGGGATAATGTTCAAAGTTCCATAGGATATGGAAAATTCACTATATGGGGATTAGGATATATTCCTTCATCAAATTCCTCAACAAGCTCATGCTATACCATATCCTATAAAGAAGCAATCCCTTTTGAAACCATAAATCTACAAAGGGGTACCTCATAAGGGAATGAAAATGCATCTGAAGATGAATTAATAATCTACTTTAAAGCAGCCTTGAAAGAATTCGAAGAAGGCAATCAAGCTATAATTGATGAACTTCAAAAAATTAGCCTAGTACCAAAGAAGAGTTAGGCCATCTTTTATTAAAGTTAACCTCACATCAGAAAGTCTGGAGGAATTAAAAGCACTACTCTATGAATATAAAGACTACTTTGCATAAAATTATAATGAAATTCCATGTTTATCATCAGATGTAGTTGTACATAAACTGGTTATTAAATTTGATGTACAACCAATAAAGCAAACATCAAGGCAAATGTGATTAAAAAATAAAAAAGAAGTAATCGTTGAAACTGAAAAAAGCTCATCAAAGTAGGGCTCACAAAGTAGGGTTCACCAGATAAGAAAAATATGCTGGCTAGATTGATAATATTATCCCAGTAAGAAAAAAAAATGGGCAAATCCAAGTATGAATTTATTTTTGAGCCTTAAATAAAGCATTCTCAAAGATGATTTCCCATTACCCAATGGAGAACTCATGGTGGATAATACATCCAACTTTGATATGTTCTCCTTCATGGATGGATCATTGGGCTATAATCAAATTAAAATGGCTCCAGAATATGAGATGCATAAATCCTATTGCACGCCGATCAACATATATTACTACAAAGTAATGTCATTTGGCTTGAAAAAAATGTGTGCTACCCACATCTTCGACGATCTCATACATAAGTAAGTAGAGTGTTATGTCAATGATTTAGTCATTAAAACCAAAACACAAAGTGAGCATATAAGCGATTTAAGGATCATATTTAGTAGGATTTAGACTTTTAATCTAAAATTGAATCTTCTAAAGTGCGCTTTTGGTATGAACTTTCTAGGCTTTATTATATGTCATAGAGGGATAAAATCAATCCCTATAAAATAAAAGCAATAATAAAAATGCCACCACCTAAGACTTTGAAATAATTATGCTCCCTGTAGGTAGACTAGCTTATAGTAGAGATTTATTTCTAATCTTCCAAGTAGATGCCAATTTTTTGCTTAATTAATGAAAAAAGATGTGCTTTTTATATGGGATGATGCTTATCAAAAAGCATTTGATAGCATAAAGAAACATTTATCACATCTCCAATCTTGGTAGCACCAATTATAGGGAAACCATTGATATTATATATGACAACCTTAGAAGAATCATTAAGAGCTTTGTTAGCTTAAAATAATAAAGAGAAGAAAGAAAATGACCTATATTATATATGTTGACATCTAATGGGAGCTGAAATAAAGTATTCCTTTATTGAAAAGAAATATTTATCATTAATATTTGCTACTCAGAAACTACACCACTATATGTTATCCTATAAGATAACATTATTATCCAAAGTCAGCCCAATCAAATTTTTTATTATCAGGCCTACTTTAACAAATCACTTGGCTAAATGGATGGTCCTATTATTGTAATTCAATATAATATATGTCCTATAAAAAGTGATAAAATGGCAAGCCTTGGATAATTTCCTAGTAGCTAATCCATTTTCGATAGACTCCCCACTCAATGATGAGTTTCCTGATTAACATGTTTTTGAAGTTGGAAAAACTCAACAACCATCACGATGGAAGCTTTATTTTGATGGAGCTTCATCCATTAAATTGGCTAAACTACATAGCTTACCAACAGTACAAGTTAGAATTGATCTGATATATGTAACACCATAAGGTGGTATACTATGATATTTATATAGTCTTATTAAGCCTCGAACTAAAAATGAGGCTGAAAATGAAGCTTTAATTGCGGGCTTAGAGCTAGCAATTAATATGAAAATTAAGAAGCTTCATATTCATGGAGTTTCTAACATATAAGCTGATAAATAATTAGGACTTTTAAGATAAATAAGTAGAATTAGTGCTTTACAAAAAACATGTCTTGGATCTTTAAAATAAATTCCTAAAGTCACCATCATAAGGGTATTGCATCGAGATAATGGTAAAGTTGATGCATTAGCTAAATTAGCTAAAGTAATGAAAGAACCTTAAGGAAATTCATTTAAACTAATTGTTCAAAATAGGGTAGCATAAGCCACAAATCTCCTACAAACCTTTAAAGCTAAAGAAAGTTAAGAAGTCATGACCATAATAGAAAAGATGACTGGTGATAACCACTCATCACCTATCTCCAAGGTGGTGGGCTACCAAAAGATAAATAAAAAGCTCATCAAATTTTACAAAGAGCATTGTAATAGACCCATATAGATGACATATTATATCATCACACATTTGACCAAATATGACTATGATGCCTGGGACTAGACAAAGCCAAGACATTAATGGCTGAAGTTCATGAAGGATTGTGTGGAGCACACTAATCTAGCCCTAAAATAAAAATAAAAGTTAAATGAATAGGATATTATTGTCCTACCATGGTTCAAGACTATGTCGAATATGCTAAAAGATGTCATCTGTGTCAAATACATTCATACACATTACATCAACCACCCAATACTCTACACCCAACAATAACATCATGACCATTTGAAAATAAGAGATCTAATATAATAGGTCTAATAGATCCTCCATCATCTAGAGAATATGAATTTATCTAATTACTATAGTTTATCTTTCGAAATTTCCAGATGCAATGAGATTAAGTAAAGTTAAAGCATATGATGTAGTAAAGTTCTTTTGGGATCATATTTTTTATAGATTCAGAGTACCTTGAAGGATTATATTCGATAATGACACTACATTCAAGAATATCAAAATCTAACATTTTATTGAAAAGTATAAGATAGATTGGGGATATTCCTCAATATACAATCAAAGAGCCAATGGTTTGGTAGAGGCATTTAACAAAATAGTAATTAAGTTTCTTAAGAAAGTTCTTTCCAAAAATAAAAAAGAGTGGCATGATAAATTAATAGAAGCATTATGGGTATATCATACCACTAATAAAATTGCTACGCATGCAACACCATACTCTTTAGTCTTCAAAGCAAAAGAAATACTTTACCTCAAAGTAGTATTACCTTCACTCCGCATTGCAGTTCAAAATAATATTTCAATGGAAGAAATTATTCCAGCACGGTATGAAAGCTAGAAGTATTAGATGAAATTTGATTACAAGCTCAGCAAAATCTAAATATATAGAGCAAGAATAACTTGAGTTAATGATCGCATGGTTCACCCAAGAAGCTTCAAAGTAGGCAAACTTATGTTGGTACAAAGAAGGCCTATAGTTTTACACCAATAAATAAGTGGAAAATTTGACCCAAATTAGGATGGGCCATATATCATTAAAAAAGTGTATGAAGTAGAGCTTATCAGCTCATTAATTCAAAAGCTATCAGACCTATGCCACATATAAATGAAAAATATCTCAAAATATATTATGCATAAATATAAAAGAAGTACTCTCCCTATTAGAGAGAGGCACCCCTCCTAATTGGGGGCGGAAGGGGGAGGGGAAATTTTATATATATGCCTTACTTTGCAAGAAGAAATCTTTAATATAAAGAAATTTATCCAATGAAATTTAAAATGAAACCTAAATTTAAATTTCATCATACCCAAAGGGGTTGGATATAAATTAAGCTAAGATCCATCATGTGAAAGGTGTCATATCCAAAACTTATATTTAGATTCCATCATACCCAAATCTATCAGATCTAAATAAAATAAAGATCCACCATGCCCAAAAAGGTTGAATTTGATCCACCATGTACAAAATGGCCAGATCAGATCCACCATATCTAAAAGGGTTAGATCCAAAACCAAAAGTTTTATTCCATCATACCTAGATGGATCAGATCTAACTTAAACTAAGATCTGGGTCAGATCAGGTCCATCATGTCCAAATGGGCTATATATAAACCTAAATTTAGATTCTAATATAACCAATAAGAGGAGGTTTTAATATAAACTTGCAAAAAAGACTAAATTGAAATAGCGCACAACCATAACTCATGTATAAATTTAGATATTACTGCTAATTTATAAAATTCCTAAAAGTTGTGTGCTCCTCTATTCTAGATATATTATAGGTTGGCTACAATGTTTATCTAGAAAAGACTAAATGATAAGCCTTCCACTGAGCCTACTGAAGAGGGGATATCGGACATTATTGAAGCCCACAATCCATGTGGTACTTCTACGATAAGGAATAGGTTATCATGGAATCAAGTATTTTAAGACATTGAGATATTTTTGAAGACTCATTTGTTTGATCATCACATCTCCCATTATCTGACTCATAATCTCTAGTTGGTTATGACCTAATTGATTGGGTAACCAATTTAAAATTGATACATAGTCATGATGTCCCTTTATAGTAAGTCACAGATCACCTTAACTTTAGCAATCAAAATATGCTCCAGCCAGCTAAAGACATTTCTTCACCTACAGGCAGACTCACACTATTGAGTTATTGTATATTACATCATGAAGTTGATGATTGAGACTCAAAGTTAGTATTTGACACTCCATTATCATTTATCAATGGGTACATATACTAGGCTTGACACCACATGCAGATGTATGCTAATGTTCCTAAAAGGATTGACATATATCAGGCAATCTACGCCTAACTCTTTGACTGTAGTTGTCATCCTTTCATATGCATTAGATGTATAACAAAACATTGGGATAGGGCCACTAATACTTGTTGGATTGGTCCACTTGAGATGATAGTAACTATGGTAGACTTGCAAGATATAGTAGGACTTCCAGTTATAGAGACTCCCTATGAATAATGCATCCCACTAGATCACGAGCTTTTATAATGCTAGTTAGATGGCCAACATGGGATAACTAGTTATACATATTATTTACGATTGTATTGTGCCTTAGCTTATTATCAAAGAATACTCAAAAAAAAAAAAAATAGACAACATGTCGTAGACATCAAAATATGATCACTATGGATACATGGTCAGAAAGCATCCTCCATTTAGGGGTACATCTACCACATTTCACATGGCTAGAAGACCTAATTAACAATGGATTCCATACAATTATTAGTACCAAATTTTAACCAAAGGGAAGAGGCAATCCTCACTGGATATTAGCGTGGGAAATTAATGATAAGCTATCTTTAGTGGCATTCATTGCCATTTGACAATGTTACTTTGTATTCCCTAGGAAAAAATAGACTATTCTATCTTTCTACCTTATCGATGGCTAGCCTACTCACTTGTAGTGAAATGATATCATTGGCACCCGCAGGACTAGCCAAGTTATATCATGAATTTGGCAGAGTAAGTGTTATGATTGATTCACTATGCTATAATGTGGATGCCCCTTGGTACTATCTATGTGGTATGTGGATGGATTCATGCTCATATTTCAAGAGCCTTTAGTTATCCTGAGATACCGTCCTATGGAAAATTTTCTCCTTGATTATGCAACTGAATAGAGCTACAGTCTCAATATATAGAAATCAAATATGAACCTTCATGTTTGCCCTAATGCACATGATATATCACTTTCAGATCATCCACAGATCATTATTCTATAGTTTATTTATCCAAAGTATGGGGTAAAAATTTTTAGATTCTCTTATTGATAGAGGTATCCCATTGTTATTATCAAAAGCTAGATATAAATACATTGTGGAATATCTTGTTAGGCTGAGACCCACTTGGCTATGTTATCGCCACCATGAATTTATAATCCTAGAAGGTTACAACCTTAATAGGGTTGCCAGATAGTATAGACTTACTCAGACTACACCTATATATGGGATACCACTGAAATTGGATATAGTGGATACCCTTTCTTTAGGGAAACTTTCACTAGTAGTTCGTTTAGTGATAATTCTATAGCATGGGAATTCACACATTACCCAGGGACCCATTCTAGTTTCTATATAGCTCCATAGAAGACTCATATAGGAGTCAGGAGTTTATGGTCAATAGGGAACTGTAGAGCTATACTTTCACATATATATAGTTATAAACTATGAAAAACCAAACCAACCAAACTATACACTCTTCACGACCTACAACTAATTGTTATAAAAGGTCATCAGATGACCAAAAAGGCAATTGGAACCAATGATGTCAAACTTCATTTATTCAAGAGAGGGATGATAGAAACTCTCACAGCCCTTTACTAGTTGATTCTAATATATGAGTTGTAGATATATATGATGTTATTCATATTTCCAGTTCACCAATAGTAGCTTAGCCGCTAGTAGGATAGATGGAGGCTAATGTCATAATGGTATTATCTACGGATATTAGCATAGTTTTTCCAGCAACTGCCCAATCTTCTAGTAATAATCATGCACATAATATAAAGGATACAAATATAGAGTAGTCTGGTACTATGGCTATTAGTCATAAGCCATTTCTATTGGATTAAACTTGGGTGATGGTGGGTTCCACTCAGAATGACTCTACAAATTTTGATTCTTGTGCCAAAGTCACCTTATCTCTAATCTAAAATATATAGTTCAAAGGTAGTTATTTAGCCTAAGAATTTTATATTTTATCTCTAGAATATGCCCTAAGGCTTTAGCTCCACTACTGAATAGTCCTTCAAAGAGCTTATATGTCATTGTAGTAGCACTGTGTCAATTGCTTCTGGGCATTGATGTAGAAGTCTTCCTTGAACACACTAGCTTTTGTACATAAGTAAATGCATTGCTAGATTGTATTACTGCTCTAAGTCTCAAAATGCAAGAATTATAATTAGGAGAATCCCTCTATAGAGAAGTTAAATTTGGACTATTCTCTTTATGCACTATCTATGATGAGGTATTGTTAGTTACACTTACTACTGCATAAACATTAGCTAATACTACTTCACTTCGAGTCTCCCAATTCATAATGATCTAGAGCACAGTCTTAGAGCCTTGAAATCCTTTCAAAGGGAGCGTGTTCCTTGAACTCTTTAATATCTCTCTTAATTAAGAGAACTACAATAGAGGAGATAATATTTGCTAAAAGGAGGTCTATGATAAGACAAGTTGTCATAACCATTGAAGAAGATTGTTCATAGGTAAATGCTTAGGTGTCAAAACTTAAGCAAACTTTTTCTTCATTAGAGTGTAATTAAAAGGCTGCCCTTCAACATCTCCATGAGGCACAACAGAGATAGGTTACTATGGCCTATAAAGCAATTACAACTTTAATTTGCTTTAGAGAAATCCAAGCCAATTGTTGCAGCTAAAATTTTTACATGTAAACTATTTCCTTATTATTGTGTAATATGTAAAAATTATTGGAGTAATATAACATAGGCTTAAATTCTTTTTCTTAATTATATTTATATAGGTGTTCTACAACTAATAGATGAGTAAGACAACAAATGCATCATATCCTAATGACATGACACATTCATTTGGGGTAATTTTGTTCACCTAAAAAAATTATATAAAAATAATAATAATACTTTTGTTCTTCTAGCTACAATGCATAGTGCTGTGTTCATGGTGCTATGGCACTGTCTTAGCCTTCTAGAAGGATAACTACTCAGGGTCAGCTATCAAAACTATGGTAGAGTTCCACAGCACTGTGATATTGGCATTGTGGCACTACACCGACTATTAAGAGGGAATAGTAACATGAAACTATGCTATAAATAAGACTGTCTAGTCAACTTTTTTAGTTCTACTTCTTCTTATTCTCTCTTTAACCAATCCTACTCTTACTGCATTCCCAAACTGTACTCATGCTCTTGGTAATCTTCTGTTGCACCGAGATACCCCATTCACTTTACATAAAAGTCTATGCCATTTTATCGTTTAAAAAGTGGGTTTAAAGTATAATCCCACTGTTGATTATGAATCCAATGAGAAAAAAATAAGATAAATTAGACTATCAAAGATTTGAAGATCCCAAGTATTGAATTTTATTTTGATGCTAGATGAAAAACCCTCCCCTCCATCAGCCTTAGATCTGGAATAAAGAAGACAAGTGCTTTACACTATAATTTATAAAATCTAGCACAGCTAAGGTGAAATGATGAAAAAAATTTTAAAAATTATTTTAATGTTCTAACACTAAATTCAATTCCTAACACACAACACCTTGGCACCATATATCAGTAGCATAGAGCTATGCTCTTGGGATTTTATGTTATAAAGATAGCATCACAACACCATGAACTAGTGTTGCCGTGCTTTAATGAAATCACCTCAGTGTTGTAGTGCAATGGCATTCGCACCACGACACCGTGATTACATAATACTGGAAACATGACTTTGAATATTTTTTGGGTAAAGAGACATAATGTCCCTCAGCATCGAAGCACCATAGGGTCAGGGCCATAGCACCTAGCTCTTGGGTTTTTCAACCTGTTGACAGCGCCAAGGCACTATCACTCATATCTTATTTTTATATATGTGTTTAAATATTTTTTATTTAAGTATAGGTGCAATAAATAAACATATGTAAGCATACAACACAAAATAATAAAAGTGGAATTTTATTTATAAATTTTAAAAATACAAAAAAATATATAAAAAAGGGGTAAAGTTCCAAAAATGGGGGGAAGCTAATAATCATACTCGTCACCATCTTCTTCCTCCTCTGTGTTTGATGCTTACGTGGTACTTACATAAGGTTGATACTGAGGTGTCATATAGAAGGTGACCTGATTCGAATCTATGAGATTGGAACACTAGAATATGTTCGCTAGTATCGTATTGAACTGAGCCATGTAAGAGAATTTCATCTACTATTGATCCATATGATATTCAAACTTGCACTCTAGAGCCTCCTTCCAGTGACTTCTCTTGTCCACCCTTATTCTTATGTTTATGACCTAACTGCTAATTTCTTGGACCTGCTCGGCCAGGGACTTAGAAGATTAGGGTCGAGACCGTGGGACACACGAACTCTCCCCCACTCTGAACTTTGACCCAAATTCCCCAATTATCCTCTTCGTTAGAGTATCCTTCTCAATGAGTATTTCTTCATTAGTCCCCCCTATAGCTCCATTCATGGTGCATAAACTATAAATTAAAGAAAGGTGATCATACTTGACAATAGTACTCCCCTTCAGTATATTACAAATTGAGTTATAAATGTATTTTTTGATATCAATTATAAACCCTCTCTGTAAAAAAAAAATTAAAATAGACTTATTTTTAGTAACCTCGCTAATATTACCAGTGGGAATAAGCTTGACAGAAATGAAATAGTGTTAAATAGTATGAATTTAAATACTAACAAATGTTTCTTTGTGATAGGAAAATATATCAGCAATACAAAGATAAACATGATCAAACAAAAGACTAAATGTACACATTCACAATTACCACTTTGCTACCTTGGTATTAAACTATACAAAGGAAAACTTACATCTTCCCTGATCTATGATCTAACTAAAAAGATTTAGCATAGAATTAACCCTTGGGAAAACTCTTTTTTGCCTTTTGGAGGAAGGATAACTTTACTTAAAAGTATCCTTAACTCTATCCCTTTTACACTACCCAAGTCCAACAAATACCCATGAACAGTCAACTAAAGATTGAGAGAATGCTCAATAGATTTAGTTGGAGCCATAAGTATAAATCTACATATTGGTCTAGCTGGAAAAAATTAAGCAAGACGACTAGTAGAGGAGGTCTAGCATTCAAAATAATTGAGGATAATATCAAGGGAAATGTAATTAAACTATGGATCAGATTTAGAGAAAACAATCATTTTGGGCTGAATTCATGCATAATAAGTACAATCCAAATTTTCATTCAATGTTAGTTAAGATGAAACAATCGAATTCTACAACCTGGAAGCTAATGCTAAAACACAGAGAAGAAGTTGAGAACCTACTATTTTGAGATTTAGGTGAGGGGACATTGACTTTTTGAATGATCATTGGTTTGGCGAAGAACCTCTCTCCTATAGGAATACTGATCACAGACTAATTTAGCCATAAAACATCTATGAGTTTTGGATAGATTCCAAATGGAATAAAAGCAAATTAGAGACATACCTCCCCATGGACACTTGCAAGACAATTTATAATATTCTAATTGAAGAATACAAGAAAGAAAACCTTATTATAAAAGTCTATACCAACAATTCATCCATTCATAAACTATCTATAACAGCTAGTGGAAGGATGCCAAGCCAACCCTCCTCACTCAAGCCCTCTATTTCTTTATTTTTTTTCTAGAGAATATTCCATATGTTCATTCCTATGGATGATATCCTTAAGCTTAAAGGACTTAGACTACTTTCCATTTGCCTACTATGTAGAGAAGAAGAAGAGAGTTTATTACATTGCTTTATACATTACAAGTTCAGAAAAAAGAATTTGGTAAGCATTTGTAAACCTTCTACAAATTGACATTCATAACATCCCAACCTCACTGCATGAATTACTAGTGAACTGGAAGATTAAAATTTATTGGCAGAATATTAAGCATCTAAATACAATCTTCATTACCTTTTGGTTTATATGGATAGTGCTCAACATAAAAAGTCCAACAACCAACGAAATTTACATAGATGGGAACTAGTTCATAGGAAAATACCTCCTATTAACACCAATCATATCAATGATCCAATTAATCAGAGAGCTGGTATTGGTGGCATTTTCAAGGATAAGAAGAGTATTTGTCTTCACCATTTCTCCTGCCTTATCTAGCTATTTCCCATCTACATGTTGAAGTTACTACTTGCTATTATGCTCATCTATTTGCTTCAAGGAATCCAAGTATTAATTATTGGATTGAATCAAATTCACTAGCTCTTATTCATCTACTTATGGAAGGTAAACCCCACCCATCTTTAAGGAATCCAAGTTTTAGTTATTGGATTGAATCAAATTTACTAGCCTTATCTATTTGCTTCTATTAGATGCCTAATGAAGACTCTCCATACCTCCTTTACCCAAATCTAGTATGAAGGAAATTACCCTACTGATTTACTAGCCAAACGAGGATCCATAACTCAACAATTCAGCTACTCTAGAACACATGACAAGGACCTATACTTACTTGTCCATAAAGATAATTTGGATATGCCCTACATCATAATTAAAACTTTGTAATATTTTCCTTTTTTGTTATCACCTTACATCCATTTGTACCTATTTGGATTATTTGTACTTTTAAGTAGTCAATGAAATACCTACTTTCATGAAAAAAAGATTGATTTATTATCCTGGATATCCCATGCATTGATGAAGAACTCATGCACCATCGGGATGATGCATGAGTTATCATATGCCAGATTGGCAAAGGCTCGACTCATGATCACCCCTACAAACCACCAGAATTATGGAAGCTCCTCTCTGGGATCTAGTGCTTGTGGATGAGGGCGTGCTAATATTGCTCCTCCTCATCAACAGTGATGAACTTGTTAGCAACACTAGATGCCCTTTTTCTGCTCACTACTCTCCTAAGAGGCATCCGAATAATGTAAAACTGAATAAGGAATAGAGCTAAAATAGGAAGGGAGTTCTTAAGTAAAAAATTTGTTGAATGAAAATCCTTAACAACCTTGTGTACTATTTTAAATTAGATCCAATGCCATGGTGCCTAAATACAGTGCCAAGGTGTTGTCCTTTTGAGTTGTAGAACATGGTACAAATGCCACAGTGCCCACATGCAACACTATGGCACTGGTCATCCCATCCCATCAGTTACTATGCATTCAAAAAAATAAAATTAATTATTATAAATCTCATAACTGATGCACATGAAAGGCATTGCAGCGTCGCAACACCATAACCCAGCATCATGGCACCAATTAAAATGAGGCTGCCATTTCACCTTTAATCAACTGTACAATTCTTTAAAATCTTGAATAGGGCTATGATGCTACAATGAAACATTGTAATGCTTCTCAAACAATTAAAGGGATAATAATGTTAGCACTGCGGTGCCATCCATGCAGCGACGAGGTGCTATGCCTCACAGCTTGCATGTACACCTGTCATTGAAAATGTCACCTAAGTAGCATTAAGCCCCACTATAATAGTAAATAGGTACTATATTCTGGTGCCTAGTGCTGGTCCATTAAAATTAAAATTTATTAAATTTCAATCAAATGCATTCTATTTCTTCGTCACATGAACAAATTCATATATGTCCACCATGTGGACAGCCCCTAATTTCAGAAATGCAAAAAGGTATGTAAGTCTAGTCTTCTATTTGTTCACCATGCAAACACCCCATAAATCATTCGCCATGCAAACAAAATCATATCCGTTCACCATGTTGATAACCCTAATTGCAGCATTCCAAAGAGATGAACACCTATCATTCTATTCATTCACCATGTGAACATCTGCCCATTTGCCTTACGAATACCTTATAACTTGTTCACCATATGAACACTCTTACACCACATACACTAAAACTTGAAGTCTACTTGGGATACCTGAGATGAGGCAACCCATGGCTGCTAATCATATTCTTTGGACATTGCAGCTATGTCCCTCTATTGTTGGTAAGTTGAAATAATGTAATCTAGGATGATGAAACCATGAGATCTTGATTGAGATTACACTCCTATTTCCTTTTAAATGGTCATCTAACCATAACATAATCATTAAACACCATTGCATATTAAAAAATATGTCTATCTCCAACCTCAATCTAGAGTGCTCTCTTGCTATGATAAAAGAGATAATTAACTATGGAGGCTTGCCTCCATAGTAAGTAGAACCTAGATCTAAATATATTCTAACATGATGTTATGGGAAATTTGGTTGAATATATGCAATCTACCTCATGAAAAAACTTACTCCCACCCATCTCACCAAAGGTGGTGGAGCATATCCTCGAAGGTATTTTTTTTCTAAGCGATCACTTGTGTGAAATGAAATTTTTGATTCCTTTGATTTTTCAAATTCTAAAATCTACATTAAATGTTTTAAATGAAAATAAAAAAAATATTAAGAAAATTAGTGTCAACAAGAGTTTAAGCATTTTAGAATTAATACATAGTAATATTTGTGGTCCATTCCACACAGCTACTTGAAATAACCAATTTTATTGTATTACTTTCATAGATGATTATTCTCATTATGGGTATCTATACTTAATTTATGAGAAATCATAGCCACTTGATGTATTTAAAATATTTAAGGTTGAAGTTGAAAATCTACTTTGCAAGAAAATAGAAGTTATCACATCTGATAGTGGTGGTGAATATTTTGGTAGATATGATGGATAAGGTGAACAATGTCTATGCCCTTTTAGTAAATATTTAATAGAGTATGGACTCATTCTCTAATACACCATGCTAGGGACTCAAAGTCAAATGGTGTAGCTATAAGACAAAATTAAACCTTAATGGACATGGTTAGAAGTATGATAAATATTTTATCTTTACAAGAATCACTTTAGGGAAAAGCCTTAAGGACAACAGTTTACATCCTCAATAAAATTTCAAGTAAAATGGTTGCTAAAATGTGATATAAATTTTGGACTTGGAAAAATTCTAGCATTAGGCATCTTCACATCTAAGGATGTCCAGTTAAGTCTAGGTCATATAAGCCTAATGAGAGAAAATTAAACTAAAAAACTATTAGCTATTAGTTTGCTAGATACTCAAAAAGATTGAAAGGTTTTAAGTTTTAAAACTATTTAAATAACATTTTTTTGAGACCAATTATGCTAAATTTATTGAGGATGTTGAATATGAATAAACCTAAGAATTTTATATTTGAAAAGTAATATATTACTCTTTCTATATTTACAATAGAAAATGATCAAGTATCTTTATTTAATAGCATATAAGTTGTAAATTTAGATAATTAAAATATTCATAAGTTAACTCTTAGTCATATTTAGGAATCAAAACAACCTCAAATTGAGATGTAGTAAAAAAATCTACTAGGAAAAGGTGATCAGTAATTTCATATGAGTTCAACACTGATTTAAAAAATGATCTAATCTCTTTTAGTCAAGTTAAACAAAGTGTTAACTCCTATAAATGGATAGAATCTATAGAGGATAAGATGAAATCATTAAAAAATAAAGATTTCTGAGATCTTGCTAAATTAATTAAATTAGAAAAATTGATTCATTGTAAATATATTTTTAAAATCAAATGTGATTCAAAAGGCAATGTTGAAAGATTTTATGGTATTTTAATTTGGAGTCATAAGAACACGATGCAGATCTTATGAGGTACTTATTGATGTGATCGGGTATGACATTAAGGTTTGATGTACCATCTCAAAAGATGGAAACTACAATGGACCTAATCACCTAATGAGGACTCCTAAAGAAGATGAGTCTTCATATATACTAGAGATCATGGAAAGGTAAAGTAAGGTTTATTTTAAGCTAGGTTCTTTAGTTCTCTATGGAAGCAAGCTCTGATAGTTAATTACATTCTAGGAAATAAGATTGTTTTTAATAAAATTCTCGATTAAACTAGTCAATAAATATCTCCAAAGATTTCAAAGCTAGACTATCAAAGGATTGGGTTTTTATGAAAGTCAAGTGGAAAGAATTATATATAGAATCCAAAAGAGGATGAGTAAGGAGCACTCATGATACTAGGAAGCCTAGTAAGAGCTCCAATCTACACAATGGTGAGGCTTTATATATTTGAAAGAGTGACTTTATTTTTATTTGAGTTAAAATTTTATTAGAATGCTCGGGCTTATAATTCAACAAAATAAAAATGTAAAAAATGCCTAAGAGGTGATGACTTCAGGGACCAAATAAAATAAATAGCCTTGGAACCTAATTTTAGGATGCTTTAGCACTAACTAAAAGACACAACTTAAGTTTAATCCAAAAATGGGATATAATAGTTTACCTCCATAAGAGAGGGTCTAGGACTGCTCGAAATGCTCTAAAGAATCTATATGTGAAGTTTAAATGGATGGGGAGGAGTATACTCTCCTCCCCAAATGAACCAAGGCTTGAGATTAGCTCAGCCTTTAGCAGTCGTTCAACAAGGGTAGGTTGTTGGAGGTTGTAGTGGATTATTGAGGTGGAGGTGCTTGAGAGGTTGAGGCAATAGCATGGGCTGGCATGGGGTGTACCTCCTCCTCCAAGTGAACCAATGGAGAGCTGAGGGAGAGTTCAACCTCTCATGGCCAAAGGTTGAACACAACAACCTTGGGTTAGGTTGGGTTAGTGGGCCTAGTGTCCAAGAAGGGCTAAGGGTTACTGCCAAGGCTTAGCCAGTAGGTGAACCCATCCAAATGGTGATTTTATCCTATTTGGGTGGATTGGTTTAATGGTTTCGACCCAAATCAGGTTCACCATGGGTTTCGGGCCACTTAGGCTAGCCCATGGTAACCCAAGGATGAGTCATGCCAAGTTTGGTTGGGTTTGGACTTCGTTTGGATGGGTTTAGCTCAATTTGACCCATATGGGTTAAATCGAGGTTCAATTGGGTTAAGTTGACCAATTGATCAAATTGAGTCAAAATAAGGGTTTGGGTATGTTCAAATGATCATTTGGATTGCATTGGTGACATTGGTTTGGTTAAATTTGAAGTGGGTTTGATTTTGACTCACATGGGTTCATTTGGGTCAAATAGGATAAGTTGACCAATTAGGTTAAATTGGCCAAATTGGCTTGGGTGGAGGGTTGGTTTAGGTTCAATTGATCTTTTGATAATGATTGTAGGTGTTGGTTTGAATCAATTTAGATTTGGGAATGATTGGTTCAATTGGACCCTTTAGGTCAATTTGGGCTAAAGGGGTCAATTTGGTTAGGTTGACCACATTAGGTTCAATTGGAGGTTGGATCATGTTAAAAATGCATTTATGATTGACTAGAGGCATTAGTTTCACTCAATTTGGTTTAGGATTTGATTTGACTCAATTTGTCCCTTTAGGTCTAATTTGGTCAACTTGGGTCTAGAGACTAAATTGGCTTAATTAGGACCAATTGGTGGTTAAGTCATGTTCAATACCCAGTTTATGATTGATGAGAGTCAATGATTGTAATTGATTGGAGTTGGAATGAGATTTAATTCATTTAGGTCCATATGGATTAATTGGGTCAACTTGGATCAAGTGATCAGATTAGTTTGACCCAATTTATTATAATTAGGTAATCAAGGATGGTCAACAATCATTATAGAAAAAATTGGATGGGTTGATTCAATCCAATTTAGGTTGGATTGAAGTTTGACTCAATTTGGTCATTTAGGCCACTTTGGGTCAAGTGAACCAATTAGGTTAATTGAGTTGAATTGATAGAATTAGGTGTTGAGAAGAGTTCAATGATGGATTTAGGATTGATTGGTGGCCTTGATTATAATTCATTTGGGTTTAATTAGATTTTGGCTTATTTGGACCTCTTGGGTCAAATGGGCTAACTTGGGTTATTTGGATTCATTTAGTTCAATTGGTTTTATTATAAGTATTGGAGGGGTTTGAAATGATCTATTGAATGGTTGGAGTGCTTTTGTGAAAATCAAATTAGATTTGGTTTTCTTGAATGGGTTTTGGGTTGGCTCCAAAGGATCATAGTGGAATTAACTTAGGTTTAGGCTTAAGCTAATTTAGCTTGGAGCTTAGATAGGAACAAGATCCAATTAAGGTTGGTTGTGTTGGCTTGAGGTTAGTTTTGAGTGATTGGAAAAGCAAGGGTCTTAGTTTAAGCCATATGATAGGTAAGACTTATTTGTCCTAAGGCATATAACCGAAGCATAGGGTATGACTTCCTAAGTCTTTAGGCTTGGGTTTAGTGTTCCCTTAGTCACTAGAAGTGTCCTATGACTAGGAAAATCCAAGTGCTTAGAAGGTTCCTAAGTCTAAAATAGGAAGGATGAATCCTCACTCCAAAAGTGAGGTCAACAAAAGGAACCGCAATAGGTGTGGTATAACTGGCAAGGCACACCACACATATTGGCATTGACCGAGATGATCAAGAACATCCGAGGAAATCACAGACACCAACAATGATTATCCATACCCAAGTGGAGAGTAAAATAGAATTACAATCTAAGTGCGATGCAACTCATTTCATGTCGAGGGCATGGGAGAGTTAATTGGATTTGGTTTGATTTATTGAGAATTAATTTTGTGTCAAGGACACAAAGAGAGATCTGCTGGGGATTTGCACATAAATTTTGATAGATTAGAGATTAAATAAGCCAAGGGCATAAAGGGGGATCCATTAGGGATCAAGATTTAATTGAATTTGTTTGATTTATCTAAATTATGTTGATTAGTTTTGATTTGAATTTGGGTTTTGTGTTTATTTGATTATGTTGATTGATTTTGTTTAAGTTTGTTGATTCATTTTGATTTTGATTTTGTTGATTGATTTAGTATGGACCTTGTCAGCTTGCGATGTACTGCACTAAGGAGGGGCTATGTGAGTCTGGTCCTACCTTAGATTTATCATTCCAAAGGGGTAGTCTACCGGCCATGTAGCATAGACTATCCAACCTAAGGGTTGCCCAATGATTTGTAATGGCTATATTAGGAAGAAAGCTCAAGGACTCACATTTCCAAAATAGAGTCAGCCATCGAGGCCACTCGCTGATGTCAAAATGAGTCAAACCAGACCTAGGGAGACTACTAAGTGAGTGCCTGTAAGGGTCTTATCTTAACTTAGATAGTCGATACGATTCTTATAGGGAGTTTTACTATCACTTCCCAAAAGATATGATGCCTACTTGGGAAGAGGCACCTTTAGGGGTCTTATCCTAATCCATAATACATGTTATTTCATTTTTTTATTTATTTATTTATGTAGAGTGGACCCTGTTGGTTTGCAATGGGCCACACTAAGGAGGAGCCATGGGGACTTTGGCCTATCTTAGATTTACTAGCCCAAGGGATAGTTTGTACATCTGATACAGAGGTTTCAACCATAAGAGTGATACTAGGAAAGGGGAATTTTCCAATTCGGTAGTAACCTAGGTCTTGTCTAGATGGAGTTGTGAATACGTAATACAAATAGAATGCCTACAAAGAAGGTGCCTCTGGGGGTCTTATCCTAATCCATGAAATATAAAGCCTATAGGTTACGGTGGCCGACTTAGAGAGAAAGTGCAAGGACTCACATCTGCCTAAGCAGTGCTATCCACTAAGTGGGTTGCTCAATAAAGAAAACACTAGCCAACCTAAGGTGCCCATCAGTTTGCGATGATGATCAATCTAGGAAGAAAGCATCGGGGACTCACATCCTCCTAAACAGAACTGAACATCGAAATAGTTTATCGTCAGCTAGATAACTACTATCCGACTTAGGGTGACTACTAAGTAGGAAGTCACAAAGAAGCACTATACCCAAGATTTAAGTAGTCAGGAGGAAGAGGAGCCACTGAGGTCTTACCCTAATCCTAAAATATATAAATTTAGACCCAGTTAGTTTACGACGGCTAGTTTAAGAAAAAACTTAGGGACATACATCTTCTTAAGCAAATCTAGTCATCGAGTAACTTATTGACCATACAATAAGAAATATCGAACTAACAAGGTGCCCATTAGTTTGTTGTGGTTAAGTTAGGAAGAAAGCATAAGGACTCACATCTTCCTAAGTAGAAATGACCACTAGGGAGACATGCAAGCTATGTAGTGAATCAATCCTGGCCTAGAGCAGCTACTGAGCGAGGGTTGTTAGGGGTCTTATCTCAGCTCAAAGCATCCCGAAGCAATTAGATTTATGTTTAATGTATTTTAATTTGTATGCAATTCTGTGTTTGTGTTGTGCCACCAAGTGATAGGATGCTACTTAGGTTCTCTTATACCTACCCTAAACACATCAAGAATTTGGTCATTAGAAATATTTTAAATTGGAGAGAAGTTTGATCCAAATGGGAATTTTATTGATGAAAAATTATTTTGGACATTGTTTATGCCTAGTATTTCTTTAGATAAAGCTTATTGATTTGGAGCATTGGGTGTTCACCTTTGTGATTCATAAGTTGGGTAGATCCCCCCTCGTAGGCCTTTTTAATGGTGAAAGGGCCTTCTAAAGCAAGTTCAAACTTGCCTCCCATATTGTGATGGGCAATAATTAGTCTCCTTAGAACTAAAATAAGCCCTCCTATTCGAAAAGCTCTAGGACGAACCAACTTGTTATGAGCTTGAACCATCTTTGCTTTGTACAACTTGGTTCTGGCTTGCTTGTAAGCATCTTTCTTCTAAACCTTTGAGTTCTTCTAACCACAGCTTGGCATTCTGTTTAGTAGTGATTTTACTACCCACAGCTATTCGTAGTGATGGGAGTTAAACTTCTAATTGTAGAACAACTTCAGAACCATACACTAAGAAGAATGGGGTAGATTGTGTTGGAGTTTGGTAGGTAGTACAATATGCCCATAAGGCTTCAATTAATTGATCATGCCACTATCATTTGTTATCATCGAGTGTCTTCTTGAGTATTTGGATGAGGGATTTATTGAAGAGTTTTGCCAAACTATTTGTCCATTGGTAGTAAATTGTAGAATATCTCTAATCTATGTTATGTCTCCAGGCAAAGTTATTGATTTTGGTGCTCTTGAAAGTGGTACCATTATTGGATATGATTCAGTGAGGTACCCCAAATCTATAAAAGATAAGATTCCTGAAGAAATGGAGCACATTCTAAGCTTTGACTTCTCTAAGTGCAATCGCATTCGCCCATTTGGAGAAGTAGTTTGCAGGAGCTAGAATGAAGTACCCTTGGTTGAATTGGGAACAATCAGACCTACTATGTCGGTGCCCCAACACTCGAATGGTCATGAGGCCAAAGTTGGATGTAGAATGTTGGGTGGCTAGTGTAGGACCATTCCATGTACTTTAGTCCTAACACCCTTCAAAATAATTTTACCATTTATATTAAGCAAACATTTAATGATTAAAAAACTTGACATTAAAACTCTTATAATATAAATAAAAAATGTTATGCTAATATTAATAAAGTCATGATATACTTTTAAATACTAAATAATGGCATCTCTTAGGGTCATTATTCTATTATCATTCTCCCTTTTCTCCTACTATTTTTGAGCCTCACTTTCTTGGCATTTAAGTTCAATGCCATTGCTATTAGAGGAGCTGAGGGCTCCTTTATTAGTTTTGAGGATTGCTTTGCTTTGCTTTATTAGTTTTTTAATTCTCTCCATAATCAAACAGAAACTTTTAAGTTACCTTTGATTAAATGCCATGGAGAAATGGTAAACATACCATTTTTCTGGACAATGATGATATTGCAAGCTTTACAGTTCCTTTTAAATTTTTACTAGTTGGAAAATGCACGATAAAGAGGGTCTTACTAGTTGATATAAAGAATTTTTTGGACAGCTTAAACATATTGGCAGATGGTTTCTTAGTTTCATTGATT
Source organism: Cymbidium sinense (assembly GCA_021442155.1). Classification (NCBI taxonomy): domain Eukaryota; kingdom Viridiplantae; phylum Streptophyta; class Magnoliopsida; order Asparagales; family Orchidaceae; genus Cymbidium; species Cymbidium sinense. The sequence continues at coordinate 39,375,415 of CM038233.1, forward strand.
CCTAGCATTTCATCATCCGATTGAATAATAAGGATGACTATGGTTGGGTTTTTACCAAAAGGATATTTTATGTCAATGAAGTTCTTTCGATAATCCTTAAATGGACTGTCAACTTTTCCCTTGAAGCAAAATCTCTAGTCGCCTTATCTAAATTCAATTTCTTAGTCTGAAAGTGCATTACTTTAACAAATAGATTCTTTTTTTATGGTTGTTATTAATGAAAGACCTTAGAGAGTTGATATCCCCACTACAACCCTGTCAAGATCCTCCATTTCTTGGGTCCTTGTGGAAACTGATGTTACTGGCCCTTTCAAAGATAAAGTCTGGATTGACACTAACAAATCTAGTTATTGGCAAAAATAATCATGAAAAGTAAACCAAAATATTATTGTAACTATAAACAATTCAATCATATTCTGGATAAATTCTTATTATTACTTCCTCCTCCCCTCATAAAAAAACAACAACTGATACATTATTTCAAGAGCCTTAAACCATTACTGAACTAGTTGAGAATAAGTGTTTTAGCTGAAGCTATTTTTGTTGTGTAGCACTTACTTGCACAGATTGGACATACAACCTCTAAATCCAAGAATGATAATTCCATTGGTGGTACCTTTTTGAATGAAATTCATAAAATCACCCAATAAGAAGATGTCTATGATGACATAGTCACTTCCCTTTGGAAAACTAGATCTTATTCCTAGAGTAAAGGTTAACAAATTATGACAAATTTTGAATCAAATGCACCTAGAGCTCAATAGCAATTGGATGAGCCCCATGTTGCATTGGATAATGCACAACTACAAGTTTAGAGTAAGTTAAGAGGAAGGGATTGAATAAGCTAAAAGGCTTACTCAAGGTTACCATAAGAAGATCTAACAGTTCTAGAACTCTTTTTGTTTCAACTAGCGTGCACACCTCTTTGCCTATCTAGTGAGGAAAAGAAGACTGTAGATTTGAAGACCTCCACTGTTGAACTTTGTTCAGATGCGACAGATGAAAACCCATCCCTCCATCAATCTTAGATCCAAAAAAATGGAGAAGGGTATTTCACAATATGATTTTGAAATCTAGCACTACTAAGGTGAAATGCTATCAAATTTTTTAAAATTTGTTCTAAAATCTCACTAGAAACTCAATTTCTGACTCACAACACCTCAGCACTGAATATCAATGACGCAATGCTATGTTCTTGTGTATTCCTATTATAATGGGTAGTGCCACAATTCCCAGGTACCAATGTCGTGCTACCCTAACTGAATCACCCTAATGCCACAACACAATGGCATCCACTCCGTGGCGACATGATCACTTGACGCGGGAAACATGACTTAGAATATTTTTTGATAAAATCTCCTTGCACCGCAGTGCCATAGGACCAGCACCTCAATGCTATATCACCCTACCATAAGTAAAAAGTACTTTGAAAATTATTTTTCTATGGGGAAAAAATATCACCCTAGCGCGATGGCGCCATAGTGCCAAGCTCTCAAATTTTTTTCAATTTGTTCTTCATAGCATCAAGGAGCTTGTTCACAACATCGACATGCTGGACTCATATTTCATTTTTATAAATATTTTCAAAAATTTTCATTTAAATATTGGAGCGATAAATCAACAATACTAATCACATAAAATAAAATAATATAAAAATAATAAAAAGAAAAATCTTATTTCTAAATTCAAAGAAAATTATAAATTATTAAAAAAGGGAAAAGTAGACAAATGAGAAAAATTAATAATTATACATGGCACTGTCTTCTTCCTCCTCTTTTCCCTCCTTCGTCACTGATATAAGAGGAGCAATTACACAAGGCTAATACTGAGGCACCATAAGGAATGGGGCCTAGCTCAGATCTGCAAGATTGCAATTCTAGAACATGGTGACTAGTGTAGTGTTGAACTGGGCCATGTGAGAGAATTACATATACTGTTAACCCATATGATCGTCAAACTTACGCTCCATAATATCCTACTTATGACTACTCATGTCCATCCTTTTTCTTATGTCTATGACCTGACTGTCAATTTCTTGAACTTACTCTACTAAAAACTTGAAAGAGGTCATGGGGCATATGAGCCTTCCCTTACTTCTAACCTTGGCCCAAATCCACAATTACACTCTTTGTTAAAGGAGCCTTCTGAGTGAGTTTTTCTTCATCAAGCCCCCCTACCGCTCCCACCATGACAGATAAACTATAAATCAAAGGAGGGTGATCGTACTTGATAGTAGTACTCTGCTTCAACATATTACAAATAGAATTATAAATAATTTTCCTAATACCAATCATAAATCCCCTCTCAATAGCAAAATTTAGAATAACCCTATCTTTGGTAACCTCACTAATATTACCAGTGGGCATAAGCTTCATGAAAATAAAATACTGCTTAGCTTTAGATTCAACAGTGAGACTAATGGTAGGAATGTTGATGATCCTTTCCTTCCATCACTTCCATTGCACATAAAGAAAATGGAGAATCACATCAAAATTGAGATGATCATTATGATAAGCAAGATATTGATCATAATCACTATCTTGAAGATTGTAATCTGTGTTAATAGAACTACTGTCAAAACTTACTAGTTTACCTCATACATATGCTTTATTGTCCTAGCTTTCTCGTGCATTCATGAAGAACTCACACAGTATTGGGACAACACACAAACTATTGTCTAGGCCAATTTGGCCCTCATCTAGCAATCACCCCTTTGATATTATTGATGGGATCTTGGAAGCTCCTCTCTAGAATCCAATGTTTGTGGACGTCGGCATGTTGATACTGCTCCTCATCATCGACACTGATGAATATGCAAACATTGTTGTATGCCCTCTTCTTGCTCACCACCCTTTTGAGAGTCATGATGAATATGTTAGTTGAAGAGAAGTTTAGAGCTGACAGAGAGAAAAAAACTTGTAAAGAGAGAGAAGGCTGAATAAAAATCTTTAACATCCCTGAGTCTAATTTATAAATTAGACCCATCACCGCGACGCCCAAACATGGTGCCGAGGCACTGACCTCTAGGGTTATAGAACATGACATCAGTGTTATGGCGCTAACATTCAGTGCTGAGGCATTTGTTCACATATCCCATTGATTACTGTGTGGTATAAAAAATAAATTTAATTATAATAAAGTTTGCAGCACCATAGTGGTCTGACATAGCCGTGGTGTCCATTAAAATGAGGTTGTCGTTTCTTTTTTAATCACTATACAACTGTCAAGAATTTTGACCAATACCGCGGTGCTGTTCAAATAATCAAATAGACCAATAATGCTAATATTGTGGTGCTATCCATGTAGTGCTGAGGCGCTAGACCTTATAGCCATATATACACCTAAATTGCCACTTAAATAAGAAAACATACTCTTACCCATCTCTTCCAAAGATGGTGGAGCGCATCCTCAAAGTTGATCTTTTTAGTGATCAGATTTTTGGTTAATCTACTAGGGATTGCTTCTCTCTTGATCTTTAGTTGGAAATCTAAAATAAATGATGTCCTAGGAATATCTTGTGTTGTATTCCTTAGATTCCTTGATTTTAGTATAATTTGGCTTTAGATTTACACTCGGGTTAAAAACCATCTATGGTGAACTCAACCAATATGATGACTATCAGATGAGGGGAGGGATCCACTATCAGATTCCCCCAAGCTATAATTAACACTGGTTCCATTATATCCACTATCTAGTTTAATCCAGTTTCTGCTAGCTAGACCAATGAATGAATTTATACCTAAACTATACAACAAAAGAAAGAGGTCAACCTTGAATGAGCCCAGGCCTGACACAACCTCAAAGAGAATATTTATATTTGATAGGTTATAGAAGATAACCTTACATGCTAAGGATAAAATTGTTGCCAAGCCAAAATTGAAATTTATCATAGTCAACCTACTTAACATTGCATCTAAGGAACAGAGCCCAGCATAAACCACTATCCTAGCTCCGAGTGTAAAAGTGACCATGATGAATCTTCTCTGGGCACTAACATGTCCAGAAGACCTCAAAAAAAAATACAATGCCTTCCGTAGACCTATCGTACTCCCTATTCATACTGAGCAGTAATCTAACCCACAAGTATAGGCCAATATACCTACAGGTAACATATTTGACCTGTTGAGATGGATCAAAATAAACAACTCTGAAGGAGTTATAATGAAATCTTTTTAGGACAAACCTACATGTCCCATGTCTCAAAACCAGTCATGAAGACTATTAAGAATAGAGGTCTTCAAAGAAGGATCAAGATGTTAGTGAGCCAAGTCAACAAACCAACAAATTTTTACTTTAAAAGGAGTGGGAATATTAAAAGTTATCATCTTTCCTATCTTGAAGATAAATTAAAAATAAAATTGATGATCAGTGAGAATTGATAACAAACCATCCAATCCAAAATAAACAAATGGCCATATATTGTAAGGTCCTAACAACAATATCATGGAATACCATATCACCCAGGTTGTTCTAAAAAAATTGATGAGCACTAGATTGTGACATCTGGGAATCATTCTTAAAGATCCATCACTGGAAGGTCCCAATTGATATGGAGGGCCAAAGGAGTAAAATATGTTAAAGATGAGAGAGCTCCGCAAGAATTAGCTCTCCTAGATAATGAGAAGCTAACTCTCCTATCATCAGCTGGAAGCATTGGTCTTAAAAGAACCGGTCAATGGACAATGACACAGATGATCAACTTTTTTTGGAAGATGAAACCTCCTGACCAATGAAGAATTTCAGAGTTTCAATCCAAAATAATGATGATGCTGATCACATTGATGTCAAGGTCATTCGTATGGTTGACACTCACCTATGAAAGAAAGATGTAGTGTTCTAACAACAAAGTAAGGATGATTAATCGGAAAACCCAAGTCACCAAGAGCCTAGATTTAAGGCTCAAGTAGAAGTGGAAGTGACTGAAAAACTCATGGATATTGTAGTAAGGATACAACAATAGATGGGTTTCCAACTCCAAATGAGGGACTAAGAAATTAGTTAACTCAATAATTGCCTTAATGAAATATGCGGGCTGATGAAGAAATTATTTGGTCAGCTTAACCTTATAGCAACAGCAATACAATGGGTACCTCCAAATAATTTGCCAGAGATAAATAATCCAGTAGCAGAGAATGAGGGTATACAAAATGTTCCACATAATTTACTACTAGCTATGGCATAGAGACAACAATTTTCAGGGGAAGCCATATTGAACCCTCATCAAGAAGTAGATTTTATCATCAAATCCTAAGTGGAAGACCTCATTAGCCAAAAGGTCAAAGTAGTGAGCTTCACAAACTACTAAGCAACTAGTAGGAAAAGGACAATCATATCCAGTCGAGTATGATCAAGTACAGTAGCCTAAATGATACATCATGTCAAAGTTTAATATCTTCTTAGGCACAAAAATTTGAGAAAATTGTTCGCTCAATTTAAAGCATCATACAAAAATATTGGCATAAATGATGCTACATTGCTACACCAATTCATCAACATTCTCACCCATAAAACCTTCAAATGGTATGTTGAGTTGCCTAACAACTCAGTAAAAACATTCACTAAGCTAGAGGAACTCATCATCAAGAGATTTGTAAGTATAATAAAGAAGGTAATAATTATAGATATCGCCTTATAAAAATGAAAAAGGATGAGAGTGTCACTAAATATATCACCAGATAGAGGAAACTAAGCATGAGATGTGATCAGCAGCTCATAAAAAAGCATACAGTGGAACTCCTCATAGAAAATATTGATGATCAAATGGCTCCACACCTTGCCATGGTTGCAATCAATACATTCTAAGAATTATTAGATCTTGTAGCCAAGTTTGAAAGGTTTTTCAAGCAAAAGAGGTTTAATTTATGATATAATAATAACTTTGTCAGAAGAGGAAACTAGCGCAAGCTACAATAGTCTAAAAAGAATGATGTAAATACAACATTCCCATTTAAAGTAGATAAAAAGGGAAATAGAGGAGCACCAAGTTTGCCATTGGTCAAAAAGCCAAGAGAGTAAAAGAAAAGAGTACCAAAACTCTAAGAGAAGATGGCTAACCAGTACTCATTTAAGAGATAATGTACTGTTAAAATTTTTAAGCATGTGTTAAAGTTAGGATTACAACTGCCAGAGTCGCATTGACTAGATCAAGTAGATAAAGTCAATGATCCCAACTATTGTCCCTTCCATAAGCTTATAGGTCACTTGATTGAAGATTATTTTGATTTTAGACTAAGTTGAGAAAATCCATCACAATGGACAACATACCTTGTGAGGCATTATTTTAGTAAATCCTAAAAAGGAAATTGCAAGGGTTATTACAACATAGCCAAATCCTGAAGCACAAAATGAGAAGGCCAAGTTGACGAAGACTTAGGACACAAATAAAGACAAAGAAAAAATTCCACAAGTATAAGTAGAAGAAGAAGGTGGACGGGAAACTTTCATCTCAAAGAAGACTAAAAGAATAATCAATATTCTTTTAGCTATAGAAGGATGTCGGTGGAGTAATGCCCTAGAACCTTAAATCAATCCCAGGGTGCTTACCCTAAATAAGGGATAATTTTTATACAAAATGAAGGAGTAGATAAAAAATGATAAGCCTTCTACATCAAAGTTTGATAAGTCAAGAGAAAATAAGAAAGCTCAGAAACGAAAATGTGAGACACAAAAAAATGATAAATTCTCTAGAGGAGTATGAACAAATTCCTCAAAGATCGATTATGTTGGAGGAATATATCCACCATTTATAGCTCGACATAGAAGAGCCTGAAGAAGATCTTGTAAAAGAAATACGTTGAATGATAAATGTGGTTACAACTTCAATTGATTTTAAGGAAGAGCAATGTTTTCTTAAAGAAAATCCTATCACACGAAAAGATAAGCTAGACTCGAAGAAACTATGTCCAAAGTTAAATAGTAGTTCTGAGAGTCATGAAGTCTCAAGGAACTCTAAAGAGTTATAGAGCTTAGAAACATCTTCTAATAAGGAAAGCCAGGTAGAAGAAGTAATATAGGTGTGATTAAGGAGTGGAGAAAAGATTCCTCCACCTCGATAATAGAAAGCCATTGAAAAAGGCAAAGAAATTCAAATTAATGAGGATGCCTTATCTCCACCACCAACTAAACCCCAAGAGTCTACTAAAATAGGAGTAGACTATAATGTTCTGGAACCCTTATGCAAGTTTCCTACTCTTAAGTATATATGATTCTTTCATGCTATCCCAAGATATAACAAAAACTTAATAAAGGCCTTGTATAGCCCGAGTATTATGAAGCATTTTTCATTGAAAAGAGGATGAAAGAAGATCTTACCTTACAAAAGCCAACAACTATCACCTTTAATGGTAAATATTTGCTACTCAGAACGACTAAACATAATCAACCTCTCTATGTTATGACTAAAATTAATTTTACATGTGTAAAGAAAGTTTTGATTAACCTAAGTGCTTTAGTAAATCTCCTGACAGCCGAAAAACTTAAGGCACTAGCTTTGGATGCTCGATACCTCGATAAGAATATGGTATTTTTACAAGGTTTCAATGAAGAAAGGCAGCAAACCTTAGGGTCCATTGTCTTGCCCATATGCTTCAGAAAGTTATACACGGAAGCTGAATTTCATGTAATTGAGGTGAAATTTTTATATAAATCACTCATTAGTAAGCCATGGATTCATGAGTATGGTCTAGTACTCTTGACTTTTCATCAATGTATTAAATATATCAAAAATGGTGAAGAGCGATGAATTGATGGGGACATGAATCCATTCTTGATACACAAAATTAAGATCTATGATGCTGCCAATAGTTTATCCCTAAGAAGGTAGAAGAGGTTAATGCCTAAAAGAAAAAAACTCCACCTATCAGACTAATTTTAAAGAGTGGTGATCCATAGATAAAATTATTAATGAATAAAAATAACTCAAGGTAATTCCCCATTTTGGTAGTGATATCAAAGAGGATGAAGAAGAATTGGTACCTATGAGGGCTTCAACTAGTCAAAAGAAAGAAGCGGCTAGTACTAGTAGCATGACAAAACAAATAAAGAAAACACACATTTCTCTAATAAGAATGTCTAAGTCTCATGTCTCTAATAAGGCTATGAAATAATGTAAATACCAAAAGCACATATAAAAGCATTATCAACTCCAAGGAGAGAAGAAATGGAACAATTAAAAATGTTCTATGTCCCTCCTAGAAGGGGTTACAAAGATCATGGAATCCTCTTCTACAAAGTTTAAGAGCGAACCATAAATTCCATGCAAGAACTATTTGATGAAGACAATTTAAGGAAGAAGACATTTCAATAATCATTCCTCAATACTTCTCATCAGCTCTAAAGAATCTATTGAGAAATAATGTACAACTCTCACATTTGATTGCATAGGCTCGATTATTCAAAAGGCTTTGGTGAAGGGATAATGTTTAGAGTTTCATAAGATATGAAAATTCACTACATGGGGAACATTCCTTCATTAAATTTCTCAACAAACTCATGCTATACCATATCCAATAAGAAGCAATCCCTTTCAAAATCACAAATGTACAAAGGAATACCGCACAGGGGAATGAAAATGTGCCTGAAGATAAATTAATAATTGACCTTAAAGAATCCCCAAAAGAATTGAAAGAAGGAAATTAATCCACAATCAATGAAGTTTAGGAAATTAACCTAAGTACTAAAGAAGAGCCTAGACCAACTTTTGTTAGTGCTAACCTCATAGTAGAAAGATTGAAAGAATGAAAAGCACTATTTTATGAATATAAAGATTGCTTCACATGGAATTATAGTGAAATGCCAGATTTATCGCTAAATGTAGTTGTACATAAACTGGCTATGAAATGTACAGCTAGTAAAGCAAGGATCAAGGTGAATGTGATTAAAAATTGAAGAATAAGTAATCATTGAAACCAAAAATCTCATCAAAGTATGGTTCATCTAAGAAGAAAAATATACTGATTAGATTGTTAATATTGTCCCAATAAGATAGAAAATGGCCAAATCCATATCTTTATCGATTTCTTTGACTTAAATAAAGCATGCCCAAAAGATGACTTGCCATTGCCCAAAGTAGGACTCGTGGTGGATAATACGTCCAACTATGATGTGTTCTCCATCATGGATGGATCATCAGGCAATAATATGTTTAAAGTTAAGTCTCAAAGCTAAGAAGCATACATCCTTCCACACGCTAATCAATATATATTACTATAAAGTAATACCACCACTCACCGAAGGGTGATGACCCCCATCTTCAATGATCTTGTTGACCTTATTTTTAGATGAAGTTAACATCACTTCTAAATTCAATAATTAGGATACCTAATCATAGATTAGGAGCTTCCTAATTAAGTACTTAGGTCACTGCATCTAGTGACCTAGTTCATCTTCCTTAGGTTTAATCTAACCGAATGGGTTTAGGAAGACTTAACCTAAGCTCCAAACTTGAATTAAATCAAAACAAATGCAAATAAATTTAAATAAATTTAAATTAAATCAAATGAATGAATCCAAATCTAAATCAAAGTCAAATATAGTCAATCCTTTTGATATAGGTTTGACTTAGATGGGTCCCACCAAGTCAAAGTTCTACCAACCAAAATTTGACCAAATGAAATTATTCCAAATAATCCAAATGATAAAATAATCATGTTTAATTATGAATTTAAATGAAATTTAAATTTATTTAGGCCTTAGGTTAGTTGGACCACTTAGTCTAAATGGGTCCCATTGGGTTCAACACAAATCAAATAGAAAACAACTCAATTTGATTATTTAAAATAATTTTGAATTGATAATCAAATATAAATCAGCTAATCATTGAGCCTAATTTGGTCAAATTAGTCATTTGACCCAAATGAACCCAAACTTAACCCATTAAGCACAATTTGGGTCAGATGGGGTCAAATTGAAATAAAATTGAAATAAAATGAAGTCAATCACTCCAAATCATCTCACACATGTGATTAAACATGATTGGAGTCCAAAAAAATTCAATTGAGTCCAATGGGTCATTTAAACCCAATTGAAATCAAGTTTAATCCATTTAAGCCTAAATGGATTAAAATAAAATAAAATTTAAAATCAACTCAAATTCTCAATGAAATAATCAAATTAAAACTCAATAAATCATCAATTAAACATTATTGAATCAAAAATTAAATGAATTAAATCAAAATAAACAAAGTCAAACAACTTCAAATCCAAATGACTTGAATTGGGTTCAAATGTCCAATCCAATTAAAATGGATTTGGATTCAACCTGAAACTCACATTGGGTTTGATTTGGGCAACCAAACTCTAACTTAAGGGTTATGGTGGTCATGCCAAAAGCCATAAGTGAAGCCAAAGGGAGATGAGTTGAGGTTTTGACCAAGTAAAGATGCTTTGTGATACTTCCTCCTCCCATCATCTAAAATCCCTTGGATTTTGTCCAAGTAATCTTTAACCACCTCTTGGAGGATGGTTCCATGATTTGGAATCAAGTAGCTAGCCCTTAAGCAAAAGAGGAATTAACTTCTTCCACCATGAGAGCAAGCAAAGAAAGAGAGAGGTCCATGGAGGCCATTCTCTCGGCCAAAGGAGGGAAGGGGAGGAAATGACTTCCTCCTCTCAAATTTCTTATCTGAAAACACTCATAAGGCCAAGAGGGACTAAACCCACCCTATGACCGAGCAACCAGACACCAGTGGCCATAATCTAGCCACCTAGAAGCCTACATACATGGCTCTCATCCATGTATGGCAAGAGAAGAGAGAGGTCCATTCCTCTCTGTTATCATCCCAAAAATGTTCATAAGGTGAAGAGAAGAAGAAAGAGACCATTCCCCCAACCTCTCGATGCCGGCTAGCCAAAATTTGGCCAAAGCCAATGCCTATCTCTTAACCTCCAATAGCCAAATGAAAGGGGGAGTGTTTCACCTCAAATTGCATGTCACAATATGTTCTAGAGGTTGAGGCAACCTCAATCAAATTCTCATCGAGGCTCATCACCACCGGTGAGCCAGAGAATGGTCAAACCTAATGGAAAATTATGGCAAGTTGGTCTCCAAGATGTTTGACCAGGAGGCAAGCCACCAATTCATGTCCATGAATTTGTCCTATCGAGATAAAGATGCTCAAAGCATGGTGACCATTGGGGATCACGATCGATGAGGTATGCCTCACAACTGACCTCTATAGCATCTCTGTTTGGTCCTTTATGAAATGAATTTGATCCCCATGAGGATCAAACCATATAGCTCAATTGTAAATTGATTCTAGATCATGTTAAAATTAGCCTTAGAAAGTAATAAATCCATTACATTTGATAGATGACATTCGTCCCTCACTAGAGACAAATGAGGAGTGATCTCCACTATCTAGTCCTTCTATTTGGAATGGATGACCGAGATCTAATAACACAATCTGATTCAACCCCTATAGGAACCCGCAGAATGAATAGGGATCATCTAATCTTCAATCTAAATTATAAAACCCAAATCATGTAATTTAATCTAAAAGAAGATAATTAAGATACTTAAGGATCTTAATTAGATCTTTAAAATGGTGGTTTCATTCTATTAGGGTTTAACATATCGAATAGAATGGGTTCAACACAAAATTGGAATTTATTCTACTCTTCATTCTTGTAAACATAAACTTGACTTTAACATTGAAAGTGAACTTGAAAATGAAAAAAAAGCAATAACTTATTATAATTCAGACCATCCAAAGGTAAATCAAACAAACTCAAAAGTCCAAATTGAAACTTGAACTAAAATATCTTAGGAAAGTCTTGCCACACAAGCCTATTTCCATCATATGCTAGATTATTTAGTCACGGACCCTAGACTTAGGTTAGGTTAGTCTGTGATATTTTATGATACGATGTATTGCGATGTGGTCTACTATTTTTGATTGCATATCTAGGATTGTTTGCCCATTAGATTGAATGGTAGAATATTATTTTAAGAACTAACAATATCTTCTATAGGGGGCTATGCTAAGAAGATCTGTTGTCATAAATAAATTAAAAATTTTAATTTATTATAGGCATGCTTAAGTCCTTAAGAATAGCCCAACATGATAAGTGGGCTTAGCAAGCAGCTAATGATAAGCTTGTATGTTTATGAAATATAACTGTTGTGTGCTATTTATATTTTCCTGACATATATTTTGTAAGGCTTAGGATTTATTTGAATTTAAAATGTAAATTTGAGCTTAAAATTAGGTTAGGATTTATGGGGTCTAGGATAGCAAGAGCTAACTCTACTAGTAGATGGTTGTAGTTATCCCTTATAAAGCATAATGGAGGTCCCTGAAGAAGGAGATGATCTTGGAAAGAAGACCCAGAAATCTAAATTGTAGTTCTAAATTGGGCTGTATAAGGGTAGAGCTCAGCTGTCCATTTTTTTGCTTCCAGGGTGTACAATGGTACGCAGTCGCATTGACCTTTCTTTAAATTAAATTAGCTTGATTTTTGGGTGTGTAATAGAATCGACCTACTTTTCTAAGTTCCTTGCTATGTTTTTCTTTCTGTGATGAATGCTTGGATGCATGCTCATAGAAAAAATGAAATTTAATCAACTCAAACACAAACCTAAAAGTAATTTGAAAGAATAAGCTCTTGAAGTTCATGCAATCATATTGCTCCCAAATCTTGAATTGGGCATTTCACCCATTGCACATAAAGGGCATTTGACCTATGCGGATGACTATCTTCTCAGAGAAGTCAACCCTCTTTTATTTATTTGGCCCATAACCAATTCTAATCGCATGACATTTAAGCATAAAAATGCATACCCAAGACTTTAAATGAATCATGAGTAAAAATGTCTAAAATCTAAAAAATATGTATTAATTAGTTCATTTCATACCCTACATGATCTTAAGGATTAGGGAGTGATTCTAGGTTCTTAGATTCTTTCTTAAAAATACAACAGCCTAGTCATCTTGCATACATGAGACTTGGCATTATATACTTAAAATTTACTTAGGTGGTGTTAGTTAGTAGCCCTTCTAGCTGAATTATAAGTCTAGAAGAGTTAGGGATAGGTTTGTTCCTTCAAGTGTGAAGAATCACTAATAATTCACAAAATAAAATTAGGTCGAGCATCTAACTTATGTCTGAAGCACTTATAGACAGGTTCTGAAGCATCCTCCATGGTGTAAGTCTTTAACCCTATGCATTTCTATAGTCTTGTGCTGCCAGAATGTAAGCCTAGATTTCTAAGAAAATGTTAATTCAAAATCTAAATTAAATTCCAAAATTTAAAACCCAATGGTAGGATAGTTGAAATATCGATTGAACATCCTAGTATCAACAGGAATTTCCTACTTAATCTTAGTTGGGCTTCTAAAAATAAGTCTTTCCACTTTGGTTCATTCTTAATTATAATTCCAAATATTATTCCTTTGAAAACTAACTAAGAAATCCATATAAATAATAGCTTATTTCTTTAATCAAGAGTATTCTAAGGAAGAGACCTTTCTTCTTGAGATGTAATTAACTATAAGGGCATTCCCTTATAAGGAACATGGACCTAATTTAAAATAAATATTGTTCTACTACTAATGTAGTTCAGGGAAAAACTCTCTGGTACATGAAAGACCCATTAGCCTTGGGAGTCTTTTACTAAATGATCGAATTCATTATAGGATAACATGTTTATCTTTTGAGATAATATGTTCATTCCTTAATGATGCATTTGATCATCAAAATATGAAATTCTTAAAATCCTATGTGGTATCAAAAAATTTCCCCACAGAGATATATTTTGGTAACTCCATTGGGGAATAATTCCTCTTTCCATCTTTATAAATAAGCTATTATTTTTATACATGGGTAGTGTACCTTTGCCACTTATTGGTCATGACTGACTTTTCTTTTGATGGATGCCTTTCCATTTCATCCTTGGTTGAGCTCGTCCAACATTCTAAACTAAGGTTTTAGAACTCTTCATTTGCCATAATTAAATGACTGGGTCTTAAAACCAAACCCCTTAAAATGAAAGAAATGAAAACTAAGTCATTTCTATTAGACATGAATTTGGTGAAGATGAATTTAATATCATTCCATTATGGAAAAGAAATTTTAAAAATCATTTCATATTCAAACAAAAAATATATATGTAAATTTAAAAGTTAAATTTGTCCTTGATTTTTACTTTTTCTTTGTACTAAAGCTAAAGAAAATCAGGACATGGTCCCTGAATTGATACCCTTTGTTCTAATACATTCGAAGGTGACAAATACCTCAAGAGTTCCTTCAAATTCTGAGAAAACACAAATCAAAGGAAATGGGAATAGCATTATCTATTGCCCCTTACCATCATGATTGAAGCTTAAATTGTATTTATAAAAAAATCAACTCAAAAGAGAATTATAAAAAAAGGGGGATAAGTATAATCCCAAAAAAATACCATATTGATCTTAGGCAAAGGTTAATTAAGAATTAAATGTGAGCCTTCTATCCTTATAGAAGGCAATTTTCATAAATATAAATTAGCTTTAATCTTGATTCAACTCCATATGTCCACTATAATTTTGGAAAATCAGTACTCTGAACTGATTGACCAATTATGGGGAATGACTTAGAGGAAACCCTCTTTTAGACCCTCCAGAAACCTTGAATCATTAAGAGTTTTGGAGAGAGTCAAAAGAGGAAGATGAAATGGTATTGTGAACAAAAAAATGACATGATAAAATTTTACTTTTGCTCCTAATGTATAAAAGAAAAGAGAGGGCAGCAAAAGAGAATTATGATTCTACAAATAAAGTTGAAATGAAAGAAATTTACACCTAATAAATTTAAATCAATTTCCTTAATGGGAGACTTATCCCATTGAATGATTGATAGTTCATAAATGGCCTTAATTAATTTTAAGGACAAATCCTAAAAATAAATGAAGATTTCAATCCTTCTAAAAAAAGTCATGACCTTATGGTTGGGTCCTAATAGTGATATTTCTATCTCCTAGAGTGAAAGTATAAAAATTCTATCTCTATCAGATTGATAGATAAATCACTTGGGACTTTGGTAGTCATAATTAACATATGCCTTAGTTCTCTTCATTCAAAGACTAACACATTATATTCTTTCATACGAAGTGACATTAAGGTGAATCTATTGCAATATCTTATGACCTGTCTAACATTATCTTGATGTCTACCATGGTGGTCAAAGGTTTTATTGCAGTTTGAGATTACCTTTAATCCTCTTTGTGTTGTAAATGTCAAGTTGTAGCTGACTTCTTAATGCAAAATCTTCTACCATAGAGGTCTCTTTTTTTATAATGATCTTCCAAATGAATGGATCATGAGGTTTATTAATTTATTGAGGATAGAGTTAAATCTACTCTCCCTCTATATCAAAAAGAAAATTATTGAAATTAAATTCAAATTTGTAGAGTTTACCACCTCAAATAACATTAATAAGAAATGGCAAATAAGTCATCTTGAAAGGGAATAAAAGAAAATGATAAAATATATTCACTTCAAAATTTTAAATATGACATTTTGCCCATCTTAGAAAAGTTTCTTGCAAAATTGATTATCATAGTACTCATAAAAATAAAACAAAAAAATGAAAATGAAATGAAAAGAAATCAAAATGAAAATGAACATTAATCAAGGCATTACATATTTTTGTAATTTGCCTCCTTTAATTATAAGCAGCTTCTTGATATTGAATTCCATGATAAAAAGGTTCTAAGGTAATCTTCAGTGATGAAGATATACTATTATGAACTCATCAACATCTTAATCAATATGGGGAATTCAAAAAGGAAATCTCCAGAATGCTTGTTGATCCAGGTGCATTGGTCAACATCAATTGTAAATAAACATGAAAGCGAATATACATAGGCCCAATTCTAATCTAATTCTGATAAGATGGTGCCATATGATTCCAATCAGGTAAAGAAAGAAGTTTTCAGGTTAATAAAAATTTAATCTTGAAAACCCAAATTAAAAGAAGAACTTAAACTCAATCATTTTATTGATTGAAGATGAGAATTCAAATATAGAATAAGAATCTTAGAAATCCAGGGACATTGTTAATGCTCTTGGATGGTCCTATCGAGCCCAAATGAAAATAATGAAATAAAAAAAATTAAATGAATATAACAAAATGAAATGGAAAAGAAGAAAAATAATAATTATTATGGAAGGATGTTTATATCCATTATGTAATCACAAGTATAGAGGCTTTAGGAATGTCATCTTGTCAATCTCAAATGACCTCACTAAGTCTTGTATTCAATCAAAGAATCAGAAAGTGTCATATCATGTAATATGATCAATCAATAAAAAAATGAATTGAATTACATCAAATGTTGTATTAGGACAAAGAATCAAATGCATCCAGTATCCTAGTAAATCATGTAACTAAAAAAAATGTCAAATGTAACATTTTACAAGGCATTAAATGTTATTGAAATGTTGATAAATAAATGGAAGAAAAAAATTCATAGGGATGGAAGGACTATATCCAAGAGCAAAAAGATGAAGCATTAAATTTCTAAGTACATGAGCATTTTAACTTTAAACTCCTTCACATCAAAATCAAGTGGTAGGGTTAGAAGTCAAGAATTTCTTCAAACTTAAAAAAGTAATCAAATGCTTGATACTTTGTCATCATGGCCTTTTCCATGTTAGGTGTGCTCACATGGTAGGTTAAAGAGATAAAGGATCTTCTTTTCCAAGAAGCTTTATCCTTTGCATGTCAAAGATTCAATTATGCATAACCTGATTCTATTTGCAAGTGGCTTATAAATAAGAGTCACAAGCAAGAAAAGCTATAAATCATTCAAGAAATTGAAACCATAATTTTGTTTGAAATTCAGTATTATAGAGCCATTATACGATGAAAATTGTTAAATAGACAATTTGGGTCTATAAATATTTTTTTAAATGTAGTGATTTATAAACTAAGCCTTGATTCCAATCCAAAGAACTAAGACCCTTAATGAATGAAGTCAAACTTCAAAAGAAAAGCAAGATATTGCTAGACAAAAAGATAGTCAATGATGGTATTACATGAGAAGAAAATAATCTTCTAGGTTGGCTAATATCATTAGAACAAGAATGAAAAAAAAAGAAAGAAGAAGAAAAGAAAAAGATCAAATCCACATATGTTAAATCTTGGGACTAGGATAAAATATTTATCTTAAAGATGGATTCCTATTATTCATACTTCATTTGAGCCATTGTATGATAAAAATTGTTCAATAATCAACTCAGGTCTATAAATATTCTCTAAATATAGCAATTTTTATACTCAAGGTTGATACCATTTGAAAGAACTAAGTCCCTTAACAAATGTGGTCAAACATCAAAAGAAAAGCAAGATGTTGCTTGACTAAAAGCTAGTCAATGATGGCCTTTCATGAGAAGAAAACATTCTTCTTGCTTGGCTAACGCATTAGAATAAAATTGAAGATAAAAAGAAAGAAGAAGAAAAGAAAAAGATCAAATCTGCATATGTTACATCTTGGGGCTAAGATAAAATTTATCTTGAAGATGGGTTCCTATTACCCATACTTCATTTCAAAATAAAAAAAACTTACATGCATAAGATTTTCCTCATTAATGATAACTTTTCTAAAATTATCAAATAAAAATAAATTCTAAAAAAAATTGAAAGCATACGATACAACATTCAAAATCCTTACAAGAATGTTTTGTTAGATAGTCATATCATTCAGTCTCAAAATATTGGGATGTCAAACAGCCATGATCTATAATTCTGATAACTTCAATTTTGATTAAGTGAAGTGTTATATTGAAAATCTTGCTAAAAATATATGATGATTAAAAGAAAAAAAATGAAAAGAAATTTCATCATGATTTGAAAATAATCATTACATTACATGCAGATTTTTGAATATACCATCGAGGTAATTTCAAGGAAATTGCAGTGGAATTTAGAAGGATCAAAAATACACAAATAAGAACTAATCAAATCCATTTATGAAATATCATTCAATAAAATATTTAAATAATAATTATTTAATTTAAGAAATTCAATTTCCAACTTATTAATTTAGGAGACTCTTAATTTCTTTGACAAGTTAACCCTCTCAATTCCCTTATTGATTAAGGACAAAAGATTAAAACAAAAATATCTTTAAGAGAATCTAAGTGTTTGCTTATCTTGATTCTCAATCACTTTTGAAAGCGTTAAAGGAATCTCTTGATCTTTATTGCATCTAAGAAAAGGCCTTATAAGCTATTAATTTATGTCAACAAAACAAAATAAAATACATATTCATACTATTCAAGAAGAAATGAAAATTTTCATCTGAGAAGCATTGTTTGACTTGGGTTTTTACGGCTTAAGACCTATAAAGTCACATGCAAGCTCAAAAGCTAAAATTCTCAAGTTAGTAACATATGATGTCCTGCCTAAAGTAGATTTGACATATAACATGGCCATATGTAACTTTGAGATATATATAAAAAAAAAAAAGAAAAGAGAAGAAAGAAAAAAATGATGAAATTCATGCTTATGGCATATAAAGCATTAGGTCCAAAATGCACCCAAATACCCTTTCAAAAATATCCTTCAACTCTTTGAGTCCTTCTTCACAAAACTTCTTCATGAGTAAGAGGCATAAATGAATCTAAAAAATGGAAGCCAACCTTCCAACACTGATTACTAGTTAGACAAATCAAGTAAGGACTGAGGCCATATGACTCTTGCTTATTAGTCAAAAGACTTGAGGATTAGGAATTATGTCACTGTGACTTCTTTTCCTCATTCATAAGTTAAAGCAAGCCCTTTGTGTCACCTTTTCTATATATACCTTGAGTTGGGAGCAAGCCCTCTGTACACCTTTCTCATGCCTTCCTGATGAGTATGGAGGAAGCCTTTATGCATCATTTTTATATGTTAGAGTAAGCTTTATATGGCATAACTCTTTCTTTCCTTGAGTTCGGAGTAAGCCCATTTGAGGCACCCTTTTTATAATTTCCCATAGGTTTGGAGCAAGCTTTTCTTAGCACCATTCCTATTATTCACAGGATAAGATCAATTTATGAAGATCCTTTCTTGTCATATATGTTACTTAGGTTAGGAATAAGTCATGAAGACCCCTTTCCTATTAGCTAAACTTTTGAGGAATGGATTAAGTCAGCAAGACTCCTATTCTATTAGTCAAAACAAAACATGTGAGGTTTAGGATCAAGTCATCAAAGACCCATTTTTTCAATCCAAGATATTTAAGTTGGATTAAGCTATTAAAGGCCCCTTACTGAAAACTAGCTAGAAAGAAATAAGTCCCTTGGAGGCATTCTTATTAAATGAAAAGGATAGGAACAAGTCATGAAGACCCCTTTCTTGTCATATAAGACATTTAGACCAAGAATAAGTCCATGTGACCCCTATCTATTAGCCAAAAAATTGAAGTTTAGGACCCTTCTTTCCAATTATGGTTACTCAAGTTGGAATAAACCATTAAAGGCCCATTCTTAATAGCCAATCATAAAAGAGTAACTCCCTTAGTAGGCATCCTTATAGGGATAGGATTATGACTCCTTATCTTTTCAAGCTACCAAGGCTAAAATTAAGCCATTGAAGGCCCTTCCTAGTAGTTGAACTTCATGATAATAGGATTCTTATGGACTACTCAAACTGAGGAATGGAAATAAGCCATTGAAGGCCACATTCCTATGGACTACTCAATCTAAAAATGAAGTCCATGTGTCCCCTACTTAGTGCTCAAAATATTATGGTTTAAGATTAGGCTATTAAAGCCCCTTCTCCCCAGCTTAGCTATTTAGGTTGGAATTAAGTCTCTAAAGACCCCTTCCTAATAACTAACCAATTAAGGGTAAATCCCCTAGTGGTATCTTTCCCTGGATTAGAGTAATCTTCATTAAATTAAACTTAATTTAAGTTTTAATGAAATAATATAATTTATAATTACACCCTGATTATGCATCTGATTAAAATGAAACTTTGGAAATATGAAATTGGCAAGGAACCCCACTTGCCATAAAATTTCAAATCCTATTGACCTTTGGATTTGGAATTGTTGAGTTTCTAAATATATAGGTCGATATAAATCAAGTAATAAAAAAATTCTTAAATCACAAAATTCATAAAGTAACTTAAAACACCTTCACCAACATCCGAACACTTAAGAATAATTCTCCAACATTCTAAATCAAAAAATTTGATCACTTACATACTTAAGGGTTAATGAAAATAATGAATATTAAGGTTAATTAAACCTTAAGGTTAATGAACTCATAATCAAATAATCAATAAAATCTTAAACTATAATTAATGTAACCTAAGAATGGATTAAAACATTAACCTAAGTGTCTCAGGTTAACCTAAATTCAAATTAAATGAACATGAACTCAATAAACATAAACATAAACACAATTCAATGAACATAAACATTAATGAAAGCAAATGTTAAACCAATTCAAACCAAATGAAACAAATCAAATTAAAAATCAATTGAATCTTAAGAATTAATCAAATCAAAGAAATGAAATGAAGAATCAAATTTCAAAAGAATTAAAATTACAAAACATTAATTCAAATTGAACTAAAAACATAAATCCTCTAAAGTAATCTATAAGGTGCTAATTAAGATACATAAGGATCTTAGTTAGATCTTTAGAATGAATCTTCATCTTAGGATGAAGGTTTCATTCTATTAGGGTTTAAGATGTTGAATAGAATGGGTTCCACCAAAAAGTAGAATCTATTCTACTCTTCATTCGTGAAAACCTAAACTTAACTTTAACATAAAAAGTAAACTTGAAAATGAAATTAAAATCATTAAATCACTTGGGTGGAAGGAAAAAGTTTTAAGAATAAGATTAATCCTATTATTATTCTAATTTACCTTTCAACTAATTCTCTTTATCGTTAAATCCTACAACTCTCAAATCTATTTGCTATTATTATAGTTCTCTTTTCCATTGTGTTAATGTTATGGTTTATTTTTCTTATTTACTATTGACAGGCATTTTTTTTTCACTAGCTACTATCGTTGCCTTCTCTCTTATGTACAACAACCCATGCATTCTCCCCTCTTGCTAGCCATTGTTCATGACTCATTGCTGGGTCCTATCCCTAGTTTATGGTATGGAGAATTCATTGTAAAGTGGAATTTGAAATAGTTAAAAGTCAATTGGGATCAACTATTAAAAGCATCCAAGTATATTAGTGTTGGACAATAGGAAAAGAAGGATGTTTAGAAGTAAAAATTAATGTAAGACATTTAAAATTGTTTATGCATATAGGTATGTATGCCCATAATATGCTGGAATGGTTGGTTTTAACAAATAAAATTTTCTTATTCATTCTTATTTCAAAAATTTGGGCAATTGATGATTTAGTACAAGTTAAAGTGAAATAATTTAGAAATCTTGAGGGAGTTGTGTCCTTCTTCTAGTGCTAGTTGTTTGGTGAGTATGCTTCCCTATTTTTATGGTGTAGGTGTGTGTCAGTTATAGTTGAAATTGGTATTATAGTGGTGCAACTCGTGGCTTTGAGCTATTATGGTGTGTATGAGTTATGAGTTTTGCTGCTATTTTGGATATATAAATTTGTGACTTGGGTTGCAGCCATGTGTGTGTGTGAGTAAGGATTTCTTGTGCAATTATGTATATGTGACTTATGGTTTTTGGTGCAGCCACGTGTGTGGGTGAGTTATGGATTTTTGTGGAGTCCTGTGTGTGTGAGTGGAATATTGTACAACCTTATGTGTGTGGGAACTGTTTAAGTTGTATACATATTTATTTTGGTTGTGTGGGGGTGTATGTCATGGTAGTGGTTGCTATTTTGAGTGTGTGAGTGTGGCATGAATGGCTATAAATGCTATAATTGAGAATTAAAGGGGGACTTTAGGTATGGAAATTGTAAAGAAACTTATTATGAGGTATAATATTTCTTTCTAAATTATTGTGCCTTATTGTGCTTCCTACAACACATCTTTACTATTAATCTAGGTATATGTCATGAAATGGATGTATGAGCAATTGTAGCTCCTTATGAAATTATGGTTCTTAATTGTTGCCTTTGTTTCTCCCTAGCTGAGTACTACTCAAACTTGTTTTCCTTATTGAGTGGTTAATATTGAGGTGCTAAATTTAGTTAGGGTCTATTTAGATAACCTAAAAGTTATGGTGTTGAGTTATTTTGTTAATAGCAAGTAGTATTGCTAGATGGCAAGAAGTAGGGAGGCAAAGCAAAGAAATAAGGTAGTAGTAGAGTGATTAATGTACTAGAATATTATATAATTGATTTATTTTGATTAATTGAGCAGGTAAATCATATTTGGATTTTGAAGGGATTCATATTAGTGGTCTGGTTGTTTAATTACTTAGGATTAGATGTGGTGGGATTAGATTCAAATAAGAATTCCATTTTTGATTATAAATGAATTAAGTTAAGTTGATGAAAATTTCATGTATTAATAAGAAAATCCTTGATTGTTAGGTTGTGTATTCAATGAGGTGATAAGTGCTTAGTATTACTAGCACAAACACTAAAGTGATACTTATAATTGCTAATCTAAATTTATAAATCTAGAAGATTATTAGCAACCACTACTTCTACTACTTCTTATAAATATCTAATACAATGTATATAGATAATTATGTGATATCTTATTCAAATATAAATGAATAGTTGCATATCCAAGAAATATATTTTACTACTTTACTATAATTATAATCCTGTCAAATGAGAAAATGACCTGCTTGAATTTACTTACTTAGTCATCTGCCTATGAATAATCCTCTTCTATAATTGTGATATCCACTCTGATTACAGCTCTTATTTCTAGTAAAAATTATCTCCTCAGCTATAACTCTCTTAATTCAGTTGATATATCAAGGAGCTCAATCTATGCTCTAGAAAGCTCCCTCTAAAAGGATCTCAAGGATCTAAAGCTCTGCTCAAGACCTTGATAAACTTGAGAGACCTGATGTGAAGTAGTGCTAAGTGAGGCCTTCGTAGTGGTAATGGTATTTGAAATTACCTCTTGATAGGTAGTGCACAATATGAATATTTTAAAGTTAACATCTCTACATCAAGATTCCCAAAGTTGTAGTTCTCTCGCTTCAAGACCCAAGGTAGTCGTACAATCTAATAAAGAGTTTTCCTTTACATAGAAGCTATGAAGCTCAAGCAAGACCTCTATGTCAATGCACAGTAGTAGGTGATGTAGTGGCATCACTATATGATAAAAACTCTTTGAAGAGCCACACTATAATGGATCTAAATGCCTAGTACATATCCTAGAGACAAAGGATGAGATCTCCATGCCAGATAGTTCCTTCTAAATTATATAGCTTAGATTAGGCATAAGATGACTTTATGTACAAGAGTCAATTTCAGAGGAATCACACTAAGTTATGCTTAGTATTACCTAAGTTAAGTTGGATATGAGTGGTTCCTGACTAGATGCCAAAGTGCCAGATTCCTCTATACATAAGTCTTCTCCACTACATAGATGATCATCACTAGTAAGTTGGGTAGAAGCTAGAGAGGCTACACTGGCATCTATTGATAGTACCAATGTGACATCACTTTCCCTTCATTTTATCACTAGTTCAACTAACACTGGTGGGATGAGAACTTGAGTGATGTTATCTATCTTTACTATCCCCACATCATGACCACACTGGCCTCTTTTCCAGGCCTTCAGTAAGTAGGCTGTGAAAAGCTGATCTATGGATGATCTGAAAGCAATCCATCATGCGTGTTGGAACAAACATGAATGTTCGAATCTAATCTTTGTTCAAAGCAGTTATAGCTCTACTCAGCTACATAGTTAAAGGGAAGCACTATTCTATGAAATAGTGGTGCCTCTAGTAACTAAATGCTCTTGAAGTATGCATGTGAATCCACCCATGTAAATAGTAGCAAGGAGCATCCACATCACAATGTCATGAGTTAGTCATGATGCTTACTCAGCCTAATCCATGCTATAAATAAGCTAGTACTACAGGTGCTAGTGCTATCCTCTCATCACGAGCAACTAAGATGGCCATCAGAAGTGTGGAACTATGAAAAAACCTATTGTGGTCTGGAAACACAAAATAGCATAACTAAGTGGCAATGAAGCCTAATAAAGATAGCTCCTCATCAATGTCTTGTGCTAAAATGTTTCAGGAGTTTGTTCTACCCTTAGGATCAAATCTAGCACTACTAGACCTCTTAGAATAATGAAACCCTATATCAAATGGGTCATCAAACCATGCAAAATGGGACAGGCATACTGCTAGTTGTAGAGAACTCTCAGACCACATATCTAAAGTGATCATGCCTCATCATTTGTGGCTTGATATCCACTCATAGTCTAGCATCTAGTAGTGAGCTAGAGCATGATGAAGGTCTGAAGAGTTTATGTAATTGTCTCTCCTATGCTAATCAGCTAGCTGGTGCTTAAGCACTCATGATCTTGAGCATTGCATTCCTCGTAGGGAGTGCTTATAATAAGGAGGTTTGATAAATCTTATATATTAGACATCCTGACTGCCATCTCATGTGGGCCAATCCAATAAGTATTATTGGCCCTATCCTAATGTTTTATGATACTCTAAATCTAGGTAAAGGGAAGGTGACTGTAATCAAAGAGTGAAGTGTAGATTACATGACATATGCTGGATTTTTTGAAAATTTCATCACACATCTATAAGTGATGACATTCCTACTATACATAGCCACTGATTATTGTCAAAGGTGTTCTAAATACTAATTTTAGGTCCCAATATTCTACTTCATGATGTAGGATGTAGTAACCTAATAATTAGACTATGCCTACAGAGGGAGCTGTATCTTTAGTTGGTTGATGTATAACCTAATCTCTGAAGCTAATACAGTCTGTGACCCACTCTAGAGGGACATCATGGCTATGCCTCAATTTTAGATTGATCACCCAATCAATTAGATCATGATTTAATGACAACTTTGATCAGTTGATGGAAGGTGTGATAATCGGGTGAACGAATCCTCAAAAATATTCTCTACCCTTCAACATATCTTGATGCCATAAGAAGTCACTCTGGCAACCTAACTATACCACGTGGGTGTTAAGAGGCTTTGGCACCCAAGAGGGTAGGGTGAATTAGTTTTTAAAATATAATTTCAGAAAACTTAGTTCTAATGTTTTGTAGAGGACTTAAATCTTTAATGATTATGCTTTAACGAAATATAGCAACAATCAATAATAGTATAGAAAAGTAAAGTGCAAAAAAATAAAGAAAGAGAGCACAAAGATTTTTATGTTGTTCGACCAAATCCCAAAACCAGCCTACATCCACGCCTAGCCACCCAAGCTAAGAATTAGCTAAATCTAAATTGAGATTACAACATATCTCCCATAATCTCCTTCATAGATAAGTGCAACCCAACACCGTACTCTCCTTCATGGGAAAGTATAACCCAACACCATAATTTCCTTAATGTGCAAGTACAACCCAACCACATACTTTCCTTAGCAGGAAAGTACAACCCAACAAGAAAACAAAAAAGGGGAATATGAAAGAATATAACTTTCAATTTAAATTTATTTTTTTCTTATAACCCAACTACAATAATATAAAGGCAAGTGAACAAAGGTAAGAAAGAGAGTTGACTTCAATTTGTATTTAAATTTATATGCAATGATATAACATGGAAGATGTGTATGATGCAAGTGAATGTTTAAACTATTTGATGTAAATATAATAACTTGAAATCAAAGTGATTTAATTTATTATTTAAAATTTAGAAAAATAATGATTTTAAACTTGAATCAATCACTTGTTAGAAAGAGACTTAGAGTTTTTCAAAATATCAAATGAAAATGAAATCATAAATCACATAAAATTAAATGAAATGTCCTTTTAAAAGGAAGATCACTTATGCAAACTATGAGACTATTTAAGAGAAAAGAAAACTTGCAACTTACAAGTGTTCCTTATGAACTAATTATCATAACATAAGTTTCACTTAAGCATATATAAAATTAAAGAGAAGAGAAGAGTTTGCAAACACAAAACTTTAATCAAAACCAAACAAATCTTTGTACCAATTTGAGAAAGTGTATGAATAGATGTGTTAAGCATATATCAAATTGACCAAATATCAAAGAATCTTCGCCCAAGAAAGAAATCATGGTCTCACACAAGAGTAGTAATAAAATAAATTGAAAGAAACTTCAATAGCTTTCGGCCAAGAGGGATTTCCACCAATCCACCAACTTATTTTATGCTATCTTCAAGATAATCACTTATATTTTGGAAGATGGAAGAAGCATGATGAGATTAGAAGTTGATTCACCAAGAAAGGATCTACAAAGATTTTACAAGAATTTAGCCAAGAGAGAAAGTTTTCTATGAGAGATTTTTCCAAGAGAAATTAACCTAATATAAGAAACATTATTTATAAGACAAGGGGTCAAGAGGGTCAGCCCAGAGGAAGACAAATAGGAGGAAAACTCATTTCAAATTAATTTTAACATAAGCCAATCAAAATAAAGTTAATTTGCATGAGTGAATGATTCGGTCGAGGAGAAAAAGGTGGAAATTTTATATGGAAGGTTGGATTTGTTTAAAAATCAATTTGAAATTCAAATTGTATAAGAGGAATTTTAGCCAAGACAATGAAGAGAGAAAATATACAAGGTAAGTAATTCTAATTGAATCAATTGAATTTAAATTGATTTATTTTTGCAAGATGAAAAATCTACCAAGGCATCATGGAGGGAAAAAATAATTTGGAAAGAGAATTAAATTGAATTAATTCATCATATGGCCTGATTTCTAATATAATTTAGAAGTTAATGCTTATGTGGGTAGGCTAAAGAGAGAGAGAGAGAGAGAGAGAGAGAGAGAGAGAGAGGAGAGAAGTGTTTGAATTATTACCAAACAAGTCATGACACAATTAATTGTCCAAGTGAAAAAAAAGAATGATTAAAATTTTGAGTAATTTAAACTAAGCTTGATATATGATCATCCAAAAGAAAGTTTCCATGGTGGGATTCAATTAGCATTTAATGCAATATCATGGAATATTTAATCAATTAATCTTGATTGAATGAAGGAGGGAAAGATATAATTCTACAACATTTTAAATTAAATCTAAAGGAATTATTAAAATTCGGCCAAGCCACTTTCCTAAAATAGGGTTGATTTATTTTAATGTACCAAATTTAAACTAAATTATGATGGATCAAATCTTTGGAGAGTTTAAATCAATTTTCATTAAGAGATTAATTTGAATTTGAATAAAGATATGATTGGCGAAAGGAGTTTTCTAAAAATAGAACTTATATAAAAGGAAAGAAGATAATTGCATGGATTAATTTAATTGAATTTGAATTAACTCAAATAATTCAAATTAATTCAAATTAAATCAACTAGATTAGCATATAATCAACCAAATAAAATTACATAAAGAGAAGAGTTCAAATTTGCATATGTAATCAAGGGAACATTCAATTTGAATTCAAAAATAATTCAAATTAATGATTCAATTAAATGAATTATTTAATTTTAAAAAATATGAAATAATTATGAAAATGATTTGAATAACTCTCAAAAAATTTATTTAGAAAGAAATCATGAAAAAAGTAGGCCAAAAAGGTTTTGGATGAAACATATGATAGGAGAGAGAAAATTAATATAAAGAATAATTTTAGGATAACTGGATTTTATGCATGTGATAAATGGATAATGAATATACTTTAGCTTAGAAATAATTTAATGAGATGTGAAATTAATTTAACTTGCATGAAAGTATAATAATTGTAACATGGTTTTTCAATTTAGTTTACATTATCCAAAAATGAATAATTTTAAAGAATAATTATAAATATGACCTATAATGTTTATGAATATTTTAAAATAGATTGTTTTAAAATGAATGAATGATATATTTTGTTTTAGTGAGCATTTCATTTTCCTTAATATATTTTTTCCAAGAGAAATTCTAACCCAGTCCATGTCCAATAGCTTTAGTATTTTGACTGAATAACCTTAAGTTGAAGAATTTTCCTGAACACTTGAATTTAACCTGATTAGCAACATAAAATATATATATATATATATATTTATTTATCATCAATATAAATTTGAATTAAGAATGACATTCATAATGATTAATTTGAATAATTAATCTTTTAAAGAAATAATTAGTTCTTATTACACAAGGCTTGTTGAATCTTTAATTTAGATCTAGACTTTTATACATAATGGATCTAACCTAGCCCTTCTGGGCATGATGGATCTTTATTTAAAATTAGATCATGTCTTTTTAGACATGATTGATGTAATCCAACCCCTCGGGCATGATGGATCTTGATTTAAAGTTGTCCCTTATTAATAGGGGAATTTCTTACTGAAATAAGAATATCTCATTCGTTGTTACCATAGTATCTTTTGATATATTATCTATTTATAAGGGGGTATAGGTCTGATGCCTTTCACATCGATAAGCTAATACGCTCCACATTCATATACTCTTTTTTATTATATAAGGCCTCCTTTAATTTGGAACAAATTTTCCACCAACTCATTGATATGGAACGATGGGTCTTCTTCATACAAGTAATAATTCACCTTCTTTAAACCTTCTTGGGTGAACTATACGGTCAAGAGCTTGGGTGTTCATTCTCGCTCTATATTTTCTAGACTTAGTTTGGCTTGCAGTCACATTTCATCTA
Organism: Cymbidium sinense; assembly: GCA_021442155.1. Lineage (NCBI taxonomy): Eukaryota > Viridiplantae > Streptophyta > Magnoliopsida > Asparagales > Orchidaceae > Cymbidium > Cymbidium sinense. Next base: position 39,404,069 of record CM038233.1, read on the forward strand.
AAGTTTTAAGCTCTTCAAGTCATATTTGGACATTTCCCTCCATTATAAGATCATTTTGGACTGTTATGCAGAGTGAAGGTAGCTCTTCTTCAAGAGGAAGTATTGTTTCTACTCTAAAGACTAAAGAATATGTGTAGTAGTTTTGAATGTAGTATGGTATGCCAATAATTCTTCCAACAATTTATCATGCCAATCTTTTAATTTTTAGAGAGAAATTTCATGAGAAATTCAACCAATATTTTGTTGAATGCTTCCATAAGACCATTTGTTCTGGATTGTATATTGACGAATAATGCCAATTTATCATATATTTCTTAATAAAGTGATAGATTTTGGCTTTCTTGAAGGCTGTTCTATTATTTAATATAATTCTTTGAGGTAGTCTGAATCAATAAATAATGTGATATAGGAAGAATTTTTCTACATTATTTTCTTTTATTTCTATTAATTTTGAGAAGTAATTAGTAAAGGCCAATATAAAATGATGTCCCCTAGATGACAGAAGATCTATCAGGCCTATTATATCAGTTCCCTAACTTTTGAATGGCCAAATGCTACTATTGGGTGTAAAGCATTAAGTGATTGGTGTAGTGTATTTGCATGTATTTGATACTGATGACACTTTTTAGCATGCTTCATGTAGTCTTGAACAATGATGGGCCAATAATATCTCATTTGTTTAATTTTGATTTTTATTTTAGGTCCAGATTGGTGTGCACTACATAATCCTTCATGGTCTTCAGCCATTATTGTATTAGCTTCGTCTATTCCTAAGCATCGCAACCACACTTTGTCGAATGAGCCTCAATAAAATATATCATTGTTGACCTCACTTTTGGAGTGAGCTCTCAACTTCCTTGTCATAGATCTAGGACTCTCATAGACACTAAGAGTTCCTTAGTCTTAAGACACTTCTAGTGATTAGGTGAACACTTAACCTAACCCTAGAGACTTAGATAAGTTAGCCATAGGAGTAGGTATGCCTTAGGGATTTAGAAAGACTTGCCTACTCTTTAGCCTAAACCCAATCCTTGCTTCCTTATTTAAACCAAACCTCAAATTCAAATTCAAATCAAAATTCCAGATCATAAATAAATTCCATATCAAATGAATGAAACCCATGATTGAATTCAAATCCTAAAATCTTTCCAAAGCCCTTTGATTTCATCTTATGGAATTAGCTTTAACCAAATCCAAATCAAACAAAACTCAAGTGATTTTCTCATATCCCATCTATACCTTCATTTATATTCACAAATATAAATGGAGTATAAATTGAAATAGCCAAGATTGAAACCCAATTCAAACCAAAATCCAATTTATATCATTTTTAGCCAAATCCTTGAACTTGGCTAAATATTACTCAAATCAATTCAAACCCCATGGATTTCTTCATGATTCAATCATTCCCTCAATCATTGCCCCAAATATAAACATAAACTACAATTATCAAATCAAATCCAACCTAACCTAAATCAAACCCAAGTTAGCCCTTTTTTTGACTTGAAATTGTCATATGAACCAAAATTCATGTGGATCCAAATCACTTACAATTAGATTTATATTTCCATCTCAAACCCATTTATCATTATAACTAAACTTGAATCAAACCATGATCAAGCCAATTAACCATTTAGGTCCACTTGACGCAAAGTGACCTAAGAGAACTTTTTTTAAGCCAAGTTCTAATTCAACCCAAATTGGATTGAACTAAGCCCATCCAAACCCTATGACATGATCAACAATCATCTTAGGTTAATCAATTATCTTAAATTTGGTCAAAATAAGTCAACCTATCCTGTTGACCAAGTCAACACTTAGCCCAAATGAAACCCAAACTAGCCAAAATCCACCATATACAAAATTGATCAAAACCATTGAATCAAACCCATTCATAATCAATGATTGAATATGACCAAACCATCACTTGAGCCAAACCAAGCCTAATTGGCCATTTGACCCAAGTTGACCCAAATTGACCTAAAGAGCTAAAATAGGTTAAATCACAATCCAACCCAAATTGATTGCAACTAATGGCTCAAGTTCATTCCAAATCACTTGTTGAACTTGACTAAACACCTAACCCAACCTAATTTGGTCAAATTGGTCAAATTGGTCAACTTGACCCATTTGACCTATATGAATCCAAATGAACCATAATCAAATCCAAAGAAAATTGAACTAAGCCAATGACACTAATACACTCCAATTGGTCATGTGAACATGACCCATCACTTGGTTTGACCTAATTTGACCAATTGGTCAACTTGACCCAACCTAACACATTTTGACCTAAATGGGTCAAATTAAGCCAAATCAAATCAAATAAACTCCAAACCACTTGAAATTTAGGCTAACCCACTTTTAACCCATTTCAAATCTGCCCAAATTAAACCCATAGCTAAATGACCATTTTTTCTTTGGGTTTAGGGAATCCTATGAGGTAAGACACATGCACATTGTGTCATTTTCTCCTCCTAGTCATATGGCACCCAATCATAGGTCCACCTAGGCACCTTGGACCATGGCTAACCTGTCCCAATAGTGGTCGGATTGGCCCTAATCCATGGGGAGGTGAAATCGCCTCCCAATCCCCATTGGAGCTTGCCAAACTGCCAAGGACAAGCACCTCATCCCGTGGAAGCCACTCTCACACCATCCCCTACTCAAGGGAAGCCAACACATATGATTCCCTACCCAAACCGAGCTCCCATGGTGACCCCTTCATCAAAGAATCCAAATTAACCATGGCCGTCCAATCCAAGGAATGAAGGGCTATAAACCCCCCCTAGGTGAACTTGACCCATTTGACCTACATGAATCCAAAATAACCATAATCAAATCCAAAGCAAATTGAACTAATTTAATGACACCAATACACTCCAATTGGTCATGTGAACATGACCCAACACTTGGTTTGACCCAATTTGACCAATTAGTCAACTTGACCCAACCTAACCCATTTTGACCTAAATGGGTCAAATTAAGCCAAATCAAATCAAATAAACTCCAAACCACTTAAAATTTTAGGCTAACCCACTTTTAACCCATTTTAAATATGTCTAAATCAAACCCATAGCCAAATGACCATTTTGCCTTTGGGTTTAGGGCATCCTATGAGATAAGACACATGCACATTGTGTCATATGGCACCTAATCATAGGTCCACCTAGGCACCTTGGACCATGGCTAACCCAACCCAATAGTGGTTGGGTTGGCCCTAATCCATGGAAAGGTGAAATCACCTCCCCATCCATAGATGACAAGCACCTCATCCCATGGAAGTCACTGAAGCTTCACTATAGAGCTCCCATGGTGGCCCCTTGATCAAAGAATCCAAATCAACCATGGTGTCCATCCAAGGAATGAAGGGCTATAAACCCACTACCCTCCCCCCCCCCCCCCCCTCATTCTCACTTAAACTCGGGGACTAACCTTCGATTGAACCCTAGAAGCCAAGGAGAGGAATTCTAGAGCCATTTCCAAGCTTCCCCAAGCTCCCTAAAATCTCTATTTTTCAGTTTTACGTGAAACTGAAATAGGGGAGCAAACCAGTGAATCCCCTTTCTCCATTTTGCAACCAAAGTGCAATTAATTTTTTCACACACCTTCCTTGGAGTGAGTCGAGGAAAAATGAATCCTTTCTCAAGCATCTTGATAGCCAAAGAGTGGAGTTCGATCAAGCCCAATCACTTTCATCTAGCACCTTGGTCTCCTGAGCAAACCACACCAAGTCAAAGCTCATGCAGCTCAACAGGGCTTACTTTCTACCAAACGAAGCTTCCTCAATTGTTAGAGCCGCTGGTCACATGCTCCAGTAAGGTATGCCATTGAAACCAATCTTTGAATAAAAATAGGTTGGTCTTTTATGAAAGAAATTTTCATGGCATGTGTTTTCCACTATTGGATTTGATTGTCTCGCTTCCCCGAAGGTGTGGGATAATTTTCACCTCCATCTGAGCTCGAGAGAGCTCAGATCGAGCAGCCATTAATGGATGCTGGACATCCTTTATCACTTGGGAATAGATAGATCATGGATCGTCCATCCCGCATGACCGAGATGAACGGTCCTGATCAAATCATGCTTAGCCCCTCTATTTAATCCCTCGGAACTACAGGTTTGATCGTGGTTGTTCGATCTTAGATCGGATGATCCACAAAGCTGTCATGTTCACCACCATCTGTGTCAGCACTCGGATGTGATAACTTAAATAGTGAATCCCATCATGTCATGTAGAAAGCGCACCGCATCAGCCGCCACATGGCCCGACGAGATTAAAGCTCTAAATAGGGTTAATTAATCTATTTTTAATCTTGAAACTTCCTAAATTCATAACTAATTAGATAAAAATCCAAAAATTACAAACTTAGGCTCATTTTAAAGATATTTTAGAGTAGAATTTAGGAAAATTAACATTAATTGATTTTAAATAGTAGATTTTACTTAACTAAAGTTTAATTAGAAATATAATTAGTTAATTACTCCTTAATTAACCATCCAATTAATCTCAAACTTTTTTACATGCTTAGGGGATGACTTACCCCTATTTTTTTGGGATTTTATTAGTTGCTTAATTAGAGGAATCAATGGATTAACTCTTAATCACTTCTTTAATGTAGTTAATGATAATTAAGCAAATGAACTATAATTTAATCAACCAATTGAGCCTATTAACCTCTGTTTATGATGATGAAGTCTAAGGAAATAGATAGTGACTCCCCTTCCAATCTTTTCTTTAAGTCTTCCCTAATCCCTCTTAAGTAATTAATTAGTTAACACTTTTTAATTAATCAATCAATAAGATTAATCAAAATCCAAATCATGGTTAAACTTTAATCAATTAATTGAAAGGATTTAGGGATTGAGACTTAGGCTCCCTTCTTTATTTCTTTCTCTAAGCCTATCACCTTAGTTGGTTAAGGTTAATTAAGGTTTAATTAACTAATTAATGAGCTTAATAAACCCAATTGAGTCTATTTCTCTAACCTAATCTTAGGTAGCTCTTTGCGTGTTCAATAATCCGAAGGGGGAGATAATGAAATTATGATTGGCTCACATGTGTGAGAAAATAATAAAAGTAGTTAAGTGAGATCCATTAAGCTTAATTAACTATTAATCATGAGTCCATTGCATTAGGCCCCTTTCATTTCTTAGGAGCATTGCAAATTTACTTTCCATGTGGTTGCATATCATGTTGGCTCCTTATTAATTAAGTTAATTAACTTAAGGTGATGTAGGCAAGGGTTAATTAATCCATTTAATTCATACCCTAACCTAATTAAATCATAAAATCAACTTAATTATTCCTTCCTTGAACAAAAATTAACTCAGGGGAATGTGGGATTGGGGACCAGCAACTCTATATTTAATAAATCAAATCAAACTCAAAATGAAATGACATTAAAGAAACTTTGATTTATTTTAAGTGGCTTTATTTAATATGATTATCCTTTGGAATTAATTGGATTTGAATGAAATCACATACTTGTGTTATTTTATTTCTTTTCACTCATATTAAATGTTGCTTCCCATATGTAATCATGCATTTATTTCTCTTAAAACTAATTAGATGAAATGGTTTCTTTTATGTCAAATTGCATATTGATTTAAATTAAATAGGTATGGCTATTATCACTACTAAATCAAACGTTAATTTAAAAAAAGCCTATAAATCAATTATTATAAATGAAGTGATGTTAATACCTATAAGCTTGCATGTGTTGATAATATAAGATATGCAATATGAAGTTCTCTTTCCCTATCTTACATGGGTTCATATAAGATTTTCAAATGTATAGTTCATTTGAAAAGAATGCAATATTTTCTTAAATCCACTTTTATGCATTTCCATGATTAATTCTTAGGAAGAATTTCATATAACATATGTAAATCACATAATCAAATCAAACATAAGTTCTTGCATGACTTTTTATTCTTGTAGTTCTGTTTGTACATTCATATGTATTTAAGAAAAGTGGTATATTAATGTGGACATCCTAATACTGCAAAGCTTTAAGTAGCCCTAAGTAGGTCTTGTACCTTATGCCCCTAGTGTAGAAAATAATGGCATTGTACTCACTTAAAACTCTTATATATATGCATGTATGATATGGCCAATGAATAAGAACCACAAATCAAGTAAATTAAACACAACTTCTACATGGATTTTTCTTATCCTTATGGTTGGTTATACATCTACATGTATCTAAGAAAGTGATAAATTAGTCTAGACATCTTGGGGCTGCAAGGCTTTAAGTAGCCCTAAGTATGTCTTGTACCTTACTCTCCTAGAGTAGAAAATAATGGTGCCATACTCAGTTAAAACTTTTATACATGTGAATGCATGTTTAACTAATGGATGAAAAATCCATCTTTTTTTATCAAAAAGGCATGCATTCATAATTCAATTAAATGAAATATTTAAATTCAAAATACACCTCTTTGCATTTATCATTCAAGTATGCTAAAAATATGAATTGAATGTATAGGTATGCTTAGGATTTATTCATATGCATGATATACATAATGGAAATAAATGAGTGAATATGTGTTATGTTAGAGTAATCTATTCTAATTAATCTTAAGATGTCTTTCTTATTGAATAAGGTCATTTAGAGTGAACTTAAATTTAGGATTAATTAAAATATATAATAAGCCATTCACTAAAGGAAATTAATTAATTAACTTGCTTTAGAAGTGACTTAAGGTAGGGATGAAAGAGGGATTACCTCTCTTTCTTCTCTTTATAACACTTAGTGGTTAAGTGTAGCCCATATGAAACAAAATAAGTCACTAAGTAAAATCTTCAAATCAATTAAATCATTTAAAGAGAAATCAACACTTTATAAATTAAATCCCTTACACTTAGCGAATTACAACTCTAAAGCCTAGTTTGGACATAACACACATGCTTTAATGCACACACATTAGACTAAGTCATCATTTCTAGTTTTATGTTAGGGCAGTGTATGGTTTTATGTATGCTTGTTTTATGATATATTATTTTAGAATAGGTGTTAGGGTGTATTTGTGTAGTCTAGATGTTTGGCTGATATTACCCTAATCATATTTTCTATAGAGGGTTGTGCTTTAGGGGCCGTCAAAATAAAAGTATAAATGCTTTTGCTATGCAGGTTGCTTAGTCCTGTAAGCATAACTCAAGTTAGGATAGGTGGGCTTGGTTACCCATGTGTGGGGTTCTAAGCCCAAATTTTTCATATAATTGATTTGGTTGTATGGTGTGTTTAGCTAACATTTATTTTTCAGATGTAGGTAAATTACTTTCTTTTTTTAATGTAATCTTTTATTAGGATTAAGATGAATGTTATGGGAGATTAGGATAAACATTAGTTATAAGACCAAGTCTTATGTACCATGTGATACCTTTAGAGCAAGCATATCCAAATCAAGCCAAAAGGAAGAAAGAAATGGAGCAAATCAAATGAAGAAATGGAAAGTGAAGAAATGAAGAAGAAAGAATATAGAATAAAGACCCCCATAACATTCATCATTCTTAATTGTTATTATTTTCTTATAATCCGGGTTGTATAAGGGTAGAGCTCAGCTACCCACATTTTTTTTAGGTTGTATGGTAGCACCCGACCGCATCGGCCTTTTATTCTTTTGCGATAGCTCTATAAAATTATTTGATGTTTTGTTGAGCTTGTGCATTAGAAAAAGCTTGCCTTTTCATAGTTTGTTTATGATTGGTGATTGTTGTATGGCCTGGATGCGATTAGGCTCATAGGATAAAAAATAAAATTTCTATCCCATTAATAACTCATAACTAAACTTTTAAAACAACTCATAATTTCACATTAAAGCTGAGATATTAAATCAAGATAATATAATATTTAATAACCCCTTAGGTGGATGTAGTATGTTTAATATCATGCATAATCATCTTATTTCACTCTTATTAAGAGAGGGCTTCCATCTTTGCTAGATAGTAAGGGCTTAACCTTTGAGAGCCTATGATGGAAGAACACCTCTTTCCCTTTTGATTTGGCCCATAATCAATTTCTCATGCATTTAGGCATATAAAATCTGATAGCCTTTGTCAAAATAAGGAGTCCCAAATTAAATGAAATTTGATTAAAATTTGCATTAAATTTAAGTCATTATTCATACCCCTCATGCTCTAGTCTATTAGGGAGTGAGCTTAAGGACTTAGTTTTCATTTCTAAATAATAATAGCTTAGCCATCTTAGAAAGAAATATGACTTGCCTACATGGATTTGAAGCGTAGGAGGAATTAGCTGGCTTCCATTACAGGCAGTAATAAGTCTAGTAGTCAGGTGGTTTACTCTCTAATGGAGGTAAACTATATACCTTTTTTTGTCTTAGATTTAGGTCATGCTTTGGCCCTTGCCAAAACTACCTAGATTTATGATCTGAGGTTATTATTTCTTTTTCCAGGCTACAACTATAAATCCTCACCTCTTAGGCATTTCCACAATCTTGTATTTTAGAAATATAAGCCCTAGATTTCTAATAAAATTTCAAAATCAATAAATACATCTCCTCAATTTCAAATATAAAGCCCAATCATTGGATAGATTAGAGTGCTCATTAGGTTTCCTAGTATCATGAGCACTCCGCACTTATCTCCTTTGGCATCGATAATAACTCTTCCCTTTTGATCCGTCCCACTTGATTTCCAAAATATAATCAATCCTTTGATAGTCCTATCTTTGAATTCTTTGGAGATAATAATCGCCTACTTTAATCAAGAGTATTCTTAAGGGATTCACTTTTCTTAAGATGTAATTAACTATGAAGGCTTACCTCCATAGGGAACGTAATGAAACTGATTTAAATAAACCCTGCTTTACTTTTCCATGTAAAGTAGTGGAAAAATGTCTGGTGTATTCGAAGACCTACCATGCCTTAGGAGTCCTCATTAGGTGATTAGGTCCATTGTAGGGTAGTGACTTCTATCTTTCGAGATAGTACACTATTTCTCAATGTCATACCTGATCATCTCAATAAGTACATCCTCAGATCTGTGTGGTGTCCCCTCAGATATACACACATGAATGAATCCAAAAATAAACATCATATATTTTTTTGGAGACTCTGCTAGGGATGGTTCCTCTCTCCATCTCTAGTAGGCGATTGTTCTCTCCAAGCATCGATAGTGGACTTACATTTTTTGTGAGTCTGAGACTATCTTTCCTTCCATTGGCACTTAGCTTATTTCATTCTTAAGCAAAGTTTGTCAACATCCTTTAGGTTTTAGGACCTCACTTTATGTAGGTCTTGAATCCCTATTTCTAGTAAAAAAAACAAAATTTATCAAATGGAGATCATAAAAAATCTAGAACCTTACTCTTGCTTGGTGAGGCATTCATCATAAAATTTAAGAAAATAAACCTTCATTTGACACTTTCAAAAGCAATTTTCCACATAACAAATAATTTCACAAATTTTAAAAAAGCAATTCATAATTCATTGATGTTGAATTTTTCCAAACATGAGAAACAAGATCTTCAACCATAACATACAAAATTGTTAAATATTCAACATTAAATTAAATAGATCTTTCTCTCATAAAATAAACTTGATTTCTTAACCCATTTTAACAAAATTTTTCAAAATATACATTTGTTGTTCACTTAACATACATTATTTTGTTCTAATTTTACAACATTTCATTTGATTTTCTCTTAACATATTCAATGCATTAAGTGAGGGCCTCATTTGCATGTCACGTTTTAGCTCCACTTAACACATCAAATTTGTTAAGTGGGAGTCCCAAAAAAAAAAAAAAAAACTAAAACAAAAATCATATCACATTTGGACCTCCACTTAACATATTGAATTTGTTAAGTGGGAGTCCCATTTTTAAAATGTAAATCAATCACACTTGGGCTTTCACTTAACATACCAAATTTATTAAGTGAGAGTCCCATTTTCAAAAAAAAGCTAAACATACATCAATCACATTTGGCTTTCATTTAGACTAAATTTAAAGTCATCATATTTAAACACAATTAAACATGTGGCTTCTACTTGGCATATCAAATTTGTCAAGTACGAGGCCCCATTTTCAAAATTAACATTTCACACATCGCGAGCAAAGTCATTCTACAAAAAATTTGAAATACATAATCATGACCTCTTCTTAGCATACTCAAATTTGCTAAGTAGAGGTTCTTTCAAATCATTAATATTTCAAACAAGATACACAAAATACAAATACCTCCAAAAATCACTCCACAAATTTTAGAACCCCACCCAACCTACCTAAATTGGAGTATGGGTTCTAAATCAAAATCAAATGGCAAAGACTCTCCTAATCACATAAAAATCTCTCCACTGAACCCCACTTAACATATTTGAATTGTTGAGTGTGGATTTAGGACTCTAAATTCTTATAACTCTCTTAGGATGAATATTAAAGTAGAAATCTGACTCAAATTATATTTCAACATATGTAGAGATACAGCTCAAATCAGTCAATACAATCTTTACAGTCTGTATCCATGGATTCACAGAAGTTTATTTTCACTTTTCCCTTCCAAATGGATTTGGCCTTGGATCAGGGCAGGCTCTCTGAGACTGACTCCACCCACCTGGTTTTCTTGGATCACAGATTTGAAGGAGCACATGTTACTTGTGAAGGGGCGACCCTCACTACTATTAGTAGGGTTCAGGTGGTTAGGCATAAGCCAATCATTCATATAGACATGCCCTCCAATTCTAAGTATCCTCCACTGAAGAGCAAAGCTACAGTAGTTCCCACACCCCGTTCTAAGATAGTTTTAGCATTTGTCCATCCAGCTATCCATACCATTGCTCCAACGAGAGCTACTACCTCCTCTTTGGTTACCCCAAAGGGGAAGGCTATCTTAGCTTATGAGATAGTCTCCTCCACTTATGAGGTAGGTACTAGCTTCCACTCTACCTTATTCACTCATACTCAATGCTGAAATAAAAATTGCAAGATTAAGCATTAGCACGAGCGAGCAGCCAGAGAGCTTGAGGATGCATCTCACATAGTAGAGGAGGGTTCTCCCCAAGAGGTCTCTCCACTTCCAACCAGCAATAAGTTCCACCCCCTCTCAACATCAGATGCAAAGGAAGATTATAGGAGGATTGTTGCTTCTCCTCCACTAGCAGTTTATTATGAGACACTAGGTAGGGAGCACAGGAGGCCCTATGCCAAACTTAGGGATGTCTTATGCTAGGTTGGTAGAGCACACAATGCTTGGAGTCCAGCACTTTATTTGATCTCCAATCATTGATCCCCAGGAGTGTTAGGGGTCAAATCTATAGTGAAGGAGCCATGGAGGCTCAAGCATCTACACATGCAGGCAGGAAGGAATGATGAAGGTACGTTAGGCAGTCCGTGCCCTCTACTCTGATTGATTTTCTTGATCGACCCCCCACTAGGACCGATAATTTTAATAGGATTATTCTTATTGGCGCTACCTGCGCAGGCAGAGATCTCTCATTGAAGAGCAGTCGGTGTTGCCTTCACATCACTCTCCTCATCATCCACCATCACTCGTACAGCTCCCAACGTCCACCACCCCTGCCAAGATCCAAAAACCCCCATCTGAGGAAAGACCAACCCCTTTGGTGATCCAGCTATGGCCAAAGGATCCCGCTCCCTCTAGTCCACCTATTGAGATGAGATCGAGCTCCCCTACTCGACCTTCTATATCAGTTGTGGTTCAGTAGAAGTGGTGACCCCACAGTGTCATGGTCACACCACCGCCACCACCATCAAAGCCAATGGCAACAGTAGTTGCGTAGGAGGAGGGTGACAGTTTTATAGCTCCCATTATAGTAGATCTCCCCAGAAACATCACTCCACCGATGAGCAGTCATGAGCATATATCTTCTAGTGAGCATGAACCTCCAAGAGCTAGCACTCCAGTGATAGGCAGGGTTAGATGCATTTTGGTAAGTGACCATAGTACCTCCACCGGTCAGCCCCAAGTATTTATGCTGGCATGATTAGATCGTTCCTTAGACGAGATCATAGCTACTTACTTTATTAAGAAGAGGGAACTCTTAGGCAGCGACTGCAAAGATTTTAAGGATGAGTAGGTAGCATTTGATCCCATTCAAGATGATCTTCTTAAGGATTCGACCGGAGTTCACATGGTCAACACTAGCAGTTCCCTTTGAGAGATCAGCATAGTTAGGAAGGTGTTGTGATTGAGGAAGATGATGCCATCCATTCAAATCAACACCTTCGATCAGTAGATTAAGCAAAAGGATAATCAGATCAGTTGGATGGAGAAGAGGATGAAAACTTGTTAGCAGCCATCCATGCACTTCAATCGACCTCACCACAACATATACCGATGAGGTAGATCATCCGAGTTAGACATGTCCTGATAGCCCAAGAGCACTCGAGATCGATAGTTGTAGCTTGCATAAGAAGGTGGTGGACAACACCTCCATGAATGAGAAAGATATCAAGCAATTAGTGGAGCAACAGGTGAAGGATGCGTTGGCATAAGCCCGATGTTTCTCATTTGTTCTAAAGGGTAGACCCTACCTGGAGGAATTTGATGTTGTCCAATACCCTAAGGGTTTTGTACCTCCTTCCTTCAAAATTTTTGATGGTAGTGAGAACCCTTGGCAGCACATAGCACATTTCATGGCCAGATGTTGCAATACCGGTGGCAGCAATGCACTCTTATTTTGCCTCTTTGTCAGTAGCTTGACAGGCTTTACATTTGATTGATACGTTGAACTACCGAATGGTTCAGTGAAGATATTTCCTAAGTTGGAGCACCTCTTCATCAAGAGGTTTACTGGAGTGCAACAAAAGGTAACTATGGGTAATCTCATTGTAGCTCAACAACACCCTAGTGAGTCCCTTGTTGATTACATTCTTAGATGGCACAATTTAAGTATGAAATGCGAACTGCAGCTGTATGAACGGCATGCCATTGAAATTCTACTCAAGAATATTCATGGCATGGTTACCATCATGCTTAAAGGGTTTACCATTAATACATTTGAGAAATTAATTGACAAGGCAACTAGTCTACAAGGAGAGGTCAAACATTTACCTATCCAAGATCAGTCAGCCAAGCTCAGACCGTAGAAGGCATTTGAGAAGAAGCTAGGGGCAATTACAGTAATTGATAAGGGGAAACAGGCAGCAAGGGTCCAGTCAGATAAGCCTCAAGCTTTGTAGTCTCCTCTACCACCTTCTTTGCTGCCACCTTGGCCATCATACAGGCCACCTCAATTACCATAACGGCCTCTGCCATTGCCTCCTCAGTAGTATCCTCATCAGCACCACCAATAGCTATATTCCTACCTGCCGCTAGGTAGCTACTATTTACCTACTCTTCTTGACAAATTGAATAAACCTTATTTATTCAAGAAGGAGGTAGTTAGGAAGATCTTTAAGAATCACTTAAAGAAGACTGATTTCCAATTATCAGAGTCTAGGAGGCCAGAGGAAGTGGGCAAGAGTCATGATCCAAACTATTACCATCATTAAGACATGTATTTTATTTTTAAGGAGGCTTGAGTGTAGCTACAAGTCGGGTGCCATTGTCATCCCTAAGGAATATTTACTAGAACAACCCTCTAGTTCTGTTAGGATAATTCTTGGGGATACAAGCGATCTTCTTAAGATAGAGGAAGGTTGGGATACCTTTCGATCCCAAACCTTCAAGAAAATCATCTCTAAGATCAAAAAATTACCCTTACAGGTTCCTGAAGTAGCTCAAATCTCTAACATCAAGGAAGTTTTGCAAGTTGCCAAGGAAAACTTTAAGGAGGTAGAATAAGAACAAAACCACCACCCAAAGTTAACTAACCAAGCACTCCACTACGAAGCCCATACAATAACCCCTAATCCCACACCTTACTTTATTAGATTTCTATCATGTACCTCAATCTAAGAAGAAATTAATGAAGAAAGCTTTCACTTACATCTTGTCCACTTCTGATACTCTAGATTTTTTTTCTCTAGAAAACTCTCCAAGTATACAAAATAATAATAAGAATTCTAATTTTGATCATTCCTCTTTTGATTTAGAAATGGATTTTCCATTCTTGAATTGTTTGGGTTCACCCATTGAGATTGATTTGGAGTCATTTGACTGTGATGATCCCATAGGAGAAGCTGTAGGTGAACCTAATGAGCAAGTAGAACTTTCCACTAAACCATCTCATGAAGTCATTGAGTCAACCTCCAAAGTGGCAAAGTTCTACCTCCTAAGGTAGCACCTCAGGATAAGGGTAAGCATGTCATGATTCAAGTGATCAAGAAGCCCCTCCATAGGATGCTCCCAGAGTTGACTACAATGTCCTTGCTCACCTAAGAAAGTTACCAGATAAACTAAGCATATATGATGCCCTTGTCTTATCCAAAATGATGCGAGAGTCATTGATCAAAGCCCTTCTTGATCCAGAAATATGCTAAGCTCAGCTGACCGCTATTGGAGAAGAGGCATGTTATTCAAGAGAATCCCATGGAGAAGCATTCACCGATGAGGACCTTCTTTTGGGGACAACAGAGTACAATTGTCCCTTTACATTACAATGGATATGGGTAGATTCAGACTCACCAGGGTGATTGTTGATCCAGGTGCATCAATGAACATTATGAGTTTAAAGACCCTTGCCTACTTGAGGATTGACATCTCTGAACTCTAAGAAGATCAGTTGATGTTAAGAGGATTCAATGAATAAGGTGAGAGGGCTTTAGGCTCTATAGTGTTGCCATTGGAGATAGATGACTGGAAGATAGAAGCCAAGTTCTACATAATCGATTTAGATATATCTTTCACTACTTTGTTTAGTAAGCCTTGGATATATAGAAATAACATGCTTCCATCCTCTTTACATCAGTGCATCAAATTTTGAAGAGGTGGAATCGAGTATTATGTCAAAGGAGACTTGAAGCCATTCTCAGTTAGAGAGGTCGAGATATATGAGGACACGACCTACTATCTTCCTCCAAATCAAAAAGTTTATTCTCATAAACTTGGTGAAATCTCAAAAAAAAGAAACAAAAGAAAAAAAAATAAATAGAAAAAGAGAAAGAAGGAAAAAAGAAAAAGAAAAAGAAAAAGAAAAAGAAAATACAAGTGAGCGATAATCAGACACAGAGGAAGAAGTAGAACCAGATGCTGGATTCCTCTCACAATTTGTTCCTCCATAAAAACACATGGATAGGATGACTCGGCCCCCACTAGGCAGAGGTAGAGGCAGATCTAGAGGCAGTTCTAGAGGTGGAAGACCTGCTCCTTATTGGCCACCCTATAGGAGCTATGTTCTAACTCACAAGAATACTCCCGCTATCCACATAGACTTAGAATCTAGTTCAGAGGATGAGTCTCATATGATTAGCACGCCAATCAATGCCTCTTAATGCATCCCTTTAGAGGTGACATTTGAGCTAGATAACAATGAAGACCAAGCCTCCAAGCAAAGTATGAATGTATCTGAATCATTATTATGTAGAATAATTAGACATCAGTTGGGAACCTTAGCTCTAACCTTACTTTCTTCCCATAAAGTTGAAGGTTTAGTTGTTAAGGAGGCCCCCAAGTCATCCACAGATGTCAAGCCAAAGAGATTTTTGTTGGGAGCATCATCCTTAAGTCAAGAAGCCGATGTGAAACTTGAGGATGATTCATATGAAGATTTAATATAATTGCCTTTTGATTGGTATTCACCTTGTGTTCTTAACTTAGCAAAGAAAGGATTAATCCCACATACTTGGTCTAAACATAGGTCAAACTACTTTGAAAGGTTATGGGACATCAAAGCAGACATCCTCAATCAAGATCGAGACTAGGATTCGGCACAGTGGGTCTAGTCGATGATGATAACCATTGCCTAATCATCACCACTCATTTGGGGTCTGAAGGTTCTTCTCAAATCATGCTAGCTCTTATGATAAGGAATGTTTAGAAACTTCAGATGACCCAAATGAGTCAAAAGAAAGAGATCAAAAGATGAACAAAAGAGAACAACTTAGAACTAAAGATAATCCACGTCACATACATCTGAATGAAGAAAGAATGACTTAGTTAATTAAATTAAGCTACTTCACATGGAGTTATGAAGAAATGCTTAGTTTATATTCTGACATAGTAGTCTACAAACTAGTAATAGAACCTAATGTTGACCCTATCAAGCAAGCTCCTAGATGCATGCGATTAGACATTGAATAACAGGTCACTTCTGAAATCAAAAAATTGATTGATGCTTGCTTTATCAGGGAAGAAAAATATCCTACCTAGTTGGCCAGTGTCATCCTAGTTAAGAAAAAGAATAGCCAAATTCACATATGTGTCAATTTTAGGGACCTAAATAAGGCATGCCCTAAATATGAATTTCCACTTCCTATACCATATTTAATGGTAGACATTGCCTCATCTCATGCAGTATTCTCTTTTATGGATGAATCATTTGGCTACAACCAAATTAAGATGGCCCCCGAGGATGAAAGAAATACTAGTTTTTGAACCCCGATTGGAATCTATTGTTATAAGGTCATGCATTTCTACCTTAAAAATGTTGGTGCTACATACTAGCGGGCCATGACTCGTATCTTCAATGAACTCATTCATCATCAAGTTGAATGTTATATTGATGATCTAGTAGTCAAAAGCAAAGAAAAGGAAGACCATCTCTTCGATTTGAGATTAGTTTTCAAACGGTTAAGATAATTTAACCTCAAAATGAATTGGCTAAAGTGTACATTCAGAGTAGCTTCAAAAAATTCTTGGGTTTGTTGTCCGACATTGGGGAATAGAGATCGATCTAGAGAAGATCAAGGTTATCTTGGAAATGCCACCCCCTAAAAGTCTAACTCAACTCAGATCATTCTAAAGGGCAGTTGGCATATCTAAGATGCTTCATATCTAACCTATCAAGAAGATGCCAACCATTCTCAGCAATTATAAAAAATATGCAAAACTCAAGTGGGATGATTAGTGCTAGCATGCTTTTGAAGACATCAAACACTACTTGCTGACGCCACCAATTCTAGTAGCCCCTATCCTAAGCAAGCCATTGATCCTCTACACTGCTACATTAGATGACTCCCTTGACACTTTGTTGGCTCAAACCAATGATAAAGGAAAAGAAAAATGCTCTCTACTACCTCAGTCATCATATAATTTCCACTAAGGCAAACTACCCACCTATTGAAAAATACTGCCTAGCTTTAATCTTTGAATCCCAAAAGCTACAACACTACATCTTTATCATAAGGTGAATCTAATCTCTAGGATCAATCCACTACAATATCTCATGACACAGTCAATGCTATCCAGATGGTTGGCACGTTGGTCCATGATTTTGTCATAGTTTGACATCAAATTTATACCCCTCCGTTCTGTTAAAGGACAGGCACTAGCGGATTTCATAGTAACACACCCACTTCCTACTAATTCCCCGCTTAGTGATGACCTCCCCGATGAACAAATCATGAACTTAGGGGACACTAGCATTCACCACTGAGAGATGTATTTTGATGGTGCAGCTTCATTTAAAAAAGGATTAGAACCACGATTTACTCTTCTAGGAAAGGCAGGGGTAGGAATAGTTCTACTAACTCTGGATTGCAATGTGATGAGAATCTTATATCATCTATCCAATCCATGCACAAATAATGAAGTTGAATATGAGGCTCTGATGGCCGATCTGGGGTTAATCATTACGCTATGCATCCAGAGTATCAACATCTTCGGAGATTCTTAGCTCATCATCAACCAAATTGATGGGTCCTACAAAGTTCTAAAGCCTAAGCTCCATCATTACCACAAGTATACTATAGAGGCACAGTAGCAGATGCATTAGCCAAGCTTACCAAAGAGTTGGCATGTTCGAAAGATGATTCCATTCTAATAAGATTCCAAAATAGACAAGTCTTATCCCTTATTGACGCTGAACTTATCGAGAGATTCTCTCTTGAAGGGGAGGTTGCCATTGCCAAAAAGCATGAGTAGTTAAATTGGAAGGAATTATTCATGGATTATTTAAATATAGGAGAACTACCTCAAGAGAAATCACTAGCACATCAGGTGAAGTAGAGCCCTTTCACACTCGTGGATGCATGGCGATCTTTGATCATATGGTTATGCGGACAAAATGAAGCTCATAGGATCTGACCTGTAAGTTTAAGCGCAGGAGCATCAATTGCGAAGATGAAAGCCAAGATCAAGATACTAGGATACTACTGGCCTTCAATGATCACAGACTACATGGACATAGTTAGGAGATGCCATCAATGTTAGGTGCACAGTGTGATCCTACATCAACCACCCAACATTCTACATCCTACATTGGCCTCATGGCCATTTGAATATTGGGGTACCGATATAGTGGGTCTGATTGATCCTCCTTCTTCCAAGGGTCACCAGTTCATTCTAGCTACCACCAACTACTTTTCCAAGTGGGAGGAGGCAATCCCACTTAGAGAGGTCATAGCTTAGCATGTGCTTCAATTTTTCAGGAACAATATCGTATATAGGTTTGGGGTGCCTTGATGAATTATATCTTATAATAGTACTACATTCAACAGCACCAAAATCAACAGCTTTGCATGGAGACACAGCATGAGAGATACTCTACCATCTACTACCCGAGGGCAAATGGTCTAGCAGAAGCGTTCAATAAAACCCTCATCCAAATACTGAAGAAGACACTCAATGATAACAAGAGATAGTGGCATGAGCGATTAGTTGAAGCCTTGTGGGCCTACCATACCACATATAGAACTCCAACTCAATTTACCCCTTTCCCCTTAGTGTAGAGGTCCAAAGCCGTTCTACCATTAGAAGTCCAACTCACATCATTTAAGGATAGTTGTGGATAGTAAATCATAATAGAGCAGAACACCAAGTTGTGGTTGCAAGAGCTCGAAGGGTTGGAGGAGAGATGCCTCCAAGCATGCCAGAACCTTGAGTTGTACAAAACCAAAATGATTCAAGCTCACAACAAGTTGGTCCATTATAGAGCTTTTCAAGTAGGATAGCTTATTTTAGTTCTAAGGGGATCAATTATTGACCATCGAAAGATGGGAGGCAAGTTTGAACCCACTTCGAAAGGCCCTTTTTCCATAGAGATGGCCTACCAAGGAGGATCTTATCAACTTATAAATTATAAGAGAGAGCTCCTGATGCTTTCAATCAATGGGCTCTACTTAAAGAAATACTATTCATAAATCTTGTTTGAAAATAATCATCAATAAAACTTTTTTTTCATATCAAATTCCATATCTTTTGTGTTAGAAAATTTTTTTTCTTGTGAATAAACCATGACGTGTTTAGGGAAGGTGTAAGAGAACCTGAGCAGCATCCTATCCCTCCATAACACAAACACAAACTACAATAACCCTCCAATGCTATTAAGTTAGGTGTAATCAAACCAAAGAGTCATCCTTTTTTGACTAGTGCAATTAAGTTAGGTGTAAGAGAACCCAAGTGGCATCCTTTCTTAGTCGAGTCACAATTGCCCCTGCAGCACCATTTCATCTATTTCTACTTATTTAGGGTAGGTGTAAGAGAACCCAAGTAGCATCCTAACCTCTCTTTCATAACACAAATGAACACATATCTTTTATCTCAAGCTATTTTGATGTGGGAGCAAGCCCCCCATGGCACTCACTCATTAGCTGCTCTAGGTTGGGCCGATATGCTACCTTGTTAATATGTCACCTAATTTGTCACTCTTCTGGCGGATGTGAGTCCCTATGCTTTCTTCCTGACTTGACCATTGCAAACTAACGAGTGCCATGTCAGTTTGGTAGGCCTTACAACACAACTGGTAAGCTACCCCATGTTGACTTTATTTAAGAAGATGTAAGCCTACACGCTTTCTTCTTGAACTAACCATCATGCACTGACTCAGTCGAGTATATTTGAGGTTTAAAATAAGTCCCCCAGTGGGTCCTTTCCTCCTAACTACTTCAAGCTTGGGTTTAGTCCTTACACATGACTCCTCGCTTAGTAGTGGTCCTAGGTCGGATAGCCCCTATCAAGCCAAAGATAGACTATCCCGACAATCAATTTCACTTTAGAGAGATGTAAGTCTACACGCCATCTCTATAAACTGATTATCACAAACTGATGGGCACCTTAGGTTGGTTGGTCATCGCCATGCTAACAGTGACCCACCTAGTGGATACACAACTCTTGGCAGATGTGAGTCCCCACGCTTTTTCCTTGAGTTGGCCACGTATATCTATAGGTTTTCTTTTACAGGGTTTGGGATAATGCCTCTAGCGACATCTCCCCTATGGGCACTCTATTTGGATCATGTCCTTAGTGACCCCATTTAGACACTACCCCAATTACTCTCGGATTGGAAAATTCCCTTATCCTAGTAGCCACCCCTATGATTGGAAAATTTGTCTTGCGAATATGCATATTCTCTCTTAATCTAGTAAGTCTAAGATAGGATAAGGATAATATGAGCTCCACTTCAATGTGGCCCTTCATAAACTGATATGGTCCACAATACATGACAAACAAACAAAATATATTTTTGCTTGTGGATTAGAATTCCCCCTGGCTCCCCAAGCGCATCCTATCTTTAGGCGGTTCACTCCTATAGGAATTTCGACCTTGAGTTGAGATAAGTCCGGGCACTCTCGACTCTTAGGTCATCTTCAACTTGTTATGCCACCAAAGAGTCACCCCGATAGTCATCTTTGCTTTGAAAGATATAGTTCTATTACGCATTCTTTCTAGCACAATCACTGCAAATCGATAGTCAACCTTAGGTCGAGTTTGATTTATTGTGTAAGCAACCGATCGTCCTAGTGGTTCCTTGTGTAAGAGGATGTGAGTCCCCGTGCTTTCTTCTTAGCTTGACCATTGCACACCAATAGACATCCCTTAGGTTGGTTAGCTTTACCCCTCCGCCGGTAGACTATCCCTTTGGATTTGTAAATCAAAGACTAGTCTAGGCTGATATTATCCCCTTCTTAATGAATCCATCGCACACCATCGAGATCCATCAAATTAAAACAAATGAAATTCAAAAATATATAATTCAATTAAATGACATTATCTTGACTACATCCGAGCTAATATAAGGCCCCCAACAACATTCATTTAGTAGTCGCCCTAGGTCAAGCTTGATTTGTTACATCCAACATATCACCCCAGTAGTTGTCCTTTACATTTGCATATGTGAGTCCTTACACCTTCTCTCTGGTGCAACCATTGTACACCGAAAGATAAACCCTTAGGATAGTTCTACCATGTGGTTGGTAGACTGTCCCTTTGGATTTGTAAATCTAAGATAGGTCTTGCCTGATATTAGCCCCTTCTTAGTAGATCTGCCGCACACCTATAGGGTTCATTCCAATAAAACTATCTTATCCTTGATGGATCTGAACACATATCTTTAGAAAATATGCCCTCAAAACTAAATCATATCCTCTCCTTAGTGGATCCCCAAATCGTAAATAAACAAATCAAATAAAATTCTCATGCCCAGTGGATGCCCCAACAATTAATCAAATCACATCTCCACCCCCCCAACATAGTGGGGCGCAAATCAAATTAAACTTCTATCCCTAGTGGATGACCTAGACCTGCTTCCCTATTGGAAGGTTCATACACTCATCCCCAGTGGATATTTTCTCCCAAGTCATATTGAACCAACTCAAACTCTTATCCTCTATCCCCAGTAGATAATTTAAACCTGCTTCCCTAGTAGAAGGTTCACGTGCTTGATCCTTTAGTGGATCCCTTCTTCCTCCTTTATGCCCTGAGCATGAGTGGAGTTGCATTACACTAAGATCTTGATTCTATCTACACCTCAGGTTTAGGGATATATCATTTCTGTTAGTTTTTGCAATATTTTGGACATTATTGATCATCTTGGCCAACACCAATATGTGTGTTATGACTTGTTAATCACACCACACCTATTAGAAGCCCTTTGTTGACCTCACTTTTGCAGTGAGCTCTTAACTTCCTAGTCATAGATCTAGGACTCTCATAGACACTAAGAGTTCCTTAGTCTTAAGACACTTCTAGTGATTAGGTGAACACTTAATCTAACCCTGGAGACTTCAAAGAGTTAATCATAGGAGTATGGTATGCCTTAGGGATTTAGAAAGACTTGCCTACTCTATAGCCTAAACCAAATTCTTGCTTCTTTCTTTCAAACCAAACCTCAAATTCAAATCAAAATTCTAGATCATAAATCAATTCCACATCAAATGATTGAAACCCATGATTGAATTTAAATCCCAAAATCTTTCCTAAGCCCTTTGATTTCACCTTATGGACTTAGCCTTAACAAAATCCAAATCACCCCAAACTCAAGTGATTTTCTCATAACCCATCTATACCTTCATTTATATTCACAAATATAAATGGTGTATAAATTGAAATAGCCAAGACTGCAACCCAAATCAAACTAAAATCTAATTTATACCTTTTCTAGCCAAATCCTTGAACTTGGCTAAATATTACTCAAATCAATTCAAAACTCATAGATGTCTTCATGATTCAATCATTCCTTCAATCATTGCCCCAACTATAAATATAAACTACAATAATCAAATCAAATCCAAGCTAAACCAAATCAAACCTAAGTTAGCCCTTTTTTTGTCTTGAAATTATCATATGAACCAAAATCCATATGGATCCAAATTACTTGAAATTGGATTTATATTTCTATCTCAAACCCATTTATCATTATAACTATACCTGAATCAAGCCATGATCAAGCCAATTAATCCATTTAGGTCCACTTGACCCAAAGTGAGCTAAGAGACCTTTTTTAAAGCCAAGTTCTAATTAAATCCAAATTGAATTGAACTAAGACCATCCAAACCCTGTGACATGATCAACAATCATCTTAAGTTATTCAATTGTCTTAAATTTGGTCAAACCAAGTTAACTTGGCCTGTTGACCAAGTCCACACTTAGCCCAAATGAAACCCAAACTAGCCAAAATCCACCATATGCCAAATTAATCAAAACCATTGATCCAAACTCATTCATAATCAATGATTGAAAATGACCAAACCCTCACTTGAGCCAAACAAAGCATAATTAGCCATTTTACCCAAGTTGACCCAAATTGACCTAAAGATCCCAAATAGGTCAAATCACAATCCAACCCAAATTGATTACAACCAATGGCTCAAGTTCATTTCTATTCACTTGTTGAACTTGACTCAACACCTAACCAAACCCAATTTGGTCAATTTGATCAAATTGGTCAAATTGGTCAACTTGACCCATTTGACCTATAAAAATCCAAATGAAAAATAATCAAATCCAAAGCAAATTGAACTAAGCTAATGACACCGATACACTCCAATTGGTCATGTGAACTTGACCTAATAGTTGGTTTGATCCAAATAAATTGGTCAACTTGACCCAACCTAACCCATTTTGACCTAAATGGGTCAAATTAAGCCAAATAAAATCAAATAAACTCCAAACTACTTGAAATTTAGGTTAGCCCACATTTAACCCATTTCAAATATGTCCAAATAAAATCCATAGCTAAATGACCATTTTGCCCTTAGATTTAGGGCATCCTATGAGATAAGACACATGCACATTGTGCCATTTTCTTCTCCTAGCCACTTGGCACCCAATCATAGGTCCACCTAGGCACCTTGGACCATGGCTAACCTGACCCAATAGTGGTTGGGTCGGCCATGATCCATGGGGAGGTGAAATCACCTCCCCATCCCTATTGGAGCTTGCCAAACTACCAAGGATAAGCATCTCCTACCTTGGCAGCCACTCTCACACCATATCCCTTCAAGGGAAGCCAACACACATGATTCCCTACCCAAACTGGGCTCCCTTGGTGACCCCTTGATCAAAGATTCCAAATCAGCCATGACCATCCGATCCAGCTATACCCCCCTCCCCACTCCTTCCCCAATTTCACCAAAATCTCCATTTTTCAATTTTGCGTGAAACTGAAATAGGGGAGCGAACAAGTGAATCCCATTTCTCCATTTTGTAACCAAAGTGCAATTAACTATGCACACACCTTCCTTAGAGTGAGTCAGGCAAGAATGAATATTTCCCAAGCTTCTCGACGGCTGGAGGGTGGAGTTTGATAAAGCCCGATCACCTTCATCTAGCACCTTGGTCTGACGGGAAAATCACACCAAGTCAAAGCTTGTGTAATTCAATAGTGCTTCATTTATACCAAACAAAGCTCCCTCAATCATTGGAACCGTCGGTCACATGCTCTGGTGAGGTATGCCATTGAAACATATCCTTGAATGAAAATAGGTTGGTCTTTTGTGTAAGAAATTTTGATGGCATGTGTTTTCCACAATTAGATTTGATTGTCTCGCTTCCCCGAAGGTGTGGGGTCATTTTCATCTCCATCAAAACTCGGTGAGCTCAGATCAAGTGGCCATTGATGGACGGTGGCCATCCTTCATAGCTGGGGAGGAGATAGATCATGGACTGTCCATCTCGTGTGATTGGGATGAATGATCTTGATCAATTCACCCCCCTCTGTTTAATCTCTTAGATCAACGGGTTTGATCATGGTCATCTGATCTTAGATTAGATGATCCACGGAGATGACGCGTGTGCTACCATCCTCAGCACTCAGATGTGATAACTTAAATAGCGAATCTAGTCATGCCATGTGGAAAGTGCGCCGCATAAGCCGCCATGTGGCCCGACAAGATTAAGGCTCTAAATAGGGTTAATTAATTTATTTTTAATCCTGAAACTTCCTAAATTCATAACTAATTGTAGAAAATCCAAAAAATATAAACTTAGGCTCATTTTAAAAATATTTCAGAGTAAAATTTAGGAAAATCATCATTAATTGATTTTGAATAGTGGATTTGACTTAATTAGAAATGTAATTAGTATAATTACTCATTAATTGACCATCCATTTAATCTAAAACTTTTTGTGCATGCTTAGGGGGATGACTTCTACCCCCCTCTCCCCCTATTTTTCTGGAATTTTATTAGTTTCTTATTAGAAGAATTAATGGATTAGCCCTTAATCACTTCCTTAATGTAATTAATTATAATTAAGCAAATAAACAATAAATAAATCAATCAATTAAGCCTATTAACCTCTGTTAATGGTGATGAAGTCTAGGGAAATGGATCAGGACTCTACCTTCCAATCTTTCCTTTAAGTCTTTAATCCCACCAAATTAATAAATCAGAGATCCAGACTTGGCTCCTTCTTTGTCTCTTTCTCTAAGCCTATCTCACTTTAATTAACTAATTAATGTGCTTAATAAACTCAATTGAATCTACTTATGTAACCTAATCTTAGGTAGCTCTTTGGGTCTTCAATAATCCAAAGGGGGGGATAATAGAATTTTGGTTGGCTCATATGTGTGAGAAAATCATATTAGTAGTTAAGTGAGATCCCTTAAGCTTAATTAACTATTAATCATGAGTCAATTGGATTAAGCCCCTTTCATTTCTTAGGAGCATTGCAAATTTACTTTCCATGTGGTTGCATGTGGTTGCATATCTTGTTGGCTCATTATTAATTAAGTTATTTAAATTAAGGTGATGTAGGCAAGGGTTAATTAATCCATTTAATTCATACCCTAACCTAATTAAATCATAAAATCAAATTAATTATCCCTTCATTGAACCAAAATTAACTCACACATGGGGAATGGGATTAGGACCAGCAAACCTCTTTTACATTTCATAAATCAAATCAAACTCAATGAAATGACATTAAAGAAACTTTAATTTATTTTAAGTGGCTTTATTTAATATGATTGTCCTTAGGACTTAAGTGGATTTGAATGAAATCACATACTTGTGTTATTTTATTTCTTTCCACTCATGTTAAATGTTGCTTGCCATATGTAATCATGTATTCATTTCTGTTAAAACTAATTAAATGAAATGGTTTCTTTTATATCAAATTTCATGTTAATTTAAATTAAATAGTATGGCTATTATCACTACAAAATCAAATGCTATTTTAAAAAAGCCAATAAATCAATTATTATAAAAGAAGTGATGATAATACCTATATGCTTGCATGTATTGATAATATAAGATATATAATATGAAGTTCTCTTTCCTTATCTTACATGGGTCCATATAGGATTTGTGAATGTATATTTTATTTGAAAAGAACTCAATATTTACTTAAATCCACTCATATGTATTTCCATGATTAAGACTTAAGAAGAATTTCATATAACATATGTAAATCACATAATCAGATCAAACATAATTTCTTGCGTGACATCTTATTCTTGTGATTCTATTTGTACATTCATATGTATTTAAGAAAAGTGATATATTAATCTAGACATCCTGGGGCTGCGAGGATTTTAGAGGCCTTAAGTAGGTCTTATACCTTATGCCCCTAATGTAGAAAATAATGGCATCGTACTCACTTAAAACTATTATACATATGCATGTATGATGTGGCCAATGAATAAGAATCACAAATCAAGTAAATTAAACACAACTACTGCATGGATTTTTCTTATCCTTAGATTTTCTTATACATCTACATGTATCTAAGAAAGTGGTATAATAGTCTGGAGATCCTGGGGCTGCGAGACCTTAAGTAGCCCTAAGTAGGTCTTGTACATTACGCCCCTAGTTTAGAAAACAGTGGTGCCGTACTCACTTAAAACTTTTATACATGTGAATGTGTGTTTAACTAATGGATGAAAAATTCATGTTTTCTATCAAAAACGCATGCATTCATAATTCAATTAAATGAAATATTTAAATTCTAAATTCACCTCTTTGCATTTATCATTCAAGTATGCTAATAATATGAATTGCATGTATAGGTATGCTAAGGATTTATTCATATGCCTGACATACATAATGGAAAGAAATGAATGAATATGTATTATGTGATAGTAATCCATTCTAATTAATCTTAAAATATCTTTCTTATTGAATAAGGTCATTTAGAGTGAACCTAAACTAAGGATTAATTAAAACATATAATAAGTCATTCACTAAAGGAAATTGATTAATAAACTTGCTTTAGAAGTGACTTAAGATAGGGATGAAAGAGAGATTTCCCCTCTTTCTTCCCATTATAACACTTAGTGGTTAAGTATAGGCCATATGAAATAAAAGAAAACACTAAGTAAAATCTTCAAATCAATTAAAACATTTAAAGAGAAATCAACCCTTTATAAATTAAATCCCTCACCCTAAGTGAATTATAACTTTAAAACCTAGTTAGGACATACCACATAAGCTTTAATGCACACACATTAGATTGAGTCACCATTTCTGGCTTTATGTTTGGGTGGTGTATGGTTTGATGTATGCTTATTTTGTGATGTATTACTGTAGACTGGGTGTTAGGGTGTATGTGCGTAGTCTGGATGTTAGGCCGATATTAGCCTAATCTTATTTTCTGGAGGGGGTTGTTCTTAAGGGGCCATTATAATAAAAGTATAAATTCTTTTGTTGTGCAGGTTGCTTAGTCCCCTAAGCATAACTCAAGTTAGGATAGGTGGGTTTGGTTACCCATGTGTGGGGTGCTAAGCCCAAATTTTTCATATAACTACTTGGGTTGCATGGTGTGTTTAGCTAATATTTATTTTGAAAATGTAGCTAGATTTACTTTCCTTCTTTTAATGTAATTTTGCATTATGGTTAGGATGAATGTTATGGGGGACTAGGATGAGCATTAGTTATAAGACCAAGTCTTATGTACCATGTGATGCCTTTGGAGCAAGCATATCCAAATCAAGCCAAAAATAAGAAAGAAATGGAGCAAATCAAATGAAGAAATGGAAAGTGAAGAAATGAACAAGGAAGAATGATTAATGAAGAATGAAGACCCACATAATATTCATCATTCTTAATTATAATTATTTTCTTGTAATCTAGGTTGTATAAGGTTAGAGCTTGGCACCCGACTGCATCGGCCTTCTATTCATTTATGACAGTTCTATAAAATTAGTTGATGTTGTTTAGCTTGTGCATTAGAAAAAGCATACCTTTTCATAATTAGTTTATGATTGATGATTGTTGTATGGCCTGGATACAATTAGGCTCTTAGGATAAAAATAAATCTTCTATCCCATTAACAACTCATAACTAAACTTTTAAAATAACTCATAATTTTACATAAAATCCTAGGTATTAAATCAAGATTATAAAATATTTAACAACTCCTTTGCTGGATGTTGTATGTTTAATATCTTATATAATTATCTTATTTCAATCTTGTTAAGAGAGGGCTTCCATTTTTGCTGTTTAGTATGGGCTTAACCTTTGAGAGCCTATAATGGAAGAACACCTCTTTTCCTTTTGATTTGGCCCATAATCAACTTCTCATGCATTTAGGCAAACAAAATCCCATAACTTGTGTCAAAATAAAGAGTCCCAAATCAAACAAAATTTGATAAAAATTTGCATTATATTTAAGACATTATTCATACCCCTCATGCTCTAGTCTCTTACGGAGTGGGTTTAAGGACTTAGTTTACTTTTCTAAATAAAAATAGCCTAGACATCTTGAAAGGCATATGACTTGCATACATAGATTTGAAGTGTAGGAGGAGTTTGGTGGCTGCCACTCTAGACGATAATAAGTCCAGTGGTCAAGTAGCTTACCCTCTCTTGTGGAGGTAAACCATATACCCATGTTTTCCTTACATTTAGGTCATGCTTTGGCCCTCACCAGAACTCCCCAAATTTAGGATCTGAGATTGTTTTTTCCCTTTGCGAGCTACAAGCATAAATCCTCACCTCTTAGGAATTTCCACAATCTTCTATTATAGAATTATAAGTCCTAGATTTCTAATAAAATTTCAAATAAAATAAATAAATCTCCTCAAGTTCAAATATATAAATCCCACCCATAGGATAGATTTTAGTGCTTACTTAATTTCCTAATATCATGAGCACTCCCTACTTATCTCCTTTGGCATCAATAATAACTCTTCCCTTTTGATCCATCCCACTTGATTTCCAAAATATAATCAATCCTTTAATAGTCCTATCTTTGAATTCTTTGGAGACAATAATTGCCTACTTTAATCGAGAGTATTTTTAAAGGATTCACTTTCCTTAGGATGTAATTAACTATGGAGGCTTGCCTCCTTATGGAACTTAATGAACTTGGTTTAAATAAACCCTGCTTTACTTTTCCATATAAAGTAGGGGAAAAATTACTAGTATATTTGAAGACCCATCATGCCTTAGGAGTCCTTATTAGGTGATTAGGTCCATTGTAGGGTAGTGAATTCTATCTTTTAAGATAGTACACTATTCCTCAATGTCATACCCGATTACCTCAATAAGTACATCCTCAGATCTGCATGGTGTCCCCTCATATATACACACATGAATGAATTCAAAAATAAACACCACAATCATTCATAAGAGTATATCACAATGCTCATTGTAAAATTTGATGAGCTTTTGATTTATCCTTTGGAAATCCACCTCCTTTAAGATAAGTGATCAATGGTTCTCATTAATCTTCTTATTCTACTATCATAAAGGTTTCTTGTCTTTCTTTATGTTCAAAAGCTTGTAGGATGGTTGGTGCTAAAGCTAATCTACATTAGACTATTATTGTGATCGACACTCCTTGAGGGTCTATCATTTCTTTAGCTAATTTATCCAATACATTGGCTTTGCTATTTTCTTGACATGACACCATTAAAATTCTCACATCAAGGATTTTCTTAGAAGGTCCAAGATATACTTATGATAAAGTGCTAGCTCAGGCTTGTTTATCTTGAAAGACCTAATTATTTATCAGATTATGAGTTGAGAATTTTTGTAAATATGAAGCTTCTTAATTTTCATGTTAACTCTTAGCTCTAGATCATAATTATTGCTTCATATTTAGCCTCATTATTGGTTTGAGGTTCTGTCAAACTACATAAATATCAAAGAATATCCTTTTATGGTGTTATAAATATTAAGCCAATTCTGACATGTAATATAGGTAAACTAGGTGGTTTAGCTGGCTTTATTAATGAAGCTCCATCAAAGTAGAGTTCCCATTCTGATGGTCAATCAACTTTATTCACTTTGAAGATTTGTTCATTAGGAAATTCATAGTTGAGTGGAGAATTTGTTGGTAAGGGATGAGGGCCTAGAAAGTTACTTTTATAACTTTTTATGGGAAATATGTTAAATCAAATTGAAGTAACAACACTGCTCATTTAGCTAAATGATCAATTAAGGTAGGTCTAGTCATCAAGAATTTAAGAGGGTTGACTTTAGATATCATCGTTATCTTATGTGATAACATATAGTGTCATAGTTTCTGAGTAGTAAATATCAATGCTAGGCACTATTTTCAATAGAAGAATATTTTACTTCAGCTCCAATTATACATTGACTTATATAGTATAACACATAATCCTTTCCTTCTTCATTGTTTTATGCTAGTAAAGCTCCTAAGGATTCTTTGAAGGCTACTATATATGAAATTATCGGCTTTCCTGCTATTAATGCTGCTAGAATTAAGGGATGTAATAGATATTATTTTATGCTGTCAGATGCTTCTTAAAAGCATCATCCCATATAGAAGGAGCATCTTTTTCATTAGTCGAGAAAAAGTTTGACATCTCCTAGAAATATTAGAAATAAATATTCTAATGTAAGCCAATTTTCCTTGTAATGAATGTAGCTACTTTGAGGTCTTACATGCTAGAATTTTTATTATTACTTTTATTTTAGAGGGATAAATTTCAATACCTCTATGACACACAATAAATCCTAGGAATTTTTTGGAAGTTATGTTAAAAGCATATTTTAATAGATTCATCTTTATGTTAAAACTTTGAATCCTTTTAAGTACAACTCTGAGATCACTTATGCACTCACTTTAATTTTTGCTTTTATGATTATATCATCAAAATAACATTCCCCATACTTGTGTATGAGGTCATCAAAGATACGATTCATTTCCCATTGGTATATGGTGTCAGCATTCTTTAAGCTAAATAGCATCACTTTGTAGCAATATATGTCGATTGGTGTACGGAAGGACATATACTTTTTGTCTTCCAAAGCCATTTTAATTTTGTTATAGCCTAATGAACCATCCTTAAAAGAGAACATATCACAGTTTGATGTGTTATCAACCATGAGCTCTGCATTGGGTAATGGGAAGTTATCTTTTAGGCATGATTTGTTTAACTCCCTGAAGTCAATGAAAATATGGATTTTCCCATTCTTCTTCTTTACTTGAACAATAAAGGCAATGTAGTCAGCATATTGTCTTCTCAGATGAAACCTGCTTTGATGAGATTTTTGGTTTCAATGATTACTTACTCTTCCATTTTTAATCGCATTGGCCTTGATGCTTATTTTATAGGTGGTACATCAGGCTTAATGGAAAGTTTATGTACTGCCACATCTGGTGATAGGCCTGATATTTCACAATAGTTTCATGTAATGCAATCTTTGTATTCATAGAGTAGAGATTTTATTTCCTATAATATTTATGATGTGAGATTTTCACTAATTAAGGTCGGCTTAAGCCATTCATGAGTACCCAAGTTGATTTCTTGGATTTCATTAATGGTGGTTTGATTGCCTTCCTCAAATTCCTTTGAGGCCTCTATAAGGTCAATGATTCACTCTTCTTTGAGTATATCCTCATTTTTGTGTGCAGCTTCCTTTTGTTCATTTGTAATTTCTATAGGGACTTCTTCTTTATGGGATATCACATAGTGTGAACTCGTTGGGTGGGATGCCAAGGCAATATATCATAATCCCCATGTAGTGAATTTTCCATATCCAGTGGGGTTTTTGACATTATCCATTTGCCAAAACTTTTTAAACAATCTGGCTTGATGCTTAATTTTATAGGCTGAATATTGAACTTGACCAACTTGTTAGAGCATATGAGTAGTATTGAATGAGTATTATTGAAACATCTTCGTCAAAATCATTCTCTTCCAGCAACATTTGTGTGAGATTTAGAGTTCGCTCTTCTATTTTATAGGAAAGAATCTCACGTTCATCATATGCTTTTTAAAGAGGAACATAGAAGATTTTCATTTAGCTTATTTCTCCATCCCTTTAAGCTATTAAGCTTTTTATGTGTGCCTTTGGCACTATAATTATATTTACAGCCTTAGTGGAGACTTGGGATTTAGGTACCCTTATTAGAAAAACATGAGTTTTCTCAAATTATTTTGTCACATCACTGGTACTAGCTTCTTCTATCTTTTATCTACCTGAGGCTCCATGGTTGATAAAGCACTAATTCATCTTCATCATCCTTATTATCACTGACAAGGTGGGGAGCTATCATGGGCTGCTTTAATTCATTAGTATTTTTACCATTTGAATTATCACCTTTCAACATTAGCCTTAGAGGTGGAGATGTTTATTTCTAGGATTTGACTTCTCCTACTTTTTTAGTCATGACGTACTTGGCATCATCATAGATCTTGATTTCATGTATCAAGAATAGATTCATGTCACCCTAAATTTGGTGCTCTTCACCATTTTGTATATATATTTCATACATTGATTAATACTATGCCATATTCATGAATCCACGGCCTACCAAGAAATGCTTTCTAAGAAACTTGGGCTTCAATTACATGGAAGTTAGATTTTGTGTATAGTTTCTTGAAATGTATAGATAAAAGAAGAGATCCCAAGGTTTGTTGTCCTTGTTCATTAAACCCTTTTGGAAATATTGTACCTTTATCTAAGTAGCAAGCATCTAAAGCTAGAGTAATATTTTAGTTATTATGAGATTGACTGAGGAAACAAAATCAATCAATATATTTTTTATGCGGATAGAGTTACTCAACTATGACATAGAGAGGCTAATTATGTTTGAT
Source organism: Cymbidium sinense (assembly GCA_021442155.1). NCBI lineage: Eukaryota > Viridiplantae > Streptophyta > Magnoliopsida > Asparagales > Orchidaceae > Cymbidium > Cymbidium sinense. The sequence continues at coordinate 39,436,824 of CM038233.1, forward strand.
TGTCTCTAAAAGTAAGTCATCCTCACCGAGAGCATCATAAATGCTTAGTAAAGCAAGGAACTTGTGTAAATGTGTGAAAATATTATGGTGTACCTCTATCTTGGTAGACTATTGAGGTTTAGCCGGTGGTAGAGGTAAGGCATTTTCATCAACTTGAATTTCTTTGCCTTTGTCACTAGATTTTCATTGTGGAGGTGTAGGTATTCTTATTTTACTCCTTAGTTGGGCTTGGTTTACTTCTTTTGTATGATCCCCTGTATCAAAAGAAGTCTTTGAATTGTATGTTTCTTTAGATTTTTAGAGTTTTCATTACTCTTAAAGTTACCACCAAGCTTATGATGTAATTTCTTCAATCCTGACTTCACCCTCCTTTTGGTAGGCTTTTCTCTAGAAAAGCACAGTTCTCCCTCAGAGTCAATCAAAGTAGTAACCATATTTATGACATGATAGGTTTCTGTCAAAACTTCTTCTTTAGAATTTTTCTTGCCAAGTTTTAAATGGGCCATATATTCCTCTAGCTTAATAGGCCTTCGAGGAGACTATTCGTACTCCTCTAAAGGCTTAATCACTTTTTATGTTTCAAATTTTTGTTTTCTTGATTTCCTCTTTTTTTTCAATTTATGAGGCTTTGACAAAGAACCCTGCTGCATTTACATCTACTTCTTCTTAATATATACAAATTACCTCTGATAGGAAAGAACCTTTTTGGATCTACTTTAGGCTATAGGGAAGTCTTCCATCGAATGCTTTCTATAGCTACAAGAATGTTGATCATCCATTTGGTATTTTTTTAGATGAAGATTTCTCAACCGCCTTCTTCTTCTTCTTGTGTTTAGGGGGCCTTTCCCATATCATCAGTAATGTTTTGAATCCCAACTTGCTCAGTGATTTTTCCTTTTGCATCTTGAATTTGGCGAGTTATAATTGACTTTCACCTTTCCTTTACAGGATGTATAATAGTGTTTGATAAGGTTAGCTTCCCATTCTAATAACTCTTTTCTACCCAAATTTGAAGATAAAATAATCTTCAATTGGGTGGGTTATAAGTCTATGGAATGAACAATAGTTAGGATCATCGACTTTGCCCACTTGGTTTGGCAGTAGGCTCTAATAATTGTAATCCCAATTTTAAAGCATGTTTAAAGAATTTAGTAGTACATTTTCTTTTGAACGAGTACTGCTTAGATATCATCTCTTGAAGAATTAGCCTTTTTTTCTTATCTTCAATTGACTTTGTTGATGATCACGAGGCTGCTGCTAATTGTGAGGTTACCACAGCTCTATTTTCCTTCTTACCCATTATAAATGTGAATGTTGTATTCACATCATTCTTCTTCATGTCATTCAACCTTGGTTATTTCCCTTTTTCAAAGGGATTTTTATTATAAATAGCATTGAGGATTTTTTGTTTGGGTAACCACATGAATTTGGCTGCACGATCCAATTCTTGGAATGTATTAATCATGGTCATGGCTAGATATAGAGCCATCTGATCATTGATATTTCCATGATGAGTTCCACAACACATTTCTCTGAGCTGCTGGTCACACTTCATGCTCAGATTTCTCCACCTACTTATGTATTTTGTGACACTATCATCTCTCCTTCTCTTTTCGAAGGTGAAATCTTATTTTCCTTTTTTGTCGCTTTAGCAAATCTCTTGATGAATAGCCTATCCAACTCAATGAGGTCTTTATGGAGCTCTTAGGTAACTCAGCATACTATTTGACAGATGTATTGGTTAGACTGCTAATGAATTATCATAGTAGTAGGGCATCATTTCCTCTAGTATTTCCACACGTGGCTTTAAAATGGGATAAATGTTATCACAAATTTATTGTATCTAAAAATGTGTTGAATTTTGGCATAACATATCTTTTAGAGTAATGTATTTGATCATATTCATTTAGATATGGTTGGTCTTTCTCAAATAGCTATTCAGTAGCTTCTGAGAAATAATTGGTTTGATCTTTTAGCTTATAAGTTCTTCCACCTCTGACTTGGTAAAAAAATAAGCTTCTTGATGGACATTAATTATAGCCTCTCCTGGGAATTTTCTACTGTGTTGGAACTATTGGCAAGTTGGATGGGTACTTTATATACCCCCAATTTAAACTCATTTTCGAGGATGCCTTGGTGGTATTCAGTGTGTTGTAGTTGGAATCAGACTAAGTTGACCAAATAGCTCTTTTATTAGCCCATTCATTTCATTAAGGCAGGTGTTGAGCTAACTGATCTCTCAGTCTATTTGCTAGAGTTAATGACTCAATTATTTTTGTAACCTTGTTACATGTTAGCTAGCCCATTCTGTTACCTCAACCTCTACATGAGCTTTAGCTTCTAATTATTGATGATTTGGGATCTCTTAGTCCTCCCCCTCATTCTATTATTCAGAGTGATGGAAAAATCTATACTCTGATGAGTAAAAGTTTATGACACCACATAGAGTTTAAAAATTTCTTAGTTTGGATGATCAAATGTGTCATTAAGCAATAAACATATTATCTCGAAGATAATAATGCTAATGTTCCATGTACCAAATATTTTTCACCTTAACTACATAGAAGGTAGAACATGGATTGCTTCTAGGTTCATGGTTCCCTATAGAGGCAAGCTCCTATAGTTTATTACATCTCAAAAGGTCTCTTCCTAATAATACTCTCGATTAAAGAAATAAGTTATTATTTCTAAAGATTTTTAAGTTGGTTTTCAAAGAATTGATTTTTGAAGTTTTCAATTAGGTTTCCAAAGTAATTTTTGGTTTATTATTTGAATTATTTAATTCAATTAATTACTTAATTAAGCCATTTATTGATTTGTTTAGTTTGATTATGTTTTATTGGTCTTTTTATGTTTATTAAGATGTATTAAGTTGATCTGAAGTTATTTAATCCATTTTGGTCTTTTATTTCATTTTATTATAAATTTATTTAATTAAAAATGAGGTTTAGAATTTGAAATTTAATATTTCATGAATTACATTGCAATAATTCATGAAAAGTTTTCTTAAGATGTGTTTTAACTTCAACTTTAATTCCCCAAATGTTCATTTAAACTACATTAATGGTTTGTGATTAATTAAGGTTTAATTCATTTCATTCAAAGCTAAATTAAGGCTAAAATACTCAAAATTAATTGAGAATTTTAATTTTAATAGATCTTCTCATAAAGATGAATCCATAAAGCCCAAGTATGCATCTTTTAAATTTATATTTTAATTTCTATGGTTTTTAAACTTTTATGATTTTTAATTAATTTTTCAATTAATTTTAAAAGCAGTTTTCTCATTTTAAGAAGGCAGGCCGGCATGGCAGCCTATGTCACACCACCATCACTTGGCGCAGCTTGATTTGGACATGTAGATTCTACATGGCATCTGCATCAAAAGTAGTACCACATGAGATGAATCTCGACCGTCTGATCAAAGATCAGATCAAACAATTCTAATTCATTCTATGACATCCTTAAGGGGATTTATCAGATCATCCAGCTAAATCTCAGTCTTCTATTCCAAATTGAAGGATTAGATGGTAAAGATCATCTCCCACACATCTCCAGCAAAAGACGGATCTCGTCCTTCATTTTTGACCAATTTTTGGTGATGGTCAGCTAATTTTAAGGTGATTTTAATTACAAAATGATCAAGGATCATTTTACAACCCATCCATGCGATTTGATCCACAAGGGGATCAATTTTCTTTTGAAAAATTCCAAAATTGAATGCCTAAGAGATGGCGGTGGAGCGTACCTTATTTTCGGTGATCACCGGTGGTGGGATCGACCCCATTGGCTTCGCCTTGATGTGATGATGCCATGTATGCAATTTGGTGGCTTGCCTCCCTGTGGATTGCCTTCTAGACCAAGGTCAAATCAATTTTTGTTTGCCTTCATTGTTTTCTGGCTTACTGATAGTAAGGGGATGGGGTGGAGATTCATTTGAGGTCACCTCAACCACCAGAACATGTTGGAATGTTCAATTTGATGTGGGAGAGTCTCCCTTGCATTTCACCATTAAAGGGGCTCAAATTATGCTTGATTTTATTCATTTTTTGGCATGCTAGTGGTGTGGAGTCAGGAGAAGGGTCGTATCCTTCATCTCTACCCTTGGTGAACAATTTGAGATGAAAAGAGGGAATTGGCTCTCCCTCCCCTCTTTACATGCTTGGCCGAGAGCCTCTTCCTTTGACCTTTATGTGGACGAATGCTAACAACTGGTGGCAACAAGGCTAGCCAAGAGGTGGATTTAATCCACCTTGGCTTTGTGAAGAAGTTTGGATGAAGAAATGGAAAGAAGGATGGCATCTACTTCTTCTTCCTTGATTGGCCAAGCCACTCTTCTTCCCTTGGCTTTTTCATCTTCCTTGGCTTCTCCCTTGGGGAAGCCAAATTTCCTTTGGCTTGAGGGTTGATCTCCCCATCCTTGCCCTTGGAACTACTCTCCTAAGAGGCGATCAAGGGTCTAAGGTTTTATTTAGATAAAATCTAAGGATTTTATGATGGAAAGAGGAGGAATTTACCAAATATCTCCATTTGGTCATTGGTCTCCATTCCTTTCCTTTGTCTTTGGATTTAGGCATCACTATCAAATTCCTTAGACCAATGTGTAGCTGCCCACATTAAACTCAATATGAGTTTGAGTTCAAATTTAAATTCATTTAAATTGGATTGAAAATTTGAATCCAATCCAAGCATTTGGATTCAAAGCATTTGCTTTTTGATTCAATTCTTTTAACTTTAAGCTTAATCAACTTTGATTGATGATTGATTAGGTTTTCATTTAATTAATTCATTTATAACTGAATTAATTTTGGATTTCTTTTCATTTCAACCCATTTAAACTTAAATGGATTAATTTTGAGTCCAATTCGGTTCAAATGACCAATTTGACTCAATTGGGTTTGGTTTAGACTCCAATCATGCTTGCTCACATGTGTGAAATGATTTGGAGTGCTTGATTTCAATTAATTTAATCAGAGTTCAAATTGAACCTATTTGACCAAAAGTGGGTTTAATGAGCTAAGCTTAGGTTTCACTTGGGTCAAATGACCAATTTGACCAAATTAGACCCAATGATGGGTTGAATTGTATTTGATTATCATTTCCAAATAATTTTGAGCAATCACATTGAATGTATTTCAATTTTATTTTGGTTTGAACCCAATAGGACCAATTTAGGGTTATTTAAACTAAATGATCTAATGAACTCAATTAATGCCTAAATGAATTTAATTTGTTTTAGATTTATGATCAAATGTGTTTATTTGATTATTTGGAACATTTGGAATGATTTAATTTGCTCAAATTCTTGGTGGGTTAACCTTTGACGTGATGGGATCCACCTAAGTCAAACATATATCAAATAGGTTGACTAGATTTGACTTTGACTTAGTTTTGAATTTCTTTCTTTAATTTAATTTGATTTCATTTTCATTTATTTTGATTTGTTCATTTTGATTTATTTCAATTTGATTTATTTTAATCCAAATTTAAAAATTAGATCAAGCCTGCCTAAGCTCATTAAGTTGGATTAAACCCAAGGATGGTGCACTAGGTCACTAAGTATAGTGTATTAAGCATTGAATTAGGAGATTATTATTTAAGATTAGGACATCCTAATTACTAATTTCTGAATGATATTAACTTCATCAAAAAATGAGGTAACCAATGGACCCCCAATATGTGTAGTGGATTGGTCAGGGTACACTACACATATTAGTGCTGACCGAATTGATCAACATTACAAGCATAAGTTTGGGGTTCAAATGCAAAATTTTGATTTCAATTTATGTTTTGGATTCGATTGTGAAAGATAGGCATATGAATTCTTATACTTGTTTCATTTTGATTCACTCTTAGAAACTTAAATTCACTAAGTTCTAAGATGAATAGGGATGTCATTAGGAGGGGACCCAAAGGATGGTCAAGTCCTAATGCAATCACTATGCTCAAAGAAGATGCCTTTAAGGGACTTACTCTTATCTAAGAATAGTACTTAGAGAGGATGCCAATATGAATACTTACTCCTATTCTATACTACATAATGCTTTAACAAGGGAAAGATACTACTAGGGGATTTACTCAAATTTGATTATCTATTAGGAAGGGGTCATTGGAGACTTGATTCCAACCTAAATAGTTAAGCTAGGGGAAAGGGGCTTAAATAGCTTAATCCTAAATCTCAGCATTTTGACTACTAAGTAGGGGTCACATGGACTTACTTTTGCGTTTGAGTAGTCCATAAGAATGGGGCCTTCAATAGCTTATTTCCATTCCTTAGTTATTTTTTTTTTATTTTGCACTAGAAAAGGAGTCACAAGGACCTGAATCCTATTCTAATGAGTTCAGATAATAGGAAGGGGTCTTCAATGGCTTATTTCCAACTTGAGTATCTTGAAAAGGAAAGGGGTCTTAATTACTTTATCATATCCTTATAAGGATGCCTACTAAATGACTTACTCCTTTATTATTGGCTATTAAGAAGGAGCTTTAAGGGCTTAATCCATAATGAGGAAGAGGGGTCTTAATGACTTGTTCCTATACCTCAAATTTTAGCTAATATAGAAGGGGTCTTCATGACTTATTCCTAACCTAAGTAGCCTATTTGATAAGAAAGGGGTCTTCATGACTTGTTTCTATTCTTGTTTCTTAGAAAGAATGCCTACTAAGGGATTTATTTCTTTCTAATTAGCTATTAGAAAGGGGCCTTCAATGGCTTAGTCCAACTTCAATAACTTGAGTGGAGGAAAGGGGTCTTTGATGACTTGATCCTAAACCTCACAATTTTGTTTTGACTAATATGATATGTGTCTTATTGATTTGATCCTATCCTAAGTCATTTTAAAAGGATGCTTGTTGTGGGACTTACCCTTATGAGATTAGCTATTAAGATGGAGCTTTCAGTGGCTTAATCCAACTTAAATAGCTAAAGAGAGGAAAGGGGTATTCTTGACTTAATCCAATCCTCTAAAATTTAGCTAATAGGAAAGGGGACTTAATGACTTATTCCTATCCTAATTAGCCTGTGTGACATGAAAGGGGTCTTAATGACTTGATCCTTATCATGTGAATACTTGGAATGGTGCCAAGAGAGGCTTTCTCCAAACCTATGAGAAGTTATAAGAAGGGTTACACAAATGGGCTTACTCCCAACTTAAGTAAAGAAAGAGTTATGCCATAAAAGGCTTAGTCTGAGTTTAAGAGAATGGTGCACAAAGGCTTACTCTAAACTCAAGTAAAAGTGAGAAAGCTACCGCAAAGGGCTTATTCCAAACTCAAAATATATAAGAAAGGTTCCAAAAATGGCTTGCTCTTATCCTATGGATTATATGAAGAGGAAAAGGGGTCATAGTGACTTAATTCCTAATCCTCAAGTCTTTTGACTAATAAGCAAGAGTCACATGGACTTGATCCTTACTTTAGTCTAACCGTTGAAAGTTATTATAAGGTTTACTTCTATTTCTTGGTTTCCCTAATCCTTCATACACATGAAAAAGTTTAGTGAAGATGATTTCAAGAGTTGAAGTATATTTTTGAAAGAAGATTTGAGTATATTTTGGACCAAATGCTTTACTATGCCATAAGCATAGAATTTCATCATTTTTGTTTCTTCTCTTTTCTCTTTTTCTTCTTTTTTTATTATGTCAAAGTTATATATAACCATGATAAATGTCTAATTCACTTTAAGCAAGACATCCTAGGGTACTAATTGAGAATTTTACCTTTTTGAGCTTTCATGTGACTTTATAGTTCTTAGGCAATAAAAACCAAAGTCAACCAGTATTTCTCAAATAATTTTTTTTGGTATGTATTTCATTTTGATTTGGTTGACATTAACCTACAGCTTATAAAGCCTTCTCTTAGATTAAATAAAGATCAAGAGATTCCTTTAAAGTTTCCAAAAGTGAATGAAAATCAAGGTAAGCAAACTCTTGGAATCTCATTAAGACATTTTTTTAATTATGTTCTTTTGTCCTTAATCAATAAAGGAATTGGAAGGATGAAATTATGATTTTTTTGATAAGTTTAAAATTGAATTCTTAAGTTGATTTATTTTTCTTTTAAAAGTTTTATGAACTAATATTTCATAAATGGCTATGATTGATTTCTTATTTATGTGTTTTTGATCATTCTGAATTTTACTACAAGGTCCTTAAAATCACCTTAAAGGTATATTTTAGGATTTTATATGTAGTGATATAAGTATTTTCAAATCATAATGAAGTTTCTTTTCTTTTCTTCTTTTCATTCTTTCATTTTTTTACAATACTTTCAATATAACACTCTACTTAATCAAAAGTGAGGTTATCAGAAATCTTGATCATGAACATTTGATAAAATTGTCCCAATATTTTCAGACTGAATGATATGACTATGTAATATTACATTCTTGTAAGAATTTTGAATATCATATCATATGGTTTCAATTTTTTTTTTCTAGAATTATCTTGATTTGACAATTTTTAGGTGAGCTATGCTTAAGGAGGATAATATTATGCATGAAAGCCTTTTGATTTAGAAATAAAGTATGGGTAATAAGAACCCATCTTCAAGATAAAGATTTTATCCTTGTCCCAAGATGTGGCACATGCGGACTATATCTTTTTTTATTTTTTTTCTTTTTCTCTCTTTTATTATTCTAATTCTAATGATATTAGCCAACCAAGAAGAATGATTTCTTCTCATGTAAGGCCATCATTGATTAGCCTTTAGTTTAGTAAAATCTTCTTTTCTTTCAAAAGTTTAACTGCAGTCGTAAGGGACTTAGTTCATTTGAAATGGCATCAAGCCTGATCTTTTAGGCTGCTACATCTAGAGATCTTTTTATTTTATTCTAGAAAAAATAGTCTTTAAACTCAAAGAATAGATTGATCAAGTAATCAATATTCGACTCATTAAAGAGTTAGATAATTGATATGAGTTTTAGATCAATTTCTCTTATTTTATTTCATTCAACTTGTCAATTATGGATTTAGATTCTTCTTCAAATTCTTGGTGTGCATCCTGAACATGAAGATTATATAGATCTCTAGACACATCTAAACAATACTCATTCAATAGGTTAGAGCACCTTTGAAGAGAAAGTAAGGACCGTGACTACTAATAATTTTCAACTTGTAATGGATCTTTGGTTTCATAACTTTTTTTGTTTATAAATCTTATCTATAGGCCACTTGTAATTAGAATCAAATTAAACTCAATTGAATCTTTGACATACAAAGATATGGATTCTTGGAGAAGAAGATCTATTATCTCTTTAACCTACCATGTGAGCTCACCTAACATGGCAAAGGCCGTGATGGCAAAGTATCAAGCATCTGATTATTTTTAAGTTAGGGATAGTTTATGACTTCTAACCCTACCACTTTATTTTGATGTGAAGGAGTTTAAAGTTAAAATGCCCACATACTCAAAAATTTTAGACTCCATTCTTTTGCTGTTGGATAAAGTCCTTCCATCTCTTTTAATTTCCTTTTGTTTCATTCTTTCTTTTCAACATTTCAATTCTTTGTGAAATGCTACATTTGATATTTTTCCTGGATATAAAATTTACTAGGACATAAGATGCATTCAACTATTTGTTTGAATGCAACATCTAATGTGATTCAATTCTTTGTTTTGATTGATTGATCATATTGCATGATATGATCTTTCTTAATTCTCTTTTTGAAAATAAGACTTAGTGAGGTCATTTAAGACTAGCAAAATGACATTCCTAAAGACTTTACACTTATGTTTACATAATGGATGCAAACATTCCTTTTCAATTATTATTATTGTTTTTCATTTCATTTTTTTTATTTGGGCTGGATAGGACTATCAAAGAGTGTAGAGATGTTCCAAAATTTCTAACATTCTATTCCAATGTTTGAAATTTTATCTTCAATCAACAGTGTGAATGAGATGAAATTATTCTTTTAAATTGAGTTTTCAAGATAAATTTTTAAAAAACTATAAGCTCCTTTGTTTTCTTGATTGAATTTACATGGCACCATTTTATCAAAGCTCGATCAGAATTAGGTCTACTTATATTCACTTTCATGTTTAGAATTGATGTTAACCGATGCACCCAATTCAACAAGTATTTTGGAGATTTTCTTCTTTTGAATTTTTCATGTCAACTAAGATGTTAATAAGTTCTTAGTTATTTATTTCATCATAGGAGATAACCCTAGCATTTTTTTATAGTCGAATGCCACATCTGGAAGTTGCTTATAATTAAAGAAGGCAAATTAAATAAATATGTAATGACTTGTTTATTGGTCATTTCATATTTATTTCTTTTTATTTTATTTTTTTATTTCATTTTCTTTTCTTCTTTTTTTGATAGAGCATTATGATTCCTGATTTTGCAAGCAATCTCTCTAAGATGGGAAAAACATCATATTTTGAAGATGACTTATTTCAAGATGGTATGACTTTACCATTTTAAATTTGATTTCAATAATTTCCATTTTGATATGAAGGGAGGGTAGGTCTAACTCTATCCATAATGGATCATTGGATCAATAGACCTCATGATCTATTCATTTCAAGGATCATTATTTAAAAGAGGATCCTCAGGTTAAGGATTTTCTACTAAAAATTCAAGCAAGACTTGCATATTTTATAGCACAAAGAAGATTAAAGGTAATCTCAAGTTACAATACAATCTTTGACCATCGTGCTAGACATCAAGATAAAGTTAGGTGGGTCATAAGACATTGCAATGGATTCACTTCAGATTCACTTTGTATTGAAAGCATATAATGCATTAGTTTATGAATGGACAAAATAAAGGCTATTTTCATTAATTTTGGACTAAAAAAAGGCCTTAGTGATTTCATCCTAAGAACATGATTTTTTTATAAGGATTAAAATATTCATTTATTTTCTTTTTAAGATTTGTCCTTAAAATTAATTAAGGACATTTATAAAATATCAATCATTCAATGGAAGAAAACTCCCATTAAGAAAATTGATTAAATTTATTAGATTTAAATTTCATTCATTCCAACCTTATCAGGAGAATTAGAATTCTCTTTTGCTACCTATTTTTCCTTTTATTGATTAGGAGAAAAAAGTGAATCTTTTCATCATGTCATCATTTTTTTATTCATAATGTCATTTTTCTCTTTTGACACTTTCCTAAACTACTAATGCTCCAAGGTTTTAGAGTGGTTTAAAAGAGGGTTACTTCTAGTTCACTCCTTAGAATTGGCCAACTAGCTTGAACAACTAATTTTCTAAAATCTTAGTCAATCTTCAATCAGCTCCTTCATACATAAAATAACATATTCATTTAATTAAGCTCACTTTAAAATATTTATCACTTGCAGGGGTGATACAATATTCGTGATTGGGAATATCATTATTACAAAAAGGCAGATCGATGAGTTACTGATAGATCAATATCTCTCAGATGCACATATTGATGCCTTCGCCTTCATATTGGTCGAGGAGTACTCGCTCTGTCTGGGGTTGTATGTCCCCTATTTGTACATCTCATGCTTGCACTGGGTAAGTTACCCCAGAGATATGCAGGGTATTACAATTCAATCATTATTTGTATAGATGGAAACTACAATTTATAAATGTTCTCTTCTTTTCTTACAGAGCTATGCAAAATATGGCCTACACAAGGAAAGCAAAATATTTATAAATTACTAATGCTTTAAGGTTTTAGAGTTGTTTAAAAGAGGGTTACTTCTAGTTCACTCCTTAGAATTGGCCAACTAGCTTGAACAACTAATTTTCTAAAATCTTAGTGGACATATGGAGATGAATAATGATTAAAGCTAATTTGCACTTTTGTAGAATTTTCTTCTATAAAAATAAAAGTTTCACATTTAATTCTTTAATCAACCTCTGCCTATGGTCAATAAGGTATACTTTTGGGATGATTTTCTTTATCTATCACTATTTTTTAATTTTCTTTTGAGTTGATTCTCTCTTTAAATGCAATTCAATCATTAATCATGATGGAAAAGGGCAATAAATACAACTATGCCTCCTTCCTTTTATTTAGATTTTCTCAGGATTTGAAGGAACTCCTTCATTTCAATATACATCTTGAAGTGTTTATCATCGTTGTATGTAGTGGAATAAAGGGTACCAACTTAGGACCCTATCCTCATTCTCTTTAGCTTTAGTACAAAGCCAATGTAGGATAAAGGACAAATTTAACTTTGAGATTTGTTTTCTTTTTAAATTTTGAAGTAATTTTCAAACTTTTTGAATTTAACATTTCTTTTCCACATTGGAATGGTATCAAATCCATTTTGACAATGCTTAGGTCTAACAAAAATGACTTGGTTTTCATTTATTTCTCTCCCAAACCATCCCCTCACACACACACACACAGGTTTTAATATTGGGTTTGATTCTAGGACCCAGTCATTTAACTATGGAAAACAAAGAGTTCTAGTACCTTAGTTTAGGATGTTGGATAGGCTCAACCAAGAATGAAATGGAGAGGCATGAAATAAAAGAAAGGCAATCTTGACTTGTGACTGACATTAATACACTACTGATATACAGAAATAATAATTTATTTCTAAAGATGGAGAGAGGAACCATTCCCTAGTGGAGTTGCCATAAAAAAAATACTCTGATGATAAAATTTTATACTCTAATGAGTAAAATTTATGACACCACATAGAGTTTAGGAATTTTTTATTTGGATGATCAAATGCATCATTAAGGATTAAACATATTATCTCATAAGATAAATATGTTATCCTATAATGGATTCAATCATTTAATAAAAGACTCTTAAGACTAATATGTATTTCATGTATTAGAGATTTTTCCCCTAAAGTACATATAAGGTTAAATAGGGTTTATTTTAAACAAGGTTCATTGTTCCTTGTAGAGGCAAGCCCCTATAGTAAATTACATCTCAGAAAGGGTCTATTCTTAGGAATACTCTCGATTAAAGAAATAAGTTGTTATTTCTAAGGACTTTTAAGCTTGTTTTCAAAGGATTATTTTTTGGAGTTTTCAATTAGGATTGATCCAAAATGGAGAGAGAGTTACTTTTGGAATCCAAATGGGATGAAGTAAGAAATACTTATTGATGCTGGGATGCCTAGTAGGCACTTCAACTATCCTATCATTGGGCTTTAAATTTTGGAATTTTAATTTAAATTTTGAGTTGATATTTTCTTAGAAATCTAGGGCTTAGATTCTAGCAGCACAAGATTGGAGAAATGCCTATGGTGGATGACTTATTCCAAGAATGAAGCTTCAAAACCTGGTCTGCATGTGCTTCTAACACATGTTAGATGCTAGACCTAGTTTTATTTTAGGAATTATCGGTCATTCCTCTCACTATAAGAAACTAATCTATCTCTGATTCTTCTAGATTTATAACCCATCGAAAAAGGGTTGCTAGCTAACACTACCTAAGACCATTTTAAATTCATGACATCAAGTCTTATGAATGCAAAATGTCTGGACGATTGCATTTTAGGAAAGGAATCTATAAACCTAGACTCACTCCCTAATCCCTAAGATAACGTAGGGTATGAATTGCATTTAACTAAGGCACATTTTTTAGAGTTTTATGCATTTTGACTCAAGATTTATTTGAGGTTTTGGGTATGCATTTTTTTACCTACATGCCATGCAATTAGAAATGGCTATCAGCATAATCAATAATAGAAGGTAGACTGCCTCAGGAAGGTGGTCATCTTCACAAGTCAGATGCCCCTTATGTGCATGGGAGAAGTTGCCCAATTCAAGGATTGGAGTAATATGATTTCAGGGTTTCAAGACATAATTAGTTTGTAATTGATTTTTAAGGTTTTCTTAAGGCTTTAATTTATGTGAAGTTTCAAATTTTCTTTTATTTTTGTTTCAATTATTTAGATTTATGTTGGTTATAAACTTTATTTTTTCTATGAGCCTAATCATCCAGGCATTCAACAATAGGAAAGCACAACACAGAAAGAAACCTAAAAAATAGGTTGATTCTTTTCCGTACCCAAAATAAATTAAGTTAATTTAATTTAAGAAAAAAGAGGCTGATGCGGCCGGGTACTGCTGTACACCCTATAAGAAAGAGTAAACGGGCAACTAAACTCTGCCCTTATGTAGCTTGGCCTACAACTACAAGTCTAGATCTATCAATTTTTTTTCCACGATCATCTTCTTCAGGGACATCCATTAGGCTTCATGGGGGAGCACTACACCTATATTCTGGTAGGGTCAGCTCTTGCTAATTCTAGACCCTATAGATCTTAACTTAATTCTAAGATCAAATTTATATTTTGAAAAATTAATTCCTAAGCCATGTAAAATAAATGTTAATAAAATACAAACAGCACACAGTAGTCATATTTTAGACTTAGTATTTGATACTTGCTAAGCCCACCTTTCCTATGGGCTATGCTTAAAGACTTAATTATACTTGAAAAAAAATAGCATTTTAAATTTTATTTATGATAGCATTTCTTTCTACCATAGCCACCTATAATAGATAATGTTAGATCTTAAAAGAATGTCTCACCATCTAGTCTAACAGGCAAACAATCCTATACATGCAGTCTAAAATAGTACACCACAAAGACATGTGAAACATATCACATCACAACACATCAAAGGGAATCATAAAGAATCACAGAATGGCCTAACTTATGTTTAGAGCCCGTGATCTGATGATATCGTGCATGAAGAAAATAGGCTTTTGTAGTATGACTTTGGTAGGCTAGTTTAGTTCAAGCTTCAATTTGGAGTTTGGGTTTGTTTGAACTTTACCTTTGGATGGTTTCAATTTAAAGGATTTAATGTTTTATTTTCATTTTCATTTTCACTTTTATTTAGTTAAAGTGAAGTTTAAGTTTTTAAGAATGAAGAGTAGAATAAATCTCACTTTTGGATGAAATCCATTTCATTCAACATCTTAACCCTTAATAGAATGAACCCTTCATCCTAAGATAAAGATCCATCCCAATAGTCTAACTAAGATCTTCATGTATCTTAATTAATCCTTTTAGTTTCATTTAGATGGTTTGGGTTTGAATTTAGTTTGGATTTTTGGATTAATTCTTTCTCAGGAATTTGATTTTCTATTTCATTCCTTTGATTTGATTTGATTTTCATTCCATAATTCTTGGTTTAGTATTTAGTTTGGTTTGGTTTGAATTATTTCATTTGATTTAGATTATTTCACTTAATTTTGTTTGAATGTTTTAGGTTTAAGTTATGTTTAGGTTTGTTGAATTATATTCATTTTATTTAGTTTAATTTATGTTAACCTAAGGCATTTAGGTTAATGTTTGACCCATTCTTAAGTTACCTTGATTATGGATTAAGGTTTCATTAAGTGTTTGTTTGTCATTTCATTAACTTAAGGTTTAATTACTTTTAATATGCATTTTTAATTTCTTTAACCCTTAAGTGTGAAATTGATTAAGTTCTTTGATTTAATATGTTGGGAAAACCATCTTAAATATTTCTGATGTTTGATTAAGAATAGTTCAAATTATTTCATGATTTGATGAATTTATGAATTTTTTTATTAATTATTTGATTCATATTGACTTAGGAACTTGGAAATTCAACAATTCCCAATCCAAAGGTCAATTGGGTTTTAAATTTTTATGCTAGTAGGGTTCCATGCCAATTTTATGTTTCCAAAATTTCACCTTAATTAGATTCATGATTATGGTGTAATTAAGGTTTTAATTATTTCATTAAAACCCAAATTAGGCCTAATTTGATGCTAATCATTTAGAGAATTTACTTTTCAATGATTCCTCTCTGAAAGGTATTTCCAAAGAGGGTTCATACATAACTTTTGGAAATTTGGTTGATTTATTTTGATTTAATTAATTTCTAGTTAATTATTTGAATTATTTAATTCAATTAATTTCTTAATTAAGCCATTTGGTGATTTGTTTACTTTGAAAGAGTTTCATTAGTGTTTTTTATGTTCATTAAGGTTTATTAAGTCGATTTGAAGTTATTTAATCCATTTTGGTCATTATTTCATTTTATTTTAAATTTATTTTATTATAATTTAGGTTTAGGATTTGAGATTTAATATTCCATGAATTACATCGTAATAATTCATGAAATGTTTTCCTAAGGTGTCTTTTAACTTCAATTTCAATTCCCCAAAGTTTCATTTGAATTTGATTAATGGTTTGTGATTAATTAAGATTTAATGGATTTCATTCAATGCTGAATTAAGGCTAAAATACCCAAAAATTAATTGGGAATTTTAATTTCAATGGATTCCTCTCATCAAGATGAATCCAATAGCCCAAGTTTGCATTTTTTGGATTTGTATTTTAATTTTTATGACTTTTTTATTTTTTGTGAATTTTAATTATTTTTAAATAAGATTTTCTCATTTTAAGAAGGTGGGACGACATGGAAAATGTGGCATCGTCGCCACGTGGTATGGCAAGATTTGGCTTGCGGATCCCATGTGGCAACCATGTCAAAAGCAATGCCAGGGGGGATGACTCGTTAGTGAGAGGAGGGTGACATTAAAAGATGTTAATAGGTTTGTTAGCGTGGAAGCGGAGGAGAGGTACTATAATTCGGCTGAGAGTGTGATGAGGGTCATTAACAAACATGGATGAGAAAAACTGGCATACGAAAGTAGCTCTTATGTTGTTCCTATGGTGTGAGAGTTCTTTGCTAATGTGAGAAACATACATATCTATCTTATATGCATTTAGTATCTTAGAGGTGTGTGTAGCATAAATGCCTATCATGTAGAATTCGCATAATGAATAAAGAGATTGGGCTTACACCCTTTTAGAATGCCAGAATATAACTTAAATATTCACATAACAAAAAATACAAGTTGCTAATGCATAACATATAATAAATAATGAATGAAGTTATCATTTAACTTAAAGCATATATTGGTGGATGATGACATGCCTAATCAAGATCCCACTATTTCATCATATTGAGCTATCATGGTCCCTAGTCTATTTAGGCAAAGAAATTATTCTTGACCATAAAATCCTTATTAGTAGTCATGATTGTGTAGTCCAAGGTGTTCTTACAGACCTGGGGTGGTATTTTCTTAATGAGATAAATTTAAGTCAATCTTAGCTAACAAAAAGCTTTTATTTATTTATTGAACACATTTCATGATTCCTAGCTCAAGGAACAAAGCCATGAAGGAACATATAGACCATTGCCGTGATCAAAATATAGTGGAGCTATATAGATGTAAAGCCACTCGATTAGAGGGTTCTAGCCATATCTGCATTTCATGTGATGCCATTAGGAACCATGCAGAGAAAAGAAATTAGCCACATCCATACTAGCATGAGATTATCTAAGTATGAACATAAATATATTTATTTGACATGAACACTTTTGTGAGTAAGAATTTTCTTAGCTTATCATCCTTGAAAAATAATGTTGGAGAGAAGTTTATTTGCTTTAAATTATATTGAATGATGAACTTCATTCAATTTATACATTTTCCCTCTATATGAATTTTATAATCAGCACGACCATCATCGGGGAAAGGTTAGTTTTCGATAGCCCAGACCCAGTCAAAAGAGCAAACTCAAAAATTACCCTGCAAAGCATCCTCATGTAACAAAATTAGGTAATTGTTATTATGTCGAGGCTCATGTGGGTAATTCATTTTGTGTTATGATCAACACCTCGACATTAAGAATATGGCACCTAGGCACTATATTGTGCCATGGTATTGCATGGTTGGCTCCATGGCTTTATAATTATTAGTTATGTTGATCATTTGAATTGCACCTTGACACTAGTTGTATAGTGCACAACACCGATCAAAAGTTGATTCAAGAGGCATTCAGGTACTTTAAGGATGCAAGACTAACTTTTTGTCTAGCACCTTGGTGCTATGTCAGGGCGCCATGGTGCTACATCAATGTAACGTGTCATTTTAATTTTAAAATTTAATGGTAATGAATGCTCTTTTTGATTGGCACAGTAATTGACTTGACCAACTGACCAATGGTGCTCCATGCAAATTCTATAGCACTAGACCACTTTTCCAAAACTCAAGAGGTTAGCACCATAGTGGTTAGGCCTAATTTATAAATAGATCCCCTAGGCTGTGAAAATTTTCATTCTACATTTTTTAGAGCTTTCCTTAGAGTTTTCAATCTTTCTAATTCTCTTAGCTCTTCTCCCATATTAAAAAGATAACCATGCCACTCAAGAGGGTCCTTGGCAAGAGGAGAGCCAGCTCTTCAAGAGAAGCTAATAGATTTGTTAACTCTATAGCAGAGGAATGCTATCAACATGCTTTGATAGTATTGATCATAGTTGGGAGAGTGGAGAGCAAAATTATTGATCTTAGTTGGGAAAAGCTAGCCTACCAGAGTATCTTCTACATAGTCCTTGTGGTGTGAGAGTTCTTCACCAACATGAAGGAGCACTAGGACAATCAAGCATTCATTTAGGGGAAATTGGTAAGCTTTCATAATACAAACATTAATGCATATTATAAGTTACCAAATATGGCACATGACTATTATCTTTCTTTTTTAAATGATTATCTAGATTGTGATGTGGTTCTCAGTTTTCTCACTGGCTACAATGACAACATCTAGTAGAAATAGTGAGAGGAAAAGATTATCAACTTTCTTTTTGCTAATCTCACTACTGAGTCAAGAATTAGCACTATTTCATTTCCACCAAGCTAATGCCCACTAGTAATATCAGTGATGTGATTAATGATCAAGCTGTTTTGAATTTCATAATTCAAAAGGGCAATATAATAGATATAAGAAAGATAATTTACAATTCCATTTGTAATATGCTTAGGGGAAGTACTACATTAAGTTATGATCATCCCTCCTTCATTTATGGTTTGTATGCTGCGGTGGGTGTGTTAGGAGAACCTGATGAAGAAGCTCTCATTTATGGTTTATATGCTGCGGTGGATTGCCAAAAGATAAATAAAAGGCTCATCAAATTTAATAAAGAGTGTTATGTAATGCTCTTATGAATGACACATCATATCACCATTCATTTGATTAAATGTGGTTGCCATGTCTAAGGCTAAAAGAAGTCAAAATGGTAATGGTTGAAGTTTATAATGGATTATGTGGTGCACACCAATCTAGTCCTAAGATGAAAATTAAAATCAAACAAATGGGATATTACCGACCTAGTATCGTTCAAGATTTCAATGAATATTCTAAATGATGTCATCAATGTCAAATACACATAGATGCATTACATTGACCTTTAATGACTTACATCCGACAGTGGCATCATGGCCATTTATAAGTTGGGGAACTAACATAATATGGTCTAATAGACCATCATCGAGAGGACATGGCTTTATTTTGGGTGCCATTGATTACTTTTGCAAATTGGTAGAACAATTTTATTAAGTGAAGTCAAAGTAACATAATAAAATTCTTTCAGGACCACATCATCTACCGATTTAGTGTGCATCGATGAATTATATCTAATAATGGCATTACCTTCAAGAATGTCAAAAACCTATCACTTCATTGAGAAAGATAGGATAGACTAGAGATATTCTTTGATATATAATCCAAGAGTGAATGAGCTTGGAGAGGCATTCAACAACATATTGTTCAAACTTCTCAAGAAAATTCTCTCTAAAAATAAAAGAGAATGGCATGATAAATTAAAAGGAGCCTTGTGGGCTTATTGCACTACATATAAAATAGCTATGCAGGTAACACCATACTCATTGATCTTCAGGGCAAAAACAATACTTCCACTTGAAGTAGAATTATCGTTGCTTCATATTGCAGTCCAAAATAGACTTACAATTTGAGAAAATGTTTGAATAAGACTTCAAGAGCTCAAAGATCTAGATAAAATTTTGCTCCAAGCTTAACTTTTAGATATAGTGCAAAGTTGACCCAAGCTCATTATCACAGGTTTAGAACCGAGCAGCTGTAATGATAAATCATTATCACCATTTGAGTATGAGAATAATATTATCATCTCAAAGGAAAATTCCTTATCAATATGGGTTAATTTTATATATCTTGCAAAGTAAAAAAAAATCTTCATCAAAGAGAAACTTTGTACAATTAGAGAAAGATAAACCTAAATTCAATCTGTCTAAGGGGACTGGATCTAAACTTAAATTTAGATCTATCATGTTTTTAGGGACCTGATCTAAACATAAACTTAGATCTATCATATCCAAAGGGATTGAATCTAAATAAAATATTAGATCTATTAGGTCCAAAGCGATTAGATTTAAACTTAAACCTAGATCTACCATGCATAATGGGGCTAGATCTGAACCTAAACCTATAATTATCATGTTTAAAAAGATAAGATCTAAACCTAATTTTAGATCTATCATATCTAAAGGGACTAGATCTAAACATAAACATAGATCTATCTTGTTTAAAGGGATCGGATCTAAACCTATACCATGATCTATCTTTTCTAAAGGAACAAAATCTAAACCTAAATTTAAATCTAACATGTCTAAAGAGATAGGATTTAAATATAAACATACCTATCATTTCTAAAGGGTAAGATATAACCTAAACATAGATCCACCATGCACAAAGGGGATGGATCTTAATTTAGATTTAGATATATCATGTCCAAAGGGACTCGATCTAAATCTAATTATAGATCCAACATTTCCTAAAAGACCAAATCCAAGTCTACACACACCCAACATGCTCAAAAGGGTTAGGTCAAAAAATAAACCTAGATTTAATACTTTCAAAATGAACTGATACTATATACAAATCTAAATTTATCTAGCACCGCGGTGCTATAATATTTTAACACTTCAATAAAACATGTTGGATTTAGGGCACCATGGCTTTGAATATCAGGCGTTGAGGTGCTGCCCTCAGGTTATAAGCCTAAGTTCTATAGGATAATAACACTGTGGCACCGCCCTCTTAGATAAATAAGAAAAAAATGAACCCATAGAGGGCACCATAGTGCTGAATATCAAGCACCTAAGCATAACGCTACCAGGTTCTAAGGCTAACCCCTGCTACATGAGAGCACTGAGACACTATAACAATAGTGTTGGGCATTCCCTCTTTGATGTCATTTTTTAGTAAATTTTTATTATTATTTTAATTATGGAGCTTACTAAATGATAAGAAATCACACATATACATAGAGAAAAAATAAATATATAAAATAAAATTGATGTACTTATTAATATAAAAAGAAAGGATGAGTTACAATTGTATAAAATATTAAAATATAAAAGAAAAAAAGAGGGAAAACTAGTAGTCATAGTCTTCCTCCTTCTCTTCTTCCTCCTTTGGCTCCAATGAGGCGCTTACATAAGGATGGTAATGAGGCGCTGTAGGAAAAGAAGCCTCACCAAGAATCACATAGAAACCATAGTTTTCATTCATGTGCACAAGCGAGGAGTTAAACTCAGCCATGTATGAAAACTGCTAGTGTTGTTGATCCGTGTGATGGTCAAATTTTATCTTCAGTTCTTGCTGGTGCCGATTAGTCTCATTGAGCATTTTCCTTAGGTTTAAGAATTGTCCTCCAATTTCTTTAAGTTACTCATTTAGAATTTTGGAGGATTTGGCCCAAGACCTTTGGGTGGGTGAGCTTTCCCCCACCTCGGTCCCTTGCCACACCCGCCTTAATACACAAAGCATAAATGAGAGTTGTATGACCAAATCCTATTGAAATACTACCTTCAAGCATATTATAGATAGAATTTTAAATAATATTTATAGTAAAGCCCTTTTGAATTATATAATTCAAAATAGCCCTATCCCTAGTTACCTCGTTGATATTCCCAATGGGTGTCACATTGGTAGAAATAAAGTAATGCCAAGCTTTAGGCTCAGCAGTGAGGCTGAAGGATGGAAAATTGATGATTTTCTCCTCCTACCTTTTCCACTAAGTATTGAAATTTTTTATAGTGAGAAAATTAAGGATTTCATTGAAGTAAAAATGATTATTATAGTAAAAAATATTAATCATAATCTATGTTCAGTAGACTATAATATGCGTTAATGGAAGTGCTGGTAAAACTTACAAGTTTTCTTTGGATTAAGACTTGATTATTCTGGTGCTCCTTCGCATTGGTAAAGAACTCCCGCACCACGGGGATGACACCAGATTTGTTGTCCTAGGAAAATTTTTCCCACCCTTGCTCTAGATTGATACTCTGCATACACCTGCCCAAATTGTAGATGCTCCTCTCCGAGATCAGATGCTTGTGTATGAGGGTGTGGTGGAACCTCTCCTCAGCCTCCAGACTAACAAACCTGTTAGTGTCACTAATGACCACCTTCTTTGTGCCCTTAATAACATACTTTAATAGCATTTTATATGAGAAGGTATAAATTAGAAGAAAGAGAGAGAGAGAGAGAGAGAGAGAGAGAGATGATAGAGAGAACTCTAAGGAAAGGCTCTCAAGGGAATGCCCAATGAAAATTTTAGTTGCCTAAGGGGGGGCTAATAGCACGACACTACAAAGCTAGCATCAGGGTGCTATCCTCTCAATTTTAAAGACTGTAGCCCAGCATTGCAATGCTCACATATAGTGTCACAGTATTAGTTAGATGGCCAAGGTGGTTACTACACCGATCAAAAAGGGGACATTTATTATCACAAATTCTTAAATAAAAAATGATGTGTCACATTGATGTAGCACTACAATGCTCCGACATAGCACCGTGCTACTCCAACATAGAATCGTGGTGCTAATCAAAAAGGTTTTCCATGTCATTAAAGTGCCTGAACATCTATCAGTTATTTTGAACTGACTTTTGATCGGTGTTGTGATACTATAATATCAGGAATGAGGTGCTAGTAAGGTGATCCATAGAGTAAATGACATCAGTACCATGGTGCTAACCATGCAAAGCCATGACACTAGAACTATAGTGTCAAGGCGATATGTTTTCAGCACCTCCACATTATGCCTGATTTATGTATGAATAACTCGCATAGGCCCTAACAATAACAATCACATGTGGATGCTTCAAGGGTTAAGCATAAACTTGAATTTTCTGCATGTGCCCCAACATATGCTTAAAAAATCTAACTCTAATGTTTGAGAATGTTGCGCAGGATACTTTCCTGGTTGGGTCTTATGATTGGGTCCAGGTTACCAAAACCTAATATTTTCTCAATAATGGTCATGTCAAGTAAGGATGTGGCCTGTATCTTTTGTCTGGGTGGGTTTGCTGTTAAATGGAACTATATGAAATACAGACATAATCAGAACCCTCTAACAAAGTGGCTTGGCATCTATAAAGCTCCACTATATTTTGGTCATGGCAATAGCCCATATATTCTTAAATGACTTTTCTCCTTGAGCTATGAATCATGGAATATATTTAATAGGCAAAGAGCCTAATGTTAGGTAAGGTTGACTTCAATTTATCTCCTTAGATAAATATCACCCTAGGTTTATAATAACACCTTGAATGATGCAACCCACAGATGTTGACAAGGACTCTTCAGTCAAGAATAATTTATCTGACTAGGTAGACTAAGAACCATAATAGCCTGGGATGATAAAACCATGAGATCTTGATCAAGGGTATCATCATTCCCCCCAATGTATACTTTAAGTTATATAATGGCTTCACTCATTATTTGCTATTTACTATGCATTAAATTCTTGTATTTTTTTCATTATGTGAATATTGTAAATTATATTTTGGCATTCCAAAGGGATGTATGCCCAATCTCTTTATTCGTTAAGTGAATCAGATATGATAGTCATCTATGTCACACACTCCTCTAAGACACCATCACATATCAGTAAGATATGTCTATTTCTAACCTTTATTGAGAGTGTTATTTTGCTATGACAAGAGGGGTATTAACTATGGAGGCTTGCATCCATTAAAAGTAGAACCCATATCTAAATAAACCCTAATGTTACATTAAGGAAATTTTGGTTGAATATATATTAATCTGCCTCATGAAAGAACATGCCCCTACACCCATCACCACCAAATATGGCAAAGCGCATCGACCGTGGTTTTCTTTTTAGAGCAATTAGATTTCTGGCGACTCCACTGGGGATTACTTCTCTTGCCATCTTTATTTGGAAACAGATGGTGTCATCATAGTCCTGAATGAAGTATTATACTCTTTTAAAATATTAAAGATCTATGACCAGGTTTCTTTAATGGCAAACATAAAGGACTTGATGACTTTAAAGTTTGATGAGGGATCCATAGTAAGATTCGCTTAGGCAATAATTAATGTTGGTTTTGCTGGAGCTGCTCTCTAGTTTATAACCATCTTAGAGGTTGTCCAGTTTCTATGAGCTGGACCTACCACTAAGCATGCAACTAAGAGCATTGGAATGTCAAAGGCATTCACTAAAGGGAAGCAGTCAAGAATCATCATTCCCACACTCACCCAGCCCCAAAGTCCTAAACTCAAAAAGGGCTTCTAACTTTGAGAGGTTATCTAAAGTAATGCCAACCATCCTAGCTAAGGACAAGATGGCCACTAGGACCAAATTGAAATCCATCATTTTCAACCCACTCAATAATTCATCAGGGGAACATACTACTCTGCATAATGACTATGAAGTGTCTAGCTCGGGCACCAAAACATCTAGGAGAGCCTGAAGAGCTACTAGATTGCTCGTATGTGCTGAACAACAATCCAATGCACTGGTGGAAGAGAATGTTCCCACCAACAATAACTTTAATCCACTCAAAAGGGTCAAAAGAAATACCTCAGGAGAAGCAACGAAGAAATCATTTTGGGACAAGCATTCACTTCCCATTCCACAAAACTAACCACACAAGGAGGAATTCATTTCCTCCAGAATTTACAAAATCTCGAAGATGGTTAGAAATAAAAACATTCAAAGAAGAATAAAAAAGTTGGTGAGTTAGGTCACCATCCCTACAAACTCCTACCTTAAAAGAGGTGTAAATATTCAAAAGTATCATTCTTGTTTACAATAATACTCCAAGTCCATGAGCACTATAATCAATGACCACCAACAACAAGCCCTCACAAATAAAGATACTGAGCAGCCAATTATTGGAAGGTCCCAATGACTATAACCTATACATGCTGATCATCAGGTTGTGATACTTGGGATACATTCTTAGAGATCCACTACATAAAGGTCCCGACAACTACATGCATCCAGTGAACACCAGGGTGTGACATCTGGGACATGTACCCAGAGATCCAACCATGGGAGGTCCCAATCAATTTGGGTGTTAAAAGAACCTTAAATCTTCGATCACAAACTCACTCCATTAGATGATGAAGGAGTGGATTCTCCCATCATCAATTAGAAATACCAGTCTGACAAAAGTCAACTAATAAATGATGAGAAGGAAAATCAACTCTTTTAGGGAGATGAAGATTTCCCAACTAATAAAGAGAAATCATTGCCAGACCTTCAAACTAACAAAGATATCGATCACATTGACTTTGAAATTATTTGTATGGTTGACATAACTTTGTGAAATAGAAACGTGGTGCCCAAATAGCAAGATGAAGGAGGACACCACGAGAACCCTAATCACGAACAACATGAAGATAAAGCCTGAGTAGAGGGTGAAGTAATGGAAAAGCTAACTGACGTTGTAGCAAGGTTACAATGACAAATAAGCTCTCAACTATAGTAAAGGGATCAAGAGATCGGTCAGCTCAATTCCCACCTTAATGAAATGAATGGGAAAATAAAAGAGCAATTTCCTTAGCTTAATCTAATCGTGACTGCAACGCAACACATGCCTCTAAGGGATCCTCTGAAAATGAGTGACTTGATAGCAGAAACTGGGGGTATTCAAAATATTACATCCAATGCCAATAGTCTCAACACAAAGGCAAGAAGTCCCATGAGAGGGTACAATAAATATCCATCAAGAAGTGGATATTTTTACCAAATCCCAAGTTGAAGACCTTATAAGTGGAAAGGCCAAAGTAGTTATCATTGCAAAAATTTATGTACAGCTAGTTGGGAAAGGCCAACCATAACTAGACAAATATGATCAAATATAGTACCCTAAAGGGTACGTTGTGCCAGAATTCAATGCATTCATAGGCACAAAAAATCTATGGTAACATTTAGCCCAGTTTAAAGGCACATGTGAAAATACTGATGGAAATGATGCCCTATTGCTATGATAATTCATTAGCAGCATTTGAGTTGTATGTTAAGTTACCTAATGAATCCATAAAAACATTCATCGAATTGGAGACACTCTTCATTAAGAGATTTGCTGGAGCAACCGAAAAGGTAACAATAGCAAATCTCACCTTGGAAAAGAGGAGAGATGAGAGTGTCACGAAATACATCACCAGATGGAGGAACCTGAGCATGAAGTGTGACCAACAACACACAGAGAAACATACAGTGGAACTCCTTATGGGAAATATTGATGATCAAATGGCTCCATATCTAGCCATGGTCATAATTAACATGTTCTAAGAACTATTGGATTGTGAGGCTAAATTTGAGAGGTTGGGCTCAACACCAATTACAATAATTCATTTGGATAAGGTAAATAGATAAGGTCGAATGACATGAAAAAGAATGACGTAAACACAATATTCACCTTCGTGGTTGATTAAAAAAGGGAATGAAGGTGTGACAACTTCACGACCAGTGGCAGCTTGATGACCAGCAGTAAAACTGACTAAAGATAAGAAGAAAGGGTTAACCCTTCAAGAAAAGATGTCTAAGTAGTAATCATTCAAAAGAGAATGTACTACTAAGATCTTTAGACATGTCTTGAAGTTAGGACTGCATTAGCAAATCCATGACAGCTAGACCAAGTGGACAAAGTTGATGATCCCAACTAATGTCCATTTCATAGACTCTTAAGCCACCCAATAGAAGACTATTTTGTCATCAAAGATTAGGTAAAGAAAAGTTATCAAAATGGAGAACTCACCTTGTCAGATATTGTGTTAATACATCCCAAAAAAGAAAAGGTGAAAGTTATCTTAGTTCACCTAGTCCCTCATGTAAAAGGTAAAAGCACTAAGCTAGCTAGACCTCAAAGTATGACCGATGACAAGAACAAAGTACCTCAAAGGCAAGAAGAAGAGGAGGATGGTGGATGGGAAACCTTCATCTCCAAAAAGACCAAACGAATGATCAACATTCTTGTGCCTATAAAAGGCATTCATTGGAAGAATTCTCTAAAGCCTGAAGTGAATCCAAGGAAGTTCTTACCCCATAGGGTGAAGTTTATATATAATAAAGAAAGGAAAATAAAAATAGGTTAGGATTCTTCATCAAATCCCATAAATTGAAGAAAAAGTGGAAATCATGAAAATAAAAATCTGAAACACTAAAAATGATTGAGTCTTTAGAGGAGTAGGAACAACCTCCTCGAAAGCCTATTAAGTTGGAAGAACACATGGCCCATTTAGAACTTGGTGCCAAAAATTATAAAGAAGTTTTGAGAAAAAACTTATCACATCATAAACATGGTTGTAACTTCAATTGACTCTGAAAGGGAACCATGCTTTCCTAGAGAGAACATACAAAAAGGAGGGTGTTAAGCTTAAAGAAATTATGTCCTAAATTAGGTAATGATTTAGAAAGTATTGATAACTCTAAACTCTTTTGAAGAAATAGAAAATTCAAAAACTTACTCTTATAAAGGGAATCAAATAGAAGAAGTGACCGAAGTCCAGGTAAGGAGTGGGAAAACAATTCCTCTACCTCCATAACAGAAAGCTAGTTACAAATGTAAAGAAATTTAAGTCAATGAAAATGCCTTACCCCCACCATCAGCTAAACCTTAATAGTCTACCAAAGATA
Organism: Cymbidium sinense; assembly: GCA_021442155.1. Lineage (NCBI taxonomy): Eukaryota > Viridiplantae > Streptophyta > Magnoliopsida > Asparagales > Orchidaceae > Cymbidium > Cymbidium sinense. The sequence continues at coordinate 39,464,533 of CM038233.1, forward strand.
GGGGTAAATTATAATGTTCTGGAACACTTACGGAGGCTCCCTACTTTGGGAAGCATTTATGATGCTCCCATGTTGTCTAAGGATATACATGAAATATTAATCAAAGCTTCGCAAAGCCTAGAACAATATGAACCATTATTCACACAAGTAAAGACAAAAAAAGGTTTTAGCCTCCTAAAAATTAGCAATTATTACATTCAATGAGAATGACCTATTATTAGGGAGAATCGAGCATAATCGATCCTCTTATTTTATATCAGAATGTACCTTTATCGACATAAAAAGGATACATATTGATCTTGGTGCTTTGGTCAATCTTATAATGACTAAAATACTATGATCACTAGCTTGAGGTGCTTGCTATTTTGATAAAGGGACGACATTTCTACAAGGGTTTAATAAACTTTAGAATTCCTTATTCTATTTATATACTTTGAGAAATTATACATAGAACTTAAATTTCATGTGATCAAAGCTAAAGTTATTTACAATGCACTTCTTGGTAGGTCATGGATTCATGAATATGGAATAGTACTTTCAAGTCTCCATCAATGTATAAAATACATAAAAAATGGTGAAGAGCACCGAATTGAAGGTGACAGGAGCCTGTTATTGATACATGACATCAAGATTTTTGATGATTCCAAGTACTTCACGCCTAAAAAAGTCAAAGCCAAATCCCAAAAGCAAATGGCTCCACCTATAAGGCTAATTGTAAAAGGTGATAATTCAATAGGAAAAAAATACTAATGGATTAAAGCAACCTAAGACAGTCCTTCACCTTGGCAGTGATATTGAGAATGATGAAGAAGAATAAGTACTTTATTACCAGTGGAGTGATAAAAAAATTAGAGGAAATTCATATCTCTCTAATAAAGGTTCCTAGATCTTAAGTCTCCACTAAGGCTATCAAGATAATCATAGTGCCAAAAAGAACATATAAAAGCTTTAATAACTCTAAGGGATGAAAAAAGTAGAACAATTAAAAACCTTCTATGTTCCTCCTAAGGAAGGCTATAATGAATGTGGGATTCATTCCTATAAAGTTGCAGAGAGAACTCTTAATCCAACACAAATATTGTTCTAGGAAGATGAATTTTAGGAAAAAGATATTTTGATCCCTCAGTACTACTCAATGGCTCTAACAAAGCTAATCAAGAATAATATTCAACCGACACATTCAAGCTTTAAGCTCGATTGTTTATGAAACTCTAGTAAGGGGATAAAACCCAAAATCTCATAGATTATAGAAAATTCACTACGTGGAGATTAGGATATGTTGCTTTAGCATTCTCCTTAGTGAGCTTATGATATACCATATCCTACAATGAAGAAGTCCTTGTAGAAAATACAAATGAACTAAGGCATACTTCATACAAAGATAAGGACATCTTTGAAGATGATCTAATCATTGACCTCAAAGTGGCCCCAAAAGAGTTTTAAAATGGAAATTAAGCCACCATTGATGAACTCTATGAAGTTAACTTGGGCATTGTGGAAGAACCTAGGCTGACTTTTGTTAATGCTTTCCTCACACCAAAATGGTTAGCAAAAATGAAAGCATTACTTAGTGAGTATAGAGATTGCTTCACATGGAATTATAGTGAAATGCTAGGCCTATCATTAGATGTAGTCGTACATAAACTTACCATTAAGTGTCTAATGTCCCACCTATAAAATAAGCATCATGACAAATGAGATTAAAAATCGAACAACAAGTTACCACTGAAACTAAAAGCTCATCGAAGCAGGATTTATCCGGGAGGAAAAACATGCTGACTAGATTGCCAATATTGTCCCAATTAAGAAGAATAACGGACAAATGCTTATTTGCTTCAACTCTAGGGACTTAAATTAAGTGCCCAAAAGATGATTTCACATTACCTAATGTAGAACTCATGGCTGATAACACATAAAACTATGGTATGTTCTCTTTCATAGATGGTTCATCAGGCTATAATCAAATAAAGATGGTCCTGAAATATAAAAAATATACATCCTTCTACACACCAATCAGTATATATTGCTACAAGGTAATACCATTTGGCCTAAAGAATGATGATGCTACATACCAAAAGGAAATGACTCATATCTTTGATGACCTCATACATAGATATATGGAATGTTACGTCGATGATTTAGTTATAAAGAGCAAAGATCAAAGTGAGTACATAAATGATCTTAGAGTTGTATTCAAAAGAATTCAGAGTTTCAACTTGAAGATGAATTCACTAGAATGTGCTTTTGGTGTGGCTTCTAAAAAATTTCTAGGCTTTATTGTACATGATAGAAGGATTGAGATTGATCCCTCTAAAATAAAGGTTATAAGGGAAATTCCATCAACTAAAACATTAAAGCAGTTACGCTCATTATAAGCTAGATTGACTTACATCAGAAGGTTCATCTCTAACCTATCAGAGAGATGCAACCTTTCACCAGATTGATGGAAAAGGATACACCTTTTGTATGGGATGATGCTTGTTAAGAAGTGTCTAACAACCTAAAATAATATATGTTTAATCCCCTAAATTTAGTGGAACCAATAACAAGGAAGCCATTGATACTGTATATAGCAGCCTTAGAAGAATCATTAGGATCTCTGCTAGCTTAAAATAATAAAGAAGGAAAGGAAAATACCATATATCACATAAGTTGGCATCTAATAGTAGCAAAAATAAGATATTCTCTTATTAAGAAGTAGTGTCTAGCATTGATACTTGCTACTCAAAAACCGTGGCATTATATGTTATCACATAGGATAACATTGATATCCAAAGTTGACCCTATAAAATTTCTAATGAATAGATCGACTCTAACCGGTCATTTAGCTAAGTGGGCAGTTTAGTTACTTCAATTTGATATAACATATATCCTATAAAAAGTCATAAAAGGTCATGCTTTGGATGACTTCCTATCTCCTCATCCCTTACCAACAAATTCTCCACTCAGCACTAAATTGCCTAATGAATGTTGACCTCATTTTTGGATGAGGTTAACATTTCTTCTAAAGGAATTCATTAGGACTCCTAATCCTAAACTAGTAGCCATTTAGCTAAGCACCTAGGTCATCACATTTAGTGACCTAGTGCACTCTCCTTAGATTAATCTAACTTAATGGGTTTAATTAGATTCAACCCAAAACTTCAACCTAAACATACACCACTCTAAATTTGATAATAATTAAGCTTAACTTAAGGTTTAATTAGGAAATTAAACAAATTTACCTTAATTAAGCTAATAACCAAACAAATCTAAAGAAATTAAAATTAAATCCAAGACTAACCCAAATCAAATGAAATTAGAAACCTAAAATCATGACATAAAAATAAATGAATCGAAATCCAAACCAAAGGTCAATGGTTAGTCAACCCTTTTACATGGGTTTGACTTATGTGGTTCCCTCCAAGTCAATGGTCAACCCACCAAAATGTGACCAAATAAAATAATCTCAGAGGGTTAGGTTGATGCTATGAACATATATAAACATCAATTTTAAAAAAATATAAGTCCAATGTGGCCTTGATTAGACTAATTAAGTCATTTAACCTACGCTTAAATGAGTTTGATTGGAATGAAACCCAAATTAAACTTAAATAAACTCAAATCAAATATTCAAAATCATTTGAATATGATTATTCAACTTAAACTAACCCATTATTTGGTCCACATTGACCAATTTGGTCATTTGATCCAAATGAACTCAAACTTAACCCATTATGCCCAATTTGGGTAAAATGGGTTTCAAATGAAATAAAATTATAATTATTTGATCTAATGCATCTCAAATTACTTGGATTAACCCAAATGAAAATTAAACACATTATAATTAATCCAAATAAATTATTTGATTTAATTAAAATCAACCCAAATATAATAACATCAAAAAGGATTAAACCTAAAGTAACACTTCATAACCCTTGAAGCCCTTGAAACCGTTTCATTACTGTGTCCATTAATGACATGGCTAATCCATCAAGTTGGGTGACTGAAATCAAGCCAATGAATGAAATGGTTAAATGGCTAATTCAAAAAGATTTCAATCCAACCTTTAATTAATTCATTTAAGATGTAACTAAAGCATTCTTAAACTTAATTAATGAAGGTTCTTAGCCCAAATTGAATTAATTAAGAAACTTCATAAAGATCCAAAGAAAAAGATCCCCTAGCAAGTCAAAGGTATGAAATTCTAAATCCCATTTGCATAATCCAATTCCCTCTCCACCACTTTAGCCTAGACATGTGTTAGATGGCTGAGAAGCATGGTAACAAACTCCCAAAGGTTGCAATCATCTTGGTTGACCAATGGAAGAAGGAAAAAAGTCTAAAAAGCTCACAACATCTATGGATTTCACACATTGAACATTTACCAAGTGCAGTAGACCTTTACATCACCATCCTTACCTCACACAAATTTGAAATCCATCTTCCCCCACTTACCTCATCATTAGGTGGCTAGAGAACCACCAAAGACATCAAAATCTAAACTGAGGTTGGTATAGGGAGCAATCCAGAGGGAGGCAATTCAATTCTTTTATCACACAAGCTTCCCACACCATTCTATAGCTATAAGAGTAAACCCCACCGCTAGAGATTGTCGGGACCAAGGTATGGCATTAATGACCCCATAATTTTTTGAGTTGGTCCCTTTTTAAAGTTCATTGGATCTCAAGTGAGATCAAATCATTTATATGTCCTTATTTTCATTCATTGATAGATTTACAATCAAAATTGCATGATTTTTACAATCAGATGCACGAAAATCATGCGTAATTGAAGAATGCTTCTCGGCTTCCATCGTCAGCGTAGGAGACGTAATCTCCACAATATGTACCTTTTAAAATTAATGGATAGTCGAGATCTAGCTGGATCCTTGATTACCTTTGATAAGGGTAACCGTGGATTGGATCATGGTCGTCCGATCTTTGATCGGACAATCCATAATTAACCCCCACGCATCACTTTTAATACGCGGATCCATATGGATCTTCCATGGCATAATGACACAGTGTTGTATGAAAAGTAGCGCCACATTGGATGCTCGTGGATCTAAGGCACCAAAATAGGAAAATCAAGTTTCTCTTGATTAAAAATTAAAGAAAAATACATAAGACTTCAAAAATATAATAAGAAATTCAATATAAATCCAAAAATGATAAACTTAGGCTTTATGGATTCATGTTGATGAGATGAATCCATTAAATTTAAAATCCCCAAATTATTTTGGTTATTTTAACACTAATTTTAGATTGAATGAAAAATTTTAAACCCTAATTACTCTTAAACCAATGATCAAATTGAATTGAAATTTTAGGTGATTAAAATTGATGTTAAGACACTCATTATATAAATTGTTCATAATTTATTGACCAATGAATCTTAATATTAGAAATTTCAAATTCTAAAGCTTAATTTTAATGAAATTAATTAATAATAAATTAAATAAATAGTGGAAATTATTCAATAAATTTAAAACAACTTAGTATGCTCTACTGACCATGAATAAGTCATTAAAACTTAGGGGAATATAATAAATGACAAACTTTCTTGATTAGGCCATTAATTGAATTAATTAATTCAATTAATTAATTTAATTAATCAACTTGAACTTAAATAAAACATAATAAATCAACTAGAATCCCAAAAATTATGAATGAACCCTCTTTGGAGGCATATTCACAAGGGGAATTAATTAAAAATAAAACCACTAAATAATTTCCAGTAAATTAAACCTAATTTGGGTCTTAATAAAATAATTAAAACTTTAATTACATATTTGATCAAAGTGAAACTTTAGGGAAATCAAATAGGCAAGGAACCCAACTTGCAATAAAAATTTCAAGTCCATTTGACCTCTGAATTGGGATTATTTGAATCAATTTAAGGGAAATATTAAATCAAAAATAATACAAAATTTATAAAATCCATAATATAAGTTTAGAACATTATAATTGATATCATAACAATTAAATAAAATATCTAATCCAAGTAAAAATAATAGAATTCAAATAACCCTAGGTTAAAGATCATAATTGAAAAAATATGAAACATAATCACATTTAACAATGATAATTCTTTAAATCATAATAATTCCATTTTATAAATTGAAATATAAAAAATCATTGATCTCTGAAATATAAGGCATCAATACATAAATATATTAATACAATTCACATAAGAAAACAAAATAGTATAAATCTGAACATAAAAGGTTAAGTGGGTAAACATAAGAAAATGAAATGGTATGAATGTGATCATAAAAGCTTAAGTGTAATTAAAACCTTAAGCTAAAGGAAATTAAAATTTTAAAAAAATAAAGTAACATAAAGTATATTTAATAAACAAAGGAATAATCTATCTTTTAATTACGTAAATTATAAAATAAATTTATATTAAGATAAATGTTCTTTTTAAAAGACATAATGATCATTCCTTTTAAAGTAATTAAGATAAATAGAACCCTTCCATAATGCATAAAATATTCAATTTGGGATCTTTAAATACATCAATTTGGAACCATTCCATAATGAAAGCATCATTAATGAAAATGAGTTATAAAATTGGAATGTAATAAATTGAATAATCTTAAACATAATAAATTGAATATAACTTTACTTAGGTTAATGAACATTAATGAAAATGAATAAATGAAATTAACTCCAAAGTTTCATATTAATGAAAATGAAAATGAAATTAACTTGACTTGAATAAAGAAAATACCTACACCTAAGTTTTACCCTAAATCAAATATAGTAAAGTTAATGAACAAACATGAATATTAAATCAAAAATGGATTTAGTAAATGAATATATAAGCCATCATAATCAACTAAGTAAACATGTAATATAAATCAAAATAAAGGAATAAATGATAAATATCAATATTATAATTTTAAATCAAAGAAATTAAAAGAACCTAAAATCATATTGATAAATGAATTAACTTAAAGAGAAAAAAAATTGAATCAAAATAATAAATAGATTGAATTAATTTAAATAAAAAACAAATCATAACATTATTAGTGAAGAAATATAAAACAAAATAAAATAAATTGAACTAATTCAAAATCTTCTAAATTCAAATTCAACCAAAATACTGGATTTTAATTAGATATTTTGGATGAATCTTTACCTTAGAATAAAGATAAAATCCTACTAGGCTTAGGATGTTAAATGGAATGGGCTCCATCCAAAATAGAACCTATTGTATTCTTCATTATTGAAAACTTAATTTAATTCTAACATAATAAAATATACCTAAAATGAAGATAAAAATCATTAATTAATTTTAATTGAGATCATCCCAAGTTAAATAAACTAACTAAGAATACAAAAATTGAAATCATAAAGCCTCATAATGTCTTGCCAGAAAAACCATTTTCTTCACACACTAGAATTATAAGTCACAGACCCTAGACTTAAATTACAATGTTATGTGAACTTTTGTGATTTTTATGATGATGTTATGAGAATTATTTTTATTATTTTGTGGTGTGCTATTTTAGAATAGATGGTTAGGGTTGATTGTCGTTAGTGTGGATGGTAGGATGTTATTTATATATTTAACATTGTCTTATACAAGGGGTTGTGTTAAAGGGTTTGCTGTCATAAAGAAAAATAATAAAATTATTATTTGCTTGTAGGAGCTGAATAGTCTCTTAACTTAGCCTATAGGATGGGTGGGTTTGGCAAGCAACTAATGCTAAGTTTGTATGTTTATAAAATATAACTATTGTGTGCTGATTGTATTTCTTGACATTTATTTTACAGGGTTTAGGATATATTTTTGAATTTAAAAAATGTAAATTTGAGCTTAGAATTAGGTTAGGATCTATGGGGTTTAGGATCAGTGGAGAGCTAACCCTACTAGGAGATGGTCCAATGGTCCCTTGTGAAGCCCAATAGAGGTCCTTGAAAAAGGAGACAATCTTAGAAGAAGACCCATTGATTTAGAACTATAGTTGTAGGATGGGCTATATAAGGGCAAAGCTCAGCTCCATTTTGCTTTCTTTCAGGGTGTATAATGGTACCTAGCCCCATTGGCCTTTTTTATAAATCTAAATTAGTTTTATTTATTTTGAGAGTGAAATAGAATCAACTTGCTTTTCTAGGTTTTTTTTGTGTTGTGCTTTCAATGATGAATGCTTGGATGTAGGCTCAAAGGGGAAAACTAAATTTTCTACCCAATTAAATTTAATCAATTCAAACATAAAAATAATACAATTCATAACTTAACATAAATAAAGCCCTAGGGAATAACTTATAATCAAGTAGTTTTTGAAAATCATGCAATCATGTTGCTTCAATCCTTTAATTAAGAAACTTCTCCCATTGCACATAAGGTGCATCTGACTTGTGAAGATGACTGCCTTCTTTGGGAAGTCTGCCATCTATTATTAATTTGGCCCATGACTTTCTTCTAATTGCATACCATGCAGGAATAAATTATATACCCACGACCTAAAATAATTATCGAGTTAAAATTTATAAAAATCTAAAAATATGCATTAGTTAAAGGCATTGCATACCCCATGATCTTAGGGATTAAGGAGTGAGTCTAGGTTTATAGATTCCTTTCTTAGAAGTACAATAGCTCAACCATCTTGCATTCATAAGACTTGGCATTATGAATTTAAAATATGCTAAGGTTGTGTTAGCTAGCAACCTTCTCCAAGAAGGTTGCAAGTCCAGAAGAGTCAGGGATAGGTTAGTTCCCTCAAGTGATAAAAAGGCCAATAATTCCCAAAATAAAATAGGTTGAGCATCTCACATGTGTCAGAAGCACTTGTAGACTAGGATTTAAAGCATCCTTCTTAGAAGTAATTCTTCATCCCTAGGATTTTTTGCAATCTTGTGCTACTAGAATTTAGGTCCTTGACTTTTGAGAAAATGTCAATTCAAAATCTAAATTAAATTCCAAATTTGAAAGCCAATGATAGGATTGTTAAAATGTCTACTGAGTATCTTAGTATCAATAGATATTTCCTACTTCATCTGATTTTGATTCCAAAATAAGTCTCTCCACTTTGGATCGCTCCCAATTGAGAATCCCAAAGATCAATCCTTTGAAAACCAACTTAGGAAATCATTATAAATAATAACTTAATTTTTTAATAAAGAGTATTCTTAGGAAGAGACCCTTCTTAAGATGTAATTAATTATAGGGGCTTGTCTCTATAGGGAATTATGAACCCAGTTTTAAATATATCCTATTCTAGTTTTCATGTAGTTCAGGGGAAAAATCTTTAGTACATGAAAGACTCATTAGCCTTAAGGGTCTTTTATTAAATGGTTTATTCCATTAAAGGATAAGATGTTTATCTTCTGAGATAATATGTTTTCCTTAATGACTCATTTGATCATCCAAATAAGAAATTCCTAAACTCTATGTGGTGTCATAAATTTTTACTCATTAGAGTATGTTTCCTCACAACTCCACTAGGAAATGGTTCCTGTCACCATCTTTAGAAATAAGTTATTATTTATATAATCGATAATGTACTTGTGTTTACACTGATCAATATTGCCTCTCTTCCCATTGAATATCTCTCCATTTCACCCTTCATAGAGCATATTCACCATAACAAAAGAGAGAATATAGAAATATCCCATTCATGAAAGTCAAGAGGAACAATTTTATAATTCCTATATTTTTGAAGAAAAATATATTTTGAAATAAAAAAAAATGCTAGCCATAAAATTGGCCAAAATTTCTTAATAGGTCAAAAGTCTTTCTTTTGACTACATTTTTGTTATTTTTAGTTACTATTAAGTAATTATTATTTAAAATTTATTATTTTTATAAATATAAATGGTTGGACAACTAATCTTTTCCACTACATTTGGGATAAACTTCTCTGTGAATAGTAGCTAACTAGCTAGTGGCTCAATTGTTAAATTTGGAGCTGATTTTGAAAATTTGAATATCACTGCAAATTGAGTGACTCTTGCTCCTATTGTTGAGGCAACACTTAAAACAAGCAACCCATTTTAGAATTTTCTAATAAACCTCTACTTGCTCCTGTTGAAAGTAGGAAGGTTATTGATCAGGTTATTGAGAGGTTCTAGTAGAGTCCTACTCAGAAGAAAGTTAAGCTACCCACTTTGGAGACATTTCCTACTCCTTTGCCATCTAGTGTTTTTGAGATAGATTCCACCACTAAGCCCCTAAGATGACAAAGATTTAAAAGAAAATATGAGTAGAAGGCTTAGGGGGGTAGCCCTCAAGGAATGAAAATAAAAAAAAATGCTAGATATGAAATTATCTAGGGTGAGGGATGGTTATACCTTCCCAGACACTTCCCTCTCTTAGGTGGAAGTAGATATCATATATTGTCTACTACCTAGGGAGAAGAGGATGTGTCTAGGATTGTGAGTTCTCCACTTACCCTTTTTTGTATGAAGAAAAAAAAGTTTCAAGTTGTTAAATAAAGAATCTCATGGTAGACTACACTAGATCCTTCATAGGATCCCTGGACTCTCCACATACACCAAGGAGGAGTTATTGAGTGCTATGAAGGATCGTGCATCAAGAAGCCTAAAAAAAGAACTCTTAAGCAGAACTACCACTTCTCATTACAAAGGGAAGGGGAAGGCAGTTGTTCCTGATAGAAGGAAGTCTTATTATCTTATGCCTATAGCACTAGAGTGATACCATAGCCTTGGATAATCCATAACATGGCACAAAGATCAGTCCATTAGTCTAGGAAAGATAGAGTCCTTCATAAAAACCTAAACAAAAGAGTTTATGTTAGGAAGGTTCCACTGGCTCCTGAGCCTAGGGTTCCTTCACCACCTTTACCATCTTCACCTCTAGAGAGACTTGTTTTTAGGCCTACTCCGGATAGGCCTCTATAATCTTCACATGAGCCTTGACCTGAAGAGCCCTCATCATTTTAGGTTTCTAGTAAGGAAAAGGAATCTCTTTATCGTAGAGAGACTATTGATGAGTGTCACCTTAGCTTCGGATCCATCCTTGATGAAGTTCTTACTTCCCAAGGGGGTAAAAAAAGTAAAAAAATCCAAAATAAGGCCCATGGGTATGTGTGATGAGTTTAATATCATTCTTGATAGCAGTGGTATTTGCATCTATCCAAAGAAGAAATGGAAACTATTGTCAAAGCGTTTGACGAAAGTGATAAAAGAAGATGAATGCATGAACACAATGATTTAGAGTAGGATGATCTACTAAGTGATGACTCAAGGATACTTGGGTGCTATCTACATGGTAGACACTAGATCATTGAAGAGAGAGTGGGATGAATCACCAAAAAATCTTGCATTAGATCCTACTCAGCAACTCCTCCTTCAAATACAAAAGAAGGATGATCAAATTGCTTCATTGGAAATGAGGATGGAGGAGATGATTACTACTATGCAATCACATCAAATCATGATCCACTCCTCTTCATGGCCTTACTAGATCAATCAGTCTGTATTACCACATCCCATTGAAGACTTGAGGTTTCATTTGGAGGAGTACCGCCAGGAGCCAAATCCTGTTGATGGCATACCTTCTACAACTGAACTAAGATCATTAGTGGAACAATAAGTAAAAAAATCCCTTGCACAGTCACAAGGCACAACATTTGTTCCAAATGGGTAGACCCTTCCCTGAGGAATATGATTATGTTCCCTACCCCAAAGGATCCTTGGCTTCTTCTTTTAAAGTATTCGATGGGACTGGGAACCCTAGACAGAATTTGGCTCACTTACATGCAAGTGCAATGCCAAAAGGAGTGATTCTTTATTATTTAGATAGCTCATTAATAGCTTGAGTGAAGTTTCATTTAACTGGTATGCTAATCTACCCAATGGTTCTGTGCGCACTCTCACTGAATTTGAGGGCATGTTTGTAAATAGATTTATAGGCATTTAGCATCACATTATTGTTGGTGATCTGATGGTGGAAAAATAAAAGCTTGGTGAATCACTAGTGGACTATATCATGAAATGGAGAATCCTTAGTCTCAAGTGTGATCCCCAATTGCAAGAGCAGCATGCTATTGAGATTCTCTTTAGAAATATCCATGGTCCCATTTCCTTCTTATTAAAAGGCTTTACAGTTGAATGTTTCAAAAAACTTCTAAATAAAGCCTCCAGCATGCTGAAAGAAACCCCCCTAAGATGACCTTCTTCAAAGATCATTCACTTGTAGAAAAATCCAAACCTAGGAAGCTTCTAGAAAATAAAGCAAGCAATATCTCTATAATGGACAATGGAAAAAGCTCCCATGCAGATACACTCAGAGTAGCATTTATCTTTTAGGCCACCACAATAACAGATGTCATCATCACTTAAGAAAGTTCCAACCATCCCATTTTCTGAAAGAATGAACTAGACTTATTTCATAAAAGAGGAGGTGAGAAAAATTTTCAAGAATTTAGAAAAAAAGTTAGATTTCAAACTCCTCGACCTAGAAAGGCCTGAGGAAGTTGGAAAAGTAAATGACCCTAACTACTGCCCATACCATCATATGTTAGGGCATATCATTGAAGACTATTTACCATTTAAAGACTAACTTGAAAGAAACTACAAGAAGGTGTTGGTGATTATATCAAAGGAATACCTTGTTGACCCTGGACAAGAGTCCATTAAGGTTATTATAGGTACCTCTATTTCTTCTAGTGCTCTTTCTACAGATGAATGGGATGTAGCTCTATCCTATTCTTCAAAAATGTATATGATGAAAAATGTTAAAAATGATATGGAAGATCAAATGAAGACCCGAAGAAAGATCATCCAGATTAATCCATCGGAGTCTGAAGTGCAACTTCCACCTCTACCTAATTCAACATCTTCAGCTACATAGAAGACTAGAGATGGTCCTGAGGGAGGGACATATGTTGTATATAATAGAATATTGTACGATAAAAATGGAAAGGCAAAACCTTATATGAGTTTATCTTTTTGTACTCATTTTAAAAAGGTAAATAAAAAATCTGCCTCCAAAGGCTTTTAAGATATTTTTGCTATTTCTGATGAGCATGCTATTGAAAATGATGAAAAAGAAAGTAATAAAATAGAAGATTCTCATGATATGTTTTGTGAATTAAGATTAGATACTGATATTCATATGGAACACCTACAAGGAGATCCTCTTAGCATAAACATAGTGGTATCATATTTTGATCAATCCTTAGAAAATGATGTTAGAGATGAGGATCAGGTTGATACAACCCTTGAAGATATCATTGAAGTAAATCTCTATAGTGAAAGAATTTTACCACCTTGCCTGCCTTCTCCTTCTAAGGATAAAGAAAGTAGAATATGAATTATAGCTCAAATCCAGAACCTTTACCTAAAGAAATAGCAATCGAGTTAAATGTTCCTAAGGTTAACTACAACATTTTAGCCCATTTCAGTAAACTTGCTAATAGGTTGAGTATTTATGATGCTCATTCTTCCAAAAGAAATGAAAGAGTCATTAGTACAAACATTACTTGATCTTGAAATATGCCTAACCTAACTAGCAGCAACTTCCTTAGATGAGGCTTGCCACTTTAAGGAGATCCCAGGAGTTACTTTCTCTAATGAGGATATACTTTCGGGACCACTGATCATAACCATCCTCTTTACATCTCTATAAAAATGGAAAACATTAGGTTGTCAAGAGTTCTGGTAGACCCTGGCACATCAGTTAACACTATGAACTCCAGACATTATCATTCCTGAAGATAGATATTAGAAGACATAGTTTAGATAAAATGCTACTAAGGGGTTTTAATGAAACTGGTGAAAAAGCTTTAGGTTCAATCACTCTATTGTTGGAAATAAAAAGATTGAAAACTAAAGTTAAGTTCCATATCATATAATTAGTTGACATCCTTCAATTCCCTCTTAGGAAGACCTTGGACTCATGAGTATAGAATGATTCCCTTTCACTCCACTAGTGTATTAAGTATACTAGGGATGGAGTGGAATACATTATAAAAGGTGACATACAACCATTCTATGTTCATGAAATTGAACTTTATCAAGATGTAGCTTATTACATGCTTGAGAAGCCAAAATATGATTCAATAGAATCTAGCATTATTGAGGCATAAAATAATGCAATAAATGAAAATTAGAAAAATAAAGGGAAGGGAGAAAAAGAAAAAGAAAAAGAAAACCAGTGATTCATATTGACTTGAAATCTAGTCTGATGAAAATTCCAACAAAAAAGATGCCTCAATAAGGTTTGAGATTAATTTAGAATCAGATAGTGATGAAGAACAAATTAAGGCATTAAAGGATGAACCTGAGCTTTCTATATTTGAGAAGTTGAAGAAATATGTGGACACTTTGACTCTTACATCTCTTGCTCAAAATAAAATATCTCAATTGCAAGTCAAAGTCTCCCCTAATCTATCAGGAGAAGTGGGGAAGTTATCCAAATTCTATTTTGTACCCGAATATTTAAGCTCAGAAGTACATGTAAATCTAATGATAAAGCTTCCTTTTGATCGGTACTCTGATTGTGTAAAAAATTATATAAAATGTGGTTTTATTGTAAATACCTAGTCTAGAGACACAACTCAATGTGTGGAAAGCTTATGGAATACTAAAGATAAAAATCTATATTCCAAAGTTGGCATTAGGTTTGGTGTTATTGAATCACCAGATGATACAAAATATTACTTAATGATATGCAATCACCTAGAATCGAATCAATTATTTGAAATTCTATCTAACTCTTTATAGGAATTATGTATAAACACACCAACTGAATCCAATGATTGCTTGCTTCAAAATGCTCCTCCTGAGTTTGAGGAAAAAATCAAATCTACTATTGATGAGTTAAAGGAGGATTACCTAGGTACTATTGAAGACCCAAAGTTAACTTTCATTAGTACTTTGCTAGTTCAAGAAGATTCTGAAGACTTAATCACTTTACTCCTTGAATACAAAGACTACTTAGCATGGAGTTGTGATGAAATACTAGGTTTATCCTTAAATGTTGTTGTACACAAATTAGAGATTAAACATAATGTATTTCTAGTAAAGCTAGCTCCTAGGTGAATGCACATAGAAATTGAACATCAAGTAATTATTGAAGTAAAGAAATTAATTGAAGCTCCTTTATACAAGGAAAATAATATCCTGATTGGCTAGCAATATTGTCCCTATGAAGAAAAAGGAAGGTCAAATGTGCATTTGGGTTGACTTTAGAGAGTTGAATAAGGCTTGTTCTAAAGATAAGTTCTAGTTTCCAATACCAAAACTTATGGTCAACATAGCCTCTTCACATAAAATGTTTTCATTCATGGATGGATCATCTGGATATAACCAGACTAAGGTGACTCTAGAGGATGAAAAGCATACGATGTTTAAAACTTCTATAAGGATTTTCTGCTACATGGTCATGCCATTCAGTCTCAAAAATGCTGGGGCTACATACTAGAGAGTTATGACTAGAATTCTAGATAACTTTATTCATAATTAAGTCGAATGCTATATCAACAATATAGCCATAAAAAGTAAAATAAAAGAAGATCATTTATATAATTTATGGATCATTTTCAAATGGTTGTACTGTAATAACATAAAAATGAACCCGTTGAAGTGTGCTTTTGGAGTAACTTCAAGAAAATTCTTAAGGTCGTAGTGTGACACTGTGGAATAGAAGTCAATCTAGAAAAAATAAAAGCCATTATAGAATTATTTCCACTTAGAAGCCTTACATAGTTAATGCATTCTAGGGAAGGCTTGCATATTTAAGGAGATTCATATCTAATTTATCAGGAAGGTGACAACTATTTATGACATTAATAAAGAAAAACTCCTTATTCATTTGGGATGAAAATGCCAAAATGTGTTTGAAATCCTGAAGCAATACTTAATGAATCCTCCCATTTTGGTTGCTACAACTTCGAGAAAGCCACTAATTTTTTACACTATGGCTTTGGATGAATCACTTAGGGGTTTATTAGCCTAAGTAAATGAAGAAGGAAAAGAAAATTCCCTTTACTATATAAGATGTAGACTCATCCCAACAGAGATGAATTATCCACCTATTGAGAAGCATTATTTAGCCATAGTCTTCATCACTCAGAAACTAAGATAATACATGCTTTCTCATACAATTAATTTAATATCAAGAGTGAATCTATTGCAATACCTTATGACCCACCCGACATAGTCTGGACATCTAGCATGTTGGTTAATAATTCTATTTCAATTTGAGATCACTTACATCCCTCTTTGTAATATAAAAGGATAAGTAATAACTGATTTCCTAGCAACACATCCCATACCTGAGAGGTCCTTTTAAATGATAATCTTCTAGATGAGCAGATCATGACTTTAGAAGGTGAACATAATGCCACTTGGGAATTATATTTTGATGGTGCATCATCATCTAAGAAAATTAAAGAAAATTCATCTATCCCAGGGAAGGTAGGAATTGAGTTAATTTTTATAACCCCACATAAAGGGATGATGAGATATTTCAATCATCTGGCTAAGCTTTGCATAAATAATGAAGCTGAATATAAGGCTCTTATCATTAGATTAGAGCTAGCATTATGGATATCAAAATATAAAAAATATTTGGAGACTCTTAACTAGTTATTAACCAAGTGAGTGGAGTCTATAAGGTTTTGCATCCAAAGCTCTTCAGTTATTATCAATATATGATGAAATTTCTTGAGAAACTTCTTTATCTAACTCTGTATAGAATATCTTGTAAGGATAATTCTATAGAAGATGCTTTGGCTAAGCTTTCCAAAGAAATCATATGCCTAGAAAAAGAATCTATTTCTATAAAAGTTTAAAATTTACAAGTTTTATCTATTATATATTTAGATTATATGAATAGGAAAGAAGATATATAATGGATAGCCACTCTTGCCAAAGGTCAACTAGAATGTGACTTGAGGTAGCCTTTTATTGACTACTTGAGTAAAGGGAGGCTTCCTAAAGATAATTCACTGGCAAACAAAATAAAGAAATGTGCCTTGTCTTATGCATTGATTAATAATGTAATATATCATAAGTCATTCGATCAAATGTGGCTTCGGTGTTTAGATAAGCATGAAGCTCATAAGATTATGACTGAAGTACACTCTAGATTGTGTGGAGCTCACCAATCTGGACCCAAGATAAAATTAAAAACCAAAAGACTTGGTTATTATTGTCCATTGATGTTAAGTGATTGCATGGAAACTACACATTATTTCCATCAATGCCAAATACATGGTGTAGTTATACATCAGCCTCCTAATGTAATATACCCTATGATTGCCTCTTGGCCCTTAAGAGTTGGGGTACTAATATCACAAGGCCTATTGACCCTCCATCATCAAAAGGTAATTATTTTATATTATATTAGTTACAATATATTACTTCTCTAAATGGGCTGAAGTGGTACCACTGAAAGAAGTAAGGCATATCATGTGTTAAAATTCTTTCAAGAAAATGTTATATATTAGTTTGGTGTTCCTCACTGAATCATATCTGACAATGGTATGTTATTCAAATCTATAAAATTAAATCATTTTGTGTCTAGAAAAAAGATTGACTGGAAATATTTGACCATCTATTACCCCAGGGCAAATGGATTGGCTGAAGCATTCAATAAAACATTAGTAAGAATTTTGAAAAAAGGTACTTGATGAAAATAAATGCTAATGGCATGAAAATTTGGCTGATGCTTTATGGGCCTGCCAGACCACATACAAGACACCAACGTAGTCTACACCCTATGCTTCAATTTATGGAACTAAAGTAGTTCTTCCATTAGAAGTTTAGTTTCCTTCATTGAGAATAACAGTCAACAACAACATTACCATAGATCAAAATCATAAAATTCATTTGGAATAACTTGAAAACCTTGAAGAAAGATGCTTAACAGCTCAACAAGACCTTGAACTATACCAATCATGTATGGTTCAAGCACATGATAAATTGGTCCATCCTAGAACTTTCCAAGTAGAAGACTTAGTCTTGGATTTTAAACGACCAATTTTAGCTCATCGTAGGATCGACAACAGCTTCGAGCCAACCTGGGAATGACCATTCATAGTGAAAAAATTCTATGAAGGAGGTTCTAACCAACTTATTACTTGTAATGTTGAATGTCCAATTCCACCAATCAATGGAAGTTACCTAAGGAAATACTATGTGTAACTTGAAATCCGTCTTGAAAGAATGACGATTAATAAATTAAAATTTTATTCTCTTTATTTCTTTGGTAACTTTATTCAAATTTATGTGTTATCTTTTTCAAATTCTATACAATGACTTGAAATCATATTTACATTATATGGAAATATATAATTTAATCATTTTAGGATAGGAATAAGCCTTTGTAAGGCACCTTTCTTACATTTACCTTAAGCTAGAATAAAGCTTTTCACCACACCTCTCATTTATCTTGCATAGGTTTGGAGTAAGCCTTTTATAGCACCATTCCTATTATCTATAAAGTCATTGAAGATCCATTTCTATTTAAACTGGCCATTAAGAGAAGGATTAAGTCAATTATTGATTAAAATATTGAGGATTGGATTAAGTTATGAAAACCCCATTCCTCTCCTTTAGCTATTTAAGTTGGATTAAGCCATTGAAGGTCCCATCTTAATAGGCAATCACATTGGTGTAAGCCCCATAGAAGGCATCATTTTATATAACAAGATAAAGATAAAAATCATCAAAGACTCTTTCTTGTTATGTAGATTGTCTAGGTTAGAGAATAAGTCATAAAGACCCTCTTTTCTATTAGTTAAAATTTGAGAACTAGATCAAGTCATGAAGGCCCCTGTCCTTTTCTTTACCTAGCTAAGATGGATTAAGCCACTAGAGGCCCAATCTTAATAGAAATTTACATAGGTATAAGTCTTATAGCAGGCATCCTCTTAATGATAAAGTTAGGATAAAGTCATTAAGACCCCTTTACTAAAATAGGACAAAGTCATTAAGACCCTACTATATTAGTCTAAAATTTGAGAAATAGGATAAAGTCATTGTGACCCCTTTCCTTTTCATGCTACCAAAGTTGGAATTAAGCCATCAAAAACCCCTTCCTATTAACTAAACTTCATTAACATAGAATCCAAATTTTTTATGATTCCATTTCTAAATGAAACTAAGAAATGGAAAAAAAAGCTAATGAAGGCTCCATTCCTATAGACTACTTAAACTAGGATTAAGTCCATATGACACCTATTTAATAGTCATAAAGTTGAGATTAGGATTAAGCTAGTCAAGCCCCTTCTCCCCAGCTTAGCTATTAAGGTTGGAATTAAGTCTCTAAAGACCCCTTCCTGATAGCTAACCAGATAAGAATAAATCCCCTAGTGGTATCTTTCTCTGGTTAAAACATCATTTATGCCTATCTTTCATAATCAACTCAAAATATAAACTTAAATTAATAATTAAAGATAAAACCTCTACAAGCTTATGCTTGTAATGTTGATTAGTTCAGTCAATACCAATATGTGCAATGTACTTTGATTAGTCCACTACACATATTGGGGGTCCATTTGTTGACCTCACTTTTGGATGAGGTTGACATTTCTTATAAAGGCATTCATTTGAACTCCAAATCCTAAACTAGAAGCTTTTTAGCTAAGCACCTAGGTCATCACAATTAGTGACCTAGGGCACTCTCCATGGATTAATCTAACTTAATGAGTTTAGATAGATTCAACCCAAAACTTCAACCTAAACATACACCACTCTAAATTTGACATCAATTAAGCCTACCTTAAGGTTTAATTAGGAAATTAAACCTAATTACTTTAATTAAGTTAATAACCATACAAATCTGAAGAAATTAAAATTAAATCCAAGATAAACCCAAATCAAATGAAATTAGAAACATAAAATTAAATGAATCCAAATCCAAACCAAAGATCAAAGGTTAGTCAACCCTTTTACATGGGTTTGACTTATGTGAGTCCCACCAAGTCAAAGGTCAACCCACAAAATTTGACCAAATAAAGTCATTACAAATTATTAGGATGATGTTATGAACATATATAAACATGAATTCAAAAGAATATAAGTCCAATGTGGCCTTGATTAGACTAATTAGGTCATTTAACCTAAATAAGAAAAAATGAGTCTTATTGCATTTAAACCCAAATTAAACTCAAATAAACTCAAGTAAAATATTCAAAATCAATTAAATATGATTGTTGAACATAGACCAACCCATTATATCGTCCGCATTGGCCAATTTGGTCATTTGACCCAAATGGCCTCCAACATAACCCATTAAGCCCAATCTGGGTCATTTGAGTTCCAATTGACATAAAATTTGAATTATTTAATCCAATGCATCTCAAATTGCTTAGATTAACCTAATTGAAAATTAAACACATTATAATTAAGCCAAATAAATTAATTAACTTGATTAAAATCAACCAAAATCTAGTTATATCAAAAAGGATTAAACCTAAATTAAACACTTTATAGCCCTTAAAGCCATCAAAACATTTTGATTAATGTGTCCATTGATGATTAAATGGACACATCCTAAGCATTAAACCAAGGCTACTCCATCAAGTGGGGTGACTTAAATCAAATTAATGAAAGAAATGGTTAAATGGCTTAATTCAAAATGATTTCAATCCAACCTTCAATTAATTCATTTTGGATGTAACTAAAGCATTTCTAAACTTAATTAATAAAGGTTCTCAGCCCAAACTGAATTACTTAAGCAAATTCACAAAGATCCAAAGCAAAAGATGCTATGGCAAGTCAATGCTATGAAATGTCAAATCTCATTGCATAAACCAACTCCCTCTCCACCTCTTCAACCTAGATAGATGTTAGTTGGCCAAGAATCGTGGTAACTAACTCCCAATGGTTGCAATCATCTCAGCTAACCAAAAAAAGAAAGAAAAACTGGTAAAAGTCTCATGACATTCATGGATTTCACACATAGAGCATTTCCCAAGTGCAGTTGACCTTTCCATCATGTTCCTTACCTCACACAAAGTTGAAACCCATCTTACCCCACTTCCTTTGCCGCTAGGAGGCCAGAGAAGCACCAAAGATTGCTAGAGATTGCCATCGCCAGGACGCTGGATTGCTCCCTAGACCAACTTCAGTTTACATTTCTATGGCTTCTGTGTGATTTTCAATCATCCAAAAAGTGCCAAACCCGAAAGCTTAAGGGGGCTCATTAATGGAATACCTCGGTCTTGATGATCTTTGGCGATGGGATTGACTCCAATAGTTGTGGAATAGTGTGGGAAGCTTATGGTGAGTCAATCCCATGGCTAGAGATCACTAGGACCGAGGTATGCCATTAACGACCCCCCTTAAGTTTTCAGGTTTGGCACTTTTTGAAGTGAATTTGATCTTTAGTTAGATCAAACTGTTTAGATCACCTTATTATCGTTCATTTATAGATTTCCAATGAAAATCACATGATTTTGATGGTCAAATGATCAAAAAATCAAAAAAAATGATGGACGGCTCTCGGCCTCCACCGTCAGTGTAGGAGACGTAATCTCCACCGTCTAAGAAGAACGGACGACGGAGATCTAGCTAGATCTCTGATTAAATATGATAAGGGGAACTGTGTTTTTGATCACAGCTATCTGATCTTTGATCAGACAGCCTGTAATTAACCCGCATGCACCACTTTTAATATGCAAATCCCATATGGCACAATGATGTAACGTTGTGTAGAAAGCGGTGTCGCATCGGATCCACGTAGATCCGACATGCCATAAATGGAAAATTGGGTTTCTCTTGATTAAAAATTAAAGAAAAATACATAAAACTTCAAAAAATCATAAGTAATTAAATATAAATCCAAAAATTGTAAACATGGGTTCTATGAAGTCATATTGATGAGAGAAATCCATTAAAATTAAAATCCCCAAATTATTTTGGGTAATTTGACTTTAATTTTGATTTGAATGAAAAATTTAAAACATAAATTACTCTTAAACCAATGATCAAATTAATTTGAAATTTTAGGGGATTAAAACTAATGTTAAGACACATTATATAAAGTTTTTATAATTTATTAAGCAATTACTTTTAATATTAGAAATTTCAAATACTAAAGCTTAATTTTTCATGAAATAAATTAATAATAAATAAAATAAATGGTAGAAATTAATCATAATAATTTAAATCATCATAATATACTCTACTAATTATAAATAAGTCATTGAAACTTAGGGGAATATAATAAATCACAAGATGGTTTGATTTGGCCATTAATTGAATTAATTAATTCAATTAATCAACTTGAACTTAAATAAAACATAATAAACCAATCAAAATCCCAAACATTATGAATAAACTTTCACTAGATTTTAGAGGGGAATCAAGGAAAAATAAAACCATTAAATAATTTTTGCTAAGTTCTGCCTAATTTAAGTTTTAATGAAATAATTAAAACCTTAATTACACCTTAATTATATATTTGATCAAAGTGAAACTTTAGGGAGATCAAATAAGCAAGGAACCCGACTTTCCATAAAAATCACAGATCCATTTGACCTATAACTTGTGAGTATTTGAATTGCTAAGTCTCTAGGTCAATTTAAGGGAAATATTAAATAAAAAATATTACCAAAATTATAAAATCCATAATATAAGTTTAAAACATTATAATTTATATTAGAAGAGTTAAATAAAATATCTAAAATAATTGAAAATGATAGAATTTAAATAACCCTAGGTTAAAGATCATAATTAAAAAAAATATGACAATTAATCACATTTAATTATGATAATTCTTTAAATCATAATAATTTCATTTTATAAATTGAAATATAAAAAGAACATTGATCTCTAAAATATATAAGGTGTTAATAAAATAGTATAAATAAACATAAAAGGTTAAACCGGTAAACATAAGAAAATGAAACGGTATAAATGTGAACATAAAATGTTAGGTGTAATTAAAACCTTAAGGTAAAGTGAATTAAAATTTAAAATAACAAAGTAACATAAAGCACATTTAATAAACAAAGAAAAAAGCTTTCTTTAAATTAATTAAATCATATTAAAATAAATGTTCTTTTCAAAAGACATAATGATCATTCCTTTTAAAGTAATTAAGATAAATAAAACCCTTCCATAATGTATGAAATATGCAATTTGGAATCGTTAAATACAGCAATTTGGAACCCTTCCATAATAAAAGAATCATTAATGTAAATGAGTTATAAAATTGGAATGTAATAAATTGAATAATCTTAAACATAGCAAATTGAATATAAGTTTACTTAGGTTAATGAACATTAATGAAAATGAATAAATAAAATTAACTCTAAAGTTTTACATTAATGAAAATGAAAATGAAATTAACTTGACTTGAATAGAGAAAATACCTACAGCAAAATTTTACTTTAAATCAAATATAGTAAAGTAAATGAATAAACATGATATTAAATCAAAACTGAATCTAGTAAACAAATATATAAGTCATCCTAATCAACTAAGTAAACAGGTAAAATAAATCAAAATAATGGAATAAATGATAAATATCAATATCATAATTTTAAATCAAAGAAATTAAAAGAACCTAAAATTGTAATGATAAATGGATTGAGTTAATTCAAACCAAAAAATACAAATCATAATATTATTAGTGAAGAAATATAAAATAAAACAAAATAAACTGAACTAAGTCAAAATCCTCTAAATTCAAATTCATCCAAAATACTTAGGATTTTAATTAGATTTTTAGGATGAATCTTTACCTTAGAATAAACATATCATTCCCTTCGGACTTAGGATGTTGAATGGAATGGGATCCATCCAAAATGGAACCTATTATATTCCTCCTTATTAAAAACTTAATTTAATTCTAACATAATAAAATATACCTAAAATAAAGATAAAAATCATTAAATAATTTGAATTGAAATCATCCAAAAGTAAATAAACTAACTAAGAAAACAAAAATTGAAATCATAAAGCCTAATAATGTCTTGCCACACATACCCTTTTCTTCACGCACTAGAATTATAGGTCACGGACCCTAGACTTAGGTTAGGATGTTTTGTGATTTTCTGTGATGATGTGATGGGAATTGTTTTTATTTTATTTTGTGGTGTGCTGATTTAGAATGGATGGCTAGGATTGATTGTCGTGTTAGTCTAGACAGTAAGATGTTATTTCTAAAATTAACATTGTCTTCTACAAGGGGCCATCTTAAAGGGACTGATATCATAAATAAAATTTATAAAATTATAGTTTGCTTACAGGAGCTGAATAGTCTCTTCACATAGCCTATAAGATAAGTGGGCTTGGAAAAAAATTAATGCTAAGTTCATATGTCTGTGAAATATAACTGATGTGTGTTATTTCTATTTCTAACATTTATGTTGCAATGGTTAGTATTTATTTGTGAACTTAAAAATATAAATTTGAGCTTAGAATTAGGTTAATATCATTGGGGGTCTAGGATTAGTAGGAGCTGGCCTTACTAGGAGATGGTGTAGAGATCCCCTATGAAGCCCAATGAAGGTCCCTGAAGAAGGAGATGATCCTAAAATTAAAACTCTTATATCTAGACTTGTAGTTCTAGATTAGGTTGTATGAGTGTAGAGCTTTGCTACTTATTTCCTTTCTTCTAGGGTGTACACCAAAACCTGGCCACATTGGCCTATTTTATAAATTTAAATGGTTTGATTTATTTTGGGTGCGCAATAGAATCAATCAACTTTTTTAGATTTTTTTTTCTGTTTTATGCTTTTCTATGATGAATGCCTCAGTGCAGGCTCATAGGGGAAAACTAAATTTTATACCCAATTAAATTTAATCAATTCAAACATAAAAATAATATAATTTAAAACTTAATATAAATAAAGCCCTAGGGAATAACTTAAAATCAATTAAAAACTAATTATCTCTTGAAAATCATGCAATCATATTACTTCAATTCTTGAATTTGATAACTTCTCCCATTGCAAATAAGGGGCATCTGACCTGTGAGGATGACCGCCTTCTTGGGAAAGCTTGCTTTCTATTATTGATTTCGTCCATGAGTTTCTTCTAATTGCATACTTATGGCCTAAAATGATTATCAAGTCAAAATTTATAATAATCTAAAAAATGTGTATTAATTAAAGGCATTACATACCTTACATGATCTTAGGGATTACAGAGTGAGTCTAAGTTCATAGATTCTTTTCTTAAAAATATAATAAACCATCCATCTTGCATACATAAGACTTGGTGTCATGAATTTCAAATGCGCTTAGGTGGAGTTAGGTGGCATCCTTCTCCAAGCAGGTTATAAGTCCAGAAGAGTCAGGGATAGGCTAGTTCCCTCAAGTGAAAAAAATGGTTGATAATTCCTAAAATAAAACTAGTTTGAGCATCTAACATGTGTTAGAAGCACTTGTAGACTAGGATCTGAAGCATCCTTCTCAGGAGTAAGTCTTCAACTCTAAGCCTTCCTGCAGTCTTGTGCTACTATAATCTAAGTCCTAGACTTCTAACACAATGTCAATTCAAAATCTAAATTAAATTTCAAAATTGAAAGCCCAATGATATGATAGTTAAAATGCATTCTAGGTATCCTATTATCAATAGTTATTTCCTACTTCATCCCATTTGGATTTCAAAAATAACTCTCTCCACTTTGTACCACTCCCAATCAAAAATCCCAAAGACCAATCCTTTGAAAACCAACTTAAGAAATCTTTAGAAATAATAACTTATTCTTTTAATTGAGAGTATTCTTAGGAAGTGACCCTTCTTATGATGTAATTAACTATAGTGGCTTGCCTCTATAGGGAACCATGAACCTAATTTAAAATAAACCCTGTTCTACTTTCAATGTAGCTCAGGAAAAAAATCTCTGGTATACGAAAGACCCATTAGCCTTAGGAGTCTTTTATTGAATGATTAAATCCATTAAAGGATAACGTGTTTATCTTCCAAGATAATATGTTTATTCCTTAATGACATATTTGATCACCCAAATAATAAATTCTTAAACACTACGTGGTGTCCTAATTTTTACTCATTATTATATAAATTTTCTCATCAATGAATAAATCTTCAAAGTGGAAGAAGCTCAACAACCATCAAAATATGAGCAACCATTAGAATGGGAACTCTGCTTTTATGGAGCCTCATTAATAAAGCGAGCTAAGCCAAATGATTTACTCACAATATTTGTTGGGATTATATTAGTATTTGTGATACCAAAAGGAAGTATTCTCTAATATTTGTATAGTTTAATGGAACCTCGAACCAATAATGAGGCTGAATATGAAGCACTAATTGCAGGCCTAGAACTAACAATTATAATGATAATTAAGAAATTTAATGTTTATGGAGATTCATAACTCATAATCTGATAGATAATTAGGACATTCAAGACAACCAAGCATGAATGAACACTTTATCAAAAACATGTCCTGAAGCTCCCTAGGCAAATTTTTAAAATAACAATTACAAGAGTGTCACGTTAGTATAATGGTAATGTAGACACTTTAGTTAAATTAGCTAAGAAAATGGTAGACCAAAAGGGGGAGCCAATTATCATAATAGTCCAAAGTGGGCTAGCATTGGCACCAACCCTTCTACAGACTTTTGAAGCTAAATGAAGCCAAGAAATTAGTATGATAATATAAGAAGAGGATTGGAGAGAACAATTCATCACATATATTCAAGGAGGTGGATTGCCAAAAGAAAAGTCAAAGGCTCATCAGATCTCATCAAAAGCATTGTGATACTCTATTGTGAATGATGTATTTTATCAGTGCTCATTCGACCAAATGTGGCTACGATGCCTAGGACCAAATGAAACCAAAATAGTAATGGCTGAAGTCCATGAAGAATTATGTGTTGCACATAAATCTGGCCCTAAAATAAAAATCAAAGTTAAATGAATTGGGTATTATTGGCCCCACATGGTGCAAGACTACATGGAGCATGCCAAATGACATCATCATAGTCAAACATATACAGATACATGACATCAACCACCCAACGTGTTACATCCAATGGTGGCATCATGGCCGTTCAAAAGTTGGGGGACTGATATAATTGCTTGATAGATCATCTATCATCCAGGGGACATCATTTCATTCTAGCTATAACTGATTACTTCTCTAAATGGGAAGAAGTGATCCCCTTAAAAAAGTTAGAGTAGATAATGTAGTGAAGATCTTTCAATATCATATCATCTACAGATTCAGAGTACCTTAAATAATTATATTTGATAATGACACTATATTCAAGAATGCCAAAATCTATCATTCATTGAGAAATATAGGATAGATTGGCAGTACTCTTCAATATATAAGCCCAAAGCATTCAACAAGATGTTGACTAAGCTTCTCAAGAAAATTCCCTAAAAATAAAAGCGAATGGCATGATAAATTAACAAAAGTAATATGGGCATATTGTACCACATACAAAATGGATGTTGACTAAGCTTCTCAAGAAATTTCCCTAAAAATAAAAGGGAATGGCATGATAAATTAACAAAAGTAATATGGGCATACTATACCACATACAAAATAGCTACACAGGCAACACCATACTCCTTAATCTTTAGAGTAGAAGTGATATTGCCTCTTGAAGTGGAGCTATAGTCATTATGTATAGTAGTTTAAAATGAACTTACAATGGAAAAAAGTGTTTGGACATGACTCGAAGAATTAGAGGCTCTAAATGAATTATGAATGCAGGCTTAGTAGTGTCTAGAAATATATAGAGCAAGAATGAGTTGATTCCATGACCGTGTGGTTCAATCGTGAAGCTTCAAAGTAGGTGAACTAGTATTGGTGTATAGAAGGCTTATAATTCCATATCAATGAACTAGTGGAAAATTTGACCCAAATTGGAAAGGACCATACATCATTGAAAAAGTCTACAAAGGGGAAGCTTATCAACTCATTGTTATAAAAGGGATAAGACCCACACCCTTTATAAATGGCCAATATCTCAATATATATCATGCATAACAAATGCAAAAGTCAAAATCAACTCTAAGATGCATAATTGAAGAGATACTCCACATTAAAAATAAGGATAGAAAAGTACATGCCTCAAAGAATAGTCCCCTATAAATATTTGGAAATTATATAAACCTTGTAATATAAGAAAAATACTCTATAGAAGAGAAAATTTCTTTGATAAAAAATTTGTGACACCATATAGAGTTTAGGAATTTTTAATTTATATGATCAAATACATCATTAAAGAATAAACATATTATCTCAAAAGATGAACATGTTATCCTATAATGGATTCAATTATTTAATAAAACACTCCTAAGGCTAATGGGTTTTTCATGTACTAAAAATTCTTCCCCTGAAGTAAATGGAAAGTGGAACAGAGTTTATTTTAAACTAGGTTCATGGTTCCCTATAGAGATAAGCCCCTATAGTTAATTAGATCTCAGGAAGGGTCTCTTCCTAAGAATACTCTCGATTAAACAAATAAGTCATTATTTGTAATGAATTCTAAGTTGGTTTTCAAAGGAATGATCTTTGGAATTTCAATTAGGATTGGTCCAAAGTGGAAAGAGTTATTTTAGGAGGCCAAACAAGATGAAGTAGGGAATGCCCGTTGATACTGAGATCCCTAGTAGGAACTTCAACTATCCTACAAACTTCAAATTTTTGAATTTTATTTAGAATTTGAGTTGACATTTTCCTAGAAATCTATGACTTAGATTCTAGCAGCACAAGACTATATAAATGTCTAAAGTTGAAGACTTACTCCAAGGAGGATGCTTCAAAACCTAACTTTACAAGTATTTCTGACACATGTCAGATGCTCGACCTAATTTCATTTTGGGAATTAATAATCATTCCTCTCACTTGAGGGAACTAACATATCCCTCACTCTTATAGACTTACAACCCACCTAGAGGGGCTGCCAGCTAACACCACCTAAGCACATTTAAATTCATGATGCCAAGTCTTATGAATATAAGATGGCTAGATTGTTTATCTTTTAGGAAAGGAATCTAAGAATCGTAGACCCACTCCCTAATCCTTAAGATCATGTAGGGTATGAAATGCATCAAATTAATGCACATTTTTCAAATTTTAAATATTTTGATTTAAGATTCATTTGAGGTCTTAGGTATGCATTTTTATGCCTAAATTCCATGAAATTAGAAATGGTTATGGGCCAAATCATTAAGAGAACGTATACTTCCCCAAGAAGGTGGTCATCCTCATAGTTCATATGGTCTTTATATGCAATGGGTGAAGTGCCCAATTTAAGAGTTTAAAATAATATGATTTCATAATTTTCAAAACTTAATTATTTCTAATTAATTTTAAGTTTTGCTTAAGGTTTTACTTTAATTGAAGTTTCAAGTTTTCTTTATTTTTTTAGTTATTTAGATTTAGATTAGGTATTTTTAATTTCTCCTATGAGCCTAACCATCCAATGATTCATCATAGGAAAGCACAACACAGAAAGAAATGTGGGAAAGTAGGTTGATTCTATTGTGCACCCAAAATAAGTCAAGCCAATTTAATTTAAGGAAAAGGCCAATGCGGCCTGGTACCACTATACATCCCAAAATAAAAAAAAAAGGGTAGCCGAGCTCTGCCCTTATATTGCTTAGCCTATAACTACAAGTTTAGATTTATTGGTTTTCTTTCCAGGTTCATCTCTTTGCAGGATTATCTCCTTCTTCACGGACATCTGTTAGGCTTCAAAAGGGACCTCCACACCATCTCCTTATTGAGTTAGCTATTGCTAATACTAGACCCCCATAGATCTTAACTTAATTTTAAGATTAAATTTATATTTTAAATTCAAAAAGAAATTCTAAGCCTTGCAAAATAAATTATTGAAAAATATTAATAGTGTACAATAATTATATTTTATAAACATACGGGCTCATCATTAGCTTATTTCCAAGCTCACCTGTCCTATGAGCTATGCTTTAGAATTTAAGAATGCATGCTAGAAAATAGCATTTTAATTATTTATGATAATAATCTTTTCTATCATAGCCACTTGTAGACGATAATGTTAGTTCTAAAATGAATGTCTTATTATCCAGTCTAATGGGAAAACAATTTTGAAAATGCAATCTAAAATAGTACTCCATAAAGATATGTGAATCACATCACATCACAACTCATAGCATCATTAAAAAGAATCACAGAATGACCTAACCTAAGTCTAGGGTCTCTGACCTAATGAACTATAGGCTTGCATACCAAGACTTTGTTATGCCTCTTTAGTTCAAGTTTCAATTCAAAGTTTTGAGTTTGTTTGAATTTTACCTTCAGATGATTTCAATTCAAATGATTTAATAATTTCTTTTCATTTTCATTCTCATTTTTATTTTATGAAAGTGAAGTTTTGGTTTTTAATAATTAAGAGTAGAATAAATCCCACTTTTGGGTGGAACCCATTCTATTCAACATCCTAACCCCTAATGGAATGAAACCTTCAGCCTAAGATGAATATTAATCTCAAAGGTCTAATTAATATCCTTAAGTATCTTAATTAATCCTTCTAATTTTATTTAGATGATTTTGGTTTTGAATTTAGTATGGTTTAATTCTTCAATTCTTTTGAAATTTAATTCTTCATTTATTTCTTTGATTTGATTTATTTTTCATGTTTGATTTACTTTATTTTCAATATGGTTTGGTTTGAATTATTTCATTTAATTTGAATTGGTTTAGTTTGCATTAATGTTTTAGTTTGAGTTATGTTTAGGTTTATTGAATTATGTTCATTTCATTTGGTTTGATTTATGTTAACCAAAGACATTTAGGTTAATGCATTAACCCATCCTTAGGATACATTGATTATAGATTTTAATTGCATTTATTTATTTGATTATAAGTTCATTAACTTAAGGTTTAATTAATCATAATATGCATTATTAATTTCATTAAGCCTTAAGTATGAAATTGATCAAGTTCTTTGATTTAGGATGTCGAAGAATTATCTTAAGTGTTTCTTATGTTCATGAAGGCTAGTTCATATTAATTCATGATTTTATGAATTTATGAAATTTCTCTATTCATTATTTGATTTATATTGACCTAGAGACCTAGAAATTTAATAATTCCCAATCCAAAGGTCAATTGGGTTTGAAACTTTTTATGGCAACTCGGGTTCCATGCCAATTTCATATTTCCAAAGTTTCATCTTGATTAG
Organism: Cymbidium sinense; assembly: GCA_021442155.1. Classification (NCBI taxonomy): domain Eukaryota; kingdom Viridiplantae; phylum Streptophyta; class Magnoliopsida; order Asparagales; family Orchidaceae; genus Cymbidium; species Cymbidium sinense. Next base: position 39,495,597 of record CM038233.1, read on the forward strand.
ATTCATAATTAAGGTATAAAAGTTTTAATTTTTTCATTAAAATCCAAATTAAGCCTAATTTAATGATGATCAATTGGGGGTTTTATTTCTCCTTGATTCCTCTCTAAAAAATGTTTTTGAAGAGGGTTTATTCATAATTTTTGGAAATGTAGTTGATTTATTGTGATTTAATTAAGTTTTAGTTAAATATTTGAATTATTTAATTAAATTAATTACATAATTGTGCCATTTTATGATTTATTAAGTTCCAATAGGTTTTATTGATGTTTTTAAGTTCATTAAGGTTTATTAAGTTGATTTTAAGTGATTCAATTTATTTTCATGATTTATTTCATTTTATTTTTTTATTTAATTAAAATTGAAGTTTAAAGTTTGAAATTTGATAATTCTTAAATTAGTTGGAGATAATTCATGAAATTTTTTCCTAAGGTGTGTTTAACCTCAATTTCAATTCCCCAAAGTTCCATTTGAATTGGATTAATGGTTTATGATTAAATAGGTTTTTAATTGATTTCATTCAAACCTAAATTAATGCCAAAATGCCCAAAAATTAATTGGAGATTTTAATTTTAATATATTCATCTCATCAAGAGGAATTCATATAGCTCAAGTTTACATTTTTATATTTATATTTTAATTTATATTAATTTTTTAGTTTTTTTGGTATTTTTAATGACTTTTTAATTACTTAAAAGGGGGATTTATAGTTTAAAATGGCATGCTGATGTGGCAGTCGATGTGGTGCGATAGCATTGGGCCATGCAGATCAAGCGTGGCAGTCGCATTAAAAGTGGCACCACGCTGGAGGAATCTCGAACACCTAATCCAAGATTGGACGATTATGATTTGTTCTACAATCTCCTTAAGGGAATTAATCTAATCATGTGGATAGATCTCGATCATCCATTCCAGATAGAAGGAACGGACAATGAAGATCATATCCTAAGCATCTCTAGCAAGCTATCTTTTTTGATGAAGTTCTAGTAATCTCCAGTGAATTTCAAAACCAATTTCAACTGTAAAATAATCAGGGATCGATTTTCAATCAATCTATATAGTTTGATCCTCATGGAATCAAATTTTCTTCATAAAGCACCAAAATTGAATGTTCAATAGGTCGGTGGTGGAGCATACCTCAATTATGGTGATCATCGATAGTGGGATCAACTCTAATAGATTCACCTCAATATGATGAAGCTATGGACGTGATTTGGTGGCTTGCCTCCTCGCCAAATGCCTTGGAGACCAACTTGTGGCCATTTTTCATTAGATTCAATTGATCTTCGCTTGCCGGTGGCAAAGGATCATGGTGGTGATTTGTTTGAGGTCACCTCGACCTCTATAACATGTTGGAACATTCAATTGGAGGTGGGAGACTCTCTCTAGAATTTTTCCATTAGAAGCCACTCGATGGCTGTCAGATTTGGTCTTGTTTTGGTGTGGCAGTGACGAGGGTTTGAGGGAAGGGTCATCTTCTTCTTCTCTTCCTTGGTGAGTGATTTGGGATAAAAAGATGGAGGGAAAAGGCCCTCCCTCCCATCTTTCCATACATGGTTGAGAGCCATGTATGTGGCCTTCTAGGTGGCCGAATTCTGGCCACCGATGGTTGGAGGGTCCAGCAAGGGGTCGATTCAATCCTCTTTGGCATTGTGAGCATATTTGAATCAAAGGTTGCAAGGGAGGAGGGCATCTCCTCCCTTTTCCTTCCTTGGCCAAGCACTTAGCTCCATTTTGATTTCTCTTCCTTTCTCTATTGCTTCCCTCTTGGAGGAAGCAAAGTTCTCTTTGGCTTGAGGGTTGAATCCCCCAATTTTTAGCCTTAGAACTATTCTCCTAAGAGGTGCCGAAGGGTCAAAGATCACTTTGATAAAATCTAAGAAATTATGATTGTGGAAAGAGAAAGAATTTACCAAGTATCACTATTTGGTCAAAAATCTCTGCTCATTTCCTTTGGTTTCATTTTATTTTACTTTTGGCATCACTACCACAACCTTTAGGTTAATGTGTGACTGCCCAAATCAAAGTCAATATGAGTTTGAGGTCAAGACCAAATCCATTTGAATTGGATTGGAAATTTGAATCCAATTTAAGAATTTGGATTCAAAGCATTTTATTTTGATTTGATTCTTTTAATTTTGGATTTAATTATGTTTAATTAATGATTGATTATGTTTTAATTTAATTAATTCATTTAGGTTTGAATAAATTATGGATTTTATTTCATTTCAACCAATTAAACCAAAATGGGTTATGTTTGATTCCAATTCGGTTCAAATGATCAATTTGACTAAATTGGATTTTCTTTGAACTCCAATCATGCTTGATCAGATGTGTGACATGATTTGTAGTGATTGATTTCATTTAATTTCAAGTGGATTTCAACTTGAATCCATTTGACCCAAAGTTGGCTTAATGGATTAAGCTTGGGTTTCATTTGGATCAAATGACCAATTTGACCAAATTAGATCTAATGATGGGTTGGATTATGTTTAATTATTTTTCCAAATGATTTTGAGAAATCAAATCAAATGGATTTGATTTGGGTTTGAACCCAAAAGGACACATTTAAGTTTTTTTAGACTAAGTGGTCTAATTAGCCCAATTAAGGCCTAAATAATTTTAAATTTCCTTAGCTTTATGACTAAACACATTTATTTAATCATTTGGAACATTTGGAATGATTTAATTTGGTCAAATTTTGGTGGGTTGACCTTTGACTTGGTGGAAACCACTTAAGTCAAACCTATGTCAAATGGGTTGATTAGATTTGGATTTGATTTGGATTTGAATTTATTCATTTTGATTTAATTTGATTTCACTTTGATTTATTTGGACTTAATTTTATCTAATCTAAATTTGGAATTTGGTTGAGTTCACCTAAGCCCATTCAGTTAGGTCAAACCTAAGGAGGGTGCACTAAGTTACTAAGTGCAGTATCCTGAGCACTTAATTATGAGATTCATAATCTAAGATTAGGTGTCCTAATTATTGAATTTAGAAATGATATTAATCTCATCCATAAATTAGCTCAACAAATGGACCCCCAATATGTGTAGTAGATCAACGAGAGTACACTGTAGATATTGGTGTTGACCTAATTGATCAACACTACAAACATAAGTTTTGGGTTCAAATTTAGAATTTTGATTTCATTTTTTATTTTTTATATTTTGGCTTTGATTTTAATTTTAATTTTAATTTATGCTTTGATTTTGATTATGAAAGATAGGTTTATGTATGCATAAATTTGTTTCAATTTGATTCACTCTTAGGAACTTTAATTCACTAAGTTCTGAGGTGAATAGGGATGTCATTAAGAGTGGACCCAAAGAATGGTTTTGTCCTATTACATTCACTGTACTTAAAAATGATTCCTTCAAGGGACTTACTTTTATGTAAGAATAGTAGTTGGAGAGGATGCCAATATGGACATTTACATGATGTTTTACCCAGAAAAAGATACCACTATATGATTTACTCTTATCTGGCTAGCTATTAGAAAGGGATCTTTCAAGACTTAATTCTAACCTTTATTTCTAAGCTAGAGAAGGGAATTGAATAGCTTTCTCCCAAACCTCAACATTTTGACTACTAAGCAGGGTTCACATAGACTTAATTCGTGGTTTGAGTAGTCCACAAGAATGGGGCCTTCAATGGTTTATTTTCATTCTTTAGTTTCTTTTTTTTGTATTAGAAAAGGAGTGACAAGGACTTAAATCCTATTGTAATGAAGTTCATCTAATAGAAAATGGCTCTCAATGGCTTAATACCAACCTGAGTAGCTTCAAAAGAAAAGGGGTCTTGATGACTTTATCCTATCCTTGCCTTTTAGAAAGAATGCTTGCTGAGGGACTTATTTCTTTTTGATTAGCTATTAGGAAGGGACCTTCAATGGCTTAATCCAACCTAAATAGCTTGGGTGGGGAAAAGGGGTCTTTGATGACTTGATCCTAGACCTTACATTTTTAAACTCAATCAATCAAAAGAAACACAACTAAACCAATTTAACTTAAATCAGAATCATATGTCATAATCAAGCATTAAATGAACCTAAGCTTGAAGCAATCCCATATAAACTCATTCAAACCCATCCTAAGATGAGTTAAGGGTAAATGACAACAAGTTTAAGCAATTAAAACCAATCCCAACTAAAATACAAATGATGGAATATGTCATGGCAAGTAAGAAAAGCATGAAGCAAAATCCAACTTTCCCAATCCTTCATGCTCTTTCTCCATCCACCTCAGCACCTCTAGACAGGTGTGAAATAGCTAATCAACCTTAGAGCTAGCCTCCAAGGGTAAAAATCAACCTTGATAACCAAGAGGAATAAAAAAAACCCATGATATGCTCTTGGCCTCTAATAGAAAAATAGGATAGTGTCCATTTCATGCCCAACTGAGCATTCCATCACCTTTCATGAGTGAAACAAAATTGAGTGTACCTATACCCTAATCCACTCACCACCGGGAGGCTAGAGAACAATTAAGCTCATAAAAATCTATATGTTCCTTGATCCATAGGCCAATCCATAAGGAGAGAATCCAATTCCTCCTTCTCATACCCTCGTCATATAGTTCTGAAGCTATTTGAATCAATCCCACTGCCGAAGATTGCCCCCAATGAGGTACACCATTAACTGAACCTTTTAAACTTTAACTTTTGGTCCTTTGTGAAGGAAAATTAATCTCATGTGAGGTCAAGCCATATAGATGTGATTCTCTTATTTTCTTGATGGTTTAGAAAGTGAAATCAAGCAATTTCAATGGTTGGATCTCCAAAAATCATCTCGAATTGATAGACGGCTACCAACTTCCCTTGTCATCGAAGGAGGTGAAATTTTAGCCATCCATTTATTCTATTAGGAATAAAAGGCCAAGATTTAGTTTGATGATTGGATTAAAACCCCAATAAGAAACCTGTTGAAGCATCCAAGGCATCCCATCTTCGATCGGATGGCCTAAAACAAACCTACATGCATCACCATTTCAACATGAGATCAATGTGGATCCCACATGGATGAGTGGCATGACACTACTTGTAAAGCAGTGTCATGTCAATGTCATGTGGCACTGACATGATTAAAGAGGAAAATCAGCACTTCTGATTTTAAAAATTGCAAAAAAAATGTTTAAAACATCAAAAAATCATAATAAATCAACTATTAAGTTAAAAAATTCAAATAAATGTTATATTGATTCATCTTAATGAGACGAATCCATTAAAATTCCTATTTAGTTTTAGATAATTTTGAATTAATTTGACTTTAAATGAATATTTTCAAACTTAAATTAATTCTAATGATTTGAAACTTTAGGGAACTAACATTGATGGTTAAATATATCTAAGTGAAAATTTTTATCATTTATTTCAAAATAAATTAGGAGATAATAAATTTTCAAACCCAAAATCTAAATTTTAATAAAATAAATAAATATTAGTTAATGAAAATTATGAAAAATCATAAAAAATAATTTAAATAATCATAACATGCCCTAATAAATTTAATTACATCATTAAAACTCTCTGAAATTTAATAAATACAAAATCACCTAAATTTAATGATTAATTGAATTAATTAATTCAAATAAACCATGTGAACATAGAAATATCATAACAAATCAATAAAAATTCAAACAATTATGAATAAACCTATATGGAAGCATTTGCTAGAGAGGAATCTAAGAAAAATAAAACCCTTAAGTGATTTTCTCTAAATTAAGCCTAATTTAGGTTTTAATGAAATAATTAAAACCTTAATCAAAACCCAAATTACACATCTGATCAAGGTGAAATCTTAAGGAATTTAAATTGGCAAGGAACCACATTTTCCATAAAAATTCCATACCCACTTTACCTCTAAATTGAGAATGATTGAATTTCCAAGTCTCTAGGTCAATATAAGTGAAATAATCAATCATAAAATTATAAAATTTTATAAAATTTATAAGATAAGTTTGAAACATTATAAAATATATTAGATCATTTGAAGAAAACTTCCAAATCATCTAAAATCAAAGAGGCTTAATTAAACAAAAAACTTAGAGTTTAATATTAAGGATAATTAAAACAAAAAATATAAAATTTAAATAAACTTCAGAAATCTAATAATTAATCATAAACATAGTAATAACTTGAAATCCAAAATTTATTAATCTTTAAACTTATTAATCTATTAAGGCCATTTAATTCAGAAGAACAAAGTAAGTATAAATACAAATAAACATAATAAGGATGAATTGATTAAACTTAAATGACATCAGCACTAAAATAAATTAAGATAGTTTAATGTATAAGATCAACTCTTATTAGACTTCTTAAATCAAAATAGTAACCATAATAAATCAAATAATAAGAAGAACCTTTCTAAAATAATGAAGATATTACTTCTTTAAAAGATAATTGGAGATAAATACTTAAATGCTAATAAAATCATAACTTGAAATCATCCATTTATACTCATTAACAAATATAAGAATATTAATGAAATAAATAAATGCAAATAAAAAAATCAAGATAAAACTTAAGCATACCAATTAAAAATAAAATAAATAAATTATGAAATCGAAATATTATGAAATGATGACATTAAAATTAAGATTGAATATTAAGTTCATTTAAGTTGATGAACATTAATGAACATAAACATAAACATAAAAGAAATATTAAGCAAAAAATCAAGTTAATCTAAAACCAACATTAAATGGATAAGGAAATGAAAATAAAAACGAAATTAAAGTAAATTACATTATAATAATTAAACTTCAGTAATCTAAGTTAAATGAATAATAGAAATTAAATAAATAAAATGAATAAAATCAAATTATAAAACTCAACCTATAATAACAAATGAATTAAATTTAAAGTGAAAACAAATTCAAATTAAATTATAATTACATAATTAAACCTTAATTGAATTTAATTAAAGAAATAAACCAAATTAATATGTGATTGATCGCTTCAAAAGATACCATGGAGGATGCACTATATATATATATATATATATATATATATATATTCAACCAGATTTCCTAACATTATATTATGGTTCATTTAGATCTGGGTTCTACTTTCTATGGATCCAAGCCTCAATAGTTAATTACCCCTCTTTCCATAGTAGGAGAGCACTCTCAATTAATGTTGAAAATAAACATATCTTATTTATATGTGATGGTGTCATAGAGGTGTGTGTGGCATAGATGATTGTCATGTATGATTCATATAACTAATAAAGATATTGGACTTACATCCCTTTAGAATGCTAAAATGTAATTTAAAATATTCACATTATGAAAAAAGTATGAGCATTTAATGCATATCATATAGTGAATAATAAGTGAAGTCAGTATATAACTTAAGGCATATGTTGGGGGAAATGATGATACACCTGATCAAGATCCCATGATTTCATCATCCTGGGTTATCGTGGTCTGTAGTCTCTTAGTTAGAGAAATTATTCCCTATCAAAGAATCCTTATCAGCAGCCATGGGTTGTGTCGTCCAAGGTCTTTTTGTAGACCTGTGATGATATTTATCTAAAGAGACAAATTAAAGTCAAACTTAGCTAACATAAGGCTTTTTGCGTATTAAATATATTCCATATTTCATATCTCAAGGAGCAAAGTCATTAAGAAACATATGGGATATTATTGTGACCAAAATATAGTGGAGCTATATAGATGCCAAGCCACTCAGTCAAAGAGTTATGGTCATGTTTGCATTTTCTATGGTGCTATTTAATAGCATAACCATGCAGACAGAGAACACATGCCACATCCATCCTAACATGAGATTATTTAAGTATGAGCATAAATATATTTATCTGACATAAGCACTTTTGTGAGCAAAGGTTTTCTTAGCTTATCATCCCTAATAAATAATAATGGATGGATGGATGATTATTTGCTTTAAGTTATATTGAATGATGAACTTCATTAAATTTAAACATATTCCCTATGGATAAATTTTATAATCAACATAACCATCATCAGGGAACTATTAGGTTTTTGTAACCAGGACCCAATCATAGGACCCAACCAGGGATCATCCTGGCTAGCATCCTCAAACACTAGAGTTAGATTTTTATCCATATGTTAGGGCACATGCAAGAAATTCAAGCTTATTTTTAACCCATGAAGCATCCTCAAGCAGAACATTCAAGCAATTATTATTATGTCGGGGCTTATACAGGAAATTCAAGCTTATTTTGGAATAGCACCTCAACCTTGGAGCGGATAATGTAGCACCGCTGTGCTAGTGAAAAATCCAATTTATGATAACTGATAGACATTCAGGCTATTTAATGACATGGGACAAACTTGTTTACTTATGTCATGGTGCTGTGTCAGAGCACCACAGTGCTACATCAATGCAACGTGACATTTTTGTTCAATAATTTATGATAACTAATGTCCCATTTCACAATAATAGTAACGATCCTAATCATTTGACTAGTGCTGCATGTGAGCACTGTAGTGATGGGCCACTATTTTGAAACTTGATAGGTTAGCGCTATGTCGCTAGGTCAAGCTTATAAATAGGCCCCTTGGGCAGCTGAAATTTTCATTCTGCTTTCCATCGAAAACCTTTCCTTATAGTTTTATTTTCTATCTCTCTCTCTCTTTCTTCTAATTTATATTTTCTCATACACAATATCAATATAATATATTTGTAAGGGAAAGAAGAGGGCAGCCTCCAGTTACACTAACATGTTTGTTAGTCTAGAGGCTGAGGAGAGGTACCACCTTGCCCTCATACACAAGCATCTGATCCCGAAGAGGAGCTTCTACAATCCAGGTGGGCACATGGAGAGCATCATTCCAGAGTGAGGTTGGAAAAAAATTGGCTTTTGACAACAAATCTGGTGTCATCCTCATGGTGTAGGAGCACTTTGCCAAAATAATCAAGTTTTTGAAGGAAAACTAGTAAGTTTTTCTAGTATTTCCATTAACACATATTACAGTCTTATGAATGTAGATGATGATCAATATTATTTTTACTATAATGATCATCTTGACTTCAATGAAATTCTTAATTTCCTCACTATTAGAAACTTCGACACCCAATGAAAAATACGAGAGGAGAAATTTATTATTTTTCATGCCATCAGCCTCACTGTCATGGCTAAAGCTTCGCATCAATTTATTTCTGTCATGCTGATGCCCACTAGTAATATTAATAAGTTAACTAAGAATAAAACTATTTTGAATTTTGTAATTCAGAAGGGCTTTACTATGGATGTTGGGAAGATTATTTATAATTTTTTTCTAATATGCTCGATGGTAGTACTACGATAAGCTTTGGTCATTATTTTTTATTTATATGTTGAGGTGAGCATGGTTGGGGATCTTGATAAGAAAGTCTTTATACAAAAAGCTCCCCTGACCAAAAAAGTCATTGAGGGGATTGGATTGAAGACTGAGGTGGGGGAAAGCTCACGTGCCTCTTTGTTTCGAGCCAAATCCTCCAAAACCCTAATGAGCAACTCCAAGAAATCTAAGGATAAGTCTCACACCTAAGGAAAAAGGTCAATGAGGCTAGATGATTCTAGTAGGAATGGGAGAGAAATTTAACCATCACATGGATTAGTAGTAGATGGCTGAGTTTAATTCCTCACTTATGCATATGTTTGAAAACAATGGTTTCTATACGGGTTGTGGTGAGGCTTCTTTTCCTACAGTGCCTCATTATTAGCCCTATGTTAGCACCTTTCCAAAGTCATAGGAAGAAGAGGAGGAGGAGGAGGATGACCAGGACTACTAGTTTTCGCCATCTCTTCTTTTTTGTATTTCTTTTCTTTCTTTTTTTAGTAATTTATGTTACCCCACTCCTCTTTTATATCAATGAATATACCATTTTTTATGGATTTACATTTCTCTATGTGTATATTTTCTTTTCATTTAGGAAGCTCTAGGACTAAAATAATAAAATTGTTTTACTTAAAAAATTACATCAGAGGTGTAGCACCGCGATGTTATTATTATAGTGCCTTAGTGCCCTCATAAAGTAGGTATAGGCCTAGAACTTGAGGATGCAGTGCCATGACACCCATTATACAACACCACTGTGCTCTACAAGATTTATTTCATTCCTCTTCCCAAGAAGATGACACCTCGACATTCATTATGTAGCATCACGATGCTCTGTAGAGATTCATTTAGTTACTCTACCTGAGTGACACCTTAATGCTCATTATTCAGCATCGCGACACTCTATAGAGATTTAATTTGCTCTTCTATCTAAGCTGATGACACAACGCTTGTTAGGCAGCATCGCAACGCTCATTTTGTTCCTTTACTCGAGTAGGCACCATTTCAGCGCTCATTAGGCAATGATGTGGCCTGGTTAGGTAGCGCCATGGCACTATGTCAAGATTAATTTTGTTCCTCTACCTAAGCAAGCGATGCTCAGTGCTCGTTAGGTAGCACTACAACGCTATGTAGAGATTCAATTTAATTCCTATAATTGAAATTTTCAACAGTATAATGCTTTAGCAATGCTAGATTTTCTACATGTTTAGTGAATGTTGACCTCACTTTTAGAGTGAGTTTAACTACTTTTACCCTAGATTTAGGACTCTTCTAGACACTAAGAGTTCATTAGTTCTAGGAAAATTCTAGTGATTAAGGGAACACCAAACCCAAATCTAGAGATTCGTAAGGTACAATCCTAGGAGTAGAGCCTACCTTAAGAGAAGTGCAGCCTCACTAATTCTAAGACAACTGAAGTACATGATTAATTAATGTAATAAATCCAAATCAAATGAATACAATCCAAACTCCAAGCTAAATCCCAAATTAATTTAGACTCAATTTGATCCATCATATGCCCAACTTGGCTAGACAGGCTATGTTGACTCAACTCAATCTAACCAATTTGGATTCTTCAAAATCAACTGACTTGATTAAAACTCAAATTATCTAAACTCTTTTAGACTCTAACTCAACATGATTAAACCATGACTGTAATCCAATTGAATCAAGCAAAGTCAAATTAGGTCTTGACCCAAGTTGGCCCATGTGAATTCTTTAAAGATCAAATCCCGATTCAATGTGAATTAAGAAAATCCAACCCAATCCAAATTCCTTGGTTATTCCAACCATCCTACCAAACATTATAACCTAACCAGATCCACTCAATTGAGCTAATAAACTCTATTAATCCAAGTTGACCCATTTGACCTAAAAGGGTTCAAATGAGCCTAAATTCAATCCAACTCAAGTCAATTGCAATCAAAGCCTCCAATTAACTCTAAAATATACATAACAGTAAGATTAATTCAAAACATAGAACTTATATATATACATAACCATATTCATTTGATTCTTTTTTTTGAAAACATGAATACATAATATAAGAGGTGTGCAAATTTATAATGATTTAAAATGAATGACTAACATTGCCACATGATACATTCAAACACATTAATTCTTAACGACAATCAAGTCTAATAAACATTCCTTAAGATTAACCAAAGTTATTTAATAAAGTTTGATTTTGTTGTTTGAATTATTAAAACCTAAAGAGGAGAAAAGACACTTAGTGTTGGCCCCATCCCACATTTGTGACTTTATGTGTTTAAGAAAAAGTAATTAAGTGAATTTTATATATTGATTAGGTTTAAGTCATTAATCAATAAAATTAGCTTCTTTAATTTAATTAACTACTTAACCATGAGCCTCCAATGATATGCTTATGAGAAATTAAAAGTTGTAATATTTCTGAAGGGACCTAATGCAATTGAGCTCATGCTTAAGAGTTAATTAGATTAAGGAAGGAATCTAATTTAAGTAATCTTATGGTTTTCCCACACCATGGGTTAACCATAATTCCCTTAATGACTTTATGTTATTAAACATATAAAGGGAAAATTAATAAATTAAATTTGATTATTTGAACCCATTATTAACTTAATATGATTTACCATCTTATCATTAATTTACCTAATTAACCCTTAATTACCACATGTCTTAATTAATCATCCTAAATAAATGCATTTAGGTAAACAATTAGGAAAAATGTCCTAATTATTTCACCTTTCCACCTCCAATGTTCACAGTGATTAATCACCATTAATCATTCAATTTTTATTGTTTGGAAATTTTAATAAATATTAAATGGATTAACGAGGTAATTAGGATTAGAATTTCACATTCTTTAAATTACATGGCCAATAAATTATAAGAAAATTATGCGAGGTAGAGGACATCCCATAGAATCAACTCACAAAATTTGAAATCAATCGGCCAAGTAATTAAACTTTAATTAAGATAACTAGCCTAACTTCAAACCATAATTAAGCATTATTCACTAAGAAAAACTTAGAGATTTTATTTTTATAAAATTCTCCTCTATTCACTCTTTCCAAAATGGGTTATTTATATTTTTGAATTTTTTTTAAATTAGTTATGAGTTTCCAAAGTTATGACTATTTAAAACTTTTTAAAAGCCTAATTAACCACTAAAATCATAACAAATGACTCTTTCCAAAATGGATACCGTCCACCTTTCGCCACATGATTTGAGCTCATTAGAGCTCATTTGTTGGTGAAATTTACACTAAAACATTCAAAGGAAAGATCTAAAAGGATCATATGGTGGAAATGACATTAAATCACATTTCACTACACAAAAGACCAACACCTATAGGGAAAATCTATGGTTGCTAGATTTTTACCTCATTGGAGCTAAAGATTGATAGTCTATCAACTGAGATAGCTTCATCTTGAAGATATGAAGCCCTATTGAAAATATCTTGAGCTGCCTCCTTACCGATTCCTCAATGGACCAAACACCACCATGAAGCCCTCCGGAGTTGGTCTAGGGATGCCTTCCAATGATTGAATCACTTGAGGGATGATTCATTTTGACTTGCTTGAGTGTGGTGAAGGGGTGGGAAGAGTTAATTTGCATTTCATGGAGTTTTGGTAAGGTTGGACGGACTGGGCTCTCTGTTTCACTTGGTGGTTTGTCTCTTCGGCAATGGAGTGCACAAGGGATTCAGGGAAAGGGCTCGAACTACTTGAAATGCTCTAAGAAAGCTCTATGTGAAGTTTGAATGGATGGAAAAGTATACTCTCCTCCATAAGTGAACCAAGGGTAGAGATTGGCTTAATCCTTTGGCAACCATCTAACCAGGGTAGGTGGCTGGAGGTGGCAGGGGACTATTAAGGTGGATGTGTGTGAAAAGCTAAGAGAGCATGGTGGGTTGCCATGGAGTGTACCACCTTCCCTAGGTGGACAAATGGAATTCCATGGGTGAACTCACCCTCCCTTAGCCAAAGCCTGAGCATAACAACTTTGGGTTAGGTTGGGTCAATGGTCCTAGTGTCCAAGAAAGGTCAAAGGTGGTTTGCCAAGGCATAGAGAGTGGGAGAACCCACCCAAATGGGGATTTTGTCCCATTTGGGTGGCTTGGTTCAAGGTATTTGACCAAAATAGGGTTCAACATGGGTTTGGCCCACTTGGGTAGGCCCATGGTGACCCAAGGATGACTCATGCCAAGGTTAGTTCAATTTGGACTTGGTTTGATAGAGTTTGCCTCAATTTGACCCATATGGGTAAATTTATGTCCAATTGGGCATGTTGACCAAATGGTCAAATTGGGTCAAACCAAAGGTTTGGGTGAGTTCAATTGGTCATTTGGAATGTATTGGTGTAATTGGTTTGATTCAATTTGAAGTGGATTTGGATTTGGTTCACTTGGGTTCATTTAGGCCAAATGGGTTAAGTTGACCAATTTGGTCAAATTGTCCAAATTGGCTTGGGCATGCATTAGGTTTGTGTTCACTTGATCATTTAGGAATGATTGTAGGTGTTGGTTTGAAACAATTTAGATTATGGAATGATTTAGTCCAATTTGACCCTTTAGGTCAAATTGGGCTAAGTGGGTCAGTTGGGTTGGGTTTACCAAATTGGGTTCAATTGGAGGTTTGATCATGTTCAACATTCAATTTATGATTGGTTAGAAGTAGTGGTTGCAGTCAATTTGTCTTAGTATTTGATTTGACTCAGTTTGGCCCTTTAGGTCAAATTGGATCAACTTGGGTTAAGAGACCAAATCGACTTGGTTGGGTTCAAATTCAGTCATGTTCAATACTCAATTTATGACTCATGAGAGTCATTGAGTGCAATTGATTTGGCTTAGAACATGATTTGGTCCATTTTGGCCCTTTATGTCAATTTTGGTCAACTTGGGTTAAATGATCAAGTTAATTTAGTTAGGCCCAATTGATTGTAATTGAGTAATCAAGGATGATTGATAATCATTATAGAAGAAAATGGATGAGTTGATTCAATCTAATTTGGATTGGATTGAAGTTTGATTCAAACTGGTCATTTTGGTCATATTGGGTCAAGTGAACCAAATTGGGTTGATTGGGTTGAATTGATGTCAATTTGTTGTTCATAGGAGTTCAATGATGGATTTATAATTGATGTCAATTTAGGGTTGCAATTGATTTAGGTTTGCTTGAATTTTGGCTCATTTAAACTTTTTGGGTTAAATGAGCTAACTTAAGTTAAGATCCAAGTTAATTTGGCTTGGAGCTTGGATTGGAAAACCAAATTTAATTGTGATTGATTGAATAGGTTTGAGGTTGGTTGGTTTCATTTATGTGAGTCTTGGGTTTGGATGAATGGAGAGAAGCATGAGTCTTGGTTTATGCCATAGGATAAGTATGACCTATTTATGCTAAGGTATGTCCTGGGCTTAAGGTTATGTTCTCTAAGTCTCTAAGCTTGGGTTAAGTGTTCCTTTAATCACTAAGAGTGTCTTATCACTTAGAAAGATCCAAGTGCCTAGGAATATTCCTAAGTATAGGATGAGAGGGGTTAATCCTCACTCCTAAAGTGAGGTCAACACTCCCCTAGATAATGAAGAAGCTAAATCTCCTATCATCAGCTGGAAGCATCGGTCTGAAAAAAATCGGGAAGATGAAGATCTGCCAACCAATGAAGAACTGCAAAGTTTAGATCTCTAAAATAATAAAGATGGTAATCACATGGAAGTTGAGATCATTCACATGATTGACACTCACATATGAAAAAAAGGTGTTGCATACAAATGATAAATTGATATTTTAGAAAGGCTACAACAACAGATAGGTTCCCAACTCTAAAGGAGAGACTAGGAAATTAGATAGCTCAATAACTATCTTAATGAATTGGGTGGGCTAATGAAAGACTTATTTGATCAACTTAACCTTATAACAATAGCAACATAGTAGATACCTTCAAGGAATACACTATAGATAAAAAATCTAGCAGTGGAGAATGAGGGTGTGCAAAATGCTCCACCCAATTTACCAGTAATTATAGCATAGAGGCAATAATTCCAAGGGAAGCTATACTGAATCCTCATCAAGACGGTCATGTTATCACCAAGTCCCAAGTGGAAGATCTCATTGGCCAAAAGGTTAAAGTAGTGATAGCCTCAAAAATTGCTGAGTAATTGGTAGTAAAAAATGACCATATCTAGCCGAGGATGATTAAATATAGTATCCTAAGGGATATGTAGTGTCGAAGTTCAATATCTTCTTAGCATTGAAAATTCATGACAATATTTGGCTCATTTTAAATCATCATGTAAAAATACTAGAGGAAATGATGCTTTATTGCTAAGCCAATTCGCCAGTAGTGTCACTCATACAACCTTGAAATGGTATGTTGAGTTACCTAACAACTCAGTAAAAACATTCACTGAGCTAGAGGAACTCTTTATTAAAAGATTTGCAGGCACAACAAATAAAGTAACAATTATAGATCTCACCTTAAAAAAAAAGGAGAAAATACAAGAGTGTCACTAAATATATCATTAGAAGGATAATCCTAAGCATGGGATGTAATTAACAGCTCATAGAAAGCTTACAATGGAACTCATGGAAAATATTGATGATCAAAGGACCACATACCTTGTCGTGGCTACAATCAATATATTTTAAGAATTGTTAGATCATGTAGTCCGGTTTGAAAGGTTGCCCAAATAAAAATGGCTTAAGTTTGGCTATAATAATAATTCTATTTGAAGAGGAAAGCATCCTAAGCTACAAGAGTCCGAAATGAATGATGTGAATATAAAATTCACATTTATAGTGGATAAAAATAAAACAGAGGAGCATCAACTTTGAGACTGGCCACAAAGTCGATAGAGGAAAAGAAAAGAGTAGTAACCCTCCAAGAGAAGATGGCTAAGTAGTACTCATTTCAGAGTGAATGTTCTGCTAAGATTTTCAAACGTGCCCTAAAGTTGGGATTACAACTGCTAGAGCTACGTCTACAAGATCAAGTAGACAAGGTTGATGATATTAACTATTGTCCCTTCCATAGGCTTATAAGTCACCCAATTGATGATTATTTTATTTTCAAAGATTAGGATGAAAAAATCTATCAACAATAATAAAAAAACAAGCCTTTATACCACTATGTGGGGCCAGCTACATGAATCCTTCTTCCCCATTATGTCCTATTATGTGTCAAATTCTCATTTAATTCAAGTATAATAAGGTCATTTTTTACACATCTTGACCAAGTCTTGTTAGGTCTACCTCTACCTTTCTTAACATAAGGTAAATATAATGAATCTACTCTCCTAATTGGGTCATCAAATGATAGACGCTTCATGTGGCTAAACCATCTAAGAGGACTCTCTCTAATCTTTTCTACCACTGGAGATACTCCAACATTTTCTTGAACATACTCATTTCACATTTTATCTCTAAGAGTAAAGCCACTCATCCACCTGAGCATCCTCATCTTTGCAACTTTTAACTTAGTCTTCTGCTTCTCTTTTATTGGCCAACATTCTGCACCATAAATCATTGCAGGTCTTACAACTATCTTATAAAATTTTCCCTTAAGTTTAACTGATACTTTTCTATCACACAACATGCCAGATACATTCTTCCACTTAACCATCTAACTTGAATTCTACTAATAACATCTCCATCTATTTCACCATCATTGTAAATAATAGAGCCTATATATCTAAATCACTCACTCTTTTTAATGACTTGTTTACCCAATGTCACAACACTACCACTAGAACTTCTACAACCAAAATTACACTCCATATATTCAATTTTAGATCTACTTAAATGAAAACTATTAGACTATAAGGTTGACCTCCATAATTCATGTTTCTCTTGGACTTCCTCTTTAGTCTTATCAACAAGAAAAATGCCATCAACAAAAAGCATACAATAAGGTACATCTTCATATAAATGCTTAGTAAGAACATCCATAACATAAGTAAAATAGATAAGGGCTTAATGCTGATCCTTGATGTAATCCAACTGAAATAGGAAAATCTTTTGTCAATCCTCCTTAAGTTTAGACACAAGTAAATACATATCCTTATTGACTTGAATAAAACCAGTATTAACTCCTATCTTTTCTAGAACTCTACAAAGAACATCTCTTAAAACTTTATCACAAGCTTTCTCTTAATCAATAAATATCATATGTAGATCCTCCTTACTTTTTCTATACTTCTCCATCAAACCTCTTAACAAATGTATTGCATCCATAGTAGATCTGCCTGGCATAAAATCGATATAATTATGAGAAAATTTTGTATCACATCATAACCTATGCTCAATTACTCTCCCCCATAATTTTAATGTATGAAAAAATAATTTAGTTCCTCTATAATTTGCACACTCTTGTGAATCACCTTTATTCTTAAATTTAGGAACCAATAAACTCTTTCTCCACTCATCTAGATTTTTTTAGCCTTTAAATAACATTAAAAAGATTTGTAAGGCAATAAATTTCTTCATCTCCAAAATATTTTCACACTTCTATTGGAATATCATCATGTGTTACTATTCTTTTAACATTTCATTTTCTTTAAAGCTTCTCTAACTTCAAATTTACTAATACGATGATAAAAATAAAATTCTCTATTTTTGTTTTGGGTATTAAGGTTGCTAAAATCAATCATATTTTAGATCCTTCATTGCAAAGTTTATCAAAATACTTCATCCACCTATTTTCAATATCCTTTTCAAGAAAAGCACTTTATGATTTTCATCCTTAATACACCTCACTTGAGCTAGATCTTTACTTCTCCTATCTCATTGGTTGGCTAACTTATACATACATCTTTCACCTTCTTTGGTATCCAATCTATTGTATAAATCACAAAAAGCTAAATTTTTTGCATCATATATCACTTTCTTAGAATCTCTACAGGCCACTTTATATCTTTCCTAATTGTTTGAGTTTTTACATCTAAACAAAGTTTTATAACAATGCTTTTTATTTCTTATATTTTCTTGCACATTTTGACACCACCACCAACTAATTTTATTAAAAGAAGCTTTTCTTTTTTATTCTCCAAGCACATTTTTTGCGACCTGCTTAATTGCACTTGCTATTTTTTCCACATAACATTGGCTTCCTTATGAACATCCTAAATTCTAAGCTCTTCTAGCTTGCTCTTTAAAAAATAGTTTTATTTAAGTGTCCCCATCTAATCCTAAGACAATAATTTGATTTATTTTTTATTTCCAACCTTTCATCCTAAAATCTAAAACTAATAGTTGATGTTGGGTACTTAAACTTTCACTTGAAATGACCTAACAATCTTTACAATCTAAATGATCTATTTTTCTTATCAAAAAAATCATCAATCTGTGTTTTACTAGATCAACTTTTATAAGTTATAATATACTTATCTCTTTTCTTAAATAAAGTATTATCAACTATAAAATCATAGGCTAAAGTAAAATCTAATATAGTCCTACCTACTTCATTAGTCACTCTAAATCCATAGCCACCATGAATACTTTTAAAATCTTCTACCACTCTACCAACATGCCCATTTAAATCTCCTTCAATAAATATTTTTTCTTTAAGAGGTATCTTTTATATTAATCCCTCTAATTCATTCCAAAATGTTTTATTTGAGCATATATCCAAACCTACTTCAGGAGCATAAACACTTATAACAATAATAATCTTAGTATCAATAATAATCTTTAAAGCTATAATTCTATCTCCAAATATATTAATATTTATAACATTATCCTTCAAACTTTTATTTATAATCACACTTACACCATTTCTAATTTGACTTCTACGTGAATACCAAAGTTTAAAACCTGAGCTATCAATCTCTTTGGCCTTCTCCCCATCCTATTTAGTTTCTTGAATACATAAAATATTTATCTTCCTATGAACCATAATATCTATTAACTCTAAAGAGTGCCTATATTCCAAGTTCCAAACCTAATTCTAGTTTTATGGACTAACTTCTTTGCCCACATCCATCCATAATGTGGGAACCTTTGCTTATTTAATAGTGCGCCCAGGCACCGATGTAGTGGCCCTTGCACACTTTTCAGTATCTTCAGTCCATACAGCGTGTTGCTTCTAGGGGATGCCCTAACATTAACACAATGCTTTAAAGGATTCATGTCATGATTATTTTGACAAGTTTTACGCTGGTTGTTGACAACCTATCGCAACCCTCCACTTTTCACATCGAGACTTGGGACTGGCAAAAGTTGTGGGAAAGGCTATCACAATGGAAAATTTACATTATCAAACAACATCTTAGTAAATCCTAAAAAGGAAAAGGTAAGCATTATTATGGTAGAACTGCATGAAAAAGTTGAGTCAAGCAAGACTCAGGGCAAAAATAAAGATAAATAAGAAACTCCAAAAATACAAGCAGAAGAAGAAGGTGGCTGGGAAACTTTCATCTGAAGAAGACTAAAAGAATGATCAATATTCTTTGAGCTATATAGGGCATTCGATGGAGGAATTCCTTGAACTTGAAATCGATCATAGGATACTTCCCCTAATCAGAGGGCAATTTCTATACAAAATGAAGGAGTAGATGGAAAATTATATGCCTTATATATCAAAGTCTCATAAGTCAAGAAAAGAAACAAAGCTCAAGCACAAAAATCTAAGACACAAAAAATGATAGATTCTCTAGAGGAGTATGAACAACCTCCTCGAAGATCAGTTAGGTTGGCAAAATATATGCACCATTTACAACTTTACATAGAAGAGAATGTAGAAGAAGTTATAAAAGAAACATGTAGAATTATAAATATGGTTACAACTTCAACAGATTTTAAAAAAGAGCTATTTTTTCCTAAAGAAAAGCCTATAAAGCGAAAAAATAAGCTAGGCTTTAAAGACCTGTGCCCTAAATCAAATAGTAGTTCTAAGAGTCACGAAGACTCTAGTAACTCCAAAGAGTTAGAGAGCTTAGAAACTTCTTTTGATGAGGAAAGTTAGATAGAAGAAGCAATACAGGTGCAATTAAATAGTGAAAAAAAATACCTCCACCTTTGACAAAAGAAAGCCAATGAAAATGGCAAAGAAATTCTAATTAATGATGATGCCTTTCCTCCACCAAAATAGGAGTAAAAAATAATGTTCTGGTGCACTTATGCAAGCTTCCTACTATATTAAGTATATATGATGCTTTTAGGCTACTAGGATATAAGATAGATCTTAATAAAAGCCTTGTGAAGCCTAGACCAATATGAAGCATTCTTCATTGAAGAAAGGATGAAAGAAGATCTTACCTTACAAAAGGTAGCACCTATCACCTTCAATGATAAAGGCATGCTACTCAAAATGACTAAACATAATCGACCTCTCTATGTTATGGTTAAAATTAATTCTACGCATGTAAAGAGGGTGTTGATTGACCCAGGTGCTTCATCTCTTAAAAACTAAGAAACTTAAGGCACTAGCTTTGGATGCTTGATCCCTCAACAAGAGCACGATAGTTTTACAAGATTTTAATGAACAAGGGCAACAAATCTTAATATTCATTGCCCTGCCCATACACTTCAGGGAATTATATACAGAAACCAAAATTTCATGTAATATAGGCTAAAGTTCCATATAAAGTACTCCTTGGTAAGCCATAAATTCATGAGTATGGTATAGTACCCTCGACTCTTCATCAATGCATAAAATATATCCAAAATTGTGAACAGCATCAAATTGATGAGGACATGAATCCATTGGTGATACACAAAATCAAGATCTACGATGATGCAAAATACTTTATCCCTAAAAGGTAAAAGAGGTTAATGCTCAAAAGAAAGAAACTCCATCTATCAAGCTAATGTTAAAGAGTGGCAATATAAAAAGTGAAATTATTAATGAATCAAAATAACCAAAGGTAATTCCCCACATTGGTAGTGATACTGTAGAAGATAAAGAAATTTTGGTAACTAGGTGGGCTCAATTTGTGAAAAGAAAGAAGAAAGGCTAATATTAGTAGTGTGACTAAATAATTAAGGAAAACATGCATTTCTCTAATAAGAATGTTTAAGTCTCTGGTCTCTAATAAGACTTTGGAAATAATGTTAATACCAAAAGCAAGTATAAAAGCCTTATGGTCTCCAAGGAAAGAAGAAATAGAATAATTAAAAATATTTTATGCTTCTCCTAGAAGAGGTCATAAGGATCATAGAATCCTCTTCTACAAAGTTGAAGAGCGACCACAAATTCCACATGAGAACTATTTGAAGAAGATAACTTTAAGAAAGAAGACATTTGAATAATCATTTCTTTATACTTTTCATTAGCTTTAAAGAAGCTAATCAGAAATAATGTCTAGCTCTCACAATCAAATGAATAGGCTCGATTGTTCAAAAGACTCTAGCAAGGGGATGATCTTCAGGGTTCCATAAGATATGAAAAATTCACTACGTGGGGACAAAGATATATTCCATCATCAAATTTCATAACAAGCTCATGTTATACCATACCTGAAAAAGAAACAATCCCTTTCGAAACAACGAATCTACAAAGGGATACTTTACAGAAAATGAAAATGTGCCTGAAGATGAATTAATAATCGACCTCAAAGAAGCTCCTAAAGAATTCTAAGAAGGCAATCAAGCCACAGTATATGAACTTCAGAAAATTAACATAGTTACTAAAGAAGAACCTAGGTGAACTTTTGTTAGTGCTAGCCTCGCATCAAAAGATTGGAAGAACTAAAAGCACTACTTTATGAATATAAAGACTGCTTCACATGAAAATAAAGTGGCATGCCAGGTTTATTACAAGATGTAGCTCTACATAAATTGGCTATTAAATTTGATTTATAGCCAATAAAGCAAGCATCAAGGTGAATATGATTAGAAATTGAAGAATAAGTAATTGTTGAAACTGAAAAGGTCATCAAAGTAGGGTTCATTTGGAAAAAAAAATATGCTGACTGGATTGCTAATATTATCCTAATAAGAAAGAAAAATGGGCAAATCTAAGTCTGCATCAATTCTGAGACTTAAATAAAGCATACTCAAAAGATGATCTCCCATTACCCAATCATGATGGATAATACATCCAACTATGATATGTTCTCCTTCATGGATGGCTCATCAAGCTATAATTAAATTAAAATGGCTCTAGACGTTGAGAAGCATAAATCCTTCCGCATGCCAATTAGCATATATTGTTATAAAGTAATACCGTTTGGCTTGAAAAATGCGGGTGCCACTTACTAGAGGGCGATGACCCACATCTTCGATGATCTCATACATAAGTATGTAGAGTGTTATATCGAGTATTTGGTCATTAAAAGAAAAACATAAAGAGAGCATATAAGTGATCTAAGAATTGTATTCAATAGAATTTAGAGTTTTAATCTAAAATGAATCCTCTAAAGTATGTTTTTGGTGTGACCTCTAGAAAATTTCTAGGCTTTATTATGCACCTAAAAGGATTGAAATTGATCCCTCTAAAATAAAAGCAATAATGGAAATTCCACCACCTAATCTTTGAATTGTGTTCCCTACAAAGCAATCTAGCTTATATTAGAAGATTATTTCTAATTTTTTGGGCAGATGCTAGCCTTTTGTTTGATTAATGAAAAAACATGCACCCTTTATATAAGATGGCGCTTGTCAAGAAGAATTTGATAGTAAAGTAGTATTTATTACATCCCCTAATCCTGGCAACACTAATTATAGGAAAACTAGTGATATTATATTCAACATCCCTAGAAGAGTCACTAGGAGCTATGTTAGCATAAAATAATGAAGAAGAAAAGGAAAATTCCCTATCTAATATAAGTCGATATTTAATATAAGCTAAAATAAAATATTCTCTTATTGAAATGTAGTGTTTAGCATTAATATTTGCTACTCAGAAACTATGACAATATATGTTATCTCATAAGAAAACTTTAATATCCAAAGTCAACTTGATCATATTTCTAATGATGAGGCCTACCTTAACATGTCGCTTGGCTAAATGAACTATCTTATTACTACAACTTGATATAACATATGTCTCATAAAGGCTGCAAAAGGGAAAGCCTTGGCTAATTTCTTAGCCACTCATTCTTTACCAATAGACTCCCCACTTAATGATGAGTTGCTTGATAAATATATTTTTGTTATTTAAAAAGCTTAGCAACCATCAGGATGGGAGTTTTATTTTGATGGAGCTTCATCCTTAAAATTAGCTAAACCACTTAGCTTACCTACAATACAAATTGAAATTAGTTTAATATTTTTAATGTCATAAATGGGTATACTGCGATATTCCTATTGTATTCCTGAGCCTCAAACTAATAATGAGATCGAATGTGAAGAATTTATTTGTGGTCCTAGAGCTAGAAATTAATATGAAAATTAAGAAGCTTCTTATTTATGGAGATTCCCAACTTATAATTTGACAAATAATTGGGACTTTAAAGATAAATAAGCCAAAATTAGTGTTTTACCATAAACATGTCTTGGAGCTTTTAAAACAAATCCCTAAAGTAACCATTATAAGAGTGTCACGTCGAGACAATGGCAAGGCTGACGCATTAGCTAAATTAGCTAAAGAAATGATATGCACTTAGGGAAATCTAATTGTAATAATAGTCCAAAATAGGCTAGCACTAGCACCAACCATGTTGTAAGCATTTAGAGCTAAAGGAAGTGAGGAAGTCATGACCATAATAAAAGAAAATGATTGGCGAGAACCATTCATCACTTATCTCAAAGGTGGCAGACTACCAAAAGATAAATCAAAAGCTCATCAAATTTTACAAAGAGCATTACAATACACTCTTATAAATGACACATTATATTGATACATATTTGACCAAATGTGGTCATGATGTCTGGGATCAAATGAAGCTAATTTAGTAAAGGCTAAAGCTCATGAAAGATTGTGTGGAGCACACTAATCTGGCCTTAAAATAAAATTAAAATTAAATGAATGGGAAATTACTAGCATAGCATGGTTTAATTCTACATCAAATATGCTAAAATATGTCATTTGTGTCAAATACATATAGACATACTACATCAGCCACCCAGTACCCTACACCAAATAATAGCGTGATGGTAATTTGAAAGCTAGGGAACTGATATAATAAAACCAATAGATCCTCTATCATCTAGAGGGGATAATTTCATTTTTATTGCTACTGATTATTTCTCAAAATGTATAGAAGTAATCCCATTAAGAGAAGTTAAAGCAAACGATGTAGTAAAGTTCTTCTGAGACATTATTGTCTATTCATTTAGAGTACCTTGATGATTTATATCAGGAAATGGCATTTCCTTCAAAAATACTAAAGTCTATCATTTTATTGAAAAGTATAAGATATATTGGTGATATTCCTCAATATATAATCTAAGAGCCAATGATTTGACTGAGGCTTTTAACAAAATGCTAATTAAGCTATTTAAGAAAATTCTTTCCAACAATAAAAGGGAGTGGCACGATAAAATAATAGAAGCATTGTGGGCTTATCTTACCACTTATAAAATTGATGCACAACCAACACCATACTCTTTAGTCTTCAGAGCAAAAGCAATACATTCCCTCAAAGTAGATTTACCTTCACTCCATATAGCAGTTCAAAGCGAACTTTCAATGAAAGAAAATATTCAAATATGATACTAAGAGCTTGAAGCCTTAGATGAAATAGAATTACAAGTCCAACAAAATCTAGATACATATAGAGCAAGAATGGCTTGAGCTCATAATCATTTGGTCCACCCAAGAAGCTTCAAAGTAGGTGAACTAGTAATGGTATGAAGAAGGTCCATTATTTCACATCAGGGAGTTGGTAGAAAATGTGATCCAAATTGGGAGGGACCATTTATCATCAAAAAGTATGCAAAGATGGAGCTTATTAGCTCATTGATTGAAAAAAGCATCAGGCCCATGCCCTCAATAAAAGGATAATATCTCAAAAGATATTATGTGTAACTATGAAAGAAATATTCTCATTTTAATGAGAAACTCCCCTATCAATAAAGGGCAATTTTATATATCTTGCAAAGCAAGATCCCCTTTCAATAGAAAATGTTGTCCAATCAAGAAAAATTAAACTGAGATCCATCATACCTAAAAGGGCTAGATCAGATCCACCATGCCCAAAGTAGTTGGATCTGAAACATCAATTTAGATTCCATCATACCTAAAGGCATTAGATTTAAATTAAACTTAGATCCACCATGTCCAAAGGGGAAGGATCCACAATATAAAATTTAGATTCTGTTATACCCAAAGGGATTGGATTTAAATTAAACTAAGATCTATCATGCCCAAAAGGGGCTAGATTAGATCCACTATGCCCAAAGAGGCTGATCAGAAACCTCAATTTACATTGCATTATCCTAAAGGGAACTAAAGGGTTGGATCTAAATTAAACTAAGAACCATCATGCCCAAAGGGGCCAAATCAAATCAACCATGTCGAAAAGGGCAGGATCCAAAATATAAAATTAAAATTCCATCATACCCAAAGGGTTAGATCTAAATTAAACTATGATCCAATATGCCTAAAGGGGTTGGATCAAATCCATCATACCTAAAAGGGCCTGATCCAAAACCTAAATTTAGATTCCATCATACACAAAGGGGTTCGATCTAAATCAAACTAAAATCCACCATACCAAAAGAGGCTGGATAGAATCATCCATACCAAAAGGGACCAAATATAAACCTAAATTTCGATTCCAATATAATCAAAAGAGCAAGTTTAAGTATAAACTTGCATAAAAGACTAAATTGAAAAAGCTCAAACCCATAGCTCATGTATAAATTAAGAAATTACTGCTAATTTATATAACTCTTAAAATAGTTACATGCTTCTATGTTCTAGATATATTACATGTTTTTTATAATGTTTATCTAGAAAAGACTAGATGATATGCCTTCCACTGAGCCTACTAAAGAGCAAATATGGGTTATTATTGAGGTCCATGATCCAAGTGGTATAACAAGGATACATGATAGGCTATGATGGAATCAAGATATGTTAAGAGATAGATATATTTTCAAAGACTCATTTATTCGATCATCATGTCTCTCACTATCCAACACATAGTCTCTAGCTCGCTATGACCCAATTGACTGGGCAAACAATTTAAAATTGAGACATAGTCATGATGTCTTTTTAGAATGAGTCACGAATCACCTTAACTTTAGAGATCAAAATGTTCTCCAACTATCCAAAGACACAACTTCACCTACAAGCATAGTTGGGCTGGTGGGTTACTATATATTACAACATGAAGTAGAAGATTTAGACCTAAAGTTAATTTTTGGCACCCCATTATCAACTGTCAATGGATATGTATACTAGGATCGACATCACTTGTAAATGCATTGTGATGTTCTTATATATATTAGGTAGTCTATGCATCACTCTTTGATTATAGTTGTCTTCCTTTCACTAAGGAGGGGCTATAGAAGCCTAAACCTACCTTTGATTTACCTGCCCAAAAAAGAAGTTTGCTTATCTGTAGAATGATACTTCTCAACCTAAAGGGGAAACTACTTGGAAAGGGGCCATAATGGCTTGATCCAAACTTAAAATAGTCACTAGGGAAAAGATCCTGAAGGACATGATCCTAACCTTGAACATATAAAAATGGACTCAGTCGGTTTGTAATGAGTCACAGTAAAGAAGGGCTATATAAACCCAGACTTACCTTAGGTTTATTAATGTAAATGGGTAGTTTACTAGCCATGTAGTAGATACTATCCAACTTATGGGTTGCCCATCGATTGGCAATGGTTGAATTAAGAAGAAAGCTCAGGACTCATATCTTCCAAAGCAAAATCAACACTGAGATGACCTGCTGATCATGTAGCAAGTCAAACCCGACCTAGGGTAAGTATCAAGTGAGGACTACCGGGGGTCTTATCTTAGCTTAAGTAGTCAAGGTGATTCCTATAAAGAGTTTTACTAACACTGCCCAAAAAGATAGGATGCCCATTTTGGAAGAGGTGCCATTGGGGGTCTTATCCTAATCTAATTAAGATTTCATTTTGTTTCTTTATTTAGTGTGGACCCAATTGGTTTGTGATAGGCCACACTAAGAAGGAGCCATGAGGGATTTGGCAGATCTCAGATTTATTGGCCCAAGGGATAGTTTGTACATCCACAGTACATTGCTTCAAACTAACAGCGTGGCTACTAGGAAAGAGGAACTATCCAATCCGGTAGTAACCTAGGTTATGTCTAGATGGGGTTGTGAAGAAGTAATCAAAATGGTTTGTTCATATGGAAGGTGCCTTTACGAGTCTTATCTTAATCCCTGAAATATATACAGCCTATAGGCATATAGTGGCTGACTCAGGGAGAAAGCACAAGGACTCACATCTGCCTAAGATGCTATCAATGAAGTGAACACCAGTCAACCTAAGATGCCCGTCCATTTGTAATGATTACTCTAGGAAGAATGCATCGGAGTCTCCAATCTTCTTAAGAAGAATTGATCATCCACTGAGTTGTTCCAATGTGAAGGACTTCTTCCCTACTTGACTCCACTCTCTCACTGAACTGATGATCATACATCACACTAAGATCTCTTACTTCAGGTAAAGAATTGATGTAATTTTACTTTTGAAATGAAAAATTTTAAAAAAAATCCCACTATTGCTCTTTTATCTAGTATGAAAAACCTAGAGATTTGAAGACCTTCACCATTGAATTTCATTCCGCGAGAAGAAAATATCCACCTCTTCATCAATCTTAGATCTAGAATAAGGGAGAAGAGTGCTCTACACAATCTAATTTTAAAATCTAGCATTGCTAAGGTGAAATGCAGCCAAATTTTTTTTATAAATTTTGAAGATTCACACTTTAAATTCAAATTCTAGCTCAAAGTGTCGCAATGTTGAATGTCAATGTTACGACACCATGCTCTCGAGTATTCATATTATAAGAATGGTGTCATCGTGTCTAAGAATCAAAGTCGTAGCACTTTAGTGAAATTCTAAAGCTCCACATTGCATAGGATCAGCGTCGCAATGCTGTACTGTCCTAATATAGGTAAAATGACACCATAGTGCCATGATGCCATAACATCAACTTCGTGACACCATGCCTATGTGTCAGTTGGAATATGAACTAAAACATTTTGTAATAAAAAGAAATAAAATCCCATAGCACCATGGTGCCAAAGGGACAATGCTGCATCGCTAAATCACCTTCATGAATGTAAAAAATGACAAAAAATTTGTTGTTGTGGGGACATAATATCCCAATAGCATCTTAGTGCCCTAGGGTAGCTCCACAATGTCCATTTCTTTGGTTTCATTTCATCTCCAGCACTGAGGCCCTGATATATCAATGCTATGATAATAAATAAAATTACAAGATGGTAAAAAAGAGAGAAAAAGAAGGGGAAAAATACAAATGGAGAAAACTAGTAGTCATATTCATCGCTACTCTCTTCTTCTTCCTCCTCCTCTGCACCGGAAATCGATGGGGTAATCACACAAGGCTGATACTGAGCTACCAAAGAGATGGAGACTTGGCTCAGGTCTACAAGATTGCAATTCTAAAACATGTTGACCAGTGCAACGTTGAACTGGGCCATGTAATAGAATTGCATCTTGTGCAGAACCATATGATGGTCAAACTTGCATTCCAGCATCTCTTGCCTATGACTACCCATGTCCACCCTCTTTCATAAGTTTATCACCTGGCTGCCAATCTCTTGAAGTTGCTCGGCCAAGGACTTGGGAGTTCAGAGCCTAGATCTTGGAGAACTTGAACTCTCTCCCACATCAAATCTATTCTTGAATCCGCCAATCATCCACTTTGCTAGAGGGGACCTCTGAAGGAGTACCTCATCATCAGGTCGCCATACAATACCTGCAATGGCATATGAAATATAAATAAGAGAAGGGTGGCTGTATCCGATAATAGTGCTCTCCTTCAGCATATTACAAATAGAATTATAAATGACCTTCCCAATATCAATTTAAAACCCCTTATGAATAGAAAAATTTAAAATAACACTATCTTTTGTAACCTTACTAATGTTACTAGAGGGCATAAACCTGGCAGAAATGAAATAGTGTCAAGATATAGAAGGGGATGTCATATTGGCAACAAGAAATTTGATAATTTTTTCCTCCTGTTATTTTCATTGCAGGCTTTCTTTTCCTCCAAAAATAAAATAAATGATCTTAACAAAATTAGGATGATCATTACAATAAGAAAGATATTGATCATATTTAATATTGGAAAGATCATAATATGCATTTATAGCACTACTATCATAACTTACTAACATCCTTTGAACATATGTTTTCTTGTCTTGACCATCCCATGTGTTTGTTTACAAAGAATTCATGCAATACTATGATGATGTACTACCTGTTGTCATAGGCCAACTTGATCCAACTTTGCCCTATAATCACCCTCTCCATGTTGCTGTCAAGATTCTTTAGATTTAAAGTGGAACCTCCCCCATTGATCTTTAAGTCTACCAGTGATATTTATCTAAAGAAATAACTTTAACTCCACCGGTGCGAGAAAAAAATATACCTCCCCCATTGATTTTAGATCCAAAACAAGAGAGATGACATCAAAATATGAGAACTTAGCATTGATAAAATGTTACTCTATCTAAATTTTTATAAAAATTATTAGATTCTGCAAGAATATTTCTCCACTCTATGCATTCCTGACTCACAATGCCATAGTGCCAAAAGCCTAGCGCCGAGGGGCCCTCGAGAAACATAATTGTATGGCTCTAACCTATAATGTAGTGGCTATTGACCTCATTTTCGGATGAGGTTAATATCACTTATAAAATCAATAATTAGGACACCTAATTTTAATTAGGAACTTCTTAATTAAGTGCTCAAGATACTATACCTAGTGACCTAGTGCACCCTCTTTGGGCTTGATTTAACCTAATGGGCTTAAGTGGATTCAACCCAAAATCTAAATTTGGATTAAATCAAATAAAATTTAAATAAATCAAAATGAAATCAAATTAAAATAAATGAATGAATCCTAAACTAAATCAAAGTCAAATCTAGTCAATCAATTTGTCATATGTTTTACTTAGGTGGCTCCCACCAAGTTAAAGGTCAACCCACCAAGAATTTGACCAAATTAAATCATTTAAGATGTTCCAAATGATCAAATAGACATGTTTAATCATGAATTGAAAGAAATTAAAATTTATTTCAGCCTTAATTGGGTTAATTAGACCACTTAGTCTAAGTGAACCTAAATGGGTCCTATTGGGTTCAAAAATAAATCAAATTGAAATCAAATTAATTTGATTGCTCAAATCATTTGGAAATGATAATCAAACACAATTCAACTCATCATTTGGTCAAATTTTGTCAAATTAGTCATTTGACCCAAATTTGTTCAATAGTTAGGCTACTCACTGAGTTTAAAGACTACTTTGCATGGAGTTATGAAGAGATGTTCCAATTAGCTATTGATGTAGCAGTTCATAAACTAGTGATACAACCTAATGCTAACCCCATCAAGAAAGCTCCTAGATGCATGCGATTGGATATTGAACATCAAGTCTTTTTTGAAGTCAAGAAATTGACTGATGTTGGTTTCATCCAAAATGAAAAATATCCGACCTGGTTGTCTAGCATTGTTCCAGTTAAGGAGAAGAATGATCAAATTTTTATATGCATCAATTTTAAGGATCTTAACAAGGCATGTTCAAAAGACAAATTTTCACTTCTGATACTAGAACTGATGGTAGAATTTA
This sequence comes from Cymbidium sinense, assembly GCA_021442155.1. Lineage (NCBI taxonomy): Eukaryota > Viridiplantae > Streptophyta > Magnoliopsida > Asparagales > Orchidaceae > Cymbidium > Cymbidium sinense. The sequence continues at coordinate 39,526,579 of CM038233.1, forward strand.
ACTCATCTCATATGGTCTTCTTTTTCATGGATGGTTCATCTAGATATAACTAAATAAAGATGGCACATGAAGATTAAAAGAACACTGCTTTCAAAACCTCAACTGGAATTTATTGTTATATGGTCAAGCCTTTAAGCCTAAAAAATACCAGTGCCACATACCAGTGGGCCATGACTTAAATCTTCAACAAACTCATTCATCACCAAGTCAAATTCTATGTCAATGATCTCATAGCAAAATCTAAGATAAAGAAGGTCACCTCTTTGACTTGAGAGTAGTTTTTGAGTGGTTAAGGTAATACAATCTTAAAATGAACACTCTGAAGTGTGCATTTGGAGTATCTTTATGGAAGTTTCTTGAGTTTGTAGTCCGACACTGTGGAATTGAAATTGACCTGGAGAGGATTAAAGAAATATTTGAAATGCCACCCCATAAAAAGTCTAACCCAACTCAGATCATTCCAAGGGTGGTTGACATATCTAATATGCTTTATATCCAACTTATCAAGTAGATGTCAACAATTTTTAGCACTAGGAAAGAAGGATGCCAAGTTCAAGCAGGATGATAAGTGCCAACATGCCTTTGAGAGCATCAAGCAATACCTCATGATGTCGCTAGTCTTAATTGCCCCTATCCCAGGCTCTACACTGCTAGATTGGATGACTCCTTTGGCACTTTATTAGCTCAAGCTAATAATAGGGGGAAAGATAACGAGCTGTACTATCTCAACCATCATCTGATAACTGCTGAGGTAAAATATCCACCCATTGAAAAGCATTACCTAGCTTTAATCTTCGTAACTCAGAATCTATGCCATTATATACTATCTCATAAAGTAAACTTGATTTCTTGAATCAATCAACTATAATATCTCATGATACATCTAATGTTATTTGGAAGGTTAGCACGATGGTTCATGATTTTAACATAGTTTGACATTATATTTGTAGCCCTCTGTGTAGTGAAAGGACAAGCACTCATAGATTTTCTAGTGGTACATCCACTTCCTGCATATTCCCTCCTTAGTGATGATCTCCCTGATGAATAAATCATAAACTTAGGGGATACAAGCATTAACTACTATGAGATGTACTTTGTTAATGTGGCTTTCTCTCAAAGAGGAGAAGAACCACAATCTACTCTCCTAGGTAAGGTAGGGGTATGGATAGTCCTCCTAACACCAGATCGTGATATGATGAGACTTTCATATTATCTATATGAGCCTTGCACCAACAATAAATTAGAATATGAGGCTTTGATCGCCAATTTGGAGTTAGCCATTTCTCTAAGCATCTATAATATCAACATCTTTGGGGACTCTTCGTTAGTTGTCAACCAGATTGTTAGGTCCTACAAGGTCTTGAAGTCCAAAATCCAACATAATCATAAGTACACAATGGAGTTGTTAGCTCAAATTCTAGAGGTCACAATCTATAAGATTCCTCAAAGAGAAAATGCCACAACTGATGCATTATCTAAGCTCACCTAGGAGTTTTCATGTACAAAAGATGACTCCATATCAATAGAGGTCCACAATAGACAAGTCTTGCCTCTTCTTATTGTTGATCTCATCAACAAATACTCTCTTGAAGGGGAGGTTGTCATAGACAAAAAAGGATGAAGAACTAGATTAGAGGCAACCATTCATTGATTACATAAATAAAGAAAAACTACCTCAAGAGAAATCCCAAGCACAATAGATGAAGCAAAGGGCACTTTCCTATGCCCTCATGGATGGTGCATTATACCGACGGTCATTCAATCATATGTGGTTACACTGTTTAGACAAACAAGAAGCCCATAAGATTGTGATCAAGGTATACTCAGCATTATGCGGAGCTCATCAATCCAGTCCCAAGATGAAAGCCAAAATCAAGAGACTTGGATATTAATGGTCGATGATGATCGCAGACTGCATGGATGTAGCGAAGCGTTATCACCAATGCCAAGTACATGGAGTGGTCCTATACCAACTGCCAAACATTGTACATCCAACCTTGGTCTCATGGCCATTTGAGTGTTGGGCATCAACATAGTGGGTTCAATCTATCCTCTTTCATCTAAGGGTCATCATTTCATTCTAGCTGCTATGGAATGCTTTTCTAAGTGGGCAAAGGTGATTCTGCTTAGGGAGGTCAAAGCTCAACATGTGCTCCAGTTCTTCAAGAACCATATCATTTATAGATTTAAGGTACCACGTCGAATCATATTCGATAATGGTACCAATTTTTAGAGCACTAAAATCAATAACTTCACTCGAAGACACAACATAGATTGGAGATACTCATCCATCCACTACCAACGGTCAAACAGTTTGGTAGAAGCCTTCAACAAAACTCTCATCCAAATACTCAAGAAGATACTTGATGATGACAAGCGATAGTGGCATGAGCAGTTAGTTGAAGCTTTGTGGGCTTATCGTACCACTTATAGAACTCCAACACATCCTACACCATTCTCCTTAGTGTATGGGTCCAAAGTCATTCTACCATTATAAGTTTAAGTCCCATCACTACGGATAGTTGTGGGGTAGAAAAATTACAACTGAATTAAACACTAAACTGCAGTTAGAAGAACTCAAAGGTTTGGAAAAAAATACCCTTGCGAGCATGCTAGAACCTCGAGTTATGCATGGAAAAGATGGTTCATGCTCATAACAAGTTGGTCTACCCTAGTGCTTATTTTTGTTCTGAGGAGACTAATTGTTGTCCGTCACAAGATGGGAGGCATGTTTGAACCTACTTGGGAAGGCCCTTTCGCCATAGAAAGGCCTACCAAGGTGGATCTTACCAGCTCATAAATCACAAAGGAGAATGTCGAATGCTTCTTATCAATAGGATTTATCTACAGAAATATTATGCATAAATAATGTTCAAAATAAACTTTCATCAATAAAATTTCATTTTAACTAAACATCTCTCCAGATTGAAATGTTTCAAATTACCAAATTATTCTTGTGGTGTGTTTAGGGTAGGTATAAATCTGAGTAGCATCCTACCCTTCATTAGCACATCACAAACACAAATTTGCACATAAACATAGACAAATCAAGCACAAATACAATTGGTTCGGGCTACTTTGACTTAAGATAAGACCCTCAGTGGCCCTCACTCAATAGATACTCTAGGTTAATATGATTCATTACGTAGCTAATGTGTCCCCAGTGGTCTTTTCAGCTTAGGAGGATGTGAGACCCCATGCTTTCTTCCTAGCATGACCACTACAAACCAATGAGCATCATATTAATATGGTATTTCTTATTGCATGATCAATAAGCTACCTTGATGTTAGCTTCGCTTAAGAAGATATGAGTCCTTGAGCTTTCTTATTGAACTAACAGCCATGCACTAACTGGGACTAAGTTTATATTTGAGAATTAGAGTAAAACACCAAGTGGTTTACCTAGGTTGGATAGTAGCTATCTAGCCGATGATAGACTATCCTAATGATTAGTTCCTATTAGGAAGATGTGAGTCTTTGATACTTTCTTCCTAGATTGATCATTGTAAACCAATGGGCACCTTAGGTTGGCTAGTGTTTGCTTTGCTAATAATAACTAACCTAGTGGATAACACTGCTCAGGAATATGTAAGTCCCCACACTTTCTCTCTGAGCCGGCTACTGTATACCATCAGGCTTTATATTTCAAGGATTAGGATTAGAACCCTAGAGGCACCTTCTCTGTGGGGATTCTATTTGGATTACATCTTCATGACCTAGGCTACAATCGGATTGGACAGTTCCCATTTTCTAGTAGCCACCCCTGTGGCTGGAAGCTCTATACTGTGGATGTACAAACTACCCCTCAGGCCAGTAAATCTAAGATAGGTCAAAGCCTCCATGGCTCCTTCTTAGTTTGGTTCTTTGCAAACAAATAGGGTCCATGATAAGCAAATAAATAAACAAAGAAAATGAACTCTCTTTTGTATTAGGATAAGACCTCCAGCACCTCTTCCCAAATAGGCATCCTATTTTTTGGGAAGTGTCAGTAAAACTACCTTTAAGAATCGCTTTGATTATCTAAGTTAAGATAAGACCCCCCAAAGGCATTCACTCAGTAGTCATCATAGGTCAGGTTTGACTTGTTGTGCAATCAACGGGTCACCACAATAGCTAATCTTACTTTGGAAGATGTGAATCCCCAAGCTTTCTTCCTAGCATAGCCATTGCAAACTGACGGGCAACCCTTAAGTTGGATAGTATATACTGTACGGTTGATAGACCACCCATTTAACTGGTAAATCTAAGGCAGCCCTAGGCATAGCCTCTCCTTAGTGTGGTCCATCATAAACCAAAGGATTCAACCAAAATAAACTAACAAAATCAAAACTAAAATGAATCACCAAATTCAAATCAACAAATCAAATCAAAATCCAAATAAATCACTAAACTCAAAACCAAATCAATCAAAATAATCAAATCAACATTAAAAATCCATGCTCAAATCAAAACTAATCAAATTCATTCAGATGAATCAAACAAACTCAATTCAATCTCAATACATAGTAGATTTTCTTCTATGCCCTGAGCATAATTCAATCTATTAAACTAAATAAATTCAATCAAATCTCAATCAAATCTTAATCCCCAATGGATGCCCCTTATGTCCTTGGCACAAATCAATCTCCATTTCAACTAAATTCATGTGCAAATCCCTAGCAGATCTCTTTTCATGTCCTTGGAATGAAATCAGTTCTCAAAAAATCAAACCAAATCTATTCATTTTTCCCATGCCCCCGACATGATAACAAATTTCATTGCATTAGGACTATGATTCCATCTACCTCTCCACTTAGGTATAGATAGTCCTTCAACAGTGTTTGTGATCTTCTCGAATGTTATTGATCATCTTGTTAATGCCAATATGTGTGGTGTGCCCTGTTAGTTACACCACACATATTGAGGGTCCTTTTGTTGACCTCACTTTTGGAGTGAGGACTCATCCTTCTCATCTTAGACTTAGGAGTCTTCTAAGCACTAGAATCTCCCTAGTCATCAGAAACTTCTACTGATTAAGGGAACACTGAACCCAAGCCTAGAGACTTAGGAAGATATACCCTAAGCTTAGGATGTGCCTTAGGACAAATAGGTTATTCCAATCCCGTGGCCTAAACCATAACCTATGCTTATCCACTTATCCAAACCCAACTTCAAACCAACATAACCAACCCCAAATAGAATTTGTTTCCCATCCAAGCTCCAAGCCAAAATTAACTTAGCCTTTAACCTAAATCAAGTCCACCATCATCCTATGAATCCAACCCAAGCCTATTCAATTGAGCCAATCCAATTGATTTTTATAAAAGAACTCTAACCACTCAATACCCTATTTAAAACCCTTAGAAGACTCATAACCAAACCAATTGAACTATACCAATCTAATCAACCCACATTAGACCATTTGACCTAAAGGGTTTGAATGAGCCAAAATCCAATTAAATCCAAATCAATTGCAATCAAAGCCATCAATAAACTCTAACTCATCATTGAAGTCATCTTAACACCTAATTCAATCCAATTCAAACCAATAAATCCATTTGGTCCACTTGACCCAAAGTGACCTAATGGACCAAGTTGGTTTAAACTACAATCCAACCAAAATAAAATCAACAAATTCAATCTCCTCTACAATGATTGTTGATCATCCTTGATTATCCAATTTCAATTGATTGGGTCAAACCAAGCCAATTTGATCACTTGATCCAAATTGACCCAATTAACCCATATGGACCAAAATGTACCAAACTTCATCCCAACCTTAAACAATTACAACCAATGATTCCTATTAACCATAAATTGATCATTGAACATTACTTAACCACCAATTGAATCAAACCAAGCCAATTTGGCCTCCCAACCCAAGTTGACCCAATTTGGTCTAAAGGGAAAATTGATTATTAAACACGATCTAACTCTCAATTAAACCCAATCTGATCAAACTAACCTAATTGGACCATTTAGCCCAAATTGACTTAAAGGGTCAAATTCAATCAAATCATTCTCAAAGCCAAATTAATTCAAACCAACACCTACAATCATTCTAAAATGATCAATTGAAACTAAATCAATTCTCTACCCAAGCCAATCTAGTCAAATTGACCAAATTGGTCAATACCATTTGACCCATATGAACCCATATGAGCCAAATCTAGTTTAAACTAAAACCAAACCAATTAAACCAAAATATTCTAAATAATCATTTAAACTTATCCAAGCCACCAATTTGATCAAATTTGACCAATTGGTCAACCTAACCCAAATAAATCAAATTGAGCCAAACCCATTCAAACTAAGTCCAAACCCTACCAAACTTGGCATGACCTATCCTTAGGTCACTATGGGTTAGCCCAAATAAACCCAAGCCATGGTGGACACAATTTGGGTCAAAGCCATTGGTCCAACCCATCCAAATGAGATAAAATCCCAATTTAGATGGTCTCACCCACTCATCAACCCATGGAGGCCACCCATAACTCAATTTGGACACTAGGACCACTGACCCACTTGACTTAAGGCTATTGGGTTCAGCCTTGGGTCAAGAGAAGGTGACTTCACCCATGACTTCCAATTGGAACAATTAGAGGAGGAGGTACCCAACTTGTCAGCCCTTACAGCTACCTCAGCCCTTCAAGAGCCTCCACCTTAGCCCCTCATTGATATCTTCGGCCACTTACCTCGACCAGACGACTACTAAAAATCACAATCATCCCGGCCATCAAATCACTTTGAGAGGAGGGAATACTTTTCTCCCATCCTATTTAAATGACATAGGGAGTTTTCTTGAGTGATTACTATCATCCCTAGAGCTTCTCCCAATCCCCTCCTGCTCCCTATCATCATCAAGACTTAAGCTAAATAAAATTGATCCCCCTATCTATCCAACTTCACTCAAACTTCACCAATCTCAAATTAACTCTTCCCACACTTTCCCCAAGCTCTAACGAGTCAAAATGAATCAATTCTCAATCAATTCAATCATCGAAAGGCACTCCTAGACTAACTTTGGGGAGCTTTACGGTGACGTTCAATCCATAGAGCTATTAATGGGGAGGCAACTCAAGAGCTTCTCAATAGGGCTTCATCTCTTCAAGATAGCTAACTTAGTCAATGGACCCCTAATCTTTGGCTCCATCGAGATAAATTCTGGCAAACCATAGAAAATCCCATAAGTGTTGGTTCTTTGTTAAATATTTTGAGATTTCATGCAATTTCCACAATATGATCTCCTTAGATCTCTTCCTCACAAGTTTGAGGGTCAATCTTGACACCCCATGAGCTCCAACGAGTTAAAATCAAGCAACGAAAGGCATACATAGTCCATCTTCCAGTGCTCAGGGGATGAAGGATCATCCACCGTCTATTCCATGTGATTAGAATGGATGATAGTGTTTTAATTCATTAGATTTTTTAATTTATTCCAACAGGAATCATGGGATTAATCTCCATAGTCTGATCTGAGATTAGGGTAAAATAGCATCTTCCTCCATTGATTTAGCCACCATGGGGGATGTTTTAAATAACCTATCCTAAATGAGATAAAATCCCAATATGGCTAGTCTCACCCACTCATCAAGCCATAATAGCCACCCTTAGCTCAGCTTGGACACTAGGACCACTGACCCAGCTGACCTAAGGCTGCTAGATTCGGCCTTAGGTCAAGAGAAGGTGAGTTCACCCATGACTTCCAATTAGAACACTTGGAGGGGGAGGTACACAACTTGTCACCCTTTACAGATGCCTCAACCCCTCCAGAACCTCCACCTTAGCCCCTCATTAACATATCCAACCACTTACCTCTGTTGGACGACTATCAAAAATAAAAATCATCCCAAATGTGGGGTCACTTTGAGAGGAGGGTATAATATTCCCCCATCCAATTCAAATGACATAGAGAGTTTCCTTGAGTGATTACTATCATCCCTAGAGCTTCTCCCAATCCCCTCGTGCTCTCTATCGCCAGCAAGACTTAAGCTAAATAAAATTGATCCCCATATCTATCCAACCTCACTCAAACTCCACCAATCTTAAATTAACTTTTCCCACACCTTGTGCAAGCTATAACAAGTCAAAATGAATCAATTCCCAATCAATTTGATCATCAGAAGGCACTCCTAGACCAACTCTAGTGAGCTTTATGGTGATGTTCGATCCATAGAGCTATCGATGGGGAGGCAACTCAAGAGTTTCTCAATAGGGCTTTATCTCTTAAAGATGAAGCTGTCTTAGTCAAAGGACCACTAGTCTTTATCTCTAGCGAGGTAAATTCTAGAAAACCATAGAAAAACCCATAAGTGTTGCTCCTTTGTGAAAGATTTTGTAATTTCATGCAATTTCCACTATATGATCTCCTTAGATTTCTTCCTCGCAAGTTTGGGGGTCGATCCTGACACCCCATTATCTCCAATGAGCTCAAATCAAGCGGCGAAAGGTAGACAGTGTCCGTCTTCTAGTGCTCATGGGACGAAGGATCATTTTCCATCTATTCTGTGTGATTAGAATGGATTACTGTGTTTTAATTCATTAGATTTTTTTTATTTATTCTAATAAGAACTAGGAGATTAATCTCCACCGTCTGATCCAAGATAGGAAAATACTACATCTGCCTCCACTAATTCAGTCACCACGGGGGGTGTTTTAAATAACCTATCCCATAACGCCATGTCAAAAGCTTTGTTACGTTAGCTTTTGCATGGCACTGATGAGTTATGAGGTTAATTAGGTGTTAAAATTGTCATTAATTAGACAAAACTTCAAAAATTTATAACTAATTGTAGAAAAATCCAAAACATATGTGTAAACACATTTTGGAAAGGGTAAACATAGGAGAATTTAATAAAAATGATATCCCCAATGTTTGGAAACTGATTAAAATTTAGACTAATTACCCTAATTAAGGCTTAGTTACTTGGCCAATTGACCCAAAATTTGGTGGGTTACTTCTATGGGATGTCCTCTGTCTCTTATACTACTTTTGGGATTTACTAGCCATGTAATTGGGAGAATTTAAAATTCAAATCTTAATTACCCTCTTTAAGTAATTTAATAATAATTAAAAATTCCAAACAGTAAAAGTTAAGTAACTTAGGATGATTAATCATTGTTAATAATGAAATGATAAGTGACAAATAATCAAGACCTCTTTCCTAGTTGCTTTCCTAAATCCATTTCATTGGAGGATTAATTAATGCATGGCATAATTGAGGGTTAATTATGTAATTTAATGATAAAATTAATTTAATTTAAAATGATAATTAGATCAGATAATCCAATTTGAATTCATGGGCTCCTTTTTATTTGTTTAATAACATAAAGAACCTTAAGGAACATATCGCTAACCCTTAGGTATGGGAAAACTATATAAGTAATTAAATAGTCATTTCCTTAATCTACTTAACTCCTAAGCATGAGCCTAATTGCATTAGGTCCCTTTAGGAGCATTACAAATTTTAATTTCTCATTTTCTTATCAATGGAGGCTTATGATTAAGTAATTAATTAAATTAAGGAAGCATAGGAAAGGAAATTTAAATGGATTGCTTAATGGCTTAAACTTAATCCATAAAATTTATTTAATTACTTTTTCTTAAACACATTAAGTTAATAATGTGTGATAGGGTTAAAATAACAAATATTAGCTCTCCTCTTTAAGTTTAATAATTCAAATCCAAAATCCAATCTCATTAAATAATTTTATTCAACTTGATTGTCCTTAGGAATTAATGAGATTGATTGTGTTATGTGGCAGTGTTCAATTATTCCCTTTCAATTATTATGAATTTGTATGTCATTTGATATCATGTATTCATGTTTTCAAATTAAAGAATCAATTGAATTTAATTATTAGTAAGTTGCATGTATTGGATTAATCCTATTATATTGGTGGCTATTATCACTAAAAAATTCCAAATTTATTTTTAAAATTATAAATTAATGATGAACATTTAAATTGATGATGGCCATGAATATTCTATATAATTTTCATTTGTTTATAACTTAAACATGTTAAAGTAATGTTTGATTTCTCATGATTCATGTGTATGCTTACATGTATTTGAATTTTTAGTAAGTATATAGTTTGGACATCCTTGGAATACAAGGCTTTAAGTATCCCCAAGGAGGTCCTAAATTACCTCACTTCTCTGGTTTAAACAACGACACATACTTATTCAATCTCATTTACATGTTTACATACATTAGAATTTGGATAAAGCTTTACTTTACATGAATGAATAAATTGTTAACATACAATCTTTGGTAATTTTATTCTCATGGTTGTGTACACATTCATATGTATTTAACATAGTAAGTGTATAGTCTAGATATCCTATGAATATGAGGCTTTAAGTAGCCCTAATGAGGCCTTAGATTATCTCACTTCCTTGGTTTAAACAATGGCATGTACTTGCTCAAAATCTTTAATATATGTGTATGTCTACTTAACTAAAGAATTAAATTCCTCTTTTCTACCAAAAACATATGCATTCACAATCATTTAAGTCTGCCAAAAATAGATTGCATGTATAGGTACTTAAGTTCAAAATCATATGCATGCTATTGATGATGAAAAGAAAAAAAATATAACATTATCCATGTAATAGTAATTCAATTTCATTAATCTTAAGATGGCTCTTATGTTTGAATAAGATTCTTTTAGGTCAACCTAAATATGGGATTAATAAAATATCTAAGAAATCAGTCATTAAAAGAAACCAAATCATAATAACATGCCTTAGAAAATAACTTAGGGTGGGGATGAAAGAGGGTCAACCCTCTTTATTCTATTTATAATAATTAGATACTAAGTAAATATCAAACTAAATAAAAGAAAATACAAATTAAAATTCTCTAATCTTTTTAATAACTTGAAATGAAACCTCCCTCCATGTTTAACTTAAACAATTTCCAAACTTAATTGATCATAATCTTAAGGTCTAGTAAGACATACCATACTATGCTTAAGCACACACATTAGAATGCTAAGTCATAACTTCTAGCTCTAAGTTAGGATGATGTATGTTGTGATGTTGTATTTTTTATTTTGTGATGTAATGTTTTAGACTGGTTGTTAGGATTACTTATACGTAGACTAGATATTAGGCCATTATTAGCTTAATGATATTTTTTACAAGAGATTATGCTAAAGGGGTTGCTAAGATAAAAATAAATATAAATTCTTTTGCTTGTAAGTTGCTTATACCACTTTACATAATACACATTAGGATAGGTGGGCTTGGTTACCCATGTGTAGGGTGTTAAGTCCAAATTATGGAATATAACTGCTTGGGTTTGTATGTTTGATTTAGCTAACATCTATCTTATAGGTGTAGTTTGATTTTTTTTCCATAAATATGTAATTTTATAAAAGGAATTAGGATTAGTGCTATGGGGCTTAGGATGAGTAGTTGGTAAAAGGAAATGTCCTGGGAGGTCCTGTGAAGCCATGAAGGAAATTAAATCAAGCCAAAGAACGAAAGAAAGATGAGGAATGAAGACCCCCATAGCATTTAATTATAATTATAATTGTAATATTCTTTTGTAATCTGGGTTGTATAAAAGTAGAGCTCGATTGCCCAATTTTTCTCTTTTCTAGGGTGAATGACAGTATCCAGCTGCACTGGCCTTTTATTCTTTCACAATAATCTATACATGTTTGATTGTTATGTTTAAATTATGTAGTAGAAATTGCATAGTCTTTTTAGGTTTCTTAAGTCTAATGTTTGAATGTGTGGCCTAGATGTAGTAAGCTCTTTGGGTAAAATTAAATTTTCTACCCCCATTAAACAACTCATAATTAAACTTTAGAATAACTCATAACCTCACTTTAAAGCTTAGGCTATAATCAAGATAATTAAAACATTTAGAACCCTTTAACTGAATGTTGAATGTTCTAATATCTTGCATAACATCTTGCTTCATTCTTGAATAGGGAGGGTTTCCACTCTTGGATGATAAGAGAATGATTGACCTTTGAGGGCATCCCTTGTAGTGGAGAATACCTCCTCTCACTGATGTAGCTAATAACTATATTTCATCATGCATTTAGGTATGATTATCCCAAGATTTTGTCCAAATGAATGTGCCAAAAATGCTTTAAAAATTTGTAAAATTTTGCATTAGTCCAAGTCATGCCTTCATGCTAGTCATGATCTAGTCTCTAAGGGAGTGAGTTTATGACTCTAGTCTCCTTACTAATTGAATAACAGCCTAACTACCCAGCACATACATAATACTGGCCTACATGGTTTTGAATTGTAGGAGGTGTTAGGTGTCGGCCAGTCTAGGCGGTTGTAAGTCTACAAGAGTCGGGATGGGCTTATCTTCTCTTGTGGAGGTAAACCATTATATCCCATTTTTTGGTTAGACTTAGGTCATGCTCTTAGCTTGTGCTAAAGCATCCTAGACTTAGGATCTGAAGCCATTTATTTCCATTGGGCTACAAACATAAGTCCTTACCTCTTAGACATTATCATAATTTTGTGTTGATGGACTATATGCCTAAGCATTCTAATAAAATTTCAACTCAAATAAAAATGAACTTCCTCTTTCAAATACATAAAGCCTCACTATTGGGAAAATTGGAGTGTTCACTAGGCTTCCACGTATCATGAGTGCTCCCTAGTTATCCTCCTTTGGAATATGAAAATAAGTCTTCCAAATTGAACTTTCCCACTTGATTTTCCAAAAATTCCTAATCCTTTGATAGCCTAACATTAAAATCTTAGGAAATATTGATTGACAACCTTAATGGAGAGTATTCTTAATGAAATTTTTCTCTTAGGATGGAATTAACCATAGAGGCTTGCTTCCATAGGGAACTAAAGAACCTGGCATAAAACAAACCCTACTTTACTTTTTCATGTAAAGTAGGGGAAAGATCTCTATTATATATGAAACACATCTGCATTTGTAGTCTTTATTAGGTGATTAAGTCTATTATATAGTGATTTTTTTATCTCTCAGGATGGCATGACTTCAAATTGAAAATACCACACCAAGCTTTAGCCTCAGTTGTGAGGTCAATGGAAGGAAAATTTATAATTTTTGCCTCTCTCCTTTTCCACTAGGTATTGGAATTTTTGATAGTGAGGAAATTAAAAATTTCATCAAAATTAGGATAACTACTACAATAAAAAATATACTGATCATAATCTACATTCGGTAGATTGTAACATGCATTAATGGCTGTATTGACAAAACTTACTAGTTTTTCCCGGATGAAAACTTGATTATTCTTGTGCTTCTTTACATTGGCTAAGAACTCCTGCACCATGATGATGACACCAGATTTATTATTATTGGCCAATCATGACCAGTATCTCTCAATAATTATGCTTTCATGCACTTGACAAAATTGTAGAAACTCCTCTCTTGGATTAGATGCTTGTGTATGAGGGCATGGTGGTATCTCTCCTTGGCCTCCAAACTAACAAATCTGATAGTGTCACTGATTGTTGCCCTCTTCTTTCCCTTACCAATATATTTTACCAGCATGGTGTATGAGAAAGTATAAATTAGAAGTAAGAGAGAGAGAGAGAGAGAGAGAGAGAGAGAGAGAGAGAGAACTCTAAGGAAAGGATCTAAAGGGAATGGATAGTGAAAAATTCAAATGCCAAAGGGGTCTATTAATAAGTTGGGTCTAGCAACACGGTATTGCAAAGGTAGTGTCAAAGCACAAACCTCTCAATTTTGAAAACAACAGCCCAATAACCTCACTTGCAGCATCGTAATAGTTACTGCATTGGTCAGAAATAAACATTAAGTACCATAAATTCTTAAATAAAAAATGACATGTCGCATTGATATAGCATTGCGACACCATGTCAAAGCACCGTACTACCAGTCAAAAAGTTTTTCCAAGTCATTAAATAGCCTTAATGTTTGTTAGTTATCATAAATTGACTTTTGACTAATGTTGTGGTGCTACATTGTCAGCGTCGAGGCTAGTAAGTAATTAACAGGGCCAATGACATCAACACCATGGAACTGACCATGCAACACCACAGCACTAGAGCTATAGCATTTAGGTGCCATATTTGTAGAGCCAAGGTGCTATGCATGAGATAAGCTTGAGTAACCTACATAGTCCCCAACATAATAATAATCAACAAAACCTACTTCCTAAGGATGTTGCACATCTTAAAAATAAGCTTGAATTTCTTGCATGTGCCCCAACATATGCATAAAAAATCTAACTCTAATGTCTAAGGATGTTGCTCAGGATAATCCCCAGTTGGGTCCTATGATTGGGTCCAAGTTACCAAAACCTTATCTTTCCCTAATGATGGTCATGTCAATTGTAAAATTAATCTGGAGGGAATATGTTTAAATTATATGAAATTTATCATTTAATATAACTTGCAGCAAACAGTCATCCACCGATCCATCATTATTTATCAGGGATGTTAAGCTAAGAAAACCTTTGCTCACAAAAGTGCCCATGTCAAAGAAATATATTTGTGCTCATACTCAAATAATCTCATGCCAATAAGGACGTGGCCTGTGTCCTCTATCTGTGTGTTATGCCATTAAATTACATAATAAGAAACGCTAAAATGACCAGAACCCTCAAACCTAGTGGCTTGACATCTTTACAACTCTGCTATATTTTAATTATAATAATGGCCCATATGTTCCTTAATGGCTTTGCCCCTTAAGCTATGAATCATATGATATATTTAATACAAAAAAAGGCTTATGTTAGCTAAGGTTGACTTCAATTTGTCTCCTTAGATAAATATCACCCTAGGTCTACAAGAACACCTTAGATGATGCAACCCATTGCTACTAATAAGGATTCTTTGGCCAGGAATAATTTCCTTGATTATGTAGACCAGGGACCATGATAGCCCTGGATGATAGAACCATGGGATCTTGATCTAGCATGTCATCAGTTCTCCCAACATATCCTTTACGTTATATAATGTATTCATCCATTCTTCATTATATACTATGTGTTAAATGCTCATACTTTTATTATCCAAATATTTTAAATTATACTTTAACATTCCAAAGGGATGTAAGCCCAATCTCTTTATTCACTATAAAAATCGTACATGATACTTATATATGCCACACACACCTCTAAGAAACCATCATATATCACTATGATATATTGTGTTATTTATTTTTGGTTTCATTTGTATGGGGGGAGACACCACGCAGATCTGAAGGTGTACTTATTGGGGTGATCGGGTATGACATTGAGGAATAGTGTACTATCTTGAAATATAGAAGTCACTATCCTACAATGGACCTAATCACCTAATAAGGACTCATAAGGTATGATGGGTCTTCGAATATACAAGATATTTTCTCCTACTTTACATGGATGAATAAAGTAGGGTTTATTTAAACTAGGTTCTAAAGTTCCCTATGGGGGCAAGCCCCCATAGTTAATTACATCTTAAGGAAAGTGAATTCCATAAGAATACTCTCGATTAAAGTAGGAGATTATTGTCTCCAAAGAATTCAAAGATAAGATTATCAATAAATTGATTATGTTTTAGAAAATCAAGTGGGATGGATCAAAAGGGAAGATTTATTATCAAAACCAAAGGAGATGAGTAGGGAGTGCTCATGATACTAGGAAACCTAGTAAGCACTCCAATCTATTCTATGGTTTGGGCTTTATGTATTTGAAATTGAAGAGATTTATTAATTTGATTTAAAATTTTATTAAAAATTTAGGACTTATAATTCCACAATACAAGATTATGAAAATGCCTAAGAGGTAAGGATTTATAATTATAGCTCACAAAGGGAAACATCAACCTCAGATCTTAAATTTATGGAGCTTTGCAAAGGGCCAAAGCATTACCTAAATCTAAGTCAAAAGTGGATATATAGTTTACCTCCACAAGGGAGAGTAAACCACCCGACTGCTGGACTTATTACCGTTTGGAGTAGTAGCCAGCTAACTCCTCCTATGCTTTATATCCAAGTAGGCAAGTCATATGCTTTTGTGAGATGGCTAAGTTGTTATTATTTAGAAATGAGACTAAGTCCTTAAACCCACTCCCAAAGAGATTAGAGCATGAGGGGGTATGAATAATGACTTAAATATAATGCAAATTCTTATCAAATTTTATTAAATTTAGGACTCTTTATTTTGACACATGCTATAGGATTTTATATGCCTAAATGCATGAGAAGTTGATTATGGGTCAAATCAAAAGGGAAAGAGGTGTTGTTCCATCATAGGCTCTTAAAGGTTGAGCCCATTCTATCTGGCAAAGATAGAAGCCCTCTATTAACAAGAGTGAAAAAAATGGTTATGCATGAAATTAAACATACAACATCTAGCTAAGGGGTTGCTAAATATTATATTATCTTACTTTAATGCCTTGGTTTCTATATGAGGTTGTGAGTTATTTTAAAAGTTTAGTTATGAGTTATTAATGAGATATAAAATTTGTTTATATCCTAAGAGCCTAATCGCATCCAAGCCATACAACAATCATCAATCATAAATAAACTATGAAAAGGCATGCTTTTTCTAATGCACAAGCTAAACAAAATATCAAATAATTTTATAAAGCAATCACAAAAGAATAAAAGGCCAATGCAATTGGGTACCACCGTACAACCTGAAAAGAAACCTAGGTAGCCGAGCTCTATCCTTATACAACTAGGATTACAAGAGAATAATTATAATTATAAATGATGAATGTTATGGGGGTCTTCATTCTTAATTCTTCATTTTTCATTTCTTCATCCTTCATTTCTTCATTTAATTTGCTCCATTTCTTTCTTCCTTTTGGCTTGATTTGGATGTGCTTGCTCCTAAGGCATCACATGGTACATAAGACTTAGTCTTATAACCAATGCTCATCTTGACCCCTCATAACACTCATCCTAATCCTAATGTAATGTTACATTAAAAGAAGGAAAGTAAATCAAGTTACACCTGCAAAATAAATGTTAGCTAAACACATCATACAACCAAAGTAGTTATATGAATAATTTTAACTTAGCACCCCATACATGGGTAACTAAGCTCACCTGTCCTAACTTGGATTATTCTTAGGGGCTAAGCAGCCTGCACAACATAAGAATTTATATTTTTTATTTAGCGGCCCCTTAAGTACAACCCCTTGCAAAAAACATGATTAAGTTAATATCGGCCTAACATCCAGACTATGCACATACACCCTAACTTCCAGTCTACAATAAAACAAAATAAGCATACATCAAACCATACACCATCCTAACATAAAGCTAGAAATGGTGACTTAGTCTAATGTGTGTAAATTAAAGCTTGTGTGGTATGTGCTGACTAGGCTTTAGGGTTGTAATTCGCTAAGTGTAAGGGATTTAATTTATAAAGGGTTGACTTCTCTTTAAGTGATTTAATTGATTTCAATATTTTACTTAGTATTTTCTTTGGTTTCATATGGTCTACGCTTAACAACTAAGTGTTATAAAGAGAAGAAAGAGAGGGAATCTCTCTTTCATCCCTACCTTAAGTCACTTCTAACGTAAGTAAATTAATCTATTTCCTTTAGTAAATGGCTCATTATATATTTTAATTAATCCTAAGTTTAGGTTCACTCTAAATGAAATTATTCAATAAGAAAGACATCTTAAGATTAATTAGAATGGATTACTATCACATAACACAAATTCATTCATTTCTTTTCATCATGTATATCATGCATATGCATAAATCTTAAGCATATCTATACATTCAATTTAGATTTCTAGCATACTTGAATGATAAATGCAAGGATGTGTATTTAGAATTTAAATATTTCATTTGATTGAATCATAAATACATGCCTTTTTAAAAGAAAAGACAGATTTTTTATTCACTAGCTAGATACAAATTGACATGTATAAAAGTTTTAAGTGAGTATGTTGCCATTATTTTTAGCACGAGGGGTGTAAAGTACAAGACCTACTTAGGACTACTTAAAGCCTCACAGTCTCGGGGTGTCTAGACTAATATATCACTTTTCTTAGATACATGTAGATATAGAAGCAACTATAAGGATAGGAAAACCCATGCAAAAGTTATGTTTGATTTATTTGATTTATGATTCTTATTCATTAGCCACATCATACATACATATGTATAAGAGTTTTAAGTGAGTACGTCACCATTATTTTTGCACCAGGGGCATAAGATACAAGACCACCCGAGGTGTCAAAACTAATATACCACTTTTCTCAGATACATGTGAATGTACAAAAAGAATCACAAGAATAAGAAGTCATGCAAGAAGTCATATTTGATTTGATTATATGATTTACATATGTGATATGGAATTCTTCCTAAATCTTAACATGGAGATGCATAAGAATAGATTTAGGCAAATGTTGTGACTTTTCAAATGAACTATACATTTGTAAATCCTATATGAATCCATGTAAGATAAGGTATCCATGTAAGATAAGGAAAGAGAATTTCATATTGCATATCTTATATTATCAACACATGCAAACTTATAAATATTTGTAATTAACATCACTTCATTTATAATAATTGATTTGTAGGCTTTTGAAAATAGTATTTGATTTAATAGTGATAATAGCCACACCTATTTAATTTAAATCAACACATGCAATTAGACATAAAGGAAACCATTTCATTTAGCTAATTTTAAAAGAAATGAATGCATGATTATACATGGCAAGCAAAATCTAACATGATTAGAAGGAAATAAAAGAACATAAGCACATGATCTCATCCATTCTAATTAATTCCTAAGCACAATCATACTAAATAAAGCCACTTAAAATAAACCAAAGTTCTTTAATGTAATTTTTAGTTTTGAGTTTGATTTGAGTTAAGGAAAGTGTAAGAGGTTTACTGGTCCTAATCCCATTCCCCATGTGTGAGTTAATTTGATTCAAGGAAGAAATAATTAAGTTGATTTTGTGGTTTAATTAGGTTAGGGTATGAATTAAGCCAATTAATTAACTCTTACCTACATCACCTTAAGTTAATTAACTAACTAATAATGAGCCAATATGATATGCAACCACATGGAACATAAATTTGTAATGCTCCTAAGAAATGAAAGGGGCCTAATGCAATTGGCTCATGATAAATAGTTAATTAAGCTTGAGGGATCTCACTTAACTACTCTTATAGTTTTCTCACACATGTGAGCTAACCATAATTTCATTATCTCTCACTTTTGGTTATTAAACACCCAAAGAGCAACCCAAGATTTAATTAGACAAGTTTTGGAATGATTATGATTTTAATTTTATTAATTAAGCCATTTAATTAATGAATTAAACTATTAATTAATCCCAAATTAATCGATTTCAAGTTAAGTGAAATGAACTTAGCGAAAAGAATGGGAAAGAGGTCCCAAACTTAATCCTCATGATCATTCACTATCTCACAATGATTAACAAGCTTAATTAATGATTTTCTTATTATTTAGTATGTTAATTAATCACCTAATTAATTGAGATAGTAATTAAGGCTAAGATAAGCAATTTCCTTAATTAACCAAGCAATCAATCTCAAGAAAATTATGGGAGGCAGGGTTAATCCCATTAATCAAACTCAAAAAGTTTGGAATTTATTAATTTGGTATTTAAGGAGTAATTAAGCTAATTAAGTTTTTAGTTAAACCCAAATTAAGCTATAATTACTTTTCAAAGTTAAGTAGAATTAATTTTTAAATTAATCTCCTCTTAAATACCTTTAAAATAAGTATTTATTGGTATTTTTTGGATTTGCTATAATTAGTTATGATTTTTTAAAGTTTCAGTTGATTAAGATAATTTTCATGAAGTTTGTTAATTTATATTATTAAAATAAATCATTTGAACTTCAAAATTCAATATCTTTCAATCCAGAAGTGATTTTGATTTAAACTTTTATGGTAGGTAGATTTCAGCTTCAATTTCAATCTCTGAAAATTTCAACTTAATCTGAAGTGTATTTTTAGTTTAATTAATGAAATTTGATTTTTACCAAAACTTAAATTAAGCTCAAACTATCCAACAAAATTTGGGAATTTTGGGTATATTGAATTCCTCTCAAAAAGATGAATCCAATGAGCCTTTATTTATAATTTTTTGTTAAGTATTTTATTTTTTATCAAGGTTTGAAGTTTCAAGTGTTTTAGATAATTTTTAAAATAAGAAAATACAGATTTTCCCACTTAACCCAGTTAGCACCACACACGACGCTGACATTGCAATGTAGTGCCATGCAATGCCACATGACTGGAAGCATGGTACCGTGTGGCATGTAGTGCCGTGCGGCATGGCGTAGTTGAGTCGCTTAGCATTGATGCAGCGCATGAGCGGGAAAATGCGGGATCGGGGAAAATGACATGCAGTTAGATTCGAACGATCATAGAAATGGAAACGAAGGATCTAGGTATGATCTGAGCTATCCGATCACAAAAATCATGAGATCGAACGGCTTTTGTGCATCCGATGAAAGAAATAGATAGAAATACTATTCACCAGAGATTTTCATAATTTTGAGCAAAATTTCATTCAAATGAGCTCATTTTCATGGAGATTCACACCAAAAAACTTCTATTTTATATTAGGATTGTATAAAATAAAGAATTCAGGGGATTCAAGGAAAAATCCTAAAATCACATGAAAAATATCACAAAAAATAAAAAATCCTAAGACCAGCCACGGGTTTTTTTTAAGACTACCTCATCGAAGGTGATTTTTGGTGGTGGTGATGATCCGAGCATGATTTTGAGTGGGAGAAGAAGCCTTGAATGAGCCTAAATTGTCTCCTTCACTTTGGAATGATATCTTCTCCAAACGCCACCACTTCATTATCGAAATCCACTTATTTTTGGTGTTTTTCACCCCAAAATCAAGTGGGTGTGATTTCTGGCTGGTTTGGGAGCTCTAAGGGATGGAAATGAGAGTAGGAGAAGAAGTTTTTCTACTTATAATGCCTTTATTCCAAAAGTGGCCGAAATTCCTTCAGTTTGTTTGATTTTGGCTCCAAAATGAGTGTTCTTTGGCTTGGGGTGGTTGAGAATGGAAGGGAATCATCTTAGGTGGCTCATTTTGGTTTGCTAAGGCTTGTAAAGTGGCTACCATGAAGGACAAATGGGTGTCCTAGCAAAGGGAGGTGGGAGTCCTTAATGCCAAGTGTTCCAATGGGAGAGGTGAAGTGAACTTACCTTCCCATGAGTCAGATGATTAGTGTCCTTGGTGCCTATGTGGACCAATGGATGAGTGCCAAGTGGCCAAAAAAGAGAAATGACCACTTGGGAAAGTATCTTTTCTCATGGGATGCCCTTGACCCAAGGCCAAAGTGATCATTTGACATTGAATTTGATTTGAACAGATTTGAAATGAGTCAAAAGTGAATTGGACTAAATTTCATGTCATTTAGAGTTCATTTGGTTTAATTTAGGTCAACTTGACCCATTTAGGCCAAATTGGGTCAAAATGGGTTAGGTTGACCAGTTGGTCAAATTTGGTCAAATTGAGGGATGGGTCAAGTTTAAATGATCATTCAGAGTGTATTGGTTCAATTGGCTTCAATCAATTTAGGTTTAATTTGGATTTAATTTAAATTTTGGCCAATCCTTTAGGTCAATTTGTGCTAAGTTGACAAATTTAACCCAATCGACCAAATTGGCTTGAATCATGGCTTGGTTTGGGATTTGTTGCTCATTTGGAATATATTGTAAGCTTTGGTTAAGTTCAATTTGGATTTGATTGGGTGTTAGGTTGATCTGACTCTTAAGGTCAATTTAGGATAAGTTTTGTTAGGTTGGTGGTCAAATTAGGCTAAATTGAGGCTTTAGTCAAGTTCAATATTCAATTTAGAATGAACCTGAGCCATTGGTTGTAATCAATTTAGTTTAGATTGCAATTTGGCTAGTTTGGGTTTATATGGATTAAAGGGTTGACTGGTTAACTTTGTCAACAGGCTAGGTTGACTTGGTTTGACCCAATTTATGATAATTTATTAACCTAGGATGATAAACAATCATGACATGAAGTTTGGATTGGCTTAATTCACTTTGATTTGGACTAAATTTGATTTTGGTTCATGTAGATCTAATTAGCCACTTTATGTCAAGTGAGTTAATTGGGTTTAGTTGGATTGATTTTGAGTTGGGTTTGATTTGGTTGAGTTTATATATGAATTTGAGATTGACATATAAAATCAACTGCAATTGATTTAGGTTCAAATGAGTTTTGGCTTATTTGAATATTTCAAGTCAAATGGGCTAGGTTAGTTTTGACTTGGGTTTGGTTTGATAATGGTGGTTTATTTTTATATTTAGGTCAATGATTGTAGGAATGATTGAATCATGACAAAATCTATGAGTTTTGAATTGATTTAGGTAACATTTAGCCAAGTTCAAGAATTTGGCTAAAGGGATAAAATTGGATTTTGATTTGATTTAGATTTGGGTTTCAATCATTTGGAGTTTGGAATTGAGTTATGATTTAGAATTTGATTTGAGATTGAATTTGATAATTGAGAAAATTAATTGAATTAGGGTTGGTTTGAATTTGGTTAAGGCTAAGTTCAATGATAAAATCAAAGGGCTTAGGAAGAGATTTGGAGTTTGAATTTGATCATAGGTTTTAATCATTTGATAAAAATTTAGATTTATATTTTGGAACAAAAGCTTCAAAGAAGGTTAGGATTGTAGGCAAGTCCTAAATCCTTAAGGCACAACCTATTCCTATGGCTAACTCTCCAAAGTCTCTAGGGTTAGGTTAAGTGTTCACCTAATCGCTAGAAGTGTCTTAAAACTAAGGAACTCTTAGTGTTTATTAGTCCTAGATCTATGATGAGGAAGAGCTCACTCCAAAAATTAGGTCAACATATGTCTATTTCCAACCTTAATCAACATTTCCCTCTTGAGGGGTAATTAATTATGGAAGCTTGCATCCAAAGGAAGTAAAACCCAGATCTGAACAAACCCTAACCTCATGTTAGGGGAAATCTATATCAATCTACTTCATGAAAGAACATGCTTCTAACCCATCTCAACAAAGATGGCATAGTGCATCCTCCATAATGTTCTTTTGGGGTCATCATTCTCTTACTATGATAAGAGGGGTAATTAACTATGGAGGCATACATCCATAGAAAGTAGATCTAAATAAACCCTAATGTGATGTTAAGGGAAATATGGTTCAATATATACCAATCTACCTCATGAAAAAATATAGTCCTACCTATTTCATCTGACCAAAGATGGTGGAGCGCATCCTCGTTGGTGTATTTTCTTAGCAATCATTAGTGCCTAGGTGTAATATCAGCAATGTCAAAGTGCTACATTAGGCTTATTTTTGAGACAATTCTACAACATGCTGAGTGCCTAGGTGCTGCATTAGCAGTGTTGTGGTGCTCTACTAGAGGAAAAATATGAAGCAAAAGCAGCAAGCATAGTGCCATAATGCTAGATCAGCAACACTATAGTGCCACTCCTAGTGCCATAATTTTACAACAACAATGTCATAGCACTACAACCCAATACAATAGAATCATGATGATTCTGTGATAATTTCAAGCAATTTTGAAGCCAGTTATGGTAGGAGCATCTAAACAATTGACCAAGGTTATATATAAGCTATATATGGGGTACATTTTTATGGGAAAATATCTTTTTTCATTTTTTTTTCTTTGTACCTTTTTGGTAAGAGGGTGAGTGTGTTTGTGACTTCTTTGTGAAGCACTTGGAGAGTGACACTTCAAGTTCTATGAGAGTATCATAAGGGTAGTGTGAAAAAGTATTTTCTGAAGTAAGAAGTGTAGAAGGACATCAACAATCAATGATTTTCAATAGGGGATGCTAGACACTTTTACAAGTAGTAGAGGATTGCGATGAATGGACCTAGAAGATCTACTCGGTTCTCTCTTTCCTTTTTTATCTAGATATCCTACATCTTATTTTACTATGTTTAATATTATTTCCTTCTTTCTCTATATTATGGAGCACTAATCGATAAACTGCTCTGAATTTATGTGAACTTTTGGGACGTTTGTGTTGTATTAGACTTTGTTGTGGAATAATATAAAAAAATTATTTGTGTTTTTAATAAAAATTTGTTTGGTTTCTTTCCATGCTTCCTTTACTTATAATCTAGCCAATTATAAAGTTAAAATGAGGGTGATCTAGAGATATTGATGGAATCCTAGAAGAATAATTAGGAAAAATGCAAACAAATATACTAAATAATCATTAATTGCTATATAGTCTAGAAGTTCTAAATATCCATTAAATATATACTGATTTTTAAAATTTGAAATCATTTAAAGGAAAATATGGGTCAAGTAACCAATCAAAATTTTTGGCACTAGGTAGAAAATCAGGTAAAGGAGTTGGTTTAGTTATACTTGTCTAGAGATAGAGAGTATAGTATTTTTTTTCTCCTGGTTGACACTACAAGATTTAAATTAATACACCATATAATTTAATATAATACATAGTCTAAAGCATTTAATAAATTTGGAGTACTTATTTTAAAATTAAGAAAAATATCTATATATTTTCCGCAAAAATATAAAAATATTTAAAATTTTCTTCTCGATATCTTGCAAAATAGTAGAAGTAACTTTAATTAAGCACTTGTATTTTATTGGATATAAACTAGGTTTTAAGAGATTAGTACTTAAGTCAATATAAATTAATATTTAATTTTTCTCTAATCTTCATGAGAATGATATTCTACTTATTTTATATTATTTGATTCTATATGTGCACATACATGTAAGGGTAAATGGTACCAATCAAGTTTTTGGCATTGCTGCCAGGAATTACAAGTAAAGTAGTAATTTGTTTTAAATTAATATTTGTCTTGTTGAACTACTTTAAATTCAACTTTGTTGGTACACATATTTCTGTTAGGTGTTAAGTTTCAAATATCTATATACCTATTCAATATATTGTATTTTAGATTTGAATCAAAGTTAGGATTTCTAAACATTGTCTGCATAGAGACTAAACAATAGAAAGAGTGCCATTGAACTTAGAAATCGAACAACTTTCTAGGAAAATTAGACAAGAGAAGAGGCAATAAGTGAGAAAGCAAGCAATGAACAATTAATTAGTAGGACAACCAACTAAACCTTTTAGAGATTATTCCACACCAATTGTAGATAGAATACATCAAAGTATTACTAGGCCAACTATT
Source organism: Cymbidium sinense (assembly GCA_021442155.1). NCBI lineage: Eukaryota > Viridiplantae > Streptophyta > Magnoliopsida > Asparagales > Orchidaceae > Cymbidium > Cymbidium sinense. Next base: position 39,551,688 of record CM038233.1, read on the forward strand.
TAAACTCATAATTTTGAATTAAAATTATCTATAATTCAAATGGTGCAAAACTCTTAGTTTGGGGGTTCACATATTGAAGATCATAATATGCATATTATCAATTTTTTAAAAATTTGTGCAACATTTAAATATAATGGAGTAAGTAATGATGCTATTAGATTAAGGTTATTCCATTTCTTACTTAGAGATAAAGTTAAAATGTGGTTGAATTCACTACATCAAGGATCTATGATAACTTGGAACGAATTAGCTCAAAAAATTTTAGCAAACTTTTTTCCATCATCTAAAACTACTAAGCTAAGAAATGATAGTACATCATTTATTCAATTAGATAATGAATCTATCTATAAGGCTTGGGATAGTTATAAAGAATTACTAAGAAAATGCCTTCATCATTCATTACCTAATTGGCATATCATTCAAGCATTTTATAATGGCTTTGTAAGATCTTTAAGGACAATCATAGATGTAGTAGTAGGAGATAGCTTACTATTAAAATCTTTTGAGGAAGCATATGCTTTAATAGAAGAAATGAGAACTAATAATTTTCAATGGCCCATCAATAGATTAATTTTAAGAAAGTAGCTAGTGTTAACAATAATGATATGGCTGCAATATTGAGTAGCTTTCCTATCTATGAAATTAGATAATTTTGGAATTAATAATAATATTAATAATATGAATCAAATGGGAGAAAATGGTGAAATTTGTGTATTAGTAGATCAAACTAATCAAGAATTGAAAATGCTTAACTATATCTCAAATAAACTAAATGATCCTTACTCAAGTACATTTAATCAAGGTTGGAGGAACCACCCAAACTTTTCCTAGAATAGTAATGCAAATTCTAATCAAAATGGAAATATAAAAAATTAGAACAATAAGAATTGTAACCCTCAAAACTCTTACTTTATACCTATCATTCCATGAGGATATCATCCACAAAATCAAAATAAGGAAAAGAAACCTACTTTAGAAGAATTACTGAAAGAAATGGAAACTCAATTATGAAGCCAAAGAGCTTCCATTAAAAACATAGAGATTCCATTAGGGAAATTGGCTAATAACCTTAAAAATAAACCTTAAGAGAATTTACTTAGTAACATAGAAATAAATCCTAAGGATAAAGTTAATGAACAATGTAAGGAAATTGAATTAAAAAGTGGAAAGAAGTTAAAATAAATAGGACTAGCAAATGAAGATGAGGAAAATTAAATATTAGTGAAAAAAATGGAAGAAAATGAAAATAAAGAAAAGGAAGGAGAGAGAGAAGCATTTAAGAAAATGAGAGAAAGACCACCACCTTTATTTCCCCAATCACTTCAAAAACAAAAAATGAAAAGTATTTAAGAAATTATTGATAAATATATCATTTACTTAAGCTTTGGAATAAATGCCTTCACATGCTAAATTTATGAAAGACATTATATATAAAAAAAGAAAATTAGGGGGAAATTAAATAATATCTTTTACTGAAGAATATAGTGCAATAATTCAAAGAAAATTACCTAAGAAACTTAAAGATCTAGGGAGTTTTATTATTCCATGCACTATGGAGGATAATTTTTTTGAAAAGAATTATGTTATTAATGAGCTAGTATACATTTAATGTCATTATCAATTATCAAAAACCTAGATTTTAAGAAATTAGTACTTAATTTATCATAAATTAATATCTAATTTGAATTTAACCCTCATGAGAATGATATTGTACTCATTCTATTTTATTTGATTAAGCATGTGCACTTGCGTGTAATGGTAAAAGTACAAATCAACTACTAGGTCACTAACTCTAGATATAAGTTTGGCTAGTATTTTCCTTATGATGTGTTGGTTTTTTTATTTTGGGGTGCACTATTTTAGACTAGATGTTAGGATTATTTACTAGTAAATGAATATTAGGGCATTATTTATTACACTAACATTATCTAAAACATGGGATATGTTTAATAAAGGGATTGCTATAATAAAATTATAATTAACATCATTTGGTTACAAGTACTACTTTGTTACGCCCCAATGCATAGTCCATTAGGATAAATGGGATTGGTACCTATTGGTATTAAGCCCAATTCTATTAAATATAACTACATGTGTGTATGTGTGTTTTCATGTAAATACTTATTTGGCATTCTTAGTTAAGATTTTTCTTTTATAATTCAAAAATGTAATTTGATATTAGAATTTGGTTAAGATCTATATACTTTAGAATTTATAAGGTGGACTATACTAGTTGATGGTTTCTTGAGAAGCCTAAGGATGTCCCTAAAGAAGAAGATAATCTAAAGATGAAAGCTAATGAAGATATTTAAAGATCAAACTTTAAGCTATAGGTCAGGATGTATAATGGTAGAGCTCGATTACCCATGTTTTTTTTTCTATCAGGTTGTATAACACTTGACTACATCAGCCTTTCTTTATATTAATTTAAAGTGTTTGAGTGCACACTAGAACAACATATCTTTCATAGGTTTTTTTATGATTTTTTTATGTGATGTGCAAGCCTAGCTTATGTAGTAGGTTCTTAGAATAAAATTAATTTTTTTACCCAACTTAATTTAGTAACTCAAACATTAAAATACTCAACTCATAACCTCACATAACTTAAGCCTAAGAAATAAAAATAAATAAAAAATAGAAACCCTTAGAATTGAAAATCATTATTGCATACTTCTTCTTCACTCTTTGAATTAGATCATTCTCTTATTGCACTTAAGGTAGCATCTGACCATTAAAAATTACCACCTTTTAGGGGAGAAGTCTACCTTCCATATTGATTTATCTTATCATTATTTTCTAATTAATTCTTATTATAGACATAATTTGCATACACAAAGCATTAAAAATAAAATCAAGTGTTTATAATATGTAAAATTTATAAATTGATGTGCTAGCTATAATCATATCATATGATTGATAATTTTAGGTTTAATGAATGAGTGTTTATAGTCTCTTTTCCAATTAACAATAGCTTAAATCATCTTGTATTTATAAGACTAAACACATGATTTTAAAGCATAAAGGCTGTTAGCTGGCAACCCTACCAGAAGGGATATAAGTTTAGAAAAGTTAGGATAGATTCATATTCCCTAGTAAGAAAGAACCAATGCATCCTACTTGTCTTCCATTAAATTAAGTTGAACTCCTAGCTTATATCAAGATCATCTTTAAATATACGGTATGAAGCATCCTATTTTTCTTTTACTATAAGACTAAGTCTTCACCTCTTAAGTTTTTTAAAAGTCTTGTGCTATTAAAATATAAGCCTTAGCATTCTAATAAAATGATAACTCATAATAAAAATTAAATCGCTCTTTCGAAGTTATAAAGTATAACTATATAATAAGTTCAAGTGCTTATCAGGTTTTCCAATATCAAAGATTATGCCACTTTGAAATCAACAAAGAACTATTCCATTGAATAATCCTATTTAATTTCTATATAGTAGTATTAAAATCAAACTTTGAAATAGGCATAGATAGAGAGATAATTTCTTTAATCAAGAGTTTTCTTAACGTAATTTTCCTTTCTTAGATGTAATTTATTATAGAGGATTGCCTTTATAAAGAACTAAGAATCTAGCATAAATTGAACTTTATTTTATTTTATCCATGTGGTTCAGAGGAAGAATCTTTGGTATATATAAACTCATCAGCCTTAAGAGTCCTTATTAACTGATTGAATCTATTACAAAGTGATGTTTTCATCTTTTAAGATGGTATATTAATCTTTAATGATGTGTTTGATCACCTAAATAAGAACCTAAAGATTTGTGTGGTTCAAAATAAAAACTCCACGACCTCCTCTCTAACTATCACAACCAGTTAGGTCTAACTTCCGAAGTGACATCTTTTTTATAAAGATCTCTTTAGCACGATGAAGTTAGAACCAAGTCCCCTAGTGGCTTACATGCCCTCTACTATGATTAAGTTATTACTAAGTCCCCTAGTGGGATAATCTTTCTTTATATGAATAGAATAAGATAATGTTCCTCATTGACATATGAATTAAGATTAACCAGTATAGTTAAGATAAGACTAAATCCCAAAAGGCATCCTCTCCAACAATTACACCAAGTTAAGACTAGGCCCTCATTGCATTTTTTGTAGGAAAATTTCCTTAGTATAATAAAGTTAGCTTAAGTCCCATACCAACATCCTTTTCCTCTAGTATGGCTAGATTAAGACAAAGTCCCCCTAATGACATTCTTTTTTAGATCAACCTAATATAGTTAGGATAGGACTAAGTCCCCTAGTGGCATCCTCTCCAACCATTACAACTTGATTAATACTAAGTCTCTAGTGGCATCCCTTTTAATTTAATTAATATAATAAGTTTAGGACTAGGTTCCCCAATGGAGGCCTTTCCCTCTAGTACAACTAGAGTAGGACTAAGTCACCTAGTGGCATCTTTATCTATATTAACCTAGTGCAATTAGGATAGGACTAAGTCCCTTAGTGGCATCCTCCCCAACAATTAAAAATAGTTAAGATTAAGTCCCCTAATTTCAACTTTTCTAGAAAAGTTTCTTTAGTATAATGGGGTTAGAAATAAGTCTACCAATGGCATCATTTCTCTCTAGTATGCCTAGATTAGGACTAAGTCCTATAGCAACATCCTTCTATAGTTTACTTTAGGATAGTAAGGTTAGGAGTAAGTTCCTAATGGCATCCTCTATTGCTTGTACACCTAGTTAATATTAAGTCCCCTGGTGGCATCCTTCCTAGAAAATTTTTAGTATAATAGGATTAAGATTACATTTCCCAGCTATACAATTAATAACATTAATAAGTACTTGAATTAAGAATTAGTCCTTCTAGTGGCATGTTAATTTTACTTTAGTTATCTTAAGCACCAATATGTGTTATGTACTTTATTAATCCACTGCACTATTGGGGGGCATTTATTGACCTCTTTTCTAATAAGGTTAAAACCCATCCTTGTTAGTTAGGGTCTCAATCATAAACTAAGGACTTCATCACCTTGACCCTTAGAACACATCCCTAATAGTTAAATAAGCACTAGACCTAAGACCAAAATTAAAATAAATAAACTAAAATTTTGAAATTCAAAAACCAAACCTAAATTAAAACTAAACCAAAATCAAAACATCAAGGTTAAACCTAAAATAGGCTAGTGGACCCCACTAAGTCCTAACATAACCCAAATAAGTTAATTAAATTTAAACAACTCTAAACCTAATAAAATAATGTAGAATTAAAAATGAAAATTTAAATAAGGATTCCATTAGGGATTACTCAATTCAAAATTAACCTTATAACTCAATTGATTTCTAGTTAGGTTAAGTGGATTATTTAACCTATATTGGTGCATTTTGGTCCTATTGAGCAAAAGTTCAAACCAAATCAAATAAAACTAAAATTAATTCAAGTTGAATCTATTTAAAAGCTTAGAATTACTATTCAAACATTATCAAATTTAAACCTAATTCTAATTTAGCCAATTAGTCCATTTGACCCAAGTGGACTCATCTGGGTCCCACAAAGCTAAAATCATATTTGATCAAAATCAAATCAAATTGAGCTTTCTTAAAGGATTAAAATCATTATATGGATTTAATTAAAACCAATTCAAGCCCAACTAGGGTCTAATTTGGTTAATTGGGTCATTTAACCTATGTTAAACCAAATGAACCCTTTCGAGTCAAAATCAAAAAAAAAATTGAAATTAAACCAAATTGAACTTAATCCAATCCTTTTTGTCCAATTTACCTATTTAATTAATGGACTTAAGTGAACCAAAATTGAATCAATTAAACCACCTTGGACCAAATTTAAAATCAAATCAAGTTAATTACAACCAATTAATCTCAATCACATCAAATAACTCACTAAACATAAATGAAGCCCAATTGAAGAGCAAAATGTGTAATTAGGTCACTTAACCCAATTAGACCCATTTGGATCAATCGAGACCCAAATCAAACCTTCTCCAAATCCTAATGAACCCTATCAAGATTAGACTTGTACCCTAATTTAAATGAAATGGAGAAGAATCCAAACATAAGTAGAAAATAAAAAAATTAATAAATTATAAAATCATCAACTATCTTCACATATCTCCTCTATCCCCTAACTTGCTTCACTTGGAATTACCCCAATCAATTAACCAATAAAATTTACAAGACCCCATTATTGGTCACTCCCTAATGGTAGAGGGGTTCGACCAAATACAAAACCCAACCACCACCCACCTCACCCACTTTTGAATCACCGAAATACTCCAATGAAGAGAAAAACTAAAACTCCTTCTTTCCTTCTTAAATCAAATTTGTGGAGAAATACCAATGTTCAATGAACTCATGATGGAGCATGATCTTTAGTGCAATTATCATGGAGACAAGAAGGAAAATTAACTTCCCTAAACATTAACTTCGATGAGGTAGCCCCCAAAATCATAACTAAGCAACAAGTGTTGGTGTCCTCCCAAATTAATTCTTTTAAATCAATGATCATATAGTATAAAACCCTTGTAAATTTTAATTTGATCTTTCCTAATGTGTTATTTAATGAAATTAATGCTTGGATCATCTAAATCATGGTCGTTACATGAATGGCCACCATATCCTAGGAGTTGGGGAAGATGATTTCCCCACTATCCATTTTATTTGATTAGAATGGACACTTAGGGTAAAGTTGGACAAGTAGAACTTGATTTACTCATCTTATATCATAAGAATAATTTGAGCCAAATGATCTTTAATCAGATGGGTAAGATCAAACCAGCATGATCCTTTGCCATCTATCTAGACTTTTAAGGTCCCAATCATGTGATGACATGCATAAAGTGCGCCTTATTAGCTACTGATAGGGATAACTTGGAAATTAAAAGTTTAGGGTTTTCAAAATATTATAAAATATCCTAAAACTTCAAAAAAAAAATACTCAACATAAATTGGAATACGATGAACCTAAAAGCCTTAAATTTTGTAGGTATTTTGAGAGCATTTTAAGATTTATTAAGAAATAATATTTTTAATTACTCATAAAATATAAATTTGATTAAAATAAAATTTTTATGAGAGAAATATAATATTAATATGTACCTCTCATAAAATATTTTAAGCTAATTAGAGCACTAAATAAAATTTTAAAATATTTTTAAAAAATCTAAATAAATAATTAATATGAAATTATGGAAATTTAAAAAATCAATCAAGATAATTCAAAACACCTTTGTTAAAACTATAAAATGTAAGAAAATTAATTAGGTTTCTTAAGTTGATTAAATCTAGAGTGATCAACTTAGAGTTAATTGAATCTCAAATAATTAGATTAAAGAGGTTTAAAATTTTAAAATTCATAGAAAAGCAATTATTCATCTAAAAATTAAAAATGACCCCCACCTTAGAAACAACATCAAAGAGTAGTCTAATGAACCCCTAATTACTAATTTTTTTTAAATATTTAAAGAATTATTTAACTTTAATTAAAATCAAATTGTCATGAAATACACATAATTAGTCAACTTGAAATTTTAAAGGTATCATAATAACATAATTTCTAGCACCCATAAAAATTTCAAGTCAATTTGATGTTTGGAATAAAAGTTATTAATTTTCAAGTCATCTTAGAGAAATTAAAATAAATAAATAATTTAAATTATAAACAAATTATGAAAAATATCATTAATTAGTATATGATACTTTCATTATTATTATGGGGACTCAAGAAAATTAATTAAAACCTCTATATATGATTAAATCATAAAATCACTTAGTTAAGGTGTTTAATATAGGATTAAATTTTAATTAATTAACTTTATTACATCAAAACTTTAAAAATTCATAAAAAAATTAACCTGTTAAGTCAGAAAAATAAAATAAAATAAAATACAAATGACTTTTGTGCATTTGCATTCGATGTAATATAGAAAATCATGAAGCTCTAATTTTTACTAAATGATTTTAGAATAATTTGATTTTAATTAAAAATTAATTTTCTTTTATTACCCCTAAAATATATTCCTAATCAACATAAAATTTTTATAGTATGATCATCTCATCATCACTCACCTCCCATATAAGTTTGAAACATTTTGGCCACTAGATTAAAGGTTATTAATTTTAAAGTCTTAAAAATTATCAAAAAATGGCTTAAAACATTTTATCTCACAAAGATCAACCTAGATAAAATGATTAGACTTTATGATTCTAATTAAATTATAAAATAACCAAATTCAAATCTTAATTAACATAACTTAATTGATTTAATTAAAGAAAATATAAAAGGAACTTCAATAAATTATAATAATTCAATTGTTTAACCAAATATTATGAATAAACTTTCAATTGATTTAGTATTTAAAGGGGAATCTTTTAAAAATAATGGCCCTAAAATTTAAAAGTGATTAATGATTCATTAAAGAATCAATCAAGTTTTAATTTATGAAATTAATTATTAAATACAAGTCTAACAAAGTTGAAACTTTCAAGGAAAATTCTAGAGGTATTTCTCATATGTTGTGAGTTTCTTTAAAAATTTGCATGTGCTAATAATTAGTCATTAAACCTTGAACCAAAATTGAAGATCAAGAACTAATAATTAATTATTAATCTACAAAAAGTTAAAAAAATTAGTAAGTTAATTTCAAATACTTTAATAAATAAAAAAACTTCAAATAAAATTAAGTCCTCAAAAGTTAATTAATGTTGCTACTAACATAGATTAAGCTTAATTCAACCATAATTAAGTCTTCATTAAGATAATTAATCCCTTATGTTTAAAAAATTTATAATTCAATCAAGTTAAAACCCTTAAAAATAAAATGGATTAATGTTGAAGATTAAAAATAAGTTAAAATTGTGATTAGTTAATTACCATTTAAAATACATTAATTAACTAATTCAAATAATTATGTAAAAATTGCACAACAATCTATATTAAACTCAAATGATTTTAAAATATTATAAAACATTTTAGAGATTATCCTTGGCTTTAGGAGTTGATCCTATGTAATTAAGATGTCTTTTGTACTTAATAGAAGTTGAAAATAAATATACTTTATATATTACTAATAATTAAATTAAAAAAAGTTAAAAACAAATATTTTAATTAGCTAAAACCAAGTATAATTTATCTTGTTCAGAGTATTAAGAATAGTTTCTCATCCTTTGGTGACCTACTTGGTCTATTAAGTGGGACCCACTATTCATTGCAATCTTTAAAATCTCAAGTACTAATTTGAACTAAAATTATATCAAAATTTAAAATTCACTTCCAAAATATTAATCACTTATATAAAAATCACTCACTGGTGAGTATAACCTCACCACACTAGACTTCTAGGTTACTTATTCCAAACTTAGGTTAGGATGGTGTTATGTTTTTGATGTAATAATTTCCTTATTATATGTTGTAAAATTTTAGGTTAGGTTTTACGATTATTTGCTCGTAGGTCGGATGCTAGGGTAGTATTTATTCAATTAACATTATTTTCTACATGAGACTACACTCAATAAAAAGGATATGCTAAAATAAAATTAGAATTAACATCATTTTCTTATAGGCAATCAAGGTTCCCATTAGTACTAAGGTCGTATGTTTGAGATATACTTGCTTAGTTGTTTGTTTGTTATGATTTACAATTTAAAAATATAATTTTGTGTTAGAATTAGGTTAGGATATATGAGATTTAGGATTAGTAGGAATGGACTATAGAAGCTGAGGGTTTTTTACAAAGCCTAAGAAGGCCCTAAAGAAGAAGATGATCTAAATAAGAAGAAATGCCTAAAAACTCTTAGATATCAAATTCTAGTTTTGGGCTAAGTTGTATAAGGGCAAAGCTCAACTGCTAATTTTCTTTTTTATGAATTGGGTTATGGTTAAGCGATAAAAATAATTAGAATCTTCTAGTCATGAGATTTATGGTTACACATTTGGTTTTCAATTCTTAAAATGGGCCCTTCTTTCATTGCACATGAAGGGATATCTAACCATTAAGGATGACCATCCTTCCTGGAGAAAGTTTGCCTTTTGCTTTTAATTTAGCTCATAATAGATTCTAATTACATCTTATTAGAAGCATGGTTGCATACCCCAATCTTAGAAATAAATTCAAGTGTGAACAAATACATAAAAGTTATTAATTATTATATCAATTTGAAGCATATTTTATCATGCATTATCTTAGTTTCTACAGGTGAGTCTAGGCTTATAGATTTTTTCTAATTAATAATAGCTTAAACCATTTTGCATCTTATAAGATTGAGCCTTTAGTTTTAAAGTATAGGTTCATACTCTCTGGGTGATTTCATTTAGATTTCATTTTGCATCTTATAAGATTGAGCCTTTAGTTTTAAAGTATAGGTTCTAAATGAAATGGTAGGGTGATCATTTGGAAACAATTAAGAGATGTGGTCCTAATTAATTCCCTTGTTATCCTCACTATTTATTTTAATCAATTAACATTAATAACTTAATTTTATTGTTCATTAATTTTAATAATTATTAAATCATTTAAAGAGGGTAATTAGGATTGATATTTTGGAATTTTCCAAACCACATGATAAATAAGTTTAATTTATTTAATTAGGTCAAATGGGCTAACTTGTGTTAATTAAGTTTAATTTATTTAATTGGTTTTATTACAAGTGTTGGAATAGTTTGAAATGATCCATTGGATAGTTAGAATGATTGAGAAAATCAAATTGAGTTTGGTTTGCTTGAAGTGATTTAAATGGAGTTATGGAATTGAAGTGGGTTAACTTCGGTTAAGATTCTAGTTAATTTGGCTTGGAACTTAGATTGGAAATGAAATTCAATCAAGATCAATTGAATTCAAATAAGTTTGGGTTGGTTTGGTTTCAATCATATGAGTTTGGAGCTGAATTTGGCCTTCTTGGGCCCAATAGCATTAGGTTGAACCATCTTATCTTTCTTAGTCGACTTAGGTTAAGGTGGATCAAATTGAGCTTAGGTTAAGTTTATATTTTTATCTTGGGGTTTAAGTTATAATCATTTGGTTTAAGTTTTAATAAATTTATGTGTATGAGTGTTAGTTTAAGCCTTAGGGTAGGTGAAGCCCACTTGTCTTAAGGTAAGCTCTAGGCCTAAGGTTATGCCCTACAAGTCTTTAGGCCTGGGTTTAGTGTTCCTTTAATCACTAGAAGTGTCATAGCACTTAAAAAACCTAAGTTTCTAGAAGAATCCTAAACCTGGGATTAGAATGATCAATCCTCACTCCAAAAGTAAGGTTAACAAATATCAAAGAAAAAAAAAAGAAATGAATATTTTGAAATCATATAAAGGTGAAACTTGCTGAAAGCAATCAGTCTAAAAGAGAAAATTTGGGGATTGGTTCTATTGCAGAGGTATGAACCTGTGCTACTTTAAAAGAACAGTCTTGTAAAGTGGTTTGAATTAATGGTTTTAAGTGGGCAGATTTGGCTTTAGAACTGCTTGTGTTTAGACCCACATATGATTTAAAATAGTCTTATTTCTTGTGTAAAACCAGATGCTAACTCCCAAACTAGTGAACAAAACTCTTCAATGACAACTCAATTTATTTTTCTCAACTGTTCGACTTATTCAATAACAATAACAACCTTCAAATAAATTCAACTGAATGTATTACTTAGTAAAATAATTACTTTCAGAAAATTAAAATTCAGCTATTGACCTCTTTATATTTAATTTATTAATGAACAATAACAAAATCTTAATTAATTAAAATAATAAGTGAGTTTAAATAAATCAAATATTCAAACAAAAATCTTATGAGAGCAAATTTAGAACGTCACTATCATTTGATCTGGTTGGGACCATCTTATGGTGGTTGTTTAGTATTGTGCTTAAGTAGTCAGTTTGGTAACTCAAGTGCGATCCATTAATCCCTTTATGTGTTTAATAACATAAATTTATTAAAGAAATTATGATTTTCCTACTGGTGTGGGAAAATCATAAGAGTATTTATCTTAAATATTTTCCTTCTTTAATTTAATTAATTCTTATGCATGAGCCTAATTGCATTTGATCTCGTTAAGTGCATTGCTAATTTTATTTTTCCAAAGCATATCATTGCAAATTAAATTAAAGAAGCTTGGGAAGGGTGATCAAATTGATATAATTAATAGATTGAACTTAATTAATCCATAAAATATATTTAATTTCCTTCCTTTAACATATTAAATTACCAACATGGGATGGGGTGAATTGTAAGCATTATTTCTCCTCTTTAGGTTTCAACAACTTGAACAATAAAATTAAACGTTAAAGAAACTTTGATTAGATTTAAGGGATGTTTATCTAACTTGAATGTCCTTAGGTTCTAATGAAATCAAGTATGTTGTGTGATATTCAATTACTTCCTTTCAATTATCATAAATGTGCATGTCATGTGCTTCATGTATTCATGTTTTAAAGTTAAAATAATATGATTGCATTTAAATAACATGAGTTGGACAAATGTTATTATATATTGTGGCTATTATCATTAGTAAATCTCAAACTATTTTAAAACTATATGTTAATTATGAATTAAATAATTTGAAGCTTAAATCAATGCTTATTATAAATAATTAATTATATTAAAATGAAATATTCATTTACTTGTAATCAAAAGATGGCAATTGATTATTTTATTCTTATGTTCATACTTAAGTATTCATGTATTTGAAATGATAAGTATATAGTTTGGACATTCCGAGAATACAAGGCATTATGTAGCCCCAAGGAGGTCTTAGATAATCTCACTTCTCTAGTTTAACAATGGCACACACTTGATTAACTTGATTTATGTGTTTGCATATATTAGAATATAAAGTGAAACCCTTTTTTTTCCATTAAACTTTGCATAATTAAAAAAAATATTTATGCACAACCTTTTCATGATTTTAATTCTATGTTTATGTATATGCTTATATGCATTTGAATTGGCCGGTATATAGTTTGGACATCCCAGAAACACGAGGCTTTAAGTAGCTCTAAGGAGATCTTAGATAATCTCACTTTCATGGTTCAACAATGACACATACTTGCTTAAATCCCTTATACATATTTGAATATGCTTAAATATGAGATGAAGTTCCTTTTCTTATTATATTCATGCATCAACATTCATTAAGTGTGCTAAAAATCTAAGTACATTGCATGTATGTATATACTAAATCAAATATTAAAGAAACTAAAAAAGAAAAGAATGTAGATGTTATTGATAATGAAAGGAAGTAGTGGAGTATCATTCATGTGATGGCGACTTAATTTCATTGGTCTTAAGATGTCTTTCATGTTCGAATAAGATTCCTTAAGACTAATCTAAATTATGCTAAAATAAAACTCATAAATGGTCTACTAACAAAGTTAAAGTAATAATGATCTATCTTTGGAAATCAACTTAGGCTAGAGATGAAAGAGTTAAGTCTCTTTCTTCTCTTCATAATGATTAGATCTTAAGTAAAAAGTGAACAAAATAAATATGTATAAATTAAAACTCAATCAAACTACTAAAAGACTTAAAGTTAAATCACCTTTAATGGTTAATTTAAATAATATTAAACTTTCAAAAATCCTAATTTTAAAGCCCAGTCAAGACATACCACACTAAGCCTTAGCACGCACATTAGAATACTATGTCATCCATCTTAGTGTTAGGTTAGACTTGTGTATGTTGTGATGACATATTTTGTTTTGTGATATAATATTTTAGAGTGGACGTTAGGATTATTTGTGTGTAGACTATATATTAGGTCATTATTAGCCTAACGATATTTTATATAAGGGATTGTGCTTGAGGGACCACTATAATAATAAATGAATATAAAATACTTTTGCTTGCAGTTGTTGCTTATGTCCCTAAGAATAATGCAATTATGGCAAGTGGGCTTGGTTACCCAAGTGTATGTTATTAAGTCCAAATATGTGAAATATAACTGCTTGATTTATATATTTATTTAGCTAATATCTATTTTGTACGTGTAGTTAGATTTTATTTTTCATTAAGATATAATTTTTATGATAGGATTGGATTAGTCCTATGGGTTTTAGAATGAGTAATGGCTAGAAGGAAAAGACCTGAGAGGCCCTATGAAGCTTAGGGCAAGCTAATCTAAAGAAGAAAAGAAGAATAAGAATTGAAGACCCCCATATCATTTATTTCATTTGTAATATTTAATTTTAATCTAGGCTATATAAGGGTGGAGCTTGATTACCCACCTCTTTTTCTTTTTGGGGTGTATGATAGTACCTGGCTACACTAGCCATTTTATTATTTTATGAAATCTAAATGTTTGATTGCTATGTTTAGATTGTTCAATAGAAATGACATATTTTTCATAAGTTTATTGAAGTGTGCATGTTTGCTGTTTGGCCTAACTGTAGTAGGCTTGTTAGAATAAAATTAAAATTTCTATCCTCACTAAATAACTCATAATTAAATTTTAATGTAATTCACAATCTCACTCCAAAGCCTAGGTATAAAAATAATATAAAAAATATTTAGAAACCACTGAGTTGAATGGTTATATGATATAATAACTTGTATGTCATATTATTTAATTCTTGAATATAGAGGATCTCCACTCTTGCATGATAAGGAATAAGTTAATAAGCTTGACCTTTGAGAGCAGTCCTTTGTAGTAGATAATACCTCTTCAGGCAGATTTAACGCATAACTAAATTTTATCATACATGTAGGCATAATTTTCTTAAGCCTTGGTCTAAGATAAATGTCAAATGATCCAATAGGAGGTGTTAGCTGGCAGCCACTCTAGGCAATGGTTATATGATATAACCAATGAGTTGAATGGCTATATGATATAACAACTTGCATGTCATATTATTTCATTCTTGAATATAGAGGATCTCCACTCTTGCATGATAAGGAATAAATTAATAAGCTTGACCCTTGATATGAGTCCTTTGTAGTAGAGAACACCTCTTCAGGCAGATTTAGCCCATAACTAAATTTTATCATACATGTAGGCATAATTTTTGTAAGCCTTGGTCCAAGATAAATGTGTCAAAATGATCTAATAGGAGGTGTCAACTGGCAGCCACTCCAGGAAATTATAAGTTCAGAAGAGTCGGGATATGTTCATTCTCTCTTATGAAGGTGAACCACTAAATCCCATTCTCCTTGATTAGACTTAGGTCAAGCTTCTAGCTTCTACTAAAGAATTTTATACTTAGGTTCTGAGGTAGCTTGTTTATCTTTTGTTATGAGTATACATCCTCACTTCTTAGACATCTCGACAATCTTGTGTTGTCAGGTTACAAGTCTTAGTACTTTAATAAAAGTTTAACTTAAACAAAATAAAATCTTCCCTTCAAAAATATAAAGACTCATTATAGGGTAGGCTGGAGCATTCATTAGGACTTCTAGTATTTCGAATGTTCCTTACTTATCTTTCTTTAGAATCCAAGAATAAGTCTTTCCATATGAACTTATTCCATTTGAATTCAAAAATAACTAATCCTTTGTTGATAGTCTAGCCTTGAAATTATTGGCGACATTATTGACTACTTTAATCAAGAGTTTTCTTAAGAAACTTCTATTTCCTCTATAGGGAATTAAAGAATCAACTTAAAATAAACCATGCTCTACTTTATCCATGTAAAGTGGGAGAAAGATCTCTAGTATATATGAATACCATCTGTCTTAGGAGTCCTTATTAGGTGATTGAGTCCATTATAGGGTGATATCTCTATTTTCCAAGGTAGTACATCATATCTTAATGTCACGCTAGATCACTTCAATAAGTATCCCATAAGATCAACATGGCGTACTTATGACTCCAAATAAAAACACCACATTATTATAATTAGTCTTTACTTTCTAAACTTTTTTATAATCTTGTATTATTAGAATATAAGACCTAATATTCTAATAAAATGTTAATGCAAAACTAAATAAATCTCACTTTCATAGCTACAGAGTCCAAATATAGAATAAGTTAAAGTGCTTACTAAGTGCTTACTAAGCTTCTCAGTAACAAAGTACTTCCTACTTCTTTCTATTTAGAATTCAAAAAGAACTATTTCATTTAATCTATTCCATTTGACTTCTATATTTAGCACTCTTAAAATTAAACTTTGAAATATATAGAGATAAGAGCCAAATTGTTTAATCAAGAGTTTTCTTATAAGATCTTACTCTTCTAAGTAATTAACTATAAGGGCTTGCTCTTATAAAGAACTTGAATTCATGTAAATTAAATCCTATCTTACTTCTATTCGTATAAGCTAGAAGAAAAATCTCTAAAATTTATAGATCTATTAGCTTATGGAGTACTTATTAAGTGATTAAATTCATCATAGTATGATATTTTAATCTTGAGGGTAGTATATTATACATTGATGTTGTATTTAATCACCTAAATTAGAAACCCCAAGATCGTGTGGTGTCCTAATTAAGAACTCTACAAAAATAAGTTTGACATGAAGATGGGTGATATCTTTTAAAGTTTCTAGATGAAGAACATTATGATCAGTGTCTTGCTCCTCCAAATCACTAATGTTAAAGCGCACTACATGATAACAATTAATAGATTTATTTTTAAATTTTTATTAATTTGATTCATTATATTGAAGAGATATATATATATATATATATATATATATATATATATATATATATATATATATATATATATAACATACATTTAGATCCTAACTTAATGTTCTTATGAACAAATAAGGCACTCAATCCTTTGAACATCTCTACTATCAAAGGTGCTAATGTTGATAATGTTTCTTTTAAACTTGCCAGACCTTCTACTTTAATAAGAGGCTAAATTGAAACCTCTTGGAATTCAGTGATCTCTAGGGGTTCAACAATATGGAGCAAAGAAGAGGCTTTTCAATAAGAAACTTCTCTCGATTCTTTCTCAACCCTTACCTTCTTCTTCTAATTCTTTCTCAAGCTATTTTCTCTATTATGCTGGGAAAGAGAGAGAGAGAGTTGAGATCCTCATTTGAAACATCAATCTGATTTGAGGTAATTTTCTCCAAAATCTTACAAGAATCCCTAAGAATATGAGAAGAATGGTGAATAGAAAAACATGTCACTACTGATGATGAGCTAAAGTAACTCCCAACATCATTTAATTATAGGAAATGGTGAGGGATACTGAGTTCTAGATTCAAATGGCATATTGATTGCTCAGAAAAATACCTTTGGGGATGCTCTCCACCATCTTTGTTGAGATACGTGAGAGTATGCTTTTTGTGAGGCAGATTGATATATATTCAACCAGATTTCTTCTAAGATTATGTTAATATTTATTTAGATCTAGGTTCTACTTCCTATGGACACAAGCCTTAATAGTTAATTATCACTTTTATCATAGTAAAAAAGCACTCTTGATTAAGGTTAGAAATAATCTTATCTTCCTGATATGAGTTCGTATCCTGAGATGTGAATAATATGGCATAAATGACTATCTTTTAATTTACAAATGTATATGGGGGAATAATGACACACTCGATCAAGATCCCAAGGTTCTGTCATCCTAATCTGTCATGATCTCTAATCTACTTAGCTAGGGGAAATAGTTCATAAACCAATAATCCTTGTCAGCATCCATGGGTTGCATCATTCAAGGTATTTTTGTATCCTTGGGGTGATATTTGTCTAAGGTGATAAATTTAAGTCAACCTTATTTGAGATAATATTTTTTCCTTATTAAATATATTTCATAATTCATAGCTCAATGAGCAAATCCATTAGGGAACATATGAGCTATTACCATGATTGAAATATAATGGAGATATATAAAAGTCAATGCACCCAATCAGAGGGTTTTGGTCATATCTGTATTTCATGTGGTGTCTTTTGGCTACAAAATCATATAGATAGAGGTTGCAGGCCACATCCTTATTGGCATGAGATTAGTTGAGTATTAACATAGATATATTTAAATTAACATTAGCTATTTATGAGCAAAGGTTTTCTTAGATTATCATTCTCGATAAATAATGATGGATGGGTGGATGATTATTTTAATTTATCTTGAATGATGAAATTCATTCATTTTAAACATATCCTCTTTAGTTGAATTTTATAATCAACATGACTATCATCAGGGAATGATTAGGTTCTATTGACCTGGACATAGTCATAAGGCCCAACCGAGAAATTAACCCATGTAACATCCTTAGAAATTTTAATTTAGGTTTTAATACATGTGTTAAAGCATATGCAAGTGTTTTTATAATTGTCTATTGAAATTGGCATATTAATTTTGCATTTTTATTTCATTTTTAAATTTAGCCTACATAGCTTATTTATACATCAGGATTATATCCTGGATCTTTAAGTCCATACACATGTAGGTGATTTAAATTTATTTTATGTTCGTGAAGCATCCTCAAACACATAACTTAAGCAATTATTACTATATGAGGGCACATACGATTATTTTAGATCCATTTTTATTAAGTGCCATGACATTGAAAATATTTTTATTTGAGTAGCATCTCGGCATTGGAAACATAGCATCTCAGTGTTTGATAGCACCATGGCGCTATCAAATTGGCACTTTGGCATATCGTGCTTAATACTATAGTATTCTAGGGCATGTACGCATGTCATTTAAAAAAGTATAGGATCAGTACCTCAATGCTACAAATATAGTGGCGTAGCACTTAATAATAGATTTGTTTAGCTTAGTTTACTCATGTTGACCAGTTGACTAGCACCTCGATGCTAACCATATCGAGCTGCAGTGCTAGTCAAAGGTTGATTCATAAAAACTAGCAAATAGATAAAAGCTTTAAGTGGGAAGGACAAACTTTTTATCAGTATTGTGCTGCAGTGTCAGAGCACCATGGTGCTACATCAATGCCTGACATGTTTTTGGCTATAAAATTAATGGTAATGAATTCTCTTTTTGAACTGCATAGTAATCAACTTAACCAAATGACCAATGCCTCAACACTGCAAGTGAGTGTTGTAGTGCTATGTTATTGTTTCAGAACCTAAGAGCTTATTGCCTCAACGCTGACATTGTAGCATTGTGGTGCTAGGCCAGGTTTATAAGTAGACCCCTTGGGCTACTCATTTTTTAGTTATACATTCTCCATTCATTAGATCTCTCTCTCTCTCTCTCTCTCTCTCTGTCTCTCTCTCCCTCTCACATTTTCTCATTTTTCTCCCTTACTAAGAAAGTAATCATGCTACTCAAGAGGCTCATTAACAAGAGGAGGGATACTTCAAGTGAGGCTAATAGATTTGTTAGTGTAGAAGTTAAAGAGATGTACTAACACACTCTTACCCACAAGCATCTCATCCTAGAAAGAAGCTTCTACAATCCAGATGGGAGAGTAGAAGGGGTGATCAATAAAAAACAACTAGGCTAAGTTGTCCTATGAAAGCACCTCCTCCATCATCCCTGTGGTGCAAGAGTTCAAAAGCTTGGCATTATTTCATTTATCCCAAACTGATGCTCACTAGTAATATCAACGAGGTAACCAAAGATAAAGATGTTTTAAATTTTGCAATTCAAAAGGGTTTTATAATTGATATAGAAATAATAATTTATAGTTTTATTTGTAATAGGCTTAGGGGCAATACTATAGTAGGATAGTTTCATCTATTTCTTATCTATGATTTGTGCACTACGATGGGTGCATTAGAGAAGCCCGATGAAAAAATTATTATTGAAAAGGCTCCTCTAACAAAAAGGCATATTGAGGGGTTTGGTTCGAGGTATGAAGCGGGGGAGAGCTCACTTGCCCCATGACCTTGACCTCAATTCTCTAAACCCTTAAACAAGAATGTCTCAAATTTAAGGAGAGAGGTAGGTGAGATTAGCCGCATGTAGCAGGATTTAGAAAAAAATAAGTTTGAATATCACATGGATCATCAACAAAAGTAGTTTTTCTATATGGCCTAGTTCAATATGGCATTGGTCCATATGATTGAAAATTGTGGTCTTAGGGATCTAGGACAGGCTTCTTCTTGCGGCGCCTCAATATCCCCCTTATGTAGCTACCTTGCTAGATAGATGAGGAGGTTGACGATTATGACTAATAGTTTCCCCCTCCCCTTTTTTGTTTCCTATTTATATATTTTTATTTTTTATTATTTTTATTATAATAATTTTTTGTAATAATTTTTCATTTATGTTTTTTTTGTATTTCCTCGTGTTATTCACTGTGTAATGCTCTAAGATTAAAAAAAATTTAGAATAAAAAATTTCTGCTCAATATTAGGGCTTAGTGTCTAGGTGCTGGTAAATCAACACCTTGGCATTATTAAGTTAAATCGAATGATTTAAAAACCTGAGAGCTTAGCACCTTAGAGCTATATTTGTAGCACCATGGAACTATATTTGTAATGCCACGATGTTATAGGGTATAACTTAAATTATACTATAAATGTCATAATAATATCATTAGAGTGTGGAAACACAACACCTTGACACTTGGATACTGGCGCCATAACGCTATGAGATGCTCACCAAAATTTAATTTCCAGAGGACTTAGCGCCTCGGTGTTATACTTGTTGCGCCACAGCGCTATGGTTTGCCTTGGATTATGCTATAAACATCTTAATATTATTACCTGGGTTTCAAATTTGGGAAGCTATGCTTACCTAAGCTTAATTTTCTTGATAACACAGTGCCTTGGCACTAGGCTTATAGCACCACGATGCTTCTTTACTGATATCTAAGATTCAGAGATTTCAGAGCATAACTCTTTAATAGTATCAATTTCTAAAAATGTTTTAATGTCTTAGCATTCTTCTCCCTTATTATGAATCCAAGATCGATGGAGGAAGGGTTTCATTTCACATTAGAACCAAGTTTAATTGTGGAAGATATAGCGCATTGGCGCTGAAAAGATGGTGTTATGGCACCCTATAAGAGATAGGAGACCCAAAAGCTTAGCACTACAACATAGTATGACAAGGCATCAGCGCTAATGGAATTGTACTAAGCCCGATTACCGATGCCTTAGTGCTCTAGATTTAAGATTTTATTCCTGAGAGCTTGGCGCCTTGGTACCGCCTGTATTGATTTGAATTCTTAAATATTTTAACGAATATTTATTAAAATTCAGCACCATAGCACAATAGCAGTGCTAGGTTTTTTACTTACTTTACTGAGAATGCACCCTTCTCCCTTATTTTGAATCCAAGATCAATGGAGGGAGGGTGTTCTTCTCACGTTGTAACCAAGTTCAATGGAAAAGATCTTCAACATTCAACATTTAAATTCCTGAATATTTTTAATCTTAGGAAGCATTCTTTTTACTCGAGATCTAAGATAGACGGAGATGCACTCTTTTATTCCTCATCGGACCCAAGATCGATGGTGGAAATTTATTTAAACTTAATTTTCAAAGAGAAAATCACTTAAAAGAAATATTATTTTATAAATAATTTTTTTGGAGTAAACTAGAGATCATTATTATGGCAGTGGAAAGCATGCCTTTAGAAATCATAGATCATCCAAAGTAAGAATGAAACAACAAACTAGAGAGAGTGAGTGGGAGAAGAAGAAAAAGAGAGAGACTACAGGGGTTAGACTCTTCTATTTATAGGTAATTCTCTTCAAGGGGGATTTTTTATTGCTATAACTATTCTCTCACTCCCCTAGGTAGTTATTGTTGCTGGGGTGGGGATGGTGATTTTCTTGATTTTAGAAATTGAGATTTCGTGACAGCACCGTGGTGTTGTGCTATTTAATCAAACAATCGTCAGGGGCAGTTTAAGCGTCTATATTTTTTTAAGGTGGCAACAATGCTTAGGTGTTGTGATTCTAATGTCGTGGCACCCAAAGCCATGATATGTAAATGTTTTATCACTTTTCATTTATTTCATTATTCTCTCTCATTTTAAATGCAGACATATACAAGCATCATTATTAGAGATGAGATATGTCTAGTCATATCATCCATTAGTTATATTGATTTTCTTATTCTTTTCTTAGTGTCACTATCAAAGAGTTAAGAAAAACAAAGAAATAAATGTATAATTATATTACATTTGGATTGGATTCAAGACAAATATTAGCACCTTCAATTCGTTTCAAGATGAAGGTCATAATTTATTTAGAATATATCAAGAATATCAAGTCTAAAGCTTTCCCACTTGGCAGTTGTCATACCTAATGCTACATGGCACTTATCTTAGCTACATGGAAGACTCTATGTGACAAAATCTAAGCTAACCAACTAAGAAGACCCCCATTGCATTAATTTGCTACATCTGTTTTCAATTATAAACTATTTGCAATAATGATATATGGTTCGATTAGGTTTTCATTTAAT
Source organism: Cymbidium sinense (assembly GCA_021442155.1). Taxonomy (NCBI): domain Eukaryota; kingdom Viridiplantae; phylum Streptophyta; class Magnoliopsida; order Asparagales; family Orchidaceae; genus Cymbidium; species Cymbidium sinense. The sequence continues at coordinate 39,573,921 of CM038233.1, forward strand.
TACATTAGAATAAATTTGCACAAATTTTCGAGCATATTGTTAATTTTGAAATATCAATTATATATTAATATTTTTTAAAATAAGAAATTCTTTCAAAGGGCTTTGAGATTATCAGCAATTTCGAGCTCTCCACATATTTCATTTAAAAATCATTTAAACAAAATTTATTAATTCCAACGCAATTTAAATAGATATTATTTTTTTTTCTCAATTTGAAATTAAAATGATAAAATATTTCTATCAACCTCAAAACTAGCATCAAGAACAGTTCTCATCCATAAATAAAAAAACACTGAAACTCCCCCGAACGATAGGCATAATAAAAATTAGATAATATAATTATCAACTAATAACCAAATATCAAATTAAAAAATTACAAAATTGAAGAACTAATTCTTAATTTGTAGCTCTTGGCGCATAATGTCACTATAACAATAGAAACAAACCAAATAACTGTAACAGCCAAGGTAGGATACATCCCTTCTTCTTCCACCATGTTATCTCACTCACGGTTTTATGAAGACAATTTAAATCTCTCTGCTGAAGGATGAGATTCAGTTCCCTTTGAACCGCATGCTTCTCTCCAACTACCTCAAGCAGCCGCAATTCCAAGTCATTGATCTCGGCGATGGTCAACTCAAGCCGCTTTGCGGCTGCAGCGATCTGTTGGTGGAGCTGCTCAATTTCTTTGTGCTGCTTCTCCAATTCCTTCAGGAGTTTCGCATTAAATGCTTTCAAATTTTTGATTGCTTTCCTTTCTGCATTTCGGGAACTTCGGGCAGCCGCTGAGCCAGGGACGTTCTTCTTCATGGCCATTAGGGAATATGGGGAAATTGTTGTTGCGCTTTTTCTTCAGTGAATAGATAGTTGTGGCCATTCGGTGATGAAGGGGACGCTTATTTATAAGACTAATGAGGGGAGAGGAGCGCATGCAGGTGCTTTCCGCCGCTGAATGCTGAAGACCACCAATCTCCATTATTAACGGTGCCGTCAGAAACGGACTGTTTGGGACAGTTAGGAATCTTTATATTCAGGGGTGGATTCAACACAGTTGAGAGCGAGTAATTGAGTCTCTCAATTTTATAATTTCTTTTATGAGATATTAAATTAATCATTTATCTTTTCCTAAAAAATTTTTTATCCTTTATTTTTATCTTAAAATATAAATTTATCTTCTTAAAAATTGAGATTGATTTATATATATATATATATATATATATATATATATATATATATATATATATATATATATATATATATATATATATATATATATATATATATATATATGAATCTCAACTAAACTTGCAAGAACTAACTGTCTGCAACTTTTTAATTCGTTAAAACTTAGCACTCAGTGGAATGGAAGATCGTCGCAATGAGATTTCAGTTTTCTAATAATTCGTAATGGGTGTCTCAGTCAGTTTGTGTTTCATGCAATTGCTATCGTTATTAACTATCCAATAAATAGTTATTCATGAATAAATTTGAATGAAAAGATTAATACTTAATCTATTGATTCTATATATATATATATATATAATAGAATTTCAATTTGTTCAACTATTTAAATAGAATTCATAAATCAAGTTCAGATCAGCTCAACTCATTCATGCTTCATGTTAGTAGCTTTTACAAAATTTTGTCTTCAATTATAGTGATGATATTTTATAAACATAAAAATGTTATGTTTGTATGTGTGTGTAGTGATAGAATGAGAGGCTGGTTGAAAGGATGACTATCCTGAAATTTAAAATGAAATCATTAAAATTGCATATCACAATGAGAATTTTCCTCAAACTTACAATCAGCCATCTTTTAAGACTAATTATTGGACATAGTTTTAATTTTAATTTATTTATCATATTCTAAGCATAAGTAAAAAACAATAATTATCCTATTTAATTTAAGTAAATAATTATGATATGTATAATAAATTACAAAATTATTAAAGTTTTGAAAAAACTCATAAAATGCTTAAGCAACTAAACTCCTTAAAACCTCTTTCTTTATTTCTCCTTCGAAGGAGACGAATGTCGAGAGCTGTTCATCAATTCGAGTCAATTTTTGATGATCCAATCGACAAAATTTCTCGATTTTGGTTTCAAAACCATCAGTGAATGAAATCAAATGGATCTATACGATTTTATCACACTTGAGGTCAAACTTGTTTCAAAAAGTCCCAAAATTGAAAGCTTAGAGGAGGCTTTAATAGCATTTCTCAACTCTGGTGATCTCCGGTGGCGAGATTGACTCCAAGAGCTCTGGAATACTGTGACAAAGCTGAGGAAAGAAGCAATTGGGTTGCCTCCACGTGGATTGACCTCTAAACCAAGCTCAGCCTCCCTTTCATTGGCTTTGGTTGTTTTTTGGACGCCTAGTAGCGAGGGGATTGGGGTAAGATCGAAATCGACTTCGTGTAAGGTAGGAAAGAAGATGGGATGATCAGTTTGGCTTGAGAGTATGCCTATGGTGTTTTGCCATTAGAGTTTGAAAGCCTCTTATTGCAATTTTCTTATCCCTAGTCGGCCATAGCTAATTGATGTCCTTAAAGGCTAGCTTCATGGATTATAAACCACTTAACGCCTATCCAAGGCATGAAGAGGTGGGGTGCTAAAGGAATGAAGGATTAGGCAAATTGGATTTGGCTTCATGTAATCCCTCTTTTCCATGGCATATTCCATCATTTTGGCTTGATTTAGATTTAATTAAGTTACATAAAATTAGCTGCCAATCATCTTAAATTCATTTTAAGATGGATTTGAGTGCATTCCAAAGGATTGGGTTTTAACTTAGATTCAATTTTGCCATTTAAGGGATTTTTTATTTTGGTTATTCTAAGTTAGCCCATTGAATGGATTTACATTAGACTAATGCTTCAAGTACATCAATTCAACTCTTTGTGATGTTCCCAATTAAAGGATTACATAGAATTTACAAATATTTATTGGTTTATTCCAAGTTATATCCGTTATAGTTCCAGTGAACTTGGGTTGGAATGGATTGATTTAAATGGATTAATTGGCTCAATTAAGTTGTATTTTCTTTTTCAGTTATGTTGAACCAAGGATTTGGAATGCATTGGATCAATCAATTTCATTTACTTAAGGTTTACAACCCAACTTGGTCCATCTTGGTCTTATGGGTTAAGCTTAGGTTTGGTTTTAATTTGATTGAGTCAAATGATAAACTTTGACCTAATTAGATTATGTTTGGACTCCAAACATGCTTAAGCACATGTGTGAGTGGATTTGGAGTGATTGATTTCAATTAGTTTGAATTTAATTTCAATTTTGGCCCATTTGCCTAACATTGGACTTAATGAGTTAAAGTTTGGGTTCATGTTAAATGACCAGATTGGTCAAATTGGACCCAATGATTGGTTGAATTATGTTTGATTATCATTTCCAAATAATTTTTGACAATTAATTTATGTTAGTTTTGGTTTAATTTGATGTTTAATCCCAAATGGTCCATTTAGGCCCATTTAGGTCAAATGACTTATTTAGCCTAATTAAAGCCTTATTGGATTTATATTCTCTTAAATTTAGATTTAAACATGAATATATTTTTATTTATATCCTTTTAAATGATTTTATATGGTCAAATTTTTGTGGATTGACCTTTGACTTGGTGGGACCCACCTAAGTAAAACCTATGCTAAATGGGTTGACCCCCTTTTGACCTTACTTAGGATTTGGATTTATTTATGCTTTCAATTTGATTTCATGGTTTTATTTTATTATGATTTTCATTTATTTTAATTTAGTTTGACTTTTTTTTTAAGTTTAAATGGTTTTAGGATAAAATAAAATAATTAGGTTAATTACCCTATTCACCTTGATCTAACTTTAAATACATTTTAGATTTCAATTATTTTGTGGTTGGACTAGGTCTATCAAATTATGTTTGGTCAGATCCTAGAAAGGTGCATTACGCCACTAAGTGAAGTGTCCTAGGTATCTAATTAGGAGATACCTAATTTAGGATTAGGTATTCTAATTACTAGGTTTGGAAGTAATATTAACCTCATCCAAAAATGAGTTCAACACCAAATACTTTCATCTACATCATGGTGTAGTATATGATAACCCAAAAGTCTAACTATGCCGATAAAAGGTGTTGCATCTGTAATTTGTTGAAGTATGTCTTGATCCCTAAAACTAAGGTGACTGTGTCTCAACTTTAGATTGATCACCCAATCAATAGGATCATGACTCGATGGAAGCTCTGAATCAACAGGTAGAAGTAGGATCATGACTTGATGGAAACTCTGAATTAAAAGGTAGAATGTGTGATGATCGAGCAAATAAATTCTTAATCTGACTGTAATCTGACTATGTCATATGGATCATGAGCTTCAATAGTAGCTTATGTCTGCTCTTCAATAGGCCCTGTAGGAGGCATATCATCTAGCCTTCTCCATGTAAATATCATAACCAATCTATAGCAAATTTGGACAAGCGGAGCATATAAATTTCACAAGCATTATAAAAAGCATTAATATCTGAATTTGTAAATGTACTGTGCTTATAGGCTCTTGATTCAATATTCTTTAGTTTCATAGAGTTTGACTTGAATTTCTTGAATCTAGATTTATATTTAGACCCACCCCATTAGGAATATTTAGACTTAAATCATATGTTGAATTTAAGCTTAGATTTAGATCTGCCCCTTTTAGACATGATGGAATCTAAACTTTGGATTTAGATCCATCTCTTTCTTGGTATGATGAAATCTAAATTTTGGTTAAGATCCAATCCTTTTGGGCATGAAAGATCTGATCCAACCCTTTTATACATGATGGATTCTTTATTTAAATTTAGATTCAACCCCTTTTGGGCATAATGGATCGACTATAACTCCTTTGGGTATAATTGATCTTTATTTGAATTTAGATCTAGCCCTTTTGGGCATGATGGATTTGATCCAACCTATTTGGCCATGATGGATTTGATTTAAATTTAGATCTGACTCCTTTCAATATGATGGATTTGATTTAACCCTTTTTTATTAGAGAGAGTTTCTTTTTGATGGAATATTTTCTTTGCATTGCAAGGCTTATTAAATTGCCCCCTATTGTTAGGGGATTTTTCTTTGAGATGAGTATTTTTTTTTCATACTTTCAATGAAGAGTATCTCTTCGGTTGATCATTTTTAGAGTTGATTTCAACTCTTGCATTTGTAAAGAAAAACATTTTTAATAGTTTTGCATAATATCTTTTGAGATATTATCCATTTATGAGAGGCATAAGTCTTGTCCCTTTTGAATCAATGAGCTAATAAGCTCCTCCTTCGTATACTTTTTCGATAATATAGGATCGTTCACAGTTTGGGTCAATTTTTCCCTTGTTCGTTGGTATGGAATGATAGACATTCTATGTTCCAACACAAGTTCACCTGCTATGAAGCATCTTGGATGAACCATGCGGTCATCAGCTTGGGCCATTCTTACTCTATATATTTTTAGATTTTGTTGGGCTTATAATCATACTTCATTGAGAGATTCTAGCCCTTTAATGTATATTTGAATTTTTTTCCTCCATTGTATGTTCATTTTGGACTATTATATGAAGTGAAGATATCTCTTCTTCAATAGGAAATATTTTTTTTGCTCCAAAGACTAGGGAGTACAATGTTGCATGTGTAGCAATTTTGTGACCCCAAGGCTTTTATTAATTTGTCATTCCATTCTCTTTTATTCTTAGAGAGAATTTTTTGAGGAGTTTGACAAATGTTTTATTGAATGCTTCTGTAAGACCATTGGCTCTTGGATTATATATTGAAGAATATTGCCAATCTATCTTGTATTTCTTAATGAAATGATAGAATTTGATGTTCTTGAAGGCAGTGCCCTTATCAGATATAAATCTTTGAGGTACTCTAAACTGATAAATGTAATGGTCTAAAAAACATTTGTCACATTATTTGCTTTAACTTCCTTTAATAAAATTACTTCTACCAATTTAAAGAAATAATCAATGGAAGTTAGTATAATGCAATATCCCCCTAATGATGGTGGATCTATTGGGCCATTTATATTAGTTCCCCATCTTTCAAATGGCCAAGATGTCACTATTGAATGTAAGGCATTGGGTGGTCGATGCAACGTGTCCACATATATTTAACACTGATGATACCTTTTAGCATATTTAATACAATTTGAAACATGCTGGGCTAATAGTATCTCATTCATTCAATTTTAATTTTCATTTTAGGACTAGATTGGTATGCACTTCACAACTCTTCATGGACTTCATCCATCATCAATTTTGCTTCACCTGGTCCTAGGCATCTTAACCACATTTGGTCAAATGAGTACTTGTATAATGTATCATTCAAATAGCATATTGTAGAGCTCTTTATAATATTTGAAAAGCCTTTGATTTGTCTTTTACAAATCCATTATCCTTAAGATAGGTGATGGATGGTTCTCGCCAATTATCCTCCTCTACTATTGTTGAGATCTCTTGATTTTAATTAGCTTTAAAGGCTTGCAAAAGGCTAGTGCCATTGCTAGCTTGCTTTAGACTATTATTTGATATATCTCCTTGAGGATCTGTCATTTCTTTAGCCAATTTAGCTAATGCATTAGCTTTACTATTATCTCAACATGACAACCTTGTAATTGTTACTTTAGAGATTTATTTTTGAAGCTCTAGGACATGCTTATGATAAAGTGCCAATTCCGGCTTCTTTATCTTGAAAGTCCTAATTTTTTATCAGATTATGAATTGGTAGACATTCATCTCAAAAGGACCAAACAGATGATTAACGTTCTTCTAGCCATAAATGGCATTTGATAGAAGAAATCCTTAGAACTTAAAATAGATCCAAAAAGATTCTTTCGTAATAGAGGGCGGTTTTATATAAAGTGGTAGATGAAGAACAATCAGACTTCTTTGTCAAAGCCCAGTAAATCAAAGAAAAAGAGAAAATCTAGAAAACCAAAATTTGAAACATAGAAAATGATTGACTCTTTAGAGGAGTACTAATTTTGTAATCTAACTGTGCCATGTGGATCATGGGCTTCAATAGTGGTTCATATCTACTCCTTAATATCCATTATAGGAGGCATATCATTTAGCTGTCTCTAGGTAAACATTGTAGCCAATGTATAACAAATCTAAATAAGAGAAGCATATAAATTTTACAGGCATTATAAGAAACATTAATATCAGAATTTATAAATGTGTTTTGTATGTCTAATTTTGATTCAATCTTCTCTAGTTTCATAGAGTTTGAATTAAATTTATTAAATCCAAATTTATATTTAGACCCCCACTTTAGGTATATTTAATCTTAAATTTTATGCTTGATTTAAGCTTAGATTTAGATCCAGCCCTTTTGGATATGATGGAATCTAAAGTTTGGATTTAGATGCAACACTTTTTTGGCATGATGAAATCTAAATTTGAGTTAAAATCTAACCTTTTTGGACATAATGAATATGATCTGAACTCTTTCTGAATGATGGATTCTTTATTTAAATTTAGATCCTGTCACTTTTGAGCATGATGGATTTGATCTAGTCCCTTTAGGCATAATGAATCTTTTATTTAAATTTAGATCCAGCCCCTTTGGGAAAGATGGATCAGATCCACCCCTTTGGGCATAATGGATCTGATTTAAATTTTGATCCAGCCCCTTTAGGCATCATGAATCTGATTTAAAATTAGATTTGGCCTCTTTGGGCATGACGGATTTGATTTAACACTTTTTTTTATTATACAAAGTTTATTTTTGATGAAGTATTTTTCTTGCATTGCAAGGCTTATAAAATTCCCCCTATTTGTAAGGGATTTTTCTTTGAGATAAGTACTTTCTTTTCATACTTTCAATGAAGAGTATCTCTTCTATTGATCATTTTTAGAGTTGATTTCAACTCTTGCATTTGTAAAGAATAATTCTTTTAGTATTTATGCACAATATCTTTTGAGATATTGTCCATTTATGAGGAGGGGTGGTGGGGGAGGTGGGGATGCGGGCATAGGACTGATCCATTTTGCATAAATGAGCTGATAAGCTTTTCATTCATATACTTTTTCAACAATATAGGATCCTTCCCAATTTGGGTCAAATTATCCACTTATTCATTAGTGTGGAATGATAGGCCTTCTATATACCAACATGAGTTCACCTTCTTTCAAGCTTCTTAGGTGAACCATATGGTTGTGAGCTTGGGCCATTCCTACTCTATATATTTCTAGAATTTGTTGGACTTATAATAGAATTTCATCGAGAGCATCTAGCTGTTTGTGACATATTTAGACATTTTCCTCCATTTTAAGAGAAGAATATGTTTATGAGTAGGAGAGCGAGAGCTTTAAGGAATGGAGAATGCATAATGGAAAAATGAGAAGTTGAAAGGGTCTATTTATAAACCCAGCCTAGTACCATGGTGCTACATTATCAAGGCCGAGGTGCTAACCTCTCAAATTTCTAAATAGTAACTTAGTGCTGCAGTGCACACATGACGTGTCCCATCATAGGTCAGATGTCAAGTCAGTTATTATGTTAATCAAAAAGAGCATTCATTACTATTAATTCCATAACCAAAAATATATCAAGCATTGATGTAACGTTGTAGTGCTAGTAAAAAAATTATTTTTTTCCATTTAAAGTGCCTGACCGTATGCCAGCTCTTCTGAACTGACCTTTGGCTGGGGCCACAATGCCATATGGTTAGAGTTGAGGCACTAGTTACCAGTGAACATGAATAAAATAAGATAAATAAATCCAATCTTATACGTTGTAGTGTTCTCTTCTTTCCCCACTACACATAATGCGCTTGCCAAAATACATAGTGCCAAGGCACTATCTTTTCAGTGTCATAGTGTTATAATATATTAATGCTCTCCCCCCTTCTGATACTTTAACATTGAAATGAGTTAACATAAAATAAATTTGAATTACCAGCATGTGCCATGATACATGTATAAAATACTAAATTAAAATGTTTGAGGATGCTGCATGGGCTAATTTCCCAATTAGGTCTTATGGCTGAGCCTGAGTCAAAAAAATGTAATCATTCCCCAATAATGATCGTGTTGATTGTTAAATTCATTCGAAGGGGATATGTTTAAAGCAAACAATCATCTACCCATCCATCATTATTTATCAAATATGATAATCTATGAAAATCTTTGCTCACAAATAGCTAATGGCAAATTAAATATTACTATGTTCATACTCATATTAGCTCACATTAGTAAGGATATGACCTATGTCCTTTATCTACATGATTTTACTACTATACGACACCACATGAAATGTTAATATGACTAGAACTCTCTAATTCAATGGTTTGCTTCTATATGGTTCCACTATATTTTGGTCATGGCAATAGCCCGTATGTCCCCTAATGGCTTTACTCCTTAAGCCATGAGTTATAAAAATATATTTAATAGGAAAAAAGGCTTATGTTAGCTATGGTTGACTTAAATTTATCTACTTAAATAAATATCACCCTAGGTCTACAATAACACCTTAGATGACACAACCCATAGTTGCTAACAGTGATTTTTTAATTAAGAACTATTTCCTTTGGCTAAGTAGACTGGGAACTATGATAGCTCCAAGATAATGAAACCATGGGATCTTGATCAAGCATGTAATCATTCCCTCATATACATTTTAAATTGAATGATTGTCATTTATGCCATATTATGCACACCACTAGACACCACCTTATATCAAACAGATATGATTATTTCCAAACTTAATCGAGAGTGCTCTTTTACTATAGTAAGAGAGATAATTAACTATGGAGGCTTGCATCTATAGGATGTAGAACCTAGATCTAAATAAATCCTAATGTAATGTTAGGGGAAATATAATTAAGTATATACCAATCCACCTCACAAAAAATATACTCCTACCCATCTCAATAAAGATGGCAGAGAGCATACTCAAAGATATTTTTTTTGAGTGATAAGATTTCTAGCAACTTCGCTGGGGAGAAGCCTTATGTTAGCTAAGGTTGACTTAAATTTATCACCTTAGGCAATATACTATTTACCTTGTAGTGAATACCCTAGGATGATTGTATATCTATAGTGGTGATTAGATAGTCAAATTTGGTTAATGAATATAGTAACACCTATCAGTTCATTTGACTATGATTATGTATTATACTAAACTTTATGCTAAACTTTGCAAGAGAACAAGACCAAGAAAGTTCAAGCAACAATTCATAGTACCTTCTAATAATGTTGTAAAGTTGAAACATGGATTTAAAAAATTACTTATTACATTGAAACGTTCATTTTTGGCAAATCATTTTTCTTGTTTGAGTGAGACATGGATATTTAGAGATGATCTTGTAGGTATGACTGACTATAGTCATAAAAGTTTCTGAGACTGAGATTGCAACCCAAGATTGGTGGGCATTCTTAAAATGATAATGCGATAAGGTTACCTATGGTTTAGAAACTATAAGAATACTCTTTTTGTGCTTACCTAATAGTCTACTTACCATTAAAAAAATATCAATATGGTCCACCATACAAATATTCCTTTTATGGGTAAGGGTCCTTCTAGGTCTATAAGTTTGTTAAGTGCATTATTAGGTAAATAGCTAGCTCGACTTCTAAAGGAGACTCTGGCATAGTGAGCTCTAAAAACTTTAGTTTATCATGAAATCTCTATATCATTTTGAATGGTCAAATCAAAAGGTTCAAGTTTTCCTTATCTTTTATAAGAGTAGCACCAATTTAACTATTTCTTTTGACTCACTTACCACCAAAAGACAAGTGTGATAAGGGGTAAACAAACTTTTGGTTTAGCATAAAATCTTAAAGATCTTTTAATTCAACGAACCTATAAATACTATTTAGAGGGTCCAGTGATTAAGCTTTACTTTAGAGAGTGTCATCTTGTGTCAAGGATGAAATCTTAAGCCCTTAATTTAAGAATTGGAGTCTTAATCACTAGGTTAATAATTAAATATACACACTTAATTTTATGTAGATGATCATTTGATTAAGTTTTCTACTAGACACATGAGGATTCTAGATAAGAATCACCTAGAAAAGTCTAAGATTAAGGAAACCCACTGATATTCCTTCTACTAGAAGGTTCCTAGTCATGTATCTCTTCATTGAGTCAAGCGATCAAAACTCAATAAACAAATTTCCATCCAATATTTATGGTATATCTTACTCTTAAATGTTGAGGTCCTCTATTGACATAAGAAATTTTAGTAAGACTAAAAATTCAATTCCTCTATAAGTAATTAATAATTTGAATATAATCATCTCATTAGGTTAACTTTAGAAATCTTTAAGTGAGGACAATGCGGGAGAGAATTTTACTAAATTATACATATTGCTTACATTTTATCTAGTTATCCCTAAGATAGACTTCTTTTAATGCTCGGATTCAATCATTCTTTAGTGCATGAAAGTATTAGATTTTGGGCCATTAATTCATCTCATTGACTCAATTATTTATGCAATTAATCATGAGATTTTAAGGATTGACTTGGCTAACATCAAAATCATTTATAGGGGATTTGACCTAGGCCTGAGTTAAAGGATCCCATTTACCTTCATCTCATTACTAAATCTATAGGTCAATGGCTTATTTTATCACTCTCATGTGTTGTAGCTTTTAATTTAAATCCTAAAACATTCCCAAAGAGCTCTTAAAATATTAAAAATTTATGATTATAGACAATAACTGATAAAGTCAAACTTAAGTTAACTTAGGTCAACTTTAGACCCAACATGAGTTAATGTCTAGCATACCCATTCAATGGTTTGTATTCAAATTGACACTTTATAGTCTATTGGATGATCCAATTTATTTAATTAATCTAATTAATGCTCTTTGATCCAATTTGATGTAATTAGGTTGATAACATTTAAATAGCTTTAAGATTTAAATTAATTAGCATAAATTTGGCTAAAGGATTTTTTTTTTTTACACTTCATACATTCTTCACACTATGCGTGGCTCAAATACCCATTGATCCAATCTTAAAAGGCCATGAAAAGTACTTTAAACCATTTACACCCACTTGCTTCTTAAGGTCTAAATTAGAGAAGCCTAACCCTCATAATAAATTAAACCCTTTGGCATCATTATAGTTTATGATGTCACAAGCAAATATCTAGTTGGACATAAGTCAGTTTGCCCACTTCAAGTGGTTTTGTTAAACCCAATGGGTCAATGTGTTCAATTTGATCCAAATGGACTCACTCCATTTAAAAGCTATTATTGAATAATCAAATGGACAAATAATTCCATCACATTTAGTGTGTAGCTAGAGATGAATGTCAAAAATAATACTTTAGCTCAAACAATTTGATTTGTCTATTATTTGTTAACTAAATAAATGGGCTAAAAACTTAGTTCTTAATGGGTCAAATTGACCCATTGAGTAAAATTCTTCATAATTCATAATCAAATGCCAACAAATGGAAAAATCCCATCCTTGCCCTTAGATTTGATGGGATTTTAACCATTTTAGTATTGAGTGGTCACTTAGGCTAGTGATTTCATTCTCTTATAATGGAAATCAGTGGCTAGAGTCCCACCTATCCATTATCATCCCTTTGTCTAGTTCTTTGCTACCTCCCTCAGGTGTATGAGACTAAGACTAGTGATTAATCTACAACAAATTAAGCTCAACCTTGGCTGAGATTAGGTTTACTTGAACCTATAAATGATTCCTCCATTTAATCAATTAAAAATGTCAGCCACTATCTCTTGAGCTCCATATGAAAAATTGAACTTCTCCATGGAACCAAGGCTATAAATTCACTTTGAAGGTCAACTAACAACCAAAAGATCATCAAACTTTAGTTTAGCTGATTAACTAGAGAGACAACCTAATTAATAATGGTAGCAAGTTCCTAACACCTTCTTATAGCCACAGAATTTAATTTCCAAGTAATTCAATCCATCCATGGTGAGAGGTTTTGCTCTTTCCATTATTATACACTTGAGTTTGGTTACCCTAGCTCTATAGGTTATGCTATGGCTGTGTAAGCCATGTGATTACATCCTCTTATTCTTCTTATGCTCTCTAATAAAGCATATCACTTTATAAGCCTTATAAAGAGTGAATTCTAGTTAGATTTAGCTTAGATCACATTGATCCTAAACTCAACCCATGATCTCACATTGCAACCCATCTCTAAGAAGAGAATTATTCATAGACTATTAATATTCATCTAGTAATGAAGCTATTTAACTACTAAAAAATCATTAAATGACAACTTCTAAAGTTTCAATAATTTAAGTCATATTCCTTGCTTCCAATATGAAGGATATAAAGTGATAAGACTTAAGATGATTAAATTGTTAATTTACCTAGCTAAATAAGTCATGGTCATATATAGTGTCCTTAGGATACACTAGCTAACACACACTAATGTATTGTGATAGTTCAGATTCCCATAGTGGTTAGCATCTTTTAGATATATGGGACTATGCTATAAGTGTATGACTAGAATCTTCTATGATTTTTATTTAAATTATAATGTGATCTATTACTTTACAATTACACTATTAGAGATATTTTTGTAGGTGTCAAACGTATGGCCAATGATTTTAATTTTACTTTAAAGAGGGAAATGCATCAAAATATAAGTAATTATTTTTCCATAATGTGATTTCAATAATAAATTATATTGTACTATCATGCCTCCATTAAATAAAGCGTTTTCTTTTATTATAGCATTTTTTACATTAAACTAAGACTTTTCAATTTTCAAGCAACAACTTGGTTTGCTAACTATTTCTTTTGACAAAATATTTTCAATATTAATAACTAGATAAATGAACATATTGACAGGAAAATCAAGATGATAAGCATTAGTTCCAATTTTCTTAAAAAAATTGAAATGACAACATGCCCGCACATGTAATTTCTTATATTTAGTGGTTTGAAAATGTTTAGAGAAAATGCGAATCAAAATAAAATCACCTTCTTTATATTTTTTGTTGAACAATTATGATTTACCTTAAAATCATAAGCTTTAGTACATATAGTAATTTGTTTTTTATGTCTTCATTGAGGCTATAAAAGTCTTTGCCAAATGAAAATGCTACATCAAAAGATGGGTGAGGTGGTAGGTTTGATACATCTATTGGTCATCTTGAGTTTTGACCATAGACTATCACAATAGGTGATTTATTTATAATTTTAGAGAGAATACTATTATAAACAAATTTTGATGTTGATAAATGTAAATCTCTATTTCTTAAACTTTTACCTTCCAAACATCTAAGCAAGTTTTCCAAGGTGTGGTTAACCACTTTAGTTTGTCCATCTATTTATGAGTGAAAGATAGAATAAAATTAATTTGGTGTATAATAGTTTCCATAATATTCTCTAAAAATATGAGACAAACCTAATAACTCAATCAATAACAATGGATTAGGTGAGGCTAGGGAGTCACACTATTTCTTGAAAGAATAATTTGTCTATGTGGGTAGCATCATTTATTTTTGAACAAGGAAAAAAATAAGCATTTTTTAGGAGTAGTAACTATGACAAAGATGTTACCATGTCCTTGAGCTATCTTAGGTAATCCTAAAATGAAATCCATTGATAAGTCTTTCAAAGGGTTAAAGATATGGGTAAGGCAGTGTATTTTCCAAACCTTTGTTTGGAAGTTTTAGCTTATTTATAGATTAAGCATTGGGCCATTAATTTTTAAACATTTCATTTTAATGAACACTAGTAAAATCTATTTTCCAATAAACATATTGTCTTATCCATCCCAAAATTAATAGCAACACTCTAGCATGTAGCTTGGTGACAAGGAATTCTCCAAGGGAAATTTGAGGAATACATAGTTTCTTTCCTTTATATAGATATCCATTTATTATAAAGAATGTTTCTTGTGAAGTCATTAGCTTATCTAGGTGCCCAAGGTAAATTAGGTGAAAGCTAGGGCACACTATATAGTCATCTTTATTTCAATCAGATCTTGAGATTCTCAGTTCTAAAGAAGAAATTATTAGGCTTAACTTGGATAAAGAATCAATTGGTTTATTCTTAATTTCAAACTTATGTTTCTGAACAAAAGAGTAGTCTTGTAAAAGTTCAACCCATTAAGCATGACTATGACTCAATTTTCATTGAGTATTAATGAATTTTAAGGCATGATGATCAGAATCAAGTATAAATTCTCTATGTAAGAGATAGTCTCACCAATGCCTTGAAAATTGAATTACAACATAAAACTCACTATTATAACTGAAATATCATTATTTGGCTTCATTAAACTTTCACTAAAGAATTCTATAAGATGGTTCTCTTAACTCAAAAATCTAGCTATTCAAATTTTTAAAGCTTCGCATGCCACTACAAAGGCTTTAAAAAAAGTTGTAAGCTTAAGGATTGGTGAAAAAATAATAAGAACTTTAATTTGCTCTAAGACTCTTTGTACATTAGGAGCCTAATAAAATTAATCTAACATATTAATTATTGGAGGAACAATGGTCTTAAAATTCTTGATGAATCTTCTACAAAATGTGGCTAAACCATGGAAGGTTCAAACTTTAGCAAAATGTTTAGGTGATGGCTAATTTAAGATTTATTTTACTTGGAAGGATTAAGCTTGAGTCCCATAGTGGATACAATAAAGCTTAAAAAAATTACATTAGTTTGTGAAAAGAAAGCCTTTCATAAATTCATGTATAATTTCTCTCGTTTAATTATTTCAAAGAATTTTTGTAGGTGTTGTAATGCTCATTCTCACTTGACCTAAAAATCAAAATATCATCAAAATACACAAGTAAACATGCTCAATAAGGTTCCTCCTATAATGTGGAAGGCTAGATAGTTAAGATCCAAGTAAGAAGTCAATAATATGTTAAATTTCTCTTAAAATAGGTAGTTCACTAGGAAGCTCATTGAGTGCAATATGTTTAAAACTAAAAAGAAAAAAAGGAGACTATAATAGGTATATAAGTCTTATTGGAGTCTTATGCGACTTCTTTTACATGTAATAAGTGAAGGAGAACTGGACCAAAATATTCTTTTTGTAAGGTTCCAAAACATATTGTCTCTATCTTTCAGGTCAAAGAAGAAATAATAGATGTTTAAAAAAGAATCTAAAATCATATTATTTGCCCTAATAGTAGAACTTCCTATGATAATTAATTAAAGTTTGACATTTTTCATCAATATAGCCTTAGTTTGAAAGTTATAAGCTTTCTTGTGTGGTGCTATAGAGGGTGTCTTTTCTATTGGCTTTATTTACATGAGTTTAATGATCTTATTATTATTTTTAAAAATGTAAGTATTTTTCATTCCATAGTGAATAACACTAACATCATACAACCAATGTCATCCTAAGAGAATAAGAACCATGTCCATCAGGAAGTCATCATACCAAATTTGATCCTCAAAGCTTCCTATTTTAATTAAAACTAAGAATTGAATGGAGATGAAAAGAGATGTATTAATTACGTAGCTAACATGAAATGGCTTATGGTAAGGTTCAAAATTTA
The DNA here is from genome assembly GCA_021442155.1 of Cymbidium sinense. Classification (NCBI taxonomy): domain Eukaryota; kingdom Viridiplantae; phylum Streptophyta; class Magnoliopsida; order Asparagales; family Orchidaceae; genus Cymbidium; species Cymbidium sinense. The sequence continues at coordinate 39,590,394 of CM038233.1, forward strand.
CATTCTCTCGAGTAAAGGTGTGTGTTGAAATAACATTCATAGCACTTCCTCTATCTATAACTAACCTACATCTCTTTTCATTGCATGAAACATAGATGCTAAAAATGTTCTTTCATCTGTAATCTTTTATTTCATTTTTAATTATAGTAGAGCACCTCATCACATTATCTTGAGAGTCGTTAGTTAATTATAATTTTTCATTATATAATAGGGTGTCATTATAAACTTCTTTTAGATTATCATCTATTAGGTTTTTAACTTTTTTAAAAATAAATTTGGACTTTATAATGATTTTACATATGGCCTTTTCTATGTCATTTGATGTATATTACTTTCTTGGTGTTTTTAGAGCTCCCTTCAATAAGAGTTTTAAACATATGGGTCAAGCCAATTGGATGGGTGGGCTTAACAACATACCTATTAGATGAAATAAAAGGTACTTGACTTTTAGTTTTAGTGATGGAATAAGATTACTTTTGTTGTTTAACCAATAAGGAAAAATGAGAGGCTCCCACGAAAATTATGGTTAAAAACTTCAACATCATTTCAGATGTTAGTCCTAATTCAAATAACAAATTTATTAGCTAACATCCAATCATTATTAGCACAATCAATTCTACAAACTAAATCTTCAAAAGTATTTAAATATTGAAAGGTTACCTTTTCTTGATGTTAATAATTACTATTTAGTTTCTTATCAAGGTGCTTAAGATAATAGTTTTCTCTAAACATTTTTTTTCATTTCTATCAAATTGAGGTTTGTCCTTCCTAATCTTTATTCTTTAGATAAAGTATTTATCCAATAAATTTTATCATGTCCTATCATTTTTATTTTAGCAAAAGTAATCATTTAGTAATCATCCATTTTAACCAGTAAAAGAAGTAATCCATTTGAACTAACTAATCAAGAAATTTATTCAGTTCATGTACTCCATCATAAGTTTGGGCTTGAAATTTAACTCTTAAAGATACTTTTGTAGTCTTCAAATAATTTTTCCCCTTCCTCCATTTCTAGCAATTGGTGGTCTTTACAGTGATTGTTTTTATTTATGGTTTGGTTGTGAATCTTCTTCATCTATCACTAAAGGTATTATTTGAGTAGGTAGCAGAGGATGAACTAATACTCTATTATTTTGTAGATGAGCTAAAGAGTTTGTATTTATTCTTAAATTTCTTGCATTTTGTTCTACCTTTTTCTAATATTTGTTGAGTTTTTACTTAATTTTCATGGATCCTATGATCTAAGACATCGATTAATCTAGTCAATTTTCAACTTGATCTTGACAGATAGATTTTGGCATCATGTAGATATTTTTCTAAAATAATTATATGATATATATATATATATATATATATATATATATAAAAAAAGTGAAATTTTAGCCTAAGAGAACTTCCGTATGAGGAGGCCAAGACCACTTACATTCCAAACTCTCTTTAAATAGTATATGTCTTTTTAACAAAGTACTATTTAGCCTCCAAAATTCAAAGTTTAACACACTTATATTCTTATGCATACAATTGTTTCATTATTATGTTAATGCAATGAAAAAAATGCTCAAGACTATCAAGCCTCTTTTTTCTTTTCCAGTTAAGAAAGCAAGTTATCATAAGTTAATCAAAGAAACTTCTAAAATTAAATATAAACATTAACAAAGATAATCAATCAAGTAATTAGATTTTAATTTGCACAAATGGCTAGGTGGACCCCTATCTCTCTCTCCTCACTTGGCATCCTCTCAAAAAGTTTATAGTAGGTTCACATAATAGAGGAGAAGGTTAATTTATATGGTGGGGCTCACTAATTGAAACTTTATTCTATAACCATAGACTTGGAAGCAATATACATATTTTGAAGCTACTGCTATAATCGTAGACTTGCAAGCAATATACATATTTTCGAGCTACTAATATAAATTTAAACTATCATAAATAAAAATTAGTTAACCTCCCAAGTTCAAGAGAAACTCTTAAGTTTGAAGACAAGTCCACAACTTGAAATGTTACTTTTGTTGATGAAAATTTTGATTGAATTCATTCCCTCTAAGCTTTACTCTGATGCTAAATTTGATGAAGGTGTGTGCCCTTTTTTGGTGAAATTGAGAGAATTAGATGACCACAAATTCTTAAATTGATATCAAAAGATATGTTTTGAAGTTTTGGTGGGATAATGATAGGTGTAGAATAATATGTTAGTTGGAATTCCTAAACTAGTCTAGTTTTGGAAAGATTGGGTTGATTTTAAAATATAACTCTAAAGAATGGGATTTAAGCGAAGTGAATAGCTAAAAATACTCATGGAGATTTAGGTTAGGATATGTATTTATGATATTGAGCCGTTGATTAGTAATTATATGGTTTAAGAGATTATTTTTTTCTAAATATGGGTACTAGGTCATCATTAGTGAAGTAGAGGTATTCTTGAGTGGAAGGATGGTGTAGGCCTATAAAAGAGAGCAAAATTCATAGTGGATGACTGGAGATGATGTTAAGATGTATGAGACTGAACAAAATAAGTTACCTTTGATATTGAAGATTAGTGAAGAAAGATATGTTGGATAATTAGAGCTTTGCTCCCACTAAGGATTGTCATTGTTTAGCCACCAATGGGCTAAGTGTTCTTCTTTCTTGGATTTTCAATGGCTTTAGTTTAAGATTTAGTAAATGGATGTTAAGCTCTAATGTTTTGGTCCATATGATGTTCTACATCAAAATAAAAACTTAATTTATACTTTATTTCTAAACTTTGTTTGAGCTTGTATATATAGGTATAACTCAATTACCCTCTTCTACCTAGCCATACTTGCTTATTAACCTATATCTTTTACAACCATCATTACACATTGACTATTTGGTTATATTGTTTACTTTATTTTCTTTATTTTCTTTTTTTAATAGTAATAGATTTGTCTAGGATCATCTATGTTCTTTAAACACTTACGGCAATATTTTCATAACTCTAATCTCAATAATCCTCATAAAAAAACCAAGTTGTCACCTATCTTTTCTTTTTATAAGCACATATTCACTTATGTAGAAAATGTATGCTATACATCTTTCCAATTTGATTCTTCTAAAGACTTCACTTTGAATTTCTTTTTCTTTCTCTCTAGTCTAAGTTGTAACACTAACTCTAGATGACACAACTCATGGTTGTTGATAGAGTGCCATCCTTGTTGGGTTGGGTCGACTACATTCCCTTGCTAAATTAACATAAGCTTGATAGCTCAATATAATAGATTCATGAGATTCAAATTAATACTATTCCTCTCTTTTTTTTCTTAATCTTAAACCTTTGCTTATAACTTTTTTGAGCCCATTTTACTCTTTATAAAGTCCGTGGTAATTAAAAAATAATTTTTATATAAATATTTTGTATATTGAATCATCATCTCACTCGATTTTGGTGAGTCACCCTCTACCTTACAATAAAATCAATCTTTAAGGAAAGTTTCAATATTTTGTACCTCACATACTTTAAAGGAATTAGTTATTTTCTTTTGAAATTAAGATTTGTGAGAAGTCTAAAAAAAGATAAAAAAAAAGAAAGATTAACTAAATCAAGGAACTCATCAGCTTTATATGCAACTCATCACTATGGTCAATGATGTTCAACCAACTCATTCATTTTGCAAACATCATCAACTAGAATTCTAAAACCAACCATCTTATCATCATGATGAGCAAGTTCAATAGTGTTTTGAACTTTCACTCTTACTATGGATTTGAACTTTGTTAGCTCCATGAACTCATGGAATCCTAATTTGGATTTTAAAGATAACAAACATGTGTGGAATTACTAATGTATGTCAGTTTATTTTTAGAATTTCACAAAAATTATAAGATTCTACAAGACTCAATAAGCAAGAGAAACTCATGTGCTATTTCTTATAGGTTCAGCTAAGATTAGAGTCTTGCTTTGTATACATTACAATAAAGTTGACAAATGGTTCACTTTAATTCAAATAAAACATATTTCATCATTTCCTGATCACATTAATAATATGTAAATTATCATTTTACTAAATCATATGTAGATTACTTAATTTATAATTATTTTAATTGCAAAATCCACATTTAAAGTTTTTTTTTTTGCTCTTCTTGAAAATAAATTTTGTAAAATCATAATTTTAATCATTTCATTTAGAGCATAATTTATTTTATTTTATTTAATCTTATTAAATTTATTTTGGCTTGAATTTCTAGTATTTCTATTTTCTTATTTAATTAATTTAATGAAAATACACCTTGCTAAATGTTACTTAAATTAAATATAAATTTATATAAATTAATGGCTATATATTACTATATGTATTATTATTTTATTTCATTTTATATGGGAATTTTTAGGCCATTTGATTATGCATTTATAATTTATTTATTTAAATATACATACATTATTCCATACTTTTCAAATATAACTTAACCCGTTTATCTCCCATGCTTGGCCTAATTTCTCAAGTTTTACTCCAAATTTTATTTATAAAATTTTCTCCTTATTCACTCTAATTTGAATTCAAGCATCTCCCATAATTCCCACTTGGCCATTTAGAGCTTTATGATTTAATGACTTTCCAATTTAGGTTATTTCCATCGGGCCTGTTATAGTTTATGCAAAATTAACATAATTACATATATAATTTCCATCTTTTCTCCCTCACAAACCTTGGATCCCTTCCTTTAGTGACTAAAAAGCATAGCAACAGCATTAAACCTACCTTTCATGTGTGAATACAATAATTATTATCAAGAAATTGAGCCATTGTGAAGGGAGTTCATTTTTAGATATTTGGAGATTTGTTTGTGTGCTTCCCCTTGCTACATTCCATTTTTTCTTTAAGTATCCATTGTAAGCAGAGTTGTGCAAGTATTTGAGAAAGTTCATTCCAATGTTATTTTTAAATTGGTTTAGATTTCCAAAGCCTTGAGTGAGATCTTGATCCTTCTAATTTTCCTCTTTGATATTTCATTGCAAATGGTTGAATCATTCTTTTGATTTAATTAGTTATAATTAAATTGATCAAAATTTCAATTTATAATTTTATCTTTCAAATTGATTAATTTCATAATTGAAACTTCATTTCACAAGCAAGTCATTTTTTTTATCTCAAGTTAGTATTATAATGTTTTTCTTTTATTAATTATGACCACGTAAACATTAATATTATGCTGTTAGGGTGTTCACATGGTGAACAAAAAAAAATTGGCTTACATCCCTTTGGATTGCCATAAATTGTAGGGAAGTTCACATGGAAAACATAGGACTGGGTTTCCATCCATAGAAATACTAATTTGAATTTAGGTGTTCACATGCAGAATAAATAGATTAGGATTACATCCCTTAGGAATGTCATAAATTGTAGAGGTATTCACATGGAAAACAAATAGATTGGACTTACATCCATTTGGAAAGCTATTAGGGTGTTTGCATGGTGAATAGATAGACCGGGCCTACGCATCTTAGGAATGTCATCAGGGTGTTTGTATGGAGAACAAATATATTAGACTTACATCCTTTTGGAATGCCATTATTAAAATTATTCACATGGTGAATAGAAAGGTGTTTGATTTGATTAAATTTTCTATTTTTATTTCTAGGAGATAGCACCTCAGTGCTATATAAGTAGCACCATAGTGCTATGGTTTTTGGGCAATGGCACCAAAGAGTTAACACTTTGGTGCCTAAAGCTCAATGCTTCAATTGTGGGTGAGCAAGTGCCCCAATGCCATCAGGTTGAAACATAAGTCTCAAAACCATAAGGGGTAGCACTTGACCATAAAGAATAATATAAAATAGATTGATTATTTGACCAATGCCAAGGTGCTTCTAAAGTGGTACCGGACCCCAATCAAAAAGTAATTCAAGAGTTGATAGACTAGTTGGTGTATTTAACAGAAAAGGATAGAACTTTTGACCTGCATAGTAGTGCTCCATCATTGTCTGATGCACTTTTTAGATCTGATTAGTTACAAAATTAATAGTAATAAATATTAATAATTTCTCTATTTAATCAGCATAGTAACCATCTTGACTTGAGGATCATCTTCCAAGTGCTACATGTGGAGCACCACGGTGCTGGTCTTAGATCTCAGAAACCAAGAGGCCAGCACCTCGGCATTATAGACGTAGTGTCACGCTGTTAGGTCCAGCCTATAAATAGAACCTCTAAACTGCCAAAATTTTTATTCTAAAGTATTTTGCTCTTTCAAACATTCTTGGAACTTAGATTTGCCTTAGCCCTAGGATAGCAAACATGCTATTCATGACCGTCTATGAGGGTAAGAAGAGGGCATCTTGCAGTGATGTTGAGATGAGGTACTAACACATGCCCATCAGTAAACACCTCATTCCAAAGAGGAGCTTCCATAATTCAAGTGAGAGCATGGAAATGATTATCAATGAGCTAGATTAGGAGCATCTCGCTTATTGTAAAATCACTTATGTTGTCCCCGTGCTACTGTATTTCTTCACCAATGCAAAGGATCACTAGGATAACCAAGTTTTTCTACAAGAAAATTGGTACATTTTGATAGTGCTTCAATTAATTCATATTATAATTTACAAAATTTTACATACGATTAATATTTTTCCTACTATAATAATTACTCTGATTTTGATGAAATCCTAAGTTTCCTCACTGTTAAAAATTCAAATGTGCAGTGAAAATGATAGGGGAAAAATATTATCAATTTATCTATAGTTGACCAAATAGTCGAGGCTAAAGCTTGGCGTTGTTTTAATTACATCAAGCTGATGTCCACTGGTAACATCAGTGAGGTAACTAAGTATAGAGCTATTTTGAACTATGCAATTCATAAGAGCTTTAACATAGATGTAAAAAAGATTAATTATAATTAAATTTGTAATATGCTTAAGGGTAGTATTATCCTAGGATATGGTAACCCTTCTTTATTTATTCTTTATGTGTTATGGCCAATGCGTCAAGGGACCTGGATAAAGAAGTCCTTATACAAAGGGCTCCTCTGACTAAAAGAATTATTGAGGGGTTTTGATTGAAAATGGAAGTAAAAGAAAGCTCACATGCTTCTCAATCCAGATCTAAATCCTCCAAGATGTTAACTAAGCAACTCCAAAATATTAGAGGGGATGTCTCAAATTTAAGAAAAAGGGTTGAAGAAAGCAGCCAATGGCAATAGGAACTAGAGAAGAAATTAGATTATCATATGAGTTTGTAGCAATAAGAACAGTTAAATTCAATGCTTGTTCAAATGTTTAAAAATTTCAACTTTAATGCTAGCCCAAGTAGATTTCCTTTTCTTACAGCACCTTCTTATCACCCTATGTTAGCACCCTGCTATAGCTAGAAGAAGAAGAAGAGGATGAGAAGGATGATTATGACTTCCAGGATAGTCCTTTTCCTCCTTTTATGTATTTTTATTTGTATTTCTCTTTATTTAATACCATTAAAATTTTATTTGGCCCATTTATGTAATAAAATTTGGATTTTTGTAATAAAAGTTTTTATTTCATCTTATTTGTGCGTTGGTAGGCTATCTCTTAAACTTAATTGTACCCTAAATATTTATTATCAATTAGAAATTTAATCAAATAAAATATCTAACTTAGAAATGTAAATTGAAATTCAACATCTCGACATTGAAAAGTCATCGCCGCGGTGTTGGGAATCTAGCGCCTCTGTGCTATATGTTGGAACTTAGGCTTAAAACAAAGAAGGAAATGCTACAACACAAACAAAATGGTTTTACGTCATTACAAGTGGACACATTGGTCCTATGACCTTAGAAGGAAGCACTACGACATAAAGATTAAGGGCTACATGATGAATAGAAATTTGTTATGCCACGTTGAGTTTAGGAATTTCTTATTTGGATGATCAAATATGTCATTAAGTAATAAATATATTATCTCAAAAGATAAACATGTTATCCTTTAATAGATTTGATCATTTAATAAAAGAATCCTAAGGCTAATGGGTCTTTGGTGTACCCGAGATTTTTCTCCTGAACTACATGGAAGGTAGAACATAGTTTATTTTAAATTGGGTTCATGGTTCCCTATAAAGGCAACCCCCTATAGTTAATTACATCTTAAGAAGAGTCTCTTCTTAAGAGTACTCATGATTGATGAAATAATTCATTATTTATAAGGATTTTTATGTTGACTTTCAAAGGAATGATATTTGGAAATTTTAATTGGGATTAGTCCAAAGTGGAGAGAGTTATTTTTAGAGGCAAAATGGGATGAAGAAGGAAATACATGTTAATACTGGGATGCCCAATAGGATCTTTAACTATCCTATCATCGAGCTTTAAATTTTAGAATATAATTTAGGTTTGAATTTAATTTTTCTTCAAAATTTAGGGCCTAGATTCTAGCAGCACAAGAGTGCAGAAATACTTAGGGTTGAAGACTTACTCCAAGGAGGATGCTTTAGAACCTAGTTTACAAGTTCTTCTGACACATGTTAACGGTTTGACCTAATGTAATTTTGGGAATTATCGACCATTCCTCTCACTTGATAGAATTAACCAATCCATGATTCTAAGTCTCAAGAATGCAAGATGTCCAGGCTATTTCTTTTTAAAAAAGAATCTAAGAATCTTAGACTCACTCTCTAATCCCTTAGATTATGTACTGTATAAAATGGATCTATCTAATGCATATTTTTTAAATTTTTAAGAATTTTGATTTATGAGTCATTTAAAGTCTTGGGTATGCATTTTTATGTCTACATGCGATAAAATTAGAAATGGTTATGGGCCAAATCATTATAAGAAGGCAAACTTTCTCAAGAAGGTGATTATCCTCATAGGTTAGATGCCCCTTATGTGCAATGGGTGAAATGCCCTTTCAAGTATTCAGAGCAATATGATTGCTGATTTTTAAGACCTAATTATTTTCTAATTATTTTTTATGTTTTGCCCAAGGCTTTAATTTATGTGAGGTTTTAAGTTTTCTTTAATTTTGTTTTATTTATTTAGATTTAGATTGGGTAGAAATTATAATTTTCCATATGAGCCTAATTATCTAGGAATTTATTACAAGAAAGCACAACACAAAAAGAAACCTAAAAAACTAGGTTGATTTTATTACACACTCAAAATAAATTTAGCTAATTTAATTTAAGAAAAAGGCCAATGTGGTATGGTTCTACTCTACATCCCAGAAGAAAAGAAAATGGGTAGCCAAGCTCTGCCCATATATGACCTTGCCTAGAACTACAAGTCTAGTTCTTTGGGTCTTCTTTCCAGGATCATCTCCTTCTTAAGGGTCATCCATTGGCTTCACAAGAGACCTCTGCACCATTTCCTAGTAGGGTTAGCTCCTACTATTCTTAGACCCATATATCCTAACCTAATTCTAAGTTTAAATTTACATTTTGAATTTACAAATAAATCCTAAGCCTTATAAGACAAATATTAAGAAAATACAAATAGCACATAGTAGTTATATTTTAAACATACGGGCTTAGCATTAATTGCTTGCCAAGCCCACTTGTCCTAATGGGCTATGCTTAATGGCTTAAGCATACATGCAAGAAAATAACATTTTAAATTAATTTATGATAGTAGTCATTTCTAGTATAGCCCCCTACAGAAGACAATGTTAGTTCTAAAAAGAGCAGCCTCTCATCCAATCTAATAAGTAAATAATCCTAGACATGCAGTCTAAAATAGTACACCACAAAGAAATATGAAGCACATTACATCACAACATAGAATATCATAGAAAAGAATCACAGAATAGCCTAACCTAAGTCTAGGTTTCTTGAACTAATAATGATTATGTCTGTGAAGGAAATAAGCTTGTGTAGTAAGGCTTTACTAGGCCTCTTCAGTTTAAGTTTCAATTTTGGTTTTGAGTTTATTTGAATTTTACCTTTGGATGCTTTCAATTCTAATGATTTAATGATTTATTTTAAATTCCATTTTTACTTTTAGTTTGTTAAAGTGAAGTTTAGGTTTTCAAGAATGAAGAGTAGAATAGATTCCATTTTTGAGTCAAACTCATTATATTCAACACACAAACTGCTAGTGGAATATAACATCATTCTAAGATGAAGATTCACCCCAAAAGTCTAACTAAGGTTCTTAAGTATCTTAATTAATCCTTTAAATTTCATTTAAATGATTTGGATTTGAATTTAACTTGAATTTAATGTTTCATTTCTTTTGAAATTTAATTTTTTTTATTTATTTCATTGATTTGATCTCTTTTCATTCTTGATTTAGTTTATATTCAATTTGATTTGGTTTGAATTATTTCATTTGATTTAGTTTGAATTGGATTAACACTTGTTTGCATTATTGTTTTGGTTTGAGTTAAGTTTAGGTTTGTTGAATTATGTTCATTTCATTTGGTTTGATTTATACAAACCTATGGCACTTAGGTTAATATTTGAATTTATTCTAAAGTTAGATTAAATATGGATTTAAGGTTTCATTAAGTTTGTTTGATTGTGATTTCATTAGCTTAAGGTTTAATTAATCTTAACATGCATTATTAATTTCATTAATCCTGAAGTATGGAAATGATTAAGTTTCTTTCATATAAGATGTTGAAAACGTTATCCTAAGTGTTTCTTATGTTGAAGTAAATTAGTTCAAATTACTTTATGATTTTATGAATTTTTCTATTCATTATTTGATTTATATTGGCTTAGAAATTCAACAACTCCCAATCTAAAGATCAATTGGGTTTGAAATTTTTATGGTAAGTGGGATTCCATGCCAATTTAATATTTCCAAAAGTGTAGCTTGATTATATGTATAATTAGAGTGTAATTATGGTTTTAAATATTTTATTAAAGCTTAAATTTATCCTAACTTAAAGAAATTCATTTAGGGGTTTTGTTTTTCCTTGCTTCCTCTCTAAAAGATATTTCCAAAGAGGGTTCATTCATAATTTTTAGAAGTTTAGTAGATTTATTATGATTTGATTTCTAGTTCCATTGGGTTTCATTGATGTTATTATGTTGATTTGAAGTTATTGAATTCATTTTCATGATTTATTTTATTTTATTTTAATTTATTTAATGAAATTTAAAATTTAAAATTTGAAATTCGATATTTCTTAAATTACTTGGAGATAATTCATAAATATTTTTTTCAAAGGTGTGTTATAACCTCAATTTTAATTCCCCAGAGTTTCATTTGAATTTGATTAATTGTTTATCATTAATTAAGGTTTAATAATTTCATTCAAACTCAAATTATGGCTAAAATAATTAAAATTAATTAGGAATTTTAAATTCTAATAGATTCCTCTCATCAAGAGAAATCCATAGAGTCCAAGTTTGCATTTTTTGGATTTGTATTTAATTTTCTATGAATTTTTAAATTTTATTATATTTCTTATTAATTTTTAATTAATTAAAATGGGATTTACCATTTTAAATTGGAGAGCCGATGAGGCACCTATACCACATGGTGCTACATGCTCAGATGTCGTCGTGGTAGCAAAAGCACACCAGCGGATGAATCTCGTCCGATCTAACAATCATGATTCATTTTACAATCTCTGTAAAGAATAAAATTATATGGTCCAATTATATCTCAACCATCCATTCTAAATAGAAGGAACAGACGATAGAAATCATCTCCTGCATGTCTCCGGCGAGAGATATACATCGTTTACCATTTTTTGATAAATTTTTTACGATCTCCAGTGAATTTTGATGCAATTTCAATTGCAAAATAATTAGTGATCAATTTTCAACAAATCTATATGGTTTGATCCTCATGGGGATCAAATTTGTTCCCAAAAAAGCTAAATTTGAATACTAGAGAATTGGGAGGTGGAGCATACCTTGATTTTGGTAATCATCGGTTGTGGGATGGACTCCAATAGCTTTGCCTTGATGTGATGATACCATGGATATGATTTGGTGGCATGCCTCATTGCCAAACACCTTTGAACCAACCTATGGCCTTTTTTTGTCGAGTTTGGATGTTCTCCAGCTTACCGATGGTGAAGGTTGAGGTAGCGATTCATTTAAGTTCGCTTCAACCTCTAGAATGTGTAGGAATGTTCAAATGGAGGTGGGAGACTCTCCCTATCATTTCACCATTAGAGGAAGCTGAGTGGCCACTAGATTAAGTCATTTTTCATCGAGTCAGAGGGGAAGATACGAGGGATGAATCTAATTCCTCATCTCCACCCTTGGTGAACATTTTGGAATGAAAAAATGGAGAAAGAGGCTCTATTTTCCCCCCTTTCCATACATGGCCTTCTAGGTGGCTAGATTTTGACCACCGATGACAAGAGGGTCGGCCAAGGGGTGGATTCAATCTCCTTCGGCTTTGTGAACATATATGGCTAGGAGTTTAGAAGGGAGGAGGGCATCTCCTCCATTTCCCTTCCTTGGTCAAGCTTCAGTTCCATGGACTTATCTTCCTTTCCTCTCTTGCTTCACACTTGGAGGAAGCAAAATTCTTCTTCACTTCTTTCTTTTGGTGGCCTTCAAGTAATTGGAATCAATCCAAGTTACCTCAAGCCAAGAGATGGATGAGGTATGGATGAGGAGAAAATGAGACTTACATTCCTTTCATGGATTTTCAAGTCTTCCCTTCTCATAACTCCACCTCTTTAGTGTTTTTGTTTATTTTTATGACTTATAGCATCACTATATAAGCCTTTAGACTAATGTGTGGCTGCCCAACTCAAACTCAATATGAGTTTTGAACTCAAGTCCAATTTCATTTGGATTAGATTGGAATTTTAAATCCAATCCAAGCATTTTAATTTAATTATTTTAATTTTGAAGTTAATCATCTTTAATTGATGATTGATTAAGTTTAGATTTTATTAATTCATTTAGATTTGAAATAATTTTGGATTTCATTTCAACCCATTTAAACCTAAATGGGTTAAGCTTGATTCAAATTGTGTTTAAATGACCAATTTGACACTATTGGATTTAGTTTAGACTCCAATCATGCTTGATCACATGTTTGAAATGATTTGGAGTGATTCATTTCATTTAATTTTAATTGAATTTTAATTTGAACCCATTTGACCCAAAGTGAGCTTAATGGGTTAAGCTTGGGTTTCATTTGGGTCAAATGACCACTTTGACCAAATTGGACCTAATGATGGGTTACATTTTGTTATCATTTCCAAATGATTTTGAGTAATCAAATTGAATTGATTTCAATTTGATTTGGGTTTGAACCCAATAGGACCCATTTAGGTTTATTTAGACTAAGTGGTCTAATTAACTTAATTAAGGAGAAAAAAAATTTAAAATTCTTTAGATTCATGATTAAACATGTTTATTTGATCCTTTGGAATGTTTGGAATAATTTAATTGGGTCAAATTTTTGTGGACTGACCTTTAACTTGGTTAGACCCACCTAAGTCAAACCTATGTCAAATGGATTAAGTAGATTTGACTTTTTTTTAGTTTTGGATTCATTCATTTTAATTTGGTCTTATTTTAATTTATTTGTATTTTATTTTATTTAATCCAAATTTGAAATTTGGGTGGTTCCACCTAAGCCCATTCGGTTAGATTAAACCCAAAGAAGGTGCACTAGGTTACTAGTTTTAATTTTGTAAGGACTTTAATTAGGAGGTTCCTAATCTAAGATTAGGTGTCCTAATTATTGATTTTAGAAATGATATTAACCTCATCCAAAAATGAGATCAACACCACAATGTTAGTCACACACCTCAACGCCATACAATAGTGCTGTGAAGTGGATATTTTCACTATAAAACCCAGGAAGGTAGCACTGCAACACCAAGATTTGACACTACAACATTGGTCACAGTGCCTCGGTGCCATACAATGGCATTATGAAGTGGAGTACCAACATTTAAAATCTCAAGAGCTCAACATCATGACACTAGTATCAGCGCAACAACACTACAAGTTAGAAGACTCTATTCTAAAGCAATTTTCTTAAGTGATTTGATGACTTTCTAAAAAAATTGATAGCAGAATGAATTAGCTATGCTAAGTTTCAAAATATTTTATTATAAAATGCACTCTTCTCTCTTGTTCTAGATCCAAGATTGATGGAGGGAGGGTTTTTTAATCTCACGTCACAACCACGTTCGATGGAGGAGGTGTTGATGTTTTTAAAATTAAAATTTTATGAATTAAAACCTTATTTAATTATGATTTTAGCAACATTTTATTTTACCATAGCCTAATCTGTTGTGCTTAACGTGATCACATTTTTCTCCCTTGCTTTGGATGGAAGATTGCCAGAATGAGGATCTTCATTTCACACTAGAGCCAAGATTAAAGGTGAAATTCATCAATATTTTCTTGTAAAGCGAAGAATCATATAAAAGAAGCATTTCATTTAGAGTTTTACCTAAATTCTTGCCTAGTGCAAGAAGGTGAATGTGTATCAAAGAGAAACTCACAATGGAGTCCATAGAAGGGAGAGAGAGGAAAGGGAGTGTGGCTAGAAAAGAAAAAAGAAGGATCCTAAGGAGGGTCAGCCCTTCTCTTCTTATAGTAGTCAGTTCTCAACTACTCCAACTCTCATATTAACTACTCCTACTCTCTTAACTGCTCTTGTTCTCCCATCAGGTGGTCATTGTAGATAGGGATAACTGTTGGTGAGATTGGTTGGTGTTTTATAAAATATTTACATATATAAACAACAAAGCTAATACCTAGGCACCGGAGTTGCAGTGCCATGACACTACAGTCACGATATTCATCATATTATTATTATTATTATTTTAGTTGTAAACACTTTGATATTCTCATTGTAGTTTATTTGAGTCATTTGAATGCAGCACATATTATTATTATTATTATTACTATTATTATTTGAGAAAACCATTGAGACATCTTGCAAGAAAATATTCTATATTACTAAAAATTTTGTTCTAATACAAAGATCATTTGGGTACTCAAAATTGTTCAACCTAAGTTTATTTGAAAAAGTTTCTTATTATTATAACCTTTTTTTATTTTGAGTGGATCAAAACTTTATTGTTGCTGAAAATAATTTTACCTTACTAAATTTTTTCTTTCATCACTAAAACTGTTGGTTTACTTAATACTATTTTACCATGGAATTATTTGAAAGCCCCATCATCATTTAAATCACATTGGAGAATAATCTTGGTTTTGATAAAAGTATATTTTTGCTAGATTTATTTTCCATTTTCTTAATGTATTGAAGTCATCGTAAAAACAATTGATTTATTTAGATTTGTCATATAAATTATATTTGATTTTTTATTTATCAAATATTGCATTTTATACTTTAATTATTGCTTAATTTTAAATTATAGCTTGCTGAATTTTTTGTTTTGTTTTGTTGTTTTTATTGACCATACTCAACGAAGAATCAATTTAGTTGAAAGTTAAACATTGTTACCCTATTACATTGAAACTAGTTATAATCTTTCTTTAAAATAAATTTTCCATTAGTGAGATTTAGTTTGTTGGAAAATAGACACTTTCATATTCATTTCAAAATATTTTTTGTATTAGTCTACTAATTGCATTATTCTAAATACTATTTCAATATTAATTTTTGAAAGATAAATTTTTCATTTCTCCTTAAGAATTTTCTAAGCCATTTACTTTGGCAAACTTTTTGTAAGTTATTATTTTGTAAGGTGATCATTTTGCTTTGTAAAATCACCATTTTATTTGAATATATTGCTAGATATTTTGGATTTTATTGTGTCAAATTTATTTTTTGTTGTAATTTTTCTTTGTGCTTTAAAATTATGTTTTTAGGGTTGCACTTACTCTATAATAGGAGAGTATGAGGTTTTGTTAGGTTTATACTTACGTCATTATAGAAAAGTATAGTTGTTATCTTTTTGTTAGGATAGTGGTTTCCTAGTCGGGGTGGTTAGGCATGGAGTAGGCTCGTTTGGGGTTTTTTTGGCGACCATATAAATATTTCTGCGCTTATTGTCTTTACTAGTTCTAAATTAACTTTAAAAGTTTAAATTTAAAAAAAATTAACACTTAATTCCAGCCACCCAACCCCACCTCTCTTGGGTGCCAAACTTACTCTCAATTGGTATCATAGTATGGACTCCTTTACTAGCTTAACATCCACGAGTAGGTCACTTTTCACTATGTGACAATTTTTTTCTAAGGGTTCACTACCTAGGGGACAATCTATTTACAGAACTCCATTATTAGATGGTATAGCTTTTAATTATTGTAAGAATAGAATCATTACTTTCTTAAAAGGTCAACATGTATGTATGTGGTATATGTTGACACACCAATATCACATACCCATATTCGAAGAAAATGGCATGAAAGTAGAAAAACCTTTTGACGAATGAACAATAACTAAAAGAGAACTTGATGAACTAAATTCTAAAGCTTGTAACACATTACCTTATGCTTTATTGCCTAATGTTAACATGGTAATTTCTATGTTGAAAACAATTAAAGAAATTTGGGATAAGTTGATTATCACTTATGATGGAACAAGTGAGGTAAAAGATGTGTATATTAATAGACTAGTTCATGAATGTGAATTATTTTGTATGCTTCCAAATAAATCCATATCTTGCAGGTATAATAGATTCTTATAAAGTATAAGTACATTGCATTCTCTTAAAAGAATATATAAAAATCAAGACCTAGTTTATTAAATATTAAGATGTCTTCCAAAAGAATGAGATGCAAAAGTTATTGTAATTAGTGCAGTTAAAGACTTAACTTTATATCCACTTGAACAGCTTGTGGGTTAATTTATAACACATGAATATATACTTGCTCAAAGGGAACTAAATGAATGCTCCCAAAAGATAGAGAAAGGAAAAATAATTGCCTTGTAGGTGATGATGCTAGTGATGACTCTAGTTTAAGTTTAGAGGTGGATAATGATGAACTATCAATGCTTTCAAGGAGACTTGGGAACTTGCTCAAAAAGAACCAAAGGCATGGAAAATTCAAAATTCACAAATTACATAATAAAAATTTTCTATAGGTGATGGGATTATTTAAGAGAATATAACTAAAGTAGTAGGCAATCTAAAGCGAGTCTATTTATTAAACAAGTGTACTAACATAAAGGGTACTCAATAATCAAGGATAAGTATACTCATTAGAAGTGTGTCCGATAAGGAAAGATCAGCTTAATCCCATGAGCCAAGCACTTAGAGAATAATCCCTCAACAGAGAAGGCATGAATCAACTCATCAATAGGAGGATACTACTATAAGGAATGAGGCAACTACTCTCCTCAACCCCATTCTTACTGACATACTCAGTCCGTTGTTAACCTCATATTTGGATGAGGTTGACATCATTTCAATCTTAGTCATTTGGATCTCAAAAATTAGAATAGGAGCTTCCTAATTAGACACTTAGGATACTACACTTGGTGGCTTGGTGTACCTCAAAATTAGAACTAAATAACAAACTAAATTAAATACAAAATTTAAAACCAAACTAAATTTGAGGTAAATTAAACATGATACCCTAAAGTTAAAGTATAGGTCACCCTAGTGGACCCTTCTAGGACTTGACTTAACCTAATTGGATTAGGTTAATCTAAATCTAATAAGAGTCAACACGAATCTAAATAAAAAAATATTTGAAGTGATATTTAAATTCAATTGAGCCTTGATTGAGGTAGTTGGAATGGTTAACCTAACTTGCCCATTTAAGCTCAAAATTATCTAAGTCTAAGAAAAATAAATAAAATCTAATCAAATAAAGTTATTTAGCATAGAATCAATACACACATACAAATGTACCCAAAAATAAATCCAAGTGAGGTTCAAAGTGGTCAACCAGGTCATTTGAACTAGAGTTGACCAATATGGGCCCCACAAAGCCAAAAGTCAATCAATCTCAATTTGGTAAAATTAAGCCATTTTAAAGCTCAAAATCATCAAATAGTTATGTTTAAACAAAAATCTAATAAATATAAATTCAAAAGTGACTCAAATGGGTCTTCTAGCTAGACCAATTGTTAATCCAAAAGTGAATTAAGTCAAACCCAAACATAACCTAGACTAATTCATCCATAAATCCAATAATAAATAATCATCCTAAATTCAATCATAAATTCAAACAAAATTGGATACAACTGATTTAGCGTAAGTTAAACTAACCCACCCAAATTCAAACCTAAAATATTAAGTCTAAACCCAAGATAATTGAACTTGTGTTTAACTTGGATTCATCTTAGGCTAAACCTAAGAAGTTGACAACAAGCTCAAAGGGGGAGGTGGAGGTGCCATTGATGAGATGAAGCCATGGGAAGCCTAAATCAAGCCACATTATCCCAACCAAACCCATCCCATGCTTCCTCCATGATCTAAAACCATTTCAAACATGTGCTTTGACCTCCTCACAGACTTGAGCTTCATCATGAAGTCTCAATTCTTTCATCATGAAGCATATTCCTTCACCTTCTCTAAGTTGAAAAGAGCTTCAAGAAAAATTTCCCCTCCTCCCTAACCTCTCTGATGACTTCCCACATCAAACTCTGATGAGCGGTGACGTACATTGCTCTCTTCACAAATTGAGAGGGAGGCAAGCCATAGAAACTCTCCTAAAGTTTTATCTAGGTCCCTTGAATAATTTTGAAATGAGAAGAAGCATCGAGATTTAATGCCAGTGAGTACCTTCAAACCTGACCTCCATTTTAATTTGGTTTGATCATTTTTGAAATAAGGTTGATCTCTAGTGAGATCAACCATATATATCAATAGCAAATCAAAATTTTGCATTTTCACCAGGTAGATCACCAGAGTTTAATCACTAAACATTAATATCCCTTGATATTCGATGAAAGGTTCCATATAAAATCATGGCTGTCCATTCCTTTTATTTGAAACAGACGTGTATAATTTAGAAGCAAGATATAATTTAAAGACTAGCAGGAAACTACAGAATGAATTTAAACCAAATCAATAATCCAATCAATTTGAAACTTTAACGGATTGAAATTAAGGTTAAAACACACCTTAGATAAACATTTAAGGATTTATTAGTGGTTAAAATGAAAGATATAAAATTTTCAAGTCATAAACCTTAATTTAATGAAATAAAATATAATTAGTGCAAGAAATTAAAGAAAAATATGAAGTCATCATAAATATTTTAATGAACATCAAGAGACCTAAAGAATCCATTAAAGCTCTTTGAAACTCATTAAACATCAAAATCTCCAAATTCAAATTAAAATCATATAATTAATTCAATTAATTAAACAAAATTTAAATAAATTATAATAAATCAACCATAAACCATAAAAATCTAAATGAACCCACTTTGATTCATATTCTAGAGGGGAAATAAAAAAAATAAAATCCCTGTTTAGCTATGCATAATTTTGGCTTAATTTATATTTAATTAAAATAAATGAATATTAATTAACTCTAAAATAGATGTTTTATTCATGTAAAATTTTTACAAAATAAATTTGAAGTTTAGATACATTTTATATAAAATTTTCAAAGATTAAACCTATTTAGATTAAATGATATCAAATTTTCTAGTTTAAACTTTAATTTAATCAAAATAATTAATTTCAAAATTACAAAAATTAAAGAAAATTATGGGAATGATTCAAAACAACATAATAAAAATCAGCAAACTAAAAGAAAATATTAAAGCTCACTAAAACTCAATAAATACCAAAATCTCATAATTAATTGATTAATTGAATTAAATATATCAATGAATTAGATTGAACTTAAGAAATTCATAATAAATCAAATAAAAATTCAAAAGTTATAACTCTACTCTGTTTGGATTCAACATCTATAGTGGAATAAAAGAAAATTGAAAGCCCTAATTAATTTCTAGCTTTTTAACAATAATTTTTATTTTAATGAAATCATTAAAACTTCAATTAGTCCTAAAATACACCTTCGATCAAGATGAAACTTTAGAAAATTAAACTGGCAAGCAACCGCACTTGTCATAAAAATTTCAAAGTAAAATGATTTCTCGATCAAATGTTTTTAAATTTTCAAGTTTTAAGTCAATTTAAATCAAATAATAAATAATAAAATAACAAAAATTACAAAAGATAATGAAACCAACTTAAAGTGCTTCCAATAACACCATAAGGCTTAGGAAAAATTTATTTAACCATCTGAGTTAAGGAATCTTAAAAATCATATACTTAGGGGGTAATCATTAACTAAAGGTATGAAATTAATTAATCCCTAAGAATTACATTGGAAATTCTAAAATAAAACAAATAAATGGTTGAAAATAATAATCTATTATTCTCTGAACTTAATATTTTAAAAAAAATCTATTAAAAATACAAATCATCAAAAAGTTTTTGAATATTAAATGGATAATTAAATTATAAATAAAAATAGATAATTACACTTAATATAAACACTCAAATGCCCTAGGATCTTATAATGTTCTTGTCTAAGTTCGGTACGCTAGAGATTTTAAATGCATAAGTTTCCTAAAGTAACATCAAGAATTAAATAGATAAAAAACAAATCCAAATCATTACAAGCCTAATTAAAAAACAAACTTAAGATAATACTAATTCCTCCAACCTAAAAATTTGATTACTCCAAATCAATTAAACACAATAAAGCTTAAGGTTATGAATCTCAAACAAGATTATTATAAATCATCTAATTTCATAAAATTAATTGAACTTCAAATCAAGCTTAATAAAAACATTAAATAAGTAGTTAATGTTGAGTGAAATAATAAATTTACCAAATCTTTAAATCAAAGCCAATGTATGAATTGAGTATGAATTTAATACTAAATAAAATAAAAATAAATTCAATCAAATAAATCTTAACTAAAACTGAAGTCATCAATGAAAAGAAAAGTTTAATAAAATGATATTGTTAATGATATTTAAAATTTAATAAAATAAATTAATAAATTTTAATCAAATGAATTAATTAAACTAAGTCAAATATAATCGAATTAAATAAAAAAATTATTAAACTTTTAATTGAAATTTAAATAACAGGTCAATTTAAATTTTAATCAAACGACAAGTTAGTTAGGTATTGATACTTTACCCTAGACTTAATATTTATATCACATCAAACTTTTAATTATCAAACTAGTAATATTTGTTTTATTTTATCTGGTAATATTTTAAGCTAGATAGTTATGAATTATTTGCTTGCTAGTCTAGATGTTAGGACATTTTTTTAGGCAAATATTATTTTATAGAGGGACGTGCTTAGAGTGACTGCCATAATAAATATAATAAATGTTGTTTGCTTGCACGTGTTGCTTAAGTCCCTAAGCATAGCCCAAAAGAATAGGTGAGCTTGGTATCTTTTTGCACTAAGACTATATGTTTGAAATATAAGCTATTAGTATGTTGTAAGTTTTCCTGACGTCTATTATATAAGGTTTAGTATTTTTTTTGGAATTTTAAAATATAATTTGAGTTTTAAATTAGGGTAGGATCTATGTGGTCTAAGAATAGCAGAAGCTAATTTTACCTATTGGTAGTCTCTTGTGGAGCCCGAGGGGTAGCCCAAAAGAATAGGTGGGTTTGGTATCTGTTTGCACTAAGACCATATGTTTGAAATCTAAACTATTAGTATGTTGTAAGTTTTCCTGACATCTATAATATAAGGTTTAGTATTTTTTTTGGATTTTAAAATATAATTTGACTTTTAAATTAGGGTAGGATCTATGTGGTCTAAGAATAGCAGAAGCTAATTTTACTTGTTGGTAGTCTCTTGTGGAGCCCTAGGAGGTCCCTGAAGAAAGTGATAGTGTGAATAAAGATGTCTATAGATCAAGACTTGAGTTCTATGCCAAGCTATATTGGGGTAGAGCTCGGCTGCCCATTTTTCTTTTTCTTCTTGGTGTACAGTGGTACTTAGCTACATTGATCCAGTTTATTTAATTAAATTGAAACCATCATATGTTAAATTGAATAAACCTTGAACATGAATCGAACTTAAACTTTGAAAAAGGCCTACTACATTCATACCACATAAGCCCTTCCTTCCATATACTAGATTGCTAGGTCACTGACCCTAGACTTAGGTTAGGTTGATGATTTATGTTGTGTTGTGATGTGAAGTTTTATTTTATTTTGTGGTGTAATATTTTAGACTAGATAGCTAGGAATTTTTTGCTCATTAGTTTGGATGTTAAGGTGTTCTTTTCAGGCAAACATTATTTTTTATAAGGGGACGTGTTTAAAGAGACTACCATAATAAATATAATAAAAATTATTTGCTTGTAGGTGCTACTTAATTCCCTAAGCATAACCTAATAAGATAGGTGGGATTGTTAGCCATTTGCATTAAACTTATATCTTTGAATAATAAACTATTCATGTGTTATATGTTTTCTAACATCTATTTTGGAAGGTTTAAGAATTTATTTTTAGAATTTTAAAATATAATTTGAGCTTTAAATTAGGTTAGGATCTATGTGGATAGGAAAAGGAGGAGTTAATTTTACATGCTAGGGGTCTCTTCTAGAACCCAAAGAGGTCCTGAAGAAGGAGATGATCTTGAATAAAGATCCCCATAGATCAAGACTTTTGTTTTAGGCTGGGATGTACAAGGGTAGAGCTTGACTCCCCATTTTCCTTTTTTTGGGGTATACAATGGTACCCAGCTACACTACCTTATTTTATTAAATTACATTTGGCTTAATTTATATTGAGGTGCACAATAAAATTACATACTTTCATAAGTTTCTTTTTGTGATTGATGTGTTCTATGATGAAACCCATACATTAGGCTCTTAAGAATACTAATTTTTCTACCCCATTAAATTAAATCAACTCAAACATAAAAATGCAAAATAATTGAATGAAACTAGAAACAACTAGACTTTGAGAACTATATGAGCATATTCCTTCAAACTTTTTAAATTGGGCACTTTACTCATTACTTATAAGGGAGCATGTAACCTATGAGGATGACCACCCTTTTAGGGATGTGTCTTCTTTTATTGATTTTCCCATGAAAATATGTTAACTACATCTCATCTTAGCCATGAATTTGTATACCTAAAGCCATAAATAAAAACTGTGAGCCAAAAATACATAAAAAATATAAATTATTTCATTAGTTATGTGCATAATATATAAGTCATTATCTTAGGGTTAGGACTGAGTATAAGCTCTTAATTTTTTTTCTTAGTACAATAGCACAGCCATCTTACATTCATAAGACTAAACTCTTGAATTTTTTTTTTTTGAAACTTGCATATTGCATTTAATAATAGTAAAAGAGTAGTACAAGAACTAGCAAAGGCTAGAGAGTCTAAAACAAGAAGTTAAATAGAAGCAACATGCTTCTTATCATCCTCAAATAACAAAACAAAATAGAAGGTAATGTAGAAACATCTAAGGACAACCAAGTAAAGTCGCTTGAGCAGCGAACAATAGTTCACACCGGTTGAAGTCCCGGGAAACGTGAGAATAGGACTTGGTGGAAGGCTAGAAGAAAGCCCAAGTCAGGAGCCTGCTGAGGAAGAGAAGACCAGAAAGTCTGCTGCATGGTCTTTCTAAGTAAATTGACAACACTAATGTTGTCCCCCTCCAATATGATGCCCTTGTACTCATCATACATCCAAGGGTCAACAAGCTTTCTTAAGCATAGCATCTATGAAAGCACTATCCCAATGGAGAAGCTGGATACCGACCTTGATCAAGTCACATCATCCACGAAAATAACCCCAATGCCAAGCCGGAGGAGAGAGAGTACCATCTACATTCACCTTTAGCCATCCGGAGAGGGGGAGAAGGGAGTGGACAACCTAAGCTGGTGGAGCTCATTGCCCCAAATAGAAAGGTAGATGCATTTGTAAAGGCCTCCAAAATAGTAGCAATGACCTTTGGTGTCCCATGTTGGCTTTGCATTCCTGTCCTCCAAACTTGATATATCATCTTTGCAATAAAGCTCTACCCCAAGCCATGTCGACTTGGTGGTCCGATCACAGCAGATCATGAGCATTAAAGAGGGGAGGTTAACTCCCAAGAGGACAAAACTGTATGATAGAGGAAGTAAGAGAAGCGGTAGTGAGGATATGATCCAGTCTTCAATCTCCATGCGGGCAATGAGGGTCTCTGCAAGACCTCGAGAGTGGAGCCGTGGTAGGTTGGTAAGGCATTCTTCTTGGATCATGCAAAAACTTCTCTCATGGTGCAAGAACTTTTGTAGCCAAGAGTGGCTAGCGGGGGGAAGGGGAAGAGGGGCATCAAGGCCGGTGGAGATTTCCCAAGGGAGGTGAAGAAGCTCGTCGTCTTCATCTAAGTGCAGATGAAGCTCCACCTTGGTAATGTGCTTCACAAGATCCTCAAAAATCTTGCTCTAGGCATGTAATATCCCATGTCTGTCCCTATGGATGAAGCGTGCCACAGTCGATCCTCATTAAGAAAGAAAGTCTCAGGGCTAAGGAACAATCACCATGTGTGATCCAAAATCACTTTTCTGCCAGATCTTCCAGTGAATGAGAGGTTCAAGACTTTGAGCCCCACTAAGAATGACCAAGTCTTGAGTCCCCACTCTTCAAGCTTCCACTCCAAATATCTTCCCCATAGCTCCAGAATGCTGGTGAAGTAATGAAGTGGGCTTAAGAAAATCCCAACCTTGCCCACGAGAGGGCCAAGCAGTAGAGTGAAAACCAAGTCCCCATGCTTAATAGGCAAGCAAATAGTACCCCAACGACATAGTGAATGCCCCTCGAGTGGACTCTTGTCCCATAAGAAGGACCTACATAAGCTCAATCTCAGCACATTCAAGGGAATAGTTGTATGTGTTGATAAAGAACACGGTATAAGAGAGGAAATAAGGGTAGCCCGCATAGGAGAGATGTAGTTCCCAGGGACATAATCTTCTCTTTGGCCCAGAATCGAGGCGAAATCATGCTTGTAGAGCTTCCTCATAGCCAACTTAAGGCCAAGATACTCCATCTCTTGGACCTTGAACCATAAGCCTAGCAATCGATTAGTCCTCCATCTCTTAGCAAATTTGCTAAAGAGAATGGCGGACTTAGCAGATTAATCAGTTGGCCGTCCATACAATAATCATCAAGAATTTTTTGCTTGGCATGTAGAATAGAAGCCTGAGAGGTAATCAGAATATCATCAGCATATAGTAGATTAGAGATAGAGGTACCTCCCATCTTCACAGTCACACCCAGGTTCGGCCCTCTTTGCTTAAAAGCTAAAGCATTTCGAGCATAGAATAAGCAGGTGAGTGGGACCTGTCTAAATCCACACTCTGCGATCCAGGAGACCTTCTACCATTCAGCAAGATGGAGAATCTAGGGTGAGTGACACACTGTAGAATCCACTTACTGAATCTATCAGGGAACCCCATCAAGGTGAGCATCTTGCTCAATGCGACTCATCTTATCATAGGCTTGCTCCATATCAACTTTAATGCCATGAAACCAACGGGAAGAAGAATGCTTGAATTTATTGATGATCTCTTGGGAGAGCATGGTGAGAGATGTTCCTCTCAGGCACAAAAGCACCTTGTTCTTCAGAAATAAGGAGAGGTAGTAAATGCTTCAACCTGCTCACCAAAATCTTGGCCACCACTTTATAGATCGTCTAATGGGCGAAATTTGGAGGAGTGCTAGCTAACTTTAGGGATGAGGACAATAAGTGTCTCCTTCCATGAATCCTCCATATGATCAAGTTCAAAGAACTCACGAGCTGCGACATCCTTCTTCACACAACTTGTAAAGAGGGTGATCCCATCAAGTCAGGGTGAGGTTACTCCCCATAGAATGAATTGCCTCCCAAATATCTTGATCAGTCACCGGGGGTTCAAGAAGAGATTTGGCCAATGGAGGAACCTGCCTCTCTATAGGCGAGAATAGGCCAACCATCAAGGGAGACATCCCCTCAACCCATTTTGCCTAAGGAAGTGAAAATATCGAAATATGAAGGGTTCTCAATCATACCTCCCTCCACCGATTGCAAACCTTTGAATCTGGTCGGTTATTGCGAGAGTATGGAAAAAATGAGTGTTCCCATCTCCATCCTTGAGCCATCTAGCTTTAGCCCTTTGTCTCCACCAAGTCAGGCCAATGTAGAGTTAAGCTCGATAACCTTGCGGAGCTCCCCTTCTTGGAGAGGAGTCCATCATCTAACAATCAAGAGTTTGAGAGAGGTAATGTCCTTTTCCAAGTCAATCGAGAGAGTGGAGGTTCTTCAACATACTCTTACTCCAATGGAAGAGATCAGAGGGTACCACAACTCTTTCTATGGAGAATTGCGCCTTTGAGCCAAAGTCTTCCTTCCGCCAATTCTTCCAAACCAGCCTCCAACTCATGGGGATAAGAGAGCCAAGTATCTTCAAACCTTAACCATCTCGGGGCTTGTAGCCTAGAAGAGGAAGAAGAAGAGGAGCATGATCAGAAGCGATCCGAGGTAAGTGACTAACCTTGGTATCCCCAAGAATTGAGAAGCCATAGAGTTGATCAAGACCCGGACCTGATCCTAGCTTCCCATCTTTGTTATTGGTCCAAGTGAACTTTGGGCCAACAAACTCCAACTCATGCAACCGCCAAAGCCATTTCCATCTCTTGTGCAAGTGTGTAATGAAAGGGCCTCCCACCCTTCTTGTCACTCTGAGCCAAGATACAATTAAAGTCACCCCCAATAACCATGGGAGCTTGAAGATCCACATTGTCCTTGATGGTTTGCCAGAGATCCCGCCTACAAAGATAACTCTTGTTGGCATAGACCCAACCAATAGTCCACCTAATGTCATTGGGCAAGCAAAGCCCAAAATAAGTCGGGTCGAAATAACCGGAGGGAGAAGTCCACAATATCCTTTCTCCAAAGGATGATAATGCCTCTAAAACCCATTTGAGGGTTTACAAAAAACGCCACTGATCCCGCCAATTTGTCCACTTCATGTCTTGAGATGCACTCAATCCTGATTTCAAGTAAGCCAATAATGTTGAGGTCATTACCACCAATAAGGTGGCATAGGTAGTTGTAGTCTCTTTGGCACCCCTACAATTCAAAAGTAATCGATGACATTAAGTCACCATGGGGATTTATCCCCGGGGTGATTGTGTATCTTTTTCCTCTTCGAGTTCCCCAATGGCCCCAAATTCAACTCCCTCTCAAAGTGGGCTGAGACACCTTTGACCTGTGGTAGGTTGGGTGGTTGCCTCTCTCCCTCACCGGCTTTTGAGCTTCTCCACTATGGCTTTGGCTTGGAATATAGGAGCTGAGGAGGCTTCAGCAGTAGGGAGGGACTGCTTTGAAGGTGCTCCTTGAAGAGGAGCTTCCCTGGGTTGAGTATGGGTTGGCCACCCCATGGCCTTGCTTCCCACCTTCTTCTTTAAGTTAATCTGCCGCTTATTGTTAGCTCTCTTCTTCAGGTGACCAGCACCCATTGACCATACTCGGAAGAAGTGGACTCCTCAGGCTGTGTAGGTAATGGTGGTGAAGTAGTCTGTTGTGTCTCAGGATTTTTTCCATTGGTAGGATTTTGATTAGTTGTGCTACATTCCCCTTCTCGAGTGGGCTAAGTTCATAGACTCGCATTAGTCCAGAGAAGGAGAGGAAATCTTACCATTAGTGGTAGGAGGAACTCCCTTGGTGGGACAAGAATCAACCTTGTGTCCCACCTTTCCACAAGAAAACAGAGTTGAGTAATCCCCTCATACTCAACCCGTTGGAAAACCTTCCATTTCTTCCATGGATCCAAACCTGTGGGGAGTTTTGTGAAAGATCAAGCGATGCATACTCGCAAACATGCTTTGCCCCATGAGTTTGTTGGGTGGTCCACCCAGTGGCTCCAATGAAGGAAGCGATCCGGCAATATTAGTATTGTCCCAGTAAAGCAAGGGGAGGTTAGGGAAGCGTACCCAGATCGGAGAGGAGAGCCCATCAATAGATTTAGGATTGAAAGTGGGAGTCCACTTATCCAACCCAATGACATTTCTCGCAACGAACCAAGGCCCATTCATCAGAACTGCATCTCTAGCCTCAGTAGTTTCAAAGATGCAGACAAAGCAATCTGGAGCAACCATAATCAATTTGAAAGCCCCCCATCTACTCCACTTCCTCTGCAAGTCTGCATTAAGGTAGAAATAGGGTGGTCTTCTCCCCAACACCTTTCCAACAAGTGCTCTTTCAAGCTTCACTTGATTGTCATCCATGCCTTGGTCATCCGTGAATAGTAATGCCATCCTCCATGAGTCTGCATTTTATCAACAGGCCCCAATTTAACATACTCCTTCTTCTTCCAAGGGTTAGCTTGATCATTGCCCTCCCTTGGCCGAGAGCTAGCACCATTTGAAGTTCTAGGAAGAGCCTCTAGGCTATTGTCTTCAAACAAGGGGTTGGTAGCCTTGCCCTTCCCTTTGTTCAATCCTTGAAGCACACCCCAAGCAAAGGTGCTCGGGTTCTCCTTGGCATTTGAGCAAACACCTTGTGTGCATTGTCTTGGAGCAATGTCATCATCCATAGAGACATCTTGGTCAGCCTCCCCCCTTCCCTTGGGTGTTCAGCATGATCCCCACCTGAAAAATTATCCATATGGCCCGGGCAACAAGCCCTAATATCACCCATATCATGCTCATTATAGAACATACCTTGGCCAAGTTGAAGCCCCTCCATGCTTTCAATTTTTCCCTTGTGTGTGTTGTTGGCCTTAACAAGGCCAGCTTGGTCTTCACCATCATCCATATCATCATCCCCATTTGCCACTTGATCGGCCATTTCAAAGATGTCTAGCCAAAGGCGAATACCATGAGTGAATAGTGTTCGGATGGCTGGCTTGTCCTCTTTCCTCCACAGCAGCAGAGTGAAGGCTCGGAAGGCATCCTGGCTTGTCCAGGCTTCCTCCCCGCAGCCATAGAGTGAACAGCATGTGCTAATGGCCAGCTCACGGGCTCTCTCAGAATCACGCGACGCTGCATCAATCAAGCTCGCCCGTCAGCGCAATTTGCGCTCTTCTCCTGAACGCTGCCCCCGCCCTTCAAGAATCAGCGCACTCGCCCGCTCCCCAGCTGGTAGCCATTGCTGGTGACCAGCCCTTGTCCTGCGGCTCCTCCGCTGTGCCACCCACGGCCTGGCAGACCGCAGAGTCTACAGTGCCCGCAGAGTGAACAGTACCCGAGGACATGGATTTTTCAAAATCCATTTCTCCGGCCAAATCAGCATCACCACTTGCCAAACCGAGCACCTCCTGTTGCCGGAGAAGCCTTGTAGGGTCTTTGGAGAGGTCGCCACCTTCC
Source organism: Cymbidium sinense (assembly GCA_021442155.1). NCBI lineage: Eukaryota > Viridiplantae > Streptophyta > Magnoliopsida > Asparagales > Orchidaceae > Cymbidium > Cymbidium sinense. Next base: position 39,619,529 of record CM038233.1, read on the forward strand.
CCATGCTTTCCAAGATCAACTTTATCACCAAACCGATCGTCTCTTGCAAGAGAACCCATATCCGTCCCTAGCACATCCTTGCCATAGCCCCTCTCTTTCTTGCCACCTTCTCAGCCTTCCCTCCTAGCCGCCTTCCCTCTTGAATTTAAAATCACTTAGGTGGTGTTAGCAGGAAACCCCTTCTAGGTAGAAAGTAAGTCTAGAAGAGTCAAAGATAGGTTTAGTTTCTCAACTGAGAAAGAGAACTAATAATTCCCAAAAATTAAACTAAGTTGACCCTCTAACTTATGTCAAAAGTTATTATATACTTAGGTTATAAAGCATCTCATTTTCTATAAGGATAAGTCTTTAACTCTTACATACTTTTATAGTCTTGTACTATTAGAATCTAAGTTCTAAATTTCAAATAAAATATCAACTCAAAATCTCAACAATTTCAAATTCAAAAATGTAAAGTATAATAGTATGATAGTTAAAATGCTCAGTAGGCTTCCTAGTATATGAAAGTATTTCCTATTATTACTTATTGGCTTCTGAAAAAAAAACACTTCCTTTTTTGGATAATTCCCTTTTGAATATCCAAATAAATTATCTTTTTAAGACAAGCTTTGGAATCCATATAGAGGTAAAAATCAATTCCTTTAATCGAGAGTTTTCCTAAAAAAATCTCTTTTTAAAGATGTAACTAACTATAGGGGCTTGGCCTTATAGAGAACTAAGAACCATGTAATAAATAAATTATGCTTTATTTCATCATATAATCTAAAGGAAGAATCTACGAAATATTATAGACCCATCTATTTTTGGAGTCTTGCATTAAAAAATCATCCATTATAAGGTGATATTTTTATCTCTTGAGATGATATATTATCTTCTAATGATGTATTTGATTACTTAAATGAGACATTCTTGAAATAAGCATGTGTTGACCTCATTTTTGGATAATATTAACATCAATTTTAAAACTAGTAATTAGGACACCTTATCATAGATTAGGAGCTTCCTAATTAGGCACTTAGTGCACAACACCTAGTGGCCTAGTGCATCCTTCTTGGGTTAAATCTAACCTAATGGGATTAGGTGGGCTCAACCCAAAATCAAATATAAATAAAGAATTAAATCAAAGTCATTCCGCTTGGAATTTGAATCCATTTGAGTTTAAAGTAAGGTGATTAAAGTGGTTGACCTAATTACCCTATTTTAGTTCAAAATTAATTAAATTCAAAAAAATCCAAATAAATAAATAAAATTCCATTCAAATCAAATAAAAGAAAACTAAACCAAATGAAAGTCAAAGATGGTCACCCGTTAACATGGACTTGACCTATCTGGGTCCCACCAAGTCAAAGGTTAACCCACTAAAATTTGACCAAATAAAATTATTCTAAAGACTCTAAATGATAAAATAAACAAATTCTAATATTACTCCTAATTTATAAAACTTTAAAAAAAGCTATATGCTTCTCTATTTTAGATATATTATAGATTGGCTATAATATTTATGTAGAAAAGACCAGATGATATGCCTTTTACTAAGCCTACTGAAGAGCAGATATGGGCTATTATTAAAGCCCATGACCCATGTGGTATAGCCAAGATACATTATAGGTTATCATGGTACCAAGATAAGTTAAAAGATAAAAATATTTTTGAAGACTCATTTACTCGATCATCATCACATCTCCCAATACTCGATTTGCACTCTCCAACTGACTAGGTAACCAGTTTAAAATTGAGCATAGTCATGATGTCCTTTTAGAATGAGTCAAAAATCACCTTAACATTTGGTGATTAGAATGTGATTCAACTAGACAAAGACACTTCTCCACCTATTGGCATAGTAATGTCAATGGGCTACCATATATTGCATCACAAAGCAAAAGATTGGGACCTGAAGTTAGTTTTTGGCACTTAATTATTAGCTGTCAATGGATATGTATACTATGATCGACATCACATGCAAATGCATGATAATGTTCTTAGAAAATTTGGTATATATCAGATAATCTATGCATCACTCTTTGAATATAGTCACCTTCCTTTCACATGGATCAGAAGTACAGTGGAACATTGGGATAGAGCTACCAATACTTGCTAGGTTAGTCCACACAAGTTGATAATCACCATGGTAGATATGCAGGATATAGCATGACTACCAATTATAGGAATTTCATATGAAGAATGCATTCCACCAAATCATGAGCTTTTTTAGCACCAACTAGATGGCCAACGTAGAAAAGGTAGTTACATATATTCTTCAAGACTACATCACACCTTGGCTCATTATCAAAGACTATCCAAAGAGTGGTGGACAAGTCGTAGATGTTGAAATATGATCACTCTAAATACATTGTCAGAAAGCTTCCCCCATTCAGGGATGCACCTACCATACTTTGCACAACTTAAACATCCATTTGATAATGGTGTTGTTGACCTCACTTTTGGCGTGAAGGTCCAATCCTCCAACATAACATCTAAGAGTCTTCTCAACATTAAGAGCTCCTTAGTCATAAGACACTTCTAGTAACTAGATGAACACTTAACCTATGCCTATAGACTTAGGAGGATTAGCAAAAGGGCATAGATCATGGCTTAGGGATTGGGATAATCTACCTACCCTATAGCTTAAATCCAACTTATGCCTACCTCCTCAGCCTAACCTAAACCTCAAATTCAATTCATCCAAATTCAATTAACCTAATAATCAAATTCAACCCTCAAATCTAATTCAATATCAAATCTGAATAACTTAAGCCTAAGCCCTATGATTTAACCACATTGACTTAGCCAAATTTCTTTCAATCCAAATCAAACTTAATAGATTTTCTCACAAATCAATCTATCCTCCAATCATCATTCCAAACCACATTTAAATCGACAACCAAGGCAAACCAATCTCCTAACCAAAATCCATCAAACCAAACCTAAGCCCATGATTCAAACCTATGGACTTAGCTAATTCTCTTCAAATCAAATTCAATTGATTTTCTCTTAAATTAATTTAATCCTTCAATCATCCCTTCAAGCCATACCAAGATCTATAATCAAATTAATCTAACCAAAATCAATTTAATTAAATCTAACCTAACCCGTTTGACTTGAAATATCCAAATTAGCCAAAATTCATTCAAACTCAAATCAATTACAACCAAATCTATAAATCAATTCCAAATCAATATCCAAGCTCAACTAGACTCAAATCAAACCTCAATCAATCTAATTGACTAATATAGGCTCACTTGACCCAAAGTGACCTAAAGGACCCATTATAGCCAATTTTCAATCCAACCCAAATTGGATTGAATCAAACCAACCAAAACCTCCTACAATGATTATTGATCATCCTTGATTGATCAATTGTAGTCAATTAGCTCAAACCAAGTCAATTTTGTCATTTGACCAAGTTAACCAACTTAACCTACATGAGCCAAATTTTACCTTAAGCTAAATCAATAAAACTAATGATTCACATCAACCTAAGATCAACCCTTAAATATGACTTGACCATCAATTGAGCCAAACCTAGCCCAATTGGCCCTTTGACCCAACTTGACCCAATTTGACATAAAAGACCAAATTAGGTCAAATCAAAATCTAACACAAATTATTTACAACCAATGGCTCAAGTTCATTCTAAATTGATCATTGAACATGATCAAAGCTTGATTGAACCCAATTTTAGCAATTGAACCCAATTAACATACTTTCCCCAAATTGACCTAAAGGGTTAATTTGCCCTAAATCATTCCCAAATCCAAATTGATTGAATCTAAAGCCTACAATCATCTTCAATTGACTAATTGAATATAAACCAATGTCAACCCAAGCCAATTTGACTAATTTGGCCAAATTGGTCAACTTGACCCATTTGACCCATTTGAACCTAAATGAGTCAAATTCAAATCTAAGCCAAACCAACCCAAACCAATTGCACCAAAACACTCCAAATACTCATTTAAACTTGACTCAACCTTTGGTTTGACCCAATTTGATAAATTGGTCAACTTGACCCAACCTAGCCCAATTTGACCTACATGGGTCAAATTGAGCCAAACCCACTCAAACCAAGCCTAAACCTAATGAAATTTGGCATGACCCATCCTTGGCTCATCTTGGGTCAGCCCAAATCAAACCCAACCCAAATTAACCCAATAACTAATGGGTTAGGGCCACCATATGGGATAAACACCCCATCTGAATGGTCAAATCCACTCCCCATCCACTTGGCAACCTCCTTGACCTCCGCTTAGGCAAGTAGGACACTAGCTAACCTAACCCAAGGGTGGTTGGGTCGTCCATGAGCCAAGGAGGGGTCAATTCACCTCTCCTCCCCCATTGGAGCATTTTAAAACCCATATAAAATAACATTGAAATGATTCAAACAATAATAAGTCATAAAAAATTAAGCCTTTAAAGTGAAATTCAAAGAAAGATTATACATCAATTGAAGTGTTAATGTCCAATTAAATCAAATTAAAATATAATAAACTCAAAATCAATATCAACAATCAAAACATTTAAAGTTAAATAAATTCAAACTAAATCCAACGAACATTAGTGAAGCCAAATTAATTTAATTAAATCATTCAAATAGATTTGAATCAATTAATTAAAATACCTAGGTTCATAGTTTGACCTTTAGTCTGAATTTTCACCTTAGACAAAAAATTCTATTATATTTGGATTAGGATGTTGAATGGTGTAGGCTCCGCCTAAAGTAGAATTTATTCTTATTCTCCATTATTTAAAACTTAAATTCAACTTTAACAATAAAATAAACCTAAAAATTGGAATTTAATTATAAATCAACAAAATCATTTAAAAAAACTACCTAATGGTAAACTAAAAAACATTGAACTGAAATCAAACTTGAACTTAAGAAAGATTAGTATAGACTTGCTACACAAACCTGATTTTCACAAACTATACTATTATGCCACCGATCTTAGAGCTTAGGCTAGGTCAATTTTTTGTCATGGTGTATTAATTTTCTTATTTTGTGATATAATATCTTATATTGGATGTTAGGATTGTTTGTGTGTTCGTCTAGATGATAAGGCATTATTTATTAGACTAATGATGTCTTATGTAAGATATTATGCTTAAAGGACTACTACAATAATGAAAATTATAAATGCCTTCATTTGTAGGTGTTGCTTAAGTCCTTAAGAAAAATCCATTAGGTCAGGTGGACTTGGTAACCTAAGGTAGGGTTCTAAGTCCAAATGTATGAAATATAACTATTTGGTATGTGTGTATGTTAAGCTAGCCTTTATTTTTGAAGGTGCATTTAGATTTTTATATCATATAAAAAAATAATTTTTGCAATAGGATTACGGTTCAAGGAATGGGGTTTAGGGTGAGTAGAGGCTAGAAGGCTAAGACCGATGAAGCCCTATGATATATGGAGTGTCTGGTCCATGAAGGGAAGATGAATATAAAGAATTGAGGACCCCCATAACTTTAATTTCATTTGTTAATTAATTGTAATCCATGTGGTATAAGGGTAGAGCTTGGCCACTCAATTTCTTTTTTTTTTTTGGTGTATGATGGTACCTAGCTGCATCGGCCTTTTATTCTTTTATGTGATTAATGTTTGGTTGCCATGTTTACATTGATTGTGCAATAAAAATGGCATGATTTTCAAAGGTTTCTTAAAATATGAATGTTTGATGTGTGGCTTGGATGTGATAGGCTCTTTAAAGAAAAATTAATTTTTCTATCCTAACTAATAATTTTAACTAAAATTTTAACTAACTCATAACCTCACCATAAAGTCTAGGATTTCTAATCAAGAAATAGAAGACCTAGTAACCCCTTAGCTGAATGATTGTATGTTTCAACATCATGCATCTATATTATTTCCCTCTTGTAATATGGGATCTCCACTATTACGTGATATGAGACAAAGCATGGCCTTTGAGAGTACTCCCTTGTAGTGGAGAACACCCCTTCCCATTAATTTAGTCAGAAATTCTATTTCATCATGCATTTAGGCATAAATCTTCCAAAAGCCTGAGTCAAAAAATGAAATAAAATTTTTAAATTTAGTTTCATTAGTCCAAGTCATAACTTTCATCTTAGTAATGATCTAGTCTTCTAGGGAGTGAGTTTAGGACTAAATTATTTTCTTAATTGATAATAACCTAGCTATCTTTCATTTACATAAGACTGTCTAACATGGTTTTAAATCATAGGAGGTGTTAGCTAGTAGCCACTCTAGGTGTTTGTATGTCAAAAAGAGTCAGGATTAGTTCATTCTTTCTGAAGGAAATGAACCAACTTATCCCACTTTCATTAAGTCCATTAAAGTTAAGCTCTTAGCTTATACTAGAGCATTTTAGATGTAAGTTTAGAGGCTACTTATTTCTTCTTTTCTATGAGCATAAGTTCTCACCTCTTAAGTATTTCCATAATCTTATGTTGTTGGAATCTAAGTCCTAGCTTTCTAATAGAATTCTAACTCAAATAAATACAAATTCTCTCCTTCAAAAACATAAAACCTCATTATAGGATAGATTGAAGCATTCACTAGGTTTTCTAGTATCATGGATGCTTCCTACTCATTTCCTTTAGAATCCATCAAGAACCTTTCCCATTTGAACTCTTCCCACTTGATTTCAAAAAATTACTAGATCTTTGATACCAAGCTTTAAAATCCATAGAGATGTTAGACAATCACTTTAATTAAGAGTATTCTTAGATGATTCACCTCCTAAGATGAAATTATCTATTGGGGCTTACCCCTATAGAAAACATAAGAACCTAGCTTAAAATAGACCCTACTTTATCTCATCTATGTGAAGTAGGCAAAAGTCTGGTATTCATAGACCCATCAATCTTAGGAGTCCTTATTAGTTGATTAAGTCCATTATAGGGTAATATTTCCACCTCTTAAGGTAGTATATCATTCTTAGATGTTGTATTCAATCATTTTAATAAGTATCCCTATGATCTATTTGGTGTCCATCATTACATTTTTAATCACCACAGCAAAATAATGGGTGAGTAATAATAGTCAGCTTGACTTTTTTCCATGAGCATAAAGAAGCCCTCAGTCAAACTCTGATAAAAAATATAGATGTATTTACTTTCACATTAGTAGAGATGTCAGGCATTGACATTAATGTTACTTTCCATCACTTAAATATATACAGATGTGCAACCCGTCAACCAAAAAATAAAGAGTAGTGGTCACAAAGTTGCTCAAACTTAATTTTATCAGAGAGGTTCAATACCCATAATGGGTGTCCAACATGGTGATGGTGTAGAAGTCAGGTGGAAAATAGAGGATGTGTGTCGACATCACTAGCCTAAACATGACATGTCCAAAGGACAAGTATCCTCTCCTACAAATTGATGAGCATATGGATTCAGTAGCTGGATTTTCAATGATGAGTTTATTAGATGCATTCTCAGGATAACATCAGATTCAAATGCATCCTATAAAGTCTGTGAAAATGACTTCCAACTAGGAGAAAACTCATTTAGCTCAGTCCTAATTAGAGAAGCTGAGAAAACATGGCCTATGTATTATGTTAGTAAATCTCTGAGAGGTGCCAACTTGAATTACCCACTCATAAAAATTAAACACCTCGATCAGGTGATTGTCGCCTTACCTTTAGGCATACTCCCTATAAGTTTCCATTGATAACCCACATAAATTTATGCTCGATAAGTCTGATCATTTGGAGAGGTTACTAAAATGGTCTATGGAGCTAAGCACGTTTGAGATATCATACTCTTCTCAAACTATGATCAAAGCCTAAGCACACATAGATTTTTTTCTTGACTTCAGTAGCTTGCAGGAGACTCTCATTAACCTAGAGACCTTATGGTGACCATATTGTGATGGCTCATTCTGTGACTGAACTATGGGCATGAGCATAGTGTTGAAAAGTTTTGTAGGGATCATAATAACATAATTAGTTAAATTTAGCTTTAGAGTGACAAATAATCAAGCTAAATAGGAAGCTTTACTCATTAAACTGAGATTTAAGCTGTGCATGTGGTAGCTTATTCAACTTTACCACTTGTGATAAAACAAGTAATTGGAAAGTATGAGGACCAAGATGAGTCCATAATAAAATACTTGCTTAAAGTAAAATTAAAAATTGGATAGCTAGAATAATTTAATATAAAGCTAGTCCCTAGAGAAAAAACCAACTTGCTGACCTGTTATTTTGAGCTAGTGGACTTGATGGGCATGCTGTCATTCAACTCACCCAATTGAGTACTGAAGAAGAAGAAGAGCTAATACAAGTAAATCATGAATACTTTCCAACCTGTTGACTTCATCAAAAATTACTTATAAATTGGTAAAAATGAAGAAATGATTATGGATTTATGGAGGTTCAAAATCATGGCAGACCAATTCATATTGATAGGAGGTGAGTTATTCTGAAGGTCAGCAACATCACTCAACCTCAAAAGTGGGAAAGTTATTAAGCAAAAGAAGGTTTTTGAGGAAATACATTTTGGAAAGTATGATTGCCACTCAAGTGGAAGGACACCTGCTCACATAATCCTAAGGTGAATTTTTATGTCCCACACATAGAAAGGATGCTGAAGAGTTTGCAAGGAGATGCATATAGTGCTAAAAATTTACAACACTTTAGTAGTAGTTATCACAACCATTGCAACCCATCACCAGTCCTTGGAACTTCACTATTTTGGGGATGAACCTGATAGGTCTATTGCTGGTCGCCAATAGGCATAGAAAATTCATATAAGTCATAATCAACTATTTCATCAAATAGATCAAAGAAAAATCACTCAAAAAGATCACTTCGTAGGTAATAAGAAACTTTATTTGAACTAACATTATTTATAGATATAGGTTATTATTAGGAATCATCACTAATATTAGGCCTCAATTCACTAAGAGAAGTCTAAAGGTGTTCTACAAATCTCAGGGAATCATGTTGAAATTCACATCAGTGCATCACCCCTAGAGTAATAGGAAAGTAGAAGCCAATAACAAAAAGATCCTTAGTATGCCCAAGAAAAAAGGTTGAAGGTGCCAAAACTAAATGGGTAGACACATTAATTGCTATACTCTAGCATTTAAAACAACTCCCACTAATATAATAGGGCACTTTCCCCTCATATTATCACATTATACAGAAGCCATCTGACCAATCGTGTATGAAATTCTGAGTTAAAGAGTCCATACAATGGAAAGAATGGGACATGGAGATGCAAAGTGGGCTCAAGTGAACTCAAAGACTATAGAAGACACAATTAACATGCTTAAAGAACTTAAGATTGATCCATCACTAAAATAAGAAGACATAGAAAAGAGAATGGCCAAGTACTACAATTGGTATGTGAAGTAAAAAAGTTTTCAAAAGTGGTGATCCAGTGTTGAAGAAAGTATATGTTGCTACTCAATAGAATATTTTAGGATAGCTTGCCCACAACTAGGATGGACATTTCATTATCAAAGACCAAGTCAGTCTCAATGTATACCTACTATAATGTCATTCTTGTGAAGACACACCAAATACATGGAATGCCATAAACATGAAGAATTTTTATTCCTAAGGGAAAATTTCTCTAATTTTTACTCACATTACTAATCTAGAGTATTATGTATCTTTCTATTTTTAATAATAAAATTTTTTATTTTCCTCCTTAATGAGTTAACTCATATGATAATGATAATTATCAAAGTAGTAGACTTGAACATTGTAAAGTGAAACATGTACTAATGGAGTAGTGTGATGACTCAAGATACTCTTAATCGATGCATTCTAAATGGTGAGTGGTGAAAGCCTAAGTAAGAGATCTGAATACTTGGTGTGCCACTCTTAGCTCATGAAATATTGATGTCAAGTAAAAAAAACCCCTTGATTTAAGAACACTCTAGGAGCTGTGTGATGTCTATGAATACTTGGCACACCACTATTGGCCTGAGAAGACTAGAGTTGGATAAGCTATTCTCTAGTTGAACTGATTCTTCAAGATATATAGTGTAAGACTAACACCCCATAAGGTTGGTAACCAAAATAAAAAAGACCAACTCTCTTAGTTGGTAACTCAAAAGACCAACACTCGGTGCAGTTGGCAACCATAATGTAAGACCAACAACCCTGAGGTAAATAACTAAACTTAAAAAGTTCAACCCTCCAACTTGGTAACTTAATTGATCAACACTCTGTATGGTTGGAAACTATAGTCTATGATCGACACCCCATGAGGTCAATAACTAAACTCATAAGGACCAACTCTCCTAGTTGGAAACTCAAAAGACCAACACTTAGTTCAATTGGTGACTATAATGTAAGACCAACACCTTATGAGGTCAATAAATAAACTTAAAAAGATCAACACTCGATGTAGTTATAAATTATTGAGTAAGGCTGACACCCCATGAGGTCAAGCAGTAAAAAAAGACCAATTTCTCTAATTGGCAGGTCAAGGTTAATTCTCTAAAAAGGGTGAATAATGAAAAATTCTACTATGTAGGGAAGGCTCTCTCGTTTGATTAGTGACTTAAGATATTCGAAGTCACAAATATAATTATACAATCATAAATGAGTAACTACTCAAAGAAGAATATCAAACTCACCATTCGAATGCATCTATATATGAATGCTCTCTCATGTTATTAGTCTATTAATATTCTAAGTCATAGACAAAGTGACTTAATATATAAATGAACGAATATCAATCTAATGAGTATAGAAAAACTTACCATGCTAAAGTGACCACTGAAAAGAGAATTGTTCTACTAGTTGATGGATCAAAATATATTAAGTCACAAGCTGATTTATTCAAATATCAATAAGTGGACATCAAACTAGCTAGCATACATAGACTAGCTATACTAGAGAGATTATCGAAAAAAGATTCTCTTAAGTATTCTAAGCTATGGGTGAAGTTATTCATGCATCAATAAGCAAGTACTAATCTAACAAGTTTACAACATCTTGTCATACGAGCATGACTATCGAAGAAAGTTCTTTTTATTAATCAATAATTCAAAATATCCAAAGTTATAGAGTTATTGACAAATCGACCCATGAGTATCATCATAGTGATAAGGCATTCACTCAGATAAATACTCTATAAGATAATAAATCCAATCACTACTCTAATAAGTACACTCAACTAAAATTCCCTTAAGATTTTCATTTCATATAGAACATTTCTATAATTAAGTAAGATATAGGCATCCTACTCACCAAGTAAAAAAATTGATAGAAAAATAAAGGAGAAAAGGTTAGGTGTGTGTGAAATGCAAATGTTTGGTGTCATTATTGTGGAAAGAAAGGCCATATCTCATTTAGTTATTATACAAATATATTAAAATATTATGCAATATCATCTTTCAATTGGGTACCAAGAGGTATTAATTGTAGACTCACTACACAAGATAAAGCATTTGTTTCTTCTATAGAATGTGGACCCAAACATGTTTGGGATCCAAAAGTTGACCTTTTATTTTCTCTTATAGGAATTCCTTCAAAGCAAGATCAAAGATGGCTTGTGGTACTTTGATAGCAGATGTTCAAGACATATGATAGGAGATAATGAAAATTTCACAACACAAGAGCCAAATGATGGTGTATTCATTATTTATGGAGATAATTCCAAGGGAAAAATTATTAATATTGGATCCATAAGTAAGAATTTGATAACATAGATAGAATTTTTCTTGTTGAAGGATTGAAGCATAATTTAATTTACATTAGTCAATTTTGTGATAAATCTTAAATATGTCATTTCATGCATCTTATTATGTTTTTAAAATGATGAAAACATTTTATTAGTAGGACATTGTTGACCTCACTTTTGGAGTGAGGATTAACCTTTCTTATCTTAGATTTATAAACCTTCTGGACACTTGGATTTTCTTAGTGCTAGGACACTTATAGTGATTAAGGGGAAACTAAAACTTAAGCTTAGAGACTTAGAAGGTGTGACCCTAATCTTAGAGTCCACCTTAAGACAAATAGGTTTCATCCATCCTATGGGCTAAATAAAGACTCATACCTATTCACTCATTAGAATTTAAGCTCATTTGGATGAAGATAAACCAACTCCAACCCATTCAATTAATCTTACTTGAATTTTGTTTTGTTAATCCAAGCTCCAAGCCAAATTAACTTGGGCCTTAACCCAAGTTAACCCCACCACAATCCTATAACTCAACTAAAGCCCATTCAAGAAAACAAATTTCTACATAATTTTCTCAATCACCATAATTATTCAATAGATCATTTCAAGCCATTCTAAGACTTGCAATCAAGCCAATTGAACCAAAAGAAGGTGACCAACCCAAGTTAGCCCATTTGACCTAAAGGTTTCAAATGAGCCAAAACCTAATTGAGCTCAAATCCATTGCAATCAAAGCTACCAATCAACTTCAAATTTATCATTGAACACACCCTAACCATGCATAACCCTAGTTGGTCCAAGCTAGCTTGACCAAGTCACTTGACCCAAAGTGACCAAAAAGGGGTAATTGAACCAATCTCCAATTAAACTCCCATTAGATCAAATCAAGCCATCCAATCACTTCATTGATGATTGTAGATCATTATTGAACACTCCACTACAATCAATTGGACCTAATCAAGTCAATTCGACCCTTTGACCCATGTTGACTCAATTTGGCTAAAGGGTCAAATTGAACCAAATCAAATCCTAAACCAAATTGATTGAAACCAATGCTTCCAACCAATCAATAATTAAATATTAAACATAATACAACCTCAATTGAATCTAATTTGGCCAACCTCACCCAATTAGCCAACTTAGCCCAATTTGACCTAAAGGGTCAAATTATAACAAATCACTGCATAATCCAATTCAATTTAAATCAACTTTTTCAATTAATATAAATGAGCAATTGAACATATACCTAACCCATGCTCAAGCCAATTTGGCTAATTTAGTCAAATTGGTCGACATGACCTATTTTACCCAAATTGAATCACATGAGCCAAATTTAATTCTAACTCAAATTGAATCAAACTGATTATACTAATTCATTCCAAATGATCAATTGAACTTAGTAAAACCCCCACTTTGACCTAATTTGGTCAAATTGGTCAATTTAACCTAATTGAACCCATTTGATCAAATTGGGCCAAACTCAATCAAATCATGTAACCAAATTTGGCATGACTCATCCTGGTCACCATTGGCCTGCCCAAGTGGGCCCAACCAATTGTAAACTCAATGTGGGTTAAACCCATTGAGCCAACACACTCAAATGGGACAAAATCCCTCTCCACCTCTTTACCCCATGGCAGCCACCTTTGGCTCTTCTTGGACAAGAGGACCACTGACCTAACCTAACCCAAAGATGTTGGATGTATTTGACCACAAGAGGGTAAGTTCACCCAAGGCAACCCATTAGTCCACCTAAGGGAGAGGGTACACCTCAGGTTAGCCACTACACTCTCTTAGCCTCTCACCATTAGCCACCTCATCAGTCTCCTGCCACCTACCCTAGCCGTATGGCTGCCAAAGGCTAAACAAATCCCAACCCTTAGTTTAGCTGGGTAGGAGGGTATACTCCTTCCCATGGATTCAAACCGAACACACACCTTCCCTAGAGTATTCCACACAGTCCCATACCCTCTCTTGAGCTCTTCGTACACTCCACCGTCGATGAGACCAGTTCCCGATCAAACTCAAGAGCTCCATCCACCCAAGATTCCAAAACCTCCACCAAACCCAAATGAACTCTTACCACACCTTCACCTCACTCCGGTGAACCGAAAGAAATCATTTCTCGAGCGATTCGACCACCAGAAGGCATCTCAAGATCAACTTTGGTGAGCTTTGTGGTGGTGTTTGGTCCACATAGTGATCGGTGGGGAGGCAACTTATGATCTTCTTAACAGGGCTTCATCTCTTCATGATGAAGCTACTATATTGATAGACCGCTGGTCTATAGCTACGATAAGGTAAAAATTGGACAAACATAGCTTTGGCCCCTGGGTGTTGGTCTTTTTTGAAGTGAATCTTATTTTCATGTGATTTCCACCGTATGATCCCTTTAGATTCATTCCCTAATTGTTATAGAGTCAATTTTGCTATCGAATGAGCTTCGGTGAGCTCAAATTGAGTGGTGGAAGGCGGATGGTGTCTGTCTTCCTGCACTCTTGGGATGATGAAGCATTGATCATCTATTCTACATGATTATAATAGATGACCCTGATTAATCAAGTTAGAAATTTCAATTTAATCACTTTGAAATTAAGAGATTAATCTCAACCATCTGATTTAAGATCGAAAGGCTGAGACAAAATCGTGTCTACCATCGCTGAATAAATTGCCATATCGGATGGTTTAAGTAATCCTTATTGTGACGCCACATGGAAAGCATTGTTGCATCAGCGTCCATGTGGCATCAATAGTTTAAATTGATAATTAAGCTTTAAAATTGTAATTAAATAAAAAAAATGAAAAAAAATTATAACTAATTGTAAAAAACTTTAAAAAAATACAAATAAACTAATTTTGGAAAGATTAGATAGAGGAGAATTTAAGAAAAATAAAATCTCTGATTTATGTCTAATGAATAGTGCTTAATTAAGGTTGAAGCCTAGGAAAATTACCTTAATAAAGGCTTAATAATTTGGCTAATTAATTTCAAATTTGGTGGGATGATTCCATAGGATGTCCTCTGCCTCCCATAATTTCTTTGGAATTATTTTCTATGTAAGAATTTGAAATTTCAATAGTAATTACCCTCATTAATTAATTTAATAATTATTAAAACTAATAAATAATGGGAAATAATTAATTAATGATAATTAATCATTATGAATAATGGGAATAGTGAGGAGGAATAATTAGGACCCTTCTCTTAATTATTTTTTTAAGTATATTTTATTGGGAGGGTTAATTAACATATGTAATAATTAAGAATTAATTAAAAATATTAGTGATAAAGTAGAAATCAAACAAAATCAATGATTGACTCAAATAATTCAAATATAATCCATTAATTTTCCTTTGTGTGTTTAATAATATAAAGTTATTAAGGAAATTATGGTTAACCCATTGTTATTAAGGATTCTTTCCTTCTTTAATATAGTTAACTCTTGAACATGAGCTTAATTGGATTAGATTCCTTTAGGTGCATTGCAAATTTTATTTTCCCAAGAGCATATCAGTGATGGCTCATGATCAAGTATTTAACTAGATTAAATAAGTTTAGGGAAGGGTGATTAAATTGATATGCTTAATGACTTGAACTTAATCAATCCATAAAATCCATTTAATTGAACTCTTTAAATATATTAAATCACTAACATGGAGTGGGGTAAGTGTTAAGTATCATCTCTCCTCCTTAGGTGTCAATAACTCAATATCAAAATCAAACCTCATAAGAATTTTGATTAGTCTTAAAGAATATTTATTTAGCTTGATTGTCCTTAGACTTAATATAATTGGATAGGTTTTGTGGCAATGTTTATTTACTTCTTTTTAATCAACATAAATGTGAATGCCATTTGTGTCACATGTTTATGTTTTCTAAAAAAAATATTTGAAAGAATATGATTACATCTAAGCTAATGAATCCCAAATTATTATGGTGTGGCTATTATCATGATTTTGTGATAAAACATGGTGTGACTATATAGTGATAAAACATGGTGTGGCTATTATCAAGCTAATGATTCACTAATAAATCCAAAATTATTTTTAAAACTATTAGCTAATGATGTAAATTTTTTGCTAATATTGGTTATACAAATTCAATGAAGTTTACATTTCATTATAATTTCAAAATAGTAAAGATTTTTTTTATCTTTATGTTTCATGTACATGTCTACATACAATTGAATTGACAACTATATAGTCTAGACATCCCAAGAATATGAGGCTTTAAGTAGCCTCAAGGAGGTCATAGATAACCTTATTTCCTTGGTTTAATAATGGCATGTACTTGTTTAATTTCATTTATATGTATTCATGTGCTAGAATTTGAGATAAAACTTTGCTTTTCGTGCCACTGAGCTTTGCATTAATAAAAAGATTTGTTATGATATAATCCTTGCATGATTTTTATCACCTAAGATTGTGTATAGGTTTACATGTATTTAATTTGGCAGGTATATAGTCTAGACATCCCGGGAATTCGAGGCTTTAAGTAGCCCTAAGTTGGTCTTAGAAACCTCACTTACCTAATTTAATAATTACAAGTAATTTCTTAAATCTCTAATACACATTTACATATTCTTAACTAAGGAATGAAATCTTTCTTTTTATCAAAATATGTGCATTAATGATTATTAAGTGTGCGATATATAAATATGCAATGTATGTATAAATGTGTATTAAGTCAAATATCATGAACAATAAAAATGAAGAAATGTGTATGCTATTGATGATGGAAAAGTGGTGGAATGTTATCCATATAATAGTGATTCAAATTTATTAATCCTGAGATGCCTTTTATTTTTGAATAAGATTCCTTAAGACTAACCCAAACTTAGGCTTAATAAAAAATATTTAATAAATAGTCCACTAAAGAAACCAAAGTCATAATGATATACCCTTAGAAAATAACTTAGGATAGGGATGAAGGGGGGTTAAACCCCTTTCTTCTTTTCATAATAATTAGATATTAAGTAGGCATCAACAAAAATAAGAAAGTGAAAATTAAAATTAATAAGAAAGTTAAACCACCCCTAATGTTTAGCTTAAATAATTCTAAACTTTAGATAATCACACTTATAAAGCTTAGTTAAGACACACCACACTAAACCTTAGCACACACATTAAAATGCTAAATCACTAATTCTTTCCTTAGGTTAGGCTAGTGTATGTTTTGGTGTTATGTATTTTTTATGATGTAATTTTTTAAACTTGATGTTAAGAATGTTTGTGCGTAGACTGGATGTTAGGTCACTAGTAGTCTAATAAAATTTTTTGTAAGGGATTATGCTAAAGGGGTCATTGTAGTAATATTTACCCCTAAGAATAATTCAATTAGGATAAGTGGCCTTAGTTACCTAAGTGTAGGGTACTAAGTATAGATATGAGATATATAATTACTTATCTTATATATTTATTTAACTAACATTTATTTTAGAGGTGTAGTAGATTTCATTTTTTATAAATAGATACTTTTTAAAGTAGGATTAGGATTAGTGTTATGTGGTTTAGAATGATCAGTGGCTAGAAGCCAAAGACCTAGGAGGCCATGTGAAGCCTGGACCAAAATAGATCCAAAGAAGGAAAGAAGGATAAGAGATTGAAGTCCCTCATATCATTCCTTTTAATTATAATATTTTATTATAATTAAGGTTGTATAAGGGTAGAACTCGGCTACATAGCTTTTCCATTTTTTGGGGTGTACATCAGTACCCGGGCATATCAACCTCTTATTCCTTTACAAAATTCATTTGTTTGATTGTTGTGTATAGTTTATGCATTAGAAATGACATTATTTTTTATAGATTTCTTAAAATATGATGATTTGATGTGTTGCCTGGATGCGGTAGGCTCTTTAATATAAAATTAAGTTTTCTATCCTCACTAAAAAGTCATAACAAAATTTCAGTATAACTCATAACCTCATCTTAAATGCTAGGTCTATAATCAAGATAAAAAAAATATTTAAAAATCCTTTAGAATGTTGTATGTTATCACACCGAGTATATCATATTATGCCATTTTTGAATAAGGAGTGCCTCCATTCTTGCATGATAGGAGATATGCTTAACCTTTGAGGGTGGTCCATGTAGTGGAGAACACCTCCTCTAATTGATTTAGCCCATGACTAAATTTTATAATGCATATAGGCATAATTGTCCTAAGCCTTGGTCCAAAATGAATGTGTCAAAAATGGTTTAAAAGTTGTAATTTTTGCACTAGTCTAGGTCATATTTTTATGCCAATCATATTCTACTTTTTTAGAGAGTGAGTTTAGAATTCTAGCTCCTTTCATAATTAAATAACATCCCTACTATCTTACATCTACATAAGATTGGCATACGTGGTTTTAAAGTGTAGGAGGTGTTAGCTAGCAGCCACTCCAAGCAGTTGTAAGTCTAGAAGAGTCAAGAAGTGTTCATTTTTCTCTTATAGAGGTGAACTATCATATCCCATCTTTCTTGATTAGACTTAGATTATACTTTTATCTTATTCTAAAGTATTTTTAGATTTAGGTTTCGAGGTTACTTATTTCCTTCAAATTATGAGTATAAGTCCTCACATCTTAGGCATTTTCATAACCTTATGTTGCTGGACTATAAGCTCTAGCATTCTAATAATATTATAACTTAAACAAAAGTAAATTCTCTCTCTCAAATATATAAAGCCACACTTTAAGGTAGACTAAAGTACTCACTAGGCTTCCTAGTATCGTGGGTGTTTCTTACTAATTCTCCTTTGGCATCTGTAAATAAGTTTTCCTATTTGAACTCTCCCATTTGATTTTTATAATTACCTAATCTCTTGATAGTCTAGCTTTAAAATCTTTGGAGATACTTATTGACTACTTTAATCACAAGTGTTCTTAAAAGATTCCCATTTCCTAAGTTGTAACTAACTATGGAACCTTGCTTCCATAGAGAACTAAAGAACCCGACATAAAATAAACCTTGCTTTAGTTTTCTATGTGAAGTAGGGGAAAGAACTCTGGTATATACATAGACCCATCTACCTTAGAATTCTTTATTAGGTGATTAGATCTATTTTAGGGTGATATTTCTATATTTGGGGTATTACATCATACCTTAATATCATACCCAATAACTTCAATAAGCACCTAGTAAGATCTAAGTTGTGTCCTATGGTTCCAAATTGAAATGCCATAAACATAGACTAAAAAGAATTACTTGCTTGATTTAGGCAGTTCTTATGATGGGAACATGAATTTACTTTGTTTTAAAAGCACTAATGATGATGTTTAGCTATAACATAGGAGACTATGTCATATAAAATGCACATACTCAAAAAAATTGCAAAACATGATTTGGATATTGGTCTCCCTAAATTAAATTTCATTCTGACAATATATGTAATGCATGTATTAATCATAAGCATTTAAATAATTCTTTTAAAATAGAAATAATTGTTTCCACATCTAGACCATTAGAGTTATTACACATGGATTTGTTTAGTCCAATTAGCACTACTTCTTTACGTGGTAAGAGTTATGGCTTTTTGATTGTTGATGATTTCACTAAATATAGGAAGATAATTTAAAAATAAATTATTTGTGGATTATTATGATGATTATGGAATTAGACATAATTTTTCTCTACCTATAACTCCCTAATAGAATGGGGTGGTTGAAAGGAAATATAGAGTATTAATTAAATTGAGTAGTTCTATGCTTCATGAGTATAGATTTCCTAAGTACATTTTAGCTAAAGTTATAAACACTACATGTTATGTGATGAATAAGATTTATTTAAGACCAATTTTGAATAAGACCCTCTATGATTTATTTTTTAGAAAAAGTCCAAAATTAATCACGTTTATATTTTTGGTTTTAAATGTTTTATCTTAAATAATTGAAAGAAATCTTTATGTAAGTTTGATTACAAATATGATGATGGTATCTTGTTAAGATATTATATTTTTGTAAAAGCACATAAAGGTTTTAATAAAATAAAACTGATTGTAGAAGAATCAATTCATGTTATCTTTGAGGAAAATTTAATTAATCCCATTAGAAATGAAGTAATTAATGAAGAGATTAATGACTTCGAGAAAATGGTAGTATAAGATAAAGTGGATGATTTATTGTCTCAAGAATGGGAATATAATAAAAATCATTCAAAATAATTGATCATAGGTGATCCCTCCAAATGTGTTGACTGTAAGATAAAATAGAGAGGTTATGAATCACTCTACATTCTTATATGAGATTGAGCCCAAAAATTAGAAGAAGCACTAAAGATAATGTTTGGATTATTGCTATGAAAGAGGAGTTGAATTAATTTATATGAAATAATGTTTGGGACTAAGTCCCAAGACATTAAGTTTAAAATATTATTGGAACTAGATGGGTCTTTAGGGATAAGTTAGATGACTTAAGTTGTATTATTAAAAATAAGGTTATGTTAGTTGCACAAGGGTACTGATAGATTGAAAGTATAGATTTTGAAGATTCCTTTGTAATAGTAGCAAGATTTGAAGTCATTATGTTTCTCTTTGCATATGTTGTTGGCCTTATGGGCCTCATGTTCAATCTTATTTATTTTGATGACTGCAAACGTATGCATGGATATTCTAATGTATGTTTTATGTGTTTCAGATATATTAATTTCTAATTACATATCCAATACATCTCATAAAATGTTTGATGAAATTGCAAATATGGAAGAATACAAGATAGATCAAAATGGATCCCTTGAAGCTCAAGATATAATATTTTAGGTTATATGCATTTATAATTGCCTTAGAGGTTCATATGAGTTCATTGGCATGAATTAATTTGCTCACAACTTAACATATTATTTTATTTATTTTAAATAATGATAATGAGGTTAATTTATAAAAATATTTATATAATTTACATTCAATGCTTCATATATAACATTTGAATTATCAAAATAATAAATGATAATTAATTATAATTAGTTTATGTACTTAGTATAATTAAAAAACTTTAATTTAATTTAAACATTATTTGATAACTAACATATGTATAATTATATATAAATTATATCAAAATTTTTAAATGTCATATTTCAAAATTAACAAAAATACATGAAATTTAGTATTTCAACCAAAGTCATCTTATAATGAAGGAATTTAGATTTTCTTTCATCTCCAACAGATTCTTTAGATTGTTTCCTTTAATTTGAGGTTACATGACTGACGTTTGATTAAAATTAAATTTATTATAAATTTTCAAACATTAGCTGATATTAATATTGAATGCATGCTACATGCTTTGAATATATTAAGAGCCTTATTTGATTTTTTTTACTTGCCCATGTGACTAGCCAATTTTTGGTAGTTTGAATTTAATATTTATTTAAAATAAATCATATTTTTATTGAATATTATATTATTATATGATAAAATGATGTTAAAATAATATATTTCTTTGAAATAATTCAAAATGACCTTCTTGCTTATAAACATACTGCATTCTCTTCATGAAAGTGTTGCTCATTAAAATTCAAAATCACTCCAAAAAATCTAAGAGAAAACATCCTAGATTTCACTTCCAAGTGTTCTCCAAAAATTGCAAAATCAAATCCCTTGTTTGGAAGCTTCAACATCTTCAACTAAGCAAGCTTTCTCAAATTGCTTGAGTTTATTTTTCAAGATCTTAATCTCCTTTAATTGTTCATACTATTTTCACCATCTATTTGTTCTTTCAAATTTTTACTTTTGGTGGATTAGTCTTTGGACATCAAAGTTTTTTCTATCTTTTTTTTTTTTTTGTGAAAACCTCTTGTAATAGTTTGTAGGATTTATTTCACTTGCTGAAATTTTTATCTTCTTACAAATTTTTCTTAGTTTCTTGAAATATTTCTTCATTAGTCTTATTTTAAAAACATTTATTCTTTGATGTATTTTAGAATTATATTTTAAGCATTTAAAATTAATTTATTGTGCTGAAAATATTTTCTTATTTGCTAGATCTCTCTTTTTAATTAAAAGCTTACTAGTTTACTTAGATCTATCATATACTAATTTTATTTAAATATTTTGTGATCATTAGCATTAATTCAAAGCATAATTTTTGTTAAAATAAAATAAATTATTAGTGGAATTTTAGAGTATATGCTAGATCTATTAAATCAAGTTTCGTTATCAAAATAATACTAATAAAGAGTTAAATTATTATATTTGTCACTTATTTTTTATTCCAACTAATATCCTTTGTATAAAAAATTTTATCTTGCTGAAATTTAGTAAAGCTTACTATTTTTATTGTTTAATAATTTTTAAAAAAAGAACTTTATTGGAGAGTTAATCATTCTTACACTATTATATACATACTAGTTATTATTTCTCTTAAATAGGAAATTATTCCTTACTGAAATTTATTTTAATGTCTAATAGACTAATGTAAATTTATCTTAAAATCATTTTTATATTAGTCTACAAATTATAATAGAATAAACATCTTACTAAGATCACTTTAAGATATTTGTTTGATTATATCTTATAAAAATTTAGTGAGCATTCTATCTTATCAAAAATTATAAGTTGTAAAGTGATCATTTATAAGTTATGAGATCACTTCTTGAATTGGATAGCTTGGTATATTTATGAGAGATATATTTTATCAAAATTTATTACTTTGAATTTTTCTTTTCATGTTGTAAAATTTGTATTGGGGTTGTACTAGCCCCTTTATAGGAGAGTACATATTATTGTATGGGTTGTACTCACCCCATTATATAAGAGTACAGTTTGTTAGATATTTTACATTTAGTGGATTCCTAGCCATGGCTAGGCATGGACGTAGGCTGATTTTGGGGTTTGGCCGAACAACTTAAAAATTGTGTGCCTATTATCTCTCTTTTCGTTAACGTACTTTATTTTTTGTTGCATTAAGAATTATATCTTGTCATTATTAAATCAAAAATTAATTTTATACTAAAAGTGAAAATTTAAGATTTAACTTTTAAAATTTGTAATAACGCCTAATTCACAAACCACCTCCCCCTGACCACCCACCCCCCCTTGGGTGCTATAGTGACTCACATATGCTTCCTATATAGATTTAAAACTCTTTTAGATGGATGTCAATAGTGAATTTTTGAATTATTTTATTGGCTAAGATGTCTTTATAAAGCAACCCCCTAAATTTGAGAACATTGATTATCCTGATCAAGTATAGAAATTGAAGAAAGCTTAGGCTCTTCAAGCTTGGCATGATAAGCTAAGTAAATTTTTAACTACTAATGGATTTAGAAAGTGTAGAGTAGATACAACCTTATTCCTCAAAAATATAAGTATTAATTTAATTATAATACAAGTTTATGCAAGCAATATATTATATGAAGTGTCAATGAATCTTTGAGCCATGACTTTTCATCTTTGATGTCTAAATAGTTTGAAATAAGTATGATGGGAGAGCTCAAAATTTTCTTAGTTCCTTAAGTGAAGTAATAAGAAAATGACACATTCTTTTATCAAACCAAGTACACAAATGAATCGATCAAAAAGTTTTACCTGAAGAGATTAAAATCAGGTATAGCCCCCATGAGAGTATCAACTAAATTAAATTTAGATGAGTCAAAAACATTAGTTGACCAAAAGCTTTATAGGAGTATAATTGTTTCACTATTACACCTTGGTGCTAGTAGGTCTAATATTATGTTTAGTGTTCTATGTGCTCATTTTTAGGCCACATTAAGTAATCTCTTTTAAAAGTAATTAAATGTATCTTTTGTTATTTGATAGGCACATCTAGGTCAGGCTTGTGGTATCCTAAAAGTTCTTTATCAAATTATTTGGTTGCTTTTTTGATACTAACTTTGAGATTACAAAATAGATAAAAAATGTACATCAAGCACATGTCAAGGATCATCACTTGTGTCTTGGTCTTCTAAAAAATAAAACTCTATAGATATATTGACTATTAAGGCTGTGTACTTAACTATAAGTAGTTGTGTTGCTTAATTCCTTTAATTAAAGCAACAATTAGAAGACTTCAGAATTAAGCTATAACACATCCCAATTAAATGTGACAATACTAATTCCATTAGTTTAACAAATAGTTCTATCAAACACTCACGGATCATGCATATATAAATTATGCACCATTTTATTAGGGATCATGTCTTTAATGGTTATGTTAATATGAGTTCATTAGCACTGATTTATAAATTGCTTACATTTTTATAAAACTTTTATGAAAAAGAACATTTTTGTACTTTGAGATGCCTACTTGATATGTTAGATCCAAATGTTTAACTTATTTTATTCAACATTATTTTTAGCTTTTTTTATGTTGTCAAAAGGGGGATAAGCATATTAGTTTTTCACTTCTTTACATGCCTACATTTAGTGGGAACATACAAATTATTTTGATGAATTTTATTTGAAAAGTGTGATGCAAGGTCACTTTTCTCCTTCCTTTACACACAATTCCAACATAGATTTATCATCATTAAAAAGGGGGAGAATGTTAGCTCCATGAGCCCATAAACTCATATTAGGTATTTTGATGATAACAAACATATGTGTGGAATTACTAATATTTAATTTTTAGATTTTCAAGGAATTTATAAAATAAGCAAGAGAAACTCAAATGTTATTTCTTATAAGTTTGCCTAGGATTACAACCTTGCTTTGTATATTTTGTTTAATAGTGGCCATCCATGGGCTTTCCTAAAATAGATTTAATAAAAAGGAAAAGATATTAAATTGAAGTAGATTCAAATTCAAATTTAAATTAACTTGAAATAGTTTAATTAAACTCTAATTAACTGAAATAAATCATGCTAGGTTCGGTCAAATCATTCCATAAATGATTAGAATCAATTTTGCATTGATATGGCATGGCTTATTCAATTTGAGTTAAAAATAATTTAAATTCAAATAAATGAATTTTAAAATTTTGAAAAAATGATGGGATTATTATAGAAGTGATTTTAAAAAAATCTCACATGGTTTATTCACCAAAATTCTATAAAATTTTTTTCAAAAACATTATTGGGATGATAAGGATGTTAGGAGAGGGAAAACTGAATAATAGGAGAGAGAAAAGAATAATTAGAATAATTCTAGAATAATTTAACTTCCATGTAGTAAATATATAAATAAACATTATGATTAAGCATGGAAATGACTTAATGAAGTATTAACTTATTTTATCTTACTTAAAAATAGATTAAACTGTACTTAGGTCATACAATTAGTTCATATTATCCAAAATGGATAATTCAAGGATTAATTGCAATTTTGATATGTAGAAAAAATGAATAAATTTAAATAAGTTATTTTAAAATAAATAAACTATTAATTATATTTTATTTGAGCTCTTATTTTTATTAGTATTGTAATTCCTAAAAAATTCCCAACTAGTTCAAATCTAATAGCTTTAGCTTTCTAAGCTTGACTGAAGAATCTTTGTTTGAAGAATTTCCTGCATCACTTGGATTAAACCAATTAGTAGCTTTAAGATTATATATTTATCATAAATATAAATCTACATTAAGAATAAAATTTATAATGATTAATATGAATAATTTATCTTGCAAAGAAATAATTACTTTTTATTACACAAGGATTGTTATCATTAAAGCAAATGGTGGGATACACAAAGTGTATAGTCCACAACTACAAAGTTAATGAATTCTTAAAAATTTAATAACTTCTAATTGAAAAGTCATTTTGCTTTAAACTTTTTATGGCAAGTGGGTTCCTTACCAGCTTCATTCCCTTGAAGTTTCATCTTGATTAGAAATGTACCTTATGATAATTAAAGTTTTGGTGTTTCAAGTAACCCTAAATTATTGAGAAATAATTAGCGATTTTAATTTTCCTTCATTCCTCTCTGAAAAATGAATCCATAGAAGTTGATTTGGAATATTTTTTGGATTTTTAATTTATTTATTGTGATTTTTTAAAGTTAGGTTATTTAAATAAATAAATTTATTTATTTAATAATTTAATTTCCATTTTGAGGATTAATGGATTTTATTCAGCTTTAATGTTTTTTTAAGGTTTACTCATATTTATTATGATGTTTTAACTTAATTCCACAATTTTTCTTATTTTGTAAAATTATTATTAATTTATTTCATTAAATTAATGTTTATAGATTAAACATTTTAAATATTTCAATTTAATCACTAATAAATCCTAGAAAGTTAATGTAAGATGTGTTTTAACTTCAATTTCAATTCTCTAAAGTTTTAAATTGATTAGATTAATATTTTGGGCTTAGTTGAAGTTTAATTAATTTCAATTAAACTCAAATTAGCCCAAAATTACCTAATAAAAATTGGGAATTTTGTGTTTAATAGATTTCTCTCATTAAGGTTAATCCATTGAGCCGTTAATTGTAATTTTTTTGGTCGAGTATTTTATTATCTATGAAATTTCGAAATTTTCAATAATTTTTGCACTTTTAAAATCACGAAAACTAGATTTTCTCAGTTAATCCATTGGCACTGCTTTATGTGTGGCATCGCTTGATTGGGCTACACACGATCAACCTAGATACCACATTAAAATAATAACAAAAATGCAATTTTATCAAGACCATCTAATCAAAGATCAAATATCCCAAAATCAATATGTTGTTCCTTAAGGGATTTAAATCAATCATTTCAGTTAGATCATAGTCATCCATTCCAAATAATAGGAACAGCTGGCTCTAGTTTTGACTCCCCCATCCATAGAGGATATTGAGTACTATTCATTTAAAAGGGTTTATCTCAGGTTATCTAGCTGGTGGAAATGCAATTATTTGATTGTAAAATGATCACCAATCAATTTGTAATCAATCTATATGGTTTGATCTTACTAAAGATTAACTTTATTTCACAAAAGACCAATATGATTTGAAAGAGAGCTCAGTTTCAGCCATACCTTATCGGCATTCAATCTCGATAGTACTTTTAAGTTTTGAAAATGCTTGAAGGGAAGGAAATAAGACTTACCTCCCTATGAATTGATGTAAATATGAATGTCTGCTGCCACTCAGTAGAGCATAGTGTGGGAGATGATCAGAGAAGTTTGCGTGGAGAGGGAAAGATCGTTTGCACTCAATTTCACTCAAGGAAGGTGATGGAATGAGCTAAAGCCCCTAATTTGGATTTCCCAAGCATTCTTATAGCTGGCCATGAGTTTTCCATTTTACAAATAGCATGGACGGCTGACCATTAGAATTGTGATCCAATGGTGGTAGAGAAGGAAGTGGGAATGTTAGAGCATGTGTTTGAATTCCTTAGGGAGTGAGGTAGCAATCATGGGTGATGTTTAGAGGTATTAGGTGGGTGGTGCATGCTTGGCTTCCTTGGGTTCCACCTTGCTCCTCACTTTTGATTGCTTCTGTCTCTTCTCTAAATCAAGTGTCAAATGAGTCATAGGTTGATCCAAATGAGTAATGGGATGAGGAGGAGATGAAATTGTTTGGACTCATATGCATGAGTTTCCAAATTTCTTCTACCATGGTTCCACCTCACCTCTTATGATCCCACCTCACATGGCCTTCTTTAAATGAATAATTAACTACCCAAGTCAAGCCACCTAAGGTGGACTAATTGTTGGGTTAAGTCCATTTGGATTGGATTTGGTTTAAGTGTTTTAATTCTTGCTATATCAATTTTGCTTTGATTAAATTGATTTAAGTTTATTTGATTTCAAGATTGTCTTTATCCTTGGGTTACAATTATTATTAATTTTTCATTAAATGATTTATGAATTAATTGATCTATATCACATGGAGATTTGATGTGATTTAGGCTAGTTTGATCCATTTAACTTAAATGGGTCAAATTGAATCTCTTATCCTATTAGGCCATTTTAGGATTTTTCTTTAAATTCAATTGTGTTCACTTGGTCATTTATAATGATTTTGGATAATTTATTTCATGTAATTTTAGTTAGATTTTAATTTTAACTCAAATTGTCCCATTTGGATCCAAGTGTGTTAATTTAAGATCAATTGAGTCAAACAACCAATTAGAGTCAATCAAAGTGTGTTTAAACTTCAATCATATTTGATTAAGTGATTAAGATGATTTAGAGCAATTAATTCTAATTGATTTGATTTAGTTTTAATTTTGACTCATTTTTACCCAATTTGGGCTTAATGAGTTAAGGTGGGTTCGTTAGGGTTAAATGACTAAATTGGTCAAATTAAACCAAAATAATTGTTGAATTATGATCATTCATGATTCTTAATGTTTGAGTTGAATTAATTTTAATTTAATTTGAATTTTGGTACAATAGGGTTCATTTGGGTCTATTTAGATCTAGTGATCTAATTAACCCATTTGAGACCTTATTGGATTTAGATATATATCTGAACGTGTTTATTTTATGATTTAAAGTCATTGGAATAAATCAATCTGCTCAAATTTTGATGAGTTGACTTTTGACTTAGTGGGACCAACATGTGTTAACTCTAGATCAAATAATATGGTTGATGACTTTGAACCTCATCTAGATTTATTTTTAGGTTCATTTATTTTTGTGCATTGATTCTATTATTTTTATTTAATGTGATTTTGATTTATTTTGATTTTATTTTAATTTACTTGGACTTGAGTTATTTTGAACTTAAATGGGTTAATTAGGTACCTCATTCTAAGTTCAATTAGATTTAATTTTCAATTCAAATGTAATTGATTTGAATTTATATTAAATTTTGAGATTTGATTGGGTTAGGTCAAATTCTAGAAGGGTTCAATAGGAGGACCTAAGACATCACCTTAGGGCACTGAGTTGATTTGCTCTTAAATTTAGTTTGATTTCAAATTTTATTTCTAATTTTATTTTAGATTTTCTCTTAGATTTATATTTGATTTAATTTATTATTCAATTTTCATTTGTTTATACACTTGACCACTAAGTGTAATATCCTAAGTGCCTAATTATGAAGCTCCTAATCCAAGATTAAGGTTCTTAATTACTAAGATTAATGATGATGTCAACCTCATCCAAAAATAAGGTCAACAACATGCACTTAATGTTTTCTAAGAAAATATCATATATCGATTCGGCGTTCAATGTTGAATTATATCTTATAGTTACCCTCCATCTAAGTCTACTAAAATAAATCATTTTATGGTTAAACATAACATTGATTAGAGGTAGTCAACCATCTATTACTTTAGGACAAATGGGTAGGCCAAAGCTTTTAATAAGACACTTGTGTAAACTTTGAAAAAAGTCCATGATGATAATAAACGTCAATGGCACGAGAAGTTGATTAAAGACTTATGGGCCTATCATACAACATACAAGACATAAACTCAGTTTACACCTTTTGCTTTTGTTTATGGAACTGAATATATTAAAAGTACAACTTCCTTTTTTGAGGATTGTAGTCAATAATCACATTATAATAAATCAAAATCTTAAACTTTGAATAGAAAAACTTGAAAGCCTTGAAGAAAAGAATTTAAGAGCTCAACATGACCTTGAACTTTACCAATCATGTATTGTTCAAGATCATGATAAATTGGTTCATCCTAGAACCTTCCAAGAAAAGACTTGATCTTTGTTCTTAGAAAGCCAATTTTGACTTGTTGAGCTCACTTTTGGAGTGAGGACTCAATCTTCTCATCTTATATCTAGGAGTCTTCTAGACACTACATTCTCCTTAATTATAGGGCACTTCTAGTGACTAAGTGAACACTTAACCCAAACCTAAGGACTTTGGAGGATTCATCATAGATCAGGCTATGAGTTAAGACTAAGGAAACCTATTTACCCTATGGCCTAACCCATAACCTTAAGTCTAGAACTAACTTCAAATCAATGCAAAACCAAACTTCAAATCAAACTAATACCAATTAAATCCAAACTCCAAGCCACTTAATCTTATGATTCAATCATATGGATTTGACCCCAAACCTCCCTCTATCAAATCAAACTCAATTGATTTTCTCAAACCATTCAAATCACCATCTCAAACTCTTCCAAAAGATACAATCAAGCCTGTTGATCAAAATCAATTCAACCAACCCAAGCTAGCCCATTTGAACCCAAAATGTCCACATAAGCTAAAATCATATTAAACCCAAATCAATTGCAATTAAATTCATTAATCAATCCCAAATTAATCATCAAACTCAATTAAACCCAAGTCAAACCTAATCCAATTCAATAAGCCCAATTAGTCCACATGACCTAAAGTGACCAAATTGAACCAAACTCCAATCCGACCCAAATTGGATTGGGTAAACCCCTCAAACCTACTCCATAATGATTGTTGACCATCTTGGATAACATAATTTCCATTAACTAGATCCAATGAAGCCAATTGATCGATTAGGTTCACTTAACCCTAAGTAACCTAAAGGACCTATTTGAACCAAACTCTAATCCAAGCCAAATTGGATTGAACCAACCCATTCAATAGCTCCTACAATGATCATTGATCACCCTTGATTGATCAATTGCAATCAATCGAGTCAAACCAAGCCAATTTGATCATTTGACCCAAGTTAACCCTTTTAACTTACATGAGCCAAATTGAACTAAACCCCATTCTAAATCAAATGAATTGCAATTAATGATCCACATCAATTATAAATCAACCCTTGAATATGACTTGACCATCAATTGAACCAATCCCAATTCAATTGGTTCTTGACCCAAGTTGATCCAATTTGACCTAAAAGGCAAAATTGGGCCAAATCAAATTCTAATCCAAATTGATTGCAACCAATGACTCAAATCCATTACAAATTGATTATTGACCATAATCAAACTCTTGGTTGAACCAAATTTCACCAAGTCAACCCAATTGACCCATTTAGCCCAAATTGATCTAAAGGGTCAAATTGGTCTAAATCATTCCTAAATCCAAATTGTTTAAAAATCAAAGTCTACAATCATCTTCAAATGATCAATTGAACCTAAACCAACACCTAACTCAAGCCAATTTGGCCAATTTGGCAAATTTGACCAAATTGGTTAAGTTTACCCATTTGAACCATATGAACTCATATGAGTCAAATTCAAATCTAATGCAAAAAAAAAAACCAATTGCTCTTAAACATCACAAATCATCATTTGAACTTGTCTCAACCCACAGTTTGACCCAATTTGACCAATTGGTCAACTTGAATTAGCCCAATTTGACCTACATGGGTCAAATTGAGCTAAACCCAACCAAATCAACTCCAACCCCATTCAATCTTGGCATGACCCACCCTTAGGTCACATTGGGTCAACCCAAATCTAACCCAACCCAATTCCAACCTAAATTTACCCATTAACCAATGGGTAAAGCTCTCAAAATAGGACAAAACCCATTCTTGGATGGCCAAACCCACTCTCCTCCCCTTGGCAGCCACCCTAAGATCCAAATGGAGATGAAGACCATTTGCTCACCTGACCCAAAGCTATTTAGGTTAGCCATGAGCTAAGTGGAGGTGCACCAACCCACTTCCTCCCATTGGCACACATAAGAAACCAAGGACATCCACTTCAGCCACTCTCCTTCACTTAGCCACTCAAACTGAGCCACCTCACTAATTCGCCACCCATATCTGCATCACACAAATTGTAGAGAGAGCATCCTAGTCATTGAAGGAGGGACGGGGTATTTTCCCCTCATTTCAATTTGAAATGAGATATTAACCATCCTCAGAGCACAAGATGAGATTAGGGATTAATTAGGCTTAAAATATGATTAATTTACTGAAACTTCCTAAAATCATAATTAATTATAAAAAATCTAAAAAATACAAATAAATACATTTTAGAAAGGTTAAATAAAGAAGAATTTAATAAAAATAATTTCATTTTATTTTGAGTAGTGATTAAGGCTTAATTAAAGTTTTAATATTTTCTTAATTAGCTTAATAAAGTTTTAATTACTTGGGCAATCAATCTCAAACTTGGCATGTTAAATTAATGGGATGACTACCTCCAATGATTTTTTTGTGATTTATTTGCTATGTAATTAGGGAAATTTAAAATTCAAACCCTAATTACTCCCTTAACTTATTTAATGATTAATTAAAGTTTTAAATAGCAAAAATTTATTAATTAAAGTTCATCAAACATTAAGTAACAGTGGGATAATGAAGGTGAGTGATTAGGACCTCTTTCCTAATTACTTTTTCTAATTCATTTCATTAAAAAGGATTATGTAATACATGGTTTAATTAAGAACTTAATTAATTAATTAATTATCATATCAAATCAAACTAAAATGTTAATCACTTTAGATAATTAATAATGAAATTAAGGTTTCCTCTTTATGTGTTTAATAGCATAAAGATCCTTAAGGAAATTATGATTAACCCATAAGTGTGAGAAAATCATAAAAGTACTTAATTAATCTCTAATCATGAGCCAATTGCATTAGGTCTTTTAAGAGCATTGTAATTCTATTTTCCCTCATTTTCATGTCATTTGTGGCTCATGATTAAATAATTAATTAAAATAAAGAAGCATAGGAGAGGGTAATTAAATGGATAGCCTAATAATTTAAACTTAATTAAATCATAAAAATCACTTAATCATCTTTCCTTAAAAAATTAAGATCACCAACATGGGAATGGGATTAAAACAACAAATGATTTATCCCATTTAAGTTCAATTCAAAATTCCAAAAATTAAATTAATAAGAAGCTTTGATTTTCTTTAAATAATTTCATTTAATGTGATTGTCCTTAGGAATTAGTGCAGTTATATGAATCATATGGTTATGTTTGGCCATGCCTTTTCAATCACTTTAAAATGTTGCATGTCATGTGATTTCATGTATTCATCTTTTCAAATTCAAAGGAACCAAATGGAATTTACTTATGTAATTTTGCTTGTGTTGGCTTAATTTTATGATATGTGTGGCTATTATCACTAATAAATCCAAATTTATTTTTCAAAAGCTATATGTTGATAGCAATATTTGGACTGATAGTAGTTATGAATAGATATAGAATTTGCATGTGTTCATAGCTTAAGGATGTGAATGTGAAGCTTTCTTTCCCATATTCATATATAGATTTACATAGGTTTGAGTGATAATACGTATATAGTGTTGACATCCTGGGACTACGAGGCCTTAAGTATCCCTAAGGAGGTCATTTAATTATTTCACTTCCCAGGTTAACAAAGGCACATGCTTATTCAATTTCATTCCTATGTATATTTGTATTAGAATATGGATAGAGCATTAAATTACATGTATAAATAATTCAACCAAATAAAATATAATCTTTTGCATGATTTCTATTCTTGTAATTATGTATACATTCATATGTATTTAAGATAGCAAGTATATAGTCTAGACATCCCAGAAATGCAAGCCTTTAAGTAGCCCCAAGGAGGTCATTTGACTATATCACTTCCTTGTTAACAATGGCACGCATTTGCTTACATCTTTTACACAAGTATATGTGTATTTCATTAGAGAATGAATATCCTCTTTTCTATTAAAAATACATGCATCTATAATCATCTAAATATATCAAAATGCATAACATGTAAAGGTAGTGCTTTCTTTCCTATGTTTATATATAGATTTACATATGTTTGGATGATAATAAGTATATAGTATATATACCTCAAGAATATGAGACTTTAAGTAGCTCAAAGGAGGTCATTTGAAGATCTCACTTCCTTGGTTAACAAAGGCATGTACTTATTTAATTTCATTCTTATGTATATTTATATTAGAATTTCGATAGAGTTTTATTTTACATGTATCAACAATTCAATCAAGTAAAATACAATCACCAAATGTATGCATCCATGCTCATTTAAGTGTGCCAAAAATATATTGCATGTGTAGGTATACTAAGTGTTACATCATATGCATGTTACGGGTGATGAAAAAGAATGGTTCAACATATTCTATGTGATGGTAATTCAACTACAATAATATTAAGATCCCTTTAATGTTGAATAGGATTCTTTAAGGTTAACTTAAATTGAGGATTAATAAAATATTTAATAAACCATTCATTAAAGAAAAATAAATCATAATAATGTGCTTTAGAAAGTGGCTTAAGGTAGGGATGAAGGAGATCAAGCTTCCCTCTTTTCTTTATAGCATATTAGATGCTAAGTATAAATCAAATGAAATATAACAAAATATAAATTAAAAATTTTCAAATTATCTAAACAACTTGAGATGAACCAAACCATCATGTTAAATTAAATAATCCTAAATTTAAATAATCATGACTCTAATGCCAAGATTAAAACATACCACATAAAGCCTTAGCACACACATTAGAATTAAGCCACTACTTCTAGCCCTACATTTCTATTAAAAACTTATGTTATAATCAATATAATTAAAAGCTTTAGCAACCCCTTAGCTGTATGTTGTATGTCCATCATCATTCAAGGCATCTTCTATCACTCTTACAAATTGAGGGTCTCCATTCTTGCAATTTAGGGACTGTTTGACCTAAGAGAGCAACCCCTTATGATGGAGCTTCACCTTCTTTCTCTCTTGATTTAGCCAACAACTAAATTTCATCACGCATTTAGCCATAAGAAATCCTAAGCCTTTTTCAAAAATGTTGTGTCAAAATAACATAAAATTTGAAAAGATTATTACGTTTAGACTAAGTCTGCTCATACCAAACATGATCTAGTCTTTTACGAAGTGAGTTTAAGACCCTAGCCTCTTTCAAATTAAATAATAGCTTAAACCATCTTGCAATTTTATAAGACTGGCTTACATGGATTAAAGCATAAAAGGTGTTAGCTTGCAGCCACTCCAGGCGATTGTAAGTCCAATAGAGTCAGACGAGTTTACTCTCTCTTATAGAGGTGGACCCTTATTTCCCCTTTCCACTTAGATTTAAATCATGCTTTAACCTTTGTTGAAGTTCCCTAGATTTAGGATCCAAGGTTATTTGTTTCGCTTGGGCTAAGAGCATAAATCCTCTTCCGTTAAGAATTTCCATAATCTTGTGTTGATGGATTATAAGTCTTAACAATCTAATAAAATTTTAACTCAAACAAGATAAAACCTCTCACTTTTAAACATGTAAAACCTCACCATAGGATAGGTTAGAGTGCTCACTAGGCTTTCTAATATCATAAGCATTTCCTACTTATTATCCTTTGTATTCTAAAATAAGTCTTCCAATTGAACATTCCCACTTGATTTTAAAAATAGCCAATTTATCGATAGTCTTAAGCTTGAAATCTTTGGAGATAATAATTAACTATTTTAATCGAGAGTATTATTAGGAAATCTTATTTCCTATGATGTAATTAACTATGGAGGGAACTTAAAAACCAGGTATAAAGTAAACTCTGCTTTACTTTTTCAAGTAGGGGAAGAATCTCTAGTACATATGAAGACTCATCATGCCTTAGAAGTCCTTATTAGGTGATTAGTTCTATTGTAGGGTGTTGTTTGCATCTTTCAAGATTGTACATCGTACCTCAATATCATACTCGATCACTTTAATAAGTACCCCCTATGATATGCGTGGTGTCCACATGACCATCCAAAAATAAACACCACAGATTTTTCTGGCGACTCCATTTAGGATAGATTCCTCTCTCCATCTCTAGTAGGTAGTTATTATCGCCAAGCATCGATAGTGGAATTATATTTTATATAAGTCCAAGACTATCTTTCTTTCCATTGGTACTTTGTTTATTTTATTTTTAAGTAAAGGTAGCCAACATCCTTTTGGTTTTAAGACCTCACTTTAAGTAGGTCTTAACATCGTTATTAGGTCCCCCCTAATAGGTAAAAATAAAATAATCAATTAAAGAAGAATAACCAAACATAAACCAAACAAAATTTAGAACCTCTTACCACTAGCTTGGTGAAGTAAGGTTCACCTAAGGTTCAACAAAACTTCAATAAAATCCAAAGTAAAATAAAGAAAAATCTTTTCCAAAATTTTCAAAACCCTTTTTTCAAACAAAATTAATGAACTCCTTTTAACATAACCAATTTTGTTAAGAGAGAGTTCTTCTTTCAAAAATCAACATCAATATCAAACATCAATAACAAATCCAAAACAAAATTGTTTCTTCAAAAAATTACAAAACCCTATTTCAAGCAAAATCAACTAACTCCATTTAACATAACCAAATTTATTAAATAAGAGTTCCCACCTTTCAAAATTAAATCAAAATCAAAACCTCTTACTCAAAATCTTAAAATTTTCTCCACACAATTGAACCCCATCCAGCATAACCAAATTTGTTGAAAGTGGGTTCCAACACAACATCAAAAGAAAATCCAAAAAATACAATCCAAAGCAAAGAATCTCTCCTTTAAAGATCATCAAATCTCTCCAACATATAATTTAACCCCATTCAACATAATCAAATTTATTGAATGAGGGTTTCAATTCTGATTAAGTTCTCTTTTCCAATAGTGCATCAGAGATACCAGTCTGTCTTCTTCTCTCCTGCTTTCAGTCAATCCTTAGCCATGTATTTTGGCAAGCTGATCTTCTCTTTCTCTTATGGTGTGGATTTGGCCCTAGATCAGGTCATACTCACTGATGCCCCTATCATCAAGTTCAAAGTTGTCTTTGAGCATTTCAAAGTCACATGTGAGGCACCCTCATGCTATTTGAGAGAAAGCCACTCTATTAGTTTGAGGTTTCCCCCCCCTCTTTTCATCAGCAACATGGTTGTACCACCTTTGTGGTTGCCCCTACTTTGAAGGGGAAGGCTATTTTAGCTTCAAGGTAGTGTCCCCAACCTTTGAGTTTAGCTCTAGTTCTTGTCTTACTCTACTCTTCAAAACCCAACATCATAATAAGAACCACAAGATCAAGAATCAACATGAGCATGTAGCCAATGAGGTAGATGAAGCCTCCCATGTTGTTGAGGAGGGTTCTCCTCGTGAGACCTATCCACTCTTGGGTTGCAGTATGTTTCACCCCCATTCAGCTTCAGAGGGTATGGAGGACTACTAAAATATTGCTACATTATCCCAACCCTTTATAGAGTTTGAGACACCGGCTAGGGATAGGAAGAATCCCTATGCTAGTCTACAGTCTGTGCTTCATAGAGTTGGGAGAGCCCAAAGATGCTCACAGCCTGACATACTACATGACTTGAGGAGACTGATCCCTAGAAGTGTTAAGGATTAGATTCACTGAGAGATGGCCACTGAGGCTAAGGTGACTGTCCAAGCGGGCAAGAGAGAGAGAGAGAGAGAGAGGGAGGTTCACCAGGCAGTCAGCAGCCTTCGCTTTGATTGATTTTCTTGATTGGTGAGCTAATAGAGCTGATCATTTTGATCACATTGTCCATATTGGTACCACCAGTCATAGGAGGAGATCTTTAGTGGAGAGGCAGCTGGTGTCACCCACATTACATCGGTTCACTCATCGTCCACCTTCACTAGTTTAGGTTCCAATATGTACTGTCCCCACCAAATTCCACAAGCCCCCATATGAAGATAGAGCCTCTACTTTGGTTATCCAACTAAGGCCTAAGGATCCCACTCCATCTACTCCACCCTTTGAGGTGAGGCTGAGCTCCTCTATTCAACCTTCCATCCCAACAGTGGTGAAGAAGGAGTAGCGACCTAAGAGTGTTGTGGTCACTCCACCACAATAGTTGGAGGAGGAGAAGGGAGGGGATACAGAGGTAGCCCCAATGATTATTGAGTCAGTCAGGGAGAGTGCTCCACCATTGTAGAGTATTCAGTGCATAGTTTCCACATAGCTCAGTCCAGTGGCCAATCATTAGCCAACCTATGTTCCAATAAAGCAGGGTCAAGTAGATGACCATTCTTTGGATGACATTCTGGAGGACTATCATGCCACAGTGAGATAGATAGTTAGGGATGAGCAGTTTGACCAGGGGGAGGCAAGATTAGAGTTTGACACTAATAAGGATGACATATTAGATGACCTAGTTGAAGTCCACATGGTTAATACCTGAGGATCCCTATATTGGGAGCAGCCTAGCTAAGAAGGCATTGTAGTTGAGGAAGGAAAGGCATCAGACTCAACTTAATGCCTCCTCCAATAGATCAAGCAGAATGATGATCAAATTGACATGATGGAGAGGAGGGTATATGAGTTGATGGCAGTGGTCCTAACCTTACAAACCAAGTTTCACAACCTTCCCCCATGGAGGCCGATCAGCCTAAGCTAGTTCATACCTTAGATCATCCTAAGTGCACTCCTATGGACAAGGATGCTGGTAGTTTGCATAGGAAGGTCACTGATAGTACCTCCGTGAAAGAAAAAAAAATCAAGCAAATGGTAAAGTAGTAGGTGAAAGAAGCATTGACGCAAGCCCGGGGGAGCTCATCTGTTCTAAAGGGTAGACCCTACCTGGAGAATTTGATTTAGTTCAATACCCCAAGGGTTTTGTGTCACCATCATTTAAGATCTTTGATGGCAGTGGGAACCTAAGGAAGCACATAATGCATTTACGAGTTAGTTGTTACAATGCCAGTGGTAGTGATGCACTTCTTTTTTGGTTGTTTGTTAGTATCCTTTCAGGGGTAGCATTTGATTGGTACCTTGAACTACCCAACAATTCGATGAAGACCTATGCAGAGTTAGAGCATCACTTCATCAAGAGATTCATAGGATCTCAGCAAAGTGTAACTACAGGGGGACCTCATTATAAAGAAATAAAAACCAAATGAATCCCTTATTGATTATATTCTTAGATGGCATAACCTGAGTATGAAATGCAAATCATCACTATAAGAGCATCATGTCATTGAATTCTACTTAAGAATATCTATGGTTCGCCTTCATTTTAAGGGCTTCACCATAAAGACATTTGAAAATTAATCAACAAGGCATTAAACCTATAAGAGAAAGTCGAACAGTTATCCTTCTTAGACCAGTCATCTAAGCCTAAGCCTGAGAAGGTCTTTGAAAAGAAGTCTAGGATAGTAGTGGTAGTTGATAAGGGAAAGCGAGAGTTCAATTTGAGAGGCCCAGATTTCAGCAGCCTCCGCTACTGCCTCCTCTTCCACTACCACGGCCACCATAATGGCCACCACCACCGCCACAACACCCAACTCAGCAGCGGTACTAGTATCCACCACTAGATAACTATTTTTCACCTACTCTTGCTAAAAAAACTCAACAAACCATACTCTTTCAAGAGGGAAGTAGTCAGGAAGATCTTCAAGAATCTCTTGAAGAAGCCTAACTTTTAGCTACCCAAGCTTAAGAAGCCGGAGGAAGTGGGCAGAAGTGAATATCTTAACTATTACCCCTACCACCACATGTTAGGCCACCTCTTAGAGGATTACA
Organism: Cymbidium sinense; assembly: GCA_021442155.1. Classification (NCBI taxonomy): domain Eukaryota; kingdom Viridiplantae; phylum Streptophyta; class Magnoliopsida; order Asparagales; family Orchidaceae; genus Cymbidium; species Cymbidium sinense. The sequence continues at coordinate 39,658,348 of CM038233.1, forward strand.
TCACCTTTAAATATTGGCTTAAGCATAGGTACAAGTCAGGAGCTATAGTTATCCCCAAGGAATACTTAGTAGAATAACCATCTAATTTTATTAGAGTAATCCTTGGGGATACCTCCGATCCTCTCAACACAAAAGAAGGTTGGGATATTTCTTTCCCAAACGACTAAAAAAATAATTATTAAAATAAAGAAGCATTCTCTACAGGTGCTTGAATGAGCTAAAAACTCCAACACCAAGGAAGGTTTGTTAGTTGTAAGGGACAACTCGAGAGGGTGGAAGCCCAATAGCAACATCATTAGTCTACCTCACTTGCCTATGATAGCTCCATAGTGCAACCACCATCCGAGCCCAGCATTACTTTCACCATTATAGTTACTACTACCTCCACTAGCTCCTCCACCTCTAGCAGGAGCATTGTATCACTGGATGAGGGCACCAAACCCCTCATTCCAGTTATTTTACTTGATTTCTACTATGTACCTCCTCCAAAATTAAAGAATCAATGATGAAATCTAATTCAACTTACATCTTTTCCACTTCTAATGATCCTGTTTATTTTATTCCAATTAAAAGCTCTACATGTCAAAATAATAAATCAAATAATTTTAATAAATACTAATTTGATTAAAAAATGGATTTCCTTAATCTGAATCATCAAGGTTCATCTCTTGAGATTGATTTGGAGTCATACAACTCCAAGGATCCATTAGGAGAAGTTATAGGTATACTTGATGAGTAGGTAGAACTTACAACAAATGCCTCATTCCAAGAAATCACTGAAGTCTACCTCAGTAGTGGCAAAGTTCTACCTCCTAGGGTAGCACCTCAAGATAAAGGTGAGCAGGTCATTAGTTCCAGTGAGTAGATAGCCCCTCCATAAGATGCTCCACCTATGGATATGCTTATGGAAGACTAGTCAAAAGTTGATTATAATTTCCTCACACTTCTTAGAAAGATGCTAGCTAAGTTAAGCATATATGACCCCCTTGACTTATCTAAAGAGATGGGGGAATCTCTAATCAAATACTTGCTTGATTTAGAAATATGCTTAGCTTAGTTGGTTGCTACTGAAGTAGAAGCATGATGTTTAAAAGAGATTCTAAGAATTACATTCATAGATGAAGACCTACTTCTAGGAATGATCGAGCATAATCATTTTCTCTACATTATAGTGGATGATGACAGATTTAGGCTATATAGAGTTTTAGTTGACCCGGATGCATCAGTCAACAATATGAGTTTAAGAATGCTTGCCTACTTAAGGATTGACATCTCTAAACTCCATATGGAGAGGATGAAGTTGAAAGGATTCAATGAATAAAGCAAGAGGATCTTAGGCTTTATAGTGTTGCCCTTAGAGATAGATGATTGGAAGTCTAATCCAAGTTTCACATAATAGACTTGAATACATCTTTCAATGCTTTGCTTGGGAGATCATGGATATATGGGAAAAACATGGTTACATCAATGCATCAAGTTCCAAAGATGTGGAGTTGAGTATTGTCAAAGGAGATCTCAAGCCCTTTATAGTTCATGAGGTCAGGATATATGAGGGTGTGACCTACTATCTCCCTGAGAAATAAAAAGTCTATTTTTATGAATTTAGTCAAAATCCCAATGTAAAAGAAAAGAAAAAAAAGAGAAAAAGAAAGAAATGAAAAAGAAAAAGAGAAAGAGAAGGAAAATAAAAGAAAAAGAAACGAGAAATAGACCATAGGGAGGAAGTGGATCCTGAGATTAGAATCCACCCATAGTTCGCTACTCCATTTGAACAAGTTGGTAGGATGACACAACCTCTACTAGGATGAGGAAGAGGCAAGTCCAAAGGGAGCCCTTGAGGTGGAAGACCTCCATACTTACCACCCATCAAGAGATTCATCCCAGCTTCTAGAAGTACACCTACTATCCTCATAGATTTAGAATATAGTTCAGATGATGAGTCTTATGAAGTTAGTACACTGGCCAGCTCTTCTTAACAGTAGATCCCTTTGGTGGTGACACTCGAGCCAAATAATGATGAAGACTAGATTCCCAAGCGAAGCATAAGTGTACCCATGTCTTCCTTATGTGAAACTGTCAGGCATCACTTGGGATCCTTAGCTCTAACCCCACTTTCCTAACAAAAAAGTTGAGGGTTTGGTAGTTAAGGAATCCCCCAAATCATTTACAACTACAAAAATTCAAAAGATCTATCTTAGAGCATCAACCTCAAGTCAAGAAGTTTATGTAGAACTTGAAGATGATTCATATAAAAATAAATAGAATTACCTTTTGATTGGTACTTGCCTTATGTTCATAACATAGGAAATAAATGTTTAATTCTGCATACATGGTCTAAGCAATGGTCAAAATATTTTGAAAAGCTATGGAACAATAGATGCAAGAATTCTCAATCAAGACCAAGAATTTGGTTTGGTATAGTAGGCCTAGTCGATGATAATGATTACTACTTAGTCATCACTAATCATTTGGAATCTTATAAGTTCTTTTCAAATCACATTAACTCACATGAGAAGGTGTGCTTAGAAACTTTAGATGATCTAGATGATTTCCAAGTCAAAAATGCACCTCTAAAATTGAAGGAAGAAATTAAATAAACCTTTGACAAAAAAAAAAACAACTTAGAGACTGAAGATAATCCACGTCTGATGTACATCAGTTCCTTATTGAGTGAAACTAAAACCAATGACTTAGTTAGGATACTCACTTTGTTTAATGACTGCTTTGCATGGAGTTATGAAAAAATGCCTGGATTGGCTTCTGATGCGGTGGTCCATAAGCTAGCGATATAGCTTGATGCTAACCTTATCAAGCAAGCTGCTAAATGGATGTGATTAAACATTGAATATCAAGTCATTTATGAAGTCAAGAAATTGATCGATGTTGGTTTCATCTAGGAGTAAAATACCCCACTTGCTTGGTAAGTGTCATCCAAGTTAATAAAATGAATGGCCAAATTCGCATATGCGTTGATTTTAGGGATCTTAATAAGGCATGTCCAAAAGATGAATTTCCACTACTAATATTAAAACTGATGGTGGACATTGCCTCATCTCATGCAATCTTCTCTTTCATGGATGGTTCATCTTAATATAATCAAATAAAGATGGCCCCAAAGATGAGAATAATACTACCTTCAGGACCCCGATCAGAATATATTGTTACAAGGACATGCCTTTCGGCCTTAAAAATGTCAATGCTATATACCAGCGGGCCATGACTCGAATCTTACGTGGACTCATTCATCATCACATTGAATGCTATGTCAATTATCTTATGGTCAAAAGTAAAGAAAAAGGAAGACCATCTCTTTGACTTGAGAGTAGTTTTCAAGCAGTTAAGATAATATAACCTCAAAATGAACCCTCTGAAGTATGCATTCAAAGTAGCTTCAAGGAAGTTTCTTGGGTTCATTGTCAAACACCGTAGAATTAAAATTGACTTGGAGAAGATTAAAGCTATATTAGAAATGCCACCCCCTAATAATCTAACTCAACTCAGATCATTCCAAATGAGGTTGGCATATCTAAGACAGTTTATATCCAACCTATCAGGTAGATGCCAACCATTTTCAACACTAGTAAAAAAGGATGTCAAGTTCAACTAGGATGACTAGTGCCAGCATGCCTTTGAAGATGTCAAGAAGTACCAGATGACACTGCCAGTTCTAGCCACCTCTATCTCGGCCAAGCCGTTGATACTTTACACTGTTACATTAGATGACTCCCTTGGTGCTTTGTTGGCCCAATACAATGATGAAGAGAAGGAAAAGGCACTCTACTACCTTAGCCATCTTCTAATCCCTACTGAGGCTAATTATCCATCATTGAGAAGCATTGCTTGGCTTTAATCTTTGCATCCCAAAAGCTATGCCATTAAATACTTTCTCATAAGATGAACTTGATCACTAGAATCAATCCCCTGTAACATCTCATGACACGGTCGACGCTATTCAGATGGTTGGCACATTGGTCTATGATTTTGTTACAGTTTGATATCCCCTTTGTACCCCTCCATGTGATGAAAGGACAAGCACTCGCAAATTTCATAGTAACACACCCACTTTCTTCTGACTATCTTCTTAGTGACGATCTCCCCGATGAATAAATCATGAACTTAGGGGATACCAGCATTCACCCTGGGAGATGTACTTTGATGGTGTGACTTCCGCTCAAAGAGGAGAAGAACCATAATCTACTCTTCCAAGAAAGGAAAGTGTAGGAATAGTTCTCTGAACTCTGGACCATGATATGATGAGATTCTCATATCATCTATCTAATCCTTGCACCAACAATGAAGCTGAATATGAGGCTTTGATTGCCTGTCTAGAGTTAGCCATCTCACTAGGCATCTAGAACATTAACATATTTGGAGATTCCCAACTAGAGGTCAATCAAATCACTGGGTCCTATAAGGTCCTCAAGCCCAAACTCCATCACTACCATAAGTATACCATGGAATTATTAGCTTGGATTCCATAATTGACCATCTATAAGATCCCTTGAGGAGAAAATGTTATAAAAAATGTCTTAGCTAAGCTTGCCAATGAGTTGGCATGTCCAGAAGATGAGTCCATATCAATAGAGGTCCAAAATAGGCAAGCCCTACCTCTCGTTGATACTTAACTCATCAAAAAATACTCTCTTGAAGGGAAGGTTTCTGTTGCCAAAAAGGATGAAGAACTAGACTGGAGGGAGCTTTTCATTGACTACTTAAAGAAAGGAAAACTACCTCAAGAGAAGTCCCAAGCACATCAAGAAAAGTAAAAGGGTACTTTCTTATGCCCTTGTGGATGGTGTCTTATGCCAGCAGTCCTTCGATCACATGTGGTTACGTTATTTAGACAAGCACAAAGCCCATAAGATCATGACTAAGGTATATTCAAGATTATGTGGAGCTCACAATTTTGGTCCCAAGATGAAGGCTAAAATCAAGAGACTTGGATATTATTGGCCATCGATGATTGCTGATTGCATGAATGTAGCCAAGCGATGCCACCAATGCCAAGTACTTGGTGTAGTTATACACCAACCACCCAATATCCAACATCCACCTTTGGCTCATGGCCATTCAAATGTTGGGGGTACTGACATAGTGAGTCTGATTGATCATCCTTTGTCTAAAGGTCACCAGTTCATCTTAGATACTACAGACTACATTTCCAAGTGGGCGGAGGTTATTTCACTCAGGGAGGCCAAAGCTACGCATGTGTTCCAATTTTTCAAGAAACATATTGTGTATAGATTCAGGGTACCTCATCGAATTATATTCGATAATGGTACTGCATTAATGAGCACCAAAATTAGCAGCTTTGCTTGGAGATACAACATAGATTAGAGATATTCTTCCATCTACTACCAATGGGGGAACAGTTTAGCAGAAGCCTTCAACCAAACTCTCATCTGAATACTCAAGAAGATGCTCGATGACAACAAATGATAGTAGCATGAGCAATTAGTTGAAGCTTTGTGGGCCTACCGAACTACCTATAGAACAATAACTCAGTCTACCCCTTTCTCCTTAGTGTATGGGTCCAAAGTTGTTCTATCATTAGAAGTTCAAGTCTCATCACTAAGGAAAGCTGTGGGTAGCAAGATTACAATCGAACAGAATGCCAGGTTGTAGCTAGAAGAACTCGATGGTTTCAAGGAGAGATGCTTACGAGCATGCCAAAACTTCAAGTTATACAAAGAAAAAATGATTCAAGCTCACAATAACTTGGTTCACCCTAGAGCTTTTAAAGTAGGAAAGCTTATTTTAGTTCTATGGAGACCAATTGTTGTTCATCACAAGATGGGAGGCAAGTTTGAACCTACTTGGGAATGCCCATTTTCCATAGAGAAGGCCTACCAAGGTGGATCATACCAACTCATTAACCATAAGGGAGGGTGCCCGATGCTTCTAATCAATAGGCTCTACCTTAAGAAATATTACTCATAAAATCATGTTTAAAAATAATTTCATCAATAATTCTCCATTTTAAACCAAATCTTTTCAAATTGAAAGCATTTTTTCCATTTGTGGATCTTTGTGACGTGTTTAGGGTAGGTGTAAGAGAACCCGGGCAGCATCTTATCCCTCATTAACACAACACAAACATAAAACTACACACAAACACAAACAAAATAAACACAAATCATTTATTTTAGGCTACTTTGAGTTGAGATAACTCCCCTAATGGCCTCACTCAGTAGCTGCTCTAGGTCAGCTTTGATTCACTGTATAACTAGTGTGTCTCCCAAATGGTCCCTTGTTCAAGAGGATGTATGTCTCCGTGCTTTCTTCCTGGCTTAACCACTACACACTATTGAGCACCTGATTAGTATGGTATATCTTATTATATGACCAATAAGCTACCTAGATGTCAACTTTATTTAAGAAGACATAAGTCCCTGTGCGTACTTCTTAGACCAGCTGTCGTGTACTGGATGGGTCTGCGTTTATCTCTGAAGATTAGGGTAAGAGCCCCAGCGGCTCCATTCCTCCTGACTACTATAAGTTTTGGTTCAGTCCTCCTTTGTGACTTTCCACTTAGTAGTCACCCTAGGTCAGATAGTTGCTATCTAACTGACGATAGACTATCTTGATGATCAGTTATATTTAGGAAGATGTAAGTTTTCTGGGCTTTCTCCCTAGACTAATCATCACACACCGATAGGCACCTTGGGTTAGTTGGTATTCTCCTTACTAATAGTGACCCAACCGATGAACAACACCACTCAAGTAGATGTAAGTCCCTACACTTTCTCCTTGAGCTGACCACTATATACCTATAGGCTTTCTTTTTTGGGGATCAAGATAATGCCCTGAGAGGCACCTCCATTATGGGCATTCTATTTTGATCATGTCTTTATGAGCCCATAGACACTACCCAGGTTATTACTGGATTGGATAGTTCCCCCTTCCTAGTACCCACCCTTATGGTTGGAAGTTCTGTACTGTGGATATGCATACTCTCCTTGGGGCTAGCAAATCTAAGACAGGCAAAAGACCCCTATGGCTCCTTCTTAGTGTCGTCCCTCGCACAGCAATAAGGTCCACACAAATAAACAAGAAAAATAAAACAAAATTGTTTGTGGATTAGGAGAACACCACTAGTGGCACCTTTTCTCAACTAGGCATCCTATCTTTAAGGTAGTGTCAACAAAACTCCCTATAAGAGTTGCCTTGATTACTCTTAAGTTGAGATAAGATCCCTTCAAGCACTCACTCAGTAGTCAGCCTAGGTCAGGTTCAATTTATTGTGCTATCAACAAGTTACCCCAGTGGTTTATTCTGCTTTGGAAGATGCAAGTCCCCGAGCTTTCTTCTTAGCCAGTCATTCCACACCAACAGGCAACCCTTAGGTTGGATAATCTTACCCTCTAGTCTGTAGACTAACCCTTTTGATTGTTGAATCTAAGATAGGCCTAGGCCTTCATAGTCCCTTCTTAGTACGGTCCATCGCTCACTGATAGAATCAACACTATAACAAATCAACAAATAAATTAAATCAAACCAAAGTAAACCAAATTAAAATAAATTAATTCAGACTAAAACAAATGCCAATTCAAACTTTTTGCCCAATGGAGTTAAGTTTGAATCTAGCAAATTAACCAAGTCAATCTGCCTAGAAGAGCCAAATCAACTAAATCAAACAAACCTAATCATGATCCTTGGTGGATTCAAGCTGATATCTGCAACAGATATTCCTCCAAGTTAAACCAACAAACCAAATTAAATAAATTCAAACATGTATCCCTAGCGGATCCCCCCTTCCAAAAATCTAAATAGACCAAATTAAAATAAATCAAATTCAAATCTATATTCCCAATGGATTCCTTCTAAACTAAATCAATCAAATCCAATTCATTTGAGATTCACTAGTGGATCCCACTTCACGTCCTTGACATGAAGTCAATCAATTCAGACCAAACCTTCTTGACTCTTTCGTGACCTTGGCATGAGATGAGTTTTATTGCACTAATGATTCTATATACCTCTCAATTTAGGTATATATAGTCTCCATTAGCACTTGAAATCCTTTTGGATTTTGTTGATCATCTCAGTCAATGCCATTATCTGTGGTGTCCCTTATCAGTTACACCATACCTATTGGGGGTCCTTTTGTTGACCTCACTTTTGGAATGAAGAGTCAATCTCCTCATCTTAGATTTAAGAGTCTTCTAGACACTAGATTCTCCTTAGTCATAGGGCACTTCTAGTAACTAAGTGAACACTTAACCAAAACCTAATGACTTAGGAAGATTCACCATAGGATCAAGCTATGACTTAGGACTAAGGAAACTTGCCTACTCTATGGCCTAACCCATGACTTATGCCTAACCTTAAGTCTAGAACCAACTTCAGATCAATGCAAAACTAAACCTCAAATTAAGCCAATACCAATTGAATCCAATCTCATATCCAAACTTTAAGCCAAAATAAAACCCATGTTAACCTTATGTTTCAATCCTATGGATTTGTCCACAAACCTCTCTCAATCAAACCAAACTCAACTGATTTTCTCACACCATTCAAATCACCATCTCAAACTCTTCCAAAAGCTACAATCAAGACTATTGATCAAAATCAATTCAACCAATCCTAACTATCCCATTTGAACCCAAAATATCAAATGAGCTAAAATCCAATTAAACCCAAATTAATTGCAATCAAGTCATCAATCAATCCCAAATCAATCATCAAACTCAATTCAACCCAAATCAAACCTAATCAAATTCAATTATCCCAACGGGTCCACTTGACCTAAAGTGATCAATTTGACCAAATTGAACCAAACTCGAATCAGACCCAAATTGGATTGGGTAAACCCCTCAAACCCTCTCCATGATGATTATTGATCATCTTAGATAACTTAATTGTCATTAATTCAATCCAATCAAGCTAATTGACCTAATAGGTTCATTAAACCAAAAGTAACCTAAAGGACCTATTTCAATAAACTCTAATCCAACCTAAATTGGATTGAACCAACTCACTCAATAGCTCTTATAATGATCATTGATCACCCTTGAATTCAGTTGGGTCAAACCAAGTCAATTTGATCATTTGACCAAAGTTAACCCTTTTAACCTATATTATCCAAATTGAACCAAACCACAATCTAAATCAAATTAATTACAACCAATGATCCAAATCAATCATAAATCAACCCTTGAATATGACTTGCCCATCAGCTGAGCCAAACTAAGTCCAATTGGCTTCTTGACCCAAGTTGATGCAATTTGACCTAAAAGGCCAAATTAAGTTTTAATCCAAATTAATTACAATCAATGAATCAAATCTATTACAAATTGATTATTGAACATAATCAAACCCTTGGTTGAACCCAATTTGACCAAGTCAACCCAATTGACCCATTTAGCCCAAATTAACCTAAGAGGTAAAATTGGTCGAAATCATTCCTAAATCCAAATTGATTTAAGTCAAAGCCTACAATCACCCTCAAATGATCAATTAAACCTAAAACCAACACCTAACCTAAAGCCAATTTGGCTAATTTGATGAAATTAGTCAACTTAGCCCATTTGACCCATACGAGCTCAAATCAGCCAAATTCAAATCGAATGCAAACCAAACCAAACCAATTGCCCATAAACATCAAAAATAATTATTTAAACTTGTCTTAACCCATGGGTTGACCCAATTTTATCAATTGGTCAGCTTGACCCAACCTAGCCCAATTTGACCTACATGGGTCAAATTGAGCCAAACCCAACCAAATCAACTTCAAACCAATTTAAACTTGGGATGACCCACCCGTGGGTCAGCCCAAATCCAACCCAACCTAATTCCAACCTGAATTGGCCCATTACCCAATGGGTAAAACTTTCTAAAATGGGACATAACCCATTCTTGGATGGTCAAATCCACTCTCCTCGATAGCCATCTTAACCTCCAAATGGACATGCGGACCACTGGCTCACCTAACCCAAAGCTATTTTGCTCATCCATAAGCCAAGTGGAGGTGAGCTAACCCTCCTCCCATTGGCACACATAGGAAACCAAGGACAACCACTTCAGCACTTGGTAGCCACTCTTCTTCACTTAGCCACTCAAATTGAGCCACCTCATTGATTCCCTACCACCCATGTCCGCCTGCATCGGTCGGTGACTTGCAAATTGTAGAGAGCATCCTAGCCATCAGATTGAAGTAGGGAGGGGGTATACTCCCCTCATTTTGATTTGAAATGATATATTCACACCTTCAGAGCATAAGTAACCTAAGGCGAGTCTTCTAGAGCTTTTTGCAAGTTCTAAGAGCCTCCCCATCACAGGAAATGACAAGCTCAAAATAAGACAAAGCCAATCTCCATCTAACCTTCTCCAAACTCTACCATTTTCAAATTAACTTTACCCAAACCTTCACCAAGCTCTAGCGAGGTGAAATGAATCAATTCCTGATCTATTCGAGAACTAAAGACCGCTCTTAGACCAACTCTGGTAAGGATTCCAGCAGCGATTGATCCCAAATCCACCGACGAGGGGGCAAGGTGTGAGCTTCTTAACAAGGCTTCATCTCTTCAAGACAAAGCTACCTTGGTCAGTTAACCATCAGCCCTGAACTCCAGGGAGATAAATTTTGGCAAATTGACATTATCTCAAATTATTTTGCGCCTTTGTGAAGGAAAGTTTGATTTCATGCAAATCCCACTATAGAATTCCTTTAGATCTCCTCTGTGAATGTTTTAAGATTGATCCTGAGCCTCCATGAGCTCTAGCGAGCTTGTATTATGTGGGGGAGGGTGGACGGTGTAAGTTTTCCATCACTCGAAGGATGAAGGATCATTTGTCGTCCATTTTGTGTGATTAAAATGGATGACTGTTATTTAATCCATTAGATATTGATTTAATCCTATAAGAACTATGGGATTAATCCCCTCCATTTGATTTTAGATCAGACGGCGGGGATAAAAGTGCGTCTGCCACTCCCAAGTTTGCATCTCGCCAAACAATTTAAGTGGCCAATCTCATAGTGCCACGTGGAAAGCACTGCCCCATTAGCTATTCACGTGGAGCCGATGGAGTAGGGATTAATTAGGCTTAAACATATGATTAATTGGCTAAAACTTTCTAAAATCATAACTAATTATAAAAAAATTTTAAAAATACAAATAAATGGATTTTTGAAAGGTAAAATATATGAGAATTTAGTAAAAATAATTATATTATGTTTAGAATAGTGATTAAGACTTAATTAAGGTTTAAATAATATCTTAATTTGCTTAATTAAGCCCTAATTACTTAGGCAATCAATCTCAAACTTGGCAAGTTGAATTAGTGGGATGACCTCTGCCTCCTATGATTTTCTTGGGATTTATTAGCTATGTAATTAGGAAAATGTGAAATTCAAACCGAAATTACTCCCTTAATTAATTTAATAATTAATTAAAGTTCTAAACATTAAAAGTTAATTAATTAAAGTTTATTAAACATTAATTAATAGTTGGATGATAAGGATGAGTGATTAGGACCTCTTTCATAATTACTTTTCCTAATTTATTTCATTAAAAAGACTTAATTAATACATGGTTTAATTAAGAACTTAATTAATTAATTACCAAATAAAATAAAACTAAAATGTTAATCACTTCAGATAATTAATAATAAAATTAAGGGTTCCTCTTTATGTTTTCAAAAGCATAAAGACCCTTAAGGAAATTACGATTAACCCATAAGTGTGGCAAAATCATAAAAGTACTTAATTAGATTCTTTAACTTAATTAATATCTAATCATGAGCCAATTGCATTAGGTCCTTTGAGAGCATTGTAATTTTATTTTTCCTCATGTTTAGGTCATTTGTGGCTCATGATTAAATGATTAATTAAAGTAAAGAAGCATAAGAAAGGGTAATTAAATGGATTGCCTAATAATTTAACTTAGTTAAATCATAAAAATCACTTAATCAACTTTCTTTAAACAAATTATGATCACCAACATTGGAATGGGATTAAAATAGCAATTGATTTATCCCCTTTATGTTTAATTCAAAAATCCAAAAATTAAATTAATAAGAAGCTTTGGTTTTCTTTAAATAGTTTCATTTGAAGTGATTGTCCCTCAGAATTAGTGTAGTAGAATGAATCATATGGTTATGTTTGGCTATTCTTTTTCAATCACTTTAAAATATTGCATGTCATGTGATTTCATGTATTCATGCTTTCAAATTCAAATGAACCAAATAGAATTTACTTATGTAAGCTTGCATGTGTTGGCCTAATTATAACATATGTGTGGCTATTATCACTAATAAATCCAAATTTATTTTTCAAAAGCTATAAGTTGATAATAATTTTTGGAATGGTGGTATTTATGAATACATATAGGATTTGCATGTGTTCATAGCTTAAGCATGTGAATGTGAAGCTTTCTTTCCCATGTTTTGGTTTGAATGATAATAAGTATATAGTCTAGACAACCCAAGAATATGAGGCTTTAAGTAGCCCCTAGGAGGTCATTTGATTATCTCACTTCCCTAGTTAATAAAGGCACATACGTATTCAATTTCATTCCTATGTATATTTGTATTAGAATTTGGATAGAGCTTTAAATTACAGGTATAAATAATCCAACCAAATAAAACATAATCTTTTACATGATTTCTAATCTTGTAATTGCGTATACATCCATATGTATTTAAGATAGAAAGTATATAGTCTGGACATCCTAGGAATACAAGGCTTTAAGTAGTCCTAAGGAGGTCATTTGATTATCTCACTTCCCTGGTTAACAATGGCATGTATTTGCTTACATCTTTTATACATCTGTTTGAGTATTTGATTAGCGAATGAAGATCCCTCTTTCTATTAAAAACACATCCATCTATAATCATCTAAATATATCAAAATGCATAACATCTAAAGGTAGGGCTTTCTTTCTCATGTTCATATATTGATTTACATATGTTTGGATGATAATAAGTATATAGTCTGAACATCCCGGGAATACAAGACTTTAAGTTGCCCCAAGGAGGTCATTTGATTATATCACTTTCTTGGTTAATAAAGGTACGTACTTATTTAATATCATTCCTATGTATATTTGTATTATAATTTAGACAAAGCTTTAATTTACATATATTAACAATTCAATCAAGTAAAATACAATCTCCAAATGTATGCATCCATGAACATTTAAGTGTACCAAAAATATATTGCATGTGTAGGTATACTTAGTGATACATCATATGCATGTTATGGGTCATGAAAAGGAATGGTCCAACATATTCTATGTGATGGTAATTCAACTACATTAATCTTAAGATGCATGTTGAATAGGATTCTTTAAGGTTAACTTAAACTTAGGATTAATAAAAGATTTAATAAACCATTCACTAAAGAAAACTAAATCATAATAATCCAATTTAGAAAGTGGCTTAAGGTATGGATGAAAGAGGTCAAGCCTCCCTCTTCTCTTTATAATACATTTGATGCTAAGTATAAATCAAATGAAATATTTAAAATTTTGCAAGTTATCTAAACAACTTGAGATGAAACCAACAATCATGGTAAGCTAAATAATCCTAAATTTAGAAAATGTTGACTCTAATGTCTAGCTAAAAACATACCACCCAAAGCCTTAGCACACACATTAGAAATAATCAACTACCTCTAGTCCTAAGTTAAGACGGTGTATGCATGATGTTGTATTTTATTTTGCGTTGTACTATTTTAGATTGGATGCTAGGAATGTGGATCATACTGGATGTTAAGCCATTGTTAGTCAAATATTATTTTCTACTAGGGATTGTGCTTAAGGGGGCACTTAAAAATAAATATAAATGCTTCAACTTGTAGGTTGCTTATACCCCCAAGCATAATTTAAGTTAGGATAGGTGGCTTGGTTACCCATGTGTAGGGTACTAAGTCAAAATTATGAAATATAATTTCTTGAGATTGTATGTATGTTCCACTAATATCTATTTTACAGGTGTATTTAGATTTTCATTTTCAATGAAAATGTAATTTTGTAATATGAATTAGGATTAGTGCTATGGGGATTTGGATGAGCATCGGCTAGAAAGCTTAGTCTTGGGAAGCCTTGTGAAGCCTTAGAGCACACTCAAGTCAAGAAGAAAGAAAGAAAGAGGAAAGAAGAAATGAAGACTAAAGAACCCCATAGCATGTATTCAATTTCAATTGTAATTATTATTTTATAAGTCCAGGTTGTATAAGGGCAGAGCTCGGTAACCAAATTTTCTCTTTTCTGGGGTGTAAGGTGGTACCTCGACTGCATCAGCCTCTTATTCTTTCATGGTAGTCTATAAAATGATTGATGTTATATTTAGATTGTGCAATAGAATAGCATGATTTTCATATTTTGTAATGATTGCTGATTGAATGTGTGGCCTGTATGCTGTAGGCTCTTAGGATAAAAATTACTTTTCTACCCCAATTAATAACTCATAATTAAAATTTAAAATAAATTTCAACCTCACTTTAAAATCTTAGGTTATAATCAAGATAATTAAAAGATTTAGCAATCCCTTAGCTGTATATTATGTGTCCAACATCATGCATGACATCTTCTATCACTCTTTCAAAATGAGGACCTCCATTCTTGCATTTTAGGGACTGCTTGACCTATGAGAGCAACCCCTTATGATGGAGCTTCACACTCTTTCTCTCTTGATTTAGCCAACAACTAAATTTCATCATGCATTTAGGCATAAGAAATCCTAAGCCTTTGTCCAAAATGTTGTGTCAAAATAATATATAATTTGAAAAGATTTTTGCATTTAAACTAAGTCATATGCTCATACCAAACATGATTTAGTCTCTTAGGGAGTGAGTTGAGGACTCTGTCTTCTTTCAAATCAAATAATAGCTTAAACCATCTTGCAGTTTCATAAGACCGGCCTACATGGATTGAAAGCATAGGTGGTGTTAGCTGGTGACCACTATAGGCGGTTGTAAGTCAAGTAGAGTCAGACGGGTTTTCCCTCCTCTCTTGTAGACATGGGCCATTATGTTCCTTTTTTGCTTAGATTTATGTCATGCTTTAACTTATGTTGAAGTTCCCTAAATTTAGGCTATGAGGTTATTTATTTCCCTTGGGCTACAAGCATAAATCCTCATCTCTTAGGCATTTTCACAATCTTGTGTTGATGGATTATAAGTCCTAGTAATCTAATAAAATTTAAACTCAAACAAAATAAATCCTCTCACTTTCAAACATATAAAGCCTCACAATAGGATTGGTTGGAGTGCTCACTTGGCTTCCTAGTATCTTGAGCATTTCCTACTTATTCTCTTTTGGATTTTAAAATAAGTCTCCCAATTGAACGTTCCCACTTAATTTCCAAATTAGCCAATTTGTTGATAGTCTTAACCTTGAAATGTTTGGAGATGATAATTGACTACTTTAATTGAGAGTATTCTTAGAAAATCTTATTTCCTAAGATGTAATTAATTATGGAGGCTTGTCTCTATAAGAAACTTGAGATCCCAGCATAAAATAAACCCTACTTTAGTTTTCCATGTAAAGTAGGGGGAGAATCTTTGGTACATACAAAGACTCATCATGCCATAGGAGTCCTTATTAGGTGATTAGGTCTATTGTATGGTGATGTTTCCATCTCTTGAGATAGTACATCATACCTCAATATCGTACTAGAGCACTTCAATAAGTACCTCCTACGATCTGTGTGGTGTCCACGTGACCATCCGAAAATAAACATTACATGACTCCTTGCAAGACAAGTGGTAAATTTGAGCCAATATGGAAAGGATCATTTATTTTAATAAATTCTATGAAGGAAATTCTTATCAGTTGATAGCTTGTAATGGTGAACATCTAATTTTATCTATTAATGGGCGTTACTTGGAAAAGTATTATGTATATGTTGTACACCAAATTTAGAATAATCAATAAAGTTATATTTTGTACTAAATTTTTCTTTATGCTATTTGTTTAGGTCCATTTGTTAGTCTTTCACATGACACATAAAATTATTTTGGTCTAAATTTTTTGCTAATGATATTACTTTTAATTTATGTGAGACTGAAAAAAAATTATATTTTTATTAATAATCTACTAGCTTGGAATAAGTCCCTTAGCTGGATCCTTTCTAAGAAAATCTGAGGATTAGAAATTAAGCCATGTAAGGCCCCTTTCCTCATTCCTATTATTTAGATTATGATTAAGCCATAAAGGCCATTTTCTAATAGCTAATCTAACTAGTTAAGAATAAATCCCCTTATGGTATCCTTTTGGAAAAACTTTTAGGAATGGAATTAAGCCACCAAGGCTGCATTATACAGACCATTTAGGTCAAGAAAAAGTTCATGCAACCCATTTCTATTAATCAAAATTTGAGGATTAGGATTTAAGCCATCTAAGACCCTTTTCTCATTCTAACTATTTAAGATTAGGCTAAAGGCATTAAGGCCCCTTTCTAATAGCTAAATCTATTAAAGCCTCCTTTGTAGGAATATGTGAGGTTTAGGAATAAAGACATTTAAAGCCCCTTTCCTTAATTTAACTTGGGGAGGAGAGCATGCAGGAGTAATTCATCACTCCCCTTATTTACCATAAGAAGGTGGTGGTGAAGAGCTGAGTGGTCACCTCCCATGTGATGACAATCATAGAGAAGAGTTCTAGCAAGGTGGGTTTAATTTTGTTCTACTTTATACTTTATGGTAGCATCGAATTAATTGTGACAAGTGTAGGAGGTGATGGAAAGCAATAGTGGGTGCCCAGTGTCTTCTCAGATCATCCATTTGGATAGCCCAAGTAGTTCTAAAAAAATGATTCAGATTTCTATTAGAGACTTACTAGTCATTGTCCAAGTTAAGAAGAAGTCTATTTTTTGACAAATGGCTCCCTTTTCCATGGATTATGCTTTAAATTGATTTCCTTATTGAAATCCCCTTAATAATATTTAATGAGTTCATTTTTCATCATTCACTAGTGACTCCAAGCTGGCTGTGAGTTAATGTGGTGGCATTAAGTTTTGCTCTAATTTAGGGGCTAACTTTGTAGGGAGTGCCAACTAAGACGCCTGGCTTATCTACTAGAGCTGTGATTAGCTTCACATCCACTAACCTTTAGGAGATGTTGGCGAGTTTTCCTCTTCACATTAGAAAATCTGAGTTGAACGAGTTTACCCCCCTAGAATAGAAATATGTGGAAAAAGGGTCATAGGTGCTTGCATAATCGATTGAGCTCAATAACCTGCAGGAAAAGATTGCCATTCTAGAGAAAGACCTAAGCTCACCAATGCAAGATTTGGGTGAGCTCAAGTCCCTACTAGAGACAGAGTCATAGTGAAGGCAGGTTGTTGAAGTTTAGTTCCAAAGAGACTTAGCGATCATGAGGGCTTAGCTGATTTCTTACTCTCTTTGTCAGTTGGAGAGGATTTTATGGCCCTAGAACTCAACCCTTCAGTCATCAAATTTCTCAAGAGGATGAAGGTGTTGAGTTTACACCTTGTGTATCTCTCCATTTGATTGATGATAATAAACTTTGTGTATTAAGAACTAATTATTTCTTTATAAGAAAAATTATCCATATTAATCATTAGATTGTCATTTTTAATTTAAAATTGAATAGATGATAAATATATATTCTTGAAGCTATTAATTATTTATTTCAAGTATTTTAGGAAATTTACTACACTTAAGTTGCTTAGTTAGATCGAGAAACTCATATCAACTAGACTAGGGTAGTTTGAGAATTTTCTAAGACTTACAATAATAAGATAAATAAGAGTTCAACAAAATAAATTTAATGGCTTAATTATTACAAAATATTTCATTTAAATTTCTCTATATATTTATTTATATTATAAAATTTCTTTATTCTTAAATTATTCCTTGATTTATACTTTTTTTAAAATCTAAATCACTTTCTTGAGCTTACTTATAATCTATTATGATTTCAAGTGAGATAAATTTATTTTATACTTCATTTAATAAATTTCATGCTTAATTACATTAATTATCCACTTATTTTTTGCATGAGAATAAATATATTCTAGAATTATCCTAATTATTCTTTTTTTCTCTCCTATCATACATATTTTTTGCATGTGAGATTTATTGAAATTATTTTTGTAATATTTTTCTTGTTTATCAAATTTTTAAAAAATCTTTTATTTATACTTTAAGGTTAAATTATTTGGGATTTTGAATTAATTATCATTGCCATGTGCATGTACATTTGAATTTATCCTTTTACGACATGACTTGGCCAACCCCAATGCTTAATTTCTTCATCTTGATTGAATTAATTTGAATTAATCTAGGTTAATTCAAATTCAAATTCAATTGAACATTGATTTTATATACTTTTCAATTTTAGAATTCTAATTATGGGATTATTTTTGGTTATCCCTTATTATTGATTTTTCATTAAATAAATTTATTTAATTAATTTAAAAGGCTTATTAATTTGATTTACAGTTATTTACATGTGATTGATTCAATTTAATTAAGATTGATTTTAAGATAACAAATTTTATTTATTTATTTTATTTTGAATTCTTTCCTTTTATCTTTCAATCAAATTTATTTAATTGAATATCTCATATCTTGTAGCATTAAACATTGCTTGAATCTCTATTTTAATGTTGCTTGCCTAGCAACCTTTCTTGGGAAATTAAATTCAAAGTAATTCAAATTAATTCTATCTTGAATTTAATTTCCTTATTGAATTAAGCTTTATATGTTAATTTTATTAATCTTCTCTCTCTCTTTCCCAGGTTCAACCACTTATGCATAAAAACTCAATTTGAAATTAATGTTAAACCATGTGATAAGTGATTCTAATTTCTAACTCTTGCTAAATTTATTTTCCCTCTCTTTACTCTTGATTCAAATACCCCTGGCCGACCATCTTCCATTCCTCTCTTTCTCTCTTGGCCAAAACCTTGCTTAAAGTTTTGATTGAAGCAAAGTGCAATGAGTTCTTATCATTATTTGCTTCTTCTTTGGCTAAGACTATTGCTTGAAGATTCCTTGAGGTTTGGTGATTAAGTCCATCTCTTATCTTCGCCACTTCATCTTCATCAAATAGGAGATCATATTCATAAGTTTAAGCCTTTTTCAAGCCTTGGTTGTTCACATCAAGCCAATTGATTTTATTGTTTACACATACAAAGACTTGAGTAAGAATATCTATTTTATTTCCATCTTTTAAATCATTGGTTTTATTGGTTTGATTTGAATTAAAATATTTATGTCCTTTTTGGTTAAGGTTTTTCTATAAGATCTTTTTATTCAACTTCAAGTGATTTAAAATATTCTTTTTGATTTGATTGATTTGAAATAATATATTTAAGACTTCTGATATTTATTAGCTTTCATAAATTTTATATTCAAAATATTTCACATTCACATTTTATTAATTAAAAAGGATTATTTTAATATTGGTAAAGATTTTCTAACATCCTTTTTAATTTGTCTTTCAAGAGACATTCAAATCCTAGATCTCTTTACGCACACATAAAGGACTTGAGTAAGAAAAGTGCTTTAACTTATTCTTTTAAATATTTAAGTTCATTAGTTTGATTTGAATGAAACATTTTATGTGCTTTATTGTCTAAATATTCTCTTAATCTTTTTTTCATTCTTCTTTCATAAGATTTGAAAGATTTTGTCTTCAGTTTGATTGAATTGGTTTTTTATTCACAAGGCTTTCATAAACTTTGATCTGTTGATTTTTAATTTCAATACTGTCAACTTTGATTTTGTGCAAGAGCTTTAATCTTCATATTTCACTTTTGCACATTATGTTTTGAAGCTTTCAAGTTAATTTAATTTTATAAACTATAAATATAAGTTTGAGTTTCTCAATCTTATTCATCTTAATATTATTTAGTTGGAACTTGAATACAAAATCTTTTTAAATTGAGAGTTAGATACTTTATATCTTTTCTTATTTTGTGCTCTTGTACCTTGTTGGGTTGTATTTGTTGATGCAGGAAAGTATTATACTTGCCCAAATAAGAAAGAATGGTGTTGGGTTGTACTTGCCCATGTAGAAAAGTACATGTTAGGGTTGTTTTTTCCTTGTCTAGGAAAGTACATCTTGGGCTTGTACTTGCTTGGTGTAGAAAAGTATGAGAGATTAGTTATAATCTCATTCTCTTTAGTGAATTCCTAGTCAAGCTAACTAGATGTGGAGGCCAAATTTTAGATTTGACCGAACCTCCTTACATTTTTGCATTTATTTTGATTTATTATTAGATTTTATTTTAATATCATAATTTATAACTAATTTTTCTAAAAATTTTTATAACTAAGTTTTAATTTGATAATCTCTTTAAATACCAAATTCACCCCCTAAAATGTATAGTGGGCACCATAGCCTCTTAAGAGAAGGTGAGGATGAAGGCAGTAAGTTGACCCCCACTGAAGTGTGGGAGGAGGTGGGGTTGAGTAGTGCTCCAAAAAATTCTAAAAATAGAGTCGTGAAATCTACTCCTCAAGCATACTCAAATAAGAGTAATGAGCCTATGAAGGAGAAAGGGAAAGAGAAGGAGAAGGAGGAGGATGAGTATGCAAATGATAACTTCACTACTAATCTCGCTCAGCCAAATAAAGCCTTCATTCTTGGCTAGGACATCTACTTTGAGGAACTTAATACTCCTCTTGAGAGCTACCATTCACCATGATGATTGCTCAAACAATGGCATAGCAGTCAACTTGGGAGATTTGCAATAAATTCTTGATGAAGAGGAAGCATCTTCCATGTTGAAAGTGGAGCTGGTAGGTGCGTGGGAGAAGCTTGCCTCTACTGAATCTAAGCTCATTGAGCATTGCAAAGAAGTAAAGCAATAGTAGGAATAGATGGAGAAAGCTATCATGGAGCTCACACATCTTGCTGAGGCAAAGATGGAGTTGGAGGAAGAGCTCTATCATCACACATAGGAGTTTTAAAAAAAAGAGGCTACGCTTATAGTCTTTTTGAACCTAGTCAACTACAAAGGACTATTAGTGCAAATGTTAAAAATAGGCATTGACTTCATAGTTGCCAAGCTTATGAAGCATGATCAGTTGGACCCTAAATTATTGGACTTCTCCAACATATCACACTCTCAAAGTTTGATGATGATAAGAGTAGCATGTGTTGACCCTCCTTTCTTTTTTTTTTCTCTTTTTCTATTTTTTACTATAATCTAGGAGAAAAGAAGCACACCATGTAATACCATAATTTTCCACCTACAAATGTTATTTTTATAAAATAAAATGATGCATCTTTACTTTTTTTGCTATGTACTTTTCATGTTTTCTATTTGAATGATTGTGTTGCACTTTAATCATTGGTAGTTTGACAATTTGTTTGGTAGTTTAGAGAAAATGTAAGTGTTGATTGTGGACAAGTTTATTACTGTTTGATTGGCGATTATAGTAAGTAGTTCTTTTAGCTTCCTTAAGTTATTTGTTGTAGTGAGTTGGCCTTTTTTTTCTTTCTTATGTAGTCACCCATTTTATGAGTTGATCTTTCAATTTGCTAACTAGGAGAGTTGGTCTTTTAGTTTTCCAATTAATAGAGTTGATCTTTCAATTAGTTACCAACCTCACAGAATGTCAATCTTACATTGTAGTCCCCATCCTTATTAGGTGTTGGTCTTACATTATAATTGCTAATATCTTAGGGTGATTGTCTTATAGTTTATTAAGTTACTGATCTCACAGGGTATTATTCTTACACTATAATCACCAACCTCACTAGGTATTGGTCTTACACTTTATTATGCTGGTGACATCATAAGGTGTTGGTCTTACACTATAGTTGCCAACCTCAGTAAGTATTAGTCTTACACTTTAATATTTTAAATAAGTTTAAGTATGTATTTAATGAATTTAACTTAAGAGTTGCATGTCCAACTTCTATATCATTGGATCAAGAATAACTCTAAGAATTTTGATCTCCTTCTTGAGCATTTGTAGCTCACCAAATGGGACCTTTTTATTAGGCCAAAAATGGCACTCTAAGTGTCTTTAGTCATTATATATCTCCGTAACTGTTCCTTATTTCAAGGATTTATTTTCTCAACATTAATATTATTGAGCCAATAATGGTTTTCCAACTATTCAAATCTCTTACTTTGGCCTTTGTAGCTCACTGGGTTGGGGCCTTTTCATCTGACTAAAAATAGCTCACTAAGCATTTTACATCAATGCACAACACCCCAAGAGTTTAGTTTTATACTCAGAAAGAATTTTTAACATCACACTTGGAAATTATGCAAGTAACAAATTTTAACCTCATTTGATGAATTTCTAATTAGCGTGAGAGTTTTAATGGTTGTAGTGAATAAGACAGTGATCACCTCAAGAATAGATTTTTATCAGGTCTTTAACAAACAAATATGTGATAGGTCTTGCCTTCATTAGTACGAGTTTGGTAAGCTTCAGGGCCAACTTTCTTCATGATAATATAAGGGTCGTCTCATGTATAGGCAAGTTTTCCCATGACATTCCATCAACTCTTTGCATCTACCTTCTTGAGAACAAAGTCACTACTCTTAAAGTTCTTCTCTTTCATATGGAGATTATAGTATCAAGCAATTCACCTCTTTATCTCTTCTTGCCTTAACAGAGACTCATTCCTTAGTTTCTTAAGCATGTTGAGTGTGTCTTTTATGACTTAAGAGTTAACCTTTTCCCACTCGCTATTATTCTCTCTTAGTTTTATTATAATTAGGACCCTCAGACTATGAAGTTCAAAAAACTCAACCCACATGACTTCTATTCCATGTGATAGTGATAAGAGTGTATGTACAATAGTAGTAATGGGAGTCATTTTTGATAGTCCAGAGCATGGCAGGTAGTGCATTGACCCATTTAGCTTTGGCACCTCATGCTTTCTCCTTTAATAGATTAATAATATTTATATTTATCACTTCCACATAGTCATTTCTATATGGGTGATGCACTAAAGTGAACTCTAATTTTATGTCTTGAGATTCACAAAAGTCTCTTAGATCTTGGTTAGTAAATTATGACACATTTTCTGTGATGGTAGTAGTAGGTAGCCCATACTTACCAATGTTATTAGTCTAGATAAAGTTTCTCACCACCTGGACAGTTACTTTGGCTAGCAGCTTAGCTTTAATCCATTTATTAAAATAGTCAATCGGGATTAAGATGAATCTTTTTTGCTTGCTGCCTATTGAAAATAGACCTATTAAGTCTATCCCCAAACTGGTGAAGGGCCAATGACTTGTAATAAGCTGCAAAGGCTATGGTGGTGGATGTTGAAGAGGGGTTAATTTCTAGCATTACTTGCATCTTCTTGCAAATATTTTTGCATCTTCCATTAGCACGAGCTAGAAATATCTCTGCCTCATGATTTTATGGGTAAGTGTTTTTATTATTAAGTGACTGCCACACTTTCCAAAGTGTATATATTCCAACACTTTCTTTTACACTATTCCTATTCACACCACATGTTTAGTGAAGTCACTAACCTTTTAAATAAATTGCACCTAATCAAGATATATTGGGTAGGTTTTAACTTAAATCTCCTCACATTTTTTATGGTTTTTTTATTTCCTTAGCTTGTAGGTATTTTTTGATAATATCAATCCAACTAGGCAAGTGCTCATTATTTATTTGCATTGATTCTTCATCTTTAGTACTAAGTTGGGTGAGCTAAAAGAGGAATGTCCTTCAAGTCCACTCATTCTGGATAGTAGGTTAGTGAATTGGTTTTGCTCTCTATGATTCTACTCAATCTTAAAGTATTCTAGTCATCTGATCTCTATTTTAACTTTGAGTGAATATTTTTGTAAGAACTCATCTCCAAAGTCATAGTCTCCACTAATTTGTCATACCACTAATTGCAATTTTTAATAGGACATAATGTGTAATACCCTTAGCCCTCAAACAAATCTAAGTTTAGTGAGTAAAGCTTTATATTCTGATTAGTTATTTGTTGACTTAAAGCTAAACTTGACAAACTATGTTACAATGATTCTTGTTGGAATTTTTAGTGTTATGCTTGCACCTATGCCATGTTCATCAGATGATCCAACCATATATTGTTCCCACAATGGCTCTTGATTAACTGCAACTTCTTGTAAGCTATAAAAATCAATGAGGAAATTAATGATTATCTAAGCTTTAATTATTGTTCACGATGAGTATGATATATCAAATTCACTTAGTTCTATCAACCATTTTAATAACTTTTCAAAGTGGTCAGCCTTGGCAAGTACAGATTTGAGTGGGTTATCAGTGATAACTAGGATTGAGTGTACTTTAAAATATGGTTGAAGTCCCCTCACCAAAATTATTAGTGCAAGTGTGAGCTTTTCCATTATTGGGTAGTTTAGCTCAGCCTCTTTTAAAGATTTACTTATATAGTAAATGGGCAATTACATTCTGTCATCTTCCTAGATGAGAATACAGTGGTTAGAATCATCTTAATCTCCAAGGTATAGCAATAGTGTTTCCCCATCATTTGAGCTCCATAATAGAGGTGGCAAGGCGAGTAGGTTTTGGGGTCACAGAAACCTTCTCACATACTGGAGCCAACTCAAACAACTTGGCTCCAACAAAGAATTCTAAAAAAGGGTGAGCAATGTTCCTTAGCTTTATAAATAAATTCATTTAACCCTATGTCTCTCCCCGTGAGTCTTTGCACTTCTTTTGTTGTTCTTCGCAAATACATCTTGATTATGGCCTTCACCTTATCCAGATTAACCTTTATGCCCTCAAGTGTAATTAGAATTCCCATAAATTTACTCAACCCGATGACAAAGTGCACTTGAAAAGATTTAGCCCCATATTATTTTTTCACATGGTGGAAATAGTTTCCTTGAGATTCTGGATATCGTGGGAAGGTGACATGGTTTTAACTAACAAACTATCAATGGAGACTTTAACATTTCTCCCTTTCTACTCCTTGAACAGTAAGTCTACCATTCTTTGGTAAATCATACCAACAATTTTGAGCCCAAAGGGAATTACTCTATAATATAAAGTTTTTCTCTCATGATAAAGAAGGTTTTCTCTGAGTCAGTTGAATGTATCTGAATTTAGTTATAGCTAAAAATTCTTTAAGAAAGCTCATCATAGAGTAACCAACTACAAAGTCAATGAGTGTGTCTATTCGAGGAAAAGAATATCCATCTTTTGGGCAAGCCATGCTTAGATTGGTGAAGTAGATGCATATCCTCCATTTTTTATTGGACTTCTACACCATGACCACATTTGATACCTTTGAGGTATTAAACTTCTCTTATGAAATTGGCCTACAATAACATGGTGACTTTTTCTTTGATTGGTTCGATGAGTAGCAGAATAATCTTTCTTATTTTTGTTTGATGGGCCGAGCATCCTTGTAAATATTGAGGTGATGGCAAGTGACATTGATGTTTATGCTTGGAATCTCAATTGTGGTCTAGGAGAATACATTGATATCTTCTTAGAGCATTTTAATAAGGGCTTCGCAGTGTTTGGGGCTGAAAGTCAAGCTAATTCTAAAGACCCACTCATGATTGGAGGAGGTTGGTACTTCCATTATTTATTTAAGGACTTCAATTATAGATCGTGCAATGTCTAACTACAAAATTTTATCTTCTTTTCTAGATTCTCCCATTGCTCTAATATTGCAATCTATATTTTTTTAGATTACCCATGATAGTGATTTCTTCTCTTCATACAAGGAATTTGGTAGCTACATAAAACTAGATACCACTTTCTAAAACATGTTGATTAATGGTCAGCCAAAAATGACATTGTCAGTAACAATGCTTGCATTATAATGAAGTTGACCATTATAGTGTATTCCTTTTCATTTCCCCTTTAGGTCATAGTAAGAGTGATCATCCCCTCAATTTCTATCTTTTTATGAGAATCCAAATAATGGGCCTTCAGTAGGGGTGAGTTTGGAACTCGCCAAGCCTAATTTGTCAAAAATATATTTGAAGATGATATTGGTTGAACACCTTATGTTAATCAATATACTTTTAGTTCATTAGTTAGTGATTAACATCATGATGATGATTGTGTCATTATAAGGGTTACATATGGAGTGTTTATCCTTCTACAAGAAAGTTGGCTCGCTTAGGTGTGAGGTGCTTATGCCACGGTCTCCAAGTTGACTTGTCTAAACTGTAGTCATTTAAGACTCACCCTTCATGAAGACTCTTTGTCTCCCCCGAAGATGGTGGGTATTACTCCTCAGATGTGAATAACACATGCTAGGATAGGTTCATCACCCATCACGATGACCTCCTTGTCCTTTCTCTTGGTAAACTATTTGAGCTTGCCAGCCTTTAATAACTCTTTGACCAAGCTTCTTAAGTGGTAACATTTCTTTATGTTTTAGCAATGATATCTGTTATAGGAACAATACTTGGTGCTATTTCTCACACCATTAGCCCTCAAAAGTAGTAGTCTTTTGAAAAAATTCTTATTCATGATGGCCTACACTAACTCAACTATCAAAACAATCAATGTAGTTGTTATGGTAGGTTGTATGGACTCATTCCCTTGGTAGCAAGCCACAGGGTTCCTAAAGACTAACCTAGGTGTGAGTGTTTTTATTCTCATTCTTTTGTCTCGTCTTCTTGCTCAAAATTTGTCTCCAGAAGACCCTTCCAAATGCAACCTTTCATGGAGTCATTAGCATGAATCAAAAGAGTTGCCTGAGCAATGTTATTATATTCCTCATCATTTATATTATTATTCACCATCTTAAGTAGTTTAATGAGTGTTTTAGACTATTGGAGCATAATAATGTAACTTAATGGCCATTTTTTCAACCTTTGGGTGAGTACTGCATAATCCACCATGAGTTCTAAATTTATGACTTCTAGCATCTCAAACTGAAAGTGAGTGATAAATCTTCTAAGGGACTCACCTGGTTCATACCTCATTTAAAGAAGAGCTTAGGAGTTCTTTAATGGTTTATGGGCATTTGTTAATTGCATGGTGCATACTCTCTTCAAGTTTTAGATAGAGGAGATGACCCTAGGGGGAGATATGAGAACTACCTTAGGGTTGATTCCTTATAGGTAGTAAAAAAATGTAATATTTCTTAGCATCATCTAAGTCTAACAATGATGTTGTCAACTTAAACTAAGCAATGTCGTTTGTCAGATGTGTTTGATTTATAAATAATTCTAAATATGGAATTTTGTACTTGTGTAGGGAGAGAACTTGAGTAATTTTTATGGTGAAAGTAGTGATACTAGTCACCCACTCTTTAGGTTTGCCTTCTTCCTCCTCATTGGAATTATAAGACTAGTCATCTAAGCAAGGAGTTCTAGATAGTTCTCTTCTTGCTTAATGAGTTTGGTGCATCATCAAGCCTGATGATCCTTTGTGCTCTACCATCCTTGGCTTCTGGTTAGCTCCCACCAGGGCCACCTACACTAGCCAAATAAATCTATCCCCCATATCTTCCAAGTAACATTGGTTGGAAAATTATTAAATATTTAGCCCAATGTTTCCTAAATGATTTTGGATTGAATGTCATACTTTTCTTTGTATTTCATTCTTAATTCTTATCCTCATATACATTCACCACACTTGAAGAATGTTCGATCTAAATATGTTCATGATTGAAGCAAAACCTCAGGAGACACTTGGAAATAGGGTTAATGAAGAGATAAATAGTAGATAGTGGAGCAGATAAGGAAAAGATCTAATTTTATTATCTTTTAAGTAGTTTTAATATAAGAGGAGAAAATTCTCTTGGTCTATAGAGGAAGAGAGAACAAAGCTTAAGAGGAGAGAGTAAGGATCTTTTTTGAACTAAGCCTACTACCCCATCAAAAGGATCTCCCTACCCCCCTTTTATAATGTTTTAGGGAAGAGATTGTACAAAAGGTGAGTACAAAGAGTATTGATCAAGTTCAAAAATAACTCATCTTGATCGAAGGTGAGTATTAATTAGGGAGTGATGAGACTCATGGTGAGTGTCCTGTGGCATGATTTCATGTGTAGCTGTCTCTGCTATAGGGGGTACTTGGCTTGAGTCACCTTGAGATGGCTATTCTTCTTTGAATGCTCGCATATTACTGGCAAGACTATGTCCATGTGGTTAATGCTCATTTTCTTTCTCTAGACTCTCTTCATACTTATGACATGCTGGCAACAAGTCTTTAGCATATGGACAACTTACTTATTCTGAGTATGCAAGCATGATCAAATTCAATCATAGTAAATATTAGATTTACTTAATCAAAATAAATGTATCACCAAAATAAAAAAAAAATTTTAATCATTATGATAAAATTCATCCAAGTAATAAAGTTTAAAATTACTAAAAAAATCTTTAATTAAATAAAAATATGATAAATGAATTAATAAATCAATCAATCATATTCATAACATAAAATCACTAAATTCAAATAATAATAAAATTACTAAATTCAAACAATAATAAAACCAACTTAATATGAATAAGTTAATGAAACATAATAGAATTAATTAATCATTAAATTCTCAATAAAAGACTAAATTTATCATATTACACTTTAAATTGAAATGTTTTTTATCAAACTAAAATATAATTACCAACTTTAAATTTAATATTAACAATCAAACTATAATTAAACAATTATAACAAACTTAATTTGAACTACAATTAAATCAAACAAATAGTAATAAAATTAAATATAATTTCATCAAATTAAGAAAAGATCAATTAGAATGTATAGATAATTAGGTTAGAACCTTAGAGTAAATCTTCACCTTTAATCGAAGAATTCACTTTATTTGGAAAGGTGTTAGGTTGACTAAGTCTTGCCATATGTGGCTTAATCTCTCATTCACTCTTTAAAATATAAATTCAAGCTTAACATCCAAATGAATTACAAATTGAAGCTAAAAACATAAAATCATTTAAACCACATAAAATGAAAACCATCCAATGTAAAATTGAACACATTTTGAATTCAATTCAAAACTTGAAGTTGAAGAAACCTATCACAGTCTTACCACACTAGCCACTTTTAACACACTAGGATTTGGTTAGGCCAGTGTTTTGTATGTGATGTTATGATTTTTCTTATTTTTTGGTTTATTA
Organism: Cymbidium sinense; assembly: GCA_021442155.1. NCBI lineage: Eukaryota > Viridiplantae > Streptophyta > Magnoliopsida > Asparagales > Orchidaceae > Cymbidium > Cymbidium sinense. Next base: position 39,687,345 of record CM038233.1, read on the forward strand.
TTTTACTCTGGATACCTATGATTATTTATTCTTTAGCTTTAGATGTTATGACATTTTTTAAACAAATATATATTTTTTTTTGTAGAGGGCATCCTTAGGTGATCATTATAATAAGGAAAAAAAATGTTGTTTGCTTGTAGATGCTATTTTGCTGAAGTCTTTCAGTAAAGTCCATTAGGATAGGTGGGCTTGGTAACCACTGATGCAAAGCTCGTGTGTTTGACATATAACTATTTTTGTGTTGTTTGGTTTTCAAAACCTTTTATTTTGTAGGGTTTAAAATTTTCTTTTAGAATTTTAAAATATAATTTAATCTTAAAATTAGGTTAGGATCTATGTGTTTTAGGATTTGCAGGAGCTGACTACGCTACTTGGAGGCCCCTTATGGAACCTAAGCAGGAGATCCCTTAAGAAGGTGATGATCTTGAAGAGATGAAACTAAATGAATACCCCCATAGATAAAAATGTACTTAAGCTGGTTGTTTATAGTGTAGAGCTAGACTGTCCAACTTTTTTCTTTCCTCTAGGGTTTATAGTAGTACCAAGCCACACAGGCCTATTATTAATTATTTAATTTCTACTTAGTGTGATTTTTTTGGGTGCATAACAGAAATGAATATTTTTCATAAGTTTCTATCTATGATCATTATGTTATTGTGAAAGCTTGAATTTAGTTTTTGCTTACAGGATAAAATTAAATTTTCTATACAACTAAATTAAATCAACTTAAGGAAAAATAATTGCAACTTAAAATATAACCTAATGCTTAGGATAAATCAAGAAAAGATAGTTAAATGTCATAAGATTTCTGATATTAATCATAATATATATTAATTTTCCTTCATTGAAAAATGGTCTTCACTTATTATACAATAAGGAGCAGTGTTGGACCATTAATAACATCAATTTTGAGTGAAGAACACATTCGAGCTGATTGGGCCATAACTTTATTTTAGATGCATGTAAGCATTTTTGTATATCAAAAACCTTCAAATAAATTGTGAGTCTAAAATATTTAAAAAATAAAAATTATTTCATTAGCTAGAAGCATAACATACTAGTCATAGTCTTAGGCTGAGGGAGTGAGTTTAAGCTTTTAGCTTCCTTTTCTAAATATAACTGCTTAAACCATCTTATATTTCATAAAGACTGAATTCATAATTTTAAATCATAAGAGGTGTTATCTAGCAACTCTACTAGGTGGAAAAATCTTGGGTGAGAAAGAATCAGTACATCCCAAAATTTTCCTATTAGACTAGGTTGAGCTCCTGAATTATGTTAAAAGCACCTCAAATATAAGATGTGAAGAATCCTATTTCTATTTTACTATATGACTAAGTCTTCACCTCTTAAGTTTTTCTATATTCTTAGGCTATCATAATCTAATTCCTAACATTCTAATAAAATATCAACTTGTAATAAAATAAATCTCTATTTCGAAGATATTAAGCCCAACTATAAGATTGGTTGAAGTTATTATTGGGCTTCCATGTATCAAAATACTTTCTACTTGTTTTCCATTTAGAATCCAAATAAAATTATTCCTTTTGATCTATCTTGTTTGACTTCCATATTTAGCAGTCTTCAAATCAACTTGAAAATTTATGTAGATAAAAGGTAATTTTCTGAACTGAGAGTTTTCTTAGGAAAGTTTTCCTCACTTAAAATATAATTTACTATATGGGCTTACCTTTAAGGAATTTAGAACTTGATAGAAAATAAATCCTATTTACTTCATTCATGTCATTTAGTAGAAAAATCTATGGTATATGTAGACCCATTAGCCTTACGAGTTCTTATTAATTAATTAAATTCATTATATGGGGATATTTTTATCTTTGAAATGATATGTTATTCCTTAATGATGCATTTAATCACCTAAATAAAACCCACAAGATATACATGGTGCTTCAAATAAAAAACACCATAATATCCAATTATTTGGATTTATACTTAGTTAAATTATGAAAAGCTTTAAACCTCTTGAAATGTCTTCAAGAAACTATATTCTTAAACAATCTACTATAAAAGCCCCATAATTATACTTGAAACCATTACACAGTCATTTTAAATATGCAATTTTAAGTGCTTCATTAACTTTACCCATAATCATTTCTAATAATTTGAATATTGATTTAGAAGATAAGTTGATTAACGTATTTATAGAACATAAGAAGGCTTTTGGGTGGACTATAGTAGTTATCAGGGGCATCGTCCCTTCTATATGTATGCATAAGATTTTAATAGAAGAGGATAATAAACCTTTTATAGAGAGTCAAAGAAGACTTAACACTATAATAAAGGAAGTGGCGAAGAAGAAGATTTTGAAGTGGTTAGATGCATGAATAATTTACCCTATCTTTGATAGAACTTGAGTTATTCCAATTCATTATGTGCAAAAAAAGGTGGGATGATAATTGTAACAAAGAAAAATAATGAAATTATGCCCACTAAGATAGTCATTGGTTAGAGGATTTGGATTAACTATTAGAAATTAAATAAGGCCATTAAAAAAGATTACTTTCCATTATAGATTAGAAGTTTGGATATGCTTAAATAGAATTTATTTTATTAATTTCAAGATAGGTATTCAAGATATAATCTAATAGCTATCACACCTAAGGATCATTATAAGACCCTATTCACTTGTCCTTATGGTACTTCTGCATTTAGAATGATGGCATTTAATTTATGCAATACCCAAGCTACTTTCAATGGTGCATGATGTTTTTTTTTTATTTGATTAAGATTGTATAAATGCATTTATGGATACTTTCTTAATTTTTGGTTTAAAATTTCAACAATGCTTAGATAACTTAGAAATCATTTTAAGAAGATGTGAGGAAGAAAAACCTAGTGCTTAATTAAGAAAAATGTTATTTTATTACAAAAGAAGTGATGGTGCTAGGTCATAGAATATTAGAGAAAGGAATAGAAGGTGGATAAGAAAAAAATTAAATCATTAAAAAGATTTCTACCACTAGTTATTGTTAAAGGAATTACAACTTTTTTAGGACATGCAAGTTTTTATAGAAAATTCATAGAAGATTTTTTAAAAGTTTCAAATCCTTTATGTAACCTATTAGAAAAGGATATACCATTTGTCTTTACTCCTAATTATCTTGAAACATTTGAACTATTGAAACCAAAACTTATATCTAAACCAATTATTATTACACCTGATTGGAACATTCCTTTTGAACTTATGCATGATGCTAGTGACATGTAATAGGTGTAATGTTAGGGCAAAGTAAGGATTAAATTTTTCATGTTATATATTATGCTAGCATAAATCTTAATGAAAATTAATTAAATAATTCTACAATTGAAAAGGAGTTGTTATCAGTTGTCTTTACCTTTGATAAGTTTAAAACTTTCTTTGTAGGTGAAAAAGTTATTGTATATACAAACCATGCTGCAATAAAATATCTTGTAGAAAAGAATGATGCAAAATTGAGGCTTACTAGATGGGTTCATCTACTACAAGAGTTTGATTTATAGAATAAGGATAGGAAGGGTTTTAACAACTGGTAGCTTACCATTTGTCAAAGTTAGAAGTAAGAGAATTATTTTAAGTCAAGTGAAGAGATTAGAGAAGAATTATCTTACAACACTTGTTTGTTTTTGAACACAAAGACATTTCTTGGAATGAGACATGCTAAATATAATGAGTGAAATCTTATCTTGTTAATTAAATTATTATTAAAATAAAAGGTTCCTTCATGACATGAGATCTTACTTTAGGATGAACCATTTCTACATAAAAAATATTTAGATCATATTTTAAGAAGATGTATCCCTAATGATGAGATTTATGAGGTATTGAAATCATATGATTCGGGGAGGGGGGGAGGTGTTGTTGGTAGTATTCCATTGTTGATTTTATTAGACTATACTCTTTAAAGATGCACTTGATTATGTTAAGAAGTGTGATAGATTTCTAAAGGAACATCTTGAAACATTATGAAATGCTTTTAATTTATATTTTACATGTTGAAATTATATATGCATAGGGAATATATTTTCATGGGACCGCATGTTTTATCATTTGGTAATGAATATATTTTGTTAGGGCTTAATTATGTTTTAAAATGGATAAAGGCTATAGTTACACCTAAAAAGATTCTAAGGTTATTATAAAATTTTCAAAGAAAAATATTTTCAATATGTTTAGAACATCTAGAGTCATTCTTAATGATGAGGGTACCCACATTATCAATATAAATGCAAAATAATTTTTAGCAAAATATGGAGTGTAATGTAGGGTGGCTACTACTTATCATCCTCAATCTAGAGGTCAACCTAAGATTTCAGATAGGGATATTAAGAGAAGTTTAGAGAAATTTATAGGTTTAACTAGGACGGATTGGTCTTTGAGATTGGATAATGCATTATAGGCCTACAGGATTGCTTCTAAATGCATATTAGAATGTCCCCTTATATACTAGTAGTTGGGAAAGCATGTTACTTGCCACTGGAATAAGTACATAAAGCATTTTGGGTGATAATAAAATTAAATTTTGATATAAAAAAGAGAAAAAAATCTTATTAATTTAAATAAATTAGAAGAGATAAGATCTTATAAAAATTCTATGATATATAAAGAACAAATAAAGGAGTAGCTTGATAGAAAGCTCCTAAAGAAATAATTTGAGCCTAGACAACAAGTATTGTTAAATAATTTTAGGTTAAAATTATTTGTAGAAAAATTAAAATCTAAGTTCTTTTGTATTCACTAAGGCATATGCACATGATACTGTAGAAATTCAAAATTTCAAAACTAAGAACATCTACAAGGTAAATGGTAAAAGAGTTAAACATAATTATTGGTGTAATGCAAATTGAGTCAAGGAGTCGGTTAAATTGATTGAGTGTGAAAGTGATTATGCATTGATTGAGTTAGAGTGAGGACTATAAATCGAGTGCTTGTTGGGAGGCATCCCAATTTCTATTTGTGTGTATTTAATAGTGAACTACTATTTTATTGTGTTGTATTTTCTTAGATTCAATTCTACAAAAATCTTATAATATGAGTGTGAAAATTAGATCCAACACATAGGTGTTACATTTACAACACTACTATACTATGTCTAAATTCTCTACTTGAACAAGTTATAATGCTTAAGAGCTATAATCATAACATCATGGCACTGAGTCTAATTACTATAGCCAAATTATTTTAATAAAAAAAGGGAATAATAATAATATTTGAAGTTTATTATGTTATATTGTCGACCTACTAGTTTGACCAGCACTATAATAATAATCATGGCAAGATAAAAAACGTCTAACAAAATTGAATAGGAATAGAAATAAATTATGGATACCTATCACAGCATAACAACACCGGTAACCAGCATTGTAGTGCTCTATAAATTTTTATTAATTTATGCAATGAAATTCAATGCAAAATTAATGATTGTTAGTTTGAAATGTGTGTCTTAAAATTTCATTTTTGTGCAGTCATTTGGATGGTTGACTAGCACCTATGCATTGCATGAACAACGTTGTCATGTTGTATCCCTTGAATTCATATACAGTAAGGCCAACATCGAGGCATAGTATCTTTAGCATTGTGACACTACAAAATCTTATAAATAAGGTCCTTTGGTTGATTTCATATCCATTCTAGCTCATTCCTTTAAATTTTAGAAAGTTCTCTATAGAAATATTGAAACCTTTCTATCTTAACATCCCATTCTCCATAATAATCATACCATCAAGGTCCTCAATAAAAGGAGGAAAGGGGTATCTTTCGATTCAACCATGGGAATTTTTATTTAGAACACCAAGCAGATCTTGGTTGTCCTTATTTAGGTAATCATATATGTCATTAAGAGATAAATAAATTATCTAAAAAGAGAAACATATTATCCTATAAAAGATTTGATTACTTAATAAGACACCTAAGGCTGATGGGTCTTTGATGTACCAGAGATTTTTCTTATGAACTATATGGAGAAGTTGGATATGGTTTATCTTATTGTAGGTTCTTCAATTCCTTATAAGAGAAAGAACTATAATGGATTTGATTACTTAATAAGACACCTAAGGCTAATGGGTCTTTGATGTACCAGAGATTTTTCTTATGAACTATATGGAGAAGTTGGATATGGTTTATTTTATTGTAGGTTCTTCAATTCCTTATAAGAGAAAGACCATGTAGTTAATTATATCATATAAATGAAGGATCATTTCCTAAGAATACTCTCGATTAAAGAAATAGATTTTCATCTCTATGGATTTCAAAGCTTGTCATAAAAGGATAGTTAATTTGGAAATTCAATAAGGAACACTCCAAGGGGAAAGAGTTCTTTCTAAGATCAATTAAAATTATATAGGAATTGTTATAAATACTGTGATGCCTAGTAGTCATTTCAACTAAGTAACTAGTGGGCTTTATAATTTTGAGATTAAATTTAGTAGGGTTTGAATTGACATTTTATTGGAAATCTAGGACTTAGATTTTAGCAGCACAAGACTATAAAAATGCCTAGAGTTGAAGACTTATTCCTAAAAGGATACTTTAGAATCTAAGTTGAAAAATTCTTCTAATATAAATCAATGGCTCAACATAATGTAATTTATTGGAATTATGGGTCTTTCACTCATTTGAGAAAATGAACCTATCCCTGACTTTTCTAGACTTATAACCAACCTCAAAGGGTTGCCAGCTAACACCACCTAAGCACTTTTAAATGCATGAATTCAGTCATCATATTATGCATGATGGCTGGGCTATTTTATTTTAGGAATGAATCTAAGAACCTAAACTCACTGCCTAACCCTAAGAGAATGTTGGGTATGATATGCACCTAACTAATACAACAAATTTTATTTTTTATATTTTTGACATACAAATTATTTCAAGAGGCATGCAATTCATTCCTACAATGATATGTAGTTAGAAGCAATCATGGGCCAAATCAAAAAGAGAAGGTAGACTTCCCCTAAGAAGGGTGGCCATCATTAAATGTCAGATGCCCCCTTATATGTAATGAGTGAAGCATCAAATTTAAGAAGAATGAATAATATGCTATCATGTTCCACAAAAGTTAATTAGTTTTAGTTTATTTTAAGTTTCTCTTATAGTTTTAATTTTTATGAGGTTATGTGTTTTTATATATATGTTCAATTTGTTTAGAATTCGATGGGGTAGAAAATTTAGTTTTCTTAGGAGCTTAACATTCTAGACATTTCATTATAGAAACACATCATAGAAAGAAACCTAGAATAGTATGTTTTTTCTATTACACACCCAAAATAAATCAAACAAATTTAATTTATAGAATAGGCCAATGTGGCTGAGTACCACTAGACACACCAAAAGAAAAGAAAAATAAGTAGCTGAGCTCTACCCTTATAGAACAAGACCTAGAACTAAAAGTTTGATCTATGGGGGTATTCTTCTAGGATCATCACCTTCATCGGGGACCTCCATGGGCTTCACAGGGGATCACTGAATAATTCACTGGTAGGGTACCCATACATACTAACATAATTCTAATTTAAAATTACATTTAAGTTTCCAAAAATAAATTCTTAAACTCTACAAAATAAGCATTATTAAATACACACAACACATCAATAGTTATAATGTAAACATAGAAGCTTAGCATTAGTTGCTTGCCAAGCCCACTTGTCCTATTGGCCTAAGCTTAGGGACTTAAGCATACATGGAAGCAAACAACATTTCTATATTTTTTATTTCGGTAGTCCCTTTTAGCACAACCCCTGCAGAAAATAATCTTAGTATATAAATGAAAATCCTACCATCCAATCTAACAATAAATAATTTTAGCCATACAGTATAAAATAATACACCACCAAATAAAAAAAGTATTTCACATCATAGAATATTATAGATCATTCGCTTAACCTAAATCTATGGTTGGTGACCTAAAAATTTAGTGTGTGAAGAAATGGGCTTCTGTGGTATGCCTTTACTAGGCCTTCTTTAGATTTAAAGTTAGGTTTGATTTAATTTTTGACTTTTCATAATTTTTCTTCATTAGTACATGTCATTATTAAATCATAAGTTTGAGGTATCAAGACCTCCTTCGGACTAGTAGCCCTGCAAACTCGAGAGTCTAGACTATATATCATATGTTTGCTAATTATGAAATATTTTTTCCATTCTTTTAATTTCTTTTATTTTATTCTTAAAATTTGTTCAAATTTTGATTAGGTGGTTTCAATTTAAGTGTTTCAACTGATTTGTAATTTCATTTCCATTTTTTGGTTCATTTTATATTAAAATGAGGTTTAAGTTTTCAAGAAAGAAGAATAAAATAAATTCCACTTTCGGTGGAACTTATTCTATTCAAAATCCTAAATCCTTGTAGAATGAGATCTTCAATCACCTTAAAATCAAACTAAGATCTTAGGTATCTTAATTAACCTCTTTTGAATTCATTTATTATAAGTTGGGTTTGGTTTGTTTAATTCTTTAATTTTCCCTTTTTTGAATTTTAGTAAAGATTTGTTCTTCTTTCATTTCTTTTAACATGATTAGTGCTTCTTGGTTTGATTTATGATCTTTTGGTTTATAACATTTCGTTAAGATTTAAAGTGTTTCCTTATTCCTTAATTAAAAATTTAACCATATATCATGATTAAATTTAATGTTTATTTTAGTTTGATTTATTTTTCAATAGTTTGGATTCTTTTATTGTTTTAAGGTTATAATTCATGTAATGTAATGTTGTTAATATTTGGAGACTTCATTCTTATTAAATTTCTTTTATTTTAATAAATGTTTATTTAATTTCATGTGTTTAAATTATTTGGTTTATTTGATTTTAATTGAATTAATTTCATTAACTAGATTAACGACTACCTTCTTAAGTTTATATTATTTTAAGTGCTTACACTTACTTATTTTGTACCATTTATATTTTAAGTTATATGATGCATATATGATTTCAAAACTTAGGTTTCTTGATTAATTTTTCATTTCATTCCACATGTTCTAGTTATTTGATTTCAATTGATTAATTTTTATGTTTATTTTTGTTTTCATTTATTACCATTTATGTTCATTTAACTTGTTGTAGTAAAGATTTGTTCTTCTTTCATTACATAGTATTTTTTATAGAATTTTGAAGTTTCTAGTATTTTTTTTACAATTTTTAAATCTATAAAAATTTGACCTTCCTACTTATTCATGTCGATGTCATGTGGCACTGATGTGGAACCACTTTTCTCATGGTAGCATGTGATTTGGCCATATGAGATCTATATGGATTCAGCATAATTTTGGCGACAAGACACAGTTTGATCTAAATTGTCTGATCAAGGATCGAATGGCTCAGATTCATCATGAGGTTTCCTATATGGATTTTAATTAGAGATTCAATTAGATATTTATCATCTATTCATGATAGAAGGAATGGACTATAAAGATTACATCTTGTTTATCAACAATGAGAACAAAGCACTGTCCATTAAATTGAAGAAATTTTCAATGATCTAGGCAACTGAATCGCTTGATTTCATTTACAAATCAATCTAGAGTTCAATTGGAGTGCATTTATATAGCTTGATCTCACTTAAGATCAAGTTTTTTTTTGAAAAGGACCAACACCAAAAGCTAAGGTGGTCAAGTTTAAGGCATTACTTGTTGGCAGTGATCTCTGGTATCGGTGACAATTCAAAAAACTTCCTTAGGTTGAGATGAACCTCTAAGAGAAAAGAATTAGATTGTCTCCCTGCTAATTACTCTATAAGTCGAGCGCCTCCTATTCATTGATGGATTTGATCAAAGTCTAGCTTACCAACTTGGGAATCGAGGGATAGATGTGCTCTTCATCATTCTATTTGAGGAAGGTGTTGCTTATAATTGCTTGAGAAGGATTCTCTCTTCTCTTTCCATAAGTGGCTGAGAGTTATATGGTGGAGCAAGGTCAACCTTTATTGTACATGGTGTTTGCCACCCTTGGAGGCTAGCTCCAAGGGGTTGTCAATTGATTGAGGTTAGTCCAAGATAGCTAATATGTGAAATGGAGAAGAGGAAGTGGATTGGAAAAAATTTGTTTGCATTCTTCATTCCACCATTCCAGGGCATATTCTCTATTCTTTTTAATAGACTTGAACCCTCTAAATTTTCTTAATTTTGGCTGCCAATTACTCTAAAATAATCTTAGGATGACTTTATATGCATTTCAATATGATTAATTTGGATTTGAGTTCAATTTCCCACATTAGGTCCATTTGGGTTTGGTTTGATTTAAGTTAGGCTAATCATTGATAATGTTCAGCATTTATTCATTTAACTGATAATTAATAACCAAAATTAGATTTGTGATGATTTGGATTATTTTATTCAATTTTATTTTATGGTATACTTGAATTCAAGCTCACTTTGACCTAAATAAGATTTGATGGGTAAATAAGAATTTAATTGGATAAAATTACCATATTAATCAAATTAGATCTAATAATTGATTGAATTATATTTAATGATGATTTGCAAATTATTTTGGATATGCAATTTGGATTAATTTCAATTTAATCTTAGTTTCATTCCAATAAGGTCAATTTAGGCCCATTTAGATCAAATGATGCAATTAAATAAATTAAGGCTTTATTGGACTTAAATTTTCTTAAATTTATGTTTAAACATGTTCATTTTATCATTTATAGCCTTTGGAATAATTTTATTAGTTGACCTTTGACTTGTGGGACCCACATAAGTCAATTTTATGTCTAATGGTTGACCTTCATTTGACTTTCATTTGGATTAAATTTTAAATTCATTCATGTTCATGTAATGACTTTATGCTTTTATTTTATTTTATTTAAAATTTATTTATTTATTTAAATTTATTTGAGTTTAGATGAGTTTGACTTAAATAAGATAATTGGGTTAATCACCCAAATTACCTTAGTTTAAGCTCAATTTGATTTAAGATTCAATTTAACTATGTTTGATTTAGTTACTGGTTTAAATTTGTGTTTGGTTTGAGTCCACCTAATTTTATTAGGTTAGGTCAAACCTTGGAAGGATTCCCCAGGTCACTTAATATAATGTCCTAAGTACCTAATTAAGAGGCTCCTAATTTAGGATTTGGTGTCCTAATTATAAAGTTTTAAAAATGATGTTAATCTCATCCAAAAAGTAGCTCAACACCTACTAGATAAGTTAGTGTAGAAGAAAAAGAAAATACAAATCCTCTTGTATCCATAAAAAAGTTATCCAAGAGAGAGTTTTAACAATCCAACAGGCTGTGTAGAGAGAATAATCCTAGGAAAGGGGTGGGAACACTTTGGTATGGAGTTATAGTGAGTGTAGTTCTAGTTGTTATAGAATCTTTAACATTAAAGAACAGCAAGATGACAAAGTACTTGTCCAAGGAAAATAGGTAAGCTTTTGATAGTGTTACCATTAATTATGTTTATAAATTAAAAAATTAAGAACATGTGGAATATCTTGCCTATTATAATAAGTTTCCTAAATTTGATGAGATCCTAAGGTTTCTCACTATAGAAAATGTAAATATCTAATGGAATAATTGGGAGGAAAAATCATTAATTTTTCTGCCACTAGGATGATCACTGAGCCAAAGGCTTGGCACTATATCACTTCATCCAAGTAGATGCCCAGTGGGATTAAAATCTAAATGTTTGAGCAGTGAAATGGTGGCGTGACCTGGTACATCTTCTTCCCTGACCTAATTTACTGTTCCATTGATTTTCCAACTATCCAACTCGACTTTGGTGGTATTTCTTCTATCTCCTCTCCATCCATGGAGCCCCCATCTTATGCTCACATGCTGGCTAGTGGTTCTGTAGTTGAGAGTTCTCCTTCTGACCCAAACTTGCTCCTTTTCCCTTAGTCCTACCATGACTCTTATTCTGAAGGCTCCAGCTCATCTCTTTTGAGAAAGGCAGTAAGGAAGAATGGAAAACTAGCTCTCCTACTCTCTTAATTTGAAACCTGGAATTCATCCAAGCCATTCAGAATTACACTAGTTGGTAAATTCACTTGTGAACACCCAAAGATGGATACCATTAGGAACCATTTTAATGACCTAAAATTGGTTGGGGAATGGAGGACTAGACTGCTATTTGGAAGGCATATCATGATAAAACTCTCCAAGGAGGAAGGCTATACTAGACTTTTCTCAAAAAAAAAAAAAAAAACTTTACCATATTGAGAATATTCCTGTCAAGTTTCTAAAATGGACTTCCTCTTTTGACTATAGCATTGAACCTCCCATTTCCCTTATTTGGATTAAGTTACCTGGACTCAAGCTACACCTCTTTAACAAACAGATTGTTCACTTCATAACTCCTATATATGGAAGACCATTAAAACTAGATACACCTACATTCAACCTCATAATACCTTCAGTTGCAAGGATCTTGGTGGAAATGGATATAATAGCCTCCTTAAATAAGGAAATCTAGATTGGAACTCAATCAAATGGGTATTGGCAAAGAGTACAGATTGAAAAAAAGCCTTTATGTTATGGTAAATGTAGGATGTTTGGACATAACTTAGAAAAATGCTTCATTACCCACCCATAATTAAAAAATAATAAAATTGTTAAGGGAAAGAAACCATCCATTAGATAGTCCCACCCAAGATAACTTAGATGCTTTCCAATTTTAAATAAGAATAGCCCATAACAAGGACTTCCATACTTCTAGACTGATGAACATGGAAAACTCACATCATTTTTAGGAAGTTAACCTTGATGTGCAACAAGTTAATTCTAAACTTGACAACAACTTAACGAGAGACTGCCCAGAAGAAATTAGGCCAATAGTTGATGCAAATATAATAGATTTACTATCCCATACTCAAGATAATATGGAAGTTTACTCTAACCCAAGAACAAGAAACACTCCTACTAAAGGTATCACCAATAATCTTAACATGGAAGCTATCTCTGAAAAATTGTATGTAGTTACTGAACCACCTTCTCATGGCTACTCCCTAGATCAACAAGCAGTGCTTGACTAGGACCAGAAACTAGAAATTGAACATCATAATCAACCAGCCCCAAGAAGAGAAACACTATGAAGAAATCCTAAACAAAGCTATTGATGAATGGCACATAATTAAAAATAGAAAACATTTGTAGAGATGATCTAATGAGCTAAAACATTTAATAGCTAACAGATTTTTGAATGAGGGCACCAACTCATGGGATGAAGGCACTTCTAGAAGATCCACTAGAAGTAACTCCACACCGAAATGACTAATATTTTGATTTAGAACATTAGGGGCATTGCCAAGGCTAATGCATCTAGTAAACTTAAAAGCCTTTTTAGATCACGCTCCCTTGAAATTTTTTCCATCATTGAGCCTCTTGTCCAAAATCAAAATATTCAAAGAATCAATAAAAAATTCCCTTAATTCAACATCATAGCAAATATTAGCAACAATATTTGGCTTTTTTACAAGCCAAAATTCTAAATTCGAATCCTTATTGATTATAACCAATTACTTCACTTTCACCTATAAGATACTTACTTTAGCATTTTTGACACTATGATATATGTTTCATGTAACCATCATCATAGATTGGAACTGATGAGAAAATTTTGTGACACCACATAGAGTTTAGGAATTTTTTTTTTGAATGATCAAATATATCATTTAGGAATAAATATATTATCTTAGAAGATAAACATGTTATCCTATAATGTATCTAATCATTTAATAAAAGACTCCTAAGGTTAATGGGTCTTTTGTGTATTTGGGATTTTTCTTCGAAACTACATGAAAAGTCGAACATGGTTTATTTTAAACTAGGTTCATGGTTCCATATAGAGGCAAGCCTTTATAGTTAATTACATCTTAAGAAGGATCTCTTTTCACCAATACTCTTGATTAAAGAAATAGGCTATTATTTCTAAAGAAGTTTTCAAAGGATTAATTTTTGGAATTTCAATTGGGATTAATTCAATTAGAGAGAGTTCTTTTAGGGGCCAAATGGGATGAAGTAAGAAATGCCAACTAATATTGGGATGCCTAGTGGGCACTTCAACTATCCTATCATTGGCTTTAAATTTTGGAATTTAATTTAGATTTTGAGTCGGTATTTTCTTAAAAGTCTTGAACTTAGATTCTAGCAACACATGACTGTAGAAATGCTTAAGGATGAAGACTTAATCCTAAGAAGGTTGCTTTAGAACCAAGTATACAAGTGCTTCTAACATATGTCAGATACTCAACATAATTTTCTTTTGTGAATTATTGGCCATTCCTCTCACTTGATGAAACTAACCTATCCATAACCCTTCTAGACTTATAACTCTCCTAGAGAAAGCTTCCATCTGAGACCACCTAAGCATAATTTAAATTCATGACGCTAAGTCTCATGAATGTAAGATGGATGGGCTATTGCATTTTTAAGAAAGGAATCTATAAACCTAGACTCACTCCTTAATCCCTAGGATCATGTAGGGTATGAAATGCATCAACTAATGCACATTTTTAGATTTTTAGATGTTTTGATTCAATATTCATTTAACATATTGGGAATGCATTTTTATGCCTAATGTTTTGTAATTTGAAATGATTATGGGCCAAATAAATATAGAAGGCAAAATTCCCAAGAAGGTGGTCATCCTCAAAGGTTAGATGCCTCTTATGTGCAATGGGAGAAGTTACCCAATTCAAGGATTAAAGCAATATGATTTCATTGTTTCAAAACCTAGTTGTGTCTAATTGATTTTATGTTTTGCCTAAGGCTTTAGTTTAAATGAAGTTTCAATTTTCTTTAATTTTTATTTCAGTTGTTTAGATTTAAGTTGGGTATAAACTTTAAATTTTTTATGAGTCTAATCATCCAGTCATTCAATCATAAGAAAATATAAAATAGAAAGAAACCTAGAAAATCAAGTTGATTCTATTACTCACCCATAATAAATCAAGCCAATTTAATTTAATAAAAAGGCCAATGCGACCGGGTACCACTATATACTCTAAAAGAAAAGGCAAATAGGCAGCCGAGCTTTACCCTTGTATAGCATGGTCTAGATCTACAAGTCTAGATCTATGGGTCTTCTTTCCAAGATAGTCTCCTTCTTCTTCAAGGACATCCATTGGGCTCCGCAGGGGAGCACTACGCCTATCTTCTAGTAGGATCAGCTCTTACTAATCCTAGACCCCATAGATCCGAACATAATTCTAAGCTCAAATTTACATTTTGATTTCAAAATTAATCCTAAACCTATAAAATAAATGTCAGCAAATATAAACAGTACATAACAGTTACATTCCACAAATAAACAGGCTTAGCATTAGCTTCTTGCCAAGCTGACCTATCCTATGAGCTATGCTTA
Organism: Cymbidium sinense; assembly: GCA_021442155.1. Taxonomy (NCBI): domain Eukaryota; kingdom Viridiplantae; phylum Streptophyta; class Magnoliopsida; order Asparagales; family Orchidaceae; genus Cymbidium; species Cymbidium sinense. The sequence continues at coordinate 39,702,645 of CM038233.1, forward strand.
AGGACTTAAGCATACCTACAAGAAACTAATATTTTGAATTTTTTTTATGATAGCAATCATTTCTAGCATAGCCCCCTACAAAAGATAATGTTAGATCTAAAAACAAAATGTCTTATCAACCAGTCTAATGGAAAAACAATCTTAGACATGCAGTCTAAAATAGTAGACCACAAAGATATGTGAGGCACATCATATCACAACACATCGTAAGAAATCATAAAAGAATCACAGAATGGATTAACCTATGTCTAGGGTCTGTAACCTAATGATCTAGTGTGTGAAGTAAATAAGCTTGTGTAGCAAGACTTTCCTAGGCATCTTTAATTCAAGTTTCAATTTGGAGTTTTTGAGTTCGCTTGAATTTTACCTTTTGGTTGTTGCAATTCAAATGATTTAATAATTTGTTTTCATTTTCAAGTTCATTTTATTTGGTTAAAGTGAAGTTTAAGTTTTCAAGTATGAAGTGTAGAAGGAATTCCACTTTTAGATAGAATATATTCTATTCTACATCCAAAGTCCTACTGAAATGAAATCTTCATCCCTAGATGAAGATCCATCCCAAAGGTCTAACTGAGATCCATAAGTATCTTAATTAATCCTTTTGATTTTATTTAGTTTGTTTGAATTATGATTGATGTTTTATTTTTTCATTTAAAATTTAGATTTTATTTGATTTTCATTTGATTTGATTGAATTATTTCATTTGATTTTATTTGAATTGGTTTATGTCATTTAATTTATTTCACTTATTTCATTTTATTTCATTTGACTTTGTGTTTTGAGTTATTTGATTTTGGTTTATATTAACCTAAGACATTTAGTTTAAGATTTGAATTCAATCTTAGGTTAATTTGATTGTAGATTTAAGGGTTCATTAAGTTCATATTAATCAAATTAACTTAAGGTTTAATTATTTTTAATATGATTTATTAATTTCATTTGTTCCTAAGTATGAAATTGAATAAGTTCTTTAATTTAGGATGTTTGGAGAATTATTCTAAGTATTTCTAATGTTAATGAAGATTATTCTCAGTTATTTCATGATTTAATGGATTAATACATTTTCTTTATTCATTATTTGATTAATATTAACCTAAAGATTTGGAAAATCAATAATTCCCAATCCAAAGGTCAATTGTATTTGAAATTTTGTATGAAAAGTGGGGTTATATGCCAATTTCATGTTTCCAAAGTTTTATCTTGATTAGATTTATAATTAGGGTGTAATTAAGGTTTCAATCATTTCATTGAAACCTAAATTAAACCTACTTTGATGAAAATTATTTAAGGGTTTTATTTTTCATTGACCCCTCTTTGAAAGATGTTTCTAAAGAGGGTTCATTCATAATTTTTGGATATTTGGTTGATTTATTATGATTTAATTAATATCTCATTAATTATTTGAATTATTTGATTCATTTAATTGCTTAATTAAGTAATTTTTTGATTTATTAAGTTTGGATGAGTTTCATTAGTGTTTTAATATTCATTAAAGTTCATTAAGTTGATTTAAGATTGTTTAAATCATTTTCTTTAATTATTTCATTTTATATTAATTTATTTAATTAAATTTGAGGTTTAGGATTTGAAGTTTCATTTTTCATGAAATATATTGCAAAAATTCATGAAATTTGTTCCTGTGTGTTTTAACATGAATTTCAATTCCTAAAATTTTTTGAGGTGGTCACCACCACGTGGCACAACGGGATTTGTTCATGCAAGATGACCCTAGATTGAATGATCCAAATCGATCTGTGGCATCCTTAAGGGCAAAAATTGAACCGTCCAACTAAATCATGGCCGACCATTCCTAATAGAAGGATTGGACAGTGGAGATTAGAACCCATGATTCGCCTCATTTTTTTCCAATTTTTGGTGATCATCAATGATTTTCATCATAATTTTGATTACAAAATGATGAGTGATCAATTTATAAACCATCTATGCAGTTTGATCCACTTAGATATCAATTTCCATTCGAAATGGCCTAAAAAGGTGGTGATGGAGCGTACCTTATTTTTGGTGATCACTAGTGGTGGGATTGACTCCATTAGCTTTTTTTCAACTCAATGAAGGTGTGGGTGAAGTTTAATGGCTTGCCACCTCATGGATTAATCAATAGACAAACATCAACTCAATTTTTTGACTGTCTCGATCATTTTTTGGCTTGCTGGCAGTGAGGGGTCAAGCTAATGATTTGTTTGAGGTTGCATTGACCTTTAGAATGTATTGGAACCTTAAATTTGATAAGAAAACATATCCCATGGATTTCACCATGATTGGACCTCAGTTTCCATCTATTCACTAGTGTACTAGTGGTGAGAGCCCGGGGGAAGGGTCCCCTCCTTCATATCTTGCCTTGGTGGACATTTTCTAATGAAAAGGGGGAGGGAATAGGCTCTCCCTCTCCTCTTTCCATATTTGGCTAAGATCTTGATTTCTTGAATTTTATGTGATCAAAATTCAGGCACTGGTGAGAGAAAGGCTAGCAAAGGGGTGGATTCAACCCCCTTAGCCTTGTGAAGATGCCCGTTAGGTTAGATCAAACCTAAGGAGAATTCCATTCCTTTTTATTGGGGATTTATTTGTTGACCTCATTTTTGAATTCCATTCCTTTTTATTTTTCTTCATTCAATCACCACCAAAGTCTTTGGTAATGTATGGCTACCCTACTTAATCTCAAATGAATTTGAGGTCAAGTTTGAACCCATTTGACTTAGGTTGCAATTTGAATCCAAACCAAGTATTTGGATTCAAAGGACTTGGTTTTAATTTAATTCATAAGATTTTTGGATTCAATCAACTTTAATTAATGATTGATTGAGTTTTTATTTGATTAATTCTTTTAAATTTTAATTAATTTTGAATTTCATTTCATTTTAACCCATTTGAACCTAAATGGGTTATGTTTGATTCCAATTGGGTTCAAATGACCAATTTGACTCGATTTAATTTGGTTTGAAATTTAATTATGATTGATCATATGTGTGAGATGATTTAGAGTGATTTATTTTATTTAATTTTAATTAAATTTCAATTTGATTTGGGTTTGAACCTAATAGGACCCATTTAGGGTTATTTAGATCAAGTGGTCTAATGAACCCAATTAAGGCCTAAATGAATTTTAATTTCCTTAGATTCCTGATTAAACATGTTTATTTGGTTATTTAAGACATTTGGAATTATTTAGTTTGCTCAAATTCTTGGTGTGTTGATCGTTGACTATGTGGGACCCACTTAAGTCAAGCCTATGTCAAATGGGTTGACTAGATTTGACTTCGGATTTGGTTTCCTTATTTTAATTTGATTTCATTTATATTTATTTGGATTTTATTTGAGTTAATCCAAATTTTAACTTAGGGTTTATTCCACTTAGGCCCATTAGGTTAGATCAAACCTAAGGAGAATTCCCTAAGTCATTAGATATAATGTCCTTGACCTAAGCATTGAATTAGGAGATTTATATTTGAGATTAGAACATCCTAATTACTAATTTTAGAATGATATTAATCTCATCCAAAAATTAGGTCAACAAATAGATCCCCAATATGTGTAGTGGATTGGCTAGAGTACATTGCACATATTGACGTTGACCGGATTGATCAACATTACAAGCATTAGCTTTTGGTTTAAATTCAAAGTTTTGATTTTTTTTATTATTATTTTTATTAGATTTGATTATTAAAGATAAGAAAATATATGTCTATACTTATTTCAATTTGATTCACTCTTAGGAACTTATATTCATTAAATTCTAAGATGAATTGGGATGTTATTAGGAGTGGACCCAAAGGATGGTATAGTCCTAATGCAATCACTGTGCTCAAAGAAGATGCCTTAAAGGGACTTACTCTTATTTGAGAATAGTAGTTAGAAAGGATGCCAAAGTGAACACTTACTTCTAATCCATGCCAAATATTATTTTAACCAAGGAAAGATACTACTAGGGGATTTACTCTTATCTTGTTAGCTATCAGGAAGGGGTCTTTAGAGTCTTGATTCCAACATATGTAGCTAAGCTGAGGAAAAGGGGCTTGAATAACTTAATCTTAAACCTCAACACTTTGATTACTAAGCAAGGGCCTCATGGACTTAATTCTTATTGAGTAGTTATTGATCCCACTTTTGGAGTGAGTTCTCAATCTCCTCATCTTAGACTTGGAGTCTTCTAGACACTGAGACTTCCTTAGTCATAAGACATTTCTAGTGATTAGGTGAACACTTAACCTAAACATAGAGAATTAGAAGGGTTAATCATATGATTAGGCTATGCCTTAGGGATTAGGATAACCAACCTACCTCACAACCCAAATCCATTCCAGATTCACCCTATCAAACCTACAATTAAACTCAATTTCAAATCCAAATTTAAATCCAAATTCAAATCCCAATCTGAATGATTGAAACCCATAATCAAATCCAAACTTGATTGACCATATCTTCATTTATATTAGCAAATATAAATGAAATATAAATTCAAATGATTAAAACTAAATCGATTTCCTTCTAAGCCCTTTGCCCAACCTCCATGAGGTTAGTAAAATTTGCTTCCAAATCACTCCAAACTCAAGTGATTTTCTCACAAGCCATTTATACCTTCATTTATATTCCCAAATATAAATAAATTATAAATTCAAATAGCCAAAACCAAATCCAAAATTAAATCAAAACCCTATTTATACATTTTAAGACAATTTCTTGGACCCATCCAAATCAAGTAAAAATCAAGGGATTTTCTTTTGAATCAATCATTCTTTCAATCACTATGCTAAATATAAATGAAATCTATAATCATCAAGCCTAATCAAAATAAACTCAACTCAATCCAAACATAGCCCATTTCACTTGAGATTTTCAAATGAATCAAAACTCATTTGAACCCAAACCAATTGCAATTGAATTTATATGTCAATCTCAAATTCATATATATAAACTTAATTAAATCAAACTCAACCCAAAATCAAGCCAACTAAATCTAATTGGCTCACTTGACTCAAAGTGGCCAACTTAGCCTACATGAACTAAAATCTAATTCAATCCAAATTAAAGTGAATTAATCCAATCCAAACTTCATGATATGATTATTGATCATCCTAGATTGATCAATTAATATAAATTGGATCAAACCAAGTCAACCTAGCCTATTGACCAAGTCAATTCTTTAACCCATATGAACCCAAATTAGGCAAATTACAACCAAAGCCAAATCCATTGAAACTACTAATTCAAAATCAACCCAAAATTAACATTTGAACATAACTTGACCTTCAATTGAGTTGAACCTAGCCCAATTGGCCCTCTTGATTCAAGTTAACCCAAATTGACCTAAATGGCCAAAATGGGTCAAATCAAAATTCAATCCAAATTGATTACATCTAATGGCTCAGGTTCATTCAAAATTGATTGTTAAACTTGACCAAGACCACATTTGGATCCAATTTGGCCAATTGAACCCAATTGGCCCACTTATCCCAAATTGACATAAAGGGTCAAATTAGACTAAACCCAAATTAAATCTAAATTAAACCAAACCAAAGATACCAATACACTCCAAATGATCATATGAACTTGACCCTACCCTTGGTTTGACCCAATTTGATCAATTGGTCAACCTAACCCAATTTCACCCAATTTGACCTAAACCAAATTGAGTCAAATTGAACCTAATGAACTCCAAATGACATGAAATTTGGTCCAACTCAAGTTTGACTCATTTCAAATCGGCCCAAATCAAATTTAATGCCAAATGATCACTCTCTACCTTTAGGCTAAGGGTATCACATAAGATAAAACACCCATGTAAATGGTCATTTCACTTCCTTGGACACTTAGCAGTCATCCATTGGTCCACCTAGGCTCCAAGGACACTGACCAATCATGGGGAGGTGAATTCACCTCACCTCCCCCATTAGAACACTTGGAAACAAAGACTCTCAATCTCCTTTCCTTGGCTGAATTCTCACACCTTCCTCCACTCAAGTGAAGCCACCTAAGATGATTCCTTGCCATTCCCAACCGCCCCAATCCATAGGACATACACTAGGGGCAAAAAATCACCATTATAGGTGATTTTTGGCCAAAACCAAGCATATAAGAAGAGAGGCCTGATTGGAATTGATTCTACTCTCATTTCACTCACCAAAAGCTCCCCAAGCAACCAACATTCATCTCCCTACTTCCTTTGAACTAAAGCAACAAAAAATCAAGCAAATTTATTTGAGCAAGTGATGACTTTTGGTGGATATGATATTCCAAGTGAAGGAAAGTGCCTAGGTCTATCCCAAAACTTCTTCTTGCATCCAGAAGCATGCACAGATCAATATCATTGCCGAAAACCATCCCCGATGAGGTAATTTTCAAATCCTTTAGCTGACCTTAGGTTCTCTTATTTATGGTGATTTTTGGTTGATTCTAAAAAAATCCCTTAGATAACCCTTGCATCTTTCATTTCATACAATCCCAATGTAAAAATGGGAGCTTTCTTGTGAGAATCGATGTGAAATTGAGCTCGTTTGGATGAAATTTTATTTGATTTCATGAAAATTCCTTTTTTCTCTTGGTTTACTGTGACATCTATCACTTTCATCGGCAATTTGATCCTCGTGGGAATGAATGGTGATTTCATGCTAAATCGCCATTTTCATTTTAGATCACGATCCAATCAATCGTCTATCAAACCGATCATGCATTTCTCATTATTTCTCGCTCAAAGCCACACAAGATTCTATGGTACCACACTCCAATCCGTGGTCGATGGTACTCACACATCACCACAATGCTGATTAGCTTAAGTAGGAAATTCAACCATTTTCTGATTTTAAAAATTAATTAAATCATATGGAACTTCAAGAATTCATAAAAAAGAAAATTCTTGATGAAAAATTGTAAATAAAGGCTCGTTGGATTTTCCTTTCTAAGAGAAACCCAACAAATCTAAACTCCCCAAATTTTGCTTAATATTTTGAGCTTAATTTAGGTTTCAATCAAATTAAAATTTCATCAATTACTCTAAAAATACACATCAGATAGATTTAATATTTTGATAGGTTGAAAGTGAAGTTAAAATACACCTACCATAAAAATTTCAAGTTAAAAGGATTTCGAGATTGGGAGATATTGCATTCTAAAATTCAAATAGTCTAATTTAGTTAAAAAATAAAATTATAGACTTTATAAAAATCTTAAAAAATTATTTAAATGAGTTGAAACTTTGGAAAATCATAAACAATCATAGAAAAATCATAAAAATGCAAATAAACATTCATGTTGAAGGTATTTTAGAGAGAAATTTATTAAAAATATCCTTAATTGATTTTAAACACTAATTAGAGCTTAATTGAAAATTTAATTACCTTAATTACTCCTTTACTAATATATTAATTAACCCTAAATTTATTGATATTATTTAGGGGAATGACCTTTACCTCCCATAATTTTCTTGGGATTTATTGGTTAGTTAATTAGGAGAATTAGCTAATTAGCCTTAATTACTCTCCTAACTTGATTAAGGGTTAATTAATCACATGAACTGTAAATTAATTAATTAATTGGGCTCATTTGTCACTATTTAATAGTGAGGAGTCTTAGGGATTAAATTGAGCTTCTTTCCTAATCTTTTCCCTAAGTTCACTTCATTTGGAGGATAATTAACCCATGGGTAATTAAATGTAGATTTAATTAAGTGATTAATGACTTCATTAACCAAATTAAAATCTAAAACACATCAGAATCTAATTAATCAATTTATGGGTAGATCTTTAGGTGTTCAATAACCTAAAGATATCTAAGGAAATTATGGTTAACCCACAAGTGTGTAAAAACTATAAAAGTACTTAATTAAGTTCCTTAACCAAATTAATTATTAATTATTAATTATAAGCTAATTGCATTAGGCCCTTTTAATTCTTAAGATCATTGCCAGTTATTTTCCATGCATATCATGTTTGCTCATAATTATTTAATTAATTACTTTAAACCAACATAGTAAAGGGTTAATTAATAGATTTAATACATATTACAACTTAATTAATCCATAAAATCAACTTAATCACATTTCATCAAACCAAATTAATTTACAAACATGGGAATGGGTTAGGATCAACAAATCTTCTCTCCACATTTATTAAATCAAATCAAATCAAAAAAGTTAAAAGTGACATAAGAAACTTTGCTTTGCTTGAAATGATTTTATTTAGTATGATTTTCCTTAGAAATTAACTAAGTTGAATGAACTCATGTACCTATGTTCAAGTTTTCCTTTCTAATCAAGCTAAATGATGTATGTTATTTGAAATCATGCATTCATGTCTTTCTAAAATAAATCAATTAAAATTTTCTTTATGTTAAGCTTGCATGGGTTGAATTAAATTTATAATATTTGTGGCTATTATCATTATTCAATCAAAGTTATTTTCAAAAGTTTATAAGTCAACTATAATATTTGGAGTGATAATAGTTATAAATATCTACAAGCTTCCATGTGTCTATGGCTTAGAACATGTGATATGGAGTTCTCTTTCTTTAGTCTATATGGATTTACATAAAGTTTAAATGTTAACAAGTGCATAGTCCATTTAAAAAGGATATAACATGTGTTTGAATTCATTCCTATGTATTTCTATGTTATAATTTAGATATAACTTTAGTTCACATTTATAAATAATTCAATTGAAAGAAATACAACTTTTGCCCAATTTTCTATTCTTGTAGTCATTTGTACATTCATGTGTATTCAAGAATAGTAGGTATATCTAGTTTGGACATTCCAGGGATGCAAGGCTTTAAGTAGCCCCAAGGAGGTCATTACCTCACTCCCCTAGTTTAACAATGGTGAAGTATCTGCTTAAAACTTTTATACATTTGAATGTGTATTTAGCTAATGAGTGAAAATCCTCATTTCTATAAAGTACACATATGCATCTTTCATTTAAAAGTGTGCTAAAAGAAATATATTGCATGTGTAGGTATTCTTAGGATTTAATATCATATGCCTGTTACATGTGATGGAAAGGAATGATTGAACATATGTCATGTGATAGTAATTCAATTGAATTAATCTTAAAATGCCTTTCATATTGAATAGGATCATTTAAGGAGATCCTAAACTTAGGATTAAATAAATCATTTAATAAGTCATTCACTAAAGAGAACTAAATAAAATTAACATGCTTTAGAAAGTGGCTTAAGGTAAGGATGAAAGAGGGCAACCTCTTTTCTTCTCTTTACAACACTTAGTTGCTAAATATAAGTTATATGAAATAAAAGAAAACATAAATTAAAATCCTCAAATCTTAAACAACTTAAAGTGAAACCAACCTTTTATGTTAAATTAAATCCTTTCAACACTTAAAAAATCATAACTCTAATTCTTAACAATACATACCACACAAGCCTTAAAACACATATTAGAATTTAGTCACTACTTTTAGCTTTATATTAGGGTGGTGCTTGGTATGATGTATGTTTTGTTTAGTGATGTAATATTTTAGACTAGATGTTAGGGTGTATGCCTCAAAGACTGGATGTTAGGCCGATATAAGCATAATCATATTTTTTACAAGGGATTATGCTTAAGGGGCTACTTAAGAATAAATATAAATGCTCTCTTTGCAGGTTTCTTAAGCCCTTAAGCATAATCCAAGTTAGGATAGGAGGCCTTGGTTACCCATGTGTAAGGTGCTAAGTCCAAATTCTAAATATAATTTCTTGGGTTGTATGTATGTTTAACTAACCTCTATTTTATAGGTGTAGTTAGATTTAATTTTCTAATTATTAATGTAATTTTACAATTAGGAATTAGGATTCGTGTTATGGGGGATAAGGATGAGAATTGGCTAGAAGACTTTGTTCTAGGAGGCCATGTGATGCCTTTGAAGTTGAGTACATCAAATCAAATGGAGACATGAATATTGAAAAAAGAAGACCCCCGATAGCATTAATTCATTATAATTTGTAATTATTATTTTATAATTCTGGGTATAAGGGTAGAGCTTGGCTACCCATTTTCTCTTTTTGGGTTGTATGGCGGTACCCATCATCATCGATCTTTTATTCTTTTACAATAGTTATAAAAATTGGTTGATGATTTATTTAAAATGTGTAATAGAAATGGAATGCCTTTTCATAGTTTCTTTATGAATGATGATTTAATGTGTGGCCTAGATGCGATTAGGCTCTTAGAAAAAAATATATCTTTTACCCAACTACAAGTCAAAAATAAAGTTTTAAATAAATTATAACCTCACAATAAAAGCCTAGTGATGTAGAGCATCATGAGGATCAACAAATTAGAGCCCAAGGCCTATTTACAAGATCTCAAGCTAATCATGATGATCAACAAATTAGATCTCAAGGCCCATTTACAAGATCTAGAGCTAAAGCCAAAGAAAATTCTAGAAAGAAGAAGACTTAGCCCATTAGCCTGCTAAGGCCCATTTTATGATTTCATTTTTTTTTTATTTATGTAATTTTTAATTTTCTTCTAGAAACTCCATGTTTGAAATTTTGCATTTCAAAATTCAAAGCATGACATGTGAGGTAGTTGAATCCACATAAAATAATAGCATGTGAAATGGATGGATGGCATAAAATAATGAGGCAATTTATTGCTTCACATTAATGTGGCCACCCAACTTTTCCCTCCATGTTTTGAATTCTTTTCTTTTGAAAGATGCTTGTAATGGCTATAAATAGCCCCTCTTATTAGAATGAAGGAGATCTTTTGGCAATTACAAATTTTTGAGTTATTCTTGTGGTTTGAGAGCTTGGTGGCCAAACCTTGGCAATCCTTGGTGGGAGCACTAGTTATCCAACATATCTTGTTCCTTCACCTCCAATACCCACATTCTCTCAATCTCATCAAAAGAAAGAACACCCACCTCCATCAAATTTGGTGAGCTGGAAGGAGGACAAATTTGGTCAAAAGTTTGCTTCAACAAAGGGAGCAACTCAAGTGTTGGACTTGTCTTCAAACTTGTGAGTTTTTTGGACTTGTGAGGTTAATTAATTTTCTTTTATGTGATAGTTTAAAAGCATATTAGTAGCTTGGAAAGATATATATTGCTTGCAAGTTTATGGTGATAGCATAAAATTTCAATTAGTAAGCTCCATTATATATTTTATCCATTTTCCAATTGTGTGAATGTGCACCCCCTCCCCCTCCCCTCAAAAAAAAAGAGAAAAAAATTAAGAGAGTACCTTGGTGAGGTAGTTCATCACCTAAAGCAACCTAGCCATTAGTGCAAATCAAAATCTAATTACTTGCTTTGTTATCTTTGTTATTGTTTATGGTTAATTTTAGAATTTTCTTTGATTAACTTATGATAACTTGCTTTCTTAAAAAGAAAAAAAGAGGCTTGATAAATTTGAGCATTTTTATTTCATTGCATTAATATATATATATATATAATATGCCTGAATAATAATATAAGTGTGTTAAACTTAGTGATTTTGGAAGCTAAATAGAACTTTGTCAAAAAGACCTAAATTGTCTAGGGAGAGCTTGGGATTTAAGTGGTCTTGTACCCCCCTCCTCACCTGGAAGTTCTCTTAGCTTAAAATTTCGCTTTGATTGCACAATTATATTATGCTTATTTTTTTTTTTCATTTTTTTTCATTGGTCCCTTTTCATATATCCTTTTTTTTCTTCCTTAAAAAAAAATCTCATGGCACCAAAATCTATCTCTCAAGATCAAGTTGAAAATTTAACTAGATTAGTTGATGTCTTAGATCTTAGGATCCAAGACAATGAACTAAAACTCAACAAATATTAGAAGAAAGTAAGAATCAAATGCAAGAACTTAAACAACAAATGCAAACTCTTTTAGTGCATCTAAAAAATAATAGAGTACCAACTCCTCCAATACCTACTGTGCCAATAGGGATAGATGAAGAAGATTCATATCCAAACCATAGAGAAAATCAACCACGTAGAAGACAATCAATTGCTAGAAATGGTGGAAGGGCAGAAACTTATTTTAATACTATAGAAGACTCTAATGATCCATCTCGAAGAGTTAAAGTAGAAGCCCCAACTTATGATGGTATACATGATCCAAATAAATTTCTCGATTGGTTAGTTTAAATGGAAGACTTCTTTGATTGGTATAAAATGGATGATTACCAAAGGGTTACTTTTGCTAAAATGAAATTGATTGGGCATGCTAAAATTTATTGGACAAATATTTTAGCTAAAGAACAGAGATTAGGAAGGACAAACCTCACTTGGATAGAAATGAAAGAAATGTTAAGAGCAAAGTACTATCCTAGGCATCATGATAAGAAACTACATAGCCAATTATTAACTTTGAGACAAGGTAATTATCTTGTAACTAAATACTTGAACACTTTTGAAGATCTAGTTTCTAGAACTGATTGTACTGATAATGATTGGCAATTAGCCAATAAATTTGTTATTGGACTTAGGGCTGAACTTAGAAATGAAGTTGAATTATTTGACCCACAATCTTTAGAGGAAGCATTTCCTTATGCATTATTGGTTGAACAATAAAAGAAATCCACCTCCCTCTCTAAAATTAAAAGTCAAGTACCTTCCATTTCATCCAATAGATCTACTGTTAGACCAGCCCATCCCCTTTGCCTAAAACTTCAATTGAAGGGAGCTCTAAGAACATTAGGGAAGTAATATGTTTTAAATGTCATAAAAAAGGTCATATGCAAAATCAATGTAAAGCTCAAATCTTATTTTTAGAAGAAGTTGAAAATCCAATAGATGATAATCTAGAAGAAGTTTATGATGACACCCATTATCTGATGAAGAATTGGAATTAACTGATGACCCTCATGTTAATGTGATGAGATGTCTTACTGTAATAAAAAATGAGGCAGAAGATTGGAGGAAAAAAAACATTTTATCATGTATGTTTTGTGTAATGAAATGAGATGTAGGTTAATTATAGATGGAGGGAGTGCTATGAATGTCATTTCAACACATACCTTAACTTGAGCCAACTTAAAATCTGAACCTCACCCTGAACCATTTCATGTTAGTTGGGTAAATCATACATCTCTTCCCATCACCAATCGATGTTTAGTTCCTATTAAAATAGGAAGCTATGAGGATCAAATTTGGTGTGATGTTCTCCCTATGGACATTGCTCATATTCTCTTAGGACGATCTTGGCTATATGATATGAATGTTATTCACTATGGTAGGGAAAATACTTATGTTTTTAAACATAATAATAAAATTATTAAACTCCTACCAATAAAGCCAGTAGAAAAAACACCCTCCATAACACCACACAAAATAACTTCTGACTTGCAACCTAAGCCTCTATTGAAGAAAAATGCCAAACTTCAATTAATTATCATAGAAAATCCTACTGTTAGGCCTAACACTATCATTTCTGATCCTTACTTTAAAACACCTACTCTTTCTCCTTTGACCCCAAAGATAGAAATAATAGGTTTTGGCACTTTATGAAAAAAATTTTCTGATCCATTTCTTCTTCACATATTACATGTAAAAGAAGTCATACCAGACTCTAATGAGACTCACATACCTGCTGTGGTCTCTTCTCTTCTTTCTAATTTTAACGATATTGCACCTGATGAGCTTCCTGATGAGCTACCTCCTCTAAGAGACATTCAACATGCTATTGAGTTCTTACCCGGTTCTCAATTTCCTAATCTTCCACATTATAGGATGAACCCTATCGAGCATGTTGAGATTAAAAGACAAGTTGAGAAATTATTAAGAAAGGGTTTTATTCAAGAGAGTCTTAGCCCTTGTGCCCCAAAGATTATTAACTCCAAAGAAAGATGGAACATGGCAATGTGTGTTGATAGTCAAGCGATAAATAAAATTACTATCAAATATAGGTTTCTATTCCCATTAGATGATATGTTAGATTTAATCTCGTGAGCAAATTTTTTTCAAAGATTGATCTAGAAAGTGGATATCATCAAATTTGGATTAGATCAGGAGATGAGTGGAAGACATCTTTTAAGACCCCTGATGGACTTTATGAATGGCTTGTCATGCCCTTTGGACTTTCAAATGCTCCTAGAACATTTATGAGATTAATGAATACGTTTAAAACCATATATAGGTAAATTTTTGGTGGTGTATTTTGATGATATTCTGATTTTTAGTCCAAGTGAAAATGAACATCTACAACACCTACAAAAAGTCATTGAACTACTTAGACAAGAGAAATTATACATTAATTTAAAAAAGTGTTTCTTTTGCAAGTAGGTAACCTTTTTAGTTTTATTATATCCACTACTAGGCTTAAACCTGATCCTTCTAAAGTGAAAGCAATCTTAGATTGGCCACCACCTAAAAGTTTTACTGAAGTTAGAAGCTTCCATGGTTTAGCCACTTTTTATCGGAGATTTATTAAGAATTTTAGTACCATTGTTGCTCCAATAACTGATATACTAAAATTAGATAAATTTTGTTGGACTTCTAATGCACAAAAGGCCTTAGAGCAAATTAAAGTTCTTATCACTTCTGCACCAATCCTTAGGCTTCCTGATTTTTCTAAAGCCTTTAAAGTGACATGTGATGCTTCAGGAATTAAGATAGGTGGAATTTTAAGTCAAGAGAATCATCCTATAGCATTCTTTAGTGAAAAGTTAAATGAAGCTAAACAACAATATTCCACTTATGATAGAGAGTTTTATGCTGTAATTCAATCCTTAAGGCATTGGCGACAATATCTCTTACATAGAGAATTTATACTTAATTCTAATCACCATGCCTTTAAATTCATTAATACTCAACGAAAATTAAGTCATAGGCATGCAAAATGGGTTGAATTTTTACAAGACTACTCGTTTGTTCTAAAGCATAAGCCTGGAATTGAGAATAAACTGATGCTTTATCCGTGGTAAACCTAATGATTTCCTTTTAGAATTGAGAATCATTTGATAGAATTAAAGATGATTATATTGTGTGCCGACTTTCACCTAACTTATCTTGAACACCTAGATAAACCAATAACTTTACAAGGGACATTCTTGATAACAAATGGATATTTATATAAAGGAAAACAATTATGTATTTCTCGATCTTCTCTAGAGAATTTCTAATCTTGAGCTACATGTCGGGGTGTAGGTCATTTTGGAAAGGATAAGACCATATGTTTATTAGAAAATAGATGTTATTGGCCTTCATTAAAATGAGATGTTCAAAATTAGTGGCTCAATGTTTAATTTGTAAACAAAGGCTAAAACTATCAAACAAAGGTCCGGACAATACACCTTTACTTGCACATATAGGCCTTGGGAAGACCTATCAATGGATTTTATTCTAGGATTACCTAGGACTGAGGACATGATAGTATTTTTGTTGTAGTGGATAGGTTCTCAAAATGGCTCATTTCTTACCTTGTTCAAAAATAAATGATGCTTCTTATATAACCAAATTATTTTTAAGGAAATAGTGCGACTCCATGGTCTCCCTTTAACCATTATTTCGACAGATGTTAAGTTTGTCTCATATTTTTGGAAAACATTATGGAAATTATTAGGTACCAAATTAAAATTCTCTCGCCTTTCACCACAAACTGATGGACAAACCAAGTAGTTAATCATACCTTAGGAAATTTACTTAGATGTTTGTAGGTAAAAGTTTAGAAATTGGGATTTACATTTACCAACCTCCGAATTTGCCTATAATAGTACTATATCTAGAACTACAAAAAAATCACCATTTGAGATAGTCTATGGTCAAAACCCACGACAACCAATAGATGTAGCAAACCTACCATCTCATATTTTTTTTGATGCAGCATTCTCATTTGCTAAAGATTTTCAAAGCCTCCATGAATATAAGAAAGCAAATTACTACAAGTAATGATAATTATGCTTCTAAGGCAAATCATAATCGTTCAACGAAAGAATATAAAGAAGGTGATTATGTATTGATTCGCATTCGGCCTGAGCATTATCAAACTACTAAATATAAGAAATTACATGCACGAGCTTATGGTCCATTTAAAATTCTCAAGAAAATTGGAACTAATGCTTATCACCTTGATTTTCCTGGTGATATGTTCATTCATCCAGTTATTAATATTGAAGATATTCTATCATATGAAGGAATTAGCAAACCTCCACTTGTTCAGTCTAACTCTTTAGCAGAAGATATAGCACCATACTTGCAGAAGCCTCTTCCTTTGAAGTTGACTATATTATCACCGAGGAAGCACCCATTAATCCAACTTCTGAACATCATTTTCTAGTTTGTTGGAAGAATAAGCCACCAGCTGAAGACACATGGTTGACCCATAGTGATTTGGAGACTTTAGCCCCACAATTAGTAGAAGACTTCTTAGATTTCAACTCTATGGAGCAGAGTTCAATTGAGCCTAGGGGAGTTGATGTAGAACATAATGAGGATCAACAAATTAGAGCCCAAGGCCCATTTACAAGATCTCAAGCTAATCATGAGGATCAATAAATTAGAGCCCAAGGCCCATTTACAAGATCTCAAGCTAAAGCCCAAGAAAATCCAAGAAAGAAGAAGACTTAGCCCATTAGCTAAGGCCCATTTTATGATTTCATCTTTTTTATTTATGTAATTTTTAATTTTCTTCTAGAAACTCCATGTTTGAAATTTTGCATTTAAAAATTTAAAGCATGACATGTGAGGTGGTTGAATCCACATAAAATAATAGCATGTGAAATGGATGGATGGCATAAAATAATGAGGCAATTTATTACTTCACATTAATGTGGCCACCCACCTTTCCCTTCATGTTTTGAATTCTTTTCTTCTGAAAGATGCTTGTAATGGCTATAAATAGCCCCTCTTATTAGAATGAAGGAGATCTTTTGACAATTATAAATTTTTGAGTTATTCTTGTGGTTTGAGAGCTTGGTGGCCAAACCTTGGCAATCCTTGGTGGGAGCGCTAGTTATCCAACATATCTTCTTCCTTCACCTCCAATACCCACATTCTCTCAATCTCATCAAAAGAAAGAATGCCCACCTCCATCACCTAGGTTGTAAATCAATATAATTAAAAGATTTAGCAACCCCTTAGCTATATGGTTGTATGTCTAACAACATGCATACATATTCTTTCACTCTTGAAAATAAGGGCATTAATACCTATATGCATGGGAACTGCTTGACCTATGAGAGCAACTTTTACTAATGGAGCTTCACCCTGTTCTCTTCTGATTTGGCCAATAATCCATTTCATCATGTAGTTAGACATACAAAAATCCCAAAGCCTTTGTCAAAATTGAAAAAACATTTGAAAAGATTTTGCATTAGATTAAGTCATTATTCATACCACTCATGCTCTATTCTCTTAGGGGTGGGTTTAAGGACTTTAGTCTCTTTCTAAATAATAATAACCTAACTATCTTGCATATGACTTGCCTTCATGGTTTTAAACCATCGGAGGAGTTACCTGGCAGCCACTCCAGGTGATTGTAAGCCCAGCAGTCGGGTGGTTTACCCTCTCTTGTGGAGATAAACCATATACCCATTTTTGCTTAAATTTAGGTCATGCCTTGGCTTATGCCAAAGCTCCCTAGATTTAGAATTTTAGGTACTTGTTTCTTTCAAGCTACTAGCATAAATCCTCACCTTTGAGATATTTCTACAATCTTGTGTTATTGGATTATAAGTCCTAGATTTTTATAAAATATTAACTTTAACTAAATAGTTCTCTTTAATTTCAAATATATAAAGCCCAACCATATGATAGATTGGAATGCTCACTAGGTTTCCTAGTATCATGAGCATTTCCTACTCATTCCTTTTGGTTTTGATAATAAGTCTTCTCGTTGAGTTTTCCCACTTGATTTTCCAATACAAACAATCCTTTGATAGTCTACCTTAAAATCTTTGGAGACTTTAATTACTACTTTAATCAAGAGCATTCCTAAGGGATTTCATTCTTTAGGATGTAATTAACTATGGAGGCTTGCATCCATAGGGAGCTAAAGAACCCGACTTAAAATAAACTCTAGTTTACTTTTCCATGTAAAGTTAGGAAAGATGTCTGGTATATTTGAAGACCCATCCTGCCTTAGGAGTCCTTATTAGATGATAAAGTCCATTGTAGGGTGATGTCTCTATCTTTCAAGATAGTGTACCATTCCTTAATGTCATACCCGATCACTTCAATAAGTATCTCCTAAGATCAACATGGTGTCCCACATCCAAAATTAAACATGATAGTTGTCCATAGGAATGGGGCCTTTAATGGCCTAATTCCATTCTTTAGTTTCTTCGAAAATGAGAGGGTCTTAATGATTTTATCCTATCCTTATAAGGATTCTACTTAAGGACATACTTCTTTATAATTAGTTAATAAGAAGGAGTCTTCATGACTTCATTCCTTCTTGAATAACCATAATGAGGAAGATGTGTCTTAATGACTTATTCCTAGACCTAAAATTTTGGCTAATTGGAAAGGTTCTTCATGACTTGTTCCTAACCTAAGTAGCCTCATTTACAATAAAGGGGTCTTCATGACTTGTCCTATTCTTGTTGTTTAGAAAGAATGCCTACTAAGGGACTTATTTCATTCTATCTAGCTATTAGGAAGGGGCCTTCGATGGCTTAATTCAACCTAAATGGGTTGAGGAAAGGGGTCTGTGATGATTTGATCCTAAACCTCACATTTTTGTTTTGATATAAAAGTAGGGGTCTTCATGACTTTATCCTAACCTTAGTCATTTTATAGTGATGCCTATTATGGAAATTACTTAAATGTGATTAGATATTAAGATGGGGCCTTCAATGGCATAATCCATCTTAAATATCTAAGGAGAGGAAAGGTCTTAATGACTTAATCCAATCCTCAAAAAAATTGCTAATAAGAAAGGGGTCTTAATGACTTGTTCATATCCAAATTAGCCTATGTGACATGAAAGGGGTCTTAGTGACTTAATCCTATCATGTAAAGAATAGGAATTATTCCATCAAAGGCTTGTTCCATACCTATGGGAAGTTATAAGAAGGGTGCCACAAATGGGCTTGCTCTCAACTTAAGGAAAGAAAGAGTTATGCCATAAAAGGCATGCTCTAAATTTATGAGAATGGTGCACAAAAGCTTACTCCAAATTCATAAGAAAACATGAGAAAGGTGCCACAAAGGGGTTGCTCCCAACTCAAGATATGCATAAGAAAGGTTCCACAAAATAGGCTTACTCCTAACCTATGGAAAGAAAGAGTTATGCCATAAAATGCTTACTCTAAGTTTATGAGAATGGTGCATAAAGGCTTACTCCAAACTCATAGGGAAAAACATGAGGAAGGTGCCATAAAAGGCTTGCTCCCAACTAAAGATATGTATAGGAACGGTGCCACAAAGGGTTTGCTCCTAACCTATAGATGATATGGGTGAGGAAAAAGGGTCAAAGTGACTAAATTCCTAATCCTCAAATCTTTTGACTAATAGGCAAAAGTCAAATGGACTTGACCTTTACTTGAGTAGTCTATCTTGATGAAAGGTAATGGAAGGTTTGTTTTCATTTCTTGATTCACTAATACTTCTTATACATGAAGAAGTTTAGTGAAGAAGGTTTAATGATTTGATGTGTATTTTTGAAGGAGGATTTGGGTATATTTTGGACCCAGTGCTTTACTATGCCATAAGCATAGAAGTTCATCATTTTTCTTTCTTCTCTTTTCTCTTTTTTTTTAAAAAAAGTTACATATAACCATGCTAGATGTCTAATTCACTTTAGGCAAAACATCATAGGGTGATAACCTGAGAATTTTTACCCTTTTGAGCACGCATGTGACTATGTAGTTCTTTAGGCAGCAAAACCCAAAGTTAAGTAGTGCTTCTCAAATAAATTTTTTTTCTTTTTAAATCAACAAGAATTTTGTTTTATTTTTGTTGACATGACTCAACAGCTTATAAGGCAGTCTCTTAGACTCAATAAAGATCATGAGATTCCTTTGAAGCTTTCTAAAGTGAATGAGAATCAAGATAAAGAAACTCTTGGACTCATGGAGACATTTATGTATTTTATTCTTTTGTCCATAATCAATAAGTGAATTGAAAGGATTAACTTATTAGAGAAATTAAGATTCTCATGATAAGTTTGAAATTGAATTTCTTAAGTTGATTTATTATGTCTTTAAAGGTCTTATGAAATGATATTTCATAAATGGATTTTATTAATTTTTTGTTTGTGTATTTTTTTTATCCTTCTAAATTTTACTACAAAGTCTTTGAAATTACTTCAGAGGTATATTTCAGGACTCTATTTATAGTGATATGATTGTTTTTTTTTTAATTCACAATGAAGTTTATTTTATTTTCTTTTGTTCTTTTTCTTTATTAAATTTTTTTGGAAAGATTTTCAATTTAACTCTCCACTTAATTGAAAGCAAGGTTATAAGAAATCTTGATCATGAACTTTTGATAAATTCTCCCAATTTTTGTGAGACTAAATGGTTCTGAATGTCATATCATATTCTTCCAATTTTATTTTCTAGAATTGTTTTGATTTAACAATTTTCAGATAAGTTATCCTTAAATAGGATAATCTTATGCACAAATGCCTTTTGGTTTTGAAATGAAGTATGGGTAATAGGAACCCATTTTTAAAGTAAAGATTTTATCTTAATCCCAAGATGTGGGAAACATGAATTTGATCTTTTTCTTTTCTTTTTCTTTTTCTCTTTCTTTTTTATTTTTTTATCATTCATTTTCATTTTTATGTTCTAATTATGTTAGCTAACCAAGAAGAATGTTTTCTTCTTATGTAAATCCATTACTTTCCAGCTTTTACTTTAGCAAAATTTTGCTTTTCTTTTGAAGATTGACCACAGCTGTCAAGAGATTTAGAAATGGGATCAAGCTTTAGTTTATAGACTGCTACATCTAGAGATTATTTCAATTTATTTCTAGGTAAAGAAGTCTATAAACTTAAAGGATAACTCGATCAAGTCACCAATATCTGACTCATTAAAGAGTTAGGCTATTGATATAAGTTATAGATCAATTTCTCTTATTATTATTATTATTATTATTATTATTATTATTATTATTATTATTATTGTTTCTTTCATCTTCTTAATTGTGGATTTAGATTCTTCTTCAGATTCTATGGGTGCATCCCAAACTTGAAGATTATATAGATCCATAGAAACATCTAAACAACATTCATTCAATATCTTAGAGTGCCTTTGAAGGGAAAGTTTAGACCTTGCATATTTAACAATCTTAAACTTGTAATGGCTCTATAGTTCCATAACTTTTCCTGTTTATGACTATAGGTCAATTTCAATAGAATCAGAGTATACTCAATTGAATATTTGACATAAAAAGGATATGGACTCCTGCAAAAGAAGATCCATTATCTCTTTAACCTACCATATGAGTTCACCCAACATGGCAAAGGCTATGATGGCAAAGTATTAGGCATCTGATTATGCTTTTTTTTTTGGTTAGGGACAATTCTTGACTTCTAACCCTGCCACTTTATTTTTATGTGGAGGAGTTTAAAGTTAAAAATGTCCACATGCTTAGAAATTTTAGACTCCATCCTTTTGCTCTTGGATATAGTCCTTTCTTCCCTTTAATTTTTTATTCTTTTATTTTTTTCTTTCCTTTTGTTAACATTTTGATAACATTTTAATTCTTTATGAAATGTTACATTTGACATTTTTCCTAATTACAACATTTACTAGGAAATTGGATGTTTTTGAATTTTTGTCTGAATACAATATTTGATATGATTTAGTTCTTCATTTTGATTGATTGATCATATTACTCGATATGATCATTTTTAACTCTTTGATTGAACGAAAGATTTTGTGAGGTCATTTTTCTTAAAGACTCTACACTTATGAAGATAGAATGGATACAAACATCCTTTCTCAATTATTATTTTTCTTTTTCTTTTTTCCTTTCATTTCATTTATTTTTTTCATTTGAATTGGATAGGAAGATCCAAGAGTATTAAAGATGTTCCTAAATTTCTATGTTTCTTTTTCCAATGTTTGAGTTTTTATCTTCAATCAACTATGTGATTAAGATTAAGTTTTTCATTTAAGTTGAGTTTTCAAGATTAAATTTTCATTGAATTTAAAATTCATTTCTTTACTTGATTGAAGTTTCATGGCACTATCTTATCGAAGCTCGATTAGAATTGGACCTATATAAATTCGCTTTCATTTTTGTAATTGATGTTGACCAATGCTCCCGGATCAACAAGTATTTTGGAGATTTGTTTTTTTGAATTTTATACATCAATTAAGATGTTAATGAGTTTTTAGTAGTATATCTTCATCATAGAAAATAACCCTAGATCTTCTTTATAGTGGAATGCCATATTAGGAAGTTGCTTATAATTGAATAAGGTATATTATAGGATTATGCAATACCTTGCTTAATGGTAATTTATTTTTCATTTATTTCATTTTATTTTTTTTATTTCCTTTCATTTTATTTTCTTTTATATAAAGCTTTATGATGCTTGATTTTGCAAGCAACTTCTCTAAGATGGGCAAAGCATCATATTTTGAAGATGGCTTATTTGCCATTTCTTTTTGATGTCATTTAAGGTGGTATGACTCTACAATTTCTTTTCAATGCCATTTATGGTGATATGACTCTACCATTTTTTAATTTGATTTGAATAATTTCCCTTTTGATATAGAGGGAAGGTAGGTCTAACTCTATCCTCAATGGATCAATAGAAATGTTAATCTATTCATTTAGAGGGTCATTATTTAAAAGAGGACATTCTAGGGAAAATGAAGTGCTATTAGAGAGTCAAGTATGACTTGTACTTTTTTATAGTAGAAACAAGGTTAAAGATAATCTCACCTTATAATAAAATATGTGACCACAAAACATGACATTAAGACAATGTCAGATGGGTCATAAAACATTGCAAAGGATTCACCATAAATTCACTTTATTTTGAAAGCATATAATGCCTTAGTCCTTGAACGGAGAAAACTAAGGCTTTCCTTATTAATTTGGACTAACAAAGTCCTAAGTGATTTATCTATCAACTTACTAAAGATATAAGTTTCATACTTTCACTCTAAGAGATAGAAATATCACTTCATGACCTAATCCTAAGGTCATGATTTCTTTAGAAGGATTGCGATCTTCATTTATTTTTTTTTAGGATTTGCTCTTTAAAATTAATTAAGGTCATTTATAAAATATCAATGACTCAATGGGAGAAGTCTCCCATTAAGGAAGTTGATTTAGATTTATTAGATTTAAACTTCATTAATTTCCACCTTATCAAGAGAATCAAAATTATCTTTCTCTACCCTCTCATTTCTTCTATTGATTAGAAGCAAAAGTGAATCATGTTACTTAGTAATAAGGCATTCCCTTTTTGGGATGATATTGTTTTTATATATATCCCTATTTTTTCAATTTTATTTTTACTTGATTCTTCCTTAAATGCAATTTAAGCTTCAATCATGGTGGTAAGGGGAAACAGGCACAACTATGCCTCCTTTTGATTTAGATTTTCTTAGGCTTTGAAGGAACTCCATTATTTCAATCTACTTCCATAGGTATTTGCTACCTTTGAATGTAGTAGAATAAAGGGTATCAACTTAGAACCCCATCCTCATTCTATTTAACTTTAGTACAAATCAAAAAGTAAAATCAAGAACAAGTTTAACTTTGAGAATTTATTCTTGAGATTTACTTTTCAAATTTTGAAGTAATTTTTAATTTTTTTGAATTTAACATTGCTTTTCCACATTGGAATGGTTTCAAATTCTTCTTGACCAGATTTAGGTCTACCAAAAATGACTTGGTTTTCATTTATTTCTCTCCCTTTTTTATTTTGGTATTTGATTCTAGGACCCAATCATTTAACTATGACAAACGAAGAGTTTTAACACGTTAGTTCAGGATGTTAGATAGGCTCAACTAAGAATGAAATAGAGAGGTATCCAAAAGAAAGAAAGGTAGTCATGACCTATGAGTATCACTAGTACACTGCCAATATATACAAATAATAATTTATTTCTAAAGATGGAGAGAGAACCATTCTCTAGTAGATTCACCAAAAATATCTGTGGGGAAAAAATTATGACACCACATAGAGTTTTAGGAATTTCTTATTTGGGTGATCAAATACGGCATTAAGGAATAAACATATCATCTTGAAAGATAAAGATGTTTTCTTATAATAGATTAAATCATTTAATAAAAGACATCTAAGGCTAATGGGTCTTTCATGTACTAGAGATTTTTCCCCTAAACTACTTGGAAGGTAGAATAGAGTTTATTTTAAACTGGGTTCATGTTTCACTATAGAGGTAAGCCTCTATAGTTAATTACATCTTAAGAAGGGTGTCTTCCTAAGATAACTCTAGATTAAAGAAATGAGTTGTTATTCCTGAGGATTTCAAAGTTGGTTTTCAAAGGATTGATTTTTTGAATTTTCAATTGGGATTGATTCAAATTGAAAAGAGTTATTTTAGAGGCCAAACGGGATGAAGTAAGAAATGCCTATTGATACTCAGATGCCTCGTAGATATTTCAACTATCCTAATTGGGCTCTAAATTTTAGAATTGAATTTATATTTTGAGTTGATATTTTCTTAGAAAAATAGGACTTAGGTTCTAGTAGCACAAGACTATAGAAATATTTAGGGTTGAAGACTTACTCTGGGATGGATGCCTCAGAACCTAGTCTCCAGGTGCTTTTAACACATGTCAGATGCTCGACCTAATTTTATTTTATTTGGGAATTATCGTCCATTCCTCTCACTTGAGGGAAATAACCTATCCCTGACTCTTCTAGACTTATAACCCCCCTAGGGAAGGCTACCAGCTAACATCACCAAAGCACATTTTAAATTCTTGATGCTAAGTTGGATGAATGTAAGATGGCTTAGCTATTGCACTTTTAAGAAAGGAATCTCTAAACCTAAACTCACTCCTAAATCTTTATGATCATATAGGGTATGAACTGCATCTAACTAATGCACATTTTTTAGATTTTTAAATATTTTGATTCAAGATTTATTTAAGGTCTTGGGTATGCATTTTTATGCCTAATGCCATGTAATTAGAAATAGTTATGGGATAAATCATTATAGAAGGTAGGCTTCCCAAAGAATGTGGTCATCCTGATAGATTAGATGCCCTCTATGTGCAATGGGAGAAGTTACCCAATTCAAGGATTGAAGCTATATGATTTGATTCATAATTAAGTCAAATGTTATGTTAATGATCTAGTCATCAAAAGTAAGAGAAAAGAATATTATTTATATGATTTACCGATCATTTTTGAACAGTTGTGCTGTCATAACCTAAAAATGAACCCATTGAAGTGTGCTTCTGGAGTAACTTTGAGAAAATTCTTAGGGTTCATAGTGCGGGACCATGGGATAAAAATTGATCCATAGAAAATAAAAGACATTATAGAAATGTTGCCACCTAGATGTTATACATAGTTAAGATCATTCCAGTGAAGGCTTGCATATTTAAGGAGGTTCATATCAAACTTATCAAGAAGATTCAACCATTTGTAGCATTAATAAAAAAAGATTCCAAATTCACTTGGGATGAAAAAAGACCAAATTGTGTTTGAAAGCTTGAAACAATACTTAATGAATCTTGTTATTTTGGCTACCCCAATTCTAAGAAAGCCATTGATTTTATACACTATGGCTTTGGATGAACAACTTGGGGCTTTATTAGCCCATGCAAATGAAGAAGGGAAATAAAATTCCCTTTACTATCTAAGCCATAGACTCATCCCAATGGAGATGAATTATCTACTTATTGAGAAGCATTATTTGTTCTTAGTAAATAGTATAAGGCCTAATGCAAATTTGGATTTATTGAGGGTGAAGTTGTTCATTCTCAACAATTTTAACATCTCATGCATGATCCAAAATATAAGTAGAAATTCATTAAAATTGTTAAAATGAGCTTTAAGTAAATCTACTTATTTTAGCTTAAGGGAAAACCGAGAATGACAATTTTCAATTCCTTCTAAAGAGCTTAGGATCAATCAAGAATGCTTCCTATCACTCTTCCTTACTCAATCGATAATGAGGCAGTTAGAATTGAATTGATTTAGGGGGAGTATATCTCCCCCTATGGCAATCGGACGGCTGAAGCTTTATTTTTCATTGATCCAATTTCCAAGATTGAAAAGGCTATTTGAGTTGTTAGAAGTTTGTACATGGTCGGTTTGGGCTAGGGAGTGGACTAGTAACCTCCCATGTGCTTCAAAACAAGTGGAGGAAAGTTTTCCATATGGTCAATTTGAACCATGTGTTTGGTTTTGGCCTTCGATCAAGTTGGGCTGACCCAAACCCATTGGATTGGGTGCACCACCATCTATAGGGTCTACTTGACCTATTAGGAAGGTATCAAGTTGGTATGAAGAGGACTTGACAAAATTCTCCATGGATTTGACTAAAATTTGTTCTATGGCCTAGGGGTAGAAAGGCTATTTGGCTGATTTTTGAATTTAGATATGTTGGGTATGTTGAGAAAATAGGTTTGGCCAAATTTCATTGAATTTGGAGTTCATTTGATATGGTTTGGCTCATGTTGACCCATTTAGGTCAGAATGGGTCAACTTGGGTCAAGTTGACCAATTGGTCAAATTGGGTCAAACCAAGGGTTGAGTCAAGTTCATATGACCATTTGAAATATTTTGGTGGCTTTGGTTTGATTCAATTTGGTTTAGTTTTATGTTTGGCTCATATGACTTCATTTAGGTCAAATGGGTCAAGTTAACCAATTTGACTTATTTGACCAATTTGAGCTAGGTCATGGGTAGGTTTAGGTTTGGTTAGTCATATGAAGTGTATTGGTATCTTTGTTTTCAATCAATTTTGATTAAGTTTGAATTTGGCTCAACATGACCATTTAGGTCAAGTTGGGTTCAAAGTCAATTGGCCAGGGCTAGGTCTATTGGCCAATTGAGGCTTTGTCAAGTTCAACAAGGATTTGGAATGAACTTAACCCATTAGTTTCAATCAATTTGGCTTAGATCAAGTTTTGACATATTTTGACTTTTTAGGTCAAGTTGGGTCAACTTGGCTCAAGTGGCCAATTGGGCTAGGTTAGTCTCAAATGTTGACTTGGTCAAGTTCAAACATAGTTCATGAATGAACTTAGATCAATGGTTTCAAACAATTTGGCCTATGATGGATTTTGGCTATGTTAGTTTTCATTTTGTCTAAGTGTTGACTTGGTCAACCCTTAGGTTTGACTTCATTTGACCCAATTTGATTGATTGATCATCTCATGATGATTGTTGATCATGATGAGAGGCATAGGTGAGTTTGATTCAATCCAATTGGTTAGGATTAAAATTTGGCTCATAAGGATACTTTAGGTCACTTTGGGTCAAGTGAGCCTAAATGGGTCAAATGGCTTGGTCAAATCTTGATTTGAGTTTGATTGAATTTGTATATGGACTTATGATTGAAATGTAAATCCCTTTGTAAGTGGTTTGAAATCAAATGGGATTTGATTCATTTGACAATTTCATATTCAAAGGAAGAACATGAATGGATTTGGGTTCTATTTTTGAATTGTGTTTTGATTAAGTGATTGAAGTTTGTATTTATATTTGGATTCATGATTACAGATTTGATTGAATCATGAAGGAAAATCAAGAGTTTGGCTTGACCTGAAGTTGATTTGGCTAAGATTTTGACTTGAAAGGCTTAGGTTGAATTTTGAATAGATTTGAGTTTGATTTTTGGAATTGGTTTTTATTGTTTGAATTATATTTCATTTATCTATGTGAATATAAATGAGAATATAAATGGGTCATGAGAAAATTTCAAGGATTTGAAGTGGTTTGATTATGATCTAGGCTAAGTCTTTTAAGATGGAATTTAAAGGACTTAGGAAATTTTGGAGTTTGGATCTTGAATTTTGGATATAGTTTGACTAATTTATATTTATATTTAATTTATTTATGTGAATATAAATGAGAATATAAATGAGTTATGAGAAAATCCCATGAATTTGAATTGATTTGATCATGATTTTGGCTAAGTCCTTAAGAGGGAAATTAAGAACTTAAAAAGGATTTTAAATTTGAAATTTAATTTTTGGATTTGATTTGATTGATTTGTATTTATATTCCATTTATATATGAATGTAAATGAGAATATAAATGAGTTATGAGAAAATCTCATGAATTTGAATTGATTTAGATTCGATTTTGGCTAAGTCCGTGAAGGAAAATTTAAAGGACTTAAGAAAATTTTATGAATTGATTTTGAATTTTGAGTTTAGTTTGATTGGTTTGAATTTATATTTCACTTATATATGTGAATATAAATGTGAATATAAATGAATTATGAGAAAATCTCATGAGTTTAAATTAGTTTAATCATGATTTAGGCTAAGTCCTTAAAAGAAGATTAAGGACTTAAGAAAGATTTGGACTTTGGAATTTCATTCATGGGTTTCAATCATGGATTTCAGCTATGGATTTCAATCACATGGAGTTGATTTTAGTTTGGAGAAAATCAAATAAGTTTGATTTGTAGTTTGATTTGAAGGAAGGAAGGTAAAAAGTTGTTTAAGCTAAGGGTAGGCAAATTTTCCTAACACCCCTAAGGCAAGACCTATTCCTATGGCTAACTCTTTTAAGTATCTAGGGCTAGGTTGAGTGTTCACCTAATCAGTAGATGTGCCTTAAGACTAAGGAATTCTTAAAGTCTAAAAGAAGTCTTATGTCTAAGATGGAGGGTTTGAGAGCTCATTCTAAAAATGAGGTCAACAATGCTAACTTATTTGAAGGGAATCAACAAAGCCACGATCAAATCCACAGTTTATGAAGGGAATCAAGGGATCTAACATGGGATCTAATCAGAGCAGTTCATTTAGATCATGCGGAATGGATGGCTCATTGTCTATCTCATTCGCGAGCGGCGAAAGAAGGATGTCGTCCATCTTTCCCGTTGATTCAAGCTCACCCAAGCTCGGATTGCCTCCAAATCGATCCCACAAGTTCAGGGAGGGGAGGCGCACACATCTAAATGGTCAAATACTCATGGAGTTCAAATTTACTTCACAAAATACCAAGCTATTTTTCATTCAAGGCTCGGTTTGTAAAATTACCTTACCGGAGCTAATGTCCAATGGTAGGATCGACGAGGTAGCCGCTTTAGTTGAGGTACAGTGAAAGCTTTGAGCTTGATTTGGGGTAGAGTGCTTGGTCGACCAATCCACGCACGTAAAGACTTTGGCTCTGATCAAACTCTAATCTCTGGTGCTTGGGAAGGCTTAAAGATGATTCAGTTGGCTTCGACGGAGTATGAGGATGGTGTGGGTGTAAGGAATTGAAGTTTGATTGAGTGGAGGAGGAGTATTGATCGAAGGAAGGCTGCCCTATTTTTTGGTATCTCACATAAAGGAAATCGATTGAGGGAGGCTTTAGGATTACTTGGAATCACTTTGAGGGGTTTTGGAATTGGCTTGGGGACTCATACGATGCCGAATGACCCCTTTCCCACTCGAATTGAGGGAGTATTGGCCAAAAATGTGCATGAAGGATGGACGAAATGAGTTGGCTTGTTTCAGCCAGTAGGCCACAGTCAGGGCATCAGAGAGGTCATGTCCAACTCCACATGGCTCGACTTGACTAGAGGGAGCCATGGGAGGAGCCTTTAAGGCTGGTGTGCAAAGTTCCCTTTTGGTTTTCCCATGGGGTGCTCGGTTTGGCTTGAGTGAGGATGAGTTGAACTCCCATTAGTCCTTGGCCAACCTAGGGTGGGTTAGGTGAGCTAGGTAGGTTAGGTGGAGCCTCACTTGAGTGCTTGGAGGCTGCCATGCTGATGGGGAAGTAAACTTTGCTTGTTAGCATGAAGTTTTGTCCAATGGCTAATACCCTTGGTGGGACTCACTATGGATTTGGGCTGATTTGGGAATGAATTAGAACATGTTTGGGTCGAGTTTGACCAAGTCCTAGGGTCCCATGAGTTAGTTTGGAATGATTTGGCTTCATTTTGTCAAAATGGGTTCATTTGGGTTAGGTTGGGTTGGGTTAACCAAGTGGTAAAGTTGGGTCAAATCAAAGCTTGGGTTAGGTTCAAATGATGATTTGAGATGTTTTCATTTAATTAATTTGAATTGGTTTGGCCAATGTTTGGATTTAACTCATTTGGATTCAAAAGGGTCAAATTGGTCAAGTTGACCAATTTGGGTTGGGTTAGGTGTTGAGTCAAGTTGAACTGGTTGATTGAAAGTAATTGTAGGCTTTGGTTTGGTTTAATTTCGATTTAATTTGGATTTTATCCAATTCGACCCTTTAGATCAATTTGGGCTAGGTTGGGTCAAGTTGACCAATTGGTCAACTTGGGCTCAATTATGGCTTTGGTCAAGTTCAATAAGTGATTATGAGTTGATTTGAATAAATGGCTTTAATCAAATTGGCATATGGTGGATTTTGGCTAGTTTGAGTTTTATTTGGGCTAAATGTTGACTTGGTCAAAGGGTAAGTTTGACTTGGTTTGACCTAAGGCAATTGATCATCCTAAGGTGGTGTTGTTTATGTTGTGAGGTTTAGATGGGCTTAGTTCAATCCAATTTGGGTTGGATTAGAACTTGGCACAAAAATGTTTCATTAGGCCACTTTGGGTCAAGTGAGCCTAAATGGGTTAATTAGCTTGATCATGGCTTGATTCAAGTTTAGTTGAACTTACACATGAACCTAGGATCGAAATATAAATCCAATTATAGTTGGTTTAGAGCCAAATGAGTTTTGGTTCATATGACAATTTCAAGTCAAGAGAGGTCAACATGGACTTGACTTGGGTTGACTTGGGTTTGGTTTGATAATGGTGGTTTATGTTTATATTTGAGTCAATGATTGTAGGAATTATTGAATCATGAAGAAATCCATGAGTTTTGAATTGATTTGGGTATCATTTAGCCAAGTTCAAGAATTTGGCTAAAAGGGCTAAAATTGGAAATTTGATTTGATTTGGGTTTCATTTTGACCATTTGATTTTATAATATATTTATATTAATGAATATAAATGAAGATATAAATGGGTTATGAGAAAATCACTTGTGTTTGGAGTAATTTGGAAGCAAATTTGACCAAATCTAGGGATGTAGGTCAAAAGGGCTTGACTTGGGAATTCATTTGATTTGATTTATTTTTGGTCATTGTAGGGTGGGTTTCATTTATATTTGTAGATATAAATGAATAAATAGCTGATTTATAAATAAATAAATCAAGCTCAGGTTGATTTAAATCAAGAATTGATTAAGCTTATGGAGGTGGGTCTATATGGCTTAAGGATGGTCTTGAGTTGGTTTGATTTATTTTGATTTGATTTGAATAATTTGAATTTGGATTTCATTTATATTTGTAAATATAAATAAAGGAATGATTGATTTATGAAGAAATCAACAAAATTTGGGTTGGCTAAGCATCTGAAGGTGGTTCATATAGCTTAGGAAGAGATTTTAGAATTTGAATTTAATCATGAGTTTCAATCATTTGATAGTTGGATTTGATTTTGAAATTTGAATTTGAATTTGATTTGAGATTGGATTTTATAATTGATAAAATCAATTGAATTGGGGTTGATTTGAATTTAGCTAAGGCTAAGCCCATAAGATAAAATCAAAGGGCTTAGGAAGGGATTTGGAGTTTGAATTTAGTCATGGGTTTCAATCATTTGATAGCTGGATTTGAATTTGAGGTTTGGATTGAAAGAAGGAATCAAGGATTTGGTTTAAGCTATAGGGTAGGCAAGTCCTCCTAAATCCCTAAATTATAATCTATTTCTATGACTAACTCTTCTAAGTCTCTAGGGTCAGGTTAAGTGTTCACCTAATCACTAAAAGTGTCTTAAGACTAAGGAACTCTTAGTATCTATAAGAGTCCTAGATCTATGATGAGAAAGTTGAGAGCTCACTGCAAAAGTGAGGTCAACAATGGTACTTCAAGATTGACTGCCCGTTGAGATAGCAGTCCATGAATGGGCCCAACATAAGAAGAGATGCTGCCTGTATTGGTGTAATTTTGCTCAGGAGCTCAAACGAACCAATGCAGTACTTCTTTTGAAAAGAGCCAATAGTAATCTGTTGTAAAGAAGTGCAGAAGACAGCCATACATGCACAAAGAAAGCCCTCCATGTTAATCTCTACATCAGTCAATGTACATATACCAACGCCTAATGCCACAACAACCACAAACATAATCACATTGGAAGAGTAGTGTTTATTGTTTAGTATCCATTCCATCAAACAAACCATCGATATTATGCTCAGTTTTGAGATCCAACCAACAAGAGCAATCACACTGAAGTGAAACCCAATTAAAGTTATTGTGAAGCTAAATCTATATCTGTTAGAAGACATGAGCTCCTTGTTGACCATGATTATGCCAACATAGCTAACCACATTCATTCCCCACACCTCGGAGTTTGATACCCATGGCTTCTTCTCAGAATCCATCCTCACCTCTAGCCTAATCGAAACTGAGCAATAAAAAATGATAGAAACAGAACAATTGGAGGAAACGAGAAGAAGTAAAATTGGGGGATCAATGAGTTGCAAGGAGTCAGGATGTGGAGGGTAGAAGAAGAGTGGAGAAAGAGAACGAATCATTTTTGCGGTTCCTTAACCAAATGAAGAAGAGGGAATGGTTGCTTGGCTTGAGATTGAGGGAAATTGAATGAGAGGGGGAAGAGAGGCGAGATCATGTGCTATCCAGCTCAAGTCGACTGTGATAGGAGATTTAGAGGTTTGGGTTAGGCTTTTTTTTTAATCTTCTAAATGTTTAACTAATTTTAATCTGAATTTTATGTCAAAATCATTATATGGTTAATATATATATATATATATATATATATATCAATCTTAGGTTATTTCGATGTTCCGGATGCAACGACGTAATCTGTTTCATGATCAGAGGTCATATGGTTCAACTCAGCGTCAAATTGGATCAATTTCAGTTCAAAAATACGCATTATCACTTTTGACCGCTTGATGTTTACGGAGATTCATCCTAATCGATCGCAGATAGTCTCATTTGATAGATTTTGATGTTTCAAAGCTAACGGTGTAATCAATTTTATGAACGAAGCTCATTTGAGCATCATCACAACATCCCAACTCTGATATACATGTCAGCATATTGACGCTCGATCGATTGATCGTTAGATTATGCAATATTTATATTCTGACCAATTTTGATGTTCTAAATGTGATGTCGAAATCTGTTTATCGATCGGAGGCCATTCGGGTATTATCTCAGCCTCCCGACTCTAGTATGCATGTCGGCACATTGACAGCTCAATCACTTGATCGATTGATCATTAGATTGTGCAATATTTATATTCTTTGACATTATGAACATAATGACAAAGTTTGTTCATCGATCGTAGGTCATTTTGATTGATTTTGGCCATGTCTGCTACATCTCAGCTCTGATTTGCGAGCTATTACATTAAAAGTCCGTCAAATTTGGATTTTGAGTTTGACTCAATTGATGTATCATGCATGGAGGTCAACACAGAGATTCATGGAGGTAGTTTTCGTCTTATATTATCATAAATATTTTTTTTAAAAATCTGATTTATAGGCGCCATATTTGTGATCATGTCTTTATTAGAGTGAATCATATTTATATTATATTTCAAATTTATCTATATTAATTTGTGTTCATCATTTAAATAAAAAACTTTTGAAGGCAACGACAATTTAAATGTTATATTCTAGTGAAAATATCCCACAATCAAATATATTGGAAGAAATAAACCGAATATTATCTCTTAATAAAATTATTAGGAATTATTTTTTGTAATATTGGGAGATGATATAATCCAAAAAGAGTTAAGTATTTTTAATTAATGTATGCAAAACATTTAATTTCACCTTTAATTTTTCTTATTATAAGTAGAACCAATTAATAATATCCTTTGGAATTGTTTCTTTTATCATAACAAATATGCACAAATGATTGCATTTAGAATTAATAATAGGGAAAACCTTCAATTTTAATCATGTTGGAGGCTTCTTGGGAATAAGTTATTCCCTTGATTTGGAATAGACTTAGGGGTTATTTGGTTGCCTGAATTTTGGGTGTAAAATAAAATGGGGTTTTAACTTTTGGTGAGGCATGGTACAAAGTAAAGTTTCCAAGATAATATAAGGTATTTAGAATACATTACAAAGGTCATTTTTGGTGTATTTGGAATTCACCTGATTTGGTGAATTCTAAATACATCGGCCAGTGTAAAGTCTTATGGCTACCGTTCACCGCCCATCACCACTGTCGGTCGCCATCGCCACCCTGTTGACCTTCATATATACCACATGAGTTGAATTGAGCTTATAAGATGAATTCGTTTGACTTCGTATGCTTCAGAGCACAAATCAGAGCTAAGATGCACCAAACATCGTTGAAATCAACCCAAATGACCTCTGATCAGCGAATGGACCTCGCCATTGTGTTCAAAATGTCAAAATTAGTCAGAATATAAACATACATTGTACAATCTGATGATCAACTGATCAAGCGATCGAGCTATCAATGTGCCGACACGTATATGTCAGGAAGCTGGGACGATATCCAAATGACCTCTATTCATAAAATTTATTATGTCGTTAATTTCAAAACATCAAAATCTATCAAGTGAGACTGTTCGCACTCAATTCGGACAAGTCAGGGCAAAAATTGAGCGGTTGAAAGTGATAATGCGTATTTTGAGCTAAAATTGACCCAATTTGAAGCCGACTTAAATCAAATGGCTTTTAATCATGAAATGAACTGCACCGTTGCGTCTGGAACATCGGAATAGCCTAAGTGTATATATATATATATTAACTATGTGATTTTGCCAGTGTAAAATTCATTTTAAGAGCAATTAAGTGCTTAGAAAATTTAAATAAATCTATTTATGACTAATAATTCAAACCGACCCAAGCTCCCTTTTATCCCACTCGCCCGACCTTCATTTGGCTCTTCCTCTTCACGCATAACCTGAGCACGCATGACCCGAGCCCCTCGTTCATTCAACCTCATCCAATTTGATCCTCCTTCCTCCTCCCACTCTTTCATTCGAATGGTTCAACCACACGTACGATCCCTGGAAACCACAAGGAGCGGCAAAACTGTTCCTCCTCCTTCCTCCTCCTTAAAGAATCGATGGTTCTCTCGATTATCTCTCATTTTTTCTTCTCTCCTCCAAGCTGCACGCAAGCCATAAGTTCTCCCTCTCTTCCTCGCCCTCTTGGTTTTCTTCTTATCTCCCTTACCCGACCTCCCTCCCTCTCTTTCCCTTTTTTTCTTCCCGTCCACTTGGAGCAGCCAAAATCTGAAACACTCCCTAACCAAAATTCGAAACACTCCCTAGCCGAAATCCACAACCCTCCCTAGCCGAAATCTACAATCCTCCCTAACCAAAATCAACAACCCTCCCTAGCCAAAATCCACAATCCTCCCTAGCCGAAATCTACAACCCTATAACAACAACAATAACAACAAGCCTTTATCCCACTAAGTGAGGTCAGCTACATGAATCCTTCATCTCCATTGTGTCCTATTATGTGTCAATAATTCAGGTATACTAAGGTCATTTTTATACATCTTAACCAAGTCTTTTTATGTCTACCTCTACCTTTTTTAACATAAGGAAAATTTAATGCATCTACTCTCCTAACTAGGTCATCGGACGACCGATGCTTTATGTGGTCAAACCATCTAAGGCGACTCTCTCTAATCTTATTTGCCATTGGAGCTACTCCGAATTTTTCCCGAACATACTCATTTTGTATTTTATCTCTAAGAGTAAAGCCACTCATCCACCTGAGCATCCTCATCTCTGTACAACTTAACTTAGTCTTATGCTTCTCTTTTGTTGGACAACATTATGCACCATAAGTCATTGCAGGTCTTACCACCATCTTATTAAATTTTCTCTTAAGTTTAAGTTAAACTTTTCTATCAAACAATAGGCCAAATGCATTCTACCACTTCAACCATTTAACTTGAATTCTACTAATAACATCTCCATCTATTTCACCGTCATTTTGAACAATAGAGCCTAAATATCTAAATTGCTCACTCTTATTAATGACTTGTTCACCTATTATCACAACACTACCATTAGAACTTCTACAACTAAAATTACAATCCATATATTCAGTTTTAGATCTACTTAAATGAAAACCTTTAGACTCTAAAGTTGACCTCCATAATTCAAGTTTCTCTTGGACTCTCTCTCTAGTCTTATCAATAAGAAGAATGTCATCAACAAAAAGCATACACTAAGGTACATCTTCCTGTAAATGCCTAGTAAGAACATCCATAACTAAAGTAAAAAAGATAAGGCTTAAAGTTGATCCTTGATGTAATCCAACTGAAATAGGAAAATATTTTGTCAATCTTCCTTTTGTTTGGACACAAGTAACAGCTCTAGTATACATATCCTTCATGACTTGAATAGAACCAATATTAACTCCTTTATGTTCTAGAACTCTCTGAAGAACATCTCTTGAAACTTTATCATAAGCTTTCTCTAAATCAATAAATATCATATGTAGATCCTCCTTACTTTCACTATACTTTTCCATCCCTCCCTAGCCAAAATCCACAATCCTCCCTAGCTGAAATCTGAAACCTCCCTAGCCGGAATCTTCCTGTGGTTAAATTTTTATGATGATTTCTAAAGAATAAATATGTACTTCCATCTTCACTCTATGCGGGATAAAATGAAGATAGAAAATATACATCTTTTTTTTTATGCATTTTTGACACCACATAGATCCGTAGATATTCTTATTGAGGGTGATCGGGTACGACATTGAGGAGAAGTGTACTATCTCAAAAGATAAAAGTCACCACCTTACAATGGACCTAATCACCTGAGCAAGGACTTCTGAGGATAATGGGTCTGCATGTGTACCAAAGATTCTTCTCCTACTTTGCATGGAAAAGTAAAGTAGGGTTTATTTTAAATCAAGTTCATTAAGTTTCCTACAGGGGCAAGCCCCCATAATTAATTACATCCTAAAGAATGAGATCCCTTAGGAATACTCTCGATTAAGGTAAATGATCATTGTCTCCAAAGATTTTAATAGGTAAGACTACCAATCGATTAGTTTATTTTGGAAGATCAAATGAGATTAGTCAAAGAGAGGGAGTTATTATTGAAGCCAAAGGAAGATAAGTAGGAGATGTTCATAATGCTAAGAAATCTAGCTAGCATCTTAAACTATCTTATGGTTGGGCTTTATATTTTTGAAATTGAGTTATTCATTTGAGTTTACTTTTTATCAGAAGTTTAGGGCTTATAATTCCATAATACAATGTTATGGAAATTCCTAAGAGGTAAGGATTTATGCTTATGGCCCATAGAAGGGAAAAGCAACTTCAGAACCTAAATCTAGGGAGCTTTGGTGAGGGCCAAAAGCGTGACCTAAATCTAAGGTGAAATGGGGTATTTGGTTTACCTCCACAAGATAGGACAAATCACCCGACTGTTTGGACTTACAATCACCTAGGGGTGGCCTCCAACTAACTCCTCCTATGATTTTAAATTCATGTAGTCAAGTCATATGCTTTATGCAAGAGCTAGGCTGTTATTTATTTAGAAAGATACTAAATCCTTAAACTCACTCCCTAAAGAGACTAGATCATGTAAGGGCAAGCTTCAAATGACCTAAATCTAATGCAAATCATATTACATGTTATCTTCATTTTTGGACAATCATTTGACTCAGGCTTATAGGATTCATATCCCTAATGCATGAGATGTAAGATTATTGGCCAAAATTAGCTTTTATCAAGTGATAAAAACTATCATAATCATAGACTTACCATATAACAATCACAAATATTAAAGATGAAGATATTTTAACATCCACATCAATTTTTCTAAAAAATATCCAAGAACTCTCTTGATCATCCTCTCAAAAATATGGAGTCACTTGAGTGACAATCAATTGTTAAAATTCTTTTTAAGAGAAAACAACTTTGAAATGATTAAACTCATAAGTTATATGAAATAAACTTCAAATAGTCATGGATGAGCACTCTTTACAATATTTGTACTCTGATATTTAATAAATATTCTATTTATTTTTTGAGAGCATAGACATTATAAGTAATAGTTGTTGGATATCTACGAGGACATCAAAACATAAAATACAAGTACATGATAAATTATACCTGAGTCTTGTATTTACATATTGGACATGATATTTTTTATGTTTCTTGTTGAATAGGAGCTAGAATGGTTAAGGGTAAAATGTTATAAAAAAGGCATGATAATTAACTGACATCTCTTGAATATGATCTGGTAACCATTAAAATCTGCTTGCATCATTTAAAAATATATATAATAAATATGTATAGAAAAATTAATATTGAATATCTTAATAAAAAATTGTTGAGAATGAGCTTTTACTCATAGCTTTTAATATTCATATCCCTAATGCATGAGATGATTAGATTCATTTTATGTTTTGATGTCCTCGTAGATATCCAACAACTATTACTTATAATGTCTATGCTCTCAAAAAATAAATAGAATATTTATTAAATATCAGAGTACAAATATTGTAAAGAGTGCTCATCCATGACTATTTGAAGTTTATTTCATATAACTTATGAGTTTAATCATTTCAAAGTTGTTTTCTCTTAAAAAGAATTTTAACAATTGATTGTCACTCAAGTACTCCATATTTTTGAGAGGATGATCAAGAGAGTTCTTGGATATTTTTTAGAAAAATTGATGTGGATGTTAAAATATCTTGATCTTTAATATTTGTCATTGTTATATGGTAAGTCTATGATTATGATAGTTTTTATCACTTGATAAAAGCTAAAAGAATTTTTTTTTCTTTGTTTAATATTATAAATTTGGTAGGATTTTAATTTTAAAAGCTTATTTTAATTAATTATTGAAATGTTTCATCTTTTTTAATTGTGTGAGTAAATCTTTTACATATTTTTCAAGATAAAGCCCTCAACACATTATGATGGTAAGAGACTATTTTAAGATGAGGGTGAAGTTTACTTATTGAGGGTGAAGTTGTTGGTATGAATATAGTTGATTTTCTAGAAAATAATAAAAAAATAGTTACACTTGTATCCTTACATCCAAAAAATAAAATTATGTGGCGGTGAAAAGCTCTTATCAAAAGTAGAACCTTGAAATTCATGTTTTTTTATTCTTAGAACATTTTATAGAAATTAAGCCTTTAGATTTCCTTTTTCAAGAGAATATTTTAAAGATTTTACTTCATGGAGTTTAGATCAAAGTATTTATTTATAATTTATTTGCTAGCTTCTCTAAATTTTCTCTTATTAACCAAGTATCTTCAATAATTTGTTTGCCCATATGTATGATTAAGAGTAAATGGTCAAAATTTTGATCTTTTAGCACCTCATATAAAATAGTTGATTTTACCTCACGTACAATTGATAGGATTTATATCATACAAGGATGTTTGTCTCAAAATTTAGAGGTTAATTAACTTTTTTTGTATGGCAAAATATTTTCAATATTATAAATCAAACTATATACACGTAGGCAAATCATGATAATAGGAATTGATTTTAAGTTTTCTATTAATTTTAAACAAACTACATGCTCTGATATATATATATATATATATATTAAATATTTTATGGTTGGATATCTTTCATGTCAAATTTGTATGAAAACATAATAACTCTCTTTATAATATTTTGTATAATGGTTATGCTACATCATATCAACACCTCATATTTCCTTTTTTTCTATTTATTTTTTCACATCAACATGAATGCTTTGAAAATGGTTTATAAATGTGAATATTGTATCAAACAATTAATTAAATGAAATGAAATGTTAGCTACATCAATTGGCTTTATAAAATTGTGGCTAAATATTATTTGAAATTAGGTAATCTTGATAGTTGTTGTAATAATATTATTATAAATAAATTTAGATGTTGATAGATATAAATGCTAATTTCCAAAGTTTTTTCCTTATCAAATGCCTAACTTACTAAGTTATCAAATTTTTATTTGCCATCTCATTATGTGCATACATTTATGGTGAAAAAAAAATTTAAATCTAGTTTAAGTAAATTTTGCATGATATTTTAAAATATCATGCAAATCTAACTTCTTTATTAGAGGCTATTGTGAAAAAGCTATGCAATCTAATTATTTTCTTAAATAACAATGTTGCCATATGATGTGCATTATTAGTTTTGGTGCCAACGGAAAATAAGCCATTCTAAAAATATATCCATC
This sequence comes from Cymbidium sinense, assembly GCA_021442155.1. Taxonomy (NCBI): domain Eukaryota; kingdom Viridiplantae; phylum Streptophyta; class Magnoliopsida; order Asparagales; family Orchidaceae; genus Cymbidium; species Cymbidium sinense. The sequence goes on from CM038233.1 coordinate 39,742,829, forward strand.
ATAATAAATATATTAAAATGGTTTATAATAGTAGCGGATAACATTAAAATAAAATTTATTTATATGTCTTCTCAATGCTTATAAATTCTAACATGTGAATACCCTTTTAATATTTATTTTGTGACCTTAGTTTATTTATAAGTATAACACTATGTTACTAATCATTGAAAATCTCTTTTTAGTGAGGCCCAACAAAGTATTCTCCATTTTAGGTTTTCTAGAATAATCCAATATTTCAAAATGATGCAACTTGTGAATGAGGAACATTTGAAGGGATGACTTATAGTGCATAATTATTCTCTCATATATAGGAATGAAGGGTTATAAAAGAACTTTACAAAGAAAAATTCTTATATATGCACTCAGGATTTATAACATAAAAAATTAAGATAAAGTAGGTAGACTTTTTCATGTCCACAAAATTCAAGAATTTAAAGTTCAAGGAAGAAAATACTACAATCACTTTAAATAAGATATTTCTCGCCTTATCATCTATTCTAGACTTATGTTTTAAGACCAAAGATTAATTTTTAAAAAAAAATTAACTCACTTTTCATGTTTATGATTAAGCTTTATTTATATATATCTATCTTAAGACATGATTATTTCAATTGACTTTAAATACTAACTATAATAAATAAGCCATTAAATATTTTATAGAATAAATTTCAACATCAAGTTCTTTATCATAAGTAGTTTTTTTTTTCTTAACTTCATTCAGCTTCCTACTTTTAATAAAAATAGGGCAATTTTCTTAGCTATTATGCATTTTATAGCCACTCATGATTGATCACATTTTACTTCAAATACCTGGAAAAAAAGAAAACTAAGATGCTTAAGGACTAGATATGAATTCATGAGGATTTTAATCAAGCCTAAGGCCTTTTGTGCACTAAGTGTCTAAGAAAATTTATCTTTTTAAATGAATAAGCGGTAAGAGTAACTAGAGCACAAAATTTTTTGATAAACTTTTTTTATAAAAGATAGCTAATTCATGAAAGCTTCTAAAGTTAATGTAATTCCTAGGGGCTAATCAATATATTATTGCCTTAATCTTTGATTAATTAGGTTTTAGGCTTAAGGTATATACTGTAAATCTTAAATCAATCAATTATATCCAAATTAGGAAATCCTTCTTTGGATTGATATAAATCTTTTCATTTTCATGTGTCTTGAAGGCTAATCTCAGATGCTTTAAATGCTCATTCTCATCAATATTAAATGATTTAAATATTATCAAATTGTATCACAAAGAACTTCATTACATGGCATAAGAGTAATATTCATAGCCTCATAAATGTATTGAGTGCATTTGAAAGATCAAATAACATCATCAACCTTAAGCCCATATGAGGTCTTAAAGTAATATTCAATTTGTCCCAAATTATGATCTTAATTTAATCGTAACCACTTTTATAATCATTTTTGGAGTAGTAGTTTCCTTCATTAACTAAATCAAGATTACCATCAAGCTTAGAAATGAAAAAAAAAATCTCTATTCAAAATTATTAATAGCCCATCTATAAATAAATATTCTCTAAGTATTATCTTTCTTATAAGATAAAATAAGATTATATCTCTTGCTAAAAATATATTTCTTAAGCAATCATCTAGCTTTTCATTTAGGGGCTGCTTTGTTGGAAGAATTTTGAGTGCAAAGTAAAGTAAATGCAGTGATTTTAACTTTTTTGGTGTTTGGCTTGAAGTAAAGTAAAATTTTCAAGGTAATGTAATGTATTCCAAATACATTGCAAAGGTCATTTTTTGTGTATTTGGAATTCGCCCGATTTGAGCAAATTTCAAATACACCGGCCAATATAAAGTGTTGCGGCCGCCATTGCCGCTTTCCACCACACGCTAGCTACCGTCGATCGCCAGCGCCACCGCCACCACACGCCGTCACGCCTGCCATGCACGCGCATCATCATACATCGGTATCGTCGGGGCGTCAAAACCTTTAAAATACTTTACATTACTTTTTTTCAACCAAATAGAAAATACGAAGTCATTAATTTGTAAAACTCTCAACCAAACAACTGTAAAGTAATCCTTTTACAATGTATTCCTGTTACATTGCATTATTTTTGCACTGCATTCCTTTTTCAACTAACCAAATAGCCCCTTAATTAAACATATTATGTAATGTTCATCCTATTAAAGGAGAGGTTAGGGAGCTTTAACTAGGCACTAATTTAATAGCATGGTGAATATCTCTTAGTAATGGCATGTTATAGAGTAAGTGCTTCATATTATTAATCTCAAATTAGAGGTGTAAGATTAAAATATATATGTAAGTTTCAATTAGATCAATCGTACCTTCTGTCATATAAAGCAAGTGAAGGGAAGTAAGATTGTCAAAAAGCTTTCTCCTGAAACCACTTTTTCTTATTGTCTATACTTTAAAATCAAGTGAAATTATAAATAAAGTTGGCTCATTAATTTTAAGAAGAAAAATTAAATCAATTCTTTTATAATTTGGGGATACATTTATAATCAACTAAAGCATTACACTCTTCCTTCTATTGTGCTTAAGTTGAAAGTTAGATATGAGGTTATGGGATTCAATGAGTATTACCTTTTTTCTAAGCTTCACATTAAAAAAAAATTTCTATTTTATTATTATACTTGAATATGCGTTAGTGTTATCCCAATAAAAATGAATTACACTTATGTTATAATGCTAAGGTATACTCAAAACACAACTGGTATATCCATGAGAAGAACATCACATAAGCTTTGATTATCATAATAATAAATTTTAATGTATTAGATATATTTTAAATATTTATAGATATATTATTTGTTTAGCTTGAATAAAATGGATTCAAATATTAGTTAGCTTTTAAAGCCTTAGTCATTATGTGAGTCGATAAGATATTCAACAAATTGTCTCATTAATGGCCAATCTACAATTATTTTCATTGTACACTATATACATATATTACTCCTTTAGTCTCTAGTCTAATTAATAACCATAATTAATAATTACATCACTCCAATCTAATTAGTTTTTAAGATTTTAATCTTTTCCTTATACAAGAGTGTATATGAATCCTTTTGTTAACCTTAATAGTCCTCTAATTAAGAGTCCTAATGATTTATGTACTACCATTAGAAGGGTTAGATATAATAATAGGTCATTTATGTGGGGAGTTGAAGTGGATTTTTTCCTTGACTTAAAAGAGATTAATCTTTTTTGGCTTCTTTTACTACAACGATGTAGTGAAATGCATTCTCATATGTTTGAGAAGCAAACATCTCCACCTCATTTCTAACATCAACTCTAAGATAAATAATAGAATTATTTGGATGTTATCAATCATTGTTAACATAGTTGCTCATAACTAAGTTCTTAAATTCATTGAGACTCTCTTGCCTTGAAATCATTATTTATCCATTTAATTTATTATCATAATGTTCTAAGCAATATTTGACTCTCTTTATGTATTTAAAGTGCATACAACTATAGTTGACTCCTAAAACTTTGTGTGACCAACTAGTTTCTTTTTTATATAGATAAAGGTCACCTTTTTGGTGAGGACACTATGTAGATCTTAGTGGTCTTTATTTAGGTAATCAATCATAACATCAAAAAATTTTATACTACCCTCAAGAGGTAGAGACATTACCATACAATGAATTCAATCACTTAATAAGGATTTTTAAGGCTGATAGGTTTACATGTACTAGAGATATTTTTCTTATCTTAAATAATCAAAATAATATAGGGTTTATTTTATCTGGGTTATAAATTCTCTATAGAGGCAAGCCCCTGTAGTTAATTACATCTTAAAAGATATGAATCTCCTAATAAAACACTCAAATAAAGTAATTGGCTAATATTTTTTATAGATTTTAAAGTTTAGATCAAAGATAGTTAAATCAAGAAATCAAATGGGAGAGATCAAATAGAAACAATACTTAGAGGATTCTAAAAAAAGATAAGTAAGAAGTGTTTTGATATTGGAAAGCCCAATAAACACTCCATCCTATTCTATAATTGGACTTAATATTTTTGAAATCAAAATTTATTTTTATTTTGAGTTATCAATTTATTAGAATGCTAAGGCTTATGTCCTAACAACTCAAGGCTATGAGAATGCTTAAGCGATGAGGATTTATATGCATAGTAAATGAGAAACAAGCTACAATAGAATCCAATAGTAAAAGTGCTTCTTCACAAGCTAGAAGCTTGACCTAATCTAATGAAGTGAAATTGAGATAAATTGGTTTATTTCTACCTAGGAATATGAACCATCCTGACTCTTCTAGACTTACAACCAGCCTAGATGGGATGTCAGCTAATACATCTTACTCTTCAAAATCATATAGCTACTCTTATGTAATCCAAGATAACTAGGTTATTATTGATTAGAAATGAAATCTAAAATCTGGACTCACTCTCTTACCTCTAAGATCATGACTGGTATGAGAAATGCTTCTAATTAATATAATTAAATTTTAATTTCTATATATTTTAGATGCACAATATATTTGACATGGCTTGGGTATGCAATTATGTGTAGATGCATGATATGAAAGTAATTATGGGATAAATAAATAAGTGAGGTGGATGTCCCTAATAAAGAGGCTATCCTCGCTGGATAGATGCCCATTATATGTAATGAGTCAAGGCCCCCAAATCAAGGAGAAAAAATAAGATGCATTATAGTTGTAAGACCTAAAGTTTTAAATCGGTTTTCATATTTATATTTATGGCTTTATTTAAGTAAGATTATGAGTTGTATTTATTTTTTATTTGAGTTTATTAAGTTAGTTGGGGTAGAAAAATTAATTCTTAAGAGCCTACCAAAACCCAGATTAACATTCAAACAAGCACAACATTACAAAAAGAAACTTATAAAGAGTATGCCATTTTTATTATGTAAATAAAGTAAATACACCAATAAATTAAAATAATATAATAAAAGGTTAGTGTGATTGTATTTTATTATACAACCTGAAAGAAGAAAGAAAATGGTCAGCTAAGTTCTTGTAATATTTTTTTTTCTCTCTTGAATATATAGATTAAAATATAAAGTGAATTTATTTAATATTTAAAAAATTAATATACAAACTTTATAAATTTATCTTGAAGACTATATATTTATTATTAGATAAAAAAAGTTTATTGAATATATAAAATATTAAGATTAAGTTATAATTATTAAATAAGGAAAAATCAAATTTTCATGTTTAAAAATTATTTGAATATGAAAGAATTTTAATTTCTTTAAATTAGCATAACTTGTGAGCAAATGTTAAAATTAATTTATCTTTATTTTGATATTTAAATGTCATAAATCTATAATATAAAAATTTAACAAATTTAATATAGCATTCATGAATGATGCAAATATTATTAAAATACACAAATTCTCTTCAAAAATATGTGTCTCCATGCATGTAAATTCATAGAAATATTTTGGAATGTATAAACCTTCTTCAAAATATGTGTCACCATGCATGTAAATCTTCATAAATAATATAAAAATGTGTCTTCAAGCATGTAAATCTTCATAAATAATGTAAAAATGTGTCTTCAAGCATGTAATTCAGCTAATATCTCTAAAATGTATCTCCATGCATGCAAATCTTTATAATTCATGCAAATATGTGTCTTCATGCATATAGTACATGAAAATACTTCTAAAATTTGAATAATGAAAAGATTATACACTTGTTCATTTTCATTGCCACTTCTCCATCATCCAAACCAAGTGTTTATCACGCACATACACATTTTCACCTATAAATATGAGAGGAAATAAGACTCTTTATGTAAGAAATATTTTGTGAGATAAACTTAGTAGTAAAGTAAGTAGAGAAGAGAAATTAATATTGTTGGGAGGGAAAAAGAAAGAAAAGAGTAATAGCCAGAGAGAGGAAGCTTTTGAAAGAAGTTCTTATAGTCTTGCTCTAATTGAGAATTTCATCTATAATAATCAAATTTTTGGTAGGTAAAATATTGTTAAGTTTACTCATTTTTCATAAGTTAGCTTAGTTGATATGCTTTCAATTTTTCTACTTATGATGCTTATCTTATTATGCATAATTCTCTTCTACAAATTAATTTAGTTGTGATTTACTCTAATATGAGATTATTAATAGATATTTTAAAGATAAGATTAGATCAAAAATAGTATTTTATGGTTTTTTATATATTCATATATAATTTTTAAAAGAGTATGATATGTTTCTCATTTCATTAAATTTTAAGAAGATAATATGAATAATGAATATTATACAAAAAAATAACTAGCTTTTATCAATTATTTGTTTAGAAAGCTAATTATTTTCAAGAAAGAAGAACTTATTTAAAAGTACTATATTTTGTGTATAAATAATCTATAAATTAAAGAAAAACTTATTGAGTTTACTTTTATGAGTACAAGTAATCTATAAAATTAAAGAACTTATATAAAATATCATTGAGTATATAAATAATAATAAAATAATAATACTTTTATGTCCTAACTTTATAATTTAAGTAAAGATATTATTTTAAAAAAATTATATGAATCCTTGCATATAAGATATATATATATATATATATATATATATATATATATATATATATATATATATATATATATATATATATATATATATATATATATATATATATATATATATATATATATATATTAGCAGCTACTTCTATATGTGCCGTTATGACCAAGTGTACTATATAAATATATGTGTGAGTGTCTCTAACTTTATCCATTTGATATGTGATCCTAATGACCTGTAGCTTACTATCTATTTTAATCAAGTTAAATTTTTATACTTTAACTTGAGCTTTGATATGACTTTCCTTATAAACTTAATTATAAATGTATAAATAAGAACTGGGAATTAATATATACGTATGTGCAAAATCATAAATTTTCATTACAAGAAAGTATTTGTATTTATTAACTTAACAACATGTAAATCCTATTGAGTTTTATAACTCACCCAAAATCTTTTATGATTTTTTTTTTTTGAATTTCTCAACCTAATTCGATTAAGCAAAAGCAAAGGCATGTGAAAACTTTATCTACTTTATCACTTATTATGTATGTTTAATTGTGTTAGTCACAAAAATAATGCCTTAAATATGTCATTATACTATCTTTATAATTATATGAACTCATAATTAAGAATTTTTAAATGTTATATTTATCGTTGCGATGTGTTATTAAATATTTTTCTCTAATGTCTATACGACCCAAAAATTTGTGTTAAGAATTCTCAGATTTTTAAATTTTGGAATTTAAATTTATATTTATTTATGTAGGTCATGACAATGTTGGTATCAGAGCTTTTTAAGGTATTTAAGAAGAACTTAGACTTATGACTTTTAGGTTATATATATTGCATGTATATTCAAATATTTAAATAACTATAAGATGGATATGATTTTTATAACTTATTTTGTAGGATAAAATTAAAAATGGTTCAACCTAGTTCTATGGATGAGAATGAATCCTCTCAAACTAAAGGATATTCTATGGGAGAATTTCGCAAGTGTAACCCTCCATAATTTAAGGGAACTACCGACCCAATAGTAGTTGAAAATTGGATTCAACAAATGATGAAGATATTTGATGTGTTAGGATGTGATCAGGAGAGAAGAACTGAGTTAGCTATATTCATGCTACTACGAAGGCTAATAGTTGGTGGGCATCACAAAAAGAACAAAATTTGCAAATAAAAATATTATGTCACAGGTTGAGTTTGAACAATCTTTTTATTACAAGTATTTTCCTAAATGACTTTGAGATAAAAAAAAGGGAGCAGAGTTTATGTGGCTTACTGAAGGAAATTTACTGTTCAAGACTACGTGATCAATTTTGAAGAGTTATCATGATTTGCTCAAGTGATTCAAACTGAGGTGGATAAAGAAATGAAATTTTAAATGGGATTAAGAGATGGAATTCTTGATCATATCAAACCTTTGGAGCTTAAGAATTATGGAGAATTAATACAAAAAGCTTAAATTATTGAAGAATGACATTTAGCTAGAAGGGAGCATCAATTGGAGAAGTGCCCTAATAATGGTAGTTATAACTTCAAAGGGGGTAATAAAAATAAAAAAGTATTTCAATTCTCAACAAATAATCAAATATCAAGCAAATCCAATTCAATGCACTCATTGTGGTGGAAGACATAAGGTGGAGGATTATTATAAGTTGAATCATCGATGTTTCATCTGTGAAAGCACTACTCACTTAATCTCCAATTGCTCTAATAAAAATAAAATCAATCAAGGGGACACTCAAGTAAGACCTCAAAAATCTAATGCTCGTGTGTTTGCTCTAACGTGTGAGAAAGTTCAGACTTCAAATGCCACTGTGGTAGGTACACTGCATGTTTACGGAATTTCAGTTTATGCTCTTTTTGATTATGGATCAACTCACTCTTTTATATCAAATATACTTGCTGCCAAACATCAACTTAAATCTCAACCATACAAAACTCAATTTATTATCTCAACATCATTAGGTTATCACTCACTTTCAAATAGACATGTATTATCCAAATTGTGAGATAGTTATTCAATCACATAGTATGCCTGTAGACTTACTCTCTTTGCCAATTAAAGATTTTGACATAATCTTAGGAATGGATTGGTTTTCAACTTGGAAGGCCATTATTGATTATTTTAATAAATGAGTATATTTTTATTCTACAGATCATCAAGCATTTTTCTTTCAAAGAGATACAACTTTTATTATGAATATTGCCACCTTATCCATTGAAGAAATATACATAGTAAAAGAATTTCTATAAGTATTTTCCAAAAAAATTACCTAATTTGCCACCTAAGAAAGAGATAAATTTTACTATTGTTTGGATATCAGGAACTTCACCAATTTCTAAAGCACCTTATCAATGTCAACTTTAGAACCCCATGAATTAAAAACACAACTTGAAGAATTATTGGATTTGAGATTTATCTGACCAAGTTTTCACCGTACATCGGCCTTATACTATTTGTGAAGAAAAAAGATGGACCTTACCTACACCAAAGGGAATTTAGATAAAATCAATTGGATTGTTTCAGTTGAATGGGCTTTGGGTTGGATCCATAGGATGATGGTGGACTTGATTCGGGTTAAGGGTGAAGTTAATTTAGCTTAGATTTTAGATGTAAAACAAAATCAAATTAAAGTTAGTTATAATGTCTTCGAGTTGGCTTTGGATAAGTGGATGAGCATAGGTTATGGTTTAGTCCATATGATAGGTAGGACCTATTTGTCCTAAGGCACATCTTAAACTTAGGGTATACCTTCTTGGTCCATAGGCTTGGGTTTAGCATTCTATTAATCACTAGAAGTACCCTATGACTAATGGGATCCTAGTGCTTAGAAGACTCCTAAGTCTAATATGGGAGGGATGAGTCCTCACTCCAAAAGTGAGGTCAAAATCATGTAAAGTAAAGCTCTATCCAAATTCTAGCATATATACAAATATGAGTGCAATTAAGTAAGTATGTGCTTTTTTAGATCAGGGAAGTGAGTTAATCTAAGACCTCTTTGAGGCTACTTAAAGCCTCATATTCCTGGAATATCCAAACTATTTACTTACTAACATTCAGACACATATAAACATATACATGAATAAAAAAAAAGATTATTTAACATGTTTAAACTATAAGTAAATGTAAACCACATATAATATTCATAGACAACACCAATTTAAATCTTCATCATTAGTTTAAAATTTTGAAAATACTTTGAGATTTATTAGTGATAATAGCACGCCATATAATGAAATTAAGTCAACACATGCAACTTACACATATATAATCATATTCAATTGATTCTTTCATTTGAAAACATGTATAAATGATCAAAATGGCATACAAATTTATAATGATTGAAAATGAATAATTAAACATTGCCATATAGTACATTCAATCACATTAATTCCTAAGGGCGATCTAGTTAAATAAAACTATTTAAAATTAACCAAAGTTATTATGAAGTTTAAATTTTGGATTAAAATTATTAAAAGTTAAAGAGGACAAAGACATTTGCGATTTTGCCCCATCGCACATTAGTATCTTTATGTGTTTAAGGAAAAAATAATTATGTAAATTTTATGGATTGATTAAGTTCAAGTTATTAATCAATTAATTTTATTTCCCTTTCCTAAATCTCCTTAATTTAATTAACTACTTAATCATGAGCCTCCAATGATATGCCAATGAGAAATTAAAATTTTCAATGCTTCTAAAGGGATCTATTTCAATTAGGCTCATGTTTAAGAATTAATTAGATTAAGGAAAGAACTAAGCTAAGTGCTCTTATGGTTTTCCCACACCCATGGGTTAACCATGAATTTTCTTAAGACTAATTATATTATTAAACATATAAAGAGAACCGATGAATTGAATTTGAATTATCTAAAATAATTATCATTTTGATTTGATTTATTATCCTATTAATTTGCTTAATTAGCTTTTAATTAAGCCCTGAATTAATTAACCCCCTATGGAAATATATATAGAAAAATAATTAGGAAAGAGGTCCATCATTAATTATTTAAATTTTACTATTTAGCATTTTTAATAATTATTAAATTGACTAAAGAGGATAATTAAGATTGAAATTTCAAAATCTCCAAATTACATGTCCAATAAATCTCAAAAATATTATGGGAGGTAGAAGATATCCCATAGAATCAACCCACCAAATTTAAGATCAATTGCCCAATTAATTAAGCCTTAATTAGGATAATTATCCTAAACTTTAAATCTTAATGAAGCACAATTCATTAATCAAACCTTAGAGGTTTTATTTTTATTAAATTCTCCTCAATTTACCATTTTCAAAATTTTTATACTCATGTTTTTTAGATTTTTCTACAATTAGTTATGCATTTTTGACATTCTCACCATTTAATGACATTTTAATCACCTAATTAATCCACTAAATTATTGACGCCACATGGGAGCTGACGTGGTAATACTTTCCACATGGCGCCATGGGATAGGCCATTTAAAATGTCTGACGTGACAACTGAGTCAGCAACAGCAGACAAGTTTCATCCTAACCGTCTGATCTCAGATCAACATTGGAGATTAATCTTGTGGTTCCTATTGGATTAAATTAAAAAATTAAGCAGATTAAATCATGGAAGTCCATTCTAATCACATGGAATGGATGATCGATAAGCCATCATCCCACGAGCACTGGAAGACAGACAATGTCTGCCTTCCACCACTTGATCCGAGCTCGTTGGAGCTCAGATGATGTCATGATCGACACCAAAATATGTTGGGAGGATATCTAAGGAGATCCTATGGTAAAAATCAGATGCAATCACACTTCTCTTCATAAAAAATCAACACTTATTGGATTTTCTATGATTTGTCAGAGTTTTATCTCATCGGAGCCAAAGATTGGTAGTCTGTCTACTGAGGTAACTTCATCTTGAAGAGACAAAGTTCTATTTAGAAGACCAATGCTTATGTGGACCAAACACCACCTCTAAGTGCATCATAGTTAGTCTTGGAGTGCCATCCAATGCTCAAATTGATCAGGATTGATTCATTTTGACTAGCCGGAGTTAGGGGAGGGTGTGAGAAAAGTTAATTTGAGTTTGGTGGAGTTTAGGTGAAGTTTGATGGACTGGGCTCTCAGTTTTGAATGTGAGTTGGTCTTGCAAGTGGTGGAAAGAATGAGGGGATAAAAAAAGCTCTAGGATTGCTCGGAATACCTTAAGGAAGCTTTGTCTAAAGTTTAAATGAATGGGGAGGAGTATACTCACCTCCCTAAGTGAAGCAAGTATTGAGATTAGCTCAGCATTTGGCAGTCATCTGGCTAAGGTAAGTGGCTGGAGATGGCAGTGGGTTGATGAGGTGGAGGTGCTTGAGTGGTTGAGGAAGTGGCATAGGCTGACATAGGGTGTACCTCCTCCTCCAAGTAAACCAATGGGGTGCCTTAGGTGAGTTCACCCTCTCATGACCCAAGGTTAAACCCAACAACTTTGGGTCAGGTTGGCTCAATGGTCCTAGTGTCCAAGTAAGTCAAAAGTGGCTTCCATGGCTTGAGAAGTAGGTGAGCCCTTCCAAATAAGGATTTTATCCCATTTGGGTGGGTTGGTTCAAGGGCTTTGGCCCAACTCAATTCATCAAAGGTTGGGTCTAGTTGGGCTAGCCCATGGTGACCTAAGGATGAGTCATGCTAAGTTTTGTTTAGTTTGGACTTGGTTTTGATGGGTTTGCCTCAATTTGACCCATATGGGACAAATGGGGTTCAATTGGGTTAGGTTGATCAATTGGTCAAATTTGATCAACCCAAGAGTTTACATGTGTCTAATGATGATTTAAAATGTATTGGTTCCATTGGTTTGGTTTAATTTGAAATGGATTTGATTTTGGCTCATATGAGTTCATATGGGTGAAATGGGCTAAGTTGACCAATTTGGTCAAATTGGCTAAATTGGCTTGGGTGGAGGGTTGGTTTAGATTCAATTGATCATTTGAGAATAATTGTAGGCGATGGTTTGAATTAATTTGGACTTCAAAAAGATTTAATTAAATTTGACCCTTTAGGTCAAATTAGGCTAAGTGGGTAATTAGGTTGGTTTGACCAAATTGGGTTCAATTGAATGTTGGATCATGTTCAATACTTAATTTGTGATTGATTAGAGGCCTTTTGCTTGAATTAATTTGGCTTAGGATTTGATTTGACTCAATTTGGCCATTTAGGTCAAATTAGGTCAACTTAGGTCAAGCTACCAAATTAGCTTGGTTAGGATCAATTGATAGTTGAGTTATGTTCAATGATCAATTTATGGTTGATTAGAGCCATTGATTTCAATCAATTGAGGTTGGAATGAGATTTAATTCATTTTGGTCTATATGGGTTAATTAAACTTGGATCAAGTGATCAAATTGGTTTGGTTTGACCCAATTTATTATAATTAGACAATCAAGGATGATTAACAATCATTATAGAGGAGATTGGATTGGTTGATTCATTCCAATTTGGGTTGGATTGAATTTTGAATCAATTTGGTCATTTAGGCCACTTTGGGTCAAGTGGACCAAATAGGTTGATTCGTTGGAATTGGATTGAATTAGCTATTTAGAAGAGTTCAATGATGGATTTAGGGCTAATTTATGGCTTTCATTGCGATTGATTTGGCTTTGATTGGATTTTGGATCATTTAGATCTTTTGGGTCGAATGGGCCAACTTGAGTTAATTGGATTCATTTAGTTTAATTGGTTTGATTGTATGTCTTGGAGGGGTTTGGAATAGAGTATCGAACGGTTGGAGTGCTTTTGTGAAAATGAATAAGATTTGGTTTATTTGAATGGGTTTGGGTTGGATCCAAGGATCATGATGGAATTAACTTAGGTTAGGGGCTAAGTTAATTTTTCTTGGACTTGGATATAAAAAAAAAAAATCCAATTGGAGGTTGGTTGTGTTGGCTTGTGGTTAGTTTTGGATGAGTGGATAAGCATGGGTTTTGGTTTAGGCCATTGGATAAGTAGAACTTATTTGTCCTAAGGTATAACCTAAATTTAGGTTATGCCTTTCTAAGTCTCTAAACTTGAGTTTAGTGTTCCCTTAATCACTAAAAGTGTCCAATGACTAGGGAAGTCCAAGTGCCTAGAAGGTTCCTAATTCAAAGATGGGAAGGATGAGTCCTCACTCTGAAAATGAGGTCAACAAGCATTAGTAGGTTTATTCTTAATTTCAGGCTTATGCTTTAGAATAAAAGCGCGGTCTTGTAAAAGTTTAGCCCATTTTGCAAGCCAATGACTTAATTTTTATTGAGTATTAATGAATTTTTAGGCTTGATGATTAGAATTAAGTATAAATTCTCTATGTAATAGATAGTGTCACCAATGCCTTAAGGATTAAATCACAACATAAAACTCCTTATCATAAGTGGAATATCATTATTTGGCTTTATTTAACTTTTCACTAAAGAATGTTATAAGATGATTCTCTTGACTTAAAATTCCACCTATCCCAATTCCTGAAGTATCACGTGTCACTTCAAAGGCTTTAGAAAAATTAGGAAGCTTAAGGATTGGTGCAGAAGTGATAAAAACTTTAATTTGCTCTAAGGCCCATTGTGCATTAGGAGCCCAACAAAATTTATCTAATTTTAGTATATTAGTTATCAGAATAATAATGGTACTAAAATTCTTGATAAATCTTCATTAAAAAGTGTCTAAATCATGGAAGCTTCAAACTTCAGTAAAATTTTTTGGTGATGGCCAATCTAAGATTGCTTTCACTTTAGAAGGATCAGGTTTAAGTCTAGTAGTAGATATAATAAAGCCAAAAAAATTACCTCAGCTTGTAAAATGAAACTTTTTTAAAAAAATTAATGTATAATTTCTCTTGTCTAAGTATTCTAAAGACTTTTTGTAGGTGTTGTAGATGCTCATTTTTAGTTGGACTACAAATCAGAATATCATCAAAATACACCACCAAAAATTTGCCAATATATGGTTTAAGAATAGTATTCATTAATCTCATAAATATTCTAGGAGCATTGGAAAGTCCAAAGAGCAGGATAGTCTATTCATAAAGTTCATCAAGGGTCTTAAAAGCTCTCTTCCACTCATCTCATAATCTAATATGAATTTGATGATATCCACTTTTTAGATAAATCTTTGAAAAATAATTTGCTCTTGAGATTAAATCTAACATATCATCTAATCATGAAATAAGAAACCCATTCTTGATAGTAATTTTATTTATTGCCCGACTATCAACACACATTCACCATTTTCCATCTTTCTTTGGAGTTAATAAAGCTGGGACTACACAAGGGCTAAGACTCTCTTGAATAAAACCCTTTTTTAATAATTCCTCAACTTATCTTTCAATCTCAACATGCTCGGTTGGGTTCATCCTATAATATGGAATAAAAGGAAGTTGAGAATCTGGTAAGAACTCAATAGTATGTTGAATGTCTATTAGAGGAGGTAGCTCATCAAGAAGCTAATTAGGTGCAATATCTTTAAAATCAGAAAGAAGGGAAGAGACCATAACTGGCATGTGAGTCTCATTAGAGTATAGTATGACTTCTTTATATGTAATAAGTGAAAGAAATGGATTAAAAAATTCTTTTTATAAGGCTCCAAAGCCTATCATTTCAATCTTTGGGGTCAAAGAATATAGAATAGATGTTTTAAAGTAAGAATCAAAAATAGTATATTAACCCTGATAGCAAGATTTTCTATGATAATTAATTGAAATTTAGCATTTTTCTTCAATAGAGGCATAGGTTGCAAGTTAGAAGTTATTTTGTGTGGTGCTATGGATGGTATTTTCTTCTACTGGCTTTATTGGTAGAAGTTTAATAGTCATATTATTATGTTTAAAAACATAAGTATTTTCCTTACCATAGTGAATAAAATTCATATCATACAACCAAGATTGTCCTAAGAGAATATAAGCAATGTCCATAGGGAGAACATCACAAAAATTTGATCCTCATAGCTTCCTATTTTAATTGGATCTAAACATTGATTGGTGATGGGAAGAGATGCATGATTTACTTAGCTAACATGATATGGTTCAAGGTAAGATTCAGATTTTAGGTTGGCTCGAGTCAAGGTGTGTTGAAATAACTTTCATAGCACTTTCTCCATCTATAACTAACCTACATCTCTTTTTATTAAACAAAACATACATTCTAAAAATGTCCAAGGCAAAGGGATTGGGCCATTTGGATGGGTGGGTCTATGGGATGAAATGGAAGGTACTTAACTTTTAGTTTTAGAGATGGAAGCATATTTATTATATTGTTCAACCAATACGGCATAATGAAATGCTTCCTCTAAATATTATGGGTCAAATAATTCAACTTCATTTCCAATGTCAGTCCTAAGTCCAATAATAAATTTATTAGAAAAATGCTAATTATTATTAGCACAATCAGTTCTAAAAACTAGATCTTCAAAAGTATTCAAGTATTCAATTACAAGATGATTATTTTGTCTCAAAGCTAATAATTGAATATGTAGCTTCTTATCATGATGCCTAGGACAGTACTTTGCTCTTAACATTTCTTTCATTTCTATCAAAGTAAGGTTTGTCCATCTTAATCTTTGTTCTTTAGCTAAAGTATTTGTCCAATAAATTTGAACATGTCCTATCAATTTCATTTTATCAAAAGTAACCCTTTGATAATCAAGCATTTTATAAAAATCAAAGAAGTCATCCATTTGAACTAACCAATCGAGAAATTTATTTGGGTCATGTAAACCATCATAAGTTGGGGCTTCTAGTTTAACTCTTCGAGATGGATCATTAGAGTCTTCTGTAGTCTTAAAATAAAATTTCCCCCTTCCACCATTTCTAGCAATTGGTGGTCTACTAAGTGGTTGATCTTTTCTATTATTTGGATATGAATCTTCTTCGTCTATCCCTATAGGCAAAGTTTGAGCAAGTATTAGAGGAGGAGTTGGTACTCTATTATTTTGTAGATGAGCTATAAGAGTTTGCATTTTTCTTTAACTTCTTGCATTTGATTCTTACTTTCTTCTAATATTTGTTGATTTTTTAATTCATTGTCATGGATTTAATGATCTAAAGCTTCAATTAATCTAGTCAAATTTTCAACTTGGTCCTGAGAGATAGATTTTAGTCCCATGATATTTCATTTAAAGAAAAAAAGATATATTGAAAGGGATCAAATAAAAAAATGAAATAAAAAAATAATTATAATATAATTATGCAGTCAAAGTAAAATTTTAGGCTAAGAGAACTTCCAAGTGAGGGAGGGGTACAAGACCACTTAAATCCCAAGCTCTCCTTAGGTAGTTTAGGTCTTTTGACAAAGTTTTATTTAGCTTCTAAAATTACAAAGTTTTGCACAATTATATTATATTATGTATGCTATTTATTATTATTATTTTTTATGCAATGAAAAAAATGCTCTGATTCATCAAGCCTCCTTTTTTTTAAGAAATTAAGTTATCATAAGTTAATCATAGAAACTTCTAAAATTAACCATAAATAATAACAAAGATGATAAAGCAAGTCATTAGATTTTAATTTGCACTAATGGCTAGGTTTTTTTTAGGTTGAAGGACTACCTCACTAAGGTGTTCTCTAAATTATATAATGGAGCTTACTAATTGAAATTTTATGTTATCACCATAAACTTGCAAGCAATATATACCTTTCCAAGCTACTAATATCTATTTAAACTATCATATAAAAGAAAATTAATTAACTTCACAAGTTCAAGAAAAATTCACAAGTTTGAAGACAAGTTCACCACTTGAGGAGACTCATTGCACAGGCATGGAGGCGAAGACGGATCATATCCTCACCACCGCTTCTTACTTCTTCCATCATACAGTCTTGTCCTCCGGGAGTTAACCTCCCTTATTTTCTAATGCTCATGATCTATTTGCTTTTAGCGGACCACCAAGTCAGACATGGCTTGGGGAAGAGTTTATTGCAGCATGATATATCAAGTTTGGAGGACACGGAACGCAAAGACACATGGGCGCCAACATGGGACACCAAAGGTCATTGCTGGTAGTATTTTGGAGGCTTTCACTAATACATCTACCTTTCTGTTTCGGGGGCAATGGGATCTCCACCAGCCGCATAGGCTGTCTACTCCCCTTTCCTGGACTCCCCCCCCCTCCCGGATGGCTAAAGGTGAATGTAGATGGTACTCTCCTCTCCTCTGGATTGGCTGGCATTGGAGTTGTTTTCGTGGATGGTGCCAGTGACTTCATCAAGGCCGGTATCCAATCTCTCCATTGATGCTTTCATAGAGATGAGCCATGCTTGCCATTGGCAAGCTTTTAGACCCTTGGATGTATGAGTACAAGGGCATCATATTGGAGGGGGACAACATTAGTGTTGTCAATTTCCTTAGAAAGACCATAGACTTTCTGTCTCTTCCCTCACAGGCTCCTGACTTGGTTTTCTCCTGGCCTTCCACCAAGTCCTGCTCACACATTTCACCTGGACTTCAACCTGTATGGACTACTGTTCTGCCACGTATGCACTTTACTTGGCTTTCTTTAGATGTTACCACTTTACCTTCTATTTTGTTTCATTATTTGAGGATGATAAGAAGCATGTTGCTTCTATCTAGCTCTTTGTTTTAGACTCTCTATCCTTTGCTAGTTTTTGTACTACTTTTTATTATTAAATGCAATATGCAATTTTCGGAAGCAAACTTTTGACTAAATTTGTTCCTTCCAAGCTTCACTCTGATACAAAATTTGATTATAGTGGGCATTCTTTCTTTTGGAGAGATTGAGAGAACTTGGGTATTTGAGGTGAGTAAAGAAGATATGTTGGATACTTAGTACTCCCACCAAGGATTGACAAGGTTTGGCCACTAAGCTCTCAAACTACAAGAACAACTCAAATAATTTGTAATTGCCAAAAGATCTCCTTTCATTCTAGCAAGCGGGGCTATTTATAGTCATTACAAATATCTTTCAAAAGAAAATAATTCAAAACATGGAGGGAAAGGTGGGTGGCCACTTTAATGTCAAGCATTAAGTTGCCTTATTATTTTATGCCAACCACCCATTTTACATGCTATCATTTTATGTAGATTCAACCACCTCACATGTCATGCTTTAAATTTTTAAATTCAAAATTTTAAACCTAGAGTTTCTAAAAGAAAATTAAAAACTATATAAATAAAAAAAGATGAAATTATAAAATGGGCCTTAGCAGGCTAATGGGCTAAGTCTTGTTCTTTCTTGAAATTTATTAGGCTTTAGCTTGAGATCTTGTAAATGTACCTTGAGCTCTAATTTCTGGATCCGCATGATGTTCTACATCAATTTACACCTTTCTTCTACCAAAACACTTGGGCTATTATGGGTAAGGATATTACCAATGTTATACAAAACTTCTTCAAAGGTGAGGATGTACACTAATATTTTACTACATTAGCTATTGTATTGATACCCAAGGATAAAGATCACCAAACCTGGGATACATTCAGACCCATCTACCTAACCCCAGTTATTAAGAAAATTATTAGCAAGATCATTGCTAATATGATTCAACATATGCTACGAAATATCATTTCCCCAAACCAAGTAGCTTTTGTAAAGGGAAGAAATATAATGGAGAGCATATTGCTAGCCTATGAACTTACTAGGGATACTGATAAAAAGTAGAGGTAGAAATATCATTATTGAAGCTTGATCTTTAAAAGGCATTTGACACTATCAATTGGCACTTCATAATAACATCTCTAAAGAATAGAGGTTTCTCTAAAGGGTTCCATATCCTAATCCATAGGCTTCTCACTCAGAGCCACTACAAAATCCTAATGAATGGACAACCAAATCGATTATTTCAAGCCAGCAGGGGGGTCAAACAAGGTGACCCTCTCTCACCTTCACTCTTCATTTTGTGACTAGATCTACTCTCTAAGAAATTAAACTATGCAACTGAATGCAATAAGGAGATTGGTTTTCAAAAATCAAGAAAATTTCAAATCACACACATGGCATTTGATGATGACTTATTAATTTTTTGTAAGATCCATCAATGCACTAATGGCAATCATTAAATATTTCACATGATCATCTGATATGAAACTTAATGCTAACAAGTATTTTTTTGTGATTGGGAAGGGTATTACCCATAATAAAATTAACTGGATTAAAGAGAAGACTAGTTTCTCTCACATATCTTTTCCATTTCAATACCTTAGCATTTAACTATACAAAAAAAAAGTTTACTTCCTCACTCTATCATGGACTCCTTCATAGACTACAAAGTAGAATACAATCATTAGAGAACTATATGCTTTATTTTGGTGGATGGATCATGCAGATGAAGAGCATCCACAACTTTTTTCCTTTATACACTGCCCAAAGTACAGTATATCCTTAGAACATTTTAGAAGAGAATTGATAGAATGCTTAATAGATTAATTGGGAGTCATAAGCATAAATCAATCCATTAGACACACTAGAAGAAGCTATGCAGACCAACTATAGTGACAAAATGGAATTTAGAACATTTAAGGAGAATATCAAATGCAGTACCATCAAATTGTGGATCAAATTTAGAGAAAATACATTATGAGCTGAATACTTGTATCAAAAATATTATCGAAATAGTCACCAAATGAGAATACAAAAAAAGAAATTAGATTCTCTAGTTTTGCAACATATGTTATAGCATCATGAAGAGGCTGAAGATATAATCTTTTGAAATCTGGGAGATAACAAAATCAATTTTTGGAATGATCACTTGTTTGGGGATGATAGTCTTTTCAATATGAGATCTGAAGGAAGGACTGACTACTTACAATAAGTCTTTGCTTTTAGACTGAATTATATTAGAATGAATCCAAATTTAAGGAGAAGATCCCACATTGCTTCGTTCAGTTACGTATTGCTAACCATCCCTTGATACGATGGAAAATAATAACAAAATTAAATCTCAAAGAACATGCTTCATCCATATTTGAAAGTTATTTGGCAGGAGATGGTGGGATACAATTGAAAAACTACCATGGGGTAATATCATTTGGAATTCAATAATTTATTCATCAATATCATTCTTCTGTTGGAGACTATTCCACAATCTTATACCAATGGATGACATCCTCAAGTTTAAAGGTTTAAAAATTACTTCAATATTCTTACTATGTAAGGAGGAAGACGAAAGCATTCTACATTGCTTTATAAGATGTAAATTCAGAAAAAAGATATGAGAAGTACTTACTAACATCTACTAGATTGACATGAACTATAAAGTCAATTCTATATGTGAATTAATAGATAGTTGGTAGCCCAAGGCTTAATGGAATATCAATATCATGCTGATCACTCCTTTGTTTACTTTATGGTTCATCTGGATGGCTTGAAATGATATTAAACACAATAAAAGTAGAGTAACAATAGATATTGTAACAAGAAAAATAAAAAATTATCTTTATAAAGCCTCTACATGGGACTATTTGGAGGACACAATTTACTAGAAGGATGGATTATCTCAACAACCTGGATGTTTGTGTTAACAATACTAATAATAGATGGGAGTTAATTTGGTGGAACAAACTATCCCATGACACAGTCAAGATTAACATTGATGGAATTTTCAATCCTAATACTGGTCAGCTGGCATAGGACGAATCTTTAGAGGGAGAAAAGGTATACATTTATGCCATTTTTTAATGTCTTATGCTGCACTATCACCTTTACATGGTTAGATTGTAGCATGCCTATTTGTGCTGAAGATTGCACATCCAATGAGTAAGTATTAAATTAAAATTGACTCCATGACACATATCCTTATTCAAAGGACAATAAAGAAAGCAACATCCCTTGGTTCATCATCAATGAAATCAAAGCCTTAAAGAACCTCATGAGAAAACTAAATGTTTTCTTATCTCATTTGCATAGGGAGGGTAACAGACTCACTACTCTTCTTGCCAATTGTGGCACTCTTTCCCTATCATTTTGCATATCCTCTTCTATGGACCCACAATTGGTGATTCTAGTGCATGGTGATAACTTAGAACTTCCTTATATAAGAGCTAAACACTTGTAGAATGTTCCTCTTTGTTTCTTTTTTAGATTACTTGTATTTAAATTGATCAATAAAATTTTTTACTTTCCTAAAAAAAATATAAGTCAACATCAGATGGGAGACAAAATAAGATATTCTCCTATTGAGAAGTAGTATCTAGCATTGATATTTACTACTCAAAAACTATAGCATTATATATTATCACATAAAATAACTTTTATATCTAAAATTAACCCTCTTAAATTCTTAAAGACTAGACCTACCATAACTGGTCTCTTAGCCAAATGAGCAGTTCTATAACTTCAATTTGATATAACATATGACCCATACAAGCCTATAAAAGGGCAAGCTATGGTGGACTTTCTAACTGTTCATCTCACACATGAAAACTCACCACTCAACAATGAATTATCTGATAAATAAATCTTTGATGTGGAAGAGGCATAGTGATCATCAGAATGAGAACTCTACTTTTATGGGGCTTGATTAATAAAGCCAACTAAATTTTATAGTTTACTTGCAATATATGTTAGAATTGGCTTAAAATTTGTGAGACTTAAAGGTGGCATTCTTTGATTTTCATATAGTCTAATTGAACCTCGAATGAACAATGAAGTTGAATATGAAGCATTAATTACAGGTCTAGAGCTAGCAATTAACATGAAAATTAAGAAGCATTATATTTATGGAGACTATCAACTAATAATTTGATAAATAATTAGGACTTTCAAGATAAACAAACCTAAATTGGTGCTTTAATGTAATCATATCTTAAAGCATCTAAATCAAATCCTTGTAGTAATAATTACAAGTGTGTTCCATCATGACAATGGAAAACTAACGCATTAGATAAATTGGCTAAGGGAGAGGCAATTACAATAATAGTCCAAAGTAGACTAGCCTTGGCACCAACCCTTAAAACTAACAAAAATTGAGGGATTTCAATGATAATAGAAGAAGATGGCTGGCGAGAATTGTTCGTCACCTATTTTAAAAGAAATGGATTTTCAAAGGATAAATCAAAGGCTCATCAAATTTTTTAAAGGGCGCTATGATATGCTCTTGTAAATGATATGTTATAACGACTCTCATTCGACAAAATGTGGCTGCAATGCTTAATACTAGATGAACCAAAGATGGTGTGGTTGAAGTCCATGAAGGATTATTTGGTGCACACCAATCTAGTTCTAAAATGAAAGCCAAAATCAAATGAATGGGATATTATTAGCTCAGCATGGTTCAAGATTGCATTGAGCATACTAAAAGATACAATAAGTGTGAAATATATGCAAACATTTTTAATCAACCTCTTAGTACCTTACATCCAACAGTCACATCATGTCCATTTGAGAGCTATCAATTCGATATAATTGGCCCAATAGATTTTCCATCAACTAGGGGACATTATTTCATTTTAATTGTCTCTAATTACTTCTCCAAATAGGTAAAAGAAATTCCATTAAAAGAAGTTAAAGTAGACAATGTAGTGAAAGTCATTTTGAGACCATATCATCTACCAATTTGGAGTGCCTTGAAGAATTATATTTGATAATGGCACTACCTTCAGGAATGCTAAAATCTACCACTTCATTGAGAAATATAAGGTAGATTGGTGATGTTCTTCAATATACAATCCAAGAGGTTATCCATGGAATTCTTCTATGAGAGGGAAGTCAACTATGGTTGGCTCTTTTGATTGTCACCCTTGGAGGAAAGCTCTAAGGGGTGGTTAACTGATTGGATAGAGTCCAAATTAGCTAAGGTAAGGACGTGGATGAGGGATGGAGAAGAGAAAGTAAGATTTGAATTCTTAGCATGGGTTCTAAACCTTCTTCTCTTATGGTTCAACCTCATCCATTACCTTTATAATTTGTATGGCTGTTTCACTTCATTTGGACTGAAGTATATTTACTCCAAGTCAAGTTGAAGGTGTCTTTAAATTAGACTAACTTCATGTTGGCTGGGTTTAGTGATTGCACTTGGTTTGAGCCAAATTGATTTAATTAGTCATGAGTATCTCTATTTTGATTAATTGACATTTAATTTGAGTTTCAATCATTGTAAATTATTATATAGATAATTTAGAGTTCAATTGGTCCATGCCATGTGAGGATTTAATATGACTTGAGCTAGGTTTATTAATTTTTTAATTTAAATTAGTAAAATTAAATATTTTAGCTCAAATGCTCTTTTAAGATTTAAATTTAGGTTCAAGTATGTTTGTTTGATGATTTATGATATTTTAATTTGTTTGATTTCTTTGGATTTTAAATTGATTTTGATTTTATTTCAACTTGACCCACATAGACTTAAATGGGTTTAGTTGAGTTCAATTGAGTCAAATGATAAATTTGGCTCAATTGAATTATGTTTGGACTCCAATAATGTTTAATCACATGTGTGGAAAGATTTGGGAGACATTAATTTCATTTTATTTAGAATTCATTTCAATTTTAATCCATTTAAATCCAAATTGCACTTAATCTGTTAAGTTGGATTCATTTGGGTCAAATGACCAAATTGGTCAAAATTTGACCCAATTATTGTTTGAATTATATTTAATAATTATTTGTAAATGATTTTGGACAATCTATTTGAGTTGATTTTAATTGATTTGGATTTGAATTTTAATAAGGTTCATTTAGGCTCATTTAGGCCAAGTGATATAATTAACCCATTTGAGGCCTTATTAGTTTTATATTTATTTGATTCATGTTTAAACATGTTTATTTCATTATTTGAAGCCTTCAAAATGATTTATTTTGGTCAAATTATGATAGGTTAACTTTTAGCTTGGTGGGACTCGCACAAGTCAACTCCATGTCAAAAGGTTTACAATCTTTAACTTTCATTTAGAATTAGTTTTAGGTTTATTTTGATTCCTGCATTAAATCTAATGAATTTTATTTGATTTTATTCTAATTTTTATTTTATTTAAATTTCTTTAAGTTTAGGTGACTTTGAGCTTAAGTAGGATAATTGGTTAACCGATCCAATCATCACCCAAATGGATTCAGATTCTGAATGGAATGGTCCAAATAAGATGTATTTGATTCAATTCTTTGTTTATGTCTAAGTTTTATGTTGAGTCCACCTAAGCACATTAAGTTAGATCAAACTCAAGAAGGATGCACTAGGTCACTAGGTGTAGTGTCCCAAGTATCTAATTATTAGGTTCCTAATTTAGGATTAGGTGTCTAATTACTAATTATAGAAATGATGTTTACCCCATACCAAAGTGAGGTTAATAGCCTTCATCACCATTTAGCTATGCTATTCTGTGTTTCCAGGTCATCATAGACCTTTTTCATCTTCTCACTCTATTGATGGTCAGTTTGCTTGCTCATGATGAGAGGATAACACTAGCACCTCTGTGGATGACTAACTCTAGATTCTATGACATAGATGATCCTTGACACTGCTTACATGAATAGATTCATGCACATATTTTAGGAGCTTTTAGTTACCTTGAGACTCCACCATAGTTCAGAGAGTAGTGATTCCCTTTGATTATGCAATTGAGTGGGGCTATAATTGCCTTAAGAGGGATCAGATCTAGACTTTTATATTTGCTCCAAAAGTATTATGGATCATTTTCAGATCATTCATAAATCATATTTTTATAACTTATATGTTCAGAGTTTGAAATAAAGATTCACAGATTCTCTTACTGATAAAGAGACACCCTTTTTATTATTGAAGCTAGGATACAGATGTATAGTAAAATACTTTTCTTTTTGGAAAAATTAAGGACATGAGCCCAATTTCATTCTAATGAGAAGTTTACACATGGGGTCTTATAATAATCCCATATGGACTAAACAAAAGCAAAATAGTAAGATGGATAAAAATTAAAATAGAGAATAAAGAAGGAAGTGGAAGCAAAAATTAGCATTCAAAATGGACTTAGATTAGAGAGATTCATCCAAGCATCGGATAAATGACAACACCCAGTGAACCAATCACAGTAGCCACAGTTTCCATTCAAGGGTTAGCAAAATAAAACACATAAGTAATAGTGTGGAGTTTATTTTTGGTTGTGTTATGTGTATGTGAGGGGGACACCATGCAGATCTAAGGGTGTTACTTATTGATCTAATCAGGTATGACATTTGGGAATAGTGTACTATTTCGAAAGATAGAGGTCACTACCCTACAATGGACCTAATCACCTAATAAGGACTCCTAAGGCATGACGGGTCTTCGAATATACTGGAGATTTTTCCCCTACTTTACATGGAAAAGTAAAGCAGAGTTTATTTAAATTAGGTTCACTAAGTTCCCTCTGGAGGTAAGCCTCCATAGTTAATTACATCTTAAGGGAAGTTAATCTCTTAAGAATACTCTTGATTAAAGTAGGTGAGTGTTGTCTCCAAAGAATTCAAAGATATGACTATCAATAAATTGGTTGTGTTTTAGAAAATCAAGTGGGATGGATCAAAAGGGAAGATTTATTATTGAAACCAAAAGGGATGAGTAGGGAGTGCTCATGATACTAGGAAGCCTACTAAGCACTCCCATCTATCCTATGTTTGGGCTTTATATATTTGAAGTTAAGGAGATTTATTTATTTGAGTTGAAATTTTATTAGAAATCTAGGACTTATAATTTCTCAATACAAAATTGTAGAAATGCATAAGAGGTGAGGATTTATGCTCGTAGCATGTAAAGAGAAACAATAACCTTAGATCCTAAATCTAGGGAGCTTTGCTAAGGGCCAAAGCATGACCTAAATCTAAGGTGAAAGTGGGTATATGGTTTACCTCCACAAGACAGAGTAAACCACACTAACTTATTACGAGAGTGACTAACTCCTCCTACGGTTTAAAACTATGTGGTCAAGTCATATGCTTTGCAAGATGGTTAGGATGCTATTTATTTAGAAAAGAAACTAAGTCCTTAAACTGACTTCCTAAGACACTAGAGTTTGAGGGGTATGAATAATGACTTAATATAATGCAATTTTTTCTCACATTTTATTTAATTTGGGACTCTTTATTTTGATACAGGCTATAAGATTTTGTATGCCTAAATACATGAGAAGTTGATTATGGGCCAAATCAAAAGACAAAAAAGGTGTTCATTCATCATAGGCTCATAAAGGTTATGCCCATTTCTATCTGGCAAAGATGGAAGCCTTGTGTTAACAAGAGTGAAACAAGATGGTTATGCATGATATTAGACATACAACATCCAGCTAAGGGGTTGCTAAATATTTTATTATATTGATTTAATGCTTAGGCTTTTACATGAGATTATGAGTTATTTTAGAGATTTAGTTATGAGTTGTTAGCTCAGGTATAAAAATTAATTTTTATCTTAGGAGCCTAATCATATCCAAGCCATATAATAATCACCAAATCATAAATAAACTATGAAGAGGCATGCTTTTTCTAATGCACAAGCTGAACAAAATATCAAACAATTTTATAAAGCTCCTAGGAGCCTAATCGTATCCAAGCCATACAACAATCACCAAATCATAAATAAACTATGAAGATGCATGCTTTTTCTAATATACAAGCTAAACAAAACATCAAACAATTTTATAAAGCTAACGTAAAATAATAAGAGGCCGATGCGGTCGGGTACTGCCATACAAACCGAAAAGAAATGTAGGTAGCTGAGCTCTACCCCTATACATTCCAATATAATGAAAGAATAATTGCAATTATAAATGATGAATGTTATGGGGGTCTTCATTCTTCATTCTTGCTTCTTTTTTCTTTCATTTCTTCATTTGATTTGCTCCATTTCTATCTTTCTTCTATCTTGATTTGGATGTGCTTGCTTCAAAGGCATCACATGGTACATAAGACTTGGTCTTATAACTAATGCTCATCATAATCCCCATAACACTTATCCTAATCTTAATGCAAAATTACATTAAAAAGAATCAAAGTAAATCTAGCTATACCAATAAAATAAATATTAGCTAAACACACCATACAACCCAAACAGTTATATGAATAATTTAGACTTAGCACCCCACACATGGGAAACCAAGCCTACCTATTCAAACTTGGGCCATGCTTAGGGGTATAAGCAACCTGCATAGCAAAAGCATTTATATTTTTATTATAGTAGCCCCTTAATCATGACCCCCTGTGGAAAACATGATTAAGCTAATAACGGTCTAACATCCAGACTACGCGCATACACCCTAATATGTAGTCTACAATAACACATCACAAAACAAGCATACATCAAACCATACATCGCTCGAACATAAAGATAGAAGTGGTGAGTTAGTATAAAGTGTGTGCATCAAGGCTTGTGGGGTATGTCCTAACTAGGTTTTAGCATTGTAATTTTGCTAAGTGTGAAGGATTTAATTTATAAAGGGTTGATTTCTCTCTAGGTGATTTAATTGATTTGAAGATTTTACTTAGTATTTTCTTTTGTTTCATATGACCTACACAAAATAACTAAGTGTTTTAAAGAGATGAAAGAGAGAAGACCGCCCTTTCATCCCAACCTTAGATCACTTCTGAAGCAAGTTAATTAATCAATTTCCTTTATTGAATGGCTTATTACATGTTTTGATTAACCCTAAGTTTAGGTTCACTCTAAATGACCTTATTCTATAAGAAAGGCATCTTAAGATTAATTAGAATGAATTACTATCATATAACATATATTCATTCATTTCTTTCCTTCATGTATATCAAGCATATGATTAAATTCTAAGCATACCTATACCTACAATGCATGTCTTAGCACACATAAATGATGAATGAAAAGAAATGTGTTTGGAATTTAGGTATTTCATTTTATTATATTATGAATGCATGTCTTTTTATTAGAAAAAGAGGGATTTTTTTATCCATTAGTTAGATACACATTCACATATATAAAAGTTTTAAGTGAGTACATCACCATTATTCTGCACCATGTGTGTAAGGTATAAGACCTACTTAGGGCTACGTAAAGCCTTGCAGTCTCAGGGTGTCCAAACTAATATACCACTTTTCTTAGATACATGTAGATGTATAAGCAACTATAAGAATAGGAAAATCCATGCAAAAGTCATATTTGGTTTATTTGATTTATGATTCTTATTCATTGGCCACATCATACATGCATATGTATAAGAGTTTTATGTGAGTACGGTGCCATTATCTTACACCAAGGGTGTAAGGTACAAGACTTACTTAAGGCTACTTAAAGCCTCGCAGCTCTAAGGTGTCCAGACTAATATACCATTTTTCTCAGATACATATGTATGCACAAAAAGAACTACAAGAATAAGAAGTCATTGAAGAAGTCATATTTGATTTGATTATGTGATTTACATATGTGATATGAAATTCATCTTATGTCTTAACATGAAAATACATAGGAATAGATTTAGGCAAATGTTGTTTTCTTTTCAAATGAAGTTTACATTTGTAAATTCTATATGAATCCATGTAAGATAAAGAAAGAGAACTTCATATTGCATACCTTATATTATTAACATATGCAAACTTATAGATACTTGTAATTAACATCACTTCATATATTATAATTGATTTATCGGCTTTTAAAAATAGCTTTTTATTTAATAATAATAATAGCCACACCTATTTTTAATTTAAGTCAACACGTGCAATTTGGCATAAAAGAAATCATTCCATTTAAAATAATTTTTTAAAAGAAATGAATGCATGATTTCACATGCAAAGTAACATTTAACAAGATTGGAAAAAAATAAAAGAATATAAGCACATGATCTCATTCATCCTAATTAATTTTTAAGGACAAGCATACTAAATAAAGCTATTTAAAATAAACTAAAATTCTTTAAAGATATTTTTAACTTTGAGTTTGATTTGATTTAGGAAATATGAAAGAGGTTTCCTAATCCAAATCTAATTCCCCATGTGTGAATTAATTTGGTTTAATGAAGAATATTTAGATTGATTTATGTTTTAATTTGGTTAAGTTATGAATTAAGTTAATTAATTGACCCTTACCTTTATCACCTTAAGTTAATTAACTAATTAATAATAAGCCAATATGATATGCAACCACATGAAAAGTAAATTTGCAATGCTCCTAAGAAATGAAAGGGGGCCTAATGCAATTGGCATATGATTAATAGTTAATTAGGTTTAAGGGATCTCACTTAACTATTTTTATGGTTCTCTCACATATATGAGCTAACCATAATTTCATTATCTCTCACCTTAGAATATTGAACATCCAAAGGGCTACCCAAGATCAACTAAAGGTTTCTTAGGTGTAAAAGTGGATTTTAGATTGAGTTAAATTAAGATTAATAATTCAATGGCTGATTTATTTGACTATATTTTGATTAGAATGATGGAATTATCTTAGAGAAAGAGATCAAGGACAAGGCCTCAATCCTTAATCCCTAAGCCATTTCAAACACTCAATTAGGCTCTAATTTTTTTCTTGGAAATTAATTAATTAATTAAGAAATTAAATACCTCATTAATAATCAATTAATTTAATTCCAAAAAGTGAAGGAAACATAGGAAATGAATTAGGAAAAATATCCCAATTACACTCCCTAAGTTCTCTTACCATTCCGCAAAGGTAACTAGGCTAAAACAATTAGTTAACCACTATTCATTCATTAATTATCACTAATTAAATTAAGAGAGTGATTAAGGCTTAATGAATTGATTTTTCTAATTAAGCAACCAATAAAATCCCAAAAAATAGGGGAGGTAGTGGTCATCCCCCTAGACATCCACAAAAAATTTTAAATTAATTGGATGCTTAATTAATGGGTAATTAAGCTAATTAAATTTCTAATTAAACCTTAATTAAGCAAAAAATCATTGTTTAAAATCAAATACTAATAATTTTTCTAGACTTTACTTTGAAATATCTTTAAAATGAGCTAAAGTTTCCATTTTTTGGATTTTTCTACAATTAGTTATGAATTTAGGGATTTTCAGCCTTAAAAATTAATTAAAAGAGCTTAAAGCTTAATTAAAGCCATGTATCTGGGCGGCTTTCCACATGGCACGATGGGAGTGACTATTTAAGTTATCACATCCGAGGGCTGACTCGAATGGCGGTAGATGTGGTTTCTCCGTGGACCGTCAGATCTAAGATCGGACGACCATAATTCGAGTCAGGAGTTAAGGGAGAAAATAGTGGGGATCTATCGTGATCTAATCACAGCCATCTATTCCAATCATGTGGAATATATGATGTATGATCTTCCTCCTTCTTGAATGATGAAATACGAGCATCATCCATCTTTCCCCGTTCAATCTGAGCTCACCCGAGCTCGGATTGGGATCAAACCGATCCCACACCTTCGGAAGGAGGGGAGATGCACATCCAATGGTCAATTCACATGGGATTCAAATTCTCTTCAAAAAAGACCAAGCAAAATTTCCCTATAGCTACAATTTTGAGGAATTACCTCAATAGAGCTAATGTCTGGCGGTGGGTCGTCGCTGATAGCTTCACCTAGTTGAGGCGAGACCCTATTGAGAGGCTTTGAGCTAAATTTGGGGTAGAGTGCTCGATCGATCAATCCATGCATGCAAAGGCCTTAGCTTTGATCAAACTCTTATCTCTAATGCTTGGGAAGGCTTAGGTAAGGTTCGGTTGGCTTTGATGGAGTACGAGAATGGTGTGGGTGCAAGGAATTAAAGGCTGATTTAGTGGAGGGGAGTATTGCCTGAAAGGGTGATGTCCTATTTTGGCTTTGTTTGGGAATGGGCAACGCCAATTGAGGAGGGATTTAGGATTCTTGTGAGTGCTCAAAAGAGTTCAAAAATTTCTTAGCAAGTCTCTCAATGCAAAATCTCTATGTTTGCTGCTCAAATTGAGGGGGTATACCTCTCAATTGCTCATGATGGACGAATAGGATGCATTCCATAATTTTTACTGATTGGCCACCATCAAGTCATCAGAGGAGTCACCGTTAGTGTCATGTGGCTCGCTAGGAGTGGTCGAGAAAGTGGCATGAGTCTCAAGGCTTGATATGGAGGGATTGTGTGAGATTGATCTCCCTTGCATCCAATGGGTTCGGCCATGAGGGGGAATGGCTTGGCTTTATTCTCTTGGTCCATGGAAGATGCTAAGGTGAGTTATGTTGGGCTAAGAAGTTCTAGGAGTGCTTCATTGGGCCATTGGATGGCTTCCATGGGGAGACAAAGTGGACTTTTCCACTTGAGGAAAGGATCTAATGCAAATGAGGGGGTGCCCATTGGTTAATCCCTTGGGTTGGCTTCCACATGGGCTTGGGTTGGTTTTGGGCTAACTTATGGTCCAATTTGGTTAGGTTAGGTCAGCCATTAAGGTTCCATAAAGTGATTTCTGGGTGATTTAGGTTCATATGGTTAAAATGTGTTAATATGGGCTAGGTTGGGTTGGGTTGACTAATTAGTCAAGTTGGGTCAAACCAAGGCTTGGGTTAGGTTCAAGCGATGATTTGGGATGTTTTAGTTCAATTAATTTGGGTTGGTTTGGCCTAGGTTGGATTTGACTCATTTGGGTTCAAAAAGATCAAATTGGTCAAGTTGACCAATTTGACCAATTTGATTAAATTGGGTTGGGTTAGGTGTTGAGTGAAGTTCAATTGGTCAATTGAAAATGATTGTAGGCTTTGGTTTGGTTTAATTTGGATTTAATTTGAATTTTGGCCAATTTGACCCTTTAGGTTAATTTGGGCTAGGATGGGTTAAGTTGACCAATTGGTCAACTTGGGCTCAATTATGGCTTTGGTCAAGTTCAATAAGTGATTTGGGATAAACCTGAGCCATTGGTTGCTATCAATTTTGGATCAAATCATGATTTGACCTATTTTAGCCTTTTAGGCCAATTTAAGTCAACGTAGGTCAAATGGCAAATTGGACTTGGTTTGGGTCAAGTGAGGGTTTGGACATGGTCAATCATTGATCATGAATGGGTTTGAGTCAATGGTTTCAATCAATTCAACATATGGTAGATTTTGGCTAGTTTGGGTTTCATTTGGGCTAAATGTTAACTTGGTCTAGGTTTGACTTGGTTTGCCCCAATTCAATGCAATGATCACCCTATGATGATTGTTGATCATGATTGAATGTTTAGATGGGCTTGGTTCAAATCAATTTGGGTTAGATTAGAACTTGGCTCAAGAAGGTCTATTAGGTCACTTTGGGTCAAGTGGACCTAAATTGGTTGGTTAGCTTGATCATGGCTTGATCCAAGTTTGGTTGAACTCATATATGGACTTAGGATGGAAATATAAATCCAGATGCAAGTGGTTTGGGTCAAAATGGGTTTTGGTTCACATGACAATTTGAAGCCAAAAAGGCCAACATGGGCTTGACTTGGGTTGACTTGGGTTTTGTTTGAAAATTGTGATTTTTGTTTATATTTGGGTCTATAATTGTAGGAATGATTGAATCATGAAGAAATCCATAAGTTTCTAGTTGATTTGGATATTATTTAGCCAAGTTCAAAAATTTGGCTAAAAGGGCTAAAATTAGAAATTTGATTTAATTTGGGTTTGGTTTTGGTTATTTGGATTTATATTTCATTTATATTTGTGAATATAAATGAAGGTATAAATGGTTTATGAGAAAATCATTTGAGTTTGGAGTGATTTGGAAGCAAATTTGATCAAGTTAAGGGATGTAGGTCAAAAAGGGCTTAAGTAGAGAATTGGTTTGGTTTGATTTGTTTTTGGTCATTGGAGGGTAGGTTTCATTTATATTTGTGAATATAAATGAAGGAATGATTGATGTATAAGGAAATCAATTGAGTTTGATTTGATTTGAATTGAGGTTTGGTTAAACTTATGGAGGTAGTCCATATGGCTTAAGAATGGAATTTTAAGATTTTGATTTCATGGGTTTCAATCATTGGAAGTTGGATTTGATTTTGGAATTTGGATTGGGATTTGATTTGAAATTGAATTTGATAATTGAGAAAATAAATTGGATTGGGGTTGATTAGGAAGAGATTTGGAATTTGAATTTAATGATGGATTTCAATCATTGAATTTGGAATTGGTTTTGGAATTTTGAATTTGAATTTGAGGTTTGGTTTGAAAAAAGGAAGCAAGGATTGGGTTTAGGCTATAGGGTATGGAAGTCCTCCTAGGTCCCTAAGGCACCACTTATTCTTATGGCTAACTCTTCTAAGTCTCTAGGGTTAGGTTAAGTGTTCACCTAATAACTAGAAGTGTCTTAAGACTAAGGAACTCTTAGTGTCTATAAGAGCACTAGATCTATCATGAGGAAGTTTAGAGCTCACTCCAAAAGTGAGGTCAACAAATAGATCAAGGCTTGAATATCAAGGCCTGGTTGCAACAATGTTTGTCGAGTGACAACCACAAGCATAAAAAAGCATTTAAAAATTGTCCAAAAAATGGTTGCCATAAGAGATCATCATCATCCAATGCTAAAAGAGAAGGAGAGAATATGAAGAAGCAAGATGCCCAAAGAAAAAAAAAAGTCACAGAAAGCATATCATGGGCTGCCTTAGAGCTTCTGAGTATGGAACTCATAATCAAGCCAGTGATCTCTAAAAGTCCATCATCTCAACTTATGCACAATAATAGTTTTGATTTGGTTTTCCATCTAAGTAAGAGAGTTAGCATCCTAATTATGGAATCTAAAATTCCTCTCCTTACAGATAATGTACATAGAGATAGACATGATTAAGTAATAGAGCCTAGGCAGAATTTTATTACCAAAGTTAGTCATTTCGCTCATCACTTGAGGGAGAGTACCATGCATCAGTTGAAAATTACCATAAGGTAGAATTTTTCTAATAAACCTCATAGATTCAGTGCACTCGAAAAAGAAATGAGAATGTGACTCCTACATAGATTTATAGAAAAAGCACGATTGAGTATTACCCAATCCTCTAGCATTGAATATATCTAAAGTTTTAAGGGCTTTTAAGAAGGCCATCCAATAGAAAATATTATAATTAATCGCAAATCCTTTAAACCAAATTTCACTGTGGCAATTAAATTTAGGGGTCTACACAAAAGTAGAATTAAGAATAAGTTTTGATGAAAGCTTGTGAGTTCTTTCCCAAAGAATGGCATCAGATGTTTGGCTAGGAGTGAAGCCAGAAATTCAACTTAAATAATTGGAGACCATGATTGTAAACCAGTAGGAATGTATAATGAACCATCAGAATGATAGAATATAAAGTGGAAGCCATAAGTGTGCCAAATAAGGAGAAGCAATCACCACCCAAGTATTCAAATAAAGAGTAACCATTGGACCAATGGTCAAAATAGAGTAAAAAAGAAGAACCATTCCCGGGGTGGAGGGAGACATTCTATCAAAATTAAGTTACACATAATTTAAGTTCCTTCTAGAGAGGAGAGACACAGGTGACATGTTTATTCCAAAAAGAACTATACTTACTTTGGCACCAAGAAGAAAACAGAGAGGTTTTGTTCAAGAATCTCCACACTTAACTTTACATAGCATGTTAAGAGTGGAAATGGAAAAGAGTCTAGTGCCACCCCGATCCTTCTGGAGGGCCCTCTTTGCCCATAAAATAATATGTAATTTTCTAGCTTTACCATTATGAAAAAAGAAGTTCACTATAAGGAAAGAGATCTTTTTGAGAATATATTTAGGAAAAGAGACTGATCTAAACTATAAGAAAGAAAGTTATTGACAATAGCTCAAACAAGATGAAACCTACCTCCAAGAGAGAGTAATTTGCTTTTCCATCCAGCAAGCCAAAGAAAGAGCTTATCAAAGAGAGTACTAAAATGACTCAATTCAAGAGGACCAGAAGTAATGGGGAGACCCATATATTTGAAGGTAAACCTATTAGCTTTGACATTAAGCAAATGACAGTAAGAATTTGCAAAGGGGTTGTTCTTAGAGAAGCAGATCAAAGATTTTTCCCTGTTAACTTCCAATCCCATATAGTTAGCCAATTTATCTTGAACTCCTTTTAAAGTATTAATAGTGTTGATGCAAGCCTTGCTCATCACCAATAGATCGTCCAAAAATAATAGATGAGAGATAGAAAAACCACTACTTTTGATCGGGTAGAAGTTCTTCAAATTCACTTGTTCTTCCAATTCACAAGGGAAATATTCCATAGCGATAGTGAAAAGAAAGGGTGAGAAAGGACAAAAATTGTCTAAGACTATTGGAAGATCTAAGAAAACCTCTATTTCTCTATTAAGAATAATAGAAAAGAGAATATCACCGATACAAGCTTCAATCCATCTAATAAAATGCATTAGAAAACCCTTTTTAGTCATTATATGAAGTAAGGAAGATTGGTTAATCAGGTAAAAATCCTTCCTGAGATCATACTTCACTATAAAATAGTCATGACATTCCTTGGCTTAGAAATCAAAACTAGTCTCATGGGTAAGTGCAATGTTATCAAAGATGTGTCTTCCATTAATAAAGGCAGATTGGGCATAGTGAGTTATAGTGGGAAGAACTTTTTCAGTCTGTTAGCTAGCACCTTAGCCACTACCTTATAAAATGTATTGCAAAGAGAGATGGGCCTTGTGGTGTTTATTTTTGGGAAGGTGGGGGGAATTGTTGATATGTGTGTTTTGTGTGAGGGGACACCATGCAGATCCATAAATTTACTTAATAGGATGATCGGGTACGATATTAAGAAATAATACTATCTCAAGAGATAGAAGTCACTACCCTATAATGGACCTAATTACATAATAAGGACTCCTAAGGCATGATGGGTCTTCGAATGTACCAGAGATATTTCGCCTACTTTACATGGAAAATTAAAATAGGTTTATTTTAAACTGAGTTCATTAATTTCCCTATGGAGGAAAACCCCCATAGTTAATTACATCCTAAGGATTGAGATTCCTTTATAATACTCTCAATTAAGGTAAATGATCATTATCTCTAAAGATTTCAAAGATAGAACTATCAATCAATTGGTTATTTTTAGAAAAGGGGGGAGTTATTATCGAAGTCAAAGGGAGATGAGTAGAGGATGCTCATGATACTAAGAAACTTGGGAAGCATCCCAAACTATCCTATGGTTGGGCTTTATAGTTTTGAAATTGAGGAGAATTATATATTTGAGTTGAATTTTTACTACAAATCTAGGGCTTATAATTCTACAATTCAAGATTATAGAAATGCCTAAGAGGTGAGGATTTATGCTTATAGCCCATAAAGGGAAATGATAAGCTCAAATCCTAAATTTAGGGAGCTTTGGCAAGGGCCAAAGAATGACCTAAATCTAAGGCAAAAATGGGCATATGGTGTACTCCACAAGAAAGAGTAAATCACCCAACTGTTGGACTTACAACTACTTGGGGTGGCCACCAACTAACTCCTCCTATGATTTTAAATGCATGTAGGCAAGTCTTATACTTTGCAAGATAATCAGGTTGTTATTTATTTAGAAAGAGACTAAGTCCTTAAACTCACTCCCTAAGAGACTAGATCATGAGGGGCATGAATTCATGACATAATCTAATGCAAATTTTGTTAAGTTTTATTTTAATTTTTGGACATTTTTATTTAACACAGGCTATGGGATTTCATATGCCTAATGCATGAGAAAATTGGTTATCAGCCAAAATCAAAAAGAAGGAGGTGTGTTTTCACCATGGCTCCCAAAGCTCAAGCCATTTTCTCTAGAAAAGGTGGAAGCCCTCCATTAGCAAGAGTGAGACAATATGATTTATGCATGGTGTGAGACATACAACATCCAGCTAAGGGGTTATTAAATTTTTTTTTATTATCTTGATTTATTTCCTAGGCTTTAGGTGAGGTTATGAATTATTTAGTTTAATTTTGAGTTAAATTAATTGGATAGAAATTTTATTTTTTTCTTAATACCCTAATCGCATCCAAGCCATTTAACAATCATCAAAAATTGAGAAACTAAGAAAATCATGTCATCCTAATTGCACAATCATAAACATAACATCAATCCATTTATAAAATTAGCACAAAAGAATAAGAGCTCGATGTAGTCTGGTTCCATCGCACAACCCTAAAAGAAAAATGGGTAGCCGAGCTCTATCTTTATACAACTCGGATTAATAAAAGAATAAATTATAATTATGAAATGATAAGTATTATGGGGCTCTTCATTCTTCATCCTCCATTTCTTCACTCCTTGCCCTTCATTTCTTCATCTTGGTTTGCTCCATTTCTTTCATTCTTTTGGTTTGTCTTGGGATGTAGTTTGCTCCAAGGCATCACATGGTATATAAGACATGGTCTTATAACCAATGTTCACCTTAGTCCGAATAACACTTATCCTAATCCTAATGCAAAAATTACATTAAAAGGAAGGAAAGTAAATTTAGCTACATCTGCAAAATAAATATTAGTGAAACACACCATAAAACTAAATAGTTATAAGAATAATTTGGACTTGGTACCCCACACATGGATAACCAAGCCCATTTATCCTAGTTTGAGTTATGCTTAGGGGTATAAGTAACCTGCATAGTAAAAATCATTTATATTTTTATTACAACACCCCTTAAGCATAACTCTCTGTAGAAAATATGATTAGGCTGAGATCACCCTATCATCTAGTCTATGCACATACATCCTAGCATCAAGTCTAAAATATTACAGCACAAAAACAAAATCATACATCAAATAATGCATAACCCTAACATAGAGCTAGAAGTGGTGACTTAGCTTAATGTGTGTGCCATTTAAGGCTTGTGTGACTTGTGCTAGCTAGGCTTTAAGGTTAGAGTTTTCTAAGTGTGAAAGATTTAATTTAGATGGTGGTGTCAGTTTAAGTGATCTAGTTAACTTATAAATTTTAGTTAATGATTTGATTTGGTTTGAATGAACCTACACTTAGCAACTAAGTGTTATGAAGAGAAGAAAAGAGAAGAGAGCTCTCTTTCATCCCTACCATAAGTGATTTCTAAGATAAATTTGATTAATAAATTTCTTTTAGTGAATGGTTTATTATGTGTTTTAATTTTCCCTAAGTTAAAATTAGCTCTAAAGAGTCCTATTCAATAAGACATGCATCTTAGGATTAGTTAGGGTGGATTACTATCACATAACACACACCCATTCATTTATTTTTTCCATGTATATCATGCATGTGAATAATCCTAAGCATACTTATACATGCAATGCAAATCTTAGCACACTTTGATGATGAATGCAAAGAGGTTTGATTTGAAAATTTGGATATTCCATTTGTTAATTGGATCATTAATGCATGTCTTTATTATGTAGAAAAGAGGGATTTTTCATCCATTAGCTAAATGCACATCCACATGTATAAAAGTTATGAGTGAGTATGGCACCATTGTTTTCTATACCAAGGGCATAAGGTACAAGACCAACTTAAGGCTACTTAAAGCCTTACCGGACCCGATATACCACTTTTCTTAGTAAGTACAAAAAGAACCAAATGGATAAAAAATCATGCAAAATATTATGTTTGATTTGGTTGTATAATCTACATGTGTAATATGGAGGTCCCTCCTAAATCTTAACATAGAGATACATAGGTATAAATTTTGGCAAGTGTTATGTTCTTTTCAAATGAACTATACACTTGCAAATCCTATGTGAATCCATGTTAAGAAAAGGAAAGAGAACTCCATAATACACATCTTATGATATCATCACATGCAAGCTTATGAATATTCATAACTAACCTCACTTCATTCATAATCTTTGATTTAAAAAATAATTTATAGTTTAGTAGTGATAATAGCCACTCATATTCTTAATTTTAAACAACACATGCAATTTGACATAAAAGGAAACATTTTATTTAATTAATTTTTCAAAGAAATGAATGCATGATTTCATATGACAAACAATATTTAGCATGTATTGAAAGAAATAAAGGAATGTAAGTACATGACTTTATTCACCCTAATTAATTCCTAAAGATAATCATATAAAATAAGATCATTTAAAATGAATCAAAATTCTTTAAGGAGATTTTTTTTTATATCATTGAATTTGATTTGACTTAGGAAATATGAGAAGAGTTTACTAGTCCTAACCCATTCCCCCATGTGTAAATTGGTTTGGTTTAATTTAGAACAACTAGGTTGATTTTATATTTTGATTAGGTTAAGGTATGAGTTAATCCATTAATTACCCCTACCTATACCGCTTTGACATAATTATCCAAGTAATTATGAGCCAACATATGATATGCAACCACATGGAAATTAAATCAGTAATCCACCCAAGAAATAAAGGGGTCTAATGCAATTGGCTTACAATTAATGGTTAATTAAGCTAAAGGGTTTGATTAAATACTTTTATAACCCTCCTACACATGTAGTTTGATTATAATTTCTTTTAGAATTTTCTTAAGTTATTAAACACCTAAGAATCTACCTAAGAATTAAATTATTGAATTATGGAATGATTTAGTTTTGAGTTTGATTAATTGAATTATTTAATGAAGTGATTAAACCATTAATTAATTATAAATTGATTAAGTGTTATTCTAATGAAATAAACTTATGTAAAAAGATTGAAAAAGAAGTCCTAATCTCATTCCCTATGTCTATTCACTATTTCATAATGATTAGCTAACTTAATTAATGGATTCATTATTGTATAACCTGCTAATTAATCATTTAATTAATTAAGAGAGTGATTAAGAATGAACTAAGCAATTCCCCTAATTTATTAAGCAATAAATTCCAAGAAAATCATAGAAGGCAGAGGTCATCCACTAATCAGTCTCAAAAAGTTTGGAATTAATTGCTGAAGTAATTAAAGAGTAATTAACTTAATTACATTTCTAATAAAACTAAAATTAAATTAAAATCACTATTTAAAATCAATTGATTTTAATTTTATATTATTCTCCTCTACATTATCTTTAAAATGAGTGTTTATTTGTATTTTTGGATTTTTCTACAATTAGTTATAAATTTTATAAATTTAATCATTAAAATTAGATTAATTAGGCCTAATTAAACCCCTAATCCCATGGGGCCACATAGCGGATGATGTGATGTGCTTTCCACATGGCATGATGCAATAGGTTATTTAAGTTGTCACATCCATCGGCTGAGTCAGCTGGCAACAGGCATGTTTTCTCTGCAGGCCATCCATTCCAAGATCAAATGACCAAGATTAATCTTACAGTTTAGGAAGAAA
Source organism: Cymbidium sinense (assembly GCA_021442155.1). NCBI lineage: Eukaryota > Viridiplantae > Streptophyta > Magnoliopsida > Asparagales > Orchidaceae > Cymbidium > Cymbidium sinense. Next base: position 39,783,394 of record CM038233.1, read on the forward strand.
TTAGTGGGGATCTAACATGATCTGATCACAACCATCTATTCCAATCATGTAAAATTGATAGTGTATGATCCTTTTCCTTGACGAGCGATGAGAGATGAACATCGTTCATCTTCCCTCGTTCAATTTGAGCTTACCCGAGCTCAAATTGGGATCAAAATGATCCCACGCCTTTGGAAGGAGGGGGGATGCACATCCAATGGTCAAGATTTCATGGGATGAAAATTTCCTTCAAAAAGGACCAACTAAAATTTTCTATGGCTATGGTTTTAAGCAATTAGCTCATTAGAGGCTATCACTGGTGCTTCCAATGGAGGAGGTAGCTTCATCGAGCATAGATGAATCCCTATTAAAGAAATCTGGTCTTGATTTGAAGTGGTTTGCCTGATTGACCAAGCTCCCCTTCAATGGTGATTGACCTTGATCGAAGTGGTACTTCTCGTGGCTTAGAGACTTGGAAAATGATTTGATTGAGCTCGACGAGGTCCAAGGATGGTGTGTGCAAGGTCAATTGCAATTTGGTTGAGGATTGAGTGAATTGGATTTTGAGTTTACCTTTCTTATTTTGGCTTTGAATGAAACTAAAAATGATTTGCTATTTTGGTTCAATGGCTTGAATTGGAGGCATGGTTTGAGCTGGAAAACATGCCACATGGGTCATTTTAGGTAGAGGAGTGAGGGAGAGAGGTTGCCCATGTGCTTGGTGAGTGGAATTGGTGAGCCAAATGTTCAAATGTGATTGAGGAGGTTAGTTTGGCCTTGGTTTGGGTCATGGCCGACCCAAGCTCATTAGGTCATGTTCACCACCTTCCTTAGTGTCCATGTGGACCAATAGAAGGATGCCAAGTAGCCTTGATAAAGAAATGGCCAAATTCCAAGTGAATATAGTCATAGTATACCCTTTTACCTAAAGGTAAAGTGGTCATTTAGGAATGAGTTTGATTTGGGCAGATTTGAAATGATTCAAAAATGGGTTGGGTCAAATTTCATGTGATTTGGAGTCCATTTGATTTGATTTGGCTCAATTTGACCCATTTAGGTCAAGTTAGGTCAAATTGGGTTAGGTTGACCTATTAGTCAAATTGGGTCAAACCATGGGTTAGGTCTAGTTCAAATGATCATTTGAAGCCTATGGGTATCATTAGTTTGGTTCAATTTGGTTTAGTTTTTATTTTGGTTCATTTAGGATCATTTGGGTCAAATTGGTCGAGTTGGCCAATTTGACCCATTCGACCCAATTGGGTTAGGGCATGGGTTGGTCTAGGCTTGGTTTATCATTGGAAATGTATTGGAAGCTTTGGTTTCAATTAATTTTTTATTTGGTTAGATTTCAAGTTGATGTGACCTTTTAAGTCAAGTTGGGTTCATGGTCAATTGGGCTATGTTGGATCTAATTGGTCAATTGAAGCTTTGGTCAAGTTCAACAATCAATTTGGAATGAATTTGACCCATTGGTTGCAATCAATTTGGCTTAGATCAAGATTTGGCCCATTTTGGCTTTTAGATCAATTTGGGTCAACTTAGGTCAAGTAGTCAATTGTGCTTATTTTGGCTCAATTGATGGCTTGGTCATATTCAATCATTGATTATGAATGGGTTTGGGTCAATGGTTTCAATCAATTTGGCATATGATAGATTTTGGCTAGTTTGGGTTTAATTTAGGCTAAATGTTGACTCGCTCAAAGGCTAGGTTTGACTTGGTTTGACCCAATTTGAGTAATTGATCATTCTAGGATGATGGTTGATCACAATGTAAGGCTTAGATGGGCTTAGTTCAATTCAAATTGGGTTGGATTAGAATTTGGCTCAAAAAGGTCCTTTAGGTCACTTTGGATCAAGTGAGCCTAAATGGGTCAATTGGCTTGATTAAGGCTTGATTCAAGTTTGGTGGAACTCACATATGGACTTATGATGGAAATCTAAATCCAATTGTAAGTGATTTAGAGTCAAATAAATTTTGGTTCATTTGACAATTTCAAGTCAAAAGGATGAACTTGGGTTTGACTTGGGTTAGTTTGATCTTGATTTGGTGATTATAGTTTATGTTTATTTTTGGGCATGTTATTGAAGGAGTGATTGTTTGAAGAGAAAATCCAAGGGTTTGGATTGATTTGAGAATGATTTGGCTAAATCCAAGAAATTGGCTTAAAGGACATGAGTTGGATTTTGGCATAATTTTTGGTTTGGTTATTTGAATTTATACTTCATTTATATTTGTGAGTATAAATGAAGATATAAATGGGTTATGAGAAATTCATTTGAGTTTGGAGTGATTTGATTGTCAATTTGGCTAAGGTAGGTGAAGAAAGTTTGAAAAGTGGTTTTGATTTGGTTTGATTTATATTCATTTGATTTGGATGATTTGGATGACAATTTATAGTTGTGACTACAAATGATGGAATTAGTGATTTATAAAGAAATCACTTGGCTTTGGGTTGATTTGAAAGGATTGGCTAAGCTTATCGATGTGATTCATAAAGCTTAGGAAGGTTTTGGATTTGGAATTGATTATGAGTTTCAATCATTTGATTTGGAATTGATTCATGATTTGGATTTTGGAATTTGGATTTGAACTTGGATTTGAATTTGGATTTGAGAAATTCAATTGAGTTGAGATTGATTTGAAATTTGAAAAAATCAATTGAGTTGGAATTGATTTGGGATTTGAGAAAATCAATTGAGTTGGAATTAATTTGGGATTTGAGAAAATCAATTGAGTTGGAATTAAATTGAGATTGGAGAAAATCACTTTAGTTGGAGTTGATTTGAGATTTGATTTGGATTGGTTTGAAGGAAAGAAGCAAGGATTGGGTTCATGCTATAGGGTAGGCAAGCCTTCCTAAACCCCTAAGGCATAACTTATTCCTATGGCTAACTCTTCTAAGTCTCTAAGGTTAGGTTAAGTGTTTACCTAATCATTAGAAGTGTCATAAGATGAAGGAACTCTTAGTGTCTAGAAGAGTCATATGTCTAAGGTGGGGAAGTTGAGAGCTCACTCCAAAAGTGAGGTCAACAAGCCTATAATCCAAGAGGAAATTAGAGTGCTTGACTTTAGGGATTAGAGTGATTAGAGTATGTTTAAATGCTGGAGAAGTTTCCTAGTTTTGCGGAAGTGGTGAACAGCCAAAAGGAACTACTTCCCTATTATATCCTAAGTTGCTGTAAAGAATTTAGCATTAAACCCATTAGGGTCAGGAGATTTATTTTTGCTAAAACTATGGAGAGCTTCAATGATTTTTTGGTCTAAGATGTTGAGGCCCAACTCTGAAGCTTGTTGAAGGGAGACACAGTTGCCTACCAGCATGCAAAAGGTTGAGGGATCAAAGGTACCCCTCTGACTGAAAAGAGTAGAGAATAACTACATATTTCATAAAATATAGAGTTGGGCTCTAAGTTGTATCCATTAGAAGTTTGAAGGCATCTAATATGATTAGAATTTTTTCTTTTGTTTATAGAACAATACAAAAATTTAAGGTCATCATCTGAGTGAGTGCTAGTGGGCTTTGGCTTGTTGGATAGCCCATAAACTCTCATTTCTAATTTGATTGCAGTATCTAATCTTGATATCTTTTGACTCATTGATGAGATTACTGTTAAGGGGATCTCCTTCAAGGCAATGGAGAACATCATCTTGATCTTTTATGAGAGCAGAAATCCATTGACTAAGAGAATTGGAAGCCCAATTCTTTTTCTTAAGGAAATCTTTGGAGAGCATAAGATTTTTTGTTAGAACATAAAGGGGGTCTCCATGAAAGAATATTTTCCATGCATAATTAATAACATCAAGGAAATCATCATATGAAGTCCAATAATTCCTAAACATAAACTTGCAAGGAGAAGTAGGTTGGTTATTCAAAATGTAATTAACGGGGAATGATAGAGGATAGAGGGGCCACAGCTTTATAAAAAGAAGAGGGGAAGTGCTCAACGCAAAGAGGATTACATAGTACTCTGTCTATCTTAGTGAATATAGGATTCTTAGATTGTTGATTAGATAAGATATAAATTAAACCAATACTAGGAAGGTCCAGGAGGCCGTTGTCTTGAATACGTTCTTTGAAGTCTAACATTTTACTTGAAGGAGCGGGATTACCACCCAATATCTCTTTACAAGAGATGATGCAATCAAAATCCACTAATATAATCCAAGGGGCGTTCATGGAAGACATAGTTTCCCGTAGAGAACTCCATAGTACCAACCTATCATGGGGATCATTATGACCATAGATAAAAGTGAGAAAGAACAAAAAAACCCATTACAAATAGTAGAACCATGAATAAATTGAGAGTCCTTCAAAATTGGCCGGAAGGAGACCAGGTTAGGATTCCATTTAATTTATATTCTGCCATTGGGCTAGGAATCAAAATTATTGAAGCATTCTTCAAGCTGAAAAAGCTCTAGCTTATTGGAGAAAGGGTCATCATCCAAGGAAGAAGTGGAGAGTTTAGTTTCTAAGATATAGAGAACATCAAGCTTAAAGTCTTTGATGACTTTCTTGCAGTCGTTCAATCTACCTTTAGCAATGAAACCTCAAACATTCCAACATCCTAGCCTAGGGGAATTCATAAATAAAATTCACAAAGGGGAGGGGATAGAGCTATTTGCCCTTCTTCTTAGAATTGGCCTTGAAGCCATGCTCATTTTTATTTGAAGATGCTTTGGAGAAGTCCAATTTTGTTGAGCCTTTACCTAGAGTTTTGGTAAGGTTTTTCAAAATTTTTTGGGATTGAGAGCTAGCTGGGGAAGCAGCAGATGACTGTAGTGACTCCATAAAATGATGAGTTGAAAGTGTTTAAGGGAGGTGGAGGTCACTATTAGTTGAAAAGTATTAATGGATGAGTCTAAAACCTCTTCCTAATGAGCTAGAAGTCGATTCAAATAATTGATTAGCGAACTAGAAGAAGGATCTTATTCATAAGGGTTAAAGCTATGCTAATTGTTCTGCTCAGCTGGCTCTTTGTCGTTTCTCTTGATTATGGGCATTTTTTCTCTCCCTTTCTCTATTTTTGTTACTGCTGCTTATACTCTGCTGGGATTACCATTTTTATACCTCTGGCACTATTATGGAGGTTGTGTGTAGGGATTCTAATGCTATGGTGCTTATAATGGATGATGGTTATCATACTTGGGATAATGTCTTGCATTTTGCATATACATGGTATTTGGATTTATTTAGGTTTACAGGTACTAAGGACCACAAATCCTTCATCCTTTGGCTGCTATCTTGGCACAGGTCTGTGGGTTATGATGGCTTCACCCTTTATTGGTTTGTAATAACTCTTGTGTTGTATCCATGCAATGGTTGCTTGGATGCACACATTTGCTTCTGCCCCAATGTGGTGTGAACATCTTGAGCCCTCTCCCTCAAACTTTCACTTTAGTCTTTATTCTGCTACCCTCTTATTGCATCTGCACTAATTCTTCCCTTTACATATTTACAGATGCAGCTTTCCTTTTCTTTTGCAGGTGCATTGCAGGCTCATTCCTGTTGTTTCTGCATACGATTATGCTTTGGCCCAGATCTTCCATTGCTGATCTCTATGTATCTTTTACTATTCTTTTGCTTTTACTCACTTTTTGGATGTAATTAGATAGGGGATTTACTCTCTAGGCTGATTGTAGCTCTTCGAGTGGTAGTTTTAGAGTTTATCCCCTTTTAAGGACCTTGTAACCTTCTTTTTGTGGCAATAAAATTTCCCCTATATGGTGTTTCCTAAATAAAAAATAATTAAAAAAGCTATGGGGGATGGAGAGGTTAGGAAGTAGAGTCTCTTGTGCTAAGGAAGTATAAAAAAATTAGTAAGGTTGGTAGGGGGGCTTTAAAAGGTTGATGGGAGGTCTGTTATGACTCATACCCCTTGTAGCAAGCCTTTTTGCTAGATTATGGTGGCAAAAGGCATCCTCATGAGAGAAGGATGAGCATCTAGAGCACACCTTAGGTTTCCAGTCATAAATAATCTTCTATTAAAACTTACTTCCATTCAAGTTGAGAGATACCGAGTCCATCAATGTGAAGAGGGATTGACTTGAACACACACTGTAGCAAAAGTGATCTTCGCTTTGGATGCAGTGAGATCATTGACAGTGAGTGGAATGCCCAGCATGTTAGCCACTTTGGAGAATCTCAATTCATTCCAACAGAATAAAGGAAAGTTTGACAACTTTATCCATAAAGGAATGTCAGAGATGTGTTCCTTAGATGGTCTAAAATTTCAAGATCAATTTTGAAAGATAAAGGGTCTTCCATTGAGAAAGCAAGGGCCATGATCCAAAACTAGATCATAATCTTCTTGATAAGAGAATTTGAACATAAAAAAAGAATCTTCTTCTAAAGTTAAAAGATCCAAACCACCTTTAAAGTTCCAATTCTTTTTTATTGTTGCAAGGAGAGAGCCATAGAAAGGGCTTTTCCCAATAACATGACCAACCAAGGAGAGGTTCCAATGCTTTTGACCTTCCATGAGCTCGCTTTCTGAGAAGAAAACTTCATCCGAGACTAACTGCACAAAAGATAGAGCAATCAAGGGGCTTTTCTCATTTTGGGATATTAGGAGATCTTTCTAGTTGTAGGACAAATGAGCATTAGGTATATGAGCATCTAAATAAAAGAAACTAAATTTGAGGGAGGAGCCCCCAAAACGGAGCTAGGATTAGTAGAGGAGAGAAGGAGGAAATTAGTTGAATAAACTTGATTGATGTTCATTTCCTTAGGGGGGGGGGACCTCTAGCACAAAGTCAGAGGACAAGAAGGTAGGAAAGAGAAAAAAAAGATTAGAGTAAGCAACACCAACTAATAGAAGGGGGGAGATCAAAATTAGATCATTGCTAATTGCAAGGAGAGGGGAGAAAGCATAACTGTAAAGCCCGTGCTACTAGTACCGTGATAGTGTGGTCACTTGCTTGGAAAAATACTTTATTGGGTTGAGACCTGCTTAGCTTTGTTATTGGCATCATAAGCCCATGATTTTAGAGGGATACAATCCTAACTAAGTGGCTAGGTAGTGTGAATTTACTCTGGCCACTCCTATATATGGACTACCATAGATATTGAACATAGTAGATACTCATTCCCTAGGGACACTCCCACTGTCTGTTCATTTAGTAGTAGCTTCTACAACATGGGCTTTGTCACTTCACTTAGGGACTGGATCTAGTTTTTGTCTGGTCCCACATAAGACTTACACATAAGTTAGCCACTTATAGTTACTATGGATCCACCATACCTTCTCTTCCTTCTTGGAGGTAAGCTTTCACTTATACAGTTATAGATTCGAGAGAGCTTAGCATGTTGTTTGCATTTCCCCTGAGATACGACTTATGCTTCTAAGAGATGATCAAATGAGCGGGGCAACAGTAAGAAGCTATGATGAGAGACCTCATACATTCATGAGAAAGCTCATAGAAATATTCATAGCCCTCTACCAAATAGTTATGGTATGGGAGTAGCAAGGGAAGCTAATTCTACTTACATTCCCATCCCACTCACAGCAGGTTGAGCCACTAGTAAGATAGATGGAGAATGATGTCACCTTAGTTTTATTAATGAATACTTGTGTGACTTCACTAATGTTTACTCAGTCTATCAGCAGTGATCATGTGCATATTGGAGAGGACCCATATATAGAGGAAACTAGTACTTTTATGACTAGCCATGAGCCACTCTTATAAGACTCAACTCTGGTGATAGAAAGTTCCACACAAAATGATTCCTTAGATATTAACTGTTATGCAGAAAGCCATCATATTTCCAGTTCAATTTATACTGCTTAGAGGAAAATTTTTGGTTTGGATATCTCATGCTTTATCTTTAGGATATGCCCTAAGCTTTCAGATCCATTACATTACAACTCTTCAAAGAGCCTATGTTACATAGTGACAACACAAAGCCAACTACTTCTAACAAATGACTTAGAAGTTTTACCTGAGCTTTCTATCTTTTATGTGGAAGTGAATTCTTTATTAGATTATTCTACCACCTTGGATCTTAAAGTAAGAGAGCTATAGCTTTAGGAATTCTTGTAGAGATGTTGAGTTTGGATTATTTATACTATGCACTACTTATCAGAAGATTTTGTTAGATAAAATCACTACAATAGAAACCTCATTCAATAATACTTTGCATCAAGTCTCCCTAGTTCACCAATATCCCAAGCACAGTCTTAGAGCATTGAGATCTTACTAGTAAGAGCTTTCTAGAGCATAAATTGAGCTCTTTGACATATCTACTAAATTGAAAGTGCTACAGTTGAGGAGACAATAGTTATTAGAGAGGAGATCTATGGTTAGATAGGCTATCACAACTATAGAAGAAAATTACTCCCAAATGGATGCTCAAGTGTTCTAACTTAAGCAGTTCCTTTCTTCATTAGTCAATGACCAGGAAGCTACCCTTCAGCATCTCCATGCAACTTGGGAGAGGCAATCTACTATGACCTATAAAGCTCAAGCAACTTCTTTCTATATTATAGAAATTCAGGAAAATCATTTATAATTGAACCTCTTTTATGTTATCGTCTTGTATGATATATAAAATGATTAGAGATTTTCAATGACTATATTTTCTCTCTTCATATTGTATTATTGCATACAATCATAAATAAATAAATAAGAAAGCAATGAATGCATCGTATCTAATTAACCTGACACATTCATTAGGGGGTAATTTTATTTGCATCTAAAAAAAATGAAATAAGTGGAACATCCCAACTTAGGGCACCGTGGTACTGCAATTGGTGTTGTCGCCACCTTATAGAATTTATAAATACAAATCACCCTGAACAATTGCCTACTTAAATAATTCAGCACCATGGTGCTATGATCCTAGCGCTTAGGCATTGTCGAGACAAGGTTCAATTTTAAAGCCAGAAAATTGACCCTTCCCACCCCAATAGTGATAATCGCCTAGGGGGAGCGAGCAAATGGGAATTCCCTTGTAACTATTGGGATTTTAGAGTTCTTACAATTGCTTTTGGACTCTCTCTCTCTCTCTCTCTCTCTCTCTCTCTTCTAAGTACTCTCAAATGCTCTATTCACTCTACAATGCCTTCTTCCCACTATACAGGAGTGTGTTCTTCTCATACAATGTAAAAAGAAAAATGTAACCATTGCACTCTCCAAGTAAAAAGTTATTTTATGTAATTTCTTCTCCCAAAAGAAAATTCAAAGAAAATTTTGAAGTTTCTACTATTGATCTTAGATTTGATGAGAAATGACAACCCTCCCTCCATCAACCTTGGATTTGGAGTTAATGGAGAAGAATTTAATTTTGTTAAAGAATTTTAGGTGCAAAAATCTCAAGAATTGTAAGTCTAGAAGACCATCGCCGTTGAACTTGGTTATGACATGAAATAAAAATCCTCCCTCCATCAATCTTGGATTTGAAATAAGAGAGAAAAGTTTTTCTTGCACTAAAATATTTTAAAATCTAGCACTGCTAAAGTGTTATGCCAATCAATTTTAAGAAAAAGTGTTAAATTCTCTGAGAATATTGTTCAAAAATAGAGTTCCACACCACGGCGTTGAGGCGCCATGTCCCAACACTGAAGAACTGAGAACACATGAATGAAGTCTTTGACCTCATGCTTCATTACACTAAGGTGCCAAAAATCCAATGCTGTGGAGCTAAGCTCATGATTTAATGTCATACTTGTAACACTGTAGTCCTCCCACTTAGGTTACATTTCTTTAGAATAGCATTGTTTCCTCATGCTGAGGTGCTACATCTTGAAATCCATTCTACCATTGAACTTGGTTTCGGTGTGAAATAAAATCCTCCCTCCCTTGATCTTGGATTCAAAACATGAGAGAAGAGTGCTTTGCACTAAAAATCATGAAAGTTGTCATTACTAAGGCATTATATTATCAAAATTTTAAATTTCTCATAAATTATTAGAATTTTGACATAGGTAAAATAACACCAAAGTGATGTGCTCTCAGGAATCTTGAACCTTAGGCATGCATCCAACAGCACTAAGGCGTTAATATTCTAGCACCGAGGAGCTAAGTCCTCAGAAAAATTAAACTTAGACTCTCATATGATAGTACTGTGGCACTGATATCTTAGTGTCGAGGCACTATGCACTCAAAAAATTTAGCCTTAGGCACCCAATTGATAGCTTTAAAGTGTTCATATTATAGTGTTGAGGTGCTGATCTCTCGAACATTAAGCTGAAGTCATATTTACAGTACCATAGTGCTATCAATGTACTACTGAGGCATGAAGTTCTTGAGTTTTAAACTTATCTTTCAACTTAATAATGCCAAGGCATTGAGCCCTTAATTTATTCATTTTCAACTAGAAATTTTATAATTTAGCTTTTTGATTTTGGAGCATCCCATAGAAACAAATACTAAGTATAAAAATAAAGAATATCTTTATTAACAATGAAATATTATAACAATAAGTTTTTACACTAAATAAAAGATAACAAGAAAAATACAAATAATAAAAAAAAAGAAAGGAAAAACTAATAATGATATTCACTGTCATCTCTTCCTCATATTGTAGCTCTATTGGGGTGCCCACATAAAGCTGATAATAAGGTGCCATAAAAATAGAAGCTTGACCTAGGCCCGCATGAAAGACATAGTTTTCAAACATATGAATAAGTGTTGAGTTAAACTTAACTATGTATAATAACTACTACTGCTATTGAGCCATATGGTAGTCAAATTTCCTTCCCAATTCTTGCTACTGACTAGTTTCATCAACCATTTTACTTAAATCAGAGAATTATCCTCCAATTTCTTTGACTTGCTCATTTAACATATTGGAAGATTTGGATTTGGACTGAGAAGAACATGAGCTCTCTTTCATTTAAGTCCTAGATCCAAATCCTTCAACTATTTCTTTAGTCAAGGGAGCCCTTGGAATTATGACTTCTTCATTAGATTCCCCTTGCATACACACCCCAACACATAAAGAATAGATAAGAGAAGAATGACAATACCCTATAATAGTACTACCTCCAAATATATTATGAATAGAATTATAAATGATCCTCCCTACATCTATAGTAAATCCCTTTTGATTTGCAAAATTCAAAATGGCACTATCCCTAGTCACTTAACTAATATTACTAATGGGCATTAACTTGGAAAAATATGAAATAATACCAAGCTTCGACCTCAGTAATCAGGCCAATGATATAAAAATTATTAATTTTATCTTTCCACCTTTTCTTAGTAAACATTCGAATTTCTAACTGTGAGAAAATTAAAAATTTCATTAAAATTGGGATGATCATTATAATAAAAGAGATACTTATCATACATGTGGTGCTTTAATTTGGAGTCATAAGGGCACCACGTAAATTATAGGGTATACTTATTGAAATGATTGAGTATGACATCTAAGGAATTATATACTATCTTAAAAGATAGAAATATCATCATATAATGGACTCAATCACCTAATAAGAACTCTTATGTCAGATTGGTCTACATACATACCAAAGATCTTTCTCCTACTTTAATGGATAGGTAAAGTAAGGTTTATTTTAAGCCAAGTTCATTAGTTTCCTATGGAAATAAGCTTTTATAATTAATTACATCCTAGGAATTGGGAATTTTCTAAAAACACTCTTAATTAAATAGTCAACTAATGTCTCTAAATATTTCAAAGGTAGATAATCAAAGAATTGATCATTTTGGAAAGTAATCAGAAAGAGCTCAAATAGAAAAAGTTATTAGCAGATTCCAAAAGAGGATAAGTAAGAAGCCTAGTTAGTGCTTCAATTTATCTATGGTAAGGCTTTACAATTTTGAAAGAGAGAAATTATTTTTTGAGTTGAAATTTGATTAGAATGTTAGGATTTAGATTCCAACAACACAAGATTGTGGAAGTGCCTAAGAGGTGAATATTTATTCTGATAACAGAAGAGAAATAGGAAGCCTCAAAACCTATATCTCGAATGTTCTAGCACTAGCTAAGAGCTCGATCTAATTTTGCTCTAGGGAATGAGATATATTGGTTCACTTTCACTAGGGAGAGTGGATGATCCTAACTCTTCTACACTTACAACCACCTAGAGTGATTGCCATCTAACACCTCCTACAAATTTAAAGCCATGTGGGCTAGTCATATGTAATTGAAAGATAGGTAGGCTATTATTAATTAAGAAGGAATCTAAAGTCCTAAAATCACTCCCTTAAGCACGATCTACAATAAAAAAATCATTAATCTAATGTAATCCTAATATTTAGACTATGCACAAACAATCTTAGCATCTAGTCTAAAACATTAATGTTATTCAGCTAAGAGAAAGGGCGGGGGGATTGAATTGGGTTTTTACAAAAATAATTTTAGAAATCTCAATTTTAAACTTTTGTTGAAAACTTAAATTTTTAATGATAAATCTTAATAAAAATAAAACAATAATCAATAATATTAGAAAAGTAAAGTGCAAAAAATAAAGAAAGAGAACATATAGACTTTTATGTGGTTTGGCTTAAACCCAAAAACTAGCATACATGCAGTCCTAGACACCTAGGCTAAGAATTCACTAAATCCAACTTGATATTACAACAAAACTCTCATACTCTCTTTCATGGGAAAGTATAATCCAACACCATACTTTCCTTAATGGGCAAGTACAACCCAACAACATACTTTTTTAATGGGCTAGTATAACTCAACAAGAAAATAAGAAATAGGAACATGAAAGTATCTAGCTCTCAATTTAGAACTATTTTGCTCTCACACCCCAACTACAATAATATTAAGGCAAGTGAAAACATAAGTAAGAAAGAGAGCGCACTTTAATTTGTATTTAAAATTGAAAGTAATGATTAAACATAAAAGATGTTTATGATGCAAGTGAATATTTAAGATGTTTGAAAAGAATATAAGAACTTGAAATCAAAGTGATTTAGTTAATCATCTAAACTGTGTCATAGTAATAAATAAATTTTGATATGAAGATCTGAGTTTTGAAAAGATCAAATGAATATGCAATATTAAAGCACATAAAGTCAAATGAAGTCTCTTTTAAAAGAACTATCACATATGCAAAAGGTGAGACAATTTAAAGGAAAAGAAAACTTGCTACTCATAAGAGTTCTATATAAAATAATCAATATAAAATTAATCTCCCTTAAGGATATGTAAGAATAAAGAAGTGAAAAAGATTTGTAACAAAATTTTATCCAAACATAAGCAAAGCTTTTAGCCAACTTGAAAAGAAGTATGAATAGATGAGTTAAAACAAAATAAATTGATAAAACTATAAGAAACCTTAAGCCAAGAAAGAGATCAAGGTCACACACATGAATAGTAAAAAATAAAATTAAATGAACCTTGAATAGCTCTTAGCCAAAGGGATTTGCAACACTCGTCCAACTTCTTTTGTGCAAGCTTGAAAGCATTCACTTGTATGAAGAAAAATTGAAGGATGATGAACAGATTAGCACTTGACTCACTAAGAAAGTCCTCCAAGAAATTTTGTATGGATTCGGCCAAAAGGGAAAAGTCAAGAGAGAATTACCTAGTTTTAAGAGCAGTATAAATAAGAAAAAGAGTCAAGAGGGTTGGCCAAGAAGAGGGAAAATTGGAGTGAAATATTTTAGGATTTAATTTAACTTAAGCTAACTAAAATCTAAATCGAATTACATGATGAAGGGTTCGGCCTAGCCAAAAAATAGAGAAATCCTATTTGGTAAAAAGATTTGATTTGAATTAATTAAATTGAATTTCAACTTGCATAATAGGGAGTTTGGCCAAGGCAAGGAGGAGGGAAAATTCAAATGGTAAGATATTTAATTTGAATAAATCAAATTAATTAAATTTTGCATGATGGAAATTCGGGCAAGGAAACTTAGAGGGAAAATTTATAAAGAGATTAAATTTGAATCAATTCATCTCATGAAAAGATCTCCAAATTAATTTGAAGGTTAATTAGTATGTGGGTTAACGAGGAGAGAGAGAAGAGAGAGTGAATTTAAATTATTAGCAAACAAAGCATAATAAGATTAATTAGCTAAGTAATAAATAAGGTTGGCCAAAGGAAGTTTTTATGATAGGACTCAATTAGTATTCAATGTAATATCATGGAATATTCAATCAATTTATCTTGACTGAATGAAAGAGGGAAAGATATTATTCTAGAACATTTTAAATTAAATCTGAAAGAATTATTAAAATTCAACCAAGCTACATTCCAAAAATAAATTAAATTTATTTTAATGTACTTAATTCAAATTAAATGATGATGAATTAGATATTTAGAAAATTTGAAATTAATAATCATTATGTGAATAATTTAAATTGAATTAAGTATATGGCCAGCCATGGATTATTTCCTAAAATAAATATTTATAAAAAGAAAAAGGATAATTCCATGGCTTATTTTAATTCAATTTGAATTAACTTAAAGTAAAACAAATTATTTCAAATTAGATCAAGAACTACATATAATTAGCCACAAACATTCCATAAGAGCTAAGTTCAAATTTACACATGTAAGTAAAAAATGTTCAATTTGAATTCAAAATAAATCAAATTAAATATTCAAATAAATGAATTCTTTAATTTAGAAAAGATGGAATAATTATGAAAATAATTTGAATAGCTCTCACATAATTTATTTTGCAAATAATCATGAAAGAAATTGCCCAAAAAGTTTCAAGATTATAGATAGGATATGAGGGAGAAAGCTAGGATAGTAGGAGAGAAAATAATAATACATTGAATAATTTTTGCTTAATTTAGATTTATGCATTGAATAAATGAATAATGAACATGACTAATCATGGAAATAATTTAATCAAATGTGAACTTAATTAATTTGCATGAAAGAACAATGATTGGAACAAGTTTTATGCATTTAGTTAACATTATCTAAAATGGATAATTTGAAGAATAATTATAAATATAAAATGTAGAATTTATGAATAATTCTAAAAGAAATTAATTTAAAAGAAATGAATGATTTATTATATTTTACTGAGCTTCTCATTTTCCTTAATATAGTTAATCCTAGAAAAAATTTCACCAAGTTCAAGTCTAATTGCTTTAGCATCCTAAATTGACTAAACAACCTAGAGTTAAAGAATTTTCTTGCACACTTGAATTTAACTTGACTAGTAGCATTTGAGTTGGCTATCATCAAAATCAATATCATATAATGTGGGACTCATGAAGTCAATAATTACATCACAAAATAAAACATCACACCAGTGCAATCATCGGCTAACCTAGTACTAAGATAAGTTGATTAGTATTCTAATGTGTGGGCTAAGGCCAAATGTGGTATGTCTAATTGGACTTGAGAGTTAGGATTTTCTAATGATTGAATGTTTAAATCACATATTAAGGGTTGTTATTCTTTAGGTTGTTAAAGTTAGGATAAGATCTCAAATTATGTGTTTTTTTATTATTTATTTCTTGATTGTAATTTAACATTATAAGGAAAAGAAAGAGAGTTGATTCTCTTTAATCCACACTTTGGATTAATCCTAAAGAATGAAGTTCTATACCTTTTAAGCCTTTTAATAAAACCTTCATGAATTTTAATTAGACATATGTTTGGATTTAACTTAATGAATCTTATTTAAACATGAAAGACATGTTAACATTAATGAAGCTAAATCATAAGCAAATTAGTAATGTTTTGTTATCTTAGCTTCATTATCAATATACATCACTATTTTATTTTGCTCCAATTTTGATTTCATGCATGTACATACATACATCTTACATATATAGCTTTCAAAGGATTGATTTTTGGGAAATTCAATTGGGAGAGGTCCAAATTGGAGAGAAGTATTTTCAAGAGTCAAATGGGAGAAAGTAGGAAATGTCTATAGTCATCAAATCCAAAGGAAATTTCAAATTTCTTTAACCAATCCATATGGGCTGGAGACTAACCCTCTCAAGCCTTGCTAATGAGGGAATTAAGCACTAATTAACCTCCTTAACTAAGCCACTTAAGGAACTAAGTGACAAAAACCAAAATAAACTAAAAAACTCACCAAGGAAAGGGAAAATCCATTTTTTCTTTCCTATCACCGTACCTCTTCAGCCTAAACACATGTAAGGTAGAAATGAGGATCCTAGTAAGCTTCCAAGGTTCTTCCATCACTGTTGTCCAACCAACAGAGTAAAAAATGAGCTACATAACCCATCACCAAATGGGAAATTCAACAAGAGAGAACCCATAGTGCAAACAAACTATTCTATTACCTTCACCACTCAAAATTGAACCCAATCGAAACCTTTCCCAATTCCCAAACTACTGGTAAGTGGGAGATGTACCAAAGCTGATAGGAAGCATAAAAGGTTGGTCTAAGGAGCCATCTGCAAGGCTAGGATCCAATTCCTTTGATAGCAAGCTCACTTCAAAGTTCCAAAGTTGTAGAAATCAATTCTGAAGCTAATCGATCAACGGATCAATGTATGCCATTAACGAGCTTAATTTTTTTTCTTAAGGTATTCAAGTTTGGTCATTTTTGAAGTATACTTGATCTCTAGTGAGATCAAGCTGTATGGACTGAAAGAAGAGCTTCCAACGATCGTGTAGGAATTGAAATTACTCGATTTCATTGCCTAGATCATTCAGATTTGAGGGAAAACCATTGACAGCTGTCAGCTTCTGCAAGAATCAAAGGAGACATAATCCGGACCACTTGTTCCTTTTAAAAGGAACAGATGGCCCTGATTTAGGTGCAAATCTAATTTAATACCCTTTAGAAATCCCAGATTAAATCAAAACCATCTGGTCCTTAATTGGACGATTCCACGCAAAGTTTTTGCCACCCTTTTAAGTCAGGAACCACGTGGGTCCCGTGTGGACTAGTCACTGTGTGCCACATGGCCCGCCATGCCATGTCAGCGCTGAATGGTTTAAAGAAAAATTTTGGCCATTTGGGTTTAAAAAAATGCAATAAAATATAGAAACCTTATAAAAATCATAGAAAAATAAAGAAAAATCAGACAAATATACATATAGGCTATATGGATTCGACTTGATGAGAGGAATCCATGGAAATTAAAATCTCCAAATTTTATTAGGTATTTTTGCCTTAATTTAGGTTTAATTGAGAAACATTAAACCTTAAGTACTTTGAAACCACTAATTCAATTAATATGAAACTTTGGGGAAATGAAATAAACCATAAAACACACCTTTATTAAATTTTTCATAATAAAATTCACTGTAATTTAAGAGAAATGGAATTTTCAATCTTATACCCCTAATTTAATTAAATAAATTAGGATTAATGAAATTAATATATGGAAATGATCTAAAAAACCTTAAATCCACCTAATAAACCTCAGTGAATTCTAAAACATCATTAAAACTCAATTAAACTTAATAATCTTTAAATTAGCTTAATTAACTAATTAAATGACTTAAAAAATTCAATTAATTAACTTGAACTTGATTAAATCATAATAAATCAACCAATTAATTAAAAATTATAAATAAAACCTCATTGGAAACATATTTTATTGGGGATTTTAAAAAAATAAAACCCTAGAATGAATTTTACTAAATTAGGCTTAATTTAAGGTTTACTAAAATAATTAAAACCTTAATTACACCCTAATTACACATCTAGTTAAGATGAAACTTTAGGAATATAAAATTGGCATGTAACCCCACTTTCCATAAAAATTTTAGATCCAACTAATTTAATATTTGGGAATTATGAAATTTCCAAGTTCTCAAGTTATTATTTAACAAATAATCAATAAAAAAATCTTTAATATATTAAATTATGGATTAATCTGATTCTATTTTAATCAAATAGTAAGTAACTATAAACAAACTCCACTAACCAGTCTAAGTAAAAGAAATGATTAATTTGAAAATTTAAACTTTAGTAAATAATTAAATTAACTTAAAATAAACTTAAATTCTTTAAGTTAATTTAAAATTAAATGAAACCAAAATAACTTAATTTATCTAAGGCTAAGTTAGAAAAAGATAATCAAATCACTAAGCTTTTAATTAAATCAATAACCCTAAATGAAATTTAAAGTCAAATCCTAAGTTAATTAAACTAATTTAAGAGAATACCAATTTAAACTTAAAGAACTTTAAGTAACCTTAAACTAAAAGCTTCATAGAAACAACATAATTCAAATCTAAATTTCCAAAAATAACTGAAATAAATGAATGAAGTCAAACATTCTAAACTAATTTGTAAATACTTAGGATTTTGGTCAAAACCCTTAAAACTAATGAAATAAAATCTTGACTTAATGAAATTAAAAATTTAATGAACCAAATATTAAAACTTGAATCACCAACCATTAATCTTTAATCAATTTTTTAAAAAACTAAAATCTTAAACTAATTAATTAAATCCAATCAACTCAATGTAAATTCAATCCTTAATCTAAATACTCTAAGTTAACATGAATTAACTAAATCAAAACTAACATAACTTAAACCTAAAACATTAATATAATTCAAATGAAATAACTCAAAGTTAAGACATCAAATCAAGCTAAACCAAATAAATGTAATGAAATAAATCAAATTAATCAATTCATATAAAATCAAATGTAATGAAATAATTGAATCAAACTAAAGTGGAAGTTAAAACAAGAATCAAAAGAAAATAACATAAGTTCAAATTCAAATTCAAGAAAACTAAATGAACTCCAAAGGATTAATGAAGATACTTAAGGACCTTAGTTAGGCCATTAGAAGCTAGGATGTTGAATAAGGTGGGTTCCATCTAGAAATGGAGTTTATCCTTTTCTTCATTCTTGAAAACATAAACATCATTTTAACCAAATAAAATGAAATTAAATTGGAAATTAAATCACTAAATCATTTGAATTGAAACCAACCAAAGGTAAAAATTAAACAAATTCAAACTTCAAATTGGAACTTGAACTTAAAGGAGATTGGCAAAGCCTTGCCACACAAACCCCTCTTTTACACACACTAGATCATTTAGATTACTAACTCTAAATCTAGGTTAGATCATTATGTGATTTTCTTTAATTTTCTGTGATATGTTGTGTTGTGCTTCACATGTCTATGTGTGTATTACTTTAGACTGGATGCCTAGGCTTATTTGCTCATTAAACTAGATGGAAGGCATTCTTTTTAGAATTAATACTATCTTTATAGGGGATTGTGTTAAAAGGGATCATTCTCATAAATCAAATTTATAAAATTGTTGTTTGCTTGCAGGTGCTAAAAATCCCTTAACATAGTCCGTAGGATAGGTGGTGGCAAGCAACTAATGCTAAGCCCATAGGTTTTTGAAATATAACTGATGTGTGTTGTTTGTATTTCCTAACATCTATTTTGCAGGGCATATGATTTCTTTTCTAATTTTAAAATGTAAATTTGATCTTAGAATTAGGTTAGGATCTATGGGGTCTAGGATTAGTAGGAGTTGACCCAACTAGGGGATGGTGCAATGTTCTCCTATGGATCCAGATGGATGTCCTTAAATAAGGAGACTTTCCTGGAAAGAAGACCCATAGATCTAAACTTGCAGTTCTAGGCTGGGTTATATAAGGGAAGAACTTTGCTGCCCATTTCTCTTTCTTCCAAGGTGTACAGCAGTACCCGACCACATTGGCCTATTTTTACTAACTTAATTTGGTTTGATTTATTTTGGGTGCATAATAGAAATAGAATGCTTTTTCTAGGTTTCTTTCAATTACTATTTATGATGTGATGAATGCCTTGATGTAGGCTCATAGGATAAACTAAATTTTCTACTCAACTAAATCAATCAAAACATAAAAATAAAAATAACTCATAACCTCATATAAAATCCTAGGCATTAAATCAAGATAATAAAATATTTAGCAACCCCTTAGCTGGATGTTTAACATCATGCATAATCATCTTATTTCACTCTTGTTAAGGGAGGGCTTCCATCTTTGCCAAAGAAAATGGGCTTAACTTTTGAGAGCCTATGATGGAAGAATACCTCTTTCCCTATTGATTTGGCCCATAATCATTTTTAATTGCATGGCATTAGGCATAAAATACATACCTATGGCCTAAAATGAATCTTGAGTCAAAATTTATTAAAATCTAAAAAATATGCATTAGTTAGATGCATCTTCATACCCTATATAATCTTAGGTATTGGGGAGTGAGTCTAGGTTCATAGATTTCTTTCCTAAAAATGCAATAGCCCGGCCATCTTGCATTCATATGACTTAACTTCATGAATTTAAAATGCACATAGGTGGTGTTAGCTGGTAGCCTTCTCCATGCAGGTTGTAAGTCCAGAAGAGTCAGGAATAGGCTAGTTCTCTCAAGTGAGGAGAATGGTCAATGATTCCCAAGGATAGAACTAGGTCGAGCATTTGACATGTATCAGAAGCATCTGTAGACTAGGTTCTAAAGCATCCTTTCAGGAATAAGTCTTCAACCCTAGGTATTTCTACAATCTTGTGTTGCTAGAATCTAAGTCCTAGATTTTTAAGAAAATGGCAACTTAAAATCTAAAATTAAACCCTAAATTTGAAGCCCAATCATAAGATAGTTGAAATGACTACTAAGCATCCCAGTATCGATAGACATTTTCTATTTTCTCCAATTTGACTCTTGAAAATACTTCTCTCTAATTTGGACCTCTCCCAACTGAATTTCCCAAAAAGCAATGCTTTGAAAGCTACCTTAGCAGTCTTTAGGAATAACCACTTATTTCTTTTATTGAGAGTATTCTTAGGAAGAGACCCTTCCTAAAATATAATTAACTATAGAGGCTTGCCTTTATAGGAAACCATGATTCGAGGATAAAATAAACCCTATTCTATTTTTTCATGTAGTTCAGGGGAAAATACTCTGGTACATGAAAGACTCATAGCCTTATGAGTCTTTTATTAAAATGATCGAATCCATTACAGGAGAGCATGTTTATCTTTTGAGATAATATGTTTATTCCTTAACATCATATTTGGTCATCTAAATAAAATATTTCTAAACTCTATGTGGTGTCATTTCTTTCCTCTATTCTAGAGGGAACACCAACATATTTTTTGGTGACTCTACTGGGGAGTGGTTCCTCTCTCCATCTTTAGAGATAAGTAGTTATTTCTATATATCAATAGTGTATTAGTGACACTCACGGGTCAGGACTGCCTTTCTTTCCATTGGATACCTCTCCATTTCATCCTTGGTTGAGCTTATCCAACATCCTAAATAAAGGTTGTAGAACTCTTCATTTGCCATAGTTAAATGATTGGGTCCTAGAATCAAACCTTGAAAGAAGAAAAAGAGAAAAATCTTAATATTAACACTGCCTAATGGCTGAAAAGTATTTTGTTTGACTAAATGTTAGTTCTTTTATGTTTTTATTCTTATAATAAAATTTTCTTTCTTCTTGTAAAATAGAGTAAAATTGTTGGACAGTTGATTTTCGTCGCTACTTTTGGAATTCACTTTGCTATAGATAGCAGCCTTCTACCTAATGACTCTTTTATTAAGTTTGGAGAAGGATTTGAAAACCTTCATATTATTATAAATGGAGTCACCGTTGCTCCTATTGATGAGGCAGTAGTGAAAAATAAATAGCCTATTTTAGAGTTTTCTAGTGCATCTCCTTCTGAGTGCAAGGAGATCTTATTCAGGTTGCTGAAGGGGTCCACCAGGGTTCCACTCAAAAGAAAATGAAATTTCCCATAATAGAAGCATTGCCTGTCCTCCCTCCACCTAGCACATTCAAGATAGAGTCCACCTCTGGTTTGTCTAAAATGACCAAAAGTTAAAGGAATAATAGAGGGAGGAGACTTAGAAAGATAATATTAGGGAGAGGAAACAAAAAGAAGCATTTGATATAGAACTGGCCATAGCGAGGGACAGATTTACTCTTCCTGACACTTACCCTCTTCTAGGTGGCAATAGGTTTTATCCTTTATCTACTACCCAAGGAGAGGAGGATATAATTAGGATTGATAGTTCTCCTCCTCGCCCATTTCTATATCCTGAAAAGAAAAACTTTAAATGACTGAATAGGGAATCCTAGGGTAGGCTTCACCAAACCATTCGTAGGATCCTTAGGTCCTCTTCTTTCACTAAAGAAGAACTATTGGGGATTATGAAGCAATAGGCTTCATAGAGTCTATCATATCAACTTCTAGGAGAACCTGCCACCTCTCACCACAAAAGGGGAGGGAAGGTGATCATCTCTGATAGGATGAGTCTTTCCTATCCTATGCCACCAGTGTTAGAGTGGTACCCTCACCCTACAAAGTAATTGATATGACATATGAATACATCCACTAGTTTAAGAAATGATAAGACTTTTCCCAGAAAGAAAGGCTGGCAAGTCTATATTAGGAAGGTCTTTTTTAGTTTATGAACCTAGGATACCTTCTCCACCCTTGCCTTCTTCACATTTGAAGAAACCCACTGCTAGGCATATTTTAGATAGGCCTTCATCTTCTACTTCACTATGGCCTTAGGTTGAAGTACCTCAATTATTTTCTCCCAATAAGGGAATGGATCTCTATCATCTATCTCCCTAGGTTAGGGAGACTATTGATGAGGGTCATCTAGGCCTGGGTGCCACTCTTGAAGGTACTCTTATCCCTCAAGAGGATTTGAGAAATAAAATTTCTAAAATAAAACCAATGGAGATATGAGAGTCAACAAATGACATCTTGGGTAGTAATGGTTTTCCACTTTTTTTATCCACTGAAGAAATGGAAACAATCATTAAAGAAGATGAGGAAAATAAAAAAAATGAAAACAATAAAAGAAAAAAAATGATATAGTACAAAGTGATTTATTGGACGATGATCGAAGGTTACCATTAGCCCATATCTATATGGTTGACACCAGGTCATCGAAAAAAGGAATAGGATGACATATCAAAAAATCCTACTCCTGATCTAACTCAACAACTTATCCTTCAACTTTAGAAGAAGGATGAGCAAATTGAATCTATGGAAAGAAAGATGAATGAGATGATGGTTACCTTACAGTCACTCTAGAGAATGATCCCATCTTATTCCCAGGTGCATCAAGCTGAGCATCTTGACCCATCTCCCCCTACTGATGACTTGAGGTTTAGTTTGGAAGGACCTCAACAGGAGTCAAAACCTATAGAGAAAACACCTTCTAATACTAAACTAAAAGAATTAGTAGAGCAGCAGGTGAAAGAGGCATTTGCTCAATCTAAAGGACCAACTTTGGACCCAAAGGGTAGGCCATACCCTCAAAAATATGACTCTATTCCTTATCCTAAAGGATTTTTACCTCCCTCTTTTAAGGTGTTTGATGGAACTAGAAACCCTAAACAACACTTGGCTCTCTTTCGGTCAAGCTGTTGTAATACTAGAGGAAGTGATGCATTATTGTTCATGCAATTCATTAGCAGCTTGAGCAGAGTTGCTTTCGATTGGTATGCCGACCTACCTAATAATTTGGTACATACCTTTACTAAATTAGAAGTGTTATTTGTGAAGAGGTTCATGAGTACATAACATCACACTACTGTGGGAGACCTGGTGGTGGAGAGGAACAAACCTGGAGAATCTCTAGTAGACTATATTCTTAGGTGGCGGATCCTCAACTTAAAATGCGAGCCCTAGTTGGAGGAGCGTCATGTTGTTGAGATCCTTCTGAGGAATATACATGGTCCTATTGCATTTATGCTTAAGGATTTACAGTTAAAACCTTTGAAAAACTTAAAGGAAGAGGCTCCTAGAATGACTTTCTTGAAAGATCAATCTTCACTAGAATCTTCTAGATCTATAGGCCCTTAGAAAAGAGAACAAGCAATGTTTCTATGGTGGACAAAGGAAAAATTCCTTTGCAAATGCAAACAGATCAAACTCTACCATATAGACCACCACAACAATAGGTGTCATCATACCCTGGGAGATTTCTAGCTAGCCCTTTCTTTGAATGGCTAAACCAGACTTATTCCTTCAAGAAAGAGGCAGTTAGGAAGATCTTCAAAAATTTATAGAAAAAGCCAAACATCAAACTCCCTGACCTGAGAAGGCCTGAGGAAGTAAGGAAGGAAAATGATCATAACCACTACCCTTACCACCAAATGTTAGGACACACAATTAAATATTGCTTCTTATTCAAAAATTAATTTGAAAGAAATCTCAAGAATGGACTGATCACCATTCTAAAGGAATACTTTGTGGACCTTGGACAAGGGTCCATTAAGGTTATCACAGGTACCTCCTCTTCTATTTCTTCATCTTTAAATGAATGGGATATAACATTATCCCATTCTTCAAAAAGGCTATGATGAAAAATTTTATAAATATTATGTAGGATCTGATTTAGACATGGGGGGAGATCACTAAGGTTGATCCACTCGAGTCTAGATCACGGATTCCACATCAACCCAACTCAGGATCTTCAATTGCACAGAAGACTAGAGAGTGTGGTGAGGGAGGGATATGTGTATCTTTTGAGAGAGTTTTGTATGATAAAGATGAAAAGGTAGTGCCATATGAGCATTTATCTTTTTGTACTTATTTTGGTAAGATGAATAAAAAAGCTGACTCTAAAGGAATTTTTATATGTATACTATTTCTGATGAACATGATATTAAAAATATTGAAAAAATAATAATAAAATAAAAGAGTCTCATGATGCTTTATGTGAATCAGGGTAAGAAAGTGAAATCCTCATGGAGGACTTACAAGGTGACCCAGTAGATATAGACCTAAAAACATCACACTCTGATAAATCATCAGAAAAGGAGGTTCAAAATAAGGAATAGGTTGACGTGAACCTTGGAGATATTATTGAAGTAACTCCCCGTAGTGGAAGAGTCTTCCCGCCTCATTTATCTCTTACTCCTCAAGAAAAATGGAAGTAAATCATGGATGAAAACCTGAGTTCAGATTCCTTACTTAAAAGAAATACTAGAATAAACAAAGGTTCCCAAAGTAGATTATAATTTTCTAGCCCATCTAGGAAGCTCCTTGCTAGATTAAGCATTTCTGATGCTCTCATTCTTTCAAAAGAAATGAGAGAGTCACTAGTACAGGCATTACCTGATCTAGAGATATGCTTGACTCAACTAGCAGCTACTTCCTCAGAAGAGGCCTATTACTTTAAGGAGATCCCAAGAGTTACTTTCTTCGATGAGGATCTACTTTTGGGAACCAATGACCATAACTGTCCCCTCTATATTTCTATAAAAATTGAAAATATAAGATTTTCAAGAGTTCTAGTAGATCCTAGCACATCTATTAACATCATGAATTTTAGAACATTAGCATTATTAAAAGTTGATAGTAGAAGACATAGTTCTGATAAGATTTTGTTAAGGGGCTTTAACAAAATAGGTGAAAAATCTTTAGGTTCTATCACTCTATTATTAAAAATAGAAGGATTGAAAACTGAAGCTAAATTTCAAATTATAGACTCAAACATTTCCTGTAATGCTCTCTTAGACAGACCTTGGATCCATGAGTATAGAATGGTTCCATCTTCACTCCACCTGTGTATTAAGTACACAAGGGACGGAGTGGAATATGTTATAAAAAGAGATATACAACCATTCTCTATTCATGAGATTGAGCTCTATGAAGATGCTATTTACTACATGCCTAAGAAACCTAGATTTGATTCTATGGAATCCATTATTGTTGAAGCACAAAGTACATTAATCAAGAAAGGTGAATAGAAAGAAAAGGAGGAAAAAAAAAAGAAAAAGAAAAAGAACCTCCAATAATTCATATTGATTTGCAATCCAACTCAAATGATAAATCCAATCATAGAAATGCTTTAATAAAGTTTAAGATTTCCTTAGAATCAGACACTAACGAGGAAGAAATCAAAACATTAAAGGAAGAGCCTGAGCTTTCCACATATGAAAAATTGAAAAATTCTATGCATACTTTAACTTTGACTCCTCTAAATCCAAATAAAATATCTCAATTATAGGACAAAGTTGCCCCTAACCTATCAAGAGAAGTGGGGAGGTCAGCAAAATTTTATTCTGTATTCTATTCTTCAAGATCAAAAGGAGATGTAAAACTTGAAAACTCCATCTTTTAATGAAATAATAGAACTTAGTTTTTACTGGTATTTGACTTGTGTAGAGAATTTTGTGAAACATTGTTTTATCATGAATGTTTAGCTTAAAGATAAAGCCCAATGCATGGAGAGCTTATGGAATGAAAAACATAGAGACTTTCATTCCAAAGCTGGCCTTGGGTTTGGTACTATTAAATTATTTAACGATACAGAGCATTGTTTAATGATAAGTAATGATCAAGTAGATCAACTCTTTGAAGTCTCTTCTACTCTTCGAGAAGATTCATTCATAAAAACCATGAAGGAATCCAAAAGCGATTCACTTCAAAATGCACCTCCTGAGTATAAGGAGAAAATAAAATCTACTATAGCTGAATTAAAGGAGGTTAGCTTAGGAACTACTGAGAAACAAATAGTAGTTATCCTATGAGCCTATGTCCAGGCATTCATCATAGCATAAACACAGCCACAAAAAGAAACCTAAAAAAAGCATGTCATTTATATGGCCCACCCAAAATAAATCAAGCCAAATTAAATTAATAGGAATAGGACATTGTGGTCGAGTACTGCTGTGCACCCTAGAAGAAAGAAAAATAGGTAGCTGAGTTCTACCCTTATACAGCCCGGCCTAGAACTACAAGTTTAGATCTATGGGTCTTTTTTCCAAGACGATCTCCTTTTTCATGGACATCCATCGGGCTCCACAAGGGACCACTTCACCATCTCCTAGTTGAGTCAACTCCTATTAATCCTAGACCCTATAGTTCCTAACCTAATTCTAAGCTCAAATTTACATTTTAAAATTAAAAAAAAATCCTAAGCCTTGCAAAATAGATGTTAGGAAATACAAACAGCATACATCAGTTATATTTCACAAACATATGGGCTTATCATTAGTTTCATGCCAAGACCACCTATCTTATGGACTATGTTAAGAGATTTTTATCACTTGCAAGCAAATAATAATTTTATGATTTATTTATTACAATGATCTCTTTAACACAGTCACCTGTAAAAGGCAATGTTAATTCTAGAAAGAATTCCTAACATCCAGTCTAATGAACAATCAAGCCTAGGCATCCAGTCTAAAGAAATACACCACATAGACATGTGAAGCTCACAACATATCACAGAAGATTAAAGAAAATCATAGAATGATCTAACCTAGATCAAGAGTCCGTGACGTAAATGATCTAGTGTGTGAAAAAGAGGGGTTTATGTGGCAAGGTCTTGATAGGTGCCTTTAAGTTTAAGTTTTAATTTGAAGTTTGAATTTGTTTAATTTTTACCTTCGGGTGATTTCAATTCAAATGGTTTAAATAGTTAATTCTCATTTTTTAATTCCATTTTATTTGGTTAAAGTTACGTTTAAGTTTTCAAGATTGAGAAATAGAATGAATTTCATTTTTAGGTGAAACTCACTTTATTCCACATCCTAAATCCTAATGAAGTTTCCAAAAGTCTAACTAAGATCCTTAAGTATCTTAATTAATCCTTTTGATGTTATTTATGTTTGGATTGAGTTTGATTTGGTTCATTTAATTTGTTCTTTTAATATGATTCAATTTATTTCATTTGATTTGGTTTAGATTGTAAGTTTATGTTACATTATGTTGATTTAGTTCATTTAATTTATTTCATTACATTTGTTTTATGTTTGATTTAAATATCTTGAGTTTGACATTATCTTATTTGATTTGGTTTAGTTGACTTAAGATTTAGATTTATTATTAGATTCATTAGAGATGAGTGATTTCATTAAATTTTATTGATTTAAAGTTTGATGTTTAAGTTAATTAATAATTTTATTAACCTAAAGTTTTGTTTCATTAACTTAAGATTGAATTTGATCACTTCAATTGATTTAGCATGTTTAGATAAACTACCATTTATATTTCAGATGTTTGATTAAGGTTGGTTTACATTATTGTATGAATTGATGGATGAATGGATTTCCTTAGTTCATTCTTTGATTAACATAGACCTAGGAGCTTGGAAATTCAAGAATTCCCAACCTAGTGATCAATTGGACTTACAATTTTTTTCGCAAGTGGGGTTACATACCAATTTTATATTTCAAATGTTTCGTGTTAATTAGATTTATAATTAGAGTGTAATTAAGATTTTAATTATTTCATTAAAATTAAAATTAAGCCCAATTTATTGAAATACCTTTTCACTGAGGGTTTATTCATAATTTTTTTGTTAACTGGTTGAATTATTATGATTTAATTAAATTCAGGTTATTTAATTGAATTATTTAATTCATTTAATTGCCTAATTAAGTCAATTAATGATTCATTAGGTTTAGATAGGTTTAATTAGTGTTCTAATGTTCACTAATGTTCATTATGTTGATTTAAGGATGTTTGATTAAGTTTCACTAACTATTTCATTAGTAATTAATTAATTTAATTAATTTATGGCTTAACCATATGAAGTTATAATTTCCATTGATTTCAGTGAATTAAATTCTGAAACATTCACCTAAGGTATGTTTCATGCTTAATTTCATTTCCCCAAAGTATCAAGTCAATTAGATTATTAATTTGAGTGTAATTAGGGTTTAATATTTTTCAATTAAACCTAAATTAAGGCTAAAATACCTAGTAAAATTAGGAATGTATTTTTATGGATTCTTCTCATCAAGATGAATTAATAAAGCCTTTATTTGTATTTTTCTGATTTGTATTTATTTTCCTATGATTTTTACAATTTTTGTTTTTTTTTTGCATGTTTTAAAACCCAAAAAACTAAATTTCCTCTTTAAACCAGTCAACGCTGACGTGTTACGGTGGCTGGTCCACATGATATCCATGTGGATCCCATGTTAAAAGGGCGGCAGAAATGTGCTTTGTGTGGAATCGTCCGATCAAGGATCAGACAATTCTGATTTAATCTGGGAATTCTAAAGGGTATTAAATCAAATTTGTGCCTAGATCAAGGTCGTCCATTCCTTTCAAAAGGAACTGACGGTCCAGATCACATCTCCTTCAATTCCTATAGGATCCGAGAGCCATAAGTGGTTTTCTCTTAATTTTGAATGTCCTAGCAATGAAATCGTGTGATTTTAATTCCTACACGATCGTTGGAAGCTCTTCTTTCAATCCATACAGCTTGATCTCACTAGAGATCAAGCCTACTTCAAAAATGACCAAAATCGAATACCTTAAGAAAACAATTCAAGCTCATTAATGGCATACTTTGATCTGATGATTAATTTGCTTCGAAATTGATTCCTATAGCTTCGGAACCTTGAAGTGAGCTTGCTTGCCAAAGGAATTGGATCTTAGGCTCTTGGATGAGGTTGTTATCCTTTTAAGCAATAAAGATAAGTTAACCTCATTTTGTTTTATCATTTATAATAAATTTATAAATACAAAGCTTAGATTTAGATTATTTAATTAATAACTAACATATGATTACTAATTAAAGAGAGAAAATAATATGAGAATTATTAGTGATAATAGCCACTCCATATATTTTTAACTTTTCACATCATGCAATTGAATGCAACATATTCTTTTTTAATCTAAAACATAAGTGTATGAAACATATGGCATGCATATTTATGATAATTAAAGCAAAATAATTATACATTATCAAATGACGTACTTGACTTCATTAAAACCTAAGGACAATCATGTTAAATAAACATACCTTCGATCAAAGTGTTTTTAGGACTTAAGTTTTATGGTTTTTAGTTATTTAATCCTAAAGAGGAGAACTGAAAGTTAGTGTTCACCCTCTCGATGTTTGTTTGTTAATAAATTTAAATAGAATTTAAGTAGCTACTATGGATTAATTAAGTTTAACCCATTAATAATCCATTTAATTACCCTTCAAAAAATCCCTTAATTTGATTAATTATTAAGCAAGAGCCCATAAATCATGATGATATTTTTAGAAAATAAAATTTGCTATATCCTCAGGATTCTAATTCAATTAGGCCCATGTTTAATAATTAATTAAGTTAAAAAAATAATCTAATTACTTTCATAATTTTCACACCCATAGAGAATCATGATTTCATTAAATATCGTTATATTAACTAACCACATAAGGAGGATTCAATTAGGAATCTTGATTAATTAAATTGATTATGGAGATTTAACATTTATGAATATCATTTTAATCATTTAATTAATTAATTAATTATAGCCACAAAGGAGAATTTTGGAAAATAATTAGAATGAAGGGTCCTAATTATTACTTCTAATCATTTTTACCATCTTAGTGATTAATTAACCTTCTCTAATCAATTTCATGATTTTCTTGATTTTAATAATTTTTAAATATATAAAAGTAATAATTAGGGTTTAAAAATTTGATTCTCTTAATCCACTTGAGAAATTAACCAAACAAATTATGGGAGGTAGAGGTCATCTCATATATTGAACATGCCAAATCTAAAGTTAATTAACCAAGTAATTAGATATTAATTAAAATAATTATTTAAACTTTTAAATCATAATTAATTACTATTCAATGGATAATATTTGGGG
Source organism: Cymbidium sinense (assembly GCA_021442155.1). Lineage (NCBI taxonomy): Eukaryota > Viridiplantae > Streptophyta > Magnoliopsida > Asparagales > Orchidaceae > Cymbidium > Cymbidium sinense. Next base: position 39,813,837 of record CM038233.1, read on the forward strand.
ATTTTATTTTTCTTGGTTTCTCCTCTATCTAAGCTTTCCAAAATAGACTTATTTATATATTTTTTAATTTTTCTATAATTAGATATGAATTTTTAATGTTTTGGCTAACTAAAATATATTTTAAACCCTAATTAATGCATTTACACAATGAATGTCATGTGGATGCTAACGCGGTAGTGCTTTCCACATGGCATCGTTGGATTAGTTATTTAAAACATCCAACATGGTAACTAATGTACTTTCATCTTAGCTATCCTATTATGGATCAGATGGCAGAGATTAATTCCATGATTTTAATCAAATTTTTTTTTAAAAATTTAGCGTGATTAATCACGATCGTCCGTTCTAATAACATGGAACAAACGGTCGATGATCCACCATCTTCTCACAGTGGAAGATAGACACCATTTGCCTTTTTCCACTCTATTCATGCTCATTGAAGCTCATTCGATGATGGATTCAACTCTCAAATGATCAAGGGGTGATTCTTGGGGGATCCTATGGTGGGATTCTCACAAAATGACAATTGCATTCATAAATGACCAAAAATCTTACCATTTTGTATGATTGGCTTTAAATTACCTCATTAGAGCTCAAGACTAGTGGTCTGTCAACTAAGTTAGCTTTGTATTAATGAGATGAAGCCCTGTTGAGAAGCTCATGAGTAGCCTCCCTGCCGGTTGCTCTTTAGACCAAGCGCCACTGCGAAGCTAGCTGGAGTTGGTCTTGGAGTGGCTTCCCAAGCTTGAATTGATCGAGAATCAATTTGTTTAGACTTGCTAGAATGTGGTGAATATGTGGGAAGAATTAATTTAGCTTTGGTGAAGGTTTGGTAATTTGGACAGAATGGGCACTTAGGTTTGAATAGGGCTTAATCTAGCTAGCTTGGGGACTAGGGGATTTAGGGGTGCTTGGGGACTATTTAGAATGCTTTAGGGATGGTCTCTATTAAGTTTGAATGGGTAAGGAAGAGTATACCCTCCTAGCCAAGTGAACCAAGGCATGAGATTAGTTCAGCCTTTGGCAGTCATCCGGCTAGCATAAGTGGCTGAAGGTGATAAAGGACTGATGATGTGGAGGTGCTTGTGTCGTTGAGGGAGTTTAATGGCCTTCCATGGGGTGTGCATCTCTTTTGAGGTGGACTATTGGCTGACCAAGGGGATGAGGTCTTCCCCTTAGTCTAGGGTTGCATGTAATAGCCTTCGGTTAGGTTAGGTCAGCGGGCCTATATCCAAAGAGGGCTAAAGTTGGTTGCCATGGGCAAAAGAGGTGGGTATGCTTTCCAAATGAGGATTTTATCTAATTTGGAACCCTTGGTTCACTTGATTTGACCCAAATTGAGTTCACCATGGGTTGGGTTCACTTGGGCAAGTCAATGGGGACTTAAGGATGAGTCATGCCAAGTTTGGTTGGGTTTGGCTCAACTTGACTCAATTAGGTCAATTTGAGTTTATTTGGGTTAGGTTGACCAACTGAATAAATTTGGTCAAGAGGGATATCATATTATGTTTAATTGGGAATTTAGAATGCATTGGTACAATTTTTTTGATCCAATTTGAATTGGATTTGAATTTGGCTCATATAGGTTCATTTAGGCCAAAAGGGTCAAGTTGACCAAATTAGTCAAATTGGTCAAATTGGCTCGAGTGAGGGGTTGATTTATGCTTGATTGATCATTTGAGAGTGATGGTAGGTGCTAGTTTGAATTTATTTAAATTAATATAAGATTTGGTTAAATTTGACCCTTAAGGTCAAATTGGGTCAAATGGGTCAATTAGGTTCATTTCATCAAACTTGCTTCAATTGGTGGTTGTATTATGTTTGATACTCAATTGGTGATTAGTTGAAGGCATTTGTTGTAATCAATTCTCATTAGAATGGGATTTGTCCCTTTAGTTCAATTTGGGTCTAATAGGTCAAGATGGTCAAATTAGCTTGACTAGGTACAATTGGATGGAATTAGATGATAAATGATGATCGATAGTCATTTTAGCATGGATTGGATGAATTGATTTAGTCCAGTTAGGGTTTGATTGAAGTTTAATCCAATTTGATCATTTTGAACAATTTGGGTCAAGTAGTCCAATCAAATTTATTGGGTTCAATTGGGGTCAAATGAAAGATGGAATGTGTTCAAGGATGAACTTAGAGTTGATTGAAGGTCTTGATTGCAATTGATTTGAGCAAGATTGAATTTTGGCCCATTTGAACCCTTTAGGTCAAATCAATTAAGTTCAATTAGCTTGGATTAATTAGGTTCAGCTTGATTGCAAGAATTAGAATGGATTATGATATTCAATTAGCCACTTAGAATAATTGCAAGGCTTGGATCAGGTTTAATTAGCTTGACTCAAGTTGAATAGGATTTTAGCCCTATAGAGTTCAAATGAGTTATCTTGGGTTAAGGCTTAAGTTGACTTGGTTTGATTCAATTGAATTAAAGCCAAGACTCAATCATATCTAATTGGATTCAATTGAGTTTGGTGATATTCCAATAATATTGATTTGAACTTGAGTTTAGCCATCTTCAGTCCAAATAGGTTAAGTTGGATAAACTTAGCCAAATCAAACTAAGATGAATCAAATTGAGCCTAGGTCAAGTTGGTATTTGGCTTGGAGTTTGAATCGCAATCATTTGGTTTGAATTTAATTAATTTGCTTGATATATAATAAGGTTGGGCCTTATGATAGGTGAGATTTCACTATCCTAACACAAGCTCTAACCTTAGGGTTGTACCATATAGGCCTCTAGACTTGGGTTTAGTATCCCCATAATCATTAGAACTATCCTAGCATTAAGGAAGTTTTTGTGTGTAGAAGAATCCTAGGTCTAGGATAAGGGTAGTCAACCACACTCCAAAAGTAAGGTCAACAACACACTATATTTTGTAAATCGTAATATGCATTAATAGTACTTCTGCCACCGAAACTTATTAGTTTTTTTAGAAAAACTTCTATTGTTCTTGTGCTCCTTCATGTTGGTAAAAAATGCTCTCACAAGGAGAATGATGCAAGAGTTATTATCATAGGCCAGCTTCTCCCAACATCATTCGATGACTCCCACCCCGATTGTAGAATCTCCTCTTTGAAATGAGATGTTTGTGTAGGAGAGCATGGCAGCATCATTCCTCCACCTCAATACTAACAAACCTATTAGTTCCGCTGATAGTTGCCCTCTTCTTGCCATTGCCGATGTATTTCACTAGTATGTTGGCTTTCCAAAAGTGGAATAATAACTAAGGAAGGAAAGAATATGAAAACTCTAGTATGAACCAAAGATTCAGAATGAAAAAAGAGCAGCTTTAGGGTCCTAGTTGTAGACTGACTCTAGGCACCATTTTGATCTCTTCAAGGCACCATTTTAATAGCATCAAGGTTTTATGTTCCCAGCACCGAAACCCTATTACTCAGAATCATGGAGTAATATTAGCCATTTAAATATCTAACAAAAAATAGCATTCCAAAAGGATGTAAGCCTAATCTATGTTTGTCATGCGAATAATCTATATCCATAGGACATTCCAAAGAGAAATAAGTCTAATCTATATATTTTCCATGCAAACAATCTATATTCATATGTAATTTTCAAGGGATGTAAGACACATAGTTTTCCATGTGAATTTATATAATATATTGGCATTCCAAAAGGATGTAAGTCCAATTTTTATGTTTGTCATGCCAACGTCTATACTATAATTATGGCTTTCCAATCGATGTAAGCTTAGTCATATATTATCCATGCGAACTACCATATAAATAATCACATTCCAAAGAGATCTAACTCTAACTATATGTTCAACATGCAAACACTCTATAAATCTGGAATTCCAAAGGGATGTAAAGCCAATCGAGTCATTCTCCATGCGAACAACTTATATTTATTTAGCATTATAAAGGCATGTAAGTCCAAACCTTATGTTGGCCATGCAAACACTCTATAAATCTAGCATTCCAAAGGGATGTAGGCCCAATCTACTCATTCAACATGCAAAAAATTGATATCTATTGGCATTCCAAAGAGATGTAAGTCCAATCTATACATTCACCATGTGAATAATCTATATTCAAATGATATTTCCAAAAAATGTAAGTCTAATCCATATAGTTTGTCATGTGAACTTCTAAAATATACTGGCATTCCAAAGGGATGTAAGTCTAATTATTATGTTTTCCATGCGAACCACTATACTATATTGGCCTTCCAAGGGATGGGAGCCCAATCTATATGTTCATCATCTGAACCTCTATATTATGCTGGCCTTCTAAGGGATGTAAGCCTAATCTATATGTTTATGTTGACCTCACTTTTGGAGTGAGCTCTCAACTTCCTCATCATAGGTCTAGGACTCTTATAGACACTAAGAGTTCCTTAGTCTTAAGACACTTCTAGTGATTAGGTGAACACTTAACCTAATCCTAGAGACTTAGAAGAGTTAACCATAAGAATAGGTTATGCCTTAAGGATTTAAGAGGACTCGCCTACCTTGTAGCCCAAACCTAGTCCTTGCTTCTTTTTTTCAAACCAAACCTCAAAATCAAATTCAAATTCAAATTCCAAAATAAAATTCAACTATCAAATGATTGAAATCCATCAATAAATTTAAACTCTGAATCCCTTCCTAAGCCCTTTGATTTTATCTTATGTACTTAGCCTTAACCAAATCCAAAATAACCCCAATACAATTGAATTTTCTAAAATCAAATTCAAAATCATGAATCAATTCCAAACTCCAAATGATTCAAACCCATGATTAAGTCTAAATTCCAAAATCTTTCCATAAGCCATATGAACCACCTTCATATGCTTAGCCAAAACTCCTTCATACCAACTCAAGCTTGGTTGATTTCTTTATAAATCAATCATTCAATCATTTATATTCACAAATATAAATGAAATCTAAATTCAAATTATTCAAATCAAATCAAACCAAATCAAGAGCCATCTTAAGACATATGGACCCACCTCCATATGCCCAATCAAATCCTGATCCAAATCAACCCAAACATGATTGATTTCTTTATAAATCAATCAATCCTTCTTTTATATTCATAAATATAAATGAAACTCACCATCCAATGACCAAAAATAAATTAAACAAAGTCAAAATTCAAGTTAGCCCTTTTGACATACATCCTTAAGCTTAATCAAATTTGCTTCCAAATCACTCCAAACTCAAGTGATTTTCTCATAACCCATTTATATCATCATTTTTATTCACAAAGATAAATGGAATATAAGTTCAAATAACCAAACTAAACTCAAATCAAACCAAATTCCTAATTTTAGTCCTTTTTTTCAAACTTTTGAACTTGGCTAAATGACATCTTAATCAACTCAAAACTCATGGATTTAGTCATGATTCAATCATTCCTTCAATCATTGATCCAAAAATAAACATAAATCACCATTATCAAACCAAATCCAAGTCAACCCAAATCAAGCCCAAGTTAACCCTTTTGACTTGAAATTGTCATATGAACCAAAACCCATTTGGCTCCAAACTAATTGCAATTAGATTTATAATTTAATCCTAAGCTCATATGTGGGTACAACTAAACTTGAATGAAACCTTGATCAAGCCAATTGACTCATTTAAGCTCACTTGAACTAAAGTGACCTAAAAGACCTTTTTGAGCCAAGTTCTAATCCAACTTAAATTGAATTGAAATAAACATATCTAAACCTTAATCATGATTAACAATCATCATGGGGTGATCAACCACCTTGAATTGGGTCAAACCAAGTCAAACCTAGCATTTAACCAAGTCAACATTTAGCCCAAATGAAACTTAAACTAGCCAAAATCCATCATATTCTAAACTGATTGAAACCATTGACCTAAACCCATTCATAATCAATGACTGAACATGACCAAGCCATTAATTGAGCCAAACCAAGCCTAATTGGCCACTTGACCTAAGTTGACCCAAATTAGCCTAAAATGCTAAAATGGGTCAAATCATGATTTAACCCAAATTGAGTTCAACCAATGGCTCAAGTTCAGTCCAAATCACTTATTGAAATTGACAAAAGCCATGATTGAGCCCAAGTTGACTAATTGGTCAACTTGACCCAACCAATCCCAAATTGACCTAAAAGGTTAAATTGAAGAAAATTCACATTAATTCCAAATTAAACCAAACCAAAGCCTACAATCATTTTTAATCAGCCAATTGAACTTGACTAAACATTAACCCAACTTAATTTGGTCAAATTGGTCAAATTGGTCAATTTGACCAATTTGATCATTTTGAATCCAAATGAGTCAAAACCAAACTGAGACCAAACCAATCCAAATTAATTGAATAAAAACATCCCAAATCAATATATGAACCTAACCCAAGCCTTGGTTCGACCCAATTTGACCAATTGGTCAACCTAACCTAACCTAGCCCAAATGGAACCCATTTGACCAAATGAAGCAAAATCACTCCAAACCAACTTATGGGACCCTAGGACTTAGCCAAACCAAACCCAAACATGTCCTATTTTATTTCCAAATCAGCCTAAAATCCAAGTGGGACCCACTAAGAGGATTAGCCATAAAATCATAGGAACTAAACCTTAAAACCATTGGATCCAAGCCAAAGTCAACTTTCTTATCCTCATGGCAGCTCATTAGCACTCCATGGAACCTTCTCTTGACCCACCTAGCCAGCCTAACCCACCTAGGTAGGCTAAGCACCTTTGGGAGGTGAGTTGACTCACCTCCAACCCAAATCGAGCACCCATTGAATCCAACCCTTTGCATACTCGCACAATGGGTCCATGGCAGCCTCTTATCATTCCTCCCATCCCTAACGTGCCACCCTAACTTGATGCAGACAAGTCAGGTGATCGAATGATGGTGAGCCAGTGCAAATTATGCGCATACTACCATCCATCCATGATGGGAAATTGAGGGGTATACCGCCTCAATGCGAGCACGATTTTGCACATACTTGCATTGCGAGCCTTGAGAAGCCATTTTCAAAATCCCACATGGTTGTTCCAACCCTTCCCAAGCACTCCAAAATTTAGATTTCCCATTCTCGTGCAAAGTTGAAATAGGGGAGGGCAATCTTGATCCATATTCCATTATTTCTCAATCAAACCCAAATTCCTCCTAGCCACAACATCACCATACCCTATCGAAGCCAACTACACCAATTTCCAAGCTTCCAAGCCACGGGAGGAGTGAGTTAGATCGAAGTCGAGCCCCTTGCATGCATGGATTGGTCAACTGAGCCTTCCACACCAAATCAAGCTCAAAGAAGTTAAATTAGGCCTCATCTCAACTAGGCTAAGCTATCTCCGACATTGCACTGCCAGACATTAGCTCCAGTGAGGTAATTTCTCAAGCTGAGCCGTATGGAAAAGTGGGTTAGTACTTTATGAAGTAAAATTGAATTTCATAGAAAATTGACCATTTGATGTGTGCATCTCCTTTCCCCGAAGGTGTGAGAAGCATTTGGAGACAATCTGAGCTCAGGTGAGCTCAGATCGAGCGAGGGAAGATATACAACATTCATTTTTCATCGTTCACGAATAGGATAGATCATGAGCCATCCATCCCACATGATTGGGATGAATTGCTTTGATCAAATCCCATGGTAGAGCCTTTGATTCCTTTCCTAAATTGTGGAATGAATCGTGGCCATCTGATCTTAGATCAGATGGTCCACAGAGAAAGCACGTCTGTCGCTGGCTGAGTCAGCATGCAGATGTGACTACTTAAATAGCCAATCCTATTATGCCATGTAGTAAGCGAGCCGCATCAGCTACCACATGGCCTGATGGGATTAAGGCATTAATTAGGGCTAATTAATTTATTTTTAATCCTGAAACTTCCCAAAATTATAACTAATTATTGAAAAATTTAAAAAAAAACAAACTTAGGCTCATTTTGAAGATATTTCAGGGTAGAATCTAGAAAAATTATAATTAATTGATTTTGAACAGTGATTTTGGCTTAATTAAGGTTTTATCAAAAATTTAATTAACTTAATTACATTTAATTAAGTACTCAATTAATCTCAAATTTTTTGTGGATGCTTAGGGGGATGACCCTTGCCTCCCCTATTTTTTTGTGATTTATTGATTTCTTAATTAGGGAAATCACTTGATTAAGTCCTAATCACTCTCTTAATCAAATTAATCATAATTAATGAATGAATAGTAACTTGATTAATCATTTAAACATAATCACCTCTCTTGAACAGTAAGATAACTTAGGGAATGTGATTGGGGATACTTTTCCTAATTCATTTCCTAATTCATCTCCTAAGTCTTCTTTATCTTTAAAAGTCAAATTAATTAATGGTTAATGGAATGATCAATTGATTAATCCTTCAAAATAGGGAAATCATAATCTAATTGAATGTTAAGAATGATTTAGGGATTAAGATTGGGGCCTTGCCTTTGATCCTTTCCCTTAAGCCAATTTCATTATTCAAATTAAAACATAACCAAAGTTTTTAATCAATTAAAGAAATACTTAATGAAATTAAAATTAAGAATCAATTCATCCACACCTAAGTAACCTTTAATTTATTTTGGTAGCTCCTTGGGTGTTCAATGACCCAAGGTGAGGGATAATGAAATTATGGTTAGCTCACATGTATGAGAAAATCATAAAAGTAATTAAGTAAGATCCCTTAAGCTTAATCATAAGCTAATTGCATTAGGCCCCTTTCATTTCTTAGGACCATTGAAAATTTACTTTTTATATGGTTGCATATCATATTGGGTTATTATTAGTTAGTTAATTAACTTAAGGTGATATAGGTAAGAATTAATTAATTCATTTAATTCATACCATAACCTAATTAAAATAAAAAATCAACTTAAATATTCTTCATTAAACCAAATTAGTTCACACATAGGGAATTGGGCTAGGATTAGAAAAACCTCTCTCATATTTTCTAAATCAAATCAAACTCAAAGTTATAAATGTCTTTAAAGAATTTTGGTTTATTTTAAATAGCCTAATTTAATATGATTGTCCTTAGGAATTAATTGGGGTGAATGAAATTATGTGCTTTACATTCCTTTATTTCATTTCAGTCATGCTAAATATTGCTTTCCATATAAAATCATGCATTCATTTCTTTTAAAATTAATTAAATGAAATGTTTTCTTTTAGGTCAAACTGCATGTGTTGACTTAATTTAAATATGTGTGGCTATTATCATTATTAAATCAAAATCTCTTTTCAAAAGCCTATAAATCAATTATTATAACTGAAGTAATGTTTATTACAAATATCTATAAGCTTGCATGTGATGATATTTTAAGATATACAATATGAAGTTCTCTTTCCTTATCTTAACATGGGCTCACATAGAATTTGCAAGTGTATAGTTCATTTGAAAAGAACACAACGTTTGCCTAAATCTATTTCTATGCATCTCCGAGTTAAAACTTATGTAGAATTTTATATCACATATGTAAATCACATAATCAAATCACACATAATTTCTTACATGATTCCTTATTCATGTGGTTCTTTTTGTAAATTCATATGTATTTGAGAAAAGTGGTATATTAGTCTGGACATCCCGGGGCTGTGAGGCTTTAAGTAACTCTAAGTAGGTCTTGTACCTTACACCCTTGTTGTAGAAAATAATGGTACCATACTCACTTAAAACTCTTATACATATGAATGTATGATGTGGCCAATGAATAAAGAATCATAAATCAAGTATAAACTTTTGCATGGATTTTCTTATCCTTATAGTTATTCATACATTTACTTGTATCAAAGAAAAGTGATATATTAGTCTGGATATCCCGGTGCTACTAGGAATTAAGTAGCCCTAAGTAGGTCTTGTACCTTACACCCCTAGTGTAGAAAATAATGGCGTCGTACTCACTTAAAAATTTTATACATGTGAATGTGTATTTTGCTAATAGATGAAAAATCCCTCTTTTCTATATAATAAAGACATGCACTCATAATTTAATTAAAAAATGAAATATTTAAATTCCAAATACACTTCTTTGCATTGATCATCAAAGTGTGCTAAGATTTACATTGCTTGTGTAGGTATACTTAGGATTATTCATATGCATGATATACATGATGGAAAGAAATGAATAAATGTGTGTTACGTGAAAGTAAACCATTCTAATTAATCCTAAGATGCCTTTCTTATTGAATATGGTTATTTAGAGCGAACCAAAACTTAGGGTTAATTAAAAGACATAATAAGCTATTCATTAAAGAAAACTAAGCTAATTAATTTACCTTAGAAATAACTTAAGGTAGGCATAAAAGAGAGATTCCATCTCTTTCTTCTCTTTATAACACTTAGTTGCTAAGTGTAGGCTATATGAAATAAAACAAAATACTAAGTATAATTTTCAAATCAATTAAACCACTTAAAGAGAAATCAAATCACCCCTTTATAAATTAAATCCCCCACACTTTAGGATGGTGCATGGCTTGGTGTATGTTTGGTTTTCTGATGTATTATTTTAGACTGAATGTTAGGCTTTATGTGCGTAGTCTGGATGTTAGGTTGACATTAGCCTAATCATATTTTATGCAGAGGGATGTGCTTAAGAGGCTACCGTAATAAAGATATAAATGATTTTTGTTGTGCAGGTTGCTTAACCCCCTAAGCATAGCCTAAGTTAGGATAGGTGGACTTAGTTACCCATGTGTGGAGTGCTAAGTCCAAATCATTTATATAACTACTTGGGTTTGTATGGTGTGTTTAGCTAAAACATATTTTGCAAGTGTAGTTAGATTTACTTTTCTTCTCTTTTAATGTAATTTTGCATTAGGATTAGGATAAGTGTTATGGGGGATTAGGATGAACATTGGCTATAAGACTAAGTCTTATACACCATGTGATGCCTTTGGAGCAAACAACATCCTAATCAAACTAAGAGAAAGAAAGAAATGGAACAAATAAAATTGAAGAAATGGAAGATGAAGAGTGAAGAATGGAGGATGAAGGATGAAGACCCCCCCCAATAACACTTATCATTTTCAATTGTAATTATTCTTTCATTATACAAGGATGTATAAGGGTAGAGCTCGGCTGCCCATATTTCTTTACGGGTTGTAAGGCGATACTCGACCACACCGGCCTCTTATTCTTTTGCGATAGCTTTATAAAATTGTTAAAATATTTTATTTAGCTTATGCATTAGAAATAGCATGTCTTTTCATAGTTTCTTTATGATTGGTGATTGTTGTGTGGCATGGATGAGATTAGGCTCTTAGGATAAAAATAAATTTTTTTATCACACTAACAACTCATAATTAAAATTTTAAAATAACCCATAACCTCACATAAAAGACTAGGAATTAAATCAAGATAATAAAAATATTTAGCAACCCCTTAGTTGGATGATTGTATGTATAATATCATGCATGTCATATTCTTCCACTCTTATTAAGAAAGGGCTTCCATCTGTGCCAGAGAATAAAGGCTTAACCTGTAAGAGGCTTTGATGGAAACACACCTCTTTCTCTTTTGATTTGGCCCATAATCAATTTCTCGTGCACTTAGGCATATAAAATTCTATACCCTGTGTCAAAAAAAAGGTCCAAAAATCAAATAAAACTTGACAAAATTTGTATTAGATTTAAGTAATTATTCATGCACTTCATGATCTAGTCCCTTAGGGAATGGGTTTAAGGACTTAGTTTCTCTTCTAAATAAATAACAGCTTAACCATATTGCAAAGCATATGACTTGCCCATATGGATTTAAATCATTGGAGGAGTTAACTGGTTACCACCCCAGGTGGTAATATATTTAGAGTACCCTCTCTTGTGGAGGTAAACCATATACCACTTTTGGATTAAATTTAGGTTGTGCTTTGGTCCTCACCAAAGCTCCCAAGATTTAGGATTTGAGGTTGTTGTTTCTCTTTGTGGTATATAAGCATAAATCCTCACCTCTTAGGCATTTCCACAATCTTGTATTGTGGAATTATAAGTCCAAGATTTCTAATAAAAATTTAACTCAGATAAATAAATCTCTTCAAAATTCAAAAACATAAAGCCTAACCATAGGATAGATTGGAATGCTCACTAGGTTTCCTAGTTTCATGAGCACTCCCTACTCATCTCTTTTGGTTTTGGAAATAACTCTCCCCTTTTGATCTTCCCATTTGACTTTCTAAATTATAACCAATCCTTTGATTGTCCTACCTTTGAATTCATTGGAGATAATAATCGCCTACTTTAATCAAGAGTATTCTTAAGGGATTCATTTTTCTTAAGATGTAATTAACTATTGAGGCTTGCCTCCATAGGGAATTTAACAAACCCAATTTAAATAAATCCTAGTTTACTTTTCCATGTAAAGTAAGAAAAAATCTCTAGTATATTTGAAGACCCATCATGCCTTTGTGGTCCTTATTAGGTCATTAGGTCCATTATATGGTAGTGACTTCTATCTCTCAAGATAGTACATTATTCCTTAACATTATACCCAATCACCCTAAAAAGTACATCCTCGGATCTACATGGTGTCCCCTCACATATACACTCAAAATGCATAAACTAGAAAATAAAAACCATAGTTTTCCATGTGAATAATTTGTATCCATAATGAAATTTGAAAGAGATGTAAGTCCAATCTATATGTTTGTCATGCAAATAATCTATATCCATATGGTATTCCAAAGTATTTTTATTTATTCGTCATGTAAACACCCCTATAGAGTAACCCTCTACAATAAAACTTTAGTCTACTTGGGATATCTAAAATGAATCAACCCAAGGTTTCTAATCAGACTCCTCAGACATTATGGCTAATAGACCTTTGATGTTGGTAAACTTGAACAACGTTGTCCTAGGATGATGAAACCATGAGATCTTGATCGGGACTACCCTCTTATTTCTCTTAATTAGTCATCTATGCCATGTCTTATACACCACTAGACACTGATTCATATCAATGATATGTTTGTTTCCAACCTTAATCGAGAGCTCTTTCATATCATGATAAGAGGACTAAAGAACTATGAATGCTTGTGTTCATAAGAAGTAGAACTCAGATATAAATAAATCCTAACATAATATTAGGGGAAATCTGGTTGAATATATATCAATTTTTCTCATAAAGAACATATTCCTACCCATCTCAATAAAGATGGAAGAGAGTTTTCAAAAATGATTTTTTTCTTGAGCAATCAAACATAGTATAATATGATAAAGACATTATAAGTTCAAGAAATTTTTACAAATTTAACATTTATCAGCACATCAATGTTTTGAATGGTTACTATTTTACTTTGAAATTATGTACCCATCTATATTTTTGGAAGCCTTGTCCATATCCTCATTAATTTAGATTGGATTTCACACTTTTGTATAGTGGAAGTATAATACCTTGCAAGGTTTTCCTTTGATCGCTCCCCAATCTTGGTGAACATTAGACATATCCCCAAGCTAACCCACCATCAATTCAAATTCCTTAATATGTGGTCCCTGCATCCTAACTTTAATAAATATATAATGAATGCTTGGATTGGTGTGAAAGAGGATAATCCATGAATTTAACTTTCGTAACTGCATAAGGCTACCACATAAGCTCTCAAGAAATGGAATACAAAAACTTTTGGCAACATTCACCATCTGATCAAAACCATAGAAGAAAAAATAAAAAACATTAAAATGAAATGCTTGGAATGGAAACAAGAATGCTAGTGAACTTGAAACCCAATTGGAACAACTCCAAACAAATCCACAAAAATATATTGAGAAAGAAGAGAACCTACTTAGACAACAATGTTCAACAAGCATCTTCCTTCTAGAAGATAGGAACTCCAAATACTTCAATGGCTACATTAAAAGGAAAAGGGAAAAAAATGGGTGACAAAAATTAAAGATGTAGATGGGAGATGGATTCATGACCAAGAAAGTATTACGGAAGATTCTATGAATTACTTTTCAAACTTACTCAATCAATCATCTTAACAACCCACTAGCCCTACCGACATTTCTTTCAGACTAACAAAGAATTAAAAAATAATGAAGAACTTATTTTAGTCCATTTAGAAGAAGAAATTTTGATGACACTCAACTCTATGGACGGCTACAAGGCAGCTGGACCAGATGGTTTCACTGCCCTCTTCCACCATAAAGCAATGCCCATTATGAGACTTAAAGTCATCAATGCTATTCAAAGTTTATTCGAAGGCTAGAATATCCATAATTTCTTCTCAACCTTGACTATTGTTTTGATTCCAAAAGAGAGAGATGTAAACACTTGGGACAAATTTAAAACTATATGTCTTACTCTTGTTATTAACAAAATCATTAGCAAGATCATTGCTAGTTGGATCCAAAAAATCATCCCTACCTTCATTTCCTCCAATCAGGTAGCCTTTGTGAAATGAAGGAACATCATAGATAACATACTTTTGCTAAAGAGTTTATCAAGGACATACACAAAAAAAGTAGAGAAGGGAATGTGATCATCAAGATTGACCTCTACAATGCTTTTCAAACAATTCATTAGAACTTTATCCTTAGATTACTCAAAGAAAAATAATTTTCAGATGATTTTTGCATACTCATTCAAAGACACTTTCTAAATAGCTATTAAAAGATTCTCCTTAATGGACAATCCCAAGGGATCTTCAAAGCTAGTAGGGGTGTTAACTAAGGAGATCTTCTCTCCCCATCCCTCTTCATTCTAACTTTGGATCTCCTCTGAAAGAATCTAAACAAAGAAGTTGTATCAAAGAAAGGAATAGGTTTTAACACCAATAATAATCTGAATATTACACATTTGGCCTTTGCAGATGACTTTGGGTTTTCTATAACGACAACAAGAAATCTATTAATACACACATGGAAATTATCAAAGAATTCACATCACTATCAAGTATGGACATTAATGCTAACAAATGTTCCTTTATTACAGGAAAAGGGGTCTCCAAGAACATGATTAAATGAATCAAGGAGAGGACTAGTTTCCATCACTCCTCCTTTCATTTTAACTACCATTACATCGAACAAGACAAAGGAAGCTCACATCATCTCTCTTCCATGAGCTCATTGATAAAATACAAAATAGAATAAACTCTTGGGAAACTTCATTCCTTTCTTTTGGTGGAAGAGTTGCCTTAGTCAAAAGTATCTTCAACTCAATCCCATTATACACCACAAAAGTACAGTAAATCCCCAAAACAATTTAAAAGAGAATTGAAAAGATGTTAAATAGATTCATTTGGTGTCCTAAACATAAATCTATCTAGTGGACCAGCTAGAGGAAAATAAGCAAACCAGCCTATAATGGTGGGTTAGGGTTCAAAACACTAGAAGATAACATAATATGCAAAACCATCAAATTGGGAATCAGATTTAGAGAGAGGACTACACTATGGGCTGAATTCATGCATTAAAAATATTGCAAACATACCCATCCAATGACCACTCAACCAAGGAACTCAAACTCCTCAAATTGGAAGACATGTTGAAACATAGACAAGAAGTAGAAGACCTGATTTTTTGGTACTTGGAAGAAGTAAAGGTTGATTTTTGGAATGATCATTGGATAGGGGAAGAGGCTCTTTTCAATTGGAAGATGGATGGAAGATCACTACAGTCTCAACAAATTATTAAATTTTGGAATGTTTCCAATTGGAATGAAGCCAAATTTAGAGCGCAACGTCCAACACATATTTGCAAAGAAATCTACAATATGCCAATTGAGGCTACCAGTAAAGATAAACTCATCATAAAATTTAAATCCAGATCATCATATGTATCTAAAATTGTTTATAGCAATTGGTGCGGAGGAGCCAGAAAAATGCCATGGGGAAGTGTGATATGGAATTCAACCATCAAACCTTCCATATCATTCTTTTGTTGGAGACTTCTATGTAACTTTATTCCAATGGATAATATCCACAAGCTCAAAGGCTTAAGGTTACCTTCAATGTGCTTTTTTATGTAGGAATAAAGATGAGAGCATATTGCACTGCTTTCTACACTATAATTAAAGTCAAGAGATATGGGAAACATTAGCTGATCTCCTCTAAATTAATATGAACTATAAAGCTATGTCTATTCTATAAATACATAAAAACTGGCAACTCAAGGAAAACTAGCACATTAACATTTCATTAATCACCCCATTGATTATCCTATGATTTATTTGGATGGCTAGAAAGGAAACAAAGCATAATGGTAAAATCATAAAAAGGGATATTATCATTAGAAATACTATAGCTTATTTATGAAAGGTAATCTACTATGGAGCTATTAAAAAGTCACACTTCACCGGATTGATGCAATGCTTTGACATACTAGGACATTGTGTTGATAAAACCAAAAGAAGATGGGAAATGGTGAAATGGCATAAATCAACTCATGGTATAAGGAAAATTAGTAAAGATGGGAGCTTTGATATCAAGACTAGAAAAGATGGAATTGGTGGAATTTTTAGAGGATTGGATGAAAGAAAATTCTCTATTTTTCTCTACCTTCTACTAGTTACTCTCCCCTACATGCTAAAGTAGGAGCTTGCCTCTATGCAGTCAAGATAGCTTCCATCCAACCATTGAAGAAGTACAAGCTTGAATCTGATTCCAAGACCCTCATCCACATAATAATGGACCATAACAAAACTTGGTACATAATAAATGAAACCAAAGTCTTGAAGGATCTACTTAAGATTTTGAACATCTGTTGTACTCATATATATCAAGAAGGTAATCAACCTGCTTATATATTGGAAAAAAGAGGTGTTACCTTATAATCTTTTTTCATTTCTAGGTCTATAGATAAACAACTATTCAACTGAAATTCCATGTGGAAAGCGACAACCTCGAATTACCTTACATTAAAACTAACTTCATCTAATACATCTCCAATTTTTTCCTTTCTTTTGGATTACTTGTATTTCTATAGTGATCAATAAATTCTCTAATTTATGGAGATATAATATTACCCTTTCCAAAGATAATTTTTTCTCTTTATTTTGTTTTTGAGGATGATGTTATGTTTCATAATTATGTGTAAGATTTATAGCATTATTTGTTTGATTACTCTAATTTCTTACATTTTGATTATTATTATTATTATTCCAATATCTAACTCTTATATTTTGATTATTATTCCATTAAAAGTTTGGATGATTTCTCCAACTATGATTATAAATGTTTGAATATGTGTTATTTTATTTATTTATGGCATAATTCAATGATTCTATATTTTGAGAATTATGTGCACTCAAATAAGCAACATAACCACAATAATAATTCATTGATTAACCTTAAACTAAATTCATCCCAAATTATACAATTTCATAAATATTATTACTAATTGTGAAGCTAATATAGACAAGATTCACATTTTAGGTTCTCTCATTCAAATGTTCATTAAGAATGATTCTTCTATACTTTTTTAGTCAACACTTATTCCTCTTCATATTTTTTTTGACCTCTAAGATAATTTTGCAATAACATATATGATTGTTCTTAATGAACTAACTAATCAATTTTAATATGTTTGAATAATTAACCAATCAAGTATGGTAAGATGGGGACATTTCATTAGTAAATCTTTATATTTCCCAATTCTTATAAATTGATTCATTTTTATTTGAGTGAAAGAAGTTATGTTTTTTTAAGCTTATCAATTTTAATTAAGGAAATTTTTTTGCCAAAAATTTTTCATACTAAGGTATTCCAAGTTATAAACCCTTGTGGTAATAAGTAAATAACATCATTTACTCCATTACATTTAAATGTTGCTCAAATTTTTAAGCAGCTAGCTATATGCACATTATGATGTTATAAGATACATACCCCTAAACTAAGAATTTTGAACCATTTAAATGATTGATGGCTTAAGTTCAAAATTATTAGATTGAATACTTAGTCTGTTAATGCATTGGTGAATTCAGTCAACTTAAGTAATAATGTAATATCTTAGTGGTCTAGTGACTTCTTCTTCATTAGGAGGACTTTCCATCTTATGAGATTACAATTGATTATGTTTTTCCTTACTCTTCCTACAAGTTGTTTCTATGTCAAGATTATATAGAATTAATGATGATTCACCATCACTTGGCATGCACTAACAAAATAAATTATTTTAAAAAAAATAGATAAACAACAATAAAATACCAAAATAAATGCAAACAATGTATAATAGAATGTCAAATTATAATCACTAATAATTGGATCAATATTAGTTAACTCAAAAAATATTGATTTCTGATAATGATGCGAGAAACATGATTGATTTTGTTCACTTTGTTAAGCAAATATAAGTATTGCTCAAGAGATATAGAATATGTTGAGTATCATTCTCATGACGTTCATGGCACTACTTGCATTTATCACTAACTTGCACCTCTTCTCCTTACATATCATATACATTGGGAAAATGTTCCTTCTCCTTTAATCTTTAATGCATCTCATACTGTTCACTTCAAAGAGCCCCATGACTGATTTATAGGATTTAGATGATCACAAATATATGATTGTAGATAATAATATTTTACTTCAAGGGTTTCAAAAAAAAATTTCAAACATAATTTCATCAATGAGCTTAGGATGATCAACTCAATTTAGACTTGGATTCACTTGAAATATTTTCACGAATTACATAAAATGACAAATAAAGCTCACAAATTAATATTTTTGCCAAAATATTTGCATTTTAGTTATCCTAATTTTTGGAATACTTTTGCAAAATTATTTTACATTATTATTTTTTTAATTCATGAAATAATTCTTCAAGAAAATTTGGTCACTTGCATTATTTAAACACTTATATATTGCTTCCTAAAATTACTTTCATTCATTTAAATGTTACTTTAATTAATCTACATGCTTTTTTCATTAAATTATATATTTAATTTAATCATGTGATGTGGAATATTTTATTTTTTATTACAATTATTTATTTCTTTCTTCTAATTTTTTTTCTCTCATATAGTTTTTGCAATTAATTTAATGATCCATCATGCCATGGATAAATTTTGCTTATATTTATTTCAAAATATTTTGATTTAACTTGATGAATTATTTTTTTAATAATTTTTATTTTTATATTTTTAATTTCAAATTATTATGAATATTTAAATTATAAAGTAACATTAAATTATTTCTTAATTTATTTAGCCATTTTTGTCAAATTTTGGCTCACCACCTATAGATTTAATTTATTTTATATGATTTAATTTAAGTTGATTCAAAATCATATTAGATTAATTTTTTTATTTGCATTTCCCAGTAATCAAATTTTTGGAAACTCTTGGTCATTTCTTCTTTATTATTATAATTCAAATTTAAATATTATTTGAAATCCACATTCTTTTTTAATTAGTCTTTAAGTTATGTAGAAGATTGTTAGGCATTTAATTGATGATTGATTCTTTTAAGTGAAGAATTGTCTACCCCACTTATAATTGATTTAAATTATTTTGTTTAAATTAATTTCAAAATTGTTCCTTATTTAATCTCTTATATATTCCTTGGTTATCTAAAACAAATGATTTGAATTAATTTCACTTCCCTCCTTGCTTGGACTTCCACAACTAATGAATTAAATTAATTTGAATTTTTAATTCAATTTTGAAATCTTTCTTAGTGAATTTATTATTGTAGTTTCCCTCATTATTTCCTTCATGTTGTAGTTGACCACGCTCTCTTATTCATCTTAATAAATTCATTTGCATTTGCCTCATGAAAAAATTCTAAATGAACTAAGCCTTGGTTGACCACATTCTTTAAAATTCTCTAAGAAGCTTATTCTTTTAAGATCTGAAGTTTCCTCTCCGTTCTTTCACTTTAATCTTTCTCAAGTGGAGATCATACAATCTTATTCAGGCCTTCATCTTGCATTAAAGGAGAGTCATTTAAGCTTAGTCTTACCCCCTCCAAACTTTATTTGAAATGTCTAAACTAAGATTGTTATTCATTTTATTAAATTGTTCTTAATTGATTTGATTTCACATGATAAATGATAAGGTTTTTGCTTAATTTTGCTAATTATGTTTGGATACTCAATCATTCTTCATTCAAGTAATATTGACTTATAATCTTCATGGTTTCATGTGTGACTTAATTATTTTAAATTTGTAATGTTACATCACAAATATTTTATCTTTATATATTGTAAGTGTTTCATGTTTAGGATTTATATCATTGCATTTTCAATTAAAAAAACAAAAATATTTTGGGTGCCTCTTTTAATTTGTCATTTTATTACTTAGTTGGGTTGAGAGAAAAATCTTTTTAAAATTTTAGAGTTAGATTTAATGTCATATATTTTTTCTGTTGTAATGTCAAGTTGTTGATGTTGAAGTTTCCTGTGTAGGAGAATAAATAATTTTTAAGCTGTAGTTAACAAAGTATGTATTTTAGGGTTGTACTTACTCTATGTAAAAGGCTATGTGATTTGAGGTTATATTTATTTGGTGTATGAGAGTATAGAAGAATGTTATAATCTTATAAAATTTAGTAAACTTTTAGCTTAGGTTGTTAGGCGTATATACAAACTGCTTTTTTGGGGTGGCTAAATCATATTAAAATTTTTGTGCCTCCTATCTCTTTACTTTTGTGTATTTATTTTTGATTCATTTTTATGCTCTATTAGAAGATTAATATTTGTAACTAACTTTTTAATCATGGCTAAAATTTAAATTTAATTTATAAAACATTTTAAATACTTAATTTAACCCCCCTCTTGGGAGTCCTAGCCTCTTAGCATATCGTACTCACTTGGTCTCACACGTGCTTTATGCTTATCTGATAAAGAAGTGTCATAATGAATCTCTTATACTTCATCATCTACTCCCTCTTTATCTACTTCCTCAATCTCATCTAGGAACATAATCTATATCATACATTGATTCTACATGTGTACCTTTTTATGCTACTTAAAGCAGACTATATCCTTATTCTTTGAAGATGATTAAATGGCATTCCTACTAGTTAAGCATTAAAGGATGAAGTCTCGGATCTAGCAATAAATCTTTGATTCGGATAAGAGGATGCCTTAGTGGAGGAATTTGGACCCTTAGATTTGGATGAAGAGGCTACATTCTTATGCTTTCAAAAGAAAAAGTTATGTACTCCCTCAAAGTTCTAAGGGTCATTTAACTCTACATTCTTCTGAATATCACTTATAAGACTAATAATAATTCTATTGATTAATTACTAGTCCTACTCAATGAATTATTTTTAATCACAAGGTCATCAAATGTGTTCATGTATTCCCATAGTAGAATATATATTTTTGATTTAAATTCATTAACTTTTTTCATGAAGCATCTTTTAATGAGTTCTAGGATAGTATTTAGCCTTTAGTGTACACCCAAGGTTGCAGGTAGGCCAAAGTGAGCCTATATGTTAAGATAAAGTGTACTCACTTAAAAGACATTTGATAACCCAAAATAAGTACACCAAGTTCAAGTCTAATAGCTTTAGCATCATGAATTGACTAAATAACTTGGAATTGAAGAATTTTTCTTCACACTTGAATTTAACATGATTAGTAGGATTTTAATATGTGTTTTTTATCATCAAAATCAATCTCATATGATGTGGGACTCATGAATTCAATAATTACCTCACAAAATAAAACATCACACCAGTGCAATCATCAGCCTAGCCAAGTATTAAGATCAGTTGGTTAGTATTCTAATGTGTAGGCTAAGGCCAAATGTGGTATGTCTAATTGGACTTGAGAGTTAGGATTTTCTAATGATTGAATGTTTAAATCCCATATTAAGGGTTGTTATTCTTTAGGTTATTAAAGTTTGGATAAGTTTTCAAATTATGTGTTTTTTTATTGTTAATTTCTTGATTGTAATTTAACATTATAAAGAAAAGAAAGAGAGTTGATTCTCTTTAATGCCTACTTTGGATTAATCCTAAAGAATGAATTTTTATGAATTTTAAGCCTTTTAATAAAACCTTCGTGAATTTTAATTAGACATATATTTGGATTTGACTTAATGAATCTTATTTAAACATGAAAGACAACTTAAGATTAATGAAGCCAAATGATAATCAAATTAGTAATGTTTTGTTATCTTAGCTTCATTATCAATATACATCACTATTTTTGTTTATTCCATATATATAGATGTATAAATGTATAATAAGAATCTATATGAGTACGTGCTTTTCTTGAACCTAGGAAGTGAGTTTATCTAGGCCCTTCTTGAGGCTACCTAAAGCCAAGTGTTCCCGGAATGTCCGTACTATATACTTATTAGCCCAAATACACACATACACATATATAAATTTAAAGATAAAATCATGAAAAGTAAGAAGTCGTTATCCTTTTAAGCATGAAAGATAAGTTAACCTTATATTGTTTTATCATTTATAATTAAATTTATAAATACAAAACTTTAATTTAAATTATTTAATTAATTACTAACATATAATTACTAATTAAAGAGATAAACTAATTTGAGATTTATTAGTGATAATAGCCACTCCATATATTTATATCTTTTCACGTCATGCAATTGAATGCAACATATTCTTTTTAAATTTAAAACATAAGTGTATGAAACATATGTCATGCATATTTATGATAATTGAAATAAAATAATTATACATTATCAAATGACATATTTGACTTCATTAAAACCTAAGGATAATCATGTTAAATAAACATACCTTAATCTCGATCAAAGTGTTTTTAGGACTTAAGTTTTATGGTTTTTAGTTATTTAATCCTAAAGAAGAGAACTGAAAGTTTGTGTTCACCCTCTCGATGTTAGTTTATTTATAAATTTAAAGAGAATTTAAGTAGCTAATATGGATTACTTAAGTTTAGTCCATTAATATACCATTTAATTACCCTAAAAAATCCCTTAATTTGATTAATTATTAAGCAAGAGCCCATAAATCATGATGATATTTTTGGAAAATAAAATTTGTAATATTCTAAGGATTCTAATGTAATTAGGCCCATGTTTAATCTTTAATTAAGTTAAAAAAATGAAGCTAATTACTTTCATTATTCTCCACACCCATGGAGAATCATGATTTCATTAAAGATCATTATATTAACTAACCACATAAGGAGGATTCAAGTAGGCATCTTGATTAATTAAATTGATTATGGAGATTTCATATTTTTGAATTTCACTTTAATCATTTAATTAATTAATTAATTATGGTCACTAAGGTGAATTTTGAAAAATAATTAGAATGAAGGGTCCTAATTATTACTTATAATTATTTTTACCAACTTAGTTATTAATTAACCTTCTCTAATCAATTTCATAATTTTCTTAATTTTAATAATTTTTAAATATATAAACATGGTAATCAGGGTTTAAAAAATTGATTCTCTTAATCCACTTGAGAAATTAACCCAAACAAATTATGGGAGGCAGAGGTCATCTTATATATTAAACATGCCAAATTTAAAGTTAATTAACCAAGTAATTAAAGATTATTATGATAATTAATTAAACCTTTAAATCCTAATAAATTACTATTCAATGGATAATATTTAAGGTTTTTATTTTTCTTAGATTCTCCACTATCTAAGCTTTCCAAAATGGGTTTATTTATATATTTTTTATTCTCCTATAATTAGATATGAATTTTTAATTTTATGGCTAACTAAAATATATTTTAAACCTTAATTAATTCATTTACACAATTGGCGCCATGTGGATGCTGACGCGACAGCGCTTTCCACATGACATCATGGGATTGGTTATTTAAACAATCTGACATGGTAGTAGATGCGGTATCATCTTAGCTATCAAATTAGGGATCAGATGGCAGAGATTAATCCCATGATTTTAATAGAAAAAATTGAAAAAAATTTATTATGATTAATCACTATCGTTCATTCTAATCACATGGAACAGACGGTTGATGATCCACCATCTTCTCGTAGTGGAAGATAGACACCATTTTTGTTTTGCCCATCTATCTGAGCTCATCGAGCTCATTTGATGGTGGATTCAACTCTAAAATGATCAAGGGATGATTCTGAGGGGATCCTATGATGGGATTCTCATGAAATGATAGTTGCATTCACAAAGGACCAAAATCTTACAGTTTTGTATGATTGGCTTGAGATTACCTCATCGGAGCTCAAGACTGGTGGTCTATTTATTGAGTTAGCTTTGTCTTAAAGAGATGAAGCCCTGTTGTAAAACTCGTGAGCTGCCTCCCATCGGTTGCTCTTTGGACCAAGTACCACCGTGAAGCTAGCTAGAGTTAGTCTTGGAGTGGCTTCTAATGCTTGAATTGATCGAGAATTGATTCATTTAGACTTGCTAAAGGTGTGAGAAGAATTAATTTGGCTTTGGTGGAGGTTTGATAGTTTGGACAGAATGGACACTCAGGTTTGACTAGGGCTTGATTTCGCCAGCTTGGGGACTAGGGACTCTAAGGGTGCTTGGGGACTACTTAGAATGCTCTAGAGATGGTCTTTATTAAGTTTGAATGGATAAGGAGATGTATACCTTTCTCTTCAAGTGAACCAAGGCATGGGATTAGGTCAGCCTTTGGAAATCGTCCGGCTGGCATAAGTGGCAGGAGTTGATAAGGGACTTATGATGTGGAGGTGTTTGAGTGGCTGAGGGAATTTAATTATCTACCATGGGGTGTACAACTCTTTTGAGGTGGAGTAATGGCTGACCAAGGGGAGGAGGTCTTGCCCTTGGTCTAGGGTTTCCCATAATAGCCTTGGGTTAGCTTGGGTTAGGGGGCTTATGTCCAAAGAGGGCTACAGTTTGTTGCCATGGGAAAAAGAGGTGGGTAGACCTTCCAAATAAAGATTTTGCCTCATTTGGAACCTTGGTTCACTTGATTTGATGCAAATTTGGTTCACCATGGGTTGGGTTCACTTGTACAAGTCAATGGGGACCTAAGGATGAGTCATGCCAAGTTTAGTTAGATTTGGACTAGGTTTGGTTGGGTTTGGCTTAACTTGACTCAGATAGGTCAATTTGAGCTTATTTAGGCTAGGTTGACCAGCTGAACAAATTAGGTCAAGAGGTCTATTATACTATGTTTAATTGGGAATTTTGAATGCATTGGTATAATTGGTTTGATCCAATTTGAAGTCGATTTGAATTTGGCTCATATAGGTTCATGTAGGCCAAAAGGGTCAAGTTGACCAAATTGGTCAAATTGGTCAAATTTTCTTAAGTGAGGGTTGATTTATATTTGATTGATCATTTGAGAGTGATTGTAGGTGTTGGTATGAATTGATTTAAATTAGAACAAAATTTGGTTCAATTTGATCCTTAAGGTCAAATTAGGTCAAATGGGTCAATTGGGTTCATTTGATCAAACTTGCTTCAATCGGTGGCTGGATTGTATTTGATACTCAATTGGTGATTAGTTTATGTCATTGGTTACAATCAATTCAAATTAGAATTAGATTTGGCCCATTAGTTCAATTTGGGTCTAATAGGTCAAGATGGTCAAATTAGCTTGACTAGGTCCAATTGGATGGAATTGAATGATCAATGATGATCAATAATCATTTTAGCATGTATTGAATAAATTGATTTAGTCTAATTATGGTTTGATTGAAGTTTGATCCAATTTGATCATTTTGGCCAATTTGGGTCAAGTAGTCCAATCAGCTTGATTAAGTTTAATTTAGTCTAATTATGGTTTGATTGAAGTTTGATCCAATTTGATCATTTTGGCCAATTTGGGTCAAGTAGTCCAATCAGCTTGATTAACTTTCATATGAAAGTTGGAATGGGTTCAAGGATGAACTTAGAGTTGATTGAAGGTTTGACTACAATTGATTTGAGCTAGATTACATTTTGGCCCATTTGAACCCTTTAGGTCAAATGGGTTAATTTCAATTAGCTTGGGTTAATTAGGTTGATTGTCTTGATTGCATGAATTGGAATGGATTATGATATTCAATTAGGCATTTAGAATAATTGTAAGGCTTGGATCAGGTTTAATTGGCTTGACTCAATTTGAATAGAATTTTAGCCCTATGGAGTTCAAATGGGTCAACTTGGGTTAAGGCCTAAGTCAAGGCTCAATCACATCTAATTGGAGTTCAATTGAGCTTGGTTAATTCTAATAATATTAATTTGAACTTGAATTTGGTCGTCTTGAGTCCAAATAGGTTAAGTTGGATTAACTTAGCCAAATCTAACTAAGATGAATCAAATTGAGCCTAGGTCAAGTTGGTATTTGGCTTGGAGCTTAAATTACAAGCATTTGGTTTGAATTTGGTTAATTTGCTTGAAATATAATATGGTTGGGCCTTAGGGTAGGTGATATTTCACTTATCCTAACACAGGCTCTAACCTTAGGGTTGTACCCTATAGGCCTCTAGGCCTCTAGGCTTTGGTTTGTTGTCCCGTTAATCATTAGAACTATCCTTGCATTAAGGAAGTCTTAGTGTCTAGAAGAATCTTAAGTCTAGGATAAGGGTAGTCAACCTCACTCCTAAAGTGAGTTCAATAACACACTATATTTTGTAAATTGTAATATGCATTAATAGTACTTCTACCACCAAAACTTGTAAGTTTTTTCCAAACAAAAGCACTATTATTCTTGTGCTCCTTCATGTTGGTAAAAAATGCTCTCACAAGGGGAATGATGCAAGAATTGTTATCATAGGCCAACTTCTCCCAACATCATTCGTTAACTCCCACCCCAATTGTAGAAGCTCCTATTTGAAATGTGATGTTTGTGTAGGAGAGCATGGTGGTATTATTCCTCCACCTCAATACTAACAATACTAGTTGGCCATTTCTCTTCTTTTCTTCTCTCTCTTGATTTCTAGTGAGAGAAGCTCTGGGTATGCGGGGGGGTGACCATGAGTAGCCTCCCTCAAGAGGAGTGGGGTGGTGGTAGCAAAGAGGGCAGCCGCATGGTGGTGGTGGTGGTGGCTTGGAGGTGAGGCGCCACCAGGGGAGGGTGGAGGTGGTTCGGCCAGCAGGAGCAAACAGTGAAGCTCCAAGGGAGGTTTGCACACCTTGGCTCCTTGGTAGAGGATGGAAGCAATGGACAAGAAGGAGGTGAAGGTCATGGGCCTCATGACGTGGGAAGACCTAGGCTGATTTCAAGGGGGAAGAGGGCGGATGGAGCTGACACCGCAGAGGCGCGTGCTAGGGAGAAGTCGAGGTTCAAGGCCAAGATCGAGGTGGAATGCCTCTCGGTTCCAATGGAATAGTAGCTCCATGTGGAGGAGCCGCAAACGCTGCAGGAGATGCCGGAAGCAATGGAACAGTGACTATGGCACAGGAACAGATTTCCAATGAAACAGTAACTGGTTGCTCGGTGGTTCCAAATCGATTTAACTAAAATTGCGTTATGGATATGGATTCTATCGCCAACGCAACGGAGGTATTAGTGGTACGCTCGCGACAATCATGCGGCAATGCGGCATTCTCCACGAGGCGGCCGCGGATTGCTTTGCGGCTGATGATGGAAGTGCGACTAGGACTTACATCCCGCAAGTTTACCTCGACCTCCCAATTGGAGCTTTAATTCCCACAAGACAATTGCCGGCCGGGTCGAAAGCGAGGAAATGCGATAGTCGCGTGCACCTGACACGGAATACGCCAGGAGGGCGAATTAAATTGATATATGTAGGCATTCCAAAGAGATGTAAGTCCAATCTATCCATTCACCATGTGAACAATCTATATCCAAATGATATTCTCCAGGGATGTAAGTCTAATCCATATAGTTTTCCATGTGAACTTCTAAAATAACTAGTATTCTGAATGGATGTAACTCCAATTGTTATGTTTTCCATGCAAACCTCTATACTATATTGGCCTTCCAAGGGATGTGAGCCTAATATATATGTTCACCATGTGAACCTCTATACTATACTTGCCTTCTAAGGGATGTAAGCCCAATCTTTGTATGTTAGCCATGCAAATAATCTATATCCATAATGACATTCCAAAGAGATGTAAGTCCAATCTATACATTTGTCATGTGAATAATCTATATCCATATGGCATACCAAAGTCTATTTTACTGTTTGTCATGTAAACACCCCTACACAGTAACCCCTACACTAAAATTTTAGTCTACTTAGGATCTTTAAAATGAAGCAACTCATGGCTACTAATCAAACTCCTTAGACATTACATCTAATATCCCTTTGATTTTGATAGACTTGAACAATGTAATCCTAGGATGATGGAACCTTGAGATCTTGATTAGGACTACCCTTCTATTTCTCTTAATTAGTCACCTATGCCATGTCACATGCACCACTAGAAACTAATTCATATCAGAGATATATTTGTTTCCAAGATTAATTGAGAACTCTCTCATATTATGATAAGAGGGGTAATTAACTATGAATGCTTGTGTTCATAAGAACTAGAACTCAGATCTAAATAAATCCTAGCATAATGTTAGGGGAATCTGGTTGAATATATATCATTTTTCCTCATAAAGAATATACCCCTACCCATCTCAATAACGATGGCAGAGAGTTTTCAAAAAAGATGTTTTTCTTGAGCAATCAAACATATTGTAATATGATAAAGACATTATAAGTTCTTGAAATTTAAAATATTTAACACTTATCAGCACATCAATGTTTTGAATGGTTACTTTTTGACTTTGTAATTATGTACCCATCTTTATTTTTGAAAGCCTTGACCATATCCTCATTTAATCATATTGGCTTTCACATTGCATAGTGTAATTATATCACGTTGCAAGGTTTGCCTCTGATTGCTCCCTAGTCTTGGTGAAAATTAGACATATCCCCAAGCTAACCCACCATCAGTTCAAATTCCTTAATATGTGGTCCTTGCATCCTAACTTTAATAAATATATAATGAATGTTTGGATTTGTGTGAAAAAGGATAATCCTTAGATTAAACTTTGGAAACTGCATAAGGCTTCCACACAAGCTCTCAAGAAATGGAATATAGAAACGTTTGGCAACATTCACCATCTGATCAAAACCATAGAAGCAAAAAATCAAAAACATTAAGAATGAAATGATTGGAATGGAAACTAAAATGCTAGTGAACTTGAAACCCAATTGGAACAACTCCAAACAAATCCCCAAAAATATATTGATAAAGAAGAGGACATGCTTAGACAACAAGGTTCAACAATCATCTTCTTTCAAAAAGATAGGAACTCCAAATTCTCCAATGCCTACATTAAGAGGAAACGAGAAAGAAAATGGGTGACAAAAATTAAGAATGCATATGGGAGATGGATTCATAACCAAGAAAGTATTATGGAAGATTCTATGAATTTATTTTCAAGCTTACTCAATCAATCATCTACAAACACAATAACCCACCAACCCAACCAGGATTTCTTTTAGAAAAACAAAGAATTAATAAACAACTAAAAACTTATTTTCATCCCTTTGGAAGAATAAATTTTGATGACACTCAACTCTATGGATGGGTACAAGGCTACTGGACTAG
Organism: Cymbidium sinense; assembly: GCA_021442155.1. NCBI lineage: Eukaryota > Viridiplantae > Streptophyta > Magnoliopsida > Asparagales > Orchidaceae > Cymbidium > Cymbidium sinense. Next base: position 39,843,195 of record CM038233.1, read on the forward strand.
ATGGTTTCACTGCCCTCTTCTACCATAAAACATGGCACATTATGAGACTTGATGTCATCAATGCTATTTAAAGTTTATTCAAAGTCCAGAATATCCATTATTTCTTCTCAACCTTGACAATTATTTTGAATCCAAAAGAGAGAGATGTACACACTTGGGAAAAATTTATACATATATGTCTTACTCTTATTATTAACAAAATCAATATTAAGATCATTGCCATCTGGATGCAAAAAATCCTTCATACCTTCATTTCCTCCAATCAGGTAGCCTTTGTAAAATGAAGGAACATCATAGATAATATACTTCTTGCCAAAGACCTTATCAAGGGAATACATAAAAAAAGTATCGGAGGGAATGTGATCATAAAGATTGACCTCAAAAAAGCTTTTCAATATAACATTCAAAATTTATCCACAGATTACTCAAAGAAAAAGAATTTTCAGATGATTTTTGCATACTCATTCAAAGACACTTTGTAAATAGCCATTACAAGATTCTCCTTAATGGACAATCCCATGGGTTCTTCAAAGTTAGTAGGTGTGTTATGCAAGGGGATCCTCTCTCCCCATCCCTCTTCATTCTAGCTTTAGATCTCCTCTCAAAGATTCTAAATAATGAAGCTGCATCAAAGAAAAGAATTAGTTTTATCACCAACAACAATCTGAATATTACACATTTGGCTTTTGCAGATGACCTTTTGGTTTTCTATAATGGCAGCAAAAAATCTATTAATACACACATGGAAATTATCAAAGAATTCACATCTCTATCAGGTATAGACATTAATGCTAACAGATGTTTCTTTGTTACAGGAAAAGTGGTCCCCAAGAACATGATTACATGGATCTAGGAGAGGACTAGTTTCCAACACTCCTCCTTTCCTTTTAACTACTTTGACATCCAACATAACAAATGAAGCTCACATCATCACTCTTCCATGAGCTCATTGATAAAATACAAAATAGAATAAACTCTTTGGAAAATTCATTCCTTTCTTTTGGTGGAAGAGTTGCCTTAGTCAAAAGTATCCTTGACTCATTCCCATTATACACCACCAAAGTATAGAAAATCCCCAAAACAATTTAAAAAAGATTTGAAAAGATGTTAAATAGATCCATTTGGAGCTCCAAACATAAATCTATCTAGTGGACTAGCTAGAGGAAAATGAGCAAACCAACCTACAATGGTGTGTTAGGGTTCAAAACACTAGAAGATAACATAATATGCAATATCATCAAATTAAGAATCAGATTTAGAGAGAGGACTACATTGTTGGCTGAATTCATCCATCAGAAATATTGCTAATAGACCCATCCAATGACCACTCAACCAAGGAACTCTAACTCCTCAAATTAGAAGAACAAGCTGAAACACAGACAGGAAGTAGAAGACTTGATTTTTTGGGACTTCGGAGAAGGTACTTTTGATTTTTGGAATGATCATTGGATAGAGGAAAAGGCTCTCTTCAATTGGAAGATGGATGGAAGACCACTACAATATCAACAAATTATTAAATTCTAGATTGATTCAAACAATAGAAATAAAATGACATAGCGACCAGCATATTTTGCAAAATCTACAATGCCAATTGAGTACTAATTGTAAACATAAACTCATCATTAAAGTTAAATCCAACTTAGCATTTGTTTCTAAAATTGTTTATAGAAATTGGTGGGAAGGAACCAGAAAAATTCCATGGGGAAGGGTGATATGAAATTCTGCCATCAAACCTTCAATATCATTCTTTTGTTGGGGACTACTACATAACTTTTTTCCAATGGATGATATCCGCAAGCTCAAAGGCTTAAGCTTACTTTCAATGTGCTTTTTATGTACGAACGAAGAAAGAGCAAACTGGACTACTTTATACACTATTATTTTAGTCAAGAGATATGGGAAACATTTGTTGATCTCCTCCAAATTGACATGAACTATAAAGCTACTTCTATTCTATAATTACTTGAAAACTAGAAACTCAAGGAAACCTGGCACATTAACATTTTATTTATCACACCATTGATTATCCTATGATTTATTTGGATGGTTAGAAATAAAATAAAGCATAATGGTAACTTCATAAAAAGGGAGATTATCATTAGAAATACTAGAGCTTATTTACGAAAGTTAATCAATTATGGAGCTATTAAAAGTCACACTTCACCGGATGGATGCAATGCTTAGACATACTAGGACATTGTGTTGATAAAACCAAAAGAAGATGGGAAATAGAGAAATGGCATAAACTTACTCATGGTATAAACAAGATTAACTAAGATGAGAGCTTTGATATCAATACTAGAAAAGCTAGAATTTGTGGAATTTTTAGAGGACCTGACGAAAACACATTCTCCATTTTTCTATGCCATACTCTACATGCTAAAGTAGCGACGCTTCTCATTCTCAAGATAGCTTCCATCTAACCGTTGAAGGAGTACAAGCTTGAATCTGATTCCAAGACCCTCATCCAGTAATAATGGAAAGTAAAAAACCATAACAAGACTTTGTAAATAATAAATGAAATTAAAGTCTTGAAGGATCTACTTAAGATTTTGAACATTTGCTATACTCATATATATCAAGAAGGTAATCGACTTGCTTATATATTAGCCAAAAGTGGTGCTACCTCATAATCTTTTTGCATTTCTAGGTCTATAGACATAGAACTGTTCAACTAAAATTCCATGTGGATAGAGACAACATCGAATTACCTTACATTAAAACTAACTTCATCTAATACATCTCCAATTTTTTGTCGCTCTTTGGATTACTTGTATTTCTATAGTGATCAATAAATTCTCTCATTTATGGAGATATAATATTACCCTTTCCAAAGATAATTTCTTCACTTCACTTTGTTTTCGAGGATGATGTTATGTTTCATAATTACATGTAAGATTTAGAGCATTATTTGTTTGATTACTCCAATTTCTTATAGAATCATTTTGTTTATTATTATTATTATTATTATTATTATTATTATTATTATTATTATTATTAAAATTTGTAACTCTTATATTTTGATTATTATTCCATTAAAAATTTGGATGATTTCTCCAACTATGATTATGAATATTATAATATGTGTTATTTTATTTATTTGTGGCAAAATTCAATGATTCCATATTTGAGAATTATGTGCATTCAAATAAGCAACATCACCAAAATCACAATTCATTGATTAACCTTAAACTAAATTCATCCCAAGTTATATAATTTCTTAAATATTATTACTATTTGTGAAGCTAATATAGATAAGAAATCACATTTTAGGTTCACTCATTCAGATGTTCATTGAAAATTATTCTTTTATATTTTTTCAATCAACACATATGCCTCTTCATATTTTTTTGACATCCAAGATAATTTTGCTATAACATTTATAATTGATCTTAATGAACTAACTAATCCATTTTAATATGTTTGAATAATTAACCAATCTAGTATGGTAAGATGAGGATATTTCATTAATAAAACTTTATATTTCCTAATTCTTATAAATTGATTCATTTTTATTTGAGTGAAAGAAGTTATGTCATTTCTAAGTTTAATAGTTTTAGATAGGGAAATTTTTTGTCAAAAAATTTTTATACTAAGGTATTCCAAGTTATAAACCCTTGTGGTAATAAGTTATAATATCATCATTTACTCCATTACATTTAAATGTTGCACAAATTTTTAGGCAACCAACTATATACACATTATGATGTTCTAATATATATACCCCTAAACTAAGAATTTTGAATGATTTAAATGATTGATGGCTTAATTTCAAAATTATTAGATTGAATACATGGTCTGCTAATGCATTGGTGAATTCCATCAACTTAAGTAATATGTAATATCTTAGTGGTCTAGTGACTTCTTCTTCATTAGGAGGACTTTCCATCTTATGAGATTACAATTGATTATGTTTTGCTTACTCTTCCTACAAGTTCATTCTATTACAAGTTACATAGATTTAATGATCATTCACCATCACTACACATAACAAAATAAATTATTTAAAAAAATAGATAAACAATAATAAAATACCAAAATAAATTCAAACAATGTATAATAAAATATCGAATTATAATCACTAATAATTGGATTAATATTAATTAACTCAAAAAGTATTGATTCCTGATAATGATAATATAAACATGATTGATTTTTTTCACTTTGTTAACCAAATTTAAGTATTGCTCAAGTGATATAGAATGTGTTGAGTATCATTCTCTTGACATTCATTGCACTACTTCCTTCTATCACTGGCTTGCACCTTTTCTCCTTACATATCCTATACATTGGGAAAATGTTCCTTCTCCTCTAATCTTTAATGCTTCTCATAATGTTCACTTCAAGAGCCCCATGACTGATTTATAGGATTTAGATGATCACAAATATATGATTGGAGATAATAATATTTTATTTCAAGGGTTTCAAAAAAATTTTCAAACATAATTTCATCAATGAGATCAAGAAGATCAACTCAATTTAGACTTGGATTCACTTGAAATATTTTCAGGAATTACATAAAATGATAAATAAAGCTCAAGAATTAATAATTATTGCCAAAATATGTATATTTTAGTTATTTTAATTTTTGGAATACTTTTGCAAGATTATTTTACATTATTTTTTTAAATTTATGAAATTATTTTTTAGGATAATTTGGCAACTTGCATTATTTAAACACTTATCTATTGCTTCCTAAAATTACTTTCATGCATTTAAATGGTACTTTAATTAATCTACATGCTTTTTCCATTAAATTATCTATTTAATTTAACCATGTGATGTGGAATATTTATTAATTATTACAATTATTATTTTCTATCTTCTAATTATTTTTTATCTCTCATATAATTTTTTGCAATTAATTTAAAGATCCATCATGCCATGGATGAATTTTTCTTATATTTATTTCAAAATATTTTGATTTACTTTGATGAATTATTTTTTTAATGATTTCTATTTTTATATTTTTAAATTAAAATTATTTTGAATATTTAAATTATAAGGTAACATTGAATTATTTCTTAATTTATTTAGCCATTTTTGTAATAATTTGGCTCACCCCCTATTGATTTAATTTATTTTATACAATTTAATTTAAGTTGACTCAAATTCGTATTAGATTAAATTTCTTTTATTTGAATTTCTCATTAATCATATTTTTGGAAACTCTTCGTAATTTCTCCTCTATTATTTTAATTCAAATTTAAATATTATTTGAAATCCAAATTCCTTTTTAATTAGTCTCTAAGTTATGTAGAAGATTGTTAAGCATTTAATTGATGATTAATTCTTTTATGTGAAGAATTGGCTGCCCAACTTATAATTGATTTAAATTATTTTATTTAAATTAATTTCAAACTTATTCCTTATTTAATCTCTTATATATTCCTTGGTTATCTAAAACAAATGATTTGGATTAAATTCATTTGCCTCCTTACTTGGACTTCCACAACTAATTAATTAAATTAATCTAAATTTTTAATTCAATTTAGAAATCTTTCTTAGTGAGTTTAGTATTGTACTTTCCCGCATTATTTCCTTCATGTTGTAGTTGACCATGCTCCCTTGCTCATCTTAATAAAGTCATTTGCATTTGCATTTGCCTCATGCAAAAATTCTATATGAACTAAGCCTTGGTTGACCACATTCTTTAAAATTCTCTAAGAAGCTTATTCTTTTAAGATCTGAAGTTTCCTTTCCTCTCTTTCACTGCAATCTTTCTCAAGAGGAGATCATGCAATCTTCTTCAAGCCTTCATCTTGCATTAAAGTAGAGTCATTTAAGCTTAGTCTTACCCCTCCAAACTTTATTTGAAATTTCTTGATTGTGTTTGTTCTTCATTTTATTTAAATGTGAGTGATTGTTTTTGTTTCACATGATAAATGATAAGGTTTTTGCTTAATTTTGCTAATTATGTTTTGATACTCAATAATTCTTCATTCAAGTAATTTTATCTTATAATCTTCATGGTTTCATGTGTGACTTAATTATTTTTAATTTTTAAAGTTACATCATAAATATTTTATCTTTACATTGTGTAAGTGTTTCATGTTTAAGTTTACATCTTTGCATTTTCATTTTAAAAAAACAAAAATATTTTGAGAGCCTTTTTTAATTTGTCATTTTATTACTTAGTTGGGTTGAGAGAAAAATATTTTTAAAACTTTAGAGTTGGATTTAATGTCATATATTTTTATTCGGTTCTAATGTTAAGTTGTTGTTGCTGTAGTCTTTTTGTTTAGGAGAATAAATAATTTTTTAAGTTGTACTTGTCTATTATACAGAGTACGTATTTTAAGGTTGTACATACTCTATGTAAGAGATTATGTGATTTGAGGTTGAATTTACTTAGTGTATGAGAGTAGAAGAATGTTATAATCTTACAAAATTTAGTAAACTTTTAGCTTAGGTTGTTAGGCATAAGATATAAACTGATTTTTTGGGTTGGCTAAATCATATTAAAATTTGTGTGCCTCCTATCTCTTTACTTTTGTGATTTTATTTTTGATTCATTTTTATGCTCTATTATAAGATTAATATTTGTAACTAACCTTCCAATCATGGTTAGAATTAAAATTTAACTTATAAAACATTTTGAATACTTAATTCAACCCCCCTCTTGGGAGTCCTAGCCTCTTAGCATACCGTACTCACTTGGTCTCACACTTGGTTTATGCTTATCTAAAAAATGAGTGTCATAATGAATCTCTTATACTTCATCATCTACTCCCTCTTCATTTACTTCTTCAGTCTAATCTTGGAACATAATCTTTATCATACATTGATTCTACATGTGTACCCTTTTATGCTACTTAAAGCATACCATATCCTAATTTTTTGAATATGACTAAATGGCATTCCTATTAGGTTAAGCATTAAAGGATGAAGTCCTGGGTCTAGCAATAAATCTTTGATTAGGATAGGAGGATGCCTTAATGGAGGAATTTGGACCCTTTGATTTGGATGAAGAGGCTACATTCTTATGCTTTCAAAAGAAAATGTTATGTACTCCCATAAAGTTCTTTAGGTCATTTAACTCTACATTCTTTCAAATATTAGTTATAAGACTAATAACAATTCTATTGATTAATTACTAGTCCTACTCAATGATTTATTTTTAATCACAAGGTCATCAAATGTATTCATGTATTCCCTTAGTAGAATATTTTCTTTTGCTTTAAATTCATTAACTTTATTCCTGAAGCATCTTTTCATGAGTTCTAGGATAGCATTTAGCCTTAAGTGTATACCCAAAGTTGCGGGTAAGCCAAAGTGAGCCAATATGTTAAGATAAAGTGTACTCACTTAAATGACATTTGATAACCCAAAATAAGTACATTCATTGGAAGGAGCATCCAATAAGGGTAGATGGATCTATCCTAGTGGGCCAAAGGACTTAGAGAATACTATGGCCATGCACAATCTAACTCACTAACTGGTGATTGTTTAGAGGAGTAATGAGACTACTTTCCTCTACCCGTACCTTACTCGCATACTTTCTAGATAATGTGCTACTCACCCCCATCAGTCAACGAACCTATACTCACTCACTGCCAACAGGTTAGGCAAAAATTCACTTATATTAAATCTACCTTACATGATCTATCTATATATGGTCACCCCTTAAATTTATAAAAGGGAGACTTTTCTTAGAAGGAGAAAGACAATGTTGGATTCTAAGGAAAATCTTTTGGCTCTCCCTCTAAACCCCCATATTATGTACTTGAATTATGAGCACTAATGATTAGTATTTATCCCACAATTTTCCACTCTCCTGCCATATTACTAGGAAACTTTCTCCTTAACTCTATTTTCCAAGTATCTCAGAATGGTTTTCCTCCATACACATATATATATTTGGATTCAACAACCATTAGGTGCAATGAGCATGAATGAGGGTTAGAACTAGAAGACAAAAATAAAGCGAAGAGGAACTCGAACATGAGCTCGCTTAGTAAACATGAGAAACATCCAGCAATTCATAACTCAGTAGGATTTGCATAGCATGGAAGATAGCATCACTTGCCTGGTGTAAGCAAATATCAAAAGACCACACCATGAAGAGCCCAAAGCAAAGAAGAATGAAGGAGCCACAAGATCATCCAGCCTCTAAGATTGGCAATAAAGAAAACATCCATCAAGGGTTGCTAGGTTTCATCCATCCAAAATATCTTATTTTGAGGAAAAATCCTACAACACTAGTGAAGAAGAGGGTGTGTCAAGGAAATAGCCATAGCCAACTAATATTTTCTCTATGAGGGTTGTAGAAGCTCCCCACCTCATAAGTTTAAGATCTTGCATCTTGAATCTTATAAAGGTTAGATGGATCCCATTGACCATAAAGCCTACTTTAAGTTGACAACATTGCTACTCAACTTAAATGATGCAATGAAGTGCTTACTCTGCTTCAGGACTTTCAATGGGTAGGCCCTCAGGTGGTTCTTGCACATTCCTTTTGGAGTCATCACATAATTTGTTGACTTCAAGAGGATATTCACCACACAATTTTCCAACGCTCATATGCCATTGAAGAGGTCCTAGGCTCTTCTATAGATGAGGCAAGACCTTGGTGAGTCCTTAAGGAAGTTCATTACTCACTTCTAGTGAGAGATATTAGAAGTCAAGAGATGGGGCCTATAGTCACCCAAGCACCACACTCTCAAAGTTTAAAGTAGTGGCCATTCATGCACATCTTGGGACTCTAACAACCTAAGACACTTACCGAACTACTAGAGCCAGTGAATAATCATGTTGATGTTAAAGAGTATAATGAAGTGATCTAACCAGTATTGCTGATAAGGATAAAAGATTTACTGTAGAGGCCTTCAGATTGACTACCAAGGAAGGATATCAAAGGCAGAGGATAGATATAAGAGATGATTAGATGTATCAGGGTAAAGTTTCAAAAACCCAACTACTTACTATCTTGAGGTTGACTATGCACAACCCATTCTAGCAACCTCACTAAGAGTGTCAATCGAAGAGCATGTAGAGGCCATCTAGAATAAAGATTATTTCAAGTGGTGACAACCTATAAGGACTGATGGAGTGCATGATTGGTCGAGGTATTGTGCTTATCGCCATGATCATGGCCATGACACTAAAGAGTTTTACCATTTATAGCATTTAGTAGATGAGTTGATAGCAGAAAGCTCAAAGAATTCATTAGGAAGAAAGACAAAAAGGTTATTGAAGCTAGTAAAGAGCCTGTAATAGCACATATTGTTCACATTACTAGAGTCATAACTGCTATCTTTTGGGGTGATGTTGAGTTCTCTAAGATGGTGAGTATGAAAAAGCTATGTTCTGGAGAGGTGACCTTAATATCCATGATGTAAGCAGCTTTTACTACCATCATGCTAGTGAGATTTTTAGAAAGGGATAGGCCTACTATCAAGAATCCAAGCAATGATGTAGTTGTGTTGAAAACCCTAATCGTCAGATATAAGGTACCAAGCATTTTTATTAACATGAGGAGCTTGATCAATGTCATTTTTAAATCATTCTTTGATAAACTAAGCCTAGTGAATTCCAAACTTGTTCTTATTGGTGGATCACTATATGATTTCTCAATTGATCGTAGAGAAACTGAGGTGATAATTACTCTCCCCATCACTTGGAGGGAAGGCAAGATGTAGTTCACTATGATGGTCAACTTCATCATAGTAGAGGCCCTCGCTACTTATAATGGTATCTTTGGTCAACCTTTACTCAACACATTCAAAGAGGTGGTGTCGACATATCATGTAGCCATCAAATTCCCTATCGAAGAAGAAGGGATTTATATTAGGGGGAACCTCAACAAATCATACATGTACTACTTGAAAGCCATTAATGGGTTGAGTAGAGAAGATGAAGTACTACATGTAGGTTTTGTGGGATATGTATCAAAGTCCTTGAGGAGATAGAAGAAGTGCCAATCTTGTAAGTTAATGGGTGAGCATTACAGGTCAACTTAGCTTTCTATCCCAAGCATAAGGAAACCTTCATTCAAACTATAATAGACAATATAGACATGCTCAATTGGATAATAATTATGATTCCAAGCATTGTCATCAACATCACTTGAATGTTTACATGGACACGCAACTCATCAAGGAAAAAATAAGGAAAATAATAGTCATACTAGCTGAGCTTATCAAGTAGGAGGCCCCTAAAATGCTCAAAACTAATTTCATTAGAGAAGTTTAATACCCTGAATGATTGTCCAATGTAAAGATGGTGCTAAAATAGGGTTGTAAATGGAGAATGGGTGTCAAAGAAATAGCCATAGCCAACTAATATTTACTCTATGAAGATTGTAGAAGCTCACCCACCTCAAAAGTTTAAGATCTTGCATATTGAATCTTACAAAGGTCAGATAGATCTCATTGACCATAAAGCCTACTTTAAGTTGACAAAATTGCTACTCAACTTAAATGATGCAATGAAGTGCCTACTCTACTTCAAAACTTTCAAAGAGTAAGCCCTAAGTTGGTTATTGCACATTCCTTTTAGAGTCATCACATAATTTGTTAACTTCTAGAGGATATTTTCCACAAACTTTTGCAATGCTCATATGCCACTGAAGAGGACTTAGGCTCTTCTATAGATGAGGCAAGACCTTGGTGAGTCCTTAAGGAAGTTCATTACTCACTTCTAGTGAGAGACACTAGAAGTCAAAGAGTTGGGGCCTATAGTCACTCAAGCACCACACTCTCAAGGATTAAAGGAGTAGCCTTTCATGCACATCTTCGGACTCTAACAACCTAAGAAACTTGTTCAACTACTAGAGCTGGTGAATAATCATATTGATGTTAAAGAGTATAATAAAGTGATCTAACTAGTATTGTTGACATGGATAAAAGATTTATTGTAGAGGCATTCAGATTGACTACCAAGGAAGGAGATCAAAGGCAGATGATAGATATAATAGATGATTAGATGTGCCAGGGTAAAGTTTTAAAAACCCAACTACTTACTATCTTGAGGCTGACTATGCACAAGCCGCTCTAGCAACCTCACTAATAGTGTCAATGGCAGAGCTTGTAGAGGCCATCTAGAATAAAGATTATTTCAAGTGGCGACCACCTATAAGGGTTGATGGAGTGCATGATTGGTTGAGGTATTGTGCTTATCACCATGATCACAACAATGACACTGAAGAGTGTCACCATTTATATCATTTAGTAGATGAGTTGATAGATGGAAAGCTCAAAGAATTCATTAGGAGGAAAGACAAAAAGGTTGTTGAAGCTAGTAAAGATCCTATACTAGCATATATTATTCACATTGCTAGAGTCATAACCGCTATCTTTTAGGGTGATACTGAGCTCTCCAAGATGGTGAGTATGAAAAAGTTGCAATCTAGAGAAGTGACATTAACATCCATGATGTAAGCACCCTTAATTACCATCATGCTAGTGAGTTTTTTAGAAAGAGATAGGCCTAATATTAGGAATCCAGACAATGATGTAGTTGTGGTGACAACCCTAACCATCAGATATTAGGTACAAGGCATTTTGATTAACATGTGGAGTGTGATCAATATAATTTTTAAATCATTCTTGATAAATTAGGCCTAGTGAATTCCAAACTTGTTCTCACTGGTGGATCACTTTATGATATCTCAACAAATCTAGAGAAACTGAGGTGATAATTACTGTCCCCATCACTTGGGGGAAAGACAAGAAGCAGTTCACTGCCATGGTCAACTTTATCATAGTAGAGGCCCCTGCTACTTATAATGGTATCTTTGGTCAACCTTTACTCGACACATTCAAAGAGATGGTGTCGACATATCATGTTGCCATCAAATTCCCTATCGAAGAAGAAGTGATTTATGTTAGGGGGAACCTCAACAAATCCTATGTCTACTACTTGAAAGCCATTAACATGTCAAGTAGGGAAGATGAAGTACTACTGATAGATATTGTACAAATATGTTTCAAAGTCCTTGAGGAGACAGAAGAAGTTCCAATCATGTAAGTTAATGGGTGAGCATTAAGGGTCAACTTAGCTGTCAATCGCGAGCATAGGGAAGCCCTCGTTCAAATTATAATAGACAATATAGACTTGCTTAATTGGATAATAATGGTGATGCCAAGCATTGACATCAACATCACTTGAATTTTTACATGGACGCACAACTCATCAAGCAACAAATAAGGAAAATAACAGTCATACTCATTAAGCTTATCAAGGAGGAGGCCCTTAAAATGCTCAAAACTAATTTCATTAGAGAAGTTTAATACCCTGAATGATTGTCCAACATAAAAATGGTGCTAAAATAGGGTTGTAAATGGAGGATGTGTGTTGATGTCACTAACTTAAACTTAAAATTAAATCAATCAAGAGAAACAAGATTAAAATTAAATCAAATTCAAATGGCATAATCAAGAACCAAATGAACCCAAGATTGAACAAAACCCATTCAAACCCATCTAAACTCATTTAAATCCATCCTAAAAGGGGTTAAGCGTAATTGACAACAAGTTTAAGCAAATAAAATCATTTCCAACTAAAATCCAAATTAAAGGAATATGCATAGCAAGCCAATGGTGCATGAAGTAAAAACCAACTTCTCCAATCCCTCATTCCCTTTGTCCATCCACCTCAACACCTCTAGACAGCTGTGAAATAACTAATCATCCATGGAGCTAGCCTCCAAGGATAGCAATCAACCTTCCCAACCAAGAGAAAAAAGAAAAATCATAAGAGGCTCTCAGCCTCTAATGGCAAACCAAGAGAGAGGTTATTTCATGCCAAACTGAGCATTCCATCACCTTCCATGTTGAAAGTATTACATTTGATATAATAGAAGATATATATATATATATATATATATATATATATATATATATATATAAGAAATTAATTATTATATTGGAAAGGAGTCCCCACATTCATAATAGAAGCAAGCACTTCAATCTCATCATCAATATAAAAGAGAATGCATCACAATAAAAGAGTTGAGGTTAAAGTATGACATCCCAATTTATGAATCTAAAAGTTCAGGAATGACCACATCATCTAATGTTGACATAATAGAAATTTTAGCAAATCAATATAGAGCCATATGATTAATTTTATAAATAAGTAACCTAAATAATGAAATTCACACAAAAAATAATTAAGACTCTTCTCTCAAGTTAAATCTCCTCTTTTGGCTAAAAGGGCTAATAAGAGATTCTAAAAAAACTATAAATGATCTAGTCCTTAATCATGGCATATTCAAATATTATTTAGAGACTAACCTTGTTTGCCTTGTTATCATCTTTTGAGTTTCAAATTAAAAACTTTTAATTGTGATTTGTTTATTGAATGTTTATAATTATCCCTCCTTCACTAAAGCTTATACATTCTTAGTAAAACTTTTTTTTTAAGTTACATCAAGGGTTGAAGGGCTACTAAATGATTAATAGAAGAATTGAGTATCATTGACTTCTATTAAAAATTTAAAGCCGAAATTCATTCATTTAAGTATTTAACTTTAAAAGAAGCATGATGAGTTTGTATTATAAAAGAGAGAACTCATCATCCTTTTAGGACCAAATATCACTTCAATTCTATCTTTTAAATTAGAAACTAAGAATTCTCTTATAATAAAGTTAAATATTACATTTCCTTGGCCATGTTAACTTTAGCTGCAAGTATAAGTGAACATTATGATGATCACCTTTTAATAGTAATAATAGGGGTAGTTATCTCTACATAAGGAAGAAGATTGGACCAACCCAAAGGATCAACTAAGAAACCTTAATAAATTGTCCTAATAGTCACTAGAAAGGCTTTGGAATTCACTTTCTTTAAAGAAGGTAGTTGTAATTAAAACATCACTTCCATGTACGTAATCTTCTTATGAACCTTTTCTTTTTTGTGTTTTTCATAGTAAAATGAAAATGATCTTTGAAGTAGAGAGCTAGTATAGCTTTAGGTTTTTAAATCTCTTCATCTCAATAGAAAGAAGATGTTCTTAAAAATACAAAAAAAAATTAAAAAAGAAGAAAGATGAAAATAATATAATTTTAATATGACTCTCATGAAAAATATTTAAATTCTTTTCAAATATGTTTACACTTGTATGAGAAAAATAGTAATAAAATTTATGTAACCAAATGCAATATATATTTTGACTCGCCAAAGTTAAATTCAATTTTTACAGCTTTGTTTACTTATTTTTTGTTCTTCTTCAAAAAAATAAAAAAATCAAGAAATTTTTTTTTACACCAGTCACTTGGGAGAAATCAATCAAGTCATCTCACCATTGTGAACATAGTTTAGCAAGCTAACTTAAGAAAAACATGAAACAATAATTAGGTAGAAGCATCTAGGGAAAGTTCAATTTACATCAATAAGAAAAATACTAGAGCATAAATTACATCTAGGAAGGCGTAACCTTAAATTTTTAATTTTGGATCCATATTATGAATATTTCCACCAATTTACAAGCTTAAAAACGATGTAAAGAAGAGTTATTAAATTTTTATTTGAACATTATACTTTTTAGTAGCACTTGGCATTTTAATATGTATATTTTTTAAGTTTAGGATAGGGAATAAAGCAAATGGAAGGGTTATGGTTATTACTCATACATATATCATTAAAAACAACTTTTACCTAAAGCTATCAACAAATAATAAATCAAAATTTTAAAGTTAATTTGATTTTTAAATAAGAGTGATATTTATCTCAACCCACATCTTAACAATAGAAGGCTAGTGTGTTTAATCAACCATTAAGTGACTAAAGGCTTAATAAAAGTTGAAGTAAATGAATATCATCACATGATCATTGATGTTCTTCCCTTAGCATAAATTTCCTCATCCACTAAAAGGGTTCATAGGAAAGCTAGAGATACAAACAAAATTGTAATTTTTTTAATAAATAGTATAGTAATTATGCCAAAGCAAGTATCCAAATTGGGAAATTTTCATATATGCGGCCAATTAAGAGTAACTAAATAGATAAATAATAATAATTTGACTTTTAATCCCTTCTATTTAGTCAAATATCTATTTTATTTTGTTAGATAAAATATACTTTAAAATTCTTTTTTGACCAAATTACTCATATAATTAATGTGAAAGTTTAGGCTTTCAATTTTAGTTGAATTTAGACAAAATTGAATTTAATCCTTAGATTTAAATGACTATTTAAATGTAATAAAATGTGGAATATAGTCTATAATGATTAATGTTAAATGGAGTATTTACCATAAAGATAATACACAAAAATTTTATGAAAGAAATAAATGTTGGTGATGTTTGGTAGGATAAAATAGATAATGTTATTAGTTTATAGAATTTCTATATAATATTTTGAGAGTATATGATTTAGTTAAGCCTTATCTCCGCCTTATCTATAATATTTGGGATTATGTGACATGGAGAGTGAAAGGGAACATATATTGCTATGATGAAAAGAGAGATAAAAGATACTACAATGTTTATCAAATTATATATGAAATTCTTATGTAAAGGTATAATAAAATATAATGCTTTTCATTGCTTAGCTAAGTCTCTCATTCTAAGGTATAATTTGATTTTCTACTTAATCACAGCTAATTCTATTTTTTAATTAGCAATATCACATATTAGATGTATTTTTTATTAGCCATGTTTGGCTAGGTAAAGGTCTAAATCGTATTACTATATATAAATACATAGAGAAACAAATGATCAAGATAGATTAATTAAAAATTATTTCTAAATGAGAGGAACAAATGCCTAAAAAAATTATTTCTAAATGATCAAGATAGATTAATTGAAAATTTGCAAATATTTTAGATTTAGTAGTTTTTTTACTTATTATGACTCCATAGTTTCTAAATATATTATTGGTGAAAAAGATTGGTGCATGTTTATAGTGCTAGTTCCCTATATTTTTGAAGTTTAGTTTTACAATTGTTAGCTTAATCATGTTTATCTTTTAGCTACAAAAATAAAACCTAGAGTGCATATTCTTTTTATTATTTCACTTAAGAGAAGAAAGATCACTCATTAACATGTGAAATATTTAGTATCTATGCATACTAATTATGATCTTCTATTTAGGAGGAGTTTAAAATATACTTAAAGGGAGATGAAGTTATGGTATGTTTGGTAGAAAAACATTAACTATAATGGATGACATTAAAATACTTGAAGTTGATAATTTATCTCATAATGAATTATACTTAAAAGCTATATTTTTTTTCTAAATGAAGGGCAAGGTGTTATTAAAGAGGGTAGTGAAGCTAGCTTTAATGATAACCCCAAAATTCAATGGGTTAACTCTAATTAGAAAAAAATATGTAATAATATTTTATTTCGTTATTTTGAGGATGATATTAGTTTTGAGCTCTTTATAGATTATTTTAAATATTTTAAATGTAGCACTATTATTAGAAAGATATATTTTATCATTATAAAATTTCATTATGATATTTTATTTTATTTTATGATATGAGGACACAAAAGTGAAAATTACACATTTTATGATAATAATTTTATAAGGTATTAAAACATGCTTGTGCCACATTATGTCATACTTTTTATAATTATCATATTTTGATTGTCCTTATTTTGTGGTTTATAATTTCACACACATCCATGAATAATAATTGAGCAAGCTCAAATTCTATCAAATTTTGAAGAACTTTGGACTTTAGTGGGTAAACATTGAATTTATGTTGGTATCCCCTTATTAGCATATTTTTGTTTAGAAATTATTTGAAAGACTTAAGAAAATGATGATATTTTTCCAAATAAACATAACATGATTGAACAAAATAAAAAATAATATATAAATTTATTTATATAATCATAATTATTATATCGGTCCTCTTTACTATCATGATAAATTAAGTTACATAAATTTGATAATTATTAACTCACTTATAATAATAATCAATATATTGGAATATCTTATCGTCAGGTTGATAACTTTTATAAAATGGCAATGATGAACTAGAAAATTTTTTGGGTTTTGGAAGGGATGTGGATGCATCCCTAACTACATAATTGCAGTTATCATCAAGTTCTCCCTATAATAATTTTTTAGTCTCCCAAAAAAAATTCATTTAATAAATAAAAAATAAAAATAATTCACATTAGTCCATTATGTATTTATTATTGTTTAGTGGGAATTAGTGTTAAATGATTAAAATAGTAATTCTCATTATCTCTTTTTTTGTTGTTATTAATAAACTTATGTGACATTTGAGCAAATTTAATCACAAATTTACACATACAAACATAACACATATACAATGTCTTTAACTTATGGCTTCTTGGTTGATGGGTTAAGCAATCAACCACTAAGAAATGGTGGCTTTAATATCTAATGAATGCTAATTTCTTTAGCATACTATATATGAAAACATTTTAGAGGTGACAATTTGATATAGCACATCATAGGAGGAAAGGACCTATCATAGGTCTCAAACCAAAACTTGAACTTAGGAGGACTTTTAACAGACATTATGTATTGTGGATTTATATTTCATATGTTGTATTATGTACTCATGGTTGTATTTTATCATGATTAAGTGTTATATATGTGTTATGATTAAAAACATGTGAGTTCATGTGTTAATTTACATAGGTGTCATCTTGATGCCTTGGCATTGCATGCTATTGGATTCAGTGTTTGGAGAGAAAAATTTTTGGTTGGAGCTTAATGTTCAACTATCTGAGAGATTCGGTGATCTCTTGCTACCATTCTACTTTGGTAAAAAGAACTTCAAACTTCCTTCACTTTGCTAAGTGGAAGATCTTCATCTTCCTTCCACTTCAGCGAGTGGAAGAACATTGGAGCATCTCTTCTCAACTATCCATTGTGACATCCTACATAATTGCAGTTATCATCAATATTTGGAGGCATGGGGAAAGTGCTTGTAAATAGTTCATATCAAATCCAAGCAAGGTTAGGACTATATTTTAGATTTTTGCAATATTTCCTTTATAAAATTAATGATTTCACTTGAAAATGCATGCTAATTATACGTCATAGTCAATTCTATGAATGTTTGGGTTACTACCAACTAGTTGTCTCTACTTTTAAAGTCTAGCCTTCCCCCTACTTAACCTCACCATCGATCATATTACTTGAATGACAACATGAGTAAGGGAGAGTTCCCTAAATAGCTTAAGCTAGATACTAACCTTACATAAAAATAAAAATCATATCCTTAAAGATCTTTTGCTCATTTTTTTAAAGCATGCTTAATATTTTGTAGTATTCAAAAGTTACTTTGTATTTATTGAAGGCTTGTAGTCATTTTTAAAATTTATTTATTTTATTTGTGAAGTTTAGTTCACTATTGCATATTTAAAATTTTAATTTAGAATGTCCTAAATTGCATCTTTGTGTGTACATCATGCCACCTAAATCTGTTAGTTTGGACCAATTAGAAGACTTAACTAGAATAATAGATGACATATATATGATACTTAAAAAGAAATTCAGTATGGTAGAAGACCTCCTCATGAACTTTTTCACATAAATTAAAATTTTCATTACTAGGTTTCAAACCCCACCAACTATATCACATCCAGATGACTTAGAACTCG
Source organism: Cymbidium sinense (assembly GCA_021442155.1). NCBI lineage: Eukaryota > Viridiplantae > Streptophyta > Magnoliopsida > Asparagales > Orchidaceae > Cymbidium > Cymbidium sinense. Next base: position 39,861,731 of record CM038233.1, read on the forward strand.
TTGAAGGGGATAACATTGAACTTCCTAGAGATGAGTATCCTACAAGAAGGTTAAACCTAAGCAATACCCTTAGATAAGACCATCTTATGATCCATGAAACATTACAAGAACCTACAAAATAAGTTTAAAATAGAAGCCTCAACATATGATGATGTTGATGACCCCAATACATTTTTTTATTATTTAACCAAAATGGACAAATTCTTTGATTAGCATCATAGGGATGAATATCAATGAAAACTTTTTACTATAATAAAACAAGTAGGTCATGTGAAAATTTATTGGAATAACATTTTAGCTAAAGAAGAGAGATACAGTAGAAATCTCATGATGAGTTGAAATGAAAGAAATCATAAGGGTGAAATACTATCATAGAAATCATGATAAAAGGCTCCATGAATAATTAACTACTCTTAAATAAGGCACTATGTTAGCAATAGAATATATGAGCATATTTGAGGAGTTAATTATTAGAACTCAATGCACTAATCAAGAGTGGAAAATAGCTGATAACTTTGTCATTGATTTAAGAGGATATATTAGGAATAAAGTAGAGCTTCATGATCCCAAGACCTTAAAGGATGCCTTTTAGAATAGAAAATTTTGCATCCACATCTAAAATGAAGGCTCAAATATCTTATAAATATCTATTTACATCTCAATCTCAAAAGACTATTATTAGACATAATCATTCTACATCGAACAACCCCTCTAAAATGAACCCACTGAACCTACTTCAAAAACTATGAAAGAGATAGTTTGCTTTAAATGTCATAAGAAGGGTCTTATGCCAAAATCAATGTAGAAAAAAAATCATGTTCTTAGATGAATTGAAGGATTTATAAAAAGAAGATGAAATTGAGGAGGTACATTATGATACACCCATATCTAATGATGAAGTAAATCTAAATATTTATAATCAAATATTAGTTATGTGGTATATGTTTACTTTTAGGAAAAAAGAAGTGTATCGAAAGAAAAATATTTTTTCATGTATATCATATCTAAAGAAAAGAGGTATAAGCTAGTAACAGATGGAGGTAATGCTATGAATGTTAATATCACTAGAGCTAATATTACAACTAAACCTCACCCAAAATCATTCAAAGTTAGCTTTGGTAAATCACACATCCTTGCCAATAACTAATAGATCTCTTATTTCAATTAAAATTGGTAACTATAATGACAAAATGATGTTTAATGTTCTTCCAATAAAAAATCACTCATATCAGAAGACTATGGCTTTATGATTTAAAAATAATCAATTATGGACTTGAAAGCAGTTATGTATTTAAACATAATGAGAAAATAATCAAGTTATTATCAATAAAGCTTGATGAAAACAGGTTAATTACACCCCCATAAAAAATTCTTCATGCACCTCCTTAGAAGCCAAATTTTGAAGTACAACCCAAACCCAATCAAGGGAGGAATGCAAAACTCCAATTAATAGTGATATTTCCATCTAGCGATAGAGAAGATACCTCTGATATACATGGTAATATGTGCAAATTTCCTTGTATTCAAGTTATAATCTTAAGGTTTAGAGACTTAAATTGAGAATTCAATGACCCTACTTCTCTATTTATCTTGCACCTTCAAAAAATATCTATTAATATTGTAGATCACCATATATCTATTATAGTTTTAGATTTATTATCTGAATTTAATGATTTCATCTTCGATGACTTACCTAATTAACTATCACCATTAAGGGATACACAACTTGTTTTAAATTTTATTCCTAGTCCATAAATACCTAATTTACCTTATTATAGGATGAATCCAACTAAATATGTTGAGAAAAGTGACAAGCAGATGAACTCTTGAAGAGGGGTTTTATACAAAAAGGTCTTAGCCCTTGTGTTGTACCTACTCTCTTAAGACTTATAAAAATGGAGCTTAGAGAATGTGTATTGATAGCATAGCAGTAAATAAGATCACAATAATATATGTATATACATATATATATATATATATATATATATATATATATATATATATATATATATATATATATATTTATACCAAGGATAGATGAAATGTTATATCTTATTTTAAGTTCATCTTTACTCTCTAAAATTGATTTGAGAAATGGATACCATCAGATTAGAATTAGAGATGAGTTGACGATAACATTCAAAACTCTTGATGGTATTTATGCATGGTCAATCATACCCTATTCAAAATCAAATGATGCATCCCACATAGTAATATTATTCTTTAGATAAATTATCAAGTTGCATGGAATCCCTTAAACTATAATTTCTAATAGAGATGTTAATTTTATATCTTTCTTCTGAAAAATCTTAAGGAAACTAATGGGAACACAACTGAAAATCTCTTTTACATTTCATCCTTAAATAGATGGATAGGTAGAATTATTTAATATGACATTAAATAATTTACTAATGTATTTAGAAGGGAAAATTTAGAAAACTAAGATTTAACCTTACCTATATAAAAATTTTCTTATAATAGTTCCATTTCTAGAATAACCCACAAATCACCTTTCAAGATCATTTATGGATATAACCCTAAAATGCCTTTTGACTTAGGTAATACACCTACACATGCATTTTCTGATTCAAGATATACATTTGCATTTCTTTCATGTAAATATAAAGAAATAATTTGGAAAAACAAAATGCTAAGTTTGTTGAACATCTCTTGGAGTGCTGTACTATTTAAATGAACTATTCTACCTAAAAAAAGAACTTTTGGCTATTGTGTGACATTTGGAGTGAAAAATCTTGGCTGGAGCTTGGTGGCTAGTTGTCTAAGAGAATCAGTGATCCTTTGTTGTAGTTCTAGTTGCATGAGGAGAACTACTTCATCTCTCTTCGCTTTGGTGAGCGGGAGATTCTTGGAGTATCTCCTTCCACTTCGATGAATGGAAGATCATTGGAGCATCTATTCTCCACATCTGATGCAACATCCTATTCTCTACATTCCTCATACTTCATTACAACCGCAAGTATAAAAATGATAGATAAAAGCACCAGTGAGTTCATTAGCTATGACCCTTACAAATTGTGGTGGACTTTGCTAAAATAGAAAAATATATTAGTTGAAAGCATGATTTAAATATATATATATATATATATATATATATATATATATATATGTATATATATGTATATATATATATATATATATATATATATATATATATATATATATGTATATATATATATATATATATATGTATGTATATGTGTATATACGATTGAAACTTCATCATAAATATTGTACATTGAATAATGTTCATAACATAATAATAGAATTTAAACTCATCATAAAATATTATATAGCTATAACTTCATGAATAGATGTAGCTTAAAAGCAAATATTATATCCCAATACATATTAATTATATAATAATTGAAGTAAAATTTACTAAAAATGATAGCATATACGTGAATTACTTCTTCAATTATTCATCTAGTTATACATTTTTGAAAGATCTACACAATTTGAACTCTAAAAATGTAGTTACTATGCTAGTCAAAAAGGTCATTAATTATCATAAATTCTTAAAGAAAAAAAGGTGCATCGCATTGATCTAACTCCGCGGCACTCCGACATAGCACCATGGCACTAGTCAAAAAGTTTGTCTTATATCTTTAGAGAGTATGAACATCTATTAGTTATCCTAAACTGTCTTTTGATTGATGTTATATTGCTATATTATCAGCACCAAGTTGCTAGAAAAGTGGTCAAAATGGTCAATGACATCAGCTCCATAGCGTTGACCATGTAGTGCCACGACATTGGCGGTATAGTGTCGAGGAGCCAAATTTGTAGTGGTAAGGCATTATGCTTGAGATAAGCTTGAATTTCCCATATTTGTCTCGACATATGCATAAAAATCTAACTTTAGTGTCTCAAGATGTTGCATGGGATAATTCCTTGGTTGGGTCTTATGACTAGTTCTAGGTTACCAAAATCTAATCTTTCCCTAATGATGGTCGTAAAAATTGTAAAAAAATCATCTAGAGGGGATACGTGTTTAAATTGAATGGAGCCTATCATTCAATATAGTTTAAAGCAAACAATTATCCATCAATAAATCATTATTTGTCAATGATGATAAGCTAAGAAATACCTTTGCTCACAATAGCAACAAATGTCAAATTAAATCTATTACTATGTTCATGCTCAAATAATCTTAGGCTAGTAAAGACATGGCTTATGTCCTCTATCTGCATGATTTTTCCACCAAATGACACCACATGAAATACAAATATGGCTAGAACCCTTTGACCGGGTGGCTTGACATCTATATAGGTCCACTATATTTCGGTCATGGAAATAGCCCATATGTTTCTTAATGGCTTTGCTCCTTGGGCTATGAATTATGGAATACATTTAATCAAAAAAAAAGCCTTTTATTAGCCAAGGTTGACTTAATCTTATCTCTTTAGATAAATACCACCCCAAGTCTACAAGAACACCTTGGATGATGCAACCCATGTCTGGTAATAAGGATTCTTCTACTATAAATAGTTTCTCTAGCTAAGTAGACCAGTGACCATGATAGCCCAGGATGATCGAATTATGGGATCTTGAATTAGCATATCATCATTTCCCCAAATATATTCTTTAAGTTATATAATATCTTTAGTCATTATTCTTTATATATTATGCATTAAATGCTTGCATTTTTTTATTATGCAAATATTTTAAATCATTTTTTTGGCATTCCAAAAGGATGTAAGCCCAATATTTTTATTCACTATATAAATCATACATGATAGTCATTTATGCCACACACACCCCTAAGACACCATCACATATCACTAAGATATGTCTATTTCCAACCTTAATCAAGAGTTCTCTATTGATGCAGTAAGAGGTGTAATTTACTATAGAGGCTTGCATCCATAGAAAGTTGAACCTAGATATATAGAAACCTTAATATAATGATTTAGGGAAATCTGGTTAAATATATATCAATTTGCCTCATGAAAGAGCATACTCCTACCCATCTCAATAAAGATGGTGGAGAGCATCCTCCATGGTGTTTTTCCTAAGTGATTATACATGGCCAACAATTATTTATTAATAAGCTAAATAAATCATTAAATGGCCCATGGGGTCAAAAGGTAATGTGATAAAATCTTCTCAGTAATCTCTTAATGGGACAAATATAATAGAAAAATGATTAAGGTTATTCAAAATATTTTAAATTAATTTTGTTAATATATATATATATATATATATATATATATATATATGATAGTCATGAATTGTTATTCCAAAAATCTTAAACCATAACAGATCACACACTTTGCCAAACAACATGTATTATCAATAAGAAATATTAAACTCTTGGTTCACATGCAAGCATCTTTAATTTAATGTTCTATCTACAAGTAAATTGCTTAGCTCTAAAAACGTTCTTTATTAAGCTCAATAAGCTTATTCTTTGGCTCTTGCATACCATTGCTTAATTAAATCAAACTTTTATATTATCCATGACTACACTAAAAATGTTGTTGAGTATGTTTCTCTTATTATGCATTGCATCAAGATTAAGATGAATATCAAATATGATTACTTTTAAAAAACATTTTTCTAGTTATGATCAAACACATAATTGTTTTGCTTGCCACCATATGTGCCAAATAAAAAGTTTTAAATCTTAATATCATATATAATAACTCTTTTCCAAAATAGTCATGGAGGAGCACAATGCGACTCAATTATGTTTCTTCTAAATTTTTGTGCTTTCTATAATGATGATCTCTTGGTAGAAGCCACCAATTATAAGCAAACTAACTTTTTTTATATTGCACCAATATGACTGCTTTGTTCCACTTAATCTAGTGAATGCATGCTAATTTCTCTTGTGTACTCCATCCATATATTATAGCATACACCAAATTTTGCAAATATTCCATATGAGAGTCACCCTCAACTAAAATATTTATTTCATCTATTTATCATAAGCACTTCTTTATTCAAAATTTTTTTCATCAAACATCAATATTAAAAAAATTTCTAAATTCTTTATCAAAATTTTTTGGATTAAAAATGATTAATGCTAAGAATTCAAAAGATGGGCTTTATGCAATCAATGATGATAAATGGTACCTACATGTGTATGTTCTCTAAGTTAGATATTGTGCACTTCCAAAGAAAATGATAAAAAATTTCAATTTTTTTCTAGCTTGTTCATCTATCGAATATGATAATAAGCTATGATTTCAGATGACTGATTTTTCATTATTGTCCCTTAAAAGTTTATCCTGAGCATACTAGCAATCAAGTTGTATTTTTTATTGGTTTGGATAACATACAATTTAGTTACTAACATAAAAAAACAATATTATGTAGGAACATCTTTTCATTGATCATTTAAATATATTTTTCATGGTGAATATTGAATGTGCTTATATATTAATCATTATTATCCAATTGATGATGCATCCATTTGAGATCACATGCCTTGTCTTTTCTAAATAAAGCATAATATGTTAAATTAATGAAGCATGAAGTATTTTCAATTATATATATATACCCTTAACTAAAATATTTACTTCATCTATTTATCATAAGCACTCCTTTATTCAAAATTTTTTGTCGTGTCATCAAACATCAATATAAAAAAATATCTAAATTCTTTATCAAAGTTTTTGGATTAAGAATGATTAATGCTAAGAATTCAAAAGATGGGCTTTAGGCAATCAATGATGACTACGTGTGTATGTTCTCTAAGTTAGATATTGTGCACTTCCAAGGAAAATGATAAAAATTTCAATTTTTTCCTAGCTTGCTCATCTATCAAATATCATAATGGTCCCTCAAAAGTTTATCCTAAGCATACTAGCAATCAAGTTGTATTCTTTATTGGTTTGGCTAACGTACAATCTAGCTACTAATGAAAAAAAATAATACTATGTAGGAACATCTTTTCATTGATCATTTAAATCTATTTTTCATGGTGAATATTGAATGTGGTTATATGTTAATCATTATTATCCAATTGATGATGCATCCATTCGAGATCACATGCCTTGTCTTTACTAAATAAAGCATAATATGTTAAATTAATGAAGCATGAAGTATTTTTTACATAAAAGTTTAATATTATAAATACACAAAGGCTCACTAGCCATCTTAATAATTTAATTTTGTTGGTTAATTTGTGTGCACATTCAAATATAATTTTTTTAACATATTTGAAATCATATTTTAAATGCCATCTTAAGACTGTTTGTCTCAACAACATCAACATGTTTGATAACATTATCTAAACAATGACATCACTAATTTTTTACATAATTAATTCCCTTTATCAAACACTATGCATTTATTCTATTTTACTCATCAAAGCCAATTTATTAATTTTCCCTTATTAAAAAAAATCAATATTTAAGTTTTACAATGATCAAAGATAATTTAATCTGAACCATTTATTATAAATTAAATAGCTAACAAAAAAACCTACTTATAATATACTATTATCAAGATAATTGGAGAATCCAAGTCTATAAAGGCATTAACAAAAGCTTGATGCATACAACAGCTCAATACAAGTTTAACAATTTTGATCATTCTACCTTTACAAAATTATCTAAATAAAATTATGAATTTGAAGTTAGGCGAGCTACGATTTTTCATACAAATTGTCAATGTTTATAAAGAAAATGAAAATATTAAGGAATTGTGGGCAAGGGTTTATTATACAATCACAAATAAACTCCAACTATGACCATTTTCGAAGGTAAATGCAAATAAGGTTGCAAATTAGTAGAAGTCTTATTGTAGTGTTTTTGTTATGAAACTTTAAAAATTATCCCTCTTTAATTATAATCATTAAATATAAATAAAAAAATTTAATTACTAAAATAGTTGTTTAATAATTCTATAAAATAGGATTTGCATACATACCACACAATTCTGAAGCATTTACATATCTAACACCTAAACTTAGATATTTCCTTATCTAGCACTTTTCATAGCTTAAAAAGGCGCATTTCACTTTTTAAAAGTGAGTGATGATGAAATGTTTTATTTGATATTGAAGATTGGGGTATTATATATGTAAAATTTGAAGTTTAGGTGTTAGAAAAATATAAATACATTAGAATTGTGTGGTATGTATGTTAAAGACCCTTTTACTAATAAGTTGAAGTTAGAGATTAATTAGAAGTTTACTAAAAATTAACCACATTTAAACATGTGTTTATATTATATAAAAATAATTGATTATGTCTCTAATTTGGTCAACTTGCAGAGAAATAATTTGTGCATACACTTCAATGCTTCAAGACCTGATTGTGGATTTAACATCAAAAATGGAAAACTGCCTAGGTCTGGAGGGATTTTCATTCTAGGAATGGCTTTGCCTTTTAAGACTAAACCACTATAACTTCAAAGAAAAGATAACTCACTTTACTGCTATAGTTAATCACTCTAACTCCAGCTTTCTTACTATTATCTTAGAGGATGAGTTTATTGGCAACTTGGAAATTATGGGCCTTGTGCATATATTGATCTTGTGCCAGGTACCTTTTAGATTAATATTGGTGACATGGGAAAGCTAATTTAATTACATTACTATTTATTTATTTATTCCTATTTTTATTTGTGGAAGCACTACCTTCTCAATTGATTTTATTAAATTCTATATTTATATTGATAATGAAAATCAAGGTTAGTAAAATATAAAACAAATTATATTATCACCATTAATCTTATCCTAACTAGGTGATATAAACTCTGTATTCTCAAACTCGTCTTTGCATTTTAGTTAAATTATTTTTGATCTAGTTCTATTTCACTTTTAATTGTTCCAAATTATAATTGCATAAAATTGCCAAATTATCATTGCAGTTTTTGAATAAATTATAATCACTTATGTCAATAAGAGTTACTCTTTCAATGTCAATTTTAATGAACATCACAACCTATCTAATTGGACAATTATTGTTATCCATAATGATTGAGCAAGATAATTTCCTGACTTGTAAATGTATATCCAAGATATCTTGGTTTATTGCTTTGGTTTTTTTTGCTAAATATTATCAAATGGCTTATAAAATACAAGTCCCCGTGATTATAAAATTAAGAAAAACTTTATTGTTAAACACTTTTTAGGCCTATTATTCATGAAGAATATTTAGTCATTTTCATAAATAATTTTTCATTTAATTTTGGAGCAATGGAAGATTGGACAATGTGAAGCACAGGGTGATCTGTAAGGAACCATTGTAATGATTCTCTATCATTCTTTTTATGTTTCCCGAGCCTCGTGCTATAGTTACAGATTCTAAACACAAAAGACTCTATGGGACTTTTAATTATGAGGAATATTGAGAGCTTCAATAATCTTCTAAAACCATGGCTGGTGAACTACTATTTCACTTTTTATTAGATTAACCCACACTATTAGATTGATATAAAATGAGTACTATATTTGAGTTTTCTTAGTTTTGAATAATAAAAACAAACCCTTGTTGATGAAATTCAGAAAATTATTTTTAATAATTTCTCATTATATATGTTGGATCTTATGTTGATGAGAGTGCCATGATATTATTTTCTTAAAAATATAAGGAAATAATATATCTAGAGAATAATTTATGAGAAAAATATGCATTATTTTAAAATTATGCAAAACTACATTGTGAATGCAATTCTTAACTTTTATCAAGTGTGCCTTTATCTTATTAGGTCACTATTCTTGAGAAAGCTTTCATGAAAGTTGTCATCTATGTATGACATTAGATGATAACAAAACTATAACTTTTTGAAAATTTTCTTGAAATGTAATGTTTGTTGATGTTCATTAAACATTTAATATTATTTTTGGAAATATATGATCTAAATGTGTGTTGTTACAAGAGTAAATGCATATTAAAAGTTTATTAAAATTTTCATTACCTTTTAACTCTAACTTAGACTCTTCTCCTTGCTAGTATATAATAGAGAATTGCATTTTATGGGAAATAAATGAAGATAAAATAAATTTAACATGCCTAAATCTCATGTCAACTCATGAAGAAGATTTAATCATAATCATACTCAAGTCCATGGAAAAGTAAATACAAGATTTCTAGCCTTCAACATCTAAAGTGGTGCTCTTATGAGAGAGCAAAAGTGAGAGAGAAGGAGAGAGAGAGAGAGGAGAGAGAGAGAGAGCCTTCTTCTCACTCAAGATGAGATATATAGAAAAAAAGAAGCAATTCTTTAGACTGAGGGAACCATATTTATACTTGAATGTATTTCATTTTATTTTAGCCCATCATAAAAAGAAAACTCAGTCTTTGCACATGATAATTTGATACAAAATTAATAAGATGACTCATAAGCCCAAAAAAATTAATCTTTATTTGATAACAAAATTATTAAGTTTAAAAATAAGATAACATCTAATGTATAATTAATATATATGTTAGCCCACATCTAATCCCACTTGGTACACATATATTACTTGATAGTTATACATTATTAAATACTTTAAGAGCTCAATACTTGCTATCTTCAAAGAGAAACATTTTTAGACAATCTAGTCCATTGATAATGTTGACATAGAATCAAAGTGATCTTTGTTATAAATTTTCTATAATAAAACCCATTAGTGACCACAAAATAAATATAATTAATTAAATATATTAAGTATGGATGTGTAGCATAGAAATTTCATGTATTATGATCTTATATCATGTTTATTTACAACTAGTCCTATATTACAAGTCTAAAAAGTTAAAAATATAGTTTTATTTATTTATACTAAATAACAATTGAAACTATGTAACTTTATTTTAGAGTTTTTAACAATTAGATAATAATACTATTTTAGTCCAATAAAAAAAACATATTTATAATCATTGAATATCATAAGCAAATTATAACTATAGTAGAATGACATTAAAGTAAAGTGCTCCCATACAAGACACATACTAATGAAATATTTTAGGTGTTGAACTTTTTGTAATTGGATTCATAATCATAAGATTTGTATTAATATGTTCACTAGACACATGATAACTCTAAACTCTTTCTTTTATAATAAGAATCTTTATGTTAATATGCTATGATTTTGATGAACTCTTATTATTCTTTGAATACAACTCAATTGCTCTATTATCACAATTCACTTTTAATTATCTTTCTATTCTATCAAAAATATTTATTCTAGTGATAAAATATTATAGTTATATTCTTTAATTTGATGACTGATAACAAGCTATAAATTCTATTTCCATATTAGGGGAAGATAAGAGTGATTGTTCAACACTCTTCTAAGATATAGCTTCTCTAGCTAATATAAAATATAACCTAAAATAGATCTTTTACTATCAAGGCAACTAGAAAAATCATAATTAGAGCACCCTAAGATTTTTAAATGATTTGATCATTGATATGTGAGCAAAAAATCTTTTTTTCTCTTCAAATACCGAATAACCCATTTTACTACTTTCCAATGATCTATTTATAGGTTACTTAAAAACTTGCCAAGCATTTCAACAATTATGCAATATCCAAACATGTACAAACTTGAGTATACATAAGACTCTCTATTACATATGCATAAGAATTCATTTCTATCTCTTTCTTTTTAATTTCATTTTTTGGGCATTGAAGCAAATTGAATTTTTCATCATTATCAATGAGAGTATCTCCCAGTGCATAATATTTTATGCCAAATCAACTTGGAACTTTATCGATATATAAAGTTTATGATAAACTAAGCATACCACAAAAATGAACTTGAGAAATTTTTATACCCAACACAAAAGATGCATTCCCAAGATCTTTTATTTTAAGTTTATTTAAAAGAAATCTCTTGGTTCACTACAAAAGGCTTAATATAACTACTTGCTATTAGAATATCATCAATATATAACACTATGATGATAAATTTACTATCACTAATTTTGTGATAAATATTTTGATCAATAGTATTCTCTTTGAAACTAAAAGAAGTAATCACTTGATCAAATTGCTTATACTATTGATGGATGCTTGCTTTAAACCATAGATGAATTTTTTTTAATTTGTTCAATAAATGTTTTGAATAATAAGAACAGAAATGTTCTGATTTCACCATATATATAGTTTCTTTAAGTCACTATTCAGAAATGTAATCTTTACACCTATCTAATGTAACTATAAACTATAATGAGCTACTAGTGTCATAGTGATTCTAAAGAATCTTTTGAAAAATAAGAAAGAAAGTCTCTTTATAATTAATGCCTCCTTTTTTAGTGAAACTTTTGGAAAAAAAGATGTGTTTTAAGTCTTTCAACATTGTCTTTTGAATCTCATTTTATTTTAGAAGTCCATTTACAACCAATCAATTTTGCTGATTTAAGTAATTCTACAAGATCTCAAACATAATTATTTTTTAATTAGTTCATCTTATCTTCTATAGATTCTATCCATTTATGGGGGTCAACACTTTGTTTGACTTGACCAAAAGAGATTGGATCATTTTTTAAGTCAATGTTGAACTCATCTGAAATTATTGATCTCCTTTCGCAAGTAGATTTTCTTACTATACCTCAATGAGAGGTTGTTGTGATTCCTCAATATGACTAGGAGTTAACTTATGAATATTTTTGTTTATCTAAATTTACAACTTATATGCTATTAAATAAAGTTACTTGATCATTTTATGTTGTAACTATAGGAAGAGTAATATATTGCTCTTCAAATATATAACTCTTAAGTTTATTACTCCTATCATATTCAACATCCTCCATAAATTTAGCATAACTAGTATGAAAAAAGGATTTATTTAAATAGTCATAAAACTTAAAACCCTTCAAACTTTTTTAGTATCCAACAAAATAATAGCGAATAGTTTTTGAGTTTAATTTTTCCTAATTAGGCTTATATGACCTAGCCTCAGTTGGACATCCCTAGATATGAAGATGCTTAATACTAGACTTTTTCATAGTCCATAATTCATATTGCCTTTTATCCACCACTTTACTTGAAACTCTATTGAGGATGTAAACTATAGTCTCTAAGGCTTCTCCCTAAAGTGATTCTCAAGAAGATAAATTATTTATCATACTTCTAACCATGTCCATTAGGGTTTAATTTTGTCTCTCAGCTACACCATTTGACTTTGAGTCCCTAGCATGGTGTATTAAAGAATGATGCCATATTCTACTAAATATTTAGCAAAAGGGCATATACATTGTTCACCTTATCCATCATATCTACCTAAATATTCACAACCATAGTTAGATTTGATAGCTTCTATTTTCTTGCAAAGTAGATTTTCATCATCAACTTTAAATACAAATACATCAAGTGGTTGTGATTTCTCATAAATTAAGTATAAATACCCATAATGAGAATAATAATCTATGAAAGTAATAAAATACAATTGGCTATTTCAAGTAGCTGTATGGAATGAACCACAAATAGCAGTATGTATTAATTCCCAAATGCTTAAACTCCTATTGGCACTAATTTTCTTAATTTTCTTAAAGATGTAAGTTTTCCTTTGTATAGTATAATACCAAGGTAGGTAAGAGCTAATTATGAATGTGTAAATTTAGCCTTTTCTTTGATTTAGTTTATCTCAGTATTGTTGATATGTTTTCCTATGATAAAGAAATATTTGTTAGTGTTTAAATTTGTACTATTTGACACTATTTCATTTTCTGCCAAGCTTATCCCATGGCCTCGACCCTAATCTTCTAAGTCCTTAGTTGAGCACATCCAAGAAATTAGCATCAATCATACACATAAGAAAAAGGGTGGACAAGAGAAGTCACTAGCAAGAGGATCTAGAGTGTAAGCTTCAATATCATATGGATCAATAGTAGATGTAATTCTCTTATATTGCTCAGTTCAACACAACACTGATCAACATATTCTAGTGTTGCAATCTCACATATCCAAATCAGGTCACCTTCTCTATGATGCCTTAGTATCGGCCTTATGTAACTACGTCGTAAGCATCAGGTGCGGAGGAGGAAGAAGATGGTGTGAGTATGATTATTAGCTTTCCCCCATTTTTGGTACATTTCCCCTTTTTTGTATTTTTTAAAGTTTAGAAATAAAATTTCACTTTTATTATTTTGTGTTGTATGCTTGCATATGTTGATTTATTGAACCATAATTTAAATAAAAATATTTTAACAAGTATATTAAAAATGATATAAGTGATTGTACCTTAGCACTATCAATAAGCTAAAAAACTCAAGAACTTGACGCTGTGGCCCTGACCCTATGGTGCTGAGGGATATTATTATGTCTCTTTACCCAAAAAATATTTCAAATCATGTTTCCAGTGCTAAGTAATCATGGCACATAGTGCGAATGCCATGGTACTACAGCACTAAGGTGATTTCATTAAAGCTCTACAGTGCTAGTTCTTGGAGTCATGATGCTACCTTTATAACATGAAAACCCAGGAGCATAGCGCTGCAGCACAAATATTCAGAGCTAAGGTACTGTGTGTCAGGAATTGAATTTAGTGTGAAAATTTTGAAATAGGTTTTAGAAATTTTGGCTTAATTTCTCCTTAGTTGTGCTAGATTCTATAAATTTTAGTGCAAAGCACTCATCTCCTTTATTTTGAATCTAAGGTTGATGAAGGGGATGTGTTTTCATCTAGCATCGAAATGAAATTCAATAGTGGAGATCTTCAAATTGTTGATATTATAATTTATCTTCCTCTTCTTCTCATCACATTCATAATCAACAATGGGATTATAGTTTAAACCTACTTTTTTTAAAGATAAAATGACATAGATCTTTTACCCAAAGTGAATGGAGGATCTCAAAGCAAAGGAAGATTACTGAGAGTGTGCATGTAGTTCAGGAATGCAGTGAGAGTAGGAGTGGTCGAAGAGAGAAGAAGAAGAAAAAGAACTCAAAAAGTTGACTAGACACTCCTATTTATAAGGTAGTTTCTTGTAACTATTCCCTCTTAAGAGTTGGTGCAGTGCCTTAGTGCCATGGTGCTCTACCATAGTTTTGATAGCTGGCCCTGACTAGTTATCCATCTAGAAGGCTGGGGCAGTGCCTCAGCACCATGAACACAATGCTGTGGCATTATAGCTAGAAGAACAAAAGTATTATTATTAATTATATATATAGTATAGGTGAACAAAGTTTCCCCCAATGAATGTGTCATGTTTATAGGATATTATGCATTCATTGTCTTACTTATCTATTAATTGTAGCACATGTATACAAATATAATTAAGAAAAAGAATTGAAGCCTATGTTATATTACCTAATAGTTTTCACATATTACACAATAATAAAGAAATAGTTTATATGTGAAAATCTTAACTACATAGTTGGCCTGGATTTCTCTAAACCAAATAGAAGTTGTATGAGCTCTATAGGCCATAGTAACCTACCTTTCTCATGCCTCATGGAGATGTTGAAGGGAAGCCTTTTAATCACACTCTAATGAAGAAAGAGTTTGGTCAAGTTTGGTCACCTAATCATTTACCTATGTGCAATCTTCTTCTATGGTTGGACAGCTTGTTTGATTAAAGACCTCCTTTTCAGTAAATACTTTCTCCTCAATTATAGTTTTCTTAATTATGTAAAGATATTGAAGAGTTCCAAGAGCAAGCTCCCTTTGGAAGGATTTCAAGTCTCTAAGACTGTGCTCTAGATCATGGCGAATTAGAGAGACTCAATGCGAAATAGTATTAGCTAGTGTTTCTATAATAGTAAGTGTATCTAACAATACCTCATCATTGGTAGTTCATAAAGAGAATAATCCAAATTCAACATCTCTATAGAGGTATTTTCATAACTATAATTCTTTCACTTTAAGACCTAGAGTAGCTGCACAATTTAGCAAAGCATTTATTTATGTACAAAATCTAGTGAGTTCAAGCGAGACTTCCACATGAACGCCTAGAAGCAATTGATGTAGTGCTGCTACTATATGATATAAGGTCTTTGATGGACTATTATGTAGTGGAGCTAAAATCTTAGGGTGTATTCTAGAGAAAAAAACATGAAATTTTTAGGCTGAATAACTACCTCTGAACTATATAGTTTAGATTAAAGATAAAGTTACTTTTTACACAAGAACCAAAATTTATAGTTATTTTGAGTGGCACACACCATCACCCAAGTTTAATCAAACAAAAGTGGCTCATGACTAATAGTCATAATACCAGACTCCTCTATATGTGTATCTTTTATAGTATGTGCATGATTGTTACTAGCAGATTAGATAGTTACTAGAAAAACTACACTAGTATCCATAGATAATACTAATGTGACATCTTATCTATATCCATAACTAATATATTAGAATCAACTAGTAAAAGGTTGTGAGAGTTTCCATCATCCCTCTCCTGAATAACTAAAGTCTGAGATCATTAGTTTCTATTGCCTTTTTGGTCATCTGATGGCCTTTTAGAAGCATTAGTTGTAGGTCGTGAAGAGTGTATAGTTTGGATTGGTTTGGCTTTACATAGTTTACAACTGTATATGCAAAGGCCTAGCTCTAAGAACGAAGAGAAGGTACAACAGATCCCCATCAACCATAAATGACTAACTCCAATCTGAGTCTTTTATGGAGTTATATAAAAACTAGAATGGGTCCCCCAGCAAAGTATGAAGGCCCATGCTATAGATGTTGTCACTAAACAAACTACTAGTGGAAGTTTCCCTAAAAAAATGGGTATCCACTTTATCTAATTTCAGTGGTAGCCTATATGTAGGTGTAGCCTGAGTCAATCTATACTATCTAGCCACCCTATTAAGGTTGTAACCTTCTAAGATTATAAATTCAGGGTGGTGATAGCATAGTAAAGTGGGTCTCATCCTAATAAGATAGTCCATAATGCATTTATATCTAGGTTTTGAAAATAGCAAAGGGGTGCCTATATCAATGAGAGAATCTATAAATTTGTGCCCTTTACTTTGGATAAATAGACTATAGAAGGATGATCTGTGGATGATCTAAAAGAATTCTATCATGTGCACTAGGGTGAACATGAAAGCTCGTATTTGCTTTTTATTTATTGAGACTGTAGCTTTGTTCAGTTTCATAGTCAAGGAGAAAATTTTCCCTCTAAAATAGGATGGTGTCTCAAGATAACTAAAGGCTTCTGAAATATAAGCATGAATCCATCCACATAGATACTGTCACGGCGCATCCACGTCGTAGCATAGAATCGATCATGACACTTACTCTACCTAATTCATGATATAAATTGGCTAGTGTTGCAGGTGCAACTGATATTCTTTCACCACAAGTGAGTAGGCTAGCCATCAGTAAGGTAGAAAGATAGAATAGTCTATTGTGCCCAGGGACTACAAAGTAACATAGCTAAGTGGAAATGAAAGCTACTAAAGATAGCTTATCATCAATATCCTGTGCTAATATCTGGTGAGGACTGGCTCTACCCTTTAGTTTATATTTTATGCTAATAGATGTATGGAATCCATTATCAAGTAAGTCCCCTAGCCATGTGAAATGTGGTTGATGTACCTAAATGGAGGAAGCTTTCTGGCCATGTATCCAAAGTGATCATATTCTAACGTCTATGACCAATATCTATTTTTGGATATTCTTTGATAACTAAGGCATGATGTATCCCTGAAGAATATGTATAACTACCTATCCCACATTAGCCATCTAACTAGCATTGGAAAAACCCGTGATATGGTGGGATGCATTCTTTAAAGGGAGTCCCTATAACTAGAAGTCCTACTATATCTTGCATGTCTACCATAGTTACTGTCATCTTATGTGGACCAATCCAACAAGTATTGGTAGTCCTATCCTAATTTTTCATTATACATCTAATACAAGTGAAAGGATGACAACTATAGTTAAAGAGTGATGCGCAGACTACCTAATATATGCTAGTCCTTTTAAGAACATCAACATACATCTGCATGTGGTGTCGAGCCTAGAATATGTACCCATTGATAGATGATAATGGAGTGCCAAAAACTAACTATGAGTCACAATCATCTAATTCATGATGTAATATACAATAACTCAATTTCCTGACTATGCCTTTAAGCAGAACAATGTCTTCAGCTAGCTGGAGCACATTTTGATTGCCAAAGTTAAGGTGATTTATGACTTATCTGAAGGGTCATCATGACTATGTCTCAATTTTAAACTAGTTACCCAGTCGATAATGTCATAGCCAGCTAGAGATTATGAGTCAGATAGTGGGAGATAAGATGATCGAACAAATGAGTCTTCAAAAATATCTCTATGTCTTGACATATCTTGGTGCCATCATAATCTATTCCTAATCTTAGAAGTACCACATGGATTATGGGCTTCAATAATGGCCCATATCTACTCCTCAGTAGGCTCAGTGGTAGGCATATCATTTGGTCTTTTCTAAATAAATATTGTAGCCAACCTATAATATATCTAGAATATAGAAGCACACAACTTTTAGGAGTTTTATAAATTAGCAGTAATTTTTGAATTTATACATGAGCTATGCTTGTGAGTATTTTTAATTTAGCCTTTTCTACAAGTTTATATTTGAACTCACTTCTATTGGTTATATTGTAATCTAAATTTAGGTTTAGATTTGGCCCACTTAGACATGTTGTATCTGATCAGGCCCCTTTTGACATGTTTGATCTTAGTTTAATTTAGATATGATCCTTTTAGGAATGATGGAATCTAAATTTAGGTTTTGGATTCGACCCATTTAGACATGGTGGATCTGATCCGACCCTTTAGTACATGGTGGATCTAATTTCCCCTTCAGGCATGGTGAATCTTTATTTAATCTAGATCCAATACCTTTGTGTATGATGGAAATCTAAATTTAAGTTTTGGATCCAACCCCTTTGAATGATGGATTTTAGCTTAATTTATATCTGACCCCTTTCGGTATGATGGAATTTAAATTTAGGTTTCATTTTAAATTTCATTGGACAAAATTTCTTTTTATTAAAGATTTCTTCTTGAAATGTAAGGCATATATATAAAATTTACCCCTATTAGGAGGGGTGCCTCTCTTTAATAAGGAGAGTACTTCTTTTATATCTATGCATAATATCATTTGAGATATTGTCTATTTATAGGTGGCATAAATTTGATGCCTTTGACATTAATGAGCTGATAAGCTCTAATTCATACATTTTTTCAATGATATGTGGCCATTCCTAATTTGGGTCAAATTTCCCACTAGTGCATTAGTGTGGAATTATAAGCCTCTTTGTACCAACACACGTTTGGCTACTTTGAAGCTTCTTAGGTGAACCATGTGATCATGAACTCATGTCATTCTTATTATGTATATTTAGATTTTGTTGAGCTTATAATCAAATTTCATCTAGTACCTTTAGTTCCCCATATTGTATTTGAAAAATTTCTTCCATTGAAAGTTTGTTTTGAACTGCTATCGAAGTGAAGGTAATGCTACTTCGAGGGGAAGTATTGCTTTTGCTTTGAAGACTAAAGAATATGGTGTTGCTTTTGTGGCAGTTTTATAAGTGGTATGATATGCCCACAATTCTTTTATTATTTTATTGTGCCACTCTTTTTTATTTTTGGAAAGAATTTTCTTAAGAAGCTTAATTAGTATTTTGTTAAATGCCTCTACCAACCATTGGCCCTTGGATTATAAATTGGGGATTATCTCCAGTCTACCTTATACTTTTCAATAAAATAATAGATTTTGGTATTCTTGAATGTAGTGTCATCATCTGATATAATCCTTCAAGGTACTCTTAATTAATAGAAAATATGGTCCTGGAATAACTCTACTACATCATATGCTTTAACTTCTCTTAATTGCATTGCATCTGGTAATTTTAAGAAATAATTTGTGGCAACTAGAATAAAGTGATGTTCCCTAGATGATGGAGGATCTATTAGAACTATTATATTGGTTGCCTAGCTTTCAAATGGTCATGATGCTATTGTTGGGTGTAGGGTATTGGGTGGCTGATGTAATGTGTCTGAAAGTATTTAACATTGATGACATCTATGGTGTCTATTTTTGGATGGGTTCGTTATGGACACCACATAGAATATACAAGATACTTATTCAAGTTATCAAGTATGACATTAAGGTATGATGTACTATCTTGAAAGATAGAAACATCACCTTATAATAGACCTAATCACCTAATAAGGACTCCTCAGGCAGATGGGTCTTCATATATAGTAGAGATTTTTACCCTACTTTATATGAAGAAGTAAATTAGGATTTATTCTATGTTGGGTTGTTTAGTTCCCTATGGAGGCAAGCCTCCATAGTTAATTAAATCCTAGGAAATGGGATTTCCTAAGAAAACTCTTAATTAAAGTAGTCAATTATTGTCTCCAAAGATTTCAAGGTTAAGACTATCAAAGGATTGGCAATTTTGGAAAATCAATTGGGATTATTAAATTGGAAAACTTATTTTGGAATCAAAAGGAAAATAATTAGAAAATGCTCATGATATAAGGAAGCGTAGTGAGCATTCCAATCTATCCTATGGTGAGGCTTTATATTTTTAAAACTAAGAGGATTTATTTATTTGAATTAAAATTTTATCTGATTGCTAGGGCTTATAATCCATCAATACAAGATTATGGAGATGTCTAAGAGGTGAGAATTTAAGCTCATAGCCCAAGGGAAATAAGTGACCTTGAATCTTGAATCTAGGGAACTTTAACACAAGTTAGAGCATGACATAAATCTAATTGGAAAGGGGACATAAGGGCTCATTCCATAAGGGAAGATAGACCCATCCAACTCTACTGGACTAACAACCACTTGGAGTGGCTGCCAGCTAACACCTCCAATGATTCAAAACCATGTAGGCTAGTCTTATGAAATTGCAAGATGGCTAGGCTTGTTATTTAATTGAAAAGAAATTAAAGTCCTACACCCACTCCCTAAGAGACTAAAGCATGAGTGGTATGATTATATGACTTAATCTCAAAATGCAATATATTTTTAAATTTTATATTATTTTGACACATTCATTTGCACAAAGGCTTTGTGATTTCTTATGCCTAAATGCATGATGAAATTTAGTTATTGGCTAAATCATGAGAGAAAGAGAGTGAAGCAACATCATAAGGGGTTGCTCTCATAGGTCAAGCGGTCCCTAAATTGTTAGAATGGAGGCCCTCATTTTGTAAGAGTGATAGAAGATGCCATGCATGTTGTTAAACATACAACATACAACTCGGGGTTGTTAAATCTTTTAATTATCTTAATTATATCCCAGACTTTATGATGGAGTTGAAAGTTATGAGTTGTTAGTAAGGGTAGAAAAATCAATTTTATCCTAAGAGCCTATTGCATCTAGGCCAAACATTTTGTCATCAATCATAATGAAACTATGAAAAAGATGCAATCCTGATGTGCAAGCTAAACATAATATCAATCATTTTATAAACTGCCATACAAGAATAAGAGGCTGGTACAATCTGTACTGCCATGCACCCTAGAAAAGAGAAAGATGGGCAACCGAGCCTACTCTTATACAACCAAGAATATAAAAGAATAATTACAATTAAAATTGAATACATGCTATGGGGGTCTTCACTCTATCATTTCTTTTTTGTTCTTTCTTCTTTGATTTGATTTGCTTCAAAGCATCATAGGGCCTCCCAAGACTATGCCTTCTAGCCACTGCTCATCCTAATCCCCATAGCACTAATCTGAATTCCTATTTTAAAATTATATTTTTGGAAAGTAAATCTAACTACACTTGTAAAATGGAGGTTAGTAGAACATATATACAAACCCAAGCAGTTATAGTTCATAATTTAGACTTAGCACCCTACACATAGGTAACTAAGCCCACCTATCATAACTTGGATTATGCTTAGGGGACTTATGCAACCTGTAAAGATAACATTTATATTTATTTTTAAGTGGCCCCTTAAGCACAATCCCCTCCAGAAAATAACATTAGGCTAATAAATACCTAACATCCAATCTACAAGTCATACACCCTAACATCCAGTCTAAAACATTTTATTACAAAATAAAACATAACATCACACATATATCATCCTAACTTAGAACTAAAAGTAGTGACTTAATTCTAATGTGTGAGCTTAGGCTTAGTGTGGTATGTCTTAACTATGTATTTGAATTATAATTTTTTAAGTTTGAATATTGTTTAAGTTAACATGATGTTAGCTTTCATTTCAAGTTGTTTAGTTGATTTGTGAATTTTAATTTGTATTCTTGTTTTGTTTCATTTGATTTACACTTAGAATTTAAATGTTATAAAGAGAAGGAAAGAGATTTACACTTTTTTATCTCTACCTTTGACCACTTTTTAAAGCACATTATTATCATTTGGTTCTCCTTAGTGAATGGTTTATTAAATGTTTTATTAATCCTAAGTTTGTGTTGACCTTAAAGGATCCTATTCAACATGAAAGACATCTTAAGATTAATGTAATTGAATTACTCTCACATGAAACATGTTAAGTCATTCATATCCATCACCATAGCTAGAATATGATTTAACACTTAGTGTACCTATACATTCAATATATTTAGGCACACTTAAATGATGAATGAATGCATATATTTTGTAATTATTTTTTGTTTGATTGAATTATTCATAAATATAAATTAAAGCTCTATCCAAATTCTAATACAAATATACGTAGGAATAAAATTAGATAAGTACATGCCTTTGTTAACCAGGGAAGTGAGATAATCAAATGACCTCCTTGGGGCTACTTAAAGCCTCATATTCCCCGGATGTCTAGACTATATACCCATTATCATTCAAACCTATGTAAATATTTATATGAATCATAAAAAAGTGAGCACTACCTTTACATGTAATATATTTTAGTGATTTAAGTGGCTATGAATGCATGTATTTTTAATAAAAAAGATGATTATCATCCCTTAATCAAAAACACATAGATATGTATAATAGATGTAAGCAAGTACGTGTCATTGTTAACTAGAGAAGTCAGATAATAAAATGACTTCCTTGGGGCTACTTAAAGCCCCATATTCCTGGGATGTCTAGACTATATACTTGCTATCTTAAATACATATAAATTTATACATAATTGGAAGAATAAAAATCATGCAAAAGATTGTATTTTGATTGAGTTATTTATACATGTGAATTAAAGCTCTATCCAAATTCTAATACAAATATACATAGGAATGAGATTAAATGAGTACATGCCTTTGTTGACCAGGGAAGTGAGATAATTAAATGACTTCCTTGGGGCTACTTAAAGCTTTGTATTCCTAGGATGTCTAGACTATATACCCATTACCATTAAACCTATGTAAATCTATATATGATTCATAAGAAAGAGAGCTTCACATCCACATGCCTAAGCTATAAACACATGCAAGTCCTATATGTATTCATAACTATTATCATTCCAAACATTATTATCAATTTATGAACCTTGGAAAATAAATTTGGATTTACTAGTGATAATAGCCACACATATGATTAAATTTATGCCAACACATGCAAGCTTACATAAGTAAATTTCATTTGATTCATTTATATTTGAAAAGATGAATGCATAGAATCATGTGAAATACAATATTTAAAGTGATTGGAGAGGAATAAGCAAGCATAAAGATATGATTCCTTCAACTACACTAATTCCTAAGGAGAACCACATTAAATAAATCAACTTAAAGAAAACCAAAGCTTATTATTAATTTAATTTTTGGATTTGGATTGAACTCAAAGAGGATAGGTTATCATTTGTTGCTTTAATCCCATTCCAAAGTTGGCAATCATAATTGATTCATGAAAAGATAATTAGAGGGATTTAATGAATTAATTAAGTTAGATTATTAATCAAATCACTTAATTACCCTTTCCTATGCTTCTTTAATTTTATTAATCATTTAACCATGAGCGACAACTGATACGAACATGGATGAAAATAAAATTGTAATGCTCTTAAAGGACCTAATGCAATTGGCTCATGATTAAAGATTAATTAAGCTAAAAAATATAATTAAGTACTTTTATGATTTTACCATACTTATGGGTTAATCATAATTTCTTTAAGGTTCTATATGTTGTTAAACACATAAAGAGGAACTCTCAGTTTGGTTGTTAATTTTCTCAAGTGATTAACATATCAATTTGATTTGATTTAGTCATTTAATTGATTAATTAACTACTTAGTTAAATCTCCCATTAATTAACTCTCTTTAATGAGATGAATTTGGAAAAGTAATTAGGAAAGAGGCCCTAATCACTCTCCCTCATCACCTTGCTATTAATTAGTGATTAATATAGCCAAATTAATTATTTTTTGCTATTTATATTTTTAATTAATCATTAAATTGATTAAAAGGGATACTTAAGGTTTGAATTACCAATTCCCCTAATTACCTAGGCAATAAATCCCAAGAAAATTTTGAGAGGCATAAATCATCCCACTAAATCAACACACCAAGTTTGGGGTTAATTTCCCACTTAATTAGAGCTTAATTAAGCTAATTAAGTAAATATTCAAACCCTAATTAAGCCTTAAATACTATTCAAAATCAAATGAACATATTTTTAATAAAATATCCTCTATTTTACCTTTCCAATAAGTATTTACTTATATTTTAAGTTTCTTCCATAATTAGTTATAAATTTATGAAGTTCAAGCAATTAAAAATAAATTATTAAGCCTAATTAACCTCTAATCCCATTGGTGCCATGCGGATCACTGATGTGGCAAGACTTTCCATGTAGCGCCATGGGATTAGCCAATTAAACTTATCAGACGCAGCACTGATGTGGTGGCGGATGCACTTTTAGCTCCATTGTTTGATCAAAGATCGGATAGTGGGGATTAATCATGCTATTCGTAAGGGAATTAAATCAGATTTAATCTAGTAAATAATCACTGACATCCAATCCAATCACATTAAATGGACAGTGGATGATCCATCATCCCCTGAACGATAAAAGATGGACACCGTACAGCTTCCTCTACACTATTTGAGCTCACTAGAGCTTATGGGATACCAAAATTCATCCCAAAATGTTCACGAAGAGGATCTAAGAGGATGTAAATGTGGGAATCACATGCATCAACATTTCCTTCACAAAGGCTTAAACAAATTTGAGAAAACATCAATTTTTTAGAATTTATCTTGCCAGAGCTCAGGACTAGCGGTTAACCAGTTGAGGTAGCTTCGCCTTGAAGAGATGAAATCTTGCTAAAAAGATGGCACCTTGTCTCCCTGCTGGTAGCTCTGTGGATCAACTAGCACTGGAAAAATCATCGGAGTTAAGCTTGGAGTTATCTCTGACGCTCAAATCTCTTGTGAGAAGATTCATTTTGCCTCGTCAGAGCTTGGTGAATATATGGGTGAAGTTAATTTGAGATTGGTTATGATTTGGTGGAGTTGGATGGACCTAAGCCTTGTCCTATTTTGGGCACACTTGGTTTTGACGTCGCTAGTGGTGGGGAGGCCTTGGAAGCTCAGGAAATGCTGATGAGAGTTTGACTCAAGGTGCCAAAGCTATTAGGATTGCCAATGTATCGATTTGAATGAGAATGAGGGGAGTATACTCATCCCCTCATTCAATCTAATAGTTGTGATCCTCTCTACTATTTGCAGGCAGCCATGGCTAGTAGGAGGGTGCTGAGGTGGCTCAATTTGAGTGGCCATGGGAGGAGAGGTGGTCATCCTTGGCTGAGATGGCTAAGTTTGGCTTTCCAGGTGTTCCAGTAGGGCTCCATGGGTTAGCTCACCTCCACTTGTCTCATGGCTGACCCAAACAAGTTTGGGTCAGGTGAGCTAGTTGTCCTTAAGTCCATTTGGAGCTTAGGGTGGCTACCAAGGGGAGGAGAGTGGGTTTGACCATTCAAAATTTAGAATGTCTCATGTGGGAGGCTTTATCCATTAAGTAATGGGCCCAATCGAGTTCAAATTAGGTTGTGTTGGATTTAGGCTGACCCAAGGTAACCCATGCAAAGTTTCAATGGGTTTAGCATTAGTTTGAATGGGGTTGGCTCAATTTGATCCATGTAGGTCAAATTGGGCTGGGTTGGGTCAAGTTGACCAATTGGTCAAATTGGATCAAACCAAAGCTTGGGTCAAGTTAAAATGAGTATTTGGAATGTTTTGGTTCAATTGGTTTGGCTTAATTTGGCTTGGATTTGGATTTGACCCATTTGGGTTCATATGGGTCAAATGGGCTAAGTTGAGCAATTTAGCCAATTTGTCTGAATTGGCTTTGGTTACGTGTTTATTTAGGTTCAATGGATCATTTAAAAATGATTGTAGGCTTTGATTTCAATCAATTTGGATTTAGGGATGATTTAGGCCAAATTAACCCTTTTAGTCAATTTGGGCTAAATGGGTCAATTAGGTTCAAATGATCAAATTGAATTCAATCAAGGCTTTGATCAAGTTCAATAATCAATTTGGAATAAATTTGAGTCATTGGTTGCAATCAATTTGGATTAGATTTTAATTTAACCAATTTGGCCCTTTAGGTCAATTTAGGTCAACTTGGGTCAAACAGCCAATTGCGTTTGGTTTGCCTCAATTGATGGTCAAGCCATGTTCAAGGATCAATTTGAAGATGGTATGACTCATTGGTTTCAATCAATTTGATGTAGGATGGGATTTGGTTTATTTGGCTCATGTAGGTTAATTGGGTTAATTTAGTCAAATGACTAAATTGACTTGGTTTGACCTAATTCATTATAATTTATCAATCAAGAATGATCAACAATGATTGTAGGATGTTGTGGATGGTTTGGTTTAATCTAATTTGGGTTGGATTGAGGCTTAGCTCAAATGGGTCCTATAGATCTCTTTAGGTCAAGTGAGCCTAATGAGTCAATTGGCTTGATTTGATTGAATTGATTACAATTAGGCTATCCATGATGATCAACAATTATCATGGATAAGATTTAAAGGGTTCACCTAATCCAATTTAGCTCGGTTTAGAGTTTAGTTCAATTTGGACAAATTGGTCACTTTAAGTCAAGTGGACTGATTGGGCTAATTGAATTGGATTAGGTTTGATTTGAGTTGAATTGAGATTGATAATTGATTTGGAATTGATTGATAGCTTTTATTGCAATTGGTTTGGGTATAATTCAACTTTGGCTTATTTAGACCCTTTAGGTCAAATGGATTAGGTTATGTTGATTGAATTAATTTTGGGGATTGGTTATAGATTTTTATCGAGTTTGGAATGATGATTGAAGGTCAGATTGACTTATGAGAAAATCAATTGGTTTATGATTGATTGAGGTAGATTTTGGCTAAGTCCATAGGATTGAATCATGGGCTTAGGTTTAAATCATTTATGTTTGATTTTGGCTTCCATCATTTGGTTTGGAATTTAATTAAGATTGATTGGATGGATCTGAGGTTTAATGTTGGCTAAGGAGATGGTCATGTTTTTGGTTTAGGCTATAGAATAGGTGGGTTACCTTAACCCTAGGGCATGGTTTAAACCTTATGGAAAATCCTCTTAAGTCTCTAGGTTTAGGTTAAGTGTTCACTTAGTCACTAGAAGTGTCTTATGACTAGAGAGCTTTTAGTGTCTAGAAGACTCTTAGATCTATGATGAGAAGGTCAGATCCTCACTCAAAAAGTGAGGTCAATAACATATTTTAGCATATTCGATGTAGTCTTCAACTATGATAGGCCAATAATATCCCATTCATTTAGCATCAATTTTTATTTTAGGGCCAAATTAGTGTGCTCCACAGAATCCTTCATGAACTTCAACCTTTATTATCTTGGCTTCATCTAGTCCGAGGCATCATAGCCACATTTGGTCAAATGCATGCCGATATAATATGCCATTTTTAAGAGTGTATCATAATGCTCTTTATGAAATTTGATGAGCCTTTGATTTATCTTTTGGTTGCCCACCACCTTTGAGATACATGATGAATGGTTCTCACTAGTCATCTTTTTGATTGTGGTCATGACTTCTTAACTTTGTTTAGCTTTAAAGGCTTGCAAAAGGGTTGTGACCTATGCAAGCCTATTTTGGACTATTTTTGTAATTGGATTTATTTGAGGGTCTATCACTAATTTATCTTATGCATTAGCTTTACCATTATCTCGATGTGATACCCTTTTGATGGCTACTTTAGGGATTTATTTTAAATCTCCAAGATATATTTATGGTAAAGCATTAATTCTAGCTTTTTATCTTAAATGTCCTAATTCTTTATTAGATTATAGTTTGAAATCTCCATAAATATGAAACTTCTTAATTTTCATATTAATTGCTAACACTAAGACCATAATTAAAGCTTCATATTCAGCCACATTATTAGTTCGAGGCTTAA
Organism: Cymbidium sinense; assembly: GCA_021442155.1. NCBI lineage: Eukaryota > Viridiplantae > Streptophyta > Magnoliopsida > Asparagales > Orchidaceae > Cymbidium > Cymbidium sinense. The sequence continues at coordinate 39,889,956 of CM038233.1, forward strand.
TAACAATATAAGAATATCATAGTATACCGCCTTATGGTGTTACATATATTTGATCGATTCTAACTAAGCTAGATGGTTTAGCTAATTTAATCAATGAAGCTCAATTAAAATAAAGCTCCCATCTTAATGGTTGCTGAGTTTTTTCAACTTCAAAAATTTGTTAATCAAGAAACTCATCATTTAGTAGAGTCTGCGGGTAATGGATGAGCGGTTAGGAAATCAGCCAAGGCTTTCCCTTTTATTGCCTTTTACAAGACATATATTATATTGAATTGCAATAATAGGATAGTCCATTTAGCCAAGTGATTTGTTAAGATAAGCCTCGTAATCAAAAGTTTGATTGGGTCGACTTTGGATATTAATGTTATCCTATGGGATAACATATAGTGGTATAGTTTTTGAGTAGCAAATATTAATGCTAAATATTGCTTTCAATAGAAGAATGCTATTTTTCAGCTCTTATTTGACATCAACTTATATAATATAAGGCATTTTCTTTCTCCTCTTTATTATTTTATGCTAGCAGAGCTCCTAGTGATTCTTCTAAGGCTGTTGTATATAATATCAATGGTTTCCTTGTAATTGGTGCTACCAATATTTGGAGATGTAATATATTTTGCTTTATTCTATCAAATGCTTCTTGACAAGCATCATCCCATATAAAAGCACATCTTTTTTCATTAATTAAGCAAAAGTCTCGCATCTACGTAAAAGATTAGAAATAAATCTTTTAATATAAGCCAATCTACCTATAAGGAGAACAATTATTTGAAAGTCTTAGGTGGTGCCATTTTTATTATTTCTTTTATTTTAGAGGGATTGATTTGAATCACTCTATGACATATAATTAAGCCTAGAAATTTTCCAAAGGTCACACCAAAAGCGCACTTTGAAGATTTATTTTTTGATTAAAATTCTAAATCTTATTAAATATGATCCTTAAAATTGCATATATGCTCTCTTTGTGGTTTTCTTTTAATGACCAAATCATCGACATAACACTCTACATACTTATGTATGAGATAATCGAAAATGTGGGGTCATTGCCCTCGGGTAAGTGGCACTCATTTTTTCAAGCAGAATGACATTACTTTGTAGTAATATAATCTAATTAGGATGCAAAAAGATTTATGCATCTCATTTTCTAGAGACATTTTAATTTGATTATAGCCCAATGATCCATCCATGAAAGAGAACATATCATAGTTGGATGTATTATCCACCATGAGTTCTCTATCAGGTAATGGAAAATCATATTTTGGGAATGCTTTAATTAAGTCTTAGAAATTGATGCATACTCATATTTGAGAATTTTACTTTCTTACTAGGACAATATTATTAGTATAATCAACATATCTTTCTTCTAGGTGAACCCTAGTTAGATGAACTTTTTGGTTTCAGTGATTACTTATTCTTAAATTTCTAATCACATTTTCCTTCATGCTTGCTTTATTGACTATACATCAGATTTAATAGCCAGTTTATGTACAACTACGTCTGGCAATAAGCATGGCATTTCATTATAATTTTATGCAAAGTAGTCTTTATAGTAGTGCTTTTAATTCTTCCAATCTTTTTGGTGTGAGGTTAGCTTTAATAAAAGTTGGCCTAAGCTCTCATTCAATTCTTAGGCTAATTTTTTGAATTTCATCGATTGTAGCTTGATTGCCTTCTTCAAATTCTTTCAAGGCTTCTTTAAAGTTAATTATTAATTCATCTTCAGATGCATTTTCATTCTCTTATGAGATACCCTTTTGTAGATTTTTGGTTTCAAAAGGGATTACTTCTTTATCGAATATGATATAGCATGAGCTTGTTGAGGAATTTGATGAAGGAATATGTTATTATCCCTATGTAGTGTATTTTTTATATCCTATGGAACTTTGAACATTATCCCCTCACTAGAGCCTTTTAAACAATCAAGCTTGTGCATTCGTTTGTGAGAGCTAGACATTATTTCTGGCTAGCCTCTTTAGTGTTGATGTGAAGTATTGAGTAATGACTATTGAAACATCTTCTTCCTTAAAATCACCTGCTTCAAATATTTTTCACATGAAATTTGTGGTTCGCTCTTTAACTTTGTAGAAGAGGACTCTGCGATCCTTATAACCCCATCTAGGAGGGACATATAACATTTTTAATTTTTCTATTTCTTCTCTCCTTGGAGTTGATAAGGCTTTTATATGTGCTTTTGGTATTAGCATTATTTTCATAACATTATCAGATACTTGAGATTAAGATGTTCTTATTAGAGAAATGTGTACTTTTTCTAGTTGTTTGGTCACGCTGCTAATACTAGCCTCTTATTTTGTTTGAACTAGTTGAGCTCCTCCTAGGGACTTGTACTTCTTCCTCCTCTTTAGTATCAATACCAAGATGGGTAATTACTTTGAATTATTTTGATTCATCAATAATTTTACCTTTTGAATCACCACACTTCATTATTAATTTGATTGGTGAAGCTTCTTCCTTTTGGGGATTAACCCCTTCTACCTTCTTAGGGATAAAGTATTTGATGTTAACATAAATCTTGATTTTTTATTTCAAAAATAGATTCATGTCTCCATAAATTCGGTGCTCTTCATTATTTTGGATATATTTTAGGCATTGATGAAGACTTGATGGTACTATACCATACTCATGAATCCATGGCCTACCAAGGAGTGCCTTAAATGCAACTTTAGCCTTGACTACATGAAATTTAGCTTCTATATTTAATTCCCCAAAAATTATGGGTAGGACAATGGACCCTAAGGTTTGTTTCCCTTATTTATTGAAACCTTATAAAAATATCATGCACTTTTCAAGGTATCAAGCATGCAAAGTTAGTGCCCTAAGTGTCTTGGTTGTTAGGAGATTGATTGAAGCACTTAAGTCAAACAACACTCACATTATGCATGTAGAATTAATTTCATCTATTACATAGGGAGGTCAATTATGTTTAGTTGTTCTTAGTAGTAAATTCTTATCAATAAAGGTGATAGTTACTAGATTTTGAAAGATAATATCTTTACACATCCTCTCTTCAAAGAAAAATACTTCATATTATTGTAGGTTTTATATTATTCTAAGCTTTGCAAGGCTTTTATTAATGCCTCTTGTATATCATGGGATAGTATGAGAGCATTATATATACTTAATAGAGCAGGATGCTTACATAAGTGTGCCAAAACATTATAGTCTACTCCTATTTTGGTAGACTTTTCGGGTTTATCCAGTTATGGGAGTAAGGCACCCTCATTAATTTTAATTTCTTTACCTTTTTCATTGGCTTTCTATTATCAAGGTGGAGGAATCTTTTTCTACTTCTTAATTACAAATATATTATTTCTTCTATCTAGCTTTCCTTAATTTTAATTTCTTTACCTTTTTCATTGGCTTGCTATTGTCAAGGTGGAGGAATCTTTTTCTACTTCTTAATTACAAATATATTATTTCTTCTATCTAGCTTTCCTCATCAAATGAAGTTTTTGAGCTCTGTAACTGTTTGGAGTTTCTAAAGTTTTCATGACTCTGAGAACTACTATTTAATTTAGAGCATAATTTTTTGGAGCCTAGCTTATTTTTATATTTGTTATGTTGTTCTTTGGGAAAACAAAGCACTTCTTCAGAATCAGCTGAAGTTGAAACCATATTTATAATTCAACATGTTTCTTTTACAAATTCTTCTTTATGCTTTTCTTTATCGAGCTATAAATGGTGCATATATTCCTCTAGCCTAACTGGTCTTCAAGGAGGCTGTTCATTCTCCTATAGAGAATTTATCATTTTTTTGTGTCTCAATTTTTTGTTTTTATGGTTTCTTATTTTTTCTTGACTTACAAGGCTTTTACACAAAAGGCTTATTATTTTTCATATTATGGTGTTTTAATTTTGAGTCATTTGGACACTATGCAGACCTTAGGGGTTAGTTTGAGCATGGCATTAAGGTATGTTGTACCATCTCGAAAGATGGAAGAATCACCTTGTAATGGACCTAATCACCTAATAAGGACTCCTAAGGTAGATGGATCTTCATATATACCATAGATCTTTCCTCTACTTTACATGAAAAAGTAAAGTAAAGTTTATTTTATGTCAGGTTCTTTAGTTCCCTATGGAAGCAAGCTTCCATAGTTAATTACATCCTACAAAATGGGATTTTCCTAAGAACACTCTCGATTAAATAGTCAATAAATATCTCCAAAGATTTCAAGGGTAGAAAATCAAAGATTGGTACTTTTGAAAATCAAGTGAAGATTTCAAAATAGAAAGACTAGTTAGCACTCTGGTCTATCCTATAGTGTGGCTTTATATATTTAAAGTAGAAAGTTTATTTTTATTTGAGTTGAAATTTTGTTAGAATGTTAGGGGTTATAATCCATCAACATAAGATTGTGGAAATGCCTAAGTAGTGAGGACATATACTCATAGCTCGAAGGAGATAAGTAGCCTTGGATCCTAAATTTAGGATTCTTTAGCACAAGTTAAAAGCACGACCTAAGTCTAATAAAAAATGGGACATATAGTTACCTCCATAAGAGAGGATAAACCCATCTCGACTCTTATGGACTTACAACCTCCTGGAGTGGCTGCCAGCTAACACCTCCTATGCATTAAAACCATGTAGGTCGGTCTTATGTAAATGTAAGATAATTGAGCTATTATTTAACTAGGAAGAATGCTGGAGTTCTAAACTCACTCCCTAAGAGACTATATCATGACTAGCATACAGACATGACTTAGACTAATGGAAAATTTATAATTTTTATTTATTTATATCATTTTGACACAATCATTTGGAATAAATCTTGGGATAATTATGGTTAAATGCATGATAAAATATGATTATTGGCTAAATCAATAGGAGGAGGTGTTCTCCACTACAAGGGATGCCCTCAAAGGTCTAACATTCTCCTATCGTGCAAGAATGGAGACCCTCCCTATTTAAGAGCGAAACAAGATGTTATGAATGATATTATAATATTCAACATTCATCTAAGGATTTACTAAATATGTTAATTATCTTAATTATAATTAGGCTTTAAGGTGAGGTTATGAGTTATATTTAAAATTTAGTTATTAGTTGTTAGTGAGGGCAGAAAAATTAATTTTATCCTAAAGTGCCTACCTCATCCAAACCACACATTCAATCATCAAGCTTAAGAAACTTATAAAACATGCCATTTTTATTGCACAAGCTAAACATGATAATCAAACATTCATAAATTTTGTAAAAAAAATAAAAGGCTGGTGTGGCTGGGTTCTACCGTACACCCCAAAAAGAAAGAAATTGGGTAGCTGAGCTCTACCTTTATACAATCTAAATTATAAAAGAATATTACAATTACAATAAAATAGATGTTATGGGGGTCTTCATTCTTCATCTTTCTTCCCCTTTTGATTTGGTTTGATTTACTCAAGGCTTCACAAGGCCTCCTAAGTCTTTACCTTCTAGCCACTACTCATCCTAAATCCCATAGAACTAACCCTAATTTTATTTGCAAAAAATATATATTTATAAAAAATAAAACCTAACTACACCTGCAAAATAGATGTTAGCTAAACATACATATAAACCAAGCAATTATATTCTATAAATTTGTAATTAGCACCCTTGTGGTGTTTATTTCTAGATGTGGGACACCACACAGATTCATAGATGTACTTATTAGGGTGATCGGGTATGACATTAAGGAATGGTGTACTATCTCAAGAGATAGAAGTCACTACCCCATAATAGACCTAATCACCTAATAAGGACTCATAAGGCATGATGGGTCTTCGAATATACTAGAGATTTTTCCCCTACTTTATATAAGAAGGTAAAACAGGGTTTATTTTAAATCGGGTTCATTAAGTTCCCTATGGAGACAATCCCCCATAGTTAATTACATCATCAAGGATGAAATCCCATAAGAATACCCTCGATTAAAGTAGGTAATTTTGTATTCAAAGAATTTAAAGATAGGACTATCAACAAATTGATTGTATTTAGAAGATCAATGGGATAGATCAAAAAGAGAGAGTTATTATCGAGACCAAAAAAAGATGGGTAAGGGATGCTCATGATACTAGGATAACCTAGTGAGAATTTCCAATCTATCCAACGGTTAGGCTTTACATTATTTCAAATTGAGGAGGATTATATGTTTGAGTTGGCATTTCATTAGAAGGCTAGGACTTATACTCTAACAACACAAGATTGTTAGGATGCCTAAGAGGTGAGGACTTATGCTTGTAGCCCTAAAGGAAAATAGTAACCTCAGATCCTGAATCTATGGAGCTTTGATGAAGGCCAAAGCATGACCTAAATCTAAGGTGAAATTGGGTATATGGTTCACCTCGGCAAGAGAGAATAAACCACCCGACTGCTGGGCTTATAACCACCTGGAGTTGTATCTAGCTAACTCCTCCTACTCTTTAAATCCATGTGGGCAAGTCTTATGCTTTGCAAGATGGTTAGGGTGTTGTTTATTTAAAAGGAGACTAAGTCCTTAAACTCACTCCCTAATAGACTAGATCATGAGTGGCATAAATTCATGACTTAATTTAATGCAAATTTTATCAAATTTATTTGATCCTTTTGGACTTGTTATTTTGACATAGGCTATGGGATTTTGTATGCCTAAATGCATGAAAACTTAATTATGGGCCAAATCAAAAGAGAAAGGGGCGTTCTTCCATCAAAGGCTCTCACAGGTTAAGCCTTTATTCCCTAGCATAGATGGAAGCGCCCTCTTAAAAAGAGTGGAAGAATCTAGCATGCATGATGTTATAGATACAATCATCTAGCTAAGGGGTTGCTAAATATTTTATTATCTTGATTTAATAACTAGGCTTCTATATGAGGTTATGAGTTCTTTTAAAAGTTTAATTATATGTTATTAGTCAGATAGAAAATTTATTTTTAGCCTAGGAGCCTAATCACATCCAGGCCATACAGTAATCACCAATCATAAAGAAACTATAAAAAAGCATGCTTTTTCTAGTGCATAAGAAAAAAATATCAAACAAAGCTATCACAAAAGAATAAAAGGCCAATGCGGCTGGTACTGCCGTACAACCCGAAAATAAATGGGTAGTTGAGCTCTACCCTTATACAACTCAAATTATAAATGAATACTTACCATTACAAATGATAAATGTTATGAGGGTCTTCATTCTTCACTTCTTTCTTCATTTTATATGATTTGAATGTGCTTGCTTCAAAGGCATTACGAATGCCCAAAATAAAACCTTCTAGCCACTGTTCATCATAATCCCCATAACACTAATCCTAACTCCTAATGCAAAATTACATTAAAAGAAGGAAAGTAAATCTAACTACACTTGCAAAATAAGCGTTAGCTAAACACGCCATTCAACCCAAGCAGTTATATGACTAATTTGGAATTAGCACCCTGCATATGGGTAACCAAGGCCACTTGTCCTAACTTGGATTATACTTAGGGGGCTAAGCAATCTGCATAGCAAAAGCATTTATATTTTCATTACAGTGGCCCCTTATGCACAACCCTCTACAGAAAATATGATTAGGCTAATAATAGCCTAACATTCAGACTACGCATATTCACCCTAACATCTAATCTAAAATATTACATCACAAAAAAAAAAACACAACACCATACATCACAGCACATCGACCTAAAATAATTCTAGGGTCGGTGATCTAGTATTATAGTGTGTGAAAGGAGGGGTTTGTGTGGCTAGGCTTTGCTAGGCTCCTTTAAGTTCAAGTTTTGATATGAAGTTTGAATTTGTTTAATTTTTTACCTTGGTTGATTTCAATTCAAATGGTTTAGCGAGTTAATTCTCATTTTTATATTCATTTTATTTGGTTAAAGTTGTGTTTAGGTTTCCAAGAATGAGAAATACAATAAATTTCATTTTTAGGTGAAACTCACTTTATTCCACATCCTAAATCCTAATGGAGTTTCCAAAAGGCTAACTAAGATCTTCAAGTATCTTAATTAATCCCTTTTTATGTTACTTATGTTTGGATTGGTTTTGATATTTCTTTTCTTTTTTTAGTTAAGTTGGATTTGATTCATTTAGTTTGTTCTCTTGATATGATTCATTTTATTTCATTTGATTTGGTTTACATTTATTTAGGTTAATGTTGACTTTGTTTTACTTTAATTGATTTGATTCCAATTATCTTTAATGAGTTTACAAAGTTAAAGTTGAATTATTCTTAATGTTTCATTAACCTTTAAGTTCTTTAACATAAGGTATTTAACAATTTTATTTTCTTTAATGATGTGTTAATTCATTTATTTTAGTTATAATTTTATTAGCTTGGAGTTTAATTAAAGTTTTAGTTCAAATTATTTCATTTCCTTTCTTTAAGTTGTTTCATGTATACTTTGATTAGTTTAATTTATTTTATGATGGTTTTATTTCATTTAGGTTGGTTCATTTTTATTTTGATTGATTTAGTTTAATTTATGTTAGCTTTCTTTTATTTATGTTAGTTCATTTCTTTTATTTGACTTTTGTTTTAGCTTTGCATTAAGTTTAGTTATGTTAATTTCATTTAATTTGATTTATGTTTACTTGAAAATGTTTAAGTTAAGGTTTGACTTATGTTTTATTGATTTATCTTAATTCAAATTGTTGTGTTAAGTTCTTTAATTCTTATTTATGTGATTATATTTTTTTTCATTTGTGTTTATTCAATTTTTATGTTATTTACATTTACTTTAGTTTAAGTTATATGTTTAATTTTTTATATTTCTTTATTTTATTTAAGTTATATCTTTAATTAGTTTGATTATGAGTTCATTTTGTCCTAAGGTTTAATTAGATTTTCATTTTATTTAGCTTAAGCTTAAGTTGTTTATTAATTAATTTTGTTTGGAACCTAATCCTATGTTTATTAATTTCAAATATGAAGGTAATGTTGATTTGGTTTGATTCTTAACATAATATTATGTTGATTATGTATAGTTTCATTTGGATTAATTTACTTAAATTAATTTGGTTTGTTTGTTTGGTTTATGTTAAAGGTCTATGTTATCCTTTTAGATTAAGTTATTAAGTTTATTTAATTTAGTTTATGTTAACCTAATGTACTTAGGTTAAGGTTTTATATTTATTCTTAGATTAGATTAATTACAAGTGTTAAGGTTCATTAATCATTTGTTTTAATTTAAGTTATCTAATTATGGATTTGTAAGCTTAAGGTTTAAGTTCATTAATATGATTTAGTATTTTTTTTACTTAAGTTTGTTCATAGATTATTCTTAGCTTAAAGTACTTAGGTTAATTCTCAATCTCATTTGATCTGATTTAATTAACTTAATATTTATTCTTAGATTAATTAGAGATGTGTGATTCCATTAAATTTTATTGATTCGAAGTTTAATCTTTAAGTTAATTAATAATTTTGTTCACCTAAGTTTTTATTTTATTAACTTAAGATTGAATTTGATCACTTCAATTGACTTAGGATGTTTAGATGAACTATTCTAAGTATTTCTGATATTTGATTAAAGTTGGTTCATTATTATTATTATGTGATTTAATGGGTAATTAATTTCCTTAATCCATTATTGTTTAACATTGGTATAAGGATTTAGAAATTTAACAACTCCTAATCTAGAAATTATTTGGCTTTGAAAATTTTCTTGCAACTGGGGTTACATGCAAATTTCATGTGTTCAAAGTTTCATTTTGATTAGATTTGTAATTAGGGAGTAATTAGGGTTTGAATCATTTCATCAAAACCTAAATTATACCTAATTCAATGAGATTCAGTTAAGGATTATATTTTTCATAGATTCTGCACTAAAATATGTTTCCAATGACGATAAATTCATAATTTTTGGATTATTGGTTAATTTGTTATGTTTTAATTAGGTTCAAGTTATTTAATTGAATTATTTAATTCATTTAATTTCTTAATTAAATCAATTTAAGGATTATTGGGTTTAATTGAGTTTTAATGGTGTTTTAGTGTTTACTAAAGTTTATCAAGTTGATTTAAGGTTGTTTGATTAAATTTCATTAAATTTTTCATTAAAATCTAATTAGTTTAATTAATTTATGAATTAAGCATATGAAATTATAATTTCCATTGAATTCAGTGAATTAAATCCTGAAAAAAATTTCCTAATGTGTTTTTTAGAGTTAATTTCATTTCCCAAAAGTTTCTTTTGAATTGGCTTAATGGTTTGAGAGTAATTAAGGTTTAATGTATTTGAATTAAATCTAAATTAAGGAAAAAATACCCAATAAAAATTCGGTATTTTAATTTGTATGGATTCCTCTCATCAAGATGAATCCATATAGCCCTCATTTGCATTTTTTTTTATTTTTCTTTAATTTCCTATGAATTTTAGAAGTTTATGTTATTTTTAGTGATTTTTAAACCATTAGATAACAATTTTTAATTGATTTTAAGTGACGGGCCCCACGCGGTGCAGCTGACCATATCACGTGGCTATGTGGCACGTCGCACTAGGTGGCACACGTGGATTGGTCCATGCGGAGCCACGTGGCATCTGGATCAGCCCACGCGGTTATGCGAGATGATCCTGGATCATCTGATCGAAGATCAGACCATCCAGATAAACCCTACGGTTCCTAAGGGTGAAAATCATATGGCCTACCTAGATCTGGACTGTCCATTCATTTTTAAAGGAACAGATGGTCCTGATTTCATCTCCCCCCGATCTCTATGGGAACTGAGAGCCATCAGCCTTGTTTTGCTAATATTTTCTAATCTAAGCAATGAAATCACACGATTTTAATTGCAAAACATTCAATGAATGAAATCCTTTAAATCCATACATCTTGATCTCACTTGAGATCAAGTCTCCTTAAAAAATGACCAAGGACAAAAAGCTTAAGAAAGATGAGGGGGGTGTTAATGGCATACCTCCGGTCTGATGATCAACGGTGATGGGATCGACTCCAATAGCTTCAGCACTACAAGGGAAGCTTGCTTGCCAAAGGAATTAAATCAACTCCTCGCGGATTGCTCCCTAGACCAACTATGCTTTCGATTTTCAAGGCTATGGTCATTCTCCTTGTTACCGGCAGTGTGGGAGGTGGGGAGAATTTTGTTTGGCTTCGGCTTGGTCTTGTGAAAGTGATGGAAGAGTTTTTTTTGCTTGGGTAAGGCTCTAGGTTAAAAAATGCTACTTGGTCGAGCCTCTTTCTTTGCATTTTATCCTCTCCTTTGGTTGGCCATGCTGGGGAAGTTTGGAAGCTTGCTAGTTTGCTGCCTTCACTTAAAGGTAGCCTTCTCCTTAACATAATGGATGGAATGGGTGTGTGTGTGTGTGTGTGTGGGTGGAGGGGAGGAGTTCAAAAGAGAAGTTCCATTTGCCAATTCAACCACCCCTGACATTTTGGCTTTTATGTAATTATGCCAAAAATGTTTAAATGTTTTGATTAGGGATGTAAAACTTCATTAGAAAGGTGCACTTAGTCATTAATAATTCTCCATGAGTTAGGAAATTATTAGCTTTCAATCTTCAATGTGCAAATGGAACTTCTCTTTTGAACTCCCCCCTAATTATGCCAAAAATGTTTAAATGTCTTGATTAGGGATGTAAACCTTCATTAGAAAGGTTTAAGGAAGCCTCATCCCGATCCCATGTGATTTGGTTGGAATTAGTACATTTGACTAACCCTTGGATAATTGGATTTAACATAATTTCATCCTTTGATTAATGTTCAATTTAGTGTTAAATGTTTATGCATTTAGTCATTAATAATTCTCCATGAGTTAGGAAATGAGTTTAGTCATTAATCTTCAATGTGCATTGGGCATGTTGATCCATTTGGCTTTATGTATTTTGAATTAGATTTTTGGTTAAGTTAAATGACTTGATTGACTTAATTAAGTGATATTTCATCTTTAATATGGTTGATCTAGACAAATTGAATTGCACTAAATTAACTCATTTCAAATTTTATTTTGGCTTATACTCATTTGACCGAAGTTAGGGTTAATAGATTATGTTTGAGTTTAATTGGGTCAAATGACCCATTTGACCAAATTATATCCAATGGGGAATTAGATTATGTTCAATTATCATTTCCAAATGATTTTGGACAATTAAATTGGGTTCATTTGGTCAAATCGGTTCCATTTGGGTTAGGTTGGGTTAGGTTGACCAATTGGTCAAATTTGGCCAAACTAAGGCTTGGGTTAAATTCATATGATGATTTGGGATGTTTTGGTCTAATGGGTTTGAGTTGGTTTGGTCTAGGTTTGGGTTTGACTCACTTAGGTTCAAAAGGGTCAAATTGGTCAAGTTGACCAATTTGAACAATTTGACCAAATTAGGTTGGGTTAGGTGTTCAGTCAAGTTCAATTGGTTAATTGAAAGTGATTGTAGGCTTTTTTTTAGTTTAATTTCGAATTAATTTGAATTTTGGCTAATTTGACCTCTTAGGTCTATTTGGGCTAGGTTGGTCCAAGTTGACTTAGTCTCAATTATGGCTTTGGTCAAGCTCAATTAGTGATTTGGAGTGAACTTGAGCCATTGGTTGTAATCAATTTGGATCAAATCATGATTTGACCCATTTTAGCCCTTTAGGCCAATTTGGGTCAACTTAGGTCAAATGACCAATTAGGCTTGGTTTGGCTCAATTGACTTGGTCAAGGTCAATGGTTTCAATAAATTTGCCAAATAGTAGATTTTAGCTAATTTGGATTTCATTTGGGCTAAGTGTTGACTTGGTCAAAAGTTAAGTTTGACTTAGTTTGACCCAATTCAAGGTGGTTGATCACCTCATGATGATTGTTGATCATGATTGAGGTATAGATAGGCTTGGTTCAATCCAATTTGGGTTAAATTGGCAATTGGTTCCAAAAGGGTTCTTTAGGTCACTTTTGGGTCAAGTGGGCCTAAATGGGTCAATTGTCTTGATCAATGCTTGATTCAAGTTGAGTTGAACTTACTCATGAGCCTAGGATATAAATTCAATTGCAATTGGTTTGGAGCTAAAATGTATTTAGGTCCATATGGAAAATTAAAGTCAAAAGGGTGAACTTGGGCTTGATTTGGGTTGACTTGGATTTGGTTTGATAATTGTGATTTATGTTTATATTTGTGTCAATGATTGAAGGAATGATTGACTCATGAAGAAATCCATGAGTCTTGGGTTGATTTAGATATTATTTGGCCAATGTTCAAGAAATTGACTAAGAGGGCTAAAGTTAGGAATATGATTTAACTTGGGTTTGGTTTTGGCTATTTGAATTTATATTTCAATTATATTTGTGAATATAAATGAAGATTAAAATAAGTTATGAGAAAATTACTTGAGTTTGGAGTGATTTAGAAGCAAATTTGATTAAGCTTAAGGATTTAGGTTAAAAGGACTAACTTGGGTTTTGATTTGATTTGATTTATTTTTGGTCATTGGATGGTAGGTTTCATTTATATTTGTGAATATAAATGAAGGAATGATTATTGTAAAAAGAAATCAATCATGTTTGGGTTGGTTTGAAGGAGTTTTGGCTAAGTTTATGGAGGTAGGTCCATATGGCTTAGGAAGAGAATTTTGGAATTTTGAGTTAATCATGGGTTCCAATTATTTGGAATCTGGAATTGATTTATGATTTGAAATTTGATTTGAGATTGAATTTGATAATTGAGAAATTCAATTGGATTAGGGTTGATTTATATTTGGTTAAGGCTACATCCATAAGATTAAATCAAAGGGCCTAGGAAGGGATTTGGAGTTTGAATTTGGTGATGTATTTCAATCATTGGATAATTGGATTTGATTTTGGAATTTGAATTTGAATTTGAGGTTTTGTTTGAAAGAAGGAAGCAAGGATTGGGTTTAGGCTATAGGGTAGTTAAGTCTTCCTAAATCCCTAAGGTACAACCTACTCTTATGGCTAACTCTTCTAAGTCTCTAGGGTTAGGTTGAATGTTCACCTAATCACTAGAAGTGTCTTAAGACTAAGAAACTCTTAGTGTCTATAAGAGTCCTAGATCTATGATGAGGAAGCGGAGAGCTCACTCCCAAAGGTGAGGTCAACAACCATGTACATGGGTAGCCAAGCACACATGTCCTAACATGGATTATGCAAAGGGGAATAAGCAACCTCCAAGAAAAATCATTTATATTTATTGATTATTTTAGCAGCCCCTTTAGCATAATCTCCTATAGAAAATATCATTAGGCTAATAGTGACCTAACATCCAATTTATAAATAAACAATCCTAACATCTAGTCTAAAATATTATATCATAAAACAAAACACAACATCACAATATACACCGTCCTAACTTAGAGCAAGAAATGGTGACTTAGTATTCTAATGTTTGTGCTAAGACTTAGTGTGGTATGTCTTAATCAGGCTTTAGAATTATATTCATCTAAATTTGGGATGTTCAAGTTACACATGAGGGGAGGTTTCACTTTAAGTTATTAAAAAAGGATTAGTGGATTCTTAATTTATATCTTCTTTTATTTCATTTGATATTTACTTAGCATCTAGTTGTTATCAAGAGAAAAAGAGGCTTGACCCTCTTCATCCCTACCTTAAGTCATTTTTTAAAAGCATGTTATTATGATTTTTGGTTTCTTTTAGTGAATGATTTATTAAATTTTTTATTAATCATAGGTTTGTGTTAATCATAAAAAATCTTATTCAAACATGAAAGGAATCTTAAGATTAATGAGATTGAATTACTATCACACGGATAATATTACATCATTCTTTTTCATCACCAATACCATGCATATGATGTTGAACTTAACATATCTATACAGGCAACATAAATATGTATTTTTGGTACACTTGAATGATTGTTAATGCATGTATTTTGGTAGAAAAGAGTGATATCATTCCTTAGCAAGTACACATACACATGCACTAGAGATTTGAACAAGTACGTGCCATTGTTAAACTAGGGAAGCAAGGTAATCTAAGACCTCCTTGGGGCTACTTAAAGCCTCGTATTCTGGATGTCCAGACTATATACCTGCTATTTAAGTACATGTAAATATATACAGAAACAAGAGAATGAAAATCATCAAAATATTGTATATTAGCAAATTTATTTACTCATGTAAAGCAAAGCTCTATCCAAATTCTAGCATATATACACATATGAATGAAATTAAGTAGGTATGTGTCATTGTTAAACCAAGAAAGTAAGGTAATCTAAGACCTCCTTGGGGCTACTTAAAGTCTCGTATTCCTGGGATGTCCATACTATATACTTATAACATTCAAACATATGTAAACATACACATGAATCATGAAAATAGAAAAATCCTTTAAAATGTTTAAGTTGTAAGCAAATGTAAATCACATATAATATTCATAGCTTACACCACTCTAAACCTTCATCATTAGTTTATAATTTTAAAAATAATTTGAGATTTATTAGTGATAATAGCCATGCTATATAATAGGATTAATTCAACACATGCAACTTACACATAAATATATTCATTTAATTTTTTTATTTGAAAATATGAATACATGATACAAATGGCATACAAGTTTATAATGATTGAAAAGGAATAATGAAACATTGCCACATGATACATTCAATCACATTATTTCCCAAGGACAATCAAGTCAAATAAAATTCTATAAGCTTAACCAAAGTTATTTATGAAGTTTAATTTTGGATTTAAATTATCAAAACTTAAAGACGAGAAATGATATTTGCAATTTTACCCTATCTCACATTAGTGTCTTGATGTGTTTTAGGATAAATAATTAAGTGAATTTTATGGATTGATTAAGTTCAAATCATTATGCAATTAATTTAATTTCCCTTTCCTAAGCTCATTAATTTAATTATCTACTTAATCATGAGCCTCCAATGTTATGTCAATGAGAAATTAAAATTTGCAAAGCTCCTAAAGGGACCTAATGCAATTAGACTCATGTTTAAAAATTAATAAGATTAAGGGAGAATCTAAATTAAGTACTCTTATGATTTTCCCGCACCCATGGGTTAATCCTAAATTCCTTAATGATCTTTATGTTATTATACCCATGAAGGGAACCCATGAATTCAATTTGACTCATCTAAAATAATCATCATTTTAATTTGTCTTTTACTTTATCATTAATTTCCTAATTTATCCTTAATTAATCCATAGATTAATTAACCCTTCTATGAAACTATACTTAGGAAAATATCTAGGAAGGAGGGTCTTATTATTTTCTCTTATCATTCCAACTATTAATAGTGACCAATCATCATTAATTACTTAAATTTTACTGTTTAGCATTTTTAGTAATTATTAAATGGATTAAAGAAAGTAATCAAGATTAGAATTTCAAATTCTCCAAATTACATGGCCAATAAATCCCAAAAAAAATCATGTGAGGCAAAGGACATCCCATAAGATCAACCTATCAAATTTGAGATCAATTGGCCAAATAATTAAGTTTTAATCAAGGTAATTAACCTAAATTTAAACCCTAATAAAGCATTATTCACTGATCGAACATTATTATATTATTTTTGTTAAATTCTCATCTATTTTCTCTTTCCAGAATGGATTTACTCATATTTTTTGGATTTTTCTACCATTAGTTATGAGTTTTCAAAATTTTGGCTATTTAATGACATTTTAATCACCTAATTAATCCCCTAAACTGTCAGTGCACACGAAAGTTGATGCAGCAGTGCTTTCCATGTGGCGCCATGGGATAGGTTATTAAAACATTCAATGCAATAGCTGAGTTAGTGGTGGTGGATAGGATTTCATCCCCACCGTCCAATCTAAGAATGGTCGTCATAGATTAATCTTGTGGTTCTTATTAGATTAAATCATGGTGACCAACTCCAAAATGCATGAGGAGAACATTTAAGAGAATCGTATGATGGAAATTGCGTGCAATCAAAATTTACTTCACAAAAGACCAACACCTAGGGGATTTTCTATGGGTTACCAAATTTTTACCTCATTGAAGCTAAAGACTGGCAGTCTGTCAACTGAGATAGCTTCATCTTAAAGAGATGAAGCCCTATTAAGAAGATCTTGAGCTACCTCCCTGTAGATTCCTCTGTGGACCAAGTGCCACTGCTAAGCTTCCTGGATTGGTCTTGGAGTGCCTTCCAGTGATCAAATTGATTGAGGACTGGTTTATTTTGACTTGCTGGAGTGATGGGAACATGTGGAAAGAGTTAATTTGAGTTTTGTGGAGTTTAGGTGAGGTTGGATAGATGGGGCTCTCAGTTTTGAATAGTAGTTTATCTCACTTGCGAGGGAGAGCACTAGGGATTTGGGGAAAGGTTTAAGACTGCTTGAAATGCTCTGAAGAAGCTCCTTGTGAAGTTTAAATGATTAAGAAGGAGTATATTCTCCTCTCCAAGTGAACTAAGGGTTGAGATTGGCTCAGCCTTTGGCAGTTGTCTAGCCGGGGTAGGTGGCCAGAGATGGCAGTGGACTGCTGAGGTGGAGGTGTTTGAGAGGCTGAGGCACTATAGCATGAGCTGGCATGGGCTGTACCTCCTCCTCTAAGTGAACTAATGATGTGCCATGGGTGAACTCACCCTCTTATGACTGAAGGCTAAACCCAATTTCCTCAAGTCAGGTTGGGTTAGTGGTCTAAATGTCCAAGAAGGGTTAAAGGTGGCTATCATGGCTTGGGAAGTGGGTTAACCCCTCCAAATAGAGATTTTATCCCATTTGGGTGAGTTGGTTCAATTGTTTTGACCCAAACTTGGTTTGTCATGAGTTGGGTCCACTTGGGCTGGCCCATGGTGTCCCAAGGATGAATCATGCCAAGTTTTATTGGCTTTGGAGTTAGTATTAATGGGTTTGGCTCAATTTGACCCATTTGGGTCAAATGGGGTTCAATTGGGTTAGGCTGACCAAATAGTCAAATTGGGTCAAACCAAAGGGTTTGGGTGTGTTCAAATGATCATTTGGAATGTATTGGATCAATTGGTTTGGTTTAATTTGAAGTGGATTTGACTTTTGTCATTTGAGTTCATTTAGGTCAAATGGACTAAGTTGACCAATTTGGTCAAATTGGCCAAATTGGCTTGGGTGGAGGGTTGGTTTATGTTCAATTGATTATTTGAGAATGATTATAGGCATTGGTTTGAATCAATCTGAGTTTGTGATTGATTTAGTTCAATTTGACCCAAAGGGTCAAATTGGGCTAAGTGGGTCAATTGAGTTCAAGTGAAGGTTAGATCATGTCAATAATCAGTTTATGATTGATTAAAGGCATTGGTTTCAATCAATTAGATTTAGGATTTCATTTGACCAATTTGATCCTTTAGGTCAAATTGGGTCAAGTTATGTTAAAGGACCAATTTGGCTTGGTGGAGTTCAATTAGTGGTTGAGTAATGTTCAATAATCAATTTATAATTGATGGGAGTCATTGATTTCAATTAATGGAGGTTGGAATGAGATTTGGTTCATTTTGGCCCATATGGGATAATTGGGTAAACTTGCATTAAGTGATCAAATTAGTTTGGTTTGACCCAATTGATTACAATCGAACTATCAAGAATGATTAATAATCATTATAGAGGAGATTGGATGGGTTAATTCAATCCAATTTGGGTTGGATTAAAGTTTGAGTCAATTTGGTCATTTAGGCCACCTTTGGTCAAGTGGATTAAATGGGGTTGATTGGGTTGAATTGGATTGAATTGGGTGTTGAGAAGAGTTCAATGATGAATTTAGAGTTGATTAGTGGTCATGATTGCAATTGATTTAGGCTTGATTGGGTTTTGGCTCATTTGAACCTTTTGGATCAAATGGCCTAACTTGGGTTGATTGGATTCATTTAGTTCAGTTGGTCTAATTTCAAGTATTAGAAGAGTTTGAAATGGTCTATTGAATGGTTGGGGTGCTTTTGTGAAAAAAAATTAGGTTTGGTTTACTTGAACGGGCTTTGGGTTGGATCAATAGGATGATGGTGGAATTGACATAGGTTAAGGGCTTAAGTTAATTTAGCTTGGAGCTTTGATATTAAAAAAAATCTAATTGAGGTTGGTTGTGTTGGCTTGAGGTTTGTTTTGGATGACTGGACATGCATGGGTTTTGGTTTAAGCCATAGGAAAGGTAAGACCTATTTGCCTTGGGGTATAACCTATGCTTAGGGTATGCCTTCCTAAGTCTCTAGGTTTGCCTTAATCGCTAGAAGTGTTCTATGACTAGGAAAATCCAAGTGCCTAGAAGTCTAAGATGAGAATGGTGAGTCTTCACTCCAAAAGTGAGGTCAACACATTTGTTTCTTCATTTTTGTATAAAACTTGCCCTCTATTTACGGGAAGTATCTTGGGATCGATTTCATGTTCTAGGGAATTCCTCCACCAAAAGCTTTCTTTAGCTAGAAGAATATTGATCATTAATTTAATCTTCTTTGAGATGAAGGTTTCCTAGCCACCTTCTTCTTCTACTTATACTTGTGGAGATTTTTTCTTTATCCTTATTTGTATCATGAGTCTTGCTTAAATCGGCCTTCTAATTTTGTGTTTTAGGATTTGGTGGTGTCATAATAATGCTTATCTTATACTTTTTAGGAATTATTAAGACACTGTCTAACAAAGTAAGTTCTCCATTATGACAGCTCTTCTTAACCCTGTCTTTGAAAATAAAATATTAGTCAATTGGATGACTTATAAGTCTATGGATGAGACAATAGTTAGGATCATCAACCTTATCTTCTTGATCTGGTTGATGCAACTTTCGCAGCTATAATCCCAACTTTAGGGCATGTTTAAAAATCTTAGCAGTACATTCTCTCTTAAATGAGTGTTGCTTAGTCATCTTCTCCTAGAGGGTTGGTACTATTTTTTGTTCCTCTGATAAGTTTGTGATCGATCACAAAGTTAAAGCTCCTCCATTCCTCTTTTTTCCCATTGCAAATATGAATATTATATTCACATCACTCTTTTTGGACTCTTGTAGCTTGGGCTACATTCCTCTTCTGGCTGAGTTATTATTATAGCCCAAATTAAGCCCTTATTATTTAGGCAACATTTCAAACTTGGCTACACAATCTAATAATTCTTGGAATGTATTGATTGTAGCCATGGCAAGGAATGGGGTCATTTGATTATCAATATTTTTCATGAGGAGTTCCACTACATGCTTTTTTATGAGATGCTAATCACATCTCATGCTTAGGTTCCTCCATTTGATGACATATGTAGTGACACTCTCATCCTTTATCTTTTTTTCCAAGGCAAGATCTTTAATTATTACTTTCTTTGTTGCACTTGTAAATCTCTTAACAAAGAGTGTCTCTAGCTCAACTAATATTTCTACTTGAGTCATTAGGTAACTCAATATACCATTCGAAGGTCGTATGAGTTAGACTGCTGACGAATTAGTGCAGCAAAAAAGCATCATTTTTGTTGATATTTTTGCGTGATGCTTTAAATTGAGGAAAGTATTATCGTGGATTTTCTATGCTTGAGAAGGTATTGAACTTTAGCATGACGTATCTTTTAGTGTATTATATTTCATAGTACTCGACTGCATATGGTCATCATTTTCCTGCCAGTTGCTCAGCAGTTTCTGAGGCTATCACTACATTGATATTTTGGCTAATGAGATCTTCCCCATGGGATTTGGTAATAACATCAGCTTTCTAATGAGGGTTCGATATGGCTTCCCCAAGAAGTCCATTTCTTTATTTTGTAGCTGCTTGTAAATTGGGTGGAGCATTTTGTCCACTCTCATTCTCCACTGTTGGATTTTTTATCTTTGGTATATTCCTTGGAGGTATCCATTATGTTGCCTTTGATATGAGGTTAAGTTGACCAAATAATTTTATCATTATCTCATTCATTTCATTAAGGCGATTGTTAAGCTGACTGATTTCTTGGTCCTTCCTTTGGAGTTGGGAACCCATCTGTTGTTGTAGTCTTGCTACAATATCGGTGAGTTCTTCAGTCACTTCCACTTCTACTTGAGCCTCACCTCTAGGCTCTCAGTGACTTGGGATTTTCTATCCTCATTGCTTTGTTATTTAGACTCTACACCTTTGTTTCATAGATGAGTGTCAACCATACAAATGATCTTGACCTCCTTATGATCAACATCTTCATTATTTTGGAGGTCTGAACTTTGTATTTCTACATTAGTTAGGAGATCTTCATTTTCCTAGAAAAGTTGATCATCCATGTCATCATCCATTGGTGAGTTCTTTTTAGATCGATGCTTCCAGTTGATGATAGGTGAGTCAGCTTCTTCATTATTTGGGGGAGCTGATTCATATTGAGGTCCCTCATCTTTGAAATCTTTCGATTCTTTGGCCCTCCATATCAGTCAGGATCTCCTGGTGAAGGATCATTGGGAATGAGTCCCAAATGTCACACTCTTGTGCTCATCAATTGTGTTAGAATGGCTTGGGTGACATGGCTTTATTTATTGTCGAGACCTTCTGATAATTGGCCATTTATTTATTTTGGATTGGATGGCTTGTTGTCAATGCTCACCGATCATCAAATTGTTTCATCTTGATTTCTTCTCAAGATTGGCAAGATGATACTTCGTGATATTCCTACTTTTTTAAAGTAGAAATTATTGGTTTGGTGACTTGGCTCATCAATTTCTTAATCCTTCTTTGGAGACCATTTTTAACAATCTTCAAGATTTTATAAATTCGGGAAAAAGTAGTTTCTCTTTGTGATGATTGCTTCTGTGACATGGGACTTATTAGTTTGTCCTAGAATGATTTCTTTATAACTCATTCAGAGTTATTTCTTTTGATTCATCTCAATAGGTCAAAGTTATTACCAATAGGTATATTGGACTCTACATGTGGGTCAGATTGCTACTCGAAATGAATTGGTAGTCTAGTAGCTCAATAGAAGGCATTGTATTTCCTTCAAGCTCTTCTAGAAATCTTAGTGTTTTTGCCATTCGAAGCTACGATAGTGTTTTATGCTGGGCTCTGTTCCTTAGATGCACTGCTAAGTGGTTTGTTGATGATAAATTTTAATTTAGGCTTGGCAGTCAATTTATTCTTACCATACATTATCAAGGTCATCTTTGATAACCTATTGAAGATAGATATTCTCTTTGAGGTTGTGTTAGACCTGGGCACATTTAGGGTAATTAAGTTTGACTTGTTTCCTTTACTTGGTACATTAGGTATGAATTTATTTATGGATCTAGCCAGTAGAAACTAGACAATCTCAGAGATTGTTCCAAATGGGATAGGGGCTCTAGTGGAATCGGTTTTCATTATAGTCTATGGGAATCTGATAGTGGATCCTTCCCCTAATTTGATAATCATCATATTTACAGAGTTTACCATGGATGATTTTGAACCCGAGTGTAAATCTAAAGTCAAGTTCTACTAGAATCAAAGGCTCTAAGGAATATAAAACTGAGATATTCCTAGGACATCGTTTATTTTTTATTTTCCAACTAGAGTTGGAGAGAGAAGCAATCCCCAATGGAGTCACCAGAAATCTGATTTCTTAGAAAAAAAACACTTTCAAGGAAGCGCTCTTCCATCTTTGGTGAGATGGGTGGGAGTATGTTTTTTCATGAGGTAGATTGACATATATTCAACCAGATTTCCCCTAACATCATGTTAAGGTTTATTTATAATTTAACAAACCAATGCTTAGGTACTGTTATAGTGGGGCCTAATGCTGTTGAGGTGACATTTTAAATGACAGGTGTACTTGTAAGTTGTGAGGCCCAATTATGGTGTTTTATTTTAGATGTCGGGTGGACACCATGTAGATCTTAGGAGATACTTATTGCAGTGATCGGGTATGACATTAGGGAATGATGTACCATTTTGAGAGATAGAAGCATCACCTTATAATGGACCTAATCACCTAATAAGGACTCCTAACGTAGATGGGTCTTCGTATATACGAGAGATTCTTCTCCTATATTACATGAAAAAGTAAAGTAAGGTTTATTTTATGATGAGCTCTTTAGTTCCCTATGGAGGCAAGCCTCCATAGTTAATTACATCCTAGGAAATGGGATTTCCGAAGAATGCTCTCGATTAAAATAGTCAATCAATTATCTCCAAAGAGTTTAAGGTTTATACTATCAAAGGAATGATATTTTTGGAAAATCAAATGGGATTTTTCAATTGGAAGACTTATTTTAGAATCCTAGGAAAGATAAATAGGAAGCACTTATGATACTAAGAAGCCTAGTAAGTACTCCAATCTATCCTATGTTGAGGATTTATATATTTATTTTAATTTAAATTAAAATTTAATTAGAATGCTAGGGCTTATAGTCCATCACCACAAGATTATGTAAATGCCTAAGAGGTAAGGATTTATGCTTGTAGCCTAAAGAAAACAAACAACCTCGAATCCTAAATCTAGGGAGCTTTAGCACAAGCTAGAAGCATGACCTAAATCTAAGTGGGAAGGGGGACATAATGGTTAACCTCCACAATAGAGGATAAATCGTCTGACTTTACTAGATTTACAACCGCCTAGAGTGGCCACCAGCTAACACCTCCTACGCTTTAAATCCATGTAGGTTGGTCTTGTGTAATTGTAAGATGGTTTGAGCTATTATTTAATGTTGAAAGAGACTGGATCCTAGACTCACTCCTTAAGAGACTAGATCATGTTTGTTATGAGTACATGACTCAGTCTAAATGCAAAAAATCTTTTCAAATTTTAAATTATTTTTGACATGATATTTTGGATAAAAGGTTAGGATATTTTATGCCTAAGTACATGATGAAATTTGGTTGTTAACCAAATCAAAAGAGAAATAGGGTGAATCTCCACCATAATGGGGTGCTCTCATAGGTCAAGCAGTCCCTAAAGTGAAAGAATGGAGGCTTTCATTTTGCAAGAGTGGTATAATATGATATGCATGATGTTGAACTTACAATATATAGCTAAAGGGTCGTTGAATCTTTCAGTTATCTTGATTACAACCTACGCTTTAAAGTGAGGTTGAAATTTATTTTAAAATTTAATTATGAGTTGTTAATTTGGTGGAAAAATTAATTTTTTACTGAGAGCCGTAGGCATTCAAGCCACACATTCAAACATCAATCATGAAGAAACTATAAAATTATATTGTTCTAGTGCATAAGCTAAACATAACAAAAATCATTTTATAGACTACCATGAAAGAATAAAAGGCCAGTTCGATCAGATACCACTATACATCCCAAAAAAGAGAAAATTGGGTATCCAATCTCTACCCTTATACAACCCAGATTACAAAATAATATTACAATTGAAATTAAATTAGATGCTATGGGGTCTTCATTCCTTTCTTTTCCTTCTTTATCTTTTCTTTTCTTCTTGATTTGAGTGTGCTCCAAGGCTTCACAAGGCCTCCCAAGACAAATTCTTCTAGCTACTGCTCATCCTAAACCTCATAGCATTAATCTTAATTCTATTACAAAAATTACATTTTTTTGGAAAAGTAAATCTAACTACACCTGCAAAATAGATGTTAGCTAAATATACATACATTCTCAAGTAATTATATTTTATAATTTGGATTTAGCACCCTACACATGGGCAACCAAGCTCACCTATCCTAATTATGGATTAAGCTAAGGGGCTAAGCAACCTACAAGTAGAAGAATTTATATTTATTTTAGAGACCCCATTAACATAATCCCTTATAGAAAATAATATTAGGCTACGCATGGCTTAACATCCAGTCTACGAACTACAATCCTAACATTAAGTCTAAAAACATTACATCAAAAAACAAAACACAACATCGTTACATGCATCATCCTAACTTAAAGCTAGAAGTAGTGACTTAGTATTCTATAGTGTATTCTTAGCTAGGCCTTAGAGTTATGATTATCTAGATTTTGGATTTGCTTAAGTTATACATTTAGCTGGGTTTCATTTCAAGTTATTTAGAGGATTGCTAGATTGAATTTGTATTTTCTTTTATTTTATTTGGTTTTTTACTTAGCAACTAAGTATTATAAAGAGAAGAAAGAGGCTTAACCTTCTTCATCTCTACCTTAAGTTATTTTCTAAAGCATATTATTATGACTTAATTTCTTTTAGTGAATGATTTATTAAATGTGTTATTAGTCTTAAGTTTAGGTTAATCTTAAAGGATCTTATTCAACATGAAAGGCACCTTATGATTAACGTGGTTGAATTACCATCACATAGAACATGTTACACCATTCCTTTTCATCACCCATAACATACATATGATTTAACACTTAGTATACTTATACATGCAATATACTTTAGCATGCTTAGATGATTATGAATGCACATATTTTTAGTAGAAAAGGTGATCTTCATTTCTTTAATCAAATACATACACGCATATATAAAAAAAATGTAAGCAAGTACGTGTCATTATTTAAACCAAGGAAGTGAGATAATCAAATGACTACCTTGGGGCTACTTGAAGCCTCGTATTTCCAGGATGTCCAGACTATATACTTTTTACCTTAAATACATATGGATGTATAGATAACCATAAGATGAAAATCATGGAAAAGATTATATTTTTGGTTGAATTGTTTATACATCTAAAGTAAAGCTCTATCCAAATTCTAATACAAATATACATAGAAATGAAATTAAAAAATTATGTGATTTGTTAATTAGGGAAATGAGATAATCAAATGACCTCCTTGGGGTTACTTAAAGCCTCATATTCTTGAGATGTCTAGACTATATACTTATTATCATTCAAACATATGTAAATTCATACATGAATATAAGAAAGAAAGTAACACCTTAACATGCTTAGGCTATAAACACATGCAAATCTTATACATTTAATCATAGCTAATATCACTCCAAATTTTCATTATCAATTTATAATTTTAAAATAATTTTGAAATTTATTAGTGATAATAGCCACACATATAATAACATTAAGTCATCACATAGAATTTTGCATAAGTAAATTTCATTTGATTTTGAAAATATGAATGCATAATATCACATGACATACAATATTTATGGTGATTGAAGAGGAATAGCCAAACATCTTCACATAATTTATTCAACTACACTAATTCATAAGGACAATCACATCAAATAAAATCTTAAGGGAAACTAAAGCTTCTTTACTAAATATGATTTTGGATTTTAATTGAAATTAAAGAAGAGGAAACACTTGATGCTTTTGTCCCATCCCATGTTGATGATTTTATGTGTTTAAGGAGAGGTAATTAGATGAATTTTATGTATTAATTAAGTTGGATTCATTAAGCAATTCATTTAATTACCCTTTCCTATGTTTCTTTAATCTAATTAAACACTTATCCATGAGCCTCAAATGATTTCCAAATGGGAAATTAAAATTGCACTGCTCCTAAAGGACCTAATGCAATAGGCTTATGCTTAAGTGTTAATTATATTAAGGAACCTAATTAAGTACTTTTATGATTTCCTCATAGCTATGATTTATTCATAATTTCCTTAAGGGTCTTTATATCATTAAACACATAAAGAGGAACCCATCATTTGAAATTAAATTATTTGAAGTGATTATCATTTTAATTTATTTTAATTTCATTATCAATTGCTTAATTAATCTCTTAATTAAATCTTGAATTAATTAACTCTCTATAATGAAATAGATTAAGAAAAGTAATTAGGAAAGATGTCTTAATCACTATCCATCATCATCTCACTATTAATTTATGATTAATGAAGTTTAATTAACCAATTTATAATGTTTAGAATTTTAAATAGACATTAAATTAATTAGGAGAGTAATTAGGATTTGAATTTCAAATTTTTCAAATTACCTAACCAATAAATTCCAAGAAAATCATGAGAGATAGAGGTCATCCCATTAAATCAACATGCTAAGCTTGGAATTAATTGCCCA
Source organism: Cymbidium sinense (assembly GCA_021442155.1). Taxonomy (NCBI): domain Eukaryota; kingdom Viridiplantae; phylum Streptophyta; class Magnoliopsida; order Asparagales; family Orchidaceae; genus Cymbidium; species Cymbidium sinense. Next base: position 39,916,696 of record CM038233.1, read on the forward strand.
AGTAATGATAGCTTAATTAAGCTAATTAAGAAAACATTCAAACCCTAATTAAGCTCTATTCACTCTTCAAAACTTAATAAAATTATTTTTATTAAATTCTCTTATGTTTAACCTTTCTAAAATGGGTTTATTTATATTTTTGGATTTTTTTTATGACTAGATATGAGTTTTAGATGTTCTGGCTAATTAAATCACATTTTAAATATTAATTAACCCTAATCCCATCGGTGCCATGCAGAAGTTAATGTGATAGTGCTTTCCACATGGCACATGGGATTAGGCACTTAAATGATCCGACGCGGCTTGCTGAGTCAGCGACGGTGGACACGCTTTCATCCTTGCCATCTGATCTTGGATCGGATGGTAGGGATTAATCCTATGGTTCCTATAAGATTAAATCAAATAAATCTAATCAAATTATTCACTGTCATCCGTTCCCATCACACAGAATGGACAGCGGATGATCCTTCGTCCCCTGAGCAAAGGAAGACATACACCGTTTGCCCTCCTCTGCTTGATCCAAGCTCACCAAAGCTCATGAGGCATTAGGATCGGCTCTAAAAGATTTAGGGAGAAGATCTAGATGGATCCAATGGTTGGAATCGTACGAAATCAAAATTTCCTTCACAAATGACTAACCAAAATTAGATTTTCTATGGTTTGCCAGAATTTACCTTGCCGGAGCTTAGGACCAGTGGTCTATCGACCGAGGTAGCTTCATTTTGAAAAGATGAAGCCTTGCTGAGAAGATCACGCTTTGCCTCCTTGCTGGTGGTTCTATGGACCAAACACCACCAAAATTTTCTCCAGAGTTGGTCTTAGAAGGGTATTCAATACTCAAATCAATCAGAAATAAATTTGTTATTGATCGCCGGAGCTTGGTGAAGGTGTGACTAAAGTTAATTTCAGTTTGGTGGAGTTTAGGTAGGGTTGGATGGAGTGAAGGCTCTATCACGTTATAGGTTTGGTGTTTTTGGTGATGGGGAGACCAAGGGAACTCGAGGAAGTGCTCGGGAAGCTTTTACCAACTCAAGCTTATTCTAAGAATGCTTGGTTCTATATGAGAATGGAATGGGGAGGACTATACTCTCCTCCCGGTTACATACAATGACTTAGATCGGCTCTGCCATGGGCAGACATCTGACTTGGAGCAAGCAGCCGAGGATGTCAGAGAGGGGTCGAGGTGGCTTGGTTGAGTGGGTGAGGGTCTGAGGTGGGCTGCCATGGCTTGTCCTTGCTACCTATGGTGAGCCAATGAAAGGAGGTGGGTTAGCTCACCTCCCTTAACTTATGGCTGACCTAACCAGCTTGGGGTCAGGTTAGCCACAGGGTCAATGGTCCAAACTAAGCTAACGGTGGCTGCCAAATGCAAAGGAGGGGGTTTGACCACCAAAAAGTGGATTTTGTCTGATGTGGAGTGCTTTAAGTAATGGATCAATTTAGGTTTGGGTTAGGTTGGGTTTGATTTGAGCTGACCCATGGTGACCTAAAGATGGGTCATGCCAAGTTTGAATGGGTTTCAACTTGGTTTGAGTGGGATTGGCTCAATTTGACCCATGTAGGTCAAATTGGGCTAGGTTGGATTAGGTTGACTAATTGGTCAAATTAGGGGAAACCATGGGTTGAGACAAGTTCAAATAATGATTTGAGATATTTTGGTTTACTTGGTTTGGCTTGATTTGGATTGGATTTGAATTTGACCCATATGGGTTCATATGGGTCAAATGGGCTAAGTTGACCAATTTGGTCAAATTAACCAAATTATTTTGGGTTAGGTGTTGGTTTAGATTCAATTGATGATTTGAAGATGATTGTAGATGTTGATTTCAATCAATTTGGATTTAGGAATGATTCATACCAATTTGGCCCTTTAGGCCAATTTGGGATAAATGGGTCAACTGGGTTGACTTGGTGAAATTGGGTTCAACCAAAAGTTTGATCATGTTCAATAATCAATTAGTGATAGATTTGAACCATTGGATTCAATCAATTTGGATTGGATTGTGATTTGGCATAATTTAACCTTTTAGGTCAAATCAGGGCAACTTGGGTCAAAGGACTAATTGAACTTTATTTGTCTCAATTGATGGAAATTGATTAATCAAGAATGACTGAAAATCATGGTGGAAGGTTTTGAATGGGTTGGTTCAATCCAATTTAGGTTGGATTGACGTTTGGCTCAAATGGGTCCTCTAGGCCACTTTGGGCAAGTGAACCTAATGAGTTATTTTTTTGATTGAATTAGCTTGTGTTGAGTTTGATGATTGATTTAGGATTGATTGATAGATTTTATTATAATTGATTTGTTTTAATTAGATTTTGGCTCAATTGGATATTTTGGGTTTAAATGGGCTAGCTTGGGTTAATTGAATTTGTTTGGTTTGATTGTAGATTTTGGAAGAGTTTGAAATGAAGGTTTGAATGGTTGGAGTGCTTGTTTTTGAAAATCGATTGAATTTGGCTTTGAATGGGTTTCGGTAAAGTCCATAGGATTGAATTATGAGGTTAGGATGGGTTTGAGTTCAAATCATTTTGGCTTGGAGCTTGGATATGAAATGAGATTCAATTGGGTTTGATTGAATTGATTTGACATTTAATTTGGTTAATGGGGATAGGCACAGGTTTGGTTTAGGCCATAGGGTAAGTAGGTCTCCTTAATCCTAAGGCATATCATAAACCTATGGCATGCCATCCTAAGTCTCTAGGCATAGGTTTAGTGTTCTCCTAACTACTAGAAGTGTCAGACCACTATGGAAGTTCTAGTGTCTAGAAGACTCCTAAGTCTAAGGTCGGAAGGATGAATCCTCACTCTAAAAGTGAGGTCAACACCAGCGCCATGGTGCTACATGGATGTTATCATGGCGCTAGCATTATTGGCCCTTTGACCATTGGAAAAGGGTCATACTATTGCATTGTAGCATCAGGGTACTAGTCAAGATTCTTCATAGTTGTACATTTGATTAAAGGGAAAATGACAACCTCATTTTATTTGGTGCCGAGGCACGAGGTCATAGCATCGCAAGACTATAATAATTCTTTTCATACATGTTAATTATGAGATTTATTATAATTAAATTTATCGATGAGATGGGTGATAACAATAATGCACACCACATTGGTGCCATGTTCTGCTCCTTGAAAGGCCAGCACCTTGGCGTTGTATTTCAGTAGCGGCACTGGGTCTGATTTATAAATAGGATCTAGGGATGTTAAAGATTTTCATTCAACGGTCTTTTTTCTTAAGAAATTTCTTTCACTTTTAGCTTTATTCTTTATTCAATTCTACATTTTAAGCATGCCTCCTAGAAGAGTAGTGAGTAAGAAGAGAGCATCTAGCAATGTTAGCAGGTTCGTCACTGCTGATTCTGAGGAGCGATATCAACACACCCTCATCGACAAGCACCTGATCTCGAAGAGCAGCTTCCAAGATCCCAGCGGCAGTGTTGAAGGGGTGATTGTGAGTTGAGCATGGGCCAAGTTGGCATACGATAATAGCTCAAGCATCATCCCGGTGGTGTGCGAGTTCTTCTCCAATGCATGAGATATCCATAACAATAAAGAATATTTTCATTAAAAACTAGTAAGTTATGATATTAGTGCTATAAATACAGATTACAATCTCCATGATATTGATTATTATCAATATCTTGCTTATTATAATAATCTCACAATTTTGATAAATTCATCCATTTTCTTTATGGTGAAAATGCAAATATGCAATGGAAATGACGAGAGGAAAGGATCATCAACTTTCCTGTAGCCGGTCTGACAGCTACATCTAAGGATTGGCACTATTTCATTTTTGCCAAGCCTATGCCCACTCATAATATTAACAAGGTTACCAAAGATAAGGATATTTTAAAATTTTCTACACAGAGAGGTTTTTAATTGATATCGGGAAGGTCATTTATAATTATATTTATAATATGCTTAAGGGGAGTACTACTGTCGGGTATGATCACCCTTCCTTGATTTACAATTTATGTGCCACGGTGGGAGCAATAGGGGGCCTAAAAAAGAAATACTCATTCAAAAGGCTCCTTAACAATGAGGATAATTGGGGGAATTTTGGCCGAGGTTCAAAGTGGTGGAAAGTTTGTGTGCCCCATGGCCTCCACCCCAATCTTCTAAGTCCCTAGCTGAGCAAGTCCAAGAAATTGGTAGTAAACTCACAGACTTAAGAAAAAGGGTGTACAAGAGTAGTTAAAGACAAGAAGCTCTAGAGCATAAGTTTGATTATCATATGTATCAACAACAGACGCAATTCTCTTACATGACTCAGTTCAACACTACACTAGTCAATATGTTCTAAAATTGCAATCTCATAGATTTGAATCAAGTCTCCTTCCTTAAGACATCTTAGTATCATCTTTATGTAACTACCCCGTGGGCATCAGGCGCAGAGGAGGAAGAATAGGGTGTCGAGTATGATTATTAGCTTCCCCTCATTTTTTATACTTTTTCCCATTTTTGGTACTTTTTGTATGTTTAAAATTTAGAAATAAAAATCCACTTTTATCATTTTGTGTTATATTCTTCCATATATTGATTTATCACTCTAAGGTTTAAATAAAAATGTTTGAACACATATATAAAAATAAGATATAAGTGATAGTGCCTTTATGCTATGAACATGCTAAAAAATCCTAGAGCTTTGCGTTGCGGCACTAAGGGATATTATATTTCTTTACCCAAAAAATATTCCAAGTCATATTTCCAGTGCAAAGTTAGCATGGTGTTGCGGTGCTGATGCCATGGCACTATGGGGCTAAGGTGATTTCATTAAAGCACTATAGCACTGGTTCTTGACACCATCGTGTTCCCTTTATAACATAAAAAGTCGAGAGCATAGCACTGCGGTGCAGATATCCACTATCGAGGTGTTGTGGGTTAGAAATTTAATTTAGTGTGAGAATTTTTTTTAGAAATTTCAACAACATTTTACTTTAGCAGTGCTATATTCCATAAATTATAATGCAAATCACTCTTTTCACTTGTTCAGGATCTAAGATTGATGGAGGTGGGGTTTTCATATCACACTGGAATGAAGTTCAACAACAAATGTCTTTAAATCTATGATATTCTGATTCCTCTTTTCCTTGCTAGATTCATAATCAATGGTGAGATTATAGTTTAAATCCAATTTTTCAAAGATAAAATGACAAATCTTTTGCTCAAAGTGAATGGGGAATCTCGGAGCAAAGGAAGATCATCGAGAGTACGAGTGTAGTCCGGGAATGTAGTGAGAGCCCAAAAGTGGACAAGACACTCTTATTTATAGTAGTGTTCTTGTAACTATTCCCTCTCAATAGTCAGTGTAGTGCCTCAAAGCCAAGACACAATGATGTGCATTATACTGTAGTTTTGACAGTTGGCCCTGAGAAGTTATCCTTCTAGAAGGCTAGGGCAGTGCCTTTGCACCATGAACACAACATTGCGACAATCTAGCCAGAAGAACAAAATTATTATTATTATTTTTTTCTAGGTGAACAACAAGTCTTTTAATTCATTTTTTAGCCTAAATTCTTGTATCATAATATATTAGAATTCTCATTTATTATTTTTTTACTTTGTTCTAAAATTTTTTGCATGTAAAGTTTCATTAATCTATGAAGTATAAATATTTAATTTATATTGATTATCAATGAAAGAATTGATATCAATAATAATTGACTACTGAGAAAGACTAAATTTTCTATTTCTAAATGAACAAGAATAACCAGATTTGTCCAAACAAGAAATAGAAATTAAATTTCATCAAAATGATGGTACATAAAAAGTCTTATGTAAATCTAAAATACAACCAACTTCAAGATATAATCTTTATAAATGTATTACTTCAATAAGAGCCTTATTACCATTTTTTACATAGATGAATCTTTCAATATTAGTTCATATTCAACTCCTTAGATAACCCTTCATAGCCACACCTATTTGAGTAGTTACACATATATTTATCAGCCAAGTATTATTTGGTACTAAAGATAAATTAACTTTTGAATAAAAAAAGTTAAGAAGTTTACTCTTTTTATGAGCCAAAGAGCATACTTAGAGTAATCTTTCTTCATATGATAGGCCTTCTTGCAAAAGAAATAAGTGATAGCATTATCTTATTTTTATTGCACTTTATGCAATGAAGTCTCATTGTCTACATCTCATTTTCCTTTATAAGTCATTTTTCTTATAGTAATAATGCTACGAGATGAAGCAACTAAGTGAACACTTTCTATCTTTTTAATTTTCAATCTACCTTCCTCTTGTACACACTGAGCAATGAGACATCTTTGTTAAATCCAAATCTATCTGTAGATTTAGGTAGGAACTTTTGAGATACATAAGAAATAGGGTTAAGCAGTATGGGTAACAAGAAGACAAGAAAGTAGGAAAAGTACAGTAAAAAAATAATCTTTATTGTTTAGAATGCCCAAATTATGAGTACAAAATATAGGGGTCTACCAAAAGAGAAAAAAGTCCCCTTAGAAGAAGGAAGACCACCTTTTATAATATCAAAGACTGATCATAAATAGAAAGATTATGTAAGATAAATATAAAAATTCTCACCTAAGTTGATGGTGGTGAGTGAGTATGGTCCATTGAGTGTGTGAGTAAGAATGAGATTGAGAGTGATCATGTTGTTCCTCAACCTAGTCGCTAAGTACTGGTAAGTGGAATTAAATCTTGCCCTTGAATTATCATTCTCTAAGTCCTTGGTTCATTGGACCAAATCTATCGTTTCTTATTGGGAGCTCCTTCTAGTGAGTATTTTTATTCTAGGTCATCAAGTACCATTTATGTAAGTATTGTTGTCTTAACTTATAACTCATTTGGCCCTACCCGCTACTTTGGGTATACAATCTCTAACTTTCGTGCTCTTAGTCTAATAACAAAATTATACATATCCATAATGTACACCCTTATATTTTCATTGCATTTATACCACATTAAAACAAACTTATTAAGAGCAGTACACACGTCAACCTTCATAGAACTAATGAAAATAGTTTGATATTTGGTTTAGAAACTTTTTAGTACATTCTTCTTCAGGCATTGCTCGCCTTATGGTTTTTGGAATAAATTATTTCATGATCATAAGACTCATGTAGTTAAACTGCTTTCACTTTTTAAAGTTAGCCATTTATTCAATAGTGCTTTTCATAGTATGGGCAACAAGAGTTCGGTCTAGATCGCATATTCAAGATCCATACATCCAAGAACTATGATGATATGCTCTTTTCATTTCTTAAAGTTTGTGCCAATAAGTACTTGAATATTATTTAAATTGATAGATATAGATGAAATATTAACTGAAAAGATTAAAAATATACTCATAATTAATAATATTTTTATTTCATTATACATATATAATGTAAATAAAATATCAACAATATACATACCAGAACTGAATTGTTTAATAAGAGGGAGCCCCATAAGATACCTAGCATATTACTATAATTTAATCTTTAGACAGAAATAATAATTTTTAAATGATACTTTTAAAATTATAATAAACAAATATTGATAATAAATGATATAATATTATTTAGAAACATTTATACATTATTTATCTCATGACTGTATAAAAGCATAAAGGTTTACATAATAATCTTTATAATAATAAAAATAAACTTTTAAACATTTACTATAGATCGTTTCATGACTCAAATAATTATTTACATCAAAAAAGTTTTAGCCATGTAAATATTTCGAAAGAAATGACTAATGTAAATATTTAGTGTTTCAAATATAAAACCATCAAATGTTTAAACAGTCTCGCATAAACATCCAACTATACTGAATGAAATGCTATAGACAAAACACCTCTTTATTAGCCATTATAATTAATATAATTAATGAATTTTCAAGCAATGAAATCCGCTAAAGCAAAAGAAATTGCTTTTGACTGGTTCTACACATATTATGAAATTATTAAATGCAAAAAAATGATAATTCCATAATATTATCAGTTAAAAGTACCTTTTCGTCTCTGAAGTATGTCGTTTCATATTTTCAAAGACCTTATATTTTATATTTTGAAATAAACCTTCTTTTTTTAATAATGAAACGACTTAAAATAAAAAAATAAAAAGAAAACTTCTATGCAAAATACATTTTTCAGGAAAGATCAACCGATTGAATTACCATTCAAATTTGGATAATTCAATTCTTTTACTTCTTAAATAATAATAAGAGTTCACATTAATTATCTTTTGCATGGCTCTTTGTCTTCTACGAAATCATTAAAAAAATTTATTATTAAAACAATCAAATTGATATGACTAAATATAAATTTTATTTTTCAAAATATGATCACAACGGTGAAAATAAACAAATCAATTACATAAAAATTGAAATTTTGATCAATATATTGAGCAAACATTGGCTAATCTTGATAAAATCTTTCTACTCAAAATCAAGAGTAGATATAAAAAAATATCGATTCTCAATATGGAAAGTCATACAATTTGTGAAAATAAGAAATTTATTTTGACCCAAAATTTATAAGTAATCAAAAGAAAAAATTCACCGAAATCTATTTCTCAAAGATTTAATATAATAATTAGCTTTGATGCCACTTATTGAAAATAAATGAAGATAAAAATAAATTTATAGTGCTCAAATCTAATGTCAAATCATCAAAAAGATTTAGTTGAAATTGTATGTGAATCCTTCGAAAACTAAATATGTGATTCTTAACCTTTCACATCTAATATGGTGTTCTTAAGAGAGAGAAAATATTTTCTTTTTACTTAAAATGAGATATGATTAAAAATAAAAATCATAAAATATCTAATATATATATATATATATATATATATATATATATATATATATATATATATATATATATATATAAATATATATATATATATATATATGAGCTCACATCCAGAATTTCTAGCATACTTGATTCATCTCTTCTTTACGTAGCCAATTTAATTTTTGAGAAAGCATTTGCGGACATTAATTGAAGTCCACTAATCTTAGCTAATTAAATTTTGCATGGGTGGTAAAATATCGACATTAATATTTACATGTACTATAGAAATTTTGTTTCAAAATTTAGAATAAAAATAAAATTTAGGTACTTAAAAATTGAAAATAAAAATTTATTGATAAGATATATAAAATATATTTCTCGTTGATATAGGCATAACACAAATTATTACTTTGTTTATAATTTTTTTAACATTTAAAGAGTATTCTACACTTTTTGGAAAATGTAGAAATAGAAGTTTTATTAATTCATATGTATGCTTATCATAAGAGTTTATGCACAAATTTGATGTGAGCATAATAATTTTCTAGGTACTGAATAAAACAATTATCATATAAATTTAGTTTCACTATAGTTTAATAAATAATAATAATATTATTATTATTATTATTATTATTAATTTTAATTTTGATAACTCATCAAAATATTTTGATTTGTGATCAAATTATCTAGCACAATGAAATAAATATTAGAAGATGATATTTCCATCCTTACTGATATGACTCTCAAAATACCACTAGTTGCACAAATCTTGATGTCGAAAGCGATATGATTTTGAGTCAAAACCGATCGAGATCAAGCACTTCAAATATCATTGGAATCTTTGTGACATCAATTAAATCCCAAAACACTCTCAAATATGGAGTTTATAGTCAAATCGGGCCTCGACAGCGGATCTAACGAGCCTAAGATCTCATAATTCACTTCATTTGGGCATCCAAATGCTCAAAATACATCAAATGATTGAAGGAATCATCAGCCGTCCATCGAGGGGAGGGTAAGAATTTACAAGAATGCCTCCCATCTATCTATAAATAGGCCTTCATTTCTCACATGAAGGGGCCGCCAAGTGAAGTGAAGAAGAAAAGAAGAGGAGAGCAAGTAAAGAAGAGAAGAGTCACAAGAGGAAGAAGAGGAAGAAAAGAGTCAGAAGGAAGAAGAGGAAGAGTCAGCAAGGAAGAAGAGGAAGAGTCCAAGCAAGGAAGAAAAGGAAGAGTCCAGCGAAAGAAAAAGCCCACAGGAGGAAGAGAGAGCTCAAGCTTGAAGATCCTCCAAACAAGATCGCACCCCAAGTAAGATCGCACTCCCGCTCGACGACCATCAACCACCACCACCGGCCACCGTCGTCACTAATTGTATCCTGTATTCTCACCAGAAGTTATCCAGCATCTCCACCATCAGTAACAATTACAACAGGATCATTGTTACACAATTGTTATTCCTCTCTCATATGCAATTCCAATCGTTATCGGAAGACTTTGTACTCAAAAGCAGATACATAGTGGAAGCTTTTACCGGGCCAGGTGGTTTTCCCTCTTTCAAGGTTTTCCACGTTAAAATTGAGTGTCTCTTGTTCTTCTTTAATTACGTTTGGACTTCACAACAAGGCTAAGGCGTAAACTTTCATTCTACCGTGACTGGTTTTCTAGCACGCAACACTTACAATTTCTGAAGTTTCTTGAGATTCATGCAAATTCACCTGTCAACTTAAATGTAGAACATTCAATCAGTAGTAATCTTGAGACACCTAACATAAATCGTAAATTCTAATTTGAATCAACATCAGCATAAATCTTTAAGTTATTGGCCCCAATCTCAAAGTCACCAACCAAAATTTTATCATTCAACATTAGCAGCATAACTCTCGAGGCATCACTACCAAATTGTTGTATCTAAGGCAGCACATCCATCACCAGTTTGCAAACTGATAATAAATTTATTTAATAATTATGATTTTATAATTCTATTATTTAGCTGCCATTTTAATTATTGCATTTACTTTGATTTTAGTCATTTCAATACATTATAAAAGTTAAAATTGATGCAACAGATTAGCAACGATTGTAGTTGTTGGTATATTGTGTATAAAAAAAAAATCATCTTCGTCCAGTATGAACCAACTTTGCTCAATACATAATTTTGTGAAATCCCTTTTCTAAAACCTCCTCTGGCATATCGGCCTGAAGAAGCTTTGAAATGTGGCTCAAAGCACAGATGTTGAAGAAACAAGCATGAGGAATGCATCATTGATGGGAAGATGCCCGCCTAATAGGCTTAAGGTGGTGTCCAAGCATCTAAGGTAGAGAGTAGGATGCATTAGTTGTGGCATACGTGTGTTCACCGCAAAGGTGCAACTAAAATACTAATGTTACACTTTATCATAACCAATCTAAAAACAATATTGTAATTATAATAAATTCGATCAATCCTAACCATATGATTATAATCATCACCTCTATCTCATCCATTCACTTAATTATAATAAGAATGTAATATAGATGTGAAATGCTTTCTACAATATTGGTAACTTTATATTCATTCTTTAATTACTATCATGATTCTTTTATATGGTATTAGATCTAGCCTAACCAAATGGTGTTACCTCTTCTCAAAGATAACATCTTATCCTCCAGTTCATCTTCTTAATAAGCATTCCAACAATATACTCCATCAACACTACTAAGAGCATATCCTTTCTTCACTCTGATGACACTCATATTCCTCCTTAACTAAAATTCTTAATGCTAAACATCAAGAATAATATCAATATCCAATTCTTCCCTAAAAACCATTCCATCTGATGATCTGAGGTCCTTAATTTTAGGCCGCTACCTTTATAGGGTATATCATGAAGGTGACATTCCATATCCTTTGAGCAAATTATTCCAGAAGATGGAATAATTACACCTAATATTACTGACAACACCTGGATGCTAATTGACCAAAATCAGGTAGCAATACTATACTGTATAATCTCACCTTCTCTTCTACCTTATGTTCTGAATATCAATACTTGAATGAAATCTCAATAACCATAGAGAGGAGATTAAAATCACATAATAGATCGTACATGCTTCATCTCAAAAATGAATTCCATCATTTTACTAAGAAAGATCAAACCATGATTAAATACCTTTCTATAATTAAAGCAAAACCTAATGTCATAATAGTGCCTAATCCTCCTCTAGATACAAACGATATTATCAATTACACTAAATGAACTCACCCAAGCAATCAAAATGACAATATGAACCAATCTCAAACCCAACAACATAGATGATTTTTATTCACTATTATGTAAGAGAGAAATCAATCTTTAAGTAGAGGAAGCTCGTAAGTTTTAGCACTACTCCAACCAATATCCAAATACTACTCTCCTAATAACTAGAGGAAAAAGGATGTGGATGATTATCCTATTCCATCAGAGGATGCTTTTACCAAATAAAATTGAAATTCATATTTATTGTCAAATTTGCACCAAGCCTAAGCATATCACAGCCAAGTGATGGCATAAACAAGATATATGATACAATAGATCTAATCCAACCATCTAAATATTAGAAGAAAATGCAACAACAACCATCAAATCATCAGCTCATGTAGTTCAATGGATACTTGACATAAGGAAACATCCCACCTCAGCGGTAATAACCATCAGATCATCAGCTCATACAGCTCAATGGATACTTGACACTAAAGCAACATTACACCTCACCTATGTTGTCACACAACTCTAAAAAACCTAATAATATCATGGCAATCAGCAAGTAATTCTTCATGATAATCACACTCTTTCCATGCAACAAATTAGCATTAGTATAGTATTAGAACCATGCAACAACCTACTTTTCTTCTGCATTGTATATGTACACAATCTAGCTTAGAATTTACCTTTGGATTACAATCTCATTAATGATAATAATAATTCTATTTATAAGAATGCCACAACTGGAGAAGAGAGAGAGAGAGATAGAACTTAAAATCAAACCAATAAAACAACACAAAAGGCAAGAGCAATAGAAGAATAAAAAGGGAAAAGAAAGAGAGGCACAATAATTTATAGTGGTTAGATCAAATAGACCTATGTCCGCTATCCAAATCACCTACAAAATTTTACTATCCATCAGGGGGGGTCTTAAATTAATTAAACCTTTAAAGAGAGAGAGAGAGAGAGAGAGAGAGAGATAGAACTTAAAATCAAACCAATAAAACAACACAAAAGGCAAGAGCAATAGAAGAATAAAAAGAGAAAAGAAAGAGAGGCACAATAATTTATAGTGGTTTGATCAAATAGACCTATGTCCGCTATCCAAATCACCTTCAAAATTTTACTATCCATTTATAGCATAAGAAGATAAGATAAAGATGCCTTGTCACACCCCAAATGGAACCATCTATCCTAGGGTTAGTCTAGGATGTAATAAAATAAGATTATTTGGTCAAATGCAGCTTCCACCAACACATTTTGACATATAAGGATTTGAGGCAAGGAGGTGAAAATTGAATCTTACTAAATCATCACAAATAAACTCCTACGTTTCAAATTTTTGTACTAATCTTTATTTAATTAAATCACTTATCTTAAGGCGTGTAACATCGAATATCAACAAAAATACTAGGTAACTAAAAATATCAAAATGTAGATTTTATGTGCCTAAAAAGTTTTTAAAATATACCAAAATTATACATAAAAATCTATCAAAAAGCATGTCTAGCCACTACCCTCCTTATTCATGCCTAAAAATCACCGTGTAATATCATAAGCTATTGTCTTAGTGAAAAAAGTAATGCTAAAGTAAATCTAATACACAATAGAAGAAACAACGTGCATGTAAAGTTGAACTTACATGAAAGTAATAATAAGCAAGGGCATATGATAAGTGAAAAAGTTTAGTTAATTTAGCATATGTTTTTAAATAAAACTATATTATTTTATAATTTATTTAAATAATTTTAATTATTTATGAGAACAAATATCTTATTAAAAAAAGAGAAATAAGGAAATTAAAAAAATGTAAAAAATCAAAAAAATCGAATCCTAGAAGAACAACTAGAAAAAAAAGGCAAATAAATGTACTAAATCATTATTAATGTGCTAGATAGGTCATGGTAGCTAAATAGCCATTAAATAAAAGATTATTTTTAGAATTTACAATCATTTAAAGGGAAATATAGGTAAAGAAACTAATCAAAATTTACTTTCCATTGAGCAAAAAATTGGGTAAAGGGATTAGTTCGGTTATACTTGTCTAGAGATAGAGAGTATAACACTTTTGCTACTGGTTAACACTACGATCTTTAAATTAATCCACAATATAGTTTAGTATAATACATAGTCTAAACGATACCATAAATTCAAAGTATATATTTTAAAATTAAAATAAACACCTGTATATTTTTTATAAAAATATAAAATATAAAAATTAGTCTTTTTAAGATTTTGCAAAAAACTAAATGGTAAATTTAATTAATCACATACATTATGTTGGATAAAAATTTAAATTTTAAGAGATTAATACTTATCTTGATAGAATTAATATTTAATTTTGTTCTAATCCCCTGTATCACTTGATCCGACATGTGCATTTACATATATGGGTAAAAAGTACCAACCAAGTTTTTGAGTCTATTGCCATGGATTGGATGTTGATTTTAATTCTTATTGAATGATTTTTATTTCAACACTTTTGTTATATGTTAAGCATGAAATATCTTTTTAGTTGTTTAGTGTGTTGTTACTTCAATTTTTGAACCAAAGTTGTGATATCTAAATATTATTTGCGTAAAGACAAAATTATAGAAATAGTTCTATTGAGCTTAGAGATTGAACTACTTCATAGAAAATAATGATAAGGCTAGTGATTTAAGTGCAGAAATGTTTAATTATTTAGCTAATAGATTCAATGATCCATTCTCAAGCACATATAATCTAAGTTGAAGGAATCATCCTAACTTCTCATGGAACAATAATAAATCAAACTTTAATCAGACTGAGAATATGAAAAATTAGAGTTATATGTATTTTAATAATGATAATAATTATAGACCTATAGTTCCATTAGAGTATCATCCTCAAAATGATCTTGAAGACCTAATAATGAAAATGAGAATCAAATTACAAAGTCAAGCTAATTCTATTAAATATTTAGAAATTCAACTAGAACATTTGGCTAATAATCTTGTGAACATAACTTAGGATAGTCTATTTTGTGATATTGCAATTAATCCTAAAGAAATATATAAAGAGCAAGATAATGTAATAAAATTTAGAAGTGAAGAAAACCTAGAAGAGGTAAAGATTGATGAGGATAAACTTAAAGTTGAATTTCAGAGTTTAGAAGATGTTATCAAGGAAAAGCTAAAAGAAAATTATGTTAATGAGAAAAAGGATGTTATGAAAGAGTTCTTTAGGAAAATGAGAAAGAGACCACCTCCACCATTCCCTCAAAGACATTAAAAATATTTAAACAATAAATCCTCCAAGTTTAAAAAAAAGTGTAATTGAGGATTTGGAGATATCGGTGAATGAAAATTTATTAAAATAAGTCATAATTGAGAATGAGAAAGAGAATGAGGATGATCCATTTCTTAAATCTTCCCTCAGGGAGTTTAAAAAAATGTGAGTTCTTAGAAGTGTTTGTTAGTACTAATCACTCAGGAAAAACATCTTTAAGGATGCGCTCTGCCATCTTTGGATGAGATGGGTAGGAGTATGCTTTTTCATGAGACAGATTAGTATATATTCAACCAAATTTCTCCTAACATCATGTTAGGGCTTATTTAGATCTAGGTTTTACTTCTTATGGGTGCAAGCCTCAATAGTTAATTACCCCTCCTACTACAGTAGAGCACTATTGATTAAAGTTGGAAATAGACATATCTATCTGATATGCTATTTTAGAGGTATAGTGTGGTTCAGATGACTATCTAGTGTAATCTTGATCAAGATCACATGGTTCTGTCATCCCAAAATTATGTTATTCTAGCCTACTAAAATTCAAGGAACATAGCCATAATGTCTAGAGAATATGATTAGCAGCCATGGGTTGCCTCATTTTAGGTATCTCAAGTAAACTTAGATGTTTGGTGTAAGTGGTGTGGATTTTGGTGCAAGTGGTTGTTGACCTCTCTTTTGGAGTGATGACTCATCCTTCCATAAACTTAGGAATCTTCTAGGCACTTGGATTTCCCTAGTCATAGCACACTTCTAATGATTAAGGGAACACTAAACACAAGCTTAGAGAATTAGGAAGGCATACCCTAAGCTTAGGTCATACCCTAGGACAAATATGTTCTACCTATCTTATGGCATAAACCAAAACCCATGCTTGTCCATTCATCCAAAACCAATCTCAAACCAACACAATTAACCCCAATTAAATCTTGTTTCCTATCCAAGCTTCTAGCCAAATCAACTTAACCCTTAACCTAAATCAATTTTACAATCATCCTATGATCCAATGACTAAAGCCTATTCAATTGAATCCAATTTAATTGATTTTTACAAAAGCACTCCAGCCATTCAATACTCTATTTCAAACCCTTCCAACACTTGTAACCAAACCAATTGAACCAAAATGAATCTAATTAACACAAGTTAGCTCACTTGACCCAAAAAGTCCAAATGAGTCAAAATCCAATCAAACTTTAATCAATTGAAACCAAAGCTATCAATCAACTCTAACTTTATTATTGATCTTTTCTACCCACCCAATTCAATTCAATTCCAGCTGATTAACCCATTTGGTCCACTTGACCCAAAGTGGTCTAAATGACCAAATTGATTCAAACTTCAATCAACCCAAATTGGAGTGAATCAACCCATCAAATATGTTCTATGATGATTGTTGATCATCTTTGATTATTTAATTGTAATCAACTGGGTCAAATCAATCCAATTTGATCACTTGATCCAAGTTGACCCAATTAACCCATATGAACCAAAATGAACCAAATCCCCTTCCAACCTCAATTGATTGAAATCAATTATTCTCATCAATCATAAATTGATTAATGAACTTGACTCAACCACCAATTGAATCAAACCAAGCCAAATTAGTCCTTTAACCCAAGTTGACCCAATTTGACACCCGATTTGACCTAAAGGGCCAAATTGAGTAAAATCAAATCCTAAATCAAATTTCTTGAAACATGGCTCAAATCAATCATAAATTGATTATTGAATGTGCCCAACACCTAATTAAACTCAATTTGATCAAACCAACCCACTTAACCCATTTAGCCCAAATTGACTTAAAGATTCAATTGAACCAAATCATTCCTAAACTATAATAAATTCAAACTAATGCCTACAATCATTCTCAAATAATTAATTGAACCTAAGTCAACCTTCCATTCAAGCCAATTTGTCAACTTAACCCATTTGACCCAAATGAACTCAATTGAATCAAAATCAAACCCACTTTCAATTAAACCAAACTAATGGTACCAATACATTGCAAATTATCATTTGAACACACCCAAATCCTTGGTTTGACTCAATTTGACCAATTGGTCAACCTAACCCAATTGGACCCCATTTGACTCGTATGGGTCAAATTGAGCCAAACACATTCAAACCAAGCCCAAACCCAACCAAATTTGGTATGACTCATCTTTGGGTCACCATGGGTCAACCCAAGTTGTCCCAACCCATGGTGAACCCAGTTTGGGTCAAAACCCATGAACCAAGCCACCCAAAGGGAATAAAATCCTCATTTGGATGGTCTCACCTACTCACCAAGCCCTGGTAGCCACCTTTAGCTCATTTTGGACACTAGGACCACTGACCCAACCTGACCCAAGGCTATTGGGTTCAGCTTTGG
Organism: Cymbidium sinense; assembly: GCA_021442155.1. Lineage (NCBI taxonomy): Eukaryota > Viridiplantae > Streptophyta > Magnoliopsida > Asparagales > Orchidaceae > Cymbidium > Cymbidium sinense. The sequence continues at coordinate 39,934,297 of CM038233.1, forward strand.
GTGATGAGAGGGTGAACTTACCCTTAGCCCACCATTTGTTCACTTGGATGAGGAGGTACACACCATGCTAGCTCATGTCACAGCCTCAGCCTCTCATGCACCTCCACTTCAGCAATCCACTGCCATCTCTGGCCACCTACCCCAGCCAAACGATTGCCAAAGGTTGAGAGCCAATCTCAGTCCACTGTTCACTTGGAGAGGAGAGTATACTCTTCTCCATCAATTCAAACTTCACATAGAGCTTTCTTAGGTGATTCCAAGCATTCCTAGAGCTTCCCTCGATCCCCTAGTGCACCCCGTCACTGACAAGACCAACTACCGTTCAAAATTGATAGCCTCGTCCATCCAATCTCACATAAACACCATAAAAATTAACTCTTCACATACCTTCCCCAAGCTCCGATGAGTCAAAACTGATCGATCCCCCATCGATTTGATCACTGGAGACCAATCCAAGATAAACTCTAGCAAGCTTAGCGGTGGCTTTTGGTCCACAAAGATGTCATCAAGGAGACAGCATAATATTTTCTCAACAAGGCTTTATCTCTTCAAGATAAAGCTACCTCAGTCGTTGGACCACCGATCTTGAGCTCCAGCGAGGTAAATTCTGGCAAACCATAAAAAATCCCTTAAGTGTTGGTATTTTGTGAGGAGATTTGTGATTGCATGTGATTTCCACCATAGGATCTCCTCAGATCTTCTCCTTGAACATTTTAGAGTGGATCTTGACATCCCACGAGCTTTAACGAGCTTAGATCAAGTGGCAAAAGGCGGATGGTGTCCTTCTTCTAGCGCTCAGGGGATGACAGATCATCAGTCATCCATTCTACATGATTAAAATGGATGGTCATGATTTAATCTACTAGAAAATTTAATTTAATCTAATAGGAATCATGGGATCAATCACTGTCATTTGATCTAAGATCAGATGGTAGGGATGAAACTGCATCTGTAGCTGCTGACTAAGCCGCCACACGTTTTAATAACTTATCCCGTGGCACCATATGGAAAGTGTTGCCGCCTTAGCTTCCACATGGCGCTGATGGGTTAGGAGGTTAATTAAGTGATTAAAATGTAATTAATTAGATAGAACCTTAAAAAATATGAATAAACCCATTTTAGAAAGGGTAAATAGAGAAAGGTTTAATAAAAATAAAATCCATAAGATTTGATTAATGAACATTGCTTAATTAGGGTTTTATGCTTAGGCTAATTACCTTAATTAAGCCTTAATTCCTTTGCCAATTGGTCTGAAATTAGATAGGTTGATACCATGGGATGTCCTCTGCCTCTTATAATTTTCTTGGTATTTATTGATTATGTAATTTAAAGAATTTGATATCCTAACCTTAATTACCCTCCTTAATCAATTTAATAATTATTAAAAATTCTAAACAGTAAAATTTAAATGATTAATGATGCTTAATTAGTGTTAGCAATGGGGAATGATGAGGGGAAATGATTGGATACTCTTCCCTAATTATTTTCCTAATTATATTTCCATGGGAGGATTATTTAATGCATGGACTAATTAAGAAATAATTAAGTAAATTAATGGTGAAATTAAATCTAAATTGAAATGATAATTACCTCGGATAACTCAAATTAAATTCATGGGTTCCTTTTTATGTGTTTAATAACATAAAAAATCTTAAGAAAATTATGGTTAACCCATGGGTGTGGAAAAACCATATAAGTACTTAATTAGATTTTCTTTAATCTAATTAACACTTAAGCATGAGCTTAATTGCTCTAGGTCTTTTTAGGTGCATTTCAAATTTTAATTTTTCATTAGCTTATCATTGGAGGTTCATGGTCAAGTGGTTAATTAAATTAAGAAGCATAGGAAAGGGAAATTAAATTGATTGCTTAATCGCTTGAACTTAATTAATCCATGTAATTAACTTAATTATTATTCTTTAAATACATTAAGCCACCAAACATGGGTTGGGGCAAAGTACCAAATGTTATTTCTCCTCTTTAGGTTTAATAATCCAAAACCAAAATCAAACTTCATAACAACTTTGGTTAATCTTAAATAATTTTATTTAACTTGATTGTCCTTAGGAAGTAATGTGATTGAATGTATCATGTGGCAATGCTTAATTATTCCTTTCGAATCATCATAAATTTTAATGTCATTTGATATCATTCCATTTATGTTATTCAAATAAAAGAATCAAATAAATATGATTATATATGTATAAGTTGCATGTGTTGAATTAACCTTATTATATTGCATAGCTATTATCACTAATAAATCTCAAATTATTTTTAAAATTATAAATTAATGATGGAAATTTAAATTGATGTTGGCCATGAATACAATATCTGATTCACATTTTCTTGTAGCTTAAACTTGTTAAAGTATTATTTTATTTTTCATGATTCATGTGTATATTTATATTTCTTTAAATGTTAGTAAGTATATAGTCTAGACATTCCGAGAATACGAGGCTTTAAGTCACCCTAAGGAGGTCTTAGATTACCTCACTTCCCTGGTTTAACAATGACACGTACTTAATTTCATTCACATGTATACGTGCATTAGAATTTGGATAAAGCTTTACTTTACATAAATAAATAAATTTGTTAACTTACAATTTTTTGCTTGAATTTCATTCTCATGACACAACATATTTCTATCAAAACTTCTTCAAATTTTTTATGTCTAGTTACAGGTAGGCCATGTATTCTTCTAACTTAATTGGCATTCAATGAGGTTATTCATACTCCTTTAAAGAGTAAATCATTTTCTATGTTTATGAGTTTATCTTTTTGGGTTTTCTCTTTTTCTTTGATTTGTTGGGTTTTAATGAAGGAGACTAATTATTTTTTATCTACTTATTTGCATTATATAAAAATTACCCCCTATTTGGGAAGAATCTTTTTGGATCTATTTTGAGCTCTAAAGAATCCTTCCATCAGATGCCCTCAATGGCTAAAAGAATATGAATCGTCCTTTTAGTCTTTTTTGATATGAAGGTCTCCCAACCACCTTCTTATTCTTGTGTTTATAGGACTTTTCTCTTATCATCATTTATGTTCCAAGCTCTAGCTAGCTTAGCATTTTTATCTTTTACGTCTTCGATTGGGCATGTTGTAACAACTTTTACCTTTCTTTCTTAGGGTGTATCAGTATTGTGTATGATAAAGTGAGTTACCCATTTTGATATCTCTTTTTTACCCAATCCTTGAAAACAAAATATTCTTCAATTAGTTGACTTGAGAGCCTATGAAATAAATAATAGTTTGGATCATCAACTTTGTCTACTTGGTCTGGCCATCATGGCTCTAACAATTGTAATCCCAATTTTAGGGCATGTCTAAAGATTCTAGTAGTACATTCTTTTTTAAATGAGTATTGCTTAGACATCTTCTCTAGGAGGGTTAGCCTTTTGCCGCCGGTCGCGAGGATGCCGTACCTCCATTTTCATTTTTGTCAACTATGAATGTGAATGTTGTATTCATATTATTTTTCTTTACATCATGTGGTTTTGGTTGTTTTCCTTTCCCAAATAAATTATTATTATAGTTGGCATGAAGGCCTTTCTGTTTGGGTAACCTTTCGAATTTGGCTACATGATCCAATAATTCTTGGAACGTATTAATCATAGCCATGGCTAAATATTGAGCCATTTGATGATGTTTCCCATGAGGAGTTCTACCACATGCCTTTCTCTGAGCTACTAGTCACATTTCATGCTTAAATTTCTCCATCTTGTGATGTATTTGGTAACACCCTCATCTTTTTTTTCTATATTCTAAAGCAAGATTTGCTACCATTACTTTTTTTAGTTGATCCTATAAATCTCTTAACGATGAATGTTTCCAACTTGGGGAAAGTTTTTTATTGAGTCATTGCATAATTTAGCATACCATTCAAAGGCTGTGTTGGTATGACTACTAACTAATTGTCGTAACATTAAGGCATCGTTTCCTCCAATATCTTTACACATGGCTTTAAATTGAGCTAGATGCAATGATGGATTTTTTTTTGCCAAAAAAAGTGTTGAATTTTAGCACAATGTACCCTTTAGGATACTATACTTGATCATATTCGACTAGTTGATTAAAACATCAACCTTTGGATGGACATTTATTGTAGCCTTTCCTTGGGCTTCTTGTGTTTGTGTTGGAACTATTAGCAAGCTAGATTTAACATTTTGTATATCTTTAGTTTCAACTGTTGGATTGACTATCTCTAGAGGATTTCTTAGAGGTATTCACTACATTGTATTTTTTATTAAATTAAGCTAACCAAACAACTCTTTCATCAACCTACTTATTTCATTAAGATGAATATTAAGCTGGATGATTTATTGGTCTCTTAGTTGAAGCTGAGAACCCATTTGTCGTTGTAACCTTGTTACAATGTCGTCTAGCTCTTCAGTTACTTCATCCTCCATTTGAGTTTTAGTTTTACATCATTGATGATTTTGGTTCTCTTGGTATCTCTCCTCATTTCATTGTTCTAATGACATATTTTTATTTCATAAATGTGTGCCAACCATACGAACTACTTCGATTTCCATGTGCTCAATATAATCATTATTTTGGAGATGTGAGATTCATTGCTCTTCATTGGTTAGGAAATCTTCATCTTTATAGAAGAGTCAATTACCTACCTCATCATCTACTGATTGACATTTTTAGACCCATGTTTCTAGTTGATGATAATAGATTTTATACTTTCATTCTCTAGTGGGGCTGGCTTATGTTGAGCTACCTTATCATCGATGATTTGGGATTCTTTCAGTACCCAAATCGATTGGGACTTTCCAATAGTGGAACTCTGGGAATGCATCTTAGATGTCACACCCTGGTGTTCACCGAATGAATGATATTCTATTTTTTGTGGGGGTTACCAGGACCTTCCAATAATTGGCCACTTAATGTCTTTGTATCTAAGAGCTCGTTGGTAGTGTTCACCGACAATAGTGCTTCTAGAATTTAAGTCTTATTATAAACTAACATGATATTTTTGAATATTCTTATTTCTTTTAAGGTAGGAATTTATTAGGTTGGCAAGCTAATTCACCTACTTCTTGATTATCCTCTAAAGGTTCCTATTTTTAACAGCCTTCAGAACTTTATAGATTTTGGAGGAGATAGTTTCCACCTTTCATAGTTGATTTTATGGACAAGGATGTGTATGTCTATCCCATAATGATTTATTTATAGCTCCTCTTGAGATATTCCTCTTGACCCATTGAAGCAAATTGAAGTTATTATTGGTGGGTATATTTTCTTCCACTGGTAGATTATGATATTGTTTGACATGAACGGACAATCTGGTAGTTATGCGATTAGCATTGTATTTTCTTTGAGCCCTTTTGAACATTTTGGTGCTTAAGGAAGATGCTTCATGGTCATTATTGGATAGAGTAAAGGCAGCATCATGTGAGCTAGTAGGCTCTCCTAATGCACTGCAAAGTGGATTGACTATGATGAGTTTTAATTTGGTCTGACAATCATCTTATCCTCAGTAGGAGTAGTTACCATTGCCTTTGAATGTCTATCAAAGACGGAACCCATCTTTTAGTTTAGGGATTTAGGATTAGGCTCATTCAGAATGATCACTTTTGAGCTCTTTCCTTTGTTGACTGCCTTTGGAATTCCAATTCCCTTGACTATGGGATTAGTGATAAGTCAAGTTGGCAAAAACTAGACAACCTCTGAAATAGATCCTAACTAGAGGGTAGATCTAATGGAACCAACATTGATTATGGCTTGAGGGAAACTTACTGTGGATCCTTCACCGAGCTTAACAATCATCATATTCTTAATGTCTTCCATTTGATGAACATGGTCATAGATATTAAGATTTTAAGAAATTATAACAGTTTATTTAAGTCTAGGACAACACCATATATTTAATCTTTTCCAATAAGAGATGGACAGAAAAGTGATCCCCTGTAAAGTTGCCAGAAATCTGGTTGCTAAAAAAAAACACATTTGACAATGCTCTCTATTGAACTCATTTTTGATGAGCTTAACATCATTTCAAAAATTAGTAATTAAGACACCTAATCCTAGATTAGAAGCTTCCTAATTAAGCACTTAGGACACTACACCTAAGTAACCTAGTGCATCCTTCTAGGCTTTGGTATAACTTTATGAGTTTAGAAGGATTCAACCTAAATCTCAAACATAAACAAAGAAGTAAACCAAACACATTCCACCTGAAATTTGGATCCATCTGAGTTTAAATTAAGGCAATTTGAAAGATTAACCTAATTATCATAATTAAGCTCAAAATTAATTGAATATAAATGAAATCCAAATTAAATCAAAATAAATTTAAATTAAAATCAAATGAAACCATGAAATTATAACATGGATATAAATGAAGTTAAATCCAAATGAAGGTCAAATTTGGTCAACCCTTTTAACATAGGTTTGGCTTTATGTGGCTCCCACCAAGTCAATGGTAAACCCACCAAAATTTGATGAAATAAAATCATTCCAAATGCGTTAAATGTTAAAATAAATATATTTAAACATGAATTAAACAAATATAATTTCATTAAGGCCTTAATTAGACTAATTAGATCATTTGATCTAAATGGGCTTAAATGAGCCTTATTGAGTTTAAATCTAAATTAAATAGAAATCAATTCAAATTGATTTATCAAAATCAATTGGAAATGATTATTAAACACAATACAACCAATCATTGGGTCTATTTTGACCAATTTGATCATTTGATAGAAATGAATCCAACATTACCCATTAAGCCCAATTTGGGCCAAATGGGTCAAATTGAAATCAATTTCAAATAATATGAAAGTAATTACTCCAAATCATCTCACACATGTGATAATATGATTGGGGTCTAAACATAACTTAATTGAGCCAAATTGGATATTTGACTCAATTGAACTCAACTTAACCCACTTAAGTCAAAATGGGTCAAGTTGAAATAAAATCAAATTCTAATTAAAATCTAAGGAAATCAATCAATTTAAAACATCATAAAATATCAAATAAACATAATTGAAATTAAATATAAATCTTAAAAGACCATTTGAGATAAAGAATTTAATTTGACCAATTTAGGTCAAAAGAATCAAATCTAGCTCAAATCACATTAAGCCTCACATGACACTGATCAATTAAACTCCAAAATATTGATAAGATAATTAACAATGATTAAAACTCAAATTTAAATTAAAAGAAATAAAATTAAAATATTTTAAATTCAGTCAAATCCAAATGGCATTAAATAGCTTAAATCTTTAAATCCAACTCAAATGGGTTCGAGTTTAACCTAAGATTCACCTTAGTTTGACTTGTCCAACCAAACCACTAGCCCAAAGAGATGTGGTGGTGATGCTTAAAGTCAAGGAATGCCATGTGATGTGAAGTTATAAAGGGAAGAGGTTCAGCCATGGCAAGAGGGCAGGAATCCATACGAATAAGTAAAATCCCATTTCCTCTCCTCCATACCACATCCACCTCTTCACCATCACTAATTTGGACTTTCTCCAATCAGTTGACCACCCTTTGGAGCTAGCATCCAAGGGTGGCCATCACCTCTAGCAAAAATTTAATTTGCTTCTTCCATGAGCTAGCTCACGATCAAGGAAAAAAATCAAGGAAGAGGCTTCCTCTCATTAAAAAATGCATCCCAACACAGTCACAATGGAAGGAGAGATCAAACTAACCTCTTATTCATAGCCATTGCTACCGGTGGCTAGAATTCGACCACCCCAAGACATCTATTAATGGAGCTTGGCCATATATAGAAATAAAGGAAAGAAATTTTGGCTCACAAACCAAATCTTTCATATGATCCATAGGTGAAGATGAACTTATTCAGAGCCTATTCTGAGCCTCTCACCCCCAGCAAGCTGAAAATTAGATAGAGTTAGAGGCAAAGAAGAGTAAGGCTCTTGGACAAAAATAGAAATGGGGGAGAACCATTACGCTCTCTAAATTAACCCTTCCTACATGTTCTATGGCAAAACCAATCTCAATCGAGCCATTGTCCGAGCCCAAAAATCTGTCAAACCCAAAGGAGAGGCGGAGCTTGGTCTTCGTGGTGATTGATGGGGAGGCAAGTTAATTCCACTTCACCAAAGGTTTGTCTCAACCCAAGGAAGGTTTTTGAATTATCAAAACCATCAGACATAGCTCTAGCGAGCTACTACCTAAATCGGCTACCTACTCTCTTATGGTTTGGTTCTTTGTTAAGAGAATATTAAGCCATATGGATCAATTGTTATTCAATCCATGATCATTTTGCAATCAAAAATATGAAGAATGGTGGCTTAGATCGCCAAAAATTACCATCGAAAGGTGGATGGTTCTTTGTTCTCTGGTGGAAACGCATAGATGAAATCTCCACCGTTCATTCTTTCTATTAGGAATAGATGATTGAGATCTAGCCACATGATCTAATTAAAATACCTTAAGGATTCACATGTGAAGTCTGGACTATCTGATCAAATATCAGATGGTCAAGATGAATCTTGCAATCCCTGCCGCCATCTGAGATGGATTTGTAGGATCTAGTTGGTCGAATCAGGCGCCACCTTGTGTAAAGTGGTGCCACATAGGCAGAGCATGGAGCCACCCATTAAAATGGCAAATTCTCAGATTTTCCTAATGAAAAAATGGCAAAAGATATTAGAAAATTTAAAAAATTATAAAAAATAAAATACTCAGCAAAAAAATATAAACGAGGTTTTATGGATTCATCTCACTAAGATGAATCCATTAAACTTAAAATCCCACATTAATTTAGAGTAATTTTGGGTTTATTTGGGTTTAAAAAAAATTATAAAAACTCAAATTAAACTCAAACCACTCATCCAATTAATTTAAAACTTTATGGAAATGAAATTAGGGCTAGGATAAAATTTTCTAATTTATTGCAAAGTAAATAAAAAGATATGGAATTTTCAACTTTAAACTCTACTTCTTATGAAATAAATTAATAATAAATTAGAACAACCATGAAAATTTATGAAAATAATTTAAAACATCATAATGAACTTTAATGAACCTAAATACTTCATTAAAACTCTCTGAAATCCAATAAACCATAAAATGGTTTAATTTGTTAATTAATTAAATTACTTAATTCAATTAAATGATTTGAACTTAGAAAAATCATAACAAATTAGTTAAAACTATAAAAATTTCAAATAAACACTCTATGGATGCATCTTCTAGAGAGGAATGTAAGAAAAATAAAACTCTAAATTAGTTAAGGCTTAAATAGATTTTAGTGATATAATTAAAACCTTAATTAACCTTAAATTACATATTTATTTAAGATGAAACTTTAGAGAACTTAAAATGGTAAGGAACCCCACTTACCATAAAAATGTCAAGGCTAATGGACCTTTAGATTTGAAGTTATTGGATTTTCAATCCTTAGGTCAATATAATTAAAATCAAAAATAAAAAATCATAGAAATTATAAAAATTCATAAAATCAACTTAAAACATTTTCATTAACATTAGAACACTTGATGAAAATTTCCCAACCCTCTAAAGTTAAAAGATTTGATTAATCATAGACTAAGAGTTTAATGTAATGAAAAAAGCCTTAATTTAATCACTTATTAAACTCATGATGAATCAGTTAATTAATTAAAACCAAAACTAATTAACTTATGAAATTTATATTTATACATGGAATTCATTAACATGGAAACTTATTAAATTCACATGGGTTAATCAATAACATAATTCCAAATGAAAATGAAAGTGATTAACCAAATCAATTAAACTTAAAGCAACTAAAAAATTTGAAATGGCTTAGGTTAAAGTTGATTCCCAAAACAACCTAAGTCCTCTAGGTTATGATTTGATGAACAGAATTCCATCTAAAGGGATTGAATTAATTACAAAAATCTTAACACATAATGAAACCAAAACCTAAACTAAGAATGAATCAAATCATTTGAAGGAAATAAATAATAAATTAATAAATAAAATTAATTCAACTAAAATCAAACAAATTAAATAATTTGGACACATGAAATGAAATAAACATTTAATCAAAATAAAAGAAGCCTAAAACATTGAATAAATCATTTGAAAGTAAAATAAATATAAAACTATTTAATCAAATTAAATGAAATAAAAAGAGGAATTAATATTAATTAAATTCCAAAACAAAATCAAAACTTTAGTTAAACCAAATCCAACTTAAAAGAATTCAAAATAAGTTAATTAAGACATTCAAGACCTTAAGTTTGACCCTCTTAGATTGAATCTTTACCTTAGGATGAAACCTTATTCTATTAGAAATTAAGATGTTGAATAGAATGGGTTACACCCAAAATGGAACTTATTTTATTCTTCATTCTTCAAGCCTTAAATTTCACTCAACATAAAATGAATTTAAAAAATAAAAACAAAATCATAAATCAATTAAATAATTTAAATTAAAACCACCTAATGGTAAATTAAACAAACCTTGAAACATAAAAACTAAAATCTAAAATGCTTAGTAAAGTCATACCACACAAGGTCATTTTTCTTCACACACTAAATTATTACATCACCGATCCTAGACTTAGGTTAGGTCAATGTTCTATGATACTCTATGCTATGATGTGAAATTTTTTTATTATTTTATAGTGTACTATTTTAGAATGGATGGCTAGGATTGTTTCCCACTAATCTAGATTCTAGGACATTCTTTTAAGGCTAACACTTTTTATAGGGGCTATGCTAAAAAAGACTGCTACAATAAAAATAAATAAATATTATTTTTTGTAGATATGCTTAAGTCCTTAAGCATAATGCAATATGATAAGTGGGCTTGCTAAGCAACTAATATTAAAGCTAGATGTTTACAGATATAATTGTTGGAATGTTATTTACATTTCCTAATAAGTATTTTGAAGGGTTTAGAAATTTTATTTTGAAATTTCAAATGTAATTTGTGCTTAGAATTAGGTTAAGATTTATAGGGTCTAGGAATAGCAGCAGCTGACCCAACTTGTTGGTGGTCTCTTGTGAAGACCATGGAAGTCTCTGAAGAAGGAGACGATCTTGGAGAGAAGACCATCATAGATCTAGACTTGTAGTTCCAAGCTGAGGTATATAAAGACATAGCTAGGTTTCCTATTTTTTTCTTTCTTCTAGGGTGTACAGCAGCACCCAGCCGTAATGGCCTATTCTTTTAATATAAAATTGGCTTGATTTATTTTAGGTGTGTAATTGAATTAACTTGGTTTTCTAGGTTTCTTTCTATGCTATGCTTTTTGTGATGAATACCTGGCTGCTAGGCTCCTAGGAAAACTAAATTTTCTACCTAACTTAAGTTTAAATAACTTGAACAAAAATAAAGAAATTCATAACTTCACACATAAATTAAAGCCTTAGGAACAACTTAAAAGTTACTAAAAGTAACTAGCTTTTATGAACCATGCTAGCATATTATTTTAAATTCTTGAATTGGGTGCTTCACCCATTGTAGATTAATGGGGATCTAACCTTTGAAGATGACCACGTCCTGGGGAAGTGTGCTTTTTTATTTTGATTTGGCCCAAGATCGCTTCTAAGTACATCTCATTGCAGACATAAATTGCAAACCCAAAAACACTTAAATGAATTGTGAGTCAAGATATAAAAATGAAATAAGTTGCATTAATTTGGTGCATTATCATACCTGACATAATCCTAGGGATTAAGGAGAAAGTTTATGTTCCTAGTTTCTCTCCTAAAAATGTAATAGCCTAGCCATCTTGCATAACATAAAGACCGGCATCATGTATTTAAGATTTTCTTAGGTGGTGTTAGCTAGCAGCCCTTCCAAGTGGGTTATAAGTCTAAAAGAGTCCAGGATAGGTTTCTTTTCTCAAGTGAGAGAAGAACTAATAATTCTCAAAAGTCAAACTAGTCAAGCCTCTGACTTGTGTTAGAGGTATTCTTAGGTTTTAAAGCATCCTTCTAATAATAAATCTTCAACTCTAGTCATTTCTACAATCTTTTGTTGTTTGAATTTAAGTCGTAGATTTCTATTAAAAATATCAATTCAAATCTTAATAAATTTTATCTTAAAAATATAAAGCCCAATGGTAGGATAATTGAAATTCCTGGTGGGTATCCCAATATCTATAAGCCTTGCATACTTTATCCCAATTGACCTCGAAAAAACTCTTTCCCATTTGATGTGTTCCCTTTTGAAATTTCAATTTAATAATCCATTGGAACCAACTTTAAAATTCATAAAAATAAGGACCTATTTCTTTAATCAAGAGTATTCTTAGGAAGAGAACCTCATTCTTAAGATGTAATTAACTATAAGAGCTTGACATTATAGGGAATTATATTCTCAGTATAAAATAAATCTTGTCCTACCTTTTCATATAGTTCAAGGGAAGAATCTTTGGAACTTTAAGAAGACTAATTAGCATTATGAGTCCTTATTTAAGTGATGAAATCCATTATAGGATAACATGTTTATCATATGAGATAATATGTTCATTTCTTAATGATGAATTTGATTACCTAAATAAGAAATTCTTAAATTTTTCCCACACTCTTTGCCATCTTTGATGAGATGGGTAGGAGTATATTTTTCATGAGGCAGATTGATATATATTCAACTAGATTTCCCATAACATTACGTTTGGGTTTATTTAAATCTAGGGTTCTACTACTTATGAATGCAAGGCTTCATTAATTAATTGCTCCTCTTATAGTAATAAGAGAGCACTCTTGATTAAGCTTGGGAATAAAATATTTTTCTGATATGCATTGGTGTCTAGTAGTGTGTGTAATATGGAATAAATAATAGGTATTTAACTTAAAAGTGTAATTAGGGAGGGGGGATGATGGCACGCATGATCAAGATCTTATGTTCTGTCATCTCTTGCTATCGTGGTCCCTAGTCTACTTAGCTAGGGGAAATAATTTTGCCCAAAGAATCCTTGTCAGCAACCATGGATTATGTCATCCAAGCTATTCTTGTAAATTTAGGGTGGTATTTATCTAAGGTGATAAATTTTATTTATCTAAGGTGATAAATTTTAAGTAAACCTTAGCTAATAGAAGGTATTTATGCTAATTAAATATATTTCATAACTCACAGCTCATGGAGCAAAGCCATTAGGGAACATATGAGCTATTATCATGACCAAAATATAATGGAGCCATATAGAAGCAAAGCAACCTAGTCAAAAGGTTTAGTCCATGTTCACAATTCATGTGGTGCCATTTAGCGGCAAAACCACCCAGATATAGGACACATGCCACATCCTTACTAGCCTAAGATTGTTTGAGTATGTCTAACACATTTTGAGTTACAAAATTAATGGTAATAAATAATCTTTATGACTGGATAGTAACCAACTTGACCAACTGACAAGTGCCTCAACACTACATGTTAGTGCTGCAACGCTATGTCCTATTTTAGAACTCGAGAGCTTAGCATCTTACTAGTCATATATGGTGTCGCGATGCTATGCCTGGTTTATAAATAGACCCTTGGGCTGCAAGATTTTTCCATTCTACAGTCTCCATTCCTTAAATCTCTCTATCTAATTCTTTTAGCTTTCTCCCATAACCATAATGCTCAAGAGGCTTGCAAGCAAGAAAAGGGCTACTTCAAGTGTGGCTAACAAGTTATTAGTACAAAGCTAAAGAGAGGTATCAATACGCCCTCACATCTCATCCCAAAAAAAGCTTCTACAACTCGGGTGGGAGAGTAGAAAGGGTAATAAATGGACATGGTTGGGTGAAGCTAGCTTATGAGAATAGCTCTTGTGCGTCCCCATGGTGAGAGAGTTCTTTGCCAACATAAAGGAACACCAAAATAATAAAATCTTCATTTGGGGTAAACTGGTAAATTTCAATGGCATTGCTATCAATGCATATTTTGAATTGGCAAATGTGGCAGATGATCAATATTTTTCTTACAATATTGAGCTCCTTGATTTTGATGAAATCCTTAGTTTTCTCACTGGTAGAATGCAAACATCTAGTGACATGAAGGGAGGAAAGGATTATTAACTCATTTATCACAAGAATAATGATAGACTCTAAGGCTTGGCACTAATTCATTGATGTCATGTTGATACCCACTAGTAATATCAGTGAGGTAACTAAGGTTAGGGTCATTTTAAATTTTATAATTTAGAATAGTTTTATAATGGATATGGACAAGATTATTTTAAATTATATTTGTAATATGCTTAAGGGTAGTACTACTATAGGATATGGTCATCCTTCTCCTATCTATGATTTGTGCACCACAATAGGTGCATGGGATCTTGATGAAGAAGTTCTTATTTGAAAGGCTCCTCTAAGAAAAAGCCTTATTGAGGGGTTTGGCTTGAGGTATAAAGTGGGGGAGATCTCACGTGCCCCACGACCTCAACTAAAACCCTCTAAACCCTTAAATGAGCAAATCTCATATTTAAAAAGGGAGGGGGACGTGAGTAGAGGCAGGCAACGGGCATTAGAAAGAAAGTTTGATTATCACTTGGGTAATTAGAATTTGTAATTATTCTATATGACCTACTTCAATACAACACTAGTCCATATATTTTAATTTTTTGTCTTGGGGATACAACTCAAGCTTCTTTTCCTACGGCACCTCAATATCCTCCTCATGTAGCAACTTCATCGATGCCAAAAGTAGAGGACGATGATGATGATTATGACTACTAGTTTCCCCAATCATTTCATTTTCTATTTTCTTTTATTATTATTAATATATGTTTCTCTTCTCTTCTTCTTTTGTAATAGATATTTTTATTTAATAAAGATGTGTTTTTTTCATTTCCACTCCTTTGTGTTTGTCACTTTGTAATGCTCCAAAAAAAATTTCATTGTAAGTTTAAAAATTTTCTACTCAGTGCCTCCATGTTATTGAATTAACACCTCGACACTCATAAGCTTAAATGATTGATTCAAAAATTTGAGAGCTCAACGCTTCGGTGCTATGGAGTATAATTTGGATTATGCTGTGAATGTCATAATATTATCATATGTGTATGGAAATACTATGCCTCAGTGCTAGGATAATAATGACATGGCACTATGAGATGCCTACCTAAGCTTAATTTTCTTGAGGACTTAGCACCTTGATGCTATAGTTGTAGTGCCCCAGTGCTATGTGTATAATTGGAATTATGATATAAACACCTTAATATTATCATTTACATTTAATTCTGAGAACATGGCACCTCGATGTTGGGATACTAGTGCCATGGCACTATGAAATGCTTGCCTAAGCTTAATTTTCTCTAGGACGCAACACCTTTGCATTGTGAAATGCCTACTTAAGGTTATTTTTCTCGAGAATGTAGCACCTCGGTGCTGGACTTACAGCATCATGGCAATGTTTTGTAGATGTCTAAAATTCAAAAATTTTGGAATCATAACTCTTTAGCAGTGCTAGATTTTTACATATTTTAAATGCATTAGTATTCTTCTCCCTTGTTCTGGATCCAAGATCGAAGGAGGGAGGGTTTTATTTCACACTGAAACCAAGTTCAATGGTGGAGGATATAACTCCTTAGCGCTGAAAGGGTGGCACAGTGGTGTCGCATATAAGATAAGAAACTTGAAAGCATAACACTATGGCCCTAGATGATAGCCTCTCGACCCTAATAGAATTGCATCTAATCCCAAGAGCTTAGCATCGTGGCACATAATTTTTGGTGCCTTGGTGCTATGGACAGAGCATTCATAATTTCATTCCTGAGAAATGGCACCTCAATGCAGGCCCTCAGTGCCTCAAGGCTGTGGAATGAAATGCCAACATTGAATCAAATTCTTAAAGACTTTAATAAGTTTTTTTATAAAAGTAGACTAGCATAACTCCTTAGTAGTACTAGATTTTTACCTATTTTAGTGCAAACACACTCATCACCCTTATTCTAGATAAAATACTAATGGAGGGAGGGTATTTGTCTCACTACAAAACCATGTTCAATTATGGAGATCTTCAACATTCTTGATTCTGGAGTTTTTAAGTCTTAGTGAGCATTCTTTTTACTCTGTATCCAAGATCAATGGAGATGCTCTCTTCTATTTTTCACCAGATACAAGATCGATGGTGAAAATTTGGTTAAACTTAATTTTTAGAAAGAGAATTACATAAAAGAAATATTATTCCAAAAATCTTTTACGTGGAGTAGATTGGAGATCATTTTTATAGCAGTGGAAAGAATACTTGTAAAAAGTATAAATCATCAGAAGTTAGAATGTAGCAAGAAGTCAAGAAGCCTAAAGAAAGTGAGTGGAAGAAGAATAGGGTATTAGGGGGGATGCTCTTTTCTATTTATAGGAAATTCCCTCGAATGGGGAGATTTTTTGCTAGCATTCACCCACTCCACACTAACTCCCCTAGCTAGTTATTGTTGCTAGGGAGGGGACAAAGGCTTTCTAGATGTAAAAAAAGTGAGGATTCATGACAGCGCCTAAGTGCTGGTACCATAGTGCCACGGAGTTCTTATGTTTAATCGTGCAACCGTTGGGGGTGGTTTGAGCTTCTAGATTCTTTATAGTAGCAATAGCACTATGACATCCCACGGTGAGATGTGTAATTTTTTTTCATTTCATCATTGTTCTTCTTCTCCTTTTTGTTTATCCAAATAGCCGCACCACATGGAAAATAGCGCCACATGCCATCGACCATTTTAAAATAGAATTTTTTTTATTTTTTATATTTTAAAAATTACAAAAAATCCTAAAAACTTTTTAAAATCATAGAAATTAAAATATTTAACTAGAAAATGCAAATAAGGGCTCTATGGATTCCTTTCAGTGAGAAAAATCCATTAAATCCAAAATTGGCAAGGACCCCACTTGCTATAAAAATCTTAAGGCCAAATGAGCTCTAGAATAGAAGTTATTAAATTTCCAATCCCTAGGTTGATTTAAATGAAATTATAAATTAGAAAATTAAAGAAATTATAAAAATTTATAAAATTAATTCAAAATATTTACATTAACATTATGAAACCTATGAAAATTTTTTAACCGTCTGAAGTTAAGGAATTTAATTAATTATGTATTTAAGTATTAATAGAATGAATAAGAGCATAAAATTCAATCAAACCTTAAGTAATATAATTTGTTAAATATATAATAAATCAATTAATAAATCAAAATCAAAATGAGTCAACTTCTGAACTTTATACTCAAATCAAAAAATTATTAATATTAAAATTACTTTAAGTTTCCTAGGTTAGGCTTGGTTTGGTTTGGTGCCCAAAGATGCCTAAGTTTCCTTGGTTATGATTGGCAACAATATCTCAAACTAAGGGATTAAACTAAATAATGAAATTTTAACATGTAATATTTCATTAAACTTAACCTAAATGATGAAGTATAAATATATAATTTAATAAGACATCTTAAGTTACAAAATTGAGGTATAATGAATCACTTAAATAATGAAATTATAACCCTTAAACCACGTTTGAATTAAAAATCAATGTAAATAAACTTATTTAATTCATTTAAACTAACAAACACTAAACATTGATAAAACTAATGAGTGAAATTAATTCAATCAAATAAACTAAATAATTCAAACACATAAGATTAAGTGAACATTTAATCAAAAAATGAAAAGAAATATAAATTCAAACATAAAGCTATGTCATAAGAAAAATGTATACGAATTAAATAATAAAAAATTAATTAAAGCATTTGAAAGTAAACTAAACTAAAATAAAAATCAAATAAAATATAGTTACTCAATCATATTGACATTAACTTTTAATCAAGGCTAAAAAAATATTAAATTTAATTAAAGATAATAAATCAAACTAAAGAAACATTTTGAATTTGAATTAAAGGTAAAATTAATCAAAATAAAAAAAATGAAATAAGAATGAAGTCTTTAACGTCTTAATAAGATTAGATTACATAAACTCTAAACTTTAAGAGAAAAATCAATATATTAATCAAATAAAACCTAACTTAAGACAAACCATTCAAATTAATTAAAAGAGGCTAATTAAGATACTTAAGATCATAGTTTGACCATTAAAATGGATGAAAATTATATTCTATTAGTACTTAGGATGATTGAATAGAATGGGTTCTACCTAAAGTAGAATTTATTTTATTCTTCATTCTTTAAAACTTAAACTTCAAATTTAACACAAAAGTAAACCTAAGAATATAAATAAACTCATAAATCAATTAAATCACTTAAATTGAAACCACCTAATATAAATTTGAACAAATTATAATAATAGAATAAAAGAAATAAAATAAATGAGGACAAAACTTTCTTAATTAGCGATCATATGATATATAGTTTGGACACCCGAGGTCATAGAACTACTAGTTCGAGGAATGTCTCAATACCTCAAACTTCTAGTTTAATAATAACATGTACCTATAAAGCAAAATTATGAAAAGTGAAAGACTAAAGTTTAAATTAAACCAAAATTTGGACCAAAAAGGCCTAGTAAAGTCATATCACACAAGCCCATTCTTTAACGCACTATATTGTTACGTCATTAACCTTAGACTTAGGTTAGGTCGATGATCTATGATATTTTATGATGTGATGATTTTCATGTTTTGTGGTGTAATATTGTAGATTGGATGACTAGGATTATTTGCCTATTAGTCTGAATGTTAAGTCTTTCTTTTTAGACTAATACTATTTTTTGTAAAGGATTATGCTAAAAGGGATAACTTTAATAAAAATATTTATATATAAATATTTTTTGCTTATAGGTATGCTTAAGTTCCTAAGCATAGCTAAATAGGACTGGTGGGCTTAGCAAGCAATAAATGCTAAACCTGTTGTTTGAAATATGAACTGTTTGTGTGCTATATGTCTTTCTTGAAATTTATTTTACAGGATTAGAGATTTATTTTAAAATTTTAAAATCTAATTAAGCTTAGAATTAACTTAGGATCTATGGGATCTAGGAATAAAAGGAGCTGACTTTACTAGTTGGTGATCCCCTATGAAGCCCGTTGAGGTCCCTGAAGAAGATTATAATCTTGAAAGAAGACCCCCATAGATCAAACTTTTAGTTCTAGGCATGGCTATATAATGGTAGAACTCAGCTTCTTATTTTAATCTTTTGTGGTGTATAGCAGTACCAACCTGCATTAGCATGTCTATTAATAAGTTTGGCTTGTTTTATTTTGGGTGTGCAATAAAAATTGCTTATTTTCTTATTTCTTTCTATGGTTTGTTTCTATGATAAAATGCCTGGAATGTTAGGCACCTAAGAAAAATAAATTTTTTGCCCCATTAAACTTAAACAACTCAAATATAAAATTAAGAAACTCAGAACCTAACATTACTTGAAAGTCGTAGGTATAACTTAAGAATAACTAGAAATAATTAGCTTTTGTGAAACATGATAGTATATTGTTCGTACCTCTTGAATTGAGTGCTTCACCCATTGCACATAAGAGGGCATTTGACTTGTTAGGATGACCACTCTTCTTGTAGGAAGTGTGCCTTTTCGTTTTATTTGGTCGATGACCACTTCTAACTATATATCATTGTAGGCATGAACTACACACCCCAAACCTTAAAATGAATCATTAGTCAAAATGCATAGAAGATGAAATTTGATGCATTAGTAAGGTGCACAACAAGCTAAACATTATCTTAAGGTTAGGAGTGAGTTAGGCTCTTAGTTTCCTTCCTAAATATTATTCCTAGCCATCTTGCATACATTAGACCAAACTTATAATTTTTAAAATCGCTTAGGTGGTGTTAGCTAGCAACCTTTCCAGGCAGATGATTAGTCTAGAAGAGTTAAGGATGTGTTCATCTCCTCAAGTGAGAGAAAGAATCAATAAATCCCCAAAATTAAACTAGACCAAGTCTCTGACTTATGTTAGAAGCATTTGTAAACTTAGGGTCTAAAGCACCTATTTGGAGTATGCCTTTAACTATTAGGAATTTTTGCAGTCTTGTGTTATTAGAGTCTAAGACCTAGATTTATAATAAAATGTCAATTTAAATCTTAATAATTTTAAATTCAAAATTACCAAGCCTAATAATAATATAGGTGAAATTTTTACTAGACTTTCTAATATTTGGAAGCATTTCCTATTTATTCCCAATTGGATTCAAAAATAACTCTTTCCCCTTTGAAAGTGTACCCTATTGAATTTCCAAATTACAATTTTTTTAAGACAAGCTATGAACATATAAATAAAAAATTATTTCTTTAATTAAGAGTATTCTTAGGAAAAGATCTTTCTTTCTTAAGATATAACTAACTATAAGTGCTTTCCCTTATAGGGACTATGAACCTATAATAAAATAAACCATGTTCTATCTCTCCATGTAGTTCAGAGGAAGAATCTCTAGTACATCGATGACCATCAACCTTAAGAGTCTTTATTAAATAATTGAATCTATTATAAGGTAATATGTTTATCT
Organism: Cymbidium sinense; assembly: GCA_021442155.1. NCBI lineage: Eukaryota > Viridiplantae > Streptophyta > Magnoliopsida > Asparagales > Orchidaceae > Cymbidium > Cymbidium sinense. The sequence goes on from CM038233.1 coordinate 39,954,656, forward strand.
TTTGAGATAATATATTCATCTCTTAATGACATATTTGATAACCTAAATAAGACCCCCAAGATCTACATAGTGTTCCAAATAAAAATTCCATCAAAATTTTCTTACAATAGATTTTTCTAATGGGTAAAAAGTTATTTTTTTATTGCATTATGTTAATTAAAAGCTCATTATAATTTGATCAAATTTCTTGTTTGAGAAATAAAAAATTGTTGGATAGCTTATTTTTGCTACTACATCTGTGATTAGCTTTTTTGTGGATAGTACCAGATTACTTGATGGCTTTATCATTAAGTTCAAAGCTAGTTTTGAAGATTTGAACATTATCACTAATCGAGTGACTCTTACTTCCTTTAGTGATCTAACTATTAAGGATAAGAAGCTTATCTTAGAGTTTTCTAGAGTACCCCATAGTACTCTTATCACTAGAAGTGAGATGGCCATGGAGACTTCTAGGTAGATTCAAACAAGCCTTGCTTTGAAGAAAGTAAAATTGCCTATAGTAGGGACCCCTGATTCCCTCTTTCCTAGTACTTTTAAAGTAGGTTCCACTTCTGAGCCTTCATTGATGACTAAAAGCCAAAACAAAAATAAAGGTAAAAAACATAGAAGGTAGGTCGTTATGCAAAGAAAATAAAAGAAAATGATAGAGATTTAACAAGCTAAGGTAAGGAAGGGGTTTACCCTTATGCATATTTCCCCTCTCCTAGGAGGTAGGAGATTCCACCATCTTTCTATAACTAGAGAACCTCATAGTAGATTACATGAGATACTTTGTAGAACATTCGGGTCCTCATCATACATTGAAGAAGAGTTACTTAGGATTATGAAGGGATAAGTTTTTAGAGAGCTAGAGAGAGAAGTCTTAGGGAGATCCATGACCATTCAAAGCAAAGGAAAGAAAATGATGGTCTTACTTAATGGAAGAAGAGCTTATCACCATATGCTTGTTATACAATATTGGTATCACCACCCAAGGAAGTCACTAACCTAGCATAAGAGTGAATCAGCTAGTTTGAGGAGAGATAGAGTTTTTTCTAGGAAGCAAACTAAAAGGGTTTATGTTAGTAAAAAGTACCATCTATCACATGGCCTATTAAAAAGTGGCCATCACCATCATTTGTGTTTAGACCACAAAAAGAAGGGTTGTCCTCATTTCATACCTCTCATAGAGAGATAGAGTCACTTAATTTATCTCTTATAATAGTGATATTATAGATGATGAACTCTTTGGCTTTGGAGCCACTCTAGCTATAGAAGAAGTTCCCACCATCCAAGGGAACCAAGATAGAGAGGTATTTGAATTGAAACACATGAATGTTGAGGAAGAATTTGATGCTATCCTTCATAGCAACGTTGTTCCACTTCATCTTACAAAAGAAGAAGTGGAGACTATTATTAGGGAGGATGAAGAAAAAGAAAAGATAAATATGATCCAAGATCATTTTGATTTAGTTTAGGATGATTTGTTGGATGATAACTTTAGGCTACCCATAGGATATGTTTTCATAGTAGATACAAAGGCATCTAAAAAATAATGAAAAGAAACACATGAGGATTCTATATGTAATCTTACTCAGCAATTAATCCTTCAGTTATAGAAGAAGGATTGTCAAATTTTGAGGATAGAAAAGATGGAGGAGATGATTTCCACTATGTAATCATTCCAAAGTCTAGTGCACATCTCTTCTCTATTGACATCATGAGCCCCACCTTATATGAGATTGATTTTGATGATAAAAAATGTATGTTCAAATGCTACTAATCAAGTAAAATTCAAGTGTGTAAAAAAAATTTTCAACTCGAGGTTCTTTAGTCAATTCAATATGCTAAAGTTATTAGACATAAACTAGAAGAAAATATTTCTAGGAATTACTATATTAAGGAAGATGAAAAGCTCACTAAGATAAAATGAATGATTCATTCAAGTTTAATTTCATCATTCTAAAATTATTTATATTTTTCTGTATCTTAATATTACAATAAGTAATTAAATTATCCATATTGGATAATATGAACTAAATGCATGAAATAAGTTCCATTAAATGTGTGTTCAAGCAAGATAAATTATGTTTAAAATTCATTAAATTGTTTCCATGCTAATCATAATTTTTATTCAAATTTTTATTACATGAAAATTAAATTATCCTAAAATTATCCTTTTTCTCTTATTCTCTCTCATGTTAATCTTTCTTCTCTCTCCTATTATCATTTTCATCTTAATCTTATTTTGGTTAATTTTTTTAATGCACTTTGTTGAATAAAATGTTTTAATTTCATTCAAAAGTTTTTGTGATATCATATTCCCTTATTTTTTATATTTTAAAAACTCATTTATTTGAAATTTTGAATTTGAATTATTTTATGAATTAAAACCTTTTTATTCATGACTTTTATTTGCTAAATCAAATCAAAATTTTATGGAATATTTTGAATGTCCCAAGTATGATTTATTATGATTATTTAGAGTCAAATTAATTAATTTATTACAAGTTCTTTTAAGTTTAAATTCAAATGTGTCCTTTTTTTTCAAAATATTCTTTTTTAATTTAATCCATTTTAGGAAAGTGTTTGGGGCCGAACACTTTGTTTAAAATTTAAATAAATTTTTATATTTAAACATTCAATAAGTATATAATATAATTAGCCTGATTCTGTTAATTGATTCATGCATTAATTTGAGAATTTTCTAATTATGGAAATTCTCTTGGCCAAATTCCTTAAGGGTATTTTCCATGGATTTATTTGATTCAAAATTCCTTCCTTCATATCAAAACTCCTTGGTTGAATTTCCCATAGGTTTCTCCTCTCTCTCTAGCCATTATTCACATTGAAAATATTCCATATTAGTTTGAATCAAATTTGCAAATGAGCCTCTTGCAAATCCTTTAGCCGATCCATTATTTCTTAGTTTTTAAATTCAAATTATTGCCTATTTCATTTCTCTCTCATTCCCATATGATTTGGCCAAACATCCCTCTTCTATTAAGAGACTTGTTTCAACTTGAATAAGGTTCCAATAAGCTAATATTCTCTTTTGCTCATCTTCTCCACCTTGGTCGATCCTTGCTAAAGTAAACTCTTGGAAATTTTTGATGATTAAACTGCAAACTTTTCTCATCATTCTTCTCTTTTCCTTGGACAATTAATTGGCTTGAAGATTGATTATGAAAAGTGAATTACTTGTGAGGTTCTTTCCTTGACTGAAAGGTTCTAGCTTTGTCTTTAAATTCTTAAGGTGCTAAGTTCTTATATTTACTTTTATTTCATCTTGGCTTTGAAGTTTATAAGGTTATTTCAAACATCTTGTTCTTATTCACTTCATAATCTTTTAGTTCTTGAATGGGTGAAATAAAAAAAACATTTGTAATTTGCTTAGTGCTTAATCTCTTCATAACTTCTTGCTTCTTTCCTTGGCCGAGAACTACACATAGGTTACTCTAATTTAATTATGCTTATTCATTTCATAAGCTTTATTTTCTTGTTTGGCCAAAATCCATTATAAGGTGTTGATTATCTAGTGCTTAATCGTTTGAATATGCATTGTTTATCACTTTGGCTTAAAGTTTCATATATGTTGGTTAAATTTGATTGTACTTAACATCACATCTCATTTACTTTTCTATTTAGTCCGACCACTTCATCTCTTGTATAAATTATTTTTTGTGCTTACTGATTACTTTTCTTCAAGTGGTTTATATATATATATAGGTTATGTGATAGGTTTCTTGTGGTATCATTCAAATCTTTATTCAAGTGATTGTTTAGTTATCCTAATTACAAATTCACTTATCATTTGAATAAAAGTTATCTTGTGTAGAAAAGAATTCAAGTTAAAGTTTTGTGATTTAACATTGCATATTAAGTTGATTCATATTCCTTTTTAGTTTACATTTCAAAGTCAAATAAAAAAATCATTTCAAACTTTTTAAAGATCATTCAAAACAACATTAAGTTACTTGCATTAAATACTTGATTGAAGATCTTATTTTAATTTTAATTTAAAGTTAAAGTGAGCTCATTTTCATTAACATTCACTTGCCCTAATATTGGAATAGTTTGGGTTGTGGGTGCAAAAATATTTTAAAATTGTGGAATGCTCTATGTGTGTCTTTTCATTTTGGCCATGAGCAATATCTTTAGGAGAATTTTTCATTAACTAAAATCTAGCCATCACGGCAAGCCCGACCAAGGGTTGGGTTCAATCCCCCTTGGCCTTGTGAACATGTGTGGATGTAGATTTAGAATGGAGGGTGGCTCCTTGCTTGGTTTCCCTCATGGTTGACCCTCTTCTTCCTTCCTATCCTTCTTTTTTTTTTCTTGTATTTTCTTCTTAGAGGAGAAAGCCAAATGCCTCTTGGCTTCCTTAGTTTCTTACCTTCAATTGAAGGTAGCCATCTCCTTAAGAGGTTGGATGGCATTGCATGGGAAGAGGGAATTGAAATTTTCCTTCTTCCATCTTTCTTTCTTTTATTATGAATTTTCAAATTCAATTTTATTTCATTTTATTTTGTGATTTATGGCATTATCACTATAGTCTTTGGACTAATAGGTGGCTGCCCATTTCAAACTCAAATGGATTTGAGTTCATGTTTTAATCCATTTAACTTGGATTGGAATTTGAATCCAAACCAAATTCTTGCATTCAAAATGTTGGATTTTAATTTAATTCTTATAAATTTTGGGTTAAGTCAAATTCAATTGATGATCAATTAAGTTTTGATTTAATTAATTCATTTAATTTTGAATTAATTTTGAATTTCATTTCATTTTAATCCATCTGGCCAAAGTGGGTTAAGTTTGGTTCCAATGGGTTCAAATGACCAATTTGACTCAATTGGAATAGCTTTAGACTCCAATTGTGCTTGATCACACGTGTTAGAAGATTTGGAGTGGTCGATTTCATTTTATTTCAAGTAATTTTAAATTTGAACCCATTTGACCCAAAGTAGGTTCAATGGGTTAAGTTTGGGTTTCATTTGGGTCAAATGACCAATTTGACCAAACTAAACCCAATGGTGGATTTGGTTATGTTTCATCATCATTTCCAAATGATTTTTAAATTGAGTTTATTTCAACTTGAATTGGGTTTGAACCCAATAGACCCATTTAAATTATTTTAAACTAAGCAGTTTAATGAACCCAATTAAGGCCTAAATGAATTTGAACTTCTTTATATTTATGATTAATCATATTTATTTGATCATTTGGAATATTTAGATGATTTAATTTTGTCAAATTCTTGGTGGGTTATCCTTTGATTAAGTGAGTCCCACCTAAGTCAATCCTATGTTGACTAGATTTGACTTTGGATTGGGTTTTGGATTCTTTCATTTATTTTAATTTCATTTCAATTAGATTTATTTGGATTTATTTTGGTTTAATCCAAATTGGAAGTTTGGAATGATTCTACCTAAGACAAGTAGGTCAGATCAAATGCAAAGATGATTCCCTAGGTCACTAAGTATAGTGTCATAAACATTGAATTAGGAGATTCCTATTTGAGATTAGGTCATCCTAATTACAGATTTCATAGTTCAAATTAACCTCATCCAAAAATGAGGTCAACAATGATGCCCTCATTTTTATCTAAAGAAATGAGGGAGTCACTAATCAAATTATTGCTTGACCTTAAAATATGCTTAGCTCAGTTGACTACTATTGATCCAGCTGAAGAGGAGGCATGTTTTTTGAAGGAATTCCTATAAGTTACATTCTGAAATGAAGACTTACTACTAGGGACAATAGAGCACAACCATCCCCTCTACATCACATTAGATGTTGGCAAGTTTACTATCAAGAGTATTGGTTGATTTAGGTGCATCAATGAGCATTATGAGTCTAAGAACCCTTGTTTACTTGAGAATCAACATCTTTAAACTTCAATCTAAAAAGATGATGTTGAAAGGATTCAATGAACAAGGCGAGAGGGCCTTAGACTCCATAAATTTTCTTTTGGAAATAGATGATTAGAAGACTGAGGCCATGTTTCACATAATAGATTCTAATACATCCTTTAATGCTTTGCTAGGGAAACCTTGGATTCATGAGAATAACATGGTTTTATCCTCCCTACATTAATGCATCAAGTTAATTAGGGATGAGATTGAATATTGTGTCAAAAAAGATCTCAAACTATTTGTAGTACATGAGGTCAAGATTTATGAGGATGCAACCTATTATCTCCTTAAGAAACAAAATATCTTCTCATGAGAACTCAACCAAAATGAAAATGAAAAAAAAAGTAAGAAGAGAAAAAGAAAAAAAAAAGAAGATGAAAAAAAGAAAAAGAGAGCGAGAAGAAGATAGTCAGGAGAAAATAGAGCTTGAGATTAGATTCCACCCACAGTTCCTTACTCCATTTAAGCAAGTGAAGAGAATGACCTGACCTCCACTAGGACAAGGAAGAGGAAAGTCTAGAGGGAACTCGAGGGGTGGTAAACATCCATACTTACCACCTACCAGGAGGTTCATTCTAACGTTCAAGAGTGCACCTATCATATACATAAACTTAAAATCTTGTTCAGAGGATGAGTCCAATGTAGTGAGCACACCAGTTACTTATCTACATTAGTAGACTGTATTGGATGTGACACTAGTGCCTGATAGTGATGAAGATTGGGTCATCAAGCAAAGCATAACTGTGTTTGAGTCTTTGTTATGTGAAATTGTCAAACAACATATGGGCACTTTAGCTCTAACCCCACTTTCCCCATAAAAGTTGAGGGTTTGGTAGTTAAAGAAGCCCCTAAAATACATGCAAATGCTAAGCCACAAAGGTTTTATCCAAGAATGTCATTTGAAGCTAAAAAGTTGATGTAGAGCTTGAAGATGAGTCATTCAAGGAATTAATAGAATTGTTATTTGATTGGTACTCCCCTTGTGTTCTTAATTTAGCAAAGAAAGGTCTAAATCTACATACATGGTCTAGGCATAGATCAAAATACTTCAATAAATTATGGGACATTAAATTCAAGAATTCTCAATCAAGAACTATACTAGGATTTGACATAGTAGGCCTAGTGGACGATGATGATTATTGCTTAGTCATCACCAATCATTTGGAATCTGATTGATTCTTCTTAAATCACATAAACTAATACAAAGAGATGTGTTTAGAAACTTTAGATGATCCATATGATCTTCAAGTCAAAGATGCACCCTCAAATTTCAAAGAAGCAATCAAATTAACCATCAACGAGCTCAAAGAAAATAACTTGGGCACTGAAGGCAATCCACACTCGACATACTTTAGTTCCTTATTGAATGACTCTGAAACCAATAAGTTAGTAAGGTTACTCACTAAGTTTAAAGATTGCTTCACATGGAGTGATGAAACAATTCATAGATTTGCTCTTGAAGTAGTAGTTCATAAGCTAGTGATACAGCTTGATGTTAACCCCATCAAGCAAGCTCCTAGATGCATGCAATTGGATATTAAAAAACAAGTCATTTTTGAAGTTAAGAAACTAATTGATGATGGTTCCATATGTGAGAAAAAATAGCCCACCTGGTTGGCCAGCATCATCTCAATTAAGAATAAAAATGGCCAAATTTTCAATTGCATCCATTTTAAAGATCTTAATAAGACATGTCCAAAAGATGAATTTCCACTACCAATACATGAACTGATGGTGGAAATCACCTCATCTCATGCAGTATTTTCTTTTGATTTGGGTATAACAAAATAAAGATGGCCCTTGAGAATGAAAATAACACTGCCTTCAAAACCCCAATCAAAATTTATTGTTATAAGGTCATGCCTTTCAACCTCAAGAATGCTGATGCCACTTACCAGCGGGTCATGAACCAGATTTTCAATGAGCTCATTCACCACCAAATCAAATGCTACATCGATGATCTCATGGTCAAAAGTATAGAAAAGGAATACCACCTCTTTGACCTAAGAGTAGTTTTTGAGTAGTTGAGATAATATAACCTTAAAATGAACCCTCTGAAGTGTGCGTTCGGGGTAACTTTAGGAAAGTTTCTAGGGTTCATTATTTGACACCACAGGATTGAGATCGGTCTGAAGAAGATCAAAGCAATATTGTAAATGCCACACCCTAAAAGGCTAATTCAACTTAGATCATTCGAAGCGAGGTTGTTGTACCTGAGATGCTTTAACTCCAACCTATTAGGAAAATCTCAACCATTCTTAGCATTAGTCAAGAAAGATGCCAAGTTTAATTAAGATGATGAATTCCAACATGCATTTGAAAGTATCAAGTAGTATCTTATGACACCGTCAGTCCTAGCTACCCTTATCCTAAGTAAACAAATCATACTTTACACTACTACATTAAATGACTCTCTTGGGGTTTTATTGGCCCAGACCAATGATGAGGGGAGAGATAACATACTCTACTATCTTAGTCATAGTCTAATACTTGCTGAGATAAATTATCTATCCATTGAGAAGCATTGCCTAATGTTGATCTTTGTAGCCTATAAGCTATGCCATTATATGGTCTCTCATAAAGTAAACTTGATTTCTAGAGTTAATCCACTATAATATCTCAAGACATGGTTGATACTATTTAGACAATTGGCATGATGGCCTATGAGTTTATCACAGTTTAATATCACATTCATACCCCTCTGTGTAGTGAATGGACAAGCACTTACAGACTTCCTAGCAGGACATTCACATCCTACAGATTCTCCTCTCAGTGATGATCTTCCCGATGAACAAATCATAAATCTAAGGGAAGCAAACATTCACCATTGGGATATGTACTTTGATGGTATGACTTCCTCTTAAAGAGGAGAAGAACCATAGACTACTCTTTCAAGTAAAGTAAGGGTAGGGAATAGTCCTCTTCATATGAGACTGTGATATGATGAGATTCTCATATCATTTGTATGAAGCCTAAAAAAAAATGAAAATGAATATGAGGCTCGGATCTCCAATATGGAGTTAGACATCTCATTAGGCATCCAAAGTATCAGTATCTTTGGAGATTCATAGATAATTGTCAACTAGATCGCTAGGTCCAACAAGGTTTTAAAGCCCAAACTCCATCACTGCAACAAGTACACCATGGAGTTACTAGCTCAAGTTCTAGAGATCACAATTGATAATATCATTCAAGGAGTAAATATCATAGCCGATGCCTTAGCCAAACTCTTTAAAAAATTGGCATTTCTGGAAGATGCGTCCATATCAATAGAAGTTCACACCAGACAAATCCTGCTTCTTATTGATGTTGAACTCATCAACAAATACACTTTTGAAGGGGAGGTTGCTATTGTAGAAAAGAATGAAGAGCAAGATTGGAGGAAACCCTTCATTAATTATCTAAATAAAGAAAAACTACCACAAGAAAAATCTCAAGCCCATCAAGTAAAGTAGATGGCACTCTTTTACACTATCATTGATGGTGTCATATACCGACAATCTTTTGTTCATATGTGGTTATGCTATTTAGACAAACATGAAGCCCATAAGATTTTGATCGTGGTGCACTCATGACTATGTGGAGCTCATCAATCTAGTCCTAAGATGAAAGCTAAAAATCAAGAGACTTGGGTATTATTGGCCAATGATGATCATAGATTGCATGGATATAGTGAATCACTGCCACCAATATCAAGTGCATGGAGTAGTTCTACATCAACCATCCAATATTTTACATTTGACTATAGCCTCATGGCCATTTGAGTGTCGGGTTCTAACATAGATGGTCTGATGGATCCTCCATTAGCCAAGATCAGTTATTCATTTTAACAGTTATGAATTATTTCTCGAAGTGAGCTGATGTGATTTCGCTAAGGGAAGTTGAAGCATAGTATGTGCTCAAATTTTTTAGGAACCATATTGTGTATAGATTTGGAGTACCCTATTGAATCATATTTGATAATAGTACCACTTTCAAAAGCACCAACATAAATAATTTCACTTAAAGACACAACATAAATTGGAGATATTCTACCATCTACTATCCATGGGAAAATGGTTTGGCGGAAGACTTCAATAAAACCCTCATCCAAATACTCAAGAAGACACTAGATGATAACAAATGGTAGTGGCATGAACAGTTAGTTGAAGCTTTATGGGCTTACTGCACTACCTACAGAACTCTGACATAATCTACCCCATTCTCCTTAGTATATGGGCACAAAGCTATTCTTCCATTAGCAGTTCAACTCCCATTATTAAGGATAGATATGGGAAGTAAAATTACAACTAAGCAAAACGTTAAACTATGGTTTAAGGAACTCAAAGATTTGGAAGAGAGACGCTTGCGAGCATGTCAGAATCTCAAGCCGTATAAAGCAAGATGGTTCATGCTCATAATAAGTTGCTCCGTCCTAGAGCTTTTTGGGTTGAAGATCATTTTAGTTCTGAGAAGACTAATTATGGGTAGTCATAAGTTAGGAGGAAAGTTTTAACCTACTTGGGAGGGCCCTTTCATGATAGAAAAGGACTACCAAGGTGGTTCCTATCAACTGATCAACCATAAAAGTGATGGCTATGATTCCAATCAACGGGCATCACTTTTCTGGTTGATCAGTTATTACACATAAATAATGTCTTAAATAATTTTTAAGCAATAAAAATTTCATTCTAACCATGTTGTTCTCCAAGTTTGAATTTTTTTTATTATTAAGCTCTCGATGTATTTAGGATAGGTGTAAGAGAACTCAAGTGACATCTTAATCTTTACTTGCATAATACAAACAAAAAATTTCACACAAAAATAAATAAATCAAGCACAAATCCAATCACCTCGGGCTACTTCAAGTTGAGATAAGACCCTTAGTGGCCCTCACTTAGTAGTTGTTCTAGGTCAAGTTCGATTCACCACTTGGCCAGTTAATCTGCCCAGATTGGCCTTACCTAGAAAGATGTGAGTCTCTGTGCTATCTATCTAAATTAATCATTGCAAACTAATGAGCTCTTTCTATCAACTTCATATGCTTTACAACATAGCTAGTAAGTCATCTTGGTAGTTAATTATGTTCTTGAAGATGTGAGTCCTCAAGCTTTCTTCTTGGGGTGACTATCATATGCTGATCGGGTCTGAATATATTTTGAAGGGTTGGGGTAAGACCCTTAGTGGATCCTCTTTCTCTTGAATACTTCAAGCTTGGGTTAAGTCCTCTTTTGTGACTCCCCACTTAGTAGTCACCCTAGGTCAGATACTATCTGTCTAACTAATGATAGATTGTCCCGATAGTTAGTTCTTCTTAGGAAGACGTGAGTCCCCGATGCTTTCCTCCTAGATTGATCATCATAAATTGATGGACACTTTAGGTTGTCTGGTGTTCACCTTGTTGATGGCAGCCCACCTGGTAGATAACACTGCTCAGGTAGATGTGAGTCCCCACACTTTCTCCCTGAGTCGACCACCATATACCTATAGGTTTTATATATTTCAAGGATTTGGATAAGACCCCTAAGGGAACTTTCCTTGTTGGCATTTTATTTCAATCACATCTTCATGACCCCATCTAGACATTACCTAGGTTACTATCCGATTGGACAGTTCCCCTTTCTTTATAGTCACCCATTGGTTGGAAGCTTTGTACTATGAATGTATGGACTACCCCTTGGGCTAATAAATCTAAGATAGGACAAAGCCCCATGGCTTCTTCTTAGTGTGACCCATTGTAAACCAACAGGGTCCACACTAAATAAAAATAATAATAAACATACAAAATGAAATCTCCTATGGATTAGGATAAGATCCTAGGGGCACCTCTTCTAAAATGGGCATTCTATATGTTTGGGTAGTGTCAGAAAAACTCCTTATAGGAATCTCTTCAACTATTTACCCTTAGAGACCCTCACTTAGTAGTTGCCCTAAGTCGGATTCGACCTACTGCATGATCGGTGGGTCACCCTGGTGGTTGATTTTGCATTAGAAGATGTGAGTCCCTGAGCTTTCTTCTTAATTCAACCATCACAAACTGATGGGAAACTTATAGGTTGGATAGTCTCTACCATACTACTAGTAGACTATCCCACCTTGAATTAGTATGTCTAAGGTAAGTTTAGGTTTTTATAACCCTTTCTTTAGTGTGACTCATCATAAACTTACTAGTATATTCATGGTTGAGATCATGCCATCAAGGCTCCTTTCCTGAGTGACTACTTTTGGTTTGGATTAAGCCATCATGGCCCCTCTCATAGTGGTTGCCCCTTTAAGTTGAGTGGTATCATCCTATGTATTAGCGAACTACTCCTTTGAGCTAGTAAATCTAAGGTAGGTTTAGGCTCTTGTAGCCCTTCTTTAGTGTGGCACATTGCAAACCAACAGGGTCCATATCCTTCCAACAATCAAATATAAATCAAAAACAACACAAAAGTTCATCAATTAAACTAATTAACCAAACTAAATCAGTCATATTAAACCAACTCTAATCCAAATCTCATTCATCTTCAACAAGTCCTCATTCATTCCACTGCCATAATTCAATCTTTAATGAATTCTTCTTTCTGTACTTAACACAAAGACAAACTTCAAACAATTATTTTGACATATCTTCATTCATTTCCTTGGCATGACTCAATCCTTGGCAGAATACTTCTTTGGGTCCTTGACATGAAACTAAACTGTAGATAAATCAAACAAAATTCAAACAATTCTCCTACCATGTCCTTAGCATGAAATAATATGAATCAAGTTACATTAAGATCTGAGTTCTTTATATACCCCTCCATTTAAGTACGAACATTCTTCATTGATTCTCATAATCTTCTTGGATGTTTTTGATCATCTTAGTCAATGCCAATAGGTGCGATGTGCCTTGTCAGTTATACCTCACCTATTGGGGGTCCTTTTGCTAACCTCATTTTTGGAGTGAGAATCAATCCCTCCCATCTTAGACCTTGGAGCCTTCTAGATACTTAGACTTCCCTAGTGCTAAGACATATATAGTTATTAAGGGAACACTAAACCTAAACCTAAACCTAAGCCTAAACTTTGCTTTAAGATAAATGGGTTTCACCTACCCTAAGGCCTAGACCGAGACTCATGCCCATCAACTCATCCAAACTTAAGCTCATGTGATTGGAGCTAAACTAGCTCAAACTTATTCAATTAATCTTAATTGAATTTTGTTTTCCAATCCCAGATCAAAGCCAAATTAACTTGGACCTTAACCCGAGTTAATCCACAATAATCTTATAACTCCATTCAAACCCACTCAAGCAAACTAAACTTAATTTGATTTTATGAATTACTCCAATTATTTAATGGATCATTTTAAACTACTCTAATAGTTGCAAATAAACTAAATGAACCAAGTGAATCTGATCAATCTGAGTAACCCATTTGACTTAAGAGGTTCAAATGAGCTGAAACCCAATCAAGCCCAAATCAATTACAATCACAACCACCAATTAGCATCAAATTTATCATTGAACGCATCCCAAACATCCATAACTCCAATTGGTCCAAGTTGACTTGATCAGGCCACTTGACCCAAAGTGACCTAAAAAGCCTAATTAAGCTAAACTCCAATCAAACTCCTATTGGAATAAACCAAGCCATCCAATCTTTTCATTAATGATTATAGGCCATTACTAAACACTCCACTACAATCAATTGAATCTAATTAAGCCAACTTGTCAAGTTGACCCAATTTGACCTAAAAAGGTGAAATTGAATCAAATCAATTCCTAGACCAAATTAATTGAAACCAATGCTTTCAAATTAGTCAACCATTGAATATTGAACATGATCCAACCTTCAATTAGATCCAATTGGGTCAACCCAACCCAATCGACCTACTTTGCCTAATTTAACCTAAAAAGTGATATTGAACCAAATCATTCCCTTGTCCAAATCTATTCAAATTAACTCTTCCACTCAATTACCAATGATCAATTGAACATAAACCTAACCCATGGTCAAGCTAATTTGACCAATTTTATCAAATTGGTCAACATGACCCATTTGACCCAAATTGAACCAAATGAACCAAATCTAAATATAACCTAATTTGAATAAAAAAAATTGCACCCACTCATTCCAAATTACCAATTAAACTTACTGAAACCCTCACTTTGACCCAATTTGATCAAAATGGTCAACTTAGTGCAACATGACCCATTTGACCTACATGGGTCAAATTGAGCCAAACTCAACCAAACCAAGCATGGCTCATCTTTGGGATCACCATGGGCCTGCCAAAGTGGGCCCAACCCATGGTGAACTAGGCTTAGGTCAAACCCATTGAAGCAAGCCCTCCCAATGGGACAAAATCTCCATTTAGAAGGGTTATCCAACTCCCAACTTCTTGGCAATCAGCTTTACCCTTTCTTGGACAAAGGACCACTAACCCAACCAAACCAAAGGCTGTTGGGTTCAACATTTAGCCAAGAGAGGGTTATTTCACCCCATTGAAAACCAATGATCCACCTAAGGAAGAGTGTTTATCTCATGGAAGCCCACTACACTCCGTCAACCTCTCACACTCATCCACCTCAATAGTCCCCTGCTACCTCTGGCCTCCTACTCCAGTCGGATGGCTGGAAAATGCTAAACCAATCCCAACCCTTGGTTTATTTGGGGAAGAGAGTATACTCCTCCCCATTCATTCAAACTAACCATAGAGCTTCCTCAGAGCATTCTACACGATACCACACTCTCTCTTGAGCTTCTCGTGCAGCCTATCACAATCGAGACTAGCCCCCAATTAGACCTAAGAGCTCCATCTATCCTAACTTCCCAAATATACACCAAACTCAAATTAACTCTTCCCACACCTTCACTTCACTCCAGCAAATCATAATGAATTATTTACTTAGCATTTTGACCACCAAAAGATGTCACTAGACCAACTTCAGCGAGATTAAAGGTAGTGTTTGGTCCATAGATCGATCAATGGGGAGGTAGCTCTATATCTTCTCAACAGGGATTTATCTCTTCAAGACAAAGTACCTCAGTCATTGGACTGCTAGTCTATAGGTTGGTGAAGTAAAAATCTGACAGCCGTAGTCTTGGCCATTAGGTATTGGTCTTTTTTTATTTGAATCATATTTTCGTGTGATCTCCATTGTAAGATCTCTTAGATTTATTCCCTAGTCATTTTGGAGTTGATTCTACCATCAAACGAGCTCCGATGAGCTTGGATCGAGCAGCAAAAGGTGGATGGTGTCCATCTTCCAATGCTCATAGAATGAAGGGTCACTGGCTATCCATTATACATGATTAGAATAGACAACCATGATTAATCAAGTTAGAAATCTTAATTTAGTCCCTTCAAAATCATGAGATTAATCTCGGCCATTTGATCTGAGATGGAACAATAAAGATGAAATTGCATCTGTCACTGTTGAGTAGGGTGCCACATCGTACGATTTAAGTAGCCAATGTCACAGAACCATGTGGAAATCATTACAGCGTAAACGTTCATGTAGTGTTGGCAGTTTAAAAGGATTAATTAGGTTTAAAATTTTAGTTAAATAGCCAGAACTTTAAAATATTATAAAAAATTGTAAAAAAATCTAAAAATACAAATAAACCCATTTTAGAAAGCTTGGACAGAGAAGAATTTAACAAAAAATAAAATCCATAATTAACACATAATTAATAATGTTTAATTAAGGTTTGAATCTCATGCTAATTACTTTAATTAAGGCCAAATTACTTAGCTAATTAATTCAAAACTTGGTAGGATTATTCTATAGGATGTCCTTTACCGCCCATAATTATTTTGGAATTATTTACCATGTGGTTTCAGGATTTTAGAATTTTAACCCTAATTACCCTCTTTAATTAATTAAAAAATTAAAAAATTATTGAGAGTAAAAATTAAGTAATTTGTGTTAATTAGTTAATGTAAATAGTGGGTATGATGAAGGAAATAATTAAGACCCCTTTTCTAATTATTTTCCAAAGTGTACTTCCTTAAGAGAGTTTAATTAATATGTTTTATAATTAAGGAATAATTCAAAAAACTTAATGATAAAATAAAAATTGAAATTGATTAAGATAACTCAAGTACCCATTAATCCCTTTATGTGTTTAATAGCATAGAGTCATTAAAGAAATTTGATTATTCCATTAGTGTGAGAAAATCATAAAAGTATTTAACTTGAAGTCTTTAATTAATTTAAGTAAACTTGGAAAAGGTAATCAAATTTTTATGATTAATGGTTTGAACCTAGTCAACTCATAAAATACATTTAGTTTATTTTCTTAAATATGTCAAATAACCAACATGGGATGGGGTGATTCCAAAGTATAATTTCTCCTATTTAGTTTTAATAACTAAAACATTAAATTAAATCTTACAAAAACTATGGTTAATGTTAAGGAATATTTATTTGGCTTAATTGTCCTTAAGATTCAATGAAATTGAGTATGTTATGTGGTGAAATTTGAAAACTTCCTTTCAATTATCATAAACGTGCATGCCATTTATTTCATGTTTTCAAAAAGAAAATAATAAGAATATGATTGCATTGAAATCACACAAGTTGGATAGATGTTATTGTATGGTATGGCTATTATCACTAATAAATCTCAAATTATTTTAAAATTATAAATTCATGATGAATCAAATAGTATAAACTTTAAATCAGTGTTCTTTGTAAGTACTTAATGAAGTTTCTACTTAGTTGAAACTTAAAGATAGTACTATATTATTTTATCTTTAAGTTTTATGTGTATGTTTATATGTATTTGAATTAGCAAGTATATAGTCTGGACATCCCGAGAACACAAGGCTTTAAGTAGCCCCAAGAAGGTCTTAGATAATCTCACTTCCTTAGTTTAACAACTGCACATACTTGGTTAAATTTCTAATACATGCTTGCATATGCTTAGCTATGAGATGAAATCTTTCTTTTTTATCAAATTCATGCATTAACATTCATTAAGTGTGCAAAAATATGAGTATATTGCATGTATATGTGTTAAAGCAAATATTAAGAAGATTAACAATGAAAGAATGTGAAGGTTATTGATAATGAAAGGAAGTAGTGGAATATTACTCATGTGATGGTGACTTAATTTCATTAATCCTAAGATGCCTTTCATGTTTGAATAAGATTCCTTGAAACTAATCTAAAATTATGCTTCATAAAAAAAAATTCATAATTGGTTCACTAAGAAAACTAGAGCTATAATAATTTGCTTTTAGAAAATAACTTAGGGTACATATGAAGGGGTTAAGCCTCTTTCTTCCATTTATAATAGTTAGATGCCAAGTAAGTATTGAATAAAATGAGAACATGCAAATTAAAATCACTATATCTACTAAAAGACATAAGGTGAAACCATCCCTAACAGTCAAACTAAATAATTATAAAACTTTAGACAACTATACTTTCAGGGCTTAACCAAGAAATAGCACACTAAACCTTAGCACTCACATTAGAATGCTAAGTAACTGATTCTAGTATTAAGTTAGGCCGGTGTATATTATGGTGTTTATAGTCTTCAAATAAGTTTGGATGTAGGGCCAAAAAAAAAGTTTTGGAATGAATTTGAGGGATTAATACAACAAATACCTCTTGAAGAAAAAAATATTTATTGGAAGAGATTTAAATGGACATATTGGCAGAATGATAGAAGATTTTTAAAATATTCAAGGTGGCTATGGATTTGGAGTGACTAATGAAGAAGGTATGACTATATTCAATTTTTCTTTATCCTATATTTTTGTAGTTGCTAATACTTTATTTAAGAAATGAGATGAGCATATTATTACTTATAAAAATCGATCTAATAAAACACAGATTGATTAGTTTTTGATAAGAAAAATAGATTATTTAGATTATAAAGATTGTAAGGTCATTCGAAGTGAAAGTTTAAGTACCCAACATTGACTATTAGTTTTGGATTTTAAGATGAAAAATAAATCAAATCATTATCTTATGATTAGATGGGGACACTTAAAGAACTCTAATAAAAATATTTTAAGAGCAAGCTGCAAGAGCTAAGAATTTCGGATGCTCATAAGGAAGTTAATGTTATGTGGAAAAAAGTAGCAAGTGAAATAAAACAAGTTACAAAAAAATGTGCTTGGAGAATTAAAAGGAAAAGCTTCTTTTAATAAAAATAGTTCATGGTGGAGTTAGAATATGCAATAAAAGATAAGAAATAAGAAGCATTGTTATAAAACTTGGCTTAGAAGTAAAAAATTCAAAGAATTGGGAAAGATATAAAGTGGCCCGTAGAGATTCTAAGAAAGCAATATATGATGCAAAAAATTTAGTTTTCAATGATTTATATAGTAGGTTGAATACCAAAGAAGGTGAAAGATGTTTGTATAAGTTAGCTAACCGAAGAGATAGGAGAAGTAAAGATCTAGTTCAAGTGAGATGTATTAAGGATGATGATCATAAAGTGCTTTTCTTTGAAAAGGATATTGAAAATAGGTGGATGAGATATTTTGATAAACTTTTTAATGAAGGATATAAAAATAGGATTTATTTTTGCAACCTTAATACCCTAAACAAAAATAAAGAATTTTGTTTTTATCATCGTATTAGTAAATTTGAAGTTAGAGAAGCTTTATAGAAAATGAAATGTGGAAAAATAGTAGGACCTGATGATATTCCAATAGAAGTGTGGAAATGTTTAGGAGATCAAGAAATTTCTTGGCTTACAATTCTTTTTAATGTTATTTTAAAGACTAAAAAGATGTTAGATGAGTGGAGAAAGAGTTTGTTGGCTTCTATATTTAAGAATAAAGGTGATGCACAAGAGTGTGCAAATTATAGAGGAATTAAGGTAATGCGTCATACATTAAAATTATGTGAGAGGGTAATTGAGCATAGGTTATGATGTGATACAAAAGTTTCTCACAATCAATTTGGTTTCATGCCAGGTAGATCTACTATGGATGTTACACATTTGTTAAGAGGTTTGATAGAGAAGTATAGAGAAAGTAAGGAGGATCTACATATGATATTTATTGATTTAGAGAAAGCTTATGATAAAGTTTCAAGAGATGTTCTTTGGAGAGTTGTAGAAGAAAAAGGTGTTAATATTGGTTATATTCAAGTCATTAAGGATATGTATACTAGAGTTGTTAGTTGTGTCCAAACATAAGGAGGATTGATAAAATATTTTCCTATTTCAGTTGGATTAAATCAAGGATCTACTTTAAGCCCTTATCTTTTTTGCCTTAGTTATGTATGTTCTTACAAGGAATTTATAGGAAGATGTATCTTGGTGTATGCTTTTTATTGATGATATTCTTCTTGTTGATAAGACTAGAGAGGGAGTCTAAGAGAAACTTGAATTATGGAGGTCAACCTTAGAGTCTAACAGTTTTCATTTAAGAAGATCTAAAATTGAATATATGTAGTGTAATTTTACTTGTAGAAGTTCTAGTGGTAGTGTTGTGACATTGGGTGAATAAGTCATTAAAAAGAGTGAGCGATTTAGATATTTAGGCTCTATTGTTCAAAATGACTGTGAAATAGATGGAGATATTATTAGCAGAATTCAAGTTGGATGGTTGAAGTTGAGGAATGCTTGGCTTGTTGTGTGATTAAAAAGTATCGCTTAAACTTAAGAGAAAGTTTTATAAGATGGTGATAAGACCTGCAATGATTTATGGTGCAGAATGTTGGCTAATAAAAGAGAAGCATAAGACTAAGTTAAGTGTTGTAGAAATGAGGATGCTCATGTGGATGAGTCACTTTACTCTTAGAGATAAAATGTGAAATGAGTATGTTTGAGAAAAAGTTGGAGTAGCTCCAGTGGAGGATAAGATTAGAGAGAGTCGCCTTAGATGGTTTGGCCACATAAAGCATCGGCCGTCCAATGACCCAGCTAGGAGAGTATATGCATTAGATTTGCCTTATATTAAGAAAGGTAGAGGTAAACCAAAAAATACTTGGATAAGATGTCTAAAAAATGACCTTAGTATACTTGAATTAAATGAGAATTTGACACATAATAGGACTCAATGGAGATGAAGGATTCATTTAGCTGACCCCACTTAGTGGGATAAAGGCTTATTATTGTTGTTGTTGTTGGTGGAGGTGGTGTATTTTATGGCAATGTGTTTTCTTTTATGATGTAATATTTTAGACTGGATGTTAGGATTCTTTGTGCCTAGACTGGATGTTAGGTCTTTAGTAGCCTAATAATTTCTTATGTAGGGATTGTGCTAAAGGGACTGTTGTAATAATAAATAAATATAAATATTCTTGCTTACAGGTATTACTTATTCCACTAAGAATAATCCACTTAGGACAGATGGGCTTGGCTACCCAAGTGCAGGGTGCTGAGTCCAAGTAGGTGAAATATAATTGCTTGGCTTGTATGTTTGTTTAGTTAATATCTATTTTGCATGTGTAGTTAAACTTTATTTTTCATGAATATGTAATTTTTATAATAGGATTATGATTAGTGCTATGGGGTTTAAGATGAGCAGTGACTAGAAGGAAAAGACTTGGGAGGCCTTGTGAAGCCTGAAGCAAATAGATCCAAAGAAGGAAAGAAGAATTGAACACCCCCATAACATTCATTTTATTTGTAACCTTTAATTGTAATCTAGGTAAGGGTAGATCTTGGTTACCCAACTTTTTAACTTCTTTGGGGTGTATGGTGGTACCCAGCCGCAATGGCCTCTTATTCTTTTATGAAATTCAAATGTTTGATTATTACTGTTAGTTTGTGCAATAAAAATAGCAAGCTTTTCATAAGTTTCTTTAAGTGTGATGATGTGTGGCCTGGATGCTATAGGCTATTTAGGATAAAAATTAAATTTTTTATCCTCACTGAGTAACTCATATCTAAATCTTAATATAACTCACAATCTCATTTTAAAGCCCACACTTTTAATCAAGATAATAAAACAATTAGCAACCCTTTAGCTGAATGATTATATGCTACAATAACTTGCATATCATATTATGTCACTCTTGAATAGAGAGGGTCTCCACTCTTGCACAATAGGGGATATGCTTGACCTTTGAGAGAGATCTCTTGAAGTGGAGAACACCTCTTCTAGTTGATTTAGCCCATAACTTAATTTCATTATACATGTTAGCATAATTGTCCCAAGCCATGGTCTAAAAATAAATGTGTCAAATGATTTTAAAAACTTATAAATTCTCAACATTAGTTTAAGTCATGTTTGCATACCAATCATTATCTAGTCTCTTAGGGAGTGGGATTAGAATTCTAACTTTCTTCATAATTAAATAATAGCCTAGCTATCTTGCATTTACATAAGATCTATCTATATAGTTTTAAAACATAGGAGGTGTTAGCTAGTAGCCACTCCAAGTGGTTGTAAGTATAGGAGAGTTGGGATGTGTTTACTCTCTCTAATAGAACTGGACCATTATATCCAACTTTCCCCTAGTAGAATCAAGTCAAGCTCTTAGCTTATGTTAGAGCACTAGATTTTGGTTCCAAGGCGGCTCATTTCTCTTTTGCTATGAGTATAAGTCCTCACCACTTAGCCATTTCCATAATCTTATGTTGCTGGAATGTGAGTCCTAACTTTCTAATAAAATTTCAACTTAAACAAGAATAAATTTTCATCTTCAAAAATAAAAAGCCTCACTATAGGGTATATTGAAGTACTCACTAGGCTTCTTAGTATCAAGGGTGCATCCTACTTATTTTTTTTTGGAATATGTAAATAAATCTTCCCATTCGAACTCTCCAAACATGATTTTTTAAAATAACCAATTCTTTGATAGTCTAGCCTTGAAACCTTTGGAGACATTTATTGACTACTTTAATCAAAAGTGCTCTTAGAAAACTTCCATTTTCTAGGATATAATTAACTATGGGGCTTACTTCCATATGGAACTAAAGAACCAGGCTTAAAATAAATCCAGCTTTACATTATTCATGTAAAGTAGGGGAAAGATACCAAGTATATATGAAAACTCATCTGCCTTAGGAATCCTTATTAGGTGATTGACTCCATTATAGGGTAATATTTCTATCTTTCAAAGTAGTACATCATACCTTAATGTTGCACTCGGTCACTTCAATAAATACCCCCTAAGATCTACTGGGTGCCTTTACGACTCTAAATTAAAACACCATAATATATATATATATATATATATATATATATATATATATATATATATATATATATATATATATATATATATATATATATATATATATATATATATATATATATATATATATATATATATACATCTACTTACTTAAATCCCATAAGCATAGCTCTATAAGATAGGTAGGCTTGGCTAGTAACCAGTGCTATGCTATATATTTGAAATGTAACCTATTGGTGTGCTATTTATTTTTCTTGGCATTTATCTTGTAGAGATTGTGAACTTATTTTAAAGATTAGAAATGTAATTTAAGCCTAAAATTAGGTTAACCTCCATAGGGTCTAGGAATACTTGTTGGTGGTCCCCTGTGAAGCCCATGGATGTCCCTAAAGAAGGTGATGATCTTGGAAGAAGTCCTTAATAGATCAAACTTTTAGTTATAAGCCTAGCTACATAAGGGTAGAGCTCGGCTGCCCATTTTCTTTTTCTTTTGGGGTGTATAATTGTACTAGGCTATATTGGCCTATTCTATTAATAAATTTGGTTTGATTTATTTTGGTGCATAATAAAAATTCCTCATTTTCTCTAGGTTTCTTTCTGTGGTGTGTTTCTGTGATGAAATGCCTAGATTATTAAGCTCCTAAAAAATAAAATTCTTACTCCATTAAACTTAAACAACTCAAATATTAAATAAAAAAACTCAAAACCACACATTAATTAAAAGCCCTATGTATAACTTAAAAATAACTAGAAAGAATTATCTTTTGAGAAACATGATAGCATATTATTCATTCCTCTTAAATTGGGTGCTTCATCCATTACACATATGGGGGGCATCTGACCTATTAGGATGACCACCCTTCTTGGGGAAAGTGTGTCTTCTCTTTTTTATTTGACCCATGGCCACTTTTAATTACATATCATTATAGGCATGAACTACATACCCCAAACTTTAAAATGAATCATGAGTAAAAATATATATAATATGAAATTTGTTACATTAGTTAGATGCATAACATGCCAAACATTATCTTAGGGTTAAGGAGTGAGTTAAGCTCTTAGTTTTCTTCCTAAATACAATAATCTAGCAATCATTCATACATAAAACTGGACTCATAACTTTTAGAATCTTTTAAGTGGTGTTAATTGTTCAAATTGATGGTGAAATAGATGAAGATGTTATTAATAGAATTCAAGTTGGATGGTTGAAGTGGACGAATGCATTTGGCCTATTGTGTGATAGAAAAGTTCTACTTAAAGTTAAGGAAAAATTTTATAAGATGGTGGTAAGACCTGTAATGATTAATGATGTAGAATGTTGGCCAATAAAAGAGAAACATAAGACTGTAGAGATGAGGATGCTCAGGTGGTTGAGTGGCTTTACTCTTAGACCTAAAATGCAAAATGAGTATGTTCAAAAAAAAAAGTAAGAGTAGCTATAGTGGTTGATAAGATTAGAGAGAGTCGCCTTAGATGGTTTGGCCACATAAAGCCTTGACCATCTAATGACTTGGTTAGGAGAGTAGATGTATTAGATTTGCCTTATGTTAAGAAAGGTAAAGGTATACATAGAAAGGCTTGGTGAAGATGTATAAAAAATGACCTTAGTATACTTGAATTAAATGAGAATTTGACACATAATATGACACAATGGAAAAGAAGATTTGATGTAGTTGATGTAGGACTATTTTTTGTAACTGACACTGATAACAACATTTAGCCACATCCATGCAATCTATGATCATTGTTGGCCAATAATATCCAAGGCTTTTAGGATTTTGACTTTCATCTTGGGAAGTGACTGATGGACCTCACATAATTCTGAATGTACCTTAGCCACAATTCCTTGGACTTCATGTTTGCCTAAACCACATAACCACATGTAATAAAAAAAACTATTGGTATAAGACACCATCTACGAGGGCGTAGGAGAGCACTCCTTGTTTGACTTAATGGGCTTACAACCTCTCTTGAGGTAGTTTTCCTTTGTTTAGGTAATCGATGAAGGGTTCCTCTAATATAGTTCTTCATCTTTCTCAGCGACGGTAACCTACCCTTCAAAGAGTATTTGTTGTCAAGTTCATTATTAAGAGAAATGAGTACTCAGCGGTTGCATAATTTTATCAATCTGGATTTATCATCTGAACATGTCATCTCTTTATCAAGCTTAGCTAGCACATCGGCTAGGGCATTTTCTCCATGAGGGACCCTGTAGATAGTGACCACTAAGATTTGGGCTAACAACTCCATAATGTTTTGGGGAAACTTTATGGCACCGCATCAACTTTAGAAATTTCTTATTTATGTAATCAAATTCATCATTATAGAATAAGCTTATTATCCTTGAAGATAAACATGTTATCCTATAAAGGATTTAATCACTTAAATAAGGACTCCTATGGCTAATGAGTCTTATTTATTTTCCTCAAAATTTTCCCTTAAACTACATGGAAAAGTATAACAAGGTTTAGTTTATACTCAAATTATGATTCTTTAAAAGGGTAAGCCCTTATAGTTAATTACATCTTTGGAATAAGGATCTCCTCCTAAGAAAACTTTTGATTGAAAAAATAAGCATTTATTTCTATAGATTTCTAAGTTGGTTCAAAAGGAAAATTCTAATTAGGAATTTCAAAAGGGAACATTGTAAAGCAGAAGGAGTTCTTTTGGAAGCCAATTTTGATAAAGTAGAAAATGTTTATTTATAGTGGGATACCTAGTAAACATTTCAACTAACCTACCATTGGGCTTTAAATTTTGAGTTTAAAATTTTATTAGAGATCTTGAGCTTATATACTAGTAGCACAAGACTATAGAAATTCCTAGAGTTAAAGACTCACTCTAGTAGGATGCTTTAGATCTTAAGTATATAATTGCTTCTAACACAAGTAAAAGAATCAACCAGTTTCACTTTTGAGAGTTATTAGTTCTTTCTCTAATTCGAGAAAAGAACCTACCCCTGACTCATTTGGACTTATAACCCACCTGGAAGGACTGCTAGCTAACAACACCTAAGATAATTTTAAATCCATGATGTCAAGTCTCACGAATGCAAGATGGCTAAGTTGTTAGATTTTAGAAAAGAATCTAAGAACCTAGACTCACTTCTTAATCCCTAAGATCATGTTGGGTATGATATGTACCTAACAATTATAAAAATTTTAGCTTTTATATCTTGACTCAATATTAATTTAAGATTTTTCAGGTAAGAAATTTATGCATACAATGAGATTCAATTAGAAGTGATCATGGGCCAAATCAAGAAGAGAAGGCAAACTTCTCTAAGAAGGTGGTCATCCTCAAATATCAGATGCAATGGTTGAAGCACCTAATTCAAGAATTTAAAATATTATGCTAGCATGATTCACAAAAGCTAATTATTCCTAGTTGATATTAAGTTATTCCTAGAGCTTTAATTTTAGTTAGAATATTTGAATTTTTTATTTTTTAATCTGCTTAGATTTAGGTTGGGTAAAAAAAATTGGTTTTTCTAAGAGCTTAACATCCATGCATTCATCATAGAAAACACAACACAAAAAGAAACCTAGAAAAGTAGGTTGATTCTATTATGCACTTAAAGTAAATCAAGCCAAATTTAATTTAAAATGATAGGCCAATGTGGTCGAGCACTGCTATACACCCTAGAAGAAAGAGAAAAATGGGCAACCAAGCTATGCCCTTATGCAGCCCACCCTAGAACTACAAGTCTAGATATATAGGTCTTCTTCCTAGATCATCTTTTTCTTCAAGGACCTCCTTTGGGCTTCGCAGAAGACCACAAGAATGGTATAGTCAACTCTTCCTATTCTTAGATCCCATAGATCTTAACCTAATTCTAGGCTCAAATTACATTCAAAATTTAAAAAAAATTACTAGGACCTGCAAAACAAACATTAAAAAATGCAAATAGCACACCAACAATTATATTTACAAACATTAAGAAATTTCTAGGCTTAGCATTAGTTGCTTGTCAAGCCTACTTTTCCTATTGACCAATGCTTAGAAACTTAACCATACTTGCAAGAAAATAGCATTTATATGTAATTTATTACGTCGTTTCATTTTAACACAGCCCCTTGTAGAAGACAACATAATTTCTAGAAAGGACATCCTAACATTCTGTCTAGTGGGCAAATAATCCTAGTCATCTAGTCTTAAAATATTACATCATAATATAATAAAATATCACATCACAATAAAGAACATCACAGATGGACCTAACCAAAATCTAGGGTTGGTGGCCTAAGATTCTAGTGTGTGAAGGAAATGACTTGTGTTATAAGACTATATAAGTTCTTTTTAAGTTTAAGTTTCAATTTGAATTTCCAATATTTAATTTAATTTGATTTTGAGACTTTTTAATTTTTATAATTTTTCTTCATAGGTACGTGTCATTATTATACCAGTGATCCAAGGTATCAAGTCCTTCGGACTAGTAGCCCTATGGCATTAGGTGTCTAGACTATATGCCATATATTGTTAATTATGAAAATATCATTTTTATTCTTTTGATTTCTTTTCATCTTAAAGTTGGTTTAATTTACTATGGGTGGTTTCAATTTAAATGATTTAACAACTTACAGTTTTATTTCCATTTTTAGATTCATTTCATATTAAAATAAAATTTAAGTTGTCATGAATGAAGAATATAATAAGTTCCATTTTTGGGTGGAACCCATTTTATTGAACATCCTAAATCCAAGTTGAATGAAGTCTTTACAGTGAAGTAAAGATTCATTCTAAAGGTCAGACTAATATCTTAAGTATCTTGATTTACCTCTTATTAAATTCTTTTAAGTTAGATTTAGTTTGATTAAAGTTTTAATTTTGATTTAGATGTGCATTAAAATTCATTCTTCTTTTATTTGATTAATGTTTAAATGATTTGATTTATTCACTTTTTTAGTTCTCCATTTTATTTTGATTAAATGCTTAATTATTTTAATGTGTTTTAATTATTTAATTTACTTAATTTAAATTGATTTCATTCATTCATTTCATTAATGTTGTTTTAGATAAATTAACTTAATCAATTTCTTAATTTCATTTTCTCATTTTATTGATGTTACATTTGTTAATGTTTACATTTTATAGCCTAATCTTCATATTCAATCTTTTCTTCAAATGATTTGATTCAAGTGGTTAAGTTTATTTGACTTAATTATTTCATTAAGGTTATATGTCTTTGAACTTAATTAATATTTTAAATTTAATCTTAAATATAATGTTATCCTTTTATTATATTTCAAATTTATAATTTATTTGTTTCATTTGTATAATATTTAATGGATTTTATGTTTTATTTTGATTTTCTTTGTTATTTTCATTTATTTACTTCATTAACATTCCTATGCTTGCTAATAAATTTAGATTGATGTAATTTATTTCAAATTATTCTTTCATTTAATTATTTTATTGACATTCACGAGTTATGAACTTTGAATAAAATATTCAATTTTGTTTAATTAACTTAAAGGAAATGTTAGTTTAATTAGTTCAAGAAGATTTTTTTATCATTTAATTTATTGGAATCTTTATTCTTAATCATGATCTAAGAAGTTTAATGACTTGGCTACCTGGATTTCAAATCTACCCTAGGCCATTTTTAAGCTTTTATGTCATTTTAGGTTTGATATATTTGACTTATCATTTTAGGTTAATGTTTCATAAAGTTTCTTAGTTCAGTTAATTAGTTGGAAATCATTTTAGGTTTATTTGCATTTGCAACTACATTACTCCTTAAATGGGTTTAATGGATTCATATGTTAAGAGATTATAAAATTTAAAGGTTAATGAATCTTACATTTTAGTTTATTAGTGGATTTATCATGATTTAATCAATTATTAACTTTGAAGTTGAACTGAATTTTATATTTTTAATTATTTTATTAATTAAGTTTCTTGACTTCAGATTGTTAGAAAACTTTCTCTAAGTGCCTTGATGTTGATAAACATATTTCAAGTTGATATTATAAATTTTATAGTTTTTTAGAATTTTTTGATTTATTGTTGCATTTAAATTGTCCTAGAGAATTGGAAATTCAATAGCATCCATTCCATATGTCAATTGGATTTGAAAATTTTATGGTAAGTGGGGTTCTTTGCTAGTTTGAACTTTCTAAAGTTTCATTGTGATCAGATTTGTCATTTAAGATTAATTAAGGTTTTAATTATTTCACTAAAACTTAAATTAAGCCACATTTAGAAGAAATTATTTATGGGTTTGATTTTTTTTTAGATTTTTCTATAAAGGTTCATCCATAGAGGATTCATTTGAAATTTTTAAATTTTTGGTTGATTTACTATGATTTCCCTAAATTTAGGTTAATTAATTAAATTAATTAATTCAACTAATTAATAAAATTGATGATTTTATGGATTATTGGATTTCAAAGAGTTTCAATGGGTAATTTAATTTAATTATAGTTTATTATGATGATTAATGTGATCTTTTAATTTTCTTTGATTTATTTAATTCTGTATAAATTTATTTCATTAAAATTACGGTTCAATTTAAAATTGAATATATTTTTATTCACTTTGAAATAAATCATGAATTTTTTTTAAAGTGTATATTAACCTAATTTCATTTTCCTAAAATTTAAAATCAATTTGAATAGTGGTATGAGATTAATTTGAGTTTGATTATTTTTATTCAAACTCAAATTAACCCAAAATTACCTAATAAAAATTAAGGATTTTGGGTTTAATGGATTCCTCTGATTGAGAAGAATCCATAAAGCCCTTAATTGTATTTTTTTATGATTTTTTTAGAATATTTATTAATTTGATATAATTTTTAAATTTAGAAATTTTGAATTTCTTATTTAGAAGCATCAGTGCCATGTGGCGTCACTTTACGAGTGACGCCTCATGATTCATCCTCACATGATCCACATGGTTTCCATGTTAAAATGGCAGTGGGATGTGGTTTGATCTGTGCCATTTGATCAAAGTTCAGATGGCCGGAATTACCTTGTGGTTTCTTATGGGGGGTTTAATTGATTGGTCTATCAAAATCTTAGTAGTCCTTTTGTAACAAAATCTCAGTAGTCCATTTGATCTGTGCCTTTTGAATGCAATTATTAAGATTGAAAGTGTTTATGATGTGAAATAAACTTTAAAATGATTTGAAAAGAAAGTAATAACTTGAAATAAAAGTGATTTAATTAATAATTTAAAATGTAGCACAATGATGATTTGAAACCTTTACCAATAAAATGATTACAAAGAGACTTGAGTTTAGGAAGTATCACATGTATATGCAAAGTGAAAGACATGAAGTCAAATAAATTCTACTTTTAAAAAAATATTATTATGCAAAAGGTGAGATGATATAGAATTAATAAAACTTGTTATTTTATTTGAAATAATCAAAAAGACAATAATCTCTCTTTAAAACATGTAAGAATAATGAAGGGAAAATAACTTGCAATAATACACTTTAATCAACAACCACAAAGATTTTGGCCAAATTGATAAAGTATAAAAATAAATAAGCTAAGTACAAAATAAATTTACCAAATGCATAAGAAACTCAAGCCAAGAAAGAGAACAAGGTCAGTTAGCATGTAAAATTACAAACTAGAATGAAAGCACCTTGTAAGCTTCTGTCCACAAGGAAATCCACCAAACCTCCAAGCTCTTTTGTGCAAACTTGAAAGTAATTACTTGAGAGAAGGAAGAAGAAGATTGTTTAAGAGGTTAGCACTTGATTCACCAAGACAAATCTCCAAAGGAAAATTTTGCAAGGGTTCAGCCACAGGAGAAAAATCTAAGAAGAGGAAAAACCTAGTATAAAGAACTTCATATATAAAATGACAATTCAATAAGGGTTAGCCAAGCTGAAGTAAATAGAAGGGAAAACATTTACAGAGTTGATTAAACATAAATCAATTAAAAATAATAAAAAATTTGCAATATGAAGGGTTCGACCAAGGCAAAAATAAGAGGGAAATCCTATTTGGTAAGAAAAGTTGATTTGAATTAATCAATTTGAATTTCACTTTGCATGATAGGGATTTCAGCCAAGGCAAGAAAGAGGAAAAATATACATGGTTAGTGCTTCAAACTTAATCAATTGAATTCAAATCTATATCTTTTTGCAAGATGAAAAAGTCTGCCAAGGTATCATGGAGGGAAAAATAATTTGGAAAGAGATTTAAATTGAATCAATTCATCATATGGCCTAAACCCTAATGTAATCAAGAAGTTAATGCTTATGTGGGTTGGCTGAGAGAGAGAGAGAGAGAGAGAGAGAGAGAAAAGTTTTAATTATTACCAAATAAGTCATGGCATAATTAATTGTCCAAGTGAAAAAGGGAATAATTCAAAATTTGATTAATTTAAATTAAGCATGATATATGGTCAGCCAGAAGGAAGTTTCCATGATGGGATTCAATTAGTATTTAATGAAATATCATGGAATATTCAATAAATTCATCTTGATTGAATGAAGGAGGGAAACATATAATTCTAGAACATTTTAAATTAAATCCTTATTAAAATTCGGCCAAGCTACTTTCCTAAAATAGATTAAATTTATTTTAATATACTTAATTCAATTTAAATGATGATGGATCAAATATTAGGAGAGTTTAAATCAATTTTCATTAAGAGATTAATTTGAATTTGAATAAAGATATAGTTTGCGAGAGGAGGTTTCCAAAAATAAATTTTATATAAATGGAAATAAGATAATTCCATGGCTTATTTGAATTGAATTTAAATTAATTGAAATAAATTTAAATTAAATCAACTAGATTATCATATGATTATCCATATAACGTTCCATAAAGAGAGGAATTCAAATTTGCATATGTAATCAAAAGACTATTCAATTTGAATTCGAAAATAATTAAAATTAAAGATTCAAATAAATGAATTTTTTAATTTAAAGAAATATGGGATGATTATGGAAATAATTTGAATAACTGCCACACAATTTATTTAGCAAATAATCATGAAACAAGTTCCCAACAAGGTTTAAGATAAAAAATAGGATAGGAGAAAAAAAACTAGGATAATAGGATTGATAAAAGCAATATAAAAAATAATTTCAAGATAATTGAATTTTATGCATGTAATAAATGGATAATGAATATATTTTAGCTTGGAAATAGTTTAATGAGATGTGAACTTAATTTAACTTGCATGGAAGCACAATAAATGTAACATGGTTTATGCATTTAGTTCACATTATCCAAAAATGAATAATTTTAAAGAACAATTGTAAATATGAAATATAGTGTTTATGAATAATTTAAAATAGATTATTTTAAAATGAATGAATGATATATTTTATTTTAGTGAGCATATCATTTGCCTTAATTTAGTTATTTTTAGAAAAATTCTCACCTAGTGTATGTCCAAAAGCTTTAGCATTTTGATATAACTGAAGAACTAGGAGCTAAAAAATTTTTCATGCACACTTGAATTTAACTTGATTAGTAGCATTTGGACATGTGTTTGTTTTCATCAAAATCACTCTCATATGAGATGCAGATCATGAAGTCAATAGTCAACACGTGTATTTGTGGTAGTGGTGGAGTTTAGGTTTGAGGACTTTGTAGGACCCAGTGATGTGGTTTACTGCTAACTATGAGTCCCCAAAGATGTTGATGTCTTGAATGCCCAACGAAATGGCCAACTCCAGACTTGGGATCAAGGCCTCATAGTTAGCTTCATTGTTTGTACAAGGATCTAACAATGATGTGAGAATTATAACATACCATGGTCTAGGGTTAAAAAAAACTATTCTTATCCCTACTTTGCCTTGAAGAATAGATTGTGGTTCGTCTCTTCTTTGAGAGGAAGTTGCACCATAAAAGTACATTTTCCATTATTAGCTATTTTTGTCCCCTAAACTCATGATTTGCTCATCAGGAAGTTCATCATTAAGAGGAGAATCGCCAGAGAAAGGATGACTTGCTATGAAATCTATGAGTGCTTACCTCTTTATTGCATGAAGAGGTAGAATAGTGATATCAAATTATGGTAAAATCATGGACCATCATGCCAACCGCCTAGATATTATTGATAGTGTCAAAAGATACGATAGCGGGTTGATTTTAGAAATCAAGTTAACAAGATTTTGAACAACAAAGATGAGAGCTAGGCAATGCATCTCAATGGGTGGGTAATTTACCTTTATAGGTATTAGACTATGACTAAGGTAGTAAAGTGCATTGTCTTTCACTTCATCATTAGTTTAGGAAAATAAAGTGCCAAAGGGGTTGTGTAATGCAGTCATGTATAGAATGAGTGATTTTCCCATAATAGCGGCTGTTAGAACTAGTGGCATCATGAGGAATTGCTTGATGAGTCTGAATGTGTACTGTCATTTTTCATCCTATTTAATTTAACATCCTTCTTGATTAGTGTCAAGAATGGTTCACATCTATAAGAGAGGTTGGATATAAAGCATTTTAGATACACCAACCTCCCTTGGAATGATATGAGTTGGGTTAAACTTTTAGGAGGTGGCATGTATAATATCACTTTGATCTTCTCAGGGTCGATTTCAATCCCATAGTTTCATACAATGAACCTTAGAAATTTCCCTGAAGTTACCCCAAATGTACACTTTGAAGGGTTCATCTTAAGGTTGTATTGCCTCAACCACTCAAAAACTACACTCAATTCAAATAGGTGGTCTTCCTTTTCTTTTGCTTTTAACCATAAAATCATTGATGTAGCATTCAACTTAGTGATGGATGAGTTCGTTGAATATCTGAGTCATGGCCTACTAGTATATGGCACTGACATTTCTGAGGCTGAAAGGCCTGACCTTATAAAAATAAATTTTGATTGGGGTTCTGAATATAGTATTTTTTTATCTTCAGTCACCATCTTAATTTGGTTATAACCAAATGAGCCATTATTGACCTCACTTTTGGAGTGAGGATTAATCCTTCCCATCTTAGATCTAAGAACCTTCTAGACACTTGGATTTATTTAGTGTTAGGACACTTATAGTGGTTAAGGGGACACTAATCTAAGCTTAGAGACTTATAAGGCATAACCTTAAGCTTAGAATGCACCTTAGGACAAAGAAGTTCCACCTATCTTATGGCCTAAACAAAGAATCATACCTATCGACTCATCCAAACTTAAGCTCATGTAGATGGAGCTAAACTAACTTTGAACCTATTCAATTAATCTTAATTGAATTTGGTTTTCTAATCCAAGCTTTAAGCCAAACTAACTTGGACCTTAATCCCAGTTAACTCAACCATGATCCTATGACTCAATCCAAATACATTCAAGCAAACTAAATCCAATTTGATTTTCTAAATCACTCTAATTATTCATTAGATCATTTCAAGCCACTTCAATACTTGCAATCAAGCCAATTGAACCAGAGGAAGGTGACCAACCGAAGTTAGCCCATTTATTCTAAAAGGTTCAAATGGGCCACAAATCAACTTCAAATTTATCATTGAACACACCACAACCATCCATAACCCCAATTGGTCCAAGTTGTCTTAACTAACTCACTTGACCCAAAGTGACATAAAAGGGGTAATTAAGCTGAACTCTAATTAAACTCCATTAGATAAAATCAAGCCATCTAATCTTTTCATTGATGATTATAAGTCATTATTGAACACTCCGCTATAATTAATTAAACCTAACCAAGCCAATTGGAACTTTTGACCCATGTTGATCCAATTTGTTCTAAAGGGTTAAATTGAACCAAATTGATTGAAACTAATGCTTCCAACCAATTACTAATTCAATATTAAATATAATCCAACCTTCAATTGATCTAATTTGATCAACCTATCCTAAATAGCCCACTTAGCCTAATTTGACCTAAAGGGTCAAATTGAACCAATTCACTCCATAATATAAATTAATTCAAATCAACTATTCCACTCAATAACCAATGATCAGTTAAACATAGACCTAACCCATGCTCAAGCCAATATGACCAATTTGATCAAATTGGTCAACATGACCATTTGACCCAAATTGAATCATATGAGCCAAATTCAAATCTAACCTAAATTAAATCGAACCAATTGCACTCATTCATTCCAAATGACTAATTGAACTCACCTAAATCATCATTTTGACCTAATTTAGTAAAATTGGTCAGCTTAGCCCAATTTAACTCATTTAACCCATGTGGGTTAAGTTGAGCCAAATATAACTAAACCAAGCCCAAACCAAACCAAAGTTGGCATGACTCATTCTTGGTTCACCATGGGCCTGATAAGTGGGCCCAACCCATGATAAACTAGTTTTAGGTCAAACCCATTGACCAAGCCACCAAAATGAGACAAAATCCCCATTTTAATGGGTTCTCCACCCCTTTACCCCATGGAATCCACCTTTGGCTCTTCTTGGACAAGAGGACCACTGATCCAACCTAACCCAAAGTTATTGGACTCAAATTTTGGCCAAGAGAGGGTGAGTTCACCCATGGTAACCCATTGCTCCACCTAAAGAAGAGTGTACACCTCATGCCAGCCCACTATAGTCCCTCAACCTCTCACCCTAGTCACCTAAGTAGTCCCCTGCCATCTCATGCCACCTACCCTGGCCAGATGGTTGCCAAAAGCTGAACTAATCCCAACCCTTAGTTCAAATGGGGAGGAGAGTATACTCTTCCCATTTATTCAAATCTAGTAGACACCTTCCTTAGAGCAATCCCCATAGTCCCATACCTTCTACCGAGCTCCTTGTACACTCCACCACTAGTGAGACCAGCTTCAAATCAAACCTAATCGCTCCATCCATCCAAGTTTCCTAAACCTCCACCAAACCCAAATTAATTCTTCCCACACCTTCATCTCACTCTGACGAACCGAAATGAACCAAAATGGGTCAAGCCCAATGCTCTACTCTACATGATTAGAATAGATGATTGTGATTAATCGCATTAGAAATTTTGATTTAATCTTTTTGAAATCAAGGGATTAATATCAATCGTTCAATCTGAGATTAGATGATCAAGATTGAACTACGTCTACCGCTACTAAGTTAGCTACACCATTGGATGATTTAAATAACCAATACCATGGTGCCACATAGAAAGCATTGCCTCATCACCATCCGCATGGCACCAACAGTTTAAAAGGTTAATTAGGGTTTAAACATGTAATTAAATGGCCAAAATTTTAAAAAATCATAACTAATTGTAGAAAGAATGTTTCTATGGGATGTCTTCTGCCTCCTATAGTTTTCTTGGAATAATTTTCCATGCAATTTAAAGAATTTATAATTCCAATCATAATTATTCTCTTTAATTAATTAAATAATTATTAAAATTGATGAATAGTAAAAATTAATTAATTAATGATAATTAATCATTATGAGCAGTAGGAATAGTGACGAGAAGTAATTAGGATCCCTTTCCTAGTTATTTTTCTAAATGTCTTTCCTTAAGAGGGTTAATTAACATATGCAATAATTATGGAATAATTAGGAAAATTAATGATAAAATAGAAATCAGATAAAGTTAATGATCGGTGTAGATAACTCAAGCATAATCCATTAATTTTTCTTTATGTGTTTAATAACATAATGTCATTAAAGAAATTATGATTAATCCATTGGTATGGGAAAATCATAAGAATACTTAACTTATATTTTTTTTCTTCTTTAATCTAATTAACTCTTAAGCATGAGCCTAATTATATTAGATTCTTTTAGGTGCATTACAAATTTTACTTTCCTAAAGGCATATCATTGAAGGCTCATGATCAAGTAGTTAATTAGATTAAAGAAGTTTAGGGAAGGGTAATTAAATTGATGTGCTTAATGGCTTGAACCTAACTAATCCATAAAACCCATCTAATTATTTTCTTTAAATATATCAAGTCACCAACATGGGATGCAGTAAATACAAAGTATCATCTCTATTTTTTTAGGTTTTAACAACTTAAATATCAAAATCAAACCTTATAAGAACTTTTGTTAGTCTTAAGGAATATTTATTTGGCTTGATTGTCCTTAGGAATTAATGTAATTGAATCTGTTATGTGATAATATTTAATTACTTCTTTTCAATCATTATAAATCTGGATGCCTTTTGTTTCACATGTTCATATTTTTTAAAAAAAAAAGAATAAAAAGAATATGTTCTACGAGCAAGTTTCTTAATGGAAAATATCAAGAGTTTCATGACTATAAAGCTCGGTGAGTGATCTATAGTAAGATTCTCTCAGGCAATAATCAATGCTGGTACCACTAGAGCTACTCTCTAGTTTAGAATGATTTTAGAGGTTGTCCAATTCTTGCCAACTAGACTTATCTCTAAGCCTGTGATCATAGGCGTTGGAATGCCAAAGGCATTCGCTAAGGGGAAGCGACCAAATATGATTATCCTAAATGCTCTGAACCCCAAAGACATGAGCATAAATAAGGCCTATATATTTAAGAGATTCTCAAAGAAAATGCTAACTACCCGTACTGAGGACAAGCTGGTCACCAAACCCAAGTCAAAATCCATCATAGTTAACTCACTCAGTAATGTACCAGAAAACATACTACCCTGCATGATGTTATTTTTTCCCTAGCACACATCACCACGAAGCGTCTATCTCAGGCACCAAAATATCTAGGAGGGCCCATAGAAAATATAATGATGCCCACAGAGCTACTGGGCTAGACTATCCCTTATCCACAAGCATCTTATTCTAGAGTGGAGCATCCACAATCTAGGTGAAAGTAAGGAGAAGATTAATAAGAAGTGAGGTTGGGAGAAGCTAGCTTACGATAATAACACTTACATCATTCTTATGGACCAGGAGTTCTTCACCAATGTGAGTGATTGCTAGGACAATCTAGTTTTTGTATGGAGAAAATAGGTACATTTCGATAGTACTTTGATTATCACATATTATAATTTGTAAAGTTTTGCATATGATCGATATCTTCCTTACTATAATGATCACCCTAATTTTGATAAATTTTTTAGTTTCCTGACTATTAGAAATTCAAATGCCCAGTAAAAATGATATGGGAAAAGATTATAAATTTTCCTAATGCTAGTCTAACAATTGTGGCTAAAGCTTAGCATTATTTTATTTCTACCAACTTGATGCTCACTAGCAATATTAATGAGGTAACTAAGGATAGAGCCATTTTAAATTTTCCCATTCAAAAGGAGTTAACTATAGATGTAGGAAAGATCACTTATAGTTCAATTTGCAATATGCTTAATGGTATGGTCACCCTTCTCTCATTTATTCTTTATGAATTGTGGTTAGTGAATCAAGGGACTCAAATAAATAAGTCCTTATAAAAAAAGCTCTTCTGACTAAAAGAATAATTGAAGGGTTTAGATCAAAAATAAAAATAGGAGAAAGCTCATGTGCTCCACACTCTAGATATTGAAGGGAAATTTCAAAATTAAGAAAAAGGGTGGGTGAAAGAAGCCAGAAGTAGTAGAAATTAGAGAAGTAATGTGATTATCATATGGGTCAACAATTGTAGCAATTTTCTAATATGAACGAGTTCAATTCAGCCCTCGTTGAAATATTTGAGAATAACAACTATAATGCTAGCTCAACTATAATTTCTTTTCTTGCAGTGCCTCCTTATCACCCTATTTTTACACCTCGCTGAAACTAGAAGAAGTGGAGGAGAAGAAAAATTATGACTAACCATAAACCTTCCCTAGAGAATTTCATACAGCTCCATACCCTCTCCCAAACTCTTTGTGTACTCCAATGCCAACACAATCAACTCATGATCGAACCCAAGAGCTCCATCCGTCCAAGTTTTCAAAACCTCCATAAAACCCAAATTAACTCTTCCCACACCTTAACCTCACTATAACGACCTAAAAGGAATCATTTCTTGAGCAACACATTTCTTTAGATAATTATGCTTATAAAGCTTAGTTAAGACACAACACACTAAATCTTAGCACACACATTAGAATGCTAAGTCACCAATTGAAGCCTTCAGTTAGGCCAGTGTATGTTATGGTGTTAAGTTTTATTTTATGATGTAATATATTAGACTAGATGTTAGGATTGTTTATGCGTAGGCTGAATGTTAAGTCACTAATAGTCTAATGATGTTTCCTGCAAGGGATTATGCTAATCAGGTCACTGTAATAATAAGTAAATATAAATGTTCTTGCTTGCAAGTTTTACTTATGCCCCTAAATAAAATCCAATTAGGGCAAGTGGGCTTGGTTACCCAAGTGCAGGGTGTTAAGTTCAAATATGTGAAATAGAATTGCTTAGCATATATGTTTGTTTAACTAACATCTATTTTATAGGTGTAGTTAGATTTAATTTTTTATAAATATGTAATTTTTATTATATGATTAGGATTAGTGCAATGGAGTTCAGGATGAGCAGTGGCTAGAAGGCAAAGACCTAGGAGGCCCTGTGAAACCTGGAGCAAATTGATCCAAAAGAAGGAAAGAAGGACAAGAGATTGAAGACCCTCATAACATTCATTTTAATTATAATATTCTATTATAATTCAGGTTGTATAATGGTAGAGCTCGGGTATATAATTTCTTATTTTCTTTTGGGGTGAGGTACGGTGGTACCCTGCTACATCGACCACTTATTCTTTTATGAAATTTATATGTTTTATTATTTTGTTTAATTTATGTATTAGAAATGGCATGCTTTTCATAGGTTTCTTAAAATGTGATGATTTGATGTGTGGCATGGATGCAGTAGGCTCTTTAGGATAAAATTAAATTTTTTATTCTCACTAAAAATTTATAACTAAATTTTAATATAACTCATAACCTCATCTTAAAGCCTAGGTCTATAATCAAGATAAATAAAAGATTTAGAAACCCTTTAGCTGAATGTTGTGCATTATCACACAATGCATATCATATTATGCCACTCTTGAATATGGAGAGCCTCCATTCTTGCACGATAGAGGATATGCTTGACCTTTGATGGTTATCCCCTATAGTGGAGAACACCTCCTCTAATTGATTTATCCCATGACTAAATTTCATCTTGCATATAGGCATAATTGCCTTAAGCCTTGGTCCAAAATGAATGTGTTAAAAATGGTTTAAAAATTGTAATTTTTGTATTAGTCTAAGTCATATCTATATGCCAATCATATTCTAGTCTCTTAAAAAGTGAGTTTAGGATTCTATCTCCTTTCTTAATAAAATAATAACCTAGTTATCTTACATATACATAAGACTGACCTATATGGTTTAAAAGCATAAGAGGTGTTAGTTGGTAGCTACTCTAGGAAGTTGTAAGTCTAGAAGAGTCAAGGTGTGTTCATTCTCCCTTATGGCTGTGAACTATTATATTCCATCTTTCCTGATTAGACTTAGGTTATGCTTTTAGCTTATTCTAAAGAATTTTAAATTTAAGTTCTAAGGCTACTTATTTCTCTCGGGCTATGAGTATAAGTTCTCACCTCTTAGGAATTTCCATAATCACGTGTTGTTGGACTATAAGCCCTAGCATTCTAATAAGATTCTAACTTAAACAAAAGTAAATTATCTCTCTCAAATATATAAAGCCTCCCTATAGGGTAGACTGAAGCACTCATTATGCTTCCTAATATTATGGGTGCTTTCTATTTATTCTCCTTTGAAATCAATTAACAAGTCTTCCAATACAAACTCTCTCATTTGATTTCCATAAATACCTAATCCTTTGATAGTCTAGCTTTGAAATCTTTGGAGATACTTATTAGCTACTTTAATTGAGAGTATTCTTAAATATTCCTATTTCCTAAGATGTAATTAACTATGAAAGTTTTCTTTCATAGGTAACTAAAGAACCCAACATAAATTAAACTTTGCTTTACTTCTCCATTTGAAGTAGGGGAAAGATCTCTGGTATATACGTTGACCCATCTGCATTAGGTTTTCTTATTAGGTGATTAGGTACATTCTAGGGTGATGTCTCTATCTTTTGGGGTAGTACATCATACCATAATTTCACACCCATTCACTTCAATAAGTACCCCCTAAGATATGTGTGGTGTCTCTATGATTTCATGCTAAAATGCCACAAACACTGATGTGATTCTCGGTGAAGCAATGAATCAATGGAAGTTATCAACTTCTTACACTTTGAATCCTCCAAGATGGTTGCAATATTTTAGCTAAAGAGATTCCAATGGAAAGAAGATGATGTTTATCACATAAACTTCAAGAGAACCTTCAAGAAAATGATTTACAAGAGTTCATCCTAGAGAGAATGAAGCAAGAGAGCCAAATGCTAAGAAATAACCCCTTTAAATAAAAGAGTGTATCCCTTAGAGCAAGTAACCTAACCTTCTTTCTAATAATACAACTCGAGTCATCTGTGGTATTTTAATTTGGAGTCATAAGGACACAACGTAGATCTTATGTGGTACTTATTAGATCGGGTGTGACTTTATGGTATGATGTACTATCTCAAAAGATAAAGACATCATTCTATATTGGACCTATTCACCTAATAAAGACTCCTAAGGCAAATGGGTCTATGTATGTACCAGAGATCTTTCTCCTTCTTTATGTAAAGAAGTAAAATAGGGATTTGTTTTATATCGGGTTCTTCAGTTCCTTATGGAAGCAAGCTTCCATAGTTAATTATAACTTAGGAAATGAATTTCCTAAGAACACCCTCAATTAAAGTAGTCAATAAGTATCTCGAAAGATTTTAAAGTTAGACAATCAAAGGATTAGATAATTTTGGAAATCAAGTCAGAAAGTTCAAATAGAAAGACTTATTTATGAATTACAAAGGAGAATAAGTAGGAAACACCCATGATACTAGGAAGCTTAGTGAGTACTTCAATCTACTTTAGATCAAGGCTTTATATTTTTGTTGAAAGAGAAAATTGTGGAGAAAATTTATGATAATACATAGAGTTTTAAGAATTTATTATTTGGATGATCAAATGTGTCAGTAAGGAATAAACATATTATCTTAGAAGATAAACATATTTTCTTATAATTGATTCAATCATTTAATAAAAGACTCCCAAGGCTAATGGGTCTTTTATGTAGCAAAGATTTTTCTCCTGAACTACATGGAAGGTAGAACATGGTATAAATTAAACTAGGTTCATGGTTCCCTATAGAGGCAAGCCTCTATTGTTAATTACATTTTTAATAAGAGTTCTTTCTAAGAATACTCTCAATTAAATAAATAAGTTGTTATTTTATTGATTTCTAAGGAGGTTTTCAATGGATTAATTTTGGAATTTAAATTGGGATTGATCCAAATTAGAGAGAGTTCTTTTGGAGACCAAATAGAAAGATGTAGGAAATTCCTATTAACTCTAGGATGCCTAGTAGACATTTCAACTATCCTATAATTGGGCTTTAAGTTTTGTAATGTATTTTAGATTTTTAGTTGACATTTTCTTACAAGTTTAGGACCTAGATTCTAGCACAAGACTGTAGAAATACCTAAGGTTGAAGACATATTCTTGAAAAGATACTTCAGAACCTAGTCTATAGGTGCTTCTAACATATGTGAGATGCTCAATCTAGTTCCATTTTGGAAATTATCAATCATTTCTCTCACTTAAGGGAACTAACCTATCCCTAACTCTTCTAAACTTACAACCCACCTGGAGAGGGCTATTAGTTAACAGCACCTAAGCACATTTTAAATTCATGATGCTAAATCTCATGAATGTAAGATGGTTGGGCTGTTGCATTTTTAGGTAAGGAATCTATGAATCTAGACTCACTCCCTAATCCCTAGAATCATTTATGGTATGAAATGCATCTAACTAATGCACATTTTAAATATTTTCAAAAAATTTTGATTCAAGATTTATTTGAGGTCTTGGGTTGCATTTCATGCCTAATGTCATTAAAGATTAATTAATCACTAATTTAATATTAATAAATTAAATTAAACATAATTAATTCATCAACTTATTACTAACATTAACCTTTAAGCATATTAATGAAATTAAGTTAATTCATTATCTAAATAAACTAAATTAAATTAAATAAGTCATATCAAAAATAATTCTCAAGTTAAACTTAACTTAAATTGGACATTGAATTGTGTTAATTATAAATCATAACCAAATTTTAATCAAATTAATCATGGTTAACCAAATAATTAATTTCTAGTTAAGATAATTAAACCCAATTAGAACATTTTAACTTGAATAAGAAAAATTAAAATAATCATTAATCAAACCTAGATTAAATAAATCAATTAAGCAAATTAATTATGAATATTCAATAAATCAAATTAAACTTAGACCTTTAATTAATATTTTAAGCAACCTTTAATTAACTTTATCACTTCATTTAAATAATAGATAATTGAACATTACTTAAGACGGTCAATTAGATTGATCAACAATCAATATTTAATCCTTCAATCAACTTTCAATTAAATTGAACCAATCAATTAATCTTAAATTTTAATTGAATTAATAAAATCAAATTATCTAATTAGACTTTAACCATTTAAACCCTTAATTGAATTTTAGGTAAATCAATCAATTATTTAAAAAATGACATGTCAAAATAATTTTTAATCAAATCCACCCCTTCAATCGAATCTTTAATTAAGAAAATCATTCAATTAAATTAATCAAGTGAAATTTGAATAATCTTCAATCAAGCTAAAATACAATAACAATAATAACAACAAACCTTTATCCCACTAAATGGGGTCGGCTACATGAATCCTTCGACTCCATTGTGTCCTATTATGTGTCAAATTCTCATTTAATTCAAGTATACTAAAGTCATTTTTTATACATCTTAACCAAGTCTTTTTAAGACTACCTCTACCTTTCTTAACATAAGGCAAATCTAATGCATCTACTCTCCTAACCAGGTCATCGGACAACTTACACTTTATGTGGTAAAACCATCTAAGACGACTCTCTCTAATCTTATCTGCCACTAGGGCTACTCTAACTTTTTCCCGAACATACTCATTTCACATTTTATCTCTAAGAGTAAAGCTAATCATCCACCTGAGCATCCTCATCTCTACAACACTTCACTTAGTCTTATGCTTCTCCTTTATTGGCCAAAATTCTACATCATAAATCATTGTAGGTCTTACCACCATCTTATAAAATTTTCCCTTGAGTTTAAGTAGTACATTTCTATCACACAACAGGACAAGTGCATTCATCGACTTCAACCATCCAACTTGAATTCTATTAATAACATCTCCATCTATTTCACCATCATTTTGAATAATATAACCTAAATATCTGAATCACACACTCTTTTTAATGACTTGTTCATCTAATGTTTCAACACTACCACTATAAGTTTTACAACTAAAATTACACTCTATATATTTAGTTTTAGATCTACTTAAACAAAAATCTTTAGACTCTAAAATAATTAAACATTATTTAATCAAGACACTTATCTATGAGAAATTAAATAAACTTTAACTATACCAATCAAACAATTTAAACATAAGTATTAAATCATTCAAATCAAATTAACCTAGTCAAACTAAATCATAGCTAATTCAATTATATAATCCAATTAAACATAACTCAATCAAAGCAATAAGAAAACTATAAGCCTAGACTAAATAAAATTCAATTATCATAAGAAAAAAGTTTAATTATGTAATAAATTTCAAAATTACTAAATGTCATCAATTATATATATATATATATATATATATATATATATATATATATATATATATATATATATATATATATATATATATATATATATATTCCAACATTAAATCAATCTAATCTTATTAAAACATAAAACTCTAAATTTAAATAATAATAGAATTAATTTAACCAACCTAAACTATGTGAAACAATAAAGCTTAATGTACTTAACAAATGTTTACATGGAAATGAAATAAAAGATTGAAACATTAATTGAATTCCAAATGGAAGTAAATTTAATCAAATTGGAACTTATTAGTTAACTTAAAGCAAACACTAAAATTTAAAACACATAATAAATTCAAACAATAACTAAACCAAATTAACCAACACACATCATTAAAAGCAATGAAACATAAGTAAAAATGAATGAAATTTTAATTGAATTAAATTAAAAATGAATTTGATCAAAATAGATAAACTAATAGCCAAACTTAAATTAAAATATTAATAATTCACCTTAATAAAATACAAAGATGATCAAATTCAAATAAAAAAAGTGGAACTGATTTAATCAACTAAAACATATTATTAATAAATAAATATTAATATACACATAAGCGAATTGTAAATAAATTAAAACAAATACAAGTAAACCTAAATAAAGTAAAATATTAAGTTAAGCTTCTTAAAACTAAAAATGTTAGTTTAAATTTTATATGTTAAAAAAAATTTAATTGAAACCAAAACTAAATCAAAGCTCTTCATATTAAGTGATCACAATGGTATATAGCTTAGACTATTGAGATTATAGGGCTATTGGTTCTAAGGAGGTCTTGATACCTTCAACCACTAGCTTAACATAGGCACGTACTTATGAAAGACAAATAATAAAAAAATTAAAAAAGAAAATAACAATGTTGATAAATTTGAAATATAAATTGTTAAGTTCAAGTTTTAAGATGACCTTTTCAAGTTATCTCCTGTTGGAGAAAATATTATTAGGAATAGGGTGTTAAGTAAATTAAAGCTTTTCCATAAGTAGGGCATAGTCTCTTTCTCACTCTTTAAAACTTAAAATCAATCTTGATATAAAATTAAAATTAAAAATATAACTCTAAACCATTTAAATCATTTAAAGTGAAACCACCTAATGGTAAATTGAATAAATCTTAAACCTAAATCAAAACATGAACTTAAAAAGCCTATTATAGACTTGCACTAGTAACTCTTTTTCATATTCTAAAATATGAGGTCACCAATCTTAAAATAAGGTTAGATTAATAAATATATTTGTGATATGATTATTTTTATTATTATTTTTAGTGTAGTATGTTTTATCTTAATGGCTAGGAGTATTTGCTTGCTAGTCTGGATATTTGGTCATCTTTTTAGACTAATAATATTTTCTATGGAGGGTTGTACTTAATTAAAAGTACTACTATAATAATAATAAAATAATGTAAATCTCTTTTCTTGTAGGTGTTGC
Source organism: Cymbidium sinense (assembly GCA_021442155.1). Taxonomy (NCBI): domain Eukaryota; kingdom Viridiplantae; phylum Streptophyta; class Magnoliopsida; order Asparagales; family Orchidaceae; genus Cymbidium; species Cymbidium sinense. The sequence goes on from CM038233.1 coordinate 39,999,637, forward strand.
TTTCCCTTTCAATGTATCTTAATAGGGTGGGTTGGCTTGGCACTCATAGATTCTAAGTTTAATTATGTGATATATATAACTGCTTGGTGTGTATGTGCATTATAGCTAACCTCTTTTTGCAGGTTTAGTTAAGATTTCTTTTGGAATTTTGAATGTAATTTTGCAATAGAATGGGGTTAAAGTTATGGAGTTTTGGATGAATACAGGCTAGAAAGCATGGACATGACTGGCCCTATAATGCCTAAAGGATCCAAGATTTGGAATATCGAGTGAAAATGAAGACTCTTAAGGCTTATTTTAATTTTATCCATATAATTATAAACTTAGCTGTATAAGGGTTCAACTCAGTAACCTAACTTTTATTTTTATTTTTTGAGGTGTATAGTAGAACCTAATTGCACTGGTTTTTATTACTCTTTAAATTTGATTAATTGATTAGTGTATTTACTTTATTTGCATAATAGATCTGCATGCTTTTTTCTATGTTTTTTAAAGTGTGATGATTATTATATTATGTGGTGTTTTAACTCAGAGTCATGTGGACACCACAAAAATTTTAAGGGGGTACTTATTAAAGTGATTAGGTACAATATTAAAGAATGATGTACCATTTTGAAAGATAAAAATATCACCCTACAATAGACCTACTCACCTAATGAGGACTCTGAAGGCAAATGGGTCTTCGTATATAGTAGAGATCTTTTCCTTACTTTACATGAAAAAGTAAAGTATGATTTATTTTATGCTGGGTTCTTTAGTTCCCTATGGAAGCAAGCTTCCATAGTTAATTACATCCTAAGAAATAGGGATTTCCTAAGAAAACTCTTTATTGAAGTAGTTAATCAAAATATCTAAAGATTTTAATGTTATACTATTAAAGGATTGGGTATTTTTAGAAAATCAAGTGAGAATGTTCAATTTGGAAAAAATTATTTTCAAATTCCAATGGAAGATATGAAGGAGAACTCATGATACTAGGAAGCCTAGTAAGCCCTCCAATCTATCGTATGGTTAGGGTTTATATGTTTGAAAGAGAATTTATTTTATTTTGAGTTGGAATATTTATTAGAATGTTAGGGCTTATAGTCCATCAGCACTAGATTATGGAAATGCCTGAGAGATGAAAATTTATGCTCATAGCCTGAAGGAAATAAGCAACCTTGGATGCTAAATCTAGGATGCTTTAGCATGAGCCAAAAGTATGACCAAAATCTAAATGGAAAATAGGACATTATGATTTATCTCCATAAGAAAGAATAAACTAATCTTAACTCTTTTAGACTTACAACCGCCTGGAGTGGCAGCCAGCTAGCACCTCCTACACTTTAAAACCATGTAGGTCAGTCTTATGTTTATGTAAGATGGCTAAGCTATTATTTAATTAGAAATAGACTAGAGTCCTAAACTCACTTTCTAAGAGACTAGATCATGGTTGGCATGAAGACATGACTTAGACTAAAATGCAAATTTTAAATTTTTTTTATCATTTTAATGCATTCTTTTGGACAAAGGCTTATAATAATTATACCAAAATGCATGATGAAATTAGATTATTGGCTAAATTAGCAAGAGGAGGTGTTCTTCACTACAAGGTATACCCTTATAGGGTAAGCATTCCTCTATCATCCAAGAGTTGAGACCCTCCCTATTCAAGAGTGAAATAATATGTTATGCATAATATTATAACATACATCATTCAGTTAAGGGGTTGCTAAATCTTTTAGTAATCTTGATTATCGATTAGGCTTTAGAATGAGGTTATGAGTAATATTTATAATTTAGTTTTGAGTTTATTAATGTGGGTAGGAAAATTAATTTTACCCTAAAAACCCTACTGCATCCATGCCACACATTCAAAAATCAAGCTTAAGAAACCTATGAAAAAGATGCAATTTCTAATGTGCAATTTAAATACAATAATAAAAAATGCATAAATTATCATGAAAGAATAAAAGGTTGGTGTCGTCGGGTACCACCGCACACCCCAAGAAAGAGAGAAATTGGGTAGCCGAGCTCTACCCTTACACAACCTAGATTATAATAAAATTTCATAATTATAATTGAATTAAATGCTATGGGGGTCATGATTCTTCACCTTCTTTCTTCCTTTTGGTTTGGTTTGGTCCAAGGCTTCATAGGGCCTCCTAGGACTTTGCCTTCTAGCCTATGCTCATCCTAAACCCCATAACACTAATCCTATTTCCTATTACAAAATTATATATTTAGATAAGTGAAATCTAACTACATCTGTAAAATTGATGTTAGCTAAACATACATATACCCCCAAGCAGTTATATTCTATAAATTTGGACTTAGCACCCTGCACATGAGTACCCAAGCCCACCTATCTTGATGTGGATTATGCAAAGGGGCATAAGAAACCTGTAAGTAGAGCCATTTATATTTATTATTACAATAACCCCTTTACCATGTTCCCTATAGAAAATAACATTAGGCTAATAATGACCTGACATCTAGTTTATGCATAACAATCCTAACATCTAGTCTAAATTATTACATTAAAAAATAAAACACAATATCACAGCATATACCATCCTAACTTAGAGCTAGAAGTGGTGGTATAGTATTCTAATGTGTGTGCTTAGGCTTAATATGGTATGTCTTAGTTAAGCTTTAGATTTATAATTGTCTAAGGTTTGTAATTGTTTAATTTAAACATTTAGGGAGGTTGCCTACGGAAGACTTATCCCTTTCTGAAAAAGTCATAAACATGATTGAGGCATGTGGTGCTTGCACCATGGTCATTGAGTTGACTTTCCCAAACTGTAGTTGCTTGAGACTCTCCCTTCATGAAGACTCTGTATTTTCAATGAGGATGGTAGGTACTACTTCTATAATGTGAATGACACTTGCTGGGGTAGGTTCATTACCTGTCTCAATAACTTCCTTATCTTTCCTCCTAGTAAACTCTTTGAGCTTCTTAGCCTTTATAAGGTCCTTGACCAAGCTTCATTGAAAAGCTAGAGTGATCATGCACACCATGGTCCCTCATCGACAATGGCCTTTTGAGCAAATCCTTATTTGGAATGACATACACTAACTCAGCCATTGATACCATCAGTGAAGTCACTATAGCAATCTATAGGTACTCATTCCCTTGGTAATAAAATACAAGATTTCTAAATCTCACCTATGTGCGAGTGCTTCTGGACACCTACTCTTATTTGGTCTCCATGAGTAAAATTTGTCTCCAGAAGTCTATCCTAAATTTAAGCTCTTTGATGCATCATTGGCATGAGTCAATGGATTAGACTGAGCGACTTTATTATACACTTTAATAATTATATAATTATTCACCAGCTCAACTAGTTTGATGGGTGTTTTGGGCTATTGGAGCTTGAGGGCATACCTAAGTAGCCCTTTCTTCAACCTCTGAACAAGTGTCATCTAAACCACTATGGGTTTTTGGTCTTTGATTTCTAGCATCTCACACTAGAAGTGAGTGATAAATCTCTTAAGGGGCTTCTAGGTACTAGAAAATTGTATGGCAAACATTATTTTGAAATAAGAGAATGAGGTAATAACATAAGGTATGATAAGCACCTCAGAGTCAATTTTTTGATGATAGTATGGAAAGGTGACATTTCATCACATCATCTAGGTTTAATAAAGATGTTATTGACACCAAATAGGTAATTTGTCATATCATGTTTGTTTAAACTCAATAGAAATTCAAATGCAAAATTTTGAACCTATGCGAGAGACAAGCTTGAGCTGTCCTTATGGAGGATGCATTGGTAGGAGCCGCCAACTCTCTGGTGTGTCTTGTTCTTTCTCACTGGAATAATAGGACTCAAGATCTAAGTTGGGAGTTTTAGATAATTCCCTTCTTGCTTGGAAAGTTTGGTATGTCATCAATCTTGATGATCAATTTTGCTCCAACATCCTTGTTTTGTGGTTATCTCTCTCTAGGACTTCTTACATCAGGTGAGTGATTATATCTCCATATCTTTCATGTCCCACTAGGTGAGAAATTATTGGCATTTGGCTCCATTATTTCTAAGTGATTCTAAATTGAATGTATTACTTCACTTTATATTTGACTTTTAGATCTTGGTTTTATCCATACTTGCACCACCAAAATAATGTTAGGTCAAAATCTATATGTGGTTAAAGCAAAGATTTAGAAGACACTTGGTTATTAAAGTGAGAAATAGTATGTAATGGATAGAATCATGTAAAGAATTAGTTTTATTATCTTTTGAGTAGTTTTAATACAAGATGGAAGAATTCTCTTATTATTGATGAAAGAATAGAACAAAGATTAGGAGGAAAGAGTGAGTGTCTTTCAGAAATGAGCTAGCCAATACATAAAAATGAAACCCATCCCCCTTTTATAAACTTTGGGGGATGAGGTGATATAAGAGGTGAGTACAAAGTGTAGTAGTCGAGTACAAATAAAGGTTTCCTTGATTTGAAGCAAGTATTCATTACCAGATGGTCATTCTCTTGTGGCTTGATTTCAAGGATGGGTTTCAATTGCATGGGCATCAATTGCATAGACACAGACTCACCCAAAGAATGACCATATAGCTGCATATGAAATCAAGCCACAAGAGACTTACTGTGAGTCTATGTCAATACAATTTATGCCCATGTTCTCAAGTATCTCAAGTATTCTCATAGCAAGTCTCTTGTGTCTTGATTTCATATGCAAGGAGATGGTCATTCTTTGGGTGAGTCTATGTCCATGCAATTGATTCCCATGTTCTTTCTTATTTTACTTGCCATGCATGTAGTAAGTCCTTAGCATTTGGACATCTTACTTATTTTGGGTATACAACTGAGATGACATTTAGAGTGATTTAACATGAAGAAATTATGGGTGATCAAAAACTATGTCATCATGGTATGTCTCCTTCCAAAAAAACTAGATTTTATTTATGTAGTTTGAGTAGACTTTATGCATTTTATAAATTTTATAGATTATATCACTTTTATTATTATTGGCTAAGGGTTATAGGATGCTAAAAATACCCAATTTATCATTTTTATTATATTGTTTAATTTTAGTCCTAGATTGGGGTTTAATGAAATCACTAATAATCCAAATCAATGTATTTCTCAATCCCTTCTTCCAAACTTACTCTAAAACTTGTAGTTGTGCTTTATCCATAGTAGCATATGGCTCATCTAATTTCTATTGAACTTTGTTGCATTGGAATCAAAATTTCTCACAATTTGTTTACCTTTACTCTAGGCATAAGATTTATTATTCCTAAAGAAGGTGACCATGTCATCATGGACATTTTTTATGAATTTCATTCAAAAATGTACCACTAATGGAATTATCATTCTTGGAGTTAGATTTGTCCATTCAGTGGTAGTAAGTGCTACACAACAAAAATAGTTTTAGGCTGAACCACCTACTTAGTTTCAATTGGTACAGTGATGGCTTAAGGCTCTTGAATTAATGTATAAGGTGTTGATTCTTTATGAGGGGGGTGTAATATTACGAATTCATCCATAATATGATTGAAGCATTTATAATGACAACAATACTTTGGTTTGCTTTTCATGATCATTTTTTTCCAATAAATAGATTTGTTAATGTCAATCTAGACTTTATCTTTGAAGGGGCCAATAACATCAATTTCCATAAGCACCCAAGCAATGGAGGATCTTGATAGTGTTGTAGTGGGCATATCAACTTTCGAAGGTATTCCATTAATAACAACCACAGAAAAAAAGAATCTATTTGCTAATAACTTGGGTCAAAATCCTTTGTACACAAAAGTGAAACTTTTTTGGGATTTAAGATTTTCTGGTTTGGGCTTAAGAAAATTTGGTTGTAGCATCACATATATTTATAGTGATTATGGTGGAGAATTTGAAAATAAAAAATTGAAAGTTTTCTCTAATAAAATATGGATAGAACATAACTTTCAACCCCTAGGAAAGCCTAATAGAATGGAGTAACAAAATGGCATAAATCCATTCAAAGTTAGTACAAACTACCAAAATAGTTTTGGGCAATGGTAATTAATATCACTTATTATGTCCTGAATTAAGTAAACATTAAATCTAAGTTGAATAAAGTCAATTACAAATTTATCAAAGCTAATACTCCAAATTTATTTTATTTTCATATTTTTGAGTTTTTGTGTTTAGTGTTGAATAATAAAAAAATAACTTGGAGAAGTTTGATTCTAAATCTAATGAGGCAATCTTTTTAAGTAACCCCTTTATACGAAAGGCTTATAGAATTATTAATAAAAGAACAATATTGGTTGAGGATTTTATGCACATTATTTTTGGTGAATTATTTGTTACTTCAAATTTTAAGAACCTATAGATAAGGAGGACTTAATGCCCAAATTGAGAATTTTGGCCAGGAAGAACATGATGATGCCATGATAGAATACCTAGAAGTTGGTAATATACTTTTAGTCATCACCATGATTTAATTATAGGAGACCCATCTACAAAGTTACGACTAGATATAGTCTTAGAAAAAAAGTTATCCATCCAACCTTCATGTCCATGATTGAACCCACTAATCCAGAAGAAGCAATATCTATTTAAATTTAGGTTAAGGAAAGCAACAAAAATTGAATTAATTTTCTAAAATTGATGTTTGAAATTTATGACTAAACCCTTTACTTAAATTTTGTGATCAAAATTATGTGGGTATTTAAAACTAAATTAATTGACTTAGGACTTGTTTAAAGAGTATAACATGGCTTATGAATAAAAGAATTGATCAAATATAATGCATTAATTTTGAGAAATGTTTTGCATCAATTGCTTGTTTGGAATCCATTTGATTATTGCTTGAATTTTCTTAGTTTAAAGGTTTTAAACTTTTTCAAATGGATGCTAAGAGTGCCTTCTTGAATGGTGTAATAAAAGAGATGTGTTTGTAAAAATCCACCCAAATGAAAGCTCATTATACCATGATTATACATACATACACATACATACATACATATATATATATATATATATATATATATATATATATATATATATATATATATATATATATATATATATATATATATATATATATATATATATATATTAATAATGGCCTTGTTTGGTTAGAAGTAGACATATCATGCTTAGTATGATAGGCTTAGTTCATTTTTGCTGGAAATATCTTTCATTAAAAGATCTGATGATACTATATTGTTTATTAAAAAAATATTTGATATTCTTCTTATGCAAATTTTTATGGATGAAATTTTGTTCAAATCTATTAACTCATTTTTGTGTGAAAATGTTTCAGTACTAATGAGCATCAAAGAATGATGTAAATGCATCCACATCCCCATTAGCCCTTCAACTCAAGTAGATAAATATCCTCTAGGTAAATCCTTTGATATTCAATTCATTGACATGGAGAATCAATTAGCATTAAAGCCTTGAATTTTGGTAGGTTTAGCTCTCTTAGATCTTGTTTAAGAGGGATAGAGTTTAGTGCTTAGGATGTATTCATTTTATTATTTTAATTTTTTATGCACTTTTGTTACTTTTGACTTTATTTTATTCTTATTTTATTCATGCATTTTACATGCTTCCTTATTTTCATTTAAGTCAATTATCTTTCCATTTTAATCCCTTAATATCATTTCTTATTTCATTTTAAGCTAAATTAAATGATATAGTCATATTATATGATCCAAAAAGGTACTATACAATAGATCAATTTAAATTATCAAATTTTGTTGAGACAAATGGATAGATGATCTATAATTAGATAGAATGTTTGTAAGATCAACCATGGTACTGTAGGATATGTTTGAAATTGTATGATTATTCAACTAGTTCTTTGAATGAACATTGAGATGATCAATTTTACTTAATTATACTATATGATTTTTTATCATCATGTACAATTGACTCCATCAAAATATGACCATTGGAATAATCTAAATCATATTTTTATGATCTCATAGACATAAACTTTATAAGAGGCCCTTTATTTCTCAATTTTGTATCACAAGTTCTGTCATTTTCAATCATATTTTCTTCTATTTTTTCTTTGGAGTGTAAGATACTTTCCATGGCTAGCGAAAGACAAAGTGGCAAGTGTGGCAACTTCTTATGGTGGAATGATGAAAATGCTACCTACCTAAGTACAATGAGTGTGAGATCACTGATTCAAAGTTAGTCTTACAAGATAAGTTATCTTATCCCATACTTGACCTTTTTGCTAGTACAACCCTTAAGCTTTCTATTTCTCTCTAAGCTTCTTTTTGAATTTTTTTGCAAATCATGTAATTAACTCTAATCATTCTCTCCTCCAATCTAAGAGTTTATGGCCAGGAAATTTTATATTGATATTAACTTCCATGAATATCTTCAAGTGCCAAAAACTAGTTTATTTCCTTATAGTATTATTATTGACACCATTTATAATTGGTTATTTGTTAATATAGTCATTAGAGAGTCTCTACTTCACCATGGTCAATCCTTAGTCAGTGGACTTGTGCTGAATGCTAGTGCTATCCAACACATGCTTAGGCATAATTTTATTCCTGAAGTTAATGATCGCATAAAAACTAACACTTCTTTCATGCATTATTACTTCTTATGCATTACAATACAAAATTCAGTGTTGCAAATCTTTTAATTTGTTACATTGAAAAGCTTACCATTATTTGACATCTCAAATCTAAAATAAAGTATAATTTAACCTTAGGACACATGATAGCTTATTTGTTAGGTGTCAAATACAGTGTCACTTTTCTTATGGAACTAGGTTACCCTATTTCTAAATTAATATATCATTCCTTCCACATCTTTTATAAAAAGAAGTGGAGGCTAGTTCAGGCTGCAATAGGAGCTAAAGAAGAGGAGGCTGTTAGAGAGGGGGAGCCATCAATAAACCACAACTACCCCCATGATGCTTAGACTAAGCATTTCACACAACTTAAGCATAAAGTCAACAAACACATTGAAGAACAGGGAGCTAGATTGGAAACATAATAGTGGTAGTACATTGAGGATAGAGCTTGGTTTCATGATTAGTTTGATTCACTACATAGCATCTTCTGACCACTACCATCGGATAAAGGACCATCTAAGTTTTTGGTTTTTCTGTTCTACTGACATTTAGTGTATTTTATTTTATCTTTACTTATTTATGCATCTGATATAGTCTATTTTCTTACATTCTTAGTAGTTATATCTTGTACCCAAAATTATACTCGTTATTATATTTTATACTAGTTGCATTAGTCATTTTTGCTCAACATATCCTTTTTAGTTGGTATCTTTCTATTTCTATCATAAGCAGTGAATTATAAATTGATGCATTATTTATTTAAATTTTCATCTTATATTACATACTTATATTTGAGTATTATTTAGAGGACAAAAAGTTATGAACTAGAAGTGTGTCTCATTAACCCAATCAAACATTCTAAAATTGGTATATAATGATGCTCATAAATGTTTATTATGAATTTTATTTTAAATAACATATTTTTTTCTCTCAATCTCTACTTTTCTTTGAAGTTTTAACTAATTAATTTGTATATAGATGTTAATGAGGATGTATGTGATATTGTCAAATATAGAATAAATTAAGTAACAACAACCATCATAGGAAGGTCATGCATTTCTGGAAGTCAAATTCACAAAAAAACTTTAAATTTCATCAAAAAATACTATTTCCAATGATTTTCGTGTTAAAAATCAATGGTAAACATCTGCTAGAAATAAATTCATATGAAATAAAGGTGAGAAAGATTATTTCGTTAAGTGTCTGATGAAAAAATTAACAGTATATCGTATCATTTTTCCTTTCAATTTCAACATAATTACCATCACATAAAATTCAAAGGGAATTTTTGCTCAAATTTTCCAATATAAAGACCACCAAAAACCAATAGCATTTGAAAAAAAATAATGGCCCTACTTAAGTTATCTTTTTACAATTCTTGTACATAATTGATACAATACATCCAAATTCTCAAGATATTTGCAAATAAAAAAATAACCATAAATTATTACAATGAATAACCACAAAATATTTTATACCTTGAAGAGGGAGTGGCATCCTTCTTGCCTTAAAAGAGAATGGGAGTGATGTAGGGCTTCTCTATATTCCTCATTAATGAAAGTCATATCTGCCTTAAACTTCTTGCTCCAAAGGACGTATAGTGAAACTTTTAGAGAAGATTTAGAGCTTGAGCGTGACATTTTGATGCTCTTTCTTTTCTTTTTGTTACTTTTTTAGTACTCTTTTATTTTTTATTATTTTATTAGATATGGCTTTAAGTAATCTCTCTCTAGCTAGTCTTTAAAGATTTGATTTGATTTTTCTTTGTAAGAAATCTTTTTAATGCACACCAATTTGCCCCCACTCTTGGGTGTGCCATTGTTACAACTATGCTTCTTCGATTTCTTCATTTTTTGTTCAACATGGGAATATTCTTCATTTGGAGAGATATTTTATGGGTTAGAAAATTCAATTTTATATTGCAAGCATATAATTGGTTCAAAGTGTAGTGCCATGGCATTGTTTGGTACATTTTTCAATCTAGATTTTTTATAGTTACTACACATTAAACAAATACATACACATGCCAAAGTAATAAAAATTTAATAATAAATTGTTTTGGTTACCTTCTAAAAATTCTTAGAATATAGTATTTAGCATGACTAAGCCTTGTCTATTTTATTTCAATAAAATCTATCAATATTTTTGTCAATTCAATTCACTACTCCAATATTATTTTAATCTTCGATCATTCACCTTAAATATATTCTCAATTTTCCTATTTTGATTGTCCACTGCTTCATAAGGGTAAACATTTAGAAATGGTCTAAGAATCTTGACTTTAATTTTCCTAGAAACATTTTACATCTATAGTCAAAATAAAAGTACATCACGTTTAGGTTCAAATCTTCCTTTTTAACTTGCTCTTTATAAATTTAGAAATTCATATGCTTGATATTTTATTTTATCTAATTCATTCAACTATAAAAGTCTTTTCTTTCTTGTTCTATTTAAATTTGAGGTTTAATTCTCTGATTGTTGAATAAATTTTATGTTTTAGTTCTAAAAGTAAGTGGCAAACTTTTCATAAACATTAGCCTATATGGTGACATTCAAATTAGAGTTTTACATGTTGTTATAATGGCCCATAAAAAATCATCTAATCTCAAAGACTAATCTTTATTAAATGGATTATTTTTTTTTCCAAAATTCTTTTAGTTTCTTTATTTGAAATTCCTATTTGTTCACTTGTCTAGGGATGATATATAGTAGCAATTTTATGTTTCACATCATACTTTGATAATAGAGCTCAAAAAATTAGCTACCTAATCATAAGTGATTACTCTATGTGTTCCAGGTCTAGTGAAAATATTCTTCTTTGAACATTTAATTACCACCTCAAAGTCGTTAGTTGGTAAAACTACAGCTTCCATCCACTTTGATACAAAATTTACTAAAACTAAGATATACAAATTTTTATAAAAAGGGTAAAAGTCCTTAAAAATCTATCCTCTAAATGTCAAATATTTCTACATCTAGATTATAATTTAAGGGCATTGCATGATGTTTAAACATATTTCCCACTTGTTAACATCTATCATATTTTAACATAATCATAATCATCTTTGTATATTGATGGCTAACAAAATCTACACTACATAACCATTGTAGCTATTTCTTTCCTCCGAAATGTCCACCAATTATGAATCATGATAATATTAAAGTATTCTATCTATTTCCTCCATTAAGATCATTACATTTTTTATATAAAAATGGTTCATCATATAAATATTGTGCAACAACATGCGTAAACTTTCTCTTTGTTTGATATGTCAATCAAGAAACAAAATACAACTCATAATATAACTAATAAAATCATCATACCATGGAACACTTTGATAATTCAATGCAAATATATGTTCATGAAGAAATGATTAATTAATATCTTGTTCATATTTATTGTTAATTCATTCTATATCCTAGAGAAATGATTTGCTACTTGATACTCAATTCCTTTTTCATGATAGATTTCTAAAGCAAGTTCTAGCAAAACTAAAATTCATCTTATTAACTTAGGCTTGACATCTATCTTTAATATTAGATAATAGCAGAATGATTAGTATAAGTAATGATTGTTGTCTTTATCAAATATGATTTAAACTTGTCAAATGTAATGACCACTATTAATAATTTTTTATTAGTTATGACATAATTTATTTGAGAATCATTTAAAGTTTACTAGCATAATATATGACATGGAATGCCTTATTCTTCCTTCATTCCAAAATTGTATTTACTACAAAATCACTTACATCACGTATGAGCTCAAATAGTAATTTCATGCAAGTACTATAATTATTGGATGAGGTTAACATCATCCTTAATCTTAATAATAAGGATCCTTAATTTTAGATTAAGAGCTTCCTAACTAGAAACATAGGACACTACTCATAATGTCCAAGTGTATAAAATAATTAAAACCTAATACCTTAAGGATTTTGAAATGAGAAATAACACCATGGATCAATGCCGGTGAGGTACCTTCAAACCTAACATCCCCTTCATATTTGTTTGGTCATTTGTGAAATGAACTTGGTTTTGGGTAAGATCAATCCATGTAGATTCCTTAAGATCACTCCTTGATCCTTTTCCAATTTAAAACCCATGCTCTCACCATGTAGATCACCAATGATTAGCCTTAAAAAATCAATGGTTATTGATTATCTGAAGGGAGTTCAGAGACGAAATCAATCTTGTCCATTCCTTTTATTTGGAATAGATGGCTATGATTTAGCTAGATGATTTGATTTAAAACTCTTAAGAAACCACATGATCAGATGGTCCTAATTCAAAGCATGCTCTACCGCCATCCTACATAGGATCACTCATGGATCGCCATGTGTAAAGCACTGCCTAGTCAGTGCTGAGTTAAGTGGAAAATTTAGATTTTTTTAATTAAATAAATCCAAAAAAAACTTGAATTTTTAAAAATTCATTAAAAATATGATATCAAACAAAGAAAATATAAACAATAGCTCCATGGATTCAGCTTACGGAGAAGAATCCATTAAACATGAAATCCTAATTTTTATTGGTAATTTTAAGTTAATTTAAGATTAATTAAAATCAATCAAACATTAATTAAACCTAAAATATTAATCCACTCAACTTGAAACATTAGGGTGTTGAAATTAAGGTCAAAACATGCCTTAAGTAAAGTTTTGAGGTTAATTGGTGATTGTACTAAAAGTTATAAACTTTTTAATCTCTAAACCTTAATTTAATGAAATAAATTAATAACAATTCAAGGAAATTAATAAAAATTATGAAGTTAACTTGGAACATCACAATAAACATCAATGAAACTAAGAAAAATATTAAAACTCACTGAATTTCATTAACCCTCAAGATGACCTAATTAGTGAATTAGATGAATTAATTAATTCATTTAAATAGCCTCATTTTTAAAAAATCACAATAAATCAACTAAAACACTAAAAATTCTAAATAAATCCTCTCTAGATTGATCCTTTAGAGAGGAATTAAATAAAATTAAAACCCTAATTAGTTCATGATGTGTTAGGCTTAATTTGGTCTTACTGAAATCATTAAAATTTTAATTAACCTCAAAATACATCTCTGATTAAGATAAAACTTTTGGGAGATTGAAATGGGCAAGAAACACTACCTATCATAAAAGGTTTAAAGTAAAATAAATTTCTAGATTATAGGTAATTAAAATTTTAAGTTTTAGGTTAATTTAAATTAGATAATAAACTACAAAAATTGCAAAAATTATAAAAATTATAAAGATTAGTGGAATTAATTCAGAAGATTTTTAATAACATCAGGGGACCTAAGGAAAATTCCTTTGCTCTTTAAAGTTAAACAAAAATCTTAAAATTAACCTATTTAGGGTTTAAGGGATAATTAATAACTTATAAAATTAATTATACTAATAGTTTTAAATAGATTAATCCATGATAAATTAAGTAATTAATTGAAAGATATGATTAATCAACCTTTGAATTTAATGTCAAAATAAGGATTTATTAACATTAAAGACATCTCAAATCCATTTAATATTAAGTGAATGATGATAATCATAATTAAATATAAATAATTAATTTAATCACTTAATCTAAATAACCTAGAAGCTTAAGATGGTCTAAATTAGGTTTAGTACCTAAGTATTTCATTCCTTTAGATTTCATAGACTATGATGAATAATTAAGTATTAATAAACAAAATCTCATTATATGAAATTAAATTAAATAATAAACCTTTAATCATAAACACCCCTTAAATAAACTTAAATAATAAATTAAACAAATGAAATTAATAATGACCTAAAATCATGAAATTCAAATAATATAAACTATTTGAATAATAAAATAAAAATCTTTAAATGAAGTTTAAATTAAACATATTCTATGAACTTTGATTTAAAATTGAACAAATTAATCAATTTTAAACACTTAATATTAACAAACGTTCTCATTAACTAAATGTAAGTTAAATTTTAAATTGGTAAATGAGATTAGTCAAACTAAAAATTAAACGAACTAAATTAAAATATGTGAAATTGAATAATTATTTTATCTTAATAAAATTAAATAAATATAAAGTTGAATTTAAAATCCAAACAATATAATTATATTCAATAATTATTCATCTTCTATAATACTAAAATAAAGCCACCATCATAAAATAAAATAAAAATTCCAAAGTAATTAAAAATAATTTTAAAATTAAAATGAAATTAACTAATTAATCTAAAATAAAAGATTACTTGAATTAAATCAAACTATAATTGAGATAAAATAATCAACATAAACCATAGAAAATTTAGTTAAATCTATAAGAACAAATTTAAAGAAAAGAATTAAACACTAAAACTTAATAAATCTAAATAAACAATTAAGATACATGAAACTAAATAAACTCAATGATTGTAATATTTTAAATCTTAGCAAAATCAAATAAACATTAACCAAATTAAACCCAATTCAACTAAATCATTCAAATGAATTTTTAAAAAAATGGATTAATTAAGATACTTAGGCTTTAGGATTGACCCATAGAATGGATCATCATCTTAGGATGAAAATTCCATTATATTATGATTAGGATGTTGAATAGAATGGGTTCCGCCCAAAGCATAATCTATTTTATTTTTTATTTGTCAAAATTTGACCTTAATATAAATATGAATTTTAAACTAAAATGAAGTATAAAATTAATTAAATTACTAAAATTGAACATCTAATGATAAATTGAACAATTATTAAATTTAAAATCAAAACTTAAATCTAAAAGGGCATAGTGCAGTCATGTCACACAAGCCCTAGCTTTCACACATTAGGTTGTTAGGTCACAAACTCTAGACCTAAATTAGAATGATTATTTGTGATGATATGATGTTAAAGGATGTTTTTTTGATTTTACGTTGTAAATTTTAGATTGCATGGTTAGAAATTATTTGCTCGCTAGTCTGGACATTAAGACATTCTTTTAGTCTAATACTATTTCTTTGGAGAACTAAGCCTAAAAGGGACTATTATAATAAATATAAAATAAATACTATTTGCTTATAGGTGCTTCTTAAGTTTTAAGCATAGCCAAATTGAACAGGTGGGCTTGATAATCATTGGTGCTAAGCCTGTATGTTTGAAATATAAATTGTTGCATGATGTATGTCTTTCCAGACATCTATTTTGTGAGCTTTAGAAATTTACTTTTAGAATTAAAATATAATTTAAGTCTTGAATTACATTAGGATCTATGTGGTCTTAGAATAACAAGCACTTACTTTACCTATTAGTGGTCCCCTATAAAGCCTGAGGAGGTCCGTGAAGAAGGTGACGATCTTGGATGAAGAACACCAGATATCATGACTATAGTTATAGGTCAGGTTGTATAAGGGCAAAGCTTAAACTCATTTCTCCTTTCTTCTAAGGTATATAGCAGCACCTGGCTACATTGGCCTATTTTATTAATTTAAATTCTCTAAATTTATTTTTGGGTGCATAATAGAATTGCATAATTTAAATAGATTTCTTTTTGTGATTGCTATCTTTGGTGACGAAAAGCCTAGAAATGTTAGGCTCTTAAAAATTAAAATTTTTATATTATTAAAATAAAATAAATCAATCACAAAATAAATATTTATAATTGCACCATAATTAAATCCTAAATACAAACAACTAAAGAAAATAAGAAATAATTAGACTTTGTGAATCATGCGAGCATATTGTTCATAATTTTTGAATTGGGCACTTTACCTTTTACACATAAGAGTGCATCTGACTTCTGAGGATGACCACCCATCCAAGGAAAGTGTGCCTTCTCATATTGATTTGGCCCTTGACATTTTCTAATTGCATCTCATCGTAGGCATGGAATTTCATAAATAAAGCCTTAAATAAAATTGTGAGTTAAAAAACATAAAATTTAAACCTATCATGAAAGCACCATAGATGTTGGTTCAGAGGCTACTTTTTTGCATATTTTATGAGTTTAATCTTTACATCTTAAGCATTTCTGCAATATTATGTTAATGGAATTTAAGTCCCAGCCTTCTAAGAAAATATTAATTCAATAACAACAACAACAACAACAACAACAAGCCTTAATCCCACTAGGTGGGGTCATGAATCCCATGAATCTCCATTGTGTCCTATTATGTGTCAAATTCTCATTTAATTCAAGTATACTAAGATCATTTTTTATACATCTTAACCAAGTCTTTTAGGTCTACCTTTCTTAACATAAGGAAAATCTAATGCATTTACTCTCCTAATCGTCATCGACGACGCTTTATGTGGCCAAACCATCTAAGGCAACTCTCCCTAATCTTATCTACCACTGGAGCTACTCCAACTTTTTCCCAAACATACTCATTTTGCATTCTATCTCTAAGGGTAAAGCCACTCATCTACCTGAGCATCCTCATCTCTCATAACTTAGTCTTATGTTTCTCTTTTATTTGCCAACATTCTATACCATAAGTCATTGCGTCTTACCACCATCTTATAAAATTTTCCCTTAAGTTTAATTGGAACTTTTCTCACATAATAATAGGCCGATGCATTCCTCCACTTCAACCATCCAACTTGAATTCTACTAATAACATCTCCATCTATTTCACCATCATTTTGAACAATAGAGCCTAAATATCTGAATCGCTCACTCTTATTAATGACTTGACCACCTAAAGTCACAACACTACCACTAAAACTTCTATCACTAAAATTACACTTCATATATTCAGTTTTAGATCTACTTAAACAAAAACCTTTATACTCTAAAGTTGACCTCCATAATTCAAGTTTCTGTTGGACTACCTCTCTAGTCTTATCAACAAGAAGAATGTCATTAGCGAAAAGCATACACCAAGGTACATCTTCTTGTAAATGCCTCGTAAGAATATCCATAACTAAAGTAAAAAAATAAGGGCTTAATGTTGATCCTTGATGTAATCCAATTGAAATAGGAAAATATTTTGTCAATCCTCCTTATGTTTGGACACAAGTAACAGCTATAGTATATATATCCTTAATGACTTGAATATAGCCAATATAAACTTCTTTCAGTTTTAAAACTCTCCAAAGAACATCTCTTGAGACTTTATCATAAGCTTTCTCTAAATCAATAAATATCATATGTAGATCCTTCTTATTTTCTCTATGCTTCTCCATCAAACCTCTTAACAAATGTATAGCATCCATAGTAGATCTACCTGACATAAAACCAAACTGATTGTGAGAAACTTCTGTATCACATCATAACCTATGCTCAATTACTCTCTCCCATAATTTTAATGTATTGCACATTAACTTAATTCCTCTATAATTTGCACACTCTTGTGCATCACCTTTATTCTTAAATATAGGAACCAACAAACTCTTTCTCCACTCATCTGGCATCTTTTAGTCATTAAAATAACATTAAAAAGATTTGTCAAATTCCTTGATCTCCTAAACATTTCCACACTCTATTGGAATATTATCCGTCCTACTACTTTTTCACATTTCATTTTCTTTAAAGCTTCACTAACTTCGATTTACTAATACGATGATAAAATGAAATTCTCTATTTTGTTTAGGATATTAAGGTTGCTAAAATCAATCATACTTTCGATCCTTCATTGAAAAGTTTATTAAAATACCTCATCCACCAATTTTCAATATCTTTTTCTAAGAAAAGCACTTTATTATTTTCATCCTTAATACCCCTCACTTGAACTATGTCTTTACTTCTCCTATCTCTTTGGTTGGCTAACTTATACATACATCTTTCACCTTCTTTGGTATCTAATCTATTATATAAATCACTAAAAGCTAAATTTTTGCATCATATATTGCTTTCTTAGAATCTCTACTGGCCATTTTATATCTTTCCCAATTCTGAGTTTTTACATCTAAACCAAGTTTTATAACAATGCTTCTTATTTCTTATCTTTTCTTGCACACTCTGACTCCACCACCAACTATTCTTATTAAAAGAAGCTTTTCCTTTTGATTCGCCAAGCACATCTTTAGCCACTTGCTTAATTTCACTTGATATTTTTTTCCCACATAACGTTAGCTTCCTTATGAACATCCCAAACTCTAAATTCTTGTAGCTTGCTCTTAAAAATATTTTTATTTGTGTTATTTAAGTGTCCCCATCTAATCCTAGGATAATAATTTAGTTTATTTTTTCTCTTACAACCTTTCATCTTAAAATCTAAAACTAATAGTCGATGTTGGGTACTTAAAATTTCACTTGGAATGACCTTACAATCTTTACAATCTAAATGATCTATTTTTCTTATCAAAAAATAATCAATCTGTGTTTTACTAGATCCATTTTTATAAGTAGTAATATGCTCATCTCTTTTCTTAAATAAAGTATTAGCAACTACAAAATCATAAGCTAAGGCAAAATCTAACATAGTCCTACCTTCTTTATTAGTCACTCCAAATCCATAACCACCATGAATACTTTTAAAATCTTCTACCACTCTACCAACATGTCCATTTAAATCTCCCCAATAAATACTTTTTCTTCAAGAGGTATCTTTTGTATTAATCCCTCTAATACATTCCAAAATTTTTCTTTTGAGCTTACCTCCAAACCTACTTGAGGAGCATAGACACTTATAACATTGATAATCTTAGTATCAACAATAATCTTTAAAGCTATAATTCTATCTCCACATCTATTAATACTTATAACATTATCCTTCAAACTTTTATCTATAATCACACCTACACCATTTCTAGTTTGACTTTTACCAATACCAAAGTTTAAAACCTAAACTATCAATCTCCTTGCCTTCTCACCAACCCATTTAGTTTCTTGAACACATAAAATATTTATCTTTCTATGAACCATAATATCTATTAATTCCATTAATTTACCTGTAAGAGTACCTATATTCCAAGATCCTAACCTAATTCTAGTTTCATGGACTAACTTCTTTGCCATCAGTCCCATAATGTGGGAACCCTTGCTTATTTAACACTTACCGATGTAACACATTTTTCATTGTATTCAATCCATACAGTGCGTCACTTCCAGGGGACGCCCTAGCATTAACACAATGATTTAAAAGATTCATGTCATGATTATTTCGACAAATTTTATGCTGGCTGTCGACTACCTAATGCAACCCTCCACTTTTTGCATCTGGACTTGGGATCGGCAATGATAGTGTTAAAGAAAATATTAATTCAAATAAATATAATTCTCTCCTTCAAAAATATAAAGCCTTATTATTGGATAGACTGAAGTGCTCACATAGCTTCCTGGTATCATAAGTGCTTCCTACTTATCCTTCTTTAGAATCTATTAAGAACTCTCACAATTTAAACCTTTTGATTTGATTTTTCAATAACCATCAATCTTTTGATATAAAAACTTTAAAATCTTTTAAGACATTATTTTACTATTTTAATCGATAGTATTCTTAAGAAATATCTATTTCTTAAGATGTAATTAATTATAAGGGCTTGCCTCCATAAGAAACTTATGAAGTTGATTTAAAATAAACTTTGCTTTAACTTCATCAATGTAAACTAAGGAAAATATCTCTGGTATATGTAGACCTATCCACTTTAGAAGTCTTTATTAGATGATTGAGTCTATTATGGGGTAATGATTATACCTTTCAATGCATGGATCAACTCAAAGTAATACATGTCATACTCGATTATTTTAATAAAAATCTCCTAAGATCTATGTGGTGTCCCTACAACTCCAAATATAAACAACACACACATCAACTCAAAAGGAAGGTTCCAATTTGGAGTTATAATAATCCGTGATGAACTTAATTTAAATTTTAATAATTCAAATGCTTCTTAACTTTCTTTCATAAAAACAAAGGGAATATATTTCTCTAATAAGTTTCATATTGGTTTTGTATTTTTGAAAAGTATTTGATAAATCTCCTATAAAATCCAGCATGTCCTACAAAATTACTAACCCCTTAAACATTAGTTGGCGATGAATGTTTTTCTATTATTTATAATTTTCCCCTATCTACTTTTATCCCTTTCTTTGAAATTTTATGACTTAGTACTATTTCTTCTCTAATCATAAATTGACATTTTTCTAAATTAAGTACTATTTTATTCTTCACATCTTCTAAGAATAATTTATAATTTTTCTAAGCAATGTTTAAATGTTAAATAAAAAAGGGAAAAGTCATCCATAAATACTTCAATGCAATTTTCAATTAATTCTAAAAATATAGACATCATACAACATTAAAAATTAGCAGGTGCATTAGATAAATCAAAGGACTTTCTTCAAAAAGAAAAAGTACCATAAGGACCAGTGAATGTTGTTTACTCTTGATCCTCAGGTGATATGACAATTTGGTTATATCTAGAATACCCATCTAAAAGCAACAATATGAATGACTTACAAACTTAACTAACATTTGATAAATGAAAGGTAAAGAAAAATGATCTTCACTAGTGGCTTTGTTTAACTTCCAATAATCAATAAAAATCATCCTTCCTTTGAATGTTCTAGTAAGAATGATTTCATTAGTTGCATCAATAATAATAGTCATTCCTCCTTTCTTTGGCACATAATAGATTGGACTTACACATCTACTATAAGACATAGGATATATAACTCCTGCATCCAACCATTTTAAGATTTCCTTTTTTTACTACTTCTTTCATGATAGGATTCAGTTCATTTCTCTTTCTATGAATGGTTTAATATTTTCTTCCATTAAAATTTTATACATACATATTGAAGGACTAATTCTTTTAATATCTACTATTATCCATCCAAATACTTTTACATGTCCTTTTAGAACTTTGATTAATTTAACTTCTTGATTTTCTTGTAAATTGTTGAGATGATTATTGATAATGTTGATTCTTTCTCTAGGTAAGCATATTTCAAATGACTTGGTAATGGATTTAACTTTAGTTGTTAGGCTTCTATTCTAGACAGTTTAAGATTCTTTCATTCTATATATATTTTTAATGGTTTAAATTTTTTTTAAACTTATTAGGTGTAACTCTAAGGAATTGAATATCTTTATACTCTTTCATCATCATTATTCTTACTTGTTCTATAAAATCATTTATTATATAAGAATCAATTTTTTTCCATTTTACTTTCACTTATCCAAATCCTATAACATTTTTTATTTCTATCATGAAAAACTTTAATAGTGTAAAACATTAAATTTAATTTATTTATCATTTACTCTCTTAGTTAATTCCTCTTTATGAACATCTTCCATAGTTCTTCCAGTAGCTAAGAAAGTTCTCCCTAAGATGAGAGGTATTTTCTTATCTTATTCCATATCTAAAATTTTAAAATTTGTAAGGAATATGAATTTATCTACCTTAACTAAAACATCTTCAATTATACCCTTAGGATAAGTCAAAGATCTATCTGCTAATTGCAGAGTCATAATTATAGATAGTACTTTTTCTTATCCTAGTTTCTTGAAAATTGATAAAGAACTTAAATTTATGCTAGCTCCCAAATCACATAAGGCTTTTCCAAAAAAATTACCCCATATAGTACAAAGAATAGTAAAACTCCCTAGATCATTAAGTTTTTTGGATAATTTTATTTTATTTATTGCACTACATCTTCAGTAAGAAATATTGTTTAATTTTCTCCTAATTTTTTTTCTTTTATTTAGAATGTGTTTTCATAAATTTAACATATAAAAGCATTTAATCTAAGGTTTCAGCAAATAGTATATTTATAAGTAATTTACTAAATACTTCTAAGAATTTTGAAAATTGATTATCCACATTTTATTTTTGAAGTCTTTGGGGAAAAGGAGGTGGTGATATTTCTCTCATTTTTCTAATTGCTTCTCTTTTTGCTTCCTTTCCTTTTCTTCAATTTATTTATTTTTAATTTCTTCCTTTTTCTTATCTTTAACTAATATTTAATTTTTTTATCTTTTATCCTTAATTCTATTAATTTCCTTCAACTTCTTATATCAATTTCTTTATAGTATTCTTTACCCTTATATTTAGGATTTACTTCACTGTCAGTAGGTAAATTTCCTTAATGTCTATTTATAAGGTTATTATCAAACTACCCTAATTGGAACTCTAAATTTATAATTTATGCTCCATGGTTTTGTAATTGAGTTCCCATTTGTTTCACTAATTCTTCTAAAGTAGGTTTTCTATCTTTAATTTGATTTTATGGAGGATATCTTGCTGGAATGATAGGTCTAAAGTTGGAGTATTGAAAGTTAAAATTTATATTGTTCTAATTTCCCATACTTCCTGTGCCTCACAACCTCACTCCTAATCTTCCAAAACCTTGGGAAACACCAAGAAATTGGAGGAGAAGTCTCATATTTAAGTAAACATGCTAGTGAGATTAGCTATAGCTAAGAGGCATTAGAATGGAAATTTCATTATCATATGGATTAGTAGTAAAAGTAGTTCTTTTAGATGGCTACATTTAATTTATCTTTAGCTCATATATTTAAAAATTATAGTTTAGCGGGTCTAGATCAATTCTTATGCCACCTCAATATTCATCTTATGTGAGCAACTTACCAGCATTAGAAGGAGAAGAAAAAGAGGAGGAGGGTGATGAATATGACTACTAGTTCCTCCCCCACCCCCACCCCCTGTCCCCCTTCCTTGAACTTTTTTTTCTCTTTTATTTTTGTATTTTCTCCTTTTCAATATTTTATTGTAGAACTTCTTGTAATAAATTTTTTTATTTCAATAAAGCCATTTCTATTGCAATACTTTTGTGTATTTCTACATATTTATCTTTCTATTTGGGATTTAAAAGCTCTAATATTTAAAATAATAAAACATTTCTACTTAAAAATGGAGTTATAGTAGTATCACCTTGGCATTAAGAATGCAGAGCCTAGGTGTTTCTATCTTATATGACATAAGCTTAAAACTGAGAGTTTAGCACTGCAACACTCATATATGGTGTTGTGGTGCTCTTTGATAGCCATTTTTGGCATTTCTACTTGAGGGATCAGCAATGTGTTGCTCGATATGTGGCATTACGACGTTCCTAAGATAACCATTTTACTTGAGGATTCAACATAGGAGTGGTCGATATGTAGAACTGCGGTGCCCTTAAGATAGTTGTTTCTTATCAATCTACCTAAGGGATCAGCGCGATGATGCTTGAGGTATAGCGATTAGTCACTATCTCATAAGTGCCTCAAATTTAACCATTTTGGAGAAATTTGAAATTTCAGCAGCATAACATTTTAGTAATGCTAGATTTTTTTAATTTGTTAGTGCATCAGCACTCTTCTCTCTTATTTTGAATCCAATATCAATAAAGGGAGGATTTTATTTTACATTGGAACCAAGTTTAGTGGTGGAAGGTGAAATGCATTGGTGCTAGAAAATGGTGCTTTGGTTCCATCTTAAAGATATAGAACTCGAAAGATCAGCATTATAGTGCTGTAAGAAATTATCATAAACTCAAGAGCTTAGCATCGTGGTGCCACATATATGGCACCTCGTTGCTATGGGATGAAGCATCAAGAGTTTCATTCCTGAGACCATGGTGTCGCGACCTGACTAAGTGGGAACCCCAATTTTGAGCTTGATTCTTGTAGAATTTGATAACTTTTTGTGCAATTTTGATAGGATAATGCCATAACTATGGTAAATTTTTATTTATTTAGTGCAAACACACTATTTTTCCTTGCTCTAGATTCAAGATCAATGGAGGGAGGTTTTTCTTCTCCGGTTAGAATCAGGTTCAATAGTGGTGTTTATATTTTAAGATTTTAAAACTTTTAGGTCTAGAGCTTTCTTTCTTATCTTGAATTTAAGATAGATGGAGATAAACCTTTTTATTTCTCACTAGATCCAAAATCGATTATGAAAATTTTATTAAACATAATTTTCAAATAGAAAATCATGTAATAAAAGCATTTTCATAAGCTTTTTTACATGGAATCGATGAGTGTAAGCCTTTATCATATTTTTATCATGAGGAGATTGCTCTAGTAATAGTGGGAAGCACATTATTAAGAACATAGATTATCGTGAGTGTGGTGAAAATATTCTTATACATTTCTTGCCTTCATCTATCCCCCGTTCCTTTTAGAAAAGAGGATAAATGAAAACATAAATATATAAAATATACACCTTGTTAGGACACCACATAGATCCACAGATGTTCTTATTAAGGTGATCGGGTACGACATTGAGGAGAGGTGTACTATCTCGAAAGATAGAAGTCACCACCCTACAATAGACTAATCACCTGAATAAAGAATCCTAAGGATAACGGCTCTGCATATGTACCAGAGATTCTTCCCCTACTTTATATGGAAAAAAAAAGTTGAGTTTATTTTTAATCGGGTTCATTAAATTCCTTATAGGGACAAGCCCCAATAGTTAATCGCAACCTAAAGAATGAGATCCTTTAGGAATACTCTTGATTAAGGTAAATGATCACTGTCTCTAAAGATTTTAATAGGTAGGACTATCAATCGATTAGTTTATTTTAGGAGATCAAATGGGATTGATCAAAGAGAGGGAGTTATTATCGAAGCCAAAGGAAGATAAGTAAAAGATGCCCATGATGCTAGGAAACCTAGCAAGCATCTCAAACTATCCTATGGTTGGTCTTTACATTTTTGAAATTGATTTAATTTGTTTGAGTTGAATTTTTTATTAGTAATTTAGAGCTTATGATTCCACAACACAAGATTATGGAAACACCTAAGAGGTGAGGATTTATGCTTATGGCTCATGAAAGGAAGAAGCAATCTCAGAACATAAATCTAGGGAGCTTTGGCGGGAGTCAAAAGCACAACCTAAATCTAAGGCAAAAATGGGCATTTGGTTTTCCTCCACAAGAAAGGACAAACCGCCCAACTGTTTGAACTTACAATCTCTTACGGGTTGCCTCCAACTAACTCCTCCTATGGTTTTAAATTCATGTAGGCAAGTAGTATGCTTTATGCAAGATAGTTAGGATGTTATTCATTTAGAAAGAGACTAAGTCCTTAAACTCTTTCCCTAAAGAGACTAGATCATGTAAGGGTATGCTTCAAATGACCTAAATCTAATGCAATTAATATTTCATTTTATTTTTAATTTTGGACAATTATTTTGACTTAGGCTAATAGGATTTATATGCCTAATGCATGAGAAATGAGATTATTGGCCAAAATTAGGGAGAAGGGAGGAGGTGTCTTTCCACCATGGCTCTCAAAGGTTAAGCTAAGTTTCTCTAGCAAAGATGGAAGCCCTCCAATAAAGAGTAAAAATAATATACATTTGTGCATGATGTTATAAAAGAAGTACTCATCCAGCTAAGGGGTTGCTAGTTCTTTTATCTTGATTTTTATCCTAAGCTTTAAGTGAGGTTATGAGTTCTTTATTTTTAATTTTGAATTATTAAATTTGATAAGAGATTTATTTTTCCCTAAAAGTCTAATCCACATCCAGGCCATACATAAAGCAAGGAATAAACTAGGAAAAGGATGTCACTTAATGCACAAGCTCAACAAATCATCAACCAATTTATAAAGTTAATCGCAAAAGAATAAGAGGCCATTATGGTCAGGCATCACCGCACAAACCGAAAACAAATTGGGTAGCCGAGCTCTACCCTTATACAACCCAAATTACAAATGAATTACATATAATTAAGCAAGGAACTCATTGTTATGGGGTTCTTCAAGCTTCATTCCTTCATTCTTTTCTTCTTTTTATTCTTCTTTTCTTCTTTCTTCTTTGGTTCCTTCTTTTGGATGGTTGGAAGGAGGATGCTCCAAAGGCTTCACATGGTGTATAAGATTAGATCTTATGACCAATACTCATCCTAAACCCCATAACAATCATTCTAAAATCCTAATTGCAAAAATTACATGAAAAGCAAAAGTAAATCTAGCTAACACCTACAAAATGATGGTCAGCTAAACAAACCACACAAATTCCAAGCATGTTTATTGGACTTATCACCCCACACATGAGTGACTAAGTCCACCTGGCCTATCAAATTATGCTCAGGGGTATAAGCACATGCAGAGTAAAAGTATTTATATTTTTATTTATTATAGTGTCCTTTAAGCATAATCCCCTGCAAAAAATAATGTTTAGACTAATATCACCCTACCATTCATTCTATGAGCATACACCTTAACATCTAGACTAAAATATATATCACAAAATAAAAGCAAGCATCAAACCATGCACCGCTCTAACCTAAAGCTAGAAGTGGCGGCTTAGCCTAATGTGTGTGCTTTAGAGGTTTATGTGGTATGCTTAGCTATGGATTTAATTTAGAATTTTTTAAATATGAAAAATGTTCAACTTAGAGGAGGGTTTCATTTAAGTGATTTAGTCATTTTGAGTTTATTTTATTTTATGTTTTTATTAGGTTCAAGTGAATCTTATAATTACTTACTAAGTTATAAAGAGAGGGAAAGAGAAGAGAACTTCTCTTTCCTTCTCTAACCTAAGTAATTTCTAAAGTAGATTCATGTTTTAGTTTTGTTTAGTGAATTTTTTAATTAAGTGTTTTAATTAATCCTAAGTTTAGATGAGTTCTAAACAAACCTACTCAAAAGAAAGGAATTTTAAGATTAAGTAAAATGAACTAAATTCACAAAATATTCATCACTTCATTTCTTTCCCAACATGTATAACATGCATATGAATGAGTCTTAAGCATATCTATACATACAAATGGGAATATTTAGCATACTTTATGATGCAAGCTAGGTAATTTTCTTAAGACAATTTGGATGTTTATGATGCATGATTTTCATTAAGTAGCAAAGGGGTTTCTTATCAAATTTTCACAAGCACATATGAATATATGAAAGGCTTAAGTGAGTAAGACGCCATTGTTAACCAGAGATGTAAGGTACAAGACCTACTTAAGGCTACTTAAAGCCTTGCAACCTCAGGGTTGTCCAGGCTAATATACCACTTTCCATAAATACAAGCATGTGTACAAAAGAATTGTATGGAAAAGAATGAATGCAAAAATTTATGTTGGTTGATTTATTTTTGTTTATGCAAATTATATGTGCAAGCATAGGTATCCTTCTTAAGTTATAGCATAGGAATGAATAGGTTATGGAATTAGGCAAGTGTTAGGTTATTTTCAAATGAACCATACACCTTGTCAAATCCTATTTAAAACTATGCTAAAAGAGAGGAGAAGGAAAACCTACACTAAGCACATCCTTATATTTTACTCACATGGAAACTTATAAGTAAGATAAAAGTAACACACTTTTAGTTTTGAAAATTGATTCATACGTTTTGAAAATAATTTGAATTTAATAGTGATAATAGCCACTCATATTCTTACTTTAGCCAACACATGCAATTTGACATAAAGGAAACATTTTCATTTTAAATTTGATTTTTAAAAAGCATGAATGCATGAAACCTGACACACATAATTAGTATGTTGGAAAAGAACTAAAGTAATGAAAGCATGTAAACACATTCACTTTAATTAAATCCTAAAGACAATCTTATGAAATAAGAAAGCTTAAAGTATATCAAAGTTTACTTAATATGATTTTGTTTGATTTTTTGATTTAATTATGAAATTGTGAATTGAGTTTGTTGTTCCTAACCAATTCCCACATGTGTTTGACATTATTGTTCAAATTTTAGTTGATTAGATTCATTTTATATTTATATTAAGTTAAGGTATGAATTAAGCATGTTAATTATCCCTTACCTACACCACCTTAGCATAGTTAATCAAATAATTATGAGCCAATGAGATGACATAAAACCTCACAAGGAATTTAAATTTGTAATGCACCTAGGAAGAAAGGGCCTAATACAATTTGGCTCTCGATTAATGATTAATAAAGTTAAGGGGTTTAACTTAAGTAATTTCAAAACATCCCTCACACATATCAGTTGAGTTTTGATTTCCTTAATTGAACATAGGCTCTTGAACACTTAAGCATCTACCCAAAGTAGATTAATTAAGTTTTGGAAGCTTTTAGAATTTTAAGAAATTAATTAAGAAGGTAATCAGTGAATTAGCCCTTAATTAAGACAGGAATAAGAGAGAAGAAGGGTGTTTAGGGAATAGCTTATGGGAAATGCCCCAAAATTATTCCCTAAACCTCCTATTCACTGAAAGAGACCTTAAAAAACTTCAACAAAGGGTTAAACAACTAATAAAATGCTTAACTAACTTTAATTACATTAAGGGGGTAATTAGAAAATGAATTAGTAATTCCTCTAATTAAGCAAGCAATAAATCCCAAGAAAATTAGGCGAGGCAGAAGTCATCCCCCAAAATACACTTAAGAAGTTTGAGATTAATCAGTGTATTAATTAGAGAGTAATTAGTAAATTAAGATTTCCAATAAAACCCTAAATCATGTAAAGTTATAATTCAAAATCTATTAAAACCAATTTTTAGAATATTCTAGATTGAATTATCTTTTAATGGCAATTTACCTCATATTTTTTTGATTTTTCTTTAGAGAAAGATGAATATTTGAGGTTAAGAGGATTAATCAGGATCATTTAATACCTTAATTAATCCCTTAATCCTATGACACACCATGCAAGCAGTTGACTCAGATGCACTTTACATGCGTCGACCCATGAGTGGCCACTTAAACGTCACGTCATAGTGCTACATGGTTATGGTGCTATGCGCTTTGGCCTCCTTAGTTCGATCAAGGATCGAACGGCTAGGATTTAATCCATGGTTTTAAAAGGATGAAATAGGATATAAAATATGATTTAATCTTGCTTGTCCATCCAAAATGTGCGGATGGATGGCTAGAGATAGTCTTATTCTTCTCTGAGGAATAATGGAGACCGTCCACTTTTAAAGGGAAGATCCGAGCTCAATTGAGCTTGGATTCGAATGAACACACCATCTAACCCTAATGGCAAGCACATCTAATGGTAAAAATTCCATGGGATGAAAATTGCTTTCACAATGCTCCACACCACATTGAGTTTAGTGATAAAAAAATGCCATACCTCGTCGGAGGTGATCACCGGTGCTCGATTCCCTTGGAGGAGCTTCATCTGGTTGAAACAAAGTTTTGGTGAAAGTTTTAGCTCTTGAGGCAGAGTGGATAGCTCTCTGGACCAACCCCTCCTCCTTGTGAGCTCGGCTTTGATCTAGGTGAGTCTTCCTTTGACTTTGGAGCTTGGACAAGGGCTTGGGCAAGCTTGACTAGACCATCTGGTGGAGTGTGCAAATGAGATTTAGTTGAATTGGAGTGTAGTGGAAGTCGGCAAATCCTTGGAGCTCCCCTATTTTTGCTTAAGAGAAATTGAGAATGGCTAATTTAAAATCCTTCTAGGAAGCTTGGGAACTCTTTCTAATGGCTCCTAACACTCTCCCTTACTCAATCGAATTAGGCTCTGTTGGAATTGAAGTGGATTTGGGTGAGTATATCACCCCCTTAGGCAATCGGACGATCGAAGCATCACTTGCCATTTTGATCCAATTAACCTTAGGCAGTGGGTTTTTTGGTCTATTAAAGGTTTGCACATGGTTAGTTTGGGCTAGGGAGTGGACTGGTAAATCTCCATGTGCTTCAAATTTAGTGGGAGCATGATTCCCATGTGGCCAATTTGAGCCATGTGCTCGATTTTGGACTTGGGTCAAGTTAGGCTGACCCAAACCCATTGGGTTGGCTACAACACCCTCCATAGAGTTTACTTGACCTATTAAAAAAGTATCAAGTAGGTATGAAGAGGAAATGACCAAAGTCCCCATGGATTTGACCAAAATTTGTTCTATGGCCTTAGAGTATAATGGTCATTTGTTTTTGAATTTGGATATGTTGGGTATGTTGAGAAAATAGGTTTGGCCAAGTTTCATTAGATTTGGAGTTCATCTAGTATGGCTTGGCTCATGTTGACACATTTTGGTCAAAATGGGTCAACTTGGGTCAAGTTGATCAATTGGTCAAATTCGGTCAAACCAAGGGTTGGGTCAAGTTCATATGACCATTTGAAATGTTTTGGTTGCTTTGGTTTAATTCAATTTGGTTTTGGTTTGAATTTGGTTCATATGACTTCATTTAGGTCGAATGGGCCAAGTTGACCAATTTGACCCATTTGACCTATTTGAGCTAGGTCATGGTTAGGTTTATGTTTTTTAGTCATATGAAGTGGATTGGAATCTTTGTTTCCAATCAATTTTTGTTAAGTTTGAATTTGGCTCAACATGACCCTTTAGGTCATGTTGGGTTCAAGGTCAATTGGGCTAGGTTAGCTCTAGTTGGCCAATTGAGGCTTTGGTCAAGTTCAACAAGTGATTTGGAATGAACTTGACCCATTTATTTCAATCAATTTGGCTTAGATCAAGTTTTGACACATTTTGACTTTTTAGGTCAAGTTGGGTCAACTTGGGTCAAGTGGCCAATTAGGTTAGGTTAGGCTCAAATGTTGACTTGGTCAAGTTCAAACATAGTTCATGAATGAACTTAGATTAATGGTTTCAATCAATTTGGCCTATGGTGGATTTTAGCTATGTTAGGTTTCATTTTGGCTAAGTGTTGACTTGGTTAACCCTTAGGTTTGACTTGGTTTGACCCAATTGGGTGATTGATCATCTCATGATGATTGTTGATCATGTTGAGAGGCATAGGTGAGTTTGATTCAATCCAATTTAGTTAGGATTAGAATTTAGCTCATAGGGGTACTTTAGGTCACTTTGGGTCAAGTGAGCCTAAGTGGGTCAAAGCTTGATTTGAGTTTGATTGAACTTGTATATGGACTTATGATTGAAATATAAATCCATTTGCAAGTGGTTTGAAGTCAAATGGGTTTTGATTCATTTGATAATTTCATATTCAGAGGAAGAACATGAATGGATTTGGCTTGATTTTTGAATTTAGCATTGGTTTAGTGATTAAACTTTGTATTTATATTTGGATTAATGATTGTAGGGTTGATTGAAGGAAAATCAAGAGTTTGGCTTGATTTGAAGTTGATTTGGCTAAGTTCAAGATTTTGACTTGAAAGGCTTAGGTTGGATTTTGAGTGGATTTGTGTTTGACTTTTGGAAGTGATTTTGATTTTTTTGAATTTAGATTTCATTTATATATGTGAATATAAATGAGAATATAAATGAGAATATAAATGAGACATGGGAAAATTTGATGAATTTGAAGTGATTTTATCATGATCTAGGCTAAGTCCTTAAGAGGAAATTAAAAGGACTTAAGAATCATTTGTGAATTTGGATTTGATTTTTTTTTTTTTAGTCTGATTGAGTTGAATTTATATTTTATTTATATATATGAATATAAATGAGAATATTATTTAATTATGAGAAAATCTCATGAGTTTGAATTAATTTGAATATGATTTAAGCTAAGTCCTTAAGAAAAAATTTAAAGTACTTAGGAAATTTTGGAGTTTTGAACTTGAATTTTTAAATTTGGTTTACTTTTTTGATTGATTTTAATTAATATTTCATTTATATATGTGAATATATATGAGAATATAAATGAGTTATGAGAAAATCTCATGAGTTTGAATTGGTTTGATCATGATTTTGGACAAGTCCTTAAGAGGGAAATTAAGGGACTTACGAATTTTTGGAGTAGAAATTTGAATTTTGGATTTAAATTTGATTGATTTATATTTATATTTAATTTATACATGTAAATATAAATGAGAATATAATGATTTATGAGAAAATTCCATGAATTTGCATTGATTTGAGGACAATTTTATCTAAGTCATTAAGAGGGAAATTAAGGACTTAGGAAATATTTGGAATTTTGGAATTTCAATCATGGGTTTCAATCATGGATTTCAATCATGGATTTCAATCATGTGGCATTGATTTGAGTTTGGAGAAAGTAAAATAAGATTTATTTGGAGCTTGATTTGAAAAGGAAGGTGAGGAGTGGTTCAAGCTAAGGGTAGGCATATTTTCTTAACACCCCTAAGGCATGACCTATTCCTATGGCTAACTCTTCTAAGTCTCTAGGGCTAGGTTGAGTGTCCACCTAATAACTAGATGTGTCTTAGGACTGAGGAACTCTTAAAGTCTAAGAGAAGTCCTATGCCTAAGATGGAGGGGTTGAGAGCTCATTCTAAAAATGAGGTCAACAAAGGGCGCCCAACAGGTGTGGTGTGACAAGGAACACCATCGTGTTTGACCTAAATGATCAACAACATCGAAAGATCACAAGCACTAAAAGAAATAATCTATCCCTAACCTAAGGTGTAGAAAGGATCCAGAGCTTAGTGCAATGTGACTCTTTTTATGTCCAAGATATAAGAGAGGGGGGACTCCACTAAGGGATAAAATGTGAACCTTCCAATAGGGAAGCAAGTTCAAGTCATCCACAAGGGGATGAGAGGTTTGATTTGATTAAAGTATTCGCTGAGGAGAAATTTCCACTGGGAAGATGGTTGAAATTATTTAAAATTTTATTTTAGATTTGGATTTTTTGAGATGGACCCTGTTGGTTTGCGATGGACTACACTAAGTAGGAGCCATGGCGGCCAAAACCTAACTCAGATTTACCTATCAAAAGGGGTAGTCTATTAAAAATATAGTAGGACTAGCAAACCAAAGGGATGCCTTTCAGTATGCAGCAACTATACTAGGAAGAATGCATAGTAAACTTACATCCTTCAAAGTAGTGACCAGTTGCTAGGGTAATCTATTAGCAAGACAGCAGATTGAACCCAGCCTAGGGCTAACTATTGAGTGAATGCCACTGGGGAACTTAGATCAACTCAAAGAAAATCAAGAATAATTTCATTTTTAGATTTTTTTTGATGGATTTTGTCAGTTTGTGATGGATCACATTGAGAAGGAGCATATATTTGGCTAGACCTATCTCAGATTTACTAAACCAAAGGGCATAGCTTCCGGGTTAATGGGAGAACTATCCAACCAAAGGAGTGCCTTTTGGTTTGCAATGATCAATTGAAGGGAAGAAAACTTGGGGACTCACATCTTCCACTATAAAAGACCACTAGGGAGATCAGTTGCTTTGGGCAACAAATCAAACCCAACCTAATGCTGGTCGTCGATTTGTGATAATCATGTTAGAAAGAATGCGTTAGAGTCTTACATCTTCCAAAGTCGATTGATTGTCGGGGTAACCTACTTATGGTAAAATATATTAAACATGACCTAAGGGAGACTACGGGATGAGTGCTGACTGGGGGACTTATCTTAACTCAGGTAGTCAAGAAATTCTTATAGGGAGTTCTGCTGACATTGCCCGACATATAGGATGCTTGCTTGGGAAAAGGGGCCCTTTATGGGCTTGAATTTCTAATCCACAAGTGAATATTTTATTTATTTTGTTTAGTTTGTTTATCGTGGACCCTGTTAGTTTGTGAGGGATCAAATTGAGAAGGAGCTTATATCAGCCTAGGCATATCTTAGATTTACTGAACCAAGGGAGAATCTGCGCATCCGCTGAATAAATTCTCCAACCATAGGGGTGGCTACTAGGAAAGGGGGACTGTCTAATCCAAAATGCAACCTAGGTAGTGTCTAAATGGGGTCATAAAAGATGTGATCCAAATAGAGTACCTACAGGGGATGGGGCTGCTAAGGGCATAATACAAAACCCTAGAGAAAATGACATGGCTAATCATATATCAAATAGGTATTTGGTGGCCAACTCAAGAAGGAAGAGTGGGGACTCACATTTGTCAAGAGTGGTGTATCCACCGGGCACGATCAGCATAGTGAACATCAACCAACTTAAGGTGCCCATCGGTCTGCAACAATTAGCCCAGGAAGAAAGCTGATAGACACATCTTCCTATAGAGGAACTGACTACTGAGACAGCCAATCTTCGGCTCAACAAAGGCCATCTAACCTAGGGAGACTACTGAGTGAATGCTACTAGGGGACTTATATCGACTCAAATGTAGTCAATAGGAAAGGAGCCTCTGGGGTACTTATCCTAAACCTCAAATATACTCGACCTAGTTAGATCATGGCAATTAGCTGTAGAAGAAAGCTCAAGGACTCACATCTTCTTAAACAAAGTCAACATGAGGTAGCTTACTAGCTGGGTAGTGAAGCCTACCATACTAACAAGGTGTTCATTGGTTTATAATTGTCAAGTTAGGAAGAAAGCTTGGGGACTCACATCTTCCAAATAAATGGCCATTGGGGTGACATACTAGCAAGGTAGCATGTAAACTCGACCTAGAGCAGCTAGTGAGAGAGTACCACAGGGGGCTTGCTCCCACATCAAATAGCTTAAGATAAAAGATTTGTGTTTGCTTTGTGATTATGTTAAAAGGAGTAGGATGCCTCTGGGGGATTCTTACACCTACCTTAAATACACTAGGGGATTTTGATGAAATGGTTCCACTAATGGAAAATAGGATTCCATTAAGAAAGGATGCCGCTTGGGTTCTCTCACACCAAACTTAGTTGTACTAATCAAAATAAGATGCCTCTGGGGTTCACTTACACATATTTTAATAGCATCGGATTGTGTTTGTGTTGTGAAAGAGGGATAGGATGCCACTAGGGGACTCTTACTCCTACCCTAAACACGTCACGATGAATTCATAAGATAAGCAAATAATTCTTTGAAAGAAGAGAATATTTGATGAATGGAATCATATTTTTGTTCTTTTATTAATAATTGTTTTCAAACATGATTTATTTTATGGATAATATTTCTTTATGTAGAGCCCATTAATTGGAAGCATCAGGTGTTCCCCTTTACAATCAATAAGTTGATAAGATCCTCCTTGGTAGGGCTTCTCTATAACATAGGGGCCTTCCCAAGTGTTCAAACTTGTCTCCCATAATTTTATGGGCAATAATTAGTCTCCTTAGGACTAACACAAGTTCTCCTACTCAGAAAGACCTAGGGTGGACCAGCTTGTTGTGAGCTTGAATCATTTTGGCCTTATACAACTCGAGGTTTTGGCACGCTCGTAGGTGACTCTCCTCCAAACTTTTGAGCTCTTCTAACCACAACTTTGCATTCTACTCTATAGTGATCTTGCTACCCAATGCTATCCTTAGTGTCGGGAGTTAAACTTCTAAAGGTAGAACAGCTTCAGACCCATACACTAAGGAAAATGGGGTAGACAGAGTTGAAGTTCGGTAAGTGGTGTGGTAAGCCCACAAGGCTTCAACCAACTACTCATTCCACTATCATTTCTTATCATCAAGAGTTTTCTTAAATATCTGGATGAGAGTTTTGTTAAATGCTTCTGCTAAGCCATTTGCTTTAGGGTAGTAGATGGTGGAGTATCTCTAATCTATATCGTCTCTCCTGGTGAAGCTTTTGATCTTTGTGCTTTTGAATGCAATACCATTACCAGATATAATTCATTGAGGCACCCCGAACTTATATATGATATGGTTTCTAAAATACTGAAGCACATGCTTATCTGTGATCTCTTTGAGTGGGATTGCCTCTGCCCACTTGGAGTAGTAATCGGTGGTAGCTAAGATGAATCGATGCCCCTTGGAAGAAGGAGGATCGATCGGACCTATAATGTTAGTACCCCAACACTCAAATGGCCATGAAGCCAATGTAGGGTGTAGAATGTTGGGTTGTTGGTGGAAGACCACACCATGTAGTTGACCCTAATGGCATCTTCTAGCTACATCCATGTAGTCTATAATCATAGAAGGCTAGTAGTATCCTAGTCTCTTGATTTTCATCTTCATCTTCAGATCGGATTGATGTGCTTCACATAGACCTGATTGTACCTCAGTTATAATGCCACGGGCTTTGTGTTTTTCTAAACAGTGTAACCACATTTGGTCAAAGGATCGGCGGTACGGGGTACCATCAACAAAAGTGTAGGAGAGAGCTTTCTATTTCACCTGATGGATTTATGGCTTTTCTTGAGGTAGTTTGCTGGTGTTCAAATAGTTTATGAATGGTCACCTCCAATTTAGCTCCTCATCCTTTTTGGCAATGACAACCTCCCCTTCAAGAGAAAGTCTCTCGATGAGTTCAACATTAATAAAGGATAGGACTTCTATTTTAGACCCTTATGAAAATGGTCTCATCTTTCGGACATGCCAATTCTTTGGCAATTTTGGCCAAAGCATCTACTACTGCATTCTCTGCTCAAGGAACCTTATAGATGGAGACTTTGGGAATTTGGGCCAACAGCTTCATGGTATACTCGTGGTAATGACGAAGCTTGGATTTAAGAACCTTAGGACGGCAATGGATTCATGACCAAGTGATGGGCTATTCCTTCCCCTTTGTGAAGAAGCTACACCATCAAATACATTCCCCCATTTGTGGTTACCATCCTAAGTTCATGATTTGTTCATCAGGGAGATCGTCACTAAGCAGAGATTAGCAGAAGTGAGTCTGCTACTAAGAAATCCACTAGGGCTTGTCCTTTTACTACATGGAGGGGTATGAATGTGATATTAAACTGTAAGAGAATCATGGACCATCAAGCCAAACGTCCGGATAGCGTTGGCCATGTCATGAGATACTGTAGTGGCTTTATTCTATAGGCCATGTTCACCTTATGAGAAAGCATGTAATGTCATAGCTTTTGGGAAGCAAAGATCAAAGCTAAATAATATTTCTCAATAAGTGGATAGTTTGCTTCAACAAGAATCAGATGACGGTTGAGGTAGTAGAGAGCGTTATCCTTCCCTTTGCAGTTGGCTTGGGCCAATAGAGCGCTAAGAGAGTCATCCAATGCAATAGTGTAAAGAATGAGCGGCCTGCCTAGGATAAGGGCTACTAGAACTGGTGGCTTCACCAAATACTACTTGATATCTTCAAATGCAAGCTCACACTTTTCATCCCACTTAAACTTGGCATCCTTTTTGACAAGTGCTAAAAATGGCTTTCATCTCCCCGATAGGTTGGAGATAAAGCGTCTTAGCTATGCCAGCCATCCTTGGAAGGATCTGAGTTGAGTTAAACTCTTAGGAGGTGGCATTTCTAAGATAGCTATGATCTTTTCAGGATCTAATTCAATTCACCAATGTTGGACAACATACCCAAGGAATTTCCCTAAAGCTACTCCGAATGCACACTTCAGGCGATTCATTTTGAGGTTATATTATCTTAAATGTTCGAAAACTACTCTCAAGTCAAAGAGATGGTCTTCCTTTTCTCTGCTCTTGACTACTAGATCATCAACATAGCACTCAACCTGATGATGGATGAGTTTATTGAAGATCTGAGTAATGGCCCGTTGGTACGTAGCACTAATATTTTTAAGGCCAAAAGGCATGACCCTATAACAAAAGATTTCGATTGAGGTTCAGAAAGTAGTGTTTCTTTTATCTTTAGGAGATATCTTGATTTAGTTGTAGCCAGATGACCCATACATGAAAGAGAAGACTGCATGAGATGAGGCGATGTCCACCATTAATTTTGGTATAAGAAGAGGAAACTCATCCTTAGGACATGCCTTATTTAAGTCCCTAAAATTGATGCATATATGAATTTGGCCATTCTTCTTCTTAACTGGGATGACACTGCCTAACCAGGTAGGATATTTCTCTTCCCTGATGAAACCAGCATTGATCAGTTTCTTGACTTCAGAATTGACCTGTTGTTCAATTTCTAATCGCATGCATCTAGGAGCTTGCTTGATGGGGGTAGCATTAGGATCTATTGCTAGTTTATGAACTGCTACATTAAGAGATAATCTGTGCATCTCTTCATAACTCCATGCGAAGAAATCTTTAAACTTAGTCAATAGCCTAACTAAGACATTGGTTTCTTCTTCATTCAATAATGAATTGATGTATGTCGGGCGTGGATTTTCTTCTATCCTGAGGTTGATTTCTTTAAGCTTGTCTATTGTTGAATGAATCTCCTCTTCAAATTTTGGTGATGCCTCTTTGATTTGGAGATCATTTGGATCATCTAAGATTTCTAAACACACATTCTCATAAGATTTGGTGTTGTGATAAAAGAACCTATCAGACTCCAAATGATTGGTAACAACTAAGCAGTAATCATTGTCATGGCACATCTTAATCCTGTGTGCTTGGACCACGTATGAGGAACTAAACTTTTTTGTATAAGATTATGAACACAAGGCAAGTAAAAGTTAAATAGTAATTCAATTAATTATTTAAATGTATCCTCCTCAAGTTCTACATCAATTTTAAGACTTGAGGATGATGATCCCAAAAGGAATCTCATCAGCTTCATGTCACTGGAAGACTTCATTAACTACTAAACCTTCAACTTTATGAGATGTAAGTGGGGATAGAGCTAAGGTTCCCAGTTATTGCCTAATAGTTTCACATAAACCTAATTCGAATACTTTTCTTTGTCTAGAGTCCTGGTCTTCATCTCAATATGGATTGAAAGTCACCTCCAATGAAACCCGCTGAGAGGGGTTAGCTGGTATACTAATCACATTAGACTCATCCTCTGAGCTGGATTCCAAATCTATGTTAATAGTAGGGGTACTCTGATGAACTGGAACATGACCTTTGTTGGCTGATGGACAACCAGGGGGTCTTCCACCTCTAGAACTGCCTCTGTTTCTGCCTCGGCCTCTGCTTGTTGGAGGTTGAGCCATCATACCCCATGTCCATATGATGGAATGAACTATGGGTGGAATGTAATATGTGGATCTATTTTTTCTTCAATTCCCCTTTCTTGTGCACTTGGATTTTCATTTTTCTTTTATTTTTCTTTTATTTTTTCTTTTTCTTTATTTTCTTTTTCTTTTGATTTTGAGTTGGAATTTTGTCCAAGTTCACGAGAAAGGGTATTTTGAGGAAGATTGTAGGTCGCATCCTCATAAATCTCAACCTCTCTAATTGAAAATGGCTTTTCATCGCCATTGACACGGTATTCAATCCCATCCTTTTTGAACTTAATGCATTGATGGAGGGAGGATGAAATTATCTTATTTTGGTGAATCCAAGGCCTATCGAGCAAAGCAGTGAATGAAGTATTCGAATCAATGATGTAAAACATGGCTTCAATCTTCTAGTCACCTATCTGCAAAGGTAACACTATAGAACCTAAAGCCCGCTCACCTTGTTCATTGAATACTCTCAATATCATCTGATCTCCTCAAAGTGTGGAGATGTCAATCCTCATATAGGCAAGAGTTTTTAGACTCATAATGTTCACCGATGAACCTAGATCTATGAGAACTCTGGCAAGTCTGAACATATCCATGTCGACTGTGATGTAGAGGGGAAAGTTGTGCTCCAAGTCCCCTAGAAGAAGGTCTTCATCTGTGAAGGTGATCTCTTGATCTTCTTTTGTGTAATGTGCCTCCTCACCTATAGCAGTCAGCTAAGCTAATCATATCTCAGGATCAAGGAGATCCTTGATTAATGATTCCCTCATCTCTTTGGATAAGATAAGGGCATTGTATCTGCTTAGCTTAGATGAAAACTTTCTTAGACGAGAGAGGATATTGTAGTCCACCTTGGGCTAGTCGTTCACATGCATATCCAAGGGTGGAGCATTTTGTGGAGGAGATTCTCGATCCTCTGTAACACTGACTTGTTTCCCTCTATCTTGAGATGCTTCCTTAGGAGGTAGAACCTTGCCACTATAGAGGTTGACTTTAGTGATCTCTTATGGCTGGATAATGGTAGGTTCTACCTGCACATCAGGCTCACCTACAACTTCTCCTATAGGACCCTCAAAATTGGATGATTCCAAGTCTATAAAAGGCGAACCCATAGTATTCGTAGTAGAAAATTCCAACTCTAAATTAGAAAGAGGAAGATCAAAATTGTTATAGATATTTTGACTTGAAGAATTATCATTAGGAATAGAAAAAGATAACCTATCAAGAGTGACACAGCTGTAATTCAAACTAGCATTATTCTTCAATTTCTTGGATTTTTTTGGAGGTACAAAGTCAAAGTCAAGAAAAGTGAGTGGGGTAAGGGATTTGATGCCCTTATCTGCCAATACAAGAGTTCTACTAGTAGAAGAAGAAGAACTAGATGAAGTGGAGGATGTCGCTGGTGTAGAAGCTATAACTATAGACTAGAGGTTGAACTTGGTCGGCAGTTGCACTACTAGGCTATCCCAAGCCAACACATGCTGCTGCTTTTGCTGAGCTTCCCCTTTCCTTGAGTTGGCACTGGCAACTTGCAAACATTACTTGATGTTGGTTGTTTGAGCTGACTCAGGCACCTGCAGGAAAAGCTTCTTGATCTTTTGGGTGATCTACTTAGTGGTTTTAGATAAAGAAATATCCCAACATTCTTTGGTTTTGTAAGGATCACATGTATCCCCAAGGATTATCCTAGTGGAACTAGATGGTTGTTCCATAATGTATTCCTTTGGGATAACTACAACATTGATCTTGAAGCTATGTTCAAGCCAGTCCTTAAATGTGAAGCAATCCTCCAAAACTTGGCTTAGCATATGGTGGTAAGGGAAAAAAGTTAGGATCATGACTTTTGCCTACTTCCTCTAGTCACTAGGCTCTGATAGCTGAAAAATCAAGCTTCTTTAAGAGATTCTTAAAGATCTTCCTGATTACCTCCTGCTTAAATGAATAAGGTTTATTAAGCTTATCTAAAAGAGTAAGTGGATAATAAATTTATGCCCAACTAGCTGGTGGTAGCATTTGAGGAGGCCGATGTTGGCCATGGGAGGCTGCTATGGAGGTAGTGGTACCTCAGTGGGTGGTAGGAGGTGGAAGAAGAGGCTGCTGAGGCTCTAGTCTCTTGGATTGATCTCTAGCAAGTTGTTTCCCCTTATCTACCATTATCACTGCTCCCGGCTTATTCTCATAAACCTTCTGTGGCTTTGCTTTAGGCAAATGGTCTTGAAAAGGTAATTGTTTGGCCTCTCTTTGTAGACTAGCCACCTTATTGATTAGCTTCTCAAATATTTTGATAGTGAAGCCCTTAAGCATGAAGGAGACTAGACCATGGATATTCTTTAGAATAATCTCAATGGCATGCTGCTCAGACAACTACAACTCGCATTTCATACTCAGGTTATGCCATCAGAGAATATAATCAATATGGGACTCACCTGGGTGTTGTTATGCTACAACTAGATCACCTACATAACCCTTTCCTGAGCTCCAGCAAACCTCTTGAAAAAGAGATGCTCCAACTCAACAAATGACTTTACTAAACCATTAGGTAGTTTAGCATACCAATCGAAAGCAATCCCTGCTAGGCTACTAACAAAGAGGTAGAATAGCAAAGCGTTGCTGCCACCAGTGTTGCAATAACTGGCCCTAAAGTGTGCTATATGTTGCCTTAGATTTCCACTACCATCAAAGCTTTTGAAGGAAGGTGGCATGAAACCCTTGGGATATTGGATTGCATTGAATTCCTCTGGGTAAGGTCTACCCTTTGGAACTGATGATCTTCCCCGGGCTTGAGCCAACGCTTCCTTCACTTGCTGCTCAACCATAGATCTAATGTCTTCTTCTTATATGGAGGTACTCTCCACTACCTTCCTATATATGCTAGTGTTACCTTGTTTGACAGGAGATAAGGTCTTGGTTGGGTCCAAGACATGCACTAACTTTGGTGCTAATGTCATTGGTAGGATGAACTGGGACTTATTCACAATCTTGGCTGCTTTGCTACCTCACCATCCTATCTATCTACTCATCATTTTGCCTCAACTGATATCAGAGGTGTTGGGCTGATTGGGTTGTGTCTTCCTGATCGACCTCATCACCTTCCATGGCCTGCTGCTCCCTAAGGAGAGATCCTCAGGTATCTACCATACAGACTCCAGCTGAGTCTCCCAATAAATCATCTTCATTGGGATCGAAGCTAACCTTCTTCTCATCTAACCAATCATACCCTATAATCTCCTTCTTCTCTACAAGATAATATGCTACTATCTCCTCGAGAGAACGTTCAATCTAAATGAGAACAAATGATCTTAACTAACCAGTGTGATCACTATCATACACTAAAAGGCACCGATCCTCGCCTGCTGCTAGAGAGTCAATCCTATGAGAATTGTACTCTCTGGAAGAGTGACACTCATGACCATCACTAGGTATGAAAGGGGTGATGTTCCTGGGAGGTTCCACTATCATCAGTGCAG
Source organism: Cymbidium sinense (assembly GCA_021442155.1). Lineage (NCBI taxonomy): Eukaryota > Viridiplantae > Streptophyta > Magnoliopsida > Asparagales > Orchidaceae > Cymbidium > Cymbidium sinense. Next base: position 40,042,086 of record CM038233.1, read on the forward strand.
ATGGGCTATCATCTGCTCTATCTATAAAAGATGCTACCAACTTCATGTCTTGTTGAAATGGTGGAGTTGGTGAAGGGATGACCACTGTGCTTTAGGGTTGCCACTCCCTCCGTACCACCACTTGGGTAGAAGGTCGAGCAGGAGAACTCAGCCTCGCCATAGTAGGTGTTGTAGATAAAGTAGGATCCCTCGGTTATATCCGAATCACCAACGGGGTATGCTTCTCCCCGGATATGGCCTTCATGGCCTTTGATGGAATTGGAGATGCTGTGACGTGAACTGGTGATGACGAACGGGGGGTAGAGCAGTGTGGTGGAGACACCACCGACTCTCTATGAATAAGTGCTATCCTCTTGTGATGGCTGGTCCCAGTAAGTAGGATGTTATCTGTATGGTCGGTGTGGGTAGCTCGCTGAGAAAGAAAATCGATGATTGTAGAAGCTGTCGACTAGTGATTGAACCTTCGCCTCTCCCTACAAGTGATGTGAATGGATGTATGGGCCTACTTAGCCCTCTCCTATCAAATATGTTTCCCCACACTATGAGATGATAGATCTCAGATCAAATTTAGCTCCAGACTCTGAACATCCGTAAGCTCTGCCAACCTAGTACAAGACTGATCGGAGGTTGACATACGACCTCCTGCTTTGAGTAACTGATGATTGATCCTCCTAGCATCTTCTCTATCTGACCTAGAGAGGATGAAATTGGTTAGTTGTTACTAGTGGTGAAGTCAAAATAGGAAACTCCTCAACAACTGAACGGGCAGCTGCCTCCATTTCCCTAGCGATCCTGGTATGATACCGCTTGATCATGCAGTTTTTGTTCCTTCATTGTGTTATGGTAGGATGAGAGGAGTGAGAACTAGACCCATACTCAAAAGTAGGGGAGGCAATCCTTGAGATCAGGGGAGCCTTACCCTTAGAGGGTATTGATGAGATGGTGCAATCCCTCACTGGGTGGCATGAGAAACCATAGGGTGCACTGAAACTGGGGCTGGTGCTAGTACTATCACTACTGAAGGTGGTGGGACTGCCACTGCTTTCCTCTTTAATGAGAAGAGCTCAAAATTTGAAGTTATATCGATCTAGATGATCGACTTCTGCTCAGCCACTGTAGTCCTACTGACAGTCGTGAGGGGAGTACCCTCACATATGATCCTCACTCCCTCAAATCCCCTACCAAAATAGATAAGGTGGGTATGATCTAATCAAGGGCAATTGGCCTGATCTAAGGCCAACTCCATGCCATGAGGGAAATTGAATACAAACTTCTACAAGCAATTTTCAATGGAAAAGCGAAAAGGCGAACTATAGCTACGATCGAGAATGCAATATAGCAAACGATCTTGAATAAGATTTCTATTTTTATTGATTTTTTATTTTGAATTTCGAATTTGAACCCACATACAACATCTTAGAAATGTTAAGTAGGGTTCAAATAGAATTGAGAAGATTTAGAAATTTGATTGAAAAAAGAATTTTAAAAATGAATCCAACCCAACAAATTTGTGTATGTTGAAAAATGTATTCAAATTTTTTTAGAAGGATGCTTCCATAGGTTCATGTTTGTTTGAATTTAGATTTTTATTTGATGACTATTTCATTTAAAAAATTTGGGTATGTTAAAGTAAAGGTCAATTGATTTTTGTTTTTGATTTGGAGTTTTACTTAGCAAATTTGGGTATGCTAATTGAACTATTTGAAAATAATTATTTCTTTTTGTGAATTGTTGTTTGATTTTGAAAATTGGAATTCCCACTTAAAAAATTTAGGTATGCTAAGTGAAGAACCCAAGTGTGTTTTGTTTGATTTTTGAAAGTAGGATTCTTAGCAAATTTGAGTATGCTAAGAAGATCATAAAGTAATTCATTTATTTTGATTTATTTTTGATTGAAAGTGGAGACTTTACTTTAGCAAATATGGTATGTTAAACATGAAGTTCTACTTAATTTTGTGAAATAGAAATTTTACTTAACAAATTTGAGTATGCTAAATGAAATTCCAAAAGATGTGTTCAAAAATTTTGTGTTTTGATTGGGTTTTGAAAATGGAAAGTTCTCTTTAGCAAATTTGGTATGCTAAAGAGTGAAGTTCAAAAAGTGCTTGAGAATTTTTGGTTTTGAATTTGGAGACTTCACTTAGCAATTTTGACTATGCTAAATGAAGTTCCAAATGTGTTTGAAAATATTTTTGAATTTGAATTTGGAGATTTTACTTAGAAAATTTCAGTATGCTAAATGAAGTTCCAAATGTGTTTGATAATTTTTGATTTTGAATTTGGAGACTTCACTTAGCAAATTTGAGTATGCTAAATGAAGTTCAAAATGTGTTTGAAAAATTTTTTATTTTAAATTTGGAGACTTCACTTAGCAAATTTGAGTATGCTAAATGAAGTTTCAAATGTGTTTGAAAATTTTTGATTTTGAATTTGGAGACTTCACTTAGCAAATTTGAGTATGCTATATGAAGTTCCAAATGTGTTTGAAAATTTTTGATTTTGAATTTGGACACCTCACTTAGCAAATATGAGTATGCTAAATGAAGTTCCAAATGTGTTTGAAAATTTTTGATATTGAATTTGGAGACTTCACTTAGCAAATTTGAGTATGCTAAATGAAGTTCCAAATGTGTTTAAAAATTTTTGATTTTGAATTTGTAGACTTCACTTAGAAAATTTTAGTATGCTAAATGAAGTTCCAAATTTGTTTGAAAATTTTTTATTTTGAATTTGGAGACTTCACTTAGCAAATTTGAGTATGCTAAATGAAGTTTCAAATGTGTTTCAAAAATTTTTTTATTTTGAATTTGGAGGCTTCACTTAGAAAATTTGAGTATGCTAAATGAAGCTCTAAATGTGTTTGAAAATTTTTGTAAATATGATTGTTAAGACTATATTTTTGAAAGGAAGACTTCCATTCAACAAATTTGGGTATGTAGAAATGGTCGTCAATCTTATCTTTGAAATGTGAAAATTTTATTTTGTGTGTGATTGCTTTTTTGAAAGAGGGGATTCCAATTTAATCATATGTTTGATATGTTTAAGTTGGATTTCCAAATGATGTTAATTTTATTTGGGGAATGAGATCTTCATTCAATAAGTTTGGGCATATTGAATGGAGATGTTCATATGTGCTTTTGAAAGATTTTATTTTTAATTTTGATTTTGACTTTTGGAAAGATGATTGTTCACTTTATTTTGAAAATGAAATTTTCATCAAAAATGAATTGAAGGAAGAAGTTCATTTATGCTTTTGAAAGATATTGTTAGTTTCATTTTTGAAGATTCTTACATATAACAATTATGAGAATTGTTAAATGAGGGTGATTTAAGAAAATTTTGTGGAAAATACTTTATTATGTGCATTTTTGAAAGAGTGCTTTTTGAAAAGCAAGATTTTTATGAAAAGTTCATTTTATCTTTATTATTTTAGAATGAACCTTCCCTTATCAGAGAAATGATAAGGAGGAAGTCTTTAAATATTTTCTTTTTATTTAGATCTTTTTATTTTTACCCATTGGAGAACCCAATGAGGGTTTTAAGACCAACACAGGATGAGGTCCTAAAACCTAAAGATGTTGGATAGCTTAACTTAAGAATGAAATAAGCTAAGTGCCAATGGAACAAAAGATAGTCTCGGATTCATACCAAAGTTCAAACCCACTATCGATACTTGAAGACAACGTTCATTTACTAGAGATGGAGAGAGGAACCATCCCCAATAGAGTCACCAAAAAAATCTATGGTGAAAATATTCTTATACATTTCTTGCCATCATCTATCCCCCTTCCTTTCAGAAAAGAGGATAAATGAAAACAAAAATATATAAAATATACACCTTGTTGGGACACCACGTAGATCCAGAGATGTTCTTATTAAGGTGATCAAGTATGACATTGAGGAGAGGTGTACTATCTCGAGAGATAAAAGTCACCACCCTACAATAGACCTAATCACCCAAATAAGGATGCCTAAAGACAATGGGTCTGCATATGTACTAGAGATTCTTTACTTTACATGGAAAAGTAAAGCATGATTTATTTTAAACTGAGTTCATTATGTTCCCTACAGGGGAAAGCCCCCATAGTTAATTACATCCAGAAGAATGAGATCCTTTAGGAATACTCTTGATTAAGGTAGATGATCGTTGTCTCCAAAGATTTCAATAGGTAGGACTATTAATCGATTAGTTTATTTTGGGAGATCAAATGGGATTGATCAAAGAGAGGGAGTTATTATTGAAGCCAAAGGAAGATAAGTAGGAGATGCCCACGATGATAGGAAACCTAGAGAGCATCTCAAACTATCTTATGGTTGGGCTTTACATTTTTAAAATTAATTTAATTTGTTTGAGTTGAAATTTTCATTAGAAATTTAGGGCTTATGACTCCACACCATAAGATTATGGAAGTTCCTAAGAGATGAGGATTTATGCTTATGGCTCATGAAAGGGAGAAGCAACCTCAGAACCTAAATCTAGGGAGCTTTGGCGAGAGTCAAAAGCACAACCTAAATCTAAGGAAAAAATGGGCATTTGGCTTGCTTCCACAAGAGAGGACAAACCACCCGACTACTTAGACTTACAACCGCCCAGGGGTGGCTGCCAACTAACTCCTCTAATGATTTTAAATTCATGTAAGCAAGTCATATATTTTATGCAAGATAGTTAGGCTGTTATTTATTTAGAAAGAGACTAAGTCCTTAAACTCACTCCCTAAAGAGACTAGATTATGTAAGGGAATGCTTCAAATGACCTAAATCTAATGCAATTCAGATTTCATTGTATTTTTATTTTTGGATAATTATTTTGACTCGGGCTAATAGGATTCATATGCCTAATGCATGAGAAATTAGATTATTGGACAAAATCAGTGAGAAGGGAGGAGGCGTGTTTCTACCATGGCTCTCAAAGGTCAAGCCAAGTTTCTCTAGCAAAGGTGGAAGCCCTCCAATCAAGACTAAAAATAATATGCATTTATGCATGATGTTATAAAAGAAGTACTCATCCAGCTAAGGGGTTGTTAGTTCTTTTATATTGAATTTTTGCCTAAGCTTTAAGTGAGGTTTTGAGTTCTTTATTTTTAGTTTTTAATTGTTAAATTTGGTAAAAGATTTATTTTTTTCTAAGAGCCTAATCCATATCCAGGCCATACATAAAGCAAGGAAGAAACTAGGAAAAGGATGCCACTTAATGTACAAGCTAAACAAATCATCAATCAATTTATTAAGCTAATTGCAAAAGAATAAGTGGCCATTGTGGTAGGTACCACCCCACAAACTTGAAAAAAAATTGGGTAGCTGAGCTCTACCCTTACACAACCCAGATTATAAATGAATTACATACAATTAAGTATGGAACTCATTGTTATGGGGGTCTTCAAGCTTCATTCCTTCATTCTTTTTTCCTTCTTTATTCTACTTTTCTTCTTTCTTCTTTGTTTCCTTATTTTGAATGGTTGAAAGGTGGATGATCCAAAGGCTTCACATGGTATATAAGATGAGATCTTATGACCAATGCTCATCCTAAACCCCATAACTATCATTCCAAAATCCTAATTGCAAAAATTACATGAAAATGAAAAGTAAATCTTGCTAACACCTACAAAATGAAGGTCAGATAAACAAACCACACAAATCCCAAGCATGTATATTAGACTTATCACCCCACACATGGGTGATAAAGTTAGCCTAGCCTATTTGATTATGCTCAAGGGCATAAGCACCTATATAGTAAAAACATTTATATTTTTATTTATTATAGTGCCCCTTAAGCTCAATCCCTTTTAGAAAATAATAGTTAGACTAAGATCACCCTACCATTCATTCTATGAGCATACACCCTAACATCCAGACTAAAATATATATCAAAAAATAAAAGTAAGCATCAAACCATGCACTGCCCTATCCTAAAGCTAGAAGTGGTGGCTTAGCCTAATGTGTGTGCTTTAGAGGTTTGTGTGGTATGCTATAGCCTTAAGTTAAAATTTTCTATGTATGAAAATGTTCAACTTTGAGGAGGGTTTCATTTTCTTTTGGGTTGATTTTATTTTATATTTTTATTAGGTTCAAGTGAATCCTATAATTAATTACTAAGTTATAAAGAGAGGGAAAGAGAAGAGAACTTCTCTTTCCTTCCCTAACCTAAGTAATTTCTAAAGTGGATTCATGTTTTAATTTTGTTTAGCGATTATTTTAATTAAGTGTTTTATTTAATCCTATGTTTTGATGAACTCTAAATAAACCTATTCAAAATAAAGTAATTTTAAGATTAAGTAAAATGAACTAAATTCACAAAATATACATCACTTCATTTCTTTCCCAACATGTATAACATGCATATGAATGAGTCCTAAGCATATATATACATACAAATGGGAATATTTAGCACACTTTTTGATGCATGCTAAGTAAATTTCTTAAGAAAATTTGGATGTATATGATGCATGATTTTCATTAAGTAGCAAAGGGGTTTCTTATCCAATTCTCACATGCACATATGAATGTATGAAAGGCAAGAGTGAGTATGATACCATTGTTAACCATAGGTGTAAGGTATAAGACCTACTTAGGGCTACTTAAAACCTCACAACCTTGGGGTTGCCCAGACTAATATATCACTTTCCTTAAATACAAGCATTTGACAAAATAAATGTATGGAAAAGAAATAATGCAAAATTTTGTGTTGGTTGATTTATTTATGTTTATACAGTTTATATGTGCAAGCATAGGTATCCATCTTCATTGATAGCATATGAATGAATAGGATATGGAATTAGGCAAGTGTTAAGTTCTTTTCAAATGAACCATACACCTTGCCAAATCCTATTCAAAACTATGCTAAAAGAGAGGTGAAGGAAAACCTACACTAAGCACATCCTTATATTTTACTCATATGCAAACTTATAAGTAAGATAAGTAACAAACTTTCAGTTTTGATAATTGATTTATATGTTTTGAAAATAATTTGAATTTAATAGTGATAATAGCCACTCATATTCTTACTTTAGCCAACACATTAAATTTGACATAAAGGAAATATTTTCTTTTTAAATTTGATTTTGTAAAGCATGGATGCTTGAAATCATATGACACACATATTTAGCATGTTGAGAAAGAATTAAAGCAATGAAAGCATGTAAACACATTCACTTTAATTAAATCCTAAAGACAATCTTATGAAATAAGAAAGCTTAAAGAAGATCAAAGTTTACTCAATATGATTTTTGTTTGATTTTGAATTTGATTTACTTTTGAAAATGTGAATTAAGTTTACTATTCCTAACCCATTCCCACATTTGTTTGACATTTTTGTTCAATTTTTAGATGATTAGATTCATTTTATATTTTGATTAAGTTAAGGTATGGATTTTAAAATTTTCTACTTATTTTAATCCAAATTTTTATTAAGGGAATTATCTAAAATTTAATAAATATGACATTAAAATTTGGATGAGCAATTAAAATTATTTGCCTCAATATAAGTAAATGAATTATCTACTTATATTTTGACTAAGTCTTCGCCACTCAAAAACTAAGATGTTACATGCTTTATCATAGAGTTAATCTAATCTCAAGAGTGAATCCATTACAATATCTTATGACTCACTTGATGTTGTCTGGATGTCTAGGACATTGGTCGATGATTCTATTGCAATTTGAGATCACTTACATTCCTATTCATGCTATAAAAGGACAAATAATAGCTGAGTACTTAGCAGCACATCCCATACCTGAGAGTTCTCCTTTAAATAATGATCTTCTAGATGAACAGATCATGACAATAGAAGGTAAGCCTCATCCCACTTGGGAATTGTGTTTTGATGGTGCATCATCATCAAAGAAAGAAAATAATTAAATTTATCTATCCTAAGAAAGGCAGAGATTGTGTTAAATTTTATAACCCTAAACAAATGAATGACGTGATATTCTTATCATCTGGCTGAGCCTTGCATAAATAATGAAGCTGAATATGAGGTTGTTATCACTAGATTAGAGCTAGCAATCCTTATGGATATCAAAATAAAAAGATCTTTAGAGATTCTCAACTAGTTATAAACCAAGTTAGTGGAATCTATAAGGTTTTGCATTTATAGTTCTTTAACTATTATTAATACATGATGAAACTACTTGAGAAAATTACATATGTAACTTTGTATAGAATATCTCATAAAGATAATTCTATAGCAGATGGTTTGGCTAAGCTTGCCAATGAAATCATATGCCCTGAAAAATAATCTATTTCTATGGAAGTTCAAAATCAACAAGTGTTATATCCTATATATTTAGATTGCATGAATAGGAAAGTAAAAATGCAAAGGATAGCCACTATTATCGAAGGTCAAGAAGAATGTGACTGGAGGCATCCATGAATTGAGTACTTGAGTAAGGGGGGGGCTTCCTGAAGAGAAGTCGCTAGAAAATCAAATAAACAAATGTGCTTAGTTTTATGCATTAATTAATGATGTATTATACCATATGTCATTCGAACAAATGTGGCTCCGCTATTTAGACAAGCAAAAAGGCCATAAGATTGTAACTAAGGTACACTCTAGATTGTGTGGTGCTCACCAATCCAGACCCAAGATGAAATTGAAAATCAAAAGACCTAGATATTATTTACCATCAATGTTAAATGACTACATGGAAATTGTATGTCATTACCATCAATGCCAAATATACATGGTGTACTCTTACATTAGCCTCCTAATGTACTACAACCTATGATTGCCTCTTGGCCCTTTGAGAGTTGGGGTACTGACATCATATGCCCTTCCTTCATCAAAAGGGCATCATTTTATACTACTAGCAATAGATTACTTTTCTAAATGAGCTAAAGCGGTACCACTAAAAAGGCATACCATGTGTTAAAATTCTTTCAAGAAAATCTTGTATAACAATTTGGTGTTCCTCACCTAACCATATTCGATAATGGCTTGTCATTGAAGTCCTCAAAATTAAATCTTTTTGTGGCTAGACACAAGATTGAACGGAGATATTCAACCATCTATTACCCCAAGGTAAATGGATTGTTCGAAGCATTCAATAAAACTTTAGTAAGAATTTTGAAAAAAGTCTTTGATAAAAATAAATGCCATTGGCATGAAAAGTTAGTTGATGCCTTATAGGCCTATCGTACCACATATAGGACACCAACTCAGTCCACACCATATGCTTTGGTTTACAAAACCAAAGCAGTTATTCCATTAGAAGTGCAATTACCTTCATTAAGAATAATAATCAACAACAGCATTACAACATATCAAAATCATAAAATCCAATTGGTAGAACTTGAAGCCTTGAAGGAAGATGCTTAAAAGCTAAACAAGGATGTTGAACTGTGCCTGTCATGTATGGTTCAAGCACATGATAAATTGGTTGGTCCTAAAACTTTCTAAGTAGGAGACTTGGTCTTGGTTCTTAAACGGCCAATTTTAACTCATTGCAGGATTGACAGCAAGTTCGAGCCAACCTAGGAAGTACCATTCATATTGGCAAAAGTCTATGAAGGAGGTTCTTACCAAATTATTCCATGTAATTATGAATGTACAATGCCACCAATCAATGAATGTTACCTAAAGAAATATTATGTGTAACTTGTACTCTATTTTAAAAGAATAATTATCAATAAAATAAAATTATGTTTCTCTTTATTTATTTTGCAACTTTGTTCAAATTTGAATGTTATCATTCTTAAATTATGTGCAATGACTTGAAGTCATATTTACCTTATGTGGACAGATAAAATGAAATCTCTTCAGGATAGGGGTAGGCCTTTTTAGGACACCTTTGCTACACTTACCTTGAGTTAGAATAAATCCTTTCATGGCATCCTCCTCATGTCTTCCATAGGTTTGGAGCAAACCTTTTATGACAAAATTCCTAGTAATAATAGATTATGATAAAGTCATTAAAGACACTTCCCCTATGAAATTGTTTAATGAGGTTTCAATTAAGTCATGAAGACCCCTCTTCTATTAGCATAAAATATTGAGGATTGAAATAAGTCATTATGACCCCTTTCCTCTTCCTTAGCTAGCTAAGTTGGATTAAGCCACTAAAGGCCCCATCTTAATAGTTATTCACATAGGTGTAAGCTACATAGCAGGCATCTTATTAAGTAATAAAAGTAGGATAAAGTCATTAAGATCTCTTTATATATCATATAAACTATTTAGATTAGGGAAAAGTCACTAAGGCCCCTACTCTATTAGTCCAAAAATTGAGGAATAGGATTAAGTCACTAAGACTCCTTTCCCTTATTTAATTTACTCAGGTTGGAATTAAGCTATTAAAAACCCTTTCTTTTTACCTAAATTTCACTAAACTAAGAACAAGTTATTATGACCACTATTCTTATTTTAAGTGAAAGAAATATAGGAATGGAATAAGCCATTAAAGACCCCATCCCTATAGACTATTTAGGTTAGGAACAGGTCATGAAGACCCCCTTCCTTAAAAGCCAAAATCCTGAGGTTTAGGAATAAGTCAGTTAGACCCCTCTTTCTTATTATACCTATTTAAGAAGAAATAAAGTCATTGGAGGCTTCTTCTTAGTAGTTAACTTGATGAGATTAAGTCTCATAGTAGGCATCTTATCTAAAAGAAGAAATTTTGAAGATATACTATAGATTCTTCTTTAGGTTGGTTAGTCATTACAACTATCTCCTTGGCTAGTTTATGTAAGCAGATATAAGTCCCTAGACTTTTTTCTTGGTATAGCCATTGAAAACCTAAAGGATTCAAATCTCTGATAGTCAAGTGAAAGTCTCTTGAAGACACTTTCTGTAGCTACCATAACTATGTTAGGATTAGATATTTCTTTAGATCCACTCTTAAGGACATCTTTATTCTTCTTAGAATTTACCAAACTTAAATCTCTAAGAATGAATCATTTTAAACTAAAACAAACTTATGCATATTTATGCCTATCGTTCATAATCAAATCAAAATATAAACTTAAACTCAAAATCAAAGTTAAAACCTTTATAAACCTATACTTGAAGTGTTTACTAGTTCAGTCAACACCAATATGTGTAGTATACTTCAAATAGTCCACTACACATATTGGGGGTCCATTTGTTGACCTCATTTTTGGATGAGGTTAACATTTCTTCCAAAGACAATCACTATGACTTCTAATCTTAAATTAGAAGTCTCCTAACTAAGCACATAGGTCATCACACTTAGTGATCTAGTGTACCCTCCTTGGAATAATCTAATTTAATGGGTTTAGTTAGATTCAACCAAAATCTTCAACCTAAACATAAACCACTCTAAATTTGAAATTGTTTAAGCCTAAATTAGAGTTTAATTAAAGAACTAAACTTAATTACCTTAATTAAGCTAATGTCCAATAAACCTAAAGAAATTCAAATTAAATTCAAACAAACCCAAATTAAATGAAATTAGAAGCATAAAACCTTGGCATAAAATTAAATGAATCCAAATCAGAACCAAAGGTCAAAGATTGGTCAACCCTTTTTACATAGGTTTAACTTATGTGGGTCCCACCAAGTCAAAGGTCAACCCACAAAAATTTGACCAAATAAAATCATTCAAAATAGTTAGGATGATGATATGAACATATTAAACATGAATTTATAATAATACAAGTCCAATGTGGCATTAATTAGGCTAATTAGGTCATTTGAACTAAATGGGCTTAAATGGGTATTATTGGGTTCAAACTTAAATCGAACTCTAATAAACCCAAATTAATTGTCCCAAAATCATTTAAAAATGATTATTGAACATAAACAAACCCGTCATTGGGTCCAATTTGGCCAGTTTGGCCAATTTGGTCATTTGACCCAAATGAACCCAAACTTAACCCATTAAGCCCAACTTGGGTCAAATGGGTTCAAAATAAAATAAAATTGGAATTGTTTGTTCCAATGCAATCCAAATTTCTTAGATTAACCCAATTGAAAATTAAACATATTATAATTAAGCCAAATAAACTATTTGACTTAATTAAAATCAGGCCAAATCCATTTACATCAAAATGGACTAAACCAAAAGAAGCACTCCATAAATTGTAAAATTTCTTAAAACCCTTTGATTAATATTTTCACTAATAATTAAATTGACAAAATCCAAGCATTGATCTAAGTCCAATCCATCAACTGAGGCAAATTTGGTCAAACTAATAAAAGAAATCATTAAATTGCATAATTCAAAAGGATCTCAACCCAATCTTCAACTAATTCCCTTAGGATGCAACCGAACCTTTCCCAAATATAATTAAGTTGATTCCCAGCCAACATTAAACCACTTAATCAACTTTAAATAAATCCAAAGTGAAAGAAGGTGTCATGTGAAGCCTAATCCAATCCTGTAACCTCATTCCCATTCCACCTCTTTAACTTAGGCAGGTGTTGGATGCCTAGTATGCCATTGAACTAATTTCCAAGGATTGAAATCACCCTAGCCGACCAAGATGAGAAGAAACAATGCTTAAGAGGCTCAACTTCAATGGCATTTCCACCTAGAGGAATTCCTAAGTGAAATAGACCATCCCATAACCTTCCCAACCTCGCACAAAGTTGAAACCCAGCCTCCCCTGATCCCCTGACCACTGGGAGTCTAGAGAAAGACCAAAAATAATGGAATTCAAGCTGAGGTTGGTCTAGGAGGTGATCTAGAGGGAGGTAGCTCCATTCCTTTAGCACATGAGATTCTCACACTATTCAGTAGCTATTAAAGTCAAGCCCATCGTCGGAGATCACCGGGATCAAGGTATGCCATTAATGACCCCCCTTAACCTTTCAAGTTTGGTAATTTTCAAAAGGAATTTGATCTCAAGTGAGATCAAACCATTTAAATCTCTATATTTTCATCCACTGATGGATTTGGCATCAAAATAATGCAGGTTTGGCAGTTAGATGGCCAAAAATCATGAAAAAATAGTGAACGTCTCTCGGCCTCTACCTTCGCTATAAGAGATGTAATCTCCTACAATTCGTTCCTTTTAATAGGAATAGACAACCAAGATCTAATCATATCTAATTAAAATAAATAAGAGAAACTGTGGGTCAAATCATGAACGTCTGATCTTCGATCAGATTGTCCATAATTAACCCACATGCATTGCCTTTTTTACATGGATCCACATGCATCCTACATGGCACCATGATGCAGCACCATGTCAGATCCATATGGATCCGATGTGGCTAAATGAAAATTTTGGGTTTTTTTAATTAAAAAAATTAAGAAAAATGCATAAGAATTAAAAAAAATTCTAGGAGATTAATTATAAATCTAAAAAAAAATGCAAACTTGGGCTCTACAAAGTCCTCTTGATGAGAAGAATCTATTAAAATTAAAATCCCCAAATTATTTTAGGGATTTTGGTTTTAATCTAGGATTGAACAAAATTTTTCTAACCTTAATTAATCTCAAACCAATAATCAAATTCAAATAAAACTTTGAAGAATTGGAATTTATATTAAGACACACATTAGGTAAATTTTTCATAATTTATTGTGCAATAAATCTTAATATTAAAAATTTCCAACCCTAAATCATCATTTTCATGTAATAAATTAATAAAAAATAAATTAAGTAAAGGAAATTCATCAAATATATTCAAAACAACATAATATACTGTAATGATAATAAATAAGCCATTGAAACCCATGGGAACATAATAAATCACAAAATGGATTAATTAGGCCATTAATTGAATTAATTAATTAAATTAATCAACTTGAACTTAAATAAATCACACCTTCAAGTGAGAGGAATGGCCCCTAATTTCTAAAATAATGCTAGGTCAAGCATCTTACAGGTGTCAAAAGCACTAATAGATTAGGTTCTGAAGCATCCTTGTTAGAGTAAGTCTTCAACACTAGGCATTTTTATAGTCTTATACTGCTAGAATCTTAGCCCTCAATTTCTACAAAGATATTAACTCAAAATCTAAATTAAATTCCAAATTTAAAGCCCAATTATAGAATAGTTGAAGTGTCTATTATGCACCCTAGGATCAACAAGTATTTCTTATTTTAACCCATTTAAATTCTAAAAATAACTCTATCCACATTGGAACATTCCTAATTAAAAATCTCGAATATTAATCCTTTGAAAACCAACTAAGAAATCTTTAGAAATAATGACTTATTTTTCTAATCAATAGTATTCTTAAGAAGAGACCCTTCTTAAAATGTAAATTACTATAAGGCTTGCTATTATAGAGAACCATGAACCCAGTTTAAAATAAACCCTATTCTACTTTTAATGTAGTTCAGGGAAAACATCTCTGGCATAGCTATAGGAGTCTCTTATTAAATGATTGAATCCATTATAGGAAAACATGTTTATCTTTCAAGATAATATGTTTATTTTTTAATGATGCATTTGCTCATCCAAATAAGAAATTCCTAATCTATACTTGGTGTCAAACAAATTTTTCCTCATCATTGAGGAATGGAATTATTCTTCTTTAATAAGTCAATTTCATGATTAGCTAAAGAAAATAATTTCATTAACATCTCATTCAAATACATAGAGGTAAAACTAGTTGCTTTAGCAGATGAAAAAGTTGTTATTGTTAATCCATTTTTTAGCATATGAAAGTTGACTCATAGAGAAAAACTCAAGCTTATGAAGTCAGTGGGAATCATTTGAGAATCATTAGTGGTAGAAATAATTTTCATTGAAGCCTTTCATATATGAAAAGAAAAAAGATTATGATTTGTGAGTAAATAAATTAATATAATATAATTACTCGAAGGGATCATCAGTGATGGATAATCATTAATGAAGAAAACACACTTCCTCTTCTCGTAGATGGAATCCTACTAATTTTCAAATAACGACAAAAGTACTTAGCTCAACTATATTTAGAGGCTCAAATAACTATTCATGACCCATCTTAGAGGACTCATGAACACTATGCACAATAAGCTATAAAAGCAATAAAATTAAGTCAAATCTCTTATTTACACTAACAAGATTAAATGCTAAAGGATTTTCCAAATATGTAGAAACAGTTCTCTACCAACTTCTTTCCAAGTGGAGTCCATGTTAACCTACCCACTATGACCTTCCTCACTGAACAAGAGGATGACATCCTTCTTTATCCCATTCAAAGATGCTCAACACTCTTAAAATAACTCCAACAAGAGGTGAGGCATCTACATTCTCTCCCATGACACTTGACCTAAAAGGAAATGGAGCACTCACTTGACTTAGGAGACCAAACTATTTCCCTCATTGGGCATAACCTTTGCTTTCAAAGTGGGCTCTATATGATTCTAGAAACTAACCTCAACCCGATGAATTTTGATATGCTCTCTAGGATTTTTTATTTTTTTTCTTAAAAGCTGTCCAAATGTCAACAATATTAATATTACCATGAGGTCTTTTGGAAGCCATGTTAAGCACTCGATTAGTCAAAATGGAGATTTAAAAAGTACTTAAGGAAGAACTCAACATAAAGCATAGAGTAGCATTAGCATGTAACTTTGAAACATAAGAGCCCCTCTTATATAGCCATCGAACAGGGAAACACCAAAAGTGGAAATAAAATCAAAGGTAATGTGACATAAATGGTTAAGTGAATTTTGTTAAACTTTTTAATAGTTGCACTGATGATTATTTTTTTATTTTTATTTTTGACAAATAGAAAGATTAGGGAGGTAAAAGTACTACCAAATATGCAAGAGGTGTTGAACCCTATTTTGTCTATGTTTCAAAAGAACCTATATTAGGCATTGTCTATGCAATAGACCCAAGCTATGGGAATAGTACAGCTAAAATAGAGGGGTTCCTCAAGAGTTTTATTATATGTAAATATTAGGGTACAAGTGATCTTCTCTTTTTGATAAAGAGCTATATCATGAAGAAGATAAATAATAAATAGAGAGTGGAGGGAGGAGGTGAAAGATACAAGAATTCTCAAAAAATGCTTGTCCATCCTTGCTTTTTTGTCTTTAGGACCCCCCCCCCCCCCTCCCTTTTATAGAGTTTAAAAGGGAACCCTTACCTATAGTCAACTTATATGAAAGTGTTGGGTAAGTAAAAATAAAAGACTTATTTATGAGAGGTGAGTTCACTATTATCAAGCGGCGAGTTCCCTAAGCCAAGAATTCTAAAACCTTGTTGGTCCATCCTTCTATCTTTAACCTGAAATGTATAGTCGTATTCACTTGGGTGAGCTATTGAGCAAAAAAGGGAGCTTTGGTCACTTTGCTAGGATTTTCTCTTTTATGTTAACCCAATATAGGGTGACTCTTTAACCTTTTACGTGGGTAAATTTATTCTAATCATTCTGATTTAGATAATCCTTAGGTCACCTAGCTTATGAGGTGCTCTTAAATATACATTTAGCTCCTCAATTCTGTTGTCTTCTAGAGGAAACTCATAGAAAGAAAAAAATAATAAAAATTTAATTAATAAAAAATTCTCATTATTTTTGGAGTACATTACTTTTCTCAAAATGATTATTATGTCATCTTTTGACTTTGATGTTTTTGTATCCTAGGATTTAAAAGGAGAAGAATAGTGTTATAGTTTTCTTACCAAGCTTCTTTGTATAGTAGATACAACATACCCTCACTCCAAACCCTCAATACACCCCCCACCCCCCCCCCCCCCCCACTCGTCTCATTAGTATAAAGCCTTTAGAAGGAAAGAAATACCAAGAAAATGAGAGAGTTTGTGACCTCTTCTCTGATTATAATGAGAACTTTGATGGCCACTATCAAGTTATTATTGCTGCTCTAGCTAAGGGCAACGACAAGGACTAGCTAGAGCATGTGCATTTTCTTCTTTCTCCAATGGTGAAGAAGGGCTTACCTTTTATGGTAAAACCATCTCCTACTCCTATGGTAGAGATGGTGGACATTTATGATGAGGAGGATGGTGTCGCTCCTACGGTGGAAGAGGGTAAAGGTAAGAAGGTTGGTGAGGACTACCTTTGAATAAAATGTGGTGGATGAATGTTTTGATAAAGTAGGGTTTGACATCATGTTTGATGACTTTGTTACTTTCATATGTTTCTTAATTTGTTTCTTGTATGTCACAGGTGCAATAATGGGCATTCGTCGCTCCATGGGGTCATCTCTTTAGATTCCCCTAATAATTTTAAAAAATCAATTCATTTGAACATGAGCAAGCTAATAGGATATCATCCGAGTGAGGAAGAAGTTTATGTACTTTGACAATGGCTTTCTTTTTTGAGGATTGTACCATTAGAAAACTACTTTATAGAAATTTCTTTATTGTTGTTTGATGCACTTAGTTCTTACCATGGAGCGATGAATCTTTCTTTTTCAAGTTACTCTTTTATAGGCTTGAATCTTTCCAATGTGGTGAAGTTCTTGACTCCCAAAGTGGATTTTGTTGTCCCTAATCAATTGACATCTAAAACAACAAACTTCACTTCTACAAACATCAAGGAATTGCTAGCAAGCTTCCCTTCATCGACTTGTAGCGATAGTGGTGAGTCAGAGAAGAGAGAGTATCCTTGCCATGAGGAAGGAGATGTTTAAGGGCAGTTGATGTTGCTCTTATACTCCACCATGGTCACTACTAGGAAAATGAGGATGGCCTTCCTAGAGGAAGATGCATGCTCATTGAGGTAGGAGTCAGTTAAGTTACAGATGAAGATGGAGGCTAAGATACAGTGAGGGTTGATAATAGAGGAGGAGTTGCAAGGGAGGTTGGTGACAATGGAGGCCATGTTGATCTCATTTTGACATTGCATTGAGTTGAATGAGTTGATTTTTTTTTAAGGGGGCACTTTGACCCCATTGTAAAAAATTTTAACATATAATATATGTGGGGGTGAATGCATTTGTAAGTTCATTATGATAATAATAAAGTATTTTTGAGAAAAATTTCAATTATTACCCTCTTTATTTTTGTTGAGTTTTCATACAAGATTCCACGAAAGACAAATAGAAGCTTTAATCAATTTGTTTCAATGTATGTCATCTAGGAATTCTATGGGATCTATAATGATTTCTTCATTTAATGACTAATGTGATGTTCACATTATCAAGCTCTAGTTGTTGTATCTATAGATTTTCTTTCACCATAGTTAGATGAATTTTTATTACTCTTTTACTTCCATCTTTAAGTGAGTGATTTAATATTGCACAAGTTTCTTTATTGTTTACTCGATTCCTTTCCAATTCTTCTTTAAGAATATAAGCACTATTTGTTCATGGCAGCTTTGAAGAAGGCAGTTGGCATGTTTCTACATAAAGAGGCCAAGAAGGTGCTTGAGCTCTAATAGTCAATCACCTCATACATCTTTTAAGGTTACTGCCTTGGGAAACTAAATTCTTTTTAGCAAGTGATCGAGTAAGATGAGTGGCTTAACATTACTAGGCCTGATGAGTTGTGCAACACCCTTGACCATTTTAATGTGGCTTTTCTTTTCTCTTCTTCTTGAGTGGATGAATATTCTTGATTTTTATGGGGTGGTGCCCACCCAAGTATTGCAAAACTCGATAGTAGTCATCACCACATTCCTTATATTCCTCTGAGAAAAGTGGCTTGAATGGAGCCTGATAATATTATATCATGTCTTTGAGGTTAAAGACAGTAGAATGGTACTATGCATTCCATAGTGATGCTGGTGTAGATTGTCAGGCTGCCAAATAAGATTAGGAATTTTCAAAAGAAGTTATGTTTCATTAATAGCCATATTGGCTAGTCTATTGCCTTTTTAGTGAGCAAGGTAAAAGTTTTGGAGACTAATCCTCTAGAAAAGCAGATGCTAGTGAAATTTACTTATAGAGTCTTAGGTGTTCATTAGTAACTTCACTATGAAAAGATACGTAAGCTCCTTGAAATAAGTGCTTTTTATATTACTTTTTAAACTATGATCAAGTCACTAAATTTGTTGTCATTATTGATTTATTTGTAGAGCACAATGACTTGATATCCCTCCCTTTTGATCTTGGGGTCATCTTCTTCTTTGATTGGTGTGAGGAGCTTGATATCGAATCAGCTTTAGGTAAGGCAATTCCTAAAGAGTTAATTGATGAGGTAGGGCTGAGTTCCCCCATTACATGTAAGAGAAGAGCCACAATCCTAGCTCTTTGCAATGGCCCTAGAAAGAGAAGTAAGACTTGGAAAAGAGCTAGAGGAGTATGTTAATAGCAACCATACTCCTGATCTAGTCAAACTGATGAGTGAAGCCATTGAATTAGGGGACAAGCATACTTTGAGTCATTAAATTTGCTCCTCAAAAGCCTCTTTAGTGTACAACTATCATACTCAGTGATAATTAGCTTTTCTTGTCAGTCGACTTGGGAGGTATACAACTAGTTCCTTCTCAAGAGGAAGAAGTTATTGATAGAGAGATTAACACACTTAATGATGAAGAGAGAGAGAATAAGGTACTATGGGAAAGCTTTCCAAGCTTCACAAGGAAGTGAGGAGCTATGAGGAAGAGGAGTAAGGTTGAGTCACTTGGATAAGGCAAAAAAGGAGCTGGAAAAAGAGTTATCTCATCACACTTAGAAGTTCCAGTGAGAGGAAGCTAAGTTTTCTAACTTATTTGATTCTGATGAGTGCCTAAGTTTGTTCTTGAATAAGATTAAAAGAGTGCCAAGTATGTCATTACCAAGTTAGTAAGGCATGATCAACTAGGTGCCCAATTCTTGGTCATTAACAATATTCTCGCCCTAGACTGAGGTGATGTCGATGAGAGAAGCTCCAGCTAGTCACCCATTTTTCCTCACCCCTTTTTTTATCCTAGGAGTCTAAAAGAATGTATATGATATGTTATATGCTTGCATAATTTGTATATAAGAACTTGAGGAAATAAAATTCTTTGTCACATCCATTATTCATATCAAATCTTTTTAATGATGAATCCACTCACATGGAGTAGTGAATAAATATTTAGTGTAACTTAATATATCCATAGGATTAAGGGCAAGTGAGTTTATTAATCAAGTACTCATGCTCTCCGTCTGCTAGTTTGGTATGCATCGTGAAGCGAGTTAACTAAGTACACTTTACGGATTCACAAATAAGAAATTATATCTAAGTATTTTGCTAAGTAGAAAGTTTTGATCATACTTATTATAATGTAATTTGTTTTGAACCACTATTTCATGGCATCTTAGAGAATGTGTAAAGGTTCCAACAATGAGGGGTTGGTCTTGGTTGTAATCATTGATCTCTTGGAGTGTTAATCTTATGCATAGGTGCAACCACATGGATTGCTAGTCTTGGTAGTCGTTGATCTCATAATGTGTCAGTCTTACACTAAGGTACCAACCACATAGAGTGTTGGTCATGGTAGTCTCCGACCTCATATGGAGTAGGTCTTACACTGAGATGCCAATAACACAGAGTGTTTTTCATGGTAGTCACTGACCTAATGAATAATTAATCATACACTATGGTGCCAACCACATGGAGTGTTGGTTTTGGTTGTCACAAACCTCATGAAGTGTTGGTCTTGGTAGTCATTGACCTCATGAAGTGTTGGTTTTCATAGTCACCAACTTCACAAAGTGTTGATTTTTGTAGTCACCAACCTCATGAATTGTTGGTTCTACAATAAGGTGCCAACCACAAGGAGTATTGGTCTTGTAATTCATCCTCTCTTTGATGTATAGGGAATTCATTTTTAACAAGTACGATGTATTTCTTTCTAGCATGTCACTTTGAGCTAACTTCTCACTCATAAGAGCCAATGATGGCATGTTCCAAGCTTTGTATTTTATGCTTGGGTCAATGATGACATGCTGAGCATCATGAAATTGATGCATAATCTCTTTCTCTTTATTATTTTTTTTAGCATTGGGTGTGGAGAATGAGTGTTTATATTGTCAATTTGAATTTTTCTAGAAGCAGCATGCCATAAGATGTGAGCCAGAGTGTTAACTCAAGAGATATGTATTCACCCAACATTCTTTGATTTTATATATGATCATATGGTAAGTTAGTTAAAGCTTCAATGTTTTTTGGTAAGTAAGGAATAAAGTATAGTGGATGAACTTATGTTAGGGATATAACATCTTTTTATCCCTAACATTTCAAGTGAGTGGAATGTTTTGTTCAGAGTGAGTATATAATTAGTATCCTTCCAAGCTAACTTTTTTTTTTATTATATAGGGGTCATCCAATGTGTAGATGAGTTTAGCTAAATTATTTTAGTGAGTGGCCATGTTGATTTTTTTAAGACTAGATTATCAGTTGTAAAATGTTTTATATGACATGGCAATTGAAATATTTAGCTATTCAACTTTTCATGTATTTTCATCTCAATAATGCTTCGACCTTGAGTTCCTCAAATAAGTTAAGAGCAATTTTCATGTAGTCAGTGTTTTCTATGTCTCATTCCTTGAGTCCCTCACCTAAGTTGGCAATTGCTAAGACTCTTTGACTCGAAAGTTTATACTCGACCAGTAATACCACCTATACTCCTTCAAAAAGTGTGAATGGTGTATGCCCACTTATTATGGTTGGAGTTATTCTTAGTGTCCAAGGAGTAGTGAATAAGACATCCAACCATTTTTCCTTAGCACCATGTACTTTTTTTAGTAGATTTAAGATTTCCTTATTCCCTACTTCTACTTAGTCATTGTTCTAATGGAGGTAGACTAAGGTAAATTTCATCCTGATTTCTTGTGAATCATAGAACTCCCTCAATCACTTGTTAGTGAATTGTTCCCCATTGTTGAATATGATCTACATTGGTAGACCAAACCTAAAGATGTTGTCAATCCAAATTAAAATTTAAACTTCCTGGTGGTTATTTTGGCAAGGGTCTTAGCTTTGACCCACTTGCTAAAGTAGTTGATAATGATAAGTACATATTTTGTTTGTTTACTGTTGAGTGGTAATGGGCTAATGAGATCCATCACCCATATGGCAAAGAACCAAAAATTGATGATGGGTTGTTGAGGCTATTTTGGCAAAGAACAAAGCATTTTTTTGCCAATTCTTCCACATATTTTTTTAGTGTAGGCCAGAAGTTCCCATGTCATAGAATCTTATGGCAAGTGTTCTTTCTCTAGAGTGGATCCCGCACTCACTAGAATGTACTTCATTGCATTTTCCTTTTGTTTATTTTCATTTGTGCACCATTTGTTGAGTGTAGTTGCCAATCTCTATAGTAACTCACCTTCAATCAGTAGGTACTATGCAACTTTGATTTTGAATCATTTAATGCCTTTGATTTCATCCCTTATTTCCTTAATTCACATGTATTTCTTTATGAGATTGTTGACCTCATTCTAGATTAGATTAAAATAATGCCTAAATTAGTAATTAGGACATCTAATCCTAGATTAGGAGCCTCCAAATTAGACATGTAGAAGACTACACCTAGTAACCTAGTGCATCTTTCTTGGGTTTGATCTAACTTAATGGGATTAAGTTGACTCAACCCAAAACTCAAATATAAATAAGGAATTAAATTAAACATAGCTCTTAATCAACCCAAAAGTCCTTTCTGTTGGTTTTCTGTATGGTTTTTTGTTAGGAGTGTCAGAAAAGGTGCCTCATGATTGCCCTAGATGTGCTCTGGCGATTTCCTTTTCCCCTTGGCTGTGCTTCTTACTTCTGCAGTTTTCTTGGCTCCTCTTTCATCTCGATGGCCTTGTTTGGCTTTTGCTAGTGCTTAACATGAGCTTCTATTGATCATGGCTTCGATCTCTATTTCCCCTTGGGGAAACCCGGTTACTTTTGCTGTGATTATTAAAGTTCATGACCCCTCGGGGGTCACTGGTTCCAACCCCTCGCTACCTTCGAAATCCTTTAAATATGTTCTTGCGGGTAAGGCCAACTACACGGATGAGTCACTTCATCATATCTCTACTTCCTTCTGGAGTGTACCCGCAATTATGTGTGCTAATTCGGTGGTGGAAAGACTTGCAAAACCCTTTAAATTTACTTTGGTGGGCAAATTTGCAATGCGTCATCCCACTATGGAGAATATTAGATCCTTTTTTCATAATTTGAAGCTCTATGGTATTTTTTTTCTGTTGGATTGATAGACTATCGCCATGGTTTGATTCAGCTTTCAAATGACTTAGATTATTCTCAAGTTTTCTCAAGACGATCGTATTTTGTTTTCAACTGTCAGATGCGTTTGTTGAAATGGATTCCTTTTTTGATATTAAGGAGGAGTCTCCAATTGTTCCTGTCTAGATTTCTCTTTCCAATTTACATGTTCATTTCTTTAATCCCAAATTCCTCTTTGTCATGGGTGGTTTATTCGATCAGCCTCTTCAAGTGGGCCAGACAACTGCTTCTACCTCCAGGCCATCTGTTGCTCAAATGCTAGTTGAGTTGGATATATCTAAAAAATATTCAAAGGAAATTTGGCTAGGATAAGAGAAATATGGATATATTCAAAAGGTGGATTTCGAGAATTTCCCTATTTTTTATTCTCATTACAAAATTCATGGTCATGGGATTTTAGATTGCTTTGTGGTTCATCCACACCTTAAGAAAAGTTTTTCTCCTAAGCAAGATCCCTCTCTTAAGGCTCCCTTGGTTAAATTACAAAACGTTGTTTTACCTGACATTTCCTTACCTGATTATGAGGGCCATTTCCTTGAGCTTCCAATTCCTCAATCTGATATTGTTGCAGTTCTGCCTGTTTAGTCGCAGGATGCCACACTAGCTAACAAGGATGATGTCCTTTCGAATGAGATTTCCCATTTGAATCACAATAATAAAGGTAATAATGTAACTAATAATAGTTTTACAATATTTATGGATGCTGACCCTCTATCAAATAACTCTACTCCACCCTCTTTGCCACTTTTATTAAAATAAAATGTGATTCCTCAAGAAGGAATGGCTGTTGTGCAAAATTTGGAGAAAGCTTCTACTCCTGTTTTAGGTACATGTGCTTTAGCCAGTTCTAAACCTTCTTGTGCTTCTTAATCTAATAGTTTTGCAAAACTTGTGGATGCTGACCCTCTATCAAATGACTTGACTCAAGCCTCTTTGCCACCTATAGTTAAAGAAAATGTGATTCCTCAAGAAGGAATGGTTGCTGTGCAAAATTTGGAGAAAGCTTCTACTCCTGTTTTAGGAACATGTGATTTAGCCAGCTCTAAACCTTCTTGTGCTTCTTCATCTAAATTGGAACTAATTCCTAATCCAATTTTACAACATAATAATGAATTGGAAGAAGGTGAATTTCTCTGTAATGCCAAGAAATTCTCAAATAAATCTTTATCAAATGGTGATGCTGTGGATATGGTAAATAAATTTTAGACAGTTTTTAAAAAAAAATAAAACTTCTAAAACTAGACTTCTTAACTTTGCCAGAGTTACTAGATCTGGCTCCTCTGCCCAAAGATAAATGGTCTCATTTCTTATCTGGAATGTGAGAGGGATTGGTACCCTCCCTGTTAGAAATAGAATCAGTAATTTAGTTTGCTCTCATAACATCTCCTTTTTGGCTATTTTGGAACCCTTTATTCTTCCCTCTAACATTGCCTCTGTTGCTAGAATGATTGGCTTTGGAATTGTTTTACTAATTCAAGTAATAAAATTTGGATTTTTTGGAAGAGTCCATTTGTTTTACAAGTTATGCAGGATTTCACCCCAAGTTGTTAATGTTAAAATCACTTATGATAATTGGTGTTGCTTTGGGTCTTTTGTCTATGCCTATTATAATAGGAATGGTAGAAGGCTGCTGTGGGAAGTTCTTGTTAGTTTCTCTTCCTCTATGAATGCTCCTTGGTTTGTGGGTGGGGACTTTAACATTATATCCTCCTCTTCTGAACGAGTTGGTGGTAATGCTCAAAACTTGATCTCAATGGAGGAATTCAATAACATCATTCTTGATTGTCAACTTATTGATATTGGATTTACTGGATCTTACTTCACTTGGAATAATCACAGACTTTGGCAAAGTTTAGATCGAGTCTTTTTTAACAATATGTGGATCAACCTTTTCCCTATTACTTCTGTTAAGCATCTCAATTGAACCTATCAGACCATTCTCCCTTGCTGATCACTATAAATGCTAATGCTATTAAACTCTCCTATCACATCCCATTTTGATTTCAAAATATGTGGCTTATGGATGATAGATTTATGGATGTGGTTGCTAGTAATTGGAGGAAATCTCTCCATCCTGATGATTCTATTTTCAGAATGATGAGATTGTGGTTCAAATTAAAAAGGCTTAACTAATGCCTTAATTGGTGGAACAAACACTGTTTCAAAAATATTTTTTTTAATATCAAAGAATTAGAATATGAGGTTATAGCTTTAGAAGACGTTACTGTGAATGATCCATCTAAAAACTCCTTGTTAATTCAAGCCAAAAATAGGTTAACATGTTTCCAAGATATGGAGGAGACCTATTAGCAGCAAAAAGCGTCTGTAAAATGGATCTCTGATGGAGATCAAAATACCAAATAGTTTCATGCCATGGTTAAAAAGAAAAAGGTGTTAAATGACATTAATAACATTAAAACTAATGATGATATCTGGTGTACTGATAACAAGGAGCTTAGTGATTCTGGCATTTTTCTCTTTACTGAGCTACTTAATAAAAATGTGACTTATGATGCAATTTCCTTGCCTGAAGTTATTCCTAATCTCATTTCTGATGAAGATAACAATATGCTTATTTTATTACCCTCAATAAATTGCTAACATTTTGCAAAATATGAATCTGATTCTATGGTTGGTCCTCGATGGATTTACCACATTATTTTTCAAAATCCGGTATATAATTAAAGATGATTTGGTTAATGTTATTTTTGACTTTTTCAGGGGGAGTATCCTCCCCAAATATTTTTCTAGCACTTCCATTATCTTAATCCCTAAAATAAAAAATCCTAAACTTTGGAGTCATTTTATGCCAATTAGCCTCTGTTCCTTTTTTTAATAAACTTATCTCTAAGATTATGGCTAAAAGATTAAGTATTCTACTTCCTAAAATTATCTTGCCTAACCAAACGGGCTTTGTTAATGGGTGTTCTATTTCTGATAATGTTCTTTTAGCTCAAGAGATGATCCATGATTTAAATGCCAAAGTTCATAGTGGTAACCTGCTCTTTAAGCTGGACATTTCCAATGCTTATGATAACATTGGTTGGATTTCCTATATAAAATTATGGCTTTATTTACATTTTCAAGTCAATTTATTACTTTAATTAAGAATGGAATTGAGAATTCTTGGTTTTCTTTACTTAATAATGGCGAAGTTCATGGATTTTTCTCTTCCTCTCATGGGCTAAGGCAAGGGGATCCTCTTTCTCTTGCTCTTTTCCTTATTGTTGTGGAATATCTCTCTAGATGTTTGAGCAGATATTTTGTAAAATGCCTAACATGTATTACAAAACTAGGGGTGGCTTTCCCATTTCCCACCTCAACTTTGCTGATGATTTCATTATATTTTTCAATGGTTCTATTCTCGACATTAAATGATTATGTAAGTTCCTTACTCTATTTGGTAGGGAAAGTGGTTTGAAGATTAATCTTGACAAAAGTTGTTTTATCTTTAGCTCTTCTATTTCTTCATCTAAGATTAATGCTATTAAGAATATTACAGGCTTTGTACATCAAACTCTATTGATCAAGTATCTGGGCACTCCCTTATATCGTGGAATGAAATGATCTTCCTTATTTGATGAAGTTATTCAAAAAATAAATAAGAAAATCTCCTCGTGGGAGTTCCACTTACTTTCCTTTGGTGCTAGACTTATCCTGATCAAAAGTACCCTTTGCTCTTTTCCTTTGTATCTTTTGTCCACTATTGTGCCAACCTGCTCTATTATTAAAAGGATAGATAGACTTATTAACAAATGTTTTTGGGGTTCTACCTCTTCCTCCAGGAAAGATCATTGGGCTAGCTGGCATAATTATTATGGGACTTTTAATGAAGGTGGTTTGAGTTGCAAAACTTTAGAAGACTCCATTAAATGTTTTCCACACAAAATGTGGTGGAATTTAAGAAACAATCATAGTTACTAGTCTCAATTTATGCTTGCTAAATACTATAAATGGAAACACCCCCTAATGTGTACTTTCAAACCTAGGGGCTCACTGGTGTGGAAAATACTTTGTAGCATCAAGTGGAATGTTAAGAATCTTATCTCTTTAGGTGTGAATTCAGGCTCCTCTTTTTCTGACAAGACAATTGGCTAGGATAAGGTTCTATAAATTCTTTGCTAAATACTCATTCCACTAGGAGGCTTAAGGTAAGTCATTTCATTACTCAGAATAATTGGGATGTGGACCAATTAATCTCCATTGTTCTTAAGGTGATAGTTGACAAAATCCTTCCAATTTGTCCATTACCTAATAAATCTGACCAAATACTCTTCAATAATTTCTCCTCTGGAGAATTTGTTTTTAAGGATGTTTGGCACTCTTTCAGACTTAAAACTCAAGAGTCCTTAGTTTTCACTAAAATTTGGAATATCTCTATCCCTACCTCCTTCACTATTTTAACTTGGCGCATTCTTAAGCAATACATTCCTGTTGATCCTACCCTTTTAAAAAAGGTTTCTACCTACCCTCTAGATGTCAATGTTGCTTCCACATTGAAACTGTGGATCATGTGCTTGTGAATGGCCCTATTGTTGTTAAGGTTTGGAGCTGGTATGATAGTATGTTTAATAGTTTTCATTTCATTTCTTCATTTTCTATTATGCAACTTCTTGAAAGTTTTTTCTCTTATACTCCTAAAGGCCATGTTAAAGTTGTTCTAGCCATTACTCTTCTGCGGTATATTTGGTTGGAAAGAAATGATGCTAAACATCATGATATACCTATGAACTATCATCGTATTATTACTAGAGCCAAATGTAAAATTATGTCTCTTTATAAAGCTAAACTTCTTACTTCCTTTAGTTTCAAAGGATACAAATATATGGCTTCGAACTTTGGGATTAATCTTCCTTCTTGTGGTATTGCTCCTAACCATAAAGTTATATACTGGATGATGCCGAATTATCATGTCATTAAGGTTAACATTGATGGCTCAATTTCTAATGGCTCTTATGGTTGTGGGGGGATTTTGAGAGATTATAGTGGTCAGGTTATCTCTGCTTTTGCTGCTCCTCTAAAACCATGTTATGTATTATTTGCTAAGCTTAAAGGTCTGCACTATGGTATTTCTATCTGCTTACAGAAAGGATTTCAGAAGATTTGGTTCGAAGTTAATGCTCTCCTTATTCTTGAATTATTAAATTCGGGAGCTCATGGAAATGCTAAAGTGTATTATTTACTTAACCAGACTATGAGGCTTCTTGCCAACCTAGATTATCAAATTTCTCATATTTATCGAGAAGGTAATTCTTTTATTGATTTTCTTGCTAATTGGGGAGCCAAGTCCTCCTCTTTGAATCTGTTCTCTAATGATGATATTCCTTCTCTTTTAAGGGGGCTTGTGAATCTTGATAAAACTGGATTGCCTTATGTTAGAAATTTTTAAGCTTTTTATAATTCTTTTTCCTGTGGAGATATGGCTTTTTCCTAAGCTTTGGGATCTATTAGTTATCATTTTCATCCTACAATCATTTGGGCTAGTCTTCATTTTTGTGATGTTTGTTGTTGTTATCCATTCTACTTCCTATTTTGCATTTTGTACTATGCTAGTAGAGGTGGCTGTTGTAGATGGCGGCTGTTGGGTCCTACTTGTCCAATCCTCGGTGAGTCCTTTTTCGACTGGATCTTTCTATAATCATTTTTTTATTCTTTGTAGTTTTAGGTTGGTCGTTCTGTGGGTTTGCCTATTTCTCTAGGATAGTTGGGTTACCATGCCATTCTTGGAGCTAGACTAGATGAGCTCACCCTTTTTTATCTTTAGTCTTCCTAAACAATTACAGGGATTGATTAATCTGGCTAACTCTGAATAATCTTATCTAAGAAGTTAATATGTATATGCTGGTGTTTACTGTTTGTTGTCCTTTTTATTTTATGTTTCTTTTGATCTATTCTATTTCCTTCTCATTTTTCTACTGCATTTGCTGGTTATCTTATTTTGATAGTATTTGGTCCCTAATCCACATCTACTGGTTATCAGCTGCCTTTTTTTGCCCTGCTTTTTGCTGGGTTCTATTTTCACTGTTGATATCTCTATCTGTTGGACCAATTATCTATCTCACTCGATCTGATGGGTTTTGTTCCTACTCAACCTGCAAGTTTTTTTAGGTGCTTTGTTAAATATGACTACTATTGCTTTTTCTCCTTTTATTGATGTGATTATTGCAGCTATCTAGCAAGGATGACTTCTGCAATTTTTTTCATGGAATCTTTTTATGGCTAGTTTTTGCTTTGGAGTTATTTACTATCACCTCGGTTGGCTCAATTTTCTGTGCTATGGTATTGCTTATTGGCTGAATGGATTAATGGGTTATTTTATTATGCAGGCTGATTATTTTTGTTGGTTTTTAGTATAGTTTTTTATTAAGTTATTTGTTGCTCGCTTAGCTTCAATCCCTGTGACAGGGCTTTATGTTTTTCACTGTAGGTTGAGATCATTTTTGGATCAAATGGTGTATAATTACTACGGTGATCTAGATTTTAATAGGTGGATATTTCTCCTGAATTTTGTTCTTGTTAGGCTCTCATCTTTGGTTCGGGTTTACTATCTTGTTGATCTCCCTATGTGCCTGTATTTTTTGGCTGTTTCTTATCTAGCTATTTTGAAGGGTGTATTTGGTTGGCGGCTCAACATCAAGCTTATGCATGGAATGCAGGTGCTACAGAGTATTTGCTTTACATCAAGTGTCCCCCCCCTGATTTGTAGGCTATGATGGCTAGGATGATTTCACTCATAAACTGGCTGGTAGCAGCAAATGTGATGCAACCCTTCTTTGGAGGTTTGGATGCTCATGCTTTTGGTTGCTCGTTTCATGGGTGACTGAGCCTGACCCTTTCATTCACTCTATTATCTAAATATATTTTCCTTTTCTTAGCCTTCTCAGTTTTACTTTATTTGCACCACTTTAGCTGTACTAACTCCTTTTTAGATGTTTGCAAGTTTTGTATTTGCTTTGTAGGTTTTCTTTGTTGGTTCCTTATCCCGATGTGGCATATGCTGCTCATATTTTCACAAGTTTTTGCTAAGGATAGACCTATGGCTCTCTTTTGTGCTTTTTTGTTCCTTTAGTTGTTTTCTTTTTTGTCCTTTCCTTCTCTTATTTTGGATGTGTTTAGATAGGGGATTTACTCTCTAGGCTGATTGTAGCTCTTTGAGTAGTAGTTTCTGAGTTTATCCCCTTTTAAGGACCTTGTAACCCCCTTTTTTGTGACAATAAAATTCCTTTATATGGGGTTCCGAAAAAAAAAAATTAAACATATCTAATTTGGAACATTCCATTTGGATTCTAAATCCATTTGTGTTTAAGTAAGATGATTGGAATGGTTAACCAATTATCCTACTTCAGCTCAAAATTAATTAAACTTGAAGAAATTTATAAAAATCAAAATTGAAATCCAATCAAATCAAATACATTAGAGTCAATGTAAGAAACAAAATAGATTTAAAAATATATCCTAATGATAGTCAAAGATGGTCAACCCTTTGACATGGATCCTACAAGGTCAAAAGTCAACACACTATAATTTGACCAAATGAATCCATTACAAAGACTTGAAATCATAAAATAAATATGCTTAAATATGAATAAAATTAATTCAAAACTAATAAAATCTTAAATGTGTTAATTAGACCACTTAGTCTAAATGAGGCTAAATAAACCTTATTCAAATCAAAACCAAAATCAACTCAGATTAGTTTTCCAAAATCATTTTAAAAGTATAATTAAACATAATCCAACAAATCATTGGGTCTAATTTGCCAAATTTTTATTTGACTCAAATAAGTTCAACCCAACCTATTAAGCCCAATTTGGGTAAAATGGGTTAAAATTGACGTCAATTCTAAATCAAATGAAATTAACCACTCCAAATCATCTCACATATGTGATTAAACATGATTGGAGTCCAAACATAACTTAATTGAGCCAAGTTTATCATTTGTCTCAATTAAACTCAACTTAACACATTTAAGTCTAAATGGGCCAAGTTAAAATAAAATGAAAATGAATTTAAAATCCAAGGAAATTAATCAATCTAAAACATTATAAACCATAAATCAAGCATAATTAAAGCCTAATCTAAATTCGAAAATGACCAATTGATCTTAAAGATCCAATTTTATTCATCCTTAATCAAATGGATCAAACTAGCTTAAGGTTAAATTATAATACAATTCCATGGGTAAATTAGCTTCTAAGCTTTCTCATAAGCAATTAAGCACAATTATAATTTAAATATAAATCCAATTATTGAAGGAATTAACCAAAAATTAATCTAAAAGCAAAATAAAATACAATGGATTAACAAAAAGAACTAAAATACAAATTCAACTCGAACAAGCTTGAGTCTTACTCATGACCCATCTTGGTTTAATATGGCCAACCAACCACTAGTCCAAATGAATGTTATGGTGATGCAAAAGCCAAGAAATACCATGTAAGATAAAATCATAAAGAATAAGATGTAGCTATAGCAAGAGATAGAAAAACATTATGCGAAGAAGTCAAATCCAATTCTCCTTCCTCCACATCTCATCCAACCCTTTTCCCCAACTGATTGGAGATGATCACAATCAATTGACCACCTCTTGGAGCTAGCCTCCAAGGGTGGTAATCAAGATGGACAACAAATGTTGACCTTTCTTCCATGATGGGAGGTCATGGCCAAAAAAAAAAGAGAAGAGGAAGCTTCTTACCATCAAGGAATGCATCCAAACACATTCACAAGGGAAGGTTGAACCAACTCGACCTTGCCCGAGGCCCTCACAGTAGGTGGCCAGATTACGCAACCTAAACTCTTCTACATGTGGCTTTTGGCCATATATGGATAGAGAGAAAGGGATCTTCCTCTAGGCCATCTAAACACCCTCACACACTCCTGAGGTGTAGAGAAAGAAATTCTAAATGTTCCCCGAGTCTCTCATTATCGATAGGCCTAAAATTGATGAAAGCTGGCGACCAAGCTCTCAACCAATGGTTGTAATAAAGAAACACTATCCCCCCCCCTATCCCCCGCTACAAAGTCCCAATGCATTCTAGGGATAGGTAAGCTTGAACGAATCCTTCCCGAGTGAGCCAGAAAACCATTAAACCCAATAGCATGGTGGCGTGCTTTGGTCTCCACAACAATCCACAAAGAGGAAAGAAGTGAAAATTTGCACATAAGCTTATCCTGTCCCCACAAAGGTGTACAAACCATCCCTACCACTAAGGATCGATGTCAGTGAGGTAAGCTTTAAATTTGACCACCCTTGTATTTTAGTTTAGTCTTTTGTGAAGAAAAGTCAATATCCATTGAGAAAAAACCATAAGAATCACTTGCTAATTTATCCTTGATCAATTTACAATCCGAACTGCACTCCATCATTGCTCTGATCGCTAGCGATCAAGACCAAAGAGCCAACAACTCTTGGTTCTCCAACAGGAGAATAGGGAAGAAATCTTCACCATCTGTATCTTTTGTTAGGAATAGACAACTAAGATGTAGCCACATGATTTGATTTAAATCTTATAGAATCTACACATGAAATCATGCCCGCCCGATCGAAGATCAAACGATCGTAATAAATCCCACGTCTGCACTGTCTTTTAACATGGGATCTGTTTGGATCACACATGGCCTAGTGGCATTATGCCATGTGTAAAGCGAAACCACATGGCGTTGACGTAGATAAGTAGGGCAATCAATTTTTCCTAATTAACAAATGGTTAAAAATCACCAAAACCTCAAAAAAGCATAAAAAATAAAATACTCAACCAATAAAATGCAAATAAGGTCTCGTTAGATTCATCTCAAAGAGAGGAATCCATTAAATCCAAAATTCCCATTAAATTTAAATTATTATAGATTAATTTAATCTTAAATAAAACTAATCAAACTCAAATTAGGAACCAAAATAATAAACCATAATGAACCAAAATTTTATTATAACTCTTTTAAATCTAATAAACCATAAAATGACCTAATTTGATAGTTAACTGAATTAATTAATCCAATCAATTAATCTGAACTTAAGAAAATACAAATAAATTAATTAAAAGCTCAAAATTTTTAAATAAACCCTCTATGGATGCATCTTACAAAGATGAGTTTTAGAAAACAAATTTCCTAATTAATTATTTTTAATTTTGGCTTAATTTGAATTTTATTAAAATAATTAAAATCTTAATTAGTTTTTAAATATCCATCTCATCAAAGTGGAACTTTAGAGAACTTTATTTGGCAAGGAACCTAATTTGCCATAAAAATTTAAAGGTCAAATAACATTTGGATTAGAAGTTATTGAATTTCTAATCCTTATGTAAATCTAAGTGAAACAATAAATTAGAAAATCATAGAAATTATAAAAGTTCATAAAATCAACATAAAACACTTTCATCAACATTAAAATACCTAAGGAAACTTTTAGAACACTCTCAAGTTAAGGAATTTAGTTAATTATAAACATAGGATTTATTGAAGTAATTAAGAACATAAAATTTAATTAAACCTTAAACTTAATAAATTATTAAATTTATGTCAAATTAATTAATCAAGTGAAATGTAAAACTAATTAATTTTTGAATTTCATATTCAAATATGAAATTCATTAACATAAGAAAACTTCTTAAATCCATTTAAGTTAATAAATAATATAATTCTAAATATAAATAAAAATTACTATTTAAATCAATTAAACTAAATACTTATAAGCTTGAAATGGCCTAGGTTAGGTTTGATGCACAAAATAACCTATGCATTTTAGGTGATGAATTGATAAATGAAATTTCATCTAAAGAAGTTGAATTAATTAATGAGATCTTAACACATAATGAAACCAAAACTTAAGTAAACATTAAGTTAAATTCAAATAAATACTAATTCAAATGACTTAAGTTAAATTCAAATAAATAAAATGAATACAAATATTAATGGAAAATAATTAAGTCAAATAAATATAATCAGTTGAATCAAATCATTTGAAGAAAGTAAACATTAAATTAATGAATGAAATTAATTCAACTAAAATAAAAAATTTAAATAATTCTAACACATGAAATTAAATGAACATTTAATCATAACAAAAAAAAAAACTAAAACATTGAATGATTCGAATCAATTCATTTGAAAATAAATCAAATTAAAATAAATGAAAAGAAGAAGAAATTTTAATTATATTCCAAAAAAATCAAAACTTTAATTAAATCAAATCTAAGTTAAAAGAATTCAAAAGAGGTTAATTAAGACATTTAAGATCTTAAGGTTGACCTTCTTAGAACGAATATTCACCTTAGGTTGAAACCTCATTTTATTAGGATTTAGAATGTTGAATAGAATGTGTTCCACCCAAAGTTGAACTTATTTTATTCTTCATCCTTCAAAAATTAAATTCACTTCAACACAAAATGAATTTTAAAAGATGAAAAACAAAATAACAAATAAATTAAATCATTTGAATTGAAACCAACCAATGGTAAATTAAACAAACCTTGAAACATGAAAACTCAAATCTAAAATGCCAATAAAGTCATACCACACATGCCAAGTTTTTCTTCACACACTAGATTATTAACTCACTGATCCTAGACTTAGGTTAGGTCGATGTTCTATGACACTCTATGCTGTGATGTAAAATATTTTTCTTATTTTGTGGTGTACTATTTTAGACTAAATGGCTATGATTATTTTCCTAGTAGTATGGATACTATGAAGTTCTTTTATAACAGTATTTTTTGTAGGGGGTTGTACTTACAAAAATTATTATAATTTAAAAAAAATATTATTTTTTTACAAGTATGCTTAAGTCTTTAAGCATAGCACAATAAGATAGGTGGGGTTGGCAAACACTTAATGCTCAGCCTGTATGTTTATAAATATAATTGCTGGAATGCTGTTTATATTTTCTAACATTTATTTTGTAGGGATTAGAAATTTATTTTAGAATTTTAAATATACTTTGAGCTTAGAATTAAGTTAAGATCTTTGGGGTATAAGCATAGCAAGAGCTAACCCTACTAGTTGGTGGTCCCCTATGAAGCCCGTGGAGGTCCTTGAAAAAAGAGATAATCATAGAAAAAGATCCAATGATCTAGACTTTTAGTTTTAAGCTAGGTTGTTTAAGGGCTGAGCTGAGCTGCCCATTTTTCTCTTTCTCCCAAGGTGTACAATGGTACCTAGTCTCACTGAATTGTTCTTATGAATTTAAGTTGGTGTAATTTATTTTAAGTTCACAATAGAATCAACTTACTTTTCTAGGTTTCTTTATGTGTTGTGTTCTGTGATGAAATGCCTGAACATTAGGCTCACATGGAAAATTAAATTTTTTTTACCCAACTTAAATTTAAATAACTTAAACAAAAATAAAGAAATTCATAACTTCACACATAAATTAAGACCTTAGGAACAACTTAAAAGAAAATATAAAAAATTTGCTTTTGTGAACCAAGCTATTATTCTAACTTTTGAATTGGGCATTTCACCCTTTACATATAAGGGGCATTTGACCTTTAAGGATGACCGCCTTCTTGGAGAAGTGTGCCTTCTTATTTTGATTTGGCCCATGACTACTTCTAACTGCATCTCATTGTAGGTATAAACTACATACCCAAAAATCCTTAAAAGAATTATGAGTCAAGACAAAGAATGAAATATATTGCATTAGTTAAGATCATGTCATACCTAACATGATCTTAGGGATTAGACAGTGAGTTTAGGTCTTGAATTCTTTCCTAAAATGTAATAGCCCAGCCATCTTGCATACATAAGACCAACACCATGGATTTAAAAATTCACTTTGGTGGTTTTAGGTGGGAGTCCTTATGGATGGGTTATAAGTCTAGAAGAGTCAGAGATATGTCCCTTTACTCAAGTGAGAAAAAGAGCTAATAATTCTTAAATTCAAACTAGGTTGGGCCTCTAACTTGTATCAAAAAAAATTATAGACTTACATTCTAAAGCACCCTTCTAAGAACAAGTCTTCAACCCTAGGCATTTTTGTAATCTTATACTGCTATAATCTAAGTCCAAGATTTCTAATAAAATATTAATTCAAACCTTAAGAAATTTTATCTCTAAAATATAAAGCCCAATGGTAAGATAGTTGAAATTCTATTGGGTATCCTAATTTCTATAAGTATTTCTTACTTTATCTCAATTGGTCTTAAAAAAGAACTCTCTCCTCTTTGAAGTGATCCTTCTTGAAATTCCAATTTAACCATCTTGCGGAACCAACTTTGAATTCTGTAGGAATAAAAGCTATTTCTGTAATCGAGAGTATTCTTGTGAAGAAATCCTCATTCCTAACATGTAATTAACTATAAGGTCTTGTCCTTATAGGAAACTACGATCCTAATATAAAATAGACCTTGTTCTAGTTTTTCCATGTAGTTAATGGAAGAATCTCTAGAATATTAAGAAGACCCATTAGCATTAGGAGTCCTTATTTAAGTTATTAAATCCATTATAGGAAAACATATTTATATTTCAAGATAATATGTTGATTCCTTAATGGAAAATTTGATTACCTAAATAAGAAATTTCTAAAATCTGTGGTGTCAAAACTTTTCCCAATAGAGATATTTTTTGGCGACTCCACTGGACACTAGTTCCTCTCCTCATATTTAGGAATAGGCTCCTATTTATATATGTCGATAGTGTACTTGTGCCACTCACAGGTCAAGATTGCCTTTCTTTTTGTTGGGTGCCTCTCCATTTCATTCTTGGTAGAGCTCATTCAACATCCTTAACTTAGGTTCTAGAACTCTTTGTTTATCACAGCATAACGATTGGGTCCTAGAACCACCCTCTTAAAATTTACAACAAAATCCAAATAAATTAAAGAAAATCATTTCTATTAGACTTAATTCTCATCTAAATGGATCTGATGTCATTTCATAATAAAATAGACATTATTTTCAAAAATGATGAAATTATCTATAGCAAAATTTTCAATTTTAGAAAAGAAAATTAGAAAGTCTTTTTTGACCTTGATTTTATCTTGCCTTTGTACAAAAGCTAAAAAAAGTCAGGACAAGGTCCATAAAATGATACATTTTTCTTCTAATATATTTAAAGATAACAAACACTTGAGAATACATATTGAAATGAAGGAATTCATTCAAATATTGAGAAAACTCAAGAAATTAAAGGAGGTGAGTATAGTCTTACCAATTTCCCTCCATACTACCATGGTTTAAGTCTGAGTTGCATTCTAAAATAAATTATAAAAAGAATGTCTTATTGACCTTAGGTAGAGGTTGATCAAGAAAATTAAATATGAGCCTTCTACCTCTATTGAAGGAAATTCAGCTTTAATCTAATTTTTTTAAAAGTTTTCAAAATTATCTCTCAACACCCACTAGAAACTTGGAAATTAGTTATTTGAGCTCATTAGCCAATTCTAGATAGCGACTTGGAGATAACCCACTTTTAGATCCTCCAAAAATCCTAAATTATTAGGAGTTTAGGAGAGAGGTAAAAGTGGGAGACAAACATACATTTAGGCTTGAAATGAATAAAAAGAATATAACTAGATTTCATTTTTGCTCTCAATTAATGAGTCAAAGATAGGATAGTAAAATTGGATTCCAATTAGCCTGATAAAGTTAAAATGAATGAAATTTAATCTTATAAATTTAAATCAATTTTCTTAACTGCATTCCTCTCCCATCAGATGTTTGATATTTTATAAAAAGCTTTAATAAATTTTAAGGAAAAATTCTAAAGAAAAAATAATGAAGGCTTTTCTCTCTCTATAATAATTCTCAAATCTCATGAACTCAAGAATATTTATATAGAGTGAGTGCTATGAGTGATGCTTCTATCCTTCAAGGTGAAAAATATGAAATTCAGCTCTAATAGGTCAATAGAAGAACACAGAAATCTATTGATGACAAAGTTGGCCCTATCCCTCCCTCCTTTTGTATTAAAAGAAATTAAATTAAAAATTGTAGAGCCTTACCATAATATAAATAAAAAAGAAATGAATTAAAATAAATAAATAAATAAATAATATTATTGGCAATTTTCCAAAGGTTATTAATGAATGAGGCACTACCCGGACTCTAAGAAATGACTACCCAGTCCAACTATAAAAGTACGTCGTGACATCATAGTCTTGGTGCTGAGGTGCTACATAACTGCCTAGTCCAACTATCAATTATATGTGCTCATCCATCTTAGTGTCGGAAGCACTGACCATTGAGAGGAATATTGCCCATACATATAAATAAAAGTGAGCAATCCACTCAAGGGACTTTTCACTAACTTTTCCCCTCTATTATTTCTAAATAGTGCTCACACTTCTCTCTGAGTTTTTCACTTCAGGTAAGAATTTGTATTTTTTTTTCATAGTTTGCTAAATCCCACCATTGATCATTGAGACGGTGTGAAAAACTTGGAGAATTGAAGACCTTAGTTGTTGAATTTTATTATAGTGATAGATGAAAATACCCTCCCCTTCATTGATCTTTGATCTAAAATAAATGAGAAGAGTGCTTTGGACTGTACAAATATAAAACATAACATTACTAAGGCAAAATGCTGCCAAAAATAAAAAAAATTTGAAAAATTTGCACTTTAAATTTAAAATTTTTCTTATAGTGCCGATGCACTAGATATTGACACCTTGATGCTACATTCTTGGGTACTTATATTACATAAGTGGCATTGAAGCACCCAAGAATTAGCACCACGATGTTCTAATAAAAAAATCTACCTAGCTTAGAGCATGAAATAAGCACATATTGAAATATGACTTAAAATATTTGGATAAAAACATGAGATAAAAATTCTATAATAGCGTGGCACTGAGGGGACAGCACCACAGTACTATGGTGCTTTTCTACAAGCGAAAAGGGCTTAAAAAATTTTTTTTGTTGGAGAGAAAGTAATAGGTGGATGAGATATTAGTTCAAGTGCAGGGTATTAAGGATGAAAATAATAAAGTGCTTTTCTTAGAAAAAGATATTGAAAATAGGTGGATGAGATATTTTGATAAACTTTTCAATGAAGGATGAAAGTAAATTGATTTTAGCAACCTTAATACTAAACAATAATAGAGAATTTCATTTCTCGTCAAAAATAAGTTAGTGAAGTTTTAAAGAAAATGAAATGTGGAAAAGTAAGGACCGGATAATATTCCAATAGATGTGTGGAAATGTTTAGGAGATCAAGGAATTTCTTGGCTTACAAATCTTTTAATATTATTTTAAAGACTAAAAGATGCCGATGAGTGGAGAAAGAGTCTATTGGTTCCTATAGAATAATAAAGGTGATGCACAAGAGTGTGCAAATTATAGAAATTAAGTTAATGTGCCATACATTAAAATTATGGGAGAAATAATTGAGCATAGGTTACGATGTGAAAGTTTCGACAATGCTTTGGTTTCATGAGTAGATCTATGGATGCTATACATTTGTTAAGAGTTGATAGAAAGCATAGAGAAAGTAAGAATGATCTACATATGATATTTATTGATTTAGAAAAGCTTA
This sequence comes from Cymbidium sinense, assembly GCA_021442155.1. Classification (NCBI taxonomy): domain Eukaryota; kingdom Viridiplantae; phylum Streptophyta; class Magnoliopsida; order Asparagales; family Orchidaceae; genus Cymbidium; species Cymbidium sinense. The sequence continues at coordinate 40,081,557 of CM038233.1, forward strand.
TGATAAAGTCTCAAGAGATGTTCTTTGGAGAGTTCTAGAAATGAAAAGAGTTAATATTATATTGAAGTCATTAAGGATATGGAAGTTACTTGTGTCCAAACACAAGGAGGATTGACAAAATATTTTTCTATTTCAGCTTGGATTACATCAACATTAAGCCCTTATCTTTTACTTTAGTGGATGTTCTTACGAGGCATTTACAAGAAGATGTACCTTGGTGTATGCTTTTGATGACATTCTTCTTGTTGATAAGACTAGAGGGAGTCCAAGAAACTTGAATTATGGAGGTCAACTTTAGAGTCTAAAGGTTTTCCTAGATCTAAACTAATATATGGAGTGTAATTTTAGTTGAAGTTTTAGTGATAGTGTTGTGGCTTTAGTTCATTAAGTTTTTTGGCACATATTTAGGCTCTATTGTCCAAAATGATGGTGAAATAGATGGAGATGTTATTAGTAGAATTCAAGTTGGATGGTTGAAGTGGAGAAATCCGCCTATTATGTGATAGAAAAGTTCCACTTAAACTTAAGGAAAATTTTATAAGATGGTGGTAAGACAAAAATGACTTATAAATGTTGGCCAATAAAAGAGAAGCATAAGAAAGTGTTACAGATGAGAGGATGCTTAGGTGGATGAGTGGCTTACCTCTTAAAGATAGAATGCAAAATGATATGTTCGGAAAAGTTGGAGTAGCTCCGGTGGTAGATAAGATTAGGGAGAGTCGCCTAGATGGTTTGGCCACATAAAGCGTCGGTAGATGATTAGGATTAGGAGAGTAGATGCATTAGATTTGCCTTATGTTAAGAAAGGTAGAGGTAGACCTAAAAGACTTGGTTAAGATGTATAAATAATGATCTTAGTCTACTTGAATTAGATGAGAATTTGACACATAATAGGACACAATGGAGACGAAGGATTCATGTAGCCGACCCCACCTAGTGGGATTAAGGCTTGTTGTTGTTGTTGTTGTTGGAGAGAAAGTAATATCTCATGGCACCGTTACACTGCAGGATAGCATCATGGTGCTCGCCTCTCAGGACCTTCCGTCTATCTACAATGCCAAGGCGCTAGCATAGCAGCGCTATGGAGGTACAACTTAAGTTGATATATATATATATATATATATATATATATGTAAGAACACAACACAAAGATAACAAAAAGGGGAATTATATTTCTTCAAAAGAAAATTACAAGTTATAAATTATAAATTATAAATAAAAGAAAAGAAATGAAAAAAAATACAAATAGGGAAAGCTTGTAGCTGTACTCGTAGCCACCCTCCTCTTCCTCTTCTTCATATTAAGGCATCGTAGGGAAGGAGACCTCGTTAGGATCTACAAGAATATAATTCTGAAACATGTTCACCAGTGCAGTGTTGAACTAAGCCATGTAGAAGAATTGCATCTATTGTTGATCCATATGATGATCAAATTTGCATTCCAACATCTTTTACCTATGATTACTCCTATCCATCCTCTTCTGTAAGTCTGAGACATGACTGGCAATCTTATGAACTTGCTTAGCCAAAGACTTGAGAGTTCAGCAACTAGATCCTGGAGGATGTGAACTCTCTCCCACTTTAAATCTATTCTCGAATCTCCCAATCACCCTCTTCATTAGAGGAGCCCTCTAAAAGAGTACCTCTTCATTAGGACTCCCTACCACACTTGCCGTTACACATAAACCATAAACCAGACAAGGGTGGTCGTACCTAACAATAGTTTTCACCTTCAGCATATTACAAATTGAATTAAAGTAACCTTCTCAATATCAATTGAGAAAACCTTTTGAATAGCAAAATTCAAAATAGTCATGTCCTTGGTAACATCGCTAATGTTACCAGAGGGCATAAGCCTGCAAAGATAAAATAATGCCAAACCTTAGAGGTGGCTATCATACTGGTGGCAGGAAAATTAATAATCCTTTTTTCCCTTCGTTTCCATTGCATTCTTTCATTTTTATCAAAAAGAAACAGAATAATCTCATCAAAATCAAGATGATCATTGTAGTAGGAGAGATATTGATCATATTCAATATTGGGAAGATTGTAATATGCATTTATAGGACTACTATCATAAGTCACCAGCTTTCCCGATGAGTATGCCTGGCTGTCCTGACTATCCTATACATTTGCAAAGAATTGACGTACTACCATGGTGATGCAGGAATTATTATCGTTGGCTAGCTTGACCCACCTCTGCTCCATGATTATCCCCTCAATGCTTCAACATGGATTTTAGAATCCCCTCTCTAGAATTAGGTGTTTGTGAAGTAGAATGTGTTGGTACCACTCCTAGGTGGCGATGCTAAGAAAATGATTTGAATTATTGAATGCCCTCTTATTACTCACAACTCTTCTAAGAGGCAAGATTAATATTGGAAATTAGAAAATGGAAGAGCTAGAAAAGAAAAGAAAATCTTAAGGGAAGGGATCGCTGAATGAAAATTCTTAACATCCTGGGCCTCAATTTATAAATCAAGACCCAACGTTGCACCACCCAGACCTAGCACCAAAGTGCTACCCTCCCGAGTTGTAGAACACGACCAAAGTGTCATGGCATCACCGTGGCACCCACATGCAGCATTAAGGCACTAGTCAACTTGTCCCATTAGTTATTGTGCAGTAAGAAAGAAAGAATGAATTATAATAAGTTTTTGTAACCAACGTGCGAAAAGAATGCAACATCATAGTGCTTTGACCTAGCGCAACAATGATCATTGATCTATGAGGCTATCATTTCTCTTTAAAACATGTTGCATGTCCATCATGAATCTTGACTAGTGTCACAATGCTACAAGGCGGTACCGTAGCATTGTTCAAATGGTCAAATGACCAATAATTGCGGTGTCATGGTGCTACATGCATAGCGCTGTGGCAATGAGACACCCATTTCATTCCACATAAGCACTAAGCTCCATTATCTTAGTGTCATGGTGTTGGATTTCAGTACCGAGGTGCTTGGTTCCAAAATGAGGATTTTATGTATTTTTTAAAATAAAAATTAAATTTTTACTTATTTTCCATGCAAACACCACTATGTCTACCTAATATATAGGCAACCATACTTTTTGGAATTCCAAAAGGATGTAAGCCCAACAACCTATTCGTTCACCATGTGAACATTTATTTTTTTGCTATATGAACATTCCATAATTTGTTCATGATGCAAACAAATTCATATCCATACACCATGTGGACAATAGTGATTGTTGGCATTACAAAGTGATGTAACTCCAGCCACCTAATCATCCACCATATGAACATCTGCCTGTTATCCATGCGAATAACCTATAATTTGTTCACCATGCAAACAAATTCATATTCATCCACCATATAGAATAACCTAAATTTTGGCATTCTGAAAGGATGTAAGCCCATCCTAATATTCATTTACAATGTGAATATCTATCTATTTTCCATGTAAACACCTTATAATCTGTTGACTATGTGAACACACTTGTACCACCTACACTTAAATTCTATTTCTAGTCAAGATACCTGAAACGAAGCAACCCATGGCTACTAATCACCTTCTCTATACATTAAGGCTAATCCCTATGATGTTGGTAGATTAGAATAACATAATCCTACGATGATAGAACCATGGGATCTTGATTGGGATTACATTTCTATTTTCCACACACCTCTAAGACACCAATTACATATCAGATATATATGTTTCTTTCCAACCTTAATTGAGAGAGCTCTCTTACTATGATAAGAGGGGTAATTAACTATGGAGGCTTGCATCTATAAGAAAGTAAAACCCAGAAAAAAATAAACCATAACCTAAATGTTAGGGGAAATCTAGTTGAATATATATCAATCTACCTCATTAAAAACATACTTATGCCCATCCCATAAAGATGGAAGAATGCATCCTTAAAGGTGTTTTTTCTGGTTGAAAAGATAAATGGTATCATAAGAATATCTTGGGTCGTATTCCTTGGAGTCCTTGACTATTCTAATAAAGCCTGACTATACTTTACCTTCAAGAATGGGGAATTCAAATAATATGATGACTGTCCGATTAGGAGAGGAATGCACTATCAGATTCCCCCAAGTTATAATTAACACCAATTTTATTGAAGCAACTATCTAGTTTGAGATAATCTTTGAGATTGTTGAGTTTCTACTAGTTGGACTAATAAATAAATCATACCTATTGGGTATAGCAAAAGATACATGTCAACCTTGAATGAATCCAAGCCTAAAACAACCTTAAAAAGAACATCTATCTTTGATTGGTTGTCAAAGGCAACCCCGCATGCTAAGGATAAAATGATTGTCAAGCCAAAATTGAAATCTATAATAGTCAATCCACTCAGCGTTGCATCTGAGGAACAAAACCTGCAAAAACCACTATCATAGTTCCAAGTAGTAAAAATGACCATAAGGCATCTTCTTCGGGCACTAAAATGTTTAGAAGAGCTTGATGGAAATACAATGCCTCTCATAGAGCTACCAAACTACCCATTAATACTAAGTAGCAAACTGACCCATAGGTAGAGGCCAACATACTTACATATAATAGCTTCGACCTGTTGAAATGGGTCAAAAAAAGCAACCGTAAAGGAGTTATAAAGAAATATTTCTGGGACAACCCAATAACTTTTGTCTCAGAATTAATCATAACAAAAGAAAACTATGTCTTTGAAAACTATCAAGAATAGAGGTCTTCAAAGGAGGGTCATGAAATTTGTGAGCCTGGTCACTAAACTAATAAATTCTTACTTCAAAAAGAGTGGGAATATGAAGAAATATCATCTTGTTCATCTTGATCAAAAATCAATACCAAAAAGTTGGATGATCAATGAGTTCAGACAAGCCATCCAATCAAAAATAAATAGATGGACAATTGTCAGAAGATCCCAACAATGATACCAAAGAAAACCACATCACCCAGACCTTTCTAACCCAGTCGGTGAGCATTAGGGTGTGACATTTGGGACTCATTCTAAGAATTCCATCACTAGGAGGTCCCAATTTATATGAAGATTAAAAGAATTAAAAAATTGTCAAAGAGGAAGGAGCTCATTGTAACTCAGTTCCCCTAAATAATGATGAAGAGAACTCTCTTATCATCACTTGGAAGCATCAGTCTTAAAAGAACTAGCCAGTGGATGATGACATTGATGATCAACTTTTTTGGGAAGATGAAGATCTCCTAACCAATGAAGAATAACAAAGTTTAGATCTCCAAGATAATAAAAAAATTGATAACATGGAGGTCAAGATCATTTCCATGGTTGATACTTGCTTAAGAAATAATGGTGTACTATCCGAATAGCAAAACAAAGAAGATCAACAAGGAAACCCAAGTCACTGAGAGCCTAGAGGTGTGGCTCAAGTAGAAGTGGAAGTGATTGAAGAAATCACAGATATTATAGTAAGGTTCCAACAACAGATGGGTTCCCAACTCCCAAGGAGAGACTAAGATATTAGTCATCTCAACAATCACCTTAATGAAATGAGAGAGTTGATGGACTTATTTGATCATCTTAACCTTATAGCAACAAGATTACAACAGACATATGGGTTCCCAACTCCAAAGGAGTGACTAAGATATTAGTCATCTCAACCATCGCCTTAATGTAATGAGCGAGTTGATGAAGGACTTATTTGTTCATCTTAACCTTATAGCAACAAGATTACAACAGACTCCAAAAACTTCACCAGAGATAAATAATCAAGTGGTAGAGAATGAGGGTGTACAAGATGCACCCAATTTACCAACAATTGCAACACAGAGATAAGAATCTCAACGGGAAGCTATACTGAATCTTTATCAGGAAGGTAATATTATCACTAAGTCCCAAGTGGAAGATCTTATTAATTAAAAAACCCAAAGTAGTTATCATTAAATAGGACCATATTGGTAGGGAAAGGAGGACCAGTATGGCTACAATATCATAAAGGATGAACTTTAATACCTTTTAGGCACAAAATATTAACATCCAATTGAAGGTATCATGCAATACTAGCAAAAATCTCACTTTGAAAAAAGGAGAAAAGATGAGAGTGTACTAAATATATTACTAGATGGAGCAACATAAGCATGAGGAGTGAACAATAGCTCACATAAATACATGCAGTGGAACTCCTCATGGGAAATATTGATGATCAATGGTCCCATACCATGCCATGGCTACAATTAATACCTTTCAAGAATTATTAGATCTTGTAGCCAAATTTGAAAGGTTTCCCAAACAAAATGGGCATAATTTGGGTTATAGTAATAACTCTACTAGAAAAGGAAAGCATCCTAAGCTGCAAGAGTCCAAAAATAATAATGATGTGAATACAACATTCACATTCACAGTAGATAAAAAAAATTTGGGGTGTGAAAATCTCACAACTAACAACAAAGCTGATAATGAAAAAGATAAGAGTACCAACCCTCTAAGAGAAGATTGCTAAGCAATATTCATTTAAGAGAGAATGTATTGCTAAGATCTTCAAACATGCCCTAGAGTTGGGGTTACAACTGTTAGAGCCACATCAGCCAGTTCAACTAGACTAGTTTAATGATCCAAACTATTGACACTTCCATAGGCTTCTAAGTCACCTGATTGAAGATGATTTTGTTTACAAAGACTAGGTCAAGAAAATCCATCGCAATGGAGAATTTACCTTGTAACATAGAAACTTAGTAAATCCTAAAAAAGAAAAGGTTAGTGTTGTTACAACACATCCAAATGAGAAACCTATGTCAAGCAAGACTCATGACACAAATAAAGATAAAGTAAAAACTCCACAAGCACAAGCAGAAGAAGATGGTGGCTAGAAAACTTTCATCTCAAAGAAGACTAAAAGAATGATCAATATTATCATAGCTTTAGAAGGCTTTTGGTGGAGGAATGCCCTAGAACCTAAAATTTATCCCAAGATACTTCCCCTAATCAAAGGGCAATTTCTATACAAAATGGAGCAGATGAAAATTAATGAACCTTCTACATCAAGCCCTCATAAGCTAAGAAAAAATAAGAAAACTTGGAAACCAAAATTCAAACACAAAAAATGATAAATTCTCTAGAAGAGTATAAGAAATCTCCTTAATGACCTATTAGGTTGGAAGAATATATGCACTATTTATAGCTCGACACAAATGAGCATAAAGAAGAAGTTGTAAGAGAAACATGTCGAATGAAGGTGAAGTATGGTTACAAATTCAATTAATTCTAAAGATGAGCTATGTTTTCCCTAAGAAAATCCTATCAAGTGGAAGACAAACCAGGCTTTGAGAAGTTACAACCTGAATCAAGTAGTAGTTTTGAAAGTCTTGAAAACTCTAAGAACCCTAAAGATTTATAGAGCTCAAAAACTTCTTTTGATGAGGAAAGCTAGGTAGAGAAGTAATATAGGTGAAATTAAGTAGTGGAAAAAAGATTCCTCCACCTCATCAAAGGAAAGACAGTGAAAAAGGGAAAGAAACTAAAATTAATGAAGATGCCTTACTTCCACCATCGACTAAACCCCAAAATTCTACCAAAATAGAAGTAGACCAGTCAAGGCACCTTTCCTATATAGATCTTGAGTTGGGAGCAAGCTCTCTGTGGCACCTTTCTCATGTTTTCTTTATGGGTTTTGAGTAATCCTTTGTGCACCATTCTCATAAGTTTGGAATAAACCTTTTATGGCATCACTCCTTCATTCCCATAAGTTAGGAGAAAGCCCATTTGTTGCACCCTTCCAATGAATCTTTTATGTTTGGAGCAAGCCCTTCATGGAACTATGCCTACTACCCACTGCAAAGGATAAAGTCATTAAAGATCCCTTTCTTATCAAAAAAACTTTTTAGGTTAGGATTAAGTCACTATGATCCCTTTCCTATTAGTCAAAATTTGAGGTTAGGATTAATTCATCAAAAGTACTTTCCTCCCTTTAAACTATTTAAGTTTGATCAAGCAATCAAAGGCCCCATCTTAATAATTAATCAAATATGAGTAAGTCCCTTAATAGGCATCATTTTAAATGATAGGGACTGGATTAAGTCACTAAGTCCCCTTTCTTATCAAATAGACAACATGGTTAGAATTAAATTACCAAGACCTCTTTCTTATTAGTTGAAATGTGAGGTTTAGGATCAAGTCATCAAAGGTACCTTTCCTCAACCCAAGCTATTCAGGTTGGATTAAGCCATTGAATGCCTCTTCCTAATAGCCAGTTAAGAAAGAATTGAGTCCCTCAGTAGGCTTTCTTTTTAGAAGACAAGGATAAGGTTAATTCACTAAGACCCATATCTGTCAAAAATACTATTTAGGATAGGATTAAGTCACCAAGTCCCTTTTCTACGAGGCAAAAGTTTGAAGTTTAAGATCAAGTCATTAAGACCCCTTTTCCTCATTTAGGCTACTCAAGATGGAATTGGAATTAAGTCATTAAAGGCTCTTTCTTAATAGCCAATTAGATAGGAGTAAGCCCCTTAGTAAGAATCCAAGTAAAAAAATTTTGAGATAGGATTAAGTCATTATGACCCCTTTCTTTTTCAAGCTACCCAAGTTAGAATTAGGCCAATGAGGCCCCCTCCTGTTAACTGAACTTCACTACATTATGATTTAAGTCCATATGACCCCTTTTCTATCTTAATCCAAAGAAATTATTCGGATCAGGAATTAGGTCCATGTGACCCCTACCTAGTAGCCAAAATTTGAGGTTTAGGATTAAACTATTAAAGCCCCTTCTCCTTATCTCAAGTACTTAGGTTGCAATCATTTCTTTGGTATCCCCTTCATAATAGCTAACCAAATAAGAGTAAATCCTCTAGTGGTATCTTTCTTTGGTTAAAATTTCATGAGGTTTGGATATGGAGTAAGTGTCCATATTGGCATCCTCTCCAACTACTATTCTTTGGTAGGAATATAGTGGCAGCTTACCTAACTCATAAAATATATATATATATATATATATATATATATATATATATATATATATATATATATATATATATATATTAAGATCATAATTATACTACAAAATTTTTACATTAGATATAATGCTTGTTGTTGTCGTATTTTAAGTTTATACTATGAATCTTTTTATAATCATTACATTTACTCTCCTACCCGACATAGTGGGATAAATACTTTTTATTATTGTTCCTTAAATATAATCTTATTAGTCAAAATTTTCTTATTAATGCTTGAAAATTTTAAATTAATTTAACTTAATATCTTTACAAACTTCAAATTACATTCTTATCTTAATTCGACCTTTCCACAACCAGTCTTATTAAATATTTTTCTTTGTCCTCAATTTAGATATAAAAATGAGTGTTATTTAAATGAAGTTCTTGTACTAATGCCCCATTAATATATTGTCCAGCTAAAAGAATAAGTTTCACATAAATGCTTAAATAGAAATAATTATTAATAAATAAAAACATTTTATTTTGTCTTCTATTTGTACTACACAAATTTTTTAATAAGTTCAATACTTGATGCATTTTTTTAAAATCTTTTTGTAAAAAGCTATACTATATAACATTATGTGAATAATCATCACTTAAGGTTAGTCATTTTGTAATCTCTCCTTCAATCTCATCAAAGTATAATTTAGTTAAAATTTTCTATATATTGATAATATTAGGCCTTAATACAACTTATTAAGATTCAAAATTGTGACCCTAAGGGAAAGTAAAAATATGTTGAATTAAGACTTTCTAGTATCATATAATAAGTAGACAATATTACAAAATGCTATCTCAAGATATTGTATATAGTATAATAAGAGATATTTGTATGAACAAGATCATAATGTATAAGGGATTAAAATGGTTGGGAAATAGGTTATAAGTAATACTTCTCAAATGAAGTGTGTCTAACAAGCCAGATCTAAAGATGGCCTTCAAGAAAATTAAAAGTTGATCTACTTGGTTGATGATAATAGTTTGAATCCAATAGAGTGGTTTGTTAACACTATACTTATTAAGCACATGGCATATTTTTTAAATGATAATATACAAAATAATATCCTTTCACCCATGGCAAGAGTACTATGGGGTACTCTACAAAACTCTAAGATAGGCTTCTTATCCTTCATTGTCAGATCATTAATAAGTATAAGAGTCACTCCATTAGTGGTAATATTCAAATCTTCAAGAGTAGCTCCGAACTTGATGATAGAGCCATTAGGTAATCTGTTACTATCCATAAAAAAGCATATCCAAAATGTAGCAGTAAAAAAAAGCTGTCCAACCATTCTCTATTTTTCAAATAAGAAAATTGATCAAGTTATAATGAGCTTTTAAGATAATGTAGTTAAAAGGAAACAACTATAAGATCCACTATTATAATGATGTACATATTTGGAAATGTAAAGGCTTAGCATTAATTGCTTGCTAAGCACACCTATCCTATTAGGCTATGCTAATCATACCTGCAAGAAAATAGCATTTATATATAATTATGATAGCAGTCTTTTTTTAGCACAACCCCTTCAAAAGAAAACATTAGTTCTAGAAAGAACATCCTAGCATCTAGTATAATGGGCAAACACTCTTAGACATCTATTTTAAAATAGTACACCACAAAATAAGAAAAATATCACAAAACATTACAGATCGACCTAACATTTCTCTAGAGTAGGTATTATACTACATATATAAGAGTCTTTTTATAATCATTTAAACCAAGTTTAGGAAAATATTGTAAATAAAATCATTTGTTAATCTATACTATCAAGTGATGGCTATATTTTTTTAACTTAATTAAAGGTTACATTGAAGTGTTTATAGATGATTTTTTTATTTTTGGTTTAACATTTGAACATTGCCTAAAAAATATAAAAACCATTCTTAGGAGATTTGAAGAGAAAAACTTAGTACTTAGCTGAGAGAAATGTCATTTTATGGTTAGAGAAGGGATAGTGCTAGGTCATAAGATCTTTGAAAAAGGAATAGAAGTGGATAGGGCTGGATAGGAAAAAAACATACAAATTATAGAAAAACTTCCACCACCAACTAATGTTAAAGGGGTCAAAAGTTTTCTAGGACATGCTTGATTTTATAGAATATTTATCAAGGACTTTTCTAAAACATTAAAACCTTTGTGGTAATTATTTGAAAAGGATACACCCTTTATTGTTATGAAGGAATGGTAGGCGTCTTTTGATCAACTAAAAATCAAATTAAGTTTAACTGCTATTATTATAACACTTGATTGCAATTTTCCTTCTAAATTGATTTTTGATGCAAGTGATTATGCAATAGGGGTAGTCTTACGAAAAAACAAAAGATAAAATCTTTCATGTGATATGCTATGCTCATAAAATTCGAAAGAAAAAAAGCTAACTAATTCAAGAACTAAAAATAGAGTTACTAGTTGTTGTCTTTACCTTTGATAAATTTAAATTCTATCTAGTGAGAACAAAATTTATATTACATACTAATCATATAACAATTAAATATCTATTAGAAAAGAAAAAGGCTAAGATTAGATTAATTAGAAGAGTATTATTGTTGTAAGAGTTTGATCTAGAAATTAGAGATAAAAAAGGATCTAAAAATCAAGTAGTTAATCACTTGTCTATATTAACAATTAAGGAAGAGTTGAGAGATAGTGGAGATATTAATTAAGTATTAATAAATGAACAATTATTTGCATTCAATCATAAAGTTATTCCATGGTATGTAGATATAGTGAATTATTTAGTAATTGACATTACATTTTATGGAATCACTTAAAATTAAAAGAAGAAATTTTTATATGATGTTAAATTCTATTTTTGGATGAATCTTATCTCTATAAAAAGTATCTGGATTAGATTCTAAGAAGATGCATTCTTCATAATAAAATTTTAAAAATTATAAGATCTTGTAATAATTTAGAGTATATAGGACACTTTGGAAAAAAATTAATAATTAATGCATGAATTGGATTACCAATATATATAATACTTTATTTTACAAGGGATAGACTTATATACTTGGAGAAAGTGATATTTGAGATGTCATATAAAAATTAACATGTACTGAAGATCTTGGAACCAAAATACTATACCATGTATGGATCAATATTAACATCAGTGCAGGTATAAATGATAAATTATACCACCAAACATATTTCGGCTAATCCTAACCCCATTGTATTGTATGGGATCTATTAAGTCTTTCCATACTATAGTTTAAGGCCAAGTGCTTATTTTGATCTGACATCAACTCCATACTACAAAGCCATTCTATAAAAAGCTTACCATACTTATATGTTACAATGCTTACTTAAGTGAAATTATATTCTACCACTTAATTAAATAAGAATTTAATATAGCCATGACTTAAAAATAAGAGTTGTTGATATTAAGAAATGAACTACCTTTATCAGTATGATGTAATAATTCATTTAAAAAATTGGTACGATAATATAATACTATTATTTTGATTGTATATATATGCACTACCCATGTGTAAAACATCTATGCATATCTTATTTGATATTATCATATGAACACTTAATTATTTGTAATTGATATAAATATTGATACAAAGTAATGATTTGGTATGAACTATATATAATTTGCTATCATTACAAACCCATACATATGGGAAAGCAATGATTTTTAAATTTGTTTACTTGAAATTACTAGTAATATCTCACATGTAATATTATGGGTGTATGATTAAAGAAAATAGTCAGAATGATTTAATTGTATAACAACACTATGACAATAGTTTACCTGTAAAGATTATATTGGTACCAAATCATACAATGTAGTGAATCTATATAAGTAATATTAGTTGTTAAAGCTATATGTGGAGGAATGTATATCTTATTACATGTACAATGCTATATGAATTTGACTCCTGAAAGGGTTGTCAAACCTTCTCCAAGTAACTAGTAGTTCATTATGATCTAGATAACAAATACAGAAGTTCATAGCTTAATAAATAGAGAATATTCAACATCCATAATCAATGCATCAACCAAAATAAGTATAAAATATGGTATATTCCTATTATTACATAAATTGTTATGATAATAGCCTACAAGCAACGCATCAACCAAAACAAGCATGGTATCAACAACAAATCTTAGGTTTGTAACATATTTTAAAAACCCAATCATACATAATAATATTTGTAGATGATTAAACATACACTAACATTTATTTTATGTACCCTTTTTTAACATATATGCTTCTTATTAGGTTATTAATTATACTTACATATGGGAAAGCAATTTTGTACCCACAAATTATGTATAATGGTCTATTACACTTAAATAGATTTTTAAATATAATCAACTACAAATATTATTATGGAAGTACATTTTCCCTAATCACTAGAAAATATATTGGGTATGATAATAGGATTACTAGCTGACATATCAATAGTTGTAATTGATATGCTATTAGATAATACCATAATATGATCTTGTGTATTGCTACATATGGTCAACCATATTTGTTGATCAAGATGTATAAACATTCACTACCAAATTAGGCTTTAAAGTTATAAGTGGTACCAATATAATTTTGCATTCCAAATATAATCTTGATTAAACGTACATAATAATAGTTTGTAAAATATGTTTACAAAATATTAAACATACACTAACATTTAAGTTTAATGTAAGACTACCATTTCGTTATCCCAATATGTAGGGGGGACATAGTTTCTTTTAAATCTTTAGGACTATAGCCACCTGGATCTTAAGCTACCATAAACCAAGATATACTAAGATGATTAAACATACATTAATATTTGTACCAAATTATTTATGACATACCAAATCTCATACTAAATATATCTTTAGTTTGTTATTATATATATATATATATATATATATATATTTATTTGCTATGATTGGGTTTGTAAAATATGTTTACATATAAATAATTTCACATATTTATATCTTAGTATTCCATAATTACAACGAACTAAGAATTTCTATCACATTTAATGCTATCATTATTTTAAAATTTTTAATATTACATATCTAACATTTAAAATTTTATATTTACATTTATAACACTCTAAGTTTATTAATATAACAAACATAACAAGTGTTAGTAAATGTTAGTGTATGTTTAATATTTTGTAAACAGATTTTACAAAATATTATTACGTATGTCTAATCAAGACTATATTTTGTATACCAGATTATATTGGTACCACATATAGCTTTAAAACCTGATTTGGTAGTGAATGTTTATACAAAGTAGTAATTTGGTATGTCATAATATATTATGGGTTGAGATTATAACTATGGTCAAACATATTTTCTAACATAATTGTATTTTTGTAATGAACAACACAATCATAGCGCTATCAATTGTATTATATATTATTATATTGTCATAATTAATATTATATTCATCAACGCGAATGAAATTATTTATTGGTAGTATAATCTACCATACTCATATTTTCCATAATCCATAATAGGCTTAACAAATAGAGTATATTGAACATCCACTAATTGTATTCTAGTTAAATTCATACATGGTATAGTATTTTAGTTCATGTAGTATTTTAGACATAAAGAATCTAAAGCATATCAAATATTAAAACATCAACAAACTATAATCACAAAATAATTGATTAAATATAATTCTTGATACATCAATTATTATGCTGCAAGATTGAATGATCATCATTGCCCTTTTAAGAGTTAAGTTCATATAGCATTGTACCTGTAATACGATTTACATTCCTCCACATATAGCTTTACACAATATTCTAGTTAAATTCAGACATGGTATAATATTTTAGTTCATGTAGTATTTTAACCAAAAAAAAATCTAAAGCATATCTTTGTATAAATTGGTAAAAATCTCAAACAATCGACACAATGAGTCATCAATATTTATTTACAAGTTATAACTATATATATGTTTAAAATAGTTACTACCAGAAGTTTAATACCATAGTTATATTTAACTATCTTAAATATATTTTATAACTCATAATATGTATCTTAGCATATGCGATGTAGTCATCAATACCATGTTTGAATTTACCTTTCCCCATAGCTCTTGATTATAGCTTCATAAAATAATTGATTACATGAACATATACATCTTAATTAGGTTCAAAATTATTTGACTAGTAACTACATCCTCTCTTGAATATTTTTGTAATTGATATGCTTATAGCTTGACTTATTTTTTGACAATGTAGTGAATGTTTAAACAAAAATGTGATTGGTAATAAATCTAATAGAAACTAATTGTTCTAACTAATATCTATGTTTATATGTCAATATTTGGCACTATATTTTTGTCAAACCATTACCAAACCACTTGAAATATGCTTATTTAGGGAAGGAATCAACATTACCAATAATCATCTTAACTGAATACAAGAAACACAAGAAGATAAATTAATTTAAGTTGATCTATTACTATGATTTTAGTTATACCTTAATCATATATATGGCACATATGTACCATTTACTATATGTACCCTTTTTTAACATATATACTTCTTATAAGGTTATTAATTATACGTAGATATGAGAAAGTAATTTTGAACCCGCAAATTATGTATAGTGGGCTATTGCACTTGTATAGATTTTTAATACCTATCATATGATTATAAGATAGCATTAAATATAATAAGATATAAGAATTCACAAATTATAATAATGATTTTCAATTTTTGTGTAAAACACATAACATACAAATCAATATTGGTCAAACATAATATGATCTTGTGTATAACATATAGTCAAACATATTTGTTTAATAATTCACAACATATAGTTTTGAGGTTAACAACTAATAAAATTTGACAGCCCTTTCAAGAGGACAAATATTATAATTCATTAGACAATAGTAACAAATCCTATTTTCCCTATTCACAGCTATATATTGATTTCACATTTTCCATAATCTATATATATTGTTTCATGATAAGTATCACAATATAGCTTATTAAACTAAATTCTTTATGTAATTTTATCCCATATTCTACCTAATGAATATTTAGTAGTCCTCTTGAAAGGGTTGTCTGGTATACATTTGAACCATTAAAATTGTCATCTATAGTATAATTCCACATGATAATTATATATACGTTTTCCTTCTTAGCAAGATAATATATTACTGTATTCATTACTGTGATTTTAGTTATACCTTAATCAACATAAAATCTCAGTATAAGATAACAATAAAATTGTTTAACCTATGCAAAGTGCATTTTAATGGTTTAAAATTAGATTAAATTGGTTATTATCATAATCTAATGGTCAACATTAGTTTTTGTTATGCATTTGTATAGTCAAGACATAAGTCTAAATGACATTATTTGGGAAAGAGAAAAGAGAGGGGTATTTCAAAGGAATTTAATAAATATACTTAGTAGAAATTTTATGGAGTTGTGGTAATTCTAGCCATCCCTAGTAACACATAGCTTAATTACATATTAGTAGTTATCTTTGAGTAAATATAACCAAATGATGCCACAGTTGAATAACTATATAAATATAGAACCAATGGTTCTTTATTCTATAATTCTCTCACATGGATAAAGGTAGTCTTAATATTTATTGTTATGTATACTATAAGCACTTTCTCATATGTAGTGATAACACATGTGAATATTATACTAAACATATAAACCAATATTTTTGGTCATCCATAAAGATTTAATTATTAGCTTTGAAAAATTTAAATTAGAATCATAACTATATATCATAAAGGGTCAAACAATTGATAATAAAATATATGGCTCTCCTCCAAAATAATCACATTTTTAGTACATTCCTTCTATTTAATACCTTATTTTATTATCTATTTAAAAACTATATCTTTATGGGCTATTACACTATATAGATTTCTAATACTTAAATTGTTATCCTACACCATTATTACTGCTTACATAGGTATACAAAGTCCATATTTAGGAGCACTATATATTACCTTCAATTGTAATCTATATTAATAGTGGATCCCTATTTAAAAAATTAAGGGTATTGATCTACGTAATATAGTAATAAGCACTCTATAAAGATTGGACTACCACTAAGAGTTTTTGACATATATTTTTGGATGTAAGCCTCCTCACTCAATATATACAATCTTAGGATGTTTAAACATTTTAGTAGTGGCGTGATAATTCCATATTGTATAAAATAAATGTATATATTATAAGGCTATTAATAATGCAGTAACATACATAACATGGGAGTATATGGGGATTTTATAGCCAAGTAAAATGGTTATCATGTTATATATCTCCACTAGCAACTTAGTGTTTATATTACCCTTAAATCATTGCATATAATAAGGTCAATATCATTTGAATCTATACATATCAGTCACTGCATCTATAAAAGGCATTTTATTAATCCTTCAGTATAAAATGAATGTAAATATAGAAATACAATCTTATGAATAATTTGTAAAACACCCAAAATAAACACACTTTAGTTTGATATCCCCAAAAAGCCTTTAAATAACTCAACTAAAATAATTAGTTATGGTCCAACATTTTAGTATAAGATTACTATTTTAGTATTTTAGTTCAAAAATCCCCAAAAAGGTTACTTTTTAAAGTAAATACCCACTATATAATATACTTAGTTTATTATAATTAAATTCCAACACAATCTTATTAAGAAATATTTTATCTCCATATAACATAATATTACCACTAAGGATAAGAGATAATTTTATTGGCCAATGCTACCACTCACTTATACTAATACTTTAAACAACTAATCCAAATTATTCACATCTAATTCATAAGTGTACAAATTGAAAACCCTTGGTTGTTCCTATTTATGTCTAAATTATCGTGTATAGAAATTATTGAATAACTCATATTCTATAGATAAAAAGGTAATTAATACCCTATTATAATCTCAAGTAAATGTATTATTGTATATAAGTTACAATAATGTAGTATTGGCCAATAACAGGGTAATCAATATTGTAAATATATCAAAGATTGGCTTATAGAATATTTATCATATAGGGTTGAATACTACATGTAATTAAACATATGTAATGATCTGCTTATATATGGATAAGAAATATCTATTAAAGGTACAATGAATTAAATATAACACAACTTTAATGGTACAAATACTACTAATACATTTATCTTAAGTGTGCTGATTCTTTCATAGTAATATTAAAACAAAATGACCTAAAGATGCCAATATAAGTTTGATTCTTAGCCTATAGAAGATTTCAATGCATTTTCATTCATGAGATTATATAAGTTTATATAAAAATAAAATGAATTTAGTTATATAAGTGTTGAAATAATTAGGATACAACCATGCACATCTCTATAAGAAGTACAAATGTAGTATAATGTGAAATAAATGATTGATATTACATCATTAAGAATGTATCCAAGTTAACATGGATATTACTGAGGTAAATATATATTATATAATGTACTTTCCTAAATAAAAATTAATCAAGTTATAATGAGCTTTTAGCAAATATGAGTACAAAATGTTGATCAAGAGGTAAGATGAAAGCATTGCTGCTCCTGGATATGTGCATTTCCCCCTGGTTACTATTCCATTGATTTTCTAGGTCTTCTGGTTGCCTCATATCCTCTGTCTCCCTTCCCCTCTTATCTATGGCCACCCCCTCTTATGCTAATGTGGTGGTCGGGGGATCTGGACCTCTTGGTGGGTCACCCGACCCCAATATTCTTCTCTTCCATCAATGCTACCAAGATTTATACTAAGACAGCTCTAAATATTCTTTTCTAAGGAAGGCCTCAAGAATAGGTGGAAAGCCTATCATTATGCTCTCTGAAGTCAAAAACTTGGACTCTTATCGAGTATTTTAAGTTAAATTTGGTTGGAAAATTCACCTACTACCATCCCAAAATTGATTCTATAAGGAAACACTTCGAGGAACTCAAACTAGTTTGCGAATGAAATATTGGACTTTTAGATGGAAGGCACATTATGATAAAACTTTCAAAGGAGGAACACTATTCTAGACTCTTTTCCAAAAAAAAACTCTACCATGTTGATAATGCCCTTGTTAAATTCCTTAAATGGACACCTTCCTTAGACTATAATGTTGAACTGCAAATAGCTTGTATTTGGATTAAACTAGCTAGACTAAAACTCTAGTTTTTTTGACAAACAAATCTTATATTCCTTAGTTGCCATCTTTAAAAGACCACTTAAGCTTGATACACCCACTTTCTAGAGCTCAACTACTAGAATATTGGTTAAAATGGATATAATAACACCTTATAATGAAGAAATATGGATTGGTACACACTCTAATAGATATTAGCAAAAACTAAAGATTGAAATAAAACCTTTATATTATGGGAAATTTACAATGTTTGTACATAGTCTAGATAAATGCTTTATTGCCCATTTTGAATTAAGGGAAAGCAAAAATGACAAAGGGAAGCAGCCACTTAATTCTGATAAGAAAGTCACCCCCAGGGTATTACAAGTTGAAACAAGACCAAACCATCTTGACAGCAATCAAGTAACTAACTTGATTGACCACTACATCACTCAATCTCTCCCTATCTATACTACAAGTGCTACTGATCTCCAACCTTTGCATTTAGCCAAAAATATGGATACAAGTATCTTGGTGGTATACAATTTCTCTTTAAAGCCGACTACCATTCCTCTCTATCTCCCATTCAGGATATTCAGCAAACTCCCAACATAACCATGAATAGAGATACACCTCAGAATGAAGAGAAGAACCCCCATATAACCAACTCTAGATCTTAAATAACTACTCCTGACATCCTTAAAAACCAAGGTAATATACAAAGTAACTTATCTACCCAAGGTAATATTCCCATGCAACACACAATTTCAAACCAAAACATGGAAAGAGATATGGGACCCAACTACAAGAGGAGCAGTTTAAAAAAGAACACTATGACGATATTCTCAATTTAGCAAATGATGAATGGTAATCTCAAAAATAAAAATAAAAAAGTGACTAAAGGCTCAAGAGAACTCAAAAATTTCTTATCAAACAAATTCCACAAAATTGATAATACTAAAAATGGTGAAGGGTCCTATAGATGGCCATACTTAATTAAGCAAAACACCATGATTTGGAATATTAGGGGCATTGACAAGGCCAATGCCACTAATATACTCAAAAGCCTTGTTATATCTCTTAAGATTGAGTTTTTTGCTATCTTGGAACTACTTGTTAGCACCAAAAACTTATCAAAATCAATAGAAGATTCCCACATTTCAACATCATCTCTAATGTCAACAATAAGATCTAGTTTTTCTAGAAATCTAGTTTTCAAGTTCATGTTCTGATTAATGCCATCCAAAACCTGCAAATTCACATTGAAGATGCAAACATTAGTTTTCATGCAACTATTATCAATGCTACTTGTAATCGATAACAGAGAAAGGAACTTTGGTATTACATAGAACACATAAGCTCACAAACTACTTGGCCTTAGATTGTTGGTGGTGATCTCAATATGATTGCTTGCCCATCAAAAAAAAGTTGGAATGAATCTTAACATATTTGTAATTTCAGAGTTTGTTGACTGCATTGGAAATGTCAATCTTTTTTATGTTAGTTTTTTGGTTCAAGTTTCACTTGGAGAAGAGGGAGTGTCTAGGAATGACTTGATCAAGTCCTTACCAACTCTGCTTGGCTTTCCACTTTCTGCTCTCTAAGGGTTCAACACCTTGCTAGAATAGCCTTTGACCACTCTCCTCTTCTTATTAGCCTTAGTCAAATCCCTAAACAAAAATACACTCCATTCAGATTTCTTAATGTGGACTACAAATCCTAACTTCTTCAACAAATGGAATGATGTCGAGCATCCCAATCCCTAGATTAATCTTTTGAAACTACAAAAAAACCATTACCCATGCCCTCAAGAAGTGGAACATTGAAGTCTTCTAAAACATCCACTACCGGATCAAAATAAGTGAAGACTAAATTATTAATATTGAACATAGATTAACTAATTTGGAAACACATGATGTAACTCAACTGTAACACCAACTTGAACACCTACAGACTGAATTACAAATGAACAGACAGAGAAGAAAATCTTCTCAAGTAGAAAGCTTCTACCCAGAGCTTCCTTCAAGGGGATAGAAATTCCAAGTATTTTCATGCCTATATTTGGAAGAAGGAGGAAAAATGGGTACCGAAGATAAAAGACTCACATGGAAACTTGATCATTAACCAAGGTGACATATTGGAAGACTGCACCAACTACTTCACTAACTCCCTCAACTAGCCAATTATCAACAAACCAACCCGACAACAATGCAGGACCTTCTATAAACTAGAAAAAGTACAATTAATAATGAGGAACTTACTTCTATCTTTCTGGAAAAGGAGATTTGAAAAGCTCTAAATTCAATGGATGGCAACAAGGTGGCTATCCCTAATGGATTTACAACCTTTTTCTATCAAACAACATGAAACATTGTCAAGAATGATGTTTCAAAGCCATCAAATCCTTCTTCAAAGGTCAAAATTGCCACAACTTCTTCTCCAATTTAGCCATAATTTTGATTCCTAAAGAACAAAATAGTCATACTTGTGATAAATTCAGACCTGTATTCTTAACCCATGTGATTAATAAGATTATTAGCAAAATCATTGCTAATAGACTTCAAAAACATCTACCAACTCTCATCTCATCAAATCAGGCTACATTTGTCAAAGGAAGGAACATAATTGACAACATTCTCCTTGCTCAAGAACTTTTTATTGCCTTGCACAAAAAAGTGAGAGGTGGAGCCTAATCTTGAAAATTGATATCAAGAAAGCCTTTGACACTATTAGTTGGAGGTTCCTCATAAAAGTGAGGGGATTCTCTGATGATTTCTACAATATGGTGGAAAGAATCCTTACAAATAACCACTACAAGTTTCTTCTAAATGGATAATCAACAGGTTTCTTCCAAGCCAATAAAAGAGTCAAACAAGGTGACACCCTTTCCCTACTCTATTCATCTTAGCATTATACCTCCTCTCAAGAAAACTCAATGAAGTTATTTCCAAGAAGAACCTTAATTTCAAAAGCAATGGGAACTTAAACATTTCCCACCTGTCCTTTGCTGATGACCTCCTTCTATTCATTTGCGGCAGCAAACGCAATCAATACTTTCATGTCTATTATCAAGGACTTTAATAATCCTTTTAGGTATGAATTTAAACACTAATAAATGTCTCTTTGTGATAGGGAAACATATCAATAATACTAAGATTAACTGAATCAAAGAAGTGACTGAATTTACACATTCATAATTACCACTTACCTACCTTGGTATCAAGCTATACAAAGGTAAACCTACATCTTCTCTTTCTACGACCTAACTGAAAACATTCAACACAAAAGTAACTATTGGGAAAACTCTTTCTTATGCTTTAAAGGAAGGATTTATTTAGTTAAAAGTATCCTTAACTCTATCAACTTTTACACTACCCAAGTTCAACAAATCCCCAAGACCACTCAAATGAAAATTAAGAGAATGCTCAATAGATTTGTTTGAAGCCATAAATATAAATCTATACATTGGTCCAGCTGGAAGAAATTAAGCAAGTTGACTAGTAGAGGAGGTTTGGATTCAAAACAATTGAGGATAAAATCAAGGGAAATGAAATTAAACTATGGATCAAATTTACAAAAAAAATCACTTTTGGTTGAATTCATGCATAATAAATATAATCCTAACTTGCACCCAATGTCAATTAAGATGAAACAATCAAATTCTGCAACTTGGAAGCTAATGCTAAAACACAAAGAAGAAGCTGAAAACCTACTATTTTGGGATTTAGTTGATTGAAACATTTTCTTTTGAGATGATCATTGGTTTGGTGAAGAACCTCTCTCCTATAGACACACTGATCACATCCCAATCCAGTCTCAAAAAATTTATGAATTCTAGATAGATTCCAAATGGAATAAAAATAAGTTAGAGACATACATCCCCATTGACACTTGCAAGATAATAGACAAGATTCCAATTGAAGACTACAGGAAAGACAATATTATCATAAATGGACATCCTAACAATTCATCCATTCATAAAAACATCTATAATAGTTGGTGGAAGGCCACTAAACTAACCCCCTAGGGTCATGTTATTTGGAACTCCTCGCTCAAGCCCTCTATTTACTTCTTCTACTAGGGACTATTCCATATGTTCATTCCTTTGGATGATATCCTTATGCTTAAATGACTGAAACTACCTTCCATTTACCTACTATGCAGAGAAGAAAAAGAGAGTTTACTACACTACTTTATACATTGCAAGTTAAGCAAAAGAATTAGGGAAACATTTTCAAAACTTCTACAAACAGACTATCATAACATCCCAACCTCGCTACAAGAACTACTTGTGAATTGGAAGATTAAAAGTTACTAGAAAGATAGCAAGCATATGAATACATTTTTCATTATTTTCTATTTTATTTGGATAACACAGAATGAACTGAAGCATAATGATCTCAGTCGATCTCCTAAATCCACTATAATGTTGATCAAAGCCTACTTATAGAAGATTCAGCTTTATAAAACTACCAGGAAATAATGCCTTATTGATCAACATAATGACTCAAACTGAAAAGGAACCAAAAACCAAAGAAATCTACACAGATGGGAACTGTTTCATTGGGAAAAACCTCTTCCTAGCACAAATAAGATCAATATTGATGGGAGCTATAATTCAACTAATCAGAAGGCTAGTATTGGTGACATTTTCAGAGGTAAGAAGGGTAGCTATCTTCTCCATTTCTCCATTCTTACTTAGCTATGTCCCATCTACACACTAAGTTCGCTGCTTGTTATTATGCTCTTCTATTTGCTTTGAGAAACCCAAATCTTAATTATTGGATTGAATTGGATTCACTGTCTCTTATTCATCTACTTATGGTGGAAAATTTCCACCCACCTTGGTTTATCATCAACACTCTGATGAAGACACTCCATACCTCATGTACCCACATTTAGAGAGATGGCAACGACCTTGCTGATTTACTAGCAAAATGAGGCTCCATCACTCAACAATTCAGCTGCTTTAGAACATTGGACAAAGACTTATACTTACTTGTGCATAATGACATCTTGGATATGCCATAAATCAAAACTAAAACTTTATAACCTTTCCTTTTTAGAGTTATCACCTTTTTCTTTGTAAACTTTTGGATTACTTGTATTTTCAAGTAATCAATGAAACACTTACTTTCATGAACAAAAATGTGTACAAAATGCTGGACACTATAACTAAAATGCACTTATCATTAATAGAGTTATAGAATATGTAATCTTAGTATAATTACACACAACTAAAATTTCAAGTATATAGGGCTCTCTAATCTCAAAATCTTAAGAGCTCACTAAAAGGGTATTAAATCTATTAGTATAAAATTGTATGCCATTGCACTTTAGCCTATGGTAATAATAAGGTAGTCTTAAATCATTGGCCATAAACTATTAGTGAGGTTAATATATAGTAATCTTAGGAGTTGATTTTAAAGATGTAATTATGGTATGTCATTTTTCCTCCCTTTGATACTGGTTTAGCATGGTATATAATTCAACAAGTAGATAATGTTACAGGCTGTCAAACCATCTTCTTTTCCATCTTAAAAGTATGCTTCTTCTATAATTGAAGGGTTAATTATTGAGAGGGATCAGGTACATCATCTTTGTGTGAGTACACTACACATATTGGTGTTGGCTAAACTAGTCAACACTAGAAGCATATGTTGGGTGAATATAGCTTGCAACTAAATCATAGATTAATTAAAATAGATAATTGTATGGAGTTTGTTTTCAACTAAGTAGTTAATTTGGTATCTTAATTGTGAGATCATTATTCATCTATAAAGAATAGTACTATATTGATCTAAAAAGTCTTAAATATAAGGTATTGGTATAACTTCATTGTTGGTATAAAAATTCTTAGATAGTATGTGTATAGATTATTAAAGTTGCTATTAAGAGTTCATACATATCCTATAATTATCACATTATGATATCAATGCCATTCTAAAGAAGTGATATTTTACTAATGTAGAGCTAAATGATATAGCAGAGGAGTGATCACAAAGTCATATATTCTCAATCTGAGGGAATGAGGCTTAGTTTGGTAGCTCGAGTAAGTCTCTTCTTCCTCTATGTTACTATTCCATTGGATTTTATTTCATGGAGGGACCTTCCTATGCTATTGCAGTCTACATCAATCTCCCCTTGGCTGAGGCTATTGACGCTTCCATAAAACTCATTTTCCCTCAGTCCTACAATGATAATTTCTGCTTTGGTAGTGATTCGGGCTTCCCAAAGAAAATTATTAGAAATAATGGCAAGCCAGCTTTATTTATCTTTGATTTTAAAAATACACTTCTTGGTAGACCCCTCAAGTTCACTTTGGTTGGAAAATTTACTTATAGACACCCATGATGGACATCATTAGGAAGAACTTTGATGATATAAAGCTATTGGGTGAATTGAATGTTGGGTAGTTGGACAATAGACAAATTGCAATCAGACTAAGAAAGGAAAAAGACTATGCTCGGCTATTTTCCAAAAAAACTTGTTCATATAGAAAATATCCCAATGAAAATATTGAAATTGACACATTCATTTGATTATAGTGTTGAGCCACCTATTGTTCCCATATGGTTAAAGTTTCCAAATCTGAAATTGCATTTGTTTAACAAACAAGTGTTATATTCCCTTACTTCCCCATTTAAAAAGCCACTCAAATTGGATTTTCTTACCTTCAACCTCTCTAGGCCATCAGCTGCAAGCATCCTAGTTGAAATAGACATTACAACACCTCATTTAGAAGAAATATTGTTTGGAACAGCTACAAATGGCTATTGGAAGCAAGTGATCATTGAACAAAAGCCCTGTTAATGCCCCAAATGAAGAATGTTTGGCCATACTTTGGATGTTCGCTATTTGGCTAATCCAGAACTAAGAATTAAACTACCTAAAACTACTAGAGAAACTGAACCCAACCTAAGTGTTGCCTCATAGGTAGCCATTGTTACATCTACACTAGCCCCCAACTAAATATAAGAGCCTAATCTAAATGACAAACCTAAAGAAATCTTCCCTCCTAGAAATACTGATTCGATGCACAAATGGATCAATGCCTTTATATCCCCCCTCATCCTATAATTTAGATGCCAAACATTTCATACAAGGAGAACTATGGAAACCATTTAAAGGATGCAAGAGAATAAAACATTCTTGAAACTGGATTTAAAATTCGCAATCAAAACACACTCAACATAAGGACTTTTTTCATTACAAGCCCAACAGCATATAGACATTCAAGAGCAACTCACTAACACCATTCATAATCTTGAGCATGAGTGATTAATTTAAAAATCAAATAGGAACAAGTACAACGGCATAACATAGTTGAAACATATAAACCAAAGTAATGCCATTTATATTGTAGGTTCTTCAATGGCTGGAATTCTTGCTAATTGGAATGATGGGATTGATAGGATGACTACAAGAGCATCTAGAGGCTCTAAGTTTTCCAAATAATACTAGCAGCCTTATCTGGAATATTAGAGGTATTGTTGATAAAGCATCTTCTATGAGGCTACATTGCCTCATTAGAAACCACAAATGCAATCTGTTTGTCATCCTTGAACAACTTATTCATACAACTAGCTTTGAATAGCCATAAAGAAAATCTAGGTGATTTCATATTTTTCAAAACTATAGTAATAAGATCTATCTATTTGGAATCATCCCATTCAGGTTGATCTTATTTTGGATGTCCCCTAAATCTTACATACTATGATCACTTGTAATAATTATTCCATCCTAGACACCATAGTATATGTTGCTTGCACGATGGACTTTAGACAATTGCTTTGCTCTAATATC
Source organism: Cymbidium sinense (assembly GCA_021442155.1). NCBI lineage: Eukaryota > Viridiplantae > Streptophyta > Magnoliopsida > Asparagales > Orchidaceae > Cymbidium > Cymbidium sinense. The sequence goes on from CM038233.1 coordinate 40,108,361, forward strand.
AATAACATTAGTAGAACCTATTCTATTAGTTGGCTTGTTGGTGGGGATTTCAATATGATCTTTTACGCCAATAAAAAGAAAGGAGGTAAGAAACCAAATGCTACTATTTTAAATGAATTTGTTGAATACATTAAGGATGCTCAACTCTTTGATGTTAGTTTTGTTGGATCTCCTTTTACTTGGAACCGGGGGAGTGTTTTTGAAAGATTGGATAGAATCCTTCTTAACACACATTGGAATAACACCTTTCACAACACTATTTTTCAACTCCTTAATAGATCTTGCTCTGACCATGCTCCTCTCCTCCTTACTATTCACTAGCTTCCAAAATAAAAATATTGGCCTTTCAGATTTTGGAACTTGTGGACCCATAATGAGTTATTCTCTCATTGCCTTCAAGATGCTTGAAAAACTAATACTATCAACCCTTGGATAAGACTTTGGATTCTCCACAAAAACTTGATTAAGGCACTAAAACATTGGAATTGGAATGTGTTGGTGATATTCACCAATTAGTGAGCAACCAAGACCTGAAAGTAGCTGAGCTAGAATTGAAGCACATTGACAACTCTTCTCCCCTTGTTGAAAAGGATCCCCAAGAAGCTCAAATTAAGCTAAACCTTTTCACTGCTATGGAGGAGGATTTCCTAGCTCAAAATGCTACCACCTTTAATTTGAGGTAAGATGATAAGAATACAAGGTACTACTAAGCTTGCTTTAAATATAGAAGAGAAATAAAGGCTATAACCAAAATCAAATCTATCCAAAATTGGCTGATCAAAATGGATGACAGAGTTAGTGATGGTATAAACTATTTCAAAACACTATTTCAAGCACAAGCAAGTGAACATTGATTTTTTCAAGGAGAACCTCTTAAAGTCTCATGATGTGGGATGGAATTGCTTAATCCTCTTTAGCTTCCTCTAGAGAGTGAAATTTGAGATTATCTTAACTCTTTATATGGTACTTAACAAGCAAGTCTTGATGGTTTTACAACACACTTTTATCAATTCTCTTGGAATTGAATCAAAGATGATATAATAGCATCTATTCAAGCCTTCTTCAATGGAAAGGTCATCCATAAATTCTTCAGCTATACTATTCCACCCTCATTCCCAAGGATAATAATAAATTTGATTGGGATGGCTTTAGGCCTATTAACCTATCTACTATTATCAGTATGATCATTAGCAAAATCCTTGCCATCAAAATTCAGCCCATCCTTCCATTGCTCATACTTCCAAATCAAACTACTTTTGTGAAAGGTAGAAATATTGTTGAAAATATCTTGTTGGCCCATGAGCTACTCTAAGACATAAAAATGTAGAAGGGCAATCTAAACATCAAACTTGACATCATGAAGGGTTTTGACATTATAAATTGGAACGTTATCTTTTCCAATCTTAAAGCAAGCAAATTCTTTGATGGTTTTAGCTCTCTCATCCAAAGAGTACTATCCCATAACTATTATTATCTTCTCATTAATGGTGAATCACATGAATACTTTCAAATATCTAGAGGGATCAAACAAGGGGATCCTCTATCACCTTCCCTATTCATCCTTTCCATTGACTAGATTTCTAGAATGATTAAAGATGAACACTCTAAAAGGAAAGGCTTTAGATACCACACTAAAAGCAAAGTTAATTTAAGCCACCTTGCATTTGGTGATGATTAATTATTTTTTTGTAATAGATCTAAAAATTCCAACAAATGCATCAAGAGGTAATTGGATAAATTTGAATCCATCTCCAGCCTAACCTTCAATAATGTTAAATGCCTTCTTATTAAAGAAAAATCCTACAACTTTGAATAAATTTGGATCCAAGATGTTACAAGTTTCACTCCTTCTCAACTTCTTCTTGACTTCCTCGTAGTCCATATCTTCAACGGTAAATCCAAGGCTTTCTATTTTGATGGGATGATCAACAAAGTTTATACTAGGATATCATCTTAGAAAAATTCCTTTTTATCTACTGGTGGAAGAATTTCATTGCTCTAAAGCATTATCAGCTCTATTCCACTTTTCATATTACAAACCATGAGCATTCTAACCATAATTAAAAAAAAAATAAAAAAAAAAAAATAGAAAGAATTTTTAATAGGTTTGTTTGGAGTGGTCATAAAAGGTCGGTCTATTGGCTTAGCTGGAAGAAAATCTGTAAGCTGGAATCTGTTGGAGGTATGATGTTTAGATCCATTGCTAAAACTTTCACTATCAACCAAATAAATCAATGGATTAAGTTTAAGAAAAAATGACTCATTTTTGGCCAATTACCTTCTTAGCAACTACTATAAAAATAGTAATCCTTCCATGGTGACACCAAAGAAGTTAGGCTCCAATCATTGGAAACTCTTGCTGAAGTATAAAGATACTATTGAGGACAAAATTTTTTGGAATCTAGAAGAAAAAAATATTAGCTTTGCTTATGACCAATGGCTTCCCTCTAGTATTTTATCTAAAATTTTCTCTTTCCCCATCTCTCACTCAATTACCATTTTAGAGTTTTGGGAGGAACACAAGTGGAACTTATCTAAACTAAAGAGCCACCTCAATGATGGTATTGTGAAAGAAATTAACAAGATCCCAATCTTCCTAGATGGACCTGATGCACTCTTGGTAAAATGTCATGATGGAACTTCTTCCATATCTAAAAATCTATTTACTTGCATCATCCCACTCCAAATAGATTCAGCAAAATTTCCTACATTTTGGAGTCCAGTCATAAAGCCAAGAATTTCTTTTTTTTGCTAGAGAGCATGGTACTCCCTTCTCCCTACAGATGATATCCTAAAGCTTAAAGGTTTAAGAGTTGTATCCATCTGCCACTTATGCAAAATTGAAGAAGAGAGCATTCAGGATTTGTTCATTACCTACAAAACTAGCTCTTCTATACGGTTGGATCTCCAAGACAAATATAAGATTGTACCTCTTAATTATGATGCACTAAAGGACTATCTAAAATCTTGGAAAAACTTTTAAAGCACAAATCTGATTCAAAATATGTCCTTCCTTTCATTATTTTGCTCTTTATTTGGATGGCAAGAAACATAATTAAACATGAAGGTAATGAGCTTAACTTAAAGAAAATTTTATTTCACATTGAAATCCATATATCCAAGCTATTTATAGCTCAACTCCTTTGCAATTCTTCCATCATGGCATATAAGGTTACTCTTATACACTAGAAATGGCTTTAGCAAGGATCCATCAAGATCAACATTGATGTGAGTTTCACATCTCCAATGGTTGCTGGAATTGCTACAGTTTTCAAGGACTGTCAATAAAATTGCATCTATAACTCCTCCTCTGCAACACTAGTCAATACTACAATATGTACTAAAACCCAGGCTTGCCTCACTACTCTTATAATTGTTATAGCCTTGCAACTTACTAATATATGGATTGAAATGAACTCCCTGAACCTTTGTAAGTATGTTACTAAGGAATCTCTTTCTCTTGGTATCTTACTTACATTATTAGATAGATTCACCTATTGATCTTAATATATAAAATGCAATAATATAATCGATAGCACCATTGAGAAAAATATTGTGACACCACATAGAGTTTAGGAATTTCTTATTTGAATGATCAAATATATCATTAAGGAAAAAACATATCAACTCAAAAGATGAACATGATTTCCTGTAATAGATTTTATCATTTAATAAAAGACTCTTAAGGTAAATGTGTCTTTCATGTACCAGAGATTTTTCTCTTGAACTACATGGAAAGGTAGAGCAAGTTTTATTTTAAATTGGGTTCATAATTCCCTATAGAGACAAACCCCTATAATTAATTATGTCTTAAGAAGGGTCTCTTCGTAAGAATACTCCTGATTAAATAAATAAGTTGTTTTTTCTAATAAGTTCTATGCTTTTTTCTCAAAGGATTGATATTTAAAATTTCAATTGGGATTCATCCAAATTAGAGGGAGAGTTCTTTTGGAAGCCAAATGGGATGAAGTAGGAAATGCCAACTGATATAGGGATTCCCAATAGGCACTTCAACTATCTTATCATTATTCTATAAATTTTGGAATTTTATTTAGATTTTGAGTTGATATTTACTTAGATGTCTAGGACATAGATTCAAGCAGCATAAGACTATAGAAATGCTTAGGGTTGAAGACATATTCTTGAGAAGGATGCATTAGAGCCTAAGGGGCTATTTGGTTCCATGTAATTACCGTGTAATGTAATTTAAATATGTGCAATTCTTCCTTTCCTGTGTTTGGTACGCGGTAATGTAATTACCGTGTAAAATTTTATGGTATTTGAAATTTCTTTCCCAGCGTATTTTTTGTGTAAACGAAATACCCCCAAAATTGAGCAAATTCAGAAGTCATGGTTAACAATCATGCGTAGAACTCCTCGTCTTCCACTATAATATTTCACATACCCATCTTTCGCATACCCGTCGATGTGAGAGAAGAGAGTCAAAACCCCGTGGATGGCAGAGGTGAGATCAAAAACTTTCCTTCTCGCTCGCTTGCCTTCGACTCTCTTACACAACTCGGCAACATTGTTCCTCTCTCTTTTTCACCCCGATCGACTTCATTGCTGTGTCGACCCATCTTCTCCCTCTCTCGGCCGCTCTCTGCTTTCACCCCTCTCTCTCGCCCCGCTTCCTCAGTGAAAATAGGTTTTATTGTTATGGATAGCCATTTTATGTTTGTGCTTTATCTTCAATCCAAGTTTTTAAATCTCAATGCAAGTTGTTTTGGCATTACTCTATTATTTGGAATGAATGCTATTATCATTGTGATGTTATGCAACTATTTTGCTATGTTGTTTGGTATGAATGCTATTATCATAGGTGGCCAAACCGCTTCATGCATTATTCATTATTATGAATCCATGAGTGAGGTGAAATGAGTACTTTCCTTCACATACTTATAGATCAAGAGCATTACAGATACCGGGTTGCCATTTCTTCATATTCCTAAGTCTTACTTATAAATAGCAATCCCTCAACCGTGTATCTCCCCGATTGCATCCTCTTTATGGTATTATGTTTGAGATTGTTCACCGATGTCTTCCTCGTTCCTTGGTCCACCGACTTTGTACCGGACAGAGAAGTCGGGATTTGGATATTCTCATGCGGCTATTGTGGAGTAAGAGTAAGGGGCTTTGGTGTTTCAAATGCAAGGTTAAGATGGTAAAAGGTTTCGGTCGAGATGGGGAGTTAGTTGAGGAGAATGGCAAGTGTGATTATTCTGTTCTGGGTAAGTGTGTTTTTGTTGTGTGTTATGAATCGGATGATGATGGAGTATTGCATGCATGCCTTGTTTATGTGATTCCATTTTTTTTCATTGATTGATTCGAGTTAAGAAGGTCCTTTCTCTTGAAGATGCTAGCATCTTTAGGTTGAGTTTGGATGCTAGGAATGAAAAGAAATTAAAGAGTTGAAAAGATTAAATCAAGGTGTAGATTGATAATTAGCCAAACAATTATCTCGATTTCATCTCATTTTCTCTAATTTAATTCGATCCGCACATGCCTACAAAATTATTGAGATTCAAGATTGAATTCTTATATTAGATCTACTTGGTTCTGGTATGACATTCACTCGCTCCATAGATATTCTAAAATGATTGACTTTCTTAATGAAACCATAGATGCAATGTGTAAAGTCGATGTTTTACTACATTGTTTGGTATGAATGCTATTATCACAGAGGTGCCAAACTACTGTAAGTGCATTTTCAATTGTTGTGAATCCATGAGTGATGTGAAATGTAGCATAGTAGTTTCTTAGATACTTATCGATAGATCAATAGCATGAGACATCCAGCTATTGAAAAAATAGCTAAGAATCGATTAAACCGCTTCTCTCTCTCTCTCTCTCTTTGCTCCATAAGCCCCATCACCTCCTATTTGAGCTTGTTAGTTCATCTCTGGCCTTTTGTTACTTTCGATGCGGTTTTGTGGTGGGAACGTACCACCGTGAAGAAATGCAAACAAATCCAGGTGTTATTTTGTTCTTATTGATCATTTTAGATAATGCGCAATGGATTCTGAGAATTTGCTTTTCTTTGACTACTGAAATGGATGATACCAAAAGAATTTTGTTGCCATTTTATTTTTTTATGCACATGAGGTGTCCACTGAACAAGTCTCACATTTGTTGGGACAAGCTTATTGTATAGGATCAATATTTTATATTGTATGTTATCCTTCTTTCTAAATCTCTAAATGAATACCTTTTGTTTGTCAACCATGTGCACGGCTTCATTTTTGATATATTTTAGTGAGATTTGATTATCATGTGGTATGCTAATATAGAACTTTATCTGCTTTTTTTTTTTTGCATTGAAGACTTATGGAGAGACATGCCAAACTGTTGTGTTTTCGATAAAGTGAAACTCACCTCTAAGCTTATGCTTAAAGCTTTGTTTCAGGATATTCCAAAGGTGAATTGGCATAAAGAAGTATGGTTTAAAGGTTATGCCTTTAATTATGCCATTTTTTGTTGGATGGCATTGCTTAAAGGGCTTAATACATCTGATCTATTTTCAAGCTAGAGGATTAGGATTTACTCATCTTTGCTATTTTTGCGAAGTAAATTTGGAATCTCACTCACACCTTTTCTTTGAATGTTACAAATCTATGACTCTGTTAAGAAAGCTATTACCTAATGGCAACCACTTACTATGCAAGTTACCTTACCACAGTTATTAAGTGAAACAAGTAATGTGGAAAATAAGGTTTTAGATTATGCTTCTTAATTATCGCTTCGTTATGTTATCTGGAAGGAAAGGAATTCTCATTTTTTTAAGCAGGAGTCTAATTCTTTCTTTTGGATGGAGAGTCAGATCAGAAATATTGTATCACATAAGTTGAGAAGATGGGTTTTTAAGGACCACTGGCCTGACAACATTGTTCGGATACTTTTATAGTGGAAGTAGAATGATAACTCTTAAGTTTGGTTGCCTGGTTGTTTGGTTGAATGTGTTATTATTTCCTATCTTTTGTTTTTACTGGAAGGACGATGATGATGTCTTGGGCTTGCTCTATTATAGTTAATTGGATGCTTACGATTGATACGCAAATTATGGAAGCAACTGGACCTTTGTTTTGCTAGTTTCTCAACCCTGATGAATATATTTCTACTATTTTTGGTTCAAGGATGGCAACTTTGGGTGATAATTTTCAGATAGCGCCTTCATCCTCAACTGGATGTTTTGTATTCGAGTCCTTTTATCTTTTATCTATTTTTTCTGCTAGTTTTCATCTTAGCCCATGAATTATTTTTCTTAGTTTCTTCTCTAATTCCTTTTTAGTCCTTTCTGGATTACTTCTGACCATATATTTGTAAAACTCTTTTGGAATGAAATTGGGGCTCTCCCCCTCACTTTTTTCAAAAAAAAAAAAAGATATGGAGAGCTTTTGGTTGTCACTATTGGTCTTCACCTGCTCCATTTAATGATTGAGAGGAAATGCAACCATGATGAGAGGTGTTGAGAAAAAGATGTCATTGTTATTACCTGCTTCCTTTTCTATTACAATAGTTCAAATAAGAGCTTTATATTGCTATGGTTGAAAGTTTCTTATTTTAATTGTACCAAAACTAGAGACATCTCTATTTTAAAAAAGTTCCAAAGCTAGCTTTATCTGCTTTCGTTATTGAAGCTATTTTGCAACCTTTATCTTATAAAAATGATATAAAAAAGCATCTAAGCTCCAGGCTTGAAATTTGAAATGCATCCTATCATGATTGTATTTAATCTAGCTTTAAATTTTGATATATATAATATCATCTTCTTAAATGTTACAACTGTACAATTCAAGAAGATGGGTGATTCTTATGAGACTCTCGATAATTCTTTCTTATATATTAAGAATGTATGGACTCATATCTCTACTACATTTTCATTCAGCAGAGAGTGATGAAGAAGTTTGTGAGCTAAAGGAAAGAAAGAAAAAAGATTGATGAAGATATTCAAATAGAGGAGTTGGAACTTATTTCTATCCCCACCCCTAATGCATATTTCTAGTGTTCTCATGACCGCCAAATTGGCATTTGTACCTACAAACACTTATATCTCAAACCTTTAGCCATCATTGTTGCATAAAAGACAAGTATACCTCCTTGTTTATGTAAGTTTAATTCTTTTCTCTGCCATTTCGTGTGAAATTTTCCAGTAATGGCTTACATGGGTATTCTTGTTTTGCTTAGCGCCAATCCGTGGATGGTTCCATGATTCATGATGAAGGCTTGTCGAGAACTTCTTTCCAAATGATATCCGTGTTGCTAGGGAGCTAGAGAAATTTGGGAATATAAATGAGAGTCGTGTCTCAAGTTGCATTGAGCACTCTCTCAAACAACCAACCACACAAAGATAGTGTAGGTTTTGTTCTTTAATTTTTTTTCCAATTTCATCTTTATTTATGTTTATTTGTGTGTATATTAGTAATTCTTCAAATGTGGTTTCACATATACAAGTCGCTTGCTATCCTATCCAAAAGGATAGATTTGTAGTTCATGTTCTTGTGTATTAATAACATTTTTTTTCTTTTAGTTTAATCTCAAATGCAGAGTTATACACATCATAAGCCAGATATCTTCTTCTCCCTTTGGCTCTTTCTGGAGCATGAGTTATACACATCATAAGCCAGTTAATGGTAATTTTTGATATATATATATAGAGCTTTCTATGAAAGCAAATTTAAAAAATATTTTAAACTAACTAACAGAAATCCTTAAAATAAATTTATTTAATGAGTTCAAGTTATGTAGAGATACATCATATTGTTCAATTTTTTTCACTTTTAAAATAAATATATATTAATTTTTTTAAATTAAGTAGTAAATTTTTATTAATAAAATATTTATATTTTAATATATATTTAATTTATTAAATTAATATTTCAATTAATGAAAAAAATCTCACTTACCTCAAATATTTCAAGTTAGGTAGAGGTACACCATATACAGGTATTTACTTTACTTTATATATGCTCAACCAAGCAGAAAATATAGTTTACATGTATTTACTTTACATAGAACCAAACAACTCTAAAGTATTCAAAATTCACTGTATTCACTTTACACTGTATTCCTTTTATACTGCATTCCAAATACTGGAAAACAAACAGCCCCTAAGTCTATAAGTGCTTCTAACTCAAGTCAGATGCTCAACTTAATTTTATTTTGGGAATTGTTAGTCATTCCTCTCAGTTGAAGGAACTAGCCAATCCCTGACTCTTTTGGACTTACAACTCACCTAAAGAGGGCTGCCAGCTAACACCACATAAGTGAATTTTAAATCCATGATTCCAAGTCTTATAAATCCAAGATGGTTGGGCTGTTATATTTTTAAGAAAGGAATCTATGAACCTAGACTCACTCTCTAATACTTAAGATCATGTAAGGTTTGAAATGCATCTAACTAATGCACATTTTTTAGAGTTTTAAATGTTTTGATCCATAATTTATTTGAGGCCTTAGGTATGCATTTGAATGCCTAATGCAATGCAATTATAAATGGTTATGGGCTAAATCAATAATATAAGGTATGCTTCCCCAAGAAGGTGGTCATCCCCACAGGTCAGATGACCCTTATGTGTAATGGGAGAAGTTGCCAAATTCAAAGATTGGTGCAATATAATTTCATGGTGTCAAGACTTGATTGGTTTCTAATTGATTTTATGTTTTGCCTAAGGAATTAGTTTATGTGAGGTTTCAATTTTTAATTTTATTTTTTGTTTAAGTTATTTAGATTTAAGTTGGGTATAAAATTTAATTTTTTTTATGAGCCTAATCATCCAGGCAGTCAATCACAACAAACCACAACATAGAAAGAAACCTTAGAAAGTAGGTTGATTCTATTGTGCACCCAAAATAAATCAAGCCAATTTAATTTAATTAAAAGGCCAATATGTCCGAGTACTAGTACACACCGAAAGAAAGAGTAAATGGGCAGCCAAGCTTTGCCTTTATATTGGTTGGCCTAGAACTACAAGTCTATATGTATGAGTCTTCTTTCCAAGATAGTCTCCTTCTTCAGGGACATCCATAGGGCTTCACAGGGGACCATCACACCTATCTTTTGGTAGGGTCATCTCCTGCTAATCCTATACCCCATAGATCCTAACCTAATTCTAAGCTTAAATATAAATTTTCATTCTAAAATTAATTCATATGCATTATAAAACAAATGTTATAAAAATACAAATAGCATGCAATAGTTATATTTTAGAAATATATGGGCTTAGCATTAGTTGCATGCCAAGCCCACCTATCTTATGGACTATGCTTAAGGACTTAAGCATACCTACAAAAAAATATTTTTTGTTTTCATTTATGATAGCAGTCTCTTCTAGCATAGCCCCTTATAAAAGATAATATTAGATCTAGAAAGAATGTCATACCATCTTGTCTAATAGCCAAAAAATCCTAGACATGTAGTCTAAAATCACACACCACAAAGACATGTGAAGCACATCATATCACAACACATCATAGGGAGTCATAAAGAATCAAAGAATGTCCTAACCTAAGTCTAGGGTTTGTGACCTAATGATCTAGTGTGTGAAGAAAATAGGCTTGTGTAGTAAGACTTTGCAAGGCCTCTTTAGTTCAAGTTTTAATTTAGAATTTAAGTTTATTTTAATTTTACCTTTGGATGGTTTCAATTCAAATGATTTAATGATTTATTTTCATTTTTATTTATTTTTAATTTGGTTAAAGTGAAGTTTAGGTTTTAAAGAATGAAGAGTAGATTTGATTGCACTTTTGGGTGGAATCTATTATATTCAACATCGCCACCTAATAGAATGAAACCTTCATCCTAAGATGAAGATTTATTCTAAAGGTCTAACTAAGATCCTTAAGTATCTTAATTAATCCTTTTAGTTTCATTTAGATGGTTAGGGTTTGAATATATTTAGATTTTAGATTAATGTTTCAATTCTTATCTTTGGAATTTTGATTCTTTATTTCATTTCTTTTAATTTGATTTGATTTTTAATTCTTGGTTTAGTTTATTTTTTGGACTAATTTGTTTTGAATTAGTTCATTTGATTTGATTTGAATTGGTTCATTTGATTTTGCTTGAATTGATTTTGGTTTGAATTTTGTTTAGGTTTTAAGTTAAGTTCATTCCATTTAGTTTAATTTATGTTATCCTAAGGCCCTTAAGTTAAAGTTTGAATTCACACTTAGGTTAGATTGATTGTGTATTCAAATTTCATTAAGTGTTTGTGATTTCATTAACTTAGGGTTTAAATATTTTAATATGCATTATTGATTTCATTAACCCTTAATATGAAATGATCAAGGTCTTTGATTTAGGATGATGGAAAACCATCCTAAATATTTTTTATGTTTGATTAAGATTGGCTTAAATTATTTCATAATTTGTTTAGTTTTTGGATTTTTTTTATTAATTATTTGATTCATATTGACTTAGGAATTTAGAAATTCAAGTATTCCCAATTCAAAAGTTAAATGGGTTTGAAATTTTTATGACAAGTGGGGTTCCATGCCAGTTTCATATTTCCAAAGTTTCACCTTGATTAGATTTATAATTTGGGTGTAATTAAGATTTTAATTATTTCATTAAAATACAAATTAGGCCTAGCTTGATGCAAATCATTTAGTGCTTTCATTTTTCATTAATTCCTTTCTAAAAGATGTTTCTAAAGATTGTTCATTCATAATTTTTTGACATTTGGCTGATTTATTATGATTTATTAATTAATGTTTAATTATTTAAATTATTTAATTTAATTAATTATCTAATTAAGTCATTTTGCAATTTATTAGATTCCAATGAGTTTCATTGATGATTTTATGTTCATTATAGTTCATTAAGTTGATTTAAGGTTACTTAATTCATTTTCATGACTTATTCAATTTCATATTAATTTATTTAGTAAAAATTAAGGTTTAGGATTTGAAATTTCAAATCTCTTGAATTACATTACAATAATTCATAAAACATTTTCCTAGGGTGTGTATCAACATCAGTCTTAGTTCCCCAAAATTTCATTTAAATTTAATTAATTATTTATGATTGAGTAAGAATTAATTGATTTCATTAAAAGTCAAATTAAGGATAAAATACCCAAAATAGTTTAGCAATTCTAATTTTAATGGAATCCTCTCATCAAGATGAATCCATAGAGCCTAAGTTTGCAATTTTGGGATTTGTATTTTTTTTTTGTGAATTTTTAAATTTTTTGTGATTTTTAATTAATTTTTATATAATTAAATAGGGGACTTTTCATTGTATAACCATAGGCTGATGTGGCAATTTTCGTGGTGCCATTGCCATGTGGAGAGGTATGATTTGACCATGTGGATCTTGCGTGGCATCCTCGTTAAAAATTATGCCAGGTAGGACAATCCTCGACCATCTGATTGAAGATAGGATGGTCCTAATTTAATCCACAGTCTTTAAGGGGTAAAATTGTATCGTTCGACTAAATCATGACTATTTATTCCAAATTGAAGGATCGGACAGTAAAGATTAAATCACGTAAATCTCTCGGTGAGAGGCAGACACCATCCATCATTTTAGTAAAATTCTGGCAATTACAAAAGGATCAAAGATCATTTTGCAACCCATCCGTGCAGTTTGATCCACTTAGGGATCAATTTTGTTTTAAAAAGTGCATAAACTTAAGGCTTAAAGGATTGGTGGTGGTGTGTACCTCATTATTGATCATCACCGATGGTGGGATCAACTCAATTAGCTTCATTTCGGTGTGATGAAGGTGTGTATGCAACTTGGTAGCTTCCCTCACCATGGATTGCTCGTTAGACCAACATTGGATAAAAAATTTGCGGCATTGGACGTTCTCCATCCTCCCAGTGGTGAGGGGATGAGGTGGCGATTCATTTGTGGTTTGCTTGACCTCTAAAACATGTTGGAATCTTCAATTTAATGACAAAATCTCTCCCTTGGATTTCACCATTAATGGAGCTCCAACGCTATCGGTTTCCATTCATTTTTTGGCATGTCTATGGTGAGGGATCGAGGGAAGGGTATTCTCCTTCATCTCTTGCCTTGGTGAATGATTTGAGAAGAGGGGTGGGGGGTGGGGGGGGTGGGGAGGTGGGGTAGGGAATTGGGTATCCCTCCCCTCTTTCCATGCTTAGCTAAGGGCTACTTCTTTGAATTTCTAGGTGGCTAAAATCTGGCCACTGGCGGCAACAAGGCCAGCCAAGGGGTGGATTCAATCCCCCTAGGCCATGTGAACTTGAATGGATAATGGAAGGGAGGAAGGCAATTCCTATTCCCTTTTTCCTTGGTTGAGCTATATGCCTTTCCCTTCCTTTTCTTCTTCCTTTTTCTAGGCTTTCCCCTTGGAGAAAGCCAATTTCCTTTTAGCTTGAGGCTTGGTTTGGTGGCCTTCAATTGATGATGGCCATATCCCATGTCTTTTAACCATGAGATAGAATTTAAAAGGGATAAAGGATTAAGGAAATCAAAGTGGACTTTGCTTCCTATAATCCCTCTTTTACATTTGATAAGTTTGTCATTTTTGCTTAATTTAGATTTGATGAATTTAATTAAGTTTACTTGGGAATCTCTTTTAATCCATGCATAGAAGAATATAAATAGGTTCCATAGGATTCATTTTAATTTGAATCCATTAACCTTAGCATTAGATTTAATTTAAGTTCCAAATTCTTTAGGCACCATTAATTAGTTTTAAATTTTAATTTGGATCATCCTTGATTGTTCATTGGATGATTAAGAATTGACTTAACCCATGCCACATGAAGGTTTAGCCCAACTCCAAGTCAACTTGACCCATTTTGCCTTAAATGGATTAAGTTGGATTTGGTTGTGTAAAATGACCAAATTTGACTCAATTAATTTGTGTTCACACTCTATCTATGTTTAATCACATGTGTGAAATGATTTGGAGTGATTTGTTTCATTTAATTTTAAGTTCATTTTAATTTGAACCCATTTGAGCCAAAGTGGGCTAAATGGGTTAAGCTTTGGTTTCATTTGGGTCAAATGCCCAATTTTACTAATTTAAACATAATGATGGGTTGGATTGTGTTTAATTATCATTTCCAAATGATTTTGGATAATAAAATTGAATTGATTTTAAGTTGATTTGGGTTTGAACCCAATATGACCCATTTAAGTTCATTTAGACTAAGTAGTCTAATTAACCCAATTTAGGCTTAAATGAATTTGAATTTCTTTAGATCAAACCTATACCAAATGTGTTAACTAGATTTGACTTTGATTTAGTTTTGGATTTGTTCCTTTATTTTAATTTAATTTAATTTTAAGTTATTTGGATTTGATTTGATTTAATCCAAATTTGAAATTTGGGTTAAGTCCACCTAAGCCCATAAAGTTAGATCAAACCCATGGGAGGTGCAATAAGTCACTAAGTGTAGTGTCCTAAGCATTGAATTAGAAAATTCATATTTAAGATTAGGAAATCCTAATTATTGAGTTCAAAATTCAAATTAACTTCATCCAAAAATAAGGTCAAAAAGCCAGTTTATATTGGGTTATAACATATATTATTAAATATATTCAAGATAGCATTAGTTAAATTCAAACATATATATATCAACTCCTAAGAAAATAAGGTTCAAAATACTATGGAAGAGCTCTTTTATTTATGCTTTAGGATTATGTTCTTAATTTAGATGAATTCAAGGGATTTCCATGTTAGTGAATTTCATATTTACTATGAAGTTCATTGGTTAATTTTAATCTTAATTGATTAAATTGATTATTTAAATTTGTGATTAAAGCTTATATCCTTAATCATTTCATTAAGTTTTAAATGTATAATTAATTGATGCATATTAGAAAAACATATTTGAAAATAGTTATATTAGAAGAGTATATAGTAAAAAAATGATTATTCGCCAATAATTATATTTAATCTTATCATATTTTTCTTTTTGTTATATTTGTCTTATAAACCTTTAAATATGTGTCATTGTTTAGAGAATAAGATCATCTAATTCTCATCATATAAAGTGATTCTAAACATTAGTTACTTGATTTTCCTCTAGTGCTAGAAAGATCTTAATCAAAATCAAGGAAGTCACTTTGACAAAAAAGACTTATATAACACATTATATATTTGCCTAAGCTAGTTGTTCTTTGGGTGGTTTGGTGGATCTCACATTAGCACCATGGCATTAATATCTCACTAGAAAGATAGATGCTTAAGATTGAGAAGCTTCCACTTTAATGGGTCTATAAAAATAACTAGGATAAGTGATATTATTGAACCATACATAACAACAGTCAATAAACTAAAGGCAAAAATTGCATATATGACCAACAAATAAACCCATAATTTATCAAGGTAAAATTCTCACTTCAAAATAATAATCTTATAAATTTAACTTGCCCACTTTTGAAAATGTATTAAAATGAATTATAATTTATAATGTAAGCATAATTAGATTTAAAATAAAAGTATAAATTAGATTAGAATTTAAATTAAATTATTGCAGAGCTATAAGTCAATTTGATTCGAGCAGTGGACTATTATGCTCCAACCTATTCTAGGCACTCCATATGCAATTATTGAACATAAGGTGCAAAGTCCACATATTTAGAAGTTGTTTGAACATTTTTATTGTCTATTGTATATGTACAAAGCTCATGATATGTTTATAAATATTTTATATAGATTATAATAACTTTATAAAATCCTTAATGTTGGTAGGGATTTCAATCAAGGTAGGAATATGTATAAGGTAAGAAATTAAGTTTAAAATATACTTAAAAAATTCATATATACAAACTTTCAAAATGGCTTATTAAATACATATAACACACTAGCAAATACTTAAAAAATTTAAATTATAGCCTTTGTTGATCACCAATTGTTATCATCACCGACCGCTATCAGCAATCACTACTATTTAACCATCATCATTACTATTATTGTAATACAAAATTTTCATTCTCCTAATGTCTCATGTACAATCTTATAACTCCCTTCTCCATAAGTGATGATACGATTGATATCTATTATTGAGGAGTTTGAATGTGATGTGATTGAACCCTAAAGATAATTAATTAGTAGTTACGGCTCAATCTATATCATAAGGTTATATGTTTGACAACTTGGCTATCAAATACCTAGCACAACCTTCCATTTTTCACATTCGGGACTTGGGATATGACAAAAGCAGTGTTTAAAGAAAGAGTGAACAACAGATAAATTTGTATTCAAATAATTGATTATATATGAATAGTTTAAATTATGCTATGAATCTTTAGGGTTTATGGTTGTTATCCCTCGGCCTTATATTAATTAACCTAATATATGCTTAGTTTGATTAATGTAATGTAAGGTTAAAAAATTTTAGTAGTGCGGAATTAAAGTCTACATAGAAAATTAACATAAACAAAATATTATTTACAAAAATATTGTATTTTCACATTTTTATACTAATAACTTATATATTTCCTTTTAATATATCTATAATTGGCACAATATTTTCGTCAAACCATTACCAAATAACTACAAATATCATTATTTATGGAAAGAATATGATGATAAAATTTATGATACCACATAATTAACTTTAAGAGGATCAAATCAAAATAAATAAATAATATCTCTATAAACATGCTATCCTATAATGGATTTGATCATTTAATAAAAGAATCCTAAGGTTAATGGTCCTTTCATGTACCAAAATGTTTTTCGCTAAACTACATTGGGTAGTAGAATAGGGTTTATTTTAAACTGTGTTCATGGTACCCTATAAGGGCAAGCCTCTATAATTAATTACATCTCAGGAAGGGTCTCTTCCTACGAATACTCTCAATTAAAGAAATAAGTTATTAATTCTAAGGAATTTCTAACTTGGTTTTTAAAGTAATGGTCTTTGAAATTATAATCAGGAACTATCCAATGTGGAAACAGTTATTTTTGGAAGAAAAATAGGATGAAGTAGAAAATGCCTATTGATACTGAGATGCCTAGTAGGCTCCTCAACTATCATATCATTGGTGTTTGAATTTTGAAATTTAATTTAGATTTTGAGTTTACATTTTCTTAGAAGTCTAGGGCATAGATTCTAGTAGCACAAGACTACAAAAATGACTAGGGTTGAAAAGTTACTTTAGGGAGGATGCTTCAGAATGCAAGTCTATATGTTCTTCTCAC
This sequence comes from Cymbidium sinense, assembly GCA_021442155.1. Classification (NCBI taxonomy): domain Eukaryota; kingdom Viridiplantae; phylum Streptophyta; class Magnoliopsida; order Asparagales; family Orchidaceae; genus Cymbidium; species Cymbidium sinense. The sequence goes on from CM038233.1 coordinate 40,125,493, forward strand.
ATAAGTCAGATGCTTGACCTAATTTTATTTAGGGAATTACTAGTTATTCCTCTCACTTCAGGGAACAAACCTATCCCTAATTCTTCTGGACTTATAACTTGCCTAGAAGGCCTTCCAGCTAACACCACCTAAGTGAAATTTAAATTCATTATGCCAAGTCTCATGTATGCAAAATGGCTAGGTTGTTGCATTTTTAGGAAAGGAATCTAAGAATCCTAGAATAACTCCCAAATCTTGATGATCATGTAGGGTATGAAATGACTAACTCTTGCATATTTTTGCATTTTTATACATTTTGACTTGATAATCATTTTAGACTATGGGTATGCAATTTATGCCTACATGTTATGCAATTAGAAGAAAGTCATTGGCCAAATCAATAAAAGATAGACAGACTTCCCCAACAAGGCGGTCATCCTCACAAGTCAGATGAACCTTATGTGCAATGGGTGAAGTGCCCAATTCAAGAGTTAGAGTAATATGATTACTTGATTTTCGAGAACTAATTTGTTCCTAATTGATTTTAAGTTATTCCCTAAGACTTTAATTTATCAAAAATTTTAAATTGCATTACTTTTATGTTTGAATTGGTTAAATTTAATTGGGTTAAAAATTAAATTTTTTCTTTGAGCCTACATCTAGGCATTCATCACAAAAAAACACAACACATAAAGAAACCTAGAAAAGTTTGTTGATTCTATTACATAACAAAAATAAATCAAACTAATTTAAATTCATAGAATAGACCAATGCGGCTGGGTACCGCTATACAACCTAGAAGAAAAGAAAATGGGCAGTTGAGTGCTACTTTATACTGTCCAGCATAAAACTACAAGTCTAGATATATGGGTTTTTTTACCAAGATCGTCTCCTTCTTTAAGGACCTCCATTGGGCTTCATAAAGGACCTCTACACCATCTCATGATAGGGCAAGCTCTTACCAATTCTAGACCTTATAGATCCTAACCTAATTCTAAGCTCAAATTTATATTTCTAAATTCAAATATAAATCCTAAGCTCTATGAAACAAATGTCAAGAAAATATAAACAACACAATTATATTTTACAAATATACATGCTAGCATTATTTTCTTGCCAAGCCCACCTATCTTATGGGCTATGCTAATGAACTATTCAACACCTACAAGCAAACAAAAATTTTATAATTTATATGATGGCAGTTTCTTTTTACACAGCCCCCTACAGAAGATATGGTTAATTCTAAAAATAACAACCTACCATCCAGACTAATGATAATTAATCCTAGCCATCCAGTCTAAAATAGTACAACACTAAATAATAAAAATAATTCACATCACAACATCACATAATATTGTAGAAAATCATAGAATGACCTAACCTAAGTCTAAGGTCCATGACCTATTATTCTAGTTTGTGTGGTAAGACATTACTAGGCTTTTGGGTTTCAATTTCAAATTTAGATTTGAGATTTATTTATTTACTTTTGGATTATTTTAATTTAAATGATTTAATGATTTACAATTTCATTTTCATTTTAGGTACATTTTATATTAATGTTAGATTAGGTTTTCAAGAATGAAGAATACAATAGGTTCCATTTTGGGTGGAACCCATTCTATTTAACATCCTAAGTCCTAATAGGATAAAGTTTTCATCCTAGGATGAAGATTCATCCTAAAAGTCTAACTAAAATTCTTAAGTATCTTAGTTAATCCTTTTGAATTCATTCAGATGATTTTGATTTGAATTAAGTTTGTAATTTTCATTCTTTTAAATAATTTCTTTTTTATATGATTTATTTTTCATTCTTCTTATTAATGTTCATACTTAGTAGTTATTTATTATGTCAATCAAATGTGTTTAGGTTAATATGTTTCATTCTTTCATTTTTCTTTATTGGTTTTGTTATGTTTAATTTAGGATAAAGCTTTATGTTTAATTTCATTCAATTTAATGTTTCACTAAGTTAAATTTTAATGTTCCATTTAAATTATTTTCATTTCGAATGTTTATTAATTTTGGAATGCATTTAGTTTACTACATTTAGGTGTATGTATTTCCTTCATTCAATTCAAGTTAATTTCATTTATTCATTTTCCTTGATGTTTATTAACTTAAATAAATTTACATTCAATTTATTATATTTCAATTTTATTACCCATTTGTATCAATGATTCATTCCTGCTTTGATTTATTCTTTTCATGAAATTCTCTAAGGTTTATTAATGAATTTATATTAAGATGATTGATTCCAAATTATATATTTCATGCATTATGGAATAGTATAATTCATTTTAATTAATTTAAAGGGAGTGATGCTTATGTTATTTGAAATGTTCTTCCATCATTTAGCAGAAGATAATTTCCATTATTTATGATGAACTAAAGAGTTTAAAGAATCATTGTTTTCATGTGCACTAAACTTGTCATATCTTACTTTAGCTCTTTATGACATTTAAAGTTCAATCCACCCTAAAGTTCAATTACACTTAATCTTTCATATTTGCATTTGTGCCACTTTATTCCTTAATCTAAATGGCTCTAATGTATTTATATGTTGATGGTTTATAAATTTTAAGATTAATTAACATCATTTTTCAGTTTATTAATGGATTTATTATAGTTTAAGGTGTTATTATTCTTGAAATATGATTAAATTCTATATTTTAACTTATTAATAACCCTTAACTTAAGATTATTTAGGTTATTTTGCTTTCAATTTGCTTGGGTACTTTTATTTAAGTGTTCTAGTGTCAATTATCATCTTTTAAGATTGTATTATGAGTTTTGTAATTTCTTCATTTTTTCTTATTATTTCCTTTAAATTGACCTAGAGACTTGGAAATTCAAATATTCCTAATTGAGAGGTGAATTGGGTTTGAAATTTTTATGGCAAGTGGGGTTCCTTGCCAATTTGATTTCACTAAAATTTTAATTTAATCAGATGTGTAATTAAAGTTTTAATTATTATATTAAAACCTACATTAGGCCTAATTTGGCAAGGATCATTTAGGGGGTTTATTTTTTCTTGATTTCCCTCTAGAATATGCATCCAAAAAGTATTTACTCATAATTTTTGGGGTTTGAGTTGATTTATTATGATTTTTTAAGTTTAGCTTGATTAATTGAATTAATTAATTCAATTAATGGCTAGATTAAGTCATTTTGTGTTTTATTAGGTTCCAATGGGTTTCAATGATTTATTCATGTTCATTAGGATGTATTATGATGTTTTAAATTGATTTGAACATTTTCTATCATTTGTTTTATTTATTATTAATTTTTTTTTTTGAAAATGAGAGTTTAGTTTAAAATTTCAAATATTATGATATATTACTCAATAAATTACGAAACTTTTACCTGATGTGTATCTTAACAACAATTTCAACTCCCTAAAGCTTTATTTCATTTTGATCAACAGCTTGGGATTAATTAGGGTTTGAAAATCATCATTCAAACTTAAATTAAGGCCAAATTCCCCACCCACACACACACACACACATAATTTGGGGATTTTAATTTTCATGGATTCTTCTCATCAAGAGGAATCCATTGAGCCCAAGTTTGTAATTTTGGATTTACATTTAATTTTTTATAAATTTTTGAATTTATGCCATTTTCTTTAACTATTTAAATTCATAAAACCCAAATTATTTTTTTGAGGCACGTTGGAACCACATGGATCCGACGTGGTGCTACTTTCCACCCAGTGTCACATCATTGGGTCATGCGAGATTCATGAGGATCTATGTTAAATTGGTGGTGCATGTGAGTTAATTGCGGGCCATCCAATCAAAGATCCAACAGTCATGATTCGATATTATTAAGTTAAAGCCTTGTTATAATGATGTTAAAAATTCATAATAACTTGATCAATTTTCTTGTTTGAAAAATAAAAATGGTTGGACAGCTTAGTTTCACTAGTACATCTAGGATTAGCTTTTCTATGGCTAGTAGCAGATTAAATGATGGGTCTGTCATCAAGTTCGAAGTTAGTTTTGAAGATTTGAAAGGATCTAGTCTAGAAACAAGCAAAGTTATAAGTATGTTAGGCTCTAAAATGTTAGGGCATTCACTGATGTCGACTATGCTATATTTGGTACTATATTTTGTGAGGATAAAATTGGTGACCAACTAGATAATTAGCATATTTTTATTATTATATCAAGTGATAAATTAGAATATATAGTCCTAGCTCATTCTACAATAATTAAACAAATGGTTATGAACTGTGACAAGTATGTTATAGTTTAGATTATCAATAATCTTGTTCTACATGAAAGAAATCAAGCATATGAAAGACATCACTAACCCAAATTCATTTGGATCATCTAAAGTTTCCAAATAGACTTCTTCAAATGAATTAAGTTTGTCTGTGAAGTACCTATCAAACATTAGGTGGTTACGGATGTCTTTGATATGTTTGATTTCTTTCATATAGAATAAGATTATTGATAGTCTAAATTGTAGCATACTTGTCACAATTCATAACTTGTACCAACTGTGGGAAAGGACCCTAAAATCAAAGGAATAATAGAGTAACCTATTGTATGCTAAGAATAGTATTATGGTATATTTGTGAATTAAATTGATCACCTCTAAAGGCACCTTACGTCTATTCAAATGTTGGCCATTAGTGGGTCAATGATCTTGCATTTAATTGCTCTAATTGGAGCATCATGTATGGGCCTCCTTCAAAAGTTTTATAAAAATTATTTATTTAAGAATGAACAAACAAGTAAAAAAATTTAAATTATTTTTAACAAAACTTTAAAATAATAGAACAATTTGGATCTGTTAAAATAATCAGAGCTAATTTGTTGCTATAAATATTAATGTTTGCAAAATTAATGAAAAGCAAGATTTTAATAAATAGATAGTTAGGGTTTAGCAAAATTGAGTATAGTTTTAATATTAACACTACATTACACTACCCAAGATGAGATTACTTAATATAAACTATCAAATAATTTAATAAATCAATGAGATGTGTTTAACAGATTTTTAAAATAACATTTATAATGAGCCTGCAATCATTCTAGTTTATATTCTCTAATTTTCTATGAATATTAGAGTTAAATTAATGTCTACTTTATTTATAATTTTTCATAGTGCAAAATTGGATAAAATTTTGAAATATTTTTTAAGAAAATATGGAGTACAACATAAAATAGCTACAACTTTTCATCCCCAAATTAGTGGCCAAGCTAAAATTTTAAATAAGAAAATAAATATGATTTTAGAAAAAATTGTAGGGCCTACTCGCAAGTATTGGTCATTCAAATTAGATGATGCATTATCGGCCTATAGGATTGCATATAAATCATGGGGTGAAAAGATGCATTGGATTAAAAAGTAGGACCAAATATTGATATGCATTAGATTGTCACCTGAAATTGAGTTATTTAAGTATAAAAATAAGAGTTATTTAAGTGAAATTCTTGTACCAATGCCCCCATTAATATATTTTCAAGCTAAAAGAATTTGTTTCACATAAATGCTTAAATGAAAAATATTGCTAATATATAAAAATATTCTATTTTGTCTTATTTTTGTAGTGCCTAAAATTTTTAAAAAGTTCAATACTTAATGCATTTGTTAAAATAATTTTTTTGTAAAAAGCTATCGATAGTAATCAAACTTACAGTCACTTCAAAATTCTAAAGAAATTTACTTTAATTAGTACGATTAAGATAATTTAAAAATCTATTAGGAAAATCATTTTCCATCAATAAGATACATAGGACTTTTGATGTAGAATAAGCTACTGACTTTATCAATAAGCTTAGCTTAATCACAAGTTAATTAAGTTCCACTAACATCTACTTTGATAAAGAATTTCATGTCTTCAATTTGCTTTCATCAAGCTCATATAAATCAACAACAATAAAACTTAATAATGTCAAGACCTAATCCTTAACAAGCTATCCTTATCCTTAATGAAGTTATTTAATGTTGCTAGAAATTTAAAACTTTTTCATCATCTATTTTCAATGTTGATAATAATAGCAAACTTTGAAATAAAAATAATCATCTAGTAAAGGCACCATTACTAAAAATAATCTAATGTATTTTTATTTATATGAAATTGAGTATATTTAATAATATATGGTATAACCCAATAAAAATGGGCTTTCACTTATACTACTGCATTTTATATATTAAGATCACTACTCATATATATATATATATATATATATATATATATATATATATATATATATATATATATATATATATATATATATATATATATATATATATAATCATTTGCCATTATACTAACAAGAAGAAATAATAATGGCATGTCTCGTATGTATAAGCAAAAAGTATAATTTCACATAGTTTGATATCTTCTAACTACGCATGCATATTTTTTTGTTCTTCCTGAACTGCGCCTCACTCCCTATCAATAATGTGTGATAATTAACAACTGAAAAGAGTGATTAGTTGTTGTCTTTGCCTTTGATAAATTTAAATTCTATCTAGTGAGAATAAATGTTATAATACATATTAATCATGCAGTAATTAAATATCTATTAGAAATGAAAGAGGCTAAGCCTAGATTAATTAGAAGAGTATTATTGTTGTAAGAGTTTGATGTAGAAATTAGAGATAAAAAGGCTCTAAAAATCAAGTAGCTGATCACTAATCTAGATTAATAGTTGAGTAAGAGTTGAGAGATAGTGTCAAAATGATATCTCTAATGGAATAATTTTGAACTTATCTAGATGGTCACCTTTATAAACTATAGGTCATGAGTATAATACCTTATGATTTTTAATTATACACTTAAGTTATGACATACATAAAATAAGCATTTAATTTAATTGTGGTTCAACTATATATTATGTAAGTGACTACCATAATCTTGGTTCTTGATTTTTTGATCCTAATCAATATTCAATGGTTTGGTTGCAATATATTTCGTAAGTGACTGCCATACTTTCAAACAATAAGCGTATACTATACCATTTTAGACTTAGGTACCAACTTAAGTTGTGAAATAATTGTATGGTTCAACTATATAACTCTATGCATATAGTCATACCTCTAGAAAATTTATATTATTGATGAACACTTCTCAATATAGTAAAGTATTGAAGCCTAATATCATCAATATATAAGAATCTTTATCTTAATTATATTTTGATGAGATTGAAAGAGAGATTATAAAATGGTACCTTTAACAAAGGGTATGCCAAAATTATACCTTCAAGCTAATGCTCAATAAGATTACATATAAGAAAACAACTGCATTATCCCAATGAAAAATAAAATGACCCATCAATGAATAAGAAGATTGATATTTATAGCATTATTCACTCAGAAGCAATCCATATTTTTAATGTTGTGTTTGGATATATATGCAATAGTTTTTAGCACATATAATTTAAATTTTAATGAGCACTAAGTTGAAGAATGGCACAATCCCTTTTTCACTCTTTCTAAGAGGTCAATATATCTTTTTTCAAGTGAAATATATATGATTTGGCTATCTTATATACAAATTATAGTTTGTTTTCTTCTATTGAGTTTATTACTTTACATGGGAAAGTAACTTTTCTTAATGAAGACATAAGATTAGTGGGAAGAGTGGAGACCAAAATGCAAGGAAAGTTGGCAGCCAGGTAGCTAAGTAAACTTTGTTGCATCATTGAGAAGGTTGAGTGGGTCTTCTTACTTCATTATGGAGAGTTCACATAAAATACAATGCATTGGGCAAAAGAAGTTCAATGTAGTATCTCAGATGAATAGTATATGGTTTTATTAATTTTAAGTTTTATTCACAAACGTTGATTCCAAAAATAGTTTAATTTTATATACAAATAAACAAAAATTTGTGTTAGGATATCTTGACAAAAAAGAAATTAGAATGTGCTTGAAATTTATCTTATTAAATATTTTATTTTGTCCTCAATTTAAGTATAAAAATAAGAGTAATTTAAGTGAAATTCTTGTACCAATGCTCATTAATATATTGTCCAACTAAAAGAATATGTTTCACATAAACAATGTGACCAAAGAACACAAGCCACATCCTTATTGGCATGAGATTCCATAAAAGCAAAAATAGTAGTATACTTGGCTTAACATTAACTCCTTTGTGACCTATAGTTTTCTTAGATTGTTACCTTCATTATTTTTATTAGACTATCTTATATACAAAGTATAGTAGTTCTCCTTCTATTGGGTTTATTACTTTGTAGGTAAAGTAACTTTTCTTAAGGAAGGCGTAAGCTCAGTGAGAGCAATGGAGACCAAAATGCAAGGAAATTTAGCAGCCATGGTAGTTAAGTAGACTTTACTACATCATTGAGAATGGTTGAGTGTGACTTCTTGATAAATGTCATATTGTACATCACCTAGTTATTATAGGGGTAAATGCTTTCCTATAATTCGAATGTATATTAATAGGACAAAAATAGATAATCTTATTAAATATTTTACTTTGTCCATAATTTAACTATACAAAAAGTTATTTCAGTGAAATTCTTGTACTAATTGCCCATTAATATATTGTCTAGCTAAAAGAATAACTTTCACATAAATGCTTAAATGGAAAGTATTGTTAATAAATAAAAACATTCTATTTGTTCTTCAAATTTATAAACAAAATTACTTTATTTAGTATGATAAAAATAATTTAAAATTTGCTTAGAAAAATCATTTTCCATCAATAAGATACATAAGACTTTTGATGGAGAATAGGCTACTGACTTTATTAATAAGCTTAGCTTAATTATAGTTAGAACTTATTTCATTTACATTTGTAATAATTATGTGAAGAGATTTTAATTTGGTTATAGCCCATTGAGCCATTCATGGAGAAGAACATATCGTAGTTTGATGTGTTGTCTACCATGAGTTTTGCATTGGGTAGTAGGAAGTTATTCTTTGGGCATGATTTGTTTAAGTCTCTGAAATCATTACAAAGATGGATTTCTCCATACTTTTTCTTACTGAGATAACATTAGTAATCCAGTCAAGATATCTTTCTTCTTAATCAATCCTACTTCAATGAGCATTTTGGTTTCAACGATCACTTACACTTCAATTTCTAATTGCATTCACCTTTATGCTTGCATTATATGTTCTACATCAGGTTTAATGGATATACATCTACTTATTTTCTTATATGAATAAAAGAAGCTTCACTTGAAGTTAATAATATGTATTTATTCTATCTTGATTTTGCCAATTATAACATATATTGATAGGGCAGGTATATGTACTCTTTTATTAGATAGAATAAATACTCAATAAATTTGTCGATTATATATTAGTAATACTATACCATATATTATATATACATTATTTGTGTGTGTTTCTAAAAGTATTCATTCTTGCTTTATTTGTTGATTATCCGAGACATGCCATTATTATTTCTTCTTAAGAGAATGTTTTGCCTTATAAATGATGTTCTCCAAATTAAATTAATATATAGTATATCCTAGTTTGCTCATAATTTCATAGAACTATATGGTGATGCAATCCCAACTTTAAAAATCTCTTAATGAATATAATAATTTGGGTTAACATATTCTGACTGAAAAGTAAGCTTTTTATATCTTACCACTTAAGTGAAATTTTGTTCTACCTCTCACCAATTTAATTGTATTGTCTAACTCATGCTTTTATGCAAAAAGTTGTAGAAAAAAATTTTTCTAACCCATTTTGTAGAAAAAAAATTTCTTTGTATACTATAGTATCACGTCAATATACATCTTAATTCATCAAATCAGATGGCTCACAATATATTTGCTTGTTATAACATAAATATTTTGTAACAATATATACCATGCTACACTAGGTTATAAGTGCTTTCTAGTGAGTTACTGCTAAATTAATAATTATACTTATACTTTAGCTATATGGTGATTTTCAATTCAATTTAAACTCAAATTTCCAAACTCTACCCACTTAATGAGTAAAGCTAGGATAGACTATCTATTAATTTAATTTGGAGATCATCATTTATAAGGAAAAAAATTCTCTCAAGAAGAAACAATAATGGCATGTCTTGGATAATTAACAAAAAAAGCAAGCATCAATAATTTTAGAAACACCCACAAACAATGTATATATAATATATGGTATAGTATTATTAATAGATAATCAATAAATTTATTGAGTATTTATTCTACCTAATAACTGAGTACACCTACTTGAACACCATATATGTTGTAATCAACAAAATTGATAAATGTATAATGTATGATTGTTTCACTGAAGCTGCCCATGTTAGTCTCACTATACTACACCATTAGTTAAATATACACTTAATTGATGCTTACATTGACTATATTTATACTATACATCACCTAGTTATTACAGGGGTAAATTCTTTTCTATAATTTGGATGTATCTTAATAGGATAGTATATAGAAAATCTTATTAAATATTGTACTTTGTCCTCAATCTAGGTATAAAAATAAGAGTTATTTATGTGAAATTCTTGTACCAATGCCCCATTAAAATATTGTCGAGTTAAAAGAATAAGTTTCACATAAATGCTTAAATGGCAAATATGTTAATAAATAAAAACATTCTATTTTGTCTTATTTTTATGGTGCCTAAATTTTTTAAAAAGTTCAATACATAATGCATTTAAATTTTTTTTTTTTGCAAAAAGCTATCAATAATAATCAGACTTACAATCACTTCAAAATTTTAAGAATTAAATAATGTTATTCTTTTGCAAACCTCAAATTAAAATATCTATATTAATGTTTTATAAAACTTAAATAACATAAGATAATAATATCTTTCTATTTACCTTATAAAATTGGTCGTATATTTTGAATACCTTGACACCTGGAATGCCTTTTAATGGCATTTTAGCTTTAATTTTGTGTGATGATACGATTGATTTCAATTGTCTTCATCGCACATGATTAGGTCAATTCATGGATCTTATATGCCAGTTAATAATTGGAAAACAAAATAAATTATTGATGTTCCAAATGAGTATTTATGCATAATTTAGGTATGTATAAAATACTATTGATAATTATAAGGTTATTTCTAAAATTATTGATGCTTGCTTATTCATCGATTAATTGTTATAATCCAAAGGTTGAGTATATATTGACTAGATTGCTAATATTATAAATGACTATAATTGAAAATTTATTGAGTTAACTTTGTATAGTAAGCATAAAGGTATATTTGTTTGAATTTAACTAATGCTCTCTTTAATATATTTAATAATATATGGTATAACATAGTATAAATGGTCTGCCACTTATACTATTGAATTTTATATTCTAAGATCACTACTCATAGATATATATATATACAATCATTTACCCTAGTACTCACAAGAGGAGACAATAATGGCATGTCTCGTATATATAATTGCATAAAGTAAAATTTCACATAGTTTGATTTCTTTTAACCCCATATGCATATTTAAAATACATGTTTGTAAGTCTCCATTAATATGTTTAAGTGACAATATATAAAACAAATATCGTAAAGCATTGGTAGAATAGTTTTACCAATGCTACCTCTCACTTATAGTATATAATAATCAATATATCTATACCAACCCTAATATAAAAATGCTTAACAAGAATATTATTTTTTATCTCACATACTTAAAGCATGTTTAATCTGAACTCATAATGCAGTTATTTTTTTATTGCAAGAAGTACTACTAGCTGAATGAAGATGACTTATTGACTACATCATTTACCCATTGTTCATGTAGTACCAATACTCAAAATATCTTGGACTTAATCATTAGGTTATATCTGTTCTCAAACATCATTGAGGTATCTTTTTTATTGGAATCCTTATAAAAATTGGATTCCAAATCTATTTGGATGATTGTCGATTCTTTTTCTTTTTTTTCTTTTTCATCATTTTCATTCGTTATTTAAGATAGGAGGGATACATAATAAAGCTCCAAGATTTATACTATGTAAACAAACTTTTATGGATGCTATACATTTGTTGAGTATGTTTTTTCATGCATAAACAAATGAAAAACTAGTTATCAATAATGAACATATTAATTATAAAAGCGTGAGGTGGAGAACTCATAATTCTAGAAATATTATCCTCTCCCTAGGCTATAGAAAATGTGTGGAATCTGCTACCTGCTAAGAGAGGGGAAGTATCCAGAAGAGTAAACTTCTCCGTCACCATAGCTAGTTCAATCTCTACCATTTCCTTCTTTTTTCTCTCCTTAAGGGCCTACCTTCTAAGCCTTCTACCTCTATTTTTCTTTTGGCTTTTAGTCATCAGTGAAGGCTCAGAAGTGGAACCTATTTCAAAAGTACTGGGAAAGAAGGAATTAGGTTTTTGTGTAACATGTAATTTTACTTTTTTCAATGCATGACCTTTTTGAATCTCCCTAGAGGCCTCCATGGAATTATCTTAATAGTTTGTTAAGGCACATCCTCTCTTTATTATACTATCATATAAATAAGCATGTAAACTTATTTCTCACATGCTATCTTCTTATTAATAGAATTCTATAAACAAATGATATCTTAGCAATAATTTTAAATTTCTAAAAGTTACTACTAAGATATCATTTGTTAATATAATTTGGGTTAACTTGACATTTATCTTTCACTAGCTATTATAATAAGTTTAATGACTATTTGACTATCATAAATTTACAGTCTCTTCATACTACAATTAAATTTAGGCCATACTTACTTCATGCTTGTACTATGTACTGGGCAACCATCTATGCCCATAAATTACAATTTAGTCTCCTACTTATTTTAAATCATAGAAGCATCCCCTAAAAATTTAAATAAGATTGTAAGTGAGCTAACATACTGAATAAATGGCTCAAACACAGCTCATTCAATAGCATTTAAGTTCATTAAGGTTAATAGTTGAATAAGTATAAATATTTTTTAACTGTTAAGAGATGAAATGAATCAAATAAATGATTTATTGTTCAACAAATAATTTATTAAACTATTGATATTAGCTTTGATATCTATGCAACCAAATAATAATGATTTCTATAAAAATAATTCTACTTGGGGGTTGCACATCTATTAGAAGATAATGCAACTATCCTAAAAGAACTCTTTTCACTTTGACATTGAGTCTCCTAATTGTTTAAATTATTTACCAATTATGAACATATATGGGGACTGAGAGGCATGCAAACTAGTTTATACAATGTGATGAGATTAAAACCTATAGATATTTAATTACTAGTCAGGGTAGAAAAATAACTAATTAACTAGTCATGAGAGTTAGTTGGTCTAGTCCAACTAACCTAATGATGTTTGAATAAGAATTAGAGTTATTTCTAAAAATTATTACTAGTTTAGACCTTTATAAGCATTAATTATGTCGACTATTCTTACAAAATTCACTATATCTTAATTTCTAATCCATTTAATTGCTAACCTACTCTAATTAGAAAATGGTTTCCTGAGTATTTATTTGTAAATCTTGCTTTCATGTACAATTTACTGAGTTCACTATATTCAATTTATGCAATGATCCTTGATGCAATCCAATTGAAATAAAAAAAATGCTTGGTCAATCTTCCTTTTGTTTAACATAAATGCAGTTCCATTATATATATATATATATATATATATATATATATAGTAATGATATTAACATAATCATTTGGAACACTTTTCTGTTCAAGGACTCTCCAAAGAACTTCTCTTGAAACTTTTTCATATGATTTCTATAAATCAACAGATATCATATGTAGATCCTCCTTACCAATTAGTGGTAATGTTCAAATCTTCAAAACCAGCTCTAAACATGATGACAGAGCCATCAGGTAATCTACTCCTATCCATAGAAAATCTAATTTGAGATGTAGCATTTAAAATAAGCTTTCAAACCATTTTCAATTTTCAAACAAGAAAATTGATCAAGTTATAATGAGCTTTTAACATCATTAAAACAAGATTTTAGAATAATGTAGTCAAACCATTAGGAGAAGTTAGCCATTTTTATTATGGCTGGAGTTTTTAAAAGAAAAGTTTTATTTATGAAACTGTAGAAGTTATAGAATGAAACTTTAATAATGGCTATGTCAAAATAAGTTCATCTAGTCTAGAAGATCTTTCATCACCAATGTTTTATCTTTGGGTTTCATTCGAGGATAAATTCAGATGTTTTGTATAAATATCTTATTCATGGGTTTATAAGATAATATGTAAGGATGACAATTAGTTAATTAGTTTTAATTGATTATGGCATGCCCTTTAAACTATATAAAAATCTTGATATTAAATGGTTAACTTGTGATTTAATAAAAGAACACCACATTTTTTTACTTTTTCTTTAGTATATTTTTAATTTAAATTTCACTTGTTTCCATGAATAAGTTTCATTAATCTCCATTAATATAGACATAAGTTTGACAAATATTATACTAATTTTGAAATATTAATAAGTGGTAATTTACATCATAATCTGTTAACATAAAGATAAAGTGACATTCTTGTGTTTCTTCTAGAGTGAGTGAGTGAATAGCTTTGGTCTCATAAAAAGATTCAATTACCTTAAGTTTCTACAACATAACCTATGCTAAAATTATAAAATAAAGTTTGAGGCTATAATAATTAGAGATATTTTTGTACAACTGGATAATCATAATTCGCTACATATGAGAATTATGAGTTTTATAGGTAATGAGAACTTATTACATTTTTGTTCTGTAATGTCTAAGTGAAGAGATTTTAATTTGATTATAGCCCATTAAGCCATTCATGAAAGAGAACAAATCATAGTTTGATGTGTTGTCTACCATGAGTTTTGCATTGGGTAGTGGGAAGTCATCTTTTGGGCATGCTTTATTTAAGTCTCTGAAATAAATACAAAGACAAATTTGTCCATTCTTTTCTTACTGAGATAACATTGGTAATCCAATTAGGATAATTTTCTTCTCAATTGAATCTTGCTTCAATGAGCTTTTTTGGTTTTAGCTAATACTTCCTCTTCAATTTCTAATCGCATTCACCATGGCATTGATATGCTAGGACCTCAACAATGCAGATAGAATGAAGAACTTGAGAAGTGTTCATCATAGTGTTGTCCTATGCCTGGTCTGCGATACCATGGCACTGTGGGATATTATTTCCTCCCTTGTAGAAAATTTTCTACGTCCTTTTTTCACATATAGAAAGTTGGCATAGCACTACGACGTTGTCCACTATTATTTATTAAATCCCGCGATGTTATGGGATTTTATGTCATTGTGGTGCTATGATGTTATTTTACTTATATTAGGACAACATTACATTGTGCCATTATAGGATTTCATTAAAATATTGTGGTGCTAATTCTTGGTCATTGTGGCATTGCTCTCGCAATATGGAGACATAATTAGAAATTACTATTTAAACTTACAATCTAATAATGTACAACCATTAAACTTCTTGTACAGCCTATAAAGCAAGCATCAAGGCAAATGCAATTAGAAATTGAAGAGTAAGTGATCACTAAAATCAAAAAGCTCATGGAAGTAGGATTCATTCGAGAAGAAAATATGGTGATTGTATCTCAATATTATCCTAGTAAGAGGACAAATTTGTCTCTATATTGATTTCACAAACTTAAATAAAGCATGCCCAAAAGATGGCTTCTCACTATCCAATACAGAACTCATGGTAAACAACACATCAAACTATGATATG
The DNA here is from genome assembly GCA_021442155.1 of Cymbidium sinense. Classification (NCBI taxonomy): domain Eukaryota; kingdom Viridiplantae; phylum Streptophyta; class Magnoliopsida; order Asparagales; family Orchidaceae; genus Cymbidium; species Cymbidium sinense. The sequence goes on from CM038233.1 coordinate 40,141,119, forward strand.
TTCTCCTTCATAAATGGTTCATCGAGCTATAACCAAATTAGAATCTTCTCACATAGATATTCTATTACATGGTCTTGCCATTCGATATCTAAAATTACATGACTACATATCAAAGGGCCATGACTAGAATCTTCGATACCTTCAAGACAAATGCTACATCGATGATTTAGTCATTAAAAGTAAGAAAAAAAAATCATTTGTCTGATTTATGGATCGTGTTTGAACAGTTGAGCCATTTTTTTATGATTTATTTTATTTGTAATTTTATTTCACTTTTAGGTCTATTATTGTGTTAAGGTTGAATTTAAGTTTTAAAGAATGGCTCATGCCTCTGATAATGGAACTGCTCACTATGTAGTATGAAGGTAGCTAGAGAATACTTGATAAAAAAAATATTGCCAAGTTAAATAATTAATCAACCCGTTCATAGCGGGCGGTCCTAGTATCAGAGGCATGAGTCACCAAAAGAGAACCAAAAACTATACTTATAATAAAATCAAATTTATGATGTCATGGAGCTTGTTGAGGACTATGAGGAGACCATAGTTCATCTTTCATATTATTCTCTACATTTTTTCATGTTAGTTAAAGGATTAATTAATTGATTAGAATCCCTAGAAGAAGTAAATAAAAAAAATCCTTAATATTTATTTGGACATAAGATTATAATTTGCCTATAGTATAATAGAATTTATAAGACAAAAAGTAATTAAAATGTTGAAAATATGATCACTCCTTGATATTCTACAAATTTGAATGTTGTGTCGAAGAAAATGACAATGAGAGCAAAAGCATGATCAGACTTGGGTTTATAGCTCATAGGGTCAATAGTCTTATTTAGCAATTTCACATGTAATTAAAATAAATATCTAATTAGCTAGAGTGTGATCAAGTATTTAAACTTGAATTAACTTAAAGTAACTCAATTTAAACTCAAATTTCCAAAAAAAAAAAAGTTAATCATTTTCACCTTAGCTATAAAGTTTTAAATATATTGGGCTTAGCGGGTTGCTTGCCAATTTGAGTTCCTTAAAGTTTTTATTCTGATCAAATGTGTAATTTGGGATAAATTAAGATCTTAATTATTTCATTAAAATCTAAATTAATTTTAATTTAAAAGGAATTACTTATGGATTTTATTTTTCTTAGATTCTTCTCTAGAATATGCATTCATGGAGGGTTCATTTAGAATTTTTGAAATTTTGGTTAATTTATTATGATTTTTCAAAGTTTTTGTTGTTCAATTAGATTAATTAATTCAATTAAATGCCAAATTAAAGAAAGGTCATGTATATAGCTACACATCTTAAATTATAGTAGTTAAATTAACCATAAATTTTTTAATTATTTTTGAAGTTTATTTAGATGACTTGAATATATTTAATAACATATGGAATCCAAGACTTGTCACAAAGTTTTTTATGGGAAATAAATTGTGGAGTCGTTTAAAACAACAACTAATATATTACAAAATGGAGTTTACTAGCAAATTTTATTTAGACATATGCACGAATATGTGAAAAATTATGATAAATGCTAAAGAATGGGAAATATCTCTAAGCATCAAGAAATGTCATTAAATTGCATTTTAGAGGTAGAAATCTTTGATGCATAGGGAATAAATTTTGCAAGACCATTTTTTTTTTCATATGAGAATGAATATATCTTATTAGGAGTTGCTTATGTGTCCAAATGGATAGAAGTAATTGCTACACCAAAAAATGATTCCAATATAACTAGTAAATTTCTAAAGAAAAATATTTTTACAAGACTTACTGCACCTAGAATCATTATTAGTGATGAATGTATTCACTTTTGACACAAATGTGTAAAATAATTTTTAACAAAATATGGAGTACAACATAAAATAGCTACTACTTATCATTCCCAAATAAGTGGCCATGCTAAAATTTTAAAGAGACAAATAAATAAGATTTTAGAAAAAATTAAAGGGCCTACTAGAAAAGATTGGTCATTATAATTAGATGATACATTATGGGCCTACAAAACAGCATAAATCATGGGGAGAAGTGATGCATTGGATTAACTAATAGGACCAAATAATGATATGCATTGGATTGTCACCTGAATTTTATGCAACACTCTTGAGTTGCCTTTCTCGGGCATGGCAGTACCAAAATTTTTTTGCTCGCATGCATCGGATATCCCCCATGACATTATTTTTCTCATGTAGCATAACAAATGCTTGTATGGGAGCATGAAAGGTATCAAACACGCAATGATGCATGGTTCAAGATAATAAGCGTAGGCCCAAGCATGGCATCCACGAGCACCAATGCATATACGACATACTCATGATGGGCCCATTCGCATGTTTGTCCTTACATGCACGATGTGTCTTTTCATGAATGCAGATGGGCTGTTAGGTTCGGTTACTTCATAATAGATGGACACCCAAAATACAACATGCAGCCCTATATTTCTAAAATCCTCAAAAAGCTTACTTTTTCATGAGCGCCCATTTGCGCAAGTGGACTTAGATGACTGTATACATATAATGACAACCAAATTTCACCAGTAGAAGAGAATTTTTAAACTATCTATTCTTTGTACAGGACATTATTGTATAATAATCAACATATATATATATATATATATATATATATATATATATATATATATATATATATCAATATAATATAGTATAGTATTGGTATATGAACACTTCATTAAATTTTATTTGCATGTAAGTATTATCAACTCTAGTAATTTTGAACCAATACTAATAATAAGATATCAAAAAACATTAAAGATAAAGTGAAATTTTTGTACAAAATATTTAATAAGATATTAGGTATAGACACATTGGTTATTATATACTTAAAGTGATAATTAGTCCAGCTATTCCTAAGCCTCATAGATCCAAACCCTCAAAAAGTATAGCATTTTAAAATAGGACCGAATAGAATTTTACTTATGACCTAAGCTTTGTTAACCTCTATTTCTCCACTACCTACAGGAAATAAACATGCTTTAATAACCTCTATTTTCAAAAGATTGAGATTTTCATTTTGTAATTTAAAAATATTATTTGATCATAAAATTGGGTTAGGATCTATGGGAATTGGGATTAGCTGGAGTAGACTAACTAGTTAGTGGTCCCATGTTGAGCCTAAAGAAGAGATCCCTCAAGAAAGTGATGATCCTAAAGAAAAGAAATTAAATGAAGACTCTCATAGATAAAACTTTTGTTCGAGGCTGGGCTAAATGGGGGATTAGCTCAACTACCTATTTTTGTTTTTCTGGGATGTACAATGATACCCAATTGCATTGGTCTATTTTTTAAAATTAATTTTATTTGGTGTGATTTTTTTGGGGTCCATAATAGAACCACATAATATTTCATAGGTTTTGTTGTACACCTTATAAAGATTGATCATACATATAGTAGTGCAATTAAACTTTCTCTTGAATTAAGAAGTGGAAAGAAATTTGATGGCACTCATTCCCGCTAAGTTTACTCTCTTCCATTCTAGAGTTCCACTATTCCATGGCTTCTAGAGCTGTTGTTCCATTGCCACCTTTGATACTATTACATTGCCACCTAGTTAGTGTTACATTCCTATTATTTTTACCATTCTTTTGCTGGTATGGAGGGTCCTTCCAATGTTAGTGCTCTTTCAAGCTAATCCTCTCTAATGATTCTTCTGACCCATCCATTAAACTTGTTTTCCCATAAGCATACCATGAAAAATTCAATGAGGGTAATGGAGCTAGCTTCATTATGAAAATTGGTAGAAAAAATGGGAAACCCACTTTTTTCCTTTCTAAATCTGAGTCGATAATACTTGCTAAGCCTCTTTGCTTTACTCTAGTTGGTAAGTTCACTTATAAACATCCCAAAATGGACACAATCCGCAAGCATTTTGATTACCTCAAGCTTTTGGGTGATTGGACTGTGGGACTGCTCGATGGTTGGCACATAGCTATCCGGCTTAATGGGGAGGAAGATTATGCAAGGCTCTTCTCCAAAAAGCTTTATCATATTGAAAAAATCTCCATGAAGATCTTGAAGTGGACTCCTTCATTAGATTATAGTAATGAACCTCTTCCTATTTGGCGAAAATTCTCTACCTTGAAACTTCTTCGATTCAATAACCAGATCTTATACTCTTTTATGGCCACCTTTAGTAAGCCACTCAAACTTGACTTGCTTACATTCAACCTCACTAGACTCACTACTACCAGAGTTCTTATCAAGATGGATATCACCTCCCCTCATGCTGATGAAATCTATATTGGTTCTCCCACAAATGGTTATTGGCAACAAGTTGTGATCAAGTAAAAACCTCACTACTATCTTGAGTGGAGGATGTTTGGGCACCTTTTGGATAACTATTATGTAGCTAATCTTCAGTTAAGAATAAGAAAATTACCTCCTAATGCAACCAAAGAGGCTTAGGTTGATTCCTAACTGAACAATTTTGGGCCCCCTACAAAACATATCATCCAAGATGAACCATTAGCTATTCCAAATAATGAGGAACCGAACACAAAGATGGAGGAACCAACTATAATCAGTATAACTGGTAACATTAAATAATATAGATTCTTTAGTCCATAGTGTTATTCTTGGTCACAATCCAGTCTTAATTGATTACCAAGATCATCATCATGAGGTCACCACTCAAGAAATTGAACTACAGACTCCAATGGAAGATGTCCCTACACACCAACCTGATATTACCCAACCAAAAGAAGCATTCTTACCAACCATTCAACATCAGTCCACCATTCATAATGGTTTTGATAATGCACTCCAGCACATCCAAGATGAATTGCTCATTCAAAAATCCATGAGAAATTTAAATGCATGGGCATAAGGGAGTTAAAATATGTAAATCCAAATGTATCTAATGACTTAAGGAATTCATCTACAACTAGTAATTTTCCTAAGTGGAATGATAGACTTGATAGAATAGCTACTAGAGCCTCTAAAGGCTCTAAATACTTCAATGCCTAATCTATTGATTTAGAATATTAGAGCTCTATCTAGTAAAGCTTCCTTAAATAGGCTTTTAAGTTTTATTAGGACTCACAAATTACACATCTTTGCACTCCTAGAACCACTCATCCATCCACAAAATTTTGACAAATTAAAAAGAAAGTTTAGAAGATCCAATATTCTCCATAATTGCAACCACAAAATTCTATTTCTTTTGGAAGCATCCATTCAAAATTAGGTTGCTTGTGGATGACCCCCAATTCTTACATCTTCAAGTCAATAGTTGTAACTACTCAATTTAGGCCACTTTTGTTTTTGCAGCTTGAACAAGGAAATCAAAAAAAACTCGATGGACTAACCTCATTGGTTTGGGCCAGGGCTTTAATTCTACATGGCTAATTGGTGGTGATTTTAACATGATCACCATTGCTTTGGAGAAAAGAGGGGGAATGAAGCCTAATGATTATGTTAAGAGAGATTTTGTAGAATAAATTAAAGAAGCACAAATTTTTAATCTTGGTTTCAATGGGAATCCTTTCACTTGGAATAGTTCCATGAATGCCTTGACCAAATTCTCCTCAACACTAATTGGTTCACTCAATTCCATCATGCTACTGCATAACACCTTTTAAGACTTACTCTGACCATGCTCCTCTACTTATTACATTTTAGCAAATTCAAAAGCCTGCCAACCATAGTTTCTGATTTTTGAACATACAGACTAAACACCTTCAATTTATTGAGTGTCTTCAAGAAGCTTGGCAAACTGAAGTTAGTGACACTTAGAGTAGATTGTGGCTACTTCTTAAAATTCTCACTAAAGAAATCAAGAAATGGAATTGGGATGTATTTGGTAACATTCACCAACATATTGACTTTGAAGAATAAAGGGTAATTAGGCTAGAGAACATTTGCTTTTCTGATTTGACTAAGAATAATGAGGAAGAGCTCCACCATGCAGGACTCACCTTAAGCAAACTCATTGATATGGAAGAAGACTTCTTGGCACAAAGGGCTACCATTACTAACCTTAAAGAAAGAGATAGGAATACTAAATTTTATCATGCATGCATCAAAAAGATAAGGGAGTTCAAAACCATTAAAAAGATTAAAAGTCAGAAATATTGGTTAACTATGAAAGAGGATATCATTAATAATGGAATCAATTTTTTCAAAAATCTCTTTCAAGAAGTGGATATTCATCTAGAGCTCTTCGACAGTGATCTTTTCATTTCCAATAGAAATCTTACCAAATAACCTAGATTTAGCCTACATCCCTGATGAAGAGGAAATCCAGATTTTCCTTAACTCAATGAATGGAACAAAAGCTGCAGGACTTGATGGGTATACTGCACACTTTTATTAACATTATTGGGATTGGATTAAACAAGATATTATTAGAGCCATACAAGCTTTCTTTTTGGGCAAAGATATCCATAAATTAATTATCTCCTTATCCATTACTCTCATACAAAAATCCCATAATAGCTTCAAATGGGTGGATTTTATGCCTATCAGTCTCTCTACCATCATCAAAAAACTAATCAGTAAAGTTATTGCCAGTTGACTACAATCACTCCTCTCATGCCTCATCCAAAATTATAAAATTGCATTCATTAAAGAGAGGAATATAATTGATAATATTTTATTAGCCCAAGATCTTACCTATGACATTGATAGGAATTGTAGAAGCGACGACCTGTTTATTAAGTTTGACATAAAGAAGGCTTTTGATACCATAAATTAGCAATTTATATTTGCAACACTAAGAATAAGAGGATTCCAAGAAATTTTTTGTGAATTGATATCTAGGCTTCTTTCCAACAATCATTTTTCCATCCTCATTAATGGTGAATCCCATGGTTTTTTTCCAGGCTACAAGAGGCATAATGCAAGGTGATCCCCTCTACCCTTCCCTCTTTATACTTGCCTTTGATTACATATCCAGACTATTGGACATTGAATATGCTATATCTCCTACTATTTTATACAATTTCAAAGGAATTATTCCCATTACTCATTTCTCCTTTGCTGATGATCTTCTCCTTTTTTGCAATCGATCGAAGAGATCCATCAAAAGAGTTATGCAAACACTATTCACCTTTGAGGAGATTTCAAGGTTGACATTTAATAGATCCAAATGAATGTTCATCATGGGAAAAACATGCATAACTAATATAAACTAGATCAAATCATATACATGGTCCTCATTCTCTCAACTTCCTTTGAAATATTTAGGGGTCAACATTTTACAATGGGAAGAATATGACTAAGTATTATAACAGAGTCATTAAATCAGTGCAAGATAGGATCAACTCTTAGGAAAACACTTTTTTATCATCTCAAGTAATAATCACCATATTACAAAGTATCCTCTGCTCTCTTCCACTTTGTACACTCCAAATAATGTCATTACCTTCCACTACACAAACAAAGATTGAAAGGTTGTTTGACAAGTTCCTTTGGAATAGGCAGAAGGGCCACCACCTTAGATTAGCAGGATGAAGCTTCGTAAGTCAAATATTACTGGAAGCCTAGGATTCCACTCATTTTTTGATACTACATAGATTAACATGCTAATATTTTGGATCAAATTTAGGTAAGAATAATCATTATGGGCTTAACTCATCTTCAATAACTATTGCAAAAAGAATCATCCAACTATGGTAATTCTTATGAATCCTGATTCTATCATTTAGAGTAACTTGTTGAAATCTAGGAGACTTGCTAAAAGCCAAATCTTTTGGTAGCTGGGGGAAGGTTGCATTAGATTCTCTAAGGATCTCTAATTCACTGGTGATCTATTAGTATAATGCATAACCCAACCCATTCATGAGGAAATCCTAGTTTTTGAATTCTAGAGTAATTGCAGTTGGAACCTTCCAATGCTTTCTCTATATCTTCATGATAATTTGGTGAAGGAAATTGCAAGGATTCCTATTGAAGCACATTCCAAGGATCAACTTATTCTAAAATTCACAAAGTGTAACTCCTCTTTATCTAAATTTGTATACTAAATATTACACCCTCCTAATAGTCATATAGAATGGCATCCTATTCTTTGGCATGTTGCTCTTAAACAGTCCATATCCTTTTTGTGTTGGAGGCTTTGGTATAATTTGATACTAACTGATGATATCTTCAAACTCAAAGGCCTCAAACTCACATCCATTTTCCATTTATGTGGATAAGGTCAAGAAAGCATTACACATTTATTTGTGACATGCCCAATTAGCAATCAAGTGCAGACAAAACTTTATACTAAATTCTATATAGCTAGATGTGAGGATATTACAATTCAAGGTAATCTTCAAGATTGGTTCTTATCCAACATATATAGCACCAAAAACTACAAAACCATTATCCCCCTCATCACTTTTTTGTTCATTTGGATGATAAGGAATTCCAACAAACATGAGAACCAACACTTTAGTAAGGATAAGATTATAACTAGTATTCAAAAACACCTCTCAAGTTTGGAGAATGCTGACATGCTTGGCAACCAAATTTAAAACAATATGAAGGTTAAGAAGTCCCCTATCCTTGTGCACTAGAAACCACTTGATGTTGGGTGTATTAAAATCAATATTGATGTAGTTTTAATCCTGATAGTCATATGCTAAAATTGTAGGAATTTTTTAGACTCATGTTAAAGTTTGTGTACTCTCATTCTCTATCCTTTGGTTTGCAATTAATGCCCTTTACTTTGAGATCTTAGCTTGCCTTACAACTCTCAAGCTTGTGACTTCCATGAAAATGTATAATATATAGATTGAAACTGATTCAATGGACCTTTAAAGAATCATATATAGATTGAAACTGATTCGATGGACCTTTATAGAATCATTCAAGTTGAAATTCCCTATCCTTGGCATAACATCTACTCTATGAGGATATTGTCTCCTTCATAAATCATTGAAATTCAAGTCAGCTATATTACAAGGGAAATAAATCAACCGGCCAACTACCTTGCAGGATCTGGATCACATTTGGAACACCCCCTTATTTACGAAGAACCCCCTCCTTTTATTCTAAATTCTTTACATGGGGACCAATTAGGTTTTCCTTACATTAGACAGCTATAATTATGTTATATTTTCTTTTCTTCTCATGATTTTGTAACCCTTTTACTAATCTAATGAAATGATGTTGTTCTTCAAAAAAATAAAAAAATACTCTCTCTCTCTCTCTCTCTCTCTCTCTATATATATATATATATATATATATATATATATATATATATATATATATATATATATATATATATATAATTTAATCTAGAATATAATATTTCACCTAGAAAATAATGATGGCAATTTGAAACATAATTCTAAGTGTCTCATTTTGTGCCAAAATCCAAAAAACTCTATCTCATGTAATATAGATTCAATGGGAGATATATAGTAAAGGTGTTGTATCTAAGATAATTTATATGAAACTTGTTTGGATGATTTGAACCGTTCATGACACGCACAAAGTGGGATGCCAAATTTTGATGGGATGACAAGTGCTAACATGTATTCAAGAGCATCAAGCAATACTTAATGATTACAAAAAAGCTATTTATATGATAAAGGTAAATTTCTGACAACTTGCTAATAATAAGATATCAAATATCATTTTGCTTCGAATATTGCTTTTAATATCCTTCATAATCTTTAATTTCACTAGAAACCAAATTCTTGAAGAAAATCCATGATTTTAATTTTTGGGTCCCCTAGGTTATCTAGGTTTTATTTGGTCAATCCTAGTAAAATAATGATAAAATTATTCCTAAATGATCTAAGGAATGATCATAAGTATTTTAGTGTAAAATTTAGAGATTAAATTTGAAATGGAATTGAATTTGGCTTTATCGGGTCAAAGTGGTTAGACCATGGCTCAATCCTTATCCAAATGTCTCTAAGATGATCTGGAGACATATTATGTTCATGATAAGGCTATTTATGTGATTGATTTTAATTTTGAATCATTTTGAATTTAAATGGAATTTTGGTAATTTTGAGCTACTTTGATTTAGTTCTTTTTTTTCAAATTGATCTACCTAATATAGTAGTAAGTGTAGTACAAAGATTATAATTTTTATTTGGCTTATGTTTACATCTTTCCTATCATTTAAGTTGCCCCTATATAGTACTATTAACCTTTACAAAGTTGTTCAAGGTCTTTTGAACAAAGAAGCTAAGGTCTTAATTAGCTTTGGATTTTAAACTATGGACAAAAGAGCAACATCAAGCTTATTACCTTACACCATAGGCCCTAATTTTAATGAAATAAATTAAATTTAAATTATAAAAATCATTAAAATTTATAAAAATATTTCAAATCATCAACATTTTTAATGATTAGTGCATAAAGACTAAACCATATTACATTACAAAATAATCATGATAGATCATTAGCTTCTGACTCATTTAATACTGAACTTATAAATGTTTGGTGTAGTTTATTGTCAATGACCAAATTAATTTCCTTCATCTTATCAATTATTGACATTGTTTCCTCTTCCACTTTTGGAGGTGCATCCCTAACTTGGAGGTCATCTGGATCATCTAAAGTTTCTAAATAGACTTCTTCCTAACCTAATTCAAGTATTAAATTACATCTCAAAATTCAAATAAAACTTAAATAAAACCTATAAAACAAAAGTTAGTAGAATAGAAATTCACTCAAGATATTTATATTCAAACATATAGAATAACACCTAGTAGGTACCATGCCTACCTATTTTGATGACCTATACTTAGGGAACTTAATCAAATAGCACCAACAAGCAAATTATATTAATTTTAATTTCATTATAATAGTTTGTTCATCAAACACAACCCTATATAAAAAATAATAGTAGTCTAGTGTAGTAAGTAATCTTATCATTAAGATTAAAATAATATATTTAAAAGTAAATAAAATAATAAATAATACATTATAAATAAAGCACTAGCCTAATGTGTATAAAAAGGCAAGTATGGTGAAGGTTTTATTATAATGATGATTTTCTTAAACTAACCTAATGGGTATCTTTGAACAAGTCACCTGCATATTGAGGTGGGTCATATTATGTCAATATTATAATATTAGATAGATATCCAAGTTCTATTTGAAAGGAATTTTTTTCTTTGATATTTGCAAACACAAAGCCAACCAATATCATCAAATACTTAATAATTTAAAATATTAATATCTCTTCATTCATATCATTGAACTCCGCATTAAAAAGAGATATATAAAATATATAATCATGGTATAATCTCTCTCAATGAAAAGTAAGATTCAACTACTTATGAATTAAAATGTAAAAAAATTAAATTCCCAAGTTCAAAACTTTAAATTATTCATATATAAGTATCACTCTCTTAGAATTTTCACATCAGGTTGTACTTAAGTACTTTTTCCAGCACCCTTCATCATGTAAAATTTCTACAAAACTTTTAATACTTAATAACAATTCAACCATATGGTTGACTGAATAGTTACATTAATTCCTCAATTAAATGGGATTAATTTAGATACTTAGGATCTTAGTTAGACCTTTGGAATTAATCATTACTTTAGGGTGAAGATTTTATTCTATTAGGACCTAGGATATTAAATATAATGGGTTCCACCTAAAATAAAACTTATTGTATTCTTTATTCTTGAAAACTTAATTAATAGTACTACTATGTTTAAATATAACAATTACCATCTTCTTTTATAAATATTCTTTTCATAAAATATGTCCACAAGGAAGAATAATCTAAATTGCTTATAGTTTGATATTAACTTTCAAAATGGAAACCAGTAGTAATTTTCACAATGGTTTATTGGCCAATTGATTCAATTAAGCATGGTATGAATGACGAGCTTCATATGAGACTTTACATGATTCGAGTTCAAATCATCTCAATCAACACTGAAGTCAACCAAACATCCTCCAATCGAAAAAATGCACTATGCTAATATTTCGCTCTTAAAGAATGATCACATGGAATATTTCACCCAAAAATATATATATATATATATATATATATATATATATACATATATATACATATTATTATCTTCTAATTTGTTTTATTTTGAATACCTAGATGTCAAACCCAAGTAGAGATACCTCTATTATACACACAACTCTTATTTTTAAATGATGACTACATTAAATTCCTATGACATATAAGTTAAATTCTTGTACCAAAGCCCCTGGAAATCAAAATCTAATAACTCTTATATGACTGTCATAAAAGCTAATAAGAGTTGTGTCTAAATATAGGTATCTCTTATTAGGTTCTACCTCTAGGTATTCAAAATAATAACACAAAATAAATGATAATATATATATATATATATATATATATATATATATATATATATATATATATATATATATATATATATATATATGTAAAAATTGCTTCCATCCATAAATTTGAAATATAGTGCCAAAGATAGACATATAAACATATTAAAAGTTAATAATAGACTTATGATGAACTACATTTAACTACCAAACCCTCAAAATGCTTATTAGAATAAAATTTCACTTATGACCTTTAAAATTCATAATTTCACTTGGAAATAAATCAAAAATAAGGAACTATAGCATTTGTAAAATTATTCTACCAATGCTTTACTGAAGCAACATTGAACTAATGCTTTAATGGAATTGCTACATCATATTGATAAAGGTAGTTCATTACATAATATCTTATACATACAAATAACTCTAATTAATTGATGGCAATATTAAATTCCTATGGCATTTAAGTGAGAGGTAGAATAGAATTTCACTTGAGTAAGCATTGTAACATATATGTCTAGTAAGCATTTTATAGAATGGTTTTATAGTATGGTGGGCATTATACTATATGTCAAATAGATTATACCACCAAACATATTTCAGCTAATCCTAACCCCAGTTTCTCTAGAGAATGCTGAGGGTTTGGTAGTTAAAGCTTTATCATAATAGATGAGGATACCAAACCTCAGAAGTTTTATTTAGGAGCATCATCTTTAGGTTTTGGAGTTGATGTTAAACTTTAGGATAATTATTTGAAAGAAATAATAGAATTATCTTTTGATTGGTACTCACCTTATGTTTATAACACAATAAAGCAAAGATTAATACCTCACACATGGTGCAGGCATAAATCAAATTATTTTAAAAATTAATGATCATAGGATTGACCTGGACTAATAGGAATTTAACTTTTATTATATGAATAACATGGAGATGAAATTATTTTTTTCACATGGAAACAAAAGTTGTAAGTCTCATATAACTTGAGAGTCAATTTTGAATGGTTATGATGTTATAGCCTGAAGATGTTGTAGAAACTTAAGGTAATCGAATCTCTTTATAAAGCCAAAACTATTCAATCACTCATTCAAGAATAAACATAAAAATTTCACTTTGTCTTTATTTTAACCGATTATGATGAAAATTATCACTTGCTAATATTTCAAAATTAGTATAATATTTGTTGGACTTATGTCTATATTAATGTTGATCAATGAAACTTATTCTAGAAATAAATGAAAAATAAATTAAAAAAGATACCAAAGAAAAAGTTAAAAAATGTGTCAATCTTTTAAAATTATCGAACAAAAAATTAATGAGCAACAAAGATATTAAGCTTTAAGTGCAAAATCTTGTCAAAACAAAGGGAACTTATTATAATTGCAAAGTATTATATAATCAATTTATTTCATAGTGCGACTTATAGATTGATAACCAATTATATATATCAAAATTGTATGATGAGTATCGTAAAAGTGTTGTATAAAATGGAGTACAATCAAGCAGGTTAACATATTTATAGCCTCTTCCCCATAATTCTATAGTAAAGTGGTTATCATCAGCCATCCATGGAAAATAGGTCAAAGATGACCTCCCAAGTGGGATTAAAATCCTTGGATTTTAAGGTCCTTATCCATAATTGGTACAAGCTTCAATTTTAAATTAAATCATATAAATTAGTTGTGTAAACTGACATGTTTCTATAATAAGGGATAGTAAGATAAATTTTCCAAACCTTAATTAAATAAACATTTGGTCCTTTCCATTTATATACAATCATAACTTAATATTGACATCACTTTTGGAGTGAGGATTGATCACTTCATACTAGGCCGAAGATTCTTCTAGACACTTAGGTTTTCTTAATGCTAGGACACTTCTAGTGTTTAAGGGAACACTAAACCCAGGCTTAGAAGATTTTAGGGATACAACCCTAGGCTTAAACCTTATCTTAGGACAAGTGGGTTTCATCAACCCTAGGGCCTAAATCGACACTCATACCCATCAATTCATTTAAACCTAAACCAAATGATTGAAACTTAAACCCCAAGGAAAAAAATATAAACTTAACATAAGCTCAATTTGATCCATCTTAACTCAAGTAAGCTAAGGAAGGTAAAATGGTTCAACCCAATGCTTTTGGGCCAAAGAAAGCCAAATTCAGCTCTAAACTCATATGATTAAAACCAAACCAACATAAACTCATTTGAATTAAATTAATCTTGATTCAATTTGGCTTCCAATCCATGCTCCAAGCCAAATTAATTGGAATCTTAACCCAAGTTAACCCAATTAAATTCTATAACTTCATTGAAACTAATTGAAGCAAACCAAACTCAATTGAATTCTCTTAATCATTCTAACTATCCAATGGATCATTTCAAACTACTCTGACACTTGCAATCAAGCAACTTAAATCAATTAAACTTAATTAACCAAAGTTTTCCCATTGGACCTATAAGGTTCAAATGAGCCAAAACCTAATTGAACCCATATTAATTATAGTCAAAGCCACCAATCAACTTTAAATTCATCATTGAATATATTCCAACCATCCATATCCTCAATTGGTCCAAATTGAATTGACCAAACCACTTAACCCAAATTGACTTAAAAGGCCTAATTAGACCAAACTTCAATCAAAATCTTATTGTATCAAACCAAGCTATCCAATCTCTTCATTGATGATTGTAGGTAATTATTGAACACTCCACTATAATCAATTAGACCTAACCAAGCTAATTTGGCCCTTTAACCCAAGTTGACCCAAAGTAACCTAAAGGTTCAAATTGGGACAAATCATGTTGTAAGTCAAATTAATTATAATCAATGACTCTTATCAACAAAAAATTAGATATTGAACATGGACCTAACACATTCTCAATCCAACTTGGCCATTTTGGTCAAATTGGTCAACAAGACCCATTTGACATAAGTTGAACCATATGAACCAAATCCAAATCTAATCCAAAATGAATCAAATCAATTACAATACTTCATTCCAAATGATCAATTAAACTTAACCAAACTCCCACAAATGGAACAAAATCTCTATTTGGAAGGGATCTCCACCTCCCCACTCCTTGGTAGCCATCTTTGGTCCTTCTAGGATAGAGGACCACTAACCCAACCTAACCTAACCTAACCCAAGGCCATTGAGTTCAGCCTTTGGCCAAGAGAGGGTGAGTGAACCATGGGCAGCCCACTACACTCCCTCAGCCTCTCACACATATCCACCTTAGTAGCCCCTGCCACCTCTGACCGCCCACTCTAGTAGGATGACTGCCAAAGGCTGAGCTAATCTCAACCTTTGATTCTATGGGAGGGGGGAAGAGTATACTCCTCCCCATCCATTAAAACTTACCAGAGACCTTCTCCATTGGATTATAAATAGTCCCCAAGCATTTCCCAAGCTCCGCATGCATCCTACCACTGATGAGATCAAGCTCAACCCAAATCTGAGAGCCCTTTTCATCCAACCTCATCAAAACTCTATGAAATTCAAAATAACTCTTCAAAATGATTAGATATTAAGGAAGAATTGAATAAAATAAAAATGAATAAGTTTAAAACTCAATCAAGTTACTAAAAGACTTAAATTGAAACCACCCTTAATGGGTAATTTAAACAAACCTAAACTTTAAAAAATCCTAATTCTAAAGACCAATCAAGACATACCACACTAAGCCTTGACACACATATTAGAATATTAAGTCACCAATTTTAATATTAGGTTAGGCTGGTGTATATTGTGGTGATATATTTTATTTTGTGATGTATTATTTTAGATTGAATGTAGGTCGTTATTATCCTAATGATATTTTATGAAGGGGATTCTGCTTGAGGGGCTGTTGTAATAATATATGGATATAAAATGCTTTTGATTATAGGTACTGCTTATTTCTCTAAACATAATCCAATTAGGGAAAGTGGGCTTGGTTACCCAAGTGCAGGATGTTAAGTCCAAATATGTAAAATATAACTACATGGTTCATATATTTGTTTAGCTAATATCTATTTTGTAGGTGTAGTTAGATTTTATTTTTCATCATGATGTAATTTTTGTAATAGAATAGAGATTAATACCATGGGGTTTAGGATGAGCAATGGCTAGGAGGCAAAGACCTGAGAGGCTCTATGAAGCTTGGAGAAAGATAATCCAAAAAAGAAAAAAGAACAAGAATTGATGACACCCATAGAATTTATTTCATTAATAAGATTTAATTATAATCTGAGTTGTATAAGAGTAAAGCTTTGCTACCCAACCATTTTTTTTTATTTTTTGGGGTGTACGGCGGTACCTGGCTGAACCAACCTTTTATTATTTTATGAAATCTAAATATTTTATTATGTTGTTTAGATTATGCAATAAAAGTAGATTACTTTTCATAAGTTTTTAAAAGTATGTATGTTTGATGTGTGTCCTGGAAGCGATTGGCTCTTTAGAATAAAATTAAATTTTTTATCCTCATAAAATAACTCATAACTAAATTTTAATACAACTCAAAACCTTACTCTAAAGCCTAGGTATATAAACAAGGTAACAAAAGATTTATAAATGCCTTAGTTAAATGGATATATGTTATAACAACATGCATGTCCTATTATTTTATACTTGAATATAGAGGATCTCCACTCTTACATGATAAGGGACAAACTTGACCTTTAAGAGTAGTCCCTTGTAGTGGAGAACACCTCTTCTAGCTGATTTAGCCAATAACTGAATTTCATCATGCATGTAGACATAATTTTTCTTAGCCTTGATCCAAGATAAATGAGTCAAAATGATCCAAAAACTTATAAATTTTTAACGTTAGTCTAAGTCATGTTTGCATACCAAAAGTTACCTAGTCTCTTAGGAAGCAAGTATAGAATTCTAGCTTCCTTTCTAATTAGATAACACCCTAACTATCGTGCATCTACATAAGACCGGCCTACATGATTTTAAAGTGTAAGAGATGTTTGCTGACAGCCACTCCAGGTGGTTGTAAGTCCAAAAGAGTTGAGATGTGTTTATTCTCTCTTGTGGAGATGAACCACTATATCTCATTCTCCTCGATTAGACTTAAGTCATGATTCTAGCTTGTGTTAAAGCATTTTAGACTTAGGTTCTAAGGTAGCATATTTTTTTGCTATGAATATAAGTCCTCACTTCTTAGACACCTCCATAATCTTGTACTATTGATTATAAGTCCTAGCAATCTAATAAATTTTTGACTCAAATAAAATAAATTCTCCCCTTAAAAAATATAAAGCCTCATTATAGGGTAGGTTGGAGCATTCACTATGCCTCCTAGTATTTTAAATGTTTCTTACTTATCCTCTTTTAAAATCTTAGAATAAGTCTTTCCATTTGAACCTATCCTATTTGATTTTAAAAATAACTAATTCTTTGATAGTATAGCTTTAAAATCTTTGGAGACATTTATTGATTACTTTAATCAAGAGTGTTCTTAGGAAACTTTCATTTCCTAGGATGTAATTAACTATGGGAGCTTGCCTCCATATGAAATTAAAGAACCTAGCTTCAAAAAAACCTTACTCTACTTTATCCATGTAAAGTGGGGGAGAGATCTCTGGTATATATGAAGACCCATCTATCTTAGGAGTCACAATTAGGTGATTAAGTCCATTGTAATGTGATGTACTATCTTTTGAGATAGTACATGATACCTTAATGTTGCATCCGATCACTTCAATAAGCACCCCCTAAGATCTATGTTGCTTCCCTATGACTCCAGATAAAAACACCACACTTATTTCTTGATAATCACATGATAAGATATATTATATCATTTGAAAATCCTATTATCAGAGATAGTTCTTATGGATTCCATTCAACTAGATAATTGATCATTATGTATATCATGTCATATCTCTTTTCTTGTTGATCCTTACACTACTATTATTTCATCTTAATTAACACAAAATACCACTTAGACTTAGTCCCTTTATCTGATATGGTATCTAATAATCAAATTTTACAAAATTCAATTCAAATCTCCACTATTATTCTCATTACCACCATAACATCTCCCAAATATAGACATGGTCCCTTCACTACATCATTCATATTATTTTATTATTGATGTGTATATTGTTTAGCAACATTTTATAGATTAGGAATCAATCAACTTCATCATTATCAGAGTTAAATGGTATAGAATACTCAAATACTTCTTGGTATAGTAAAGATTTTACTCTGAAGGTTGATATCTCTACTAAACATTTTTCATGGTTGATTCCATAGTATGGAATATATTGGATAAAGAGAATATTGTTAGATATCTATGTACATGTTAGTAGGGATTATAACAATTATGGATATGGGAAGAGCGTTAGTTAAATAGTAACACAATTGGTGCTTAATTGACTATATTTATACTATACATCACCTAGTTATTATAGGGGTAAATGCTTTCTTAAAATTCGCATGTATATTAATAGGAAAGTATATAGAAAATATTATTAAATATTTTACTTTGTCCTCAGTTTACATATAAAAATAAGATTTATTTAAGTCTCGTCTGAGTAATAAAGATATGTTAAAGGAAATTACCTCTATATTATTTAAAAATGTCAAAACTAACATCTCACCCCTTAATGTTACATTATTATTATAAAATGACTTGGGGGTCAACATGAGGTGAAATAAGATGATATTGAGTTTTTTGGATAGTAAACATTCATGGAATAAAATAGAATATGTTGATGGATAATGTTGATTACAAACAAGAAAATTTTAGATGACAAAATTTATTCTCTTTTAACTAAAAATAATTTTTAAAGAAAATGATCCTACCACTTTTGATGAAACTATGAATTTTAGAGATTACTTGGATATCAATTTTTAAATAGTAAATCCCCATAATTAGAAATGAGGACACTTTACATTTTCACTCTTTGTAGAGGAGAAACCACCTTATAAAGGGTACATGTGCATTGAGCTCAGCTAGTCTCCACCTATATGAATTAGATGGTATTTAACAATTCATTTAAAGCATTGGTACTATATAAGGTTAATTGGTGAATAATTTGAAGATGAAATTATTTTCTTCACATGGAAATAAGAGTTGAAAGTCTCACTAAAAGCAAGCTTTAAATATCATTATCAAACCTTAGTAAGAATGCTACAATATAGTATTGGTACATGATTAGATAGTATACGGTGGACGTAATATATAGTATAAGCTTTTTATATTTAACCAATTATTGTATAAAAATCATAATAATTTTCATTGATCGTAAAGTACAGAGGCATTTATTTAAGTGATGGCAATAACTCATGTGATGGCTATATTTTCTGACTTAATTAAAGCCTGCCATTTCATTATCCCATGAAAGTTTGATTATCTAAAATAGCATCCATAGTAGACCTATCCTCTATTTAAGATTGGTATTTGTAAACACTCACCTTTAATATTACCTGTTGTAATATACACTCATGATCTAGCAAAAATACCCTTATTTGTATGATATATGTTTCTACTGCACTTTCTTGATGGTATAAATCATATTACATTATTTAGGGAAAAATCTTCATGGACATATGGTGACACAAAGATCATGTACTTGATCCCACTCAACAGTTAATCCTTCAATTACAAAATTAGGATGATCAAAATTTAAGGATGGAAAAAAAGATGGTGGAGATGATAGTATAGTATTGTACAAAAAGATTAGGATGAAAGGTAGTTTCATACTTTGGGGAAATTGAGAACCAACTTTTTCTATTAAAAAAATTTAGAATTATTAAGTTTAATAAATGAGTAAGAAAAAGTAGAGAGTATGCTTTTAATGATAGATTAACAAATGATTTTATTGTTATTTATTTTCTTAATATCAAATATTTTTCCTGTTCATCAAGCTATTAGAAAATTTCATTGTATACTACTAACATTTCTATACCAAAAAAAAATTAGGGCTAGTGAATTAGTATTAAAGAAGATGGATGTAGTAACTCACCAAAAAGCATTGGGCAAAACTTGTGCACACTTGGCACTACATTGTCAAGAAATAAGTTGAGCTAGAAGCATATCAATTACAAATATATTCAAGAGAGGATGTGCCTTGTAACTTGGAATTTGATGTTAAATGCAATAATATAAGTGACAGTCCATTTGTAATAATACTATACCATGTAAGATTGTCTTAATATATAAAATACACATTTGATAGTGGACAAAGTTATACTTAAATATTTATAAATCCAATAGTATAAGGTGATATGTAACTCAATTAAAATAGGTAATATTTCACTTTTATTACTTAGATGGCTGTAAACATCTCTCAATATACAACCAAGCTATTACACTATACTACACTACTAAATACTATATATTATATAGTACTATACTATGCTATATAATATAATATACTATACTATACTATATTATACTGCACAATGAAAAATTATATTAATTGTTAATATACAAAGATAGTTCCCATGATGTAAGTGGCAATGTATACTATCACAATTCTTATTAAATATATGCTTACCAATATGTCTTTACCAACTTGCTAATAATAAGATATTAGAAATCATTTATTTCAAATATTACATTTTGTTAATCCTATTAAGACCAAGTACTGATATTTACAATATTTTTATCAAACCATATGGCATTGTAAAAAAAGTTCCTAACTAAAAAGTAAGCTTTTTATATTAAACCAATTCTTGTACAAAAATCATAAGAATTTTCATTAATTGTAAAATCGGGGGTACTATTTTTAAGTGATGGCTATACTATCTGACTTAATTAAAGACTACATTCAAGTATCTATGGATGATTTCTTTTTTTTTTTTTTGGTTTGATATTTGAGCATTGCTTAGAAAACCTAAAAATCGTACTTAGGAGATGTGAAGAGGAAAACTTAGTACTTAACTTGAAGAAATGTCATTTTATGGTTAGATAAGGGATAGTACTAGGTCATAAAATTTTTCAAAAATGAATAGTAGTGGATAGGGAAAAAGTATAAATTATAGAAAAAGTTTCACGACCAACTAATGTTAAAGGAATCAAAAGATTTCTAGGATATGCTAGATTTTACATGAGATTTATCAAGGACTTTTCTAAAATATTAAAACCTTTGTTAAACTTATTAGAAAAGGATACACCCTTTATTTTTACAAAGCAATGGTAGGTGGCTTTTGACCTACTAAAAATGAAATTAAGTTCAGTTTCAATTATTATAACACTTGATTGGAACTTTCTTATTGAATTGATGTGTGGTGCAAGTGATTATGCAATAGGGGCAGTCTAAGGACAAATAAAAGATAAAATCTTTCATGTGATATATTGTGCTAGTAAAACTCTAAATGAAAATATGCTAAATTATTCAACAACTAAGAAAGAGTTACTATTGTTGTCTTTACCTTTGATAAATTTAAATTTTATCTAATGAGAACAAAAGTTATAGTACATACTAATCATGCAGTATTTAAATATCTATTAGAAAAAGAGAGGCTAAGCCTACATTACTTAGATGAGTATTATTGCTGCAAGAGTTTGATCTAGAAATTTGATATAAAGAGGATTTGAAAATCAAGTAGTTGATCACTTGTCTAGAATAATAACTAAGAAAGAGTTGAGAGATAGTGGAGATTTTAAGAAAGAATTCTAAGATGAATAATTATTTGCATTCAAACATAAAGTTATTCCATGGTATGTTGATATAGTGAATTATCTAGTAATGTACATTATATCATATGGAATCAGTTATAATTAAAAGAAAAAAATGTTACATGATGTCAAATTTTATTTTTGGGATGAATCTTATCTCTATAAGAAATATCCAAACTAGATTATAAGAAGATGCATTCTATATGATAAAATTTTAAATGTTATAAGATCTTATCATGATTTAGAGTATAGATGACACTTTGGAAGAAATAAGACAATAATTAAGATATTACAATATGGATTTTATTGGCCAACTTTATTTAGACATGTGCACGAATATGTGAAAATTTGTGATAAATGCTAAAGACTAGGAAATATCTTTAATCATCAAGAAATGTCATTAAATTATATTTTAGAGTTAGAAATGTCAGCTGCATAGGGAATAAATTTTTACAAGACCATTTGTTTCTACATATGAGAATGAATGTATCTTATTAGAAGTTGATTATGTGTCCAAATGGATAGTAATAACTACACTAAATGTTGATTTTAAGATAACTATTAAATTTTTGAAGAAAAATATTTTTACAATATTTAGAATATTAGAATCATAATTAGTGATGAACGTATTCACTTCTATAACAAATTTGTAAAATAACTTTTAAAAAATATGGAGTACAACATAAAATAGCTACTACTTCTCATCTTTAAATAAGTGGCCAAGCTAAACTTTGAAATAGTAAAATAACTAAGATTTAGAAAAAAAAACATTATAGGGCCTACTAGAAAAGATTGGTCACTAAAATTAGACAATGCATTATGGCCCTACATGATTGCATATAAATCATGGGGTGAAGAGATGTATTGGATTAAAAAATAGGACCAAATATTGATATGCATTTGATTGTTACCCGAATTTTATGCAGTACTCTTTGCTCATCTTTCTCGGGCGTGGTAGCACATGAATTTTTTAGCTCATATGCATCAAAATTTCCATCAAACATTATTTTTCTCATGTACCAGATCGAAGGCTCATATGGTTGCATGGAAAGCATTGGATAAGCAATGATGCATGGTTCAAGATAATAAGCACAAGCCTAGGTATGGAATCCACGAGAGCCTGTGCATATCATAAGATACTCATGATGGGACCATTCACATGCCCGTCCCTACATGAATGGCATGCCTTTGCATGAAGGCAAACAAGTTGCTAAGCTTAGTTAACTCCCTAATAGACAAGCCACCTAGAATACTATATGCAAGCACCTGTAGTTCCAAAATTCCCAAAATGCTTACTTTTTATGAGCACTCAGTTTATGCTAGTGGCATGCTGTCGCATGCATGTATGCCAGTCGTATGTTGGTTACAGGCCATATATCTTATTTTATATATATATATATATATATATATATATATATATATATATATATATATATATATATATATATATATATATATATATATATATATATATATATATATATAGGTCCAAAGTTATTGGTATTTATACAAATGCTTTTTGGCACATTTTATTAGTCTTATTACTCTCACCCTCTTTGTCCTTCAGAACTATTCTATAGAAAATTTTGAACTAAATTGTTCAAAATATCTAGTTTATGTACCAACCTCAATTAATTATCCTTCAATCCAAATTTATCATTCTTCAAATTTTATAGTCTAAAAAAACTACCATTTTCACTTTTTGGAGGAGAGCTTGGACTTTGATTTTTCACACTTATTAACAAAAACAATAATAAGTTACAATCATCAGCTTTATGGACTAATATAGAGTAAATAATCACCTATAAAGATAATTTTAAAAAAACACATAACAGTTAATTTATAATATTAATTTTACACTTGAATTACTTGTTAAAATATAATACTTTAGATAAAATTTATAGATTTATTCATTAATAGTGATAAAATATTTGTGCTTTTGAATATTTTCTTATTTTTTTCATCTTTACATTCTTTGTGCTCTATCTCTATGGTTCTCCATACATTTTCTCTATAACTCTTGGATGGCTTTATAAGCCTAGTAATAGTATAATATGGCATATCCATTAATAGTTTATTGGGCTAAGGCAGTTTTTTGTAAATTAGTTGTTGCACAATGTACCATATATTTCTTTAACCCTCTCACTTTTCTCTCTCATGATATTCCATCCCATGGGTACCCAAAGATCACTTCCTCATCTTCAACTAAAGCAAGCATCTTAATTAAAATAACATAGTATTTATCATTGTTAAGAAACATGCCAATTTTAAGATAGCATAAACCTAAATTCCATACATCGTACCATTTAGTGCATTCTTAAATTGCTTTCTTTAATTTTATATTCTTGATGTTATTACCTCCATCTAATTATATAAAAGTTACAAGTGTTCATCTTTTTAAATTTCTCTTTAGATGAAAATTCTCTATAAGACAAAACAAATTTTAAAACTTTAAATATTATATTCTTACCTCACATATTGAACACATTTGAATATTCATTATTATTTTCATCACAAACTATTATAGTAAGTATTAATGAATTATTGATCTAAAGATTTATAATTCAAAAGATTCAAAAAAAGCTAACTAATAAGGGTTATCTCAGCTTCATTAATGAGATCATAAATCTTAAATTATCTAACCACTTTATCCTTCAAACTCATAGTTCTATATATGATCCGAGTAATGTAATGTCTCTCCACTGATGTGATTAGTGTGGTCAATGACATATCAAACAAAATTACCCTATTGAGTCAATTTTATATAAAATAATAAGAGAAAAATAAAACAATTAAAATCATAATCAAATCATATTTGAAATATGCTAGAATATTGTTCCTACAGTGTCAAACTTTATTTAAATTTTGTTCCAATCTCATTCACATTGCTCAAAAGTTCGAACAACAGATAATAGGATCTTTAGTGTCATTCTAAGTTTAGGACTCATAATTTGAATGACATAATTAAACCTAAGTAATCAAAACTATAAGATCACTTAGATTAATTAGATGATGATTGGAAAGATAAGATCAATGCTATAAACATTTACCATAGATGAGAACTTCATTTTAAAAGTGAATCTCTCTGATTATGATGTAATATTTTAATGATTTTATTTTCATTACCTTGGATCTTTTTGACATGCTTATTTTTAAGGATCGAGTCCACATATTTGCATTACTTAAGTGCACTTAAACATTCATTACACTATAGGTCCTTTCAACTCTTCTAAGCAAAAGATCAAGTCTAAAAAGTTAAAGCTTATATTTATGCCTTATAGACAAATTACGAGAAGTTTATATTAAAAAACATTTGTAAAAGGCATTGATTCCCCATGAAAATATAAAAATAAACATTTTTAGTAAGGTTCACAATCAAATATTTAAATCCTAAAGCATTATGATATGAACTTGTTCAATTGGACTTAAGTAGAAACTTTGAATGAATCATACTTTGATTGTAGTTATTTCAAATGCATTGCACAAATATTTTTATCATGCTTAGGTCTTGTCAACTACAATGTTTATGACATGGAGAATCATACTTAAACAAATGGGAATTATGACTCTGCCTTATAAAGAATGTTGCCTATGTGTGAGATCTATCATTTTAAAAATAAATTTTATCCATAAAAGATTTTGAAGGGCTTAATATGTATAATTTTATATATATTGTCCAGCTAAAAGAATAACCACTGCTAAAATATGTTGCTTTATATAAACAATTGAAGTTCTTACTATATTAAAATAAATTTACCTTAAATATAGATAATTTTACATATTAAGCTAGGTTATATCGAGTTAATAATTACTCATAGATATAAAAAGTAGGATATACTTGATTTGATTTATGCCTATTTGTGATATCAATATGTGGTATATGCTTTATAATATCATAAGATGTAATTTTATGTATACAATCATCTAAGTCTACTAGCATAAATACATGCTCATGAAAAGTAAGCTTTTTGCAAATTTTGGAACTACAGGGGCCTACATGCAATATTTTTTGTAGCCTGTTTATTTGAGAGTAACCTAGCATGACAATGCATTCACCTTCATGCGAAGGCATGCCATGCATACAGGAATAAGCATGCAAATGGCCTGGTCATGAGCATCTCATGATATGTGCTAGTGATCATGGATGCCAAGCTTGGGTCTGCACTAATTTTCTTGAACCATGTGTCATTGCTTGTCCATTGCTATTTGTGCACCCATACGAGCCTTCGATATGCTATGTGAGAAAAATAATGTTTGGGGTGAAATCTGATGCATGTGAGCCAAAAAATTTGAGCACTGTTGTACTCGAGAAACATGACCCAAGAGTGCTGCACAAAATTTGGGTAGCAATCAAATGTATATCAATATTAGGTCCAAATTTTTAATCTAATGCATCTCTTCGCCCCATGATATATATACAGTCCTATAGGCCCATAATGCATCATATAATTTTAGTGACCAATCTTTTCTAGTAGGCCCTATTAGTTTTTTCTAAAATCTTACTTATTTCCCTATTTGAAATTTCAACTTGGCCACTTATTTAGGGATGAAAAGTAGCAGCTATTTTATGTTGTACTCCATTTTTCTTAAACAATTTTACATTTTTATTACTGAAGTGAATACCTTCATCACTAATAATAATTTTAGGTGTTTTAAATCTTGTAAAAATATTTTTCTATATAAATTTAATAGTTATCTTATCTTCAATCCATTTAGACACATAGTCAACTCCTAATTGGATATATTCATTTTCATATGAAGAAAAAAATGGTCCCATAAAATTTATTCCCTATGCATCAAAGATTTCTACCTCTAAAATGTAATTTAATGGAATTTTTTGACACTTAGAGATATTTCTCATTCTTCAGCATTTATCATAATTGTTCATATATTGGTGTACATGTCTAAATAAAATTGTACAATAAAATCCACATCGTAATATCTTAGTTGTTGTTTTATTTCTTCTAAAGAGTCCTCTATACTTTAAATCATGACAGTCTTATAAGTTTTAAAATTTATTATCAGGAATGCATCTTCTTAGATTCTAATCTGAATACTTCTTATAGAGATCACATACATGTAGTTGATGTTTAAACACCATAAGATATATAATTTAGGTAATATATACTTTCTTTATAGGTTGTACATCTACTTAAAATTACATGGCCTATAATACTTACATAGCCACAAATAAATTCTACAATAATGTCCTATATAAAGTAAATTTATGGTGAATTTATTTATTTGGTTTAGGTTGTAGATTAGCTTGCTTACAAAGACCATCAAAAGAAAATGTATGGTGAACTTATTTATTTAGTGAATTAAAATAAGAGTTATATAGTATATTAAGGTTAGTCACTAGTATCATGTGGTAAACCCCTCCCTCACCCTATGGTTGTTAGTTAATGTAAGGTACAAATATCAATCACATTCATTGCCATTTATATATTTGGACACTTAGGTTTTACTATATTGTATCCAAAATATCAAAGTTTCCTAGTTAGAAATTTTACATTCCACTTTCTTACTTCTAGTCTAAATAGATTGAAATATATAAAGTTACAAACTCTCTTTGCCCTTCTCCCATCTATCTCCCAGTGGACCTCTGACTACCTTTATTCAATGATCCTTCACTTAAAACTCTTTGTGGTGTTGTCCTATCATGTCTATTCTCAACTCAAACATTTAATCTATTCTAATATACTCTCTAAAAATAACCACAACCAAACTAATATAAACTAATGCTTAAACATATAAACCAATAAAGGTAGTTCCACATTATCAAGATTGAATTATCAATAGATAATGAAGTTTTAACTAGCTTGTATTTTAAATGATCTCTTAATTCTAAAATAGTTGCATTAAAATCCATAAAATTTGACACATTAAGTAAGATTATGAAAAAATAGGTTGTCCATGATTTTATAACCTTTCTTTTTTCTAAGTAATTCATTTTTTAAAAGTATATGGCCAATATTATTTAAATTAATTTCAATTAAATTAAATATTGTTTATTATTCAAAATGTTTATTGATTATTCTTCCATGATTTGAATTGATTGATTGCATTAATTAGAGATCATTTTAATTAAGGAAATTTTCTTGGTTGAAATAGAAATAAAATAGGGAAGTTCTATAGGACCAAATTTACAAGGGTTGGAGCACAATCAATTATATATTATATATAAGGACTTTATATAACTTGGTGCCCACAAAGGAGTTACAATATTTCAACGAAGTTACAAGATAAAGGCCATAAGGCCATAAGTTCAAGAAGATATCAAATTCCTAGCAAGCTAACACTCAACATTATAAGGATACTTCCCCTATCTCAGGAGGTACCAATTTAAAGTTTAATTTTTTACATAGACCAATCCACTATGTATATTGTATATACAATCATTTACCCTTATACTCATAAGAAGAAATAATAATGGCATGCCTCGTATATATATATGCACAAAGTAGAATTTCACATAGTTTGATATATTCTAACCCCTATATACATATTTTAAATATATGCCAACAAGTCCCCATTATTATATATAAGTGACAATATATAAAATAAATATCACAAAGCATTAGTAGAATTATTTTACCAATGCTGCCTCTCACTTGTAGTATATAACAACCAATATGTCTATACTAGCCCTAATATCAAAATGCTTTACAAAAATATATATATTTCAAAAGCAATATATATGTTGCTATGGTATAATCATTCAGTATTACTTATAACTTATTTTCCAACCATTTTAATTGCTAATAGGTATAATTATTTTTACTACATTTTGTCAAAAGCTTGTTATAATGAAGTTAAAAGCTCATTATAACTTGATCAATTTTCTTGTTTGAAAAATATAAAATGGTTGGATAGCTTATTTTCATGACTACATCTAGGATTAGCTTTTTTGTGGACAGTAGTAGATTGCCTGATGGCTTTCCCATCAAGTTCAGAACTAGTTTTGAAGATTTGAATATTACCAATAATGGAGTGACTCTTGCTCTAATTAGTGATTTGACAACTAAAGATAAGAAGCCCATCTTTGAGTTTTCTAGGGTGCCCAATAATTCACTTGCCACTAGCAGGGAGACGGTCATGGAGGCCTCTAGAGAGATTCAAATAGGCTCTGCAATGAAGAAAGTAAAATTGCCTATTACAGTGCCCAAATTAATTTCTTCAGTTCATATATTATTGACTTTATTTCCTTCTCCACCACTACGGGTGTGCCCCTAATTTGGAGGTAATCTAGATCATCTAAAGTTTCTATATAGACTTTTTGAAATGAATTAAGTTTGTCTATAAAGTACCTATCAGACTTTAGGTGGTTAGTGATGTCTAGAAAGTAGTCATCATCATCTATTGACTCAATAGTGCTAACTCCCAGCCCTAGTCTTGATTGAGATTTCTTACCTTTTTTTTCATAAAATTTTAAAATTATTTGATTTATGTCTATACCATGTTTGAGGTATAAACATTTCCTTTTCTGAGTTCTAAACATAAGGTGAGTACCAATCAAAAGATAATTATATTATTTCTTTGAAAGATTTTTCCTCAAGTTTTATTTCAACTCCTGTACCTTAGGATGATGCTCCTAAAAAAAACTTCTGAGGTTTGGTATCCTCACTCAGTTGTGATCTAGCTTTCACTACCAAACCCTCAACATTTTCTAGAGAAAGTTTGGTTAGGATTAGCTGAAATATGGCTGGTGGTATAATTTATCTGACATATAGTATAATGCCTACAATACTACAAAGACATTCTATATAAAGCTTACCAAATTTATATGTTACAATGCTTACACAAGTGAAATTCTATTCTAACTCTCGCTTAAATGTCCTAATAATTTAATATAGCCATCACTTAAAAATAAGAGTCATTTATATGTATAAGATATTAGATAATGAACTACCTTTATCGGTATGTAACAATTCATTTAAAGCATTGGTACGCTAACATAATATTGTTATATTGATTATATATATATATATATATATATATATATATATATATATATATATGCACTAACCTAGGTATAAATATCCAACCTTATCTTACTTGAAATTATCATGTAAACACTTAATTATTTGCTTAAAATAAGAATAAAATAAGAGTTGCTTCTAGCTTTTCAGCAATAATTTACCATGTATGGTTATAGTTATAAATAATATATTTGTCAAACCATATGGAATTATAAAAAAATTGATAAATTTCTCTAGTAGTACTAATGCTACCTCTAAGTAAAGCTATGAATTCTAGTCAAAAGAATTATAGCATGATCATGACCTAATGGAAGCTCTAATTCAATAAGTAGAATGCATGATGATGATAGAGGAAATGAATCATCAATAATATCATTGCTCATCAATATATCTTGATGCCATAATAGTTAATCATGTAATCTGAAATAATGCTATATATTACATCCAAATATTGCAGTTGATACAGAGGTAATAAAGGAATTTGTCCTTCAATATGTATGCATAAAATTGTAATATTGTTGAACTCAGTATGCCACATGTACCCCTTATAAGGTGGTTTTTCCTCTACAAAAAGTGAAAATGTAAGGTGTCCTCATTTCTAATTATAGGGATTTACTATACAATAATTGAAATTCAACTAATCTCTAGAATTCATAGCTTCAAGAAAAGTGGTAGGATCATTTCCTAAAATAAATATTTTTAGTTAAAAGAGAATAAATTTTGTCACTTAAAATTTTCTTATTTGAAAAATAGAAAATGGTGTGATTGAGCCCATAAGTGAAGATATTATTGATATCCATTGTTGATAAGATTGAATGTGATGAGATTGATCAATTGCAAATATATTTAAAATTGATTCTTTCATGACACTAATCCAAATAGCTTATTACAGCCACTTTCAATATATAATAGTAAAATTTAACAAAGCCATTCAATCTATAGAAATGAAATTTTTTTTCACATGGAAATAAGAGTTTAAAGTCTCTATAAAAGCAAACTAATAAATCCAGTACTCCTTCATCTTCCTATTGTATATGTTACAAGCTTGTGTTGAACTATAGCATTTTAATCTCTTATTATTGAAAAACCTAGCATTGATACTTTTAAAGCTCACAGAGACCATGAACTATTTAGATTATTAAATATATCTTATTTTGTGAGTAAAACAAACTCACATTTGTCTTACTATCAAAATGGATCATATCTTTAATGATATTACACGCCCTCATTTTAAGTTCAAAATATATTTGATGTTATTTTTATTGTATACTAGATAAACTAATAAATATTTTGATTGTGGTGTGTTTTTATACTCAAAAAGTTGAAAATTATTCAAAATTTATTAAATATAGTTAATATATTTGTACATCCACATGAATTTTCACATTTAAAAATATTATCATTTTATAAGGTAGAAATTTCATTCACATCAATTTTGTTAAGGCTATTATTTTTTATTTATTATGGACTTAATAATTTTATTATGACTTATTTAATTTCCAAATTAATTTTAAAATTTAATAGTAGAACCTTAAATCTTGAAAATAAAAATATTAGGAAATAAATAATAGCACACTAGTAGTTATATATCAAACATACAACCCTAACATTAGAGATTGGTAAGCCCATCTATCCTAATAAACTATGCTTAGGGACTTCATAAAATCAACACCTGCAAGCAAACATCATCTATTATTTTATTATTACAATAATCCATTTAAGTATAGTCTCCTATCAAAAACAATATTACTTTAAAAAGACATTATAATGTCTAAACTAATGAGCAAAGGATTCTAGTCATCCAAACAAAAATAATACACTAGAAAATTAGAAAATCATCATATCAAAATCAACACATTAGCCTAACCTAATTTTATACTTAATTACTTTTTTTTAAAAATCCATTAAAGATTAACTTGAAAGTACATCATGCATAAGAAAAGGGAAAGTAAAGAAATTACAATCTTCTAATGTATGGTACATCTAGTAAATCTACTTTGAGAGGTGTAAGTATTTGAGGTGGAGGCCCACAAGATTAGATTGGTCTCTCAAGATGAGAACCCATCCTTGCCAAGATATTTGCAGGTTAATTACCTTCTCTGTGGATATGACTTATCCAAAATTGACAAGATTGGGATAGCAATATGATTCTTTTGAGGATGTAAGCAAGGTACCAATGGGTGATGGTCATCTAATGTAATGTAATTGTAGAGATTTAGTGAGTCAATTTTAATCAAAATATTATGGAGATGGAGGGTTTTGGGAAGTCTTAAGGCTGTGAGGCATGTAATGGCTTTGATATGAAGGGCATTATCTACATAGCATGGAATCAAAATGTCGAGGAAGCACTGACGCTTATGATCTCTGAAAAAACCACCAATACTAGTAGACATGGAATTAGATATGAAGCTTCCATCAGTATTGATCTTGGTGCATCCAGCTTCTAGTTTAATCTAATGCATAATGATGATGTTAGGTTGTCTTTTCTGAGGGGAGGTAATGAAAAGGTTGGCATTTTCTAGCTTTTTCACAAAGTTCTGAATGTAAGAGATTATATTTTTTAGTCTAAGTTATTGATAATCATGATTGTTTAGGTTTCTTTCCATCCAAATGAATGATATAGTAATAAGAGGAATAATAAAGGCAAGGTCATGTTTGTTGATTTGAATGTGCTCCAAGCCATTAGATAATCATGTATGGATTCATCTTTTGGTTGTAGTATGTGGTATGTAGAAACTAGCGAAGCCCAAATTTGTTTGCTGACTAAGCAAGAGATGAATAAATGATGGATATTTTCCTCACCACTTCCAAAAAGATGGCAAATAGATGTGAGTTTAAGTTCTTTCAACTTCAAAATATCATCTATAGGGAGTACACAATGCCACGATCTCAAACATAGGAAGGATAGAAAAAGTTTATTGGTTGGACCACAGAATGTTGGGCGTTTTTCAAAATTTTTATTGGGGTAGTGTATAACATTATAAAGGCTTTGGGCCAAGGAAGAACCATTACTACATTTTAGTATTACTTTGTCAACCATTTATGGAAGAATAGGGGTGTTGTTGATTTCCTTTATAAGATCCTTGTGTAGTAAGCTTCTTAGCTTTAGAATATTCCATTTATGATCTGCTTGATATTCTGAGATAGCATTTTGTTCAGGGTTAGAGGCCCATGCAAGATTAAATAACAATACATCAGGAAACTAGTGATCTCTAAGGAAATTGATGCCACAATCATGCAAATGTTAGAAGATATGATTTTAGTAATCTCCTTATATTTCAGCAAATTTTTCTTGTGATAGGAGTATGTCTTTTGAGATTCAACAATAGTTCTAAATCCCATACCTCCTTCAGTTTTAGGCTCACATACCTTCTTCTAGCTAACTCAATTAATAGAATTATTATGTCTACTCCATAATAATCTATTAAATATTCTTTCAATCTTTTGCCAAACTTGCAAAGGCATAACATGGTTTGAGTTGAGTATAGAAGAATAGAGCAAAGGATGATTTGTAGTAGAGTAATTCTGCCACCAGTTGATAGAAAGATATTATACCATGAGTTAACTTTATCTTGGATAGAGTGGATGATTGCATCAAAGTGGTGAGACTTGTTCCTCCCTTTATAGACATCAACTCCAAGATATTTAAGGGGTAAATGGGATTGAGCGGATCGAGTGTAATCCTTAATTAAATTATGATCACTTCTATAGAATTTACCCATTATGATTTGGCACTTTGCTTTATTGAACTCCAAACTAGAGATGGCTTCGAAAGAGTTTAGTATATGCATGTTTTGTTTAATGGAGTTCTTGGAGCCATTACAAAAAAGTAGGAGATCATCAGCAAAAGATAGATGGAAAATGTTAATCTTATCTTTAGAGTGGTAACTGGTTGTCTTCATGGAGGTATGAGCAAAATCTAGCATTTTGGAAAGATTGTCAATTATTAGAATGAAAAGAGATGGTGATAAGGTGCCACCTTGTTTAATACCTTCAGAAGCTTTAATGAAACCATGTTCCTCCCCATTGACAAAGAGAGAGTAATGGTTGTTGGAAAGGAGTTGAATGACAGTAGAGCAAAAGCCTTCATTAAAACTCCTAGCTTTCATGTAGGCCATTATAAAACTTGTAGTTTATTGGGTAAAGGCTTTTTCTATGTTCAACTTGATAACCAAGTTCCCCTCTACACTTCTTATCAAGGTCTTCGATAAGTTCTTGAGCCAAGAGAATATTTTTAACTATGGTTCTCCCCTTGATGAAAGAAGTTTGGTTAGGAGGGATAAGTTTAGGGAGGAATGGTTGTAATCTATTGGGAATGATTTTGCTGATAATCTTCTTAATAATAGAAGATAGGCTAATGGGTCTGAAGTCCTCCCATTTATACTTATTTTTTTATTTGGGTATGATTATTCTGGTGGAGGTGTTCAAAATTTTGTGAATATCCTTTCTGATGAAGAAGGCTTTGATAGTGGCTACCATATCTTGTTTAAACCATTGCCATGAATGATAATAGAAGTGGTCTATAAACATATTAGGTCTAGTAGCCTTAAAGCCATTAAAGGAGTAAGGTACTACCAAATTTCAGCCTCCTCAGGTAAGTAAGCAAGATTCAACTGGTTAAAATTCAAGGCAAAATTTTTGAGTAAACTCCAATTGAATAAGTTTAGATTTACACTTTGTTCTTAGAACAAGGTTTTGAAGTGTTTAATTCCATCTTCAATAATGTCTTCTTCGGTGTACAGCCAGCTATGATTACATTTAATTTTGGTAATAGTTTTATATTCCATCTTTTGCTTAATGTAGGCTTGGTAATATATGGAGTTTCTATGGTCACAATAACTTTTTGGGCTAAGAAGTCTTCCTCCATGTCAATTAATTGGTTAAGGCTAATTTGGGCTTGTTTAAGTTCTTCTTTAGCATGGATTGAATAATCTTCAACACACTTGCTCTCAAGAGATACAACTTTATTCTTTTGTGTTCTAATTTGTTGGTAAATATCTCCAAACACATTCCAATTCTAGAGTTTCAAAACTTTTGTGAGATTTCTATGCAATGTCATAGTCAAAAATTTATGTCACATCTCTAACTTTAAATAAATGTTACTATGGATGACTAGAATATACTACTTACCATAAAATTTTTACTAAGTATTTTTATTCAATTTCTTATAAATACCCCTCACCTTTTATTTTAGAATACTGTGGTTTATACTTAGGTTAATCTCTCTCAGATCTTCTCCATCTTAGACAAACTCTTTAGGTGATGCCTTGATTAGAATGGCTTTGTAAATAGGTAAAAGAATTTCATCATAAGGAATTTTTCAAGACTATACCTTAATTTTGTATGTATATTCATAAAATTGAGTTCATTTGTATATTCATAAATTTGGTGTATATTAACAAAGTGGTAATGTTTTGACAAAAATATAGTGCCAAATATAAACATATAGAAAAGTCAATAATAGACTTATAATGAACTACCTTTAACTACCAAACCCTCAAATTGCTTAATAGAATAGAATTTCACTAACGACCTTTAAAAATTATAATTTCACTTGGAAACAAATGAAAATAAAGAAAGTATAGCATTGGTAAAACTATTCTACCAATACTTTACTGAATCAATGTCATACCAATGCTTTAAATGAATTGTTACATCATACCGATAAATGTATTTCATTACCTAATATCTTATACATACAAAAAAGTCATATTTTTATGTGATTGTTATATTAAATTCTTATAACATTTAAGTGTTAGGTAGATTAAAATTTCACTTGAGTAAGCATTATAACATATATGTCTGGTAAGGTTTTTATAGAATGGCTTTGTAGTATGGTAGGATTAGGAGGATTGAATCTTTAATATAAAATTTTGAACACATTGTTGAAACTCAAGGATAAACCTTATTTCTGAGGTACATGTTGTCATTTTATAGTTCCATCTCCTCCAAAACAAATGTGGACCAAAATTTAATTGTAATGAAAGTAATAAAAGAATCTCACAGAAATTTGATAATGGTTTTAGTTTTACCCTTTTAATCAGAGAAAGGGGAGACCATTCATATGACTTGAGAGTAGTATTTCAATGGTTATGATATTGTAGCCTAAATATGAACCCTCTAAAAATTTCTTTTGGAGTAGCTTCAAAGAAGTTTTTAGTATTTGTCATATGACATTATGAAGATCAAGATTGATCAAGAGAAGACCAATGTGATATTAGAAATTTCACCTCAAGAGTCTAACAAAACTCAGATCCTTTCAATGAAGGCTAATGTATCTATAATGATTTATACCAAACTTTTCTGGCCGATTTGAACCCTTCATGACACTCACAAAGAGGGATGCCAAATTTTGATGAGACGACAAGTGCTAACATGCATTCAAGAGTATCAAGGAATACTTAATTATTCAAAAATGATATATGTATAGTAAAGATATATGCCTGACAATGAATAATAGAATATTAAATATTGGTTTTAATATCCTTCATAATTTTAATTTCACTAGAAACCAAATTATGAAGAAAACCCATGATTTTAATATTTGGTTCCCTTAGGTTATCTAGGTTTTATTTGGTCAATCCTAGTCAACTAATGATAAAAATGATCCTAAATGATCTAAGGAATGATTATAAGTTATTCAGTAGCAAATTTAGATATTAAATTATAAATGGGATGAAATTTGGCTTTATTGGGTCAAAGTGGTTAAACTAAGGTTCAATCTTAGTCTAAATGTCTCTAAAATGATCTGCATTCATATTCAGTTCAAGATAAGGCTATTTGTGTGATTGATTTTGATTTTGAATCATTTTTATTTTAAATGGATGTCTTCATAGTCTTCCATCATCACTTACAAAATATTTTAAAGTATTTTAAAGGGTATTTTATAAGTGGAGCTAACAATAGTTTAGTCTATCTATTATCATTAATAACCATTAAAATTAATATACTTCATAAGTAGATTTGTAGTTTCCTTAAGTATTTATAAAACAACAACTAAGATATTACAAAGTGGATTTTATTGGCCAACTTTATTTAGACATGTGCATAAATATGTGAAAATTTATGATAAATGTTAAAAAAAGTGAAATATCTCTAACTATCAAGAAATGCCATTAAATTATGTATTACATATGATATTATTGAAGAGAATTGTAGGTAATGTGTACCATTTTAACTCTTTATTAATCATATCATTACATACTATTGTTAAAATGTTAGAAAATGCAATACAAACAAGATACAAATAACTCTATTCCTTTTTTTTTATTTTTGGTTTGACATTTGAACATAGTATGTTATATGGCTAGTCATGTTGAATGTTTACTATACATGGAAGCGAGGTCATATGAGCATAGTCAAATTCAAGACCAAAAATAAGATCAAATATTTCAATATATAATGCCATACAATATTATATAATTGATCATGGGTGCCTTCCAATGAACTGCTAATGACATGTTCTGAATCTTCAATATTACTAAAATGCTTTTTACAATAACTGTTAAAATAATTATTATTTGGTTGATATTATCAATATAGTATGTTATATTATTTATTGTTACAATATATATCTTAATTAAGTTCTAAACTGAACTAAGATTTCCTAAGTGATTCTTTTAATCAAACTAACAAGCAAATTTGTATTAATTTTAGTTGTTATAAAGTTAAGGCCGATTCATTGAAGGACCAATTCTTTTATTATCTGCAAGTAATTTATAAGATTGAAGATGCAAAGCGTGTCATTAGTAGTAGTAAATATTAAGTTAAAATCATCATTTAAGTGTAATAGCCCACATTTCTATAACCTATATAGTTATATCATTACATACAATTGTTACACATAAATTTGTATATTGTTGAGTCTAAGGCCATTGTTATCCTCATAAGTGTGATTTTGGAACTTAAATACTATACCATGTATGACCTTAACTTATATATATTCTAAAGAAATTTTGTTAACTTTATGCTTGGCCAGTGCTTAAGGTAAATGACTTAGGCTAACAACGATGTTATACTCATTCATTTGTTCATCAGATTTAAGTTAATATATTATTATCTAATCAGACATAATATATTGATAATTTTTATATGTAATTTTAATAACATGTCCTCTTATGTGAAATGGGAGTAATAAAATATGTATATTAATTTATTATGACTAGTTAGTGGATAGGACTACATAGAAAATAAAACTTTTTTACAGTAGGATGAAAAAAATATTATAGCCCTTAACTATTACCTTCAGACTAAATAGACCCCTATATCAACTAATTTTAAGAAACACTCATAACATTTTGAAAGTAAAATATTATGGACTTTGTATACAAATTTTATACAAATAATTAAGTTTTTATATGATAATTTCAAGTAAGATAAGCTTGGATGTTTTATTCCCAAGTTAGTGCATAACTTTATAATCAAAATAATAATATTATATCATCGTACCAATGCTTTTAATGAATTATTACATTGTACCCATAAAAGTAGTTCATTACCTAATATCTTATACATACAACTAACGCTTATTTTTAAGTGATGGCCATATTAAATTCCTATCATTTAAATGATAGGTAGATTAGAATTTCACTTGAGTAAGCATTGTAACATATATGTTTGGTAAGCTTTTTATAGAATTCCTTTGTAGTATGGTGGGCATTATACTATTTATCAGATAAATTTTACCACCAAACATATTTTAGTTAATTCTAACCCAACTTTCTCTAACATTGGGCCTATGCATCTTATTAGTGAATATGTTTATTTATTCACTTAAATAACTCTTAGGTTATTGTATGTTTTTTTATTTGACTACATTATGTTAAAAGTTTATTATAATGATGTTAAAAGCTCATTATAACATGATCAATTTTCTTATTTGAAAAATAGAGAATGGTTGGATAGCTTATTTTCTTGTAGTTTACCAATTCAAGTAAACCCTACTTTTTCCTAATCATAAAAAATCCTTAGTCCTTTGTGTGGTGTACCAAGCTTAAGTCAATACTATTTCAAGATGAGCAAGTAGTGAGTGATTTTATTATAGGAGCCCACTTCTTTAGGATTTATCATAATTTAAACATTGTTAATAAATAAAAACTTTCTATTTGGTCCTATTTTTGTACTGCCAAAATTTTTTAAGAAGTTTAATACTTATTGCATTTTTTAAAATTTTTTTTATAAAAAGCTATTAATAGTAATCTAACTTGGAAGCACAACAAAATTCTAAACAAAAATACTTCAATTAGTATGATTAAATTAATTTAAAAATCTATTGGAAAAATCATTTACCATCAATAAGATACATAAGACTTTTGATGGAGAATGGGCTACTAACTTTATCAATAAGCTTGGCCCAATCATAAGTTAGCTAAGTCTATATATTCTTAAATATAGTATAACATTATCTAGTATATAATATATTGTATTAGTATAATATATATTATATAGTGTATAATATATAGTATACAATATCATAGTGTATTATAGTATATAGTCTAATATAATATAGTAGTGTATTGTAGTATAATGTAGTATTGTGTATATAATATATAGAAAATTGGCAAGAGTATTTATAAACTCAAAGATGCATTGTCATATTTTATGATGTCAAAATAAACATTCATTAATAAGTGGGTCATTTTTCCTAATCGATGAGAGACCTACATATGTTTAATTTTTTTATTGCCATTCGATCCCTAGAATTGTCGGTACAGAATTGCTTTCCCATATTTTTATCAACTCGAAACTCTTTTGATATTTGATCTTAAATGTGATATTTTTCTAAATTATGTTAATATTATTACATAAATGTTCCATGTTCTACATTTATAGTAATGGGGTTTGAATCTATTGTATTCACATATAGACTGAAAAGTTCAATACTTAATTATATTTATTGCATTTCTATGATCATTTCAATTTTAATAGCTGAATTGAGTTAGGGGTATTTCTATTCAAGTTTAAAATACCTAAATCAACTGCTTATAAAGACCTCAAATTCCTTCAATCTTATGCTTGAATAGAGTATAAATGAACTAATTTTCCAATCTAAATGTGTTAGATAAATAGATTGAGTTAATTTAAAACATAAGCTTGTACCAATTATGGATAAAGACCTTAAAATCCAAGGACTTCAATCCCCCATGGGAGGCCATCTTTAAGATCTCTTTCATGGATGTCTCATGAGTATAATACCATTAAAATTTTAAAAAAGGAATAATAGTTAATTTTTAATTTTAATTTTACACTTGAATTACTCATAAAATATAATACTTTATATTAAATTTGAATATTTATAAATTAATAGTTATTAAATATTTTTGGAGTGAAATTCAATTAATTTAAAGATCATTTTGGTCACTTGGCACTTTTTAAAT
Source organism: Cymbidium sinense (assembly GCA_021442155.1). Lineage (NCBI taxonomy): Eukaryota > Viridiplantae > Streptophyta > Magnoliopsida > Asparagales > Orchidaceae > Cymbidium > Cymbidium sinense. Next base: position 40,181,342 of record CM038233.1, read on the forward strand.
CAACAAAATAATGTGGAACTTCTCAGGTTTGATCATATATGACTCCTCATTTGAGAATAATAAAAAATAATATATTACCCATAATAAAGTATTGGACCCACTACAGAGTCCATTTTATTCTATAAATGATTGTATATAAAAATATTTCTTGAGTTTAACATTAATATTTAAAATAATTAATGATTCAAAATGGATCTTGCATTGAAGAAAGTAAAACTAAATAAAATGAGGGATACACATAAGATGCTATGAATTTTTGTAAATCATAATCGTATGGTCATCATTAGTTTTTGTTATGCATTTGTATAGTCTAGGGAGGTGTTGTCATATAGTTTAGTTGTTTTTTCTCTTTTGTTTATTGATTGTTGTTATTTATTGTTCAATAATATCACTTATCCTAATTATTTTTATAGACCCATTGAGGTGGAAGCTTTTTAAGCTTAATATTTAGCTAAAGGACAATATATTAATGGGGCATTGGTACAAGAATTTCACTTAAACATCTCTTCTTTTTATTCCAAATAAATTTTTATAGAATATACCTCTAGCATTGTACTATCTAACTCACAGAAATTGTGCATATATACCAAATACGTTAAATTTTTATTAAGTATATTTTTTCCTCAATTTAGGTATAAAAATAAGAGTTATTTAAGTGAAATTCTGATACTAATGCTTGAGATTCAATGTTCAAAATTATATGGCTAGTAGATGCCCTAAGTTTCAGTTAACATCGAAGACATTGTTGACCTCATTTTTTGATGAGGTTAATATCTCTTTTGAAATCAATAATTTGGACACCAAATCTTACATTAGAAATTTTTTAATTTAGTGCTTAGGACACTATACTTAGTGACCTAGTGCATTCTCATTGAGTTTGATTTAACCTATTTGGCTTAGGTGGACTCAACCTAAATTACAAATATGGATTAAATCAAATTAAATCAAAATATATAAAAATAAAATCGAATTAAAATAAATGAATGAATCCACAAACAAATCAAAGTCAAATCTAATCAACACATTTGACATTGGTTTGACTTAAGTGGGTCCCACCAAGGCAAAGTCAACCCACCAAGAATATGACCAAACTAAGCCATTCAAAATATTCTAAATGAATAAATAAACATATTTAATCATGAATCAAAAAAATTTTAAATTTATTTAGGCCATAATTAGGTTAATTAGACCACTTAGTCTAAATAACCCTAAATGGGTCATATTTGGTTCAAACCCAAATCAAATTGAAATCAACTCAATTTGATTATTCAAAATCAATTGGAAATGATAATCAAATAGAATCCAACCCATTATTGGGTATAATTTGGTCAAATTGGTCATTTGACCCAAATTAAACACAAGCTTAACCCATTAAGCTAATTTTGGGTCAAATGGGTTAAATTAAAATCCACTTGAAATTAAATGAAATTAAATAAAATTAATCACTCCAATTCATCTCACACATGTGATCAAGCATGATTGGAGTTCAAATCCAATCCAATTAAGTCAAATAATCATTTGAACCCAATTGGAATCAAACTTAACCCATTTTGTTTTAAAAGGGTTGAAATAAAATGAAATCCAAAATAAATTCAAATCTAAATGAATTAATTAATTTAAAATTTAATCAATCATCAATTAAAGATGATTAAACTCAAAATTAAAAGAATTGAATAAAAATCAAATAACTTTGAATTTAAATGCTTGGATTGGATTCAAATTTCCCATTCAATCCAAATGAATTTTGACATGACTTCAAACTTATATTTAGTTTGAGTTCGACAGCCACACATTAGTCTAAGGTCTTTGGTGGTGATTCCATAAACCATAAAAATAAAGAAAAATTAAAGAGGTGGAATTAGAAGAAGGGAAGAATTGAAAATCCATAAAAAAATGGGCAAGTATCATTTTCCCTTCTTCCATACTACATTCCACCTCTTTATCTCAAGAGATTAGATTCATTCCAATCAATGGAAGGCCACCAAAAGAAGAAGCCAAAAAGAACTTAGCTTCCTCCATGAGGGAAGCAAGAAGAAGAAAATAAGAGAGATCCAAAGGCATCCAAAAGCTCGACCAACCAAGAAAAAGGAAGGAAATACCCCCCTCCCTTCCAACCTTTGTTCTAAACATGATCATAAGGTTGAGGGAGATTGAATCTACCCTTGGTTGACCTTGCCATAGTCAGTGGTCAAAATCAAGACACCTAAAATGCCAAAACATGGTTCTCAACCATGTATGGAAAGAGGGGAGGGAGAGCTTATTCCCTTCCACTTTTCATCTCAAACCACTCACTACAGGAGGAGATGATGATGACAACCCTTCCCCCGGCTCCTCACTACCAACACGCAAGAAAATGAACAAATTCAGCAGCCACTGAGGCTCCTTTGATGATAAATTGTAAGGGGGACTTTGCCACCTCCAATTGAACATTCCAACATGTTCTAGATGTCGAGGGGAACACAAATGAATCGCAACCACGACCCCTTTGTCTGTAACGAGCCAAAAAATAATCAAACCAAATGGGAAATGGCCATGAGTTTGTCTCCAAGGCTTTTAGAGGGGACATAAGCCATCAAATAATGTCCACGACATCGATACATTGAGGTGCAACTATTAGAGTCGATCCCACAATCGGTGATCACTAGAATCGAGGTACGCTCCACCACCAACCACCTAAGCAATTGAAGTTGGTATTTTTTAAAAAATATTTTATCCCCTTGAAGATCAAACCATATGGATTGGTTGTAAATTGATCACTAATCATTTTACAATCAAAAGCACATACAAATTCACCAGCGATCACCAAAAATTCATCAAAAATAATGGATGACATTCATCTCTCATCGGAGATGCTCAGGATTTGATCGCCTCTATACATTCCTTCTATTTAAGATGGATGATTGAGATCTAGCTAGATGATCTGATTAATTATTTTATGGAGATCACAAAATAAATCAGGACTATCTGATCTTTGATTAGATGGTCGAGATTCATCTTATGTGGCATCATTTTTGATGTAGCCGCCATGATGGATCTGTGTGGCCCAATGCCACCACGCCACATGGCGAAAGTGCTACATCGGCCCACCATGTAAAATAGTAAACCCCTTATAAATTAATTAAAAATCATAAAAAATTCAAAACAATCATAGAAAATTGAATACAAATCCAAAAAATATTAAATTTGGGCTCTATGTATTCCTCTTGATGAGAGGAATGGATTAAAATAAAAATCCCCAACTTATTTTGACTTTAAATGAAATCAATTAAACCTTAATTAATAACAAACCACTAATCTAATAATAAAACATTGGGAAATTAAAATTGAGGTTACAAGAAACCTCTAGGAAAATTTCATGAATTATCTCCAAGTAATTTAAAAAAATATGAAATTTTAAATCCTAAACCTCAATTTTAATTAAATTAATAAAAATAAAATAAAATAAATCAAGTACATGAATTAAATCACTTCAAATCAACTTAATAAACTTTAATGAACCTAGTTTAAAATAAATCTTGTTCTACCTTCTATATAGTTCATGGGAAAAATCTTTAGTACACGAATGACCCATTAACCTTAAGAGTCTTTTATTAAATGATTGAATCCATAATAAGACAACATGTTTATCTTTAGAGATAATATGTTTATTTCTTAATGACACATTTGATCATCAAAATAAAAAATTCCTAAACTATACATGGTGTCACAAATTTTTACTCATCAGACACTACTATCAATTTTAATAATCTCTAGTCCTCGAGTGAGAAGTGGCTTTCTAACAACCATGTTTTCATTTACCTAATGTGTATCTTAACACCAAAAACACTATTATCTATATGAAGATAATTAATAAATTTTAGCATCATAAGGGCTAACAATTACTCTAATTTGAAAAAAAAATATATTTAATTCTAGTAAAATACCTTATCTTTTTTTATCTTGTTAGTTAAAAGTAAGATAAATAACACAAGCTATTTGGGCAAAGATACATTATAAATATTGTAATATAATAATAAAAGCATGTTGTTAGAAAGCTATTGTTTGACTTAAAAAGAAAAAAAAATATTTTCATTATATACTACTAAAATTTATATGCTAAAAAAAATTAGGGATGACAACTTAGTATTATAGAAGATGGATGTAGTAATTCACTAGGAAGCATTGAGCAAAGCTTGCACACACTTGGCACTACATTGTGAAGAAATAAGTCAAGCTAGCAGCATATTAATTATAAATATATTCAAGAGAGGATGTGCCTTATACTTAGAATGTGATGTTAAATGCAATAGTATAAGTGATAGCCGTTTATAATAATACCATACCATGTAAGATTACCTTAATATATAGAACACTTATTTGATAGGGGATTTTGATATACTTAAATATTTATAAATTTGATAGTATAAGTGGCTATGTAACTCAATTAAAACACCTAATATTTCACTTTTATTACTTTGATGATTGTAAAGATTCTCTCAATGCACATCCAAGCTATTACACTATACTACACTACTAAATACTATATATTACATAATACTATACTATAATATATAATACAATATACTTTACTATATTATACTTCATAGTGAAATATTGCATTAAGTGTTAATTTACCAAGATAGCTCTCATGATGAATGTGGCTATGTATACTATCATAACTCTTATTAAATAAAAATTTACTAATATGTCTATACCAACTTGCTAATATTAAGATATCAAAAATTGTTTGTTTGAAATATTACATTTCGGTAATCCTAATAGGACCAAATATTGATACTTACAATATTTTTGTCAAACCATATGGCATTGTAAAAAACATTTCTGACTAAAAAGTAAGCTTTTTATATTTAACCAATTCTTGTACAAAAATCATAAGAATTTTCATTGATCATATTCATACTTTGAAGGTTGATCTCTCTACTTAACTTTCTTCATGGATGATTCCATAGTATTGAATCAAATGCTCTATGAAGACTGACTCTTTACTCAAAAGTTTAAGACTCCTAGTGCCTTAAACCCAAAATATTTCTTCATTTATTTAGGCATCTCTAATTTCTCTATTTTCTTTTGATAATTACATTTAATATAATGAATTTTTAGTATGTAGGCAGCTAAAGAATACTTTCTAAAAAGGTATTGCCAAGTTAAATAATTAATTAGCTCATTTATTTTGTGAATCTAGGTCATGGGCTGTCACTTATACTTTTCCATTCAACCTCACATTCAAACTACAAGGCACATCAGGTAGTGTAAAAGATTATTATTCTATTATCCTTTCAACACATAACAAGATGTCCTCATTTGGTACAATCATCAATAGTTATTATAAGACCCAAGTCATTATTTAAAGTGATCAACATATAGATAATTGTCTCGCTGTTTTTGTTTGAACCAATCATTCATTATAACCTAAATTATATCAAATAAATTATGACAAGATTAGTCTTCTTACATACATAGAAAACAAGGTATTATGGTTTATTATAAAAATTTATAAAAATTAATATGTATTTTAGATGAATAACCATATGAATATCCTAAAAATGTGAATAAAGTTCTGTATTGTTGGCCTAAATCTTGGGTGCCAAAGTTAATGCTGTTTCAAATCGAAATATTTAACTCTCATTTAATGTAACCCTCATCCCTTGAGTATTTAATACATTGGTGGAGTGATGAAGGAACCATTTTATATTTTAGCATATATGGCCTACTTAAAAGAGCTTTAAAAGATAATTAAGAAAACAACTGTATTAAGAGTTCATAATAAACATGCTTTAAGAATGTCAGATAAAAAGAATTTTTCTATAAAGCATTTTAATATTAGGGCTGGTATAGACATATTGATTATTATATATTATAAGTCAGAGGTAGCATTGGTAAAACTATTCTAATAATGTTTTACAATATTTGTTTTATATATTATCACTTAAATATATTCATGGGGACTTATGAACATATATTTAAAATATGCATATAGGGGTTAGAAGATATCAAACTATGTGAAATTATACTTTGTACATATATATATATACATGCTGTTATTATTTCTTCTTGTGAATATACGGGTAAATGATTGTATAAACTATATACATAGTGGATAGGTCTAGATAGAAAATTAAACATTTTTACAATAGGATTAAAAAAATAGAAAATTACACCAATATTTATTTTATCAAATCTCAAGTCTTCTAAATAAACTTCAAAAATAATTAAGGATGATCGTGTACTAGAATATCCAAAAATTTATTTGTTTTGCATCAAAGATTTCTACCTCTAAAATGTAATTTTGTGGCATTTCTTGACCCTTAGAGATATTTCCCATTCTTTAAAATTTATCATAATTTTCACATATTCATGCGCATGTCTAAATAAAGTTGTCAAATAAAATCTAATGTGTAATATCATAGTTGTTATTTTATTTCTTCCATAGTGTCTTCTATACTCTAAATCATGACAAGATCTTATATTTTTTAAAAATTTTATTATCAGGAACGCATCTTCTTAGAAGCTAAAATGGATACTTCTTATAGAGATGACATATATGTAGATGATGTTTAAACACAACAAGATATATAATTTAACATTTACTTGCTTCATAGGATGTACATCTATTTGAAATTACATGGCCTATAATACTTACATAGCCACTTACAAAATTCTACAATAATGTCTTATACAAGGTAAAATTGTCTAATAATAATCAAATCAAACTTTAAAAGAATAGAAATTGTTAGGTGAATCCACACATAAGGGTCTATCAAAATGTTGATCCACTCACATTAAAAGTCTTTTTTAATATGCCCATAGATTTAAAAGCTCATATATAAATAGTTAAAGCATATGTCCACCATCTATCTCGGGCACAGTAGCACCTGATTTTTTTGGGTTGCATGCATTAGCTTTCCTGTAGGACATTATTTTTCTTACGTAGCATATTAAAGGATTATATGTGTGCAAAGAAAGCATCGAACAACCAATGGCACATTGTTCAAGAAAATAAGCATAGGCCTAGCATGGCATCCATGGGTGTCAATGTCTCATGACATGTTCATGAAAGAGACATTCGTACACCTGCCCCTACATGAATGGAATGCCTTTTCATAAAGGCGGATGGACTATCAGGCTGGGTTACTCCTTAATAGACAGGTTGCCCAAAATATTGCATGTAGGACCCTATAATTCCAAAATACTCAAAAAGCTTACTTCTTTCATGAGCACACATTTGCTCTAGCAGACTTAGATAATTATATCTATATAATGACAACCTATGATATCGTAAAGCATATACCCATTTCATATATATATTTCATGTTAAAACTGAACCTAAGTTATACTTAATTAAAATCATGATAGCCCATTTGATATATACCTATATGACTTTAAACACCATATTATTTTTAAAATCATGAAAGCTTGGTAATAATTAGGGACTTTTTCATGAGCATGCAATCGTATTATGGTGTTTCTTCTTTAATATTTTAACAATATGTTGAAAAATTACCTCCCTACACAAATCTGCAACAAAATATGCTCTTTACCAATTGTTTCTTGCAAAAAAATATAAATTTGTTATCAAAGGTAAAACCCAATTGACATTAACTTCCAAAGTGAAATATTATAAATGTTGGCTGAATGCAAGAACCTTTCAATGGGGAGATGTGATCTAGAATGCTTTTATTACTCCTTCCATATCATTTTTCTGTTGGAGACTAATGCACAACCTAATCCGAATAGATGAAATTTTAAAACTCAAAGGTTTAAAATTACCTTAACTTTGCTTACTTTGCAGGAATGATGAAGAGAGTGTAGCACATTCTTTCATCTATTATAGATTTAACAAAGGAATCTAGAATGCATTCGTCATAATTCTCAATTGCGATAACAACTACAATCTGAGCAACATTTTGGAACTGCTTCAAATTTTCCAGATTTTAGATCCATGGCAAATTAACATCTTATTGGTGGCTTCATTGACTATAATATGGTTTATATAGATGGCAAGGAATGAGGTGAAGCATGAAGACAACAAAATTTCAATAGAATCAGTTATCAGAAATGCAAAATCTTATACGTAGAAGACCATTTTTAATGGGACTATTAAAATCTCTTAATCAAATAGATACAGATTGAAATTGGAAACTCTTGATGGGAATGATCAATGCACTACAAAGAAGTGGTAAATAGTACAATGGCAGCATCTGGAGAAGGGGATTACCAAAAGTTAACATAGATGGGAGTTTTCACAACAAAATAGGTTTTGGTAGAATTGGTGGAATCTTCAGGGACCAGAAGAGGAAGCACATCCTCCACTTCTTAATGCCAATGGAAGGACACTCTCCACTCCAAGCTAAAGTTGCTACTTGCATATACGCTATCAAGATTGTTTCTATCCATTTCAAGGTTGAATACTAGTTGGAAATTAATTTTAAACATCTCATCCATATTATCAAAGATGGAAATGAAAGCAACATAACTTGGTTTTTATTTAATAAAGCTAAAAGATAGAAGGAGGGTATGAAGAAACTCAAAATACATATCTCTCACATATTTAGAGAAGCAAACCATCCAACTAATTTACTAGCCAAGAGGGGATCTTTCGCACATAACTTATCTATTTCTAACTCCATGGACCTACATCTAAAATTTATTATAAATAAGGACAAAATTAAACTACCACACATTAGAAATATCAACATGTAAACATTAGATGCTATTTTGTGACTTTTGGATTACTTATACTTTTGTAAGTGATCAATAAAATTTCTATCTTTCATGTAAAATTTTTTTACAAGTTTTGCTAACCTCTCCCCTCTTATTCCTTAGGATATTGTATAAATTAAAACACCTAGAAGTGATACAATTGGGTAATCTACATATATACATATTAAAAGTTCTTTTTTTATATCTTATTATTAACAAGTTTCACATACTATATTAGTAAAAAATATTCAAAGAAAAGTAGAGAACTACCTTTCAGCATAATCTTTTTATACAATATTATACTATCATCTCCTCCATCTTCTTTTCCATCCTAAATTATGATCATCCTTCTTCTATAATTGAAGTATTAACTATTGAGTTGGATAAAGTACATGATATTTGTGTGTTTCTTCTTATTCTTTTTTAAATGCTCTTGTATCTATCATAAAAACATGTGCTATGGGTAGCTTAGGGTCATCATCCAACAAATCATACTAATCTAAATAAAAATGATTATTAACCTCATTTTTGGATGAGGTTAACATCACTTCTGAAATCAATAATTAGGACACTTAATCTTAGATTAGGAACCTCCTAATTAAGTTCTTAGGACACTATACCTAGTGACCTAGTACATCGTTCTTGGGTTTGATCTAACCTAATGGGCTTAACTAGACTCAACCTAAATTCCAAAACTTGATTCAAACCAAATCTAAATAAATCGAAATTAATTCAATTTAAATCAGCATGAATGAATTCAAAACTAAATCAAAGTCAAATCTTGTCAACCCATTTGATATAGGTTTGACTTAAGTGGGTCCCACTAAGTTAAAGGTCAACCCACCAAAATTTGAGTCAATGAAATCATTCCAAATGTTTCAAATGTCCTACATTCCTAAGATTCAATTAACTTTAGGGGCTTTCCCTTATAGCGAACCATCAACCCATTTTTAAAATAAACTCTGCTTTGCTTTCCATGTAGTTTAGGGGAAACTCTCTCATACATTAAAGACCCATTAGTCTTAGGAGTCTTTTATTAAATAATCAAATATATTATAGGATAGCATCTTTATATTTAGATATAATATATTTATTCTGTAATGGTGCATTTGATCATCCAAATAAAAAATTTCTAAACTCTATGTATTATCATAAATTTTCCCCATTGTTATCTTGGACCCTACTTATCTTTTCTTTTTCATCATTCTCCTTAACAATAGTCTCCACTTCTTTATTTGTAAGATGAAGTGGAATACCATTGCTATCAAGGATAGCTTTAGATTATTTCTTTACATCAATGGGTTTTACTATAGATATATATTTTTCATGATTCCTTTAAATGGTGGATACTTCCATTATAGTTAAAGTGGCTCCTTAACTATAATATCTTTATTGTAAGGAGATAGATGAAGTGATTCTATCTCTCTACTAGAAGTTTGAAATAAGGATTCCCTTTAGTTTGGGGCCTAAGCATAAATGATGATGCCCTTTCTTTAATAGGCAGAGTGATAGATGGTACTTCTGACTATGATAACAGGTGAGTCTTTGGCTAAGAGGCCAATGGATCTTTCCTAACATAAAATTATTTAGTTTATTTTCTAGGGATAACCATATCTCTCCTTTAACTAGTTGATTCACCCCTATGCCAGGTAAGTGACCTCACCCGGGTGGTGACACTAGTTCGGTGTAATATGCATGGGATAATAGAATCTTTTTCTATCATGAAAAACCATCTTTCCTTTCTTTTACCTTGAATGGTGATAAATCTCCCTGAGAATTCTCTAACTAGCTCTCTCAAAACTTATCCCTTCATAATCCTAAGTAATTCTTCTTTAGCATAAGAAGAGTACTTAGGAGTTCTACGAAGGATCTAATGTAATCTACTATGAGCTTCCCTATTTACCTTTTAGTTCTATTTAGTTTCATATGAAAAGGGGTGAGGTGGAGAACTTATAATTCTAGAAACATTCTCCTCTTCCTGGGCTACAAAAAGTGGGTGGAATCATCTAACCCTTAAGAGAGGGGAAGTATCTAGAAAGGTAAACCCCTTTCTTACCCTAGCTTGTTCAATGTCTATCATTTTCATCTTTTTCCTCTCCCTAAAGGTCTACCTTCTAAGCCTTCTATCACTATTTTTATTTTTTCTTTTAGTCATCAGTTAAGGCTTAGCAGCGGAACCTATTTCAAAAGTACTGGGAAAGTTGTAATTAGGTGTCTCTGTAGCAAGAAATTTTACTTTTTTTAATGCAGGGACTGCTTGAATCTCCCTAGAGGCCTCCATGACCATCTCCATGCTAGTGGCAAGAGTACAATGGGGCACTCTAGAAAACTCTAAGATAGGATTTTTATCTTTAGTTCTCATATCATTAATAGGAGCAAGAGTCACTCCATTAGTTGTAATATTTAAATCTTCAAAACCACTTATGAACTTGAAGATAGAGCCATCAGGTAATCTACTACTGTATACAGAAAAGCTAATCCCAGATGTAGCAGTGAAAATAAGCTAGCTAACCACCATTTCTATTTTTCAAACAAGAAAATTGATCAAGTTATAATGAGATTTTAACATCATTATAACAAGCATTTAACATAATGTAGTCAAAACAAAATAACTATTGACCTATTATAAAAAGTTAGCCATTTTGGTTATGGCTAGAGTTTTAAAAGAAGAATTTATTTATGAAAAATGTAAGAGTTATATAACCCTCTTATTTGATTTTAACAAATAGGGAATTTTAATACTCCATTTAGTGGACATTGGATATACTTTAACAAGAATGAAATGGAGAGACACCCAACAAAAACATTTTGTTTTATATAACATACTTAATGTAGGAATATGTCTACATGTTTGAACCAAACCATGGCATGAAAATGCTCTATTGGTTGACTTCCCAAAAGGCATGGTACACATGAGAAATAAAAAAGGATTACAAATAACAAATCAATAGTTTAGTTTAATAATGTCAAATTATTTTAGGATCTTAATTTTTCTCATTCAATTAAATTCCATTCTCAATCAGGAAGTACTTTTCCTTCAGTGAAATAATCATATTGAGGCTTAAATTCTAGTGAATATAATTGTTTAACTTGGTAATACTTTTTTAGCAAGTTGGGTTTATTCAAAATATAACTATAAAGGTAAATGCTTAAGCTTGAGAAGCTTCCACCTCAATGCAAATAGGTCTGGGATATTATGCAAGTGAAATGGGTATTTAAGGATTTTAGATGATAGGAACTAACACCTAAGTAAGATATACTGATATTCAATTAGATTGTTTTAACATTTGACATTTATGATATTTAATAATTTGATTATGAATTATTCATATTAAGCTCTAGACTTAGTCTAGGATGATATGTGTTAATAATTAAACTAGTATTTTTACAACTAACAATACCTACATTTATGAATTGGTCATTAAATGTTCCTTAATACCATTAATTGATTTCCCATATTTAATAATAGTGTAATAAATAGATAAAATTTTTTATAATATATCAAAATTTTCAAAGTATTTTCTTGAACATTTCATATAATACAATAATTTAACTATAAATTTTACTATTAACTATAGCTATTAACATTTATAGATATTGCTAATATATTTGATGATATTTTTATATTCTGCAATGATTATATTTTATATTTATACATCAAAATATATGTGTACAATCAAATATCTATTATAAAAGAAAGAGGTTATACCTATATTAATTAGATGAGTATTATTGTTGAAAGAGTTTGATTTAGAAATTAAAGATAAAAAAATATAAAAATCAAGTAGTTAATTACTTGTCTAAATTAATATTTGAGGAAGATTTGAGAGATAGTGGAGATATTAAGGAAGAATTCCTAGATGAATAATTATTTGCATTCAAACATAAAGTTATTCCATTGTATGTAGATATAATGAATTATCTAGTAATTGACATTATTTCATATGAAATCAGTTATAATTAAAAGAAGAAATTTTTAAACGATGTGAAATTATATTTTTTTGAATGAATCTTATCTTTATAAGAAGTATCCAAATTAGATTCTAAGATGATGCATTCCTGATAATAAAATTTTAAAATTTATAAAATATTATCTTAATTTAGAGTATAAAGGATTCTTTTGAAGAAATAAAATTAACAACTAAGGTAATACAAAGTGGATTTCATTGGCCAACTTTATTTAGACATGTGCACGAATATGTGAAAAATTATGATAAATACTAAAGAGTGGGAAATATCTCTAAGCATCAAGAAATGCCATTAAACTAAATTTTAGAGGTAGAAATCTTTGATGCATAGGGAATAAATTTGACAGGATTTGATACGCTACGTGAGAAAAATAATGTCTAAGGAGAAATTTGGTGCATGGGAGCTAAAAATTTTTGGCTCTATCGTGCCCAAGAAAGATGACCCAAGAGTGATGTACAAAATTTGGGTGACAATCCATTGCATATCAATATTTTTTCCTATTTTACAGTTCAATGCATCTCTTCTCCTCATGACTTATATGCAGTCATGTAGGCCCATAGTGAATCATCTAATTTTAATGACCAATCTTTTCTAGTAGACCCTACATTTTTTTCTAAAATCTTATTTAATTCCCGATTTGAAATTTTATCTTGGCCACTTATTTTGGGATGATAAATAGTATATATTTTATGTTGTACTTTATATTTTCTTAAAAATTATTTCACATATTTATTACATAAGTGAATACCATCATCACTAATAATGATTTTAGGTGTTCTAAATCATGTAAAAATATTTTTCTTTAGAAATATAATAGTTATCTTAGAATCATTTTTCAGTGTAGCTATTGCTTCTATCCATTTGGACACATAATAAACTCCTAATAAGATATATTCATTCTCATATGAAGAAACAAATCCTGATGATGGGGCTATTTGTTAAATCTTGTATAATAAGATTTGGGTACAATACATATCAAATTAAGATTATGGAAGTCAATATTAGCCTATAAGGTACACCTAAAACCTATATGTTGACATGTAAACAAACTCATTGGACAAATAGGAAAGGCCTTTCATCATTTATCAAAAGTTTATTTCTTTCTTGAAAACTTAATTTCATTTTAACATAAAATGCAACTAAATTGATTAGAGTAAGATCCCTAATGATGGGGTCATTTGTTAAATCTTATATATTAAGATTTGGGTACAACACATATCAAATTAAGATTGGGATGGGTTTTTGTTGGTATTCTGCTAAAGGTTTATATCAATTTACCTTGTGTAAATCTTACTGAATACGAAACTAATGGGGTGCCCATAAGGCAGGCAATTTCTAAACGAACTCTTAAAAAGAAGATTCCTAAGATTTCATGATTTATTGTAGATTTCAGTAGCTCAAACTTAGATAGTGAAGATCACCAAAATACTTTTTATTAATAAATAAGATACTCATCAATATTGATCAGATTCCAAATCTATTAGGAAATTATTCATCAAATAAGCATCCTCAATATTATGCCTTAAAGAGGACTCAAACCTCTATGCTCTTTAGAATGAGATTTTTTACCATATTTTTGGATGAGGTTAACATCATTTTTGAAATTTATAATTAGGACTTTTAATCCTAGATTAAGAGCTTGCTAATTAAGCACTTAAAATACTAGACCTAGTGACCTAATGCATCTTCATTGGGTTTGATCTGAACTAATGGGTTTAGGTAGATTCAACCCAAATTTCAAACTTGAATTAAATTAAAACAAATCCAAATAAACTAAAATGAAGTTAAATTAAATCAAATGAATGAATCCAAATCCAAATTAAAGTCAAAACTAGCCAAACATTTTGAAATAGATTTGACTTATGTGGGTCCCACCAAATCAAAGATCAACCCACCAAAATTTTACCAAATGAAATCATTCCAAATGATTTAAATGGTAATTTAAATTTTTAAACATAAAGTTGAAGAAAATAAATCCATTAGAGACATAATTAGCCTTATTTTATCATTTGATCTAAGTAGACCTAAATGAACCTTATTGGGTTTAAACAGAAATCAAATTTAAATCAACTCAATTTGATTGTCCAAAATCATTTGGAAATGATTGATGGCCTCATTTTGAGATCAGCTTAACATCACTTCTGAAATTAGTAAATAGGTAACCTAATCTAAGAATATGAACCTTTTATTTAAGTGATCAGGATACTACATCTAATGACCTAGTACATCTTCCTTGGGTTTGATCTAAGCTAACAGACTTAGGTATACTCAAACCAAATTTCTAACTTGAACTAAATCAAAATAAATTTAAATAAATCAAAATCAAAGTCAAATCTAATCAATCCATATGACATAGGTTTGACTTAGGTGTGTCCCACCAAGTCAAAGGCTAACCAACCAAAAATTTAACTAAATGATAAAATTTCAAATGTTCCAAATAAAAAAAATAAACATGTTTAATCATGAATCTAAGAAAATTTAAATTTATTTAGGCCTTACTTAGGTTAATTAGACCACTTTGTCTAAATAAACCTAAATGGGCCCTATTGCGTTCAAACCCAAATCAAATTGAAATCAACTCAATTTCATTGCTCAAAATCATTTTAAAATGATAATCAAACATAATCCAACCCATGATTATGTCTAATTTGGTCAAATTGGTCATTTAATCCAAATTAGCCTAACCTTAACACATTTAACTAACTTTGGGTCAAATGGGTTAAAATTGAAATAAAATTTAAATCAAATGGAATTACCAACTCCAAATCATCTCACACATGTGATTAGGCATGATTGCAGTCCAAACAAAATTCAATTGAGTCAAATAGATCATTTGAACCCAATTGAAATCAAGTTTAACCCATTTAAGCTTAAATAGGTTGAAATGAAATGAAATCAAAAATTAATTCAAATCTTGAATGAATTAATTAAATCAAAACATAATCAATCACCAATTAAAGGTGATTAAATCCAAAATTAAATGAATTAAATCAAAATCAAAAGACTTTAAATCCAAATGCTAGAATTGGGTTCAAATGTCCAAACCAATTCAAATGGATATGAATTTAACTTTAAACTCACATTAGGTTTAATTAGGGTAGCCACCCATTAGCCTAAAGGTTATGATGGTGATGCCAAAAGCCATAAATGAAACCAAATGGAGATGAGTTGAGGTTTTGACCAAGTAAAAAAGATACTTAGTGGATTCGTCCTCCTCCCTTCATTCAAAGTTCTTTGGATTTTATCTAAGCCATCTTTGACCACCTCTTAGATGATGGTTCCAAGGTTTTGAATCAAATGGCCAACCCTCAAGCAAAAGAGGAGTTGGTCTCCTCTATCACAAAGATGAAGAAGAAGCAAAGGAAAATCCAAGGGAGATCTAGCTCTTGTTCAAAGGAGGAAAGGTGAGGAGATGCTTTCCACCCCTCCAATTTCTTATCCAAATACACTCAGAAGACCATGGGGAACAAAACCCACCCTATGGCCAAACCTTCTACCGCTGGTGGCTATAATCTAGCCACCTTGAACCTCATATACATGGCTCTCAACCATGTATGGAATGAGGGGATAGATACCCTCTTCTACCCTTCTTTTCATTTTAGATCATTCACAAGATGAAGAAAAGAAGAATTAGACCATTCTCTCGACCCCTTGCCACTAGTAAGTAGGAATTCGGCCAAATCTGGGGAACCACTGTTCAGCCTTTAAAGAAAAAATAGTAGGGGGAGTGTTTCACCCAAAATTGAACATTTCAATGCATTCTAGTGGCAATGCAACCTCGAATGAATCCCCACTAAGACTCACTATTCTCAGCGAACCAAAGAATAGTCGGACCCATAGAAAATGATTGCAGGTTAGTATCTAAGGTATTAGGTGGGGAGGCAAGCCACCAAATCATATCCACAGCTTTGTCCCATCGAGGTGAAGGTGTTTAAGTCAATCCCACCGCTAGAGATTGCCAGAGTTGAGGTATGCCTCACAATAGAACAATATATATCAATTTTGGTCTTTTTTGAGGAGAATTTGATCCCCATGAAGATCAAATAGTTTAGATTGATTGAAAATCTATCCTTGATCATTTTTTAATTAAAATCACAATGAAAGTGGGCTTGAATCATCAAAAATCCATCAGATTCCATGGACTACGTTCGTCTCTCATCGGAGATGCTTAAAAAATGATCTCCACTATCCATTCCTTCTATTTGGAATGGACAGACGAGATCTAGATGCATGATTTGATTAAACCCCTTAAGGAAACGATGGAATGAATCAGACAGTCAAGATCCATCTAGCATGGCACCACTTTTGACATAGCCACCACTTGAATTTTGTGTGGCCCAATGGCGTCGTGCCATGTGGAAATAGTGCCAAGTTGACGCCTTCATTTTAAAATGGCAATTCCCATTTTAATTAATTAAAAAACCACCAAAAATATGTAAAAAGTTCAAAAAATCATAGAAAAGTATATATAAATCCAAAAATGTAAATGAGGGATCTTTGGATTCATCTCAATGAATAGAATCCATTAAACCCAAAATCCCCAATTACTTTTGGGTAAATTTGGCTTAATTTCATTTAAATAAAATCAAATAAACTCAAATAAATCCCAAACCATTAATCCAATTGAAATGAAACTTTGGGGAGTTAAATTTGAGGTCAATACACACCTTAGGAAAAATTTACTTGAATTATTGCAATGCAATACAAGAGATATAAAATTTCAAAATCTAAACTTCAAATTTAATAAATTAAATTAAAATTAAATGAAATGAATCATAAAAATTATGAACAAATCCTCTTTCAGAGAGGAATCTAAGTAAAATAAAATCCCTAAGTAATCATCATTAAATTAGGCTTAATTTAGGTTTAATAAAATAATTGAAACTTTAATTACTCCATAATTATGCATTTGATCAAAATGAAACTTTGAAAATATGAAACTAGCATAAAACCGCTCTTTCAAAAAAAATTTCAAATCCAATTGACCTTTGGATTGGGAATTATTGAATTTTTAAATTTCTAGGTCATTATAAATAAAATAAAACTAAAATAAATCATAAATCACAAATTTCATAAAATAACTTGAAATAATATTCATCAACACCAGAACACTTAAATATAATTTTCCATTTTTCTAAATCAAAGAATTTGATCACTCACATACTTAAGGGTTTAATGTTAAGGTTAATGAACTCATCATCAAACAATTAATGAAATCCTAATCCACGGTCAATGTAACCCAAGAATGGATTAAAACATTAACCTAAGTGTCTTAGGTTAACATAATTCAAACCATATGAAATGAACATGAATTCAATAAACATAAATAGAATGCAAACTAAAACATTAATGAAAATTAATGTTAAACCAATTCAAACTATATCAAATTAAAAATAAATTGAACCAAGAATGAAAATCAAACCAAGTCAACGAAATGAAATGAAGAATTGAATTCGAAAAGAATTGAAACATTAATCCAAAATACAAACTAAATTAAAACCCAAATCAACTAAATGAATCTAAAAGGATTAATTAAGATACTTAAAGATTTTAGTTAGGCCTTTGGGATAAATCTTCATCTTAAGATGAAGGTTTCATTCCACTAGGGGTTAATATGTTGAATAGAATGAGTTCCACATAAAAGTAGAATCTATTATACTCTTCATTCTTGAAAACCTAAACTTCACTTTAACAAAATAAATGTGAACCTGAAAAATGAAAATAAAAATTATTAAATCATTTAAATTGAAACCATCCAAAGGTAAATCAAATAAACTCAAAAATCTAAATTGAAACTTGAACTAAAAAGGTCTACCAAAGTCTTGGTACACAAGCTTATTTCTTCACACACTAGACAAAGGTTTGACTATTTTGTGATTTTCTATGATACTTTATGTTGTTATGTTCTTTTCATATTTTTATGTTGTAATGTTTTAGACTACATGTCTAGGATTATTTTCCCATTTTCCTAGATGATAGGACATTTTTTTAGAAATAACATTATATTCGACAGAGGGCTATACTAGAAAGGACTACCATCATAAAAAATTAAAAAGTTTTATTTTCTTCCAAGTGTGCTTAAGGCCTTAAGCATTGTCCAGTAGGATAGGTGAACTTTGCAAGCAGCTAATGCTAAGCCTATATGTTTGAAAATATAACTATTGTGTACTATTTGTATTTTCTTGACATCTATTTTGCATGGCTTATGATTCATTTTTTAATTTGAAATATAAATTTAAGTGTCTAGGATTAGTAGGGGCTGATCCTACTAGAAAATTATTATAGAAGTCCCCTGTGAAGTCTAATGAAGGTATCTGAAAAATGAAATGATCCTAGAAAGAAGACAATAAATCTAAACTTGCGGTTCTAAGCTAAGTTGTATAAGGGTAGTGCTTAGCTGCCCGTTTGCTTTTTCTTCCCGGGTGTATAGTGGTACCCGACGAAATCAACTTTTTTTAAAATTAAATTAGCTTAATTTATTTTTGGGTGCATAATAGAATCAACCTACTTTTCTAGGTTTATTTTTGTGTTGTTCTTTCTGTGATGAATGCCTAAACGATTAGACTCATAGAAAAAAAAATTAAATTTTCTACCCAACTTAATCTAATCAACTTAAAAAAAATAATGAAATTTAGAACTCATGCAAATAAAAGACTTAGGAAAAACATAAAATCATCTAAAAATAATTAGCTTTTGAAAATTAACCAATCATATTGCTCTCAACTCTTAAATTGGGCACTTCACCCATTGCATATAAAAGAGCATCTAACCTGTGAGGATGATCACCTTCTTGGGGACGTCTACCTTCTCTAATTAATTTGGCCCATAACTAATTCTAATTGCATGACATTTATGGCATTTAGTCATAAAAATGCATACCCAAAATCTCAAATGAATAATGAGTTAAAACATTTAAAATCTAAAAAATGTGCATTAGTTAGATGCATTTCATACCCTACATGATCCTAGGGATTACGGATCGAGTCTAGGCTCCTAGATTCCTTTCCTAAAAGACAACATCATATCAATCTTGCATACATGAGACTTGGCATATTAAATTTAAAATTCTCTTAGGTGTTAGCTAGTAGTCCTTCCAGGCAAGTTGTATGTCTAGAAGAGTCAGGGATAGGTTTATTCCCTCAAGTGAGAAGAATGTTTGATAATCACCAAAATAAAACATGGTCAAGCATCTAACTTATGTCAAAAGCACATGTAGACTGAGGCTCTGAAGCATCCTCCTTGGAGTAAGTCTTCAAACCTAGGCATTTTTGTAGCCTTTTGCTGCTAAAATCTAAGCCCTAGATTTCTAAGAAAATTTCAAGTGCAAAATCTAAATTAAATTCCAAAATTCAAAGCCCACTGATAGGACAGTTGAAATGCCTACTAGGCATCCCAATATCAATGGGCATTTCCTACTTCATCTAGTTTGGCCTCCTAAAAGAACTCTTTCCACTTTGGATCATTTCAAATTGAAATTCCAAATATCATTCCTTTGAAAACCAACTTAGAAATCCATAGAGATAATAACTTATTTCTTTAATCAAGAGTATTCTTAGGAAAAGACACTTCCTGAGATGTAATTAACTATAGGGGCTTGCCCTTATAGGGAACTATGAACCTAGTTTTATAATAAACATTACTGTACTTCCCACATAGTTTAGGGGAAAACTCTATGGTACATTAAAGATCCATTAGCCTTAGGAGTCTTTTATTAAATGATCAAATCTATTCTAGTATAACATGTTTATATTTCAAGATAATATATTTACCCCTTAATGAAACATTTGATCATCCAAATAAGAAATTCCTAAACTGTATATGGTGTCATAAATTTTCCCACAATGATAATTAGACATAAATCAATTAATCATTGGGTTCAACTTAACAAAATTGGTCATTTGACCCAAATGAACCTAAGCTTAACCCATTAAGCCTAATTTGGGTCAAATGGGTTCAAATTTAAATAAAATTGAAATCAAGTAAAATTAATCACTCCAAATCATCTCACATATGTAATTAAACATGATTAGAGTTAAAACATAATTTAATTATGCTAAATGGGTTGTTTGAACAGAATTGAAATTAATTTAACACATTTATGCCTAAATGAGTTAAATTGAAATGAAATGAAAAACCAAATCAAAACTTAGTGGAATTAATCAAATTAAATTATAATAAATCATTAATTAAACATAATTGAATTTCAAATTTATGTCAATTGATCAAAAGAAATGTATTTGAGTTAATTCAAACCTAAATGAATGAAAGGTAGGAATTTGACCCTAAAGCCTCCACTAATCCTATCTTAATTCACTTAAATACATTTTAAAGTGGGTTTAGAATGAATGGAAGACAAAACCAAGTAGGTTGGGAAGATCCAAATGCATCCATAAGTGAAGTCAAAGGGAGATGAGTTGAGTATACCAAGTCAAGATGCATTATGGATTCTTCCCTCCTATCATCCAAACTCCCTTGGATTTTTCCCAATAATTTGACCACCTCTTGGAGGATGTTTCCAAGAGTTTGAATCAAGTGGCCAACCCCTTAGCAAAAGAAGCTTGGCTTCTTCCATGAGGTAGCAAGAAATAAAATGTAAGAGAGAATCCATGAAGGAATCTCTCGGGCAAAGAAAGTGTGGTGCTTTAATTTGGAGTCGTAGGGACACCACACAAATCTAAGGGGACATTTATTGTAGTAATCAAGTGCAACATTAAGGTATGATATACTATATTAAAAGATAGAATCATCACCTTACAATGGACTCAATCACCTAATAAAGACTCTTAAGGAAAATAAGTCTACATGTATACCATAGATCTTTCTCCTACTTTACATGATAAAGTAAAGTAGAGTTTATTTTAAGCTGGGTTCTTTAGCTTCTTATAGAAGCAAGCTTCCATAGTTAATCACATAATAGGGAATGAAAATATCTTAAGAATACTATCAATTAAAGTAGTCAACTAATATCTCCAAAGATTATGAAGCTAGACTATCAAAGGATTGGTTGTTATTGGAAATCAAGTAAGATTGTCTGAATAAGGAGACTTCTTCACAGATTCCAAAGAAGAATAAGTAGGGAGCATTCAAGATATTAAGAATCTAAGTGGATTTAGTCTTCATATTTTTGAAAGAGAGAATTTATTTTTATTTGAGTTGAAATTTTATTAGAAGGCTATGACTCGTATTCCAACTAAACATGATTATGGAAATACTTAAGAGGTGAGAATTTATACTCGTAGCAAGAGAGAAATAATTTATGTCAAATCCTAGATCTAGAGTGCACTAGCACATTTTAAGATCCTCACCTAAATCTATTCGAGGACACTGAGATATGATAGTTCACTTCCATAAGAGAGAATGAATTGATCCAGACTCTTCTAGACTTACAACAACCTAGAAAGGCCTACAACTAACACTTATTATATTTTAAAATCATGTAGGCTAGTCATATGTAAATGCAAGATGGCTAGGTTGTTATTAATTAGAAAGAATGTAGAGTCCTAAACTCACTCCCTAAGAGACTAAATCATGATAGGTATCAAAACATGACTTAGATAAATCCAAAGTATACAAAATTCTAACACATTTTGACAAATTAATTTGGATCGAGACTTGGAATAATTATTACTATATGCATGATGAAATTCTTTGCGATCTATATCAGTAGGAAGAGGTGTTCTCCACAACAAGGGACTGCCCTCATAGGTTATGCCTGACCCCTATCATGCAAGAGTGGAGATCTTCTATTTTCATGAGTGAAATAATATGATATGCATGATGTGATAACATACAACATCTAGCTAAGTGGTTGTTAAATCTCTTATTTATCTTCATTATAAACCTAGTATTTAAAGCAAGGTTATAAGTTAGTTAAGATTTTTGTTATGAATTATTAATGAGGGTAGAAAAATTAATTTTATCATAAAGAGTCCACCGCATCCTGGCCACACATCAAATCATCACACTTTAAAAAACCTATAAAAATCATGCAATTTTTATTGTGCAATATAAACACAATAATCAAATATTTTAAATTACATAAAATAATAAAAGGTTGGTGTGGATGGGTACCACCATACACCCTGAAAAAGAAAAGAAATTAGATAGCTGAGCTCTACCCTTACCAGAATATAATTAAATTTTACAAATGAAATAATGCTACGGAGGTCTTCAATTCTTCTTTCTTCTTTCTTCTTATTTAAGCTTAAGCACCTTCATAGGTGTTTACCTTCTAGCCACTCTTCATCCATATTGTCATAGCACTAATTTTAATCTTATTACAAAATTTATTTTTTTAAGGAAAGTAACTCTAACTACACCTGCAAAATAGATTTTAGCTAAACAAACATACAACCCAATTAATTATATTTAATATATTTGGACTTAGCACCTTGCACTTGAGTAACCATGCCCAGCTGTGCTAATTAGATAATGCTAAGGGACATAAGCAGCACCTACAAGAAAAGGCATTTTTATATTTTTATTATTACAGTGGTCTATTAAGAACAATCCCCTATAGAAAATATCATTAGGCTAATAACGGCCTAACATCCAATCTACGCACAAGCAATCTTGTCATCCAATCTAAAAATATTACATCATAAAATAAAACATATCACCACAATAATTACCAACTTAACTAATACTATGATCGGTGACTTAGCATTCTAATGTGTTGCTATATCCAAAGTATGGAATGTCTTACCTAGTTACTAAGAGTGAGATTTTCTAGTGTTTGAATGTCTAGGTTTCTTATTAAGGTTATTTGCACTTCAATTAGTTTATAACTTTAATTGGATTTTAAATAATATATTTTCTTTTATCTTTTACTTATAATTTATCATTGTAAAGAGAAAAAAGAGAGTTGAATCCCTCTAATTCCTACTTTAAGTTAATTCTAAGAGATAAATTTTATGATTTTTAGACTTTCTTAATGAATCATGAATTTCAATCAATCCTATATTTGGATTTGACTTAATAAATTTTATTTGAACATGAAAGGCATCTTAACGTTAATGAATCCAAGTCACCATCAAATGTATAATGCTTTATCATTTTAGTTTCATTATCAATAACATTACAATCTCATTTCATTTTTTTCTCCACTTTAATATATATATATATATATATATATATATATATATATATATATATATATATATATATATATGCATTTATATATTCTTTTTTGCACACTTGAACATGAATATGCATGAATTTTGTAAAAAAAATTCTCACATCATATCCAATAATTTGCATACAAGTGTGTAAGGAAGCTATGCAAGTACGTGTCTTTGTTAAACCAGGAAAGTGAGATTATCTAAGACCTCCTTGGGGCTACTTAAAGCCTCATGTTCCTAGGATGTCTAGACTATATACTTGCAAGTTCAAATACACATGCATACATAAATAAATATGAATTGAAATCATGAAAAGTTGTAGGTTATTATCATTTAACAAATGACTTCATTACTTACAGTAAGACTTGCAAATATAAGGATTTTCTTTCTAATCATTTAGTTGATAATTAGCACCTAATTCTTACCTAAAGGAGAAAATTAATTTGAGATTTACATAGTGAAAATAGCCACACCATATAGTTTATCTTACATATCATGCAATTAGATGAAACATTTTCTCTTAAATTTAAAATATGAACATATGAAATACATGGCATACAAGTTCATGATTATTGAAATAAAAAACTTAAACGTCATCAAATGACATACTTGGCTTCATTAAAACCCAAAGATAATCATTTTAAATAAACACACCTTAAGCCTAATCAAAACTTCTTTAAGATTAAAATTTTATGTTTTAAATTATTTAATTTTAAAGAGGAGAAGCAAGATGAATTTATTTAACCCATACCCATATTGGCAAAATGAAATTAAGTAAATTTTATGACTTAATTTGATTTGTCTCATTAGAAAATTAATTAGTCACCCTCCCAAAAAGTACCTTAATTAAATTAACCATTAAGCATGGGCCTATGAAACATGATGATGCAATTGAAAATAAAATTAGCAATGCCCTTAGATTTCTAATGCATTTAGGCCCATGTTTGAATAATTAATTGAATAAAAAAGATTAAGCTAATTACTTTCATAATTTTTCAAACCTATGAAAATCATAATTTTATTAAAACCCTTATATTATCAAAGCACATAAGGAATATTAATTAAATCAATCTTGCTGGTTGTTCTAATTATGATAATGTAATTTTTAGTTATTTTAATTTTTCTATTTTTTATTTCCTTTAATTATTTAATCACTTAATTAAAGGCTTTAAGGATTATCTTGATGAAACAATTAAGAGGGAAGGTCCCAATTATTTTCCTTAATCATCCTTACTATTATGATGATAAAATAACCATCCTTAATTAATTTCATAATTTTCTTAATTTTAATAGTTATTAAATCACTTAAAAAAAGGTAATTAGGGTTTAAAGTTATGGTTTTCCCATTCTACTTAGCAAATTAATCTAAGAAATTTATGAGAGGAGAGGTCATCCCATGTATTCAACATGCTAATTTTTAGATTAATTAGCCAAGTAGTTAAAACTTAATTAAGATAATTAATTAAAAATTTAAACTATAATTAATCACTATTCATTGAACAAAACCTAGAAATTTTAATCTTTCTAGATTTTTCTTTATCTAAACTTTCCAAAATTGGTTTATTTATATTTTTTTAATTTTTTCTACAATTAATTATGAATTTTTAAAGTTTTGATTTTAAGCCGAATTAATCGATTTATGCAATCAGCACCACACGAACGCTGATGCTCAAGTACTTTCCACACATCATCACAAGATTGGTTGCTTAAAATGTTCAATGTGGTAGCTGACTCAATGGTGATGAACATGGTTTCCTCTTGGCCATTCATTCTTAGATTGAACAGTCAAGATTAATCTCGTGATTTTAAGGAAATAAAATAAAAATTCTAATGTGATTAATCATGACTGTCTATTATAATGACATGGAATGGACGACCAATGTTCTATCACCTCACAAGCATTGGAAAATGAACACTATCTATCTTTTGCCACTTGATTCAAGCTCATCAGAGCATGTTCAAAGGTGGAAATAATTCAAAAATGATCAAGGATGAAAACTAAGGGGATCCTACAGTGGGATTCACGTGAAATCACAATTTCTTTAAAAAAAGACTAATGATCTTATGATTTTCTATAGTTTGTCAAATTTTACCTTATCGGAGCTCAAGAATAGTGGTTTGTCAATCAAGATAGCTTCATCTTGAAGAGATGAAGCCCTATGGAGAATACCATGAGCTGCCTCCCTACAAGTGGTTTTGTAGACCAAACACCACCGTGAAACTCACTAGAGTTGCTCTTGCGGTGGTTTTTAGTACTTAAATCTATTTGGAACTGATTTGTTTCCATTCATCAAAGCCAGAGGATGGTGTGGGAGGAATCACTTTTAGTTTGGTGAGATTTGGTGATTTTGGATGGAAGGGGTGCTTGGGTTTGGGTAAAGCTCAATCTCATTGATGACCAGAGGCATGAGGGAGCTTTGGGATGCTTGGAAGCTAGTTCAGATCATCTGAGGAGTGTCTATGTTTGATTTGGATAAGGGAAGAGGTGTATACCCTCCTACTAATATGAACCAACCAAATTTGTTGATTTAGGTGATGGCAGCCAGTAAATTAATGGGGGTTGCTCGAAATGGCATTAGACTGATGAGGTGGAGGTCTCATAGTGGCTTAGTAAGTCTAGTGGCTCCCCATAAAGTGCACATCTCATAGGGAGTAGATTTGACCCAACTAAGGGAGGCCTTTCCTTGCCCAAAACCTAAGCCCAACAGTGAGGGGGAGCTCAATTAGTAGGGTCCCAAATTGAAGTTTACTCAATTAGGTCATTTAGATTAACTTGAATTGGATGGGTTCATTAGGGTGATTGGATGCAATTGAGGCTATATGAAGATTGAAACATATTCAATGATTGATTTAAATTTAATTGGAGGCTTTGATTGCAATTGATATGAGGTATATTGGCCCATTTGAACCTTTTAAGGTCAAATGGGTCAACTTGGATTAATGGAGTTGATTTGCTTGATTGAGTGGATTGGGATGGAATGAGACAACTAAGGTTATGGCCCAAATTGACTTGGCTTAATTCAATTGGAATACAATTATGGTTTAATCATGTTGAATTGGAGTTCAAATGAGTTTAGATAGGTTAAGTTTTATTCAAGTTGGTTTGATTTTGAAGAATCCAATTAAGTGAGGTTGGTTTGAGTCAAGTTAGCTTGTCTAGCCAAGTTTATCCTATGATGGATCAAATTTAGCCTAAATGGATTTGGAATTTCACTTGGAGCTTAGATTGCACTCATTTGATTTGGATTTAGTTAATTGATTGGTCATGGACTTTGGATGAGTTTTAAAGTAGGTGAGGTCTCATTTCTCTTAATATAAGGTCTAGTCTTAAGGTTGTACCCTAAGAGTTTCTAGGTTTGGTTTGGTGTTCCTTTAATCACTAGAAATGTCCTAACACTAAGAAAATCTTAGTGTTTAGAAGAGTCCTAACTCTAGGGTAAAGGTAGTCAACCTCACTCTAAAAGTGACGTCAATAGAAGGAAATGGAAGGAAAAGACTTTCTCCCCTTAAACCCTTCATCCAAAATTATTTAGATGGTCAAGAGGGACCAAACCAACCCATTGGCCAAGCCCCTTAATGCCGGTGGCCCGATTCTGTCCAACTAAAGCTCCCCACACATGGATCTCAGCCATGTGTGGAAAAAGAGAAGAGAGGCCCTATCCTCTCCATATTTTCATTCCAAAAAATCCACAAGATGAAGAGAAGACAATTCGAGGCATCCCCTGAAGCTTTCACAACTGGGAAGCTAGAATTCGGCCAAAGCCAATGGCCAATCTCTCAGCCTCAAATGGCAAAAGGATAGGGAGAGCATTTCATGCCAAATTGGTTCTCCCTACACATTATAAGGGTGAAGGGGACCTCAAATGAATAGCAAAAACTGACGGCATGTTACTTAGCTATAGTACCCAATGATGGGGGGCTTGAATTGGGTTTTAAAATAAATTCTAAAAAATTGAATTTTATCTTTTGTAGAAGACTTAAATATTTAATAATAATGATTTATTAAATGAAGCAATAGAAAAAGCAATAATAAAAAACTAAAGTGCTGAAAAATAAAGAACCAGAACATAGATTTTTATGTGATTCGGCCAAACCCTAAAAACTAGCCTACGTCCACGTCTAGCCATTCATTGAACCAAGTTGATATTACAACAAATATCTCATACTCTTCATCATGGGCAAGTACAACCCAACATGTACTTCTTTTAATGGCCAAGCAAAACCTAACACATAGTTTTCTTATCGAGCAACAACCAAACAAAAAATCAAGACAAAGAAAAGAGAAAGATACAAGTCTAACTCTTAATTTTAAAATGTTTTTTTCACTCACAACCTAATCTATACATATATTAAGGAAATTGAATATTACTAAAAAAGAGAGCTCACTTTAATTTTAAATGAAATTACAACAAGATCTTCAATCAAATATTTAATAAAATTAAGTAACTTAATGTTGCTTGAATGATATTTAAAATGTTTGAAATATAAACTAAAATGCAATCACCAAACACTTTACTTTGAATTCTTTTACACACAAGCTAACTTTTATTCAAATGATAAATATATGTGTAATTGGAATAACTCAACAATTAATTGAATAAGGATTTGAATTATATCACATGAAAGCCATCACATAACATATGCATAAACTAATTGAATACAAGTAATCATTAAGCATAAAATAATTTATGCAAGATGTGATGTGGTCAACCAAATGGAAAAGTAGAGGTAATAAGATTTTAAGCACAATCAAATTTATGCAACATATATGAAACAAGCCAAAGGGATAAACAATGGATATTCAAATGATTATGCACTTAGAAAATTAATAACCTTTTAAAAGACTTCAACCAAATAACAAACAAAAGGAATATTCAATGATTAAGCACAAAATAAATTGATTTCCTTATGCTAGCTTTAGGCCTAACAAGAAATCAAAAGATTATCAAGAAGGTAAAGTCCACACAAATTGATCTTCGTATCTTTGTTCTTGGCTAAAAAAAACCTAAAGATTATGTCATGAATAAACACAAGAAAATTTACATAGCCTTCTAAACTTCAAATCCAAGAAGAAATAAAAGAAGTTTAAGAACTTAGCACCTTAGAAAATAAACACCAAAGGGATGATGTTTTCGGCCAAGGGCAGAATCACACCAAACCTTCACTTTTTCCAATTAGTATTCTTGCCAAATAATTGTCCAAGGGCAAGGGAAGAATGATGAGGAATTCTTGCACTTGTATCACAAAAAATCTCAAAGACATGATTTTGTAAGGATCGAACAAGGGTGAGCAACAGAACAACAGAGCAAGAAAGAGTTTTTTACTTTTTTGAACCTTTTTAAGTTGAAACAATGCACTTATATAGAAGAGGGAGGAGTCTAGCGTCAGCCAGAAACTTATCCAATCAGAGGGAAATTGATTTTGCATCAATTTGAATATCAAAATTAAAGGAGGGGGGATCGGCCAAAGAGATCTTCCATAGGCTCCTTTACAAATTTGTTTAAACCCAATATGGAATGTATTTTATGTGATTCATGGCCAAAAAAAGAGGAAATCCCATTGAAATTTCAGCCAAGGGAGTTTAGATATGAAGGAGGGAGTTTTGAATAAAATAAATCCATCAAAGAGTTCAGCCAAAGAAGTTTCCTAAAATAGGAAATTCCTAAAATAATACATGGGTTAATTTTAACTCAAAGCTGATTATATTCAATACTTATTGAATGGTTAAATAACATATAAATTTAATAAACTTAAAGCATAGTGGCAAGCCTCCCTTAGACTTTCATAAAAAAGGTCAAATTGGAAACAAAAAAGGAATTATTTTGAAAAAGAGGGCTAGTTTGAATTTAAATTTAAAATTTCTTGTAATAAATCAATTACTCTCTAAATAATCATAATTAATTATGCTTGGGACGTTCAACTTGTTACATAAAAAATTTGATTTAATTTAGCAAGTACATGTCATGCATAAGGGAGTTTGAATTAAAAAATAATTAAAAATAATTAAAAAATAATTCAAATTCAGGAATTTAAATGAATGAATTTCAAAATAAAAAAATAAGGGAAAATGATATAGAAATTTTTGGAATGAAATTAACACAATGTATTGCACAAAATGCATTAAAAATTCGGCCAAAACAATGCTAAGATGAAAATGATAATAAGAGTGAGAAGAGAGAATAATAGGAGGAAAAAGGATAATTTTGGAATAATTCAATTTTCATGCACTAAATATTTTGAATAAAAATTATGAATGACATGGAAATGATTTAATAGAGTTTAAACACAATGTAACTTTCTTTAACACACATTTAATGGAACTTATATTATGCATTTAGTTCATACTTTCTAAAATGGATAACTTAATGAATAATTGTAATACTAAGATATAGAAAGATATAAAATTTTTTAGAATGATGAATCTAAAATTGAATGAATCATTTATTTTAATTTAGTGAGCTTTTAATTTTCCTTAATATAGTAATTCCTTGAAAAATTCCCACCCAATTCTTGTCCCGTGGCTTTAGAAATTTGATATAACTAAAGAACCAGGAGCTGAAGAATTTTTCCTTCACACTTGAATTTAACTTGATTAGTAGCATTTGAATATGTGTTTATTACCATCAAAATCAATCTCATATGAGATTGGGCTTTGAAGTTAACCGAAAAATGACCAAGTGTTAATCTCCAAGGCATTTGGTCAGTAGGCAAGCCACCAAATTACGTTAATTACTTCATCCCATTTAGGTGAAGGTGCTCGAAGCACGATGACCTCCAAGGATCATCCCTGATAAAGTATGCTTCACAATCGACCCTTTTATCAAAAAATTTTGGTCCTTTGTGAAGAGAATTTGATCCTCAAGGGGATCAAACCTTATAAATTGATTGCAAATTGATCCTTGATCATTTTGCAATCAAAATTGCATTGAAATTAGTCACAGATCAACCAAATCCATCAGATTCAATAGACGACAAATGTCTCTCATCAAAGAAGAACTGGGAATGATCTATGTTATCCGTTCCATCTTTGAATTGATAATCAAGATCTTTCCCGATGATCTAATTAAATCCCTAAAAGAAATCATGGCCAAAATTAGGACCGTCCAATCTTCGATCAAACGGTTGGGATCAATCCCGTGTGGCTGCTGCTTATGATGTGGGATATTTGTGGCTCTCGCATGGCCCATTGGCACTATGCTAAGTGGTAATGGAGACTTGTCAAAGTCACATCAGTGGCAAAATTTAAAATTAGATTTCTCATTTTAAATCATTTAAAAATTATTTAAAATAACCAGAAACTTACAAAAAATAAATAAAATAAACTATAAATTCAAAAAATTGTAAATTAGGGCTCCATTAAACCCAAAATTCCTAATTAATTTTGGGTAATTTTGTATTATTTTACCTTTAAATAAAATTAATCAAATTAAAATTAGTGAAATTGAAATTAATCATAAACCATTAAACAAACTAAAATAAAATGTTGGAGAATTCAAACTGAGGTTAAAATGCACCTTAGGAAAAATTTTCATTATTTATCTAAAAATAAATCTAAAGATATTAAATTTCAAACTCCAAACTTCAATTTTAATGAAATAAATTCATATTAAATAAAATAAATCTGGAAAATTGATCAAATCACTTTAAATCACCATAATAAACTTTAATGAATTTAAACACGTCAATCAAACCCACAGAAGCTTAATAAATCACAAAATAGCCTAATTTGGTAATTAATTGAATTAATTAAACTAAAGTTAGAAAAATCATAATAAGTCAACTAAAACTCAAAACATTTCATGTGAACCCTCAATGGACGCATCTTCAATAAAGAAATTTAAGAAAAATAGAATCTCTAATTAATTCCTCCTAAATTAAGTTTAATTTAAATTTTGATGAAATAATTAAAATATTAATTACACCTTAATAATGCATTTTATTAAAATGAAATTTTAGAAAAATCAAATTAGCAAGGAACTCCACTTGCCATAAAACTTTCAAACCCAATTGACCACTGAATTGGGAATTATTGAATTTCCAATTCTCTAAATAAATATAAATTAAATAATAAATTAAAAAAGTAATGAAATCATAAAACTATAAAATTGATTTGAAACACCTTCACCAATACCAGTACACTCAAGGATAATTTTTTAGTATTCTAAATCAAAGAATTTTGGTTAATTACAAACTTAGAGTATAAGAAAAAATCATTAAAAATGCAAAACTTAAATAAACCTTAAAGTAAATAATTCATTAAATTCATAATCAACTAATTAATGAAATCTTAACATATAATCAATGCAAGCTAAGAATGAATTAAAATACTAACCTAAATGTGGTAGATTAACATAACTTAAACTAAATGAAAATGAATTCAATGAACATGAACATTAATGAAACAAATATTAAACCATTCCAAATTATATAAATCAAATCAAATCAAATAAATAAATTAATTCAAGAAGATTTAATTAGATCAAAGGAATGAAAAGAAGAATTAAATGATAAAGAAAAAATAAAACATTAATCTAAACTAAACTCACCAAATCACCTAAATGAATATGAAAGGTGCTAAGTAAGATACTTAGGATCTTAGTTAGATCTTTAGGATAAATCTTCATCTTCAGATGAAAGTTTCATTCTATTAGAATTTAGGATGTTGAATAGAATGGATTCTACCCAAAAGTAGAATCTATTTTATTCTTCATTCTTGGAAACCTAAACTTCACTTTAACATAAAAATGAACTTAAAAATGAAAACAAAAATCACAAATCATTAAATCATTTGAGTTGAAATCATCCAAAGGTAAAATAAACTTCAGAATCCAAATTGAAACTTGAACTAAAAAGGCCTAGCAAAGTCTTATCGTACAAGCCTATTTTCTTTACACAATCGATTTTTAGGTAATATACTCTAAACTTAGGTTAGATTGATCTATGATATTCTGTGATACTCTATGTTGTGGTGTGATGTATGTCTTTGTGGTGTTCTATTTCAGACTACATGTCTAAAATTGTTTGCTTGTTAGACTGGATGGTAGAACATTTTTTTTAAAACTAATACTATCTTCTACAAAGGGCTATGCTAAAAGGGGCTGCCACCATAAATAAATTATAAAATTGCTATTATCTTGCAAGTGCTGAATAATCCCTTAGCATAGCCCAATAAGATAGGTGAGCTTGAGAAGCAACTAATGCTAAGCCCGTATGTTTGTAAAATATAACTATTGTGTGTTGTTAGTATTTTCTTAACATAGGTTTTCCAGGATTTAAAATTTATTTTTC
This sequence comes from Cymbidium sinense, assembly GCA_021442155.1. Lineage (NCBI taxonomy): Eukaryota > Viridiplantae > Streptophyta > Magnoliopsida > Asparagales > Orchidaceae > Cymbidium > Cymbidium sinense. Next base: position 40,214,419 of record CM038233.1, read on the forward strand.
AAATTAAAATATAAATTTAAGCTTAGAATTAAGTTATAATCCATGGGGTTTAGGATTAGTAGGAGAAAACCCTACTAGTAGATGGAGGCCCTATATGAAGCCTAATGGATATAACTTAAGAAGTAGATGATCCTAAAAAGAAGACACATAGATCTAAACTTTAGTTCTAGGCTGGGCTGTATAAGGGCAAAACTTGGCTGCCCATTTTCTCTTTCTTCTGGGTGTACAACAGCACCTAGCCTCATTAGCCTTTCATTAATTTATAATTGGCTTGATTAATTTTGGGTGTGCAATAGAATTAACCTACTTTTTTAGGATTCTTTTTGTGTTGTGTTTTCTATGATGAATGTATGGATGATTAGACTCTAAGGGAAAATTAAATCTTCTACCTAATTTAAATCTAATCAAATTAAACATAAATAAACTCAAAACTTCATATAAATTAAATACCTAGGAATAACTTAAAATCAACTGGAAATAATTAGCTCTTGTGAATCATACTATCATATTACTTTAAACTCTTGAATTGGGCACTTCATCCATTGTGCATAAGGGGCATCTAGCCTATGAGGATGGCCTCCTTCTTGAGGAAGTATGCCTTCTTCTATTCATTTTACCCATAACCATTTTTAATTGCATGGAATTTATGGGAAAAAATGCATACACCAAAGCATTAAATAAATCATGAGTCAAAATATTTAAAAGTTGGAAAATGTGCATTAGTTAGGTGCATTTCATACCCACATGATCTTAGGGATTAGGGAGTGAGTCTAGGTTTTTAGATTCTTTTTTAAGAAGATAATAGACCAACCATCTTGCATACATGATACTCAGCATCATGGATTTAAAATGTGTTTAGGTGATGTTAACTAGTGGCCCTTTTAGGCTGGTTATAAGTCCAAAATAGTTAGCTATAAGTTTATGGCCTCAAATGAGAGCAATGGTTAATAATTCCCAAAAGTGAAACTAGGTCGAGCTTCTAACTTATGTTAGAAGCATTTATAGATTTAGGTTCTAAAGCATCCTCCTTGAAGTAAGTCTTCAACCCTAAGCATTTTTGTAGTCTTGTGCTACTAGAATCTGAATCCTAGATTTCTATAAAAATTTCAACTTAAAATCTAAATTAAATCCCAAAATTTAAAACCCATGATACGATAGTTAAAATGCCTACTAGGAATCCCAGTATCAACAAGCATTTTATAATTGATCCTGTTTAGGTTCTAAATTTAAGTCTTTCCATTTTGAATTATTCCCAATTGAAATTCCAAAATATCATTTCCTTTGGAAACCAACTTAAAAATCCATCAAAATAATAACTTATTTCTTTAATTGAGAGTATTTTTAGGAATAGGTCCCCTAGTCCTAACATGTAATTAACTATAAAAGCTTGTCCTTATAGGGAACTATGAACCTAGTTTAAAATAAACCCTAATCTACTTCCCATATATTTCAGGGGAAAACTCTTTCGTACATTAAAGACATATATTAGCCTTAGGACTCTTTTATTAAATGACTGAATCCATTATGGTATCATATGTTTATCTTCAAAGATAACATGTTTACTTCTTAATGCTGTATTTGGTCATCTAAATAAGAAATTCCTAAATCCTATGTGATGTCATAAATTTTCCCCACTGAGATATTTTCTGGCGACTCCATTGTGGATTAGTTTCTCCCTCCATCATTAGAGATATGCTATTATTTTTATATATAAGTAGTGTACTTGTGCCAGTCATGAGTCAGGACTACCTTTTCTTTCCATTGAATGTTTTTACATTTCACCCTTAGATGAGCTCATCCAGCATCCTTAACTAAAGTTCTAAAACTCTTCATTTGTCATAGTAAATTGACTCGGTCCTAGAACTAGCCCCTTTAAAATGAAAAAATAAAAATAAAGTCATTTCTATTAGACTTGATTTGGTCAAGATGGATTTAATATCATTCCAGTGTGGAAAAAAAATATTCTATTAAAAAAAATTTAAAATTTATTTCAAATTTAAAAAAATAAAAAATATGTAAATCTCAAAGTTAAATTTTTTTCTCTAATTTTTAATTTTATTTTGTACTAAAGCTAAAGAGAATCAGGACATGATCCTTAAATTGATACCCAAATTTTAATACATTTAATGGTAGCAAGCACCTAAGGATGTATATTGAAATGAAGGAGTTCATTCAAATCTTAAGAAAATCCAAATCAAACGAAGTGGGCATAGTCTTACCTATTGCCTTTACTCCCATGATTGAAGCTTGAATTGCAGTTTAAAATAGAATCAACTTCAAAGAAAATTATGAAGAGAGGGATAAGTATGAAAAATGATCTCAAAAGAATGCCTTATTGACCTTAGACAGAGGTCAATGGAAGGAATTAAATGTGAGACTTCTACCAAAATATAAGGTAATTTTCATAAATACAAATTAGTTTTAATCTTAATCATTTTACAATTCATCTCCATACATCCACTAGAATTTTGGAAAATTAGTTGTTTGAACTAATCGGCCAATTCTAGGGAGAGGCTTAGAGATAAACCTCTTTTAGACCCTCCATGAACCCTGAATCATTAAGAGATTAGGAGAGAGTCAAAAGAAGAAGATGACATGATATTGTGAACAAAAATCTCACTTTTTCTCCCAATCAATAAAAGAAAAGAGAGGGCAACAAAAGAGAATTCAGATACTCTTAATAAAGTTAAAATGAATGAATTTAAACTTAATAAATTTAAATCAACTTTCTTAAAGGGAGTCTTCTCCCATTGAATGATTTTTATTTCACAAATGGCCTTAAATTTAAGGACAAATCCTAAACATATAAATTAATGAAAATTTCAATCCTTCTAGAAAATTATGACCTTAAGATTTAGTCTTTATGGTGATATTTCTATCTCTCATAGTGAAAATATGAAAATTCTATCTCTAGTAGATTGATAGATAAATCCCTTAGGCCTTTATTAGCCTAAATTAACAAAGAATGATTTAGTTTTCTTCCCTTATAAACTAAAGCATTACATTCATTCACACAAAGTGGATCTAATTTCAAGGGTGAATCCATTGTAATATCTTATGACCCATTTGACATTTGGACGTCTAGCACGATGGTCAAAGATTTTATTGTAATTTTATATTACCTTTGTCCCCCTTTATGCTGCAAAAGGTCAAATTATAGCTGACTTCTTAGCAGCAATTCTTTTACTCGAAGTTCTCCTTTGAATGATGATCTTTTAAATGAATAGATCATGACAATAGGAGGTTAACCTAATGCCATGATAATTTTTTTTTGATGATACAACATGATCAAACAAAAATAAAGAATTGAATTCATCTATCCCACGGAGGGCAGGGATTGGATTAATTTTCATAACCTTAGACAAAAGAATGATAAGGTAATCTTATCAATTATCTAAGCCTTTGTCTCTATACCCTTTTGAGTGTTGGGGTACCAACATCATGAGGTCTATTAACATATTGATCATAGATTGGACCTACACTCCCTTCATATCAAAGTGAAATTATTGAAATAAAATTCAAAATGGTCGAGTCATACCACCTCAAATAATAATGAAAAGAAATGGCAAATAAGTCATCTTCAAATAAAATAAAAGAAAATAATAAAAATCTATCTCCTTCAAAAATTTAAATATAGTGTTGTGCCCATCTTAAAGAAGTTGCATGCAAAATCTAAAATCATAATGCACTAAAATAAGAAGGAAAACTAAATGAAACGATCATTCACCAAGGCATTACATAATTCTGCAATTTGCCTTCTTTAATTATAAGAAACTTCTTGATGTGGTATTCCACTATAATGAACTTCTAGGGTTATCTTCTATGATGAAGACGTACTATTAAGAACTTATCAACATCTTAGTTAATGTGGAAAATTCAAAAAGGAAATTTTTTCAATGCTTGTTGATCCAGGTGCATCGGTCACAATCAATTGTAAATAAACAGGAAAGTGAATATACTTAGGCCCAATTCTAATCTAATTCTGATCAGTTGGTACCATGTAGATCAAATCTAGTAAAGAAAGAAGTATTTAGTCTAATAAAAATTTAATATTGAAAACTCAATTTAAAAGAACTTAACCTCAATCACTTTATTAATCTAAGATGAGAACTCAAACATTGAAATAAAATCTTAAAAATTCAAGAACATTTTTAATGCTCTTGGATGGTCCTATTTAGCTAAATAAAAAAGATTAATGAAATGAAATGAAAGAAAAAGAGGAAAAGTAGTAAATATTATGAAAGGATGTTTATATTCATTATTTATTCATAAGTACAGAGTCTTTAGGAATGTCATTTTGTTAGCCTTAAATGACCTCACTAAGTTTTGTATTCAATCAAAGAATTCAAAAGTGTCATATCATGTAATATGATCAATCAGTCAAAATAAAGAATTAAGTCACATCAAATATTGTATTTAGATAAAAAGTAAAATGTGTCAAGTGTCCTAGTAAATCTTGTATCTAGGAAAAATATTAAATGTAATATTTACAATGAATTAAAATGTTATTGAAATGTTGACATAAGAAAGAAAGAAAGAAAATAAAAGAGATGTATGGACTATATCTAAGAGCAAAAGGATGAAATCTAAAATTTTTGAGCATGTGGCCAATTTAACTTTAAATTCCTCCACATCAAAATAAAGTGGTACATTAGAAGTCAAGAGTTTCCCTTAACTTAAAAATAATCAGATGCTTGATACTTTGTCATCATGGCCTTTGCCATGTTGGGTAAACTCACATGGCAGGTCAAAGGGATAACAGATCTTCTTTTTCAAGAATCGTTATCATTTATATGTCAAAGATTCAATTGAGTATAATCTAATTCCATTTCAAGTGGATTATAGATACAAGTCATTAGCAAGAAAAGCTGTGAACCATTTAACAAATTAAAATCCAAAGTTGGCTTGAATTTCAGTATTATAGACCCCTTGTTAAATGAAAATTATTAAATAGTTAGGTTCCTGACTTTCTCTTCAAAGGCACTTTAACATATTAAATGAATATTATTTAGATGTGTCTGAAAATCTATATAATCTTTAAGTTAAAGATGCACCCCTAGAGTTTGAAATGGAGTCTAAATTCACAATTGACAACATAAAAGAAATAAGTCTATAAATAGAAGTTGATCTATGACTGATATTAATAATCTAACTCTTTGAAGAGTTGGATATTGATGAATTAATCAAGCTATTCTTAGAGTTTAAAGACTACTTTATCTGAAAATAAAATCAAATGATCTTTAGATGTAGTAGTTTATAAACTCAAGCTTGATGCCATCTCAATAAACTAAGTCCCTTGATGAATGCGATCAAACTTCAAAAGAAAAATAAAATGTTGCTAGATTTAAAGCTAGCCAATGATAGCCATACATGAGAAGAAAACATTCTTCTTGGTTGGCTAACATCATGCCAATAAGAATAAAAAAATAGAGAAACAAGAAGAAAATAAAAGGATCAAATCTGCATATGTCACATTTTGGGACTAGAACAAATCTTACCTTGAATATGGGTGCCTAGTACCCATACTCCGTTTCCAAATCAAAAAGCTTTCATACATAAGATTATCCTCATTAATGATAACTTATCTAAATATTATCAAATCAAGACAATTGTAAACAAAAAGAAAAGAATTCAAAGCATATGATATGGCATTCAGATTCTTAATAAGAATATTTTGCTATATGGTTATATCATTTTATCTCAAAATATTAGGATAATTTATCAAAGGGTCATGATCAAGATTTTTAATAACCTCACTTTTGATTAAGTGTTATATTGAAAATCACAAAGAAAATGATGATGAAATGGAAAAGAAAAAGAAATGAAACATCATTATGATTTGAAAGCAATAATATTACTACATATAGATTCCTAAAATATACCTTTGACGTAATTTCAAGAAACTTGTAGTGGAATTGAGAAGGATAAAAATAATAGACAAACAATAATTAATTAAATCCATCTATAAAATATCATTCAATAAAACCTTTAAAGAACAATAATTCAACTTAAGAGAGTTTATTTCAAAATTATTAGGAGAATCTTAATTTCTTGAACAAGTTAACCAATTTAATTCCTTTATTAATTAGGAATAAAGGAATAAAACAAAAATATCTATAGACGGATCTAAGAGTTCGATTACCTTGATTCTCATTCACTTTTGCAAACTTCAAAGAAATGTCTTGATCTTAATTAAATGTGGGGGAAGGCAATTTAAGCTATAGATTCATGTCAAAAAATAAAATGAAATAAATATCCATACCAATCAAAAAGAAGTAAAAACATTTCATTTGAGAAGTATAGTTTGACATTGGTTTTTACTACTTAAAGAACTAGAAAGTCGCATGCAAGCTCAAAAGGTAAAATTCTTAAGTTAGTACAATATAAAGTTTTGCCTAAAGTAGATTAGATATATAACATGGCCACATGTAACTTTGAGATAAAAATTAAAAAAAAAAGATAAGAAAGAAAAAATGATGAAATTATATGCTTTTGGTATATTAAGAATTGAGTCCAAAATGTACCTAAATCTTTTTTCAAAAATATACTTCAACTATTTGAAACATTCTTCACTAAACATCTTCATATGTAAGAAGCATTACTGAAACCAAAAAAATGGAAGCAATCCTTCCCAATACCTCTTACTAGTCATACTAATCAAGTAAGGATTAAGTCTTTGTGACTCTTGCTTATTACTCAAAAGACTTGAGGATTAGGAACCAAGTTACTATGACCCTTTTTTATCACTTATATCATCCATAGGTTAGGAGCAAGCTCTTTGTGGCACATTTCTTATATATACTTTTAGTTAGGAGCAAGCACTCTATGGAACCTTTCTTATGTCTTCCGAATGAGTTTGGGGTAAGCCATTGTGCACAATTTTCATAAGCTTAAAGTATCCTTTGATGGCATATCTCTTTCTTTTCTTGAGTTGGGAGTAAGCCCATTTGTAACACCCTTCTTATAATTTCCCATAGGTTTGGAGCAAGCCTTTCTTGGCACCATTCCTATTTTTCATAGGATAAGTTTAAGTCATGAAGACCCCTTTCCTATCACATAGACTACTTAGGTTCAGAACAAGCCATGAAGACCTCTTTTTTATTAGCCAAACTTTTGAGGATTGGAGTAAGTTACCAGAACTCTTTTTTTTTCTTTTTAGCTTTCTAAGTTAGATTAATCCATTGAAGGCCCCATCTTAATAACTAATCATATAGGTGTAAGTCCTAGCGAAGGCATCCTTTCAAATGACAAGGTTAGGATAAAGTCACCATGACCCTTTTCCCTATCATACTGGCTATTTAGATTGGAATAAGTCATGAAGACCCTTCTTCTATTGGCCATAATATTTAAGATTGTATTAATTCATGAAGTCCCCTTTCCTCTTCTTTAGTTATTCAAGTTTGATTTGTTGATTATACACCTAGTGTATCTCACCATTTTATTTGATGATAACAAACCTTATGTAATCAGAACTAATTATTTTCTTTGCAGGATAAATTATTCACATTAATCATTATGAATGTCATTCTTATTGAATATTTATATTGATGATAAATATATTTTTTTGCTACTAATCAAGTTAAATTCAAGTATGCAAGAAAATTCTTCAACTATAAGATTTTTAGTCAATTTAAAATGCTTAAACTATTAGATATGAACAAGGTGGGAATTTTTATAGGATTAACTATATTAAGGCAAATGAAATGCTCACTAAAATAAATATATCATTCATTCATTTTAAAATAATCTATTTTAAATTATTCGTAAGCATTATATTTCATATTTGCATTTATTCTTTATAATTTAACCATTTTTGGATACTATGAACTAAATGCATAAACCATGATACATTTATTATGCTTCCATGCAAGTTAGATTAAGTTCACATCTCATTAAGCTATTTCAATGATAAAATATATTCATTTTTCATTTATTATATGCAGAAAATCCAATTATCTTAGCTTACAAATCATTTTAATACTATTTTAAAGGCTAAAAAGATGTTAGATGAGTGGAAAAAGAGTTTGTTGGTTTTTATATTTAAGAATAAAGGTGATGCACAAGAGTGTGCAAATTATAGAGAAACTAAGTTAATGTGTCATACATTAAAATTATGGGAGAGAGTAATTGAGCATAGGTTACGATGTGATACAAATGTTTCTCACAATAAGATTTCTTTCATCCCAGGTAGATCTACTATGGATGCTATACATTTGTTAAGAGGTTTTATGGAGAAGTATAGAGAAAGTAAGGAGGATCTACATATGATATTTATTGATTTAGAGAAAGCTTATGATTAAGTTTCAAGTGATGTTCTTTGGAGAGTTCTAGAATAGAAAAGAGTTGATATTGGTTATATTCAAGTCATTAAGCATATGTATGCTAGAGTTATTACTTGTGTCCAAACATAAGGAGTATTTGCAAAATATTTTCTAATTTTAGTTGGATTATATGAAGATCAGCTTTAAGCCCTTATTTTTTTACTTTAGTTATGGATGTTCTTACTAGGCATTTACAGGAAGATGTACCTTGGTGTATGCTTTTTGTTGATGACATTCTTCTTGTAGATAATATTAGAGAGGGCGTCCAAGAGAAACTTAAATTATGGTGGTCAACGTTAGAGTCTAAACATTTTCGTCTAAGTAGATCTAAAATTGAATATATGGAGTGTAATTTTAGTTGTAGATGTTCTAGTGGGAGGGTTGTGACATTAGGCAAATAAGTCATTAATAAGAGTGAGCGGTTCAGATATTTTGGCTCTATTATTCAAAATGATGGTGAAATAGATGGAGATGTTATTGGTAGAATTCAAGTTGGATGGTTGAAGTGGAGGAATGCATCTGGCCTATTGTGTGATAGAAAAGTTCCACTAAAACTTAAGGGAAAATTTTATAAGATGGTGGTAAGACCTATAATGACTTATGGTGCTTAATGTTGGCTAATAAAAGAGAAGCATAAGACTAAGTTAAGTGTTACAGAGATGAGGATGCTCAGGTGGATGAGTGGTTTTGTTCATAGAGATAAAATGCAAAATGAGTATGTTCGGGAAAAAGTGAGAGTAGCTCCAGTGGCAAATAAGATTTGAGAGAGTCGCCTTAGATGGTTTGGCCATATAAAGTGTCAGTTTCTTGATGACCTAGTTAGGAGAGTAGATGTATTAGATTTGCCTTATGTTAAGAAAGGTAGAAGTAGACCTAAAAATACTTGTTTAAGATGTATAAAAGAAGACCTTAATATACTTGAATTAAATGAGAGTTTGACACATAATAGGACACAATGGAGATGAAGGATTCATGTAGCCAATCCCACTTAGTGGGCTAAAGGCTTGTTGTTATTGTTGTTGTTGTTGTTGTTCTATAAAATCTAATTATCTTGAAATTATTCTTTATATTATTTTTCTCTCTCCAATTATCCTAATTTTCTTAGTCCTATCATATTTTTTTATTCTAAACCTTTGTGGCTGAATTATTTTAATAATTATTTGCTAAATAAATTACGTGAGAGTTATTTAAATTATTTTCATAATTATCCCATATTTTTCTAAATTAAAAAATTCATCTATTTTAATATTTAATTTGAATTATTTTGAATTCAGAATAAATATTCTCTTGATTACATGTGCAAATTTGAACTTATATTTTTATGGAGTATTTATGGATAATCTAATGCTACTCTAATTTAACTAATTTGAATTAATATAAATTTATTTGGGTTAATTAAAATTTAATTAAAATAAGCCATGAAATTTTTCTCTTTCCTTTTATAAAATTTCTATTTTTGGAAACTTCCCATGGCCAATTATACCCTTAATTGTATCAAAATTAATCTCATGATGAATCCTAATTTGAATTCTCCTAAGATTTGATTCATCATCATTTAATTTGAATTTAATGCATTAAATTAAATATAATCTATTTTAGGAAACAAGCTTGGCCAAAGTTTTAAATATTCCTTGGTTTTTATTAAGTAAAGCTTGTATGTTATCTCGTTCCTTCCTTCATTCAATCTAGATGAATTAATTGAATATTCTATGATATTGCATTTAATAATAATTTAATCCTATCATGGAAACTTCCTTTTGTCCAACTATATATTACGCATAATTTAATTAATCAAAAGTTGAATTTTTTTTTTCCTTTAAGTAATTAATTCAAATTCTCTCCTTAGTTATCAGGTCAAATGATGAATTGATTCAATTTAAATCTTTTTCAAAATTATTTTCCCCTCCATAATGCCTTGGCCTATTTTTTTAGCGCAAAAATAAATAGATTTGAATTCAATTTAAATCACTTACCATGTATATTTTCCCTCTTCCTTGTCTTGGCTGAAATCCATTCCATGTAATTTGAATTTTAAATTTAATTTTAAATTAAACCAACCTACCATATTAAATTCCCTCTTATTTTCCTTTGGATGATTTTTTTATCTCATGCCATTTATTTTTATTTTGATTAGTTTATGATTAAATTAACTCCAAATAAGTTTCCCACCTATTTTTCCTTCTTTGGCTGACCATCATGACCCTTATCTTATAAATAATGTTCCTTAAACTAGGTTAACCTCTCTTGGAAAAATATCTCATAGAAAAATTTCTCTCTTGGTTGGATTCTTGCAAAACCTTTGGAGATCCTTTCTTGGTGAATCAAGTGCTAATTTCTTCATCATTCTTCCATCTTCTAACCTACAAGTGATTGTCTTGAAGATTGCATAAAACAAGTTGGTGGATTGGTGCAAATTCTTCTTGGCTAAAATCCATTAAAATTCTTTTTAATTTATTTCATTGCTCCTCTTGTGTGAGACCTTGATTTCTTTCTTAGGCTAAAACTCTTTGGTATTTGGTCAAATTGATTTGTGCTTTACACATTTATTATACACATTCTCAAGTTAATAGAAAGCTTTGTTTGGTTTTGATTAAAGTTTTGTATTTGCAAGCTCATATCTGCTCTTTACTTTTACATATGCAAAAGTGAAACTTATGTTATGAAATTTTGTTTATAAAGAACACTTGTAAGTTTCAAGTTTTCTTTCTATTAAATAGTTTCATACTTTGCACAATTGATATTCCTTTTTGAAAAGAGTTTTCAAATTGATTTGATGAGATTTAAGATTTCATTTTACATTTGATCTTCTGAAACCTCAAAGTCTCTTTTGTAAAAGCAATAGATCTAGTTTTCAAATCTTCATTGTGCTACATTTTAAATCATTAATTAAGTCACTTTCATTTCAAGTTTTTACTTTCTTTTCAAGTGATTTTAAAGTTTATTTCACATCATAAACACTTCAAGCTTAATCATTGCATTTAAATTTAATCATCAATTAAAGTGAGATGTCTTTCTTATTTTTATTTTCAGTTGCCTTAATATTAATATAGTTGGGTTATGAGAAAAAAATAATTTTAAAATTGAGAGTCAGATAGTTTCATATTTCTCTTTCTTATTTTTTTGTTGGGTTGTACTTGTCCATTAAGGAAAGTATGTGGTTGGGTTGTACTTTCTCGTTAAGAAAAGTACAATGTTGTGTTGTACTTTCCTATTAAAGAAAGTTTGGTGTTGGATTATACTTGCACATGAAGGAGAGTATGGGAGATTTATTGTAATCTAAACTTTGATTTAGTGAATTACTAGCCTAGGTGTAGGGTAGTTTTGGGGTTTGGCTGAACAACATAAAAATCTTTGTGTTCTCTTTCTTTATTTTTCTATACTATCATTGAATGTTGCTATATTTTATTAAAGCATAATCATTAAAGGTTTAAGTCTTCTACAAAATATTAAAATTAAGTTTTCTAAAATTATCTTTTAAAATACCAATTTTCTCCCCCCTCTTGGGTGTCATAGCCTCTTAATAGGATTAAACCATTTGAAGGCCCGATATTAATAGCTAATCACATAGGAGTAAGTCCCACAGTAGGCATCCTTTTAAAATGGCAAGGTTAGGATAAAGTCATTAAGACCCCCTATCCTATTAGTCAAAACAAAAATATGAGGCTTAGGATCAAGTCATCAAAGACCCCTTTCCTTAACCTAAGCTATTTAGGTTGGATCAAGCCATTAAAGGCCCCTTCCTAATAGTTAGCTAGAAAGAGATAAGTCCCTTAGTAGGCATTCATTTGTGAAAGACAAGGATAGGAATAAGTCATGAAGACCCATTTTTTGTCAAATAGGCTACTTAGGTTAGGAATAAGTCATGGAGATCCCTTTCTTATTGGCCAAAAATTTGAGGTTTAGAAACATGTCATTAACACCCCTCTTCCTCATTGTGGCTACTCAAGTTAGATTAAGTCATTCAAGCTCCCTTTTTAATAACCAATCATAAAGGAGTAAGTCCCTTAGTAGGCATCCTTATAAATATAGGATAAACTCATTATGACCCCTTTCCTTTTCAAGTTACCCAGGTTAGAATTAAGCCATTGAAGGCCCATTATTATTAGTTGGAATTCATTAGAATAGGATTCAAGTCCTTATGACTCTTTTTATAGTGCAAAAAAAAATGAAATTAAAGAATGAAAGTAAGCCATTGAAGGCCCCATTCCTATGGAATACTCAGACAAGGAATTAAGTCCATATGACCCCTACCTAGTAGTAAAAAAACTAAGGTTTAAGATTAAGCTATTAAAGCCCTGTGGTGTTTATTTTTGAAATGTATATAGGGGACACCATGCAGATTTGAGGGTGTACTTATTGAAGTGATCTAGTACAACATTGAGGTATGATGTACTATCTTGAAAGATAGAGGCATCACCCTTCAATGAACCTAATCACCTAATAAGGACACCTAAGTCATGATGGGTATTTGAATATATTAGAGATTTTCCCCCACTTTACATGGATGAATAAAGTAGGGTTTATATTAAATTGGGTTCTAAATTTTCTTATTGGGGCAAGCCCTCATAGTTAACTACATCTTAAGGAATGTGAATTCTTTAAGAATACTCTTGATTAAAGTAGGTAATTATTGTCTCCAAATATTTCAATGATAAGACTATTAATAAATTGGCTATATTCGAAAATCAAATGGGATAGATCAAAATGAGAGACTTATTATTGAAGCTAAATGAGATGAGTAGGGAATGCTCATGATACTAGAAAACCTAGTGAGCATTCTAATGTACCCTATAGTTGGGATTTATATGTTTGAAATTTAGGAGATTTATTTATTTGAGTTAAAATTTTATTAGAAAACTAGGTCTTATAATCCCACAATACAAGATTGTGGAAATACCTAAGAGGTGAGGATTTATGTATGTAGCTCGAAGAAAATAGCCACCTCAGATCCTAAATCTAAGTGAAAATGGGCATAAGGTTTTTCTCAAAAAGAGGTGGTAAACCACCTGACTGTTGGACTTATAACTTCTTAGAGTGGTAGTCAGCTAACTCCTCCTACAATTTAAAACTATGTAGGCAAGTCATATGATTTTGCATGATAATTGGGTTGTTAGTTATTTAGAAAGAAACTAAAGTCCTTAAATCTACTCCCTAAGAGAGTAAAGCATGAGTGGTTTGAAAAATGACTTGGTCTAATGCAAATCTTTTCAATTTTTATTTAATTCTTGACTCTTTATTTTGATCAAGGCCATAGGATTTTTATGTCTAAATGCATGATGAAATGAGGTTATGGGCTAAATCATAGAGAAAGAGGTGTTTTCCACCATAGAGGAGACCCTCAAAGGTCAAGTCTTCCCCTATTGTGCAAAGAAACACTCTTAGCAAGAGTGAAGCAATATGAATGCATGATGTTAAACATACAACATTCAACTAAGGAGTTTCTAAATCTTTTAATTATCTTAATTTAATGCCTAGGTGTTATGTGAGGTTATGAGTTATTTAGAAAATTTAGTTTTGAGTTATAGTTTGGGTTGAAGAATTAATTTTTCCTTAAGAGCCTAATCAAATCTAGGCCACACATTAAATCAACATTCAAAAAGAAACTAGAAAGAGGCATGTCATTTCTATTGCACAATTTAAACATAACATCAAGCATTTTATAAATCCAATGCAAAATAATAAGAGGCTGGTGAGGTCGAGGATTACTGTACAAAAAAAAAAAAGAAATGTGTAGCCGAGCTCTACCCTTATACAACTTGGTATATGGAAGAATAACTGTCTTGATTCTTAATGCAAAATTACATTAAAAAAATTAAAGTAAATCTAACTACATCTGCAAAACACGTGTTAGTTAAACATACCATACAACCCAAGCAATTATATGCATAGTTTGGACTTAGCATCTTGCACATGGGTAACCAAACCCACTTGTCCTAATTTGAATTATGCTTAGGGGTTTAAGCAACCTGCAAAGAGAACATTTATATTTATTTCTATAATTGCCCATTAAGCGCAACCCCCTATAGAAAACATGATTGGGCTAATCATTGCCTACCATCCAATCTATGAAACATACACCCTAACATCTATTCTAAAATAATACATCATAAAACCAAACATACATCACTCCATGCACTGCCCTAACATAATTCTAGAAATGATGACTTAATTCTAAAGTGTGTGTATGTGTGGTATGCCTTAACTAAGCTTTGTTATGATTTTCTAAGTATGAGAGGATTTAATTATAATAGGTTAATTTCACTTTAAGTGGTTTAATTGATTTGGAAATTTTTACTTAGCATTTTTTTTCATTTGACTTACACTTAGCAACTAAGTGTTATAAAGTGAGAAAGAGAGAGGATTACTATCCTCCATCCCTACCTTAAGTCACATCTAAAGCATATTAATTAATCAATTATCTTCAGTGAATAGCTTATTAAATATTTTATGTTAATCCTAAGTTTAGGTTCACTTTAAATAACCATATTCAGTAAGAGAGGCATCTTGAGATTAAATGGAATTAATTACTATCACATGAGACATGTTCATTTATTTCCCTCCGTCATATGTAACATGCATATGACTAAATCCTAAGTATACCTACACATACAATATGTCTTAGCACACTTAAATGGTGGATGTAAACATGTACATTTGGAATTTAGATGTTTAATTTGATTGAATTATTTTATCATACTAATTCAAAGCTCTATCTAAATTCTTATATAAAAATACATAGGAATGAAAGTAAATAGGTACATGTCATTGTTAACCAGAGAAGTGAGGTAATAAAATGACCTCCTTGGGGTTAGCTAAGTCTTTACTTTTAAGAATTTCTAAGTTGGTTTTCAAAGGATTGATTTTTGAAATTTTAATTGGGATTGATCCAATGTAGAAAGAGTTATTTTTGGAAGCCAAATGGGATGAAGTAGGAAATGACTGTTGATATAGGGATGCCTAGTAGGCACTTCAACTATCCTATGATTGGGCTTAGAATTTTAGATTTTTAATTTAGAATTTTAATTTAGATTTTAAGTTGAGATTTTCTTAGTTAGGACATAGATTCTAGCAACACAAGACTATAAAAATGCCTAGGGTTGAAGACTTACTCCAAGGAGGATGCTTCAGAACCTAAGTCTACAAGTGCTTCTAACACAAGTTAGATGTTAAACCTAATTCCATTTATTTGGAAATTATCAGTCATTCCTCTCACTTGAGGGAACTAACCTATTCCTGACTTTTTTAGACTTATAACCAACCTGAAAAGGGCTGCTAGCTAACATCACCTAAGCGTATTTTTAAATTCATAATGCTAAAACTTATGAATACAAAGTGGTTGGGCTAGTACCTTTTAAATAAAAAAAATTTTAAGAATCCTATACTCACTCTTTAATAACTAGGATAATGTAGGGTATGAAATGTACTGAATAATGCATATTTTTATAGATTTTTAATATTTTGACTCAAAGATCATTTTAGGCTATGGGTATGAAATTTATTCCTACATGGTATGCAACTAGAAGAAAGTCATGGGCCAAATCAATAATAGAAGGTAGGATTCTTCAAGAAAGGGGTCATCCTCATAGATTAGATGCCCCTTATGTGCAATAAGAGAAGTTTCCCAATTCAGGATTTGGAGCAATATAATTGCATGATTTTCAAGAGCTAATTGGTTTCTTATTGATTTTATGATGTTCCTTAAGCCTTTAATTTATGAGAGGTTTTGAATATCATTATTTTTATGTTCAGTTTTTTAGATTTAATGGGGTAGAAAATTTAATTTTTTTTCTATGAGCTTACATCCAGGCATTCAACATAGAAAAGCGCAACACAAAAATAAGTATAGAAATTAGGTTGATTCAATTATGTATCCAAAATAAATAAAACTAATTTAAATTTATAAAATAGGTAAATAAGATTAGATACTATTGTACACCCCAGCAGAAAGAGCAAATAGGTAGCTGAGCTCTGCCCTTATACAGCTTGGCCTAGAACTACAAGTTTAGATCTATGGGTCTTCTTCTCAAGATTGTCTCCATCTTCATGGAGCTCCATTGGATTTTATAGGGGACCTCTACACCATCTCTTGGTAGAGTTCGTTCTTGCTAATCCTTGACCTCATAGATCATAACCTAATTATAAACTCAAATTTATATTTTAAATTCAAAAATAAATCTTAAGCATTGTAAAACAAATGTTAGGGAAATATAAATAGCGTATACTAGTTATATTTTACAAACATATAGGATTAGCATTAGATTCTCACTAAGCCCACCTATTTTTTGGGCTATGTTAAAGGACTATTCAACACCTAAAAGCAACCAACAATTTTATAATTTTTATTTATGATGACAGTCCCTTTAACACAGCTCCCTGCATAAGATAATTTCAATTCAAATGATTTAATAATTTATTGATTTTTTTTTAGGTGCATTTTATGATGTTAAAGTTAGATTAGGTTTCCAAGAATGAAGAATACAGTAGGTTCCAGTTTTGGTGGAGCCCATTCCATTCAATATCCTAAGTCCTAATAGGATGATATATTTATTCAAAGTAAAGTTTCATCCTAACGATCTAACTAAAATCCTATGTATTTTAATTTATCTTTTTTATGATTTTAGAAGGTTTGAATTAATTTTCATTTGAAGTTTAATTCATTTATAGTTCAATTTCAATTTCTCTTTAAGTTAATTCATTTATAATTCAATTTCATTTTCTCTTTAAGTTAATTCATTTGTTAATATGATTTTAGTTTCATTTAATTATTTTGGCTTTATATTGTGATATTGATATTTCAGATTTTCTTATGATTTACTTCGTTGTCCTTCTACTTTACATGTATGTTTTATTTACATCTTTCCAATTTTAATTTCTTTAAATTTACTTCACTTGTATGTTGAATTTGTTCTTAGATTGATTAGGTTTTACTGTTTATGTTATTTGAATTCATCTTTAATATAATATTTATTTTTGTTTATTGGCTTTGTTATATTTTATTTAAGGCAAAGCTTTATGTATAATTTCATTTTATTTAATGTTTCATTTGCTATATATTTTTATATTTCATTTAAATTATTTTCATTTCATTTTTTATATATTTAATTTTGGAATACATATATTTTACTTAAAACATTTAGGTATATGTATTTCATTCATTCCTTCCATTCAAGTTAATTTCATTTATGGAATGGTTCAATTATTTTTTAATTAATTTAAAGGGAGTGATGATTATGTCATTTGAAAAGAACACATAGCCTAATGTAATATCTATTATTCATGACCTAACGAGTTTAAAGAAAGGTTATTCCCTTGTGTATTAAATTTACCTTATGTTACTTTAGAGTTTTTATGTCATTTTAAGTTTAATTCAACCTAGTTTAAAATTTAATTACACTCAAAATTTTATATTTATGTTTATAACATTTCATTCTTTAATCTAAATGCTTTATAACCTAAATTAAGGCCAAAATACAAATAATAATTTAAGGGTTAAAATTTTAATGGATTCCTCACATTAAGAGGATTCCTTAGAGCCCAATTTTGATTTTTTTGGATTTATATTTAATTTTTTATGTTTTTTTTTTCAATTTGTATGCATTTTTTCTTATTTTGTAGTTCAAAAAACTTGAATTTCTCGTTTGGGTGCGTCGGATCCATGTGGATCCAACATTGCGTTGCTTGCCATGCGGCACCACATCATCGTGCCACGTGAGATCCATGTGGATCCGCATTAAAATGATAGTCCTTCCATGTGAGTTGACTACATCTGGATCATCTCTTAGACCAAGCTCGGCTTGGATTCCATCAATCTTGGCCATTCTTCAGCCTCTTGATGGTGAGGGGATCAGCGAAAGATGGGTTTCAACATCGTGTAAGGTGGTGAAGGTGATAGGATAGTCTATTTCACTTGGCAATGGCTCTTGGTGAAGTTTCCATTGAAGCCAAGCCTCTTAAGCTTGGTTTCTTCTCCTCTTGGTTGGCTAGGGTGATTGCAATCCTAAGAAATTAGCTGCATTGCTCACTAGCCATCCAACACCTGCCTAAGCTAAAGAAGTGGAATAAGGAATGAAGATATATAGTTGGACTTGGATTTACATGTTTTTGACTTGCCATATCATCTTCTCCGGCTTTGGAGATATTTGAAGTTGACTAAGTTTCTTAAGGTTGTCTAGGAATCAATATTAATTTAGTTTGGGAAAGGTTTCGTTGCACTCTAATTGGATTAGTTGAAGATTAGGTTAAAATCATTTTTTTAATTATGTCATTTTATTGATTTCTTTATTAATTTGATCTAAGTTGCGTTAATTATTGGATTAGCCTTAACTCAATGCTTGGATTGTGTCCATTTAATCATTAATGAACTTGTTAATTAAAGGTTTTAAGGACTTTAAAATTTAAGGAGTGCTTACTTTAGATTTAGTCCATTTTAATTTAATTGGATTTGGGTTGATTTTAGTTAAGTCAAATGGTTTATTTAGCACAACTATAATGTGTTTAATTTTTAATTGGGTTAATCAAAGTAATTTAGAATGCGTTGGATCAAAAATTTACAATTTTAATTCATTTTGAACCCATTTGAACCAAGTTGGGCTTAATGGGTTAAGTTTTGGTTCATTTTGGTCAAATGACCTAAATGGCCAAATTAGACCTAATGATTGATTGGTTTATGTTCAATAATAATTTTCAAATACTTTTGGTCAATTAATTGGGGTTTATTTGGGTTTGATTTAGCTTTGAACCCATTAAGACCCATTTAGGCCCATTTAATAAAGTCAAATGACCTAATTAGCTTAATTAAGGCCAAATTCAACTTATATCCTTTTAAATTCATGCTTACATATGCTCATATCATCATCCCAATCATTTGGAATAATTTTATTTTATCAATTTTTGGTGGGTTGACCTTTGCCTTGGTGGGAACCACATAAAAGTCAAACCTTTGTAAAATTGGCCTTTGATTTAGATTTGGATTTATTTAATTTTATTTCATGGTTTTATACTTGTAATTTCATTTGGTTTGGGTTTGTTTGGATTTAATTTGAATTTATTTAGGTTTATATGGTTCTTAGCTTAATTAAGGTAATTGGGTTTAGTCCCTAATTAAACTTTAATCTAAACTTAATCAATTTCAAATTTAGAGTGGTATGTTTATGTTGAAGATTTGGGTTGGATCTAATAAAACCCATTGTTAATCCAAGGAGGGCGCACTTGATCACTTAGTGCAGTGTCCTAGGTTCTTAGTTAGGAGATTCCAAATCTAGGATTAGGCATCCTATTATTGTCTTTGGAAGAAATGCTATCCTCATCAAAACATTAGGTCAACAAATGGACCCCCAATATGTGTAGTGGAGTATCCAAAGTACACTGCACATATTTGTGTTGATCGAACTAGTCAACTATATAAACATAAGCTTGTGGAGGTTTCATTTTTGATTTTGAGTTTAAACTTATATTTTGATTTGATTGTGAAAGATAGGAATAAATATGCATAAGTTTGTTTTAATTTGAAATGATTCATTCTTAGAGATTTAGGCTTGCTAAATTCTAAGAAGAATAAATATGTCATTAAGAGTAGATCTAAAGAAAGATCTAATCCTAATATAATTATGGTAGCCAAAGAAAGTGTCTTCAAGAGGCTTTCCCTTGACTATCAGAGATTTGAATCATATAGGTTTTCAATGGATATACTAAGAAGAAATCCTTGAGACTTAGATCTTCTTACATAAACTAGTAAAGGGGATATTTTTAATAGCTAACCAACTTAAAGAAGGATCTATAGGTATATCATGAAAATTTCTTCTATTAAATAAGATGCCTACTATGGGACTTAATCTCATCTAGTTAACTATTAAGGAGAAGTCTCCAATAGCTTTATATCTTCTTGGATAGGTATAATGAGGAAGAGGGGTCTAATTGACTTATCCTTAATTCTCAAGAATTTGGCTTTTAAGGAAGGGGTCTTCACAACTTGTTCCTAACCTAAGTAGCCTATAGGGATAGGGTCTTTAATGACTTATTCCATTCTTATATTTCTTTCACTTGAATTTTGAATAGGGGTCATAATGACTTAAATCCTAATCTAGCAAAATTTGGCTAATAAGAAGGGGCATTAAGTAGCTTAATTCCAACCTGAGTAGCTTAAATGAGGGAAAGGGGTCTTAATGACTTAATCCTATTCCTCAAATTTTAGACTAATAGAGTAGGGGCCTGCATGACTTTATCCCAATCTAAATAGTCTATATGATAGAGAAAGGGGTCTTAATGACTTTATCCTAACTTTATCATTTAATAGGATGCTTTCTATGGGGTTAACATCTATATGAATAGCTATTAAGATGGGGCCTTCAGTGGATTAATCCAACTTAGCTTGCAAAGAAAGAGGAAAGGGGTCTTAATGACTAATTCCATTCTCAAACTTTTTGGCTAATAGATGAGGGGTCTTCATGACCTAATTTGAATTTAATTAACCAATTTGATAGGGGAGGTGTCTTTAATGACTTTATCCTAATATATGGATACTATGTATGGTGCCATAAAATGCTTGCTCGAAACCTATGGAAGACATGAGGAAGATGCCATGAAATGCTTTATGCCAACTCAAGGTAAGTGTGGGAAAGGTGTCATAGAAAGGCCTACTCTTATCCTAAACAGATTGTATTTTATGTTTCCACATAAGGTAAACATGACTTCGAGTCATTACACAGAATTTAAGAAAGATAACATTCAAATTTGAACAAAGTTACAAAAGAAATAAAGAGAAATTAAATTTTGTTTTATTGATCATTATTCTTTTAAAATAGAGTATAAGTTACACATAATATTTCTGTAAGTAACATCCATTGATTGGTGGCATTGGATGTTTACCATTACAAGTGACAAGTTGGTAAGAACCTCCTTCATAAAATTTTCTTACTACGAGTGGTCCTTCCCATGTTGGCTCGAACTTGTTGTTGATCCTGTGATGAGCTAAAATTAGCCATTTAAGATCCATGACTAAGTCTCCTTCTTGGAAAGTTGTAGGATGGACCAATTTATCATGTGTTTGAACCATACATGATAGGTACAGTTCAAGGTCTTGCTGAGCTTTTAAGCATCTTCCTTCAAGGCTTTCAAGTTCTTCCAATCAAATTTTATGATTTTGATATGTTATAATGTTATTGTTGACTGCTATTCTTAATGAGGGAAATTTCACTTCTAATGGAATAACTACTTCAATTCTGTAAACCAAATCATAGGGTGTGGACTGAGTTGTTGTTCTATATGTGGTCTGGTATTCCCATAAGGCTTCAACCAACTTTTCATGCCATTGGCATTTATTTTCATCAAGAACTTTTTTCAAAAATTTTATTAAAGTTCTATTGAATGCTTTGAACAATCCTTTTACCCTAGGGTAATTGATGGTTGAATATCTCAAATCAATCTTGTGTCTAACCACTAAATGATTTAGCTTTGTGGACTTGAATGATGGACCATTATCTGATATGATTCAGAGAGGAACACCAAATTTATATACAAGATTTTTCTGAAAGCATTTTAACACATGATATGCCTTTACTTCTTTTAGTGGTACTGCTTTAGCCCATTTAGAAAAGTAATCCATTGTAGCTAGTATAAATGATGCCCTTTTGATGAAGGAAGGTCAATAAGTCCTACGATGTCAGTACCCCAACTCTCAAACTACTAAGAGGCAATCATAGGGTGTAGTGCATTAGGAGGTTAATGTAAGACTACACCATGTATCTAGCATTGATAGTAATGATGTACAATTTCCATGTAGTCATTTAACATCAATAAAAAATAATACATTGGGTTTTGATTGGTGAGCACCACACAATCTAGATTGTACCTTAGTTACAATCTTATGGCCTTCCTACTTGTCTAAACATTAGAGCCACATTTGATCGAATGACCTATAGTATAATACATCATTAATTAATGCATATAACTAGGCACATTTCTTTATTTTATTTTCCATTGACTTGTATTTAGGAAGCCTCCCCTTACTTAAGTAATCAATGAATGGATACCTCTAGTCACATTCTTCATGACCTTCGGCAAGAGTGGTTATCCTTTGCATTTCTACTTTCCTATTCATGTAATTAAATCTATAGGGATAACACTTGTTGATTATAAACTTCCATAGAAATGGATTCTTTTTCAGGGCATATGATTTCTTTGGGAAGCTTAGCCTAAGCATCTGCTATAGAATTATCTTTACGAGATATTCTATACATTGTTACAAATCGAATTTTCTCAAGTAGTTTCATCATGTATTAATAATAGTTAAAGAACTTTGGATGCAAAACCTTATAGATTCCACTCACTTGGTTTATAACCAGTTGAGAATCTCCAAAGATCTTTTTATTTTTTATATCCATAAGGATTGTTAGCTCTAATTCAGTGATAAGATCCTTATATTTAGCTTCATTATTCATGCAAGGATCGGCAAGATGACAGGAATATCATGTCATTCAATTATTTAGGGTTATAAAAATTAACCTTATCCCTGTTTTCCCTAGGATAGATAAATTTAATTCTTTGTTTTTATTTGATGATGCTACACCATCAAAATACAATTCCCAAGTAGCACTGGGCTCACCTTCTAATGTCATGATCTGTTTATCTAGAAGATCATCATTTAAAGGAAAACTCTTGAGTATGACATGTGCTACTAAAAAGTCAGCTACTACTTGCTCTTTTACATCATGAATAGGAATGTAAGCGATCTCAAATTACAATAGAATCATCGACTAGTGTGCTAGACATCTAGACAATATCAGGAAAGTCATAAGATATTGCAATGGGTTCACTCTTGAGATTAGATTAACTATATGAGAAATCTTGAAATGTCTTAGTTTCTGAGTAGTGAAGATTAGGGCCAAATAATGCTTCTCAATAGGCGGATAATTCATCTCCACTAGGATAAGTCTATGGCTTAGAAAATAAAAGTATTTTCTTTCCCTTCTTCATTTACTTAGGCTAATAATTCTCTAAATGATTCATCTAAAGTCATAGTGTATAAAATTAGTGGCTTTCCCGATATTGGGGTAGCCAAAATAAGAGGATTCATTAATTATTATTTCAAACTTTCAAATGCATTTTGGCATTTTTCATCCCAAATGAATGTGGAATCTTTCTTTATTAATGCTGCAAATGGTTGACTCTTCCTAATAAGTTTGATATAAACCTCCTTAAATATGCAAGCCTTACCTAAAATGATCTTAACTATGTAAGACTTCTAGGTGGAAACATTTCTATAATGTCTTTTATTTTCTCTAGATCTTTTTCTATCCCACGGTGCCACACTATGACCCTAAGAATTTTCTTGAAGTTACTCCAAAAGGACACTTCAACTGGTTCATTTTCAAGTTATTATTGCACAACTATTCAAAAATGATTGATAAATCAAATAAATAACTTTCTTTTATTTAGCTTTCGATGACTAAGTCATTGATATAACATTTGACTTGATTATGAATCTAGTCATAGAATATTCTAATCATGGCTCTCTTTTATGTAGCCTTGGCATTTTTGAGACCGAGTGGCAGGACCGTATAATAGAAAATCCCTATAGGAGTTTTGAACATCACATGCTCTTCATCATCTAGATACATCTTAATCTGGCTAGCCAATCATGGTATTGTTCTTCTAACACAAAGCCAACTTCAATTAGTTTTTTTACTTCAGCAATTACTTAGTATTTAATTTCTAATCACATTCACTGAAGAGTTTGCTTTACTAGAATGACATTAAGTTTAATCTCTAATTTGTGCACTACAACATCTGGACATAAACCTAACATTTCATCATAACTCTAAGAAATGTAGTCTTGATATTAAAGGAGAAAAGTGATTAACTCTTTAAAATCCTCTCGACCAAGCAAAGTACTAATGAAAGTTTGCTTTGGGTCTTCAGCAGTTCATAGGTTAACCTCTTTTAACTCAGCAATAGTAGACTTGATTTCTTCTTCAAAGTCAAGAGGACCATTTTGAAGCCAGTAATCATTAGACTCATTTGTTGTTTCTATGCTTAATTCCTCTAAAGAGTTAAAAGGAATTTCAAAAAATTGATCTCATTCCAAATGATTTCTTATTACAAAAAATGTTCTATATCATCTAGTGGTTCAACGATACCGAACCCAATGCTAGCTTTGGAATTTGAATTTGTTGGCTTAATGAGCCTTATGTTCAATCCAATCAATTTTGATGATAACAAATGAATGTTTGGATGTTCTAATGAATGTTTTTATGTGTTTCATATATATCAATTGCTAAGTACATATCATATACATCTCATAATATGTTTGAGGAAATTGCAAGAGTAGAAGAATAAAAGATAGATCAAAATGGATAATGTGAAGCTCAAGATAAAATATTTTAGGTTATATGTATTTATAACTATCTTAGAAATTCATTGGCATGAATCAATTTTCTCACAACTTAACATATTATTTTAATGAGGTTAATTTATATAAATCTCAATCTAATTTACATTCAATTATATATTTAATACATAGTATTTGAATTGTCAAAATAATAAATGATAATGACTATTAAGTGTAATTATTTTATTTACTTAATATAATTAAATATTTTAATATAATTTGAAGGTTATATTATAACTAACATATATATGATTATATACAAATTATATCATAATATTTAAATGACACATGACAAAATTAACAAAAATATATGAAATTTTGTATTTTAGCTAACCTCATTTTATAATCAAGGAATTTATATCTGATTTCATCTCCAATGGATTCCTTGGATTTTTTTTTCCTTTAATTTCATAGGTCACATGGCCCACATTTAATTAAACTTGAATTTATTATGAGTTTTGAAACATTAGCTGATTTTAATAATGAATGCATACTACGTGCTTTGAATATATTTAGAGTCATTTTTGATTATTTTTGACTTGCCCATGTGAATAGCCGAATTTTGGCTGCTTAAATTTAATATTTATTTAATATAAATTATATTTTTATTGAATATTAAATTATTAAATGATAGCATGAGGTTAGAATAATATATTTTTTTGAAATAATTTAAAATGACCTTCTTGCCTATAAATAGCCCTCATTCTCTTCATGAAAGCATTCCTCATTTCAAATTCTAAATCCCTGTAGCAAATCTAAGAGAAAATTTTTAGATTTTCCTTCCAAGTGTTCTCCAAATATTGCAAGATCAAATCCTTAGTTTGGAAGCTTCAACATCTTCAACTAAGCAAGTTTTCTCAAATTACTTGAGTTTGTTTTCTTGATCTTAATCCTTTTTAATTGTTCATGCTATTTTCACCATCTATTTATTCTTTCCAATTTATACTTTTTGGTGGATTAATCTTTGGAGATTGTTTTTCACATCAAAGTTTCTCAATCATCTTTTTGTGAAAAACTCTTGTGATAGTTTGTAGGATCTATTTCAACTTGTTGAAATTTTTAACTTCCTACAAATTTCTTTTGGTTCTTGAAATATTTCTTCATTAATCTTATTTTAAAAGATCATTTATTCTTAGATCTATTTTAGAAGTATATTTTAAGCATTTTAAATTAAATTATTATGCTAAAATTATTTTCATATTTACTAGATCTCTCTTTTTAATTAAAAGCTTACTAGCCTACTTAGATCTATCATATACTCATTTTATTTAAGTATTTTGTGAGCATTAGCTTTAATTGAAAGAATTTTTTTGGTTAAAATAAAACAAATTATTCCTTGCTGAAATTTACTTTATTGTGCAAAAGAATTTTGTGAATTTATTTTGAAATAATTTTTATATTAGTCTACAAATTATAATAACATAAACATCATAGTAAGATCACTTTAAGATATTTATTTCATTATTTCTCATCAATATTAAGTGAGCATTTTATCTTGCCAAAATTTTTAAGTGATCATTTGTAAGTTGTGAGATCATTTTTGAATTGGATAGCTTGGTATATTTGTGAGAGATTTATTTTATCAAAATTTATTATTTTGTATTTTTCTTTTTGTGCTGCAAAATTTATATTGAGGTTGTACTCACCCCTTTGTAGGAGAGTACATATTATTGTAGAGGTTGTACTCGCCCTGTTATAGGAGAGTACTATTTGTAAGCTATTTTTACATTTAGTGAATTCCTAGTCAGTGGTGGCTAGGCGTGGACATAGGACGGTTTTGGGGTTTGGCCGAACCACATAAAAATTGTGTGCCTATTATCTGTCTTTACTTTACTGTAGTTTTATTTTTACTGCATTAATATTTATCTTGTTATTATAAAATCAAAAATTAATTTTCTACTAAAACTTAAAATTTAAGATTTAAGTTTTACAATTTTTAATATCGCCCAATTCACACCCCCACCCCCCTCCTCTTGGCTACTATAGTGACTCACAATTGGTATCAGAGCCTAGGCTTTTTTATTGGCTTAATATCCAAGAGTAGATATTTTCACTATGGCACAAGGTTTCCCAAAGGGTTCATAACCAGAGGGACAATCCACTCATAGGCCTCCACTTTTAGATAGTGTACCATTTGATTATTGGAAATATAGAATTAGTACATTTTTAAGAGGTCATGATGCACGCATGTTGTATATGTTGACACATCAATATTATACACCAACAGTAGAAGAAAATGGCATTAAAGAAGAAAAACCTTTTCAGGAATGGTCTGTAGCTGAAAGAGAACTTGATGAATTAAATGCTAGGGCTTGTAATACTTTACATTGTGCTTTATTACCTGATGATTACATGAAAATTTTTAAGTTAAGTACAATAGAAGAAATATGTGATAAACTCATTATAACTTATTGAGGAACTAATGAAGTTAGAGATGCTCACATAAACAGACTTATTCATGAATATGAGTTATTTCATATGTCTCCTTAATCTATTTACGATGTACTAGATTCATGAAAATAATTAACACATTGCATTCTCTTGGAAAAACATATAGGAATCAAGACTTAGTCTATAAGATTCTTAGATGTCTTCTAAAAGAATTGGAAGCTAAAGTAATAGCTATTAGTGAAGCTAAGTATTTATCTACTTATCCACTTGATCAGCTTTTGGGTTCTTTAATAGCACATGAACAAGTTATTGCTCAAAGGGATAAGATGGATAACTCAACAAAAAGGGAGAAGGAGAAAGGAAAAGCCATTGCATTACGAGTTGATGACAGTGATGAGCATAACACCTCAAGTTCGGATGGTGATAATGATGAGGTGGTCATGCTATCCAAGAGGCTTGGGAACTTGCTAAGGAAGAAGAATCAAAGGTTTAAAATTCTAAAAACTATAAATTTCAAACTAAAAAATTTCCTACAGGTGAAGGAATCATTTGCTACCATTGTAAAAAGCCTGGACACATAAGAGGTGATTTTCCAGAACTTACAGAATCAAAGAAGAAAGAGATTGATGTGAAAAGAAGAAAAAATATGAAGGAGAAAAAGTACCATAAGAAGAAGAAGATGGCTTTATGGGCCAATTCAGATTCAAATGAATCAAGTGCTTGCTCATCTGATGAAGAGATCAACATATGTCTTATGGAAAATGGAGAATCTGACTTAGATTCTCAAGAGGTATGTAATGATATATCTTATGATGAATTAGATGATGCTTTTAATGATTTAGTTATTGAATATAAAAGATTAAAAAGAAAATACAAAACCTTAGAAAAGGAACATAAAAATTTAGATATGCATTTTTGTGATTTAAAAAATTAATGTGATAATTTAAAAAGTAAATATAATTCTTTATTAAATTATTCCTTACTTATGTAAACTTGAAAGGAGAATATCTTGTTAAAAGCAAGATTAGAATTATGTTTGAAATCACAAGTTCATTATAATACTTCATCAAGAAAACATTTAATAGAAATTATTTGCATCATACACATCCCACTCATATACCTTATAATTATCATGTTAAGTCATATGCAAACACTAATGTTTGGTGGTGCAACTATTGTGATAAAAAAGGGCATATTTCATTTGATTTCTATGCATGTAAATTACAAAACACTAAGTAATCATCTTATGTATGGGTACCAAAAGGTACAAGTACTACACAAACCATGCATGCTAGATATCTTGCTTCAAATTTAGAATGTGGACCCAAACATGTTTGGGTTCCAAAAGTTAACATGTGAGTTTATTTTGTAGGAATGCCTTCAAAGAAAAATCAAAGAAGGCATGTGGTTCTTGGGCAGTTGATGTTCAAGACATATGACGGGAGATAAAGATAAATTCATAACTTTAGAATCAAGTGATGGAGGATTTGTTACATATGGAGATAATGCAAAGGGAAAGATCATTGGCATTGGTTCTATTTGTAATAAGTCTATCACTTTAGATAAAGTTTTTCTAATAGAAGGATTAAAACATACTTTAATTTTTATTAGTCAATTATGTGATAAAGGTTTGAATGTAGTATTACATGCATCATATTACATTATAAAAAATAATGAAAATATTTTATTAGTAGGACAAAGATATAAAAATATTTATGTCATTGATTTAGATGGCTTTCATGATGTGAATTTGAATTTACTTTTTTTTAAAAGGACTCATGATGATATATGGTTATGGCATAGGAGACTATGTCATATTAACATGCACACACTTAATAAAATTGCCAAACTTCATTTAGTAGTTGGATTGCCTAAATTAAATTTTCATTCAAACTATGTTTGTGATGCATGTATTTATGGTAAGCATTCTAGAAGCTCATTTAAAAGTAAAATATTGTTTATACTTCTAGACCTCTAATTATTGCACATGGATTTATTTGGTCCTAAGCACTTAGCAGGTGGAAAAAATTATGGTTTTGTGATTGTTGATGATTTCTCTAGATATACTTGGGTTTTATTTGTAACTTATAAGGATGATGTTTTTGGTGAGTTTAGAAAATTTTCTAAATATATTCAAAGAGAACAATGCCTTTTGATTAATAGGGTTCAAACTAATCATGGTGGTGAATTTGAAAATAAATTATTTGAGGATTATTGTGATGAACATGGGATTAGACATAATTTTTTTGTACCTAGAACTCCCCAACAAAATGGAGTATTAGAGAGAAAAAATAGAATATTAATTGAATTAAGTAGATCTATGCTTGATGAGTATAAATTGCCAAAATATTTTTTGGTAGAAGTAGTAAATACTGCATGTTATGTGATGAATAGGATCTATTTTAGACCAATTTTGAAGAAGACACCCTATGAATTGTTTTTTGAAAAGAAGCCTAAGATTGAACACTTTCATGTATTTGGTTTGTAAATGCTTTATTTTGAATAATGGAAAATATCATTTAGGTAAGTTTGATTGCAAATTAGATGATGGTATTTTCTTAGGATACTCTCTTTCTAGTAGAGCTTATAGAGTTTTAAATAAGAGAAAAATGATTGTAGGAGAATCAATACATGTTATTTTTGATGAAAATTTAATTGATCCCATTAGAAATGAAGTGATTGATGAAGAGATTGATAATTTTAAGAAAATATCTTTAGAAGATAATGTGGATGATTCATTTCCTAAGGAATGGAAATATAATAAAAATCATCCAAAGGAAGTAATTATAGGAGATCCTTCAAAAGGAGTTATGACCAGAAGACATAGTAGAGAGGTTGTAGATCATTCAGCATTTTTATCGAGGTTGAACCTAAAATTTAGAAGATGCATTAAATGATAATTTTTGGATTATTGCTATGGAAGAAGAGTTGAATCAATTTGTAAGAAATGATGTTTGGGAATTAGTCCCAAGACCCCAAGATCAAAATGTCATTGGAACAAAATGGGTCTTTAGGAATAAGATAGATGATTCATGTTGTATTATTAAAAATAAAGCTTGGTTAGTTGCACAAGGGTACACATAAGTTGAAGGAATAGATTTTGAAGAATCTTTTGCACCAGTAGCAAGGCTAGAAGTTATCAGGTTACTCCTTGCTTATGCTTATTTTATGAATTTTAAACTTTTTCAAATGGATGTCAAAAGTGCATTTTTGAATGGATTTATTGACCAAAATGTATTTGTAGAGAAACCACCTGGATTTGAGAGCCTTGATTGTCCAAATCATGTGTATAAATTAAAGAAAGCCTTATATGGTTTAAAACAGGCTCCTCGTGCTTGGTATGATAGGTTAAGTAACATTTTGATAGATCATGGATTTAGAAAGGGTAGAGTAGATACCACCTTATTCTTTAAGAGCATAGATGATGATTTGATTGTGGTACAAGTGTATGTAGATGATATATTATTTGAAAGTGCAAATGAATTTTTATGCCATGAGTTCTCATCTTTGATGTCTAAAGAGTTTGAAATGAGTATGATGGGAGAACTTAATTTTTTCTTAGGTCTTCAAGTGAAGCAATAAGAAAATGGCACATTCATCTGTCAAACTAAGTACACAAATGAATTGCTTGAGAGGTTTGACATGAAAAGATTTAAATCTAGTAAAACTCCTATGACCCCATCTACAAAATTGGATTTAGATGAATTATGAAAATCTATTGATCAAAAACTTTATAGGAGTATGATAGGTTCACTTTTATACCTTGCTGCTAGTAGGCCTGATATTATGTTTGATGTATGTTTGTGTGCTCATTTTTAGGCCAACCTAAAAGAATCTCATTTAATAGCAATCAAGTGTATCTTTTGGTATTTGATAGGCAATACTAGGTTAGGTATATGGTATCCTAAAAATTCTTTATCATGTGATTTGGTTAGTTATTCTGATGATGATTTCACGGGATGCAAAGTAGATAGAAAAAGCACATCAAGCACATGTCATTTTTTAAGATCATCACTTGTGTCTTGGTTATCTAGGAAACAAAATTCTATAGCTTTATCCACTACTGAGGCTGAGTACATAACTGCCAGTAGTTGTGTTTCTCAGGTCCTTTGGTTAAAGCAATAGTTAGAAGATTTTGGTATTATGCAAGATCATATTCTAGTTTAGTGTGACCATACTAGTGCTATTACTTTAACTAAAAATCCTATCCAACACTCACAAACCAAGCATATAGAAATTAGACATCATTTTATTAGGGATCATGTTTCGAAAGGTGATGTTGATATTAATTTCATTAGTACTGATTTACAAATTGCAGATATTTTTATAAAACCATTACTAGAAAGAACATTTTTGTACTCTAAGATGCATGCTTGTAATGTTAGATCCTAATAATTAAAATTATATGTAATTTGTTCTCACTTTTTGATGTTTTCAAAAGGGGAGAAGAGTAAAATGTTGGTTAGTATTAAGTCTATTTTATGCATACATTTAGGGGGAGCAACATTATTCATCTCTTGTGCATAAAATTTTTTTAGAAGAGAATTATTTTTAAAAACTATGATGAAAGGTCAATTTGCTCCTTCATCAAAATCAATACCCAACATTAGTTTGTCATCATAAAAAAGGGGGAGATTGTTGGCTTAATGAGCCTTATGTTCAATCTGATCAATTTTGATGATAACAAATGAATGTTTGAATGTTCTAATGAATGTTTTTATGTTCTAATAAATGTTTTTATGTGTTTCAGATATATCAATTGCTAAGTACATATATGATACATCTCACAATATGTTTGAGGAAATTGCAAGAATAGAAGAATAAAAGATAGAACAAAATGGATAATGTGAAGCTCAAGATACAATATTTTAGGTTATATGCGTTTATAAATATCTTAGAAATTCATTGGCATGAATCAATTTGTTCACAACTTAACATATTATTTTAATGAGGTTAATTTATATAAATCTCAATCTAATTTACATTCAATTATATATTTCATATATAGCATTTGAATTGTTAAAATAATAAATGATAATGATTATTAAGTGTGATTATTTTATTTACTTAATATAACTAAATGTTTTAATATAATTTGAAGGTATATGATAACTAACATATATATGATCATATATAAATTATATCATAATATTTAAATGTCACATGTCAAAATTAACAAAAATATATGAAATTTTGTATTTTAGCCAAAGTCATTTTATAATCAAGGAATTTATATCTGATTTCATCTCCAATGGATTCCTTAGATTTTTTTTTCCTTTAATTTGATAGGTCCAATGACCCACGTTTGATTAAAATTGAATTTATTATGACTTTTGAAACATTAGCTGATTTTAATAATGAATGCATGTTACATATTTTGAATATACTAAGAGCCATATTTGATTATTTTTGACTTACCCATGTGAATAGCCAAATTTTGGCTGCTTAAATTTAATATTTATTTAATATAAATTATATTTCTATAGAATATTAAATTATTAGATGATAGGATGAGGTTAGAATAATATATATTTTTGCAATAATTTAAAATGACCTTCTTGCCTATAAATAGCCCTCATTCTCTTCATGAAAGCATTCCTCATTTCAAATTCAAAATCCCTCCAGCAAATCTAAGAGAAAATTTCTTAGATTTTCCTTCCAAGTGTTCTCCAAATATTGCAAGATCAAATCCTTAGTTTGAATGCTTCAACATCTTCAACTAAGCAAGCTTTCTCAAATTACTTGAGTTTGTTTTCTTGATCTTAATCCTTTTTAGTTGTTCATGCTATATTCACCATCTATTTATTCTTTCCAATTTATACTTTTTGGTGGATTAGTCTTTGGACATTGTTTTTCACATCAAAGTTTCTTAATCATCTTTTTGTGAAAAACTCTTGTGATAGTTTGTAGGATCTATTTCAAGTTGTTGAAATTTTTAACTTCCCACAAATTTCTTTTGGTTTCTTGAAATATTTCTTCATTAATCTTATTTTGAAAGATCATTTATTCTTAGATCTATTTTTGAAGTATATTTTAAGCATTTTAAATTAAATTATTATGCTAAAATTATTTTCATATTTGCTAGATCTCTCTTTTTACTTAAAAGCTTACTAGCCTACTTAGATCTATCATATACTCATTTTATTTATGTATTTTGTGATCATTAGCTTTAATTAAAAGAATCTTTTGGTTAAAATAAAACAAATTATTCCTTGCTGAAATTTATTTATTGTGCAAAAAAGAATATTGTGAATTTATTTTGAAATAATTTTTATATTAGTCTACAAATTGTAATAACATAAACAACTTAGTAAGATCACTTTAAGATATTTATTTTATTATTTCTTATCAATATTAAGTTAGCATTTTACCTTGCCAAAATTTGTTAAGTGATCATTTGTAAGTTGTGATATCATTTTTGAATTGGATAGCTTGGTATATTTGTGAGAGATTTATTTTATCAAAATTTATTATTTTGTATTTTTCTTTTTGTGCTGCAAAATTTATATTGGGGTTGTACTCATCCCTTTGTACGAGAATACATTTTATTGTAGGGGTTTTACTCGCCCCGTAATAGGATAGTACTATTTGAAATTTATTTTTGCATTTAGTGGATTCCTAGCCAGGGGTGGCTAGGCATGGACGTAGGCCGATTTTGGGATTTGGACGAACCATATAAAAATTATGTGCCTATTGTCTCTGTTTACTTTCTCAGATTTTATTTTTTTTCGCAAGAATTGTATCATGTTATTATAAAATCAAAATTAATTTTCTACTAAAACTTAATATTTAAGATTTAAGTTTTAAAATTTTAATATCTAAATCCCCCCCTCTTGGTTATAGCAACTCTGAATTTTTATATTTTACAATTCTAGAAGCTTTCCATGCATTGAGTTGTATCTCTAGGCCAAGCATTTGTAATAAAACCTTGTATCATCGAGTTTTTGACACACTCATAGTACCAGTCAAAAGGAAGCTCTATTATTTCATTTGAAAGTGGGTCTTCAAGCTTTACATCTACTTTTGAGCTTGACGGTTCGAGTACAAAGTAAAATTTTGATAACTTCTCCTAATAAGTTAGGAGCCACTTTGACTTCCAATTGAGATATTTTATTTTCAACAAGGGTGTCAAAGCCAAAGTGTCCACATATTTCTTTAACTTTTCAAAAGTTGAAAGCTCAGGTTCATCCATTAATGCCTTGATTTGTTCTTCATCACTATATGATTCTAAAGTAATCTCAAACTTTATTGAGGCATATTTTTTATTGGAATCCTCATCAAAACTAGATTCTAAATCAATATGTGCCACTGGAGGTCCTTTTTCTTTTTCTTTTTCCTCTTTTTCTTTCTTTTTCTCATTTTCATTTGTTGCATTATTTGGTGCATCAATAATGTTGGATTCTATAGAATCATATTTTGGCTTCTTAGGCATGTAATAAGCTGTGTATTCATAAAGTTCAATTTCATAAATAAAGAATGGTTGTATGTCTCCTTTTATAATGAAATCCACACTATCCCTAGTGTACTTAATACATTGGTGGAGTGAAGAGGGAACCATTTTATACTCATGAATCTAAAGTCTACCAAAGAGGACATTAAAGGATGTCTCTGCGTCTATAATATGAAACTTAGCTTTAGTTTTAAATCCTTCTATTTTCAATAATAGAGTGGTTGAACCTAAAGCTTTCTCCCTAGTTTCATTGAAACCTCTCAATTGCATTTTATCTAAACTGAATCTTCTAGTATCTATCTTTAGAAATGTTAATATTATGGAGTTCATATTATTGACTGATGTGCTAGGGTCTACTAGAACTCTTTACAACCTGATGTTTTCTATTATCCAGAATGTAAGGGGGGAAATTATGATAAGTAGTCTCCAAACATAGATCCTCTTTAGAGAAAGTAACTCTTTGGATGTTCTTGAAGTAGCAAGGCTTATCTGAGGAAGTTGTTACTAGTTGAGTTAGGTATATTTCAAGATCAAGTAATGCTTGTACCAATGACTCTCTCATTTCTTTTGAAAGAATAAGAGCATCATGGATGCTCAATCTAGCAGGAAGTTTCTTGAGGTGGTTTACAATGTCGTAGTCGACCTTAGGAACATTTGGCTCAACTACGATTTATTTTATTTTATGAGGTGGTAACACTTTTCCACTATGGAGATTGACTTCAGAAATATCTCCAAGGATTGTGTCAACCTAAACCTCATCTATAATATCCTTCTCTAAGGATTGATTTGAATCTGATAGTTTTATCTCTATCACGAGAGGATTCTCTTGCAGGTCTTCCATATGGCTATCAGTACTAGCCCGTGTTGAGACTGTGGTGTGCACAAGTGGCTGAACTAATAGAACTGGCAGGGGAACATCTACAACCTTCCTCTTTAAAGAGGGGAACTCAAAATCAAAGTGTAAATTGAACTATAAGAGTGGCTTCTTGTCAGCCACCTCCTCCGTATTGACAGAGGGGAGGGTAGGTCCCTCGCAAGTGACCTTGAAATACTCGAAGCTAATGCCAAACTTGATGATGGGGGAGGTGGTGAGTATTTCTTGATCTAGGGACAAATCTACTCTAGAGAAAAAAGAGAAGATCAACTTGTTGGAAGACTGACTGGAGGAAGAAGAAGGAGACGGGGCTACAATCTCTACTGCACTGTTGAAAGAGCATAGGATTAAATTATTTCTTTTATTTATGTTGGCTTAACTTTGACTTTTGATTTTGACTTGGAACCCTCAATTAACAAATTTGATTATGCTAAATGGGGTTCTAGAATTTTGTTGGAGAATTTTGGAATTGGACTTGTGCTCTTGGTTGTTGTTGTTTAATTTTTGATTTTGAATGAGAACCCATATTTAATAAATTTGATTATGCTAAATGGGGTTCATTTGTTTATTGGAGAGATTTTGAAAACTTTGGAGGATAAACTTTTGCTTTTACTTTTGAACTTCATTGGAATTTGGTGATTTGAGAAAAATCTTGCTTTATGAAGCTAGTGGTGAAAGGTTCTTGGTTTAGTTTATATTTTGGGTCATTTATTTTGAATAAATTTATTTTATTGGATAATTTTCTTTGATTAGTTTCCTTCTACCTATTGGGGATCCAATAGGAATTTTACAGCCTACTTAGAGTGAGGTCCTAAATCCTAAGGATATTAGCCACCTTCACTTAAGGATGAAATAAGCAAAGTGCCAATGGAAAGAAAGATAGCCTTGGGCTTATATAAAATATAAGTCCACTATCAATGCTTGGAATTGATGATTGACTACTAAAGATTGAGAGAGGAATAGTCCCCAGCAGAGTTGCTAGAAAAATCTATGGTGTTTTTTTTCATATGCCGAGTGGACACCACACAAATCTTAGGGGGGTACTTACTGATGTGATTAGGTACGACATCAAGGTATGATGTAGCAATTCAAAAGATGATAACATTGCCCTATAATGGACTTAATTTCTTAATATGGACTCCTAAGGCATCATGGGTTTTCGTATATGCTAGAGATCTTTCCCCTACTTTACGTAGAAAAGTAAAATATGGTTTATTTTATACTGGGTTCTTTAGTTCCCTATGGAAGCAAGCTTCCATAATTAACTACATGCTAAGCAATGGGGAGTTTTTAAGAATACTCTGAATTAAAGTAGTCAATCAATATCTCCAAAGACTTCAAAGTTATACTATCAAAGAATTGGGTATTTTTGGAAAATCAAGTGAGAATGTTCAATTGGAAACACTTATTTCTAGATTTCAAAGGAAGATAAGGAGGGAGCACTCATGATTC
Source organism: Cymbidium sinense (assembly GCA_021442155.1). Lineage (NCBI taxonomy): Eukaryota > Viridiplantae > Streptophyta > Magnoliopsida > Asparagales > Orchidaceae > Cymbidium > Cymbidium sinense. Next base: position 40,251,291 of record CM038233.1, read on the forward strand.
TATAAAGCATATAAAGCACTTTAATCCATCATATGGTGAGGCTTTATGTCTTTAAAAGAGGAAGTTTGATTTATTTTTTTTTAATTTAATTTTTATTAGAATGGTAGGGCTTATAGTCCATCACAAGATGATTGTGGAAATGCTTAAGAAGTGAGATTATGCTCATGGCCTAAAGGAAACAAATAACCTCGGATCATAAATCTAGGATGCTTTAGCAAAAGCCAAAAGCATGACTTAAATCTAAATGGAAAGGGGACTTTATGGTTTACCTCCACAAGAGAGGATAAACTTGTCTAACTCTTCTAGACTTATAACCACCTAAAGTTGCCACTAGCTAACAGCTCCTACATTTTAAAATCCATGTAGGCCAGTCTTATATAATTGCAAGATGGCTTAAGCTATTATTTAAATTTGAAACAGACTAGAGTCCTAAACTCACTCTCTAAGAGACTAGATCATGTTTAGTATGAGCATATGGTGTAGTTTACATGTAAAATATTTTCAAATTTTATATTATTTTTACATATTCATTTGGACAAAAGCTTTGGGATATTTTATGCCTAAATGCATGATTAAATTAAGTTGTTGGCTAAATCAAATAGAAAGAGGGAGATCTCCATCGTGAGGGAGTGCTCTCACAGGTCAAGCACTCCCGAAAGTGTAAGAATGGAGACCCTCCTTATTCAAGAGTGAAATAAGATGACATCCATAATGTTAGACATTCAACATTTAGCTAAGGGGTTGTGAAATCTTTTAATTATCTTTATTATATCCTATGATTTAGATGAGATTGAAAGTTATTTTAAAATTTAGTTTTGAGTTATTAATTAGGTAGAAAAATTAATTTAATTCTAAGGGCCTATAGTATCCAGGCCACACATTCAAACATCAAATTTAAGAAACTATATAAAGGATGCAATTTTTATTACACAATCTAAACATATCATTCAAACATTTAGATTATCATTAAAGAATAAAAGGTCAATGTGGCTAGGTATCGTCTTACACTTAGGAAAAGAGAAATTTGAGTAGCAAAGCTCTACCCTTATACAACCTAGATTATTAAAGAATATTATAATTGAAATTAAATTAGATGGGGGTTCTCATTTTTCTTCTTTTTTTATTCTTATTTTGATTTAATTTTCTTCAAAGCTTCATAGGGCCTCATAGTACTATGCCTTCTAGCCACTACTCATCCTAAACCTAATAGCACTAATCCTAATTCCTACTATAAAATCACATTTTTATTAAAAAGTAAATCTAAATACACCTACAAAATAAATATTAGCTGAATAAAGATATATTACCAAGCAGTTATATTTCATAATTCATACTTAACACCCTGCATATGGGTAACCAAGCTGACCTATCTTAATTACAGATTTTGCTAAGGGGATAAGCAACCTACAAGTAGAAGCATTTATATTTATTTTTAGCTAACCCATTAACATAATCCCTTATAAAAGATGACCTTAGGCTAAGAATGGCCTAACATCCAGTCTATGAACCACAATCCTAACATCCAATATAAATTATTGCATCATAAAATAAAACACAACATCATTACATACACCATCCTAACTTAGAGCTAGAAGTTATGACTTAGCATTCTGATGTGTGTGTTTAGGATTAGTATGATATGTCTTAGTTAGGCTTTTAAATTTATGTTTATCTAAAATTTGGAATTATTTAAGTTAAACATTAAGGGTGGTTTCACTCCAAGTTGTATTTGAGGATTTGGGAATTTTAATTTATATTTTTTATTTCATTTGATTAGGATCTAAACATTGTAAAGAGAATAAAGAGGCTTAACCTCTTTCAACCCTACCTTAAGTTATTTTCTAAGGCGCATTATTATGACTTAATTTCCTTTAGTGAATTTTTTATTAAGTGTTTTATTATTCCTAAGTTTGGGTCAATCTTAAAGACTCTTATCCAATATGAAAGGCATCTTAAGATTAGTGTAATTGAATTGTCATCCAATAAAACATGTTACATCATTTCTTTTCATCACATATAGCATGAATATGATTTAATACTTAACATACCTATACATATAATGTATTTTTGGCGCACTTAAATGATTATGAATGCATATGTTTTGATAGAAAAGAGAGATCTTCATTCTTTAATTAAATACGCACACATGCATTAAAGTTTTAAGCATGTACATGTCGTTGTTTAAACTAGGGAAGTGAGATAATCAATGACCTCATTTGGGCTACTTAAAACCTCATAGTCCCAGGATGTCAAGACTATGTACTTGCTATTCTTAAATAGATATGGATGTAAACATAACTATGAGACTAAAAATCATGAAAAGAATATATTTTGGTTAAATTATTTACACATGTAAAATAAAGTTCTATCCAAATTGTAGTACAAGTACACATATGAATGAAATTAAGTAAGTATGTGCTTTTATTAACTAGGGAAGTGAGATAATCAATGACCTCTTAGGGCTACTTAAAGCCTCATATTCCCAGGATGTCTAGACTATATACCAATTATCATTCAAAAATATGTAAGCTCATACATGAATCATAAAGACAAAATAATACTTTAACATGTGTAGATTATAAGCACATGCAAATCTTATGTATTATTCATAGCTAATATCAATTGAAATTTTCATTATTCAATTTATAACTTTGAAAATTATTTTGAAATTTATTAATGATAATAGCCTCACATATGATAAGATTAATCCAACACATGCAAGTTTACATAAGTAAATTTAATTGATTATTTTTATTTGAAATCATGAATGTATGATACAAATTACATACAACATTTATGATGATTGAAAAGGAATAATTGAACACTTCTACATAATTCATTCAACTATATTAATTCCTAAGGACAATCACATTAGATAAAATCATTTAAGATTAACTTTAACTTCTTATTGAATTTGATTTTGGATTTGAATTAATAAACTCAAAGAGGAGAAATTCATTTGTTGTTTTTGCCTCATCACATGTTGGTGATTTCTTATATTTAAAGAGCAATATTTAAGTGAGTTTTATGAATTAATTAAGTTTTGATCCTTAAGAAATTCATTCAATTACCCTTTCTAATGCTTATTTAATTTGATTAATCATTTAGCCATAAGCCTCTAATGATATGCAAATGAGAAATTAAAATTGCAATGCACTTAGGGACCTAATGTATTGAGGCTTATAATTAAATATTAATCAAATTAAAAATATGATTAAGTACTTATATGATCATCCTACACCTATGGGTTAATCATAATTTCCTTAAGGGTCTTTATTCTATTAAACACATAAAGAGGAACACACAAATTGAATGTTAACTATCTGAAGTAGTTATCATTTTAATTTGAATGAATTTAATAATTAATTATTTAATCAAATCTCTTTAATTAATTCATGCATTAATTAAACCACTTCATGAAAAGGATTTGGGAAAATAATTAGGGAAGAGGCCCTAATTACATCCCTCCTCATTTCACTATTAATGATTAATTATTATTAATTATTGGAATTTTACTATTTTTACATTTTAGATAATTATTAAATTCTTTAAGAGGGTAATTAAGGTTTGAATTTCAAATTCTCTTTATTGTTTGGCCAATAAATCCCAAGAAAATTATGGGAGGCAGAGAACATCCCATTCGACCAACATTTCAAGTTTGAGATGAATTGGCCAAATAATTAGGGCTTAATTAAGGTAACTATAAAAACCTTCAAACCATAATTAATATCTATTCACTATTCAAAATTAATGAAATTAATTTTATTAAAATCTACTATGTTTACCCTTTCCAAAATGTGTTTATTTGTGTTTTTATGATTTTTCTATAATTAGTTATAAATTTATGAAGTTATAAGCAACTAATCACATTTTTAATCTTAATTAATTCCTAATCCCATTGGTGCCACGTGGGAGCTGACATGGCGACGCTTTCCATGTGGCGTCGCAAGATTTGCAACTTAAATAGTCTGACGTGGCATGATGAGTCAGTGGTGACAGACATGCTTTCATCCCCATCGTTCAATCTCTGATCAAATGGTGGGGATTAATCCTGGGTCTTAAGGGATAAAATTGAATAATCAAATCAGATTATTCATGGCCATTTATTCCAATCACACAGAATAGACAACAGATCATCCTTCATCCCCTGAGTGGTAGAAGACGGACACTGTCCACCCTCCTCTGCTCGATCTAAGCTCGCTAAAGCTCATGAGATGTCGAGATTGACTCTAAAAGCTTCTTGGAATAGATCTATGGAGATCCTACAGTGGAAAATGCATGAAACTATGATTTCTTTCACCAAAGCCAAACAACTTAGTTGATTTCTATGATTTATCAAAATTTACTTTGCTAGAGCTCAAGATGAACGGTCAGACGACTGAGGTAGCATCATCTTGAAGAGATGAAGCCGTGCTGTGATTCTCATGAGTTTCCTTCTTTCCAGTGCTATGTGGTCTGAACGCCACAGGAAATATCATCAGAGTTGGTCCTGAGTTGGTCTCTGAAGCTTAAATTATTTGAGAATCAATTCATTTCAGTTCATCGTAGATTGGTGAAGGTGTCGGTGAAGTTTATTTGGATTTGGTATAGTTTATGTGAGGTTGTATGGAGATAAGGCTCTATTTTGCTCAGGTTCAGTCTCACCGGTGATGGGAAGCTCAAGGGAGGTCAGGAAGGCTCTAAGATGCTTGCTTGACTTAGTGAAGCTCTCTGTCTGGTTGAAATGAGATGAGGAAAAGTATACTCTCCTCCTTGATCAATCCAATGGCTAGGATGAGTTCAGCTTTTGGTAGCCATTCGATCGATGCAGGTATTCAGGAATGGCAGGGAGGTGCTGAAGTGGTATGCCTTGAATGGCTGAAGGTGAGAAGTGGGCTAGCAAGGGCTGAGGTTGAGTGTACCACCTCCTCCAAGTGTTCTAATGGGGCATTTTGGGTTAGCTCACCTCCACTTGTCTCATGGTTTACCCAATCAGCTTTGGGTTAGGTGAGCCAGTGGTCTATGTCCTATTTAAGCTTAGGGTGGCTACTAATGAGAGAAGAGTGGATTTGACCATCCAAATGGGAATGTTTTTACCATTTAGAGGGGTTAACACAATGAGTTTGGGATAATTTTGGTTCAAGGTGGGTTGGGTTTTATTTGTACTAACCCATGGTGACCCAAGGATGGGTCATGCCATGTTTTGCTAGGTTTGGAGTAGGTTTGGTTGGGTTTGGCTGATTTTGACCCATGTAGGTCAAACTGGGTCAACTTGGGTTAAGTTCACTAATTGGTCAAATTGGGTCAAACCAAGGGTTGGGTCATATTGAAATGATTATTTGGGATGTTTTGGTTCAATTGGTTTGACTTGATTTGGAGTGGATTTGGATTTGGCTCATATGGGTTAATATGGGTCAAATGGGCTAAGTTGACCAAATTGGTCAAATTGGCTAGATTGGCTTAGGTTAGAAGTTTTTTTAGATTCAATTGATGATTTGAAGATTATTGTAGGTGTTGATTTCAATTGATTTTGATTTAGGAATGATTTTGACCAATTTGACCCATTAGGTCAGATTGGGCTAAATGGGTCAATTGGGTTGACTTGGTCAAATTAGGTTAAATTAAAGGTTAGACCATGTTCAAGAATCAATTTATGATGGGTTTGAGACATTGGTTTCAATCATTTTGATTTAGGATTTGGTTTGGCCCAATTTGGCCCTTTAGGTCAAATTGGGTCAACCTGGGTCAAAGGGGCCAAATGGATTTGCCTAGAATTGAAATACTCAATTCATGGTTGATTTGATGCCATGGTTTAAATTAATTGGGTTTAGAATGAAGTTTGGTTCAATTTTCATCACATAGGCTAATTTGGTCAACTTGGGTCAAATAGCTAATTAGACTAGGTTAAACCCAATTGATTGTATTTGAACAATCAAGGGTGATCAATAATCATTATAGAAGATTTTGGATGGGTTGGTTCAATCCAATTTTGGTAGAATTAGAGTTTGGATCAATTGGGTTCTTTTGATTAGTTTGGGTAAAGTGAATCAAATGGGTCAATTTGAGTTGGATTGGGTTGAATTGAGTTGAGTTGAGTTTGATGAATGAATTAGAATTGATTGATGACTTTGATTATAGTTGATTTGGATTTTATTTGATTTTGACTCATTTGGGCATTTTGGATCAAATAGGCTAGGTTAGGTTGATCGAATTGATTTAATTGTATGCTTTGGAAGGGTTTGAAGTAGAGGTTTGAGTGGTTGGAGTGCTTTTATGAAAATCAATTGGGTTTGGTTCAATTGAATGTGTTTTGGGTTGAGTCCATATGATTGGATCATGGGGTTAAGATGGGTTTGGGTTCAAATCAATTTTGGCTTGCAGCTTGAATATGAAACAAATCCAATTAGGTTTGGTTGTATTAATTTGAGGTTTGTTTTGCATTGATTGGATAGGCATAAGTTTGGTTTATGCCACATGATAGGTAGGTTCCCTTGGTCCTAAGGTATAGCCTAAACCTATGGTACACCTTTCTAAGTCTCTAAGCTTGGGTTTAGTGTTCCCTTCATCACTAGAAGTGTCCTATGACTAAGGAGGTTCTAGTGTCTAGAAGATTCCTAATTCTAGGATTGGGAAGATGGGTCCTCACTCCAAAAGTGCAGTCAATAGGCATTTCTAAAATATTGTGCAACTAGAATCCAACTCTTAGATTTCTAAGAAATGTCAACTCAAAATCTAAATTAATTTCTAAATTTTAAAGCCCAATGATGCGATAGTTTAAATGCCAACTAAGATGACAGTATCAACAAGAATTTTGTATTTCATCTTATTTGACTTCTAAAAATAAGTCTTTTCATTTTGGATCATTCTCAATTAAAATTTCAAAATATCATTTCCTTTGAAAACTAGCTTAGAAATCCCTAGAAATAATAACTTATTTCTTTAATCGAGAGTATTCTTAGGAAGAGGTCCTCCATTCTTAAGATGTAATTGTTGATCTCACTTTTGAAGTCAGGTTAACTACCTTTACCATAAATTTAGGACACTTCTATACACTAAAGTCTTTTTAGTGGTTGTACATTTCTAATGATTAAAGGAACACGAAACCCAAACCCAAACCTAGAGACTCATAAGGTACAACTATAGGACTAGAGCTTACCTTAAGAGAAGTGAATCCTCACCTATTATAAGATTCAACCAAAGTCCATGCTTAATCAATTAACTAAATCCAAATCAAATGAATGCAATCCAAGCTCCAAGCCAAATGCCAAATTGATTTAGGCTCAACATGGCTAGAGAGGCTAAGTTGACTCAACTCAACCTAACCTATTTGGATTCTTAAATACCAAATTGACTTGATTGAAACTCAACCTATCCAAACTTCTTTAGACTCTAGCTCAACATGATCAAACCTTGATTGTAATCTAATTGAATCAAGCCAAGTCAATTTGGGTTTTGACTCAAGTTAGCACATGTGAATTTCTTAAAGTTAAAAACCTGATTCAATTTTAATAAAGCTAATCCAACCCAATCCAAATTTCTTTCATTATTCCAAGCATCCTACCAAACATTATAACCTATCATAATCAACTCAATGGAGCCAATCAACTCCATTGATCCAAGTTGACCCATTTGACATAAAAAGGTTCAAATGAGATAAAATTCAATCCAACTCAAGTCAATTGCAATCAAAGCCTCTAATCAACTCTGAATCCATAATTGAATATGTTCTAGTCTTCATATAGCCCCAATTGGACCCAATCAATCTAATTGATCCATCCAACCCAAACTGGCCTAAATGACCCAATTAAGTTAAGCTTCAATCAAACTGAAAGTGAACCAAACAAACTCACCCAATCTCTTCCAAAATGATTGTTAATCACCATTGATCATTCAATTATATCCAATTAGTCTTAGCTAAGCCAATTTGGTTATTTGACCTATTTGACCCAATTTGACCTAAAGGGACAAATTTGACCAAATTCCATTCCAATTCAAATTGATTGCAACGAATGAGCTCAATAAAACATGATTTGAGTATTGCACATAATTTAACCACCAATTTAAGCCAATTTGATCAAATGAACCCAATTGACCCATTTGCCCCAATCTGACCTAAAGGGTCAAATTGAACCAAATCTTGTCTTAATTCAAATCAACACCTACAATCAATCTCAAATGATAATTCAAACATAAACCAACCTTCCACGTAAATAAATTTGGCTAATTTGACCAAATGGTCAACTTAACCCATTTGGCCTAAATGAACACAAATAAGCCAAACTCAAATCCACTTCAAATTGGACCAAACCAATTGCATCAATGCATTCCAAATATCAAATCAAACATAATTTAATAACCTTCTTGACCTAGTTTGGTTAATTGGTCAACCTAACCCAAGTGACCTATATGAGTCAACTTGAGCCAAATCCAACTAAATTAAGTCCAAACCCAACCAAACTTGGTATGACTTATCCTTAGGTCCATATTGACCTGACCAAGTGAACCCAACCCATGGTTATCCTAGTTTGGGTCATGTCATGTGAACCAAGGGTTTCAAATAAAATAAATCCCCATTTGGAAGGCCTGCCCACATCCTCTACTCATAGCAACAAACTTTAGCCCTCTTTGGACATAGGCCTACTGACCCAACCTAACTCAAAGTGTTGGGTGGAGCCCTTGACCAAAGAGAGGCCCTCCTCCCCTTGGCCAACCATTGATCCACCTCAAAAGAGGTGTACACCCCATGGAAAACAACTAAACTCTCTTATCCACTCAAAAACCTCCATATCACTAGTCCATACCTCATACACTAGGGATGATCAAAGCAACCAATCCCATGGCTTGGTTCACATGGGGAGGGAATTATACTACTCATCTCCCATTCAAACGTAACACATACACTCCTCAAACCACCCTGAGCAGTCCCCAAGCATCCCTGAGCTCTCTCGTGCCTCTAGTCACTAGAGAGACCAAGCTCCACTTTAACTTGAGCCTCCTCTCAGTCTAAAGTCACCAAACCTCCACCAAATTTAAATTAATTCTTCCCACACCTTCTTCTAGCCTTAGTGAGCCAAAATAAATAGATTCCCAATTGATTTGAGCACCAAAAACCTTCTCAAGATTAACTCTAGTGAGTTTCATGATGGTGTTTGTTCCATAGATCAACTGGTTGGGAGGCAACTTACAGGCTTCTGAATAAGGTTTCATCACTTCAACATAAAGCTACCTCACTCGATAGACCATTAGTGTTCATATCCAGTAAGGTAAAATCTAGCAAACCATAGAAGTCCTTAGGATTGTTGGTCTTTTGTGAAAGAAATTGTGATTTTGTGTGAATCCCACTATAGGATCTTTTAGATTTTATCCCTAATCATTTTTTAATCATTTTCACCATCAAACAAGCTCTAACAAGCTCAAATTGAGCAATGAAAGGAAAAAAGTGTCTGTCTTCCAGTACTCATGGGATGATGGATGATCGGCCATCCATTCCACATCATAAGAATGGAAAGCCCTTATAGGGAACCATGAACCTAGTTTAATGTAACCCTGCTCTACTTCCCATGTAGTTCAAGGGAAAACTCTCTGGTACATGAAAGACCCATTAGGCATAGGAGTCTTTTATTAAATTATTGAATCCATTATAAGATAACATTTTTATCTTCCAAGATAATATGTTTATTCCTTAATGCCACATTTAATCATCTAAATAAAAAACTCCTAAATCCTATGTGGTGTCATAAATTTTCCCAACAAAGATTTTAAGTCTCATGTTTCTACCATTTCATCATCAAGGAATCTTAAAATTGAATTGTATTCAAGGAATACAATGTCTATCTAGGCTCGGTTAATGGGTTGAAGTTGAATAGGATTGGGCAGTGATCAGAGGCAATTCTAGCAATGTGTTGTACTTTCATTGTAATATGTGGACTAGGATATTATGCAAGAGGAATGGGTATTTAAGGATTTTACATAGACATGTTATTTAGCGTACCTTTATTTTTATAGATTTTTAAGTGGGTTTTCAAAGGAAAATGATAATATGGAATTTCAAAAGGGAATGATCCAAAGTGAAAAGAGTACTTTTGGAAGTCAATCCGGAGTTACATTTAACAGTTAAGCTTTGGTATTTAAATAACTCATGTACAAACTTTGCTAGTGACATTTTATAACTTGCTTTTGACAATGTTATATATATATATATATATATATATATATATATATATATATATATATATATATATATATATATATATATATATATATATATATTACATTATGCAATGTCTATCTAGGGGCCCATAAATACCATTAGTGCCTTCATAATATTAAAGACTAGTTAAGACTAGTTTTCTTAAATAATATATATATATATATATATATATATATATATATATATATATATATATATATATATATATATATATATTAAACTAGTCCCGTGGAGTTAACCACTCTATAAACAAGAAGTAACGCCTATATATTATAGAGTATGTTAGCAATTAATTAGGTACAATCATAATAAAATGGTTGGATGAGGGTTAATCATCTAAGTTAATTAGACTTGAATCCATGGCAAACTAAATTCAAAGTTTGTTCCGCAAGCTAAAATCATTTGTCAAGCATTGATACACTAATACCAAAAATCAATTAGATTTATTTTAATAGTCCTAAATTAGTCAAATGTTAAATGAAGTATTTAAGTATTGAGATATTATATAAGAGGAATGGGTATCTAAGGATTTTACATGATGGGTTATATAGTTAAAAATCTATATCCATTTTAGACTTAGGCTGGTGTTATATATTCACTGTGGGTTATACCTTTTAATGCCATTTTAGCTTTAATTTTGTTTGAAGACACGATTGATATTTGTTATCATTACCACACATGATTAGGTCAATTCATGGATGTTATATGGATGTCAATAATTGGAAAACAAACTAAATTATTAATGTTCCAAATGAGTATTTATTCATAATATAGTATATATAAAATACTATTGGTAATTATTGAGTTATTTTAAAAATTATTTATGCTTGCTTTATTCATCGATTAATTATTATAATCCAAAGGGTGAGTATATATTGACTGGATTTCCAATATTGTAAATGATTACAATCAATAAATTAATTGAGTTAACATTGTACACTAAGAATCATGGTATATATGTTAGAATTTAACTAATACTCTCTTGAATATATATGGCAGGTTAGATTTTCATACCTTTAGATTATAATAATTAAACGATGAATAACTAGTAAGCATCAAGGATATCTATTTGAATTTAACTAATACTCTCTTTAATATATAAGGCTAGTTAGGATTTCTTACCTTTGGATTATAACAATTAATCGACAAATAACTAGTGGTTATATGTATTGACTATCTCATTTTATTTAAAATCTTGTTTATTAAGATTATCAAATTTGCTAATTTTATTTATTTATCATTAACATTATCTTAGACTAGTAAGAAGTTATAGTTTTGAAGAAAATCTCAATAGAACCCTCAAAAGAAGAAACTAGTTGTAATTTACACTAAACTATGCATCAAAGATTTCTTCACTAAATTATGATATATTATACTATATACAATATACTATATTATACTACTATACTATATGATACTATACACTATATGTGATATATACAATTAAGGTTTTTATTTTAAAGTAATGAATAATTAGATTGTATAACTCTACTAATATGTGATATCCATATTGGCCAAACAATTATCTAAATACTATGATACATTATATAGTGGAGATTCAATATATCTTTGAGGTATTACTTCACTATAAGATCTCCATATTGTATATCCATTTAAGGGATCTTTGGCTTACTAAAAAAGAATTAGTTTTAAAGGAATATATTTGAAATACTTTAGATTGTTTGGTTTAAAATATGTTAAATGTAGAAGTTTAATTTTTCTTGTTTGATAAAATATAGTAATGCAAAGTTAAATAGTGATGGCTAACTTACATAATATATAGTATGAAATATTATAGTAGTATAATGTAACATAGTGTATATAATATATAAAAGTGTATTGAAGTATAATGTAGATAGTGCATATAATATATTGTAGTGCAATGTAGTATAATGTAGTATAGTATTTATTTTAAACTAGGCTCATGGTTCCCTATAAGGGCAAGTACCTAAAGTTAAATACATCTCAAGAAAGATCTCTTCTTAAAAATACTCTCGATTGAAGAAATAATTTATTATTTCTAAAACATTTTCAAGTCAGTTTTCAAAGGAATGATATTTGTAATTTTCAATTGGGAACGATCCAATATGGAAAGAGTTATTTTTAGAAGTCAAACAGGATAAGGAGATGCTCATTGATACTGAGATGCCTAATAAGCACTTCAATTATCCTATAATTGAACTTTAAATTTTGGAATTTAATTTAGTTTTGAATTGACATTTTCTTAGAAGTCTAGGGCTTAGATTCTAGTAGCACATGACTATAGAAATGCCTAGGGTAGAAGACTTACTCCAAGAAGGATGCTTCAAAACCTAAGTCTATAGGTGCATCTAACACAAGTCAGATGCTCGACCAAATTTCAATTTGGGAATTATTGAATATTCCTCACTTAAGGGAACTAACCTATCTCTGACTCTTTTGGACTTATAACCCACTTAGAAAAGGCTGTCAGCTAACACCCCTATGGAAATTTTTAAATTTATGATGCTAAATCTTATGAATGCAAGATGGCCAGACTATTATCTTTTTAGGAAAGAATCTAAGAATTCTAGACTCACTCCTTAATCCCTAAGATAATATATATGGTGTTTTAATTTGAAGTCGTAGGGACACCATGTAGATCGTAGGGGGTACTTATTGAAGTGATAGGGTGCAACATTGAGGTATGATGTACTACCTCAAAAGACAGAAACATGACCTTATAATATACTCGATCACCTAATAAGGACTCCTAAGGCAGATGGGTCTTCATATATACTAGAGCTTTTTCCCCTACTTTATATTGATAAGTGAAGTAGAGTTTATTTTATGTCAGGTTCTTTAGTTTTTTTTGGAAGCAAGCTTCCATAATTAATTACATCTTAAGAAATAAGAATTTCTTAAAAATACTTTTGATTAAAGTAGTCAATGAGTATCTCCAAAGATTTCAAAGATATACTATCAAAGGAGTGGGTATTTTTGGAAATTGAATGGGAAGGTTCAAATAGAAAGACTTATTTATTGATTCCATATAAGAATGAGTAGGAGGTACTCATAATACTAGGAAGCCTAGCGACTACTTTAATCTACCCTGTAATGAGGCTTTACATTTTTGAAAGAGAAACTTTACTTCTATTTGAATTGGAATTCTGTTAAAATGCGAGGGCTTATAGTGCAACAACACAAGATTATGGAAATGCCTAAGAGGTGAGAACTTATGCTCATGGCCCAAATGAAATAAGTAGTCTTAGAACCTAAATCTAAATTGCTTTAGCACAAGCTAAAAGCATGACTTAAGTCTAGTCAAGAGAATGGGACATATTAGTTTACCTCCACAAGAGAGAATAAACGTGTTCCAACTCTTCTGGACCTAAACTCACCTAGAGTGGCCACTAACTAACACCTCCTACACTTTAAAACTATGTAGACAGGTCTTATGTAGGTCCAAGATAGCTAAGCTATTATTTAATTTGGAATGGAGCTCGAATCCTAAACTCACTTCCTAAGAGACTAGAACATGATTGGTATAAAATCATGACCTAGACTAATTCCAAAATTTACAAGATTATAAACCATTTTGACACATTCATTTTTGACCAAGTCTTGGGATAATTATGCATATATGAATGATGAAATTAATTCATGGGCTAAATAAATTAGAGGAGCAGTTCTCCACTACAAGGGATCGCCCTAAAAGGTCAAGCATAACCCCTATCATGCAAGAGTGGATATCCTACCAATTCAAGAGTGACACAATATGAAATACATGGTGTGATAACATACAACATTCAGTTAAGGGGTTTTTAAATATTGTATTTATCTTAATTAAGAGCCTATGCTTTAAAATGAGTTTATGAGTTGTATTAAAAATTAATTATAAGTTTTTACTAAGGGTAGAAAATTTAATTTTATCCTAAAGAGCCTATCGCATCTAGTCCACACATCAAATCATCACACTTTAAGAAACCTATGAAAAGCATGTCATTTATATTAGGAAATCTAAATAAAACAATCAAACATATGAATTTCATAAAAGAATAAGAGGCCAGTGTGGCCAGGTATCGCCATACACCTTGGAAAGAAAAAATAAATTAGGTAATCGAGCTCTACTCTTATACAACCCAAATTATAATTGAATATTATAACTAAAACTAAATGCTATGGTTGTCAATCTCTTATCCTTCTTTCCTTATTTTACTTTAATTTGCTCCAAGCTTCATAGGGCCTCCCAATTCTTTTCTTTTTAGCCACTTCTCAACCTAAACCCTAAAGCACAAATCCTAATCCTATTATAAAATTTATACATTTATAAAAATACTAGAATCTAGCTACACCAACAAAATAGATGCTAGCTAAATAAGCATACAAGCCAAGCAATTATATTTCACATATTTGGATATAGCACCCTATACATGGATAGCCAAGTCCACCTGTCCTAATTGGATTATGCTTAGGGGCATAAGCAGCACCTGTAAGCAAGAACATTTATATTTACATATTATTGGATTATGCTTAAGAGGAACTATGATTGCTAGATTTTTACCTCACTGGAGCTATAGACTAGTGGTCCACTGATAGAGGCAGCTTCGTCTTAGAGAGATGAAGCCTTGTTGAGAAGGTCATGAGCTGCCTCTGTGCTAATTGTTCTATGGACCAAATGTCACCATAAATCTCCCTGAAGTTGATCTTGAGATGTCTTCTGGTGATCGAATTCCATAGGAAATGATTAATTTCAGTTCACCATAGTGAGGTGAAGGTGTGGGAATAGTTAATTTGGGTTTTGTGTAGATTTTGAAAACTTCAAATAGATGGAGCTCTCTAGTTTAATCCAGGGCTGGTCTCACTAGTGGTGGAGCGTATGAAAAGCTTGGGAAAGAGTAGGGAACTATGTGGAATGCTCAAGGAAAGGTGTGTGATTAGTCTGAATCTATGGGAAGGAGTATACTCCCCTCCCTTGCTGAACCAAGAGTTGAGAATGGTTCAACCTTTGGCAGCCATCCGGTCGGTGTAGGTTGACTGAGATGGTAGGGGCTGCTAAGGTGGCTAAGAGTGTAGTGGACTAGCATGGAGTCTACAACCTCCCTTAGGTGGACCAATAGATTTCCATGGGTGTACTCACTCTCTCATGACTAAGGATTGAGCTCAACACCCTTAGGTTAGGTTGGGTCAGTGGTTGACCAAGAAGAGCCAAAGGTGGCTATTATGGGGGTAAGGGGGTGGAGAACCCTCCTAAATGGGAATTTTGTCCAATTTAGGTGGGTTGGTTCAATGGGTTTTCTCTAAATAGGTTCACCGTGGATTGGATCTACTTGGGCAGGCCCATGGTGACCTAAGGATGAGTCATGCAAAGTTTGGTTAGATTTGGGCTTGGTTTAGTTGTGTTTGGCTCAATTTGACCTATATGGGTCAAATGGGTTCAATTGGGTTAAGTTGACCAATTTATTGGGCTAAGAAATCATTTTGTAAATTTGTTGTTGCACAATGTACCATATCCTTCTTTAACCCTCTCACTTTTCTATCTCATGATATTCCATTCCAAGCGTATCTAAAGAACACTTCCTTAGATACTTTTCAGTTAACATGCCTCAGATTTATCCCCAAA
Organism: Cymbidium sinense; assembly: GCA_021442155.1. NCBI lineage: Eukaryota > Viridiplantae > Streptophyta > Magnoliopsida > Asparagales > Orchidaceae > Cymbidium > Cymbidium sinense. The sequence goes on from CM038233.1 coordinate 40,267,061, forward strand.
CATGATTTTTCTCATGTAGCATATTGAAGGCTCATATGGGTGCATAGAAAGCGTCAGACAAGAAATGACATATAGTTCAAGCAAATAAGCCCAAACCCATGCATGGAGTCCATGAGCATTAGTGCATATCATGGCATGCTCATGATGGGGCCATTCACACGCTTGTTTATGCATGCATGACTTGCTTTTACACGAAGACAAACAGGCTATCAAGCTGGGTTATTCTTTAATAGGCAGACCACCCAAATTACTGCATGCAAGCCCTTATAGTTCCAAAATGCTGAAAAAGTTTACTTTTTCATGAACATGTATCTACTCCATGGCATGCCACCGCACGCACATGCATCGGCCACACGTCGATTACAGGGCATATATTTTATTTTTAAAAAAGCTATATTTAGTCCAAATCTATCTGTATTTATACAAATTCTTTCTTGCACATTTTATTAGTCTTATTACTATCTTCATATTTCTCCACAACTCTTCTATACATAATTTTGAACTAAATTGTTCAAAATAATGGATTAATGGGTTATTTTGTTATGCAGGCTGATTCTTTCTGTTGGTTTTCTATATGGTTGTTTGTTATGTTGTTTGCTGATTGGTTAGCTTTAATCCCTGTGACTGGGCTATATGTTTTTCACTGCAGGTTGAGGTCATTTTTGGATCAAATGGTGTATAATTACTACAATGATCTAGCTTTTAGTAGGTGGATATTTCTCCTGAATTTCATTCCAGTTAGGCTCTCATCTTTGGTTTGAGTTTACTACCTTATTGATCTCCCTGTTGATCTCCCTATGTGCCTGTATTTTATTGGTTGTTTCTTATCAAGCTATGTTGAAGGGTGTATTTGGTTGGAGGCTCCACATCAAGCTTATGCATGGAATGTAGGTGCTACTGATTATTTGTTTACAACAAGTGCCCCAACCAGTTTGTAGGCTATGATGGATAGGATGATTTCACTCATAAATCGACTGGTAGCAACAATTATGATGCAACCCTTCTTTGGAGGTTTGGATGCTCATGTTTGTGGTTGCCCCTTTCATGGGTGACTAAGCCTGAGCTTTTCCTTCACTCTATTATCTAAATATCTTTTTCCTTTTTCTAGCCTTCTCAGTTTACTTTACTTGCACCTCTTTAGCTGTACTAACTCCTTTTCAGATGTTTGCAGGTTTTGTATTTGCTTTACAAGTTTTCTTTATAGGTTCCTTATCTGGATTTGGCATATGCTGCTCATATTTTCATAAGTTTTTGCTGAGAACTGACCTATGGTTCTCATTCTTGTGATTTTTTGCTCCTTTAGCTATTTTTCTTTTTTGTCTTTTCCATCTTTTATTTTGGATGTATTTAGATAAGAGATTTACTCTCTAGGCTGATTGTAGCTCTTTGAGTAGTAGTTTCTGAGTTTATCCCCTTTTAAGTATCTTGTAACCCCTTTTTTGTGGCAATAAAATTCCCCTATATGGGGTTCCCAAAAAACAAATTATCAAATTTATGCTTCAACCTCAATTAATTATCCTTCAATCAAATTTTATCATTCTTTGACTCTTATAGTCTAAAAAAAATACCATTTTCACTCTTTGGAGGAGAGCATAGACTTTGATTATTCACACTTACAAACACAATACATAATAAGTTATAATCATCAACTTTATGTACTAATATAAAGTAAATAATTACCAATAAAAATAATTTTAAAAAGGCATAACAGTTCATTTATAATATTAATTTTACACTTGAATTACTTGTTAAATTATAATACATTTCATCAAGCTATTAAAAAATTTCATTGTATACTACTATGATTTCTATGCACAAATATAAAAATTTTAAAAAAAATTAGGGCTGACGACTTAGTATTAAAGAAGATGGGCATAGTAACATTGTCAAGAAATAAGTCAAGCTCTAAGCATATTAATTACAAATATATACAAGAGAGGATGTGCCTTGTACTTGGAATGTGAGAGAATTAAGAAAATTTTACCCATAATATAAGGTCTTGGTACTTGTTTTTCATTATTTAGTAATCCATGTTATTTTCATTTTTTATCGATGGATGACTACAAAGCATAGAATTAAGATGTTTCTAATAATTTGCCCAAAGGTGTGATCTGCCAAAAAACACAAAATTCTTACTAAATCAAAATAATTTGTGTTAACTCTCAGGGAACTACGTGTTGACGTAGTTCACTTAATGAGGCATTTTTAGCCCAAGTAACAAATTCTAGTTGGCAAGCCACATGTAGCCCAAAAAGAGAATATAGAAACTTAGCATGACATTATTGTCCCAAGCATACTAAAGTCAACTATATAGTCCAAATTAAATCAAATTGTGATCACTCAGTCAAAATTAAAATAATTAAAGGACTTAACACTTAATACAATTAATCAAGTATATCTTATTAAGTATTTTACTATCACTTGCTAAATAATTAGAGATACTTAAATATTTTATATGATAATTTCAAGTAAATAAGATAATTCAAGAAAATTAGCCATTATGGTAGGTAAGATATACTTGCTTTATAAGCCATACATCTACTTGAAATTACACGGCCTATAATACTTGCATAGCCACATATGAAATTCTACAATAATGTCCTATACAAAGTAAAATTGTCTAATAATAATCAAATCAAACTTTAAAAGAATCATTCTTTAATTATAAAGTTAGGCATATTGTTAATGTCTAATTATTGTTTTAATAGTCCCCATATATCTTACCCAAATGGATAACTTATACTAAAATTATACGAATATAGATGTTTATATGGACTTAGATGGTTTTAAATAATTTCAAGTACCCATGTAGGAAAGTTCGTTGTTTACTATATATTGACCTAGTTAACATCCAAGTTAACCCGGATATATAGTGGCCTATATACTTGAAAAAGTAAGCTTTCTGGGGATTTTGGGACTAAAATACTATACCATGTATGAATTTAACTTGCCCTATCCATACCTAAATAATTTTATTTAGGTATGGATGCCAATATATTTTATCCTAATCTTTTTATACAATACTATACTATCATCTTCTTCATCTTCTTTTTCAATAATAATATATTTCATAGTAGAATGACCACCAATGCTAAATCCTAATGATATCTATTGACTTAGGTTTTTATCATGTAATAGTCTGTGTTAAAACTCAACATTGTGAGGCAATGCATAATTGATTTAGTTACACATACTAATTAATAATATATTATGGCATTTAAGGGTTTAGATTTAGAAAATATTTATTTGTACCCACATAATTGGACAATTTAAGCTTATAAGATATTCGTATATTTATGAATAGTCATATTTGAAAATATTGTTCTCACATATGTTAGAGTTGATCATATTTATAAGATAAACACCTAATAGGTATTACAACTAAATACTTATATTGAATTGAATGATATCTAATCTTTAAATGTAATAAAAAACATACAATTTCCATTAACTCATCTAAAATACTTCTTTTCAAAAATATGTTGTACTGTTATTTAAAAACTATGATATTATATAAGTGAAAAAATAAAAATTCAAAGTTAGATACATATAAATATACATGACTTCAATAGCACTTATGAGTATCCCTCAAGTTAGATAAACACTATAATTTAAGTATGATAATGGGACTGCCTTATATGAAATTTGACATTGAATTTAACTTGTTTCATGATTATTTAAAAATATATGTGATATGACTTACCAAGCATATGATTTAATTTTCAGGCATAGTGTAGTGTTTCTAATACAACTATATATATATAATACTATTTTATCCACTTTTACTACATCATTGTGTTAGAATCTTTCTAATTCATTTAAAACATCTAAAATAGATTATATGATGTTTAAGATAGTGGTGAATATTGTCTTTTTCAAGTATTATACATCATGTTTATTGATCAAATACGTTGAAGCTGCCCATGTATTATATTTAGTTCTTTTTTCAGGTAATGTGGCATGGTGGTCCTTATAAATTATAATTATGAATTAACAAGAATTTACATATTCTTTGCACTTTAATTATAGACTAAGACTCAAAGTTATAATTATATATAAAAAAATTGCTGCAAAACCATAGCTACAACACCTGTGAATTAAGGTGTATCACTTATTGTGATATAAAGTTGTACTCATATAATAATGCTTAAAATGATATTGATACATTTCATCATTGCATGTAGGAATTCTTAAAGCCACATTGAGCACTACCATAGTTATAAAGAGAAATAATTTTATCATATCAATATTTCCATTGTATCTACCATAAAAACATGTGCTATGGGTAGCTTAAGATCATCATCCAACAAGTCATATCCTAAAGGATTCTTGCCTTCTTCTTTTATAAATTTTGATGGGACGCATAATCCCAAGTAGCATTTAGCACATTTTCATGTGAATTTCTATAATGCTAGTGAGAGTGATGTCTTATTATTTAGACATTGTGTTAGCAGCTTGATCAAGGTTGCTTTCGATTAGTGTGTTGAGTTACCAAATGGTTCAGTGAGCTCCTTCAATAAACTGGAAAACATGTTTGTATAGATGTCTACCTTTTCCCTTAAGATTGGAAAATATGTATTTATCTCAGTGTCAAAAATTGATATGAAAATTAATTTATCTAATAGTCATGAAGTAGGATATTTTTTTATCATCAGGGTCATAAATTAATAAAAATAAAATCAAAATAACTAGTATTATGATGCCACTCTTCACATTCTTAGATACATTAAAAATGATCTAGTCTTAAAACTGGCAAAATTATAGGTATGCTAGGCTCTAAAATGTTAGATAATTCACTAATGTCAACTATGCTATATTAGGTACTATGTTTTGTGAGGATTAAATTGGTAACCAACTAGTTAATAAGCATATTGTTATTGCCTTATCAAGTGTTAAAATAAAATATATTAACCAAGCTCATTCTATAATAATTAAACACATGGTTATGATTGTGACAACTATGCTACAATTTAGATTATCAATAAGCTTGTTCTACATGAAAGAAATCAAGCATATCAAAGTGAAAATATGAGCAAAGCTAGGACAGACTATATATTAATTTAATTTAGAGATCATCATTTATAAGGTGAACCATTATCCCAAGAAGAAACAATAATGGCATGTCTCACATAATCAATGAATAAAGCAAGCATCAATATTTTTAGAAATACCCAATGTTGGTTCGAACTTACCTCCGATCTTGTGACAAGTAACAATTTGTCTCCTAAGAACTAAAACCAGCTCTCTAACTTATAAAGTTCTTGGGCAGACCTTTTTTTTCTCTATCTTATTTTTTTATTTTCTCTCATATCATAATTATCATATTAATTGATTTTTGGCCAAATGTTTCGTAGATTTTTGATTGATAAATCATATGAGATTTATTCAAATTATTTCCATAATATTTCCCTCATTTATTCAAATTTCAAAATTCCTTTTATTTGAATTTTGAATTTAAATTATTTTGAATCTAAGATAAATATACATCGTTAAAAAGAAAGGGAAGGATTAATAATCTTAACATATATAGCATAATTCCATTAAGGCCACCAAAATAACAAAAGGGATTAATTCAAAATTGATTTGAATTAAAATTAATCAAACAATATGGTCAGTTAAGAGCATTCTAAATAAGGATTCAATCAAGCTTTAATGCAACATGATATGAGATTTTTAATTAACTAAATTTGACTAAATTAAAAAAGAAAGAATCAAAACTAAAATAAATCGATTATATTCTATCATGAATTTCAGCCAAGCCACATTCCTTAATTAAAATGATCTCCAATTAATGCAATCAATTAATTCAAATCATGAAAGAGTAATCAAGAGACTTTTTGAATCATAAATAATATTTAAAATAACTTAAATTAAATTAAATAGGACCAACCATATACTTTCCAAAAAAATAATTAATTAGAAGGAATAAATTTTATAAAATCATTGTACATTACTTATAATAGCCTGTGTATGATGACAATGGAATGTGGTTGTAAGAGAGTGACAGTTATTAGAGTTTGATACTTGAACATTTGATAGATTAGGTATGTGTGAGTGAACATTAATGAACAATAGTAAGAACTTCATAGAACCTAACTTAGATGATTACTGTAATGATCACAATCATATACAAGGCAGTACCTTGACATTGTTTTCAATGAGAGTGAAACATAAATATTATGAGATCAACTTAAGACAAAGGGTGGGTGCAAATTAATAAAATATGAGCTATCATTTTTGATATGAATCAAGCTACATTTCTAATTTATCACGTTCGTAAGACTCTTAGGAGATGGCATTTCTAATATCACCTTGATCTTCTCTTAATCAATCATAATCTTTATAATGTCGTATGACAAACCTAAAAAATTTCCTGAAGCTACTCCAAAAGCATATTTCATAGGGTTCATCTTTAGTCTACAACATCATAACCATTTGAAAACTACTTTCAAGTCATAGGAATGGTCTTCCCTTTCTTTGACTTTTACTACAAGATCATTGACATAGCACTCAACTTAGTAATAAATGATTTTGTCTAAGATTTAGGTCATGGCCTGCTGATATGTAGCACCAACATTCTTAAGACCAAAATGTAGGACCTTATAACAAAATATTTTGATTAGAGCTCAAAATATAATATTTTTCTCATCCTTATATGCCACTTTAATTTGGTTGTAACCAGGTGACCCATTAATGAATAAGAAGATTGAATGTGCAGGGGTAATGTTTGCCATTAGCTTTATATGGGTAACAACAAATTCATCCTTTGGACATGCCTTATTAAGATCTCTAAAGTCAACACATATACAAATTTAACCATTTTTCTTTTTAATTGATATGACATGAGCAAACCATGTGAGGTATTTTCCTTCTTGATAAATCTAGCATCAATCAATTTCTTGACCTCCAAAATGACTTATTCTTTAATGTCTAATCACATGTGTCTAGGAGCTTTCTTCATGAGTGTTGCATCAGGTTGTATCTCTATCTTATGGACTGCAACATCAAGAGCTAATCTATGCATTTTTTCATAGCCCCATGCAAAGCAATCCTTAAACTCTTAAAGTAGCCTGATGAGATCATTAGCTTCTGACTCTTTTAATAGTGAACTTATAAATGTTGGCACAGTTTATCCTCAGTGCCCAAATTAATTTCCTTCAGCTCATTTACTGTTTACTTTATTTCTTCATCCTCTTATGGAGGTGGTCCATATATTGGAGGTCATCTAGATCTTCTAAATTTTGTAGGTAGACATCTTCAAATGAATTAAGTTTGTCTGTAAAGTACCTATCAGACTCTAGGTGGTTAGTGATGTCCTTCATAGCACATCTATTTAGTAGCCTTTATATCTTAATTTGATGTTATATCATACTAGAGGGGCATTATACTATTATTTCTCTTTTGGTATATTACATAACAATAACCCTAAGATATAGTTTTACATCCCTATTCAATGACTTCAAATAACGTATAAATTGAACAATATTTGTAGTTATATTAAAAGTTAATAATGATAATAAACTATGATTACGAGTATGATATTGACATTAAATCTACAGTAGATTATTGTAGATATACTATAAAGGAATTTAATTATATCTAACTTATCTTACTACTAGGATTATCCTACATCTATATGAAAGAAAGAAAGATGACATAATATTATTTATCATTACATATGTAAGATAAATATAACCAAATTATACATATCTGAGAAAATATTTATGACATTCCTTGAAGGACTCTTGATCTCACATAAACTTCATATAATTTAGTTATTATATGAAAACTGACTTGTTTAAATAGTAATTTAGGGTTTACGGTTAATATTATGATAATAATTAGGTATATTATATAACAATAATCTAATATATTTACATGGATATATATTGCTTAAACTTAGTATATATATTATCTAACATATATCATAGATCTTAATCCAAGCTTATCTTACTTGAAATTATCATATACTTATTTAATTCATTGGCCAATATCATAAATTTGCCTAGTAGTACAAAATGTTATCTCTAATAGAATAATTTTGAACTTATATATCATTGACCCAGTCATTGACCCAGTAATGGACACCATTTGAATAGTAGGGTGCCATTGGAGGCGATCATTTCAGTTCACAAATTTATTCGACATCATGTAAAAATTTACTTATGAATTTAACTATATTGTATGCCTTTGTGCTAAAGAACAATATATGTTCCATTAAACTATATGATAACTATGATTAATTTGAAACTCATGAATATATACATAGTTACTACAAGTGATGTTAACTCATTAAAGTCATACCATCATATTTTCTATTAATCTATTAACACATTATCTATTTATGCCACTTAAGCTTAGCCTTATTTCTCTAACTCAAAAATGATTTACGAACATACATAAACTATATATTTGCAATTTAATACTATATGAATAACTAGAATATAAATTAATTTTGGGCTAACTGTATAATTTTATTCTCACATAGCATTGTATGGATAAAACTACATAACAAAAAAACTATATTAACATGAATTTAACTAGAGTATGGTTTAAAATTATATCATGCTCAATTGATATATCATAAAGACTATGAATTTAGTTTTAATATTCCTAAGACTACCCTTTTAGTATTAAAGGTATATTTACAATAACTTGGGATAAAACCCTATACATGGAGACTATACTTAGCTAAATATAATACCATATTTATAGTTACATTTATCCAAATCTTTAACTTGTATAATAAATTCAAAATAATCATATTTAGTCCTTTATTAATTAAAATATTATAAATTTTTTGATGAGTTTCCTGTTGTATCAGTTTAGAATTATGAGTAATGTAAAGTCAAAATAAGCATTCAAAATTTAATAGAAAGGTTATGTTGAAATCGTAGTAGTAGTGTGGAGTTCATATGATTAAAATTATTTATATACTTAAGGCGAGTACCAATCCATTGTGTGCCTACTAAAAATTAACTGTAATTATTAATAGTATTATTATTTTGTTATATAGTCATTATTTATCTTTACATTTTAATTATTACCATATTTTAGTTCATGAGTCTTAAAATGAGTCTTATATTGCAGGTAGTATACTATAATGTATACAGTGCTCCTAATCTCATATCAAATCTACAATAATATATTATTGTAGATCTAGTAGTTATTAAAAGACAACTTATTTTCTTGGATATCAATTACCGCACAGTAAATCCCTATAATTAGAAATGAGGGCACCTTAAATTTTCAATCTTCATAGAAGAAAAACTCCTTAAAAGGGGTACGTGTGGCATACTAAGTTCAGCCATTCTCTACATATATATGAATTAGATGGAATTTAACAATTCATTTAAAGCATTGGCACTATATAAGTTTAATTTATGAATAACATTGAGATGAAATTTTTTTTCACATAGATAAAGGTAGTCTTAATATTGATTGTTATGTACACTAACAATTAATCAATAGGACTATAGATGTGCCATATTCATTGGCATGTATAAGTAATAGTATATAATGATACAATCCTTTTGTATTTTACCAAACATATAATATGATGAGGTAGCCCACTACACCATATAGATTTTTTTAGGGTTATCATATAATACCCTTATGGTTGGAGACTCACATTATTATCACATCAACTCCTAAATTGTTTATATGGACTTACAGAGTCACACATGTTTAGCATCCTCAAATAGACCTTGAGTAATCTATTCTTCAGTTAAACTTATACTTTTATTTATATTTACTGATAGCAATAGTTTTATTAATACTTGAATTATGTATTGTACCTATATTGAAAGGACTCTCCATAGTAAAAGATCTACATAGACTTCTTCAAATGAGTCTTAAATCATTATCCATACTACTAAGATGATATCATTACATTTTAATGATTTGTGAAATAAATATTAGTTTTGAAATTAAAGACTTACCCATGCACTATTGAATATAAGATATATAATTCCTGCATCCAACCACTTTAAGGACTACCTTACTAGAAATACAATTTTAATTGTCATCACTAAGATTTATAATATGATTAATTATAATTTAAAGTGCATTTTAATTCCCCCAAAAAATAGGGCTTGTGACTTAGTATTAAAGAAGATGGACATAGTAACTCACCAAAAAGCTCTAATATTGTTTACTATATATGGTTAGGCCATTTTTGTCTTTATTCTAAAATATATATTTATGACTACTATGTTTAATCATACCTAATTTATGTATACTTTACTAAATGTAAAGTATACATAAACCAAGTATTAAATAGGGTCTTCTACTATAGTTTGAGGTTGTCCAATCATGTCTACGCACATCCTAACTAATATATGTTAACACTAGACATACATAGGTTGTTATCTAGTTGAAAGATGAACTTAGATTAAAGATACCATTAAGGTTAACAAATTTATGCAATATAATAGGATAACAACCTAAGCACCTTACTGCCACATGATATTGTGTTGGAGATCTTTAATACTAAGCTTACCAAACATAATTCCACATGATCTTAATTGGCTATGTTATCCATTAAACTTTTTTAAAATGTTAGATGACAACCTCTAGGAAAAAATAATTGGTCAATCAATTACTACTTACACCTTCTAGGGATCAACAAAAATACCATCGATACGATGTAACAATGTCCATAGCCTACACAGTTTGCTATGATGTCACTCTTAGATCAAAGAAAAGATAAAATCTTTCATGTGATATACTGTGCAAGTAAAACTTTGAATGAAAATAAGCTAAATTATTCAACAAGTAAAAAAGAGTTACTAACCTTATGTTGACTATGTAATCTTTAAGAGGTGAGGTGGAGAACTCATAATTCTATAAACACTCCTAAAGCTTGTTAAAATGAGAGCATGAAATTTCTGTAAGACCATGATAGCTCCTGATTATAACAACTACTTATCTTACTAGAGTCCATAATGACTTCATCAAAAACCATTATGTCCATTTTATTTTTGATTAGACTTAGGTCATTCTTTTAGCTTGTACTAAAGCATCTTATATTTAGGTTCTAAGGAAACTTATTTCCTTCAGGCTACAAGTATAAGTCCTCACCTCTTTGATATTTTCACAATCTTGTGTTGATGAAATATAAGTCCTAGCATTCTAATGTTGATCTCCACATATGATTCACGAGTCAAATTAGATCTATGGACAAATTCGATGAACTTTGGATGCAACCGTGCATAAATCGAAGCTGAAATATACTAGATGTTGCCAAAACTAGTTGAAATGATCATCGATCGATGAATGGACTTCACCATCATATTCTGAACATCAAAATTGATTAGAACATACATCTTGCACAATCTAATGGTCGACTGATCAAGAGATCGAGCCATCAATGCATCAATATGTATATTAGTGTCGAGAAGTTATGATGATGCCCAAACAATCTTTGTTCATGAGATTGATTACCTGTCAGTATCAAAATATTGAAACTTATCAAATGAGACTGTCTGCGCTTAATTTGAATGAGTTTGAGTGAGAATTGAGCAATCAAAAGTGACGGTGCATAATTTTAAGTTAAAAGAAATCCAGTGTATTTCAGCTACCAAAGAAAAAAAGAGACATATAGTGTAGCTGCCACTCATTTGGGCCAATTTCAAAGCGAGTTGAAGCCCTAATAGCTGTTCCTCTCATCTGTCCCAAAAAAATATCAAAGACACTCTTTGCATGTCCGAATGAGATTTCTTTTGACCAGGAAGGCCTCTCGTTCATCTGCCTTTGCTATAGGACAAAAAAAAGCTCCTCCTAGTCCTCTTTGTTATCCACACAAGCTCCAGCCTCAGCTCCCTACCTGATCCCCCCTCACGGTTCACACTTCGATCTACTCCTATCCCTTCCCAGCTCACAACTCTCCCTTCCTCTCTCTCTCTCTCTCTCTATTTCTTGCACTACACAACTCCCTCTCTTAGTTCTCTCAAGCATGCTTAATGATCTCCTTACATGTCCCTCTTTACATTCCCTCACCTCTCTCATAAATCCCAACATTTCTATCATTTACTTTTACCTAAGCCCAGACAGAAAGGTTTTTTTATCCTCCATGTAAATCTTATCTCATCACTCACTGCCCCTCTCTTCTTGCAATATTCCAGCACTCACATATCCTAATTGACATTCTAACCAATCCTCCAAGCAAACTCCTCTTGCATAATATTACCTCCAGCAGAGCTTATCTCATCCAGGCCTTTTTATATACCTACACAAAATCTGCCCTCAACCTCTTTGATATCCTCTCCAGCCTGGTAATGGGATCGTGCAATCAGTAACTACGTTCAGCAAGAGAAAGAATGTTGTAGTTCAGGAGAGATGGGACAGTTGTGAGAGTAGGGCATAACAAGTTGAGTAGGTTTTAGTTGGCAGGGACACTGAAGATGAGCAACAAAAGCAACAACATAAGCATCATACCATAATGATCTTGAATGTGATAAATGGGACTATTGCTAAGCATGTAGTAGCTGGTTGGCCATATTGGCTAACTAAGGGTGTTTGTAGAAGCAGTGAAAGGGTGGTTTCCTGGCAAGCCTTATTCTTTCAGCAATATGGACAAGATTGGTCAAGGAACTTATAGCACTGTTTACAAAGCACATGATCTTCAAACTAGCAAGATTGTTGAACTTAAGAGTGTATGATTTATTAATCTGGATCCTGAAAGTCTTCAGTTCATGGCAAGGGAAATTTATGTTCTTCATAGGCTTGATCATCCTAATGTTATTAAGCTTAAAGGTCTAGTGGCCTCAAAAATGGCAAACAACTTGTGGCTTATTTTTTGATATATGGAGCATGATCTAGCTAGACTTGTAGCTAGATGTAGGATTAAGTTACTCATTCTTAGGTTAACTGCTTTATGTAATAACTATTCAAAGGTCTAAACTATTGCCATAATAATGGGGTTTTGCATTGAGATATCAATGGAGCAAACCTTCTCATAAATGATGATGGTATACTTCAAATAATAGACTTTGGCCTGGCTACATTTTTTGTACCAAATAGAAGCAACCTTTGACAAGTCATGTTGTAACATTATGGAATCAATATTCTGAACTTCTACTAGGTGCCCAAAATTATAGAGTTTTATGTTGATATATGGAGTAGTTGTTGCATACTTGCAGAGTTACTTTCTGTGAAGCCCACCATGCTGAGAACAACTGAGTTGTAGGTATCAAGATCCCATCTTGCTTAGTAGAGTTGATGGGTTTGATGACCCTATTATGCTCAGTAAAGCCAATGGGTAAAAGACCACGATCATAGTGTCATAAAACACTGACTGTTATGCTCTATAGAACTGACGAGAAGGCTAAATAGACTCCCGATGTAGCCACCTATGTGGGGAAGATGTCGAAAGGCTGCCGAAATTAGGATTGATAGAGCACTTAATTAATTTAAGATAAAATGAACTCCAAGCTCAAAATAAAAATTTAAATTCAAATTGCACGTGTTTGTTGACTTTATTATGCTCAGTAGAGCTAATGGGTAGAGGACTATGGTCATGGTGTCACAAGACACTGACCATTTTGCTCAATAGAGCTGAAGGAAAGGCTGAATGGACTCTCAATGTAGCCCCCTATGTAGGAAAGATTTTGGGAGGCTATTGAAATTCAGATTGACAAAGGACTTAATTAATTTAACAAAAAATGAACTCTAAGCTCAAAATTAAAATCTAAATTATAATTATAGATATTTGAAGTCCCTGTTATGCTCAGTAGAGCTAATGGGTAGAAGACCATGGTCATGGTGCCACAAGACACTAATTGTTATGCCCAATAGAGTTAATCAGAAAGTTGAATAGCCCTCGTTGCAGCCCCCTATGAGAGGACAATGCTGAGAGGCTATCAAATTTTTCAATGAATTAGATCTCTAAAGAATGTTATGTTACATAATCAAAATGAACTTGCAAGTCTTGGTACAACACAAAATGAAATGAATTAGAACTCAAGTCACAAAGGAAAATGAATATATGAAATTATGATAAATAACATATCAAATTGATCACATATAAAAGTTCAAGTAGCGTCAGATTGAATTATAAAATACTTAATAGCTTTGCTTTAAGCAAGTAGAAGGTTCGAACTAAAATTCTAAGGGGCTTGTAATGAACTTAAACATAAGAATTCTAAAGTCTTAAAATGAACATGAGTTTGCAAAATTTGAACTTGTGGCACTCACGGGGGCTCAATAGTTCACTAACAAGCATGAGTTAAACCTATAATATACTTGAAGGTTTATTCTCATATGAAAATAAATTCAATTATACTTATGCTAAAGATTTCAATCAGACTTTCAATAACTTCAAAGTCTACATGCAGATGAGAACAAAATTTAAATATGACTCATAATGGACTTTCAAATGAACTCAAGTGATTTTGATGTTCGCTATTGAGTATAAACATTTTCTTCATAATGAGTGTTTAGATAATTTTATATATTATATCAGAAGAACTAACAAGCAACCTTGAAGGGGATATAGTGACTCACCTATGACCAAGAATAAACATTTAATGTGTTTAACTCATAAGGTTTGAAAGCTCATCAATGAATATAAATCATATTTCTTATTAAATAATCAAATTATGTTACTATTTATACTAAACAATTGGGTTGTGCAATATACCACATCAAAATTATTTAGAGCAAAAAGAATTTAAATGAGACTTGTGATGAGCCTACGAGCTTCTAAGAGATCATGAGCTAAGTTTCATTGAAACATAAAGAACTCAATGAGCTATGAACTAAATGCAAACAAGTGAATATTAATCTAAATAATTGAACTAGAGATGAAATGCCTTATGCCATTGAATTCGCAACACATCGTACAAGTGAACAAAAGGCATTAATTAAGGCTTCAATTGAACTCTTGCATGCATTATGAAGTGAGCTTATAATTAAATTCATCATCTCAAAATGTGTGCAAACAATCAGAGTATTTAATGAAATGAAGAGTATATGCAACACGAGGTAATCATATATTCAAATTTATAGTATTGAGATGCATGTAAATAAACTTATGAGATGAGCTTTTCATACATCATGAAGTATGATTAAAATTCAAATTCAATGCCTCAAAAGTGTGCAAGCATTCTTAAATCCACCCGCATGAGCCCTAACACAGTATAAGTGCATAAACTTAATGTCTGAGGATGATGCATAGGTTGATTCGCAGTTGGGTCTACAGACTAGGTTTGGGTTAATAAAACCTAATGATATTTTTATAGCTTTCTCTACTAAAGAAAATCTATGTGAAGCTAATTCTATCATATGACAGTGTAACGACTTTCTCCTGACCCCCCAACAATGGCTGAGTTGATTGAAGATATCAATTGGAGGGGTCAGTATTATCAAAATATTGAAAATATTTATATTCAATAATTTCAAATTCAAAAATTCTTAAAATATAGATTTAGATCTGATCCTCTATTACTAAATTAATAGATTCGACATGATCTAGAATAATATAACAAATTGTCAAGTAGACTTATTTACCCTGATGATGGCTGTGTTGAATAAAAATTTCAGCTAGAGGGGATACCACTATCCAAATGCATTTACAATTTTGGATTAGTTTAATTTAAATCAAGTATTAACTTAAAAGAAAATTCTAATATGCTATTAAGTTATAAATTCCTAAATGAATTTTATAATATAAAATCTTAAAGTAAAGTCCACTCAACCAACCTTCTACAATTGTTTGTTGATGGTGACAAATTAAGAAAACTCTAGCTTAAAAAAAGCAATGTCAAGTCAAGTGTATTTCAATGTTCACAATAAATTAATCTCATGCCAGTAAGAATGTGGCCCATGTCCTCTGTCCATGTGGTTTGGCTAGTAGGCTCTACATATGATACAATTATGACTTAGGTCCTCTGATCGGGTGGCTACTGCCAAATGACACCATTATATTTTGGTCAAGACTGTAGCCCGTATGCTCCCCACTGTTTCTATACCTTGAGTTGTGAACCAATAGAAAAAATGGTCCTTTGTTAGCTAAGGTGGACTTGAAGTTGTCCACTTAGACAAACACCACCTCAAGTATACAAGGTTCCCTTAGACAACATAACCCATGGCTATTGATAGGGATCTTTTGGTCAGGTTGGGTCGACTACCTCCTCTGATGAAGTAGACTAGGGACCAGGATAGCTCAAGATGATAGAACTATGGGATCTTGATTGGGTGTGTCATCATTCCACCAACCATCTAATTTAACTTAATATGATGAATTTTATAAACATAACTTTTAAACTCCATATGTTTCTACTATACGCTACACATTTAGCGATCTAACTACTATCCTTAATCAAAAATTCTCTCCCAGCATTGGGAAGCATAATTAATTATAGGTGCTTGCGCTTATAGAAAACTTGGAAACATATCTAAAGTCATCACAAAATCAAGGCAAAATCTCTAGGTAGTGACTTATCTAATACTCCATCTACCTCCTAAAATTTGACTGACATCATTCTAAAGTCTCTTGATTGAGAGGTCAGTGGTGAAGTTTTGGATCCTACTTCTAATAAGATTCCAACTTAAATAAAAAGTTAATTCCCTCTTTCAAATATGTAAAGCCTCACTATAGGGTAGATTGGAGCACTCACTAGGCTTCCTAGTATCATGGGTACTCCCTACTTATCCTCTTTCAGAATCCATAAATAAGCCTTCTTATTTGAACTCTCCCATTTGATTTCTATAAATACCTAATCCTTTGCAGTTTAGGTTTGAAATATTTGGAGATACTTATTGACTACTTCAATTGAGAGTGTTCTTAGGAAATTCCTATTTCTTAAGATGCAATTAACTATGGAAGCTTACTTCCATAGGGAATTAAAGAACCTAACATAAAATAAACCTTGCTTTGCTCCTCCATCTAAAGTAGGGGGAAGATCTCTAGTATATACGTAGACCTATCTACCATGGGAGTCCTTATTAGGTGATTAAGCCTATTGTAGGGTGATGTCTCCATCTATTGAGATGACACATCATACCTCAATGCCACACCTGATTACTTCAGTAAGCATCCCCTAAGATCTGTGTGGTATCCATACGGCTCCAAATTAAAATACCAAAAATTCCCATGCGAACAATATACCCTTCTCATCATATTATCTGCTATGTTGAATTATATACCATTCTGCACCGGTATCAAAGGGAGGAAAGATGACATACTATAAAGGCATTAATATAATGTTATTAAAGTCTACATAGCTAATTAAGATCAACATGTAGGAATTTAATAATTCAACCACTCAACATATTAGTGTACAGACAATATGTATGTAATGTATTAAGGCTATTTAGAAATATAATACCCTTATAGAAAATAGGGTCAAAAATAAACCTTGAAAGGAGCTATCATTATATAACCTTTCTCTTATTGCTAAGTATAATAAACTCCTAACATGATTTAACATTTAAGTCTATAGAGTTATAATGTAGAATATACCCCAAAATGCTATAGATAACTTAATCATATAGAGTTCTTGATCTATTAAGCTATATGTTATGGTTCTCCAAAATGGGTATAACATATTTTAAAGGCAGTTCCAAAAATAAGGCCAAACCCTTATTAAGTTTTTTGGACATGTAAAACCATTAATATATTATCCTTTAAGAATTAATGGTGTAGTGTAGTGAGACTATATAAAGTGAATTGACTACTCACATGTTTTAAAATAATGAGATATAATACAATACCTTCAAAGTAGTGTCATCAATTGTTAAATCATACCCTATAATACTCACATGTGAGTAAGCTTTATCAAACATTTTAGACCAAAAGGGTATATTGTTATGAGTCTAAGGCTTTTATTTGAAAAATAAAGTGAAGATCTCTAGAGAAAGTGAGTTAGGATTAGCTAAAATATGTTTAGTTGTATAATTTATTTATGATATAATATAAAAATTATAATTTCAATCGGCTGACATGAGAGGTAACCATTTTAGGACCTATTGTAGATATATGTATATGTGATGGCCATAACATACATCAACTTATATGATTAATAATTATATAAACGAATTGAGTTAGATATAGTTTTACAATAACCTAATAAAGTTGCCGCTCTTCAATAGATAAATTATAACTTCTACCAGCTAGAGGAGGAAGGGATCTGGTGAGGATGTTTAAGGAGTTGAGAAGATTTTTCCTACAACATTTTGGGGAGGTCATGTAATATCAACATAATTTATCTAACTTATTTATTTCTCTATGAGAGCACGAGTAAATCTATATGTTAACCAAATTACTAATAGTATATCTACAATTATACTAAATTAACAGGGTCCCCGTTAACTCATAAAAATTCTATAGGGATTTAAATGGTGTAATATTTTAGTTCATGTACTAACTGTACCTTAAATCATTCAAGAACAATTTTCAAGGATGAATAATTATACTATAGTTTATTACAAATATATAACTCATATACAGATTAGCTCCTGATTGATTTAAGGCTATAAGGTATAGAGATGATAAGTTATTAAATATAAGTAACATACTAAAATATGATTATTTGGTAAAGACTATACCTTTTTTTATCAATTGTTTGACCCTTTACAATATATAGTTATGATTCTAATTTACCTTTTTCAAAGTTAACAATTAAATTCCCAAATTGGGCGTTTTTAGGTAGCATTAATGGATAAGAAATATTCTAGTCATCCAGATAATTATGGTGATTCTTTAAATGCAACTAGAATGTAATTAATAAGGTAGAGATTAAACCGTAGTATTCAAACATAATTTCTTAATGCTTTATATCTCCAAATAGGGTAAAAAAACTTGAAAGGAGTTATCATTACATAACCTTTCTCTTATCACTAAGTATAATCAACTCTTAAGATGGTTTTACATGTTCAAAAAACACCAATAATAAATATGCTTTACATAAATATTAATGATAATTCTATAATGTATACAATTTTACAAATTATTAATTTCAGTTACCACAAATATTGTTCAATTTGTGCAATAAATTTGGTCACCTTAAATCTACACTAGATTAGGAAATTTATAGTTTATCCATTCCAAGTATACACGCTTAAGAACAATATATGTCTAGTGCTCACAGTGTAATCTAATAATTATTAGATCTCTATCTCAGGCTACAAACATTCATCTAGTAGCCTATTTATGCTAAATTCATCACTCCCTTGCAAAAGTCATGTAGAAATCACATTGTATGATCACATACCATAATATTAATGTTAAGAAAGAAAATGTATGGAGAACCATAACATAGAGCTTAATAAGATTATGTTGGAATTATGGTGCTTATTTTTGTGTGGTGTGTGTGTTTTTGAGGGGACACCACGTAGATCTGCAGATGTACTTATTAGGGTGATCGAGTATGACATTAAGGAATAGTATACTATCACGAGAGATATAAGTCACTACCCTATAATGCACCTAATTACCTAATAATGACTCCTAAGGCATGATGGGTCTTCAAATATACCATAGATTTTTCCCTACTTTACATGGAAAAGTAAAGCAGGGTTTATTTAAACCAGGTTCATTAAGTTTCCTATGGAGGAAAGCCTCCATAGTTAATTACATCTTAAAGAAAGTAAATCCCTTAAGAATACTCTCGATTAAAGTAGGCGATTATTATCTCCAAAGATTTCAAAGATAAGGCTATCAACAAATTGGTTATACTTTAGAAAATCAAGTGGGAGAGATCAAAAGGGGGGAGTTATTATCAAAACCAAAGGAGCTCAGTAGGGAGTGCTCATGATACAAAGAAGCTTAGTGCGCACTTCAATCTATTTTATGGTTGGGCTTTATATACTTGAAATTGAGGAGATTTATTTATTTGAGTTGAATTTTTATTAGAAATCTAGGACTTATAATTCCATAACACAAGATTATGGAAATGACTAAGAGGTGAGGATTTATGCTTGTAGACCACAAAGGGAAATAATGACCTTAGATCCTAAATCTAGGGGGCTTTAGCGAGGGCCCAAACATGACCTAAATCTAAGTCAAAAAATGGGTATATGATTTACATCCATAAGAGAGAGAGTAAACCACTCGATTGTTAAACTTATTATCGCTGGAGTGGCAGCCAGCTAACTCCTCCTAAGCTTTAAATCCATGTAGGAAATTATTATGCTATGCAAGATGGTTTGGTTGTTATTTACTTAGAAGAGAAACTAATTCCTTAAACATACTCCTTAAGAGACTAGATCATAAAGGATTTAAATAACGACTTAACTCTAATGCAAATTTTGTCAAGTTTTATTTGATTTTTGAACTTTTTATTTTGACACGGGCTATAGGATTTTGTATGCCTAAATGTATGAGAAATTGATTATGGGCTAAATCAGAAAAGAAAGTGGTGTTTTTTCATCAAAGGCTCTTACAGGTTAAGTCTTTAGTCTCTGGCTAGATGGAAGCCTTCTCTTAGAAAGAGTGGAAGAATATGTCATGCATGATATTATACTTTCAATCATCCACCTAAGGGGTTGCTAAATATTTTATTATCTTGATTTAATTTCTAGCCTTTTATGTGAGGTTATGAATTATTTTAAAATTTTAGTTATGAGTTGTTAATGGGATAGAAAATTTATTTTTATCCTAAGAGCCTAATCATATCCAGGCCACACAATAATCACCAATCATAAAGAAACTACAAAGAGGGATGCTATTTCTAATGCACAAGCTAAACAAAATTTGAAAAAATTTTATAAAGCTATCATAAGAGAATAAAAGGCCGATGAGGTCGAGTACTATCGTACAACCTGAAAAGAAATGTGGGTAGCCGAGTTTTACCCTTATACATCCTAGTATAATGAAAGAATAAATATAATTATGAAATGATAAGTGTTATGGGGGTCTTCATTCTTCATCCTCCATTCTTCACTCTTCATCTTTCATTCTTTCAATTTTGATTTACTCCATTTCTTTCTTCCTTTTATCCTGATTGGGATGTAGCTTACTCTAAGGGCATCACATGGTATATAAGACTTGGTCTTATAACCAATGTTCATCCTTAATCCTCATAACACTTATCCTAATCTTAATACAAAAATTTCATTAAAAGCGAAGGAAAGTACATCTAGCTACACCTGTAAAATAAATGTAAGCTAAACACACCATACAACCCAAGCAGTTGTATGAATAATTTGGACTTAGCATCCTACACATGGGTAACCAAGTCCACCTATCCTAACTTGGGTTATGCTTAGGGCTAAGCAACCTACACATCAAAAAGCATATATATTTTTATTACAGCGGCCCCTTAAGCACAACCCCCTACATAAAACATGATAAGACTAATGTCGGCCTAACATTCAGACTACACATATACACCCTAACATCTAGTCTAAAATAATACATCATAAAACTAAATATTCATCAAACCATGCACTGCCCTAACGTAAAGCCAGAAATGGTTACTTAGCCTAATGTGCATATGTTAAAGCTTGTGTGGTATGTCCTAGGTAGGCTTTAGAGTTATGATTTGCTATGTGTGATATTTAATTTATAAAGGGTTGATTTCTCTTTAAGTGTTTTAGTTGAACTGGAAATTTTACTTAATATTTTCTTTTATTTCATATAGCCTACACTTAGCAACTAAGTGTTATAAAGAGAAGAAAGAGAGAGTCTCTCTTTTATTCTTACCTTAAGCTATTTCTAAGGTTAGTTAATTAATGAATTTCCTTTAGTGAATGGCATATTAAGTGTTTTAATTAACCTTAAGTTTAGATTCATTCTAAATAAACCTATTCAATAAGAAAGGCATCTTAAGATTAATTAGGATGGGTTACTATCACATAATACACAGTCTTTTATTTCTTTCCTTCATGTATATCATGCATATGAATAACCCTAAGAATACTTATACATGCAATGTAAATCTTAGCACACTTTGATGATGAATGCTAACAAGTGTATTTGGAAATTTAAATATTTCATTTGTTGATTGAATTATGAATGTATGTCTTTGTTATGTAGAAAAGAGGGATCTTTCATCCATTGGCTAAATACACATTCACATGTATAAAATTTTTAAGTGAGTATGGTGCCATTGTTTTCTACACCAGGGGCGTAAGGTACATGACCTACTTAGCTCTACTTAAAGCCTCGCAGCCCCAAGATGTACCGACTAATATACCAATTTTCTTAGATACATGTAAATGTATGAATAACTATAAAGATAGGAAACTCCATTCAAAAGGTATGTTTTATTTACTTGATTTTTGATTCTCATTCATTGGCCACATCAAACATGCATATGTATAAGAGTTTTAAGTGAGTACGACACCATTATTTTCTACACCAGGGGTGTAAGGTACAAGACCAACTTAGGACTACTTAAAGACTAGTACCCCCGGGGTGTCCAGACTAATATACCACTTTTATCAAATACACATGAATGTACAAAAAGAACCAAATGGAAAAGAGGATCATGCAAGAAATTATGTTTGATTTGGTTGTATGATTTAAGTGTGTAATATGAAATTCTTCCTAAGTCTTAACATAGAGATGCATAGGAATAGATTTAGGCAAGTGTTGTGCTCTTTTCAAATGAACAATACACTTGCAAATCCTATGTGAATCCATGTTAAGAGAGGAAAAGAGCTTCATATTTCACATCCTATAATATCATCACATACAAGCTTATAAATATTTGTAATTAGCATTACTTCATTTATAATAATTAATTTATAGGTTTTGAAAATAACTTTTGATTTAATAGTGATAATAGCCACACATATTTAATTTAAGTCAACACATGCAATTTGACATAAAAAAACATTTTATTTAATTAATTTTCAAAAAAAAGAAATGATTGCATGATTTCATATGGCAAACAATATTTAGCATAATTAGAAAGAAATAGACAAATGTAAGCACATGATTTCATTCATCCCCAATTAACTCCTAAGGATAATCTTATTAAATAAGGCTATTTAAAATGAACCAAAATTCTTTCAAGACACTTTTATCTTTGAATTTGATTTGACTTAGGAAATATGAGAGAAGTTTGCTAATCCTAACCCATTTCCCCATGTGTGAATTAGTTTAGTTTAATGAAGAATATTTAAATGATTTTATGTTTTGATTAGATTAAGGTATGAATTAAATGAATTAATTATCCCTTACCTACATAACCTAAACTTAATTAACTAACCCAACATCGTGGTGCTATGACATTGCAGTAGTTACAATCAACCCTAGCCGTGCTCTAGCAATTTCCTTTTCCCCTTGGGGGCGCATCTTAGTACTATGGTTTCCTTGGCTCCACTTCTGTCTCGACGACATTGCTTGGCTTTTCCTATTACTTAACATGACCTTCTATTGATCAAGGCTATGATCTCTGTTTCCCATTGGAAACTTCTTTACTCTATGGATCAAAGTTCGACCCCTTGGGGTCAGCTCCAACCCCCGCCTTCTAAATCCTTTAAAGATGTTCTTGCGGGTAAGGCCAACTGCATGCATGAGTCACTTGATCTTATCTCTACTTCCTTCCATGGTGTACTCGTGATTATGTGTGTTGATTCGGTGGTGGAAAGGCTTGTAAAACCCTTTAAATTTACTTTGGTGGGCAAATTTGCACTGCACCATCCGACTATGGAGAATATTAGATCTTTTTTCAAAATTTTAAGCTCTCTGGTATTTTTGCTATTGGATTGATAGACTCTCGCCATGTTTTGATTCAGCTTTCAAATGATTTATATTATTCTATAGTTTTCTCTAGGCGATCATATTTTGTGTTCAACTGTTAGATGTGTTTGTTCAAATGGACACCTTTGTTTGATATTAAGGAGGAGTCACCTATTATTCTTGTCTGGATTTCTCTTCCCAATTTATGTGCTCATTTCTTTAATCCTGAATTCCTTTTTACTGTGGGTGATTTGTTCAGTCGGCCTCTCCAAGTGGACCAGGCGACTGCTTCTAACTCGAGGCCATATGTTGCTCGGATACTAGTTGAGTTGGATATATCTAAAAAAATACCCAAAGGAAATTTGGCTGAGATCAATCAGATATATGCAAAAAGTTTATTTCAAAAATTTCCCTATTTTTTGTTCTCATTGTAAAATTGATGGCATGGGATTTTAGATTGCTTCGTGGTCCATCCACACCTTAAGAAAAGTTTTGCTCCTAAGTCAGATCCATCTCTTAAGGCTCCCTTGATTAAACTATAAAACACTATTTTATTTGATATCTCCTTACCTGAAATGAAGGTCATTACCTTGAGCTTCCTATTCCTCAATCTGATATTGATGTAGCTCTGCCTGTTCTGCCTTAGGATGCCACACTAGCTAACAAGGATGTTGTCCCTTTGAATGAGATTTCCCATTTGAACCACAATAATAAAGGTAATAATGTAACAAAAAATAGTTTTGCTAAATTTATGGATGTTGCCCCTCTATTAAATGACTCTACTCTAGCCTCTTTGCCACCTTTAGTTAAAGAAAATGTGATTCCTCATGAAGGAATGGATGGTGTACAAAATTTGGAGAAAGCTTCTACTCTTGTTTTAGGTACATGTGCTTTAGATGGCTCTAATCCTTCTTGTGCATCTTCATCCAACTTTGAACTAATTCCTAATCTGATTTTACAACAAAATAATGAATTAGAAGAAGGTGAACTAGACTGCAATGTTGCTTTCAATGTGCTTCCTTTTTCTAAGCAATTCTCTGATCAATCCCTATCAAATGGTAATGCTGTGGATATGGCCAATAAATTCTAGACAGTGTTTAGGAAGAAAAATTAAACTTTTAAAACTAGACTTCCTAACTTTGCTAGAGTTACAAGATCTAGCTCCTCTGCCCAAAAATAAATGGTCTCATTTCTTATCTAGATTGCAAGAGGGATTGGTACCCTCTCTGTTAGAAATAGAATCAATAATTTAGTTTTCTCTCATAATATTTATTTTTTGGCTATTTTGGAACCCTTTATTCTTTCCTCTAACATTGCCTCTATTGGTAGAATGATTGGCTTTGGTAATTTTTTTACTAATTCGAGCAATAAAATTTGAATTTTGTGGAATAGTCCATTTATTTTATAGGTTATGCAGGATTTACACAGGTTCTAAATGTTAAAATCACTTACGAAAATTGGTGTTGCTTTGGGTCTTTTATCTATGCCTCTTGTAATAGGAATGGTAAAAGGCTTTTGTGGGAAGATCTTGTTAATTTCTCTTCCTCTGTGAATGCTCCTTGGTTTATGAGTGGGGACTTTAACATTATATCTTCCTCTTCTAAACGAGTTGGTGGTAATGCTCCAAACTTGTTCTCCATGGAGGAATTCAATAACATGATTCTTGATTGTCAACTTACTGATATTGGATTTATTGGATCTCACTTCACTTGGAATAATCACAGACTTTGACAAAGGTTAGATATGGTCCTTTTTAACAATATGTGGATCAACCTTTTCCCTATTACTTATGTTGAGCATCTCAGTAGAACCCTATCAGACCATTCTCCCTTGTTGATCACTGTAAATGTTAATGCTACTAAACCCTCCTCTCATATCCCATTCCAGTTTCAAAATATGTGGCTTATGGATGATAGATTTATGGTTGTGGTTGCTAGCAATTGGAGTGAACCTCTCCATCCTGATGATGCTATTTTCGGGATGACGAGATTGTGGTTCAAATTAAAAGGCTTAAATAATGCCTTAATTGGTGGAACAAACAATACTTCAAAAACCTTTTTGTTAATATCATAGAATTAGAACTTGAGGTTATAGCTTTCGAAGACGCTACTGTTAGTGATCCATCTAAAAACTCCTTATTAACTAAAGCCAAAAATAGGTTAACATGTTTCCAAGACATGGAGGAGACCTATTGGCCGCAAAAATCATCTATAAAATGGATATCTGATGGTGATCAAAATACCAAATATTTTCATGCCATGGTTAAAAAGAAAAAGGTGTTAAATCACATTAAAAAAAATTAAAAACTAATGATGATATCTAGTGTACTGATAACAAGGAGCTTACTGATTATGGTGTTTCCTTTTTACTGAGCTACTTAATAAAAATGTGACTTATGATGTGATTTCCTTGCTTGAAGTTATTCCTAATCTCATTTCTGATTAAGATAACAATATGCTTATTTCATTACCCTCTGAATCCGAAATTGCTAACATTTTGCAAAATATGAATACAGATGTTGTGGCTGGTCCTGATGGATTTACCACCCTATTTTTTCAAAACTGCTGGTTTATCATTAAAGAAGATTTGATTAATGCTGTTCTTGATTTTTTCAAGGGAAGTATCCTCCCAAAATATTTTCCTAGCACTTCCATTGTTCTAATCCCTAAAATAGAAAATCCCAAACTTTGGATTCATTTTAGGCCAATTAGCCTCTGTTCTTTTTTTAATAAACTCATCTCTAAGATTTTGACTAAAAGATTAAGTATTCTGCTTCCTAAAATTATCTCCCCCAACCAAACAGGCTTTGTTAAAGGGCGTTCTATTTCTAATAATGTTCTTTTAGCTCAAGAGATGATCCATGATTTAAATGCCAAAGTTCATAGTGGTAACCTGCTCTTTAAGCTGGACATTTCCAAAGCTAATGATAAAATTGGTTAGGCTTTCCTATATAAAATTTTGGCTCTGTTTGGATTTTCAAGTCAATTTATTACTTTAATTAAGAATGGTATTGAGAATTCTTGGTTTTCTATACTTATTAATGGTGAAGTTCATCATTTTTTCTCTTCTTCTCATAGGCTAAGGCAAGTGGATCCTCTTTCTCCTTCTCTTTACATTATTGATGTGGAATATCTCTCTAGAAGTATTGAGCAGATATTTTGTAAAATGCCTAACATGTATTACAAAACTAGGGGTGGCTTTCCCATTTCCCACCTCAGCTTTATTGATGATTTCATTATATTTTGCAATGGATGTACTCTCTACATTAAAAAGTTATGTAAGTTCCTTACTCTATTTGGTAGGGAAAGTGGTTTGAAGATTAATCCTAACAAAAGTTATTTTATCTCTAGCTCTTCTATTTCTTTATCTAAGATTAATGTTATTAAGAATATTACGGGCTTTGCACATAAAACCCCACCTATCAAGTATCTGGGCACTCCTTTATATCGAGGAATGAAAAGATCTTCCTTATTTGATGAAGTTATTTAGAAAATAAATAAGAAAATTTCTTCTTGGGAGTTCCACTTACTTTCCTTTGGTGCTAGACTTATCCTGATCAAAAGTACCCTTTGCTCTTTGCCTTTGTATCTTTTGTCCACTATTATGCCTACTTGCTCTATTATTAAAAGGATAAATAGACTTATTAACAAATTTTTTTGGGGTTCTACCTCTTCTTCCAGGAAAGTTCACTAGGTTGTTGGCATTTCTATTGTGGGCCTTTTAATGAAGGTGGTTTGGGTTGCAAAACTTTAGAAGACTCCATTAAATCTTTTTCACACAAAATGTGGTGGAATTTAAGAAATAACCATAGTTACTAGTCTCAATTTATACTTGCTAAATATTGTAAGGGAAACACCCCCTCATTCATACTTTCAAACTCAGGACTCATCAGTGTGGAAAAGACTTTGTAACATCAAGTGGAATGCTAAGAATCTTATATCTTGGGGTGTGAATTCAGGCTCATCTTTCTTTTGGCAAGACAATTGGCTGAGACAAGGTTCTATTGATTCTTTACTTAATACTCATACCACTTTGAGGCTTAAGGTAAATCATTTTAGTACTCAGAATAATTGGTATGTTGATCAATTAACCTCCATTGTCCCTAGGGTGATAGTTGACAAAATCCTTACAATTTTTCCACTACCTAATAAATCTGACAAAATCCTCTTCAATAATTTCACCTCTGGAGAAATTATTTTTAAGGATGTTTGGCACTCTTTCAGACTTAAAACTCAAGAATCCTTAGTTTCCACTAAAATCTGGAATATCTCTATCCCTACATCCTTTCAGTTTTAACTTGGCGCATTCTAAAGCACTACATTCCTGTTGATGCTACCCTTTTAAAAAAAGGTTTTCACCTCCCCTCAAGATGCCAATGTTGCTTTCACATTGAAACTGTGGATCATGTGTTTGTGAATGGCCCTATTGCTGTTAAGGTTTAGAGCTAGTATTATAGTATGTTTAATAGTTTTCATTTTTATAGCTCATTTTCTATTATGCAACTTCTTGAAAGTTTTTTCTCTTATACTCCTAAAGGTTATGTGAAAGTTGTTCTAGCCACTACTCTTCTATGGTATATTTAGTTGGAAAGAAATGATGCTAAGGATCTTGATATACCTATGAACTATCATCGTATTATTGCTAGAGCCAAATGTAAAATTATGTCTCTTTATAAAGCTGACCTTCTTACTTCCTCTAGTTTTAAAGGGTACAAATATATGGCCTTGAACTTTGGGATTAATCTTCCTTCTTGTGGTATTGCTCCTAACCATAAAATATTTACTAAATGAAGCTGAATTATCATGTCAGTTTCTAATGGCTTTTATGGTTGTTTGGGGATTTTGAGAGATTATAGTGGTCAGGTTATCTCTACTTTTGTTGCTCCTTTAGAACCCTGTTCTGTATTATTTGCTAAGCTTAAAGGTCTGTACTATGGGATTTTTGTCTACTTATAGAATGGATTTCAGAAGATATAGTTTGAAGTTGATGCTCTCCATCTTCCTGAATTACTAAATTTGGGAGCTCATGGAAATGCTGAAGTGTATTATTTACTTAACCAGACAAGGAGGCTTCTTGCCAACCTAGATTATCAAATTTCTCATATTTATCGAGAAGGTAATTCTTGTGCTAATTTTCTTGCCAATTGGGGAGCCAAGTCCTCCTCTTTGAATCTGTTCTCTATTGATGATATTCCTTCACTTTTAAGGGGGCTTGTGAATCTTGATAAAATTGGATTGCCTTATGTTAGAAATCTTTAAGCATTTTATGATTCATTTTCTTATGGAGATATGGCTTTTTCCTAAGCTTTGGGATCTATTAGTTATCATCTTCAAACTCTGGTGGTTTGGGCTAGTTTTCATTTCTATGATGTTTGCTGCTTTTATCCCTTCTACTTTTTGTTTTTCATTCTGTACTATGCTAGTAGAGGTGGTTTCTATAGATGGAGGCTGTTTGGACCTGCTTGTCCAATTTTGGGTGTGTCCTTTTCTGGCTGGATGTTTCTGTAATCCTTTTTTGATGCTTCCCATTTTTAGGTTGGCCTTTCTGTAGGTTTTCCTATTTCTCTGAGACAGTTGGGTTATGCTGCTCTTTTTCTTAACTCTCATGGATCGATTAGTTATTTTGTTGATTATGCTCACTATTTCCATTTTTTTTTCTTATTTTGATGATTACTACACTTCCCTGCACGGTTGGGACTTCTTTTGGTCTCTTTCTCAAACTATATTTGTTGTTGTTGTTTGCTTATCATTTCGATTATTTTCCCTTAATATGGTGGATTTCTAGGGTGGAATTTTTTTAGTCATAATATGGATCATTTTTGGAATGACACTGCCTACCTCTTCTCTGTTGGCTACATTACTTATTTTTCTATATTGTGTATTGGCTGAATGTATTAGCGGGTAATTATGTTCAACAAGCTGATTATCTTTGGTGGAATCCTACCTATTTTTTATTTCTGTCATTTGCTGTTTGGTTAGCCTCATTACTTATGCTTTACTGTATGTGTTTATCTGCTGGCTAGGGTTACTCTTGTCTCTCTTAGACATGTTTAATTACTATTATGTTCTAGCTATTACATGATGGATGTTGTTCCTGATTGGCTTTCATCATTATGGGGGTTTTTTCCCTGCCTTGATGTCACATATGGGTAGGGTTTTTTTGTTGGCTGTTCTTTCTCATGCTATGGTGGACTACTTAGGTGATGCTTATTTTTCAAGGGATGGGTGACATCCCTTTGCCATGTTGAATACTATTTTCTTTCATTCTAGAGTGTATTTTGCTATTGCTTGGTATGCAGGTATTAAGAATTATAAGATTTTCCACCAATGGCAGCTGCCTTCTACTAGATTTGTAGGCGATGATGGCTGGGATGACTTCACTCTTATTTTGGCTAATAGCAGCACTTGTGATGTAACCCTTCCTTTGAAGTTTGGATGCTCATATTTGCGGCTGCCCCATTCTGCTATGACTGAGCCCGAGCCTTCTTTCACACTTTTCTAAATTTCTCACACCTTCACTCATTTTTCAATTAATTTTTGTTTGTATCTCTTTACCTATGCTAATTCTAGCTATTTGCAGGTTCAGTGTCTTTCCTTGCAGGTTCCTTCTTTGGAAGTCGCAATTACTTCTCTCATTTTCATAAGCTTTTGCTAAGGCTGTCCTCTAGCTTCTTTTTTTGCTTTGCTCTTTTATATCTCTTGTTGTTTTCATTTCGCTTTTCTTTTTCCTTCCTTTTTTTGTTATACTTAGATAGGGGATTCAATCTTTAGGCTAATTGTAGCTCTTTGAGTAGTAGTTCTTGAGTTTATCCCCTCTTAAGGATCTTGTAACCCCCCATTTTTTGTATCAATAAAATTCCCCTACATGGGTTTCCCAAAAAAAAGTTAATTAACTAATTAATAATATGCCTATATGATCTGCAACCACATGAAAATCGAATTTACAATGCTCCAAAGAAATGAAAGGGTGTAATGCAATTGGCATATGATTAATAGTTAATTAAGCTTAAGGAATCTCACTTGATTACTTTTATGATTATCTCACACATATGAGCCAACCATAATTTTGATATCTCTCACCTTGGGTTATTGAACACCCAAGGAGCCACCCAAGTTCAATTAAAGGTTCCTTATGTGTGGATGAATTAATTTTAAATTTTAATTCCAATAAGTATGTAATGAATTGACTAAACGTTTTGGTTATATTTTAATTTGAATGATGAAAGTAACTTAGAAGAAAGGATCGAGGGCAAGCCCTCAATCCTAATCCCTAAATCATTTAAGCATGCAATTAGGTTTTGATTTTCTTATTTTGAAGATTAATCAATTAATCATTCCATTAACCCATTAATTAATTTAATTTTTAAAGATAAAGAAGAATTAGGAAATGAATTGGGAAATGTATCCTTAATCACATTCCCTAAGTAATCATACTATTCAACAGAAATAATTATGTTTAAATGATTAACCAAGTTACTGTTCATTCCTTAATTATGATCGATTGGATTAGGAGAGTGATTAGGGCTTACTCAAATGATTTCTCTAATTAAGTAATCAATAAAATCCCAAAAATATAGGGGAGGTAGAGGACATCTCCCTAAACATCCACAGAAAATTTGAGATTAATTGAGTGCTTAATTAAGGTGTAATTAAGCTTATTATATTTTTTATAAAACCCTAATTAAGTTAATATCATTATTCAAAATAAATCAATTACAATTTTCCTTGATTATCCTTTGAAGTATCTTTAAAATGAGCCTTAGTTTGTAATTTTTGAATTTTTCTACAATTAGTTATGATTTTAGGAAGTTTCAGTGATAAAAACTAGATTAATTAAGCTAATTAAGTCCTTGATCCCGTCAAACCATGTGGTAGCTGACGCGACACGCTTTTCACATGGCGCAATGGAATTGACTATTTAAGTAGTCACATTCGTGCACTAACTCAGTGGCGGCAGACGCATTTTCCATGTGGGTCATCCAATCTGAAATCAAATAGCCATGATTTAATCTATGAGTTAAAGGAGAAATCAAAGGATCTATCATGCGATTTAATCATAGATGTCCATTCTGATCATGCAGAACGGATGACGTATGATCTATCCCGCTCGTGAGTGGCAAAAAATGAGCACCATCCCATTCATTCTGAGCTCACCTGAGTTTGGATTAGAATCAAATGGATCCTACACCATCTAAAGGAGCATACAATCATATCCAACAGTTGATATCCCTGGACATGGAGATTTCTTTCATAAAAGACCAATATATAGAGGCCTAAAGCTACAATTTTGAGAAATTACCTTGCTGGAGCTAAGACCGGTGGTCGGGATCAATGAAGGTAGCTTCGTCTAGTGGAGACGAAGCCCTATTGATGGAGTCTGAGGTTAATTTGACCTAGGGTTCTTGGTCAACCAATCCACACACGAGCACACCTTGGCTTCGATCGAACTCTAATCTCCGGTGCTTTGGAAGGCTTGGAAATGGTTTGGTTGGCTTCAATTGAGTATGAGGGTGGTGTGGATTTAGGGAATTATGATTTGATTCAGTAGAGAAGGAGTATTGCATTAGGGAAGGGTGTCCTATTTCAGTTTGCACATGGGAGTGGCAATGGCCGATTGAGGAGAGGTTGGGGATCCTTGGAATCCCTCTGAGGAAGTTCAAAATGAACTTGGGGACTCAGAGAATGTGATTGGTGTCATTCCCAGCTCTAATTGAGGGAGTATATCCCTCAATTAAGCCAGATGGATGGATGGGATTGAATTTGCAAATCCCATCAATTGGCCATCATCGAGCTTAGGAGGTATCACCGTCAGTGCGGGATTGGTCGAAGTAGTGGCAAGAGCTCTAATAGAAGATATGGAGTGGTGGCGTGGGATTGCTCTTCCTCGTGTCCATGGGTTCGGCCATAGATGAGAGGGAAGAAGCATGGATCCTTTGGTCCATGGCAAAGGCTACGGGGGTTTAAAGTGGGCTAGAAAGATCTAGGAATGTTTCATTTGGCATCTTGATGGCTATTATGGAGATGGAAAAGTGGACTTTGCCACTTATGGTAGGGATCCAATGCAAATGGCTTTGCACATTGGCCAATCCCCTTTGGCTTGGTTTCAAATGGATTTAGGCAGATTTTAGGGTGCTTTGGGACTGATGTGGAGTGGGTTTAATCAGCCAAAGAGATTCCATAGGGTGACTTCAAGTGGTTTAGCTCAATTTGGGCAATAGGATTCAATTTGGTTCACATTGGGTTGGGTTGACTAATTGACCAAATGTGGTCTAACCAAGGCTTGGGTTAGGTCTAAATCATGATTTGGAAAGTTTTGGTGTGATAATTTGATATGGTTTGGCTTAGGTTTGAATTTGACTCATTTGAATTTAAAAGGGTCAAATTGGTCAAGTTGACCAATTTGACCAAATTAGGTTGGGATAGGTGTTGAGTCAAGTTCAATTGGTTGATTGAAATTGATTGTAGGCTTTGGTTTGGTTTAATTTGGAATTAGTTTGAATTTTGGTCAATTTGACCTTTTAGGTCAATTTGGGCTAGGTTGAGTCAAGTTGACTAATTGGTCAACTTGGGCTCAATCATGGCATTGGTCAAGTTCAACAAGTGATTGTAATAAACTTGAGCCATTGGTTGCAATCAATTTAGATTAAATCATGATTTGACTTATTTTGGCTTTGTAGGCCAATTTAGGTCAACTTAGGTCAAGTGGCCAATTAGGCTTGGTTTGACTTAATTGATGGTTTTGTCAAGTTCAATCATTGATTATGAATGGGTTTAGATCAATGGTTTTAATCAATTTGGCATATAATGGATTTTGGCTAGTTTGGGTTTCATTTGGGCTAAATGTTGACTTAGTCAAAGGCTAGGTTTGACTAGGTTTGACCTAATTCAAGGTGGTTGTCACCCCATGATGATTGTTGATCATGATTAAGGTTTAGATGGGCTTAGCTCAATGCAATTTGGGTTGGATTGGAAATTGGCTAAAAAAGGTTGTTTAGGTCACTTTAGGTCAAGTGAGACTAAATGAGTCAATTGGCTTGATCAAGGTTTGATTCAAGTTTGGTTGAACCCACATATGAGCTTAGGATTGAAATATAAATCTAAATGCAATTGGTTTGGAGCCAAGTGAGTTTTGGTTCATATGAAAATTTCAAGTCAAAAGGCAACTTGGGCTTGATTTGGGTTGACTTTGTTTTGGTTTGATAATGGTAGTTTATATTTATATTTGGATCAATGATTGAAGGAATGATTGAATCATGAAGAAATCCATCTGTTTTGAGTTGATTTGGGTTTCATTTAGCCAAGTTCAAAAGTTTGGCTAAAGGGGATAAATTTGAGAATTTGATTTGGTTTTAACTATATTTTGGTCATTTGAATTTATATTTCATTTATATTTGTGAATATAAATGAAGATATAAATGGGTCATGAGAAAATCACTTGAGTTCAGAGTGATTTGGAACCAAATTTGATTAAGCTTAGGAATGTAGATTAAAAGGAAAAATTTGGGTTTTGATTTGGATGATTTATTTTTGGTCATTGGAGGGTGGGTTTCATTTATATTTATGAGTATAAATGAAGAAATAATTTATTTATAAAGAAACCAACCAAGTTTGAGTTGATTTGAAGGAGTTTTGGCTAAGCACATGAAGGTGGTTCATATGGCTTAGGAAGAGATTTTTTTTTTTTTGGAATTTGGAGTTAATCATGGGTTTCAATCATCTGGAATTTGGAATTGATTTATGATTTGGAATTTGATTTGAGATTGGATTTGATAATTGAGAAGATCAATTAGGTTGGGGTTGATTTAGATTTGGTTAAGGCTAAGTCCATAAGATAAAATCAAAGGGCCTAGGAAGGGATTTGGAGTTTGAATTTGGTGATGGATTTCAATCATTGGATAGTTGGATTTGATTTTGGAATTTGAATTTGAATTTGAGGTTTGGTTTGAAAGAAGGAAGCAAGGATTAGGTTTGGGCTATAGGGTAGGCAAGTCTTCCAAAATCCCTAGGGAACAACCTATTCATATGGTTAACTCTTCTAAGTTTCCAGGATTATGTTAAGTGTTCACCTAATCACTAGAAGTTTCTTAAGACTAAGGAACTCTTTGTGTGTATAGGAGTCTTAGATCTATGATGAGGAAGTTAAGAGCTCACTACGAAAGTGAGGTGAATAAGAATTTAATTATATCTAACTCATTTAAGTGCTTAATATTATACCCGTAAGAATAGGCTATATGATAACTATGATAACTAAGGGTATACATGATACATGATTTCTAAGGCTACTCAAATTTGGTGGTTCTCTATTATTAACTTAATACCTTTGTTATGGTTCAACAATTAATGAAATGATACCCTTAAGCATCTTCTGGAATTAGTTACACTTTCTCTAGATAATGTAATTATTCACATTATGTTATGCTATAGTTTAGCATTCATATACTAGTATTTATATCCCATCTTTAACTCTTACCATGTAGAAATTATACTACGTATGTTGGTTGATAACACTACTTTAAAAGTATTATAGGATAAAGAACTATTGTTTAAAGCATTGAGAAATTATAGTATAGTTTTTTAAAGTACATATACAATTATGTTAATAATCATTAATACTAAATTTAATAGGGTCAAACAATTGATTTAGAAAGGACGAATGTTATTCCACAACTATTATGTCAGACCAACATCGTAGTAGTGTGGAAATAATCAGGAGCCCTATTACAACATAATTAGATTATATAAATTTAAACAAGTTAGAAATATACCTTTGTACTCAACGGATAAACTATAAAGTGCCCAACATTTTGTACTCACATGTGTTATCATTGCATCTAAGAATAAGGCTCCTGATGAACTCATACTATTCTATTGATAGCCCTTAAATGAGCTAGATATAATTTAAAGGAATGTTAAACTATTATGTTAGGCCATTATGCAGAATAAATAGTATATGAATGTTCGTTTTAATAGTAGTATACCCTATAGGAGAAAATTAATAGATTAAAATATTGTATCAGTTCTCTAACCTAATGTAATATACGAATAGCCCTTATCCTTAGTTTATTATAAAGCCAATAGTTTAGGAAATCTTGATTCAGCCTATAGGTCATTATGTAGAATAATTGTGGTCAATATCATCTTTTAGTCTCTTATAATTTATGAAAAGTTTAAACTAAGTCGTCTCATACTCTCATTCCAATTATAATATATACTACCATATTTAATAGTTAAATTATAAAAGATTGAACAATTATATTCACATAGATTATAGTTGAGAGATGATTAGGTATAATATAATAATTAATATTAGTTTTAGTAGGAGATTGTACTTAAATATGGTAAACAAAGAAGGCATATGACAGAAAAATTAGCTTGATAAATCATATTTATGATATAGTTATATTTAAGAACCATTTGAAGGGCTGTCATATTTACTAATACCATGGGAAAATTAATTTGACAATGCTATATAGGCATTATAGTTGTTAAGCTCAAAACTAAATTTTAATTTAAAGATGTTAGTGAGGTCAATATATAGCTTTTAAAATGTGTGTTAGTCCTTTACATATATAGCTCACTAGACAATAGTATGAAATGATATTAAGGAAAGTATTTGTACCTATATAAATACCTTTGATATTTTTACAATATTGATTACCCCAATTTAAGCTACATATTCCATGCATTTCGAACCTATAGTTAGATTCTACCCCAATTTAAGAATATTAAAACAAATTCTCCATGCATTTCAAATCAACTTATAAATGTTAGCCTGATGAGATCATTTGGTCTCATCTAGTAAATGTTATTAGCTGAAATGTGATTATGGTTATGTTTTACTAATACAACTATTTACTATGGTAGAACCATCATAAGGTAGATGAAAAATTGATAGGGTATGTTCCAAATTGTAGTTACTTTATTTTGGTAGAATTTAGAACTATATGTGATAGATAGGTTAGAAATAGAGAACCACATTGTATAAGGCTTATCTTAAACATATGTAATAAACATATAATTGATGATCATAACCTATAAATGATGTTAGCAAGTGTAAATATTGACATAATTTAAGACAAAAAGTTTAAACTTATATCTACAGGTGGAATAATAATATATGCTACATACTTATGGCTTTATACTAATTAGGTAGAAGCTAATGATAAATACATGTATGGATAAAAAGATATAGTTTTAGACAATATTCTAGTCAAATTCATGTAAATATAGCTTTTCGTTATGTAGTTTTATCCCATATATTACCATGATGTTTAATACTATAAGAAATCAATAGTTATATAGACAATAATATGAAATTAATATTCTAGTAAGCAATTATTAATTTTTCATCTAACTCAGAAGTTATTCATACATGGTGTATTAAGCTCTGTTAATCTATATGTATAAGATATAATAAGGCATGTCCTTAAATCATATTTATTGCACCAATTTGATTGGACTAACCTTATTATTTCCAAAATAACTCAATACTCTGATTATAGTAAAGCAGTTTAAATTATACTCTATTTGAGATATACAATAGAAACATTAATCATACTATTAGTTTAAACTTTTAAATCAGGTGCTCTTTAGAAATATATATATAATATGTCTATATTAATAAGATCCATGAATGACCTAATCAGAATGCTCAAAAGTGAATAAGAATATTAATTGCAGCCATAATAAAAATGGTACAATTAAGAGAAATAATATTAATTGTAGCCATAACAAAAATGGGTAGGATTAGCTACAAAAATTATTTATAACTACATATTTTTATAACTATATCCATACATGGCAAATTGTTGCTGAAAAGCTAGAAGAATATATCTCATGTTATTTAAATTTTATACAACTAATTAAGTGCTTATATGATAATTTCAAGTAAGATAAGCTTGGATCATAAACTTAGTATGCTTACAAAGACTTTTACCCAACATGATTAGATATAATAATTAAGTTTATTTTATACTTTATATTGTTTGACCATATGATCTAAATGTAATAGGGCTCCTGATTATTTTCACACTATTGAGATGTTGATTTAGCTATGGAATAACAACAACCCTTTCTATATTAATTGTTTGACCCTATTTAATTTAGTATTAATGATAATTTCCACATTACTTTCAATATTACTTGTAATATTTTAATAATTCAAATAAATAAGGCTATTGATCGCACATCAACTCCATATAGTTTGGTTATTATACGAACATTGTCTTGTTTTTTTATATAGAGAAGGGAAAAAAGTATTACTGAAATTACAAAGTGGATTCCTAAATATATTTGATCAGAGGAAAAAATTATCCATATGTGTTAAAAATTACAAGCTATTTGAAGAAGGCCGCACTTGGCTAGGATTAGCTGAAAACTTAATGCTTTCAACTAATAAGTCAGTGGTGAACCTCTATGAAGAAATAATTTGTCAATCAATTACTACTTACACCTTATAGGGATCAACAAAAATAGTTATTATGTAGACCTTTAATTGCTATTATGTGGACTTACCATGCACTTAAATGTGGAAAAATACATTAAGATAAAAATCTCATTCTAGTAGAATTAAGATGTTGAATAGAATTGGGTTTCACCCAAAATAGAATTTATTTTATTCATCATTACTTAAAACTTAAATTCAACTTTAACACAAAAATAGATTTATAAATTTTTTTTTTTTTTTTTTGTAAAAAGCTATCAATAGTAATTAGACTTACAGTAATTTAGAGTATAAAATGTTTTGTAACAAATCGTTCATTTAAAGTGTAATATACAACTATTAGGGTGGAATCTTAAATTTTTAGTATACAAATTTTATACAAATAATTAAACAAATAGGAAAGTTCGATACATGAACCTTACAGATTAGTGGATTAGGGCAAATGAGCTTACTCACATTTGGGTATGACATATATACAAATAAATATATCTATAGTAATGAACTACTGATATATTTGTAATTATGTTAGCATAAATGTAGCTTACTCACAAATTATATAAAGTTCATTACTAAAATACAATTATGTTAACAAATATGTTTGATCATAGTTATAGTCTCAACTAATAATAATTTATTATTGATACAACAAGTATATAATTTTATTACATATGTTGATCATCACTGGAATCTATATAAGTAGTATCAGTTTTTATAACTATATGTGGAAGAATTCATATCTTATTATTGGTATAATGCTATATGAATTTAACTCTAGAAAGGGCTGTCAAACATGTAGTTCATTATGATCTAGGTAATAAATAAAGAAGTTCATAACTAAAAAATAGAGTATACTCAACATTCACAAGCAATGCATCAACCAAAACAAGCATAAAATATGGTATAAGCTTATTATTACATAAATTGTTATGCTAGTAGCCTACAAGCAATGCATCAACAAAAAAACAAGCTATATATATATATATATATATATATATATATATATATATATATATATATATATATATATATATATATATATATATATATATTTAAAACTATACTTTGTATGATTGGGTTTGTAAATTATGTTTACATATAAATAATTTCTCCTCTTTGTATCTTAACATATCTTAGTATTCCATAATTACAATAAACTAAGAATTTATACCCTATTTTATGCTATTATAATTTTAAAGCTTTGAATATTACATATCTAACATTTAAAATTATATATTTATATTTATAACACCTAAAATTTGTTAATAGAACAAACATAACAAATACTATTTCCTGCCCTCACCCCTCCACCTTATAAGATCTAACTTAGCATACTAAAATACAAATAGATAGTATAACATTGATATCATTAGGCTAACAAAAAATGAGTATTTAAAGTTAATCTTATTAAAGTATACTCCACAAATAATTTTAAATTATGTTAACTGACAATCAATTATAATCCTAAAAAGGCATATGTACAAACCCATTAGTTTAGATTATTGTAAATATCTTATTAAGTAGCCCTCCTGAACTGATATGTTAATAATTTTGAACTTATAAATTATTATAAAATGCTAAGGGGATGTTTGGGATCATTTTTATTTTTTATTTTTTATTTTTTATTTTTATTTTTATGTTATTTTTAAAAGCATGCTTGTTTAGAGTGTTTCTTATGTAGTTTTATTTTTTGTTTTTAAAAATAACAAGTACAATTAAACAAATTTCATTTTTAACCAAAACATAAACAAAATGAATCAAAAACACAAAATAAAAAAAAAAAAAAAACAAAAGTGATCCCAAACAGCCCCTAAGGTTATGAATTTACCTAGAACAGTTTACCTTTGATATATTTAAAATATTTAACTTATAAGATTACTACTCACTTAATTATGCTACATTATTTGTCATAGATCTTTATACTAATGGTTTGAAAAGAAATTAAATCTTCTATATTCTAAGAATCATAATATAATGCAATCATTCTTAACTTTTTGTATTAAAAACCAAATTATCTATTCAACATTTATAATTTAAACAATTAGTATAGAATAGTGTAGTATAATATATTAGGGTTCAAAATTATATGGAAATTTAGCAAAAATAAATTAGGATATAAACTTTAATCAATTTATTATTTTAACTTTGTTTTTAACCAATTGATCATACAAAATTGCTTATAAAGTATATTCATTCTTGATAAATGATTATGAATAGATGAACAAGATGATATATTATGTATAGATTTAAATGATATAGCAGAGAAAGAAGTTCTTAATTTCCACTTACAAATTAAATGATGAAATAATATGAATATATAATAAAAAAATATGACAGATACATAAATAATAATTCTAATCATTATAATTTTCAAGATCAATATAAAGTTCAAATCACTATAGTCTACATGAGGGGACACAATAAGCCTATACATATAGTCATACCTCTATAAAAACCTTATTGGTACACATTACATATAAAAACTAGGGCTCAAGTTATTCTAGTCATCCATGTATGAATTTAACTTATATAGCCGAACCATGTAGGCTAATCCCGCAGACATATATTACGTAAAGTGTCTATGTATGAATTCTAATAGGGTGATAGCATAAAGTGCATATTACTCAAATATATTTTTAAGTGTAAAAATGGTATGTAATGATATAATTAACATAAGCTTATATCGATCTTGAAAATTTATAAAATAAATATTAATGACTAAGATAATGTAAGTACACTGCTATTATCCATCCAAATGCTTTTTCATGTCCTTTAAGAACTTCAATTAATTTATTTTTAAATTTTAAACATTAATTTTGAACTATCATAGTAGCTTCATTTATTTAGAACTATCATTTGTAAAATTTTTCTCTAAATAGAATTATGAGTTCTCCACCTCACCTCAAACACCATTAAATGAGCTCCAAAATTAAAATGCTTAAGTACAAAGACTTAGCTTGACAACCCTCTTATAGAAAGCTTACTAGACATATTTATAAGCATTAATTGTGGTATACAATAAAATTTCCAATCATCAACCCATCACCTAAAGAATTTGGCCAAGAAGGAGAAGAACTAAGAGAGATTAACTTGTGTCTAAACCAAATTATTTGGAAAAGAGAAAAGGGAGGGGTATTTCTATCCATGCAATATAAGATAATGGAGATTATAAAATTTAAAATCAAACATCTATATGAATTGTTTTATTAATTTATACTTAAATTTAAATTTCTCCAATGACTTACACCCCCGATTTATATAAAATATTTGAATCAGTTTTAAATTTATATTAGATAGAGGGTGCATCTCACATCAAGTGCATGATAAATAGTAGTCTCACATTATGTAATATAATTTAAATATTGTTTTAATACTATTTCTTTTTACATAAAAATTCCATTAATAAATGTTATTATCCATCCAAATGGTTTACATGTCCTTTAAGAACTTCAATTAATTTATCTTCTTGATTTTCTTCTAAATCAGTTGAGATGATTATTGGTAATGTTGATTCTTTCCCTAAATAAGCATATTTAAAGTGATTCGTTAATAGCTTGATAAAAATATAGTGCCAAATATAGACATATTAAATGTCAATAATAGACTTAGGATTAACTACCTTTAACTACCAAACCATCAAAATGCTTATTAAAATAGATTTTCACTTATGACCTTTAAAAATCATAATTTCACTTGGAAACAAATGAAAAGTAAGTAAGTATAGCATTGGTAAAACTATTTTATCAATGCT
This sequence comes from Cymbidium sinense, assembly GCA_021442155.1. Taxonomy (NCBI): domain Eukaryota; kingdom Viridiplantae; phylum Streptophyta; class Magnoliopsida; order Asparagales; family Orchidaceae; genus Cymbidium; species Cymbidium sinense. The sequence continues at coordinate 40,308,883 of CM038233.1, forward strand.
TTACTAAAGTAATGTCATACCAATGCTTTAAATGAATTGTTACATCGTATCGATAAAGGTAGTTCATTACCTAATATCTTATACATACAAACAACTCTTATTTTTAGCTGATGGATATATTAAATTCCTATGTCATTTAAGTGAGAGGTAGAATAGAATTTCACTTGAGTAAGCATTATAACATATATGTCTGGTAAGCTTTTTATAGAATGGCTTTGTAGTATGGTAGAGGGGATTGGGATATATATGGCCATATATATATATATATATATATATATATATATATATATATATATATATATATATATATATATATATTGGAAAAAACTTTGAACACATTACTGGAACTCAAAGAGAGACTTATTTGTGAGGTATATGTCGTCATTTTACACTTCCATCTCCTATAAAATAAATATAATTAGTTATGTCATTTTACTAGTCCCATCTCTTTGATTGGCTAACTTAATTGTTGATAATTAGATTATTTTAAATTAAATATAATTAGTTATCGTATCGCAATAATAAAAAGAGCTCTGGTCAGAAGAGAACTTATTTAATGGCTTATGGTAACTCTTCAATAGCTCTTATACTTGTTAGATTTTAAGCCCAGATCAAACTCATTAGCTGATACATTTTATTCCTAGTTTTTTAATTAATTCTTTACATTGATATTATTTTTTCAGAATCTTTATGGGTCACTTTATGGGTCACTTTATGGGTCACTCTATAATAAAACTTCCCATTTTTAATATTTTCTTACATATTTTGACTCCACATGAAGATGATTGAGAATTCCTCTATGAAGAGGTGCATTGTTAACTTGTGAGTAGTTCATTATTAAGAGACAACCCAATTGATTTAATGTGAATTTTGATGAGGCATGCATAACCTTTTTACATGGCATCAATGGTCTCCTTTCAATGAACTACTGATGACACACTTTGAATCTTTAATCTTATTAAAATGCTTTTGTAAAAATATCAGAATTCTCATATAACCCCTTTATAGTTATGTAGTTTTGTCAGTTTTAAATAATACAAAGGTATCTCTTAATTGATTGTAATTCAGATTCCAATTATAAAAGTTATATGGAAATAATAATACTCGTGACTAAACTTTATACTATCTGACCATCCATTACTTTGAAACCCAAAATTTAATTCTATATATCACATATAGTGTATTGTATGATATAGTACAGTAGTATAGTGTAGTTTATTGTTTGTAGTATAATATAGCATAGTTTAGTGTAGTATAATATGATATAGTATGATATATTACATAGGATAGTATAGCATTATTAAGTATATAGTATATTGCATTAGTATAATATATATTATATAGTGTATAGTATATTATATAGTATATAGTATAGCATATCATAGTGTATTGTAATATATAGTATGATATAGTATAAACTAACAAGGTTAGTCGAGTACTTTTAAAAAGTTTACCAGACATATATGTTACAATGCTTACTCAAGTGAAATTCTATTCTACCTCTAACTTAAATGTCATAGGAATTTAGTATAGTCATCACTCTTAAATTAAATTAAATATGACCAACCATATACTTTCCAAAAATGAATTAATTAGAAGAAATAAAGTTTATAAAATCATGGATAGCCTATTTATTCATAATCATACTTAATGTGTCAGATTTAATGGACTTTAATGCAGCTATTTTAGAATTAAGAGATCATTTAAAACACAAGTTAGTCAAAACTTCATTATTCATTGATAATTCAATCATGATAATGTAGAACCACCTTTATTGGCTTATATGTTTCAGCATTAATTTTGATTAGTTTTGTTATGGTTGTTTTCAAAGAGTATATAAGAATAGATTAAGTGTTTGAGTTGAGCATAGACATGACAGGATAGCTCCACAAAGAGTTTTAAGTGAAGGATCATTGAATAGAGGTACTAAGAGGTCCATTAGGAGATATATGGGAGAAGGCCAATGAGAGTTTGTAACATTATATATTTCAATCTACTTAGACTATAAGTAAGGGAGTGTAGAATGTAAAATTTCTAATTACAAAGAGAAATATTAAATTAGAAATGTAAATTGAAATAAATAAAAAATAATTAGATCAATTTTAGAAATTAATGAATATTTATATCACTTTTAGGAATATATTCAGAAGTGGAACCTATTTCAAAAGTACTGGGGAAGAGGGATAGGTGTGTGAATGGAAATATTTTAAGCTTGATAAGTGATGTATTATATAGTATAGTATAGTATAGCATCATTTGAGGGCAATCATGATAGTATGATAGGCATTATACTATATGTTGAAAAAAGTGACCATCTTATGAAATGTTGAATTATTGGAAATTCATTATACTAGAGCATACACTTATACAACTTTTTTTCATTGCTACTTTTATGTTGTATAATCCACATGCTTGAATAATATATTCACCTACCAATCCATCTTGAGATATTGGTATACTAAGAATAGCGATAATAAGACATCAAAATATAATAATAGGATTGGGAGAATTGGCTAAAGAAAATAAAGGAGGAAATATAATCATAAGTGATTTATTAGTAACCTTATCTTAGTGTAGTAAGAAGTTATAGTTTTGAAGAGAATCTGAAAAGAACCCTAAAAAAAGAGATGATAGGTGTTGTAGCAGGAGATGATCAAATTTTTTTCAAGTACATACAACTATAATATTGGAGGAGAAGTAAGAAGTGACTATTTAAAAAAAGGGGCATGCTGAAAGAAAGGGTTGTTAATTGAACTATAGAAGCATTTGATGAAGGGACCATAATAATTATATTCATTTTATATTTGGAACAACCCAAAGATTGTACAATAAAGGGCACCAAAAGAGTGTTTATAATGTAGATAAAAATAAAATTGAACACCCATGTAGTGAGAAATAATATATAGGTTGGGGAAAAATATTCACGTGCAGTTAATTGATAAGAAATGTAGAATGAGTATGATTAATAAGGTGAAATGTTTATTAGACTACATTAATGATATTGAGATGATGACAATTTCATATTTAGTGACATCTTTTTATTCTTTGAAAGATAAATGAAATTTCGTATTATGAAGAATGGCATTTTAGAAAAAATAAATTAATATGATTTGCATATATATTCTAAAGTATTATCAATGAGAAAAACATTTAGTGAAATAGAATACTAAAGTTTAATTTGTTCATAATACTTTTGTAATACATCAAAGTTTTTAATTGATATATTAATAATTATAATTATATTAAACAATAATGATCATCTATAAAAAAGCAAAATAATAGCGTACTAAGAAAGTAAGAATATATTTGAAACTTCAAATGTATAAATATTAATTAACTTAAAAATAAAAAGGTAATGAATTATAGTGGATAATTTTAATAGCATTTAATAATGTTAATTTAAAAGTGGAATATTCCAAATTTAAAGTTAGAGAGGTGATTATGTGTTATTATTGCATGTCTTAATGAGTAATAATAGAGGCAAGAGTAGAAAAAAGTAGGATTGCAAAAAAGCATTATTTCAGGAAGATGTGAGTTTGGCATCAAAGTAATATAAAATCAATGAAGGCCTGAAATTTCTATACCAATAGAAGGGTTGGTGATGCTTGGAGCAAGCCCTTGTGAGCAATAGAGTATCTGCAAGACAAAGCCTTCATGAGGGCAAAGGAGTGTGGACAAGTCTGAGAATAGTAGTGGATGCATGAGTTGGGAATGATATGAGTGAGCTGGGAGAGAGGGAGGAGTAATGGGTTGTGGGCTAGGTTAAGAATCACTTTATATGATGAGAATTAGATGATCTTATTCTCCAAACAACAATACTTATTTATAGGTTTAAAAGGAAACTATAACAAAAAAACAAAATATGATAAGATTAAATATAATTATTGGAGAATAATCATACTTTTTTACTATATACTCTTCTAATATAACTATTTTAAATATGCTTGTCCATTATGCATCATACGCTAATCATATACATAGTTGTCCTCTACTAACATAGTTCTGTAAGACCATAATGCATCATCTAATTTTAATGACCAATCTTTTCTAGTATGCCCTACAATTTTTTTTCTAAAATATTATTTATTTCCCTATTTAAAATTTTAGCTTGGCCATTTATTCAAAAATGATAAGTAGTAGCTATTTTATGCTGTACTCCATATTTTCTTAAAAATATTTCACATACTTATTATAGAAGTTAATAACTTCATCACTAATAATGATTCTAAGTGTTCTAAGTCTTGTAAAAATAGTTTTCTTCAAAAAATTTAATAGTTATCTTAGAATCATTTTTCATTGTTGCAATTACTTCAATCCATTTGGACACATAATCAACTTCTAATAAGATATATTCATTCTCATATGAAGAAATAAATGGTCCTATAAAAATTTATTCCTATGCATCAAAGATTTCTAACTCTAAAATATAATTTAATGGAACTTCTTGATGATTAGAGATATTTCAAAGGCTTTATCATTTATCATAATTTTTCACATATTCGTACACATGTCTAAATAAAGTTGGCCAATAAAATCCACTTTGCAATATCTTAGTTGTTGTTTTATTTCTTCCAAAGTTTCTTTTATCTTTAAATCATGACAAGATCTTATAATTTTTAAAATTTTATTATCATAAATACATCTTCTTAGAATCTAATCTCCATACTTCTTAGAGAGATAAGATTAATCCAAAAATAGAATTTAACATCATGTAGAAATTTCTTCTTTTAATCATAATTGATTCCATATAATATATTGCCAATTACTAGATAATTCACTATGTCTACATACCATGGAATAACTTTATGTTTGAATGCAAATAATTGTTCATCTAGGAATTCTTCCTTAATATCTCCACTATCTCTCAAATCTTCCTAGGCTGTTAATCTAGATAAGTGATTATGTACTTAATTTTTAGATCCTTTTTTTATCTCTAATTTCTAGATCAAACTCTTACAATAATAATACTCATCTAATTAATCTAGGCTTAGCCTCTCATATTTTCTAATAGATATTTAATTGTTGCATGATTAGTATGTACTATAACTTTTATTCTCACTTGATAGAATTTAGAATTATCAAAGGCAAAGACAACAACTAGTAACTCTTTCTTAGTTGTTGAACAATTTAGCTTATTTTTATTTAGAGTTTTACTAACATAGTATATCACATGAAAGATTTTATATTTTCTATATTCTAAGACTATCCATATTGCAGAATCACTTGCATCACACATCAATGATAGATCAAATTTTATGACACCATGTAGAGTTTAGGAATTTCTTATTTAGATGATCAAATGTGTGATTAAGAAATAAATATATTATCTCAATAGATAAACATATTTTCTTATAATGAATTTCATCATTTAATAAAATACTCTTATGCCTTAAGGGGTCTTTCATGTACTAGAGAATTTTCCTCTGAACTTTATGCAAAGTAAAATAGGGTTAATTTTAAACTGGGTTTAGGGTTCCCAATAATGGTAATCCCTATAGTTAATTATAGCTTAAGAAGGGTCCCTTCCTAAGAATACTCTTGATTAAAGAAATAAGTCATTATTTTTAAATATTTTTAGATTGGTTGGGAATGATTTTTAGAATTTTTAGTTGGGAATGATCCAATGTGGACAGAGTTATTTTTGGAGGCAAAATGGGATGAAGTAGGAAATTCCCTTTGATATTAGGATGCCTAGTAGGCACTTTAACTATTCTATTTTTGGAGGCAAAATGGGATGAAGTAGGAAATGCCTAATTCAAGTATTAGAGTAATATGATTGTATGATTTTTGACACCTAATTTGTTTCTAATTTATTTTATGTTATATCCAAAGGCTTTAATTTATGTGAGGTATTGAATTTGATTATTTTTATATTTGAGTTGATTAGATTTAATAGGGTAGAAAATTTAAAATTTTTTTCTTGTGAGCCAACATCCAAGCATTCGTCATAGAAAAACACAACACTGAAAGAAACTGAGAAAAGTAGGCTAATTCTATTGCACACCCAAAATAAATCAGGTCAATTTAATTAAAAGAAAGACCAATGTGGTCAAGTACCACTATACACCCCAGAAGAAAGAAAAATGGGCAGTCGAGCTCATCCTTTATATAGCCTAGCTTGGAGCTACTTGTCTAGATATATGGGCCAGCTTTCTAGGTTTGTCTCTTTCTTCAGGGACCTCCATTGAGCTTCATAGGGGACCTCTACACCATCTCCTCATAGGGTCAGCTCCAGCTAATCCTAGACCCCATAGACCCTAACCAAATTCTAAGCTCAAATTTACATTTTAAGCTCAAAAATAAATCTTAAGCCCTGCAAAATAAATGTTAAGAAATTACGAATAGCACACAACAGTTAAATTTTACCAACATACGGGCATAGCATTAGTTTCTTGCCAACCCCACCTATCATATGGGCTATACTAAGGGACTATTCAACACCTGCAAGCAAATAGTAAATTTATAATTTATTTATGATGACAATCTCATTAACATAGCCAAAAGATAATGCTAGTTCTAGAAATAATGTTCTACCATCTAAACTATCGATAATCAATCCTAGCCATCTAGTTAAAAATAGTACACCACAATACAATAAAAAAAATTCTCATCACAACTTCATAAAAAATTACAGAAAATCATCAAACGACCTAACCTAAGTCTAGGGTCAGTGACCTATAATTCTAGTGTATAAAGAAAAAGGGTTTTTGTGGCAAGACATTACAAGGCTTTTAGGTTTCAATTTCAAATTTAGATTTAAGGATTAGTTTATTTATCTTTGGATGGTTTCAATTCAAATAATTTAATGATTTATTAATTTTTATTTTCATTGTAGATTCATTTTATTATGTTAAAGTTAGAATAGATTTTCAAGAATGAAGAGTATAAAAGGTTCCATTTTAGGTGGAAACTATTCCGTTCAACATCCTAAGTCATAATAGGAGGACATCTTTATTCTAAGGTAAAGATTCATCCTAAAGATCTAACTAAAATCCCAAGTATTTTAATTGATCCTTCCTCAAAATTTATAAGGTTTGAATTAGTTTAGTTTAGCTCATTTTATTTTAATTTTATTTACTCATTTTTTACTTAATGTTTTATGTTTTGATTTCTTTATCAATAATGTTGTGATTTACTTTGAATTAATTTTCACTTGAAGTTTAATTCATTTGTTACTATGAATTAGTTTGGTTTTCTCTTTAATTCTAATTCATTCATTACTATGATTTTAATTTTGTTTAATTCCTTTGGTTTAATATTGTATTATTCATATTTCAGATTTTATCATTTATTTTCTTATTTTTATTCATTATTCTTTTACTTTATTTGTTTGCTTTATTGATTATGATGATTTATATCTCCTCAAGTTTAAATTATTAAGTTTACTTTACTTGTACATTAAATTTGTCTTACTTTTGTAACTTAGGTTAATTAGGTTTTAAAGTAATGTTTATCTTATTTGAATTTATCTTTGATTTAATATTCATTTTTGTTTATTGATTTTACTATATTTAATTTAGGGTAAATCTTTATGATTAATTTCATTTAATTTAATGTTTCATTAAGTTGCATTTCTTTATGTTTCATTTAAATTCTTTTAATTTCATTTGTTTATTCCATTTTGGAATGCATTTAATTTAATTGTTACATTTAAGTCTATGTTTTTCATTCAATTCAAGTTAATTTCATTAATTCATATTCATTAAAGTTTATTAACTTAAGTAAATTTTCATTCAATTTATTATGTTTGGTATTATTAAATTCATTACACTTCAATTTTATAACCCATTTGCATTAATGATTCATTCTTATTTTAAGTTGTTCATTTCATGAAATTCTCTACGATTTGTTACTAAATTTATGCTATGATGATTAATTCCAAATTACATATTTCATACATAGTGGAATGATTAAAGGGAGTGTTGATTATGTCATTTGAAAGGTTCTTTTAGCATTTAATATAATTCCCTTTTTCAGGTCTTAAAGAGTTTAAAGAAAGGTTATTCATTTGTGTATTAAACTTTATCTAGGTTACTTTATAGTTTTATGTCATTTTAAGTCTAATTCAACCTAGGTTAAAGCATAATTACACTTAAATCTCAATGGCTCTAATGTATATATATGTAGAAAACTTATAAATTCTAGAGGTTAGTGAACTTCATTTTAGTTTATTAATGGATTACTAATGATTTAAGGGGTTTTTATTGTTGGAATATGATTAAATTTCATATATTCACTCTTCCATAACCCTTAACTTAGGATTAATTAGGTTTCTTTGCTTTTAGTTTTCTTGGGTATTTTTATTTAAATGTTCTAGCACCACTTATCACGTCTTAAATTTTTATTGTAGGTTTTCTAATTTTTGTGATTTAATATTTCCTTCGAATTGACCAAGAGAATTGGAAATTCAAATATTCTCAATCTAGAGATCAATTGGATTTAAAATATTATGGAAAGTGGGGTTCCTTGCCAATTTAATTATTTTAAAGTCTCACTTTAATTAGATGTGTAATTAAGATGTAATTAAGGTTTTAATCATTTCATTAAAATTTAAATTAAGTCTAATTTACTAAATAGGATTCTTTCATAATTATTGGGGTTCTAGTTGATTTATTATGAAAGTTCAAGTTAATAAAATAAATTAATTAATTGAATTAATAGCCTAATTAAGCCATTTTATGATTTATTAAGTTTCAATGAGTTTCAATGGCTTATTTATATTCATTATGATGTATTATTATGTTTTACGTTGCTTTGATTTATTTCCATAATTTATTCTATGAAAATGAGGGTTTAGGGTTTGAAATTTCCAATATTAAGATTTTTTGCTCAATATATTATAAAAAAATTACTTGATGTGTATCCTAACATCAATTTCAACTCTCCAAAGTGTCATTTCAATTTGATAATTGGTTTGGGATTAATTATGGTTTGAAAATTTTCATTCAAACCTAAATTAAAGCTAAAATATCCGAGATACTTTGGGGATTTTAATTTTAAAGAATTATTCTCTTCAAGAGGAATCCATATAGCCAAAGTGGATTTATATTAAATTTCTTATAAATCTATAAATTTTTATGCATTTTCTTAATTTTTTTATTCAAAAAACCTTAATTTTCTATTTAGGTGCATCAGATCAATGTGGGTCTGACATGGCCCAGCTTACGACGTGGTGTTGCGTCATTACACCCCATGGAATCCATATGGATCCACATTTAATTAGTAGTGCATGTGGGTTAATTGTGGGATGTTTGATCAAAGATCAAGTGGTCATGATTCAACCCGTGGTTCCTCTTATTAGTTTTAATTAGAGATCTGGCTAGATCTTTTCCGTTGATTCCTTATAAAAGGCATGGACAGCTAAATAATGGATGATAGAGATTACATCTCTTACGGTGATGGTGGAGGCCCAGAGTCGTCCATCATTTTAACATGATTCCAGGCTATCTGATCATTAAAATCACACGACTTTGATGCCAAATCCATTACTAAATGAAGTCATGAAGATCTAAATAGTTTAATCTCACTTGAGATCAAACGTCTTTCTAACAATACCAAAATTGAAAGCTTATGGGATAATGGCAAATGTCTTGAATCTCAGGAATACACCCAATAGTTATGTAAGCAACTCATCAAAGTTTGATCAGATTCAACCAGCCTTGGTCATTCTCTAGCCTCCCGATGGTGAGGGATCGGGGGAAGATGGGTTTCAACTTCGTGTAAGGTGTGGATGGTGGTGAGATAGTCTATTTCACTTGGGAATGACACTTGGTGAAGTTTCCATTGAAACCACAAGCTTTTTAGCTTGGTTTCTACTCCTCTTATTCGATTGAGGGTGATTAATTTCTTAGAGGTTAGCTACATGGCTCACTAGCCATTTAACACCTATTTAAGGATTAAGAGGTGGGAAGATCCTAAGGAAAGAGAGTATTATCTTAAGCATTTTTATCTCCATGCATTATCCTTCTGCCATGGAATATTTTATTGCCTTGGATTAAATTAGAGTTGATTAAATGGCTTAATATTTGTTGAGAATCAACATTAATTTAATTTGGGAAATACTTGATTGTATCCAAAGAAGATTAGTTTAAAATTTGGTTAAAAAATCTCTTTGAATTATGCCAATCAATTTGCTTGATTTGGATTGCTTTATTTGATGGATTAGTTTTTTTTTAAACAAAGCGAAGAATTTTATTGCCATAATAAAAAGGGTTACAAAGTCCTTAAATGAAAAAATTCTCAAAACTACATCTCAAAGAGCTACATCAGCCTAAAGAGAAGCTTTAGATTAATGTTTGCATCATGTTCATTTAATCACTAATGAACTTTTTAATCAAAAGTTTTAATGATTTTAAAATTTATTGAGTGCTTACTTTGGGTTTCATCCATTTTGATGTAAGTGGATTTGGGATGAGCTTAATTGAGTCAAATGGTTTATTTGGCTCAATTATAATGTATTTAATTTTCAATTGGATTAATCTAAGCAATTTAGGATGCATTGAATCAAATACTTATAATTTATTTCATGTTGAGCCCATTTGACCCACGTTAGGCTTAATGGGTTAAGTTTGGGTTCATTTGGGTCAAATGACCAATTTGGCCAAATTTATTGGGTCCAATTTAGTCAATTTGGGATGATTTGAGTTTGATTTGGGTTTGAAGCCAATAAGACCCATTTAGGTCCAATTAGGTTAAATGACCTAATTAGTGTAATTAAGGCCACATTGAATTTTTATTCTTTTAAATTCATGTTTACATATGTTCATATCATCATCCCAACTATTTGGAATCATTTTATTTGGAGAAATTTTGGTGGGTTGACCTTTGACTTGGTGGGACCCACATAAGTCAAACCAATGTAAAAGGGTTGACCAATCTTTGAACTTTGATTTGGATTTGGATTTATTTAATTTCATGTCATTGTTTCATTCATTTAATTTCGTTTGATTTGGGTTTGTTTGGATTTAATTTGAATTTCTTTAAGTTTATATGGTTCTTAGCTTAATTAGGGTAATTGGGTGGGTTTAGTTCTCTAATTAATTATTAATCTAAGCTTAATCAAGTTCAAATTTAGAGTGGTGTATTTTAAAGTTGAATATTTGGGTTGAATCTAATTACACCCATTAAGTTAGATCAATCCAAGGAGAGTAAACTAGATCTCTAAGTGTGATGTCCTTGGTGTTTAGTTAGAAGACTTCTAATTTAGGATTAGGCATTCTAATTATTATCTTTGGAAGAAATGTTAACCTTAATCAAAAATGAGGTCAACAAATGGACCCCTAATATGTGTACTGGACTATCCAAAGTACACTGGACATATTGGTGTTGGTTGAACTAGTCAACATTACACTGCACATAAGCTTGAAGGTGTTTAATTTTGGAATTTTATTTTGATTTCAAATTATGTTTTAGATTTTATTGTGAAAGATAGGCACAAATATGGTTAGGTTTTTTTCTTAATTTAAAATGATTCATTTCAAGAGATTCAAGTTTGCTAAATTCTTAGAAGAATAAAGATGCCATTAAAGTAAATCTAAAAATGATCTAATCCTAGCATAGTTATGGTAGCCAAAGATAGTGTCTTAAAGAGACTTTTCCTTGAGTATCAAAGATTTAAATCTTATTGGTTTTCAATGGTTGTACTATAAAGAAATGCTAGGGACTTACATCTTTCAACATGAATTAGCCAAGGTGATAGTTTTAATGACTAATCAACCTAAGGAAGGGATCCATAAGTACATTATAAAAATTTGTTTTTTTTTTCAAATAAGATGCTTACTATGGGACTTAATCTCATATAACTAACTATTAAGAATAAGCCTTCAATGGATTTATGTCTTCTTGAATAGTTATGATGATGAAGAAGGGTCTTATTGGCTTATTTTTAAACTTTAGGGTTAGGGCTTTGAAGGAAGTGGTCTTTATGACTTGTTCCTAACCTAGGTAGCTTATAGGGATGGGGTATTCAATGACTTATTCCATTCTTTCATTTCTTTCAATTGAAACTTTTTTCTAGTCAATTGAAATTCAGCTAACAAGAAGGGACTTTTAATAGCTTAATTCGAACTTGAATAGCTTAAATAAGGGAAAGGAGTCCTGCTGACTTAATCCTATTCGTCAAATTTTTGACTAATAGAGTCTGGGTCTTAATGACTTTATCATAATCTAGATAGTCTATATGATAGAGAGAAAGGGGTCTTAATGAATTTATCCTAACTTTATCATTTATTAGGATTCCTACTATGGGGCTTACACCTAATGTCGATAGCTATTAAGATGGGGCCTTTAGTGGCTTAATCTAAATTAGCTAGCTAAGAAAGGAAAGAGGAAAAGGGTCTTAATGACTTGTTCCAATCCTAATATTTTTGGCTAATAAAAGAGGGGCCTTCATGGCTTAATCTTAATATAAATAGACAATTTGATAGGGAAGGTTTCTTTAATGACTTTATCCTAACTTGTGAATAATCGGAATGGTGCCATGAAAGGCTTGCTCCTAGCCTATGTAAAATATGAGGAGTATGGCATGAAAGCCTCTATCCTTGCTCAAGGTAAGTGTGGGAAAGGTGCCCTAAAGAGCCTTGCTCCTATCCCAAAGAGATTGCATTTTATATTTCCACATAAGGTAAATATGACTTCAGGTCATTGCACAGAATTTAAGAAAGATAACATTCAAATTTAAACAATGTTACAAAAGAAATAAAAAGAAAAAAAAATTATTTTATTGATCATCATTATTTTGAAATAGAGTTAAGTTACATATAGTATTTCATTATGTAACCTATATTGATTGGTGAAATTAGCATTCATCATTACAAGTAATAAGTTGGTAAGAGCACCTTTCATAGACTTTTTCCAATATGAATGGTCTTTCCTAGGTTGACTTAAACTTGCTACCAATCTTGCGATGAGCTAAAATTGGTTGTTTAAGAACCAAGACCAAGTCTCCTACTTGAAAAGTTCTAGGACGGACCAATTTATCATGTGCTTGAACCATGGTACAGTTCAATATCTTGTTGTTCTTTTAAGCATCTTCTTTCAAGGCTTTTGAGTACTTTCAATCAAATTTTATGATTTGATCCATTGTAATGTTGTTGTTGACCGCTATTCTTAATGAAGGCAACTACACTCCTAATGGAAGAACTACTTTAATTCCATATACCAAAGCGTATGGTTTGACTGCGTTGGTGTCTTGTATGTGGTCTGATAGGCCCATAAGGCTTCAAACAACATTTCATGCCACTGAGGTTTATTTTCATCAGGTACTTTCTTCAAAATTCTTACTAAAGCTTTATTGAATGCTTCAGCCAATCCATTTTGCTCTGGGGTAATAGATGGTCAAATATCTCTAATCTATTTTGCGTGCAGCCACAAAATTATTTAATTTTTTGGACTAAAATGATGAACCATTATCGGATATGATTCAATGAGGAATACTAAATCGATATATGACATTTTCCTAAAAGAATTTTATCACATGATATGCCTTTACTTCTTTTAGTGGTACTACTTTAGCCCATTTAGAAAACTAATCTGTTGTAGCTAATATAAAGTGATACCCTTTTCATGAAGGAAGGTCAATAGGCTCTATGATGTTAGTACCCCAACTCTCAAAGGGCTAAGGACAATCATAAGGTGTAGTGCATTAGGAGGTTGACGTAAGACTACACCATGTATCTAGCATTGATGGCAATGATGTGCAGTTTAATGCAGTCATTTAACATCGATGGCCAATAATATCTAATTCTTTTGAATTTCAATTTCTTTTTGGGTTCAGATTGGTGAGCACCAAACAATCCAGAGTGTACCTTAGTCATAATCAATTGGGCTTGCTACTTATCTAAACAATTGAGCTACATTTGATCAAATGACCTACGATATAATACATCATTAATTAATGCATAAGATAAGACACATTTCATTATTTGCTTTTCTAGTGGCTTGTTTTAATGAAGCCTCCCCTTAAATAAGTAGTCAATGAATGGCTGCCTCTAATCACATTCTTTTTTACCTTCGATAAGAGTGGCTATCCTTTGCATTTCTACCTTTCTATTCATGTAATCTAAATCTATAGAAGATAACATTTGTTAATTTTGAACTTCTATAAAAGTAGATTCTTTTTTGGGGCATATGATTTCTTTGGCAAGCTTATCCAAAGCATCTACAATAGAATTATCTTTATGAGACATTCTATACAAAGTTTCATTTGAAATTTTCTTAAGTAGTTTCAATGTGTATTAGTTATAACTAAAGAGTTTTGCATGCAAAATCTTATAAACTCCACTCACTTGGTTTATAACCAATTGAGAGTCTCCAAAGATCTATATATTTTGGATATCCATAAGGATTGCTAGGTTTAATACAATGATAAGAGCCTCATATTTAGCTTCATTGTTTGTGTAAGGCTCAACTAGATGATAGGAATATCTCATCATTCTTTTCTCTTGGATCATAAAAATTAACCCAATCCCTGCCTTCCTTGAGATAGATGAATTTAATTCTTTATTTTTCTTAGATGATATTATGCCATCAAAATATAATTCCAAAGTGGCATTACGTTCACCTTCTAATGTCATGATCTCTTCATTAAAAGATCAACATTTGAAAGAGAATTCTCAAGTATGGGTTGTGCTACTAAGAAGTCAGCTATAATTTGTCCTTTTATAGCACTAAGAGGAATGTAAGTGATCTCAAATTGCAATAAAATCATCGACCAACATGCTAGATGTTCAGACAATGTTGGGTAGGCCATAAAATATTGCAATGGATTAACTCTTGAGATTATATTAACTCTATGAGAAAGCATGTAATGCTATAGTTTTTGAGCGACAAAGACTAAAGCCAAATAATGCTTCTCAATAGGCGGATAATTCACTTTCACTAGAATGAGTCTATAGCTTAGATAGTAAAGCGCATTTTCATTCCCTTCTTCATTTACTTTTGCTAATAATGCTCCAAGCGATTCATCCAAATTTGCAGTATATAAAATCAATGGCTTTCCTAGAATTAGAGTAGCCAAAATAAGAGGATTCATTAAAAATTGTTTTAGTCTTTCAAACACATTTTGGCATTTTCATCCAAAATGAATTTGGAATCTTTCTTTATTAATGTCACAATGGTTGACATATTCCTATTAAGTTTTATATGAACCTCCTTAAATATGTAGGCCTTCCTTGAAATGATCTTAACTATGTAAGACTACTATGTGGTGGCATTTCTATAATGGCTTTTTTTTTTTTGGATTGAATTATATCCCACGGCACTGCACTACAAATCTTAAGAATTTTCTTGAAGTTACTCCAAAAGCACACTTCAATGAGTTCATTTTTCAGGTTTTAGTGGCACAACCATTCAAAAATGATTCATAAATCATATAAATAATCTTCTATTATTTTACTTTGGATGACTAGATCATCAGTATAATATTCAACTTGATTATGAATCAAATCATCGAATATTCTAGTCATAGCTCTCTAGTATGTAGCTGTGGTATTTTTGAGACTAAATGGTATGATCGTGTAATAGAAAATTGTTATAAGTATTTTGAATGATGCATGCTTTTCATTCTTTGGAGACATCTTAATCTAGTTATACCCAGATGATCCATCCATGAATGAAAGATCTCATGCGAAGAGACTATGTCCACCATAAGTTTGAGTATTGGCAACAAGAACTCATCTTAGCTTTAGTTGTTAATCCTTCTATTTCCAATAGTAGAGTGATTGAACCTAAAGCTTTCTCCCCAATTTCATTGAAACCCCTCAATAACATTTGTTTAAATTGAGTCTTCTGGTATCTATCTTCAGGAATGATAATGTTCAAGAATTCATAATATTTAATGATGTACTAGGTTCTACCAAAACTCTTGACAACCTAATGTTTTCTATTTTATCAGAAAGTCAAAGGGGATGGTTATGATCAGTAGTCCCCAAAAGTATATCCTAATAAGAGAAAGTAACTCCTGAGATCTCCTTGAAGTAGCAAGCCTCATTTGAGGAAGTTTTTGATAGTTAGGTCAGACATTTCTCTAGGTTAAGTAATGCTTATAATGATAAGTCTCCCATTTCTTTCAAAAGAACAAGAGCATCATAGATGCTTAACCTAGTAGGAAGTTTCCTAAGATGAGATACAATGTTGTAGTCAACCTTAGGAACATTTGGCTCGATTAATATTTCTATTGGCAAAGGTTTTGGATTTGAACTTTGATCCATAATTTTATTTCCTTTGTCTTTAGGAGGAGATGGTAGGCGAGGTGGTAAAACTCTTTCTCTATGGAAATTGACTTTAGTAATATCTCCAAAGATTGTGTTAACCTGATCCTCATCTCTAATATCTTTCTCTAGGGATTTATCAGAATCTCATAATTCTATCTCTATGCTAATTGGATTTCCTTGTAGGTCATCCATATGACTATCATTATATGATTCTGGTTTATAAAAGACATCATGAGAATTTCTTTTTTTATCATATTCTTTTCATCATTTTCAATAATATGCTCATCAAAAATAGTAAGAATATATGAAATGCTTTTGGAGGTGAACTTTTTATTTATCTTTTGAAAATGAGTACAAAAGGATAAAGGCATATAAGATTTTGCCTCTCCATCTTTATCATACAAATTATATCATATACGACAAATGTCCCTCCCTCACCACACTCTCCAGTCTTTTGCACAGCTGAAGATGTTATATCTGGTAAAGGTGGAACTCTGCTCTCTGAACTTTGGTGGTTCAATCTTGATGATCTTCCTCCAGATCTTTGTCTAATCTTGCATAACATTTTTAAAACTTTTCATCAAATAATTTTTAGATGAATAGTTAAAGTATATCACATTCATCTGAAGAAGGATTATTGAAAGATGTAGAGACACCTGTGATAACCTTAATAAACCCTTGTCTATGGTCCACAAGGTATTCCTTTGGTATGATCACTAACCCTTTTTTGTAGTTTCTTTCAAGATGATCTTTAAATGTAAAGCAATCTTCAATTGTATGCAATAACATTTGGTGGTATGGACAATAGTTAAGGTCATTTATTTTTCCAACTTCTTCAGGCCTTTTTGGGCCGGGTAGTTTAAAATCCTGCTTCTTTTTAAATTTTCAAAAAGTTTCCACACCGCCTCTTTTCTGAAAAAATATATTTGGTTCATTCTTTCAGAAAAAGAGCTGGTTGGAACCTTCTTAGGGGATAATGATATATGCTACTATGGTAACCTGAAGGATAAACGCTACACTACTATATCGACATGGGAGCTTTTCCCTTGACCATTGCTGAGACATTGTCTGCTTTCTTCTCTTGAAGCTTCCTTGGTTTTGATTCTTCTATAGTGATGTTTTAGGAAGGTCATCCTAGGGGCTTCTTCCTATCGGGCTTTATATAATAATTTTTTAAAGTTTTAATTATAAATTTTTTTAATAGGAAGGCAATGGGACCATGGATATTCCTAAGGAGAATCTTAATAGCATGCTGCTTCTGCTATCGGGGCTTGCACCTAAGACTGAGGATTCTTCATCTCAAGATATAGTCCACTAACGACTCACTAGGCTTTTATTTTTCCACCACTAAATCACCTACAGTGATGTAGTGCTATGTGCTTGTGAATCTCTTTTCAAACATACCCTCTAGCTCGGTGAAAATGGACGTCGAACCATTGGGCAGATCTACATACCAATCGAAAGCAAGTACGCTTAAGCTACTAACAAACTTTTTGATTAATAAAGCATCACTCCCTCCAGCATTGCAACAACTTGCATGAAAGTGAGCCAAATTCTATTTAGAATTTCCAATCCCATCAAATACTTTAAAGGAGGAGGCATGAATCCTTTGGGTTAGGGAACAAAATCATATTCCTTATGGTAGGGTCTACCCTTTGGAACTAAGGTCATGCCTCATGATTGTGATAGGGCTTCTTTTACATCATCAATAGACTTTGGTTCTTGGTGATACTCTTCTAAAACAAACCTCAAATCATTAGTGGGAGGTGCTAATTTGAGCTGTTCAATCTGATGAGGGCACGAAGAGGAGGGGATCGTACTTCAAAGTGATTCCATAGTTGCAATCATTTCCTCCATTCTTTTTTCAATTGAATTAATCTGATCATCCTTCTTTGTATTTGAAGGATCAGTTGATGAGTGTGATCTAGTGCAAGAATTTCTTGTGATTCATCTTGCTCTTTCTTTGATGATCTAGTGTCCACCATGTAGATGTGAGCTATAGTCATTCTTGAATCATCATCAAATAGGTCATCCTTCTCTAGGTCATAATATTCTTGCATTCTACTTCATTTTTCATTTTCTTCATCCCCTTTGACAATCCATTTCTTCGTTGGATAGATGAAATGGTATACAACTACTATTAAGAATGATTCAAACTCATCACCAATATCCATGGGTCTTATTTCAGACTCTTCATCTTTTGTGCCCTCTTAGGCAGCAGGGACTTCCTTAAGGGTGGGTCTCTAGCCATGGTAACACTTATCATTAGTTTCTCTAATGTGATGAGACGGATGAAAAGACTATGTTTCCTTACTGAAAACATAAAATGATGAGGGTCCCTTCTGCTCGAGGCCTAGGTGAAGATGATAGAGGCCTATTTGGAGTAGGCCTAGTGACAGGTATACTCTCTAGAGATGAGGGTGGCAAAGGTCATAAAAGTATCCTAGGTTCAGGAGCCTGTGGAACTTTGATAACATAAACTCTCTTACTTTATTTTCTAGGAAGGACACTCTCACCCCCTAGACTAATAAACTTATCTTTGTGCCACATCAATGATATTTCAGGGGAATGGTATCAGTCTGGTGCTACAGACATATGATAAGAAGACTTTCATTTATCAGGAACAATTCCTTCCCCTTCCTATTGTAATGTGAAGTGGAAGGTCTACCTAAGAGTTTTTTTTTCTAGCTTTTTTATGCATGATCCTTCATAGACCTTAAAAATTCCTCCTTAGTGTATGAAGAGGGTCAAGGGAACCTGTGAAGGATTTGATGTAGCCTACCATGAGACTCTTTATTTATTAGTTTGCAACTTTCCTTTTCTTCATGCACAAAGGGGTGAGGTGGAGAACTCGCAATCCTGGACACGTCCTCCTCTCCCTAGGCAATAGATAGGAGATGATATTTGCTTCCACCTAAGAGAGGGAAAGTATCTAGGAGGGTATAGCCATCCCTCACTCTAGCTAATTCTATATCAAGCATTTCTTTTATATTTTCTCTCTCTGAGGGATATCCTCCTAAGCCTTCTATACCTATTTTCTTTTGATTGTTAGTCATCTTGGGGGGCTCAAAGATGGAGCCTCCCTTAAAGGCTCTAGATGGGAAAAGAGCAAGCAATGTCTCTGAAGGGGGCAACTTAACTTTCTTCTGAGCAAGACCCAACTAGATCCTCTTAGTAACCTTCCTCCCTTCAATAGAAGAAAGATTAGGTGTACTATAGAATTCCAAGATGAGTTGTTTATTTTGAAGTGCAGCCTCAATAATAGGAGCAAGTGTCACTCCATTAGCGATATTCAAAATTTCAAAACTAGCTCTAAACTTAATGATGAAGCCATCATCTAGTCTGTTACTATCAACAGAGAAGTTTATTCTGGATGTAGCAGCAAATATTAATAGTTCAACCATTTATGTTTATAAAAATAATAAATTTTAAATGAGAATTAATGAATAATAACAAAAATAACCAAAATGTAGTCAAAAGAAAGACTTTTTTCCCATCAGGAAATTTTAGCCAATTTTATGGCTTGGATTTTTTTTATTTTATTTCAAAAGATATTTTCTTAATAAATTGTCGAGTATAGAAATAATAACTTATTTTTAATGATGACAGAGGAACTAGTCCCATCGTGGCCACCAGAAATTATACTCTGATGAATAACATTTTATAACACCATAAAGTTTAGGAATTTCTTATTTAAATGATCCAATGCATCATTAAGGAATAAATATATTATCTTGAAAGATAAATATATTTTCTATAATGGATTGAATCATTTAATAAAAACTCCTATGGCTTAATGGGTCTTTTGTGTACCAGAGAATTTTTCCATGAAAATCATCGAAAGTAGAATAGGTTTTATTTTAAACTGGGTTCATGATTCACTATATGGGCAAGCCCCTATAATTAATTACATCTTAAAATGGGTCTCTTTCTAAGAATACTCTCAATTAAAGAAATAAGTCATTATTTCTAAGGATTTATAGGTTGGTTTTCAAATGATTAGTATTTGGAATTTTTAATTGGAAACAATCCAATATGGAAAGAGTTATTTTTGTATGCCAAATGAGATGAAGTAGGAAATGTCCATTAATACTGGGATTCCTAGTAGACACTTCAACTATCATATCATTGGGCTTTTAATCCCAAAACCCATATATCCTAACCTAATTCTAAGCTCAAACATATATTTTAAATTCAAAATAATTCTTAAGAATTGCAAAATAAATGTCAGGAAAATACAAATAGCACATAACATTTATATTTTACAATCATATGGGCCTAGCATTAGTTGCTTACCATGCCCACCTGTCCTATGGGCTATGCTAAGAGACTATTCAGCACTTGTAAATAAACAATAATTTCACAGTTTATTTATGATGATAATCCCTTTAACACAGCCCCCTACGAAAGATAATGTTAATTCTAAAAATAATGTTCTACCATCCAATGTAACGGTAATCAATCCTATCCATCTAGTCTAAATAGTACACCATAAAATAATAAAAATAATTCTTATTATAATATCACAGAAAACTACAAAATGACTTAACCTAAGTTTAAGATCTATGACTTATAACTCTATTGTGTGAAGAAAAAGGGTTTGTGTGGCAAGACATTACTAGGCTTTTAGGTTTCAATTTTAATTTCGGATTTAAATATTGGTTTATTTATCTTTAGAATCATTTCAATTCAAATGATTTAAAGATTTATTAATTTTTATTTTTATTTTAGATGCATTTAATTATGTTAAAGTTAGATTAGATTTTTCAAGAATGAGAAATATAATAGGTTCCATTTTGGGTGGAACCTATTACATCCTAAGTCCTAATAAGAGGATATCTTTATTCTAAGGTAAAGATTCATCCTAAAGATCTAACTAAAATCCTAAATACTTTACTTCATTCTTTCTTTAAATTTAAATGGTTTGAATTAGTTTAGTTTATTTCATTTTATTTTAATTTCAATTAATGTTTTCTGTTTTGATTTCTTTATTAATAATGTTGTGATTTAGTTTGAATTAATTTTTCTTGAAGTTTAATTCATTTATTATTGTGATTTAGTTTGGTTTTTTCCTTAAGTTTTCATTCATTATTGTGATTATAACTTCATTTATTTCCTTTGGCTTAATATTATATTATTGATATTTCAGAATTTTTAAATTATATTATTGATATTTTAGATTTTTTTATATTTTTTCTTAATTTTATTCATTATTCTTTTAATGTATATGTTTACTTTATTGACTATGATGATTTATATGTTTTTAAGTTTAAATTATTAGGTTTACTTTACTTGTACATTAAATTTGTCTTACTTTTGCAACTTAGATTGATTCGCTTTTAAAGTATTTGAATTTATCTTTGATTTAATATTCATTTTTTTATTGATTTTTTATATTTAATTTAGGGTATAGCTTTTTATCTTTATTTTCATTTAAGTTAATGTTTCATTAAGTTGTATTTCTTTATGTTTCATTTAATTTATTTTCATTTAATTTTTTTATTCAATTTTAGAATGCATTTAATTTACTTATTACATTTAAGTGTATGCATTTCATTCAATTCAAGTTAATTTCATTTATTCATTTTCATTAATGTTTATTAACCTAAGTAAATTTTCATTCGATTTATTATGTTTAGTATTTCTCAATTCATTATACTTCAATTTTATAACCCATTTGCATTAATTATTTATTCTTGTTTTAATTTGTTCATTTCATTGGATTCTTTAAGGTTTGTTAATGAATTTAGGCTAAGATGATTAATTTCAAATTATATATTTCATACATTATGGAATGGTTCAATTCATTTTGATTAACTTAATCGGGGTGATGATTATGTCATTTGGAAGGTTTTTTTAGCATTTAATATAATTTATCTTTTTCACGACTTAAGAAGTTTAAAAAAAAAGGTTATTCCTTTGTGTATTAAGTTTGCCCTATGTTACTTTAGAGTTTTATGTCATTTTAAGCTTAATTCAACCTAGCTTAAAGTATAATTACACTTAACCTTTCATATTTGTATTTGTATCATTTAATTCCTTAATCTAATGTATGATTATGTTGATAACTTATAATTTTAAATGGTTAATGAACTTTAAATTTCACTTTATTAATGGATTAATTATTTTTTAGGGTTAATTACTATTGGAATATGATTAAATTTTATATTTTTCACCCTTTCATAACCCTTAATATAGGATTAATTAAGTTCATTTGCTTTCAATTTGCTTGGATATTTTTATTTAGATGTTCTGGTGTCAATTATGATGTCTTAAGTTTGTATTATAGGATTGATAATTTATTTAATTTTTTAATTTAATATTTCTTTCAAATTGACTTAGAGATTTGGAAATTCAAATATTCCCAATCAAAAGATCATTTGGACATGAAATTTTTATGGCAAGTAGAGTTTCTTGCTAATTTGATTCCCTAAAGTTTCACTTCAATAAGATGTGGAATTAAGGTTTTAGTTAATTTATTAGAACCTAAATTATGTCTAATTTATTAAATCTTATTTAGGGGTTTTATTTTTACTTGATTCCCTTTGGAATATGCATGCAAAGAGGGTTCATTCATATTTTTTGGGTTTCTAGTTGATTTATTTTGATTTATTTAAATTCAGGTTGATTAATTCAATTAATGGACTAATAAATCCATTCTATGATTTATTAAGTTACAATAAGTTTTAATGGCTTATTTGTGTTCATTAGTATGTATTATGATGTTTTAAGTTTCTTTGATTAGTTTTCGTCATTTATTTTATTAATTAATAATCTATTTTATGAAAATGAGAGTTCAGGATTTGAAAATTCTAATATAATGATTTATTATTCAATCAATTATGAACATTTTACCTAATGTGTATCTTAACATCAATTTCAACTCCCTCAAATCTTCATTCCAATTTGAACATTAGTTTGAGATTAATTAGGATTTGAAATTTTTGATTCAAACCTAAATTAAGGCTAAAATATTTGATATAATTTGTGGATTTTAAGTTTATTGGATTCCACTCATCAAGAAGAATTCATAGAGCTGGAGTTTACATTTTTTTTATTTATATTTAATTTCTTATAAATTTATAATTTTTTATGTATTTTTTAAATTTTTTATTTGAAAAACCCAAATTTCTTGTTTAGGCACATTGGATCCATGTGTATCTGACATGGCTCCACTTTCTAAGTGGAGCTATATCAATTTTCCATGTGAAATCCATGTGGATCGACGTTAAATTGGTGGCGCATGGTAGTTAATTGTAGGCCATCTGATTGAAGATCGGACGTTCGTGATTCAACTCGTGGTTCCTCTTATTTATTTTAATCAGAGAACCAAATAGATCTCAGGTATCCATTTCTTGTAAAAGGAATGGTCGATTGAGAGCCATCCACCATTTTCACATGATTTTTGGCCATCGAGTCATCAAAATCACACGATTTTGATGCCAAATCCATCATTAGATCAAATAATAAAGATCTATGTGATTTTATCTCACTTGAGATAAAAATTCCTTCAAAAAGTATGCAAACTCAAAGCTTATGGAAGGTCATTAATTTCATACCTCGGTCCCAACGATCTCCGATGGTGGAATTGACTCAAATAGCTGTAGAATGATGTGGGGAGCTTGTGTGCCAAAAGACTTTAGTTTCCTCCTTCTAGATCACCTCCTAGACCATGCTCAGCTTGGATTTCATCAACCTTGGTCATTCTTCAGCCTTCTAGTGGTGAGGCAATCGGGGAAGATGGGTTTCAACTTTGTGCAAGGTGTGGAAGGTGGTGAGATAGTATGTATCACTTGGGAATGGCTCTTGGTGAGGTTTCCAATGAAGCCATTAGCTTTATAGCTTGGTTTCCCCTCCTCTTAGTCGACTAAGGGTGATTGAAGTCCTTGGAGGCTAGCTACATGGCTCACTAGCCATTTAACATCTGTCTAAGGATTAAGAGGTGGGAAGATCTAAGGGAAAGAGAGCATTGGCTTAGGGATTTTTCTCTCCATGAATCATCCTTTTAATCATCCTTTTTCCATGGCATATTCTATTACCTTTGAGTTCTTTGGAGTTGATTAAATGGCTCAATATTGGCTGAGAATCAACATTAATTTAATTTGGGAAGAACTTGATTACATCCCAAGAAGATTAGTTGGAAATATGGTTCAAAAATCTCTTTGAATCATGCCATTCAATTGGCTTATTTTGGATTACTTTATTTGATGCATTAGCTTTAGATTAATGCTTCGATCATGTTCACTAATCACTAATGAAGTTTTTAATCAAAGGTTTTAAGGAGTTTAAAATTCATGGAGTGCTTACTTTGGTTTTTTTGATTATAAATTGAATATTTTAATTGGTTTTTTTAATATATTTATATTTTAATTGGATTAATCAAAATTTTATTTTAAATTCAATTTTATTTATTTTGAACCCATTTGAGCCAAGTTAGGCTTAATGGGTTTGGTTTATTTGGGTCAATAATCATTTTGGAATGATTTTTTGGATAATAATGATTTTGAAATTTGAGCAAAGACCCATTTAGGCCCATTTAGGCCATTTAAATTACGGCCACATTTGACTTATATTTTTTTTAAATTCATATTTACATATGTTCATATCATCATCCCAACTATTTGGAATGGTTTTATTTGGTCAAATTTTGGTGGGCTGACATTTGACTTTATGGGACCCACATAAGTCAAACCCATGTAAAAAGCGTTGGCCAATCTTTCATTTTTGATTTGGATTTGGATTTATTTAATTTCATGTGGTGGTTTCATGCTTTTAATTTTATTTTATTTGGGTTTGTTTGGATTTAATTTGAATTTATTTAGATTTATGTGGTTCATAGCTTAATTAAGCTAATTAGGTTTAATTCCTTAATTAAATCTTAATCTAAGCTTAATCAATTTCAAATGTGTGGTGTATATTTAGCTTGAAGATTTGGGTTGAATATAACCAATCCCATTAAGTTAGATCAATCATAGATCACTACGTGTCATGTCCTTGGTGTTTAGTTACAAGACTTCTAATTTAGATTAGGGATCCTAATTATTATCTTTGGAAGAAATGTTAACCTCATCCAAAAATGAGGTCAACAATCAATTCAAAAGGAAAATTCCAATCAAGTGTTATAATAATTAGAGCGGAACTTAATTTGATTTTTAATAGATCAAAAGCCACCTGCCATTCCTTCGTAAAAATAAAGGGCATATCCTTTTCTAATAAGTTGTACAAAGGTTTAAATTTTTTGGAGAAGTACTTGATAAATCTCTTGTAAAATTCATCATGTCCTAGAAAACTTCTCACTCCTTTAACATTAGTTGGTGGTGGAATTCTTTCTATAATTTGTACTTTTGCACTATCGAGCCATATCCACTATTATTCCTTTTCCAAAAATTTTATGACCTATTACTATCTCTTCTCTAACCATAAAATAAAATTTCTCCCTGTTAAGTACTAAGTTTTCCTCTTCACATCTTCTAATAATGATTTTTAGGTTTTCTAAGCATTGTTCGAATGTGAGACTACAAATAAAAAAAATCATTCGTAAGCACTTTAATGCAATCTTTAATTAAGTTAAAAATATAGCCATCATACAATGTTGAAAAGTAGCATGTGCAACATAAGCCAAAGGCCATTATTCTAAAAGCAAATGTACTATAAGGACAAGTGAATGTTATTTTCTCTTAATCCTCATGTTTTATGGCAATTTTATTATATCTAGAATACCCATCTAAAAAGCAATAATACAAATGGTCTGCTAACTTATCTAACATTTGGTCAATAAAGGCAAAAAAAATGATCTTTTCTAATGGCTTTATTTATCTTCTATAATCAATACAAATCCTCCATCCTATGACTATTCTAGTAAGAATTAATTCATTATTTCCATTAGTAATAGTATTCATTCCTCTTTTCTTAGGCACACAATGGATTGGAGTTACCCCTATACTTTCAAATATAAGATATATAATTCGTGCATCTAGCTACTTTAAGATTTTCTTTTTTACTACTTTTTTCATCATTATATTTAGTCGACTTTTATTTTCTATAATGGTTTACTCTTTTCTTCCATTATAGTTCCATACATACATATTGAAGGACTAATTCCTTTAATATATGCTATTATCCATCCAAACGCTTTTACATGTCCTTTAAGAACTTCAATTAATTTATCTTCTTGATTTTCTGCTAAATCAGTTGAGATGATTATTAGTAATGTTGATTCTTTATTTAAATAATAATATTTCAATTGATTTAGTTATGGTTTGACAAAAATATAATGCCAAATATAGACATATTAAAAGTCAACAATAGACTTATCATGAACTACCACTAATTACCAAACCCTCCAAATGCTTATTAGAATATAATTTCACTTATGACCTATAAAAATCATAATTTCACTTGAAAACAAATGAAAAATAAGAAAGTATAGCATTGGTAAAACTATTCTACCAATGCTTTACCAACGCAATGTCATACCAATGGTTTAAATGAATTGTTACATCATATTGAAAAAGGTAGTTCATTACCTAATATCTTATACATCCAAATAACTCTTATTTTAAGTGATGGCTATATTAAATTCCTATGACATTTAGGTGAGAGGAAGAATAGAATTTCAGTTGAGTAAGCATTGTAACCTATATGTATGGAAAGCATTTTAGAAAATGGCTTTGTAGTAGGCATTATACTATATGTAGGATAAATTATACCACTATCTAACCCCACTTTCTCTGATTGATAGTTATCAACTGGATAGAGCATCATCCTCAGGTTCAAGAATTGATGTAGAACTTACAAATAAATCTTTCAAAGACATAATAGAATTATCTTTTGATTGGTACTCACCTTATGTTTATAACCTAATAAAGTAAAGATTAATACCTTGCACTTGGTATGGGCCTAAATCAAATTATTTTAAAAATCAATGATCATAGGCTAGACCTCAAATAGAATAAAAATTTCACTTTTAGTATATGAGTAATAAAAGTAGAATTATGAGTTAAATCAAATAGTATAAGTGGTTATGTAACTCAATAACTTTCTCCATGCCTCCAAACTTTTAGCTATAATACCAAAATTGATGGAGACAAGATGTGAATCATAGAGAGAAGGGCGTCATAGTGGATAGTCAAGAAGAAGTGCTCCAAGGATCTTTCACTCACCAAAGTGGAAGAGATATGAAAATGTTCTTCTCATAAGTAGAATAATAGAATAGGTGTTTAAATAAGTATAATACTCCAAGGGATGTGTCCTTTTGGAGAAAACTACCAAAAAACTAAAAAATAGTTTGAACCTTCATTTTGTAGCACCATAGTCCATCATTAAGGCACCATAGACTAGCACCACGATGCTAGATTCTCTATCCCCAAACAGCAACTAGCATAAAAAGTTATGCCAACATGCTAGAAAAGTAGTGCCTAGGTTCCAGGCTAACACGTATGCAATTTAACACATGGGCTCACTTATTTTCAACCACACTCTTATACATCACTTAAACATAATAAAATACATCCACTACTACAAAATACAATACATGAAACATAAATCCATAACACATAAAATTTAATTAAGTCAACATAAGTTCAATCTTTGGTTTGGGACCTTGTGACAGGTCTTTTCTTCCTTTGATGTGCTACATCACCTACCACAAACTTAACATACATCGATGATTTATGTTGTAACATGATGTGATGCTTTTATTATTTTGTGATGTATTATTTTAGTTTGGATTACTAGGATTGTTCCCACATTAGATCTATATATTTGGGTGGTTTTTCAGACTAACTTTATTTTACATGATGTTGTGCTTAAAGGCACCACTATAATAAAATATCATAAATATTGTTAGCTTGTGTCCCTAAGAATAGCCCAATAGGATAGGTAGGCTTAGTAACCATTAGTTCTATGCTCATTTATTTGCATTGTAATTGTTGGTGTGCTCTGTGTTTTCTTCTAACATTCATTTTGCAAGGTTAGGATTTTATTTTGGGATTTTTTTAAAAAATGTAATTTGATCCTAGAATTAAGTTAGGATCTACAGGGTTTAGGATTAGTAGTAGCTGATAGTGCTTATTTTTTTGTCTTCTGTGGAGCCTAAAAAGGTCATTGAAGAAGGCGATGATCCTAAGTGAAGACCCCCCTTGATCAAATTTTTAGTTCTAGGCTAGGATATATAAAGCCAACTACCTTTTTTTCATTTCTTATAGGATGTACTATAATCCCCAACTACATTGACATATTTATTTAAATTTATTTTTCTTGATTTTTGTTTTATTTCATTGGTTTATTTTTGTCATTGATATGTTGTAATGAAGCCTATATATAATAAGCTCTTACAAAAATTAAGTTTTCTACCCATTAAATTAATTTGACTTAAACATAAGAATAGTGAACTTATAATCCCACTTAATTAGAGCCCTAAACATAAATGTCTGCAACTAAAAAAAAGAAAAAAATTAAGCATTGTAACTCGAGGCACCACGGTGCCATAATCTCAGCGCCATTCCCCTAACCACTCCAGCTAATAGCTATCTTCATTAATGATAACCACCCAAGGGGAGAGTGAGAGAAGTTATGGGAGTAGTTTCTTATAAAAGGTCAGGTTGGCCACTCTCTCTTTCTTCTCTCTACTTTGTAACCACTCTAACACTCTTCCCACACTCTCTTCTCTTCATTGCACACTCTGCACTCTTTCTACTCCATACTCATTCCCCTCTACTTCACACTCCCTCTAGTCACCATTGTTCCTTTGGCCGAGTCCTTCCTCTCATACTAAGAGTCTTCTTTTTGTGAAAAATAATTGAAACCAAGCCTCACTAATTCTATGTAAATTTTGAAAAATAAATGCCTTTTATATAATTCCTTACTCCACAAAATTTTTTTAAGGACTTCCACCATTGATCTTAGTTCTAGTCTAAAATGACAATTCTCCATTCACCAATCTTGGATCTAGAGTAAGAGAGACAAGCGTGATAGTGCTATATTTATTATAGGATGCACAACCCCTCATCTAGGTACAATCTTTCCTCCTCTAGGGCACGATTTCATTAGCTACTATACAATTACTTTTCTCCTCAGGGAAGGCCCATCTTATGCTGGAATTCTCTCTAATAATCTTCCATCAAATGAGGCTACTGATCCCCTCATTAAACTTATCTTTTTGTAAACCTACCATGATAAATTTTTTGATGGTTGTGTAGCTAGTTTTATCAAGAAAGTTAATAGGAAGAATGGCAAACCTGCTATTTTTCCCCCATTGAAGCCAAATCTACACAATTGGTCGATGTTCTCTAATTCACTTTAGTTAGAAAGTTTACTTACAAACACCCTAAAATGGATACCATTCAAAAACATTTTCATGAGCTTAAACTCATTGGAGATTGGAATGTGTGCTTCTTGATGGTAAACACATTGCCATCTGACTTACCAGGGAGGAGGACATTGCTAGATTATTTTCCAAGAAACTCTATCATATTGAAAATGTCCCAATGAAGATTTTGAAATGAACTCCTACCTTCAACTATAGTATAGAACATCCCATTATTCCTATATCGATTAAATTTCCAAATTTAAAACTTCACCTATTCAACAAACAAATCTTATACTCCTTGGCATCAAATTTTGATAAACCACTTAAATGAGATCTACCCACTTTCAACCTATTTACCATCTGTAACCTAGGTTCTTATAAATATGGATATCATTGCATCTTGTGCTGATGGAATATGGATTGGAACTCCAACCAGTGGATATTGGCAACAAGTGGTCATTGATAAAAAGCCACATTACTGCCCCAAATGTAGAATGTTCATAAATTTAATTGAGGATTGTTACATTGCACATCCTGAATTGAGAACAAGTAACTCCAAGCAGAAGGGTGTCCAGAAATCCAATATTGGGGAGCTTCCTGGCATTCCTTCACAAGATCATTTCAGTGCTACGTCAAATCAGAATGATCAGATGTTTTTTTATTGAACAACCACTTGATTTCATAGAAATAGATAGATGTAATACCTTTCCTCCTACA
Source organism: Cymbidium sinense (assembly GCA_021442155.1). Taxonomy (NCBI): domain Eukaryota; kingdom Viridiplantae; phylum Streptophyta; class Magnoliopsida; order Asparagales; family Orchidaceae; genus Cymbidium; species Cymbidium sinense. The sequence continues at coordinate 40,339,120 of CM038233.1, forward strand.
ACCAATATGCATGAACCAAATGTGGGTCAACAACCCATTCAATCCAACCTTATGCATCACAACAACACTAACATACAACTTCATTCTGCCTCACTTCCAATCGAACCATCAGCCTAAGAGGATTTTAATAATGACCCCTTATTTTGTTGCCCAGAGCAAACACAGCCAGCTGATGTGCTACTATCACATAATATACAGGAAGAAGTCACTTCTAATAATCTAGACCACACAATCCAAGATATAGAGGAGGAATGGCTAATTAAAAATTCTAAAAGAAATAAACATGAAGGCATAAGAGAACTTCGCTATGTTAATTTGATTGATGCATCCTACTTGGGTACTACTTCTTCAGCTTGTATTCTTGCAAATCTTGATGATCGCATTGCGACAAGAGCCTCTAGGGACTCAAAACACCCCAATCATGACTACCTTCCTTATTTGGGATATCAGAGGAATTATAGATAATTTTTCCTCAAATAGGCTTAAGAACCTTATCAAACTTTATAATCTTTAAATTTTTACAATACTTGAACTACTCAATTATACTTAGAGCATGGACAAGTTAGAAAGGAAGTTTCATTACAATAATATTTTTTAAAACTACACAAATAAAAATCTTCTTTCTGGAAAAGCCCTTATCAGGTTCAGCTCTTAACCGATCACCCTCAAATTTTACATGTTCACATTACTTGTAGTTATTTCTCCATCCAAGCTATAATTATTTGTGCAACATGCTCAAGAGATTTAGGGAAGGAGCATTGTGCTAATATTATCTCATTGAGTCACAATTGCCAACTTAGTTGACTTATTGGTGATGATTTCAATGTCATCACCAACTCCAATGAGAAGAAAGGCAGAAAAAAACCAAAAGAGAGTATCATGTGAGAATTTTCCAATTATATAGATGAAGCATAGTTATTTGATATTGGCTTTTTTGGTTCCCCCTTTACTTGGAATAGAGGTAAGGTCTTTGAAAGACTTGATAGAATCTTGTTTATCTCCCACTAGTTTTCCCATTTTCAGCATACTGCCAATAGATATTTGAATAGAACTTGCTCTAACCATGCCCCCTCACTACTATCTATTGATCTCTTAAGAAAAACAACCAAACCCATTTTTAGATTTTGAAACATGTGGACTAAGCATGATCTATTCATAAATTACCTGTAAAATGCATGGAAAATAGATTTTTATGATACATGAACTTGACTATGGAAATTGCATAGGAACTTAACTCCTAGCCTTAAATAATGGAACTGGTCTATCTTTGATGACAATCATCATAAAATTGAAACACAAGAGCATAGAGTTGCTACCTTGGAAAATATTCATGCAAATGATAAAGCCATTACTCGAATCAAATCAAATCATGGATGGTTAGAAATAAAAGAGGAAATCATTTAGCATGGCATTAACTTTTTTGATTCTCTCTTCATGGAGCAAGAGGTTAACCTTTCCCTTTTTTTTTGTCCTAATCTACTCAAAATTAATTTTGATGCAAACCAATTTCAATTAATAAATATCCCTTTAGAGACTGACATATAGAATAACCTTAACTCCCTTGATGGAGCTAAAGCTACTGGTCTTGATGGTTACATAACACACTTCTATCAGCACTCTTGGAATTAGATCATGCAAGATATCATTCCAACCATTAAAGCCTTCTTTCAAGGATAAGATATTCATAAAAACTCTAGCTCCAGCATAATTACTCTCATACCCAAGTCTGCTAACAAATATGATTAGGAAGATTTCAAAATTATCAACCTATCATTTATCTTTAGTAAAATCATCAACAAGATTTTTCTACCCGACTCCAACCACATATGGCCAAATTGATCTTCAATAATCAATCTTCTTTCATCGAAGGGAGAAATATAAATGAGAACCTCCTCCTTGCATAAAAACTTCTTCTTCATCTTGATAAGAAATGTAGAGGTGGTAACCTTATCATTAAACTTGATATAAAGAAGTCTTTTGACACCATCACCAAGGAATTTATGCTAGAAAATCTTAATGTTAGGGGTTTCTCAAAGGAATTTTAATCTCTTGTAAAAAGGTTACTCTCAGTTAACTTCTACTCTATTATCATCAATGGTGAAGCACATGGGTACTTGAAAGCATCAAGAGGTATTACACAAGGTGACCCATTTTCTCCATCTTTTTTTATTCTTGCTATTGATTACCTCTCTAGAATTCTCAATGAAGTTCATCCGTGTAATAGAAAGCTAACTATTCAACCAAAGAGAGAATCCACATATCCCACTTGGCTTTTGCTGATGATTTTGCAATGGATCAAAAAGATCTATTCAAAAAATCATGTTTACCATCAACACTTTTGAAGCAATTTCTGGTATGTCATTCAACAAATCAAAGTGTTTTTTTATACTTGGCAAACACTGTAAAATAGACTTGAAATGGATCCATGAATATACTAGTTTCACCCATTCTCACCTTCAACTCAAATATCTTGTAGTCAACATTTATAAAGGATGACAAAAAGCATGGACTTTGATGTTTTCATAAGCTCTATCCAATCTAAAATCAACTCCTAGGAAAATATTTTCATTTTACCTAGAGAGAGGATTATGTTACTTTGGAGCATTCTCAACTGTATACCTCTCTATTATCTTCAATCCATGATGATGCCTAGTCACATTCAACTTAAGATTGAGAGGATTTTCAACAAATTCTTATAGAGAAAAATTAACAAGTTTATTCATTAGAGGAGTTGGAAAAAGTTGTGCAAACCAAAATGGATGGTGGATCAAGTTTTTGGTCATTTGCTGATTCCATCCATATCAATCAAATATAATTATGGATAAAACTCCATCAAAACAATTCCTTATGGGATGATTATCTTCTAAGTAAATATTACTACAAAACTCATCCCTCAATAATCGAACAAAGGAAAATAGATTCCCCACTTTGGAAGAGTTTGTTACATCATATAAGGGATGCTAAGAATCTAATTTTCTTATAATTGGGGGCATGGTGAACTCAGCTTCTCAATTGATCATTAGTTTCTAAGTGGCCCAATGTCTAACTTCCTTCTTAAGCAAATCCCAATTCAGAAGACTATTTCTGAATTCTAGAATGACAGTATTTGGAACATCCCAAAACTCAAAGTGTATATTCCTGATGACACTTTGAATGAAGTCATCAGAATCCCAATACAAAAGACAAATTGATGTTAAAAGGTTCTATTTCCAATTTCAGTTTGTTCAAGATAATTTTCCAATCTATTTACCAATCTGGCATTACCGCTAATTGGCAACCACTTTTTTGGACCGTGGCTATAAAACCATCCATCTCCTTCTTTTGTTGGAGATTATGGCATAATTTGATACCCATAGATGACATTCTTAAGTTAAAGGGTCTTAAAGACACTTCCATTTTTCACTTATGTAGAATGGAAGAGTGTTTCAGCCACCAATATATTACTTGCCATATCAGCAATTCAATCTAAACTAAAATCCACACTTTTTCAACATTAATAGACCAAATGAGGACACATCATATACTTATTTTAAGACTTGGAATAGTCCACATCATTACACCAAAAATAGATAAGCTTTACATCATTCCAATTATAGTTGTATGGTTCATTTGGATGATAAGAAATTCTAATAAGCATGGAACTCAACAAAGTGGTAAAAAGGATGTCTTATCTCATATCAAAAGCTGCATCCAAAAGCTAGAGGTTGCCAAGTTATTCAGAAGGCCTCTCATGTCCAGGACCATGCCACTTAATCTCCATCTCCTCATCTTCAAATGGAATAAACTAGAATTCAACTACATCAAAATTAATATTGGTGATAGCTTTAGGTCTCCTAAGCAAATTTTTGGTATTGGTGGTGTCTTCAGTACTCACACTAGTCAATGTGTTTACCTCTTCGCCATTCCTTGTTATGTTTCGAGTGCTCTCCATGTTGAAGCTTTGACTTGTCTCATAACCCTCAAACTTGTAATCTCCCTTAATGTAAGTAAAAGTTGGATTGAAATAGACTATTCATTATTATGCAATTGTCTTTTCCAAGGTGATTATTACCTTTTCTACATGACCTACATCATTTAGCACATTGTACTTCTATCCAAGAAAATCTCTCTACATGTTAGCCACATCCATATGGAGGGGACCAACCCAACTAACATTTTGGAAAAGATGGGATCTCATGTAGATAGTCCAACCTTCTCTTTCTAGTCTCTACCGTAACTTCTCTCTTCACAACATAATTACCTTTTAGATTTGCCTTACATCATAAAAGTGTAATGTTTTTTATCTTTACCTTTTGTCTTCCTACTGATTATACTCCTTTCTTTTCATAGTTAGTGACATCTTTGCTTTAAAAAAAGGAAGTAATATCTTCATCATTTAAAAAAAAAAGTGTGTGACAACGCTAGTTACAAAAATAATTAATTATTTCAAAGACAAAATTCTACCAAAATTAAGATTAGCTCAAAATTTGAAATTTGAAGGCCTCCACCATCAAACTTGGTTCTAATGTGAGATGAAAATCCTCCCTCTATCAATCTTGGATCTAGAACAAGAGAGAAGAGTGAGTGTTGCACTAAAAAATTTAAAATATAGTATTGGATGCCATTACGCTATCAAAATTTTATGAGAATAATCAAATTGAACAAGAAACCTTTCTAGAATAGAGTCTCTTGACCTGTAGCATCCCATGACAACTATACAATGAAAAAGCACTATTTGTAGTACCAAGGTCCTATCCGAGCTCTCAGGAATTAGGACCCTAGAATTCTACTTTGTAGTGCTGCAACACTATTGTTGTACAATGGCGAGGCACTGTGACCGAGATTATGACCCAACTTTCTTGCACCACAGCGCTAAATTCTCAAGTTGTAAGGTCAAAATGTTCACTTTCAGTGTCATAGTGCTATTCAAAAAGCACCAAAGAGTTATGGCAGCATCACGACACCACATTTTCAGCACCTAAGCACTTCCTTCTTTAATTTTAAGCCTAAGTTCTATCTTTTAGTGCCAAGGAACTGATCTTTTAGTGCCAAGGCATTGACTTTCCAACACCAAGGTGTAGACTTCTCAATTTTTCTAATCTTGAGTTAAAATTTGTATTTAGTTAAATTTTTAACTTGTAATCAGATTTAAATTGCAATCAAGTCTTGGAGTGGCTAAGCAACATTTGAAATGATAAGCAATTAATGTGAAATAAAATTTTTTATTACAAAAATTTGCCAAAAAAATTACAAAAAGCATATTAAAAAAATACAAGAGATATAAAAAGGAAAAAAGGAAAAAGTTATTAAACTAATCATGGTCATCCTCTTCCTCTTCTTCTAGTTTTAGTGGGGTGCTAACATACGGGTAAAAATGAGGTTCTATGAAACTCTATTCGGGTCTACATTTTAAAGTTATAATTTTTAAATATTTGAACAGTAAACAATTAAAACATATTAGAAATAATAAAAATTTATGATTAATGATTACATATTTCTTTTTGAATCTTTGAATTGGGCCCTTCTTCCATTGTACATAAGGGGGTATCTAAATAGTGATTAAACGACCCTTCTGGAAGAAGTCTACCTTCTTTTTTTATTTTGCCCATGATTCATTTTTAATTACATCTTATATAAGACATAATTCATGTTGCTAAAACCATAAATAAAATTATAAGTAGAAAATGCATAACAATAAAACAATTGTTGCATTAGTTAGGTGCATACCATGCTAGTCATCATTGTAAAATTAAGCACTAGGTTCTTAGTTTCTTTTGCAAATAAAAAATAAAAAAAACAACTCAACCATCTTGCATAGCATAAGACTAGCCTTATTGATTTAAAATCGCTTAACTGGTGTTAGCTAGCAACTTGTCCCAGGTAAGAAGTAAGTCTAGAAAAGTTGGGATAGGTCAAATTTCCTCTAACAAAAAAACCAAATTCATGTGACTATACTAGGTCTAGCACCTCACTTATGTTAGAAGCTCATTTAAAAGTAGGTTCTAATGCATCTCATTTTAGATGAGAATAAGTCTTGAACAGATAAGAATTTTGTAGTTTGTGCTATCATAATCTAAGTTTTAGATTTCTAATAAAATGTCAACTCAGAATCTCAATAACTTCAAATTCAAAAAAGGTAAAGCCCCATGATAAGATAGTTGCAATGGTTACTAGGTTTCCAAGTATCTAAAATAATTTCCAACTTAATCTCTTTTGGCTTTTGAAAAAGCTCTTTATCTTTGGAACATTGCTTTCGAATTTTCAAATAAACATTCATTTTGAGAACCAACTTTAAAATCCATAGAGATGAAAATCAATATCTTTAATAAAGAGTTTTTTGAAGAGGAATTTCATTTATTTCTAAGATGTAATTAACTATATGGGCTTGCCCTTATAGCGAACTATAACCCTACACTAAAATAAGCCTTGCTCTATTTCTCTATATAGCTCAGAGGAAAAACATATGGTACATCAAAGACTCATTAGCCTTAAGAGTCCTTATTAAGTAATCGAATCCATTATAGAATGATATTTGAATCTTTCGATATAGTATATTTATCCTTTAGTGATGCATTTGATTACCTAAATATGTATCTCTGAAATCTACATGGTGTTCCAAAATGATTATTGAAAATAAAACTATGTTTTTTTACTAACTTGCCCAATGGTTTAGCAAGACACAAGAGTTTAAGGACATTAAGAAAGTTATTGTAATTCAAGTTTATAGTATTTTTCAACCCAGATCACTCAATGAGCAACTTTTGGCTCAAGTATTAACCCTGATTTAGCAAGCCATATATGGTCCATATAGAGAACCTAAAAAATTTGGCATGCCACTTTTGGCCCAAATGTAGTAAGGTCAACTCAATAGTTCAATAAAATTAAAATTATATTATGAACACTTGCTCACTTTAAACTTTTGAACAAAAATAAGGGAATGCATACTAAGACCAACACTTAGTATGCTTAGCACCTCAAGTGTAAGATTGACACTTTATATGGTTGGTAACTATAAATATAGAAACCAACACTCTATGGTTGGGGACTAAGACAAAAACTCCATGTGGTTGGCAACTAAAGTGTATGATCGACACTCTATGTTGTTGACAATTATAAATACAAAGACCAAGACTCCATGGATGGTGACTCAAGTGTAAGGTTGAGACTTTGTGTGGTTTGTAACTATAATATATAGAGCAACACCCTTTGTTTGGTGATTAGGACCAATGCTCCATGTAGTTCGTAACTCAAGTGTTATACCAACACTCTGTATAGTTGCCAAGAATAAATACAAAGACCAACACTATGTGGTTGGTGACTAAGACCAACCTTTGTGGTTGGTAACTACAAACTTTAGACCAATACTCTATGAAGTTGGCAACATAATATTCCCCAACAAAATTCTAGAGAAATTACTTAAATTGACCATTTAATAAATTTATTGAGTGTATACATTCAACATATCCCAGAAGTGCTTTATTTTAATGAGTATATTTTAACACATTCAAGATTTCTCAAATAATTTGTTCCACTCAATACAAAATTTTTTTGTGAATATACTCATTCAACATAAATATTTAATCAAGTGAATGCATTCTTGAAGAAAAGAGACTATGAAAGAAAGCTTTTTTTCATAAAATAAAAAAACTAAGGTATAAAGATAAGTAGCGCGTGTACAAATTAATATATATCCACTTATCTAAATCTCTAGTGAAAAAGAAAAAAATTATAAGTAAAAATAAAAAAAAACTAGCTGGTGCTCCCTTTATTGCCACATGCCTCAAAATCCAATTCTAACAAGCTGAGCACATTATCAAAGTTTAAGAATTTGGCATCTATTTGGTCATGTTTCACTAGTTTGGTGATAAAGAACTTGGTGCCTTCCTTGAACTTCTATTGTAATAACCACCCTTTTACATATCAGATTTAAAGATGCCAGATAAATCAACCTCTTTCTTTTGAAATTCCTCTATATAACGAAGATGATCCACCTCTAACTCTTTATTCATCTCAAAAAGGAAAGTTATATCTATAATCGCTCCCTCCATCTATTCTTCATGTCAATATATTTCTTCCTACAACACAATCAACTCGAATTTGGTGTATTATTGATGAATAAAACGTAAGTTACTTGGCAACTAAAAGATCCTTCACATTGATCATATACTTTTTGGTTGGTTCTCTGGTGAACTGTCACGCTATCGCTTGGGTGGTCATTATGCTATTGGCCACATTTTAGATAAGGTTAATACTCATCCCCTTAGCATATAGAACTTTGATCCTATATTAAGGGTCATTCCACAAAGACACTTAGGATGCCTTCATAGTGCTTGGGTAAACCTAATCAAATCTAAATTAATTAAAATTCAATCTAAACTAAAATCTAACAAATTTGAATTAAAAAAATCAACTGAGACTAAATAAGGTTAATTAGGGTAGTTAACTTAATCAACTAACTTAGGCTCAAATTATTAAATCCAAGAAAAGTCAAAATAAATTTAAAGCAAATTAAAATCAAATCAAACAAATTGAAATGGGGTATAAACTAAATTTGACCTAAGTATACCCATGTGAAGCCCACCTTGTTAAAAAGTTAACCCATTAAAATCCAATTAAATTGGGCCATTACAAAAGATTAAAATCATCAAATAAACTTATTCAAACATAAATCTGAATCCAATGAGGTTTCAAATAAGTTTATTCGATCACTTGACCCAAACAGGGCTAAATGAATCTTATTAAATCCAAAATAAAATTAAACTAAAGTTAATCCAAATTAAACATCCTAAAGCATTCCAAAATCAAAATTGAACATAATTTAACATTTATTAGTATTTAATTTAATCATTTGACCCAAATGAATCCAACTTTACCCATTAAGCCCAATTTAGGTCAAATGGATCAAACTCAAAACCAACTTCAAATTAATTTAAATTAATCATTCCAAATCATTTCAATCACTTGACACAACATTATTGGAGCTCAAACACACCTTGATTGATTCAAATTGGCCATTTGATTCAATCAAGTTCAAACTTAACCCATTTAGGTCAAAATAGGCTCATTTGGGTTAAAACTAAGATCTAAGTCAAATAAAATGAAATTAATCAATCATAGACATAACAAATAGTCAATTGAACATAAATAAATATAGGTCCAAATCCTAAAATGGTCAAATAGGTTAGGAGACCCAATTTTACCCATTTAGGTTAAATGGGTTAAATTTTCCTAAATCACATCAAAAATCTCATAAGGCATGAATCAATTGACCTCCAATTTATTTATTGGATAATCAACATTAATTGAAACTCAAACCGAAAATCAATTAATCAAAGAGAATACAATAAAACCACTGAAATAAATTTTAATCCAAATGGCATCAAACCAAGTTCATTGACTAAATCCAACGCTCATGAATTCCAACTAACTCAAAGGTCACCTCCAACCTGATTAGGACTGATCAAGCTTCATTCCAAATAAAGTAAAAATATCCCAAAATCATGTGGAATAGATCTAGGGATGATGTGTATCCATGAAAGGGAGAAGAGGTCAAAACACATGCACATGAAGTCCAAACTCCTCAATTCCCCATATCATCTCCATTCCACTTCATTAATCACTATGAGGTCATCTCCAATTAACTGACCACCACCTCCAGTAAGTAGCCAAGGACTTCAATCATCCATGGTAGCTCATCTAAGTCATTCCCTCTAGAAGTTCACTCTACTAAGTATTAAAAATTAGAGAGTTCCTCGCTTATTCTTCAACACAGCCACATATTCTAGAGACCAAGAGGAAAAGAATTAACTCCTCACCGTAGTCTCCACCTTTGATGAGCCAAAATTTAGCACAATGGATGGCAAAAGGATCCTCCACATATGGAAGTTGGGGAGAAAAGCTCCTTTTTTGAAATTAACCCACTCTCTACATTCTAAAGAGGAAATCGAGCTCAACTGAACCTTCCCTAGGGTCTCTCAACATCGATAAGTCAAAGAAAGCCCAAGGCTGATAGTAAGGAGGTAGAGCTTGGTCTCCATGGTGATTTGTGAGGAGCCAATTCAATTTTTCTTTATGAGAGTTTGATCTCAATGCAAGGAAGGTGCTCAAAGCATTAGCACCACTGAAGATCAATGTTGATGAGGTGTCACTCCAAACTATCACCCTCTTAGCTTAAGTTGGTCCTTTGTGAAGAATATTCAATTAGGATTAAGATCAAATCATTTGGATTTATGGCAAATGTATCCTTGATCAATATGTAATTGAAATTTCTAACCCTCACTACTTTGGTCACCAAATTGTTTCCTAAGCATTGACGGTTGTTGGTTTCTGGTGAGAATTTAAGGATAAAATCACCATTGCCTGTTCCTTTTATTTGGAATGGAATGGATGGCCATGATCAAGCTGGACCAATGATTTAAACCTTAAGAAAAATGGGATTAAATCTTACCATATGTCCATGATCGAATGGTCCCAAATAATCCCACATCTCCACTGCCTTTTAACATGGGATCCATGTGGATCTTGCATGTCCCACTAGCACACTGACATGCATAAAGCAATGCCCAGTCAGCACTACATAAGCACTGAGTGGGTTAAGTTAGAAATTTAGAATTTCTCAATTAATTAAATACAAAAAAATGCACAAAACTTTAAAATTTCATAAAAATAATAAAACAGTTAACCAAAAATTGTTAATGAGGGCTCAATAGATTCATCTTAATGAGAAGAATCCATTAAACCCAAAATCTTCAATTTTATTAAGTAATTTTAGGTTAATTTAAGTTTACTTGATAAAAATCAATCCAAAATTAATTATCCAATAAATTTGAAATTTTGGGGATATGAAATTAGGGTTAAAACACACCCTTAATAAAACTTTGAGGAATTAGAAGTGAATAAAGTGAAAGTTATGAATTTTTCAACTTGTAAACCTGAATTTGATGAAATAAATTAATAATAATTTAATAAATATTAAGAAATGACATGAAACAACTCAAAACACCGTAATCAACATCAATGAACTCAAGAAAAACCCCCTAAAACTCATTAAAAATTAAAATCACTGAATTAGAGGATTAATTAGATTAATTCATTTAATTAATTAAGCTAAATTTAGAAAGATCATAATAAAATAAGATAAACATTCAAATATTCAAATAAACTCTTTTTGGATTCCCCATATAGAGAGGAATCTTAGAAAATTGAAAACTCCAATTAATTATCAATATTTTAGAGTGTACACCTCCTCCCCGTAGCCAACCATTTGCTACCTCGAAAAAGGTGTACAACCCATGGAAGGCTACCAGGCTCCCTCAACCACTCAAGCACATGCACCTCACCAACCCCCTACCATCCTCAGCCATCCACACTAGCCAGAACACTACCAAAGGTTGAACTAATCCCATGGCTTAGTTCACTTGGGGAGGAGAGTATTCTCCTCCCCTTGAAATTAAACTCAAGAGATACATTCCTCATAACATCACCATCAATCCCCATGCATTCCTTAAATAATTCAAGAATTCCATCTCTGGTGAGACCAATCCCACATCAAACCCTAGCACCCCCTCCATCTAACCTCACTAAAACTTCACCAAACCCAAATTAACTCTTCCCACACCTTCCTCACTCTCCAACAAATCAAAATGATTCGAGAAATGCCCGATTCAAGCACTGTAAAGTACTCGATGACCAACTCTAGAAAGCCTCACGATGGTTTTTATTCCAAAGCATAATCTATTGAGAGGCAGCTCATGATCTTCTCAACAGGGCTTCGTCTATTCAAGGTTAAGCTCCTTAATCATTGGGCCATCAATTTTTATTTTTGGTGAGGTAATTTTTGACCAACCATAGAAAACCATGGGATTTTTGGTCCAGTGTCAATTGAATCATAGAATCCCCTTTAAAATATCCCCTAGATCACTTTGCATTTGAATCTAATGTTGAAGGAGCTCTGGTGAGCTTGGATCATGTGGAAAAAGATAGATGGAATCTATCTCTCATAATGGGTAGACTACGGATCATCGATTGTATGTTCTACATGATTAAAATGGACATCCGTGATTAATAACAATAGATTTATCTGATTTAATCATTTAAAACTACAAAATTAATCTTTAGCATCTTATCCATGTTCAGATGGCTAAGAAGAAAATGCATCTGCTATTGTTGATTCAGCACTCATATTGGATAATTTAAATAAACAATCTCAATGCCATAAAATCGCCACATCACCATGTAGTCTTGTGTAATTAGGAATTAAAATGTGATTTAATTAGAAAAACTTCAATAAAACATAAATAATTATAAAAAAATCTTAAAAAAATAAATAAACTACTTATAGAAAGCTTAAATAGAAGAGAATCAAGGAAAAATAAAATCCCTAATTTTTCCTAATGAATAGTGAGTAATTAGGGTTTGAAATTTTACCTAATTATTTTAATTATGCCTTAATTACTTGGCTAATTGACTTTATATTTGGTGTGATTGTTCCTTAGGATGACCTCTAACTTTCATAATTTTCTCAAGCCAATATGCTAACTTATTTGAGGGATCTTAATTTTCAAGCTCTAATTAATCATTTTGTGTATTTAATAATTATTTAGGATTAAGAAATTATGAAATTAATCATAGAAGCTTAGTTAATTATTAGAATAATAAGGGTGATTAAAGAAACTAATTAGGACCTCTCATTCTAATTATTTCCCAAAGTCACCTTAAAAAGAAAAAAGTCCCTTAATTAATTAAATAAATCATTAATTAACCCAAAAATTAAGATATTTATAGTAATTAGCATAAGACATAAAAATTTTGATCAAACCCTCTTTGTCCTAAGCAAACAAAGAAATTCTTAATGAAATCAAAATCTCTAATTGGTTTGGGGGTATTTTGAGAGTAATTAATAATTTTGGGTTTCCATTATTTATTAGTTAGTCTTTAATTATAAGCTTAATTACATTATAATTTTCAGGGCATGTTTTTTCTATGTTTATGCAAATTTTAGGATTTTGTCATAATTTTTTTAGTCTTTTATTTAAGAAATAATTAAATTCGTAGGTCTCTTTGGGTTTGATTTGACTAAGAGTTTAATTAATCTTAATTAAATCTTTAAAAATCACTTGAATTAATATTAAATTTCTTAATCAATAGAAATGGGTATGGGATGACTATTAATTATTTTCTTTCTTTTTTAAGATTAAATAATCTAAATGTCAACATTAAACTTTAATAAGCTTGATTAGGCTTAAGGGTATTTACCTTAAGCAAAGCTACCTTAAGAATTAATGGACTCAAATAGCTTAATTGATGAAGATTAATTGCTTTGTTTAAATTTTTGTATTCTATGTGTTAATGTATCCATGTTTTCAAGAATGATAAAGGAAACTACATTGGTTGCATTCATTTGAATTAAATAGTGTGGCTATTATCACTAATAAATTCCAAATTATTTCCTTAAATCAACCAAAAGATAGATATTTGTTTAAATATAAATAGACATAAGTGATTAAAATTTGATGCTAATTCACACATGTATGAACTATAGATCGAAAGGTATATAGTCTTGACATCTTGGGAACACGAGACTTTACATAGTCCGTAGGAGGTCTCTATTTACCTCACTTGGTTTAACAATGGCATGTGCCTTAAGATTTATAGTGAATTACATGCTATGGATAATTTATTTTCCTTAATTAATTCGTGAAACATGATGAAAGAGGAAATTAAAAGAATTATAGTTTTGCCAGTTCACCTTTATGTTTACATGTGTATGCATATTTGTATGATTTAAAAAGGTATATGGTATTGACATCTTAGGGACATGAGAACTTAAGTAGTACCAAGGAGGTCTCTGATTACCTCGCTTCTCTAGTTTAACAATTGCACATACTTATGGAGATTCAATACACCTATATATATGTGCAAGCATAAAAAATCAAATTACCTATTTTCATAATAATCATGCAGCATGTAATTATTATTTCTACTAAACATTAATGATTGATTGTAAACTAATTAGTGCATGCATCAAGTGTGAAATGATCAAGTGATATATATATATATATATATATATATATATATATATATATATATATATATATATATATATATATATATATATATATATATATATATATATATATATATATATCATGTTCAATCAACCCTACCATATAATTATATACACATGTTAGAATGCATATTAAAGAATAATTAAGTAAAGTCCAAAGGAATATCATTAAATTGATCATACCTTGGTTTCATTAATCTTAGGTCGTCTTTCACATTTAAGAAAGTTCCTTCAAGCCAAATCCAAGCATAAACTATAATGAAACCGAAAGCACTTTGTTAAGAAAATTAAAAGCCATAAAATCCACCACTTAGATTTAACCTAAGGGCAGGGATTAAGGACAGTTCACCCCTCCTCCTTCTCTTTATAATTTCAGATCATAAAAATAATATATATATATATCAAATAAAATTTCTAAGAGGTGAGGACTTATGCTCATAACAAATGAGAAAAAAGTAGCCTTTGAACCTATTTAAAGTGTTATAGCATAAGCTAAAAACTTAACCTAAATTTACTCAAGGAGGGTGGGATGTCTTAATTTTCCTCCACTAGAGAGAGTGAGCCAATCTCGACTCTTTTGAACTTACAACTATCTGGATTAGCTACTGACTAACACCTCGTATGATTCAAAACCATGTAGTCAATCTTATGTAAATGCAAAATAATAAATCTATTATTTATTAGAAAATAATCTAAAGCCCTAAACTCACTCCTAAAGATACTAAATCATGATTGATATAAAAATTCATGACTTAGACTGATACAATAAAATTTATATATATTTATTCATTTTAACTCATTTTTTTTGACTCAAGCTTGAGAGAATTTAAGCTTGAATGCATGATAAAATTTAATTATGGGCTAAATCAGTGGGAATAGGTATTCTCCACTACAAAGGACTACTTTCATAGGTCAAGTATTATCCCTTATCATGCAAGAGTGGAGATCCCCTATTTTCAAGAGTGAGATAATATGCATGTAAGATGTTATAATATACAAACATACAACTAAGGTGTTTCTAAATCTTTTATTTCTTGATTAAGATACCTAGGCTTTAGAGTGAGGTTATGAGTTGGTTAAAATTTTGTTAAGGTTGTTAGTTAGGAATTTTTTCAAAAGAGCCTACTGTATCGAGGCCAAACAATAAACATTCAAACTTTAAGAAACTTATAAAAATCATGCTATTTCTATTACACAATCAATGTCCACACAATAATCAAACATCAATCTATTAAACAAATAAAAGGTCAGTGTTACCGGGTATAGCCATACACCTAAGAAAAGAAATAAAATTAGGTAGCCAAGCTCTACTCTTATATAACCTAGATAATAATTAAATTATAAATGAAAATAAAATTATGAGGGTCTTCAATTTCTCATATCCACTCTTCTTCATGGATTTGAGTACTTCAGACATCACAGGGCCTCCCAGATTTGAGCTTTCTAGCCACTTCTCATCCTAAACTCCAAATCTGTAATCCTAAGCCTATCACAAAAATTACATTTTTATAAAATAAAAATTTAATTACACCTGCAAAATAAAGGTTAGGTCAACACACATTAAAGCCAATTAATTATATTTAATGAATTTGAACTGAGCACTGTGCTTTTGGTAACCAAGCCCACCGATCCTAATGGATTATGCTTAGGGACTTAATAGCACTTGTAAGTAAGATGCACTTACACAATATTTTTATAATAGTTGTTCCTTAAGCATAATCCCTTATAAAAATATCATTCCTCAAATATCACCCTAACATTCAGTCTATGCAAAAATATTCCCAACATTTATTCTAAATTATCATATCACAAAATAAAATATCACATCAAGATGACAAGCACTGGCCTAACCTAAGATTAGGATTGGTGTCTGAGCATTCTAATGTGTGTGTTATGTTTAGTATGGTATGTCTTAATTATACCTTAAAGATATGAATTTTCTAATGTTGAATGTACAAATTCCTTATTAAGTGTGATTACACTTTATGTTGTTAATGATTTATTATGATCATGGAATAGAAATTTTATTTGATATATATATATATATATTATTTTTATGATATGAAATTATAAAGAGAAGGAGGAGGGGTGAACTGTCCTTAATCCCTGGCCATAGGTTAAATCTAAGAGGTGGATTTTATGGCTTTTAATTTTGTTAACAAAGTGCTTTTGGCTTCATTAAACTTGGCCTAAATTCACTCTCTCTAGTGGAGGTGAATTAAGACATCCCACCTTCCTTGAGTAAATTTAGGTCAAGTTTTTAGTTTCCATAATATTGTGTTATTGGAATCTATACCCTATCATTCTAATGAAAACATCAACTCAAAAAAAATAAAATTTCTCACTTTCAAAAGTATAAAGTCTCACTTTAGGATAGATTGAAGTAGTCATTAGGCTTTCTAGTAACATGAGTGTTTTCTTCTCTTCCTCCTTTAGAATTAATTAAGAACTCTTTCCATTTGGACTTTCCCATTTAATTTTATAATGATCATCAATCCTTTAATCTCCAATCTTTAAAATTTTTGGACACCTTAGTTGACTACTTTAATTGAGAGAATTTTTAAGTAATTTTCATTTTCTAGGATGTAATTAATTATGGGGGCTTGCCTCCAAAGAAAACTAAAGAACCTAGCTTAAAATAAACCCTATTTTAGTTCATCCATGTAAAGTGGGGGAAAGACCTCTGATATATGTAGGCCCATCAACCTTAGAAGTTCTTATTAGGTGATTGACTCTATTGTTGGGTGATATTTCTACCTATCAGGGTAGTTCATCATTCTTTAGATGTTGTGTACTCAATCAATTTAATAAGTACCCCCTAAGATGTGCATGGTGTCCATATGAACACACCAAATAATTAAAGAAAAAAACCCCACTAATTTTTTAGCGACTTTATTGGGGAGGGTTCCTCTCTCCATCATTAGTGGTTGGCTTTTATCTCTATACATCCATAGTATATTCTTATGCCACTCATATGCTTAGACTTCCATTCTTTTTGTTGGATATCTTGTCCATTTCTTCATTTGGAAAGTGTTTCCAACATTTTTTTCCATAGTTCTAGGACCTCTTATTAAACATTAAGTAATGAGTAGGTTCTAGAGGTGGTTTAAATAATAACTATATCAATTATGCAACTCTCTAAACAAGAATCATCAAGTCAATGAACTTATCATCATGCCTAAAGTTTGGCAAATCAAGTTCATTGATTGCTCCAAAATTTAATGAACCCACTATAGTGAAAAATAATGACTCCATATAGACTTTATAAATTTTTTATTTAGGTAATCAAATTCATCATTAAGAAATAAACATATTATCTTGGAAGATAAACATGTTATCTTATAATGAATTTGATTACTTAAAAAAGACTCTTAAGGTTAATGGGTTTTCTTGATATTATAGAGACTCTTGCTTTGAACTACATCGAGAAGCAGGACAAGATTTATTTAATATTAGGATCATAGTTCCCTATAAGTTTAAGCCCTTATAGTTATTAATATCTTAGGAATGAGGTTATCTTACTAAGAATACTCTTGATTAAAGAAATAGGCTCTTATTTTCATGGATTTCAAAGTTGATATTAAAGGATGATTAAATTAAAATTTCAAAAAAGAACACTTCAATGGAAAAGAGTTCGTCTAGAGGCTAATTGAGATAAAGTAGAAAATGATTATATATATTGGGATGTCCAGTATGCATTTTAAATATCATACCATTGGGATTTATATTTTTAATACTAAATTTATTGAGATTTGGATTAATATTCTATTAGAAATCTTGGACCTAGATTCTAACAGTACAAGTCTACATAAAAGTCAAGGGTTGAAGTCTTATTCCTAGAAGGATGCTTAAGAATCTAAGTCTACAAGTTCTTATGACACAAGTCAGAGGCTCAACCTAGTTCAACTTTTATGAATTAGTGGTTCTTTCTCTCACTTGAGGAAAGGAACATGTCCCTAACTCTTTTGGACTTATTACTTGCTTAGAAGTGCTACCAACTAACACCACCCAAGCAAATTTTTAAATCCATGATGGCTAGGCTGTTACATTTTAAGAATGAATCTAGGAACCTAAACTCTCTCTCTGTTCCTTAAGATCATGTTAGGTATGATATGAACCTAACTAATGAAACAATTTTCAACTTATAAATATTTTTTCTCAAAATTCATTTAATTTATGCCTATAATGAGCTACAGTTAGAAGTGGTCATGGGCCAAATAAAAGTAATAAGGTACACTTATTTACAAGGTGGTCATCCTCAAAGGTTAAATGCCCCTTATGTGTAATGGGTGAAGTGCCCAATTTAAAATGTTAGAACAATATGCTAGCATGATTTGCAAAAGCTAATTATTTTTAGGGTCAGTGACATAAAATCATCGCTAAAATAATAAATCACAAAATAATAAAACTATTTCACATCACATCACAGAATATTATAGAATATTGACCTAACCTAAGTCTAGGGTCGGTGACCTAATAATCTAGTATGTAATGAAAAATGGGGATGTGTTATATGACTTTACTAGGCATTTTAGATTTGAGTTTTCATGTTCCAAGATTTATTTAATTTACCATTAGGTGGTTACAATTTATATAGTTTAATTGATTTATGATTTTATTTTTATTTTAAATTTTATTTTATGCTGAACTAGAATTTAAGTTTTTAAGAATGAAGAATAAAATAAATTCCACTTAAGGTGGAACCCATTCTATTCGATATCCCAAATCCTAATAAAATAAAGTCTTCACTCTAATGTAAAGATTCATTCTAAGGGTCAAGCTAAAACCTTAGGTATTTTTAAATTTATTTGAGTTTCATTTGATGTGCTCAATATTCTAATTTTATTAGCAAAATTAATTGTGGTTCACTCTTCTTTTTATTTCATTTAATTTGATTAAATGTTTCTTAGTTTGATTTATTATCTTCTAGTTTATAACCATTAATTAAGATTTAATATGTTTCCTTAATTCATATGTATGCGTTGAACCATATAGCATGACCAAATTTAATGTCCATTTTGGTTTGATTTATTTTCAAATAATTTGATTTATTTGATTTGTTCTTGGTTTAAATTAATTTATTATATGTTAAAGTTTAATCTTTTAAGATGAAATTTTATTTATCAATTCACAATTTAGGAAACCTAAGGCTATTTGAAGCACCAAACCTAACCTAGACCATTTCAAACTTTTAGGTTATTTAGGTTTAATTGATTTGTCTAATCATTTTTATTTGCATTTAAAATCATGTTATTCATTAACCTAAATAGATATAAGGAATTTCCATGTTAATGAATTTCATATTTGGATATGAGATTCAGAGGTTAATGAGTTTTGATTTTAATTGATTAATTAATTTATCGTGAATTTAATAAGTTATTAACTTAAGGATTAATTTTTATTCTCTTTTATTTCATTAAACCCTAAGTGTATATGATTAATCAAATCCCTTAACTTTAGAAGGTTGAAAAATTTTCTTCAAGTGTGTTGATGTTAATGAAAATGTTTGATTTTATGAATTTTTATAATTTCTATGTTTTTTTATTTATTATTTCACTTAAAATGACCTAAAGATTAGAAATTCAATAACTTCAAATCCAAAGGTCCTTTGACCTTGAAAGTTTTATGGTGAGTGGGCTACCTTTCCAATGTAAGTTCCCTAAACTTTCAACTTAATTACATGCATAATTTATGACTAATTAAAGTTTTAATTATTTTAGTCAAACTTAAATTTAGCCTAAATTAGGGGGAATAAATTATGGGTTTTAATTTTCTTACATTCCTCTCTGAAAGATGCATCCATAAAAGGTTAATTTCGATTTTTTTGGACTTTGGTTGATTTGTTATAATTTTTTAAGTTTAGATCATTTAATTGAAATAAATTATTCAATTAATCACTTAATTAAGTCATTTTATAGATTATAAGGTTTCATTGAGTTTTAATGATGTGTTTAGAATCACTAACGTTTGTTAAGATGATTCAAGTTGATTTTATCATTTTCCATGATTTTTCTTAATTTATTATTAATTTTTTCAATAAATTAATAATTTATGATTGATATTTGGATAATTATAGAATTAATATCGAATAAATCATGAAACATTCTAAGGTGGGATTTAACCTCAATTTTATTTTCCCAAAGTATGAAGTTAATTAGATTAATGGTTTGAATTCAATTTAAGTTTGATTGCTTTCATTTAAACTCAAATTAATTAAAAAATGTCAACTAAAAATTAGGAATTTTAAGTTTAATAGATTCTCCTCATTGAGATGAATCCATAGAGCCCTTATTTGCATTTTTTTTTCTTTGAGTATTTTAATTTGTATGACATTTTCAAGTTCTGGTGATTTTTTAGTAATTTTTTAAATAAAAAATTTGGATTTTACTATTTTAAATGTTTAACACCACATGGCACTGATGTGGCGTGGTGCCATTGGATCAGCTGGATTCATGCAAATCCAGCTTAAAAGTCTACAGCCACGCGTGATCGGACGATCATGATTTCACGCATGGATCTTACAAGATTTAAATCAAATCATGTGACTAGATATGGACCATCCGTTCCTAACAGAAGGAATGGATGACGAAGATTTTGTCTTCATTATTCCGCTGAAGAGCTGAGAGACATTCATCATTAACGGCTAATTTCTGGCAATCTAGGCTATAGTTTCTCACACTTTCAATTGTAAATTGATCAAGAACTGATTTGTAACCCATATAAATGGCTTGATCTCACTTAAGCTCAAGTTGAATCCATAAAGGACCAAACCAAAATGCTTTAAGGGTCAGTTTTAAAGCATACCTCGCTGACATTGTTCCTCGGTGGTGGAGGCAGTTCATACACCTTTCTCGAGATGTGGTGAGCCTCTAGGAGAAGTTTCACACCTTGCCTCCCCATGGATCTACATGGAGACAAAGCTCCACCACTTTGTTGGCGAGTTTGATTGAATTTTAGTTGGTCGATTATGAGAGACTCGGGTAAAGGTTTGTTTGAGTTCATCTCTATCCATAAAACATGTAGGGACATCCAATTTAGGGAAAGGAATAGCCTTCCTCTATTTAAATCTTTTGCTAAGAGCTTGGCTGCTAGCTTTTGCCAATTTCAGGCTATTGGAGATGAGAGGCTTAGGGAACATCTCGATTCTCCTTCTCTCTCCTTCATAAGCATATTGGGATGGTTGGACTCATGAGAAAAAGTCATCTTCTGCTCTTTCCATATATGGCTGAGAGCCATGGAAGAGACTTATGCTCTTATGTTGACCTCATTTTTGTAACTTGTAATTATGATATCTAATCTTAGATTAGGAATCTCTTAATTAGCCACTGAGGCTACTACACCTAATAACCTAGTGCATCAATTTTGGGACTTATTTTAACTTAATAGGCTTAGGTGAACTCAACCCAAACCTCAGACTAAAAAACAACCTCTAAAGGAAAACACACACCAATTAAAACCTGAATCCAATCATGCTTATATTAAGGTAATTTAGGAAATTGAACCTAATTTCCCTTTTAAGCTTAAAAAAATCACTTGAATCTAAGAAATTAAAATTAAATCAAAATGAATTCAAATCAAGTTTAATGAAATGCATAAAATTATGATATGAACATGAATAAATCAAATCTAATTCAAGGTCAAAAAGTGGTCAACCTTTTTGGCAAGGGGTTTGACATATGTGGGTCCCACAAAGCCAAAGGTCAACCCACCAAAATTTGAACAAATGAAATCATTCCAATTGGTTTAAATGATAATATATTTATGATTAAAACTTGAATTTAAAATAATATAAGTCTAGTAATGCCTTAATTGGGCTAAATAAGTCATTTGACCTTAAGGGGCCTAAACAGACCCTATTGAATTGAAATCAAATCAAACCAAAATTAACTAAGATTAATTTTATAAAAGTACTTAGGAATGATTGATAAACATAAATCAACTAATTATTAGGCCCAATTTGACCAATTTGGTCATTTGACCTAAAGAAGTCTAAACCTAACCCATTATGCCTAAATGGGCCAAATTAGGTTTTAAACTTTAAGCAAAGAGAATTGAATGATCTAATCTATTCCTAAATACTTGGATCATCATAATTGGCAAGAAAATGCATTATAATTGTGCCAAGAAAATCATGTTAAGTCAAACATGAGGTAAGCAAATTATAATTCAACCCAACCCACTTAATCCAGTAATAGGTTAAACATGAGGTAAGAAAATCATAAATTCCAAATCCCATTAAAATCTTTGATTAACAACATCTTAAATGGTTAAATTGATCAAATTTAAGTATCAATTTAATGTTAATCAATCGAATGGATTAAGTTAAGTCAAACTACACAAAAGAATTTTCAAATGGCATAATTAACACCTTTTGAACCCAAGCTTGAACTGAATTCATTCGAACACATCAAAACCCATTCTAAGATGGGTTAAGAGTGTTTGACAGCCAAGCTTAACCCACCTAATAAATTCTAACTCAATCTAAAATAAGAGAATATATCATGGCAAAGAAGAGGTGCTTAAGGACAAATCTCGCTCCACAATCTCTCATTTATTTTGCTCTTCCTTCTTAGCATATCAAAATAGGTGTGAAGCAACCAAGCACCCTCGGAGCTAGCCTCCAAGGGTGGCAATCACCATGGTCAACTACGGGAGGGAGGAAAGGCATAAAGGAGGTTTTGACCATCTATGAAAAAGAAATAAGGAGACTTCCTTGAGTGCAACTGAGCATCCCATCACCATCCACGAGTGAAACAAAATTGAGCTCAGCCTTTCCCCAACCCCCATGCCACCAACAAGCCAAAAAAAGATGAAGCTCACTCGAATTCATCTATGCTCTGGTCTACACATCGATCCATGGGGAGGCAACTCAATTGCTTCTTCTAGAGACTTGTCACACTATTCTGAAGCTAACAAAGTCAACCTCGCCAACCATGATCACTACCAGCTAGGTACGCACCAAACTCGACCTCCTTTACTTACAATTTTGATCCTTTATGAAAAAAACTTGATCTCAAGGGAGATCAAGATGAATAGATGTCATCCATGTGAGGTTTTGAAGATTTTGGAAGTGAAATCAAGTGATTTTAATGGTTGGATCATCACAAATCATCTTGAATCGACGGACAACTCTCAGCTTTTGCCATCACTGAAGGAGGTGAAATCTTTACTGTCTATTCATCATAAAAGGAGCGGACGACTGAGATTTAATTAAATCACATGATTAAATTCCTATGAGAGACCACGAGTTAATCCAAGCCATCGGATCTTTGATCTGACTATCCAAATCAAAATCAATTATGGCACCATTTTAATAAGGGATTCATATGGATCCCGTGTGGATGAATTGCGTGACACCACATGTAAAGCGGCGCTACGTCGGTGCCACATGGCACCGATGGGTTTAATTAGGAAAATCAAGATTTTTCATTTTAAAAATTGCTAAAAAATTTTAGAAACTTTAAAAAATAATAATAAATCAAATACTCAACTAAACAAATCCAAATAAGGGCTCTATTCATTCCTTTCAATGAGAGGAATCCATTAAAATTAAACTAACCAAATTTTATTAGATGATTTAGAATTAATTTGGCTCTAAATGTAAATAATCAAACCTAATCCATTAATCCTAATGATTTGAAACTTTGGGAAATAAAATTAAGATTAAAATACACTTCATAATAAAATTTTGATGATTTATTTCAAAATAAATTTGAAGATGAATTTTTAATTCCAAAACTTAATTTTAATGAAATAAATAAATATTAATTAAAGAATATTATAAAAAATCATGGAAATAACCTAAATCATCATAACAAACTCTAATAAACTTAAACACATTGCTGAAACTCTCTGAAACCTAATAAAATAAAAAATCACCTAATTTAATGATTAATTGTATTAATTAATCCAAATAATTAATGTGAACATTGAGAGATCATAATAAATCAACCTAATTCTCAAAAATATCTAATAAACCCTTTATGGATTCATCATCCAAAGAGGAATATAGGAAAATTAAAATCCTTGATTAATTTTCCCTAACTTAAGCTTAATTTAGGTTTTAGTCAAATAATTAGACCCAAATTATATATCTGATCAAGATAAAATTTTTGGGAAATGAAATTGGCGAAGAGCTCACTTTCCATAAAACTTTTAGGGCTAATTGGTCTGTTGGGTGGAAGTTATTGAATTCCCAAGTCCCTTGGTCAAATCACATGAAATATTAAATTAGAAAATTATAAAAAAATTACAAAACTTTGCAAAAACAACTTAGAACATTTTAATTAACTTCAAACCAATCAAAGGAAATTGTCTAACTCTTTGATGTTAATAAAATTAATTTATTATATATTTAAAGAAACTAAGTGAAGTGATTAAAGGAATGAAATTTAATTAAATAATCACTTTTAACCAATTAGGATTAAAATTAGGCAAAAAATTTTAGTTCTAAATATGAATCTCATTGATATATAAACACTCTCAACTCATTCAACTTGAGTGAACAATATAATCCTAAGATGTTAACATATAAATTAAATAAGTTAATTATATTTACATAATTTGAAACTTAGAAAATTAAACCCATAACTTATAATGAACTAACCAAAACCAACAATTGGAATGATAAGTTGAAGCCATTGAAACTCATCCAAACTTCATAATGTAATTCTAATTAAATTATTTATATGAATATGATTAAAAGTTAATAAATCATTGCATTATGAAATTGAAATATGATAAATTATCTATGAAATAAAATTAAACTAAAATGTAAACATTAATCTAAGTCATTAAACCTAACATAAACATAAAATAAACATACAATAAACATGAAATAAACATAGCTTAGACATAAAATAACCATATAATAAACATAAAGTAAACATTAGCCAACAAAAAAAATTAATCTAAAATAAAAACTAAATGAATAAGAAATTGAATTAAAATAAAATTATAAAACAAAAGCCATAATAAGAACAATATAGCAAATCTAAATAAACTAAACATATTATATAAGAAAATCAAAGTAAATTACAATAACATAAACACTAATGTGATACATAAACCTAATTAATCTAAGTTAATTGAATAATACAAATCAAATAAATGAAATAAATCTAATCAAATGAGTTAAAAAAAATCAAATTATAAAGCTCAAACTATAATAAATGAATTAGACTTAAAATGGAAAATAATTCAAAATATATTATAATAAAGGAACCTTAATTGAAATTGATTGAAGAAACGTGCCTTAAAGAAATAAACTAAATCAAGATGCAATATAAAAAAAGAGAAATCAAAAGTTGAATTAAAAAATAAATTTTAAATACTCATAAAATTATAACTCAACTCAAACCAAATCATCAAAATGAATTCAAAAGGGAGTAATTAAGATATTTAGGATCATCGTTAGACCCTTCGAATGAGTCCTCACCATAAAGTGAAAACTTCATTCTATTAGGATTTAGGGTGTTGAATAAAATGGGTTCCATCCATAATGGGACTTATTATATTCTTCATTCTTGAAAACTTAATTTCATAAAATACACTTAAAATGAAAATGAAATTACAAAAAATTAAATTAGTTAAATTTAAACCATCTAATGGTAAAATAATAAACTTTGAAATTCAAATCAAAACTTGAATCTAAGAAAAGGCCTAGTACAGTCTTCCCACACAAACACATCTCCTTCACATACTAGAGTAATAAGTCATTGACCCTAGATTTAGGTTATGTCAATCTGTAATGTCATGTAAAATATTTTTTTTCTTATTTTATGGTGTACTATCTTTGACTATATTCCTAAGATTATTTGCACATTAGATTGGATGGTGGTATATTCTTTTTAGAACTAATGTTGCCTTCTGTAGGGGGCTATGTCAAAGGCATTATTATGAAAAAAAATAAAATTATCATTTTCTTGTAGGTGTTGAATAAATCTCTTAACATAGTCCAATAAAATAGGTGGGCTTATCACGTAACTAATGTTAAGCCTGTATATTTGTGAATATAATTGTTGGTATGTTGTTTGCATTTCCTGACATTTTTTTATAAGGCTTGGGAATTTATTTTTTAAATTTTAAAATGTAATATGAGCTTAGAATTAAGTTAGGATATATGCGATCTTAGATTAGCAAAAGCTAACCTTACCAGTAGAAGGGTACAGAGGTCCCCTATGAAGCCCAATGGAGGTCACTAAAGAAGGAGACAATCCTGGAGAGAAGACCCCCATAAATTTACACTTTAGTCTTAGGCTGGGTAATATAAGGGTAGAGCTCAGCTGCCTTTTTTTTCTTCTAGAGTGTACAGTGGAACTCAGACAAAATATCTTGTTATTTTAATTTAAATTATCTTGACTTATTTTGGGTGTGCAATAGAATTATTCTGCTTATCTAGATTTATTTTTGTGATGGATGTTTAGATGTTAGGCTCTTTGAAAAACTAAATTTTCTACCTTAACAAAAACCTAAACTGCTTAATCAAAAATAAAAAAATTCAAAACTTCTCACATAAATTAAAGCCCTAGGAATAACTTAAAATCAACTAGAAATAATTAGCTTTTGTGAACCATGCTAACATATTATTCTAAATTGTTGAATTGGGTGCTTCACCCATTGCACATAAGGGGCATCTGACCTTTGAGGATGCCACTTTCTTGGGGAAGTTTGTCTTCACTTTTTGACTTGGGCCATGACCACTTCTAATTGTAACTCATTATAGGCATAAGTTTCATACCTTAAAAGCCTTAAATGAATTGTGAGTCAAGCTATAAAAAGTTAAATTTTGTTGTCTTCGTTAAGTACATATCATACCCAACATAATCTTAAGGATTTGGGAGTGAGTCTAGGTTCTTAAATTCCTTTCTAAAAATACAATAGCCCAGCTATCTTGCATTCATTAGTCTTGGCATCATGGATTTAAAATTAATTTAGGTGGTGTTAGCTGGCAGTGATTCTAGGTGGGTTATAAGGCCAAAAGAGTCAGAGATAAGCTTCATTTCTCAAGTGAGAGAAAGAACCAATAATTCCCTAAACTGAAATTAGGTCGACCCTTTGATTTGTGTCAAAAGCAATTATAATCTTAGGATCTGAAATAACCTACTGGAGTAGGTCTTCAACCCTAGGCATTTTTATAGTCTTGTGTTTTTAGAATATAAGCCTTAGATCTCTAATAAAATTTTAACTCAAAGTCTAATTTAAATTCCAAAATTTAAAGCACGATAGTAGGATAGTTGAAATGTCTTCTAGGTATCCTAATATCTATGGACATTTCTCACTTTATCCTTTTTTGGCTTCCAAAAGAACTCCTTTCACTTTGTAGTGTTCCCTTTTGAAATTCTAATTTATGATTTTTCTTTAGAACCAGCTTAGAAATCTATAGAAATAAATTCTTATTTCTTTAATCGAGTGTGTTCTTAATAAGAGATACTTATTCTTAAGATATAATTAACTATAAGGGCTTGCCCTTATAGGGAACCATGAACCCAGTTTACAATAAATCCTACTCTATCTCCTCATGTAGTCCATATGAAAGCTCTCTAGTACATTAAAGACACATTAGCTTTAGGAGTCTTTTATTAAATGATCAAATCCATTATAGGATAACATATTTATCTTTCAAAATAATATGTTTACTCCTTAACAATGCATTTGATCATTCAAATAAGAAATTCTTAAATTCTAGTGGTGTCACAAAATTTTCCCATAGAGATGTTTTCTAGCAACTCCGTTGAGGAATAGTTCCTCTTTCCATCTTTAGAAATAGGCTATTACTTTTATATATTGGCAATGTACTCATGTTTTCATGGGTCAAGATTACCTTTCTTTCTATTGGGTATCTCTCCATTTCATTCTTGGTACTGTATATTCATCATCTACTAAAAATAGATGGTATAAAACTATCCCACTTGTTGAGATCAAGTGAGACAATTCCATGACTCTTATATTTTCCAAATGGGTTAGGTTGGGTTTAACTAACTCAAGTGACTAATTTGACTCAAATTAGTGGGTTTGACCTTTATTTATATTTAATTAATATTTTGAATGATTTAATTTAATTCATTTCAATTAGTTTGAGTTTAACTTTTGATTTGGCTTATGTTGAGCCAAAGTGGGCTTAAATTAGTTAACTTGGGTTCACTTAGGCTAAATGACCAAATTGCTTAAATTTAACTCAAGAAAAGTAGGATTATGTTCAATTATGAACTTAGAGTGAGATGGAGTGTTTAATTTGGATTAATATCAATTTACCTTAGATTTGGCTCAAAAAGGTCTATTTATGTTCATTTGGGTTATGTGATTCAATTAACCCATTTCGAACCTCAATGGATTTAGATTGGTTAAGATTTGTGTTTGAAAATATTTATTTGCTAGATTTGAGCCTTTAAAATAGCTCAATTTGACCAAATTTTTATTTATTGACTTTTGACTTAATGGAACTCACAGTTAACTTAGGTCAAATAACTTAAATTCCCACTTTATCCTCTTTTGAATTTATTTTTATGATCATTTATGGTTATACATTGATTTTGTGCACTTAGTTTGATTTAATGTTTAATTAATTTGATTTAATTTAGACTTATGTAATTTTGAGCTTAAATGGGTTAATTTGATTAATCAACTTAATTAACTCAATAAAGACTCAATTTAAATTAGATTTTAATTCAAATTTATTAAATTTTGATTTTTATTAAATTTTCATAAGTTTGGATTTGATTAGGTTCATGTAGTCTAATAGAGTTAAGCTTGGTCTTAGTGGGGTCCACTAGGCTGACCTAGGTTTTCACTCTAGGGTGTTGAGCTTGATTTTGTTTTCAAATTTAGTTCCCAATTTATGTTTGGTTTAATATGTTATTTGATTTTGGTTTAGTAATGCACTTAGTTTTTAAGTATAGTATTATATGTGTCTAATTATAAAGCTCCTAATCTAAGATTAGAGATCCTAATTCTAAGAAGAAAATTATTGCAATCAGTGAACTCTACTATTAAGCTATTTTTATTAGTATAGTAACTCCCCGATCCTAAAAGTGACATCAAATCAATATTTAATGGTAAAATCCAATCTTCCATCACTGAATCTCACCAAATCCAATCTTTAAAATTTATGATAATATAGTAATTGACACATTCAACATGAAACTAAAAATGATTAACGTAATACAAGAACATAATTATAAACTTGCTTGAAAGTATAATATGTTTGTAAGTAGAGACCACTTGTTAGTAAAAAAATTTCATTTGCATTTATAATATTTATAATAGCTATGTAAGTTCTTGAAGATCACTTTTAAGTTAAAAAGCATTTTCATTTATGTTTACAATATTTATAATGCACCCATCATCACACGTACAAAGAAAGGCCTATTGTTAAACACTATGTACACTCAATGTTATATTATTAATTAAAAAGAAAGATTTTATGCTATTATTATACACACAGTATTGTAAACCCAAAATAATGGGTTGGCCCAAGTGAGCTTATATGTTAAGATAAGTGTACTTGTATATAGGGTATTTAATGACTCTTAAAAAGAGCATACAATAAGAGAAGATAAGTCTGACCCAGCATGCCAAAAGACTTAGAGAACACTGACCCAATGGCAAAGCATAATCCAACTCACTAATATCTGATGACTATGTAGAGGAATAATATGACTACTCTCCTCTACCTCACAACCTCACTCGCACAATCACTGGATAACAAACTACTAGCACAGATCAATCGATGGCCATACTAGCTCACTACTATTAACCTAGATGGAATTCACGGGTTAGGTAATAGGAAAGTGCAAATGCAAAAATGATAAAGATGAGAGACGAAGATAGCCTAGCTTTCATTCGGTATACTCTATGAGTCACTATAGCACCTGGGGTGAATAATATTAAAATTTTAAAACTTAAATCTTAGATTTTAAGATTTAGTAGAAAATTAATTTTTGATTTTATAATGACAAGATACAATTCTTAATGCAACAAAAATAAAAGTACAGTAAAGTAAAGAGAGACAATAGACACATAATTTTTACGTGATTCGTCCAAACTCAAAAATCAGCCTATGTCCACGCCTAGCCACCCCTGGCTAGAAATCCACTAAATGCAAAAATAGCTTACAAATAGTACTATCCTATAACAAGGCGAGTATGACCCCTATAATAAAATGTACTCTCTTACAGAGGGATGAGTACAACCCCAATATAAATTTTACAGCACAAAAAGAAAAATACAAAATAATAAATTTTGATAAAATAAATCTCTCACAAATATACCAAGCTATCCAATTCAAAAATGATATCACAACTTACAAATGATCACTTAAAAAATTTTGGAAAGATAAAATGCTCACTTAATATTGATAAGAAATAATAAAATAAATATCTTAAAGTGATCTTACTAAGATGTTTATGTTATTACAATTTGTAGACTAATATAAAAATTATTTCAAAATAAATTCACAATGTTCTTTTGCATAATAAAATAAATTTTAACAAGAAATAATTTGTTTTATTTTAACCAAAAAGATTCTTTCAATTAAAGCTAATGATCATAAAATACTTAAATAAAATGAGTATATGATAGATCTAAGTAGGCTAGTAAGCTTTTAATTAGAAAGAGAGATCTAACAAATTTGAAAATAATTTTAGCATAATAATTTAATTTAAAATGCTTAAAATATACTTCTAAAATAGATCTAAGAATAAATGATCTTTCAAATGATATTAATGAAGAAATATAAGAAACCAAAAGAAATTTGTAGGAATTTAAAATTTTCAACAAGTTGAAATAAATCCTACAAATTATCACAAGAGTTTTTCACAAAAAAAATGATTGAGAAACTTTGATGTGAAAAAAAATGTCCAAAGACTAATCCACCAAAAAGTATAAATTGGAAAGAATAAATAGATGGTGAAATAGCATGAATAACTAAAAAGTATTAAGATCAAGAAAACAAACTCAATTAATTTGAGAAAGCTTGCTTAGTTGAAGATGTTGAAGCTTCCAAACCAAGAATTTGATCTTGCAATATTTGGAGAACACTTGGAAGGAAAATCTAAGAAATTTTCTCTTAGATTTGCTGGAGTGATTTTGAATTTTGAATGAGGAATGCTTTCATGAAGAGAATGAGGGCTATTTATAGGCAAGAAGGTCATTTTAAATTATTTCAAAAATATATATTATTCTAACCTCATGCTATCATGTGATAATTTAATATTCAATAAAAATATAATTTATATTAAATAAATATTAAATTAAAGCAGCCAAAATTCGGCTATTCACATGGGCAAGTAAAAAATAATCAAATATGGCTCTTAATATATTCAAAGCATGTAGCATGCATGCATTATTAAAATCAGCTAATGTTTGAAAAGTCATACTAAATTTAATTTTAATCAAATGTGGGTCATGTAACCTATCAAATTAAAGGAATAAAATCCAAGGAATCCATTGGAGATGAAATCAAATATAAATTCCTTGAATATAAAATGATTTTGGCTAAAATACAAAATTTCATATATTTTTGTTAATTTTGACATGTGACATTTAAATATTATGATATAATTTATATATAATCATAAATATGTTAGTTATCATATAACCATCAAATTAAATTAAAATATTTTATTATATTAAGTAAATAAAATAATTACACTTAATAGTCATTATCATTTATTATTTTGACAAATCAAATGCTATGTGTGAAACATATAATTGAATGTTAATTTGATAGAGATTTATATAAATTAACCTCATTAAAATAATATGTTAAGTTGTGAGAAAATTGATCCATGCCAATGAATAAATGCATATAATCTAAAATATTATATTTTGAGCTTCATTTATCTAATTTGATCTATCTTTCATTCTTCTACTCTTGCAATTTCTTCAAACATATTATGAGATGTATTGGATATGTAATTAGCAATTGATATATCTAAAATACATAAAAAAACATTCATTAGAACATCTAAGCATTCATTTGTTATCATCAAAATTGATCGGATTGAACATGAGGCTCATTAAGCCAACATACTCGGCTAATAACAGTGGTATATTTGGAAGATATCTTATTAAGAAAGGAGGAACTGGATTTTGAAAGCCCGACCAGAGTTCTACTCCTGAGTTACAAAAATAGCATTTGCGACTGGGATTTCATACGAACCGTGATTTCTAAAGTTGCTCCCAAACACTTCAACCTACTTTTTTGACATGGGAAGAAGCTAAAAAGCTATGCCAAACTGGCTCTTAATTTGATCAAATTTTGGTGGGTTGTCCTTTGACTAGGTGGGACCCACATAAGTCAACTCTATGTCAAATAATGGATCACCTTTGACCTTCATTTTAATTTAGTTTTAAATCCATTCATGTTCATGTTGAAACTTTATGCTTTTTATTTGATCTAATTTTAATTTATTTTGATTTTTTGAATTTCTTTGGGTTTAGTTAATTTTTAGCTTAAATAAGATAATTATGTTAACCACCTCAATTATATTGATCTAAACTTAATTGGATTCAGATATCAATTTGAATGTGTTTGATTCAATTATTTATTTAGATTTGAGTTTAGTTTAGGTCCACCTAATCCTTTTAGGTTAGGTCAAACCCTAGAAGGATTCCCTAGGTGTATAGTGTCTTAAGTGCTTAATTAGGAGGCTCGTAATTACTAATTTAGAAATGATATTAATCTCATCCATAAATTAGGTCAACATACACTAAGAGAATTACTCTCTCTAGTAGGGATACAAGCTAGGCATGTAGATCGACTAATTAAATTCTCTAATATGTGGCCATTGTTTAATCCAAATATTTCCATAGCTAAAGAAAATCCACTTGAGATACTTGAGAAGTAAGTTGAAGAAGAAGGGAATACAAAATAATGGAGATAATGAGGAAAAGGCCTAGTTTTATTTATTCTTAAGTAATCTTGATATAACACAAGAAGAGAGGAATTCCCTTATCCTAGAGAGAAAAAGAGGATTGAGAACGAGAGGTGAGAATTAAGATTTCCTTGATCTAGACTAATAAAAATGAGTTATATCGAAATTCACTAGCTAAACACCTAAAAAGGAGCCCCTCAATGTTTTGGATGAGGAGTAGTATAGGAAATGATACAAGATATGTTCAATCAAGTACGTACAAGAGACTTTCTAGACTAAAGGTGAGTGTTTATTAATGAATGATCAGCCTTGCCATGAGTGCATGGTGACTAGATCTTCTATGTGATTGCTCTCCCCTATCATTTCAGGGTGTTATGCTTGTATCACCTTGAGATAAACATCCTTTATTGAATGCTCATCTTCTGAGGATGAGTCTATATCTGAGTAGTCCATGCCTTTGTGCATATTGTGCTTATCATGTAGACAATGAATCTAGTATTTGATCTATTTGTTATTTTGGGTATACATTTAGCTCCTCGATTCTTCTAGATTTTTATAGTGAAAACTCACAAAAATGATAGAAGAATAAAATTCAAATTAACTTATAAAAATTGCTAAAGAAGAAAAGAGAATCTTTCATTAAATGTTACATCACCTTCTAATTGAATTTAGTATTTCTAGCATACCACTGCCTTGAGCAATAAAAATGGAACTTACCTTCAAGAATATTTACTAGACCTTTTGTTCTTGACTAGAAGTACACCTCTTCTTCTTTTTGTTGAATTTGTTATTAAGAGTAAAATATACACACTCTCAATAGATTTTAAGAGATGGCATGGTGATATCGATACTTTGGAGTGATGGGTTAGCCTCCAAAAAAAGATTGAAATCCAATAAGGCAACAAAGGTTCTCGCTATTCACATGACATAGACTAGCTCTTCTAATTCCCCTACCCTAATATCATGGCTACTCTAGCTGACAATGGTGTCATAGAGTTGTTGTTGAGGAGACTATACATTCTGTGTGGATAACGAGTTCACCGAATGAGGGGATGGTCATCTCCTTTGTTAGCTAGAGAAAAGTTGTGGTGAGTAGATTAACAATTGGTTATCACATTTCTACCATCATAGTGGATAGTCCTGCTAAGGTAGGATTAAATTATTTTGCTTTTAGATTTTATTATAGAACATATTTATTAGTGGTGAGTATGTAAGATGTGATGGAGGATGATAATGGTCACCCATCATCTCCTCAAATTATCCACTCAGACAATACAGGTAGTCCTGAAAGAATGACTTATATTTTTATGGGCAATCTGTTAGGTCATCATCCAAGTGAAAAGTTTGCTTATTCAAATAATGGATTTCTTCTCTAAGAATTCTGACCTTAATAGACTACCTTGTTGAAATCCCATTTTTAACTTTTGATGAGTTTATTTCTCATCAATCAGGGGTGACTCCTAACCTACTGTGAGTCAAGGTGGAAGCTCGAAGCTTTGCCCTGATGGATGGGCTGACTTCTTAATGGCTGCTAAAGGAGGGCTATTGCGGCCATGTTCTAGAGGTACTTGGTCATTATGAGGGCAGAGCTGGTTTCTCTCTAATGCTCAATGAAGTCAAAGGGGTCTTCTCTAATTTTATGTTTAATTATATGCTTAATTATATGTGGTATACATGAAACCTTGTGAGGTGTGGCACTCAGATCCCATTACAAAAAAGTTCATAAAATAGTATGGGTCATTACAAGTGTGTTTGTAAATTTTTTTCTATATTTTAAAATAAATAAATAAATGTTTATAATAAAATTTTACCTTATTAACTCATTTTCTTTATTAATATTCTATCATTGGCGACGATGAGTAAGAGTTCATTTATTATTTTTTCTACATATGTGCCATTTAAGATTTCTATAGGATTTCATAATCATTTCTTCATAAAATGTATGATGTGACATATGTGTTACCAAGTCATACTTACCATGTCTATAAATGTAGTTTCACCATCGGCAGTTGAGACTTTAATACAACTCTCTTTTGAGTGAGTGACTCTTTAATTTTAGCGACTAGGCTTCATTCTTTCATTTCTCAGAATCAAGTGAGTTTGATGGTTGCTTTGAAATAAAGTGACAAGTTCTTTCATACAATCAAAGATCAAGGAAGTTCCAGATCTTGATCAATGAACAATGACCTTAATCTTTTATAGTAATTTTTGTAGCCATCCTAACTACATTGTGACAGTGGTTGACCTAGAAGATAGGCTTAAGTTGACCAGGATGAACAAATTTTGCTTCCCCCTTGATGACTTCAAACTTTGTTTTTTTCTCCATCTATCCAGCAAGTGGGTCAAGATTATGAATTACTACCATGTTTTACCAGCCTAGATCTTTCCAAACTCTATGGTGAGTATGACCATATTTTTGATAATGCTGAGAGATGAGCTAATATCATGGAGCATGACTCTCTTCCTCCATGTCTTCACTGTAAAAGGGCAAAGTGATGAGACTATCCAGTTCCTGACAGTCTTACTGGGAATATGCAACATGTAGAAAAAGGGTTAAGAAGTAGTGATCTAAGATCTTGTTTATCAACAACTCATCACCTTAGCCCATCTCGACTATGCTTACCACCTAACATACGAGTAAATTGGCTGCACTGGAGAAGAATCCTTAGGTGGAGGTGGACTTGAAGAGAGTGACTGATAAGAGTTTGAATGTCAATCACTATCACTTCTACATGTAAGTTTCAAATTTCTTTAGTGGTAAGTATTTGTTACTTCT
This sequence comes from Cymbidium sinense, assembly GCA_021442155.1. Lineage (NCBI taxonomy): Eukaryota > Viridiplantae > Streptophyta > Magnoliopsida > Asparagales > Orchidaceae > Cymbidium > Cymbidium sinense. The sequence continues at coordinate 40,374,815 of CM038233.1, forward strand.
TTCTTAGATGTAGTTTTTTTTTTGACTCTCTAGGTCTAATGTTATTACTCACTTAATCAAGTGAGGAGGGCACTACAACTCCCATACTCAATCTTTGAATTGTTAGGTTCCTTGAGGAGGATATTGTCGAGAAAGCAGGTGGTGAGTAAGCCCCTATTGAAGCTAGTGAGGATACAAGGCCAAGCAATACTCTAAAATAGTATAAAAAGGGAGTTGCAAGCTTGACACCTCATTATCACTCCAAAAAAATGAGCATGCTCATGAAGGAGAAAAGGAAAAAGATTAAGTGAAAAGGAGGTAGAGTATGCAAAGGACAACTTAACTCTTAACCTCAACTAACTGACTAGCAAAGCCTTCATTCTAGGTCAAGCTATCTACTTAGAGGAATTTTACGTTACTCTAGAGAATCACTTGAATAGTCAACTACCATTTTCCATGATGACTACACAGGTGATAGCTTGACAGTCAAATTGGCAGGTCAATAACAAGTTTTTTATTAAGAGGAAGAATCTCTCCATGATGAAAGCAGAGCAGGAGGGTGTGAAGAAGTACCTCATTTTTACCAATTCCAAGCTCAATGATCTTCAGGAGAAGGCAAAGTGACAAGAATAAAAGAAGGAGCAAGTTGTTGTAGAGCTAACCAGCTTTGCTAAGTAGAAGAGAGAGTTGTAGGAAGAGCTTTCTCGTAGTATGGAGGAGTCCCAAAAGAAAGAACTCTACTTTGTAGCCTTTCTGAATTCAGTCAAGTACAAAGGACTATTAGAAGAGAAACTCAAGGTCGGTACTGACTTCATAGTCACCAACCTCATGAAGCATGGCAATTTGGATCCCATGTTCTTGGATTTCTCCAACATAGTCACTATCTCAGACTCTGATAATGATGAGAGTGACATGAGTTGACTCACCTCGTACCTTCTCTTTTTCTTCTTTGTACTCTTCTATCCCTCTTTTTTATTGTGAGTTGGAGAGAAGAAGCACTACATGTAACACCATACTCTCCTTCCTATAAATATTATGTCAATAAATTTAAAATGGTGTACCTCTTCTTTTGCAAAATCTTATTATTTTTATTAGATGGTTGTGCTGCTTCATACTCACTAGTGCTTTGGTTGTATCTGGCTCTTCGAAGTGTAAGTATTCTTTTATGGAGTGAGTTTGTTTTATTTAATTGGTGATTACTATGAGTCAATTTATTGGCTAATATTCATAGTGAGTAGGCTATTTTAGCTTGCCAATTAGAAGAGTTGGACTCTAATTAGGTTTCCAACCCCATGGACTATTAAACTTAGACCATAGTCACCAACTAGAAGAGTTATTATTTACCAACCTCATGGGGTGTTGGTATTACACCATATTCACCAACTAGGAGAGTTGTTCTTTCATTAAGTTATCACCTCATAGGGTGGAAGTCTTGGACCATAGTCACAGACTAAGAGAGTTGGTCTTTCACTTAGTTTTATGGAATAAGCTTAGATAAGTATTAATGAAGTTAACTTAAGAATTGCCTTCCTAACTATAGTATCCTTAAGCTAAGAATGGTGCACCAACTATTCGGATCCCCTACTTAGGCCTATGTGGCTTACCGAGTGAGATCTTTTCCTTGGGTGAAAATTGATGCACCAAGTGTTATGAGTTATGACACAGCTATCGAGTATACATTTAGTGATTGCTTTGCTTGATATTATTCTCAAGCCAAGAATGACACCTTGAGTATTTAGATCCCCTATTCAGGCTTTTATGGTTTATTGAATAGCATCTTTTCCTTAGGCTAAATGACACTCTAAGTGTCTTGAATTGATGCATAGCTCTTCAAGTATTCATCTTAGGATTGCTTCTCTTGACGTTGTAAGTATTAGCACACCCAAGAGTGGGTTATATTGATCTGTTTCTTAAAATATTTAAATTTAAAGAAAATTAAAACTTAAATAGTAAAAAAGAAAACATATCAATCTAATCAGAGCAAGGGAGCAATAAATAAAAGAAATGAAATGAAAAATAAAACTAGGATAGAAGATTAATAGTGGTTTTGTCAACTGACCTACATCCACTCTCAAGATCTCTTCCAAAATCCACCAACACTCCTTTAGAACAACTTGCCAAAGCAGAGAAGTCTCTCTCCTTCATGGGTAATAAAGAATCCCTACACCAACTCTTCATCTCTTTCAAGGCAAGAAGAACATCACTCCCTCAGAAGATGTACAAAGATAAATCTCTCAGATAAAATAAAGATTGCATAAGTTCTCTTAACAAAAAAAGACAATTTTAAGTGAAAAACACAAGACTCAAGTCAAGTTCAATGAGAAATAAATAGTCAAGTGTAACCTTATCGATAAAAACTCGTTAAAGGAAAAGATGAAATAGATCTCCCCACCTTTCTCCTAAGTAAAGCTCTCTTCCCTAACTCTCCTTATAATATTTCACGTTCAAGATTAGTTATTTAAAACCCCAACCCACAAGGAGGGTATTTATAGGGAGGAAGCTTAATACAAAATGATTAAATTTAATCTTAATGAAATCAGTCTAATCGCACTGTATGATTTACCAACGTCTTATACGATCAGTTTAATTTTCTATGCATAATGCTCGGGATGAACAGGCTGTTGATTTCATGAGCCCCACCTCATATGAGATTGATTTTGATGATAACAAACACATGTTCAAATGCTACTAATCTAGTTGAATTTAAGTGTGCAGGAAATTCTTCAATTCTATGCTCTTCAGTCAACTCAAAATGCTAAAGCTATTGGACATAAACTAGGTGAGAATTTTTCTAGGAGTTACTATATTAAGGCAAATGAAGAGCTCAATAAGATAAATTAAATGATTCATTTAGTTTTAATTTCATCATTCTAAAATTTTTTTATGTTTTTTTTTATATCTTAATATTACAGTTGCTCATTGAATTATCCATTTTCGATAATATGAACTAAATGTATAAAATAAGTTCCATTAAATGTGTGTTCAAGCAAGATAAATTATGTTTAAACTTCATTAAATCATTTCCATGCTATTCATAATTTTTATTTATATTTTTATAGCACAAAAATTGAATTATCCTTAAATTATCCTTTTTCTCTTAGTGTCTCTCCTATTATTCTTTCTTCTCTCTCTTATTATCATTTTTATCTTAACATTGTCTTGGCTGAATTCCTTAAGGGTATTTTTTATAGATTAATTTTATTCAAAATTTCTTCCTTCATATCGAAACTCCTTGGTTGAATTCCCCGTAGGTTTCTCCTCTCTCTCTCTCTAGCAATGATTTACATTGAAAACAATCCATTATTTATTAGATTTGAAATTCAAATTGTTGCCTATTTCATTTTCCACTCATTCCTTCATGCCTTGGCTGAACCTAGACTCTTCTTTTTTTTCTATTTAAGAGCCTTATTTCAACTTGAAAAGGTTCCAAAATGCAAAAATTCTCTCTTGCTCTATTGTTCACCTTCTCCATCTTGGTTGATCTTTGCTAAAGCAAACTCTTAGAGATTTTTTGTGATTCTAGTGCAAGCATTTCTCATCATTCTTCTATTTCCCTTGGACATTTAGTTGGCTTTAAGATTGATTGGGAAAAGTGAAGGTTTGGTGTGTTTCATTCCTTGGCCGAGAACATCATACATTGTTCCTAAATTTTTAAGGTGTTAAGTTCTTATATTTTTTTATCTCTTCTTGGTTTTGAGGTTTATAAGACTATTTAAATTATCTTATGCTTATTCACTTCATAAAATTTAGTTCTTGTTTGGCTGAGAATAAACAAGATTAATTTATTTTTGTGCTTAATCACGTAGTAATCCTTTGGCTTCTTATTTGGCCAAAATCTAACATATGGATTAATTTATTTTGTGCTTAATTATTTCATAATCCTTTGGTTTCTTGTTTGATCAAAAACTCTTGCAAAGTTATTTAATTTTCTAGTGCTTAATCATTTGAATTCCTTATATTTATCACCTTGGTTGAAAGCTTCATATAGATTGGTTAAATTTGATTGTGCTTTACATTACATCTCATTTACTTTTCTATTTGGCTGACCACTTAATCTCTTGCATAAATTATTTTGTGCTTGCTGATTACTTGTCTTCAATTGGTTTATATATAGGTTATGTGATATCTTTCTTGTGGTATCATTCAAATCTTTATTAAAGTGATTTTTTAGTTATTCTAATTGCAAATTCACTAATCATTTGAATAAAAGTTATCGTGTGTGAAAAAGAATTCATGTTAAAGATTTATGATTTAACATTACATGTTAAGTTGATTCATATTCCATTTTAGTTAGTATTTCAAAGTGACATAAGAAAATAATTTTGAACTCTTTAAAGATCATTGAAAGCAACATTAAGTTACTTACTTGCATTAAATACTTGATTGAAGATCTTATTTTAATTTCAATTTAAATTTAAAGTGAGCTCTCTTCTTTATTAATATTCACTTACCTTAGTATTAGTATCGTTTGGTTTGTGAGTGTGACAACATTTTAATTTTGAGAGATAGATTTGTATCTTTATTTTGCCTTATCTTAATTTATTGTTGGGTTGTACTTTCCCATGGGTTGTACTTGCCCATGAAAAAGAGTACTAGAAAATTGTTGCAATACTATTTTATTTCACTAAAGCTTTATCATTAAAGATTTAAGTTTTCTACAAAAGTTTAGATTAAGTTCCCCTCCCTTCCTCTTGATTGTTATAGCTAAATAATACAGGCCATCCCAAACAACTATGACTATTCACATCATATGATTAAATATCATATTGTACAAATAGTACAAATAAAATTTTTGCTCTCTATTCATTTGTCCTGTACAAGACAATCATATAAAATGAATTAATTTTAAGAAAATTTAAAAAAAAAATTATTTCCCTTAAATTCAGGACCACAACTAGGTAATTTAACAAATTAGGACTATATTGTATGATCAGTTAATTTAGTAATTACCTAAATTAATTTTGGTGCTTGTAAAAATTAATAAAAAAATAAATTATATAGTATGAACCAAATCGTCCTATATGATCAGCTTAATTTGGAAAAATTTTGAGCTTAATTAACTTGTTTAAGTTAGCTAAAAATTTACCAAAAAATAAATAATCATAGAGTACGATCCAAATCATCCTGTATCATTTATAAATTTTTGACTATTTTAGATTTTAACCAACTTAATTTTGGTGGCTGAAATAATTTATAAAATTGAACAATCGTATAGTATAATATATATCATATAATATGATTTCCTTTAAAATTTAATTTCAAATTTTATTTTTATGTTCTCTCAAGTGTGCTTGGATGTCATTTAACATTCACATGCCAGATACATAAATAAACTATAAATACTAGATACGATGACACAATTTTTTTCACTTGACTTGAATCTTCTAGCAACAATCATTCATCATTTTCTATCTTTCTAGGCTCATGATCAAGCTTTTCAATAGTCTGGCATAGTTTGTGCTTTCATGGTGAATTTTTGATTTGACTACATAATTTTTTTTAGCTATAAAAAAGTTCTAACATAGCCTACAAACACAACTCATCACTGACAAACAATTATTCAACCATAAATATTTATGTTCATCAAAACTTATATTATGAAGTGAGGGGTCATGGGGCTAACAATCTCCCCCTTTTTTTATGATGATAAACATTAATGCTTGAGCTTAGGGAGTACGGCAAGTACATAATATAATAAAGTAGCTCCCTATCAATTTATGCCTAATTGTGAAAAAATAAAAATATATTCAAAATATTGTAAACACATGCAAAAGATGCAAAGAACATGCAAACTCACTAAAACGTTTTCACCCTTTTGACACATTAAAAATGGTCAAAAAGATGGGCAAATGAAATACTAATGAAAATTTAAGAATCTGAAAGCAAATAAATTTTCTTGAATTAATCTTAACACATATCCTTATAAATCAAGTAAATTTAGAACACTTTGGTAAAGATAGTATAATATGTGTGTCATTAACTATTTCCAAATGACCCTTTATTTTTTCTTGTTGCACCACTTGTGTTTAAAGATACTAAACAACTTATGTAAATGACATCAATCAATTTACTAAATTTTTTAGAAACATTTGTAACTAAAATAAAATGTTGCATAAATTTTGATTAGATGAATTAGAAAAGTTATTGCATGATTCAAGCAAACAAACAACAATTATGATTGGTCACTTAATGTCAAAACTAGGAAAGCGCAAACCATCACTTTTTTATTTTTTTTTATTTTTGGATTCTATAGTTATTCTAATTTAAACATCCCAACCTCATGGTTGTTGTTTCTTAAGTCATTCTACAATTTCAAAAATCACATGCATACACACTAATATTTATGAACAAGTTATTGATACAAAATATATAAAAAAACATTGAGTAAAGAAAAATATGTAATTTACACAAGTTTGTATTATAAGCACATGTGCATATCAACATGGACAAAATGTGGGATATTTAGCTATGTTATTGATTTAGGTATAAAGTACAAAGTTTACTAGTTCAAATTGAAGCTTGATTATAAAGAAATCTTAAAAATAAAATTCAAGAAAAATATTACTTCATCGTTAAATACATAAATCACTGCTAGTAAGCACACAACATATGCTAAGATAATCAATGTAACAAACTAAAATACTAACCAATGTAACTAATGCAGAATACAAGTACAAGATATGCAAAAAAATAGGTACAACAAAATGCTAAAAGGAACTAATATAACTGAAGCAAACAAAAGAAACAAACTAATATAAATAAACAATAAAAAGAAACTGGTACACTGTAGAAAAAAATAACTAAAATTCAAAAGGCCCGTTGTATGGTGGTGGTGGTCAGAAGAAGTAATTTGGGAATCAAATTGAGCTTGAAACCAAGCTTGATCCTCTACCCTCTTCTACTGATGATATTTCTCCCAACGAGGTCCCTACTCCTTAATGTGCCTATCAATCTTCAACTTTAGTTGAACAAAGTGTTCTATTAAAGCATCCTAGTGGTAGTTATAATGGGCTGAAGGCTGCACCTGTCTAGCTACTTCCCCCTCCTCAGCTAGTGCTACAGTGTAAGCTAGTCGCCACTTCTCACTATAGAGTGTATGAAAGGAGTGATCAGTGAACTGAGAAGGCAAATGATCTTTCTCTTCGGGATAGGAAATATTTAATTTGACCTCTTAAAGATAGGCAATCAAGTGTTTAAGGCCAAATTGTATTTTCATGTTGATTTTGGGTTTGTAACAATAGTGAGGTTTTTAGTGTAAGGTATCAAAAAATTTGCCACATTAAACTAAATGTGGGTTGTGCAAAATAGGTGACAATAGAAAGAAGTGGAGTGATGTTAATGCAGTCATCGACTTTGCGGACAACATTATTCCTAAGCACATGTTGAATAACATAGAATTTAGCATAAGACCACAGATTAATGGTTGATTTTGCTTAAGGGATGAATTCATAAGAACTTCATTCATTATGGTCCAATTATAAGTTGAATTGTTTACTATAGCATGGGCAGATAGACTAGATTTAGAAAGAATAAAATCAATATCTGTGATAGAGATGTCCTTACCACTAACTTGTGATTGTAGGACACTGTGATCTTAGTTTATGTCGTGGTTGAAAAAAAATTCTAAAACGGCGCTTAGAGTGAAATGGATAGGCTAGAAAGATCAAAAATTGAAGAAATGTGCCTATGAAGAGATAAAAAATGGGAAAGGATAACTTATCTTGAATCAAAGGCTTGGAATTTGTGAGTCTGCATTCCTTATGTTTCTTATAAGCCACTTTATCCTTTCAAATCTAAAATGATTCTCTCCTTTAATGCTTCAAGCTCTTTTTAATGCCATTTGGACATGGTTTGAAATCAAAAAACTTAATGAATTTAGGGTGAGGAATAAATGTAGTTTAGTGAAGAGAATGGAAGAAATGAGGCCAATTTATAAGACTTTTGTAAGATCATATAGTACGAATGGGGGTTAATATAGTATAGCTTTGATCATCTAGTTAGTCAACTAGTCTATTTAGTTGATTAGATCAAGTGACTCATACAATACAATTATTATATTATAGTACAAATTTAGCAAAATTTCTTCCTTTTTTTAAAATAAAATGAGATAAATGAAACAAAAAATATGCAAAATAAACCAAAAAAAAAGAAAATAAAAAAAATTAAAATAATGGAAGAGAAAAAGAGTAAAATACAATGTCAAATAGAGTAGAAAAGGAAACATTTGTTAGCTCTATGAGCCTATTGTTCAATTCTACTAATTTTGATGATAAAAATGTTTACTTTGATATCCTAATATATGTGTTAAGTGTTTTAGATACATTGATTTTGAAGATATATACATATCCAATACATCTCACAATATATGCTTGAAGAAATTGCAAGTATCAAAGAATGAAAAATAGATCAAGATGGATTGCACTTAGAACTATCTTAGAGATTCATATGAGTTCAGCATGAATTGATTTATTCACAATTTAACATTTTATTTTAATTTATTTAGTTATTGATAATGAACTTAATTTATATAAATAAATCATTCTTATCTAATTTTCATTTAAGTTCATAATTTTTAAAAAATTGAATATGCTTCATAGATAACATTACAATTATAAAAATAATAAATGAAATTTAATTATGATTATTGAGTGTAACTAATTTATATATTTAATATAATAATTTTTTTTATTTAACTTCAAATATGACAAACATATGCATGATCACATCTAAATTATATCATCATTTTTACATGTCATATTTCAAAATTACCAAAAATATATAAAAGTGCCTTTATAATCAAAGCATTTCGATCTGATACCATCTCCAATGGATCCCTTGGATTTTTGCCTTCAATTTGATAGGTTACATGACCCACATTGATTAGAATTGAATTTATTTTAATTTTGCAAACATTGGCTGATTTTAATATTGAATGCATGCTACTCATTTTGAATATATTAACAACCATCTTTGACTCTTTTTTACTTGTCCATATGGACTAGCCATTTTTTAGCTATTTGAATTTGGTATAAATTTTATATAAATCATTTAATTGAATATTATATTATTATATGATAAAATAATGTTAGAATAATATATTTTTTTTAAAATAATTCAAAATGATCTTCTTACATATAAATAGCCCTCATTCTCTTCATGAAAGGGTTGCTCTTTCAAATTCAAGAACTCTCCAGCAAATCTAATAGAAAATTTATTAGGTTTCTCCTCCAAATATTGCAATATCAAATCCCTTGTTTGGATGCTTCAACGTCTTTAACTAAGCAAGATTTCTCAAATTAATTGAGTTTATTTTGATTGATCATAATCTCTTTTAGTTGTTCATTCTATTTTCACCATCTATTTGTTCTTCAAATATTTACTTTTTAGTGGATTAGTCTATGGACATCAAAGTTTATATTTTTTACATCGAAGTTTCTTCACTCATTTTTTTTTAAAAATTTTTTTGTGATAGTTCGTAGAATTTATTTCATCTTGCTAAAATTCTTATCTTCCAAAAAAATATCTTTTAATTTCTTATAATATTTTAGAAGTATATTTTAAGAATGTAAAATTAATTTTTATGCTGAAAATACTTTCGTATTTGCTATATTTTTTTTAATTAAAGCTTATCTAGTTTACTTAGATCTATCCTATACTAATTTGATTCAAGTATTTTGTGATCTTTTACAGTAATTTGACATTGCTGACATCATGAGCCCCATCTCATTTGAGATTAATTTTGATGATAACAAACATATGTTCAAATAATACTAATTGATTTAATTCAAGTGATGTAGAAAATTTCTTAAACTAGAATTATTCAGTCAAATCTGGAAGGCTAAAGCTGTTAGACTTTAAATGGTTAAGAATTTTCTAGGACATCCAATACTAAAGCAAATAAGCTCAATAAAATAAAATTAATAGCTTATCCATGTGAGAATATTTTATTTAAACTTCTCCAAATTTTATCCACATTCTAAAATTGCATTATTCTCTAAATATTCTTTTTGGATAATATAAATAACTTACATAAGTTTAATCACCATTTATTGTGCTTTCAAGTAAGATAAATTTAATTTATACTTCATCTAATCATTTCAATGCTTAATTACTTTAATTAACCTTTTATTTCTTTCATGAGAACTAAACTATTTAAGAATTATTCAAATTATTCTTTTCTCTCTCCTATTCTTTTTATTTACTCTCTCATATCACAATTATTATTTTAATTATATTTTGGCTGAATTTTTGTAGATTTCTAAATAATTAATCATGTGAGATTTATTCAAATTATTTCCATAATATTTCCCTCATTTACTCAAAATTTAAAAAGTCATTTATTTGAATTTTGATGTTAAATTATTTTGAACATTAATTAACTAAATATTCCCATATTAATGTTAACTTGAATTTATCCTTTTTTGGTTTGTGTTGGCCAACCCTACGATTAATATTTTCAGTCTAACTAAATTAATTTGAATTAATCTAAGATTATTTAAATTCAAATTTAATTGAACCTTGATTTTAAGCATTTTTCTTTTCTAGAATTCCATTTATGAAATTACTTTGGCTGGTCCCCTTTATTATTTATTTTCATTAAATAAATTTATTCAATCAATTCAAAAAGTATCTTAAATTATTCTATCATCAATTTACACATGATTGATTGCATTGATTGAAGTTAGATCTATGTTTGGAATATAATGGTAGAAATTCATCATATTATATTATTGAGTTAATTTATTAGTTTTCATTTATTTAACTTACCTAAATTCATCTTTATCAAAATGCATTAAATTTATATATCTTGATTGGATCCAACCTTGAAAATTCTCTTGCCTTGGTTGATCTCTTAAGTGTTTATTTGGAGTTAATTCAAATGGTTATCATGTGTTAAATGTTTTTCCCTCCTAATCTTCCTTGCCTTGGTCATGAGCCTCCTTGAATCATTTTGAATTCTGGCTTAAGGATTAATATGCTAAGGAGCCCCATCATTCATTCCTCAGCTGAATCTTGGAATTACACCATGTGCTCTTGAATTCAAAATTCAAGTTATTACCAAATAAAATTTCCTCTAAATTCCTCATACCTTGGATGAACCCATTGAATTTCCATATGCTCTTGAATTTAGATTTAAGATGTTTCCAAATAAATTTCTTTTTACCTCTCTCCTGGATGAATATTTTAGAATAAAATTTTTACTTATTTGATTGAGATTGTGGGATCAAAATCAAATAAATTCCTTACTTAGTTTCTCTCCAATTCCTCTTGCTTGGTCGAGCCCTCCTTTCTTCTCTTTTCTATATAATATGATTTAGACTTAGGTTGATTCTTCTTAGCTCTGCTCCATCTTGGCCAAACCCTAGCTATTTACTTTCTTGGAGATCTTTGTGATTGAAATCACAACACTATTCCAACTTTATTGGATTAAATAGGCCAAGAGCTTGTAAATTAATCTCCAAGTCTTCCAAGGTGCTTAAGTCTTCATATTTTTTTCAAATTCCTCCTAGATTGAGACTTCTAGACAAGGTGCATGTAAAGAAATTTGAGGCATTGTTTCAAATTCTTTCTTGGTCGATACCTATAGACAAGTTCATTGAAGGCTTGGTGCTTGATGTCCTCTCCTTCTTTACTATATTCTTAAATCATTAAGTGAAGGTACTTCTCATTTTATTTCAAGTTATATTCAAGAGATTACAAAGCTTAATTTCATAAATTTTTATTCATTTTCATACATTAAAATTCTTTTGAAAAAGTTTCTTAAGTGAGTTTCCCAATTTGGTTTTCACATTAACTTGTTTATTGCATAACATAGTTTTCATATATTTTCATTCAAGTATTTCAATCCTTCTTGTGGTTTGATTCCACATATCATTTTAAGTTATTCTACTTTTAAGTTTTCAACTCTTTGAAAGTAAAACTTTTCTTTTAGTTTGGTTGTTTGAATCATTTCTTCTAAATATTATTCCATTGCTTTAATTTTAATTTAACAAAAATAGAATTTACTTTGAGCTCTCTTTAATATTTGACCTGATATTAACTTAGTTTGGTTATGAGTATAAAATATTTTAAAATTTAGTGTTAAATCCCTTGTATCTTTTCCATTCTTTCTCTTATACTTTATTAGGGTTGCACTTGCCCATGTAGAAAAGTATAGTATTTGGTTGTACTTGCCCATATAGAAAATTATAATGTTGGGTTGTACTTCCCGTGAAAGAGAGTACAATATATTTATTATAATCTCAACCTTGAGTTAGTGAATTCCAAGATTTGGTTACTAGGCATGGATGTAGGCTGGTTCTTGGCTTTGGCCGAACCTCATAAAATTCTTTGTGTTTGTAATTTACTTTTCTTGCACCTTTACCTTTCTTTACTTTCTTATTCTTTTCTTTCCTATCTTAAATATAATATTTTAAAGTTAAATTTTTTATAAATTTTTAAAACTAAAAATATTTTGAAAACCCAATTCACCCCCACCCCCTCTTGAGTGTCATATCTTCATAACAATTGGTATCAGACCTTCAGCTCAATTTGTGGCTTAACATCCTTGAGTGGATTTAGTATGACCCAAGTATTCCTAAGGGTGCACTACCTGAAGTGCAGTCTACACATAGATCACCTTTACTTTATTATGTTTCATTTGATTATTGAAAAAATTACATAAGTACTTTTATTCATGGACAACATTCTCGTATGTGGCATATGTCGACACATCAATACCACACACCCACTATTGATACAAATAGCTTGAAAGTTGATAAACTTTTTGATGAATGATCTTCTTATAAAAGAGAATTAGATGAACTAAATGCTAAGGCTTGTAATATTATATATTATGCTTTACTTTTTGATGACTACATGAGAATTTCCATGCTTAATACAAATAAAGCAATTTGGGATAACTTAATCATTACTTATGAAGGTACAAATAAAGTTAAAGATGTACATATAAATAAATTAGTACATTAATTTGAGTTATTTTACATGTTACTAAATGAAAACATCTCTAATATGTATACTCATTTCATGAAAATTATTAATACATTGCATTATCTTAGAAGAAAAAATATAAGAATCAAGATTAGATTTAGAAAATTTTAAGATACCTTCCAAAAGAATTGGATGCAATAGTTACTGTAAGTGAAGCTAAGGATTTGACAACATATACCTGTGATCAGCTTCTTAGTTCCTTGATAGCTCATGAACATGTTATAGCACAGCATGATCAAAATGACTCTTTCCAAAGTAAATAAATAAAAAGAGAAAGGAAAATTAATTTCTTTATATATGGAAGATGCTTATAAGGAGAATACTTCATATTCAAAAGTTGACAGTGATGAGATTGCCATGCTTTCAAAGAAATTAAGAAATATGATAAAAATAAAAAACACAGGTATGGTAAATCTAAATACATAAATTTCTTATTAAAAGTTGAATGTATGTAAAGGAATAGTGTGCTACAACTGTAAGAAGCATGAACATATAAGATGTAGTGCCCTAACATTGCTAAAATAGAATAATAGGCTGAGAAAAAGAAATTTTGAAAAAATTAAAAGGCCTCAAAAGATAGAGAAGAGAGCACTTTGGGAAAACTTAGATTCTTCTAAATCTAGTAATGACACTATAGAGGAAGAAGTAAATTTGTCTTATGATAGATGTGGATACTACAAGTGAGGTATGTGAAGAAGTTTCATATGAAGAATTAGATGATGCATTTAATGAATTACACACGACTATAAAAAATTGAAAAGAAAATTTAATGCTTTAGAAAAAAAGAAAAAAATCTATAAATTCATACTTTATCTTGGAGAAAGGAATATACTAAGCTGAAAGCTAAGAATGTTACTTTAGTAGATCAATCTTTACTTATAAAAAATCTTAAAAGAGATAATTTATTATTACATGCAAAGTTGAATACTTGTAGCAGCTTACACTCACATGTTTCATCCATTAGAAATAAATCATCCAACGCATCAAAATCATCTATGTATAGACCTTATGCAAACACAAATGTCATGTGTTATTTTTGCAATAAAAAGGGTCATATATCTTTTGACTACCATGCACGTAGATCTCAAGCATTTCTTAGATGAACGTTATTTAGATTCATAAAAGTAATAATCTAAAAGAAGCACACACTACATAACATTCATTGCATAAATTTTCTTTAGGATGTGGACCCAAACTTACTTGGGTTCCAAAAGTTTACCTTTGATATTTTCTTTTGTGGGAATACCTTTAAAGCAAAATCAAAGAAGGCATGTGGTGTTTGGATAACAGATGATCAAAATATATGATAGATGATAAATCAAAATTTTCTATTATAGAACCTTTTGAAGAAGGGTATGTAGTTTGTGGTGATGATGCAATAGAAAAAAATAAATGGTATTAATTCTATTTATAAAAGTTCAATTACTTTATATAAAGTTTATTTTGTTGAAGGTTTAAAGTGTAATCTTATTTCTATTAGCCAATTATGTGATGAAGGACTTAATGTTGAATTTCATGCCTCTTTTTATGTTATTAGAGATAAAAAAAAAATTTTACTTGTAAGTTACAAATATAAGAAAATTTACCTTATTGATTTTAAAAATGTAAATTATGCTAAACTAAATTAACTTTATTTTAAAAGTTCACATGATGATGCTTGGTTATGACATAAAAGGTTATGTCATATTAATATACATTCTTTGAATAAAATTGGTAAACTTGATCTTGTAGAGGGTTTTCTTAAAATGAATTTTCATTTTGATTATGTTTCTGATGCATGTTTTCTTAGACAACATTCAAAACATTGTTTTAAAAAGAAAAATATTATTTCTACATCTTGACCTTTAGAATTATTGCATATGGATTTGTTTGTTCTTATTAGTATTGAAAGTTTAGGAGAAAAATTCTATGGTTTTATTATTGTTGATGAATTTTTTAGATTCACTTGGGTCATGTTTTTAGTTTAGAAAAATAGTGCTTTTGAATCATTTAGAATATTTGTTAAACATATTTAGAGGGTATAAGCCTCTTAGTTAGTAGAATTTAATCATATCATGGCGGTGAATTTGAAAATAAATTCTTTGAAGCTTTTTGTGATGAGTTTGGTATTAAACACAAATTTTTTCGTTCTTAAAACTCCTTAGAAAAATGGTATTGTAGAAAGAAAAAAATAGGATTTTAATTAAGTTGAGCAGAGCTACGTCAAATGACTATAAGTTGCCTAAATACTTTTTGGTTGAAATTGTTAACATTGCATGCTTTTATGATGAATCGTGTCTATTTAAGGTCCATCTTAAACAAAACCCCCTATGAGGTGATCTTTGAAAAGAAACCCAAGATTAGCTATTTTCATATCTTTGAATGTAAGTTCTTTATTTTGAATAATGGTAAATACTTTTAGAAAAATTTGATAGCAAGTCTGATGATGGTATCTTTTTTGGTTATTCATTGAATGATAGATCCTCTAGAGTTTATAATAAAAGAAAGATGATTGTAGAAGAATCAGTACATACTAATTCATTAAGAATCATCCCAAGGATTCTATAATAGGAGATCCTTCCCAAGGTGTTAGAACTAGAAGATAATCTAAGAAAGTGACTAATCATTCTATATTATTATTTGAAATTGAATCAAATAAGTTGATGAAGGTTTGAAAGATTATTAGTGAATTATAGCTATGGAAGAAGAATTAAATTAGTTTGTAATGTATGATGTTTGAGAATTAGTCCTTAGATCTCAAGACTAGAATGTTATAGGAACTAAATGGATTTTTAATAATAAGTCCTATGATTCCAAACACATAGTTAAAAATAAGGCTAGAATAGTTACACAAGGGTACACTTAGGTTGAGGGGATTGACTTTAAAGAATGTTTCACTCCTATAGCTAGGCTAAAAGCTATTAGATTTCTCATTGTTGATGCATGTTACAAAGAATTTAAAATTTTTCAAATTGATGTAAAAAGTGTTTTTCTAAATGGTTTTATAAATCAAGATGTCTTTGTATAACAACACCCTAGTTTTGAAAGCTTAAATTTTCCTAATCATGTTTTTAAATGAAGAAAAGCCTTGTATGGATTGAAATAAACTCCTAGAGCTTAGTATGATAGATTGAGTAGCTTTCTTATTGATCATGGTTTTAGGAAGGGTGGAGTAGATACCACCTTGATTCTTAAAGTTTTAGGTGATGACTTGATTATTGTGCAAATTTATGTGGATGACATTGTATTTGGAAGTACAAATGAATTTTTTGTGCATTGAGTTAGCATCTTTAATGGCTAAAGAATTTAAAATGAGTAAGATGGGAGAACTTAATTTTTTTCTTGGGTCTTCAAATGAAGACACAAGAAATTGTCACCTTTAATTGACAAACTAAGTATACAAATAACTTGATTGAAAGCTTTGACATGAAGAGATTCAAATCTAGTAAAACCCACATAAGCCTCTCCACTAAGCTTGAGTTAGATGAATCTAGGAAACCAATTGAATAGAAGCTTTATAGGAGTATGATTGGTTCACTTATAACTTATTGCTAATAATCCTGGCATTATTTTTATTGTTCACTTATGTGCTCATTTTCAAGTTGCATCTAATGACAGTCAAGCATATATTTTATTATTTGATAGGCACTTTTGGGTTGGGTTTGTAGTATCCTAAAAAATTACTATCATGTGACTTGATTGCTTATTATGATGCTAACTTTATAGGTTATAAAGTATATAGAAAATGTATATTAGAAACATGTTGATTTTATGGTCATCATTTGTATCTTGGTCCTCTAAAAAATCATACTTCATTGCTAAAGTTGAGTACATAGCTGCCAGAAGCTATGTTGCTCAAGTTTTCTGGTTAAAGAAATAATTAGAAGACTTTGGACATAAACTAGATCACATTCCCATTAAGTGTGATAACACTAGTGCAATTAGTTTAACAAAGAATCTAATCTAACATTCTAGAACCAAGTATATAAAAATTAGACATCATTTCATTAGGGATTATGTTAGCAAAAGTGATGTTGATATTGATTTTATTAGTATAGATTTGTAAATTATTGATATTTTTACAAAACATATATGTAAAGAATGATTTTGTACATTAAGATACTTGCTAGGTATGCTAGATCTATCCATTTAAGTTATTTACAGTTTTTTTAAAAATCTTTTTGAAGTTGCTATAAGGGGAAGAAAATATTAAAATATTATGTTGATGTGATTACTCATGTTAATTCTTTGCACTTGTATGCATAAATTTAAGGGGAGCTTATTATATTTTCTTTAAGCTTACAAAATTGTTTTTAATTATTTGTTATTTTTTACATATATTATTTTATTGCAAAGTATTGCCATATTTTCTCTTATTGCAATTTTTTATTTCAAAAGATTGATGTAAGGTCACTTTGTACCTTCATCCCTATATAATACCAAAATAGGTTTTTCAACATCAAAAATGTGGAGATTGTTGACTTCATGAGCCCCATCTCATTTGAGATTGATTTTTATGATAACAAACATATGTTCAAATGATACAAATTAATTTAATTCGTGAGATGCAGGAAATATCTGAAACCATAATTCTTTAATCAAATCTAAAAAAGCTAAAGCAATTGGACTTGACATGGTTGAGAATTTTCTAAGACTTATAATACTAAGGCCAATAAAAGCTCAATGAAATAAAATTAATAGCTTATTCATTTCAAAATATTTTATTTAAATTTCTCCATATTTTTTTAACATTTTAAAATTGCATTATTCTTTAATTATTTCTTAAATTTTTTTTTTTGGATAATCTAAATCACTTACATAAGCTTAAGCATCAGTTATTGTGCTTTCAAGTAAGATGAATTTATTTCACACTTCATTTAATCAATTTTATGCTTAAGTACTTTAATTATCCATTTATTTCTAGCATGAGAATAAAACTATTCTAGAATTATCCAAATTATACTTTTTCTCTCTCTATTCTTTTTATTCTCTCTCTCATATCACAATTATGATCTTAATTATATTTTGGCAGAATTTTTGTAGATTGTTTAATAATAAATCATGTGAGATTTATTCAAATTTTTTCCATAATATTTCTATCATTTATTCAAATTTCAAAAATTCATTTAAATGAATTTTAAATTTAAATTATTTTGAACCTTAATTAATTAACCAATTTCATATTAATGTTTTAAAATTTTCCTTTCTTGGTTTGTTTTGGCTGACCCTATGAATAATATTTTCACCCTAATTGAATTAATTTGAATTAATCAAAGATAATCCAAATTCAAATTAAATTGAACCATGATTTTAAGTATTTTTTTTTCCTTTTATAGAATTCCATTTATGGAGTTACTTTAACTGACCCCCTTTATTACTCTTTTTCATTAAATAAATTTATTTAATCAACTCAAAAAGTTTCTTAAATTATTCTATCATCAATATACATATGACTGATTGCATTGATTGAAGTTAGATCTATGTTTGGAATACATTTGCCGCATCATATTCAATTATTGTGTTATTTTATTACTTTTCATTTATTTAACTTACCTAAATTCATCTTAATCAAAATGCATTAAATTGATATATCTTGATTTGATCCATCCTTGTAAATTCTCTTTCCTTGGCCAACCTCTTAAGTGTTTATTGGAAGTTACTTCAAATGGTTATAATGTGTTAAATGCCTTTCTCTCTTAATCTTCCTTGGCTTGGTCATGAGCCCGCTTGAATCATTTCCAATTTTAGATTAAGGATTAATATGTTAAGGAGCCCCATCATTCATGACTTGGCAAAATCTTGGAATTACACCATGTGCTCTTGAACTAAAAAATCAAGTTATTACCAAATAAACTTCCCCCTCTATTCCTCGCACCTTGGCTAAACCAATTGAATTTCTCATACCTTGGTCGAACACATTAATATCCTCATATGCTCTTGAATTCAAAATTCAAGATGTTGCCACATCAATTACTTTTTACCTCTCTCTTGGTCAAATATTTTATAATAAAATATTTACTTATTTGATTGAAATTTTGGATTCAAAATCAAATAAATTCCTTTCGCTTGGTCAACTCCTCCTTTCCTCTCTTTTTCTATATATTATGATTTAAACTTGGGATAATTCACTTTAGCTCCTTTCCATCTTGGCTGAACCTTAGCTATTTACTTTCATGGAGATCTTAGTGTTCAAAAGTGCAACACTCTTCCAACCCTCTTAGACTCACTTGGTTAAGAGCATGCAAATTAATCCCAAGTCTTCCAAGGTGCTTAAGTCTTCATCTCCTTTTAAATTCCTCTTTGGTCGAGTTGTATAGATAAGGAGTGCTTCCAGAAATTTGAAGTACTGGTTCAAATTTCCCCTTGCCTGAGCCTTATAGACAACTTTGTTGAAGGCTTGGTGCTTGAAGTCCTCTCCCTCTTTACTATCTTCTTAAATTGTTAAGTAGAGGTACCTTTTATTTTATGTCAAGTTATATTCAAGAGATTATAAAGTTTAATTTCAAAAATTGTTATTCATTTTCATACATTAAAATTCTTGTGAAAAAGGCTCTTAAGTGAGTTTTTCAATTTGGTTTTCACATTAACTTGTTTATTGCATAACATTGTTTGCATATATTTTCATTCAAGTATATCAATCCTTCTTGTGGTTTGATTCTACATATCATTTTAAGTTGTTCTACATTTAAGTTTTCAACTCTTTAAAAGTAAAATTTATCTTTTGGTTTGGTTGTTTGATTCATTTCTCCTAAAAATTATTCTATTGCTTTAATTTTAAATTAACAAGAAAAGAACTTACTTTGAGCTCTCTTTTAAATTTTGCCTTCATATGGTCTTAGTTGGTTCATGAGTGCAAAATATTTTAAAATTGAGAGCTATATCCCTTGTATCTTTTCTATTATTTTCTCTTATACTTTGTTGGGTTGTACTTGACCATGTAGGAAAGTATGGTGTTAGGTTGTACTTGCTAGTGTAGGAAAGTATGGTTTTGGGTTGTACTTACCTGTGTAGGAAGGTACAGTGCTGGGTTAAACTTTTCTGTGAATGAGAGTATGAGAGATTTGATGTAATATCAACTTTAATTTTCTGAATTCCTAACATGATTTAATAGGAGTGGATGTAAGCTAGCTTTTTGGTTTGTCGAACCACATAAAATTCTTTGTGTTCTCTACTTTACTTTTTATTCTACCTTTATTTTTCTTTCCTTCTATTGTTCATTTCTTTACTATCTTTTATATATATAATTTAAATTTCTATAAAATTTTAAAATTAACTTTTAATCTAAAAATATTTTAAAAACCCAATTCACTACCCCCACACAAGGCGTAGCTTCATAAAAAAATATTATTTTGTTTAAAATAAAAGTAACTATTTTCTGGATTTTTAGGTTATTTGCTTGATTTATTATATGTTATGTTTCATTATCAAAATATAATTCATTAAGATTGAATTATTTAAATATTTTAGTTATCTTTTCATTCTAACTAATATACTTTATATAAATAATTTTTTATCTTACTAAAAATTAGTAAAGCTTGTTATTTTTATTGTTTAATAATTTAAGAAAAAGAGTTTTAGTAGAGAGTTAATCATTTTTACTTTATTGTACGCATACTAGTTATAATTCCTCTTCAAATTAAAATTATTAGCTATTGAAATATTTTTTTCTATTATGCAATAGAATATTATCGATTTACTTTAAAAATCATTTTACATTAGTCTATAAATTATATTAAGATAAATATTTTAGTAAAATCATTTATAAGATATTTATTTTATTAATTCTTATTAAAATTAAGTGAGCATTCTTTAATATTTATTGTAATTGGTAAAGTGAACATTTATAAGTTGTGAGATCATCATTTGATTTGGATAGCATGGTAGATTTGTGAAAAATATATCATATCTAAATTTGTTATTTTGTATTTTTCTTTTTGTACTTTATAATTTATATTAGGGTTATACTCTCCACTTAGTTGGAGAGTGCATGTTATTTTCGGGGTTGTACTCATCCTTGTTATAGGAGAGTACAATTTGTAAGCTCTTTTATATTTAGTGGGTTCCTAGCCGGGTGGACGTAAGCTATTTTTTGGGGTTTAGCGGAACCATATAAACATTATGTGCATGTTATCTCTCTTTACTTGATTGTACTTTAATTTTTTTTGCATTGTAAGTTATAGTTTGATATTATTAAATAAAATATTAATTTTCTATTAAAAGTTAAAATTTGAGATCTAACTTTTAAACATTTAAATACTACCCAATTCAACCACCCCTCGACCCCACCTCTTAGGTGCTATAATGACTCAAGCCAAGGATCTTTTATTGGCTTGACATCCAAGAGTAGATCTTTTCACTATGGCATAAGGTTTTCCCAAGGCAACCCTCTGGATGAACAATCCACTCATAGGCCTCAGCTTGTAGATTGTGTGCAATTTGATTATAGGAAGAATAGATTTAGTGTTTTTTTAGGAGGTCAAGATACATGCATGTGGTATATGTTGACACATCATCATCACACATCATTGTAGAATTAAATGACATTAAAGTAAAAAAAAAACCTTTTAAAAAATGGACTACTACTAAAGAGAACTTAATGAACTAAATTTTAAGGCATGTAATACTTTACATTGTGCTTTATTACCAAATTATCACATGAAAATTTCTATGTTAAGTACAATAAAAGAAATATGGGATAAATTAATTATAACTTATGAAAAAAGTAGTGAAGTTAGATATGCTCAAATAAATAGACTTGTTCATGAATATGACTTATTTCGTATCTCCTTTTAAATCTATTTTTAATATGTTTACTACATTCATGAAAATAATTAATGCATTGCATTCTCTTGGTAAAACATATAGGAATCAGGACATTATCTAGAAGATTCTTAGATGTCTTCCAAAAGAATAGAAAGATAAAGTAATAGCTATTAGTCAAGCTAAAGATTTATCTACTTATCCACTTGATCAGCTTTTGGGTTTTTTGATAACACATGAATATGTTATTGTTCAAAAGGATAAGATGGATAACTCAACAAAAGGGGGGAAAGAGAAAGGAAAAGCCATTGCATTATAAGTTGATGATAGTGATGAAGCTAGCACCTCAAGTTTGGATGGTAATAGTGATGAGGTGACCATGCTATCCAAAAAGCTTGGGAACTTATTAGGAAAAAAGAATGAAAGGTATAAAAAATTTAAAAACTATAAATTATAAATTAAGAAATTTCCTAAAGGTGAAGGGATCGTTTGCTACCATTGTAAGAAGCTTGGACATGTAAGAAGTGATTGTCCAAAACTTCATGATTAAAAGAAGAAACTGATTGATGTAGTGAGAAAGAAAAACATGAAGGAGAAAAATGTACCATAACAAAAAGAAGAAGGCTTTATGGGAAAATTTAGATTCGGATGAATAAAGTACAAGTTCATCTGATAAAGAGGTAAACATATGTCTTATGGCAAGAGAAGACTCTGAGTTAGATTCTCAAGAGGCATGTAATGATATATATTATGATAAATTAGATGATACTTTAAATGATTTAGTTATTGAATATAAAAAATTAAAAAAATATATAAAACCCTAGAAAGAAAATATAAAATATTACATATTCATTTTTGTGAATTAAAAAATGAATGTGATACCTTGAAAAATAAAAATAATTCTTAGGTAGAAGCTATAAATATTGCATATTAAGTGATGAATAGGATCTATTTGAGACTAGTTTTGAATGAGACCCCATATGAATTACTTTTTGAAAAGAAGCCTAAGATTGAACACTTTCATGTTTTTGTATGTAAATTCTTTATTTTGAATAATGGAAAAGAGTCCTTAGGTAGGTTTGATTATAATTTAAATGATGGTATTTTCTTTGGATACTCTATTTCTAGTAGTGTTTATAGAGCTTTCAATAATAGTAAAATGATTATTGAAATATCTGTAGATGATATTTTTTATGAAAATTTAAGTAATCCAATTAGAAATGAAGTGATTGATGAAGAGGATGATGATTTTAAGAAAATATCTTTAAAAGATAAAGTGAATGATTCATTATTTAAAGAATAAAATATAATAAAAATCATCTAAAGAAATTGATCATAGGAGATCCTTCAGAAGGAGTTATGACTAGAATACATAATAGAGAGGTTGTAGATCATTCAACAATTTTATCAAAGATTGAAGCTAAAAATTTATAAGAAGCATTAAAATATAACTTTTAGAATATTATTATGGAATAAGAGTTAATCAATATATAAGAAATGATGTTTGGAAATTATTCCTAAGACCCCAAGATCAAAATGTCATTGGAACAAAATGTGTCTTTAGAAATAAATTAGATGACTCAAGTTATAATTTTAAACATTAGGATAGGTTAGTTGCACAAGGGTACACACAAGTTGAGGGGATAAATTTTAAAGAATCTTTTGCACCCATAGCAAGACTAGAGGCCATTAGGTTACTCCTTACATATGCTTATTTTATTGATTTTAAACACTTTAAGATGGATGACAAGAGTGCATTTTTGAATGGGTTTATTGACCAAGATATCTTTGTAGAGCAACCACTGGCATTTGAAAGCCTTGATTATCCTGATCATGTGTATAAATTAAAGAATGCTTTGTATTGTTTGAAATAAGCCCCTCATGCTTTGTATGATAGGTTAAGTATTTTTTGATATACCCTGGATTTAGAAATGGTAGACAAGGTGATATATTATTCCTTAAGAACATAGGTGATGATTTGATTGTGGTACAAGTGTATGTAGATGTTAAATTATTTGGAAGTACAAATGAATCTTTATACCATGAGTTCTCATCTTTAATGTCTAAAGAGTTTGAAATGAAGATGATGGGAGAACTTAATTTTCTCTTGAGTCTTCAAGTGAAGCAACAAGAAAATGGCATCTTCTTTTGTCAAACCAAGTATACAATTGAATTGCTTCAAAGGTTTGACATGAAAAGATTTAAATCTTAAAAAACTTTTATGAGCCAATTTACAAAATTGGATTTAGGTGAATAAAAAAAATCTATTGACCAAAAACTTTATAAGTGTATGATAGGTTCAATTTTATACCTTACTACTAGCGAGCGTGATATTATATTTGTTCTTAGTTTGTGTGCTCATTTTCAAGCCAACCTAAAGAAATCTCATTTAATACCAGTCAAGCATATATTTTGGTTTGATATGCACTTCTAGGTTAATTTTGTGGCATCATAAAAAAAATTTTATCATGAGATTTGGTCTCTTATTCTAATGTTGATTTTGCTGGATGTGAAGTAGATTAAAAAAGAATGTTAGGCACATATCAATTTTAGGATCATCCATTGTGTCTTGGTCCTCAAGAAAATAAAATTTTATAGCCTTATCTGCTGCTCAGCCTGAATACATAGCTATATGTAGTTGTGTTGCTCTTTCTTTGGTTAAAATAATAATTATAAGAATTTTTAATTAAGCAAAATCACATCTTGATTCAATGTAACAACAGTAGTTCCATTAGCCTAACCAAAAATTCTATCCAGCCCTCACGAACCAAGCATATAGAAATTAAGTAGCATTTTATTAAGGATAATATAATTAAAGGAGATATTGATATAAACTTCATTAGCATTGATTTATCAATTGTTGATATTCTTACAAAACCGTTACAAGAAGAATATTTTTGTTCTTTAAGATGCATGCCTGGAATGTTAGATCCTAAAATTTAAATTATAACTAGTTTATTATTTTTCTTTTTGATGTTGCCAAATGGGGGAGATGAGTTGTATGTTGGTTTACCTTATGCATATATTTAGGGAGAACAATAGAGGGAGCATCATCATTTATCTTTTGTTCAAAAAATTTATTTGATGGAAGAGAAATTTTTTTATAATTATGATGAAAGGTCAATTTGCACATTCATCAAAATTATTACCCAACATAAGTTTGTAATCATCAAAGAAGGGTAGATTCTTGGCTCTCTGAGCCTCATGTTCCATCCTATTAATTTTGATGATAATAAATGTATGCTTGGATGTTCTAATATATGTGTTTAAGTGTTTTAGATACATTGATTTTGAAGATGTGTATGATTTTTAAATACATATCCATTACATCTAACAATATATGTATGATGCAATTGCAAGTATGGAAGAATGGAAAGTAGATCAAGATGGATAGCATGGAGCTCAAGATATAATATTTAAGGTTATATGCATATAGAACTATCTTAGAGATCCATATGACATCATTAGAATGAATTGATTTTCTCACAATTTAACATATTATTTTAATTTATTTTAATTATTGATAATGAGCTTAATTTACATAAATAAATTAGCCTTATCTAATTTTCATTTTAGTTTATAATTTTAGAAAAATTTATATGCTTCATACATAACATTTAAATTGCCAAAATAATAAATGAGAATTAGTTATGATTATTGAGTGTTACTAATTTATATATTTAATATAATTAAAATTTCTAATTGAGCTTAAAAAATTTATGATAACTAAAATATGTATCACCATATATAAATTATATCATAATTTTAAATGTCATATTTCAAAATTACCAAAAATACATGAAAATTAGTATTTTAACAAACACATTTTATAATAAAGGCATTTCGATCTGATTTCATCTCCAATAGATCTCTTGGATTTTTTGCTTCAATTTGATAGGTTATAGGACCCAATTTGATTAGAATTGAATTTATTATGATTTCTCAGAAATTTTAATATTGAATGCATGCCACCCAATTTGAATATATTAAGAGCCAACTTTGGTTATTTTTGACTTGCCCATGTGACTAGCCATATTCTAGCTATTTGATTCAGATGTACATTCAATATAAATTAATTTTTATTGAATATTATATTTTTAAATGAAAAACTGATGTTAGAATAATATATTTCTTTGAAATAATTCAATATAACATTCTTGCTTATAAATAGACCTCATTTTTTTCATGAAAGAGCTACTATTTCAAATTCAAAAACTCTCTAACATATCTAAGAGAAAACTTATTAGATTTCCTCTCTAAGTATTCTCCAAATATTACAAGGTCAAATCCTTGGTCTACATTCTTCAACATCTTCAACAAAGTAAAATTTTTAATATTACTTGAGCTTATTTTCTTGATCATAATCTCTTTTAGTTATTCATACAATTTTCACCATCACTTTGTTCTTCCAAATCTTTAATTTTTGGTGGATTAGTCTATGGACATTAAAGTTTAACTTTTTTACATCAAAATTTCTTCAATCATTTTTTTATGTAAAACTTTTGAGATAATTTGTAGGATTTATTTCATCTTGCTGAAATACTTAGCTTTCTACAAATATATTTTAGTTTCTCAAAATATTTCTTCATTAGTTCTTTTTTTTAAATATTATTTATTCTTAGATCTATTTTAAAAGTGCATTTTAAGCACTTAAAATTAAATTATTATTTTGAAAATACTTTTAGATTTGCTAGATATCTTTTTTAATTAAAGCATATCTAATTTACTTGGATCTATCCTATACTAATTTTATTTAAGTATTCCATGATCTTTTACATTAATTTAAAGTATTATTCAAAATAAAAGTAATTATTTGCTGAATTTTTAGGTTATTCTACAGATTTAGTATATGTTAAGCTTTATTATTAAATATAATTTATAAGAGATTGGATTATTTAATTGTTTTACTAATCATTTCATTCCAGCTAATATACTTTATATAAGTAATATTTTATAATGCTTAAAATTAGTAAAGCTTGCTATTTTTATTATTTAATAATTTCTGAAAAATATTTTTACTAAAAAGTTAATTATTCTTACTTTAATATATACAAACTAGTTATAATTCCTCTTAAAATTAAAATTATTATTTGCTTAAATTTATTTTATTGTGTTAAAATCATTTTTTACATTAGTTTACAAATTACATTAAGATAAACATTTTAGTAAGATTATTTTTAAGATATTTATTTTATTATTTATTATTATAATTAAGTGAGCATTCTATCTTGTTAAACTTTTTTGAAAATTTATTGTAAGTGATAAAGTGATCATTTATACTTGTGAGATAACATTTTGATTTGGATAGCTTGGTAGATTTATGAAAGATATATTATATCTGAATTTATTATTTTATAGTTTTTGTGCTTTAAAATTTTTATTAGGCTTGTACTCTCCCCTTTGTAGGAGAGTATGTGTTATTATAGGGGATGTACTCCTCCCATTATAAGAGGGTACCGTTTATAAGCTATTTTGTATTTAGTGTATTCCTAGTCATAATGGTTAGGCATGGATGTAGACTGATTTTGTGATTTGGTTGAACTACATAAAAATTATGTGGCTATTACCTCTCTTTACTTTATTATACTTTATTTTTATCACATTGTGAATTATAGCATAGTATTATTAAATCAAAAATTAATTTTCTACTAAAAGTTAAAATTTGATATTTAACTTTAAAATATTTAAATAACACTCAATCCACCCCTACCCTCTTGGGTGACATAATGACTCATAACCTTAATCATAAGGTTTTAGCACGCCTAGTTCTAATCTAAATGAGCTAAATCTATTAAAATTTAGGGCTTCTGTGAAGATGTTTCCTAATTTATTATCAAAGTTAATGAATTAAATGTCAACATCGCCCTTGAGTATGTAATCCATAATGAAGTGATTTCAGAAGTCTACGTGTTTGGTGCTTGAATGCTGAATGGGATTCTTATTGATGCAAAAAGTACTAATGTTATCACATAAAATAAGAATCATACCTACTTGAAGGCCAAGATTAAGAAGTTATTGCTTCAGCCATAAGACTTGGGTAGCATAGCTCCAAGCAGCAATATACTCAGATTCAATAGTTAACAAGGCAACAAATTTTATTTTCTACTAGATCAAGAGAGAGTCCTACAAACTAACATGATCCTAAAATTCTTTTTCTCTAAACTTTGCACCCTACAAAATCAAGATCAAAATATCCAACAATATCAAAGGTAGTCTTATCACGAGGGTACAAAATTTCTTTGTCAAGTGTACTAATCAAGTATTGAAAGATGCTTTTCATATCTTTCAAATGTGATTCCTTAGTGTCAGCTTAAAATCATGCATAAAGATAAACACTAAACATAAATATTAGCCAATTGGCATAATAGGATTACTACTAGAGCCTCTAGGAGCTCTAAGTATCCCCAACATTACTTACCTCTTCATTTGGATTATTAGAGAGATTGTAAACCCAAATGCCTCTGATAGACTAAAAAGCCTCATTAAATCTCACAAACAAGATGTATTTGCTATCTTATTACCCCCACATTCAACCCCAAACATTTACAAGATCAAAAGGAAAAATAGCAAATTCAACTTGATTCAAAATTGTAGTAACAAATTTTTTTTTGGAGAAGCCATTTTCAAATCAACCTTATCATTGATGATTTTCAAATCAACCTTATCATTGATGATCCCAAATTTATCCACATTCACATTTGCTGCTATAATTTCATCTTCGAAGCTTCCATTATTTATGCCTTTTGCTCTAGAGATTCAAGAAGGGAATTATATTCTAAAATTAATCCCATCAACCTTAATTATCAAAATAGTTGGCTTGTTGGTGGAGGTTTCAACAAGATCATAAATTCAATTAAGAAGAAGGGTGGAAAAAAAGCCAAATCATGCACTCATGAATTAATTTGCTAAATACATTGATGAAGCTTACTTGTTTGATACTGACTTTATGGGTTCCCCTTACACTTGGAATATAAGAAGAACACTTGAAAGTCTTGATAGAACTTTTACTAATTCAAATTCATTTAATAATATTTATCACACTGTTGTCAGCAATCTAAACCAAACATCCTCTGATCATGCTCCACTCTTATTGATTGTTGACTTCCTCCCTAAACCATCTAAGTAAACTTTTAGGTTCTATAATATGTGTACAAACCTCTTCACAAACCATCTTAAAGAGGAACAATCTTCAAGTATTAAAAATACTTCGCTAAGACTTTGAAAGATACATAGAAACCTGGCTGCAAGTTAAAAAGGTGGAATTTGAATGTTTTTGGTGATATTCATAAGAAAGTCAAGTCTACTTAACATAAATTTTGTTTACCTAGAAATATATGCATTAATGAATACTTATTGGAAGCTAAATCTGAACTTCAATTAGCCCAAGCTAAAGTTACCAAACTTATTTCAATGGGCGAGGATTTCTTAACTCCGAAGGCTGTCATCATCAACCTCAAAGTATGTGATAGAAACATGAAATTTATCATGCTTGTATCAAAAAAGGAGGGAATTCAAAGCCATCACAAAGATTAAATCTTCATAAAATTGTTAACTAGGAAAACAATATTATGAATGGCATTGAATATTTCAAATCCATATTTCAAGAACATATGGTGAATTTGGATTCCTTTCAGGAGAATTTGCTCAATGATCTCAAGACTAAGCTACAACAACTTGATCATGCTTATAAATTTATGGAAGAAGAAATTAAAGCTATTATTGACTCACTTAATGGTTCAAAAATTACAAGACCTTATGGGCATAGAGCTAATTTTTATCAACATTCTTCCTAGTGGATAAATAAGGATGTAACCTTAGCAATTCAAGCCTTTATTTTCATGGCAAGATATGCATATATACTTTAGTTCCTCTACCACCACATTGATCCCCAAATCAATGACAAATATGCTTAGGATAATTTTAGACTCATTATGCTTACCTCTCTCATCAGTATAACCATAAGTAAAATCTTTTCCAATTTCCTTCAACCTCATCTATCTGAGCACATCAGCAAAAACCAAACTACATTTTCTCAAGGAAGAAGCATCTCTAAAACATACTATTATCGAAGAACTTATCAATGAGCTAGATTATAAAGGTAGGGTAGGCAACATTATTATCAAACTTGACATAAATAAAGTATTTGATAACATAAATTAGAATTTCATCCTAATAACCCTAAAGTCTTGAGGCCTTCAAGAATATTTTTGCAATTTGGTGGAGAGGTTACCGTCCAACAACCAATATTCTATCCTTATTAATAAAAATGCACATGGTTTCTTTAAAGTATATAGAGGCATCAAGCAAGGCAATCCCCTATTCCTCTCTCTATTAATTCTTGAGTTTTATTATTTTTGTATATAGCTTGAAACCAATCATAAAACTCATCTATATCTTAATTATAATACCAATGGGTAGACTTATATTTCAAATTTGGCTTTTATTGATGTCATCTTACTTTTTTGCAATGGGAACTAAAACTCTATTAGAAGAGTCATACACATTATCAATAACTTTGAGATTATCTCTAATATGCCATTTAATAAGACAAAATGCTTATTCCTAACTAAATGTCAACATCACCCTTGAGTACGTAATCCCTGATGAAGTGATTTTAGATGTCTATGTGTTTAGTGCCTGAGTATTTAATGGGATTCTTATTGATGCAAATAACACTAATGTTATCACATAAAATTGGAATCATACCTACTTGAAGGCCAAGATCAAAAAGTCATTACTTTAGCCATAAAACTTTGGTAGCATAACTCCAAGTGATAATATACTGAGATTTAATAGTTAACAAGGCAACAAAATTTTATTTTCTACTAGACTAAGAGACTAGTGAGTGGTCTATAAACTAACATAATCCTGAAGTGCTTTTTCTATAACTTGGCACCATGCAAACTCAGAATCAGAATATCCAACAACATCAAAGGTAGTGCTATCACGAGTGTACCAAATTTCCTAACCAAGTTTACCAATTAAGTATCAAAAGTTCCTTTTCACACCTTTCAAATGTGAATCCTTACATACAGCTTAAAATCATGCATAAAGATAAACACTAATCATGAATATTAACCAATTGGGATGATAGGATTACTACTAGAACCTCTAGGGCTCTAAGTATCTCCAACATGACTAACCTATTGATTTGTAATATTAGAGACATTGCAAACCCAACTCTAATAAACTAAAAAGCCTCATCAGATCTCACAAACTAGATGAATTTGCTCTCTTAAAGCTCTTCATTCAACCCCAAAATATTGACAAGGTCAAAAGGAAATATAACAAATTCAACTTGGTTCAAAATTATAGTAACAAAATTCTATTTTTCTGTAGAAGCCCTTTTCAAATCAACCTTGTCATTGATGATCCCAAATTTATCCACATTCACAACAACTGTTGTAATTTTAGCTTGCAAGCTTCCATTATTTATGACTTTTGCTCAAAAGATTCAAGAAGGGAATTATGGTCCAAAATTCATTCCATCAGCCTTAATTGTCAAGATAGCTAGCTTGTTGGTGGAGATTTCAATATGAACATAAACTCACCTGAAAAGAAGGGTGGAAAAATGCAAAATAATACAGTCTTGAGGGAATTTGTTGAATACATTGATGAAGCTTACTAGATTTATGTTGGCTTTAGTGGTTCCCCTTACACTAGAATACAAGAAGAACATCTGAAAGGCTTTATAGAATTTTGGTTAATGGAACTTGGTTAGATAATTTTTATCACACTGCTATCAAGCATCTAAAACAAATGTGCTATGATCATTCTCCACTCTTACTGACTGTAGACTTCCTCTCTAAACCATCCAAGAAAACTTTTAGATTATGGAA
Organism: Cymbidium sinense; assembly: GCA_021442155.1. Lineage (NCBI taxonomy): Eukaryota > Viridiplantae > Streptophyta > Magnoliopsida > Asparagales > Orchidaceae > Cymbidium > Cymbidium sinense. Next base: position 40,406,362 of record CM038233.1, read on the forward strand.
TATGAGGACAAAGCATGGCCTCTTCACTAACTATCTTAAAGAAGCCTAATCCTCAAGTATTACTAATCCCTCATTAAGACTTTGGATAATACATAGAAACCTGGCTGCAAGTTAAAAAGCTAGAATTTGAATATTTTTGGAGATATTCATGAAACAGTTGAGTCTAGTGAACATAAACATTTAAAAAGCTAGAATTTGACTATTTTTGGAGATATTCATAAAAAAGTTGAGTTTACTGAAGATAAAGTTTCTTTACTTAAAAATATATGCATCAATGCATACACATTGAAAGCTAAATTTGAACCTTAATAAGTCCAAGATAAACTTACCCAACTTATTTCCATGGAAGAGGATTTCTTGACTCAGAAGGCTACCATCATCAACCTCAAAGAAGGGGATAGAAACACAAAATTTAATCATGCTTATGTTAAAAAAGAGGGAAATCAAAGCCATTACAAAAATTAAATCTTAAAAAATTGGTTAATTAACTGGGAAGACATTATTGCAAATTTGCTTTGACTATTTCAAATTCGTGTTCCAAGAACATATGGTGAATTTTGATTCCTTTCAAGAGGATTTGCTTGAGAATTGCTAGACTAAGCTACAAGAATTTAATCTCTCCTACAACTTTTTGGAAGAGGAAATTAAATTTTTTATTGACTCACATGATGGTTCCAAAGCTAAAGGTCCTGATGGGTATATAGTTCATTTTTATGAACATTCTTGGTTGTGGATAAAGAAGGATGTAACCTTAAGAATCCAAGCCTTTTTTTTCATGGCAAGATATGCATAAATACTTTAGTTCCTCTACAACCACATTGATCCCCAAGTCTAATGACAAATATGCCTATGATAATTTTAGACCTATGATTATTACCTCTATCATCAATAAAACCATAAGTAAAATATTCACCAATCACCTTCAACCTCATCTATCTGAGCTCATCAGCAAAAACCAAACTACATTTGTTAAAGGAAGAAGCATCTCTAAGAACATACTATTAGCCCAAGAGATTATCAAAGACTTGGATAAAAAAATGCATGGAAGGAAACATTATTATCAAACTTGACATAAAGATAGAATTTGATAGTATAAATTGGAATTTTATCCTAACTACTCCAAAGGCTAGAGGCTTTCAAGAAAGTTTTGCAATTTGGTGGAGAGGTTACAGTCCAGTATCCACTGTTCTATCCTTATCAATTGAAATACACATGGTTTCTTTAAAGTTATAGAGCCATCAAGCAAGGTGGTCCCCTCTCCCTCTCTCTATTTATTCTTGGCTTTAATTATTTTTTAAAATTGCTCAAAATCAATCACAAAACTCATCAATATCTCAATTATAAGACCAAGGAGAATATTTATATTTCACCTTTGGATTTTCTTGATGACATCGTACTTTCTTGTAGTGGCAATCAGAAGAGTCATACACATTATCAATACCTTTGAGGCTATCTCTAACATGACATTGCACCAAGCACTACACTAGTTTCACTAATTACAATCTTCCTCTCAAGTACCTTGGTGTTAACATATATAAGGGTGGGAGAAAATCCCATTGTTTTGATGAAGTAATCAACAATATTCAAAATCAGATAAATTCAAGGGAAAACACATTTCTATCCTTTGGTGGTAGACTCTCTCTTGTGCAAAGAATACTCAATTATATTCCACTCTACTCTATTCAGACTATGCATATGCCATCCAAGACACAAACTCGGATAGAGGGACTCTTCAATAGATTTAAATGGGGTAGGAAAAACAAAACCATATATTGGGCAAGCTAGAAAAAACTTTTTAATCCCATATGTTAAGGTGGTTTTAGATTTAGATCTATTGCTAAATCAATCAAAATCAAGCAAGTTAAACATTTTGATTAAGTTTAAACAAAATTATTTCTTATGGGATACTTTCTTACACAACAAACATTGTCAAAAATGCCACCCAACTAAAGTTGTTCCTAGGTCTACTAACTCCCAACATTGGAAACGTCAACTGCAACAAAGAGACATAACTAAAAACATGATATTTTGGAATCTCGGCTATGGTGATCTAAATTTTAATTTGGATCTTTGATTTTTTAAGGGACTATTTTCAAGTTTTGTATCTCAATATGTACCAAACAATGCCATTATCTTTAATTTTTAGGTAGATGCCAACTAGAATGTTGATAAAATCAATGAACATTTGTCTGTTGATATTCTCAAAGCTATAACCAGCATTCATATAACTCCTCATCATAAGGATACCTTGCTTCTAAAATAAAATAACAAAACATTATCGATGACCAAAGCCATCTCCGAAAAGATGCACATTATTAGCAAGATTCTTGAATGGGGCTCCTCTCTTTGGCATGCTGCAATCAAACCTTCCAAGTATTTTTTTTTTCTATTGGAGACTACTGCATAACATGCTCCTTACTAGTGATATACTAAAATTTAAGTGTCTTAAGCTACCATATATTTGTCACTTATGTAAAAACGAAGAAGAACACATAAACCATCTTTTTATCACATGCCCAATTCGCAAACAACCTTGGGCAACAATTGAATTACAGCTTCAGAAATCATAACCAAATGGAGATTTTTTTTATTGGGTTATCTTAAAGCTTGGAATTATTCCTATACGTCCAGCCATAAAAAATTACATCTCTCCATCATTCCCTTAATTACATTTTGGTTTATTTGGAATGCTCATAACTCCAATAAACATGAAGAAAAAAAGAATGGGAACTTAGGATATTTTAGCCCACATTAGAAGATATATTGGCAAAAATATTGCAATTTGTCTATTTATGGATCCACCCATAAAGCTTCACCCTTCCAACCATCTTGGACTTCTTCTCATACATTGGGTAAAACCAAAAGCTAATTGTATCAAAATTAACATAGATGGGAGTTTTATTAATGATTGGATAGTTAATAGCATTAGAGGTCTTTTCAAAAATTACAAAGGAAAATGTCTCCCTGTTTTCTCTTTTCCATGTTATGCCATGAATGATATGCTTGTTAAAACTATAGCCTACCACATAGCCTTGAAGTTTGCAACATTTTTTCCATTCAAATTTGTACGGATAGAATCTGATTCAACAAATCTTTACAAATTAATTAGAGATGGTGGTGATGATCTTTGGTACCTAACACATATTCATAAGAGGATCAAATTGCTTTTAAGATAGCTTAACTTCAAAATTAGCCACATTCACTGGGAAGGGAATCAACCAGCAAACACATTAGCAAAATTGGGATCCCAACTTGAAAGAGCAACTTTCTCTTTTTAGACAATACCATAGATTTACAATCTCTTAACTGGAGAGCTTTTAGATTTACCTTACATTAGAAATTATAACCCCTATTAGCTGTATTTGATCTATCTTTGATCATGTTCTCCTGATTTTGTACTCCTTATTTAATATATCATCTTTGCTTAAAAAAATATTATTATCAAGTCTACTAGCAATTAAGTAAATAGACAATCATTTCACAAAATTTCTTGGGGTCAACAGACTTACTTGAAGAATTATGGCTTACAAAGTGCTAGGGCTCATGGGGGTGCTAATGCTCATACAACCTTCAAATCCAAAACTTTTGATCTACTCACTATGTACTTAGCATGACTTAGAAATGTGCCTTTTTGACTTGTTTAACTTTGAATCCCAAGAAATAAGTAAGCTCATCCATCATGCTTATCTCAAATTCTTTGCTCATTAGTATTAAAAAATCTTCACACAATAAAAAGTTAGTAGATATCATCAACATAAATTTGAACAAGAAGGTTATTAGATTCTATTCTCTTGATAAACAATGTAGTGTTAATAGAACTATTCAAAAAAGAAATTTTCAAGAGAAAAGACGTAAGTCTATCATACCAAGCATGAGGCACTTGTTTCAAATAATATAAGGCCTCTTTTCGGTTTATAAACATAATCAACATGTAATAGCTTTTAAATCTAGGTGGTTATTCAACAAAAAACATCTTCTTCATGGAACAATTTAAAGATGCACTTTTGACATCCATTTCAAATAGTTTTAAACCATTATAGCAAGAAAAGGTAAGTAATAATTAAATAGCTTCCAAATGAATAACATGCACAAAAGTTTTATCAAAAGCAATGCCTTTAATCTAATTAAATATTTTAACCACAATCCTTGCTTTGTTCCTAACAATAACGCCCAAATCAATTACTTAATTTTTTTGAAACCTTACTTTGTTCCAATCACATTTAAGTTGAGGGTATAGTCATTAATTCACAAACATCATTTCTAGAAATTTGATTTAATTTTTTTTTTTTTTGCATTACCTTAACCTAAAATTTATTAGAGATAGATTCTTCTACACTAGTGGGTTTAATTGTAAAAATTAATGATGTATGGCTAATCTCTTCCCAAAGACAATTCCTAGTCTTAACACTTACAGATGGGTCTCATATGATCAACACTTGTGGATGGCTCAATGCATATCTTCACTCTCTAGGTAGTCTTCCCTGGCTTTATCATTTTCCTCCAAAGTTAGATTATCAATTTTAGGTACTAAACTATCCTCATCTACTGGATTTTTAGGAGAGGAAAGGTCAACAGATTCATCACAGACAACATGGATTGACTCTTCTAACAATATGGTTCGCTTATTCAAGATTGTAAAAGTTTTCTACATATAATTGTCAAGTATACACCTTGTGTATCTCACAATTTGATTTGATGATAACAAACCTTGTGTAATAAGAAGTAATTATTTCCTTACAAGATAAATTATCCATATCAATCTTTATGAATATCATTCTTAATTTAGATTTATATTGATGATAAATATATAATCTTGAAGTTACTAATTTATTTAATTCATGTAATGCAAGAAACCAAATTCTCAGTCAAATTTTGAAAGCTAAAGCAACTGGAGCTAAATTATAAATAGCTCAAATAAAATATAATTAATGGTTAAATTATTCCAAAGTATTTTACTTATATTTATCCATATTTTCTACATATTAAAATTGCATTATTCTTTAATTATTCCTTAAATTTTTTTACTTTGGATAACATAAACTTAGTACATGAGTTTAAGTATCATTTATTATGCTATCAAGTAATATGAATTTATTTCATACTTCATTAAATCATTTCCATGCTTAATCATAATTTTTATTCATATATTTATTGCATGAAAAATAAATTATTCTAAAATTATTCTAATTATTCTATTTTATCTCTCCTATCATGCTTATCATCCTTATAATGATTTCACCAAACTATTCATAGAATTTTGGTTAATAAATCATGTGAGATTTATTGAAATCATTTCCATAATAATCCCATCATTTTTTTCAAATTTTATAAATTCATTCATTTGAATTTTTAAATTTAAATTGTTTTGAATTTAAATTGAATATTTCATGCCATATCAATGCAAAGTTGATTCTAATCATTTATGAAATGATTTGGCCGACCCTAGAATGATTTATTTCAGCTAATTAGAGTTTAATTAAGTAATTTCAATTTAATTTAAATTTGAATTCAAATCTACTTCAATTTAATATCCTTTCTTTTTATATTGAATCAATTTTAGGAAAACACAGGGCTGGGCCCCATTAAATTAATTAAAATTATGTTAAATTATGTTTATTACTTACAAACAACCTAATTAATCATCATGGATTTGAATTAATTAAATGCATTGATTTGAGATCAATCTTAATATGGAATATATTGTTGGGTAAAAATCTCATGGATTTTCTTGTAATTATATTATTTGAATTAATTCATGTTATTTCCATTTTTAATCTTGCTCTAATTAATTCATCATATATCCATCATATAATTCATTAAATTTAAATTTAATCCCCACTTGGATTAACTTGGTCAAATTCTTCAATATGGGATCCAAGTTTATTTGATTGACATCATGAATTCAAAATCAAATAATTTCCTTAATTTATTTTCCTCATACTTTTCCTTGCTTTGGCCGTGAGCCTCTTTGGTTTCTTTCTAACTTGGCTTAAGGTCTATTATGTTAAGGACCCTTATCATTCATTACCAAGCCTTAGCCAAACTTATGGAATTCCATCATGTGCTCATAAATTCAAAATTCAAGATTGTTGCCAAATTAATTTCCCTCTCTTTTCTTGTTCCCTTGGCCGAACCAATCCCTTTGTAAATTCTATATAATATGATGTTTATCCAAGGTTAATCTCTCTTGACTCTTTCCACTAAACTGGCCCTTTGCAAATTTATTTTGGAGACTCTTTTGGATTCTAAGTGCTAAAGCTCTCAACCATCTTCTATTCCTCTTTTCTCTCTTGGTTGAAACCTTGTTTAAGGTTTTAATTGAAGCAAAGTGCAAAGAATTTCATTCATGTTTGCTTCTTCTTTGGCCAAGACTATTGCTTGAAGTTTCTTTGAAGGTTTTGGTGATTAAGTCCATCTCCTATCTTTTTAACTTATCTACATCCATGAAGAGATCATATTCATAAGTTTAAAGCCTTTTTCAAACCTTGGAAAGTTTACATCAAGACAACTGATTTTATTACTTACATACAAAGACTTGAGTAAGAGAATTTATTTCATTTCAATCTTTGAAATCATTGGTTTTATTAGTTTGATTTGGATTAAAATAATTTTGTCTTTTATGGTTGAAGTTTTTTGTGATTTATAGTATTGGATCTAATATCTTGCTTACATTTCCTCATATTCAAAATATTTTTCATTCATGTTATGTTGATTAAATAAATTTATTTTAATATTGGTAAAGATTTTCTATAATCCTTTTTAATTCATCTTTCAAGAAACTTTTAAGTCATAGATCTCTTTACATACACATAAAAGACTGGAGTAAGAAAAGTGTTTTTATTTATTATTTTGAATATTTAAGTTCATTGGTTTGATTTGAATGAAAAGTTTTATGAGGTTTATAGTCAAAATATACACTTGATCTTTTTTCATTCTTCTTTCAAAAGATTTGAAAGATTTTCTCTTTGGTTTGATTAAATTAATTTTACAAATAAGAAGTCAATATTATATTGTCTGTTTGAAAGTATTTATTGCATAACTTATTTGGATTACACTTCCATGCAAATATTTTGATCGTCCATGTGATTTGATTTTACATTTCAAGTCTTCATTTCTTTTAAAATAAAATAATATCTCTTAAGACTTATTTACTTTAATTGTTTCATATAAAGTCCATATTATTACTTTAACTTTAATTAAATAATAAATATATTCATTTTGAGCTCTCTTTATTATTTGTCTAAATATTGGTGTATTTAGGTTGTGAGTGCAAAATACTTTTAAATTGAGAGTTAGATCTTTTCATCTCCTCTCTTCTTTTTTCTTGTTCTTTGTTGGGGTCATACTTTCTTGTGTAGGAAAATATGGTATTGGGTTATACTTGTCCATGTAGGAAAGTACGATGTTGAGTTGTACTTGCTCGTGTAGGAAAGTATGTTATTGGGTTATACTTGGCCGTGTAGGAAAGTATGTGTTGGGGTTGTATTGCCCAGTGCAGGAGAGTATGGGAGATTAGTTGTAATATAATTTTATTAGTGAATTCCTAATTAAGGTGACTAGGCATGGACAGAGGTTGATTTTTGGGTTTAACTGAACCACATGAAAATCCTTGTGCCTCTTATCTCTTTACTTTTCTGCATTTAATTTTATGCAATTAGTTTGACTATTATTTTAATCTTTCATTATAAATAACCTTATTTGTTTTGTAACCATATTTTATATAAAGTCTTAAAAACTAAGTCTTAATTTGATAATCTTTTAAAATACCAAATTCCTCACGACACTAACCCCCCACCCCCTGCATACACACACACACACCCCCGCCTCCCTCCCTTCCTGGTACTTAACCATGAGCAACTCAATAAGATCCTCTCATTAGACTTAGAATCAAATTTCCCCATATTATTCTTCCCACTATTCTAGAGAAAGCATTTATAACCAAAAACATGCAAGTGAGATAGATTTCAAAAGCTCGTAGAGAATTTTTCTTATCTTGGATATGATGTTCACTTGATTTAGCACATAGCAGGTAGTATTGACCAACTCAGCCCAAAAGTATCTTGGAAGTTCTAAGCATGGATTCTACAGCTTCTATGAGAGTTCTATTCTTTTATTTAGCAATTCCATTTTATTATGGATCCTAGGGGCATAGAAGTTATGCTCTATTCTTATCTCTTAATAAAAAGCTTTGAATTTATCATTTTCAAATTCACCGCCATGATCACTGTGAATATATGCAATGCTACAACTAATTTTTCTTTAAATCCAAATAGCAAAGATCTTAAATTTAAATAAAGATTCATTTTCGTGTTTCAAAAATCTTGCCCTAGTGAATCTAGTGAAATCATCAAAAATGACAAAATCATGTGAGTTTCCCCCTAAAACTAGTGGTGGTAACATATCCAAATAAATTCATGTGAAGAATTTCTAGGGGTTATGAAGTGATAATGCTAGATGTAGATTTAAAAGTGGATTTAGTTTGTTTATCATGCATATAGGCATCACATAAATGATCATCAAAAAATTATAGTTTGGGTAAACCTCTAACCATGTTAGCTCGAGTAATCTTTCTAAGAGTATGCATGCTTGCATGACACAATCTCCTATGCCAAAGCCATGATTCATCTAGAGTGCACTTCAAGCAAACAACTAGAGAGCAACCTAGATTATCAAGAATAATCATGTAACTGTTGTTACTCCTAACACTTTCTAAAATAAATTTGCCATTTAAATAGAAAAAAACATTTATAGTAAAACTATTTGACTTTGGAGCCCTTTTCTCATAATTGACTAATGTTAAGCAATTTGATTGATAATGACCTTTTTAATAGATTAAAACATTTTTAGTACTAGTGGTACATAACTCAAGTATTTTGTATATTGTGTTATCTCTAAGAGTGACCTTCCCTCTACTTTATGAGTTTCAAGGAGATGAATTTGGTTTTGTCTCCAATCATATGTCTTGAGCACCCACTATCCAAGTACCACATGCCTCCACTGGTCCTTGAGTTAGGGCATACTTACAAAATAGATATACATTAGAGTTTAAGAACCCAAAATTGCTTGGGTTTCATATATTTTGAATGAGGTTTTGTAATCCCTGTGAATTATGTATGCATGAATGTTAAGAAAAGAATGCATGAACTTATTGGCCTTAAATTTTTTTTTTTTGAAATTTTTTACAAATTTTTGGTACCTTTTTTAAAGATTCATTATCACATGTGAGAAAATCTATTTTTTTTAGATAAATCATGTTTCTTTTTAATATTTTAATTTCAAGATCTTTGTAGCCAATTTTCAACATTTCATGTTCTTTCAAAAATGTGCTATGAGTGTTTTCTAATGAAATGGAATTTTCCTTTCTTTTTAAAGATTTAAATGCAACATGTAATTCATCACAAAAATTTAAAAGACCATCATAAGTGAGATTACTTACTTGATTCTCATCTGAGTCACTTTATTCTCCTTTAGCCATGAAATAGAGATTTACGGCTTCTTCCACCACTTCTTTTTTTGATAAGTCAGAATTTGAGTTAATCCAAAAGAGTATGCTAGTTCCTCCTCTCACCCTTCTTTGCATCATTCTTTTTCTTCATTTTTATATTTTTAATTCAAGTTCTTAAGTGAAAGACACTCCCACTTGATGTGACCTAGTTTTTCACATTCATAATAAATAGGGTCATCAACTTTAGAAGAGTTTTGATCAAACCTTTGCCTCTCTTTTGCTCAAATCTCTTCTTCTTGTCCTTGAGGAAGTTTTTGAATTATTTTAGTCAAAAATGCAACGTCATCTTCTTTAGTATTGTTGTCTTCTCTGCTAATTATAAGTGTTGGCTTTAAGTGCAGTGGTCTTTACCTTTTTTTCTTATCACCTACATCAAAATGTTTTTGCATGATTTTTTATTTATGAGAAATAAGTGAGCTAAGTAAGCAATCAATACAATAAACATACAACTCCTTAGATTCTTTTATGGTAGTAACCTTGGCATCCCATTATTCATGTAGACACCATAGAATTTTATTAACATTTTAGCATTTAAAAATTATCTACCTAATGCATGCAAAGAAGTAATGATTTTCGTGAATCATGTGTACATGTCTGAAATAGACTCATGACTTAACATATGAAAAAGTTGTAATCATGTATGAGCATATTTATTTGTGATTATTTTACCCCATTGGTCCTTTCATATGTAACACACAATTTCTTCTAAAATTTGTTGCCAGTTTTACAAGTTCAAACACACATGTAATCCACAGATTTCAAAGCTCAAAAAAATAATTTAAACATTTTGAATTCAATTAAACTAATTCGCTCTCTTATAATGGCCATAAATTGAAGGGAGTTTCAATTCATTTTCTATTAATAATTTGATGAGAAGGTGAATATCCTACTTCAATCAGATTCTACATGCAAAAATTAATAGATTGAATAAAAGTTGACATATGAATTTTCTAGAAATCAAATGGAATATCATCAAAGAGTGTGATTTTGTAATAGAGTACCCTTCTATAGTGTTTCTATTTTTAGATATGCCATTGATAGATCTTCTTATGGTTGTTAGACTGTGAGACAAGCAACTTGCTCTGATACCACCTACAAGTTTTGGCAAAAACAAGACGGGGTGAATTAGTGTGCATTTTTGAATTTTTAAATTTAAAGGAAATTAAACCTTAAAGAGTAAAAATAAAATATATATCAATCTACTCAATGTAAAGGAGCAGTAAATAAAAGAAATGAAATGAAAATAAAAGTGGGACATCATATTTGTAGTGGTTCAATAAACAGACGTATACTCTCTCTCTAGATCTCCTTCAAAATCCACTAACTCTTCTTTAGCACAACTTGTTAAGGAGGAAAAGTCTCTCTCCTTCATAGGTAATGGAGAAACCCTACACCAACCCCCCTTATCTTTTAATATAAGATATACATTACTCCCTCAAAAGAGGTACAACGAGAAACCTCTTAAACAAAATGAATATTACACTAGTTCTATCAGCAAAGAACACAATCTTAAGTGAAAGACACAAGAGTTAAGACAAGGTCAATGAGAAATAAATAGCCAAGTTTAATCTTACCAACAAAGACCCATTTGATGAAAAGATCAAAGAGATCTCCCCACCTTTCTTCTAAGTAAAGCTCCCTTCCCTAACTCTCCTTTTAATTTTTCACATTCAATATTAATTAGTTAACCCCACTAAAGAGGGTATTTATAGGGAGGAAGCTGGATAAAAGTTTATTAAATTTAAAAACTTGATCTAATCATTTTGTATGATTTTCCATTGTACTATACAATCAGTTTAATTTTCTAGGGTAAATACCCTAAATGATAAGGTCATCCCAGACAATCGCAACTATTTGTACCATATGATTATAGATTATACTATATCAATATCATAGATCAAAAATTCAAATCTCTATTCGTTCATCCTATACAAGCCAATTATACAATATGAATTAATTTTAAGATAAAATATTTAAAAAATCATTTCTCTTAGATTCAAGATTGTAATGAAGTAATTTAACAAATTAGGATCTTATTGTTTGATTAACATCATATTATATGATTAGTTAATTTAGTAATTATCTAAATTAATCATGATAATTGTAAAAATTAATAAAAGTAAATCATATATACAAATCAAATTGCCATGTACCATTACCTTAATTTGGTAAATTTTTGGGCTTAACCGACTTGTTTGAGTTGGTTGAAAAATTAACAAAAATAAATGATCATACAATATGATCCAAATTATCCTATATGATTAGTACATTTTTGGAAAATTTAGATTTTAACTGACTTAATTTGGTGGTTGAAATAATTTTTAAAATTGGACAATCGTATAGTATAATATAATTTGTACAGTCTAATGTTCTTAAAAATTCAATTTTGAAAACATGTTTTTATATTCTCTCAAGTGTGTGTGTGCTTGGTTCATTTATCATTCACGTGCAAATACATGATAAAATAAAAATACTAGACTTGACCATATAATATTTTTCACTTAACTCGAATCTTCTAGTAGCAATTGATCATCATTTGCTATCTTTTTGGGTTCTCGATCAAGCTTTTCGACAGTCTACCCTAGTTTGTAATTTCATGATGAATTCTTGATTTGGGTGCTTAATTTGGATACCTATAATAAAGTTCTAACATGACCTGCACACACAACTAATCAGTGAAAAATAATTATTCAACCAAAAATATTTGTGATCATCAAAACCTAGAATATGATGTTAGGGCTCATGGTCTAACAAACGTCAATATTCTTGGGCCAAGAGTGGCATAGTAAGTATTCATATTTATTATTCAAGCATTTGTAGCTTACCAAATGGAATATTTTCCTCAGGCCAAAAATGGCATACTATGTATCCTAAATTAATGCATAACTCCCCATGTGTTTTTTTCATACTCGCTAAGTATCTTTACCAATACTCACTAAATATTATATGTCTATATATGTGCCCCTTATATATACTTTCTAGGCATTTTTAACCAGTAAATTAAAAAATTATATGAGAATTTTTTACCTTGTAAAGTGCATCAAGAAAGAACATGAAGTTACTAGTTTACATTGATCACGAGACACTGATTGTCTAAAAAGAAGGATTTTTTTTGTCCTTAGCATTCTAAGTAGGCGATAGTGCTTGCACTTTTTACGATCAAAGTTGGTAAGTTATGGTTCTAACCTACTTCTTGATAATTTATTAGCCATCTCATGTGGTGTCGAGTTTGCCCAGAACATCCTATCAAGCCACCAAATTTATTTTTTTATAACTAAGTTGCCACACTTAAAGTGATTATCATTTATATGGTGATCATAATATGTGGACATTCATCTCTTTATCTTTCTTTTAATATCATTCCTTAATTCCTTGATTATGTGAATTGTATATTTTATTCCTTCTAAGTTCACCTTTCCCCACTCAATGATGTTCTATCCTAGCATTGTAGTTGCTAATACCCTTTGGCTTTCAAGTTCATACTCAACTGACTACACTACTTTCATCCCATGTGAGAGTGAGAAGGGTGTATGCTAGGTAGCAATAGTGGGAATCATCTTGAGGCCCCACAATATGGCCAATAGTGCATAAACCCATTTAGCTTTAGTGCCTTCTATTTTCTTCTTCAATAGATTAAGGATCTTCTTATTTGTTGCTTCTCGCTGACCATTGCTCTATAGGTAGTGCATGTGGAGAAAATTTATGACAGCACAAAGATTTTGGGATACTTATTTAGATGATCAAATATGTCATTAAGAGATAAATATATTATCTCAAAAGATAAAGATATCACCCTATAATGGATTTAATTACTTAATAAGGACTTCTAAAGCTAATGTGTCTTTGATATCCTAAAGATTTTCCCCCTGAACTATATGGAAAAGTAGAAAAAGAATTTTTACTACAGAGTTCATAGTTTCCTATAAGGGCAAGCTCTTATAGTTAATTACATCTCAAAAGGAAGGGAATTTCTATTAAGAATACTCTCATTAAAGAATTTCAAAGGGGGACACTCTAAGGAGAAAGAGTTACTTTCAGAAGTCAATAAAAAAGAAGTAGAAAATGCCAATAGATACTTGGATGCCTAGTAAGCATTTCAATTATCATATCATTAAGCTTTAAATTTTTTAAACTAAATTTAACAAAACTTTTCAATTGACATTTTATTATAGATTTATGGCTTAGATTATGATAACACAAGACTGTAGAAATGTATAGTGGTTGAAGACTTATTATAATAGAATGCTTCAAAACATGAGTCTACAAACACTTCTGATATAAGTCAAAAGCTTGACCTAATTTAATTCCTAGGAATTATTGGTCTTGTTTCTCATTGGAGAAAAAGAGCCTATCCTTGATCTTTTTGGACTTACTACTTGCCTGGAAGAGTTGCTAACACCACCTAAGTAATTTTAAATCCATGATTTTAGTCTTTTGTATGCAAGATGACTGAGATGTTCAATTCAAAAAAGAGACTAAGAACTTACACCCACTTCCTAAATGCTAGGATCAGGATTGCCATGTTATGAACCTAACTAATGCAATAATTTTATTATTTTATATATTTTAACTCAAAACTTTATTTTAAGGACTTTTTAGTATGCAATTTCATGCCTACAATGAAATTCGGTTAGAAAATGGTTATGGGCCAAATTAAAAAGAGAAGGCATACATCCCTAAGAACGGTGGCTCAAAGGTTAGATGCCCCCTTATATGTAATGGGTGAAGTGTCCAATTCAAGAATGATGAACAATATGCTCACAAGATTCACAAACTCTAATTATTTTTAGTTTCTCTTAAGTTATGCCTAGAGCTTTATTTATAATGAGGTTATGAATTTTCATTTTATGTTTGAGTTATTTAATTTTAATGGGATAGAAAAAAAATTTTCTTAGAGACTAACATTTCTAGGTTTTTTATCATAGAGCACACCACAAAAAGAAACCTAAAAAACATACAGTTCTATTGCACTTTTCAAAATAAATCAAGCTAAATTAAATTAATAAAATAGGACAATGAGGTCGAGTACCACTGTACATACCAAAAAAAAAAAGAAAAATGGGTTGTCGAGCTCCACCCTTATATAGCCTGACCTATAACTAATAGTATCAACCTATAGGGGTCATCATCCAGGATCATCACCTTCTTCTAGGACCTCCATGGGCTTTATAGGGAACCACTAAATTTCTTCATCTCATAGATCCTAACCTAATTCTAGGCTCAAATTATATTTTAAAATTTTAAAATAAATTTCTAGCCCCCATAAAATAAATGTCAAGAAATACATACAGCACACTAGTAATTTATATTCCAAACAAACAACCTTATCACTAGTGGTTGCCAATCTCAGCTGTCTTATTGGGCTATTCTTATGGATTTGAATAGAACTTGTAAGTAAATAGAATTTATTTATTTTATTTATTATGGCAATCCCTTCAAGCAAAGCCCTCTATAGAAAATAGTGTTAAGAATGCCCTAATGAGTAATTAATTTCTAGCCATCCAGTCTACAATATTACACAAAAATTAAGAAAACTATCATTTCACATCATAGAAAATCATAAATCATCGACCAAACCTAAATTTAGGGTTAGTGACCAAGTAATCTAGTGTGTTAAATAAAGAGTTTATGTGGTATTACTGCACAACGCCTTTTAAGTTTAACTTTAATTTGAGTTTAAAGTTTGCTCTATTTTACCCTTGAATAATTTCAATTCAAAATTAATTTTAAATTTAATATCAATTTTTAAATTTATTTTTACATTAAAATTGAATTTAAGTTTTAAAGAATGAAGAATAAAATAAATTCTACTTTAGGCAAAACCCATTTCATTCAACATCCTAATCCTAGTAGAATGAATTAATTAACCCTTTTAAACTTATTTGAATGATTTATTTTAGTTGTATTTAATTTTGATTAATGTCTAATCTCTTCTTTAAAAGTGAAGTTTAAGTTGTTTAATTAATTTTAAATGTTGTTGGAATTTAAAGATCTTATTCTTCTTCCATTTGATTTTATTTGATTTATTAATGTATCTTGGTTTATCTAAATTATATTGTCACTTAAATTTTAATTAAAAGTTTAATCATTTGGATGATTTATTTTAGTTGAATGATTGTTTATTTTAATTTGGGTTTCAAGTAATCCAATTTGTTTACATTTTATGTTAGTTGTTTAAGATGAACATTATTGGATTTATTTTCATTGCTTAAGTTTACATTCAATTTTATATTGGTTTGATTTCATTAGTAGGAATGTTTATTTAATTCCACATATTCTTGTTTAATTCACTTTATTTTGACTTAATTAGTCTTATCCACTTATTTCATTTAACTAATATTAGTGTTTATTAACTTAAATGATTTAAGAAGTTATGTTAAGTTGGTTGTGTTCACTTCATGAGCCAAATCTCATTTGAGATTGATTTTGATGATACCAAACACATGTTCAAATGCTACAAATCAAGTTAAATTCAAGTGTGTAGGAAAAATTATTTAGCTCCTCATTCTTAAATTATATCAAATTGTTAAAGCTACTCGACATGGACTGGGTGGGAATTTTTCTAGGAATTACTTTATTAAGGCAACTGAAAAGCTCACTAAATTAAAATAAAAGATTCATTCATTTTTATATTCATCATTCTAAAATTATTTATATTTTTCTATATCTTAATATTGCAATTATTCATTAAGTTATCCATTTTGGATATTATTAACTAAATGCATGATATAAGTTCCATTAAATATGTGTTCAAGCAAGATAATTTATGTTTAAACTTTATTAAATCATTTCCATATCATTTAGAATTTTTATTCATAATTTTTAGAGCATGAAAATTGAATTATCCCAAAATTATCCTTTTTCCTCCTATTTTCCCTCCTATTATTCTTTTGTCTCTCTTCTATTATCGTTTTATCTTAACATTGCTTTGGATGAATTTTTTAACGTATTTCATGTAATAAATTGTGTTAAATTCATTCAAAACATTTCCATATCATTTTACCTCATTTTACATATTTTAAAATTCATTTATTTGAATTTTTGAATTTGATTTATTTTTTGAATTTGTTCTTTAATTCAAACTCCTTTATGCATGACATGCACTTGCTAAATCAAATCAATTTCTTATGGAATATTTTGTACGTCCAAAGCATTATTAAACATTATTATTTAGAGCCTAATTGATTTATTTCAAGTTATTTTATTTTTAAATTTAAATTTAAACCGGTCCTCTTTTTCAAAACAATTCCTTTCCTTTTTCCAAGTTGACCTATTTTAGGAATGTTTAAGCGAGCCACTATGCTTTAAATTTATTGAATTTATTTTTATTTAAACATTCAATAATTTTAAAATATAATAAGCTTTGATTTAAAAATAATCCATGCATTATTTTAAGAATTTCCTATTTTAGGAAACCTTTTTGGCTAAATTCTTTGAAGTGGATTTTAATGGATTTATTTTATTCAAAACTTCCTCCTTCATATCTAAACTTCCTTAGCCAAAATTTCTATGGGATTTCCTCCACCCTTGGACATGAATCACATAGCATACATTCCATATTGGGTTTAAACAAATTTTTAAATGAGCCTATGGAAGATCTCTTTGGCTGATCCCCTCTCTTTTGGATTTGAAATTCAAATTGATGCCAAATAAATTTCCCTCTCATTGGATCAATTTTTCGCAAAACCTTGACACCTCCCTCATCTATTTAAGAGCCTTGTTTCAACTTGAAAAAGGTTCCAAAAAGTTAAAAATTCTTTCTTGCTCTCTTACTCTCTTGCTCACCCTTGGTCGGTTCTTGCTATACAATCTCTTGGAGATTTTTTGTGATTCAAGTGCAAGCATTCCTCATCATTATTCCCTTTCCATTGGGTATTTTGGTGATTCAAGTTAAAAACTCCTTGATGTTTTTTTTTTCTAAGGTGTTATGTTCTTAAACTTCTTTAATTTCATCTTGGCTTTGGAGTTTACAAGGTTATGTAAATTTTCTTATGTTCATTTCATGACATAATCCTTATATTTTGTTTGGCCAAGAAAAAATATAAAAATATCAATTTGTGCGGACTTAACCTACTTGATAATCTTTTTATTTTTTATTTGGCCTAAAGCTAACATAAGAAAATCAATTTATTTTGTGCTTAATCATTGAATATTCCTTTTGTTTCTTATTTGGCTAAAGTCTTCTTAAAGGTTATTAATTTACTGAGTGCCTAATCATTTGAATATCCATTTTTATCTCTTTATCTTAAAGTTTCATATTGGTTGGTCAAATTTGATTGTGTTAAAACCTTATTACGTTTCTTTTTCCATTTGGTCGACCACATCACGTCGTGCATAAATTATTTTCTACTTATTGATAACTTGTATTCAATTGGTTTATGCATATGTTATGTGATAGCTTTCATGTGATATAATTCAAATCCTTATTCAGTAATTATTGAGTTGCTCCAAATGCACATATATTTATCATTTGAATAAGAGTTAGCTTGTGTGAAAAATAATTCAAACTAAAGTGTTTTTTTATTACATTTTAGTTTGGATTTCGAAGTCTTTCGAGAAAATCATTTCAAACCTTTTAATGATCATTCAAGCAACATTAAGTTACTTAATTGCATTAAATATTTGATTAAATATCTTATTGTAATTTCATTTAAAATTAAAGTTAGCTCTCTTTTCATTAATATTCATTTGCCTTATTATTAGTATAGATTGGGTTGAGAGTGCAAAAACATTTTAAAATTCAGAGTTAAACTTGTATCTTTCTCTTTGTGTTGTCTTGATTTCTTGTTGGATTGTACTTGCCTATTAAGAAAAGTATGTGTTGGGTTGTGCTTTCCCATTAAGGAAAGTACATGTTGGGTTATGCTTCCCCATAAAAGAGTGCATGGGAGAATTGTTGTAATCTCAACTTTAGTGAATTCCTAGCCTGGGTGGCTAGACATGGACGTAGGCCGGCTTTTGGGGTTTGGCCGAACCACGTAAAAATCTCTATATTCTCTTTCTCTACTTTTCAGCACTTTACTTTTCTATTATTGCTTTTTCTGTTGCTTTATTTCACTAAAGAATTATTATTAAATATTTAAATCTTCTACAAAAGACAAAATTAACTATTTTGAATTTTATTTATAAAACCCAATTCATCAGCCCTCCACCCCCTTCCTCTTTGGTGTGGTGCTATAGGTAACTAACAGGTTAACATAACTTGATTTTTAATTGAAACTTTCTTTAAAGGTGTTGGTTTCATATTCAAATAGTTTGTTTTATTCAGATTTCATGGCTTAGGATATTTATTGATTTAGTTATTTAAATCATTGTTTAAGTTAGATTAAGTGATATCATATATTTAATGGTTCATTATTTAATAAATTTTCTTATAATGAAGTCTTATTTATTAATATTTAATTATTTATTATAACCTAAGAAACTTAAAAGAATGAACTACATAAGTTCCAAACCTAATCTAAGCCATTTTAATTTTAGGTAATTTAAGTTAGCTAATTTAATTAATTAATATTTTATATTATAATTAAAAATCTTTTATTTTATGTTAAATGAACATAAAGATGACTTCAAAGTTAATGAATTTTTATCCAAATTTGATCAATTTGAATTTTCAATTAAAGATTTATTTTATTCTAAATTTGTTAATTTAATAATCTAGGTTTTGATGAACTACTTTTTCTTAATTAATTCAATAAACCCTAAATGTATGATTGATTAAATTCTTTAATTTTAGAGAGCTAAGAAATTTTTCTAAAGTCCTCTAATGTTGTTTATAATGTTTTGAGTTGACTCCTTTAATTTTCATAATTTATACAATTTATTTGATTTATTATTTAATTTAAATTAACCTAGGACTTCAAAATTTTATAACATATAATCTAAGAGTCATTTGGCATTAAATTTTTATAGTAAGTAGGGTTCCTTACCCTTAAGATTTCAACTTAATCATATATGTATTTTAAGATTAATTAAGGTTTTAATGATTTCAATAAAATTTAAATTAATCCTAAATTATTAGAAATTACTTATGGCATTTAATTTTTGTTAATTCCTCTCTAGAAGATGAATCTAGAGAGGGTGGTATTGTTTGGAATTTGTGAATTATTGGTTTATTTATTATGATTTTCTAAAGATTAAATCAATTAAATAAATAAATTAATTCATTTAATTAACTAATTAGGTCCTTTTGAGGATTAATTAGTTTTAGTGAGGTTTAATATTTTTTAGGTTCCCTGATGTGTATTATGATGTTTTAAATTGATTCTATAATTACCCTTTATTTTCTTAATTTGTTATTAGTTTATTTCATTAAATTAAGATTTCAAGATTTAAAATTTTGTATCTTTTGATTTAATCATCAATAAATCTTAAGAATTTTATCTAAAGTGTATTTTAACTTCAATTTAACTTCTCCAAAGTTTTAGATTAATTAAATTGATAATTTATGTTTAATAAAAGCTTAATTTATTTCAATTAAACTCACATTAACCTAAAATTATCCAACAAAAATAAGGGATTTTAGGTTTAATAAATTCCTCTCATTGAGATGAATTATTGAGCTCTAATTGCATTTTTGGTTAGATATTTTATTTTCTATGAATTTTTGAAGTTTCAAGTTTTTTTTTGTATTTTTTAAATTATCAAAATTAGATTTTTCCACTTAAAATAGTTAGCACCACATAGTATTTATGTGGTGCCGCTTTACACATGGCACCGTGCGGTTAGGCCACGTGGGATCCATGTGGGTCCTACATTAAATTGACAGCGAGGATACAGTTTTACTGGGACCATCCGATCAAAGATCGGATGGCCTAAGAATAACTCATAGTTTTTTTAAGAGATTTAATTAATCAATTTTTTTAAATTATAGTCATTTGTTCAAAATAAAAGGAACATATGATTCCATCTCCTTGATCTATGATGTGGACTGAGCTTCATTTTTAAGGATAATCGATGGCGATCTGCATGACAAAATAATGGGATTTTGATTGCAAAATGATCAAGACATGATTATGAAGTGATTTATATAGCTTGATCATTCCTAAAACTAATTTCAATTCACAAACGACCAACATGAAATTATAGGGGAGTCAGTTTCGACCAAACCTCACCTGCGTTGGGTCTTAGTGGTTGTTTAGGTTTCAAAAATACTCAAGAAAGTCATTGGAGCTTTTGGAGAAAGAATCGTGCTTTACCACCCTAAATTGGCACGTAGATGAATGTCTATCACTACTCCATAAAGTTTGTTGTTGGAATGATCGGAGAAGTTTGGGAGGAAGGGAAAGGTACTCTCATGCTCGATTTCACCCAAAGAAAGTGATGGAATGGGCAAAAGTCCATAATTTAGCTTCTACATGGGTTTTTATGGTTGGCCGAGAGCTTCTCCATTGGTTTGGAAGGGAGGTCACTAGCCATGGAAATTTGAATCTGATGATTGTTGTAAAGGCAGTTAGAAGGTCCAAACAGGCATTCAAATTTCTTGGGAAAGATGAAGTAGCATGTATGGGTGAGATTTGGAAGGATTAGAGGGAGGGTGGCTCAATTTGGACTTCTTCTCCTCCATGGCATATTCCTTTCTCTCCTTGGATTGATTAAACCTCCTTAGAACCTTAGCTTGATTGGCATCTACCTTAGGTTCATCTTAAGATGGTCTAAATGAAACCAAGTGTAATTGATTTGGGTTTAAGATTAAGTGTTTAATTTTAATTAATTTGAATTTAGTTTGAATTGGATTGGATTATGCTAAGTTAATTTGATCAATGAGAATTATACGATGTATTATTGTCAATGTTAATTATTCCTTAAGTAATCTGATGTTCAATTAATCCTAGCTATATAAGGGTTTTATTTTGATTTAGGCTAGACTGGCCCATTTGAATTAAATGAGTCAAGTTTGGTTTCTTAGCCTATATGCTTATTTTAGAATTTTCATTCATATTTAGTAATATTTAAATGATCATTTGAAATAATTTTGATCAATTTCTATCATTTGGTTTGTAGAAAATTTTAGTATTAACCCTCTATGACCATTTGACTTAAATAGGTTAAATTGGATTTGAATAACTCAAATGGAGAATTTGATTTAATTGAGGTGTGTTTACGTTCCAACAATAATTAATTGAGTGTTTGATATGATTTAGAGCAATTGATTTTAATTAATATGAGATTAATTTTGATTTAAACACATTTTAACCAAAAATAGTGCTTAATGGGTCAAATGAGACTTGTGTTTTAGCACTATTTTTAAAATTTAACCAAAAATGTGTTCCAACTAAAGACTTGTGTTTCATTTTAAATTTAGTTTTGATTTCAAATTTAAAGTTTTAAATTTGAATTTGATTCAATTTGTCCTTTCTTTTGATTTGTTTAAACACTTGATCACTAAAGAGTAGTATCTTAAGTGTCTAATTAAGAAACTCCTAACCTAAGATTAGGTGTCCTAATTATTAAGATTGGAGATGATATTAACCTCAACCAAAATATGAGATTAACAGTGCACTGAACTGAACTTCAATTTTATTTCTTGAGACATGTACAAGTATCTTAGCCCTTAATCAATAAATTTTGGCTCATTATCAGTGATGATGGTCATAAGCATGTAGTACCTGCAAATGATGTCAATCTAGATAAAGCTTTTGACTACCTAGGTGGTTACTTTGGCGAGCAGCTTAGCTTCGATCCATTTGCTAAAATAGTTGATCATGACCAATATGAATCTCCTTTGTCTACTAGCTACTAGTAATGTACCAATTAAGACCATCCCCTAAATGGTAAAGTGCTAAAGACTTGTAATTGGTTGTAGAGGCTATGGCAGTTGCTGTTGGGGAGGGATAAAGTTTTGGCATTGCTTGCATCTTCTTATGAATGCTTTTGCATCTTTCCTTAGTACAATCCAAAAATTTGGCTACCTCAAGATTCTATAGGTGAGTGTTCTTCTTCGAAAGTGGCTACTATACTTGTCAGAGTGTATTACTTCTAGCACTTTTTTTACACCATTTCTTGCACACACCTATATTCAATGAAGTAGCTAACCTTTTAAATAGCTTGCCTCCAATCAATGTATACTAGATGGCTTTTATTCTTAGTCTTCTTACATCCTTTGAGTTTTCCTCTACCTCTCCCACTTATAAGTATTTTTAAAATAGGTTCAATCCAACTAGGTGGGAGTTCATGATTTATTTGCATCAACTCATCTTTCTCGATACTAAATCAAACGTGATGAATAGTGTAGTATCATTCTGGTCCACCCAGCTGACCTCACTTTTGGAGTGAGGATTAATCCTTTCCATTTTAGATCTTAGAGCCTTCTGTACACTTGGACTTCCTTAGTGCAAGGACACTTCTAGTGACTAAAGGAGCACTAAACTTCAGCCTAAAGACCTATAGGGCATAACCCTAAGCCTAGAGTTTACCTTAGGATAAATAGGTTTCACCTACCCTAAGGCCTGAACCAAGACTCATACCCATTCACTCATCCAATCTCAAGCTCATGTAGATGGAGATAAACCAACCGCAACTTATTCAGTCAATCTTAATTGAATTGGGTTTTACAATCCAAGCTCCAAGCCAAATTAACTTGGACCATAAACAAAGTTAACCCCACCATAATCCTATAACTTAATTCAAACTCATTTAAGTAAACTAAATCCAATTTGATCTTCTCAATTGTTTTGAATATTCAATAGATCATTCCAAGCCCCTCCAACCCTTACAATCAAGCCAATTGAACTGAACAAATTTGATCAACCTAAGTTAGTCCATTTCACCTAAAGAAAATTCATATGAGCCAAAACCTAATTAAACAAATCAATTATGATCAAAGCCACCAATCAACTTTGAATTGAACACATCCCAACCATCCATAACCTCAATTGGTCCAAGTTGGCTTAACCAAGTCACTTAACGCAAAGTGACCTAAAAGGGCTAATTAATCTAAACTCTAATTAAACTCCCATTGGATCAAACCAATCCCTTTATTGATGATTATAGGTCATTATTAAACACTCCACTATAATTAATTGAACCTAATCAAGTCAATTTGACCCTTTGACCCAAATTGACCCAACTTGACCAAAAGGGACAAATTGAACCAAATCAAATCTTAGACCAAATTGGTTGAAACCAATGTTTCTAACTAATCACCAAAACAATATTAAACATGATTTAATCTTCAATTGAACACAATTTGGTCAACCCAACCGAATTAACCCATTTAGCCCAATTTTACCTAAAAGGTCAAATTGAACCAAATCACTCTATAATCTAAATCAATTCAAATTAACCATTCCAATCAATTACAAATAACCAATCTAACATAAACATAACCCATGCTCAAGCTAATTTGGCCAAATTTGGTCAAATTGATTAACATGACCAATTTGGCCCAAATTGAACCATATAAGATAAATCCAAATCTAACCCAAATTGAATTAAAATAATGGCACTCATTCACTCCAAATGACCAATTAAATTCACCCAAGTCATCACTTTGACCCAATTTGGTCAAAATAGTCAACTTAGCCCAACTTGACCTATTTGACCCATATATGAGCCAAACCTAATCAAACCAAGCCCAAACCCAATCAAACTTGTCATGATTCATCCTTAGGTTACCATGGTCCTGTCCAAGTAGGCCCAACCCATGGTGAACCCAGTTTTGGTCAAACCCACTGAACTAGGCCACCTAAATGGGATAAAATCTCTATTTGGGTGGGTTCTCCACCCACATATCCCATGGTAGCCACCTTTGGCTCTTCTTGGATTGAGGATCACTGACCCAACCTAACCCAAAGCTCTTGGACTCAGCCTTTAGCCAGGAGAGGGTGAAGTCACCCATGGGCAACCATAGGCCCACATAAGTAAGAGTGTACACCTCATGGAAGCCCACTACACTCTCTCAACCTCTCATCCTTAGCTACCTTAGCAGTCCCCTGCGATCTCCAGCCACTTACTCTGATTAGATGGTTGCCAAAGGTTGAACCAATCACAACCCTTGGTTCAACTAGGGAGGAGAGTATACTCCTCCCCATCCATTCAAACTCAATAGAGAGTTTCCCTAGGGCATTATGCATAGTCTCATACCATCTCTCGAGCTCCTCATGTACTCTATCGTCGATGAGACCAGCTCCCGATCAGACCTGAGAGCTCCATTCATCCATACCTCTCAAATCTCCACCAAACTCAAATTAACTCTTCCCATACCTTCACCTTTCTATGATGAGCCAAAATGAATCATTTCTTGAGCAATTAGACCACCAAAAGACATCCTTAGACCAGCTCCGGTGAGCTTTATGATGGTGTTTTCTCCACAGAACGATCAACGGGGAGGAAACTTGAGATCTTCTCAATAAAGCTTCATCTCTTCAAGCTAGAGCTACCTCTATCAATGGATCGTCAGTCTATAGCTCTAGCGAGATAAAACTCTAGCAACTATAGTCTTGGCCTGTAGGTGTTGGCCTTTTTTGAAGTGAATCATGTTTTTGTGTGATCTTCATCATAGGATCTCCTTAGATTCATTCCTTAATCATTTTGGAGTTGATTTCATTATCAAATGAACTTCTGTGAGCTCAAATTAAGAGGTGTGAGCTCAAATTAAGAGGCAGAAGATGGGCGATGTCAGTCTTTCGGTGCTCGTTAGATGACAGATCATCAGTCGTCCATTCCGCATGATTAGAATGAACAATTGTAACTAATAGCATTAAAAAATTTAATTTAACCCCATTAAAATCATAGGATTAATCTCGACCATTCAATTCAAGATCGAACAGTCGAGATGAAATCACGTCTGCCATCACTGAGTAAGTTACTATGTTAGACAATTTAGGTGATCATTACCACAGCACCACATGGAAAGCAATGTCCTATTAGCATCTGCTTGGCACCAATGATTTAAAATGTTAATTATGGTTTAAAAATGTAATTAAATTCTAAGAACTTTAAAAAATATCATAATTAATTACAAAAAAGTCCAAAAAAAATACAAATAAATCATTTTGGAAAGGTTAGACGAAGAGGAATTTTATAAAAAATTAATCCCTAATCAATACATAATGATCAGTGCTTAATAAATATTAGAAGCTCAAAGTAATTATCTTAATTAAGACCAAATTACTTGGCTAATTACTGATGATTCTTTGGGATTTAAATTATTTTGGTAGTAGATTTTGCCTAATTAATTACAATTGATTATTAATCATAAAGGTCAAATAATTATTGTTAATTAATCAATGCAAATAAATAATATAATGAGAGAAATAATTAGGACCCCTTTCTTAATTTTTTTAAGCATACTTCCTAAAGAGGGTTAATCAACATGCCTAATAATTAAGGAATAATTAAGGAAAATTAATGATAAAATAAAAACAAAATAATCAAAAATTGATTCAGATAATCAAAATAATCCATTAATCTCTTTACGTGTTTAATAACATAAAGTTATTAAAGAAATTAAGATTAGCCCATTAGTGTGGGAAAATCATAAGAGTATTTTGCATAGATTCTTTTCTTCTTTATTTTAATTAACTTTTAAGAATGTATTTGAATTAACAAGTATGTAGTCTGAAAATCCAAGGAACATGAGGCTTTAAATAGCCCTGAGGAGGTCTTAGATAATCTCACTTCCCTAGTTTAACAATGGCACATACTTGCTTAAATTTCTAAAACATGTTTGCATATGCTTAACTATGAAATGAAATCTTTCCTTTCTACTAAATTCATGCATTAATGATCATCAAGTGTGGAAAATATGAGTATGTATTGCATGTACAAATATTTATATTAAATCAAATATTAAGAACAAAAAAGAAAATAAAAGAAAAATGAAAGAGTGTGTATGTTATTGATTATGTAAAGAAGTAGTGGAATGTCACTAATGTGATAAGTGACTTTACATTAATATCTTAAAGTAATCTAAAGTAAAAAAAATGTTCATAAATTGTTCACTCTAAAAGAAACTAGAATATACCTATAAGGTAGGGATATTTAATTCAAACCAATTTTATCTCTTTATCATAACTAGGTGTTATGTAGGTATTAAATAAAATAAAATAAAAAGTAAATTAAAATTAATCAATTTATTAAAAAATATGAGGTGGAACCATCCCTAACGATTAATTTAAATAATTTTATAACTATAGACAATCATACTTCTAAAGCCTAATCAAGACACCCACTAAACCTTAGCACGCACATTGGAATGCTAAGTCACCAATTCTAGTGTTAAGTTAGGCCAGTGTATGTTATGATGATGTGTTTTATTTTATAATATAATATTTTAGATTGGATGTTAGGTTGTTAGTAGTCTAATGATATTTTATGTAAGGATTGTGCTAAAGTGGACACTATAATAATAAATAAATATAAATGTTCTTGCTTGCATGTGCTACTTATGCCCCTAAGAATAATCCAGTTAGGACAGGTGGGCTAGGCTACCTAAGTGCAGGGTGCTAAGTCTAAATATGTGAGATATAATTTCTCATCTTGTATGTTTGACTAACTAACATCTATTTTGTGGGTGTAGGTATATTTCATTTTTCATAAATATGTAATTTTTTTAATAGGATTAGGATTAGTGCCATGGGGTTAAGGATGAGTAGTGGCTAGAAGGTAAAGACTTAGTAGGCCTTGTGAAGCTTAGAGAAAATTTATCTAAAGAAGAAAATTAGGTACAAGGAATGAATACCCCTATATCATTCATTTCATTTGTAAAAATCAATTGTAATCCTAGTTGTATAAGGGTAGAGCTTAGCTACCCAACTCTTTCGCTTTTCTAGGGTGTACGATGGTGCTCGGCTGCACAAGCCTTCTATTCTTTTATGAAATTTTAATGTTTGATTATTACGTTTAGTTTGTGCAATAGAAATGTCATGCTTTTCATAGGTTTCTTGATGTGTGATGATCTGATGTGTGGCCTGGATCCTGTAGTTTCTTTTTAGTATAAAATTAAATTTTCTATCCTAACTAAATTTTAGTATAACTCATAACCTCACTTTAAAGCCTAGGTTCTTAAGTGAGATAATAAAAGATTTAGCAACTCCTTAGTTGAATGTTGTATGTTATCACACCATGCATATCATATTGTGCCACTCTTGAATAAGGAGGGTCTCCAATCTTACATGATAAGGGATATGCTTGACCTTAGAGAGCAATCCTTTATAGTGGAGAAAACCACTTCTAATTGATTTAGCCCATACCTTAATTTCATCATGCATACAGACATAATTGCCCTAAGCCTTGGTCCAAAATGAATGTGTCATAATAATCCAAAATTTGTAAATTTTTTAACTTTAGTCTAAGGCATGCTTTCAAACCAAACATTATCTAGTCTCTTAGGGAGTGAGTTTAGGACTTTAGCTTCCTTCCTAATTAAATAATGGCCTAACAATATTACATCTACATAAGACTGTCTTACATGATTTTAAAGTATAGGAGGTGTTAGTTGGTAGTCACTCTAAGCAATTGTAAGTCCATAAGAGCCAGGATGCATCTATTCTCTCTTGTCAGGTAAACCATTGTATCCCATCCTCAAAGATACTTATTAACTACTTTAATCAAGATGTTCTTAGGAAAATCCCATTTCCTAAGATGTAACTAACTATGGGAGCTTACTTCTATAATGAATTAAAGAACCCGGCATAAAATAAAACCTACTTTACTTATCCATGCGAAGTAGATGTAAGATCTCTGGTATATATGTAGACCCATCTGCCTTAGGAGTCCTTATTAGGTGATTAGGTCCAATATAGGGTGATGTTTCTATCTTTTGAGATGGTACATTATACCTTAATGTTGCACCTAATCACTTCAATAAGTTTCCCCTAAGATCTACGTGGTATCCCTATGGCTCTAAATTAAAACACCACAGATTTTTTGGTGACTCTGTTGGGGATAGTTCCTTTCTCTATCTTTAGTAGTCAATCATTATCTCCAAATATTGGTAGTATGCTTATACCACTTGTAGGCTTAGACTAGCATTTGTTCTGTTTGATAACTTGCCATGTTCTTCCTTGGGCAAGTGATGCCAACATCTTTTTCTCCATTTCTAGAACCACTTATTCAATTTTAGGTAATGAGTAGGTTCTACAACCCGTATTGGTCCATCTTTTCTTAATTAAGAAATTAATTTAAAATTAAGATTTTTGTAAATCAAGTAAACTATTTTATGATCAATTAACCTCAATTCTATTCTCATAGTTCATCTTCTATAAATTAAAATTCTTTAATAGAACTTCTTGACTTTAAAAAAAACCCTAAAATTTTGAACATATTATCATATTAAAATTTGAAAAGTATGGTTACAAAATTTCTTAAATCCTAGCCAAAGCTCTCTGAACCTATAGTCATATCAAAATTTGACTAGTGAGGTTCTAAAGAAATTCTCTTCAAAATCTCTCCAAATCAAAATCTAAATATTTGAATCCCGCTTGTCATAATTTATCCTAGTTGGTGTGGGTCCAAATGTGTTAAATCAGCCTACTATCGTATCCTAATTTGACAAGTCAAGTTTTATATAAAAAAAGGCTTTGATTTAAAATCTAATTATTTGAACCATCTTGTCATATTCAAATTTGATGAGTGTGGGTCAAAATTTTTTAAATCTATCAAGAATGTCTAAATATAATTTCACATAGAGCTTGAGAATCTTAAGATGACTTATGGTGCTTCAATATTCACTATTATGGGTCACAAAATTATGGCTATTAAAAAGTTGATGATGGAATTCAACTTAAAACTAAAATGTGAAGTCTCATCTTAAAGGAGAAAGGCCATCAAGGTTCCTTCGGGAACCAAGAATGAAACTGATAAGGATTTTGAGTATGTCTTATCTATTTCAAATAAGTATGACTCAAATGACTTGAATTTTAATTTCTAAAATAAGATAACTCTCAAAATGAAAATCACAATAATGATTGTAATCCATCAAAAAGTAGTTATAACGTACATGATATATTTAATGATTCTAACTCAAGTAGAGACAACCCCATTCTAAACTTTCATGGTATCACTATCAAGAAAGAGTTGAAATCATTAGATTTTGAAGGACTGATAGGGGAAACTCTGAGCACCATAAAAGAGTAGGCAGACATCACTTCTATACCTCTTTTTTTAGAGAATATCACAAAATTTAATTATTATAGTGGCGGAGTCCTACCACTTTGATCAACACTATAGGAAGGAGCAAACCTAGTCATTAGAAATAATCAAATTATAAATCCTTTTTAAGATATACCTCACAATCAAAGATAAGGGAATCAAAGTATTTTGAAGGTTAATATTAAGGTCCCAAAATATCTTAGAAAGTTGCCCACTAAGCTAAATAATAAGTGCACCCTCACCTTTTCTAAGGAGATAAATAAGTGTTTGACTGAAACTTATCTCGATTCTTCTTTGCTTAGTTAGTGCCAACCTCCTTAGGTCATACTTAACACAAAATATCCTATGGAAAAGAAAGACAAGAAATTTCTTCCAGAGAACACAATATAAATAGAGACAAAAAAGAGAGAAAAAATTGAAATTAAAAAAAAGATTAAAAAATTCAAAAGAGCAAAAAAATGATGAAAAAAGGGAAAGAGAAGAAGAAAAAGAGTAAAAGCAAAGCACCAATAATACACATTGATTTGGAATCCAAAGGATGAATCATGTGTACGAGGTGTAAATTCAAGGAAAAATGGAGAAAAAAGAATATATGAAATAAATTTGAATCAAATTTTGACAAGTCTCTAGAGTTAGATAGTAATAAAAAAAAGTCCTAAAAGGATGATTTGTGTTTGATATGACTAGAAACTTAGTAGGTATGCAAACTCATTGACTTTGATTCTACTATCTCATGACATTATTATATGATTGGAAGTTAAGAGTTGGTTCCAACCTCTCATAATAAATATATCAAATTTCCACTTCATATCTCTTTCTTCAAGCGCTAAAGAGGATTCAACACTTGTAGATAATCCTTCGAATGAAGTAATAAAATCATCTTTTGACTAGTTTATCTACTTTTCTCAAAGAATCTTGAAGGCTTTCAAGTAAATGATAACTCCTTAAAGTTGAGGAGAAAATTAGATCAATAACTAATAAGTTTCAAGCAATTAACCTCAGAACATAATGAGCGTCCACCCACCCTCCCAACATCCATATATGATAATACATAAAGAAAATGCCAACGACTTGGTTAGTTTACCTCTATAGTTTAAAGACTACTTTACCTAAGACATAATAAAGTGCCTATATATCTCCAAAGGTAGCAGTCTACAAACTCAAAACTGAACCTATTGCTATTCCTATCTTACATACTTTTGATGCAAACATTTGCACCAAGAAGAGGGTCAAAGTTTTATGTTAACCTTATTGAAGAAGAAAGATACTATCATGATTAATCAACATTATTTCTAGTCAAAAGGAAAAACATTCAATACCATTCATATGTCAACTTTGAAGATCTAAGTTAGGCATGTCTTGAAGGTGAATTCACATTACCTATATCAAATTTAATAGCCAACATAGCCTCTTTGCATGTAGTCTCCTCATTCAAGGGTGGGTCAAATTATGCTGGAGGTTCAGAAGTTATTTCCATTGGAGTTTAATGCTATAAGGTCATGCCTTTCAGCCTTAACAAGCTGGTGCCATAAACCAGTGGGCCATGACTCTAATTTTTAACAAACTCATCCCCAACTAACAAAAATATTATGTTGCTAATATGGTCATCAAGAGTGAAGAAAAAAGAAGACCATCTTTAAGATCTGAGTAGATATCTTGGATTAGTTATGACACTACAACCTAAAGATGAATCCCTTAAAATATACAATTGGGATGACTCTAGGGAAGTTTCTATGGCTTGTATTAAAGCATCACGGGACAACAAAAATTGATCTAAA
This sequence comes from Cymbidium sinense, assembly GCA_021442155.1. Lineage (NCBI taxonomy): Eukaryota > Viridiplantae > Streptophyta > Magnoliopsida > Asparagales > Orchidaceae > Cymbidium > Cymbidium sinense. The sequence goes on from CM038233.1 coordinate 40,437,739, forward strand.
ATAAATTACAGTGATATTAGAGATGTAACCTCCAAAAGAAAAAAAAAGAAAAAAATAAGAGAAAAAGAAATAAAAAAAAAGAGAAGGAAAAATAAAAGGGTTTGGCCTTAACACAATTAAAATCATTTCAAGGAAGGTTGTCGAATCTAAGATGCATAATCTCTTATCTTTTTGGTAGGTGTCAATCATTCACTACTTTGATAAATAAAAAAGATCAAGTTTTGAAGGATGATAAGTTTTAATACTCGTTCAAAAGCATAAGGTAATATTTCATGACACCTCAAATATTGGCCACTCCATTCACCATAGGCCACTAGTTTAAAGATGTTTCCATTTAGGGTACAACTCTTCTTATTAAAGTTTATCATCAATAATAAAACTACAAAACTCTATGCATTGATTGAAAATCTTGAAGGTCGTGCAAATAAAAAAAAAGAAAAGAAAAAAAATTAGAGACCTCAATTAACATTGAATATATATAGTTTAAGCTCTTTCAAAATTAGCCTATCCCAAAACACACCAAATCTAGATTTTGCTTCTAATGAGTAAAAGGCCAACTTTGGCCCTTTGAATGTTGGAAAGTAGTTTAAACCAATTTAATAAGAGAGTGTCTTGTATTTCTAGTCAACAACACTACCTCAAAAGACATTATCCTCAAAATAAAAATCCAAATTTGGAGAATAATTCAAGTAATTGGATTGAAAAATTTGTTTCATTCAAATGAAAATTAGACCATAATACTTGAGAAGCCTTGGTGAATTTCTTTCACTATGGATGATCAAGTTACTTTGACCAGATATGAAAGATTTCAGAGAAAGAAGACTACTCTTAGTTGTTTTTGTTCCATTTACACACACCTAAAGAAATTTCAAAAAATCAAAATCAATTACTTAGTAAAGTTATGTTTTCACATCTAGCTAGGATGCCTTTCATGTTTGAACTTGAACGAGATCCCTTAAAAGTAATCTAAATTTAGTCTTAATAAAATGTTCATAAATTGTTCACTAAGGAAACTAAAGCCTCGACAATATACCTTTAGAAAATAACATAGGGTAGAGATAAAGAAGTCAAACCTCTTTCGTCTTTATATAATAACTAGGTGTTATATAGGTATTAAATAAAATAAAAAATGTAAATTAAAATTGAACAATTTATTAAAAAGTTTGAAGTGGAACCATCCCTAATGATTAATTTAAATAATTTTAAAACTTTAGACAATCATACTTCTAAAGCCTAACCAAGACACACCCATAAAACCTTAGCACATAGATTGGAATGCTAAGTTACCAATTCTAGTGTTAAGTTAGGCTAGTGTATATTATGATGATGTATTTTATTTTATAATGTAATATTTTAGACTGAATGATAGGATTGTTTGTGTGAAGATTGGATGTTAGGTTGTTAGTAGTCTAATAATTTTTTATGCACGACATTGTGCTAATGGGGCCACTATAATAATAAATAAATATAAATATTCTTGCTTGCAAGTGCTACTTATGCCTCTATGCATAATCCAATTAGGACAGGTGGGCTTGGCTACCCAAGTGCAAGATGCTAAGTCTAAATATGTGAGATATAATTGCTCAGCTTGTATGTTTGATTAACTAACATCTATTTTGCAGGTGTAGTTAGATTTCATTTTTCATAAATATGCCTTTTTTAATAAGATTAGGCTTAGTTCCATGGAATTTAGGATGAGCAGTGGCTAGAAGGCAAAGACCTGGGAGGGCATGTCAAACCTAGAGCAAATAGATCTAAAGAAGAAAATCATGAACGAGTATTTAAGACCCCCATAGCTTTCATCTCATTTGTAAAATTCAATTTCAATTCAGGTTGTATAAGGGTGGAGCTCAGCTACCCAACTCTTTCTCTTTTTCAAGGTGTGTAGCGGTACCCAGCCTCATCGACCTTCTATTCTTTACAAAATTTTAATATTTGATTGTTGTGTTAAGTTTGTGCAATAAAAATGACATGCTTTCCTTAAGTTTCTTAAAGTGTGATGATATGATGTGTGGTCTAGATGCAATAGACTCTTTAGGATAAAATTAAATATTTTATCATCATTAAAAAACTCATAACTACATTTTAATACAACTCGTAGCCTCATTTTAAAGCTTAGGTTCTTAACTAAGATAATAAAAGATTTAGCAACCCCTTAGGTGAATGTTATATATTATCACACTATGCATATCATATTGTGTCACTCTTGAATAGGGAGGGTCTGTACTCTTACAACATAGGGGATATGCTTGACCTTTGAGAGAAATCTCTTGTAGTGGAGAACACCTCTTCTAATTTATTTAGTCCATAACTTAATTTCATCATGCATACATGCATAATTATCCTAAGTCTTGGTCCAAAATTAATGTGTCAAAATAATCAAAAAATTTATATTTTTTAACTTTAGTCTAAGACATGCTTGCATTCCAAATATTATCTAGCCTCTTAGGGAGTGAGTTTAGGACTTTAGCTTCCTTCTTAATTAAAAAATAGTCTTGCTATCTTGCATCCACATTCGATCAACCTACATGATTTTAAAGTGTAGGAGGTATTTGCTAGCGGTCACTCTAGGTGGTTATATGTCCAGAAGAGTTGGAATGCGTCTATTCTCTCTTGTGGAGGTAAACCATTATATCCCATTTTTTTTATTAGACTTAATTCATGCTTCTAGCTTGTTCTAAAGAATTTTAGAGTTAGGTTTTGAGGCTACTTATTCCCGTCAGGCAATGACTATAAGTCCACACCTCTTAGGAGTTTCCACAATCTTGTGTTGTTGGACTATAAGCCTTAGCATTTTAATGAGATTTCAACTCAAAGAAAAGTAAATTCTCTCTTTCAAAAATAAAAAGCCTCATTCTATGGTAGATCAGGGCGCCACTAGTTTTCTTAGTATCTTGGGTGCTTCTTATTTATCTTCTAATGAAACTAAAAATAAGTCTTTCCTTCTAAACTTTCCCACTTGATTTCAGACAAGTACCTAATCCTTGCATAGTTTAGCTTTGAAATCTTTGGTGATACTTATTGATTACTTTAATTGGGAGTGTTTATAGGAAACTCTCATTTTCTAAGATGTAATTAACTATGGGTGCTTACTTCCATAAGGAATTAAAGAACTCAGCATCAAATAAACCCTACTTTACTTATCCATGTGAAGTAAGAAAAAGATCTTTGGTATATACATAGACCAATCTACCTTAAGAGTCCTATTAGGTGATTAGATACATTTTATAGTGATTTTTCTATCTTCCAAGATAGTACATCATACCTTAATGTTGCACTCAATCACTTCAATAAGTTCTCCCTAAGATTGGTGTGGTGTCTTTATGGCCCTAAACTAAAACACCACACACTCACTCTAGATAGTAGGTCAGCATGTTGATTTTATTCTCTTGGAATTTGCTCGATCTTAAAGTACTCCACTCGCTCTCTATTTTTATTTTGAGTAAATATTTTTACAAAAACTCATCTTTAACCTCATTGTTCCAGTTAACTTATTTTACTACTAGTTATTAGTCTAAATAAGCTACAATGTGTAATGCTCTATACTGACCTCATCTTTGGATGATGTTACCATCATCCCTAATCTTAGTAAATAAAATATTTGATCTTAGATTAGGAGCTTTCTAATTAGACACTTAGGATACTACACTTAGTGATGAAGTGTACAAATAAACCAAACATCAAATAACAAATTAAATCAAATATAAAAGTAAATTTAGAAGCAAATCGAACCCAATGCCCTAAGGTGTAACTCTAGTCAATCCTAGTGAATCCTTCTATAAATTGATCCAACCTAGTTGAATTAGGTGAACCCTATCAAATACCAAAATTTAGAAGGAATCTAAAATAAACACATTTGAATTGAGATACAAATTTAATTTAGCTTAGATTGAAGTAGTTGGGATGGTAGACCCAATTAACCCATTTAAGCTCAAAATCACTTAAGTTCAAGAAAATTCAAATAAAATTGAATAAAAAGCATAGAATCAATGTACGAACTTAAATGAACCTAAAAAATAAATTTAGTGAGGTTTTGAATGGTCGAATAGGTCATTTAACCTAGAAGTGACCTTTGTGGTTCCCACTAGGTCAAAAGGTCAACTCCTCAAATTCAACCAAATTAAGTCATCTTAGAGACTCAAAAACCATCAAATTAACATGTCTGAACATAAATCTAAACAAATCTAAATTTAATACTGATTCAATTTGGGTTGATTTGACCACTTATTCTAAATAAACCTAAAAGAATGTTATTAGGCTTAAATTCAAATTAAATTCAAAATATTTCAAATAAAAAATTAAAAATAATTTAGAAATCATAATTAAACATAATTCAATCAATTATTGGGACTAATTTATCTAATTTGATAATGTAACTCAAATAAACCCATGTTAAAACCCATTAAGGCCAATTTGGGTCAAAAATGAGTCTAAATCAAAATCTAATTCAAACTAATTAAAATCAATTAATCTAAATCATTCCAAACACTTAACGAAATATAATTGAGGCCCACATTCATTTCAATTCAAGTTAAATTGGTTGTTTGACTGAAATTAATTTGCCTTAACCCATTTGAATAAAAATGTGTGTTAAAATGAATTTTAACTAAAAGTGAACATAAAATAATTGAATCAATTTCCAACCTTAAAATGGACACTTAGGCTAAATAACCCAATTTAGGTCATTTGACTAAAAGGAATCAAACTAAGCCTAATCAAGACCAATTCATATAAAATATAAATCCATTGATACATGAATCATTATGATTGGAAATTAGAAATTATTGAAACATAAAACCAAATCTAAATAATTGAATTGGATGCAAATAAAATTACTTAAGAATATCCAAGTCTAAATTGTACAACATAAAGCATTTAAACTTAAACCAAACTTAAATAAGTCCAAACCCAGTATACAACTCATTTTAGTTTGACTTGGGAAACCAACCATCAACCCAAAAGATTGTGATAAGGTAAAAAGGCAAAGAGATGCCACGGAGGGAAAACCTAAAGCGTGATCATATGAAGTCAAATAATCTTATCCCCTTTTCATCCCTTGATCCATTTGACTTAAGTGTAACCTTTAGTTCACTTAGGACTTAACTGAGGCAAGAGGCGACAATCAAATGGAAGTGTGATGAATGAGTTGATAAATTAGGAGATGAGGTGGAGTTCATGGAGAGCAAACATGCTTGAACCATCCAATTCACACTTGCCCCATTGCTACCTTCACTTAACTCAAACCCCATCTTTGACCTTCTCGATGCCCCCTATATCAGGATAAAGTCCCAATTCCCATGGCTGAAAACCTCCCTTCAAAGCCAATGAAAAGGCTTTCGGCCATTTATTATGGATTATTGTTGATTCTATCACCTTCCTCAAGTAGAATCAAACATAAATGAACTATTACCCCTTTATGAAACTTCTTTGATCATGTTCAACACCAAACTCTAATGAGCGGTGACGGGTGTTGGTCTCCACGTCAAACTAGAAGGACACAATCCACAAATCTTCTTCAAAAGCTTCATCCAACCTTCTTGAGAAATTTTAAAACCAAAGGAAGCATTGAGACCCCACTTCGATGAGGTATGACCAGGCCTGATCCCCCTTTTAATTTAGTTTGGTCCTTTATAAAATAAACTTGATCTTTATTAAGTTCAAACCACATGGATTGATTACAAATCATCTAGTGATCATTTTGCAATAAAATAAGAATGCTTTTGATCAAGTATATCACTGAAAATTGGTCATTAAACATAGATGGTTCGTAGCTTCTGATGGAGGTTAGAGACATAATCAGCACCATTCATTCCTTCTGTTCGGAACTGACAACCATGATTTAGTCATATGGTTCAATTTTATTCCTTAAAGGAATTGCATGATGAATCTAAGCCATCCAATCTTTGATCAAACAACCTTGATTCAAAGAAATATACCCACCATGTTAATATAAGGTGCACATGGCTCTCACATGGCCCAATCATGTGGCACCATATGTAAACGGCAGATGCATTTGTGCTTAGTCAACACTGACTAGTTTAAGTGAAGAAATCTGATTTTTTGGATATAAAAAATGCAAAAAAATGCTAGAAACTTTAAAACATTATAGAAAATAAAATATTCAACAAAAATGCAAACAATGGCTCTATTGATTAAGCTCAATAAGAGAAATCCATTAAACCAAAAATCTCTAATTTTTATACGATAATTTTAGGTTAATTTGAGTTTTAATGAAATCAATCAAACCCTAATTGAGGCTAAAATATTAATTCAATCAACTTGAACTTTGAAAATTTTAAATTAAAGTTAAAACACACCTTAGATAAAATTTTAAAGATTAACTAGTGAAAGCATTAAAAGATAAAAAACTTCTGATCTCCAAATCTTAATTTAATGAAATAAATTAATAATAATTCAAAAAAAAAACTATGGAGTTAACTTAAAACATCAAAATAAACATTATTGAACTTAAGAAAAGTATTAAAGTTTATTGAAACCCATCAATCCACAAAATAACATAATTAATGAATTAAATAAATTATTTAATTTATTTAATTAAGCTAATCTTTAAAAAATTATAATAAATCAACCAAAATATAGAAAATATAAATAAACCATCTCTGGATACTTTTAGAGAAGAATTAAACAAAATTAAAAGTGTAAATTAATTCCTAATATGTTAAGCTTAATTTAGGTTTTATTCAAATAATTAAAAATTTATTTAGTCTAAAAATACACCTCTAATTGAGATGAAACTTTAGAAAAATGAAATTAGCAAGGAACCCCACTTGCCATAAAAGTTTCAAAGCAAAATATTTTTTAGATTGGAAGTTATTAAATGTTTAAGTTCTAGGTCAATTTAAATAAAATAATAAATCAAAAAATTACGTAAATTATAGAAATTTATTAAACCAATTCAAAACATTTTTCAATAATATCAAACGACAAAGAAAATTTCCCTAGACCTTTGAAGTTAAGAATTCTTAAAAATTACATGTTTAGGGTTTAAGGAATAGTAAAAAAATATGTGAAATTACTTAAACTCTAACATCTAAAATTGATAAATTTATGATAAATGAAATAATCAATTGAAATTCAAGATTAATCAATCCTTGAATTTCATATTCAAATAAGAATTGATTAACATTATCATCATCATAAATCAACTTAATATTAAGTTAATGATATTAATCATAATTAAATATAAGTTAACCAAATATCAACTAATCTAAGTAACCTAGACACCTATGGTGGCCTAGATTAGGTTTGAAACATAAGTATTTCCTTAGGCTAAGATCAATAGTTAAATATTAATAAAGAAAATCTCATTATAAGGAATTTAATTAAATAATAAAACCTAAATCATAAATTTTTTTTTAAATCAACATAAAATACTTAAGTTTAACAAATAATCACATTAACTAAATTATGATTAATCAAATTAATCAATAAAACATAAGTTAAATTATATTGTCATTTTATCTTAAATCTTAATCAAATCGAAGAAGTATAAAGTAGATTATAAATCAAAATCATGAAATCATATTTGATAATTATTCAAACAAACTAATCAACACAAAATTTAAATAAATCAAAGTTGTTAAAACAAAATTATGAATATCAAATCAAATTAAATAATCAACCAGATAAATAATTTCAATGAATCAAATGACTATACCATTAATTAAAAAGATTATTATAAATTGTAATAAAATTATAGATTAAGATACATTAATCAATTCAAATGAAATTTAAATGAAAAGGATAGAATCATTCAAAAAGCATTTAAAATCTATTAATCAACATAAATCATATAAACTTCTATAAAAATTTACAAGATGAAATCTAAAGGAAGGAAATTAAACACTGATTAAATTGATTTTAACTAAATAAACACGTAATCAATATCAACATTGAAATTGCATAAAGCTAAAATAACTTCAACTAACATAGTTTTTAAAACTTTAACTAAATCAAACAAACTTCAATCAAATTAAGCCCATTTCAACTAAATCATTCAAATAAATTCAAAAAGGTTAATTATGATACTTAGGTTCTTAGTTTGACTCATGAAATGGATATTCATCTTAGACTGAAAATTTAATTATACTAAGATTTGGATGCTGAATAGAATAGGTTCTACCTAAAGCATAATCTATTTTATTACTCATTCCTTAAAACCTAAATTCAACTTTAATCCAAAAATAAACCTCAAACTAAAATGAAATCCAAAATTAAGTAAATAATTTAAATTAAAACTATCCAATGGTAAATTGAGTAAACCTTAAACTTGAATCAAACTTAAACTTAAAAAGGCCTAGTGCAATCATACCACACAAGCCCTTCCATTCATACACTAGAGGTCTCCCTAAACTTAGGTTAGGTCAATGATCTGTGATGATGTGATGTGATGTAGTGATTTTTCTTATTTTATGGTGCAATGTTTTAGACTGGATGGCTAAAAATTATTTGCTCGATAGTTTGGATGTTAGGGCATTCATTTTAGGCTAATGTTATTTTTTGCAAGTGGTTGTGCTTAAAAGGGAATGTTGTAACTAAAATAAAATGAATGATGTTTACCCATAGGTGTTGCTTAAGTCACTAAGTAGAGCACAATAAGATAGGTGGGCTTGGTAACCATTCGAGCTTACCCCATATGTTTGAAATAGGTTAAGTGGACAAGTGGGCTATTTTATGAGGTTTAGGACTTTACTTTTAGAAATTTAAAATATAATTTGATCCTTGAATTAGGTTAGGACCTATGGGGTCTAGAAATAGCATGAGATAAATTTACCCGTTGATGGTCATCTATGGAGCTTCAGGAGGTCCATGAAGAAAGTGACAATCTTGGATGAAGACCACTATCAATCAAGACATTAGTTCAAGGCTGAGTTATATAAGGGAAAAGCTTGGTTGCCTATTTTCTTTTTTTGTTAGAGTGTACAGTGGTACCCGATCACATTGCTTATTTTATTAATTTGATTTAGTTTGATTTCTTTTGGGGTGTGTAATAGAATTACATGCTTTTCATAGGGGATTTTTTTTATGTTTGCTATGTTTTGTGATGAAAAAGTCTTGATGTGTTGGGATCTTAGAAAAACTACAATTTTCTACTTCATTAAACTATTCAAATTCCAACATAAAAATAAAAAATTTATAACCTCACAATAAATAAGACCCTAGGTTTAAACAACTAAAAGGAACTAGAAATAATTAGACTCTGTAAATTATGTGAGCATATTATTCATAATTCTTGAATAGGGTGCTTTGCCCATTGCACAAAAGGGGGCATGTGACTTGTGAGTAAGACCACCCTTCTTGGGGAAGTGTGCCTCCTCATATTCATTTGTCCCATGACTCTTTTTCTAAATTGAATCTCATTATAAGAGTGAAATTTCATACCTCAAGCTTTAAATAAATAGTGAGTCAAAATACATTAAATAAAATAAAATTTATTACATTAGTTAAGGCATAACATACCAATCATTATCTTATGATTAAGGAGAGAGCCTAGGTTTTTATCTTTCTTCAATGCAATAGCCCAAGCATTTTGTTTACATAAGATTGAAATCATTATTTTAAAATAGATTAGGTGGTGTTAGCTAGTGACCCTTCCATGTGTGTAATTAGTATAGAAGAGTCAGACATAAGTATATTTTCTCAAGTGAGAAAAGAAAACAAATAATTTCCAAAATTAGACTAGGTCGAGCCTTTGACTTACATGATAAGCACTTTTAGACTTACATATTGAAGCCTCCTATTGGAATAAGCCTTTAACATCTAGGCATTTATGTAGTTTTGTGTTATCCGAATCTAAGTCCTAGATTTTAATAAAATATAAACATAAAATCTCAATTACTTTAATTTAAAAAATGTAAAGCCCAATACTAGGATGGCCTGAAATGCTTACTGAGCTTCCAGTATCTAAAAGTGTTTCCTACTTATTTTTTATTAACTTTCAAAAAGTTATAAATTAAAAATCCTTTTAAGACAAGCTTTGAAATCCAGAGATAAAAGTTAATTTCTTTAATCCAGAGTATTCTTAGAAGGAATTATTTACCTTTTAAAGATGTAATAAACTATAAACTATTAACCTTGCAATAAAATAAACCCATTTCTATTTCTCCATGTAGTTTAAGGGAAAGATCTCTGAAACATCAAAGACCCATCTACCTTGGGAGTCTTGATTAAGTAATTAAATCTATTATAGGGAAATATGTTTATCTTTCCAAATAATATATTTATCCCTTAATGACATATTTGATTATCTAAATAAATACTCCCAAGATCTCGTGGCATCATAAAATTTCTCCACACTGCAGCCTTCGGGCAAATCGGAGTCAAGTGAGTAAGGCCTTATATTTTGATTAGTTATTTGTTGATCTAAAGTTGAACTTAACCAACTGCATTATGGTAATTTTTGATGGACCTTTTAGCACTATGCATGAACTCATTTCACATCCACCAAATGATTCATCTATGTATAACTTCCATAATGGCACTTTTTTGATCCGAACTTCCTTCAAGTTGTAGAAAATAATGAAGAAGTTGGCAAGTTCCTGAGGTTTAATCATCATGCAAAGTGAGTATGATATATTATATTTATTCAATTCTACTAACCATTTCAACAACCTGCCTAAATTATCAATTCTACTCTAAAATATCAGGTTCTAGATTGATTCAGGTTGACCTTGATTGTGATTTCTTCTCCGCCTATAGTGAATTTAATAATGTAATAAAATGATATCACTGCCCAAAATGTTTTGAGTAGAGGTGGATCAAAAATGGCATTGTAAGTAGCTGGTGTCTCTTCTATGATGAAGATGGTCATGGCAGTGTACTACTTCTCATTCTCCCAAGAGGATATAAGGAGAATGATAATTTTTTTTAGTTTCCCTCCTTTTACTAGAGAATCTGAAAAAAAAAGTCATCTCATAGGACCTAGTTTGGAACTAGCTAAGCCTAGTTTGTTGAAAATAGACTTAAAGATGATGTTGATTAAGCTCCCTGTGTCAATCAATATGCTTGTAATTTTTTAATTAGTGATTAACATTATGTTGATGACCATGACATTATAGGGGTTGCCGATGGAGGGCTATCCTTCTCCTAGAAAGTTGTAGGTATGGTCAGAGTGTGTGGTGCTTATGCCATGGTTGCTGAGTTATCCTCTCTAGATCATAGTAGCTTAAGCCCTTCATGAAGACTTCACATCTCCCCCAAAGATAACTTTCTTATCTTTCCTCTTGATGAACTCTTTGGGATTCCAAAGTTTTATCATTCCTTCAACCAGGCTTTTCAAATGTTGACATTTCTTCATGTCATATCCATAATATCTATGGTAGGAGCAATACCTAGAGTGATCTTCCACACCATTAAGTCTTAATAGTGGCGGCCTTTTAAAGAAATATATATTTTAAATGGCCTTGAACAACTCAGTTATTTACACCCTTAGTTAAGTCACTACAATAGGTTAACGATGTTCATTTCCTTGGTACTGAGTTATGGGATTTCTAAAGTCTCACCTAAGTGCAAGTGTCTTTAGTCACATTCACATATCTAATCTCTATGTTCAAAATTTATCAATAGGTGACTACCCTAACTATAGTCTTTATAATGAGTCAATGGTGTGAGTCATTAGAGTCAACTAAGTGACTTCATTATGCTCTTTTATGTTAACGTGACTATTCACCATTCTAGTAGTTCAATGAGTGTCTTGGGCTATTAGAGCTTGAAAGAATACCTAAATGGACCTTCTTTTAATCTTTGGGCGAGTGTAGCCTGTACTACTATGGGTTACAGATCTTTGATCTCCAGCATTTTGCATTGGAAGCGAGTAATGAATCTCTTTAAGGACTCACCAAGTTCTTGCCTCATTTAGAGAAGATCCTCTGAGTTCTTCAATGGCTTCTAAGCATTGGCAAACTTCTTGTGAATATTGTCTTCAAATTAGACAAAGAGGTGATGACCCCTAGTGGGAGGTGCAATAACAACCTTAAGACTGATTCTTTGAAGGTAGTGATGAAAAGATGACACTTCATCGCATTATCTAGGTCAAATAATGATGTCATCAATTTGAAATAGACCATACAGCTTGTCAGGTCTTCTAAACCACTTTAAGACTCCAAATGGAATATTTTGAACTCATGTGGGGGTAAGCCTAAGTGATCTTCATGAAGAAGGCATTGGTAGTTGTCGCCTACTCTCTCAACACATCTTCTTCCTCCTAGCTAGAGTAATAGGACTCATCATCCATGATAGGTGTCCTACATTGCTCTCTTCTTGCTCTACAAGTTTAATGTGTAACCAATCTTGATGATCCTTTATATTCCATCATTCTTCGCTTATAATTAACTTACTCCATGGCCACCTATACTAGGCCAGTAATTTTGTCCCTTATATCCTTTAAGTTCCATTGGGTAGTGAATTATTGAGTGTTTGGTTTCATTTTTGCTAAGGATCCTAGATTGAATGTCCTGCTATGCTTTATATTTGACTCCAAGTTCATGGCTTACCCACACACACTATACTTAAAAAGGATGTTGGATCCAAATTTGTTCATAGCTGAAGTAGACTCTCAGAAGATACCTAAGAAGCAGGGTTGATAAAGAGCGAAATAGTATATAATGAAGAGAATGAGAAAAAGACCTATTTATATATCTTTTAAGTAATTTTGATACAATATAAGAGATGAATAATTTTTATATTCTAGAGAGAAAATGAGGATCAAGATTGAGAGAAGAGAATTAAGGTTTCTCATGATTTAGGCTAGTCAAAATGACCTATATCTAAATTCACTAGTTGAACCCCTAAAAAGGGCCCCCTCACCCCACTTTTATAATGTTTGAGATGAGGGGTAGTGTAAGAAATGAGAACAAGAAATGATCGATCGAGTATGTATAAGGGACTTACCTAGACTAGAGACAACTATTTATTGACGACTAATAGCCTTGTCGTGAGTTTGTGGTGACTCGATCTCCTAGGTGACTACTTCTCCTTATCACTAGAGGGTGTTATGCATGAGTCACTTTAAGATGAATGTCCTTTACAAGATGCTTGCCTTCTAAGTGTGAGTCTATATCTAAGTAGTTAACACCCATGTGCTTATCATGCTCATCATGCATGAGACAAATCTTTAGTATTTGTGTTGTCTACCTATTTTGGGTATACAACCATCAACCTTAATAATAGCCATACACTTTCCCCTCTCTGACTTCATTCTAAAGTTGTGAGCCTAAGAATAAAAAATAGATCCAAACTCACCCAACTGCTCCAAAGATTGAGAACTTGCCACCACAAATGGGGAGGGCAAATATTTGATTACCCCCTTCACTAATGAGCTCACTTATCCAACAAGAGAGTTGTTAAGAGCTCTAGGAGTGAGAATTGCATCATGATAACATATAGCTTGAAGATTTATTATAAGATCAGTCACATGTAGTGAAGTCAACCCCATAGAATAACAAATTAAATTATATAATTGAAAATTTATAGAAAATGCTACAATAATGACGCAACTCACTATATGCATTATCGTAAGATTTAGAAGTTGCTAATATATTAAGCATGCTTCCCACTTATTTGTAGCTTGACTTAATAATTCATTGACAATAAGGTGAAAGTTGGGTTTGCTACAACATTTTGTTAACCTTCTATTCACAAAAGCTTTGGTGATCAACTCACCTTTTGAGTCATTTGTTAGCCACCCATTAATCCTGGATGAGTCTAAGAAGCTTGTTATCTCAGCCTAACATAAAAAGTTCTCTCTCTCTCTCTCTCTCTCTCTCTCTCTCTCTCTCTCTCTACAAACTAACAACATTGTAGAGTAAGAGCATTATTACAATGGAAAAGTAAGCCTTAACTAGCTCATGAGAGAAGGAGATAGTACACTCCCTTACATAACTACCATGAATCCCCAATGAAGTTGTCTCCATAGAAGTTACTATTGAATCCAAATTTGTGCATAATCTAAAGTAAAACAACTTAAACACCTAATAGAAGAAGCTAAGTTGATTAGAATAGTAGTAAAATAATAAAGCTAACAAAAAAGAAGGGAGAATTTACGAAAATCTACTATATAAATGAATTTGATTATGAAGATCTCTCCCTCTCACTCTTAGAGAAAGTACAAAGTGTTAAAAGTTCAAAAAACATCCAAAAAAAAAACCTTGTCTCTTTTAAATTCTTTCTTATATAGGGTCAAGTGATATTACATAAAGAATGTACACATCAACTAAGTCTGTTACATGAGAGAATAGAACTTTCCCATAAGAGGCAAGTGTAATATGTTGACCAAATACCTCAAGTATGATTATTAATGTTCTGAATTTAGTATGATGTACATTCAGTAATGGTTATTTCAATGTAGGTGAGTCTTCATGTGAGGTAGGTGTTTCAAGTACAAATTAATTAACATAGTCGATCTTCTTTTGTGTTTTGCAACTAAAGGAAAGTCTTTCCATGTGAGGGGAGTTGTTGAGCTGTCTATCAGATCAATGGCCCTTCTCATATTTTTCTTATCTAGGATGAGTCTTTATAAGTGAGCGATTCACTTGCATAGAAATTGTCCTTTATTATTGGATGCTCTTATGTTCACTCCATACTACTCCTGAGTACTCATGAATCCAACTTGCGCACTTTGGATATACATTTATCTCTCTGATTCTTCTACACTTTATAGTGTTGGCTCATAAAAAAATAGAAGAATTAATTATTGAGATTAATAATACATTTAATGAATTTCAAAAAAAACTTTAATCATTCATATCACATCACCTATGATTGGACATACTCTTTTGTCATTTTCCTCACATCATGGGCTATAAAAAGGGAACATATCACTAGTTTCAATTTTGATTATTATTTATGATCATCAAATCACCTTCACAATCTTTATGTTGTGTCCTTTATTAAGATAAGCACTTACTAAGGATTCTAAGAGCCTTGCAGTGACATTGATCCTACCAAGCTTTTGGTTGGGCCTTTTGAAAAAGAGGAAGAAGATTAAGAGATTAGTGGAATTCACCACCACCCTCTCAGTTGAGGCAATTGTTTCAATGACTCTAGTTTTGGGTGACATTATTGTTTCTGCAAGGGGAGTGATAAAGACATATAGGTGGAGGTGAGTGTTCTCATAATAGTTAAGAAGAGTGTAATGATCTTCTTTCATATGTATGAAGAAAATGCTTATTAAAGAGGTCCCTCTTCATCAAAGAAAGGTCTTGGTGAGTAAGCTGGTAAAAACCTCATCCATGCAAAAGGTTATGGAGGTTTGTCTCTTCATCTACATTAAATCTCATCATGCAGGGGCCACTATGAGTTTGCCAATCATTAACTTAACATATACAAGCCTCCCTCTAGAGGCTAATAATTTTGCTTCTAAAGTTGCAACACCAACCCTTTCAACCATCATAGTAAATAGTTTCATTTAAAAATATATTCAAAAAATTCTAGTGATCTTCCCTCCTTTGACTCACTGTGATATGGAGAGAGGCGAGTACTCCCATCTAGTGATAAATGTTAAAGAGAGTCCTCAATTGTGTTCTTACTCTACTTAGCTCATCGCCTTGCTAGGGAGCTTCACTTATTTTATAGAATGTGTAGACTCGATGAGGTAAAAGGTACCAAAGTTGCAAATAATGTTGATGCTGAGTCATAATGGCAATTGGCTGCTAAGGAGGAGTCTTAGTGGAAATGAATGATCGTGAAAGCCAAATTGACTTCTCTTAATTGCTCATTTAGTCAAAAGGATCTCCTCTCTTCATCGCAGGGGCTAATTTTTTGTTTGATTAATTAAATATGTGATAAAGGGGAACTCACTGATGAGTAACATTCAGACCTAATTATAAAATGGTTTTTAAAATGATGAGTGGATGTGAGTGCTTGTAAAATTCTATAATAAAAGTGTTTTTCAATGAATGGAATGTTTTTTTATACTGACCTTTTATTTATGTCGAGTTACTTTTGATCTTCTATGACTATAAGTGAATTTTTCTTGTAGCTTGCCCCACTTTATCTCCATGGAATTTTATAAAGATTTTTTAATTAAATGCTCCATGCAACACCAACCTTGCCAAAATATTCTTACCACATATATAAATTACCCTCCCAATGTTTGGTGGGTCTTCAATATCTTCCTTCTTTAAATTAAAAGCAAATTGAATTCTATTTATGTTAGTTTGTTTCTTTATTCATTTCCATTTCTTATTTGTGAGTTTCTTTTTGGATGAGCATTATCATAGTTGCTTTGTAAAATGCCTATGCTACCTTTAGGATGAATGTGATTAGCAAGTTACCTTTCCTTGATTCCACAATCATGCCCTTAATTTTCTATGAATATGATCATAAGAACTCAAACTGCTCCATGCAAGTGGCACATGAGAATGAGCAAGTTAATATAAGGAGTGTAATTGAGTTGTGTGCCTCTTTCTGAGTTGATCAAGATCTTGAATTACTATGGGTTGGTACTCACCCAAGCATTATCAAACCCAATCATGAGTATCACCACATTTCATATTTTTTTATGTAAAAGGGATTAGCTCGGAGTTTAACTCTCTTCTATCATGTCTTTTTAATTAAAGATCTTAAAAATGATATTATTTAGTTCTTGATGATCTTGTTGAAGATACTGGCTTGCAAAATAATGTGAGAAAGTTGCATAATCGACTCTACTTTTAAGCGTTTGGTAGGATGGTCAATGTCGGCTACTTTTATGCTAAATAAGGTTATGGTTTTTGAGATGAATACTAAGGAAAATGCCATCCTTTCCAAGTTTTCTAGGAAGAGGCTAAACATTAAGCTTTATCTTCAATCAATCAAAATAAATAAATTTCTATATTGTGAGTACTCATAGCTCATATTTTTCAGCTGGTTTCCTTTGACTTACATTTGTTGATGATTAATTCTCATTTCTTCATTAGGGATGATGTCTTTGCACCTTTCTCCACTGATTATAAACTCATCAATATCCTTGATGAGTGTGAGGGTGAGAAAGGTGGCAATGAGTTTGTTACTATTGAGGTTACCTCTAAGAAGTCAACCAATGAAGTAAAGCCAAGTTTAACTCCCAAGAATTCCAAAAAAATGCTAGCAAGTGGTGCTTTTTATCCTTCACCAAGGAAGATGTATGTGAAAAAAGAGCCAACAAGTGATCCTAACTATCTTGATGTCAAAGAAAATTATACCATTGACCTGGCTAATCTAATGAGTAAATCCTTTAGTTTAGGGAAAATATATTTTTGTTTGAACTTGACACCTTGACCATGTTTCTAAGCTACAACTTCTTTAAACTACCATCATTGCCTAGGCAATGGCTTCATAATCAATTTATGAACTTTATAGGAGGTATATGTTTACTCTGAAGGACTTGTTAGTCGTAAAGTCAGCACATCACTTAAAATACATTCGGTGGAAAAATGATGAGTCCAAGCTTATTGTGCTGTAGGTGGAGATAAAGTAGTATGAGAAAGAGTAGAAGTGAGTATCACTGGAGCTGAGTCACCTATCTGAGGATAATAATGGGCTAAAAAGTGATCTTTCTCATCACACCAAAGAACTCCAAAAGAAGGAACCTGAGTTTTCTAGCTTCTTTGATTTTGACAAGTATAAGGATTTGTTATAGTAGAAGTTAGGAAGGAACTGATCACTCAGAGAAAACACCTTTGAAGAAGCTCTCCACTATTTTTATTGAGATGGGTAGGAGTATGTTTTCTCATGAGGAAGATTGATATATACTCAATAAGATTTATCCAAACAACATATTAGGGTTTATTTAGATTTGGATTCTTCTTCCTATGAACACAAGCCTTTATAGTTAATTATCCCCCTTATCGTAGTAAGATAACACTTCGATTAAGGTTGAAAATAATCATATTTCTTAATGTGAATCAGTGTCTAAAAATATATGTAGTATGGCATAAATGACTATCTAAGGGGGATAGGAGAATAGTCCTAATTAAGATCCCATGGTTTCATCATCTTGGGACAATCTTATTTTAATCTACCAACATCATAGGGCTAGATGTAATGTTTAGGGAGTCTGATTAGCAGCCATTATTTGCCTTATCTCAAATATCACAAGTAGACCAGAGGTTTAGTTCAGGGGTGCTGTCATGGTAAAAATTTGTTTTTAAATTAGGTTATGCTTGCATTACAAGCATGGGTTTGACTTACATTGATTTTAAAGCCATTAGGTTGGACTTATATCCCTTTGGAACACTAGAATTATATAAGTGTCCACATGGTGAATAAATTATAAGATGACTGCATTGTAAACAGATAAGAGACTAGGCTTACATCTTTTTGGAATGCTAAATTGTTAGCGTGGTGAATGTATGATTGGACTTATATCCCTCTAGAATTCTTTCATTACAAGCATGGGTCAGACTTACATCGATAATAGAAAGTTGTAAGATTGGACTTACATCTCTATAGAATGCTGATTTTTTTATAGAAGTGTTCACATGGTGAATGAATTATAAAATGTTTACATAGCGAATGGATAGATTGATCGAATGTTTACATGATAAACATAAATTTTGGGTTTTCTCAGGTTCATCATCTCAATGTTCAAATCATAGCGCCTAGGCGCTTGGTAGAACTATGGAAATGTTTAATTGGTGCTTTGTCATTGGGTGATTAAGACTATAGCATTATTGTAAAGATATTTGTGTCTTACAAACCCAAGCAGTCAATGCTTCACCATTATAAGTTCAGTGCTGCAAAGCTAAGGTTGGACTTGTTTATGTTAGTTTAGTTAGGTTGGAAAGCTGACTAGTGCCTAGGTGCTAATCATATAGCACCACAGCACCTGTCAAAAGTTGGTTAAAAAAAGATGGCAAAATGAAAATTCCCTTTAAATGAAAATGACAAGTTTTTTTACCGGCACTATGGTGCTAAGTTAGAGCACCATGGTGCTACATCACTGCCTAATAGGCTTTTTAAATAAAAAATTAATGGGAGTTAATGCTCTTTTTGACCAGCACAGTAACTGACTTGACCAACTGACCAGTACCTCGGCATTGCATGTGAGTGTTGTAGTGCTAGTCCCTTATTCTAGAACTTGAAAGGCTTGTGCCTCGACAGTACTAATCTAATGTCATAATGCTAAGTCTGATTTATAAGTAGACTCCCTTGGGTTGTGATTTATGATCTACAGTCAACCTTAGAGCTCTCTCTCTCTCTCTCTCTCTCTCTCTCCCCCCTCTCTCTCTCTCTCTCTCTCTCTCCATCCCTCTCTCTCTCTCTCTCTCTCTCAACCTTCTTCCATTTAGAGAAGTAATCATGCTGCTTAAAAGGCTCAGTAACAAGAGGAGGGCAACTTCCAATGATAATGTCAAATTTTTTAGCACAGAAGCAAAGCATAAGTACTATCATGCTTTCACCCACAAGCATCTCATTCCAGAGAGGAGCTTCTACAATTTAGGTGGAAGTGTGGAGAGAATAATAAATGATCATGGTTGGGATAAGCTAGCCTACAAGAACAACTCTTGTGACATTTAAATGGTACATGAATGCTTTGCCAATGCAAAGGAGCACCAAGATAATAAAGTCTTTGTTCTTGGGAAACTGCTAACTTTTGATAGTACTACCATTAAAGCGTATTACAATTTTCAAAATGTTATATATGTATAGTATCTTTCGTATTATAATAATCAATCCAATTTTAATGAAATCTTTTATTTCCTCAATAGTAAAATTGCTAATATCTAGTGGAAACAACAGGAGAAAATGATTATCAACTTCCTATTGTGGGCCTAACAGTAGACTTTAAAGCTTGGCATTATTTTATTTCAATCAACCTAATGCCCACTAGTAATATCAATGAGATGATGAAGGATAGATCCATTTTGAATTTTTCTATTCAAAAGGGCTTATAATTGTTATATGGAAGATTATTTATAATTCTATTTGTAATATACTTAGAGGTAGTACTACTATAGGATTTGGCCATCCCTCTCTCATTTATGGTTTGTAAACTATGGCGGGTCAATTAGGGGAGCCTGATGAAGAAGTTCTTATTCAGAGGGCTCCTCTAATGAAGATGATAATTAGGGGATTTGGTTTAAGGTTTGAGGAAGGGGAAAGCCCCCGTGCTCCACATGCCTCACAACCTTGATTCCCATCCTCTAAAACATTTAGCCAGCATGTCTCAAATTTGAGGAATCAGGTTGGTGAGAGTAGCCATAGGCAAGAGGCTTTAGCGTGAAAATTTGATTATCATATGGATCAGCAGCAAAAGTAGTTTTCTTACATACCTCAATTTAATTCGGCCTTAGTTCATATGTTTGAAAATTGTGATTTTGTTGGTCTGAATTAGGTCTCTTTTCCTATGAAGCCTCAATATCAGCCATTGTGAGTATCCCATTGGACCCAAAAGAAGAAGAAGAGGAGGAGGAGGAGAATTATGAATATAAGTTTTCACTATATTTTTTTTGTATTTTTCACCTTTTCTTTTATTGTAAAACTTCTTGAAACAATTTTTTATTAATAAAGATACTTTTATTTCAATGTTTTTTATAGATTTTTATATAGAAGTCTTTCTATTGGAGATTAAATAAGATCCAAGATTTAAAACTATAAAATTTTTAACTTCAAAAATGTCATTACAATAGTAGCGCCTAGAGAATCTAGAATAATATCTTGGACATAAGTTTAAAACCTAAAATCTAAATTAATTCTGCTTGTTAGATAGCCAATTTTTTGCATTTCTACCCAAAGTACCAGTTCTGTGACACTTAATTTGTGACATAGTGGTGCACATTAGATAACCATTTTTTTTCATTCTACCATAAGGATCAGCACTGTGGTACTCATTAGATAGTAATTTCTGTTATTTTTACCTAAAGGATCAATTTTTTGGCACTTAATTTATGGCACTACGATGCTCATTAAATAAAACTAAACCCAGAGAAACCTTTGGACCAGTTAAACCTATTACTAATGCTTAAAAAATTTAATTTTTTGGCAACATAACAAGTTAGCAATGCTAAATTTTATGGCTTTTTAAGGACATTAGCACTCATCTCCTTCACTTCAGATCCAAGATCAATGGTGGGAGAGATTTATTTCATTTCAGAACTAAGTTCAATGACAAAAAGGAGCACTTTAGGATAAAGCACCTCGACGGGAGAATAACATTATGGTGCAATTTTAAAGATATGAAACCTGGGAGTTTAGCATTGTGATGCTGAAACACAATGTCATGATGTAGCAAGAATGATACCAAAACCTAAGAGTTTGGCACCATGGTGCCAAGTTTCTAGTGCCTTAGTGTTATGTAATAGAGCATTGAAGATTTTATTCTTGAGAGATTAGTGCCTTGGCACTACAAGGCCAAGAGACGAGAATCCCATTTTGAGCCAAATTCTTAAGGATTTTAATTATCAAGGCTAGAAATTTTACATATTTAATGCAAACACATTATTCTCCCTTGTTATGGGTTTAAGATCAATGAAGGGAGGGTATTCTTCTCATGCAAGAACCAAGTTCAATAATGGAGGCTTTCAATATTCAAGATTTTGAAAATTTTAATCTTAAGGAGCATTCCTTTTACTCTTGATCCAAGATCAATAGAGACACACTTATTTCCTCATCAGACCCAAGATTGATGGTGGAATCCTTTTAGCTTTACTTTTTTGAACAAAAATCTGCATAAAAGAAACATTTCCATAAATCTTTTACCTAGAGCTGATGAGAGATTGCTCTCACAGGGAAGAACGTGCGCATGAAGAGGGTATAGATGATCTGGAGCAAGAATAATGTAAGAAGACTAGAGAGAGTGAGTGGAAGAGGGAGAAGAATAGCTTAGGTGGAAGCTTTCCCCTTTTTATAAGATATTTCCATCTTATGAGAGTTGTTTTATGCTTTATAACCATTCCCCCTGCTCCCCTAGGTGATTATTACTACTGGGAAAGGATATTAGCTTTCTTCATTTTAAAAATTAAATATTATTATGATAGTACCTTGCCACTAATATCACAGCATTGGCATTGTTCCATTTAATCAGGCAACCATCAGGCGTGGTTTGAGCTTTTAGATTCTTTAAGGTGGCAACAATGCTGCGACGCCCCAAGCTGGGATGTCCAATTTTCATCATTTTTCATTCAATTTTTTGGATATAATAAAATCACCCCCAATAAATATGTAATGTCTATAAGACATGATGCATTCATTATTATTTTTTTTATTTATATATGAGAAGAGAGAACATATAATCTTTTGAAAATCTATAATCACTTTTTATTAATCATATATAAGAGTGACATAAAGAGTTTGCAGCTATAATTGTTTAGCCTAGATTTCTCTGATACAAATAGAGGTTGTTTAAGCCATGTAGGCCATAGTAGATAGCCTCTCACTAGCTTTATGGAGATGCTGAATGGCAGCTTCTTAGTCATGGACTAATGAGGAAAGAAGCTACTCAAGTTCAGTCACCTGAGCATCTGTCTGTGAGCAGCCCTCCTCTATGGCTATGATAGATTGTCGGACCATAGATCTTCTTTCTAACATATACTATCTTCTTATTTTTAATTCTCTCAATTTAGTAGATATATTGAGAAGCTTAATATGTGCTCTATAAAGCTCTCTCTGGTAGGATCTCAAAGCCTTTAGACTATGTTCGAGATTTTGGCGAACTAGAGAGACTTGATATGAAGTAGTGTTGAGTGAAGCCTTTGTAGTAGTAATTATATCTAACAAGAACTAATAAGTAATACACAATGAGACTATCCCAAACTCAACATCTTTACATAGAGATTCCCAAACTATAGCTCCCTTGCTTCAAGACCTAAGGCGACATCACAATCCAATAAAGAGTTGGCCTTCACACAGATGCTAGAAAGCTCAAGCAAGACTTCCATGTCAACACTCAAAAGTAGGTTATGCAATACCATCACTATATGACATATGCTCTTTAAAGGGCCGTAATATAATGAATCTGAGGGCCTATGGCATATTCTAAAGACAAAGCATGAGATTTACATACTAGATATACTCTGAATTGTATCTCACAAGCTAGGAATATGTTGACTCTCTACACAAGAATCAATATCTGAAGAATCACCTTAGGTTGCACTCATTATCACCCAAGTTAAATCTAATAAGAGCGACTCAAGGCTAATCATAAGAGTGTCAGATTCCTTTATATGTGGGTCTTCTTCAATATGGATATGGTCACTACTGATAGGCTGAGTAGACATTGGGAAAATAACACTAGTGTCTATCAATAATACCAACCTAACATTACTATCCATATATCCTGTGGGTGGGACAGGAATATAAGTAGGCTCATATATCCCTGCTACTCCCATATCATTACTAGCAATCATGAGACTAAGAATATCTTTATCATCTCTTTCCTAAGCTAATGAAGTCTTTCATCATTGCTTCCTTCTGCTGCCTAGATCATTTGATGATCTCTTTAGAGCTTGAGTCACATGTTATGGGGAATGCAAGTGTCATATCGGTCTGACTCTCCCCAATCTAGGACTATATATATGAAAGCCTAGCTCCAAGAAGGAAGAGTATGTATGGATGATCTATAGTAACCATAGTTGACTAACTCTTGTATCAATCTCCTATAAAGCTACTTAAAAACTTGAACCAATCCTTAGGTGAAGTAAGAAAGCTCATGTTGTAAAATGCACTACCAATCAAACAAGTGATGGAAGTGTCCCTAAGGAATGAGTATCTGCTATATCTAATAACTATGGTAGCACATATATGGGCATAGCCTGAGTGAAGCCATACTATTTAGCCACCCTATTGGGATTGTATCCCTACAATTTCATGGATTCATGATGCTAGTAGCAAAGACAACTAAGCATTAGCTCAATGTGGTATTCTATTATGCATCTATATCCTGGCATTAATAATAGTAAGGGTGTCCCTCTATTGGTAAGAGAATCTATGAATCTCTATCCCAAGTTTTGATCAGGTATGTTATGAAATGATGATCTAAGAATAATTTGAAACTAATTTATCATACGTGATGGAGCAAACATGAAGGTCCATCTTTGTCTAAGGTGACTATAGACCTACTCAACTGGATGATCATTGGGAAATTCTACTCTCTAAAATAGAATAGCATCTCAAGACAACTGAAAGCTCCTAATATATGTGCATGAATCCATCTATGTAAGTAGTTCCAAGGGAGCATCTACATCAAAGCATTATAAATCAGTCATCACACTCACTCTGCCTAATCCATGATATAGGTAGTATAATGATTTTGGCACTTGTGCTATCTTCTCGCCATGAGCAAGCAAGCTGGTCATCAAGAGAGTACATGAATGAAAAAGTCTACTATGACCTAGAAATATGAAATAGCATAGGTATATGGCAATGAAAACCACTAAAGATAGCTCCTTATTAATGTCCAATGATAAGATTCACTAAAAATTGACTCTTCCTTCCATCTCAAATCTAGCACTAAATGACTTTTTAGCTGAATGAATCCCCATATCAAATGGATCCTCTAATTGTACAAAATAAGGCGGGCATACTACTGAATCAAGGAAACTCTCAAACCATGTGTCTAAAGTAAGTGTGCCCAATCAGCTACCACCTGGTCTTCACTCTCTAAATAATCCCTGGTAGTGAGCTAAAACATGATGGAAACCTGAGGAATATACATGATTTCCTCTCCTATACTAATCAGTTAGCTAACACTGAAAGAGCTCACAATCAGGAGGCATGCACACCTTATATGTAATGACAAGGTAATCATCATATCGCATGGACCAATCTAGCAAGTATTGGTGACCATGTCATAATATTCTATTATGCTATGAATCCAAGTAAATGGATGATAGCTATAGTCAAAAAGTGATTCTTATACTGTGTGATATATACTGACTCTCATGAGAATGTCACCATGCATCTATAAGTGATGGCACGCCCAGTATACATAACCATTGACAGCTAGCAAGGGTGTCCCAAACACTGACTTTAGGTCTCAATCTTCTGCATCATGGTATAATATGCGATAACAAAAAAGCCTTATTGTGCTTACAAAAGGTGCAATATCTGCAACTGGATAAAGTATATCTTGATCCCCAAAGCTAAGTCAATATATAACCTCTCTAAAGAAACATCATGATTATATCTCAACTTTTGATTGATCACCCAATTAGTAGGATCATGACCTAATGAAAGATCTGAATCAACAAGTAGAATGTATCATGATTAAGAAAATGAATCTTAAAATATATCCCTGCATGTCAACATATCCTGGTGCCATGATAGTTGATCCTATAATCTAAATGCAGAATGTGGATCATGGGCTTCAATAGTGGCCCATATAATGGTCCTTAGTGGGCTCAATAGGAGGCATATCATCTGGTCTTTTTCTAGTAAATATTATAACCAATCTATAAAAAAAATCTAGACAACAGAAGCATGTAAATTTTATAGGCATCATAAAAATAATAATATCTAAATTTATAAATGTGTTGTGCTTGTGGGCTCTTGATTCACTCTTCTCTAGTTTCATAGATTTTAAGTTAAACATATTGAATCTAGATTTATATTTAGACCTGACCCTCCTTTGGGTTTGTTGATTATAATTATACTTAAATCCTACCTATATGGACATGTTGTATTCAGTTTAGATTTTGATCTGGTCCATTTGGACATGATATAACCTAAAGTTTTGTTTTGATTTTGATATAACCCCTTTTGGGTATCATAGAATCAAAATTTTGGGCCAAGATCCAGCCCTTTTGGGCATGATGGATCTAATCCAAACCCTTTAGACATGATAGATCTGATCCAGACCCTTTAGACATGATGGATCTTTAATTTAAATTTAGATTTGGCCCCTTTGAGCATGATGGATCTGATCCAGCCCCTTTTAGGCATGATAGATCTTGATTTAAATTCAGATCTGACCCATTTGGGCATGTTGGATCTTGATTTAAATGGAGATCCGACCCCTTTGAGCATGATAAATCTGATTTGGCCCATTTTGGCATGATGGATCTTGATTTAAAGTTTGATCTAGCCCCTTCATGCATGATAAATCTAATCTGACCCCATTGGGCATGGTGAATCTTTAATTTAAATTTAGATTCAGCCCCTTTGGGCAATGATTGATCTTGACCTAAATTTAGATCTAATCCCTTTGGGCATGATGGATCTTGATTTAAATTTGGATCCAGCCCCTTTAAGCATGATGGATCTGATCCAGCCACTTTGGGCATGGTGGATCTTGATTCAATATAGCTCTTGATTAGAGAGAGAGAGAGAGAGAGAGAGAGAGAGAGAGAGAGAGAGAGAGAGAGAGAGTTTCAATTTGATAGAGAACTTTCTTGAATTATAAGGCTAATAAAATTGCCCTCTGTTGACCGAAAAATTTTCCTTTGAAATAAGAGTATTTTTCTCATGCTTAAGTGAAGAGTATTTCTTCAATTGATAGATTTGGAATTGATTTTGATTCTTTCATTTGTAAAGCATAAAGCCTTTAATAGTTATGTATAGTACATCTTAAGATATTGTCCATTTATATATGGCATAGGTCTCATCCCTTTTGCATCAATGAGCTAATAAGCTCCCCCTTCATATACCTTTTCAATAATATATGGGCATTCCTAATTTGGATCAAATTTTCTACAAATTCATTGATGTGGAACGATTGGCCTTCTATGTACCAATACTAGTTCACCTACTTTGAAGATTTTTGGGCAAACCATGTGGTCATGATCTCGGGTCATTCTATATGTATTCTAGATTTTGTTGGGCTTAATTGAGTTTCATCTAGATTTCCTAGCTCTTCAATGTGTATTTGAATACTTTCCTCCATTGTGAGTTCATTTTGAAATATTACATGGAGTTAATGTAGCTCTACTTCAAGAGAAAGTACTTCTTCTACTCTAAAGACTAGGGAGTATGATGTTACTTATATAGTAGATTTGTATGTAGTAAAGTATGACCATAAGGCTTCTCTTAATTTGGCATGTCATTCTCTTTTATTTTTACAGAGGATTTTCTTGAGAAGTTTAACCAACATTTTTTTGAAATCTTCTGCGAGACCATTAACTCTTAGATTATACATTGAAGAATATTATCAATTTATCTTGTACTTTCTAATAAAATGATAGACTTTCATATTCTTGAAGGCAGTATCATTATCAAATATAATTTTTTGAGGAACATTGAATTAGTAGAAGATATGGCTTCAAAAAATATCTCACTATGTTGTTTGCTTCAACTTCTTTTAATGGGATTACTTCTGCCCATTTGAAGAAGTAATCAATGGAAAGTAATATGAAATAATGTTGCCCAAATGATGGAGGATCTTTGGGACCAATTATATTGATTCCATAATGTTTGAATGGCAAAGACGCCACTGTTGGATGTAAATTATTAGGTGGACAATGTAATGTGTGTGCATGTATTTGACACTAATGATATCTTTTGGCATGTTCAATGTAGTCTTGAACCATACCCGGCCATTAGTATCCCATTCATTTGATTCTTATTTTGATTTTAAGACTAGATTGGTGTGAACCACACAACCATTCATGGACTTCAGCCATCACCATTTTTGCTTCATCTAGTCCCAAGCATTGTAACCACATTTGGTCGAATGCACGTCGATATAATGTATCATTCACAAAAGTATATAATATATCTTTTTGTAAAATTTGATGAGCCTTTGATTTTTCCTTTGGCAATTTATCGCCTTTAAAATAGGTGATGAATGGTTCTCACCAGTCATCTTCTTCTATTATCGTTGAAATCTCTTGATTTACTTTAGCTTTAAAGGCTTTATAGGATGGTTAATCCTAATGCTAAATTGTATTAGACAATTATTGTAATTGGCTCTCCATGAGGGTCTGTCATTTCTTTAGCCAATTTAGCTAATGCATCAACCTTGCCATTGTCACTATGTGATAGCCTTATTATTATTACTTTAGGAATTTGTAATAGAAGTTTTA
Organism: Cymbidium sinense; assembly: GCA_021442155.1. Classification (NCBI taxonomy): domain Eukaryota; kingdom Viridiplantae; phylum Streptophyta; class Magnoliopsida; order Asparagales; family Orchidaceae; genus Cymbidium; species Cymbidium sinense. Next base: position 40,465,674 of record CM038233.1, read on the forward strand.
AGACATGCTTATGACCCCATTGTAATTATTACTTTAGGAATTTATTTTAGAAGTTCTAAGACATGCTTATCATTCATGTGGTGTTTTAATTTGAAGTCCTTGGGACACCACATAGATCTTATGGGATACTTATTGAAGTGATCGAGTATAATATCTAATGAATAATGTACTATCTCAAAAGTTAGAAAAACCATTTTACAATGGACTTAATCAACTAATAAGGACTCATAAGGCAGATGAGTCTACATATATAATAAAGATATTTCGCCTACTTCACATGGTTAGGTAAAGTAGGGTTTATTTTATGTCGAGTTTAGTTCTCTATGAAGAAAGCTTCCATAGTTAATTACATCATAGGAAATGAGAATTTCCTAAGAACACTCTCGATTAAAGTAGTCAAGTATTATCTCCAAAGATTTCAAAGCTAGATAATTAAAGAATTGGTCATTTTGGAAGCAATAGGGAAGAGCTTAAGTAGGAAGAGTTCTTAGTGGATTCCAAAGGTAGAATAAGTAGGAAGCACCCAAGATATAAGAAAACCTAATGAATGTTTGGTCTACCCTACGGCGAGGCTTTACATTTTTGAAAGAGATCATTTACTTTTTTTGTTTAAGTTAAAATTTTATTAGAATGCTAAGACTCACATTCTAATAACACAAGATTGTGCAAATGCCTAAGAGGTGAGTACTTATACTCATAGCAAGAGAGAAACAATCTACTTTAGAACTTAGATCTATAGTGCTCTAGCACAAGCTAAGAGCTCATCCTAATTCTACTTGAGGGAATGGATGGATCACTTCCATATGAGAAAACAAATTGATCCCAACTCTTTTGAATTTACAACTTCCTGAAATAGCCACCAGTTAACACCTCCTGCAATTTTAGAAGCATGTGGGCCAGTAATATGTAAATTCATGATAGCTAGGTTGTTATTAATTAGAAAAGATTATAGAGTCATAAACACACTCCCTAAAAGACTAGATCATGATTGGTATGAAAAGATGACTTAGCCTAATACAAAATTTACAAATTTTAAACCATTTGGACACATTAATTTGGACCAAGACTTAAGATGATTATGCCTAAATGCATAATAAAATTGAGTTGTGGGCTAAATAAGTGAGAAATGGTGTTCTCCACTAGAAGGGTCTACTCTCAAAGGTCAAGCTTGTCCTCTATCATGCAAGAGTGGAGATCCTCTATTTTAAAGAGTGAAATAATATGATATGCATGTTGTTATAGAATTCAACCATTCAACTAAGGGGTTTCTACATCTTCTATTATCTTGTTTAGATACATAGGCTTTAAAGCAAGGTTTTGAGTTACATTAGAGTTTAGTTATGAGTTATTTAGTGAGGAAAGAAAATATAATTTAATTCTAAATATCCTACCACTTTCGAGCCATACATCAAATATATACACCATAAGAAACCTGTAAATAACATGCCATTTCTAATACAAAATCTAAATATAAAAATTAAATATTTAGATTTTATGAAATAATAAAAGGCCGGGGCAGCTGGGTACCACCGTACACATCAAAAAAGAAAAAATTTTGGCAGCTGAGATATACCCTTATACGTCCCAGATTATAGTTAAATCTTATGAATGAAATAAATACTATGGGGGACTTCCATTCTTGCTCTTCTTTCCTTCTTTGGTTTAGTTTGCCCCAAGTTTCATAAAGCTTTTTAGGTCTTTTCCTTCTATCCACTGCTCATCCTAAACCCCATAGCACTAATCCTAATCCTTTTACAAAAATTACATCTTTATAAAATAATAAAATTTAACTACACCTGTAAAATAGATATTAACTAAACAAACATGCAAACCATGCAGTTATATTTCACATAATTAGACTTGTCACCCTACACTTGGGTAACTAAACCCACCTATCCTAATTGAGTTATGCTTAGGGACATAAGCAGCACCTGCAATCAAAAACATTTTATATTAATTTATTATTAAAGTGGCCCCATAAGCATAATCCCTTGCATAAAATATTGTTAAGCTAATAATGACCTAACATCCAGTCTACATAAAAACAAACCTAACATCTAGTCTAAAATATTACATCACTAAACAAAATATATCACCATAACATAGATCGACCTAACCTAATATTAAGATCGGTGACTTGTTATTCTAATGTGTGTGCTAAGGCTTAGTGTGTTATGTCTTGATTGGGCTTTAGAATTTGGATTTTCTAAAGTTTTGGATTGTTTAAATTACCCGTTAAAGGTGGTTTTACTTATAGTCTTTTAGTAACTTGATTGAGTTTTAACTTATGTATTTTTATTTTTTTGACTTCTTACTTAAGATCTAATCATTATGGAGTGAAGAAAAAGACTTAACTCTTTCATCCCTAGCTTAAGTTAATTTAAAAAGATAGATCATCATTGCTTTAACTTTCTTAATAGACCATTCATGAATTTTATTTAGCCTAAGTTTAGATTATTCTTAATGAATCTAATCCAAATATGCAAGGAATCATAAGAAAAATGAAATTGAGTCATCATCATATGAATAATACTCCACTACTTCCTTTCATTATCAATACCATCCACATTCTTTCCCTTTTTAGTTTCTTTAATATTTCATTTAGTATATACATACATACAATGTATAAATATTTTTGCACACTAATGAATGTTGATGCATGGATTTGATAGAAAAAGGGAATCCATCTCATATTTAAGCATATACAAATATGTATAAGGAATTTATGCAAGTACATGTCATTGTTAAACTAGTGAAGTGAGATTATCTAAGACATCCTTGGGGTTACTTAGAGCCTCATGTTCCTGGGATGTCTAGACTATATATTTTCCAATTCAAATGTACATAAGTATATATATAAACATAAAAATAAAATCATGAAAAGGTTTTGTAAAGACATCTTTTACTTATGTAAAGCTTAATGGCAAAAAGAAAAGGGTTTTACTTTATGTTCTAATATATACCCACACATTAATGAAATTAAACAAGTGCATGCCATTGTTAAACTAAGGAAGTGAGATTATCTAAGACCTCTTTGGGGCTACTTAAAGTCTCATATTATTTGGATGTATAGACTATATAGTTGTCAATTCAAATACATGAATACTAAGTATGAACATATATGAATATTTCATTTTCACATAATTAATTATTTATAATAAGCATTGATTTAAGCTTTAAAATATTTAATTCATAACTAACATATAGTTTCAAAATAGTTTTAGATTTACTAATGATAATAGCCACATCATATAATAATGATTTTCCAACTCATGCAATTTAAATTCAATCATATTCTTTTAAAGTCAAAACATGAATACATGAAGCACATGGTAAGCACAATTATGATAATTGAAAGGAAGTAATTGAATATCAGCACATTAAATGTTGATTTCATTAGAACCTAAGGACAATCAAGTTAGATAAACATCCCATAAGTTTATTCAAAGTTTCTTTAATGTTTAAATTTACTATTCAGGTTGTTGAAACCTAAATAGGAGGAAGCAATACTTAAAATTCACCCCATGCCATGTTAGTTATTTAATATGTTAAAGGGAGAAAATTAAATGTATTTTATAAATTATTTAAGCTCAATATATTAATTATATCAATTTGATCACCCTTCCAAAGCTTCTTTAATTTAATTAATCACCTAAACATGAGCCTTCAATGATATAATTTGGAAATAAAATAAAATTTTTGATGCACTTAATGAGTTCTAATGTAATTAGGCTCATGTTTAAGAATTAATTAAATTAAAGAAGGAAATGATTTAAGATAAACACTCTTATTATTTTTCCACACCAATAGGTTAGCTTAGTGATCCTCTATTCTAGAAGGGCCAAAGATGGTTGCCAAGGAGTGGGGAGGTAGAGAACCCTTCCAAATGGGGGTTTTATCTTTTTTGGAAGACTTGGTTCATTAGGCTTGACCCAACCTGAGTTCACCATGGGTTTGGCCCACTTGGGTAGGCCCATGGTGACCCAAGGATGAGTCATGCAAGTTTGGTTGGGTTTGGACATAGTTTGGCTCAATTTCATTCATGTAGGCTAAATGGGTTCAATTGGGCTAAGTTGACCATTTTGACCAAATTGGGTCAAAGTGGGAATTTGGTTAAGTTTAATTGGTCATTTCGAGTGAGTTAGTGTAATTGATTTGATTTAATTTGGATTAGATTTGAATTTGGTTCATATGGTTCAATTTGGTTCAAATGGGTCATGTTAATCAATTAGACCAAATCAGGCAAATTGTCTTGAGCATGGGTTAGGTTCATGTTGAATTGATCATTGGTGTTTGATTGGATGAGTTTATTTGAATTGATTTGGATTAGGGAGTGATTTGGTTTAATTTCACCCTTTAGGTCAAATTGGGCTAAGTAGGTCAATTGGGTAAGGTTGACCAAATTGGGTCCAACTAAAGGTTGTATCATGCTCAATATCCAATTAGTGATGGGTAAAAAGCATTGGTTTCAACCAATTTAGTTTATGATTTGATTTGACCCAATTTGGCTCTTTAGGTAAAGTTGGGTCAAGAGGCCAAATTGGCTTGGTTATGTTCAATTGGCTTCAATTGGTGGTTGAGTCATGTTCAATATCTAATTTATGGTTGATGAAATTCATTGATTGCAAATGATTTGCCTTAGAACATGATTTGGCCCAATTTGGCCCTTTAGTCATTTTCGGTTAAATGGTTTGGTCAAATCAATTTGTACTAATTGAGGCTATGGATGGTTGGAATATATTCAATGATGAGTTTGAAGTTGATTGGTGGCTTTGACTATAATTAATTTGGGTTTGATTAAGTTTTGGCTCATTTGAACCTTTTAGGTCAAATGGGGCTAACTTGGGTTACTTAAGTCTAATTAATTTAATTAGCTTGATTGCAAGTGTTTGAATAGTTTGGAATGACTCATTAGATAGTTAGAAAGATTGAGAAAATTAAATGGAGTTTTGTTTGCATGAATTGGTTTAAATGGAGTTATAGGATTGAAGTGGGTTTACTTGGGTTAACATTCAAGTTAATTTGGCTTGGAGCTTGGATTGGAAACCAAATTCACTCAAGATCAATTGAATTCAAATGAGTTTGAGTTGATTTTTTTTTCAATCATATGGGTTTGGGTTTAAATGAATTGATGGGCTTGAGTGTCACTTTAGGCCTTAGGATGGCTGAGGCCCACTTACCATAAGATAAGCTCTAGGCCTACCCTACAAGTCTCTAGGCTTGGGTTTATTATTCCCTTAATTACTAGAAGTGTCATAACACGAAGGAAACCTAAGTGTCTAGAAGAAACCTAGACCTATTATGAGAGCGATCTATCCTCACTCTAAAAGTGAGGTCAATAATACAGCATCAATTCAGACTTGTTTATCTTGAATTTTCTAACTATTTGTCAAATTATGAGTTCAGAATCTCCATAAATATGAAGTTTCTTAGTTTTCAAATTAATTGCTAGCTCTAGACCCACAATTAATGCATTATATTTGCCCTCATTATTGGTTCAAGGTTTCATTAAGCTATATGATTATCGGAGAATATAACCCTATAGTGTTACAAATATAAAGCCAATTTTGACATGTACTATAGGTAAACTAGGTGATTTTGCTGGCTTATTGATGAAGCCCCATCAAAATAGAGTCACTATTCTGATTATTGTTGAGCTTCTTCCATTTTGAAGATTTGTTCATCAAGCAATTCATTATTGGGTGGAGAGTTTGCCGGTAAGGGATGAGTGACTAGAAATTCAGCCAAAGCTTTCCATTTTATAACCTTCTATGGGACATATGTTATATCAAATTGAAGTAACAGGGCTGCCATTTAGCTATATGACTAGTTAGGGTAGGTGTAGTCATTAAGAATTTAAGAGGGTTGACTTTAGATATCAGGGTTATTTTATGTGATAGCATATAGTGTTATAGTTTCTGAGTACTCAATATCAATAATAAACTTTGCTTTTCTCTTAATAGAAGAATATTTCATTTTGGCTCCTATTTGATGTAAACTTATATACTATAGGGTATTTTCCTTCCCTTCTTCATTTTTCTTTCCTAGCAAAGCTCCTAATGATTCTTCAAAGGTTGTCTTATATAATATCAATGGCTTTCTCGTTATTAGTGTTGCTAGAATTGTGGGATGTAATAGATATTATTTTATGCTATCAAATGCTTCTTGATAAGCATCATCCCATATAAAAAGTTTTATTAGTCGGGTGAAAGGTTGGCATCTACTTGAAAGATTAGAAATGAATCTTCTAATATAAGCTAATTTGCCTTATAGTATACATAATTATTTTAAGGTCTTAGACCCTGGCATTTTTATTATTTCCTTTATTTTAGAGGGATAAATTTAAATCTCTCTATGGTGCACAATAAAGCCCGGCAACATTCTGAAAGTCACACCAAAATTACATTTTAAAGGATTCATCTTTAAGTTGAAACTTTCAATTCTATCGAATACAACTCTTAAGTCACTTATGTTCTCACTTTGATTCTTGATCTTGAAAGCTAAGTCATTTTAAAGGATTCCACATACCCATGTATGAGGTCATTAAAGATGCCAATCATTTCCCTTTGATATGTAGCACCGGCATTTTTCAAGCCAAATGATAATAATTTATAGCAATATATGATGATCGCTGTGTGGAAGGATGTACGTTTTTCATCTTGTGGAGCCATTTTAACTTGGTTATAGCCCAATGAACCATCTATGAAGAAGAATATATTATAGTTTGGCATGTTGTCTACCATGAGTTATGCATTGGGTAGTGGGAAGTCATCTTTTGGGCATGCTTTGTTTAAGTCCTTGAAATCAATATAGACACAAATTTGTCCATTTTGTTTCATTATTGGGATAATATTGGCAATCCAATTAGTATATTTTCTTCCTAGAGAAATCCTACTTCAATGAGCTTTTTGGTTTCAGCTATCACTTGCTCTTCAATTTCCAATCACATTCGCCATGATGCTTATTTTACGGGCTATACATTAGGTTTAATGGCAAGTTTATATACAACTAATTTGGCGATAGGCTTGGAATTTTTCTATAATTCCATGCAAAGCAATCTTTATATTCATAGAGTAGATTTTTAATTCCTCCAATCATTTTTATGTGAGGTTAGCACTAATAAAGGTTAGCTAGGCTCTTCTTCAATACCCAAGTTAATTTCTTAGAGTTCACCAAAGGGTGGCTTGATTGCCTTCTTAGAATTTCTTTGGGGCATCTTTGAGGTCAATGATTAATTCTTCTTTGGATATATTTTTTGTAAAATATTCCTTCATTCATTAGTAGTTTTAATTTAGTTATAGCACGATGAACCATCCATGAAGGAGAACATATTATAGTTTGATGTATTGTCTACCATGAGTTCTGCACTGGGTAATGGGAAGTCATCTTTTGGGCATGCATTGTTTAAGTCACTAAAGTCAATACAAACATGAATTTATCCATTCCTTCCCATTACTGGGATAATATTGGTAATTCAGTCAGCATACTTTGTTTCTTGGATAAATTTTACTTCAATGAGCTTTTGGGTTTCGGCGATGCTCTTCAATTTTTAATCACATTCACCTTGATGTTTTCTTTATAAACTATACATCAACTTTAATGGCTAGTTTAAGTATGCCACATGTGGCAATAAATTGAGCATTTCACTATAATTCTATGTGAAGTTGTATCCACAGACTAGTGCTTTTAATACCTTCAATATTTCTAATATGAGGTTAGCACTAATAAAGGTTGGCTAGGCGCTTCTTCAATACCTAGATTGATTTCTTTGAGATCATCGATGGTGGCTTGATTTCCTTCCTCAAATTCCTTTGGGGCCTCTTTGAGGTCAATGATTTCTTCTTCAAGGATATTCTCATTTGAAACATTCATTCACTCCTCAATAGTTTCCACAGAGGCTTTTTCTTTATATGTTATGACATAGCATGAACTCATTAAAAATGATAACAAGGCAATATATCATAATCACTATTGGTGAACTTTCCATATCTTATAGAATTTTAGGTATTATCCCCTTGCTTGAACTTCTTAAGCAACCGAGCTTGAATGCTTAATAGCATAGGCTAAAAGTTATTTTTAGCCAATTTCTTTAAAGCTAATGAAAAGTATTATGGAATCCTTATTGGAATATCATCTTCTTCAAGATCATTCTCTTCCAATAATATTTATGTAGGATTTAAGGTTCACTCATCTATCTTATAGAAATGAATCACATGTTCATTATAGTCTCTTCTAGGAGGAACATAGAAAGTTTCCAGTTATTCTATCTCCTTACTTCTTAAAGCTATTAAAGATTTTATATGTACCTTTGGTACTATATTTATTTTTATGAATTTGTTGGAAATTTGGGATTCGGGTACCCTTATTAGAAAAATATGAGTTTCCTCTAGTTGGTTTATCACTTTACTAGTACTAGGTTCTTCTTTCTTTTTGCTAGCTGGGGCTTTCTTGGGTTGATAAAGTATCACATCATCTTCATCATCCTCAATATTTCTACCAAGGTGTGGAATTAAATTGGGTTGCTTTGATTCAATAGTAATATTGCTCTTTGAATAATCACCTTTCAGCATTAATTTGATAGGTGGAACCACTTGCTTTTGGGGATTGACTTCCTCCAATTTATTAGGAATAAAGTAATTGGCATCATCATAAATCTTTATTTCATCCATCAATTCGATTCTCTTCACTATTTTGAATATATTTCTTACATTGATGAAGAGTTGAAGTTACTTTGACATATTCATGAATCCACAGCCTACCAACGAGCGCTTTTTAAGCAACTTGGGCTTCAATCACATGAAATTTAGCTTTTATGTACAGTTTCTTAAATCATTAGAATAAGAGAGTCTAAAGTTTTTTTTTCCTTGCTCATTGAATCCATGTAGGAATACTATACTTTTATCAAAATAATAAGCATTTAAGGCTAGTGCTTGAAGTGTTTTAACTATTAAGAGATTTATCAAAGAACTTAGGTCAATCAATATCCTTTATATTTGAATAGAGGTGCTTTCATCAGTAATATACAGAGGCCAATTATATTTGGTCATCCCTAATAGCAAGTCATTCTTACTAAATGTGATGGTTACTGACTTTTGAGACATTAAGTTCTCTTTCATCTTTTCTTCAGTAAGGAATGTCTCAGATTATTCTAGATTTTGTAAAGTTTTGATTAATATCTCATGTATATCTTTAGAAAACATAAAAGGATCATATATACTTAGCAAAGTAAGGAGCTTGCATAAATGTGTCAGAACATTATAATCTACTCTTATTTTGGTATACTTTTGAGGTTTAGTCGGTAATGGGTAAAGCATTTTTATTAATTTGACTTTTTTTACCTTTATCATTGACATTTTGGTGTGGAGGTAGAGAAATTCAATTTTCCACTCTTTAACTAGACTCGAGTTACATCTTCTATCTAATCTCCTCTATTAGAAGAAGTCTCTAAATTTTGTGTTTCTTTTGATTTTTCAGAGTTGATAGTGTCCTCAAAATTACTTCCTAGTTTAGGTCATAATTTTCTTTAAGCCTAACTTGACTTTCCATTTAGTGAGCTTTTCAATTGAAAGCATAATTCTTCCTCAGAATTTGTTGCAATTGTAATCATACTTATGACACAATACAGTTCTATCAGAACCTCTTCTTTACGATTTTTTGTGTCATGCTGCAAATGACTATCTATTCCTCTAACCTAACTGGCCTTTGAGGAGGTTGTCCGTACTCCTCTAAAGAGTCAAACATTTTCTATGTTTCAAACTTTGGCTTTATGGATTTCCTATTTTTCTTTGATTTGTGGGGTTTTAATGAAGGAGACTGATTATTTTCATCTGCTTCTTTGCATTACATGAAATTGCCCCCTTCTAAGGAAGAGTCTTTTCAAATCCATTTTGGGCTCTAAAGAATTCTTCCACTGAATGCCTTCTATAGCTAAAAAAATGTTAATCATCTTTTTAGTCTTTTTTGAGATGAAGGTCTGCCAACCACCTTCTTCTTATTCTTTTATTTGTGGGGCTTTGCCCTTATCCTCATTTATGTTCTGAGTTCTAGGTAGCTCAACATTTTTTATCTTTTGCAACCTAGATTGGGTGTGTTATAATAACTTTCACCTTTTCCTTCTTAGGGTGTACCATTATAGTGTATGATAAGGTGAGTTCCCCATTTTGATAACTTTTTTGCCTGATCCTTGAAGACAAAATAATCTTTAATTGGATTACTTTTGAGTTTGTGAAATGGATAGTACTTGGGATCATCAACTTTTTCTACTTGGTTTGGCTTATGTGGCTCTGGTAATTGTTATCCCAAATTTTAAGGCATGTTTAAAGATTTTAACAATACATTCTCTTTTGAATGAGTACCTTAGAGAGTTGACCTTTTTTTCTTATCCTCTATTGCCTTTCCCACTAATCGTGAGATTGTCATTGGTCATGAGGTTGTTGCACCTCCATTTCTCTTTTTGTTAATCGTGAATGTTAATCTTGTATTCGCAGCATTTATCTTCATGGTTTTGGTTGCTTTCCTTTTTCGAAGGGACTATTATTGTAGTTGGCACTAAGGCCTTTCTACTTAGGCAACCTTTCAAACTAAGCTTCATGATCTAACAATTCTTGGAATGTGTTAATCATAGCCATGGCTAGATATGGAGCCATCTGATCGTTAATATTTCTTATGAGGAGTTCTAATGCAAGCTTTTTTGTGAGCTGTTAATTACATTTCATGCTTAGATTTCTCCATCAGATAATGTATTTTGTAACATTCTCATCTTTCCTTCTTTTCTCTAAAGAGAGATCTGCTATCATTGCTTTCTTGGTAGCTCCTTATCTCTTAATGAAGAGTGTTTCTAGTTTGCAGAAGGTTCTTACTAAGTCGTTAAACAACTCAATATACCATTCGAAAGCCATGTTGGTAAGACTACTAATGACTTATCATAACAACAAGGCATCATTCCCCCAGGTATTTTTTTGCATGTAGCTTTAAATTGGGCTAAATGCTATCGAGGATTTTTTGTGCCAAAAAAAGTGTTGAATTTTGGCACAGCATATCCTTTAAGATACTGTACTTGATCATATTCGGTCAAGTATTATCGACCTTTTTTGACTAGTTGTTCAGTTATTTCTAAAGTGATAACTACTTTGACTTTCTAGCTAATGAGATCTTCTACTTGATACTTAGTGATAACATCAGTCTCTTTATAAGAATTTGGTGTAGCTTCTCTTGGGGATTCTTACCTTTGCATTGAAGTTGTTGGCAAGTTGGGTGTAGCATTTTGTATGCCAACAATTTCAACTATTGGGATGACTATTTTTGAAGGATTTCAAGGAGGCACTTGTTGTGTTATAGTTGTTATATAGTTGAATTGACCAAACAACTCTTTCATCAACCTACTCTTTTCATTGAGTCAATTGTTGAGCTAGCTAATTTCTTTATCTCTTCATTAGAATTGAGAACCCATTTGTAATTTTAACCTTATTACAATGACTATTATCTCTTCAATTACCTCAACTTCTACTTGAGTTTCACCTCTGAGTTGTTGATGGCTTGGGTTCTTCTATTATTATTCTTCATTTTGTTGTTCAGGTGCCACATTCCTATTTCATAAATGAGTATCAACCATATGAATAACTTTGACTTTCATGCAGTTTATATCTTCATTATTTTGGAAGTTTGAAATTAGTTGCTCTTCATTGATTGGGAAATCATTATCTTCCCAAAAGAGTTGATTATCTGCCTCATCATCCACTAGCTAACTCTTTTGAAACTAGTGTTTCTAGTTGATGATAGGAGATTCAATTCCATTATCATCTGGTGGAGCTAGCTTATATTAAGTTGTTTCATCATTGGTGACTTGGGATTCTCTAGGTACCCAAATCGATTGGGACCTTCCAACAATGGATCTCTAGGAATATATCCTAGATGTCACACCTTAGTGTTCTCTGGATGAATTATATTAATGTTTTTATGTAGGTTGTCAGGATCTTCCAACAACTTGCCATTTAGTATTTTTGTATTTAAGGGCTCATTATCAGTGTTCACCAAATATAATGCTCGTAGAACTTGAGTTCTACTAGGTGGGCATGGTATTTTTTGATATTACCACCTCTATTAGAATAGGAATTCATTAGATTAGTGACTTAGCTTACAAGCTTCATAATTCTTCTTTTAAGATTTCTATTTTTAACAGCATTCAAGACTTTGTAGATTTGGAGGAGACTGTTTCCTCCTTCTTTGGTTGATTTTGTGGACTGTGATATGTATGTTTTATCCTATAAGAAATTTTTTATAGCTCCTCTAGAGTGATTTCTATTGACCAATCGGTAGATTGAAGTTATTGTTGGTGACTATGTTAACTTCCACCATTAGGTCATACTACTATTCAGAACTAATAGGCAATCCTGTAGCTCTATGACTAGTATTATATTTTCTTCAAGCTCTACTGGACATCTTGGTGCTCGAGGAAGATGCTTCGTGATCATTATTGCCTAGAGGAAAAGTGGCATCTTGTGGGATAGAAGGATCCCCTGATGCACTACCAAGTGAATTGACTATGATAGATTTTAGTTTAAGCAGAATAGATGCCTTCTCTTTAGTAAGGGTAGTCGGCATTGCCTATGATAGCCAATCAAAGATAGAACCCTTCTTGGAGGTTAGGGCTTTCACTTGGACTTATTAAGAATGATCACACTGGGTCTTCTTCCCTTATTGAATGCTTTTAGCATTTCAGCACCTTTGATGAGAGGCTTAGTTATAAGTCTAGCAGGTATGAACTGGACAACATTGAATGGAACTAGCATTGATTATAGCTTTAGGGAGTCTAATAGTGGATGCCACTCCTTGCTTGACAGTCATCATGTTTATGATATTGGCCATTGGAGTTTTTGGGTCATAGATTTTAAAAATTTAAAAGATTACAACCTGACATTTAAGTCAACGATAACTCCACATATTTTAAAATTTTCAACCAGAGGTGGAGAGAAACATAATCCTAGTGGAGTCTCCAGAAATCTAATTGCTCAGAAAAAACATCTTTGAAGAAGCTCTCCACCATCTTTATTGAGATGGGTAAGAGTATATTTTTTCATGAGGTAGATTGAAATATATTAAACCAGATTTCCCCTAACATTATGTTAGGGTTTATTTAGATCTAGTTTCTACTTCCTATAAATGTAAATGTTCATAGTTAATCACCCCTCTTAATGTAGTATGAGAGCACTTTCGATTAAGGTTGGAGATAATCATATTTTCCTGAAATGAATCGATGTCTAAAGGTGTGTGTGGTATGGCATAGATGATTGTCTAAATGGGATAGGAGAATAGTCTTGATCAAGATCTCCTAGTTTCATCATACTGGGACTATTTTATTCTAGTATACTAACATCAGAGGTCTAGCCATAATGTCCAAGGAGTCAGATTAGTAGTCATTAGTTTCCTCATCTTAGATATCCCGAGTAGACCAAAGGTTTAGTGTATGGGTTCTCACTTGGTGAACATAAGTGTTAGATTTAGGTTATGCTTGTATTACAAGAATGGGGCATACTTACATTGATTAGAAAGCCATCAGGTTAGACTTACATCCCTTTGGAATGCCATAATTACATAAGTGTCCACATGGTGAACAAATTATAAGATGTTTGCATGGAGAATGGATAAGAAACTAAGCTTATCTCCCTTTGAAATGCCAAAATTGTTAGTGTGGAAAATATATAGATTGGACTTATATCCCTTTGGAGTGCCAGTAAGGATGTTAGTTGTGCTTGCATTGTAAGCATAGGTCAAACTTACATCGATATTAGAAAGCTATTAGATTGGATTTACATCTCTTTAGAATGCCATTTTTTAATATAAGTGTTCACTTGGTGAATGAATTATAGGATGTTCGCATAGTGAATGGATAGATTGATCATATGTTTATATGGTAAACATAAATTTTGTTTTTTTTTAAGGTTAGCACCTTGACTCTAGAGTCATAGTACTTTTGGTACAGCTATGGTGCTGTTAAATTAGCACATTGACATAAAATGATTAGCTCTATAGCATTATGGTGCAGATATCCATGTCTTACAACCCAAGGTGTGAGCACTTCAACATTTTAAGTATAGCACTATAGCACTTTGACTTGTTTAGGTCAATTTAGTTAGGTTAGCCAGCTAACTAGTTCCTAGGCACTAATAGTAATTACTCCTTTTTGATCGGCACAGTAACCGACTTGACTAGTTGACCAATGCCTGGCACTGCATGTGAGAATTGTAGTGGAAGTCCCTAATGAGTAAAAATTTGTTTGACACCAAGTAGAGTTTAGGAATTTCTTATTTAAATGATCAAATATGTCATTAATAAATAAATATATTATCTCAGAAGATAAACATGTTATCCTATAATAGATTCAATCATTTAATAAGACTCCTAAGGCTAATGTGGCTTTCGTGTATTAGAGAAATTTCTCTTAAACTACATGGAAGGTAGAACAAGTTTTGTTTTAAACTTGGCTCATGGTTCCCTATAAAGGCAAGACCCAATATCTAATTACATTTCATGAAGGTTCTCTTCCTAATAATACACTCGATTAAGGAAATAAGTTATTATTTCTAAGGATTTCTAAGTTGCTTTTCAAAGGATTGATATTTGGAATTTTAATTGGGATTGGTCCAAAATGGAGAGAGTTATTTTGGAAGCCAAATAGTATGAAGTAAGAAATGCCTATTGATACTAGGATGCCATGTATGCACTTCAACTACCCTATAATTGTGCCTTAAATTTGGAATTTAATTTATATTTTGAGTTGTCATTTTCTTAGAAGGTTAGGAGTTAGATTCTAGTAGCACGAGACTATAGAAATGCCTAGGGTTGAAGACTTAATCTAAGGAGGATGATTTATAACCTAGTCTACAAGTGCTTCTGACACATGTCAGATGCTTGACCTAATTTCATTTTGAGAATTATTGGTCATTCCTCTCACTTGAGGGAATTAACCTATCCTTGACTCTTTTGGAGTTACAACATGCCTAGAGGGGCTGCCAGCTAACACCACCTAAGCATATTTTAAATTCATGACATCAAGTCTTATGAATGCAAGATGGCTAGGCTGTTGCATTTTTAAGAAAAGAATCTAAGAATCCTAGACTCACTCCCTAATTCCTAAGATAATGTAGGGTTTCAAATGTACTAACTAATGTACATTTTTTATATTTTTAACATTTTGACTCAATAATCATTTTTAGGCCATGGGTATGCAATTTATGCCTACATTGTATGTAATTAGAGGAAAGTCATGGGCTAAATCAGTAATAGAAAGCAGGCTTCCCTAGTAAGGCAGTCATCCTCACATGTCAAATGGAACTTATGTGTAATGGGAGAAGTTGCCCAAATCAAAAGTGAAGCAATATGATTGCATGATTTTCAAGAGCTAATTGGTTTCTAATTAATTTTAAGTTATTCCTTAGGGCATTAATTTATTTGAGGTTTTAAACTGCATTATTTAGAAATGAACTGATTAAGTTTAATTGGGTAAAAAAATTAGTATTTTCCTATGAGCCTGTGTCCAAGCATTCAACATAGAAAAACACAACACAGAAAGAAACCTCGAAAAGTAGGTTGATTCTATTATGCTCCTAAAATAAAGCAAACTAATTTAAATTTATAAAATAGGCAAATATAGCCAGTTACTACTGTACACCTAAGAAGAAAGGAAAATTGGTAGTAGAGCTCTGCCCTTATACAACCTATCCTAGAACTACAAGTCTTGATCTATGGGCTTCTTTCTAAGATCGTCTCCTTCTTCAGGGAGCTCCATTGGGCTTCATAGAAGACCTCTGCACCATCTCCTAGTAGGGTCAACTCTTGGTAATCCTAGACCTCATAGATCCTAACCTAATTTTGAGCTCAAATTTATATTTTTAAATTTAAAAATAAATCCTAAGATATATGAAATAAATGTTAGAAAAATACAAATAGCACATAGCAGTTATATTTAATAAACATACGGGCTTAGCATTAGTTGCTCACCAAGCCCACCTATCCTATGGGATATACTAAGGGACTATTCAGCACCTACAATCAAATATTAATTTTATAATTTTTATTTATGATGACAGTCCCTTTAACACAACCCGTACAAAAGATAATGTTATTTTTAGAAATAACGTCCTACCATCTAGACTACTGGCAATCAATCCTAGCCATCTAGTCTAAAATACTACACTACAAAATAATAAAAACATTTTTTATCATAGTATTACAAAAGAATACAAAAAATCATAGAATGACCTAACCTAAGTCTAGGGTCTGTGACACTCTAGAGTGTGAAGAAAGAGGGTTTATGTCGCAAGACATTATTAGACTTTAGGTTTCACTTTTTGGTTTTGTGTATTTGTTTGTTTACCTTTGGATGATTTCATATCAAATGATTTAATGATTTATTAATTTTATTAGAATTTTTTATTATGTCAAAATTAGATTAAGTTTTTAAGATTGAAGAATTCAATAGGTTCCATTTTGTGTGAAGCCCATTCAATTCAACATCCTAAGTCCTAATAAGATAATATCTTTATTCTATGGAAAAGATTCTTCCTAAAAGTCTAACTAAAATTCTAAGTATTTTAATTTAACTTTTCTTTAAATTTATAGGGTTTGAATTAGTTTAGTTTATTTTATTTTGTTCTAAATTTTTTTATTAATAATGTTTTGATTTAGTTTGAATGAATTTTAACTTGAGCTTTAATTCATTTATTATTATGATTCAATTTGGTTCTATCTTTGAGTTAATTAACTTGATTTTAGACTCATTCTAATTTCTTTAGCTTGATATTGATATTTATCATTTATTCTTTTAATTTGATTCTTTTTTTTTACATATTTGCTTTATTGATTATGATGATTTATATCTTTTTATGTTATTACATTTACTTTATTTGTATATTAAATTTGTTTTACTTGTATAACGTTAGATTGATTAGGTTTTTATTGTTTATATTTCTTGATTTAATATTCATCTTTTTCTATAGGTTTTATTAATTTTTATTTAGGGTAAAGCTTTATGTATAATTTCATTTTATTTTAATTTTATTTATTTAATTTTAAGATGCATATAGTTTGCTTGTTACATTTAAGTGTATGTATTTTATTCATTCAATTCAATTTTATTTAATTTGTTCATTTTCATTAATGTTCATTAACCTAAGTAAATTTATATTCAATTTATTATGTTTAAGATTATTCAATTTATTATTCTTCAATTCTATAACTCATTTACATTAGTGATTCTTTCTTATTTTAATTTATTTATTTCATGAAATTCTTTGCTTTTTAATGAATTCAGGCTTAGATGATTAATTTCAAATTCTATATTTCATACATTATGGAATGGTTCAATTTATTTTAAATAATTTAAAAGGAATGATCATTATGTCATTTGGAAAAAATACATAGCCTAATGTAATTTTTCCTTTTCATGATTTAAGGAATTTAAAGAAAGGTTATTCCTTTATGTATAAAATTTGCCTTATGTTACTCTGTTATTAATTTTTTTTCATGAAAATGAGGGTTAAGGGTTTGAAATTTCCAATATTAAGATTTATTCCTCAATAAATTATAGAAAATTTACCTAATGTATGTCTTAGCATCAACCTCAATTCCCCAAAGTTTCATTTCAATTTGAATATTAGTTTGGGATTAACTATGGTTTGAAAATTTTCATTCAAACCCAAATTATGGCCAAAATACCCAGTGATTTGGGGAATTTAACTTTAATGGATTCCTCTCATCAAGAGGAATCCATGGAGCCCAAATTTACATTTTTTGGGTTTATATTTAATGTCCTATGATTTTTTGAAATTTTATGCATTTTTTCTTAATTTTCTTTATTCAAAAACCAAAACTTTTCATTTACACATGTCCGATCTATGTGGATCTATCATCACTAAACATTGGATCCACGTGGATTTGTATTTAAAAGGTGGCGCACATGGGTTAATTAGAAACCATTCCATCAAAGATCGAACGGCCGTGATTAGACTAGCGGTTCCTCTTATTAGATTTAATTAGAGATCCAGCTAGATCTTAGTCGTATGTTCCTTTTAAAAGGAACGGGTGGCAGAAATTACATCTCCTATGGTGAAAGTGAAGGCCTTAGAGCTGTCCATCATTTTCACATGAATTTTAGTCATCCAACCATTGAAATTAGATGATTTTGATGCCAAATCCATCAATGGAAGAAAATATAGAGATCTAAATAATTTGATCTCACTTAAGATCAAATTTCCTTCAAAAAGTACCAAACTTGAAAGATTAAGGGAGGTTGTTAATGTCATACCTTGGTCCTGGCAATCTCCAGTGATGGGATTGACTTTAATAGCTGCATAACAGTGTGGGAAGCTTATGTGCCAAAGTAATTGAGTAGCCTCCATTTGGATCACCTCCTAGACCAACCGTAGATTGGGTTCCATTAGTTTTGGTCATTCTTCGGCCTCCCGGCAATGAGGGATTAGGGAAAGATGGGTTTCAACTTTATGTAAGGAAAAGAAGGTAATGGGATGGTCTGTTTCACTTGGGAATAGAGGTAGGTGAAGATGCCATTGAAGTGGAGCCTCTTAGGCATGGTATTTTCTTCTCTTGGTTGGATTGCAATCCTTGGAAATATTTACATGGCTTACTAGCCATACAACACCTTCTTATGCTAAAGTGGTGGAATAGGAATGAGGTTATAGGGTTGGAGTTGGCTTTACATGCCTTTTACTTTCCATGGCATCATTTTTGGCAGATTTTTTTGAAGTTGATTAAGTGGCTTAATGATGGCTAAAAATCAAAATTAATTAGGTTTTTTTTTTTTTTTTGGTTTGAAGATTAGATCAAATGAAATGACTTCTTGAAGGATTATTATTTTGAGGTACTCTAAATTAGAAGATAATATGAAATATCTCACCATTTTAAAGTTGCTCATTTGGAAAGTAATCAATAATCATAATATGAAATAATGCCACCCAGACGACGAAGGATCTATTGGACCAATTATATCGATTCCATAATGTTTAAATGGCCAAGATGCCACAGTTGGATGTAAATTATTAGGTGGAAAATGTAATGTGTGTGCATGTATTTGACACTAATGATATCTTTTGGCATGTTCAATGTCTTGAACTATACCCGGCCATTAGTATCCCATTCAATTGATTCTTACTTTTATTTTAGGACTAGATTGGTGTGCACCACACAACCCTTCATGGACTTCAGCCATCACCATTTTTGCTTCATCTGGTCCTAAGCATTGTACCACATTTGGTTGTATTAACATCAATATAATGTATCCTTAACAAAAACATATAATAGATCTCCTTATAAAATTTGATGAGCCTTTGATTTATCCTTTAATTTATCCTTTGGCAATTTGGCAATTTGTCGCCTTTATAATAGGTTCTCACTAGTCATCTTCTTCTATTATCGTTGAAATCTCTTGATTTACTTTAATCTTAAAGGCATGTAGGATGGTTAATCCTAATATTAATTTGTATTAGACTATTATTATAAATGGCCCTCCATGAGGGTCTGTCATTTCTTTAAGGAATTTAGCTAATGCATCAGCCTTGCTATTATCACTTTGTGACACCCTTATAATTATTACTTTAGGAATTTGTAATAAAATTTCTAAGACATGCTTAGGATTCATGTGGTGTTTTAATTTGGAGTCATGGTCTCGACATGACCCCCTTGTAATTATTACTTTAGGAATTTATTTTAGAAGTTCTAAGACATGCTTATGATGTATGTGGTGTTTTAATTTGAAGTCGTGGGGACAACACATAGATCGTATGAGGTACTTATTGAAGTGATCGAGTATGAAATCTAATGAATAATGTACTATCTCAAAAGATAGAAAAATCATTTTTCAATGGACTTAATTAACTAATAAGGACTCCTAAGGCAGATGAGTCTATATATATAATAGAGATATTTCTCCTACTTTACATGGTTAGGTAAAGTAGGGTTTATTTTATGTCAGGTTTAGTTCCTTATGGAAGCAAGTTTCCATACTTAATTACATCTTAAGAAATGGGAATTTCCCAAGAACACTCTTGATTAAAGTAGTCAAGTAATGTCTCCAAAGATTTCAAAGGTAGATAATCAAAGAATTGGTCATTTTGGAAAGAAATAGGGAAGAGCTTAAGTAAGAAGAGTTCTTAGTGGATTCTAAAGGTACAATAAGTAGGAAGCACCTATGATACAAGGAAACCTAATGAATTCTCAGTCTACTTTATGGTGAGGCTTTACATTTTTTTAAAGAGAGTATTTAATTTTTTTTATTTGAGTTGAAATTTTATTAAAAGGCTAAGACTCACATTCCAATAACAAAGATTGTGAAAATTCCTAAGAGGTGAGGACTTATACTCATAGTAAGAGAGAAAATAGCCACCTTAGGATGTAGATCTATAATGCTCTAGTACTTGCTAAGAGCTCATCCTAATTCTACTCTAGGGAATGGGATATGATGGATCACTTCCATATGGGAAAATAAATTGATCCCAACTCTTTTGGATTTACAACTTCTTAGAATAGCTGCCAACTAACACCTCCTGTAATTTTAGAATGCAAGATAGCTAGTAATATGTAAATGCAAGATAGCTAGGTTGTTTTTAATTAGAAAAGAATATAGAGTCACAATAACACTCCTGAAAAGACTAGATCATGACTGAAAAGATGACTTAGACTAATGCAAAGTTTATAAATGTTAAACCAGTTTAGCACATTAATTTGGACCAAGACTTAGGATAATTATGCCTAAATGCATAATAAAATTGTGTTGTGGGCTAAATAAGCTAGAAGTGATGTTCTCCACTAGAAGGGATTGCACCCAAAGGTCAAGCTTGTCCCCTATCATGTAAGAGTGGAGATCCTCTATTTTAAAGAGTGAAATAATATGATATGCATGTTGTTATAGCATTCAACCAATCAACTAAGGGGTTTCTATATCTTTTATTATCTTGTTTATATACATAGGCTTTAAAGTGAGGTTTTGAGTTACATTAGAGTTTAGTTATGATTTATTTAGTGAGGAAAGAAAATATAATTTTATCTTAAAGAGCCTACTACATCCAAGCCACACATCAAATATACACACCTTAAGAAACCTATAAAGAACATGTCATTTCTATTGCAAAATCTAAATATAATAATTAAATATTTAGATTTTATGAAATAATAAAAGACCAGGGCTGTTGGGTACCACCGTACACTTCAAAAAAGAAAAAATTTTGGTAGCTGAGATCTACCCTTATACATCCCAGATTATAGTTAAATATTATAAATGAAATAAATGCTATGGGGGTCTTCAATTCTTGCTCTTCTTTTCTTCTTTGGATTAGTTTGCTCCAAGTTTCATAAAGCTTTTCAAGTATTTTTCTTCTAGCCACTGCTAATCCTAAACTCTATAGAACTAATCCTAATCCTATTACAAAAAGTACATCTTTATAAAATAATAAATTCTAACTATACCAGCAAAATAGATATTAACTAAACAAACGTATAAACCAAGTAGTTATATTTCACATAATTGGACTTGGCACCCTGCACTTGGGTAACAAAACCCACCTGTCCTAATTGGACTATGTTTAGGGACATAAGCAGCACCTACAATCAAAACATTTTATATTCATTTATTATTACAATGGCCCCACAAGCATAATCCCCTATATAAATATTATTAAAGCTAATAATGACCTAACATCCAGTCTACATACAAACAATCCTAACATCTAGTCTAAAAAATTACCTCACTAAACAAAATATATCACCACAACATAGACTAGCCTAACCTAATAATAAGATTGGTGACTTGGTATTCTAATGTGTGTGCTAAGGCTTAGTGTGGTATGTCTTAATTGGGTTTTAGAATTAGGATTTTCTAAAGTTTTGGATTGTTTAAATTACTCATTAATGGTGGTTTCAATTTAAGTCTTTTAGTAACTTGATTGAGTTTTAACTTATGTATTTTTATTTTGTTGACTTCTTACTTAAGATCTAATCATTATGAAGAGAATAAAAATACTTAACTCTTTCATCCCTAGCTTAAGTTACTTTATAAATATAGATCATCATTGCTTTAACTTTCTTAAAAGACCATTCATGAATTTTATTTAGGCTAAGTTTAGGTTATTCTTATTGCATCTTATCCAAATATGAGAGGAATCATAAGAGAAATGAAATTGAGTCATCATCATATGAATAATACTCCACAACTTCTTTTAATTATCAATAGCATCCACATTCTTTCCCTTTTTAGTTTCTTTATTATTTTATTTAGTATATATATACATGCAATGTATAAATATTTTAGCACACTTAATGAATGTGGATGCATGGATTTAATAGAAAAAGGGATTCCATCACATATTTTAGCATATGTAAATATGTGTAAGGAATTTAAGCAAGTGTGTCATTGTTAAACTAGTGAAGTGAGATTATCTAAGACTTCCTTGGGGTTACTTAAAGCCTCATATTCCCTGGATGTCCAGACTATATATTTTCCTATTCAAATACACTTAACATATGTATAAACATAAAATTAAAATCATGAAAATGTTGTGTAAAGATATCTTTTACTTATGTAAAGCCTAATGGCAAAAAGAAAAGGGTTTTAATTTCTGTTCTAATATATACCCACACATTAATGAAATTAAATAAGTACGTGCCATTGTTAAACCAAGGAAGTGAGATTATCTATGTCCACCTTGGGGCTACTTAAAGTCTCATATTATTTGGATGTCTTGACTATATAATTGCCAATTAAAATACATGAATACTAAGTATGAACATAGAAATAAAACTATCAATTTCCATCTTTTAATTATTAGTAAATGAATATTTCATTTTCACATAATTAATTATTTATAAAAAGCATTGATTTAAGCTTTAAATTATTTAATTCATAACTAACATATAGTTCCAAAATAGTTTATATTTATTAATGATAATAGCCACACCATATAATAATGTTTGTCCAACTCATGCAATTTAAATTCAATCATATTCTTTTAAATTCAAAACACGAATTCATGAAACACATGGTATGCACAATTATGATAATTAAAAGGAAGTAATTAAATATCAGCACATTACATACTGATTTCATTAGAACCTAAGGACAATCAAGTTAGATAGACATCCCATAAGTCTATTCAAAATTTTTTAATGTTTAATTTTACTATTCAAGTTGTTGAAAGCTAAATAGGAGAAAGCAATACTTAAAATTCACCCCGTGCCATGTTAGTTATTTAATATGTTATAAGGAGAAAATTAAATGTATTTTATAAATTATTTAAGCTCAATCTATTATTTATATCAATTTGATCACCCTTCCAAAGCTTCTTTAATTTAATTGATCACCTAAACATAAGCCTTCAATGACATACTTTGGAAAATAAAATAAAATTTGTGATGCACCTAAAGAGTTCTAATGCAATTAGGCTCATGTTTAAGAATTAATTAAATTAAAGAAGAAAATGATTTAAGATAAATACTCTTATGATTTTTCCACACCAATAGGAAAATTATAATTTCTTTAATAACTTTATGTTATTAAACACATAAAAGGATTAATGGATTGCATTTGAGTTACTTAAATTGATATTATTTACATTTCATTATTAATTTTCCTTAATTTACTCTTAACTATTAAGCATATTAATTAATCCCTTTAAGAGGATACATTTGGAAGAAATTAGGAAACGGGGTCCTAATTAATTTCCATGTTACCCCACTATTTATATTAATTAATTAACATTAATTACTTAATTTTACTATTCATTAATGCTAATAATTTTAAAAACATTTAAAGAAGGTAATTAGAATTAAAAATTTGGAATTTCCCAAACCACATGTTAAATAATTCCAAGAAAAATGTGAGAGGTGGAGGACATCCCCTAAAATCAACACGCCAAATTTGAAACTAATTAACCAAGTAATTTATCCATAATTAAGATAATTAGCCTTAGCTTCTAACTTTAATTAAGTGTTGTTCATTAAATATTAACTTGGGATTTTATTTTTATTAAATTTTCCTCTATCTAAGCTTTCCAAAATGGGTTTATTTACATTTTTTAGATTTTTCTACAATTAGTTATATTTTTTGAAGTTCTAGCTATTTAATTATATTTTTAAACCTAATTAAGTCATTTTAAACCATCAGCACTATGTAGACATTGACATGGCAATGCTTTCCATGTGGCACCAAAGTACTGGTTTTTTAAAATGTCCACCATGGCTACTGACTCAACGGTGGTGGATGTGGTTTCGTCTCAACAATATGATCTCAAATTGGATGGTTGAGATTAATCCCATGATTATAAAGGGATTAAATTAAGATTTCTAGCATGAGTAATCATGATTATACATTCTAATCATGCAAAATGGATGACCGATGATCTGTCATCTTGTGAATGCCAGAAGATGGCCTCCGTCCACCTTCTGCCACTTTATTTGAGCTCAATGAAGCTTGTTTGATGGAAAAATCAAATTCAAAATGATCACAGAAGAGATCTTAGGAGATCTTATAGTGGAAATTACAAAAAATCACAACTCATTTCAAAAAAGACCAACACCCAATGGCCAAATCTATAGTTGCTAAAGATCAACACTATATCTCATTGCTATGGTGCCACAGGATGGGAATCCCATTTTGAGCTAAATTCTTGGAGATTTTAATGGCTTTTTATGAAAATTTGGTGGCATAATGCATTAAGTGTGCTAGCCTTTTACATATTTAGAGCAAATGCACTCTTCTTCCTTGTCCTAGGTCTAAGATAAATGGAGGTAGGGTGTTCTTCTTATGGTGGAACCAAATTCAACAACGGAGGATTTCAACATTCAAGATTCTTGAAATTTTAGTCTTAGGGGAATTTTTTTTACTCCTAATCCAAGATCAATGGAGACACACTTATATTCTCATTGAACCCAAGATCAATGGTGGAACCCTTCTAACTTTACTTTTTAGAAAAATATTTGCATTAAAAAAATATTTTTAAAAATCTTTTACCTAGAGTAGACAAGAGATTGCTCTCATAATTGCAGAACGTGTGCCTGTAAAGGGTACAAACGATCTAAAGCAAGAACAAGGAAAGATGACTAGAGAGAGTGGCTAGAAGAGGGAGGAGAAAAACTTCAAATGGGCATGGTGGGGGTGGGGGTGTTGATTTTTCTTCTATAGGAACTATTTTATGCTCTGTAACCATCCCCCTCGCTCCCCTAGGCAAGGAAATTATTTATGCTAAGATGGGGATGGTGGCTTTCTTAATTTTAAAAACTAAAGATTATCATGATAACACCTCAGCATTGGTATCATAGTGCCATGGTGCTATGCCATTTAATCGAGCAACTATCGGGGGTGATTTAAGCTTCTAGATTCTTTAAAGTGGCAATAGCGCCATGGCACCCCAAGCCAAGATGTCCAATTTTCATCATTTTTCATTTATTTTTTTAGATGCAAATAGGAATTGAGTTCACTATCACCAAATTGGTGACATACGGACAACTAGATGCCAAGTTCTTGGATTTCATTAATGTGCTTGCCTCGATAGAATTGGACTCTGAGGTGAGTGACAAGGAAGGGAGCCCTAGCTATACTTTCTTTTTTTTAGTTATTAATTTTCTTTTTTTTCTCTTTGTACCTGTGAGTTAGAGGATTGATTTATAAATTTTTATACACTCGGTACTCATCCTTGCATTTCAATTTTTTTTAATGACAAGTTTTTATTCAATCTATTTTATGAATGTATGAACTCAAATTGAATATTTCCATTTAATATATACTTGTAAAATATTTATCCTTTTTTAAGTTGTAATCACTAAGGAATTATAAATTTATCATAATCTACTTATCAGAATAGCATATTCGTTGAATACCATTAATCAGTAAGTTTATTGAGTAGTTGTTTTTTATCACTTCACTATTATGTGTGAATATGTTGTTGCCAATCGCATGGGGTGTTGGGCTTAGTTGCCAACCATGGAGCATTGGTCTTAGTCACCAACCATAGAATATTGATCTTAGTCACCAACCATGGATCATTAGTCTAAGCCAACAACCATGGATTGCTGGTGTAATCACCAACCATGGGGCGTTAGTCTCAATGGCCAACCACGGAGTGTTGGTCTTAGTCACTAACTATGGAGTGTTGAAATTAGTCACCAAACATGGAGAATTTGTCTTTAATATGGGTTCCTTTATTATTTTTGTTAAGCATTTAAACTAGGGGAGTTTTCAAAGTTTAAATTGAGCTATTGGAACTTCCTAGGCCAAGAATGGCATGCCAAATTTTTTAAGTTCTTTATTCAGGCTAGGTGTGGCATGCTAAATGGAACATTTTACTTGGGCTGGAAATGGCTTGCATGCAATTCCCTCAGTGTTTTAACTCAAATTAATGTTATTCTCCAAATGACTTAAGTTCTCGTTACTCATCAAGCCTTAGGGCAATCTAATAAATATTTAATTTTACACTTTACAATAATCCAATCGAAGAGTAAGAAAGCATATTTGATTAATAATAATGAAAACAAGTACAAAAAAGTTTATCTTGTGGATTAAATCTTTTTAAGTCTCTCACATTCCAAGTATGTGATACATTCTCTCCTAAATGTGCTTATAATTGATAAGCTTTTGGTTGACTTGCACTTTGATAATATAAGGCTCATCCTAGGTGTGCGTAAGTTTATCTAGCACATTTTGGTGAACTATTGCTTCCACCTTCTTTAACACTAATTCAATTGCCCTTAAATGTTTTTCTCTAACATGGAAATTGTAATATTTCACCATTCACCTTTTAGTTTTTTTCTTGCCTTAGTGATGCCTCAATCCATAAATCTTCTAACAAGTTGAGTGTAGTCTGCATGCCCCTAGCATTTGGTCTTTTCTATTCACTAATTTCTTCATCTGGCTCAATAATTGCCATTATTCTTTGGCTATGGAGTTCATACTCAACAGCTGTAATGCCTCTATTCCATCTGATAGGGTGAATGGATTTTCCCAATTATTGATTTTGGAGTTGTCTTAAATGCCCATAAATGATGATTAAAGCATCTATCCACTTGGAATTTACTTCTTCCACCTTTTTAAAAGCAAGTTAAGGATCTTCTTGTTCACCTCCTCTATTTGAAAAGGATGATTTACTAAAGCATAATTAAGTTAAATTCCTTGCTATTTGCAAAATTTTCTCAATCACATGTTGGTGAGAATTACTAGTCATTATCAGTGATAATTACCATTGGTAGCCAATACCTACAAATAATATCATTTCAAATGAAATTTTGAACTACTTCACTAGTTAACTTAGTGAGTGGCTTGGCCTTAATCAATTTACTAAAGTAGTCAATTATGATGAATATTGATTTCATTTATTAGATAGCGAAGGGACAAAGACTTATGATAAGCTGCGAATGTTGTTGTAGCTATTATTATGAAGAAGCAAACTTCTGGTACTACTCATACCTCTTTGTTAATTCTTCAATGTCTTTTCTTAATTTGGGCTAAAAGTACCCTTATCATAAAATTTGATGTGCAACTATTTTTTCTCCGAACTGACTTCCACACTAACTAGAATGTACGTAAATACTTTTCTTTGTTCTCTTTCTTTCACATATCTCATATTCTGGAGGTCACCTGTATACCCAAAAAAGCCAGTGGGCCCAAGAGATCCTATATGTCAAGATAAGTATACTCACATAAAGGGTACTCGATGATCCAGCATAAATATACTCACCAGAAAGAGCATCCAACTAAAAAAAGTTAAATCTGACCTAGCTAGCCAAAGGACTTGGAGAACACTGACCCAATGGCAAAGCATAATCCAACTCATTGGCATCTAGCAATTCTATGGTGAAACAATCCAACTACTCTCTACCACCCCAACCTCACTCTCACACTCGCTAGACAATGGGATACTTGCCCCCATCAATCGATGGACCTATACTCGCTCACTGCCATCACCATAGGTGGGAATTTATTTGTATTAAATTTATCTTATTAATATTTCTATGTATGATCGCCCCTTGATATTATAAAAGGGGAACTTCTTTCTTACATGGAGACCTTTTGGCTCTCACTCTAAACCCCTATATTCAGTACTCACATTTTGAGCAATAAAAATTATTATTTATCTTGCACTTTTTTACTCTCATGTCTTCTTGCTAGTAATCTTTCTGCTAGGTATCTCAAAAAGTTCTTCCTCCACTAATGGACATATTTGGATTCAACATCCTTGTTGGTGTGGTGAGCGTGGATGAGGATGAGAACCAAAAGTTAGTTATGAAGTGAAGTAAGATCTTCGATGAGAGATCGCTCGACAAATTTGAAGAAGAATGTCTAGTAGTTTGCAACCTGGTAGGATCTGACATGGAGAACAAGATCACTCACCTTTGAGTTGACCACATCACTATAGAATCTAGATGATGCAATGAAGTGCTAACTCATCTTCACCACTTTCAAAATACCTGCCCTTAGGTGGTTATTGCGCCTCCCTTTAGAAGTCATTACATCATTTGCTAACTTCAAGAGGATGTTTATCATGTAATTTGCTAGCACTCATAAGCAACTAAAGAGTTCTCAAGCTCTCTTATAAATGAGATAAGAGCCTGGTGAGTCCCTACAAAAGTTCATTACTCACTTCTATCAAGAAATGCTAGAATTCAAAGATTAGGAGTTTGCATTCTCCAAGCAGCACTTTCTCAGGGCTTAAAGGAGGAGCCCTTCAGGTATGCCTTAAGGCTCCAATAACCTAAGATACACACCAAACTACTAGAGTTGGAAAAAAAATCATTTCTCTATTGAAGAGTATAATAAAGTGGTTCAACCAGCATCACTGGTCAAGATAAATGACTCTCTAAAGTGCTCTTCAGAGCGACTAACCAAAGAAGGTTATCAAAGTTGGAGAACAAATAAAAAAGGCAACCAGAAGTACCAAGGTGAGATTTCAAAAACCTAGCAACTCGTTACCCAGGAGCTGACTATGGGAAACCAACTCTAATGACTCCTCTGAGAGTGTCCATGATCGAGCTTGTAAAGTCAATCCAAAATAAAATTTACTTCAAGCAACTACCACCCATTAATACCAATGGAGTGCATGATTGGTTGAGGTATTATGCTTATCATTGTAATCACAACTATAACACTGAAGAGTGTATTCATTTGAACAATGTAGTAGACAAGTTGGTAAAAGCAGAAAAGCATAAGGAGTTCATCAAGAGGAAAGACAAAAAAATCATCAAAGTTGGTAATGAGCCTATACCCATGTATATTGTCCACATAGTTAGAGTTGTATCCACCTTCTTTGGTGGCAATGGTGAGTCCTCTAAGAAGGCAATTATGAAAAGGTTAGGACAAAGAGAAGTGAACTCAACAAGATAATGTGAGCTCCCTTTACTACTATCAATCTAGTACGCTTTATAAAAAAGAATAAACTTGATATTGGGAATCCCTACAATGATGTAGTTATGATGAAGACCCTAATCTCTAACTATCAAGTAGGAAGCAATTTGATTAACATGAAGAATTTAATCAATATCATTTTTAAATCAATCTTTGATAAATTGGGCCTAGCAAATTCCAAACTCAGGCCCACTAGGGGACCACTATATGATTTTTTAAAAGAGCGTAGAGATATTGAGGTGATGATTACTCTCCCCATCATGTAGGGGGATGGTAAGAAATAATTCATGGCCATGGCTTGTTGACCTCATTTTTGGATGAGGATAACATCATTTCTGAAATGGGTACCTAGGGTACCTAATCTTAGATTAGGAGCCTCCTAATTGAGCACTTAAAATGCTACACCTAGTAACTTAGTGCATCCTCTTTTGGTTTGGTCTAACGTAATAGATTTAGGAAGTCTCAACCTAAATCTAAAACATAAATTAAATCAAACACATTTTACTTGAAAATTGGATTTGTGCGAGTTTACAATAAGGTGATTAAGGTGATTAACCTAATTACCCTATTAAGATCAAAATTAATTAAATTTAAAAGAAATTCAAACAAAATCAAAATAAATCCAAATCAAAGCAAATGAAAGGCATGAAATCATATTATGAATATGAATGAATCTAAATTCAAACCAAAGTCAAATCTAGTGAACCCTTTTAAGTTTGATTTTATGTGGGTCCCACCAATTCAAAAGTCAACCCACCAAAATTTGACCAAATGAAATCATTTCAAATGGTCTAAATGATAGAATAAACATGTATAAAAATGAATTTAAGAAAATTTAAATTTATTTAGGCCTTATTTAGGCTACTTAGTTCATTTAATCTAAATGAGCCTTATTGGGTTCAAACCCAAATCAAATTGAAATCAACTCAACTCAATTGTTCAAAATCATTTGGAAATGATCATTAAATATAATTCAATCAATCATCATGTCTGATTTGGCCAATTGGATCATTTGACCCAAATGAACTCAAACTTAACCCATTAAGCCCAAATTGGTCAAAATTAAAATTAACTTGAAATTAAATGAAATTAATTGCTCCAAACATCTCACATATGTGATTAACATGATAGGAGTCCAAACATAATTTTTTTTGAGTCAAAATTGGTCATTTGACTTAATCAAATTCAATTTAACCCATTTAAATAAAAATGGGTCAAGTTGACCTAAAATTGAATAAAAATCTCATGTGGCATAGGCAAATTGAATTCTTAATTATCCAATGGACAATAAATGATGATTTAAAATCAAACTTTTAAACTAATCAATCAAAAGAAACATAATTAAAACATTTTAAATTAAGTCAAATTCAAATGGCATAATCAAGCACCAAATGAACCCAAGCTTGAACCAAACTTCTTAGAACCCATCCAAACCCATCCTAAGAGGGGTTAAGGGTGATTGACAAAAAGATTAAGAAATTTAATCAATCCCAACTAAATCCAAAATAAGGGAATATGCCATGGAAAGAAAGAGGTGCATGAAGCCAAATACAACTCCCAATCCCCTCATTTTCTTTTCTCATCCATCTTAGCACCTTTAGACAGGTGTGAGGCAGCCAAACACCTTTGAAGCTAGCCTCCAAAGCTGTTAATCTTCATAGCTAACTAAGAGAAGGAAAATGCTTAAAGGAAGCACTTAGCCTCTAATGGAAAAGAGAGGAAGGGATCATATCGTGCCCAAATTAAGCATTCCTCCATCTTCCCTAAACTAAACAATGTCGAGCACACTCACACCCTGATCCCCTCACCATCAGGAGGCCGGAGAACAACCAAAGCTGATGGAAGATAAGTCGAGCTTGGTTCATAAGCCAATCCATAAGGAAAGAATCTAATTCCTCCTTTCCATATCCTCATCGCATCATTTCGAAGTTAACTAAGTTGTCCCCATCACCTAAGATTGTTGCCAATAAGGTACACACCAAACTCGATTGTATTTCTTATTATCTTTGGTTCTTTAAGAAAGAAACTTGATCTTAAGGGAGATCAAGCCATATAGATATGATCTACTTGAAGTCTTAATGGTTTTGAAGTGAAATCGAGTGATTTCAATGGTTGGGTCAACAAAAATCATCTTGAATCGGCTGGCAGCTCTCAAATCTCATCATCATAGAGAGAGGAGAAATCTCTGCCATCTGTTCCTTTTATTAGGAATAGATAGCTGAGATTTAGTTGAACTGCTTGATTAAAACCCTTATAGGAACCCGTGAAAAACTCTAAGTCGTCCGATCATCAATCGGACAACCCGAATTAAAATCGCGTGCTCCGCCATTTTCACACAGGCTCCACATGGATCCCATGTTGATGAATCACACGACGCCACATGTAAAGCAGCACCACGTTAGCGCCATGTCGCGTCGATACATAAAAATAAAAAAATCAAGATTTTAATTTTAAAAAATCATAAAAATGGTGAAAACTTTAAAAAAAATTATAATAAATTAAATATACATCTAAAAATTAAAAAAAAAGGACACTATGGATTCATGTCTATGAGATGAATCCATTAAAATTAAAATTTTAAATTAATTTTATATAATTTTGAATAAATTTGGCATTAAATTAAAATAATCAAACTAAAATTAATCCTAATGATTTGAAACTTTGGGGAAATTAAATTAACATTAAAATTCACTTCAAAAAATTTTTTGGTGATTTGTTTCAACATAAATTTAAAGATGATGAATTTTCAAAACTTTTAATTAAATAAAAAATATTAATTAAAATAAATTATGGAAATAACCTAAATCATCATAACAAATTCTAATGCCCTTAAACATACTATTGAAACTCTTTGAAACCTAATAAAATGCAAAATCATCGAATTTAATGATTAATTGAATTAATTAATTCAAATAATCAACCTGAACTTAGGAAAATCATAGTAAATAAACCAAAATTGTAATTATTATGAATAAACCCTCTATGGATGCACCTTCAAGATAAGAACTAAGGAAAAATAAAACCACTAAGTGATTTTTTTTAATTAAGCTAAATTTTAATTTTAATAAAATAATTAAAATTTAATTAGTCTTAAAATATATATCTTATTAAGGTGAAATTTTAGAAAACTTAAATTGGCAAGGAATCCCACTTGTCATAAACATTTCACATCCAATTGGCCTCTATATTGGGAATTATTGAATTTTAAAGTCTATAGGATAATTTAAATGAAATAATAAAGTACAAAATTTTACAAAAATTGTAAAATAAACTTAAAACATTATCATATCCACCAGAACACTTAAATCAAATTTCCAAACAATTTGAAAGTAAAGAAACTTAATTAAACATAAGCTTAGGGTTTAATATTAGCAACAATATAAAATATGAATTTAATTTACTCCAAAATTAATAATTAATCATAACTCCACTACTTAATTGAAGTATAAAATTTATTAATCTCTGAACTTATGAATTTACTAAGGCCATTTATATCAAAGAATAAGGCAAATGCAAGTATAAAAAAACTCAATAAACTAAAATTGATTAATTAAACCTAAATGACATAAGCATCAAGATGGATTAATATAGGTTAATACATAAGAATATCCTTTCTTAGATCATGACTAATAATAATAATTACACTAAATCAAATGATAAGAAGAACCTTCCTAAAATAATAAAATTATTATATTATTAAAAATTAATTAAAGATAATTGAATTTTTCATTTACACACATAACTTATAAATGTTAATGAAATCATAACTAGAAATGAATTATTTTTATTTCACCTCATTTAGCAAACACACGAATGTTAATGAAATAAAAAATGAAAATAAAAGAACTCAAAATAAAACCTAAATGATTAGTTAGAAGTTATACAAATAAAGCAAATAAAGTATAAAATTAAAATAATATAAAGTGATGATATCAAAATTAAGATTGAATATTAAATTCATTTAAGTTAATGAACATTAAAGAAGATAAACATAAAATAAATATATAATGAACATAAATTAAACATAACATAAACAATAAAAGAAACATTAATCAATAAATAAAATTAACCTTAAACCAATATTAAATGGATAAGAAATATAAATGAAAGCTAAACCAAATTAAATTATAATAACATAAATAAACCTTAATTGAACTTAATTGAAGAAACATACTTTAAAGAAACAAGCCAAATTAAGATGTGCTCAATCAAACAATAGAACAAATGAATGAAGAGGAGAATTCAGAACAACAATTATGACATTCATTGAAAATACTTAAATTAAATCAAATCATGTAAATAATTCAAAAAGGATTAATTAAGGTACTTAGGGTCTTAGGTAGACCCTTAAAATGAATTCTCATCATAGGATGAAAACTTCATCCTACTAGGACTTAGGATGTTGAATAGAATGTGTTCCATCCAAAATGGAACTTACTATATTCGTCATTCTTGAAAACTGAACATTATTCTAACATAAAATGTACTTAAAATCAAAATAAAATTACAAATCATTTAAATTAAAACCATTCAAAGGTAAAATAAACAAACTTTAAAATCTAAACCAAAACTTAAATTTAAAAGGCCTAGTGCAGTCTTACCACACAAACCACCTCTTTTACACACTAGAATATTAGGTCATCAATCTTAGATTTAGGTTAATATGATATGTGACTCTCTGTGCTATGATGTGATGTTTTAATTATTTTATGGTGTATTATTTTAGACTAGGTTCCTAATATTATTTTCCCATTAGACTGGATGGCATGATAATTTTTTTAGAACTAATATTGTCTTCTACAAGGAGTAATGTTAAAGAGGCTGTTGTAATAAATTATTAAATTATCATTTACTTGTAGGTGCTGAATAATTCCTTTAACATAACCCAATAGGATAGGTGGGCTTGGTGAGCAACTAATGTTAAGCTTGTAAGTTTGCAAACATAATGGTTGGTATGTTATTTACATTTTTTTCGTTTGTTTTGCAAGGCTTAGGATTTATTTTTTGAATTTAAAATGTAATTTGATGCTTAGAATTAAGTTAGGATCTATGGGATCTAGGAAAAGCAAAAGCTAAATCTACTAGTAGATGGATGCAGAAGTCTCGTGTGAAGTCCAATGGTCTTTGAAGAAGAAGACGATCCTAAAAAGAAGACCCCCATAGATCTAAACTTGTAGTTATAGGTCAAGCTGTATAAGGGCAGAACTCGACTGCATATTTTCCCTTTCATTTGGGAAGTACAATAATACCCAGTCATAATGGCTTGTTCTTTAATTTGAATTGACTTGATTTACTTTGGGTGTCCAATAGAATCAACCTGCTTTCTAGGTTTATTTTTGTGTTGTGCCCTTTTGTGATGAATGCATGGACGTTAAGCTCATAGAAAAATAAATTTTATACCAACTTAAATTTAATCAATTTAAACAAAAATAAAAAAACATGAAACTTCACAAAAATTAAAGCCCTGGGAATAACTTAAAATCAACTAGCTTTTGTGAATCATGCTAGCATATTTTCCTAACTTCGTCAATTGGACACTTTGCCAATTGCACATAATAGGCATCTGATCTTTGAGGATGACCACCTTCCTAGGGAAGTCTATTTTCTCTTCTTAATTTAGCCTATGACCATTTCTAATTGCATATCATTTAAGCATAAATTGTGTACCTAAAAATCTTAAATGAATCATGAGTCAAAATGTTTAGAAGCTAGAAGATGTGCATTAGTTATGTGCATATAATACCCTGCATGATCCTAGAAATTAGGGAGTGATTCTACATTCTTAGATTCTTTCCTAAAATGTAATAACATACCCATCTTGAATACATGATACTTAGCATCATGGATTTACAAATTCTCTTAGGTGGTGTTAGCTAGCAAACCTTCTAGGTGGGTTATAAGTCCAAAAGAGTCATGGATGGGTTTCCTTCCCCTAATAAAAGAAAGAACCCATAATTCCTAAATATTATAGTAGGTACAGCTTCTAACTTGGGTTAGAAGCACTTATAGACTTAGGTTCTGAAGCTTTCTAAGAGTAAGTCTTCAACCCTAAGCATTTCTACAGTCTTGTGCTGCTAGAATCTAAGTCCTAAATTTTTAATAAAATATCAACTCAAAATTCTATTAAATTCTAAAATTGAAAGCTCAATAATAGGATAGCTAAAGTGCTTATTGGGCATCCAAGTATCAATAGAAATTTCTTACTTAATCTCAATTAGCTTCCAAAAATAACTCTTTCCACTTTGCATTGTTCACAATTGAAGTTTTCCAATAATATTTCATTTGGAATCCAACATAGAAATCCATATAAATAGTAGCTTATTTCTTTAATTAAAGTTTTATTAGAAAGAGGTCCTCCATTCCTAAGATATAATTAACTATATTGGCTTGCCCATATAAGAAACCATGAACCCAGTTTAAAACAAACCTTGTTCTACTTCTTTATGTAGTCCAGGTGAAAACTCTCTGGTACATAAAGATTCATTAGCCTTATGAGTATTTTATAAAGTGATCAAATCCATTATAAGATAACATGTTTTTCTTTCGAGATAATATTTTTATTCCTTAATGATGCATTTGACCATTTAAATAATAAATTCCTAAATCCTATGTGGCGTCTTAAATTTTTCACATAGAGATATTTTCTAGGAACTCCACTAGGGAATGGTTTCTCTTTTCATCTTTAGAAATAAGTTAATATTTCTATATATTTGCAATATAACCATGTTTTCATGAGTCAAGATTGCCTTTATTTCCATTGAATATCTCTAATTTCATCCTTGGTAGACTATATTCAACATCCACTAAAAGAGAGTATAGAATTATACCACTTATTAAAATCAAGGGAGACAGTTCTACAACTCCTATATTATCAGAAAAATAAAATATCTTAGCATACTAAAATTGGCTAAACATTCCTAATGGGTCAAAAGTTTTTCTTTTGACTATGTTATAGTTATTATTAATTATGACTTACTTACAATTTTTATTTTTACAAATAGAAAATGGTTGGACAACTCATCTTTGCTACTACGTCCAGGATTAGCTTTTATGTGGGCAATAGTAAGTTAGTTAATGGCTCTATTATCATGTTTGGAGTTAGATTTGGCAACATAAATAATACAACAAATGGAGTGGCATTACCTCCTATTAGTGAGGCAGTTGTTAAAAATAAATAGCCCATTTTAGAATTCCCTAGTGCGCCTCATTATGCCCATGTTAAAGCTAGGAAAGTTGCTACTCAGGTCATTGAGAGGGTCCAGATGGGTCTTGCTTATAAAAATATCAAGTTGCCCACTCCAGAGGCATTGCCTACTCCTTTCTTTTCTAATACCTTCAAAATAAGGTCCACTTTTGAGCCCCTTGAAATGACCAAAAGAAAAAAAGAAGAATCAAGGTAGAAGGCTTAGGAGGATAGACATTGGGGAAAATAAATAAAGAAATACTATAAATAGAACTAGCCAGACCATCCCTGATACTTCCCCTCCTTTAGGAGGTAGCAGATGTTATTAAGAAAAGATTCAATAAATAGAACTAATTTCTAAGGAGTTGAGAGATGTTATTAAGATAAGATTCAATAAAAAATATAATCCTAACAAAGTCATTGTTGTCAGAGAAGATGCCTTCAAGGGACTTATTTTTATCTTTATTATAATAAATTTTCAATAGGTAACATAGAAAAAGTACTAGGGCTCATATCTTTCTAAGTTAGACTAAGAATAGTAGTAGAAGAGGATGCCAATATAGACACTTACTCCTAATCCAAACTACATAAAATTTTAACAAGGGAATGATACCACTATGGGATTTACTCTTATCTAATTAGCTTATAGGAAGGGGTCCTTAAAGACTTGATTTCAAACTAAATAATTGTGTTGAAGAGAAGTGGTTTTAATAGCTTAATCCTAAACCTCAAATTTTGACTACTAGGTAGTGGGTCACATGGACTTAATTTCTAACTTGAATAGTCTATAGGAATGAGGCCTTTAATGGCTTATTTCCACTCCTTAATTTATTTTCTTTTGCCTTAGAAAAAGGGTCATAAAGACTTGAATCATATTCTAATGAAATTCAACTAATAGGATGGGGCCTTCAATAGCTTAATTCCAACTTGGGTATTTTCAAAAGGAAAAAGTCCATTATGATTTAATCCTATCCCAAATTTGTTTAGTAGGATTCTTGCTAAGGGACTTACTCCTATCTAATTGGCTATTAAGAAGAGGCTTGTTGACCTCTTATTTTGAATAAGGTTAATATCACCTCTAAAATCAATAATTAGGATACTTAATCTTAGAGTAGGATCTTCCTAATTAAGTGCTCAAGACACTATACCTAGTGATCTAGTGCACCCTCATTGAGTTTAATCTACCCTAATGGGCTTAGGTAGACTTGATCCAAATTCCAAATTTGAATTATATCAAATAAAATCCAAATAAATCAAATTAAAATAAATGAATGAATCCAAAAATAAACCAAAGTCAAATCTAGTCAATCCATTTGACATAAATTTGACTTAGGTGGATCCCACCAAGTCAAAGGTCAACCCACAAAAAATTTGACCAAAGTAAATTTTTTTCAAATATTCCAAATGATTAAATAAACATGTTCAATCATGAATCTAAAGAAATTCAAATTTATTTAGGCTTTAATTGGGCTAATTAGACCACTTAGTCTAAATGAACCTAAAGGGTCCTATTAAGTTTAATCCCAAATTAAATTAAAGTCAATTCAATTTGATTGCTCAAAAACATTTGGAAATGATATTCAAATATAATCCAACCCATCATTGGGTCCAATTTGGTCAAATTGATCATTGATCCCAAATGGAACCCAAGCTTAACCCATTAAGTCCACTTTGGGTCAAATGGGTTCAAATTAAAATTCAATTGAAATTAAATGTAATCAATCATCCAAATTATCTCACACATGTGATCAAGTAAGATTGAAGTTCAAACCCAATCCAATTTAGTCAAACTGATCATTTGAACCCAATTGGAATCAAACTTAACCCATTTAGGTTTAAATGAGTTGAAATAAAATGAAATCCAAAATTAATTCAAATCTAAATGAATTAATTAAATTGAAACTTAATTAATCATCAATTAAAGATGATGAAACTCAAAATTAGAAGAATTTAATCAAATTCAAACAACTTTAAATTCAGATGCTTGGATTGGATTCAAATTTCCAATCCAATCCAAATGAATTTGGACGTAGCTTCAAACTCATATTGAGTTTGAGTTTGGCAACCATACATTAGTTTAAGGACATTGGTGGTGATGCCATGAATCATAAAAAAATTAAAGAGGTGGATTTATAAGTGGGAAGACTTGATCATCTATGAAAAAGATGGCAAGTATCATTTCACCTCTTTATATTGCTCATTCCACTTCTTGGCTTCAAGGGGATTCAATTTATTCCAATCAATTAAAGGACAAAAATAAGAAGAAAAGGAGAATTTGGCTTTTTCCAAGGGAGAAGCAAAAAAAGAAGAAAAATGGAGCCAAGGAAGAAATGGATGGGCTTGGCTAAACAAGGAAAAGGGGAAAAATGACATCCTCCCTATCAATCCTTCATTTAAACATTTTCATAAGGCTAATGGGCATTGAATCCACCCCTTGGCTGACCTTACCGCCATTAGTGGCTGGAATCTAGCCACCTAGAAGGCTAAGGATTTGGAGATCGACCATGCATGGAAAGAGAGGAGGGAGGGCCAATTCTCTTCTTATTTTCTTTTCAAATTGTTCACCAAGAGAGGTGATGAAGAAGACAATCCATACCCCATTCCCTCACTACCAGCATTCCAGATAATGAACAAATCTGGTGACCATCAAGCTCTCTTTAATGATGAAATGCAAGGGTGAGTCTTCTTCATCAAATTGAATGTTCCAGCATGTTCTAGAGGTCGACATGACTTCAAACAAATCATCACCTAGTCCCCTCACTACCGGTGAGCTAGAAAATAACCAAAGTCGATGAAATCTGAGCTGACTTTGGTCTAGGAGGAGACCATGGGGAGGCAAGTCAACAAATTTCCTACACAATGTCATCACATCGAAGCAAATCTAATGGAGTTGATCCCACTGTATCACCAGAATTGAGCTACGCTTGACCACCATCCTCTTAGACATTCAATTTTTGCACTTTTTGAAAGGAATTTCATCCCCATGAAGATCAAACTACATGGATTAGTTGCAAATGATCCTTGATCATTTTGTAATCAAAATCAAGTTAAAATTCACTCGAGATCATCAAAATTTTGGCATAAATGATGGATAGTGTTTGTCTCTCTCCAAAGACAAGCAGGAGATGATCTTCATCATCCAATCCTTCTATTTAGAATGGACGATCGAGATCTAGCTGAACGATCCAATTATTTCCCTTCAGGATACTATCAAATGAATTGAGATCATCCGATCTTTGATCGGATGGTCGAGATTCATCCTACGTGGCAGTACTTTTGACGTAGTTGCCACGCAAGATCCCGCGTGGTCCAATGCCACCGCCCCACATGGTGAAGGCACCATGTCGTCCTGTAGCTCTAAAATGGCCAAATCCCTTTTAATTAATTGAAAAATCTTTAAAAATTATAGAAACTTTAAAAAAATTAGAAAAATTAAATACAAAACCAAAAAATGCAAACTTGGGCTCTATGGATTCATCTTGATGAGAGGAATCTATTAAAATTAAAATCACTAATTAATTTTGGGAATTTTAGCCTTAATTTGGGTTTGAAGGAAATCAATTAAACCCTAATTAATCACAAACCATTAATTCAATTCAAATGAAAATTTGGGGACTTGAAATTGAAGATAATACACCTTATGAAAAATTTTCATGAATTATTTCAATGTAATTCATGAGATATTAAATTTCAAATCCTAAATCTCAATTTTAATTAAATAAATTAATATAAAATGAAATAAATAATCAAAATGGATTAAATAATCTCAAATCAACTTAACAAACTCTATTGAACTTTAAAACACTAGTTAAACTCATTGAAACTCAATAAATCATAAAATGGCTTAATTAGGAAATTAATTGAATTAAATAATTTAAATAATTAACTAGAATTTAGTTAAATCACAATAAATCAACCAAATTTTAAAAAATTATAAATGAATCCTATTTGGAAACATCTTTCAGACTAGAATCAAGAAAAAATAAAATCCCCAAATGTGCTTCACTAAATTAGGACTAATTTGGGTTTTAATGAAATAATTAAAACCTTTAATTACACACTAATTATGAATCTAATCAAGATGAAACTTTGGAAATATGAAATTGACATGATACCCCACTCTCCATAAAACGTTCAAACTCAATTGACATTTGTATTGGGAATTGTTGAATTTACAAATATCTAGGTCAATATAAATCAAATGATGAATAAGAAAATTCATAAATCATAAAAATCATGAAAACATTTGAAATAATATTAATCACTAGTAGAAATACTTTGGATGGTTCACCAACATCCTAAATCAAGGAAACTTAATCATTTCTATACTTAAGGGTTCATGAAATAAATAAGGCATATTAAGTGTAATTAAACCTTAAGCTAACGAAATCATAATCAAACAATCTAATGAAACTTTAATCTACAATCAATCTAATCTAAGAATGAATTCAAACATTAACCTAAGTGCCTTAGGTTAACATAAGTCAAATCAAATGAAA
Source organism: Cymbidium sinense (assembly GCA_021442155.1). NCBI lineage: Eukaryota > Viridiplantae > Streptophyta > Magnoliopsida > Asparagales > Orchidaceae > Cymbidium > Cymbidium sinense. The sequence goes on from CM038233.1 coordinate 40,506,751, forward strand.
TGAATATAATTCAACAAACCAAATTAAATGAAATAATTTAACATAACCTAAACCTAAACATTAATGCAAATTAAATCAAATAATTCAAACCAAATCAAATGAAATAATTTAATAAAATCAAATTAAAAGAATAAATTAAATAATGAATGAAAATCAAAATCAAATCAAAGGATATAAAATGAGGAATCAAATCCTAAAGACAAGAAATGAAACATTGATCCAAAATCCAAACTAAATTCAAACCCAAATCATCCAAATGAAATTAAAAGGATTAATTAAGATATTTAAGGATCTTAGTTAGTCCTTTGGGATGAATCTTCATCTTAGGTTGAATGTTTCATTTCATTAGAAGCTAGGATGTTGAATAGAATGGGTTGTACCCAAAATTGGAAGCTATTTCACTCTTCATTCTTGAAAACCTATACTTCACTTTAACAAAATAAAGTGAAAAATGAAATTGAAAATAAATCAATAAAATATTTGAATTGAAACCACCCAAAGGTAAAATTCAAATTAAAACTTGAACTAAAGAGGCCTAACAAAGACTTTCTATACAATCTTATTTCCTTCACACACTAGATCATTAGGTCATAGTCCATAAACTTAGGTTAGGCCATTTTGTGATTGCCTTTTATCATTTTTTATGTTGTGATGTGATATGCTTCAAATGTCTTTATTATGTACTATTTTAGACTACATGTCTAGGATTATTTGCTTGTTAGATTGGTTGATAAGACATCTTTTTTAGATCCAACATTATCTTATGTAGGGGGCTATATTAGGAAAGACTGCTATCATAAATAAAATTTAAATCCTTAAGCATAGCCTATATGACAGGTGGGCTTGGCAAGCAGCTAATGCTAAGCTCGTATGTTTGTGAAATATAAATGTCGTATGTTATTTGTATTTTCTTGACATCTATTTTGCATGGCTTAGGATTCATTTTTGAATTCAAAATATAAATTTGAGGTTAGAATTAGGTTAGGATCTATGGGGTCTAGGATTAGTAGGAGTTGACCCTATTATAAAATGGTGCAGAGCTCAACTATCCATTTGCTCTTTCTTCTGGGATGTACAGTGGTATCTGGCCATATTAGCATTAGATTAGCTTGACTTATTTTGGGTGCGTAATAGAATCAACTTGCTTTTCTAGGTTTCTTTCTGTGTTATGCTTTCTTATGATTAAATGCCTAGACAATAAGGCTTACAGGGAAAATTAAATTTTATACCTAATTTAAATCTAAATAACTAAAACAAAAATAAAATAAAATTAGAACCTCACATAAACTAAGGCCTTAGGAAAAAAACTTAAAATCAACTAAAATAATTAGGTATTGAAACTAAGAAATCATATTGCTCTAATCCTTGAATGGGCACTTCTCCCATTGCACATAGGTGGTATCTGACTTATGAGGATGACCACCTTCTTGGAGAAGCCTAGTTTCTCTCAATGATTTGGCGCATAACCATTTCTAATTGCATGGCATGTAGGCATAAATTGCATACCCAATACCTCAAATGAATCATAAATCAAAATACTTAAAAATCTAGAAAAATATACATTAGTCAATTACATTTCATACCATACATGATCCTAGGGATTAAAGAGTGAGTCTAGGATTCTTATATTCTTTTCTTAAAAAGTAAATAGCCCAGCCATCTTATATTCATAAGACTTCACATTATGAATTTAAAATATGCTTAGGTGGTGTTAATTAGAAGCCCCTCTAGTCTAGTTGTAAGACCAGAAGAGTCAGGGATAGGTTAGTTCCCTCAAGTGAGAGGAATAATCGATAATTCCCAAAATAAAACTAGATTGAGCATTTGACATGAGTCAGAAGCACTTATAGATAGGTTTTGAAGCATCCTCCATGGAGTAAGTCTTTAACCCTAGCCATTTCTGCAATCTTATATTTTTAGAATCTAAGCCCTAGATTTCTAAAAAAAAATGTCAACTCAAACTCTAAATAAAATTCCAAAATTTAAAGCCCAATTATATGGTAGTTGAAATGCCTATTAGGCATCCCAATATCAGTAGACATTTCCTACTTCATCTTGTTTGCCATCCAAGAATAACTGTCCTCACTTTGGACTAGTCCCAATTGAAAATACCAAATATCAATCCTTTGAAAACCAACTTAGAAATCCTTAGAAATAATAACTTGTTTCTTCAATCAATCGTATTCTTAGAAACAGACCCTTCTTAAGATATAATTAACTATAGGGGCTTGCCTCTATAGAGAATCATGAACCCAGTTTATTAAAAACTATGTTTAACCTTCCATGTAGTTCAAGAGAAAAATCTCAGGTACACGAAAGACATATTAGCCCTAGGAGTCTTTTATTAAATGATCAAATCCATTATAAATATATATATTTATCTTCTGAGATATTATGCTTATTCTTTAATGATGCATTTGATTAACCAAATAAGAAATTCCTAAACTCTACATGGTGTTGAACAAATTTTTACTCATCAAGGCCTTCAATAACTTAATTTCTTTTGAGTAGCCACATTGTGGAAAAGGGGTCTTAATGACTTGATCCTAAATCTCAAATTTTTGACTAATAGAAAATGGGTCTTGGTGACTATGGTATTTTATTTTAGATGTCGGGTGGACACCACGCAGATCTTAGGGGGTACTTATGGAAGTGATCGGGTATGGCATTAAGGTATGGTGTGCCATCTCAAAAAATAGAAACATCACCTTATAATAGACCTAATCACCTAATAAGGACTCCTAAAGTACATGGGTCTTTGTATATACCAGAGATTTTTCCCTTACTTTATATGGAAAAGTAAAGCAAGGTTTATTTTATTTTAGGTTCTTTAGATCCCTAAGCAAGCTTTCATAGTTAATTACATCATAAAAAATGGGTACTTTTAAGAATACTCTCGATTAAAGTAGTCAATCAATTATCTCCAAATATTTCAAAGTTAGACTATCAAAGGATTGGATAGTTTGGAAAATCAAGCTAGAATGTTCAATTAGAGGGAGTTATTTTTGTATTCCAAAAGAAGATGAGTAGGGAGCACTCATGATACTAGGAAGCCTAGCGAGCACTCTAATATATCTTATAATGAGGCTTTATATGTTTGAATAAGATATTTATTTTATTTGAGTTAAATTTTTATTAGAATCTAGAGCTTATTATCCACCAACACAAGATTGTGAAATCCTTAAGAGGTGATGATTTATGCTCGTAGCCCAAAGGAAGAAAACAACCTCTAATCCTAAATCTAAGATGCTTTAGCACAAGCTAAAAGCATGACCTAAATCTATGTGAAAAGGGGACATTATAATTTATCTCCATAAGAGAGGAAAAACTTTTCTGACTCTTCAATACTTATAACTGCCTGGAGGGGCCGCCAACTAACACCTCGAACATTTTAAACCCATGTTGGTTGATCTTATGTAATTGAAAAATGGCTATGTTGTTATTTAATTTGAAAGACACTAGAGTCCTAAACTCACTCCCTAAGAGATAAGATCATGTTTGGCATGAGCATATGACTTAGTCAAAAATGCAAAATCTTATAAATTTTATATCAATTTTAACACAATATTTTGGACAAAGGATTTGGGGAAGTTATTCCTAATTGCATGATGAAATATGGTTATTGGACAAATCAGAGAGAGGAGGAGTTCTCCACCATGAGGAGGTGCTCTCACAGGTCAAGCATTCCCTAAAGTGCAAGAATGGAGACCCTCATTATTCAAGAGTGGAATAAGATGATATGTATGATGTTAGACATTCAACATTCAACTAAGGGGTTACAAAGTCTTTTAATTATCATGATTATAGCTTAGGCTTTATAATGAAGTTCTGAGTCATTTTAAATTTTTAATTATGAGTTATTAATTAGGTAGAAAATTTATTTTTATCCTAAGAGCTTACTTCATCCAGGCCACATATTCAATCATCAAGTTTAATAAACTATGAAGAACATGCAATTTTTATTACACAATCTAAATATAACATTCAAACATTTAGATTAACATAAAAGAATAAAAGTTTGGTGCGGCAGGGCACTATCATACACCCTAGAAAAGAAAAAAAATTGGGTAGCCAAGCTCTACCCTTATCCAACCTGGATTACAAAATAATATTACAATTTAGAATTAAATTATATGCTATCGGGATCTTCATTCCTTGCTTTTCCTTCTTCCTCTATTTTTTTTTGTTGATTTGATTGTGCTCCAAGGCTTCACAGGGCCTCTCAGGATAATGTATTCTAACCACTGCTCTTCCTAAGCCCCCATAGCACTAATCCTAATTCCTATTACAAAATTACATTTTGATGAAAAAGTAAAATCTAACTATACTTGGAAAATAGATGTTAGCTAAAAAAAACATACATTTCCAGGTAGTTATATTTTGTAATTTGGATATAGCACCCCACACATGGGTAACCAAGCCCACTTGTCCTAATCATGGATTATGTTAAGGGGCTAAGCAACATGCAAGTAGAAGTATTTATATTTATTTTTAGCTACCCCATTAACATAATCCCCTGCATAAAATAATATTAGGCTATGAATGGCCTCACATCCAATATATGCTCCACACTCCTAATATCCAGTCTAAAATATTACATCATAAAAAAACACATCTTTATATACACCATCCTAACTTAGAGCTAGAAGTGGTGACTTAATATTCTAATGTGTGTGTTTACACTTAGTGTGGTATGTCTTAGCTAGGCTTTGAATTATGATTATCTAAAATTTAGAATTATTTAATTTAATCATGAGGGTGGTTTCATTTCAAGTTATTTAGAGGATTAGTAAGTTTTAATTTTAATTTTTTTTTGTTTCATTTAATACTTAGCATCGAAGTATTATAGAGAGAAGAAAGAGGCTTAACCTCTTTCATCACTACCTTAAATTATTTTCTAAAGCATATTGTTATGACTTGATTTCTTTAGTGGATGATTTATTAAATATTTTATTATTCCTAAGTTTGGGTTAATCTTAAAGAGTCATATCCAATATGAAAGGCATCTTAAGATTAATAAAGTTGAATTGCAATCACATAGATAGTGTTGCACCATTTCTTTTCATCTTCAATAATCTTGCATATGATTTAAGACTTAACATACTTATACATGCAATGTATTTTTGGCATAATGAAATGATTATGAATGCATATGTTTTGATATAAAAGAGAGATTTTCATTCATTAATTAAATACACCCACATGTATTAAAGTTTGAAGCAAGTACATATCATTATTTAAACCAGAGAAGTGAGATAATCTAAGACCTCCTTGGGGATACGTGAAGCCTCATATTCCCAGGATGTCTAGACTATATACTTACTATCTTAAATACATATGAAGGTACACACAACTATGAGAATAAAAAATCATGAAAAGAATGAATTTTTGTTAAATTATTTACACTTGTAAAGTAAAGTTCTATCCAAATTTTAGTACAAGTATACATAAGAATGAAATTAAATAGGTATGTGCCTTTTTTTTAACCAGGGAAGTGAGGTAATCGAAGACCTCCATTGGGCTATTTAAAGCCTCTTATTCCCAGGATGTCCATACTAGATTCTTATCAACATTCAAACATATGTAAGCCCATACATGACTCATGAAGATAAAGCAACACTTTTAACATGTTTAGATTATAAGCACATTCAAATCCCATGTAGTATCCATAGTTAATATCAATCCAAATTTTTATCATCAATTTATAACTTTGAAAATAATTTGGAAATTTATTAGTGATAATAGATACACATATAATAAGATTAATTCTACACATGCCACTTTTACATAATTAAATTCAATTGATTAATCTTTTTTTATTTGAAAGCATGAATGTATGATTTCAAATAACATACAACATTATGCTGATTGAAAAGGAATAATTGAACACTTGCACATAATTCATTCAACTACACTAATTCCTAAGGGCAATCACATAATCATTTAAGAGTAACCTTAGTTGTTATTAAATTTTATTTTTTTGTTTTGAAGTTATTGAATTTAGAGAGGAGAAGGAATGTTTGCTATTTTTTTCATCCCATGTTAGTGACTTAGCATATTTAAGGAAATATAATTAACTTTTATGGATTGAAATGCACTTAGGGACCCAATGGAGTGAGGCTTATAATTAAATATTAATTAAATTAATAAATCTAATTAAGTACTTATATGATTTTCCCACACCCATGGGTTAATCATAATCTCATTACGGGTCTTTATGTTATTAAACACATAAAGAGGAACCCACAAATTCAAATAAGATTATTTGATCTAAGTTATATTTTAATTTGATTTAGTTTCATCATTAATTGCTTAATCAAATCTTAATTAAATCATGATTTAATTACCCTCACATTTTAAATGAATTTTAGGGAAATAATTAGGAAAGCCATCTTAATCATTCCCCATCATCATTCCACTATGAATCAGTGATTAATCATCATTAATTACTTAATTTTTATGGTTTGGAAGTCTAAATAATTATTAAATCACTTAATGAGGGTGATTAGAGTTTGAATTTTAAATTCCCCAAATTACCTAGCCAATAAATCCCAAGAAAATTATGAGAGGCAGAAGACATACCATTAAATCAATATTTCAAATTTAAGCTTAATTGCCAAAGTAATTGGATTAATTAAGCTAATTAAGAAAAATTTCAAATCTTAATTAAGCTATATTCACTATTCAAACTATAGGGAAATTATCTTTATTAAAATTTCTTCTATTTACCCTATCCGGAATGGGTTTAGTCATATTTTTAGGATTTTTCTATAATTAGTTATGAATTTTTAAAGTTCATGGTAACTAAAATACATTTTAAACCTTAATTAATTCCAAATCCCATTGGCGCCATAGGGGAGATGATGTGACAGTGCTTTCCACATGGCGCCGCAGGAATGGCCACTAAAACCTTTTGTTGTAGCATGGTGAGTCAATGGTGACGAATTTGTTTTCATCCCCACCGCCTGATCTTGGATCGGACAATAGGAATTAATCTCATGGTTTCCATCAGATTAATCATGGTTGTCCATTCCAATCATGCAGAATAGATGGCGAATGATCCTTCATCCTCGAGCGATGAAAGATGGACACCGTCCTCCCTCTTCCGCATAATCTAAGCTCAACAAGCTTGTGAGGCATTAGATTCGGCTCTAAAACATTCAAGGGATAGATCTAAGGAGATCCTATGATGGAAATCGCACAAAATTAAGATTTCTTTCACAAAAGACCAGCACCTTATGGGAATTTTATGATTTTCTAGAAAAATACCTCACTGAAACTCAAGATCGGTGATCCAATGATAGAGGTAGATTTGTCTTGAAGAGATGAAGCCCTATTAATAAGATCACAACTTTCCTCCTAGTGATAACTCTGTGGACCAAGCGCCACCATAATAGTCCCTAGAGATGCTCTAGGAGTGGTTTCCACTGGTTGATCAAGAATTGATTCATTTTAATTTTTCAAAGCTTTAGTAAGGTGTGGGTCATGTTAAAATGATGATTTGGGATGTTGAAATATTTTGGGTCAAACCAAGTGCTTTTGACAGTTGGTTACTCTATGATGAGTTTCCCAAATTCATTCTTAGAATTCCATCAAATTCAAATGCACCATATAGATTCTAAAAAAATAACATTTATTACTACTAAAGGGTTACATTGCTACCAAGTTATAGACTAAATAATGTAAAGCTGACCTACCAAAGGCTAGTAGATCAAGTATTCAAGGAGTAGAAAGGAAGAATTGTGGAAATCTATGTGGGTAACTTATTAATCAGAAGAAAATCTCTAATGCAACACATTCCAGACTTTAAATAGACATTTGTTACATTAAAAAGGTATAATATGTGCCTTAATCCTCTAAAGTGCATTTGTGCTGCAAGAGTAGGAAAGTTTTTGAGATTTCTCATTACCCTTGAAAGCATTAAGGTAAATCCTAACAAGATGAAGGATATACTCAACATGCCATCACCCAAAAATAAGAAAGAGGAATAATGTCTTACTAGGTGAGTAATAAGATTAAATAGATTCATCTTAAAGATAGGGGAGCAATGCTCACCATTTTTCAAGGTTCTCAATGGAGCAAAGAAATTTAAGTGGACTCTAGAATGTGAAAAGACTTTTAATGACTTAAAGACTCTACTCGCATCATCTTTTTATTGTTGAGCCCAAAGAAAGAAGAAGCCCTTTTATTATACTTAGGAGTAGGAGAAGATTCAATTTGTTTAGTCCTTATCAGAGAAGAAGATCAAAAATAATGGCTCAACTATTATGTTAGTAAGTCTCTATGAGGTGTTGTGCAAAACTATCACCCATGGAGAAATTCACACTCACACTAATTACTTCATGATTGTGACCTTACATCCAAGCACATTCCACATAAGTTATCTATGATAACCTACAAAAATATATTCTCACTAAGCCTGATTATTCAGAAAGATTAATGTAATGGTTCATAAAGTTGAGCAAGTTTGATATATCATACTGGCCTTGAGCCATAATCAGAACACAGGTGCTTGTAGACTTTCTAATTAATTTCAATATCTCATATGACATCTTAGTCAACCCAGAACCTTTATGGCGACTATACATTGATGGTTTTTTATGAGCCAGTAATGGGTACAATGTTAAAAAGTCCAAGAGGAACTATAATAACACAGTAAATCAAATTCAGCTTCAAGGTGATGAATAATCAAACAGAATATGAAGCTTTACTCACTAGGCTGAAATATGCTATAGGACTAGATATTGCTCATATAGCAGCTTACTCTAACTTACAACTTCTAGTGAATTAAGTTAAAGGTGAATATGAAGTCCAAGATGAGTCTTTACAATAATATCTACTTAAAGTAAAAAGAAAAATTAGGCTACTGGAGTATTTCAAGATTGGCCAAATTCTTAGAAAGGAAAACCAACTCATTAATCTATCATCTCAAGTTAGTGGACTTAGGGAACATGAGATCATACAACTTACCAAGCCAAATATAGAAGGGAGAGAGAGCTAATGCAAGTTAAGCATGAACATTTGTCAAGGAGGGATATTACATAGAGACATTAGAAGTAGAAGAAATGATAATGGATTTGAGAAGGTTTGAAATTAAAGTAGCTTAATACTTATTAATAGAAGGAGAGTTATTTTGAAAATTGGTGACCTTACTTAATCTGAGTCATGTGAGAAAGTTTAAACAAAGGAAGGTATTTGATGAAATATATTCTAGTGAATGTGAGTGCCAATCAAGAGGGAGGACACTTGCCCATGGAATTCTCATATAGGTATATCTAGCCTACACTCAGAAAGGATACTAAAGAGTTTGAGAGGAGGTGTGTATAATGCCAAAAGTTTGTAGCACTCTAGTATTAATCATCATAACCTTTACAACCCATCACTAGTTCTTCTCCATTCACTTTTTGGGGAGCAAATTTAGTATGTTTCTTACCAATCTCTATCGAATAAAGGAAGCTCATCTTAGTGATGTTTAACTATTTCAGCAAGTCAATTAAAGAAAATTCACTCATAGAGATAACTTCTCAATAAGTAAGAACCTTTATTTAGACTAATATTATTTGTAGATATGAGTTACTCATGGTGATTATCACTAATAATGGGCCTCAATTTGTTGATAGAGGCCCAAAGGAGTTTTGTGAGTCTCAAGGGTCAAGATGAAATTCACATCATTACATCACCTACATAGTAATGGATAGGTCGAGGTTACTAACAAGAAGATCCTTAATTTGCTCAAGATGAAAGTCACAAGCACCAAGGCTAAATTGTTAGACACCTTACCTATAGTACTCTAAGTGCTTAAAAACATTCCTACCAATGAAACAGGACATTCTACATTCACATTATTGCAAAATATAGAAGTCATCTTGCGAGTTTAAACAACTAACATAACAGCAATGGCGCCAAGACCTGGTATGTCTCTCTATCCAACCTAGTTTACTGTTCCATGATTTTCTAGTTCTTTTCTCCTTATGTTATTCTACCTCCTCACCATCCATGGACCCCCATCTTATGCTTATGTGCTGGCTGGAGGGCCTCATTCTAAAAGCCCCCTTCTCGACCACAACTTACTCCTCTTCCCTAAGTCCTACCATGACTCCTTTAATGAAGGCTCCAACTCTTCCCTTTTAAGAAAGGTTGCAAGGAAAATGGAAAAATAGCTCTCCTGTCCTCTAAATTTGAAACTTTGAGTTTAGCGAAGCCCTTCAAATTCACACTGGTTGGAAAGTTCACATACAAGAACCCAAAGATGGATACCATTAAAAACCATGTCAATGAGCTCAAACTAGTTGGGGATTGGAAGGTTGGACTTATGGATGAAGGCATATCATGATTAAACTCTCCAAGAAAGAATATTATGCTAGACTCTTTTCAAAAAAAGCTCTACGATATTGAAAATGTTCAAGTAAAAATTTTGAAGTGGACTCCCTCTTTTGACTATAACATTGAGCCTCCCATTGCCCCTATTTAGAATAAATTACATGGACTTAAGTTACACCTCTTTAACAAATAGATTCTCTACTCCATGGCTATAATTTATGGAAGACCATTAAAGTTGGATACGCCAACATTCAACATAACAAGACCATCAGTTATAAGGATCTTGGAGGAGATGGATATAACAGTCCCTTCCAATAAGAAAATTTGGTTTAGAACACAATCCAATAGGTATTGGCAAAGACTGGAGATTGAATAAAATCCTTTGTATTATGGTAAATGTAGGATGTTTGGACATAACTTGGACAAATGCTTCATTGCTCATCTAGAATTGAGAATTAGCAAAACTAATAAAAGCAAGCAACCATTGGACACTCCCATCCAAGAGAACTCATATTCCTTCCAATTTTAGACCAGAACAATCCATAACAGCAAGTCCCATCTTTTAGATTGATAGAAATTGAAAATCCAAATCATTTTTAGAGAATTAATCTTGATATATAGCAATCTAAAATTGAACCTGATAATAGTTTAATCAAGAACTATCTAGAAGATAATTGACCCAAGGCTGATACAAATTGAATAGATTTACTATCCCTTATTTAGGATAATATGAAGGACTACCCTGATCCAAGAACTAGCTACACAGTCCCTACTGAAGGTATCACCAACAATATGAACATGGAACCCATCAACTCTGAAAGACCGAATGCTGCTACTGACCCACCTAATCCTGACTGCTCCCCCTACCAACAAACATTACATGATCAAGACCAAGACTCGACAACTGAACCTCACAACCAAATTAGTTCAAATGAAGAGATGCACTATGATGACATACTCAACACAACAATGGATGAATAGCACACAGTCAAAAATAAAAAGCATATGAATATAGGATCCATGGAGCTAAAACACCTATTTGCCAACAGATTCCAAAATGCAGGAACCAATTCATCGGATGAAGGTACTTCTAAAAGGTCCACTAGAATTAACTCCACACCTAAATGACAAATATTTTAATTTTTAATATTAGGGGTATTGACAAGGCTAATGGAATTAATAGACTTAAAAGCCCTGTAAGATCACACTCTCTTGAACTATTTTCCATTCTAGAATGGCTTGTCCAAAGCCAAAATCTTCAAAGAATCAATAGAAGATTCTCTAATTTTAACATCATAACCAACATCAACAACAAGATTTGGCTCTTCTACAAGCCAAGATTTCAAATTCAAATTCTTATTGATTCAAACCAATTCCTTCATTTACACTTATAAGATACAAATTTCAGCATTTTTGTCACTGTCATCTATGCTTCATGCAACCATCATCATAGATTGAAACTATTAGATGATACGAAAAAAATCAGCATGCACAACTCTAGTCCTGGGTTAGTAAGAGGGGACTTCCACGTGATTCAAAGATTGATTGAAAAAAGGGAGGGAAAAATCTAGCTTATCCATCATTTTTGAATTTGTTGAGTGCATAGAAGTGGCCAACTTATTTGATGTCGGTTTCAAAGGTAAACCATTCACTTGGAGAAGGGGGAGAACATGGGAAAGATTGGATAGAATCCTACAAAATTGAAGTGGCAAACTATCTTCTACACTTTTGAGGTTCATCACCTAGCTAGAAGTGGTTCAGACCACTCCCCTTTGTTGGTCTGCTTCAACCATATTACCAAACCAAAATATAACCAATTCAGGTTCCTCAATATGTGGAAATCCCATCATAATTTTATCAGCTACTTTATAAGGATTTGGCAAAGTGTTGAATACACTAACCCTTGGATACATTTATGGGCCCTTTATAAGAACACTACCCAAGGATTAAAAAATGAAACAAAGAGGTATTTGGTAACATTCACCATTACATTAAAACAATTAAAGATAGTGATACTTCTATCCTTGAAGGCCAATTGGAGAATCTTCAACAAGAAATCTTGAGCTTCAATGATAGAGAGGAGGACTTCCTTAGGCTGAAAACAACAGTTCAGAACTTCTTACATGTTCCAAATTTTTCTCATGCTTGCATAAGGAAGAAGAGAGAAGAAAAGTGGGTTAATAAAATCAAAGATGCTTATGGAAATTAGATCATTCAGCAAGAAGGCATTATGAAAGATTGCACTAACTACTCCAACAATACCCTATGCCAACCCTAGAACCACAACAAAACTCCCCACCAAGCGAGATATTTTGTTGACTTTGATAAAGTTCCTATAAATAACGAAATCATCACCTCAACCCCTAAGGACAAGGAAATTTAGAATGCTTTTAATTCTATAGATGGATATAAAATAGCTGGACCAAATGGATTTACTGCCCTCTTCTACTAGGAAGCTTGGAATGTCATCAAGGTAGAAGTTATAAAGGCCATTCAAACCTTCTTCACAGACTTGAGTTGTCACAAGTATTTCACCACTTCAACCATAATCTTGATCCCTAAAGAAATAAATTGCCACACTTAGGACAAATTTAGACCTATCTTTTTAACCCTTATCATCAACAAGATCATTAGCAAAATCATAACCAATAGGGTCCAAAAGTCCTCCCAACACTCACTCCCAAAACCAAACTGCACTCATAAAAGGAAAAAAAACATTATTGATAACATCTTACTAGCCGAAGAGCTGATTAAAGACATTGATAGAAAGGTAGAGGAGGTAATGTAATAAAGAATATTGATATAAAAAAAGCCTTTGACACTCTTAGCTGGGACTTCTTACTTAACTCTTTGAAAGAAAGAGACTTCTCTCAAAAATTTTGTAATTTGGTGGAGACACTCCTTTTCAATAGCCACTATAAACTATTACTCAATGGGCAAGTTAGTGGTCTTTTCCAAGTTAACAAGGGAGTGAAATAAGGTGATCCACACTCAACCCCCACCCCCACTCTCTTCATTTTGGCTTTGGACATTCTTTCCAGAAATCTTAACAGTGTCTCAAACTATAAGAGGAAATCAACTTCCATTCCACAGGGAACCTCTCCACTTTAGACATGGGACTCTTCTTAGACACTAAGAGTTCCTTAGTCTTAAGACACATCTAGTGATTAGGTGAACACTTAACCTAACCCTAGAGACTTAGAAGAGTTAGCCATAGGAATAGGTTATGCCTTAGGGGTGTTAGGAAAACTTGCCTACTCTATAGCTTGAACCAAATCTTGACTTCCTTCTTTCAAGTTAAATTTCAAAACTCCAACCAACTTCAAACTCAAACCAACTTGAAATCCAAATCAACTTCAAGCTCAAACCATTTCCAACTTCAAACCCAAATCAAATCCAACTTAAGTGATTTTCTCAAACCTTAAATCCATTTCAATGGATTTTCTGAAATCATGAATCAATTCAAAATGATTGAACTTCAAATCCAAAACCTTTCCTAAGCCATTTTGATTTCATCTTATGGACTTAGCTCAAATAAAATTCAAATCAATTCAAACTCAAGAGATTTTCTCATAACCCATTTATATTCTCATTTATGTTCAAAAATATAAATGAAATATAAATTCAAATAACCATAACCATAACCAAATTCAAAACTCAAATCCAAATCTAATCAAAATCCAACCTAAACTCTTTCAAGTCAAATTCTTGAACTTAGGCAAATCAACCTCGAATCAATTCAAACCCTTGGATTTTCTTCATGATTCAATCAATCCTTCAATCATGAAACCAAATATAAACGCAAACTTCAATCATCAAATCAAAACTAAATTTAAAAAGCAAGCTCATGTTCATCCTTCGAACTTGAAATTATCAAATGAATCAAAACCCATTTGACTTCTAATCACTTGCAAATGGATTTATATTTCAATCATATGTCCATATGTTAGTTCAACCAAACTTGAATCAAACCTTGATCAAGTCAATTGACCCACTTAAGCTCACTTGACCCAACGTGACCTAAAGTATCTTTTTGAGCCAAATTCTAATCCTACCCAAATTGGATTGAACTAAGCCCATTTAAGCCTCACATTGTGAGCAACAGTCATCATAAGATGATCAATCACTCAAATTGGATCAAACTAAGTCAAACCTAGCATTTGACCCAAACAAAACCTAAAATAACCAAAATCCACCATAGGCCAAATTGATTGAAACCATTAATCAAAACTAGTTTATGACCAATGTTTGAACTTGACCAAGTCATCATTTGAGCCTAACCTAGCCCAATTGGCCACTTAACCCAAGTTGATCCAACTTGACCTAAAAAGTCAAAATGTGTCAAATCTTGATCTGAGCCAAATTGATTGAAACCAATGGGTCAAGTTATTCTAAATCACTTGTTGAACTTGACCAAATCCTCAATTAGCCAACTAGACCCAACCTAGCCCAATTAATCATGAACCCAACTTGACCTAAAAGGTCAAATCAAGCCAAAATCAAACCAAACCAAAATTGATTGAAACCAAAGCTACCAAAATATTTCAAATGACCAACCAACCCATGACCTAACCCAATTGGGTCAAATGGGTCAAATTGGTCAACTTGACCCATTTGACTTAAGTGAATTCAAATGAACCAAAACTAAATATAAATCAAATTGAACTAAACCAATGATACCAAACCAACTCCAATGGTCATATAAACTTGACCAAACCCTTGGTTTGATCTAATTTGACCAATTGGTCAACTTGACCCAAGTTGACCCATTTTGACCTAAACGGGTCAACATGAGCCAAATGATATCAAATTCACTCCAAATTCTTTGAAATTTGGCCTAACCCAATTTCAAACTATTACAAATCTGCATAAATTTAAATCAAAGTCAAATGACCCTTTTACCCCTTAAGTCAAGGGGTAACCTATGGCCAATTCCACTTGGAATTTAGTCAAGTCCTTTTCATGGCCACTTGGCACCCTCTTAATAGACCAAATGGATACTAATGAGTGTGGTGCACATGACCCAATGGGTTTGAGTCAGCCTTGACCCAACCCATGGCCAAACTAACCACCCAATGGAAAGTTCTCCACATGGAATCACTCCCACACTCATTTAACGCATGGGCAGCTCCTCTACTACACCCCTCTTCTAAAACCGAATCACATGGAACCCTAACAGCCTAACAAACCTATTTCATGTGATCAATTTGATCAAAATGCAAGGATAGCTCACGGACCTTCAATCCTTGTAGGGGGAGATATACTCTCCCTAATTCCATCTCATTTCACATCACTTACTTTCGATTGAGCCCTAGGAACTCAGAGGAAGCAATGTCAAGCTCTCCCAAGGTCTCCCAAGCTCAATTGAATTCTCCATGTCTCGGTTTGCCTAAATCAAAAATAGGGGAGGTGAGTGGAAATTCCAACTCACTTATCACTCCACCAAAAGATAATTCCTCTTGCAAGCACCATCAGAGGATCCAATCAAGCTTACCCAAATCAAATCCCAAGAAATCAAGCCATAGGAAGGAGGAGCTAGACCAAAGCCTTAAGCCATTGGACCTCACTTTGGTCAATAGGAAAATCTATTCCACCTCAAGCCTTCAAACCTTCAACAGAGCTTCGTCTCCACTAGATAAAGCTACCTCAATGTTTGGGAGCACCGGTGATAGCCTCCGATGAGGAATGCCTCAAAACTGAGCTTAGCCTAGAAATTTGTTGGTCCTTTGTGATGGGAACTTTCATCCCAATTAAATGATGGTGTGGATTGAATCCCTACTCAATCCGAGCTCAAGTGAGCTTGGATCAAGCCATAGAGGTTGGACAGCCTCCATCTCCAACAGGCGAGGGCAAGGATGAATCATGGATCGTCCATCATGTTTGTTTTGGATGGACAATCCTGATTAATCTGATTAGATCCCACATCTTAATCCCTTTAGAAAGTATGAGTTTAATCCTCATCATCTGATCTTTGATCGGACAGTCCAAGGAGAAAATGCGTAGCACTGCCGGCTAACTGAGCAGCCTATTTGACAGCTTAAATAATGAATCTCATCACCTCACATGGAAAGAGCATGTCATGTCAGTGGTCCATGTGGCGTCAACGGGATTAGTTATATAATTATGGCTATTTATTTATTCCTTAATCACTAGAACTTCAAATAGCCATAATTAAATGTAGAAAAATTAGAAAAAATATAAATGAGGGATTATTTTAAAGATAATTCAATGAGAAATAATATAAAATTATTTCTAATTGATTTTGATCAATGAATTTTCTTTAATTAGGATTTATTTAAAATCTTAATAACCCTAATTACTCCTTAATCATTTCATTAATTGATTCTAAACTTCTCAGGAATATTTAGTGGGATGACCTCTGCCTCCCTTAATTTTCTTGGAATTTATTAGTCATTTAATTAATAAAATTAATTAGTGAATCCCTAATCACTATCTTAGTATAATCAAGGGTAATTAAACATGTGAATAGTTTTTTAATCATTTAATTAAGATAATTAAATATTGTTTAAGTGGTTAGGAGGTATATTAAATAATTTTGAGATAATTTCCTTAAGCTATTCCCTAAACCCCATTTCTTCCTTAATCCAAACCTAATTAAGGATTAATTCACTAATAATCTTCTTAATTCACTTAATCAAATTTCCAAAATCAATCTAAACTAAATCAATCCTTTGCTGGGTAAATCCTTGGGTGTTCTAAAGCCTAAGGTAAATTTAAGGAAATCATTTCCAACCCCCATGTGTGGGAAGGTTATGAAAGTATGTAATTAAACCCCTTAGTTTAATTAATCATTAATTGTAAGCTAATTGCATTAGGCTCCTTTATTTCTTAGGTACATTGCTGATTTAAATTCAATGTGGTTGCATATCATATGTTGGCTCATAATTGTTTGAATAATTATGTTAAGGAGGTGTAGGTAAGGGCTAATTAATGAACTTAATATACACCTTAACCTAATCAAAACATAAAATCAATCTAATGACTTAAAAATTAAACTAAAATAACATAGACATGTGGGAGATGGGTTAAGACCAGCAAACCTTTTTATATTTCTTAAATCAAATCAAACTCAAAACAAAACTAAAAAAAATTCTTTAAATAATTTGATTCACTTTAAATGATCTTATTCCATAGGATTATCTTTAGTAATTAATTAGGGTGAATGAATTTACATGTTTATATCACCTTATTTCTTTCCTAGCATGCTAAGTGTTGTGTGTCATATCAAAATCATGCATTCATGTCTTTTAAAAATAAAATAAATAAAATGTTTCTTTTATGTCAAATCGCATGTTTTGGCTAAAGTAAGAATATGAATGGCTATTATCACTACTAAATCCAAAATTATTTTTGAAACTTATAAATCAAACATTATAAATGAAAGGTATGCTACTTATAATTACTTATAAGCTTGCATGTGAGTATAACATAAAATGTGCATTATGTAACTTTCCTTCTCTTCTCTTTTAACATAGTTTTGAATAGGATTTGCAAAGTGTATAGTCCATTTGAAAAGAACACAACACTTGCCTAAATCCATTCATATTCATTCTTATGTTATCATTTAAGAAGGATCTTCACATTTGCATGACTCTTTTGCATGACTCTTTTTCCATTCATTAGCTTTTGTACATGCACATGTATTGAAGAAAAGTTGTATATTAGTCTGGACATCTTGGGGTTGTGAGGCTTTAAGTAGCCCCAAGTAGATCTTATACCTTGCACCCCTAGTGTAGAAAATAATGGCGTCATACTCACTTATGTCTTTCATACATGTAAATGAGCATTTGATTAATGGATAAAAGAATCCTTCTTTTCTACTTAACAAAATCATTCATCATAAAACATCCAAATTTCTTAGACAACATCCCTTAACATTCATTATGAAGGTGTGCTAAAACATTCTATTTGCATGTATAGATATGCTTAGGATTCATCCATGGACATGTCACATATGTTGTAAAGAAATAAAGTGTTGTGTGTTTTGTCATAGTAATTCACTTCAATTAATTTTAAAATGCCTTTCTTATACAAATAGGTTTTTAGGGCAAATATAAACTTAGGATTAATTAAAACACATAATAAAATATTCACTAAAGAAAAATCACTAATGAATCTACCTTAGAAATTACTTAAGGTAGGGAGGAAAGAGAAGTTCTCTTCTCTTTTTCTCTCTTTACAACACTTAGTAATTAAGTGTAGGTTCATTCAAACCAAAATAAATTATCAAATAAAATCAACCAAATCAACTAAAATACTTAAATGAAACAACCCTCTAAGTTGAACCATTCACACTTAAAAAACTCTAACCTTAAAGCCCAACTAAGACATGCCACATAAGCTTTAAATGGCACACACATTAGGCTAAGTCACCATTTCTAGTACTATGTTAGGGCGGTGCAGGGTTTGATGCCTGATTTTGTTTTGTGATGTACTATTTTAGTCTGGATAAAAGGGTGTATGTGCATAGACTGAATGGTAGGGCAATCTTAGTCCAACCATTATCTTCTACAAGGGATTGTGCTTAAGGGTGCTATAATAAAAATATAAATGCTTTTGTTGTGCAGTTTCTTATACCCCTAAGTATAATCCAAAATAGGCCAACTGGACTTGGTTACCAATGTGTGGGGTGCTAAGTCCAATTTATTGATATACATGCTTGGGATTATGTGGATTATTTAACTAATTTCTATTTTGCAGGTTTTAGTTAGATTTACTTTTACAATTTTTATGTAATTTTGCAATTAGGATTTGTAATGATTGTTGTGGTGATTAAGATGAACATTGTTCATAAGACTATGTCTTATGTAGCATGTGAAGCCTTTAGAGGAACCACATTCCAACCAACCAAAAGAAGAAAGAAGAGAAAAGAAAAAAAGAAAGAAGAAAGAAAAGAAGAAATGAAGAATGAAGACCCCACCCCACCCCCCCCCCCCCCCCCCATAACATGAACTCCTTTTGTTGTAATTAATTCAATTGTAATTGGGTTGTATGCATTTCGGCTACCAATTTGTTTTCTAGTTTTTGTGGTGGAGCCTGACCATAAAAGCCTCTTATTCTTTTGTGTTAGCTTTATAAATTGTTTGATGTTTGTTTATCTTGTGCATTAAGATGACATGTTTTCCTAGTTTCTTCCTTACTTTGATGAATGGCTTGGATGTGATTAGGCTCATAAGAAAAAATAAATTTTTTATCCAATTAATCAATTTAAAACTAAAAATAAACAACTCATAACCTCACCTAAAGCCTAAGTTATAAAACTAGATAAAAGATTTAGCAACCCCTTAGTTGGATGTTGTATGTTTTCACATCATGCATGAAAAGCATCTTGTTTAACTCCTGTTATGGAGTGCTTTCAACTTTGCCAGGGAACTTGGCTTGACCTTTGAGAGCCATGGTGGAAATACACCTCCTTCTTGCTGATTTTGGCCCATAATCCAATTTCTCATGCATTATGCATATGAATCCTATAGCCTGTGTCAAATCAATTGTCCAAAAAATGAACAAAAACATAACAAAAATTTGCATTAGATTTAAGTCATTAATCATGCCCTACATGATCTAGTCTCTTAGGGAGTGTGTTTAAGGACTTAGTCTCTTTCTAAATAAATAATAGCCTAGCTATCTTGCAAAAGCATAAGACTTGCCTACATATATTTAAAATTGAGGAGTTAGTTGGCAGCCACCCCCCGTTAGTTGTAGGTCCAACAATCGGGTGATTTATCCTCCCTTGTGGAGGTAAATCAAATACCCATTTTTACCTTAGATTTAGGTCATGCTTTAGCCCTCACCAAACCTCCCTAGATTTAGGTTCAGAGATTGCTACTTCCCTTTGCAGGCTATAAGCATAAATCCTCACCTCTTAGGCATTTCCATAATCTTATGTTATGGAATTGTAAGCACCAAATTTCTAATAAAAATTCAACTCAAATAAATAAATCATTTCAATTTCAAAAATATAAAGCTCAACCATAGGATAGTTTAGGATGCTTACTAGGCTTCCTAGTATCCTAAGCATCCCCTACATATCTTCCTTTGGTTTTGATAATAACTCCCTCCTCTTGATCAATCCTACTTGATATTTTAAAAATAAACAAATTGATTGATAGTCCTGTATTTAAAATTGTTGGAGACAATGATCATTTATCTTAATCAAGAGTATTCCTAAGGGATCTCAATCCTTAGGATGTAATTAACTATGGGGGCATGCCTCCATAGGAAACTTAACGAACTCAATTTAAAATAAACTCTATTTTACTTTTTCATGTAAAGTAGTTGAAGAATCTCTAGTACATTTTGAAGACCCAGAGTCCTTAGGAGTCCTTATTAAGGTGATTAGGCCTTTTGTAGGATGATGACTTCCATCTCTTCAGATAGTACATCATTCCTCAATGTCATACCTGATCACCCTAATAAGAACATCTATGGATCTACATAGTGACCAACACAAAGAAAGTTGTTTTTTTATTTTTGTTCTTCATTTATTTTTCTCTCCCAGAAAGATAGATGAATGATAAAAATAAAAATATTTCACCACAATGACCTTCTACTTTTTAGCAATGGGAATAAGAGAGCTATCAACACTTATATGGAAATCATCATGGACTTCACGAACCTCTCTAGTGTGTCTTTAAATACTAATAAATGCCTTTTATTATAAGAAAGTAGATCAACAAATCCAAAATAAAATGGATCATTGAAAAAATTGGGTTCATTTATTCCAAACTCCCCCTCCCCTACCTTGGAATCAAGCTATACAAAGGAAAAATTGCATCCTCTGTCTTCTATAAGCTCATTAACAAAATTCAATATAAAATCAGCACATGGGAAAACTCTTTTCTCTCTTTTGGTGGGAGAATAACCATTATCAAAAGCATCCTTAATTCAATCCCATTTTGCACCACCCAAGTCTAACACATTCTAAAAATGATCCAATTGGAGATTGAAATAATTTTAAATAGGTTTATTTGGAGCCACAAACAAAAGTCCACTTATTGGGCTAGCTAAAAAAAGTTGTGCAAACTAACCAACAAAGGATAACTTAGTTTTAAAACCATAGAGGAGAATATCAAATGCAACACCTACAAACTTTGGATGAAACTAATACAAAATAGCTCACTCTAATCTAATCATATGCTAGGGAAGTATTACAATGCCTCAGACCCTATGATAATGACAAAAAATTGAATGCCTCGACACTCTAGCAACTAGTGCTATTACACAAGGAGGCTACTGAAGAT
The DNA here is from genome assembly GCA_021442155.1 of Cymbidium sinense. Classification (NCBI taxonomy): domain Eukaryota; kingdom Viridiplantae; phylum Streptophyta; class Magnoliopsida; order Asparagales; family Orchidaceae; genus Cymbidium; species Cymbidium sinense. The sequence goes on from CM038233.1 coordinate 40,528,332, forward strand.
CTAATCTTTTGGGACCTGAAGGATGGTTGTATTGATCTTTGGAATGACCATTTGTTTGAGAAGGAACTTCTCTTATTCGAATTTGTTGGAACTAGAACCTTGCAATCCTGTAACATCAAAGAATTCTAGAAAGATGTTGAATGGGACAATGAGAAACCACAATTTATTCTTCTTCCACACATTTGTAATAAGATATCCAATCTACCAATTAATATTGATAGAAAAGATAGTTTGGTAGTTAAAGGGAATACTCCATATAATTCCATACACAACACATTATATCTCACTTGGTGGAGAGAGACCAAATTAGTCCTTTAGGGTAAAGCTATATGGAATCACAAAATCAAACTATCGATTGCCTTCTTTTGTTGGAGACTCTTCCACTAATTCCTACCTCTTTATGTTATCCTCAAACTCATGGGACTAAAGCTTCCTTCAAGGTGTCACTTATGTAATGAAGAGGAAGAAGGACTCTTACATACTTTCATCCAATGCAAATTCAGTAGTTCAATCAAGGACAAGTATGTTGAACAGAAAACTTCAAGACTGTGATGGACATTCCACTCCACTTCACCTCTTAGATAATTCTCAATAAGAAGACTGCAAGATATCCACCAAAACATTGAATGCCATCCTTATCATCCTTTGGTTTATCTCGACTATAAGAAATGACCTCAAACATAATGAGTCTAACATCATTGTTGATCTTACTGCTCTTAAAAGCAAATCACACTTATAGCTGATAAACAAAGGGGAGGATCAAAAGTTGAATTGTAACAGAGAAACTCTTGTCATCTATAGATCTCCAAACTGGAACGTTTAGTTTTGGAACATACCTACCCAAAACACCATCAAAATCAATATTGATGCCAACTTTAACATCAACTCCAACAAGGCTGGAATCGGTGGCATCTTCTAGAACTGTGAGGGAGATTGCATCTACTTCTTCTCTATTCCTTATGCTACTTCTTCTGCACTGCATTCTAAAATTGATGCATTATTCTTTGCTCTTCTCCTTGCTTTAAGAAAACCCCAACTCAACTATGGGATTGAATCTGACACTTTGTTACTCATCCAAACCCTTCAAGAATAATAATTGCAGCAACCCCCCTTGTTCATCATCAACCTACTCAAGACTACCAGAAAACTAAAGGAGAACCTCAAAGTATCTTGCTCCCATATTTGGAGGGTAGGAAATAGACCTGCTAACCTTATATCCAAATGAGGATCACAACTCCAACATTTCTTTTCTTCCAAGCATCCTAATAAAGAGCTTAACTTACTTGTAGCTAGTGACAAGTTGGGTTTACCATACATTAGACCAAATATTTTGTAATCACCACTTACTTTTGTTTTGGGATTATTGTACTCTTTGAGTAATCAATAAAATCTTCACTTTTATACAAAAAAAAGTTGTCCTACTAGTCAAGTATGAAGTTCAAAGTCAAAGGATCCTAACAATATAAAGGATGAATGGTGAAGATGGCCAGTAGGGTAAAGTGAACTTGGAAATTATGGAAGACACACTTGACATGATCAAAGAACTGAGAATTGAGGTATCACTAAGATAAGGAGAAATAAAAAAGGCGAATAGAAAAATACTACAATTATTATGAAAGGGAAGCAATTTAAGAGTGGTGATATAGTACTAAAGAAAGTAAACATCATTATTTGACAAAATGCTCTAGACAAACTCACCCATAAGTGGGATGGACTTTTCATAATCAAGAATCAAGTTGGCTCTAATACATATCAACTATAATCTCATTTAAGCAAGAACATACCAACAACATGAAATTTGAAAGACTTGAAAAAAAATTATCCTTAATGGGAATTTTTTTTAGTTAGTACTCACTTTTCCAGTTTAGCATTTAATGTATCTTCTAATTTTCAATAATAAAGGTTTTATAGTTTACTTCTTTAATGTGTTAACATGCATCAAAGAAGCACACTAGGATATTAAATGGTAAAACTTATGCTTGGGGAGTTGTGTGATAACTCAGGACACTTGATATGCCATTTTTAACCCAAAGAAATGCCACATATCGAGATTAACAAAAGCCTGGGTAGAAGATCTGAATAATTGGTGCACCATTCTTGGCCCAAGAATATGGATATCAAGCAAAGTTATCCCTTGATGCTAGAACACTCAAGGAGTTGTGTGATGACTTGGGACACTCAGTGTGCCATTTTTTAGCCCAAGAAAAAGCATACTCGGTGAGTGACAAAAGCCTAAAAAAGAGATCTGCATACTTGGTGTACTGCTCTTGGTTCTAGAATATTATCAAGCAAAGCCAACCCTTAATGCAAGAACACTCAAAGAGATGCATGATGATTTAGAATACTCATTGAGCCATTTTTAGCCCAAGCAAAAGTTCCACTCAATGAGTGGCAAAAGCCTAAGTAAGAGATATGAATGATTGGTCTGCCACTCTTGGCCTAACAATACTAAAGACAAAAAAGCAAGCCTTGAGTTAAACTTACTCTATAAAATCAAATAGTGTAAGACCAACACTCTATGAGGTCAACAATAAAAGTAAAAAAAAAGACCAACTCTCATAATTGGCAACTCAAAGACCAAAACTTTATATGATTGGCAATAATAGTGTAAAGTAAACACCCTGTGAGGTCGATTAAACTCAAAAAATACCAACTCTTATAGTTGGTAACTTAAAGACTAATACTCCATGCAATTTGCAACTATAGTGTAAGATTGACACCCAGTGAGGTCAATGACTAAACTCAAAAAAGATTAACTCTCCTAATTAATAAATTAAAGACCAACTCTGTATTGTTGGTGACTATAGTATAAGACCAACACCTTGTAAAGTTAGAGACTAAACATAAAAAAGGCCCTAGTTGGTAACTTAAAGACCAACATTTCTCACAATTGATGACTATTATATAAAACTTACACCCCGTGGGGTAGGCAACTGAATCTAAAATGACCAACTCTCATAGTTGGCAAGTTAAAGTCCAACAGTCCATGTGGTTGGTTACTACAATGTTTGACAGACACCACATGAGGTTGGCAACTAAACTTTAAAAAGACCAACTCTTCTAGTTCACAGCTTAAAGGCCAACTCTCCTAGTTCACAACTTAAAGATCATCTCTCCTAGTTGGAGATAAAAAGGCTTATTCTCCTAATTGGCAAGTCAAGTCTTTTAACTACAAGCCAATGTGACCTCCCATCAAACTGAACTTAAAAAAAAACACTGCATAGCCACTCTAATATGATTCTCCGAGGATGGCTCTCCTAATTAATCAGTGGCATAAAATATTCACTGAGACATCAATAAGCAAGTAACAATTCAATGAGTATACATAAACTCACTATGGTAATGGAATTACCTATGGGAGGTTCTCTCAATTAATCAATGACTCAAAGTATTATATGTCATGAGCAGAGTATTTCATACATCAATAAGCAGTTATAAATCTAATGAGTATACATGAACTCATTAGACTAACATGACAACCCAGAGGAGGTTCTCTCAATTAATCAATGACTCAAAATGTTCTAAGTATTAAGTGAGAAGTTATTCATAGCACAAGCAAGCTCAAGTTAAATGAGCAATGAGCACTACGATCAATAAATACTCCACAAGAAAATAAATTTGATCATTATTCAAATAAGTACACATGATTACAAATGTAGTTATATTCAATCATGGTTTTCATTTTATGAAGTGCAATTTCTATAATAAAGTGAGTACGATACATGCATTCTACTCATCAAATAAATAATATATGCATATCGAGAGTGATGAATCCAAATATGTTCATAGATGAAGGAAGAACCTTCTAAGATACCTGAGAAATAGGGCTAAGCAAAAGGATTGATATCAAAAAGACAAGAAAGTAAGAAAATTGGAGAGACTATAATACTGAATATACGGATCTAGAAAATGTTTTGGAATATCACAATAGAAGAAATGCCCCTTTGTTAGGCGAACATAAAGTGTTAACTTAGCGAGATCTGTTTTACAGGTTATTACAATTATTCCCTTAAACATGGTGAAACGTGAGATTCATATTATTTAGGTGATTGAAGGGGAGTAGTATGGTATTCCTCGACACAAACAGTTCAATTGCCATAGAACCAGAATTTGATATGGGTTAATAAGGGCTCATGGATCAACTTTTCTTCCGATTAGGTGCTCCTTCTTAAATTCTCTTTTTGAGTACAATCTTGCTCTGTATTAACTTTGGGCGTTTTAGGCTTTACAGAGCATTTTAGCTCACTTTTATTAAATCCTGAAGGTCATAAAAAATAAAAAAATTAGTAGCTTAACTAGAATTGTTTATGCAATCTTTGACTAAGGTCACATAACTAATTTTCTTTCTTCTTTCTGCATTCTATCATGCATATGGTGGGCAGGATTTATATTTCCTGAGTCAACCATAATGCTATTGAAATACAATCGTACTGAGGCCTTGCAATTCTAGTTCAAATCATGATAAGCAAAATGAAAATTTAAGAATTCCCTTGAGTGTCTTGTGTTTGCAGGTGCAGGCATTCTATCAACCATATCAATGTATGCAGGAAAAAATTCATGGACTCCTCCAAGATCAATGCTCTAAGGAGTGTCATATAGTGGTGATAAGCAACAACTAAAGAAAGAGGAAGAAAGCTGGATGTTGAGCTTGATTAGAGCACACAAGGTGTGATAGGTGAAGACAATTTGTTGCAGAATCTTTTCATCTATGCACTGAATGATTTAATCCATTGGACGAGTACCATCTCTCGTGGGGATGGGCATTTGATTCATCTTGAAGGTGTCATAACGATGGTTAGTTCTATAGAAAATACTCTTATTAAAATTCCTTTCCTGATTTTTGATGAATATCTTTCTCATCGACTAACGATAACTCCAATTTTTTTGCCAACCTCAATGGCATCATGGGTGGAATTGGTGGATATCTTTCATACATTTGAGAGCCATCAATGTACTTGTCCTTAATACTAGCTTCAGTTCACCAACATAAAAGTACAGTTCATTCCCTCTCTTACTCATGAGATGTGAGTATGCAAATGTCTTTATCAACTCAGAGATGATATAGAGGAATCACAAGTATTCATGGACTCCTCAAATGCTTTGGGGAGGGTCAATTTCTTAGAGAATTAGTATGAAAGCTTGAGCACAGGCAGCTTTAGAGCAACTTCACAATGATGAGAGCCAAGATATTATTATTAAATTCATAGTCATGAATTTTCTTCCTTTGGCAGCATTTTATTTGTATTTATATGTGAGCAGAAGATCAATGAATGGGCATTTGAACACCATAAAATTATTTAAAATAATATTTAGGGTTATAAGAAAGTATCACTCTCATCCCCATAAATAAAAGAAATATTTATAATTTTTTTCAGTGCATTTTACTATTACAGTGGGTTTTTTCTTCAGCAATCCTATATTAAATCTTTGTGAATTCATGTAATCATTTCTCAGGAAGCAGTTTGACACCATGTCTTTTTCTATTACTATAAATTCTCTTTAGTCAAAGTGGATGGAACTTTTATCATTCTCTTTGAATTGTGTGGGTAAAACTTTCTTCTAAGAAAATCTTAATTATTATCTTATCACCCATAAGTATGGATCTACTTTCGGAGCAACTGCTTTCCAGAGGCTCAAAATGATCTTGGTTCCCAAGATTTGATCCTCCATTCTCAACATAAATGATTGATAGAAATCTAATTTCATTGTGCAGTGATAAAGAGCAGACGAGGTTTTGACTCTGATGATGCAAGAGCTTTCATTCTGCTTCCATTAGCATTGGGTTTTGATTTCCCCTTCCATCCAAATAGATAGATATCTATGACTTCTTCAGAGTGGTGCATGTTGACCTTATTTTTTAATGATATTTAACATCATTTCAATCCTGAGTGGATGGTAGGGATTTCTTCTTAGCACTTTTGACACCATACTTGACCATTAAATTTCAGGTTTACCTAACTAATAGGTGGTGGAAAACTAAACTCAAATTTAAATAAATGATTGAATCAAACAAATTCTAATCAAAATCTAAAATCAATAGAGTTTAGACTAAGGTAATTGACATGGTTAACCCAATTATCCTACTTAAGCTCAACCTCTTAAACCCAAGAAAACTCAAATAAAATAAAAATAAATTGAAAGTAAATCAAATGGAAAGCATAAATTTATTACACCAGAATCATTAAATTCAATAAATTCAAAAAGTCACCCGGCTTTAATAAAGAGTTTACTTATGTGTGGGTCCTACCAGGTCAAAGGCCAACCCAACAAAATTTGACAAAATCAAATGATTCCAAAGACTCAAAATTATCAAATGAACTTGTAAAAACATAAATATAAATAAATCTAAACCCAATAAGGTCTTAATTGGGCTAATTAGATCACTTGATCTAAATATGCTTAAATAGACCCTATTGAATATAAACTCAAATTAAGTTAAAATCAACTCAAATTAAATATCCAAAATCTATTAAAAATCATCATTAAACATAATTCAACCAATTATGGGATTTAATTTGATCAATTTGGTCATTTGACCTAATTGAACCCATGTTAACCCATTATGCCCAATTTGTGTCAAAGTGGGTTTAAAATTAAATTAACTTCAAATGAAATAAAATTAATTAATCTATAAGTCATCTAAGATACATAAATAAACATAACATAAGCTTAGATAAGATCCATCAAAATGGAATAAATTAAACTAAACTAAAGGGAACAAATGCTTAAGTAAATTAACTTAAGGTGTTTGTGTCTAAACCAAATTAAAATGAGTTTGTTTGACTCATGAATCATCTAAAATTAGATTTGGATAATTAATTGCTAATCTAAGTGAATGGATAATAAAAATTGTTCATGCTTAGTCTAATCTAAATAAAACTAAACCCAAATAGAACAAATGTGAACATTTGAGCTTAAAACTACACTAATCACATTGCAATATAGCTAGATTCATTCTAAGAACAGTCTAAAAGGATTGATATCATAAATTAAGAGAATTCAAAGGTTTCAAATTAAACCAGAAGTAAGGGAATATGCCATGGAAGGTGATGTGAAACATGAAGACAAATCCCCTCTAATATAAGACACTTCCACCATTTTCTCCTCCACTCCTCATCCTAGTTGATTGTGATTGACCTTAATCAGTTAAACACCTCTTGGAGCTAGCCTCCAAGAATTGAAATCACCTTAGCCAATTCATACTTAAACTCTCCATAAGGAAGCTCTCAACCAAAGAAGAAGAGAAGAAATGAGACCTTCTTTGGCCATTCTATTACTACTCATAGATTTCACAAGTGAAACAAAGAAGAACCAACCCTTTTCACAATTCCCATGCCATCGGGAAGCCAAATTTTGACTAGACCCATCGGCGAATAAGAGGACATTGGTCTCCAGAAATTGGTGAGGAGGCAATTCAATTCCTCATACCTAAAGGTTCACCACATCCCTATGAAGGTGTTCGAAGCATCCCCGCTGGTGCGGTATGCCTCAAAATTGACCCCTCTTTCAATTCAGTTTGGTCCTTTGTGAAGAGGATTTGATCTCCAGTGAGATCAAACCATATAGACGCATTCTAGGTGAGGCATTGATGGATTTGTAATTGAAATTGAGCGATTATGCCTACTGGATTGATAGAAATCATATTGATTCGACAGACGGCACTCAGCCTCTACCAATGATCGAAGAGATGTAATCTCCACAGTCCATTCCTTCTGTTAGGAATGGATGGCTGAGATCTTGTAAAATAAACAAATTAAAATCTCATAAGATCTGCAGATGAAATCATGACTGTCAAAATGAATCCCGCGCGGCTCGCTTAATAACGTAGGATCCATATGGATCCTTCATGGATGAATCACACGCCGCTACATGTAAAGTGATTTTGCATCAGTGCCACATGGCATTAACCCAATTAAAATTATAATTCTGATTTTCAGAATTTTAAAAATTATAAAAAAACCCTAAAAATATTAAAAAATCATAGAAAATAAAATATTTAACTAAAAAAAATACAAATAAATGCTCAAAAGATTCATTTAAGTGAGAAGAATCAATTAAACCTAAAATCCCTAATTTTGATTATGTATTTTTGGATTAATTTGGGTTTAATTAAAAATAATCAAACCCAAATTAAACTTAAACCATTAATCCAATCAGTTTCAAACTTTGGGTAATTCAAATTAAAGTTAAAAAAACACCTAATGATAAATTTCTCAGATTTTATTACAAATTAAATTTATAGATATAAAATTTTGAATTACAAACCTTCAATTTAATGAAATAAATTAATAATGAATTAAGAAAATTATAAAGAATATAAAATCAACTCAAATCACTATAATAAACCTTAATGAACCTAAAAACACCATTAGAATATTTTGGAACTTAATAAACCCCAAAATGAACAAATTAGGTAATTAATTTAATTAATTGATCTGAACTTTAAAAAATCATAATAAATTAACCAAAACTCCAAAAAATCTAAATAAACTTTCTATGGATTCATCTTCCAATGGGGAATTTAAGAAAATTAAAACTCTTAATTATTTCAAAATGATTAAGGCATAATTTAGTTTTATTGAAAGAAATAAAAATTAGTCTCGAATTGCACATCTGATTAAAGTGAAGCTTTAAGGAACTTAAATTAGTAAGGAACCCTACTTTCCATTAAAATTTTAAGGCCAAATGATCTCTGGATTAGAAGTTATTGAATTTCTAAACCCTAGGTCAATTTAGATGAAATTATAAATCAAAAAATTATAAAAATTTATGAAATCAATCTAAATCATTTCCATTAACATCATAACACTTATGGAAAACTTCTTAACCCTCTAATGTTAAAGAATTTAATTAGTTATGCATCTACAGTTTAATGAAATGATTAAAAATATAAAAATTAATTAAATCTTAAGTTATAAATTTAATAAATTAACTAATCAATTGAAACTCATAATAAATTAACTAATCGATTGAAATTCAGAACTAACCAATCTCTGAATTTCATATCTAAATACAGAAATTTCTTAAACCCATTTAATTTATGAATAAAATAATTCCAAATAATAAAAAAAGGAAAGAAATGATTAATCAAATCAATTAAATCTAAATAACCTAAAATGGCTAGGCTAGGTTTGGTGCCTAAAGTAGTTCATTTCTTAAGTTTATTAGATTGAAGTTGATAAATAAAACTTTATTTTATGATATTTAATTAAATAATGATATTTTAACATTCCATTGTAAGTAACCTAAAATGATGAATTAGAAATGCATAAGTAAATAAATTGTATTAAATTATGAAATTGAAATATGATGAATCATTCAAATAATGAAATCAAAACATATTAAAGATTAATTTATTAAGTTAACTCATCCCAAATTGATAAACATAAACCTTAATCAAACAAATAAATGAGATCATTTCAAAACAAATAAACCAAGTAATTAAATTATATAAGATCAAATGAACACCTAATCAAATAAAAAAACATGAGATTAAATCTAAAGCTAAGTTATGAAAACAATATAAAATATTAAATAATATAAAACATAAATGAATCAAATCATTTGAAAGGAAATCAAACTAAAAATGAAAATTACATTAAACTTAATCATGATAACATTAATTTTTAACTAAGATTTAAAGAAACATTTTAGGAATTTTAATAAATTAAACTAAATAAAAATTAATCAAAGCAAAAGAAGTAGAATAAGAAAGAATTCTTTAAAATCTTAATAAGATTATATAAACTCTAAACATTAAAAAGAAAATTAAGACAATCAGTCAATTAAATAAAAAATTCTTAATTAGTTAAGTCAAGATGCATTAATCAATAAAACTCAAACAAAAAGAATAAACAATTATAAACAACTTTTAATAAACATAAGATGAAAAGTATACAATTTAAGTCCTAATCGAATTACATAAATATTAATCTAGATTCAAATAAACCCAAGTTAAAATAAATCATTCAAATGAATTTAAAAGAAGTTAATTAAGATATTTATGATCATAATTTAACCCTTAGAATGGATGAAAATTTCGTTCTCTTAGGAAAATTGAATAGAATGGGTTCTAGCCAAAGTAGAATAATTTTATTCATCATTATTTAAAACTTAAATTTCAACCTTGACATAAAAGTGAACTTAAAAATAGAAATGAACTCATAAATCAATTAAATCATTAAAATTAAAACCACCCAATGGTAAATTGAACAAATTTTAAGAATAAAATAATAGAAATAATATAAAAAATAAAGAATTTTATAACTAGTAATCATATGGTATATAGTCTAAACACTCGAGGTCGTAGGGCTACTAGTCTAGAGGAGGTCTTGATACCTTGAACTTCTAGTCTATCAATAATAAGCACCTCTAAAGTGAAATTATGAATAGTAAAAGATTAAAATTTAAAGTAAATCAAGATTTGAACTTAAAAGGCCTAGTAAAGTCATACTACACAAACCCCTTTCTCACACACTAGATTGTTAGGTCATTGACCTTAGATTTAGGTTAGGTTGATGATCTGTGATGTTTTGTGATGTGATACTTTTCTTGTTTTATGGTGTAATATTTTAGACTAGATAACTAAGATTATTTAACCATTATTTTGGATGTTAGGGCATTCTTTTTAGAGTATTACTATTTTTTGTATGGGGTTATGCTAAAAGGGACCAATGTAATTAGAAAATATACATAAATGATGTTTACTTGGAGGTATGCTTAAGTCCTTAAAGCATAGCTCAATAGGATAGGTTGTCTTAACAAGTAACTAATGGTAAACCGATATGTTTAAAATATAAACTACTTGTGTGTTATGTGTATTTACTCACATTTGTTTTGCAAGAATTAGGAATTTATTTAAATTTTTAAAATATAATTTAAGCCTAGAATTAGGTTAAGGTCTATGGTCTAAGAATAATAGGAGCTAACTTTACAAATTGGTGGTCCCCTATGATGCTAGTAGAGGTCCTTGAAGAAGGTGACGATCTTGGAAGAAGACCCCCATAGATCAAACTTTTAGTTATAGGTCTGGTTAAGGGAAGGGCTCAACTGCCCATTTTCTCTTTCTTCAGGGTTGTATAATGGTAACTAGCCACATTAGCTTATTCTATTAATTTATCTTGATTTATTTTGGAACCATAATAGAAATTGCTTACTTTTATTAGGTTTCTTTATGTGGTGTGTCTTTGTGATGAAATGCCTAAAACGTTAGGCTCTTATAAAAAATTAAATTTTTTATTCCATTAAACTTAAAATAAAAAAACTAAAAACCTCATATTAATAAAAGCCTTATGGTATAACTTGAAAGTAACAAGAAATAATTAACTTTTTTTAAACATGATAGCATATTATTTGTTCTTCTTGAATTACACTTCACCCATTGCACATAAGGGGGCATCTAACTTATGAAGCTGACCATCCTACTTGGGAAAGTGTGATTCTCTTTTTGATTTATCCACAATCACTTATAATTGCATATTATTGAAGGCATGAACTGTATAGCCCAAGCCTCAAAATGAATCATGAGTCAAAAAATGTAAAATAAGAAATTTGTTGCATTAGTTAGGTTCATAACATGACCAAACATTATTTTGGCATTTTAAAATGAGTTAGACTCTTAGCTTCTTTCTTAAATGCAATAGCATAGCCATCTTACATACAGAAGACTAGATTCATGGTTTTCAAAATCACTTAGGTAGTATTAGCTAGCAACCCTTCTAGGTAGGTTATAAGTCCAAAAGAGTCAAAAATAGTGTTCATTTTTCTTCTAGAAGGAAAAGAATTAAAAATTTTAGATAATTTATATTAGGTCAATCCTCTAATTTATGTCTGAAGCATTTGTAGACTTAGGGTCTGAAGCATCCTACTAGAATAAGTCTTCAACCACTAGGCATTTCTATAGTATTGTGCTATTAGAATATAAGTCCTAAATTTCTAATAAACTATCAATTAAAATCACAATAAAGTTAATCTCAATTTTATAAAACCTAATAATATAATAGTTGATGTTCTTATTGGGCTTCCTAGTATTTAAAATCATTTCCTTCTTAATCCTAATTGACCTCTAAAAAGAACTCCCCACCCCCCTCCTTTGAAGTATTCCTTATTTAATTTCTAAACCACCATCCTTTTAAGATAAGCTTTAAAATCTATAGAAATAAAAGTATATTTCTTTAATCCAAAGTACTCTTAGGATGAGATCCTTCATTCTTAAGATGTAATTAACTATAGGGGCTTGCCCTTATAGAAAATTGTGAATCCTAGAATAAAATAAATCCTATTCTATTCCTTCATATAGTTTAGGGGAATAATCTCTGGTACATCAAAGACCCATTAGCCTTAGGAGTCCTTATTAAGTAATTGAATTTATTATAAGGTAATATGTTTATCTTTTGAGAAAATATAATTATCCCTTAATGATGTATTTTATTACCTAAATTAGAACCTCCAAATGACCCCCTAAGCCAAAACCTCACAATCAGAAAGAGCACCTATGATCCAAGCTATTGAAGAAAGGCCTTCATCAACTTTGCTTAGGCCTCAAACTGAAAGGTCATCCTTATTTCATACCTCTAGTAGAGAGATAGAGTCATTTCACTTGTCTCCTTATAACAGAGTGGTTGCAAATGAGGGACACCTTGGTTCAAGAGCCACTTTTACTATAAAAACAATTCCCACCATCCAGGGGAATAATGAAAGAGATATATCTAAAGTAAAACTCATGGGTGTAGAAGAAGAATCTGAAGCTATCCTTGATAGCAATGGTGTTCCACTTCTTCTTACAAAAGAAGAAGTGGAGACTATTGTTAGAGAAGATGGAGAAAAAGAAAAGATAAGTAGGGTCCAACATCACTTTGATTTAGATCAGGATGACTTGTTGGATAATGACCCTACCCTACTCATAGCACATATTTTTATGGTATATACAAGGGCATCCAAAAAAAGAATAAGAAGAAACACATCAGGATCTTGTACCTGATCCTACTCAGCAGTTAATCATTTAATTATAGAAGAAGGATGATCAGATTTTGATGATGAAAAAGAAGATGGAGGAGATGATTACCACTATGCAATCATTCCAAAGTTCCCACATATTCTAAGCTGCATTCTTTAGAAAGATAGAAAGACTGTCATCCTATAGATGAGACAAAGCTTGGTTTAGGAGAGTATCACCAAGAACCTAAACCAATGGATGATATATCTCCCAAAACTAACTTGATGTCTCTAGTAGAATAATAGGTGAAGGAAGCTTTGGCTCAATCCTGTAGTATGACTCTTATACCAAAAGACACTACCCTAAGGAATATGATTTTATACCATATCTAAAAGGATTTGTGCCTCCTTCTTTTAAATTTTTTTATGGGACTGGCAATCCCAAATTACATTTGGCACATTTTTTGGGCAAGTTACTATAATGCTAATGAGAGTGATTCCTTTTTATTTAGGTAGTTTATCAGTAGTTTGGTTAGGGTTACCTTTGACTGGCATGCAAAGATATCAAATGGTTTAGTGCACACTTTCAATGAATTAGATAGCATGTTTGTAAAGTAATTCACTAGCACATAACACCACATCACTATAACTGACCTAGTCATTGAGAAACAAAAGTCAAGTGAATCCCTTACTGATTATATCTTGAGATGGAGAATTCTCAATCTCAAGTGCCAGCCTCAACTACAAGAGTAGCATACTGTAGAAATACTCCTCTAAAATATCCATGGCCTTGTTGCCTTCTTATTGAATGGTTTTACTATTAAAACTTTTAAAAAAACTATTAAGTAAAGCCTCTAGCTTACAAGAAAAAGATATTAGGATGTCATTCCTTAGAGATCAGTTTACTATAGAAATAATAAAACTTAGAAAAGTACTAGAAAAGAGGGCAGGTAATGTCTCTATAGTGGACAAAGTAAAAGCTCCAATTCAAGTCCATGTAAAGTGGCCACCATCTAATAGGCCATCACAAAAGCAGTTATCACCACCACCCAAGAAAGCTTCCACTAGCCCTTTCAATAAAAGAAAAAAAAACTTATTCTTTCAAGAGATAGGCAATGAAGAAGATTTTCAAAACTTTAAAGAATAAGCCATATTTTAAGTTACCTAATCCAAAAATACCAAAAGAAGTCAGCAAATGAATGACCCAAATTATTGCCCATATCATTAGATGCTAGGTCATACCATTGAAGACTACTTGGCTTTTAAGAATTGCCTTTAAAGAAACTATAAGAAGGGTTTGGTGATAATTCCCAAGGAATACCTAATGGACCCTCATCGAGGGTCCATTAGGTAATTGTAGGTGAATCTTCCACCTCATCTACTGCATCTTCTTTAAATGAATTGGATATTACTTTATCCCATTCTTATAAAAATTATTTGATGATAATTTTTAAAAATTCCATGAAGAGTCGCATGAAGACCCGGAAGAAGATCATCCAGATTGATCCACCAGCATCACAAGAGTTAGTTCCTCCTAAATGCCATTCAACATTATCAGATGTCCAGATGTTTGGAGATAGTGGTGAGAGAGGAATATATGGTGTATATAAGAGGATTTTGAATGATAAAGATGGAAAGGCAAGGTATTATACTCCTATATCTTTTTGTACTCATTTTAAAAATATAAATAAAAAGTCTACCCTTAAAGGAATTTCTTATGCTCTTACTATTTCTAGTGATCATGTTATGAATGAAGAAAAAAAAAGATAAAAATAAGAAACTTCTCATACTGAATGTAATGTACTTTGTGAATTAGGGTCAGCGAGTGAGAGTTCTTTTGCTAATTTGCAAGGCATTCATGTGAATATAGAAGTAGAACTTTTAGATTCAGATCAACCTTCGAAAAAAGATATTAGTAATGAGGGAATGGTTGAAATGACCTCTGCCTTTGATTTAAGAGATATTATTGAAGTTAATCTCTACAATGGGAAGGTCCTACCACCTCCTAAAGACAAAGGCAAATAAATTGTTAACCAATGTCTCAAACATCTATAGAAAGAGAAAGATCTAATAGTTGAGCCACACATTTGCAAGGTCAACTACAACATTTTAGCCCATCTTAGGAAACTTCTTGGTGGACTTAGCATTTATGATACCCTTGTTATGTCTAAATAAATGAGGGAATCATTAGTCTAGGCATTATTCAACCTAGAGATATGCTTGGCTCAACTAGCAGCAACTTCCTTAGATGAGGCTTGCCACTTTAAAGAGATCCCCAAGGTTACCTTCTCAGATGAAGATTTACTCCTAGGAATCATAGATCATAATTGGCCACTTTATATTTCTATTAAGGTGGAGAACATCATAATATCAAGAGTTCAAGTTGACCCTAGCTCATCAGTCAATATTATGAACTCTAAGACTTTGTCATTATTGAGAATTGATACACAAAAAATTAAGTTTAGAAAAAATGTTATTAATGGGTTTCAATGAACTATGTGAGAGAGCTTTAGGTTTAATCACTCTATTATTGGAAATAAAAAGATTAAAAATTGAATTGAAATTCTATATTATTAACTCAGAGACATCCTTTAATGCTCTCTTAGGCAGGCCATGGATACATAAGTAGAGAATGGTTCTTTCATCACTCCACTAGTGTATTAAATACATAAGAGATGGAGTAGAATACACCATAAAATGTGATATACAATCATTCTCTATTCATGAGATTGAGCTTTATGAAGATGCTACATATTATATGCCCAAAAAGCAAGGGTTTAATTCTATGAAATCAAGCATTATTAAGGCATCCAAGAAAATAAAATAAGAAATTTAAAAAAAAAAAAAAAAAGAAAAGGAGGGAAAAGAAAAAAAATAGAAAAAGAGAAAGAAAAAACCTTCAATGATACAAATTGACTTGGAATCTAACTCTGACGAAGATTCCAAGCAGAATGACAGTTTGACAAAATTTTAGATTTGATTAGAGTCAGATAGCGATGAAGAACAAATACAAATATTAAAGAATAAACATGAGCTTGTGGGGAAAATTTATGACACCACATAGAGTTTAGAAATTTCTTATTTAGGTAATCAAATTCATCATTAAGAAATAAACATATTATCTCAAAAAATAAATATGTTATCATATAATGGATTTAATCACTTAAATAAAGACTCCTAAGGTAATATTCCAAAAATTCTTCCCTTGAACTACATGAAAAAGCACAATAAGGTTTATTTTATATTGGGATTGTGGTTCCCTATAAGGGCAGGCCCTTATAATTAATTATATCTTATGAATAAGGATCTCTTCCTAAGAATACTCTGGTTTGAAGAAATAAGCATTTATTTCTATAGATTTCTAAGTTGGTTTTGAAGGAAAATTATAATTTGGAATTTTAAAAGGGAGCACTACAAAGTGGAAGGAGTTCTTTTGGAAGCGAATCAGGATAGTATAGGAAATTCCCATAGATACTAGGATACCTAGTGAATATTTCAATTATCCTACTATTGGACTTTAAATTTTGAAATTTAAATTAAATTTCAAGATAAATTTTTATTAAAGATCTAGGGCTTATATTCTACAAGCACAAAACTACAGAAGCGCCTAAGATTGAATACTTACACTGGTATGATGCTTTAGATCCTAAGTCAATAATTGCTTCTAGTAAGTCAAAGGCTCAACCTAGTTTAACTTTTGGGAATTATTATCTCTTTCTCTCACTTGAGAAAGGAAAATCTTTCTCTAACTCTTCTAGACTTATAACTCACCAAGAAGGGCAACTAACTAACACCACCTAAGCAAACTTTAAATCTATGATGTCAAGTCTCAAGAATGCAGAATAGCTAGGTTGTTGTACTTTAGAAAGGAATCTAAAAACCTAGACTCGGTCCCTAATCCCTAAGATTATGTTTGGTATGATATGTATCTAACTAATGCAACAAATTTCAACTTTTATAGCTTGACTCACAATTCATTTAAGTATTTTGGGGTAGGCAATTTATGCTTACAATGAGATGCAATTAGAAGTGGTCATGGGCCAAATCAAGAAGAGAAGGTAGACTTCCCTAGGAAGGTGGTCATCTTAAAAGGTTAGATGCCCCTTATGTACAATGGGTGAAGCACCCAATTCAAGAATTTAGAATAATATGCTAACACAATTTACAAAGCTAATTGTTTCTAGTTGATTTTAAGTTATTCTTGGAGCTTTAATTTATATAAGAATTTTTGAATTTCCTTAATTTTGTTTAAGTTATTTAAATTTAGGTTGGGTAGAAAATTTAGTGTTTCTAAGAACCTAACGTCAAGGCATTTTTCATAAAAAGACAAAAAGATAATTAAGAAAGCAAGTTGATTCTATTTTGCACCCAAAATAAATCAAGCCAAATTTATATTAAAGAATAGACCAATGATGTCAGGTACAACTCTACACCCCAGAAGAAAGAGAAAAATAAGTAGCCAAACTATGCCCTTATATAGCCTAGGTAGAACTATAAGTCTAGATCTATGGGTCTTCCTCAGGATCATCTCCTTCTTTAGGGACCTCCTTCGGCCTTCATAGAGGACCACCAGTTAGTAGGGTCAACTTCTGCTATTCCTAGACCCCATAGATCCTAACCTAATTCTAAGCCCAATTATATTTAAAATTAAAAAAAGAAATTCCAAAGTTCTGCAAAATAAATGTTAGGAAATGTAAATATCACACAACCAGTTAAATTTGCAAATATACAAACTTAGCATTAGTTGCTTGCCAAGCCTACTAATCCTATTGGTCTATAGTTAAGGACTTAGGCATACCTACAAGAAAATAATATTTATATATAATTTATTATGTTGGTCCCTTTTTAGCACAGCCCCCTACAAAAGATAGTATTAGTTCTAAAAAAACATCCTACCATCCATTCTAACGAACAAATAATCTTAGCCATCCAGTCTAAAGCATTTCATAATAAAATAATAAAATATCACACCATATTATAAAATATCATAGATTGGCCTAACCTAAATCAAGGGTCAGTGACCTAATATTCTAGTATGTGAAGAAAATGGGCTTGTGTGGTAAGAATGTACTAAGTCTTTTTTACGTTCAAGTTTCAATTTGGGTTTCCAAAGTTAATTTAATTTTGGGACTTTTAAATTTTTATAATTTCACTTCATAGGTACGTTTCATTGTTATACAAGAGATTTGAAGTATCAAGACCTTCTTTCGGACCAGTAGCCTTATGACCTCGAGTGTCCAGACTATATACCACATGTTATTAATTATGAAAAAATTTATTTTTCTTCTTTTGACTTATTTTAGCCTTATAATTTATTTAATTTACCATGTGTGGTTTCAATTTAAATAATATAATAATTTATAATTTTATTTTTAATTCTTTTTAAATTCATTTTACCTTAAAATAAAATTTAAAGTTATCAAGAATGTAGAATATAATAAATTTTACTTTGGGTGGAACCCATTCTATTCAACATCTTAATTTGTACTAGAATAAAGTCTTTACCCTAAAGTAAAGATTTATTCTAAGGGTCAAACCAAGATCCTAAGTATCTTGATTAACTCCTTAAGTTTTATTAAGTTAGATTTAGTTTGATTAAAATTTTAATTTTAATTTTAATTTAAATTTGGATTAAAATTCACTTTTATTAATGTTGATAAATGTTTAAATGAGTTAATTTATTCATTATTTTGGTTTTCTTATTTTGCTTAAATGCTTATTTATTTTTCATATGTTTTAATTATTTAATTTACTTGATTTAAATTAATTTCATTCATTTATTTCATTAATATTTTGTTTTTAATATTTATGTTCATTTAATGTTTATGTTAGGATGTGAAAAGTGGAGATTTGTGATAGGCAATCGACAGCCAATGTAAACCTTGACAAAATAATCATGACATGAATTTTTATGTTCATTTAATTTGTATGTCAATCCTTTTAATTTGGTTCATTATTCATTTGATTGTGTTTATTTTGTTTAATTTATTTGATTTTAATTAAATTAATTTTATTCATTATTTCTTTCAAATGATTTGATTCAAGTGATTATGTTAATTAATTTAATTATTTCATTAAAGTTTATGTCTATTAATGTTTATGTTAAATTAATTTATTTGAATCTAATTTAATTCATTTAAATTGGTATTATGATTCATTCTTAATTTAGTTTAGGTTTCGGCTTCACCATGTGTGTAGATTAGCACAACCCCATTGGATTAAATTTTGTTTATTATAACCTATGGGACTTAGGCTATTTTGGGCACTAATCCTAACATAGGCCATTTTAAGTTCCTAAATAATTTTAAGTTTAAATGATTTGGTTAATCACTTTTATTTGCAATTAGAATTATATTATTCATTAACTTAAATAGACTTAAGAAATTTTCCCATGTGTATTAGATCAATATCTTAATTCAAATATTAGTTTGATTTCATTAATTTATCATATTTCAGTTTCATAATGTATAGATAAACTTATTATTTAAATTCTCTTGATTTTAATTATATTCACATTTCACGAATGTTATTAGTATTATGTTAATGAACTTACATTAACTTACTTGAATTCAACGCTCATTTTATTCTTGATTTTAGTTAGTTTATCTTATGTTAAGATTTAATTTCTTAAAATGAGATTGTACCCATTTTAACCTAAGTCATGTGTTTAAGTTATTTAAGATTGATTAAATTTATTTATGCTTTAGGATTATATGATTTATTCACATAAACAAAATTTAGGGAATTTTCGTACCGATGAGTTTCGCATTTAAATAAAAATTAAAAATGTTAATTAGTTCTGATTTTAATTGACAAATTTATTTATTATGGATTTCTTAAATTGATTATTTAAGATTTCATTAAATTTCATGTTCTTAATTATTTCATTGAGTTGTAATGCATAATTAATTGAACTTCCTAACTTTAGAGGGTTACAAAATTTTCTTTAAATGTTTTGATGTTAATTGAAATATTTGAAGTTGATTTCATAATTTTTTATACTATTTATAATTTTCGATTTAATTTTCATGTAAATTGACATAGAGACTTGAAAATTTAATAACCTCTCATCCAAATATTAATTTGCCTTGAAATTTTATGGCAAGAGGGATTTCTTGCCAATTTGATTTTCTAAAGTTTCACTTTAATTAGGTGTACATTTTAAAATTGATTAAAGTTTTTATTATTTTACTAAAATCATATTTAAGCCTAATTTAGCTAAAATTACTTAGGGGTTTTCTTTTTCTTAAATTTCTTTATGGAAGATGCATCTATATAGGGTTCATTTGAATTTTTTTTATTCAAGGTTGATTTACTATGATTTTCCTAAGTTCAGGATGATTAATTGATTTAATTACTTAAATTAATTACCAAATTAGGTGATTTTATGGATTATTGAATTTTAGAGGGTCTCATTGGGTTATTTAGATTCATTATAGTTTATTATATAATTTAATGTAGTCTTATAATTTTCTATGATTTTTTTAATTTTATATTAATTTATTTCATTAAAAATAGGGTTTTTGTTTGAAATTCAATATCTTTTGAAATAAATGATGAAAAAATTTCTTAAAGTATATATTAACCCTAATTTTATTTTTCTAAGGTGGAACAGTGGTTTAGGATTAATTTGAGTTTGATTTTTTTCTTTCAAACTCAAATTAATCTAAAATTATCTAATGAAAACTATGGAATTTGGGTTTAATGGACTCCTCTCAATGAGAGGAATCCATAGAGTCATTAACTAATTTTTTTTTGTATATTTTTTATTTTTATGATTTCTTAAAGTTTCTATTAATTTTTTATTATTTTAAAATTAAAAAAACTCATATTTCTTAGTTAAGCGTGTTAGAGCCACATGGCACCGCTTTACATCAGGCACCACATGATTCATCCATGCAAAATGCACGTGGATCTCACATTAAAATGGCAGTAGGACACGGTTTATTTGGACGTCGATCAAAGATGAGATGGTTCAATGAAACCTATGGTTTCCTATAGTGGTTAAATCAATTAGTTCAATTAAATATTGAGGGCATTCCAAATTAAAGGAACAGGCGGCGAAGATTATGCCTTGTTTGATGGCGGTGAAAGCCATGAGCCATCTGTCTATTATGGATGCTTTTTGAAGATCTAACTATTGAAATCACCCGATTTCAAACCCAAATTCCTTAGGGACTTAGATAGATCACATATATACAACTTAGATAGATCACCTAAAGTATTTCACAGTATGTGTCTTGTATGGGAGTGGTTTACTTTAATGATATGATAGCATAGTCAATGTTTTCTTATGATGTTCAATCACTGTAAATATGATTTTTTATCATAGATTTTAGAGACTTGATTAAGGCTTGATCCAAAGATGAGTTCTATTGCCAATACCAAAACTTATGGTGGACATAGCCACATCATATGAGATCTTTTTATTCAAGGATGAATCATTTGGGTATAACCAAATAATGATGGCCATGAAGGACGAAAAGCATACGGCATTTAGAACTCCTATTGGGATATTCTGCTACATGATCATGTTATTCAATCTCAAAAATATCGGGGCTACTTATCAAAGAGCAAAGACTAGAATATTTAATGATTTAATTCAAAACCAAGTTGAATGCTATATCACTATCTAGTCATTAAAAGTAAAGAAAAGAAAATCATTTATATAATTTATGGGTTATTTTCAAATGGTTGTCCATTATAACATAAAATGAATCTATAGTGTGCTTTTAGAGTAACTTCAGGAAAGGTTTTGGGATTTGTAGTGAGGCACCGTGGAATAAAAATTGATCCTAAAAGATAAAAGCTATCATGAAAATGCCACCACCTAGAAGTCTTATGCAGTTAAGAACATTCCATGAAAGGCTAGCATATTTTAGAAGATTTATATCAAACTTATCTAAAAGATGCCTACCTTTTACCTACATTGATAAAGAAAGATTCCAAATTTAATCGGGATGAGAAATGCTAAAGCAAATTTGAAAGTTTAAAATAAGTTTTGATGAATCTCCCTATCTTGGCTACCCCAATCCTAGTGAAGCCATTAATTTTGTATATTGACTTTAGATGGAGCGCTTGGAGTCTTTGTTAGTCTATGTTAATGTGAAGGAAAATAAAATGCCCTTTATTATCTAAGTTGCACACTCATCCTAGTTGAGATAAATTATCCACCTATTGAAAAACATTATATTTAGCTTTGGTTTTCATTACTCAAAAATTAAGGCATTATATGATTTCACATAAAGTAAATTTGATTTTTAGAGTGAATCCATTGTAATATCTTATGACCCACATTGTCTGGATGTCTAACACATTGGTCTATGATTTTATTGCAATTTGAGATCATATTTATTCCTCTACATGCTATAAAGGGTCAAATTATTACTGTCTTTTTAGCAACACAACCTCTATCCGAAGGTTTTCCTTTAAATGATGATCTTCTAGACAAATAGATCATGACTTTAAAGCGATGAAACTAATGCCACCTAGAGTTATACTTTGATGATGCAACCTCATCAATGAAAGTAAAGAATTCAATTCTTCTATCTCCGGAAGTGGATTGGATTGATTTTATAACTCAAGACAAAAGAACGATGTGGTATTCCAATCATTTGTGTGACCCTTGTATGTCTAATGAAGCCAAATATGATGCTCTTAAAACTTGGCTAGAGTTAACAATCCTTATGGATATTAAAAATATTAAAAACTTTAAAGATTTCCAACTAGTTGTTAGCGAAGTAAGTAGAATGTATAAAGTTTTGCACTCAAATCTTTTTAGTTATTACCAGTATACAATGAAATTTCTTGAAAAGATTGCATTTGTGATTTTGTATAGAGTATCACACAAAGATAATTCTATAGAAGATGCTTTGTCTAAACTTCCCAAAGAAATTGTATGTTCAAAAAAAAATCTATATCTATAAAAGTTCAAAATAAAAAAAATTCTCCTATAAATTTAGATTATATGAATAAAAATAGAAATCCAAAGAAGCACCACCTATACCAAGGTCAAGAAGAATGTGATTGGAGATATCCATCCATTGACTATCTAAGTGAGGGGAGGCTTCCTAAAGACAAGTCATTAGCAAATCATATTAAGAAAGCGTACCTTATCTTATGCATTATTTAATAATGTGTTATACCATAGGTTATTTGATCAAATATGGCTATGTTGTTTGGATAAACAAGAAGCCCATAAGATTGTGATTAAGGTACACTCCAGATTGTGTGGTGCTCACCAATTTGGACCTAAGATGAAATTAAAAATTAAAAGACTTGGATACTATTTGTCTTCGATGTTAAATAACTGCATGTAAACTACACATTGTTATCATCAATGCCAAGTACATGGTGCGATTACATCAACCTCCTAATATACTACACCCTTGCCTCTTAGCCTTTTTTGAGTTAGGGTATTGACATCATAGGGCCTATTGACTCTCTTTCATCAAAAGGGCATTGTTTTATATTAGCAATAATTGACTACTTTTCTAAGTGAACTATGATGATTCCACTAAAAGAAGTAAAAGCATACCACGTGCTTAAATTCTTTTAGGAAATTATCATATATCATTTGGGCATTCTTCATCGAACCATATCGATAATGGTCGTCATTCAAGTCCACTAAAATAAATCCTTTAGTGGATAGACATAACATTGATTGGAGGTACTTAACCATCTATTATCCTAGGTCAAATTAAATGGTCTGAAGCATTCAATAAAACTCTGGTATTAATTCTAAAAAAAACTACTTTAAGAAAATAAATGTTAGCGGCATCAAAATTTAGTTAAAGCCTTATGGGCCTATCGGACCACATATAGGACACTAACTAGATTTACACCATATGGTTTAGTTTATGAAACTAAAGTTATTCTTTCATTGAAGTACAACTACCTTCTTTAATGATACAGTTAATAATGATATCATAGTAAATCAGAATATAAACTTCGATTAGAAGAACTTGAAAGTCTTGAAGGAAAATTTCTAAGAGATCAACATGACCTTGAACTTTACAAATCATGTATTGTTCAAGCTCTTGATAGATTGGTCCATCCTAGAGCTTTCCAAGTAGATGACTTGGTCTTGATTTTTTGAAGGCCAATTTTAGCTCATCGCAAGATAGGCGGCAAATTTGAGCCAACATGGGAAGGACCATTCATTATAGAGAGAGCCTACGAAGGAGGTTCCTATCAGCTAATAACTTGTAATGGTGAATATCCAATGCGCCTATTAACAGACATTACTTAAAGAAATATTATGTATAAAATATACTTTAGTTTAAAGATGATGATCAATAAAAGTATATTTTTCTTTGTAATCTATTCAAAAACCAAATATTTTTTCTTTTAAATTTGCATTTTATATATGAGTTTTATACAATGTCTCTTAAACTTTTGCAAAATTTCTTAAATCCTTTTGAACATAATAGGATAGGAGCAAGCCTATTTGTGGTACTCTTCCTATGAATTCCATAGTTTTGGAGCAAGCCCTTTGTGGAAGCATTCCTACTATTCATAAGATAAGATTAAGTAATTAAGACTCATCTCCTGCCAAATAAACTATTTAGGTTAGGAATAAGTTACTAAGACCCCTTCCCTCAGAAACTGAGGATAGGATTAAGTCATTAAGACCATTTTTGTCCCTTTAGCTATTTAAGTTGGAATTAAGCTTATGAAGGCCCCATCTTAATAGTTAATCAAATAGAAGTAAGTCCATTAGTAGGCAATCTTTCTGAAAGACAAGTACAAGATTAAGTCATTGAAGGCGCTTCTTGTTAAATAGACCATATAGTTAGGATTAACTTATCACGACCCCTTTCCTACAAGTCAAAATTTGAGGTTTAGGATTAAGTCAATAAGGCCCCTGCTCATTTATAACTATTCAAGAAATAATTAAGCCATTAAAGGTCCCTTCTTTATAGATAATCAGATAGGAGTAAGCCTTTTAGCATGCATCCTTATAAGAAAATTATGATAGGATTAAGCCATTGAAGGCCCCTTCCTATTAACTTGAATTTCACTAGATTGGGATTTAAGTCATTAAGGACCCTTTTTCTAGCTTAAAATAGAAGAAATTAAAAGTGGAAATAAATTATTGAAGGCCCCATTCCTATAGACTACTCAAGATAAGAATTAAGTCAATACGACCCTACCTATTAGTCAAATTCTTGAGATTTAGGAATTAAGTCATTAAATACCCATTTTCTTCAAGATCGACTACTTAAGTTGGAATCAAGTCCTTGAATACCCTTTCATAATAGCTAACCAAGATAATAAATAAATCCCCAAGTGGTATTCATATAGTTTAGGTAGCAATAAGTACCCATATTGGCATCCTCTCCAACTATTGCCTCTAAATAGAAGTAAGTATCCATAATGGCATATTTTCTAAAAAAACCATAGGATCTACTTATAGATCCTTTCTTTAAAATTGACCAGTCATTTGACTACCTTTTGGCTAGTCTCACTTAGAAAGATATGAGTCCTAGTGCCTTCTTTCTTACTTAACCATTAAAAATATATTATAGCGAGTGAAAAATATCTTTTGAAAGGCATTTTATTTGACTATCATGGTGGTATTATGATTAGATTACTCATTGCATATTTTTCTAATAATAGCTCTATTCTTCTTAAAAATTAATGAATCTAAGTCTCTAAGAATAAATCATTCTAAATTGAAATTAATTCAAACATGTTTATGCCTATCTTTCACAATCAAATTCAAATTCCTTCTGGTTTATGCTTATAATACTTATAGGATATGTTAATTAGTTTGGTCAATGCCAAAATGTGTGATGTACTCTAGTTAGTCCTCCACACATATTGGGGGTCTATTTATTGATCTCAATTTTAGAGGAAGTTTAACATCATTTTAAATCCTATTGATTAGGATACATAATCTTAAATTAGGGATTTTCTTTTCAAGCACTTAGGACAGCGTACTTGGTGACCTTGTGAGTTCTTCTAGAGTTTAGCCTAACCTAATAGGATTAGGTACACCCAAACCAAACTTAAATTTAAACAAATGATTGACTCAAATATATTTTACTCAAAATCTAAATTTAATAAAGCTTAAACTAAGGTAATTAAGTTAGCTAATCTAATTAACCTACCTAACCTAAAAACCTCTTAAACCCAAGAAACTTCAAATAAAATTAAAACAAATTGAAATAAAATCAAATAAAAAATGTAAATTCATCACATAAACATAAATGGATTTAAAATTAAATTCAAATAAAAGTAAAAAAATGGTCAACCATGTGATAAAGAGTTGACTTATATGGGTCCCACTAGGTTAAAAGGAAATCACAAAATTTGATCAATTTAAATTATTCCAAAGACTTAAAATCATCAAATTAACTTATTTAAATATGAATCTAAACGAATCTTAACTCAATAAAGTCCTAATTGGGTTAATTAGATCACTTGATCTAAATTGGCCTAAATGGATCCTATTGAACCTAAACTCAAATTAAGTTAAAATCAACTCAAATTAAATATCCAAAATCATTTTAAAATCATCTTTAAACATAATTTAACTAATTGTTAGGTTTAATTTGATCAACTTAGTCATTTGACCCAATTAAATCTAGGTTAACACATTAAGCCCAATTTCGATGAAAGTGGGATTAAATTCAAAATTAACTTCGAATGAAATAAAATTAATTAATCTAAATCATCACAAATACTTAACTAAACATAACTAAAGCCTATACCTAAATCAAATCCATCAAATAGAATAAATCAAACTACACCAAAGGGAACAAATGCTTAAGTGAATTAACTTAAGTTGTTTCTGTCTAAACCTAATTGAAATGAGTTTTTTTTACTCATGAATCATCTTAAATTTGATTTGGGAAATTAATTGCTAATCTAAATGAATGAATAATAAACATTATTTATGCTTAGCCTAATCCAAATCAAACTAAACTACAATAGACCAAATGTGAGTATTTGGTCTTAAACCTACATTAATAACATTGCAATACACCTAGATACATTCTAAGATAAGTCTAAAAGGATTGGTAGCCAAATTTAAGAAAATTCAAAGGTTTCAAATCAATCCAAAAGTAATGGAAGGTGATATGGAACATGAAGACAAATCCCCTCCAATCCAAGACACTTCCCCATTTTTCTCCTCCACTCCTCATCCTAGCTAATTGAGATTGACCCTAATCAGTTAACCACCTCTTGGAGATAGCTTCTAGAGTGGATATCACCATGAAAAATTCATACTTGAACTCCCCAAAAGGAAGCTCTTGGCCAAATAAGAAGAGAAGAAATGAGACCTCCTCTGGCCATTCTAATATGACTCACACATTCTCTAAGTGAAATGAAGAAGAACCAACCCTTTCCCCATTTCTCATGCCACTGGCAAGAAGACTTTCAACAAAACCCACCAGCGAACAAGTGGAGATTGGTCTCCAAAGTAATTGGTGAGGAGGAAATTCAATTTCTCGTGCTTAGAGGTTTGCCATATCCCTACGAAGTTGTTTGAAGCATCCCCGCTAGCGATGTATGCCTTAAACTAATTCAATTTGATTTGGTCCTTTGTGAAGAGGATTTGATCTCAAGTGAGATCAAACCATATAGATGCATTCTAAGTGAGGCATTGATGAATTTTCAATTGAAACTAAGCGATTCTACCAATTAGATTGTCAAAATTACATTTAATCAATAGGCGGGCTCAACATCTATTATTGATCGAGGATACATAATCTCCATCATTCATTCTTTCTATGAATGGATGATTGAGATCTAGTCGAATAAATTTATTAAAATCTATATAGGAACCATGAGTGAAATTGTGACAGTCGAATCAAAGATTGGGCATTTGAAATGAATCATATGTGGTCCGCTTAATAACACAGGATCCACATAGATGAATCACGCATCACCACATGTAAAGTGGTGTCGCATCAATGCCATGTGGCATTGACCATTTTAAAATAGTAATTCTAATTTTTTGAATCATAAAATTACAAAAAAATTCTCTGAACTTCAAAAATCATAAAAATTGAAATACTTAACCAAAATGCTAATAAAGTTTAAATGGATTCATCTCAATGAGAAGAATCCATTAAATGCAAAATTCCCAATTTTTATTGTGTATTTTTGGATTATTTTGGATTTAATTAAAATAATCAAACCAAAATTTAACTTAAATCATTAATCTAATCAATTTCAAACTTTGGAAAATTGAAATCAAGGTTAAAACACACTCTAGATAAATTTCTTAGGATTTGTTGGATATTAAATCTATAGATATGAAATTATCAATCATAAACTCTTAATTTAATGAAATAAATTAATAATGACTTAGGAAAATTATAAAATAAATATAAAATCAACTCAAATCATTATAATGAACCTTAATGGACATAAAACCACCATTAGAACTCTCTCAAACTTAGTAAACCCCAAAATAAACTAATTAAGTAATTAATTCAATTATTTAATTAATCTAAATTTTAAAAAATCATAATAAATTAACCAAAACTCCAAAAAAAAAATCTAAATAAACTCTCTATGGATCCATCTTCTAGAGGGGGATTTAAAAAAATTAAAACCCCTAATTATTTCCTAATGATTAAGGCATAATTTAAGTATTATTGAAATAATTAAATCCTTAATTAGTCCCAAATTACACATCTGATTAAAGTAAAACCTTAGGGAACTTAAATTAGTAAGGAACCCCACTACCATAAGACTTTCAAGGCCGAATGATCTCTAGATTAAAAGTTCTTGAATTTCTAAACCCTAAGCCAATTTAGATAAAATTATAAATAAAAAAATTATAGAAATTATAAAAATTTATGAAATCTATTTGAATCATTTCCATTAACATCATAACACTTAAGAAAAACTTCTTAACTCTTTGAAATTAAAAATTTAATTAATTATGCACTTATGTTTAATGAAATGATTAAATATATAAAATTTAATCAAATCTTAAGATATGAGTTTAATAAATTCATAATAAATTAATTAATCAATTAAATCTAGAACTAATCAATCTTTGAATTTTGTATCTAAATATGGAATTCATTAAAATAAAATTTCTTAAACCCATTTAATTAATGAATAACATAATTTCAAATAATAAAATAGGAAAATAAATAAATGATTAATCAAATCAATTAAATTTAATTAGCCTAAAAGTTTGGAATGGCCTAGGCTAGGTTTGGTGCTTAAAGTAGTTTATTTCCTAAATTTATTAGGTTGAAGTTGATAAATAAAACTTCATTTTAGGATTAATTAAATAATGATCTTTTAACATCCCATTTTAATTAACCTAAAATGATGAATTAGAAATCAATAAGTTAATAAATTCTTTTAAATTATGAAATTGAAATATGATAAATCATTCAAATACTGAAATCAAAATATCTTAAAGATTAATTAATTAAGTTAACTCATCCCAAAATCATAAACATAAATATTAATCAAATGAATAAATGAGAACAACCAATCAAATAAACCAAGTAATTAATTTATATAAGATCAAATGAAAACATAATCAAATCAAAAGAAACATTAGATTAAATATAAAGCTATTTTATGAAAGTAATATAAAACATAAGTGAATCAAATCATTTAAAAGGAAATCAAATTAAAAATTAAAAGTTCCATTAAACTTAATCATGATACCATAAATTTTTAACTAAGATTTAAAGAAAAATTTTTAAAAATTTTATAAATCAAATTAAATAAATATTAATCAAAGCAAAAGAAATAGAATAAGAAAGAAATATTTAAATCTTAATAAGATTACATATACTCTAAACCTTAAAATAAAAATTAAGACAATCAATCAATCAAGTAATAAATTCTTAACAAGTTAAATTAAGGTGCATTAATCAATAAAATTCAAATGAAAAGAATAAATAATCTTTAAACAAGTTTTAATAAACATAAGATGAATATTTAACACTTTAAATCCTAATAAAATTACATAAATATTAATCTTGATTCAAATAAACCCATAAATTATTCAAATGAATTCAAAAGAGGCTAATTACGATATTTAGGATCTTAATTTGACCATTAGAATTGATGAAAATTTCATTCTCTTAAGATTTAAAATGATTGAATAGAATGGGCTTCACCCAAATCAAAATTTATTTTATTCTTGATTCTTTAAAACCAAATTTTCAACCTTAACATAAAAGTGAACCTAAACTCATAAATTAATTAAATCATTTAAATTGAAATCACTCAAAATTAAATTGAATAAATTCTAAGAATAAAATTTTAGAAAATCAAATTAAAAAAATAAAACTTTTCATAGCTACCGTTCATATGGTATATAATCTTAGCACCCGAGGTTTCTACCGGACTGAAGGAGGTGTTGATACCCCCAAACTTCTGGTTTAACAATGACACGTACTATGAAGGAAGATTATGAAAAGTAAAAGATTAAATTTTAAAGTAAACTAAGTCTTCAACTTAAAAGGCCTAGTAAAGTCATACGAGACAAACCCTTTTCTCACACACTAGATTATTAAGTCACCAATCTTAGATTTAGGTTTTGCCAATGATCTATGATGTTTTTTGATGTGATACTTTTCTTATTTTGTGGTGTAATATTTTAGACTAGATAGCTTAGATTTTTTGTTTGTCAGCCTAGATGTTAAAGAATTCTTCTTAGACTAAAATTGTTTTTTACAAGGGGTTCTCTTAAAAGGGACCACCATAATATATATATATATATATATATATATATATATATATATATATATATATATATATATCTTATATATATATAGTATGCTTAAATGAAGTATAGCTCAATAGGCTTGTCAAGCAACTAATGTTAGGCATTATATTTGGAATATAAACTATTGTGCTATGTGTATTTCATGGCATTTATTTTGTAGGGATTAGAAATTTATTTTAAAATTTCAAAATATGATTTAAGCCTAGAATAAAGTTAGGATCTATGGGGTTTAGGAATAGCAGGAGCTGACTTTACCAGTTATCGATCCCCTATGAAGCTAGTGGAGATTCCAATAGAAGGATATCATCTTGGAAAAACATCCCCATAGATCAAACTATTAGTTCTAGGTCAGGTTGTGTAAAGGTAGAGCTCGGTTGTCCATTTTCTCTATCTTCCAGGGTGTATAGCACTGCCACATTGGCCTGTTCTATTAATTAATTTGGCTAGATTTATTTTGGGTGCAAAGTAAAAAATCACCTTCCATTTCAAGGTTTCTTTTGGTGGCGTGTGTTTGTGATGAAATGCCTACAATGTTAGACTCCTAGGAAAAACTAAATTTTATACCCCATTAAACTTCAAATAACTCAAATATTAAATAAAAAAACTCTAAACCTCACATTAATTAAAGTGTTATGTACAACTTAAAAGAAACAAGAAATAATTAGCTTTATCAAACATGATAGTATATTGTTTGTTCCTATTGAATTATGCTTCACCCATTGCTCATAAGGGGACATCTATGAGGATGACCACCCTTCTTGGAGGAAGTGTCTTTTCTTTTTTGATTTATCAATGACCACTTCTAACTACATATCATTATAGAATGAATTATGTACCTTAAGCCTCAAAATAAATCATGAGTCAAAATAAATAAAATAAGAAGTTCTTGCATTAGTTAGGTGCATAACATGACCAAATATTATCTTCGAGTTAGGGAGTGAATTAGACTCTTAGCTTCCATCTTAAATGCAACAGCTTAGCCATCTTATTTACATAAGACCAAATTCATGGATTTTAAAATTGGTTTGGTGATGTTAGCTGGCACTCCTTCGAGGTAGGTAATAAATTCAGAAGTGGCAAGGATAGGTTCATTTTTTCTTTGGTAGGAAATGAAGTGATAATTTCTAAAAAAAATTATATTTAATCATGCCTCTGACTTATGTTTGAAGCATTTATAGACTAAGGGTCTAAAGCATCTTACTAGAATAAGTCTTCAAATACTAGGCATTTCTATAGTATTGTGTTACTAGAATCTATGTCCTAGATTTGTTATAAAATATCAATTCAAATTATAATAAATACAGTCTCAAATTTATGAAACTCAATAATATGATAGTTAAAATCCTTACAGGTCTTCCGAGTATCTAAAATCATTTTTTACTTAATCTTAATTGGCCTATGAAAAGAACTATTCACTTTGAAGCATTCCCCATTAAATTTCTAAATCACTATCCTTTTAAGACAAACTTTGAAATCTATAGAAATAAAAGTGTATTTCTTTAATCAGAGTATTCTTAAAAAGATCCTATATTTTAAAGATGTAATTAAGTATGGGGTTTGACCTTGAGAATTGTCAACCCTATAATAAAATAAATCTTATTATACCCCTCAATATAGTTGGAGAAGAATCTCTAGTACATTGAAAACATATCAGCCTTATTAAGTAATTTAATCAATTATAGGGTAATATGTTTATATTTTGAGTATATTTATTCTTTAATGATCTATTTGATTATTTAAATATGAACCCCTAAGATTTGTGTGGTGTTTCAAATATAAATTCCAATAATGCCCACATAGTGCCTAATTAGATGGCAACCTTCATCCTATTCTTATGGGAAGAAAGTATTCCATGGTCTCTAGATTTCTTTCACCGCTTGTTCATGGTGAAGGGTCACCAAGATGAGATTGTAAAGTTTTAGTAACTCTATTGAAGATTTATTGTCTTTTGAATAAAGTGTAAAGTGGACTCATAACTTCTATTCAGAAGAGTGACCCAGTGGCCTGTGTTTACCATCACCCTCCCTTATCAGCCAAATAAGTCCACTAAGCTCAATAAGCCAAGTGTGTCGGTAGTGGAGGCAATAGATAAGTTGTAGGTGTGGGAATTTTAAATTGGAACACCATGCAGATCTTAGAGATACTTATTTGGGAAATCAGATATATCATTAAGAGATAAATATATTATCTCAAAAGATAAATATATTAACATATAATGGATTTAGTTACTTAATAAGGACTCCTAAGGCTAATGGGTCTTCAATATACCAAAGATTTTCCCCTAAATAATATGGAGAAGTAGGACAAGTTTTATTTTATTATAGGGTTCACAGTTCCCTATAGGGGAAGCCCTTATAGTTAATTACATCTTAGGGATGAAGGATCTCTTCCTAAGAATACTCTCAATTAAAGGAATATATTTTTATTTCTATAAATTTCAAAGTTGGTTTTAACGAAATGATTGATTAGAAGTTTAATAGGAAACACTTCAAAGGGGAAGTGTTCTTTTGGAAGCTAATACAGATAAAGTAGGAAATTTTTATTGATACTAGGATGCCTAGTAGGCATTTTAACTATTCTACCATTGGGCTTTCCAATTTTAAGAGTAAATATAGTTGGATTCGAAATGACCTTTTATTAGAAATTTAGGGCTTTAATTCTAGCAGCACAAAATTATAGAAATGCCTAGGGTTAAGGACTTATTCCTAGAAGGATGCTTCAAAAGTTAAGTCTATAAGTGCTACTCACATAAGTTAGAGGCTGATCTAGTTCAAATTTTGAGAATTATCCTCTTTCTCTCACTTGAGAAAATGAACCTATACTTGACTCTTTTGGACTTATTACTTGCTTGGAAGGGTTACCAGCTAACACCACCTAAGTACTTTTAAATTCATGGGCCTGATCTTATGTATGTAAGATGGCTAGGCTATTGTATTTAAGAAAGAAGCTAAGAACTTAACTCACTCCCTAACCCTAAGATAATATTTGGCATGTTATGCATCTAACTAATGCAACAAGTTTTATCTTTTATGTTTTGACTCACAATTAATTTTAAGGCATTGGGTATAAATTTTATGCCTACAATGATAGGCAGTTACAAGTGGTTGTGGGCCAAATCAAAAAGAGAAGTCACACTTCCCCCAAGAAGCATGGTCAACTTCAAGGTTATATTCACCCTTATATGCAATGGGTGAACTAATTCAAGGAGAATGAAAATTATGATATCATGTTTCACAAAAGCTAATTATTTATTGTTACTTTATGTTGTTCCTAGGACTTTAATTAATGTGAGGTTATAAGTTTATTAATGTTAATGTTTAAGTTGTTTAGATTTTGTTGGGTTGAAAATTTAGTTTTCCTAGGAGCCTAATGTTCGATTTCATCACGCAAAAACATCACAAAAGAAACATAGAAAAGTAGTTTTTTTCTATTATGCACCCAAAATAAATCAAGCTAATTTAATTAAAATATAATAGGTTGATACGATCGGGTACCATTGTACGCCTAAAAAAAGAGAAAAATTGGCAACCGAGCTTTGCCCTTAAATAGCCCAGCTTAGAACTAAAAGTTTGATCTATGGGGGTCTTCTTTCAGGATTGTCACCTTCTTCAGGAACCTCCATGGGCTTCACATGGAATCATTGAGACCATGCACTAGTAGGTTCAGCTCTTACTATTCTTAAACCCCATAGATCCTAACCTAATTCTAGGCTCAAAATACATTTAATATTCCAAAAATAAATTCTTAAATCCTGCAAAACATACATTAAGAAATACACATAGCACATTTGATAATTATAATGCACACATATGGGCTTAGCATTAGTTGTTTGTCAAGCGCTTCTATTTGAGCTATGCTTAGGGACTTTAACATAATTGTAAGCAAACAAAATATATTTATTTTTATTACACTAGTCCCTTTTAGCACAACCCCTATAAAAATAACATTGGCTTAAAAGAACATCTTATCATTAAGACTAGCAGCAAACAATCCTAGTCATCTAGTCTAAAATAGTACACCACAAAATAAAAACATTATTTTACATCACATCATATTATAGATCATCATCCAAACCTAGGTCTAGGGTTGGTGGCCTAATAATCTAGTGTGTGAGAAAATGGGCTCATGTGGTATGACTTTACTAGGCCTTTTTATGTTTGAGCTTTCATGTTTCAAG
The DNA here is from genome assembly GCA_021442155.1 of Cymbidium sinense. NCBI lineage: Eukaryota > Viridiplantae > Streptophyta > Magnoliopsida > Asparagales > Orchidaceae > Cymbidium > Cymbidium sinense. The sequence continues at coordinate 40,563,164 of CM038233.1, forward strand.
GTTTGTTTAATTTACCATTGGATAGTTTCAATTCAAATGATTTAATTAATTTATAATTTCATTTCTATTTTTTAGGTTTATTTTATGTTAAAATGAAATTTAAGTTTTCAAGAATGAAGAATAAAATAAATTTCACTTTGGGTGGAACCCATTCTAATGAACATCTTAAATCCTAGTACAATGAGATCTTCATCCTGAAGATTCATTATAAAGGTCAAGCTAAGATCTTAAGTTTCTTAATTAACCTGTTTTGAATTCATTTATTTTAAGTTGAGTTTGGTTAGATTAGTGCTTTAATTTTCTTTCTAAGTTTTAGGGTTTGTATAATTTAATTTAATTTCATTTCATTTCATTATGATTTGAAGGCTTCATTTTTTTATTTCACTTTTTTACTTTGATTAATTATTTCTTTAATTTCACTTATTACCTTTAATTAAAATTTTAAATGTTTCTTTAAATCTTAACTAAAAGTTCATGTTATCATATCATGATTATGTTTAACATAAGTAATTTAATTTTATTTTAGTTTAATTTATTTGATTCATTTGTGTTTTATGTTATTTAATGTTTTATATTATTTATTATGACTTAATTTCTCCATATTTAATCTTATTTTTCTTTTCATTTGATTAAGTGTTCATTTTATTTTACTTATGTATGTTGACCTCATTTTTAGATGAGGTTAATATCATTCTGAAATTTGTAATTATGATGTCCTAATCTTAAATAGGAATCTCCTAATTCAATGCTTATGACACTATACTTAGTAACCTAGTACACCCTCCTTAGGTTCGATCTAACCTAACGAGCTTAGGTATACCTGACCCAATTTTCAAATTTTGCTTAAATCAAATCAAATCCAAGTAAATCATAATGAAATCAAATTAAAACAAAGGAACAAATCCAAAACTAAAACAAAGTCAATTCAAGTCAATCCATTTGGCATAGGTTTCATTTTAAGTTAAAAAAGGTCATCCCACCAAGAATTTGACCAAATTATATCATTTTAAATGTTTCAAATGATCAAATAAACATTTTTTATCATGAATCTAAGAAAATTTAAATTCATTTATGCCTTAATTAGGTTCATTTGGCCACTTAGTCTAAATGAACCTAAATGGGTCCTATTGGGTTCACACCCAAATCAAATTAAAATTAACTCAATTTGATTGCTCAAAATTATTTTAAAATGATAATTAAACATAATCCAATTCATTATTGGGTCTAATTTGGTCAAATTGGTCATTTGACTCAAATGAAACCCAAACTTAACTCATAAGCCCACTTAGGGTCAAATGGGTTCAAATTGAAATAACAATTTAAATTAAATGAAACCAATCACTCCAAATCATTTCACTGATGTGATTAAGCATGATTGGATTTCAAACTCAATCCAATTGGGTCAAATTGGTCATTTGAGCTCAATTAGAAATAAACTTAACTCATTTAGATTTAAATGTGTTGAAATGAAATGAAATTCAAAATTAATTCAAAATTAAATAAACTAATCAAATTAAAACTCAATCAATCATCAATTAAAGATGATTGAATCCAAAATTAAAAAGAACTAAATTAAAACTAAGCACTTTGAATCCAAATACTTGGTTTGAATTCAAAGTTTCAATCCAAGTCAAATGGGTTTAAACTTGAACTCAAACTCATATTAACTTTGATGTAAGTAGCCACAAATTAGTCTAAGAACTTTTATAAGTGATTGTGGTGTTTTTTTTTGGTTGGGTGTTTGTGCATGTATATGTGGACACCACACAGATCTAAGGATGTACTTATTGAGGTGATTAGGTATGATATTGGAGAATAATGTACTATCTCGAAAGATAGAAATCACTATCCTAATAATGCACCTAATAAGGACTCTAAGGCATGATGGGTCTTTGAATATACCAAAATTTTCCTACTTTACAAAGAAAAGTAAAGATTCATTTAAATCGAAGTTAAGTTCCCTATGGAGGCAAGCCTCCATTTTTACATCTTAAGAAAAGTGAATCTCTTAAGAATACTCTCAATTAAGGTAGGTGATTATTGTCTCCAAAGAATTCAAAGATAGGACTATCAATAAATTGGTTGTATTTTAGAAAATCAAGTGGAAGGATCAAAAGGGAGAAATTATTATCAAAACCAAAGGAGATGAGTAGGGAGTTATCATGATACTAGGAAGCCTAGTGAGCACTCCAATATATCCTATTGATGGGCTTTTTGTATTTGAAATTGAGGATATTTATTTATTTGAGTTGAAATTTTATTAGAAACCTAGAACTAATAATTTCACAATACAAGATTATGAAAATGTCTGAGAGATGAGGATTTATGCTTGTAGCCCACAAAGGGAAATAATAACCTCAGATCTTAAATCTATAGAGCTTCGGTGAGGGCCAAAGCATGACCTAAATATAAGGTGAAAGTGTGTATATGGTTTATCTCCACAAAAGAGAGTAAACCTTCTTGAACTTACTATCACCTAAAGTGGCAACTAAGTCCTCCTATGCTTTAAAACTATATGGTCAAGTAATATGCTTTGCAAGATGATAAGGCTATTATTTATTTAGAAAAGAAGCTAAGTCCATAAACCCATTCCCTAAGAGACTAGAGTATGAGGGGTATGAATAAAGACTTAATCTAATGCAAATTTTATCACATTTTGTTTAATTTTGGACTCTTTATTTTGACACGACTATAGGATTTTGTATGCATGCATGAGAAGTTGATTATGGGCCAAATCAAAAGACAAAGAGGTGTTCTTCCATCATAGGCTCTAAAAGTTAAGCTTATTTCTATCTAGCCAAGATGGAAGCCCTCTAATAAGAGTGAAATAAGATGATTATGCAAGATATTATAACATACAACATCCAACTAAGGGGTTGCTAAATACTTTATTATCTTGCTTTAATTCCTAGGCTTTTATATGAGATTATGAGTTATTTTAAGGATTTAGTTATGAGTTGTTAATGGGATAGAAAATTTATTTTTTATCCTAGGAGCCTAATCGTATCTAGGCCATATAACAATCACCAATCATAAATAAATTATGAAGAGGCATGCTTTTTCTGATGCACAAGCCAAATAAAATATCAAACAATTTTTTAAAGCTATCACAAAAGAATAACAGGTCGATGCGGTTGAGTACCGCCATACAACCCAAAAAGAAATGTGGGTAGTTGAGCTCTACCCTTATACATACCAGTTTACAAATAATAATTACAATCATAAAATTATAAGTGTTATGGGGGTCTTCATTCTTCATCCTCCATTCTTCACTCTTCATTATTCATTTCTTCATTTGACTTGCTCCTTTTCTTTCTTCCTTTTATCTTGATTTGGATGTGCTTGCTTCAAAGGAATCACATAATAGATAAGAATTGGTCTTATAATAATGCTCATACTAACCCCCCATAGCACTTATCCTAATCCTAATGCAAAATTAAATTAAAAGAAGGAAAGTAAATCTAGCTACACAAGTAAAACAAATGTTAGCTAAACACACCATACAACTCAAGCAGTTATATAAATAATTTGGACTTAGCACCCCACACATGGGTAACCAAGCCCTCCTGTCCTAGCTTGGGCTATGCTTAAAGTGATAAGCAACCTACACAGTAAAAGCATTTATATTTTTACTACAGTGGTACCTTAAGCACTTCCCCCTACAGAAAGCATGATTAGGCTAATATTGACCTAACATACAGACTACGCACATACACCCTAACATCCAGTCTAGAATAATACATCATAAAACAAGCATATATCAAACCATACACTGCCTTAACATAAACCTAGAAATGTTGATTTAGTCTAATGTGTGTGAATTAAAGCTTGTGTGGTGTGTCCTAACTAGCGAGAGTTGTAATTTGCTAAGTGTGAGGGATTTAATTTATAAAGGGGTTGATTTCTCTTTTAATGATTTGATTTGAAGATTTTACTCTGTTTTTTTTATTTCATATCACCTACACAAAACAATTAAGTGTTATAAAGAGAGAGAAGAGAGAGACCCTATCTCATCCCTATCTTAAGTCACTTCTAAAGAAAATTAATTAATCAATTTCCTTTAGTGAATGGCTTATAACATGTTATGATTAACCCTAAGTATAGGTTCACTCTAAATGACCTTATTCAATAATAAAAGCAACTTAAGATTAATTAGAATGAATTATTATCACATAACACCTATTCACTCATTTCTTTCCATCATGTACATTATGCATATGATTAAACCCTAAGTATAGCTATATATACAATGTATGTTTTAGAACACTTAAATGATGAATGCAAATAAGTATGTTTGGAATTTAAATATTTCATTTGATTAGATTATGAATGCAGGCCTTTTTAATAAAAAAGAGGGGTTTTTTCATCCATTAGTTAGATACACATTCACATGTATAAAAGTTTTAAGTGAGTACATCGCCATTATTTTCTTCACCAGGGGAGTAAGGTATAAGACCTACTTAGGGCTACTTAAATCCTTACAGCCCCGAGGTGTCCAAACTAATATATCACTTTTCTTTGATACATGTAGATGTATAAGCAACTATACGGATAGGAAAACCCATGCAAAAGTTGTGTTTAAATTATTTTATTTATGATTCTTATTCATTGGCCACATCATACAAATATATGTATAAGAGTTTTAAGTGAGTACAGTGCCATTATTTCTTGCACCATGGGTGTAAGCTATAAGATACTTATGGCTACTTAAAGCCTCACAGCCCCGGGGTGTCCAGACTAATATATCACTATTCTCAGATGCATATGAATGTACAAAAAAACCACAAGATATGAAATTCTTCCTAAGTATTAATATGGAGATGCATAGGAATAGATTTAGACAAATATTGTGTTCTTTTCAAATGAACTATGCACTTGTAAATCTTATGTAAATCCATATAAGGTAAGGAAAGAGAACTTCATATTACATATCTTATATTATCATCACATGCAAACTTTTATATATTTGTAATTAACATCATTTCATATATTATAATTGATTTATGGGCTTTTAAAAATAATGTTTGATTTAATAGTGATAATAGCCACACCTATTTTTAGTTTAAGTCAACACATACAATTTGACATAGAAGAAACCATTTTATTTAATTAGTTTTAAAAGAAATGAATGCATGATTTCACATGGAAAGTAATATTTAGCATGATTGGAAAGAAATAAAGGAATATAAGCACATAATCTCATTCATCCCAATTAATTCCTAAGGACAATCACATTAAATAAGGTTATTTAAAATAAACCAAAATTCTTTTAAGACATTTTAAAGTTTGAGTTTGATATGATTTAGAAAATATGAAAGAGGTTTGTTAATCCTAATTCCCCATGTGTGAACTAATTTGGTTTAATAAAGAATACTTAGGTTGATTTTATGCTTAAATTAGGCTAAGGTATGAATTAAGTGAATTAATTAACCCTTACCTATATCACCTTAAGTTAATTAAATAAATAATAATAAGCCAATATGATATGCAACCACATGGAAAGTAAATTTGCAATGCTCCTAAGAAATGAAAGGGGGCCTAATATAATTGGCTCATGATTAATAATTAATTAGGCTTAAGGGATCTCACTTAACTACTTTTATGGTTTTCTCAAACATGTGAGCTAACCATTATTTCATTATCTCCCACCTTTGGTTATTGAATACCTAAGGAGCTAACCAAGATTAATTAAAGGTGTCTTAGGTGTGAGGTAGATTTTGATTGAGTTAAATCAGGCTTATTAATTAGTTGATTGAATTTTGATTATATTTTGATTAGAATGATGAAATTATCTTGGAGAAAGGGATCAAGAGCAAGGCCTCAATCCTTAATTCCTAAGCCATTTCAAACACTCAATTAAGCTTTAATTTTTTGGAAATTAATTAATTAATTAAGCAATTAATTACCTCATTAATCATCAATCAAGTTAATTCCAAAAGTGAAGGAAATTAGGAAATAAATTAGGAAAAAATATGCCAATCACACTCCTTAAGTTTCCTTACTGTTCCACAAATATAATTAGGCTTAAATGATTAATTAACCCACTATTGATTCACTAATTATCAATAATTAAATTAAGAGAGTAATTAAGGCTTAATCAATTAATTTCTCTAATTAATCAGCCAATAAAATCTCAAAAAATTAGAGGAAGCAGAGGTCATACCCCTAGATATTCATACAAAATTGAGATTAATTGGATGCTTAATTAAGGGATAATTTAGCTAAATAAATTTTTGATTAAACCTTAATTACACCAAAATCACTACTCAAAATTAATTAATAATAATATTCCTAGATTCTACTCTAGAATACCTTTAAAATTAGCCAAAGTTTACAATTTTTAGATTTTCCTACAATTAGTTATGAATTTAGGAAGCTTTAGCCTTAAAAATTAATTAAGATAGCCTAATTGAAGACTTAATCCCATCGGCATGGCGGTGATGCGACACGCGATGATCGCTTTCCATGTATGATGGGATTGGCTATTAAGTTACCATCATAACTCATAGGCAATGGACACACTTTCTCGTGGACCATCCGATCTAAGATTGGATGGCCATGATTTGATCTAAGGGTTAAGGGAGAAAATAGTGAGGACCTACCGTGATCTAATCATAGCCATCCATTCCAATCATGCAAAATGGATGGCGTGTAATCTTCCTCCTTCACAGGCGATGAAAGATGAGCATTGTTTATCTTTCTCCATTCTATCCGCTCACCCAAGCTCAAATTTGGATCAAAGTGATCCCACACCTTCAGAAGGAGGATGCACATCCAATGGTCAAATTCACATGGGATTCAAATTTACTTTACAAAATACCAACCCATTTCTTCATATAAGGCTTAATTTGCAAAATTACCTCACTGGAGCTAATGTCTGGAAGTGGGTCATCGAAGGTAGCTTCGCCTAGTTGAGGTAAGGCCCTGTTGAGAAGCTTAAAGCTTGATTTGGGGTAGAATGCTTTATGGACCAAGTTCCCCTCCTTTGGCATTTGGTCTTGTTTGAACTCACTCCTCATGGCTTAGAAGCTTGGGAATTAACTCATTTGTGTTCGACTAGGTATCATGATGGTGTGGCTAAGAGGAATTGATACTTGACTGGATGAAGAGGGAGTATTGATCAAAAGGGTGGTCTCATATTTTATCTTTGCTCAGGAAAGATAAATGCTGATCGAGGAGGGCTTGGGATCACTTAGGAAGCACTGTGGGATTTCAAAAATGCCTTAGGAAGTCTCACAAATTAATTTGCTCTATTTTTCACTCAAATTAAGGGGGTATACCCCTCAATTGCTCATGATGAGAAGATGGGATACATCCGTATTATCCATGGATTGGCCACCATTGGGTCATGAGATGGGTTGTCGTCAATGCCATGTGGCTGGCCAGAAGCAGTCGAGGCAATGGCAGGAGACTCAAGGCTTGATATCGAGAGATTGTGTGGGATTGACCTCCCTTGCATCCAATGGGTTCAACCATGAGGGGGAATGGCTTGGCTTTATTCTCTTGGTCCATGGAAGATGCTAGGGTGAGTTAGGTAGGGCTAGGAAGTCCTAGGAGTGCTTCGTTTCACCATTTGATGGCTGTCATGGGGAGACCAAGTAGACTTTTGCCACTTAAGGAAAGAATCCAATGCAACTAAGAGGGTGTCCATTGGTTAATCCCCTTGGGTTGTTTCCCACATGGACTTGAGTTGGTTTGGAACTGACCTAGGGTACAATTTGGTCAGGTTAGGTCAGCCACCAAGGTTCCCCAAAGTGGTTTTGGGTGATTTGGGCTCATATGGTCAAAATATGTTCATTTTGGCTAGGTTGGGTTGGGTTGACCAATTGGTCAAACTAGGTCAAACCAAAGCTAGGGTTAAGCTCAAATGATGATTTGGGATGTTTTGGTTCAATTGATTTGGGTTGGTTTATCCTAGGTTTGGATTTGACCCATTTGGTTTCAAATGGATCAAACTGGTCAAGTTGACCAAATTTTATTGGGTTAGGTGTTGAGTTAAGTTCAATTGGTCAATTTAAAATGACGTAAGCAATAGTTTGGTATGATTTGGATTTAATTTGAATTTTGGCCAATTTGACCATTTAGGTCAATTTGGGTTAGATTGGTTCAAGTTGACCAATTGGTCAACTTGGGCTCAATTATGGCTTTGGTCAAGTTCAATAAGTGACTTGGGATGAACTTGAGCCATTGGTTGTAATCAATTTGGATCAAATCATGATTTGACCTATTTTAGCCTTTTAGGCCAATTTGGGTCAACTTAAGTCAAATGGCTAATTGGACCTGGTTTGGCTCAAGTGAGGGTTTGGTTATGTTCAATCATTGATCATGAATGGATTTGAGTCAATGGTTTCAATCAATTTAGCATATTGTATATTTTGGCTTGTTTGGGTTTCATTTGGGCTAAATGTTGACTTGGTCAAAGGGCTAGAATTTCTTGGTTTGACCCAATTCAAGACAATTGATTAACCTAGGATAATTGTTGATCATGTTGTGAAGTTTGGATGGGCTTAGTTCAATCTTATTTGAGTTGAATTGGAACCTAGCTCAAAAAGGTCTTTTTGGCACTTTGGGTCAAGTGGATGTAAATGGGTTAATTAGCATGATCATGGCTTGATTCAAGTTTAGTTATATTGATAAATGCATTTAAGGTGGAAATATAAATCCAATTGCAAGTGATTTGGATCCATATGAATTTTGGTTCTTGATAATTTCAAGTCAAAAGGGTCAACTTGGGCTTGACTTGGGTTTACTTGGGTTTACTTGGGTTTACTTGGGTTTGGTTTGACAATTGTGATTTATGTTTATATTTGGGTCAATAATTGAAGGAATGATTGAATCATGAAGAAATCCATGGGTTTTGAGTTGATTTGGGTGTCATTTAGCCAAGTTCAAAAGTTTGGCTAAAATGGCTAAAATTGATTTGATTTGATCTAGTTTTTTTTGTTCATTTGGATTTATATTTCATTTATGTTTGTAAATATAAATGAAGATATAAAAGGTTTATGAGAAAATCACTTGAGTTTGGAGTGATTTGGAGGCAAATTTTGATTAAGGGATGTGGGTCAAAAATGGCATAAGTGGAGGATTGGTTTGGTTTGATTTATTTTTGGTCATTGGCAGGTGAGTTTTATTTATATTTGTGAATATAAATGAAGGGATTTAAAAGAAATCAATTGAGTTTGATTCAATTTGGATTTAGATTTGGTTAAACTTATGGAGGTAGTTCCATAAGCTTAGAAAAAAGGAATTTGGATTTAGTCATGGGTTTTAATCATTGGAAGTTGGATTTGATTTTGGAATTTGGATTGGGATTTGATTTTGAGATTGAATTTGATAATTAAGAAAATCAATTGAAGGATTGATTTGAATTTGGTTAAGGCTAACTCCATAAGATAAAATCAAAGGGCCTAGGAAGGATTTGGAATTTGAATTTAATGATGGATTTCTCATTGAATTTGGATTTGATTTTGGAGTTTGAATTTGAATTTGAGGTTTTGTTTGAAAGAACGAAGTAAGGATTGGGTTTAGGCTATAAGGTAGGCAAGTTCTCATAAATCCCTAAGGCACAACCTATTCACATGGCTAACTCTTCTAGGTCTTTAGGGTTAGGTTAAGTGTTCACATAATCATTAGAAGACTAAGAAACTCTTAGTGTCTATAAGAGTCCTAGATCTATGATGAAACAAATTGAGAGCTCACTCCAAAAGTAAGGACAACAAATGGTAGCCAAGAGGTGTGGTGTGACAAGGCACGCTACATAGTGTTGACCAAGATGATCAACAACGTCCAAAAGATCGCAAACACTAATAGAAATGATCTAATCCTAAACCTGAAATGTAGAAGGAATCAAGATCTTAGTGTAATGCAACTCCACTCATGCTGAAGGCATAAGTGAGGTGGAAGGCATCAAGCATGTGAACCTTTCAATAGAGAAGCAGGTTTAGGTTATCCACTTGGGATAAGGATTGCAAGATATTATTTGGGAGAGCATCCGGGGATTAGAATGTATAACCCACCAAAGATGGATGCATGAACCTTCCACTAGAAGCGGGTTTAGGTAATCCACTAGGGATAAGGATTTGATGAGATTTCTTTTGAGGATGAACTCACTGGGGAATGCAAGTTTGAGTTGGATTCAATTGACTCCACTAAGGAGGTTTGGATGATATATGTCTCGCTGGGGAGATGTTGGTTGATTGTTTATTTAAGTTTATATTTTGAGATGGACCCTTTGGTTTGCGATGGACCTGAGAAGGGTCCATGTCTAGGCTATCTCAAATTTACCAATCTAAAGGGGTAGTTCACATAAAAATTATCCACCAAAGAGGTTGTCTTATGATGTACAATGGTTATGCTTAGGGTGAAAGCTTAGCATACGTACATCTCCAAAAGCAAGGGACAACCATTAGGGTGATCTGTTGGATGCAACAAATCGAACCTAACCTAAGGCGACTGCTGAATGAATGTAGCTCGGGGACTTATCACAAGTAGTCAGCATGATGTCATTGGATTGAATTGCATTTGTTTTAATTTCATTTATTTTAATTTTATGGATCCCCTCGGTGTGTTATGGATCCACTAAGAAGAGGCTAATATCAGCCTATACCTATCTTAGATTTACAAATCCAATGGGATAGTCTACTGGCCGTGAGGTAGAACTAACCAACCTAGGGGGTGCCTTTTGGTGTGCAATGGTCAAGTTAGGAAGAAAGCATAGGGACTCAAATCCTCCTACACAAGGAACCACTAGGATGATCGATCACTCACGTGAAAAATCAAACCCAACCTAAAGCTTCCTGTTAGTTTATGATGGTCATGCTAGAAAGAAAATGCAATAAACTTATATCTTTCAAAGCAAAGATGATCGTCGGGGTGACTCATTGGTGGCACAATAAGTTGAACTTGACCTAAGGGCAACTGCTGAGAGAGTGCCAACTCGGGGACTTATCTCAACTTAAAATAGTCAGGCATTCTTATAGGAAATTTTACACGCCTAAAGATAGGATGCTTGGGAAAGGGTCGCTAAGGGCATGAATTCCTAATCCATAAGTGAAGATATATTTTGTTTATTTTATTTTTGCGGAGACCCTGTTGGTTTGCCAGGGACCACACTAAGAAGGAGCTTATATCATCCTAGTCTTATCTTAGACTTACTGGACCAAGGGAGAATCTGCACATCTGCTGAACAAATCTCCAACAATAGGGGTGGCTACTAGGAAAGGGGAAATGTTCAATACAAAAGTAACCGGTAGTGTCTAAATTGGTGCTAAGGACATGATCCAAATATACTTCCCACGAGGTGTGCTCGGTGGGGTTGTTATCCAACACTCTATAAAAGAAAGCCTGTAGGTATTCAGTTGCCAACTCAAAGAGAAAGAGCAAGGACTCACATCTGCCAAGAGTGGTGTATCCACTGAGTGGGTCACCATCAGCATGGCGATAACCAACTAATCTAAGGTGCCTGTTAGTTTACGACAATCAGCCTAGAAAGAAGGCATGTAGGCTTACATCTTCCTAAAGCAAATCACCGGGATAGTCATCTTTATAGGGCTATCCGACCTAGGGTGACTACTAAGAGTCACGTGTAAGAACTAAACCTAAGCTTGAAGTAGTCAAGAGGAAATGAGCCTCTTGGGAGACTTATCCTAAACCTCAAATATATCGACCTAGTCAATGCATGATGATGGTCAAGAAGAGAAGGCATGTAGGCTTACATATTCTTAAATGAAGTCAACATGGGGTAGCTAGCTCCGCGTGCCTACCAAACCAATAATCCACTCATTGGTTTGCATTATTTGGGTCGAGAAAGCGAGGACTCACATCACGCCAAGTGACCATTGGGGTGACACACTAATAAGGTAGCATATCGGCCCAACCTAGAGCAGCTAATGAGCGAGTTCTAGAGGGGGCTTGCTCTCACATCAAAATAGCCTGAGATAAAAGATATATATTTTTTTGTGTTGTGGAAGAAGAAATATAATGCTACTTGGGTTCTCTTACACCTACCCTAAACACGTAGGAACATGACTCCGCCAAGAAAGGATGTCGCTTGGGTTCTCTTACACCTAACTTAGTAGCAGAGGATTGTTTGTAGTTTATGTTTGTGGAGGGATAGGATGCTTCTTGGGTTCTTTTACACCTACCCTAAACACGTCGTGGCAGATTCTCAAGCAAAAGATATTTTTAACACATAAGATATGGAATTTGATATGAAAGGAAAGTTTATTAATGATTATTTTTAACAAGATTTATGGTTAATATTTCTTTAGGTAGAGCCCATTGATTGGAAGCATAGGGCACTCTCCCTTACAGTTTATGAGCTGATAAGATCCTCCTTGGTAGGCCTTATCTATTCCAAAAGAGCCTTCCCAACTAGGTTCAAACTTGCCTCCCATCTTTCAATGGACAATAATTGGTATCCTTATAACTAAAACTAGCTCTCCTACTTGAAAAGCTCTAGGACGGACCAACTTATTATGAGCTTGAATCATTTTGGCTTTATACAACTCGAGGTTCTAGCATGCCAGGAGGCATCTCTCCTCCAAACCTTCAAGCTCTTCCAATTGCAACTTGGCATTCTTCTCTGTACTGATCTTACTACCCATAGATATCCTTAGTGATGGGAGTTGGACTTCTAATGGTAGAATGGATTCAGACCCATACATTAGGGAGAATGGGGTAGATTGAGTTAGAGCTCTGTATGTGGTGCAATAGGCCCACAAAGCTTCAACCAACTACTTATGCCAATGTCACTTATTATCATCGAGTGTCTTCTTTAATATTTGGATGAAATTTTTGTAGAATGCTTCTGCTAGACCGTTTGCCCTCAAGTAGTAGATGGTAGAGTATCTCCAATCTATGTTGTGTCTCCGAGCAAAGCTGTTGATTTTAGTGCTCTTGAATGCAGTACCATTATCGGATATAATTCATTGAGGCACCCCGAACCTATATACGATATAGTTTCTAAAAATCTAGAGCACATGCTGAGTTGTGACCTCTCTGAGTGGGATTACCTCCGCCCACTTAGAAAAATAGTCGGTGGTAGCTAGAATGAACCAGTGACTCTTACAAGAAGGAGGATCAATCGGACCCACTATGTTAGTGCCCAAATACTCAAATGGCCATGAGGCTAGTGTAGAAAGTAGAATGTTAGGTGGTTGATGTAGGACCACACCATGCACTTGACACTGGTGGCATCTCCTAGCTACATCCATACAATCTGTAATAATCAATGGCCATTAGTATCCTAGTCTTTTGATCTTGGCTTTCATCTTCAAATTAGACTGGTGAGCTCCGCATAAGCCTGAATGTAACTCGATCACAATCTTATGGGCTTCATGGTTGGCTAAACAACCTAATCACATATGACCAAAAAATTGTCAGTATAGGGTGCCATCCACGAGAGGTTGCCTCCAATCTGACTCGTCATCCTTTTTTTGCAACGGCAACCTCCCCTTCAAGAGAAAGTCTTTCGATAAGTTCAGCATCAACAAGGGATAAGACATGTATATTTTGGATCCTTATTAGAATAGACTCATCTTCTGGGCATGCCAACTCTTTGGCAAGCTTGGCCAATGCATCTACTATAGCATTATCTCCTCGAAGAATCTTATAGATAGTGACCTGGATTTGATCCAATAACTCCATGGTATACTTGTGGTAATGATGGAGCTTAGGCTTTAAAACTTTATAAGACCCAGTGATTTGGTTGTGATGAGCAGAGAATCCCAGAAGATGATGATGCCTTGGACGCATAGTATAATGACTAACTCCAGACTAGAAATCAGAGCCTTATATTCAACTTCATTATTTGTACATGGATTGGACATATGATATGAGAATCTCATCACATCACAGTCCAGAGTTAGGAGAACTATTCCTACCTCTGCCTTTCTTAGGAGAATAGATCATGGTTCTTCTCCTTTTTGAGAGGAAGCTGCACCATCAAAATACATCTCCCAATGATGAATGCTAGTGTCCCCTAAGTTCATGATTTGTTCATCGGGGAGGTCATCACTAAATGGAGAATCAACATGAAGTCAGTGTGATGCTATGAAATTTGCCAGTGCCTCTCCTTTCACAGAATGGAGGGGTATAAATGTTCAAACTGATAAAATATGGACCCAATTATCCGGATAATGTTGGTTGTGTCATGAGATATTACAGTGGATTAATTTTAGAGATCAGATTCATCTTATGAGAAAATTTATAGTGTTGTAGCTTTTGGGATGCAAAGATTAAAGCAAGGTAGTACTTTTCAATAGGTGGGTAGTTTGCCTCAGTAGGGATTAGATGATGACTGAGATAGTAGAAAGAATTTTCCTTCCCTTCATCTTTGGCTTGGGCCAAAAAAGTGCCAAGGAATTAGTCTAATGTGATGTAGGATCAATGGTTTGCCGGATAGATAGGCGGTGGCATCATCAAAGTACTTGATATCTTCAAAAGAATGTTGGCACTTGTCATCCCACTTAAACTTGGCATCCTTTTGACAAGTCAGAATGACTAGCATCTTTCTAATAAATTGGATATAAAGCTTTTTAGATACACCAATCGCCCTTGGAATGATCTAAGTTGAGTTAGACTTTTGGGGGGTGGCATTTCTAAGACAACAGCGATCTTCTCCGAGTCAACCTCTATTCCCCAGTGTAGGACAACAAACCTAAGGAATTTCTCTGAAGTTGCTTCGAATGCAGACCTCAGGGGATTCATTTTGAGGTTAAATTTTCTTAACCATTTGAAATATACTCTCAAGTCAAATAGATCATCTTCCTTTTCTATTCTTGACTACTAGATCTTCAACTTAGCATTCAACTTGATGATGAATGAGTTCATTAAAGATTTGAGTCATGGCCCATTGGTATGTTGCACCAGCATTTTTAAGGCTGAAAGACATGACCTTATAACAATAGATTTTGATCGGGGTTCAAAAAGTAGTGTTTCTTTCATCCTCAGGGGCCATCTTGATTTGATTGTAGCCAGATGACCCATCCATGAAAGAGAATACTACATGAGATGAGGCGATGTCCACCATTACTTCTGGTACAGGAAGTGGAAATTCATCTTTAGGACATGCCTTATTTAGATCCTCGATCCATATGTAAATTTGGCCATTCTTTTCTTAACTAGGATGATAATACTAACCATGTGGAATATTTTTCTTCCCTGATAAAGCCAGCATCAATCAATTTCTTGATTTCAAAAATGACCTATTGTTTAATGTCTAATCGCATGCATCTAGGAGCTTGCTTTATAGGGTTAGCATTAGGATCTATTGCTAATTTGTGGACTGCTATGTTAGGAGATAAACTGGGCATTTCTTCATAACTCCATGTGAAGCAGTCCTTAAACTCAACTAATAGCCTAACTAAGTCATTGGTTTCTTCTTCATTCAATAAAGAATTGATGTATGTCGGTGGATCTTGCTTTTTTTCCCAAGTTGATTTCTTTAAGTTCATCAATGGTTGATCTGATTTGTTCTTCAAACTTTAGTGGTGCATCTCAGACTTCAAGCTCATTTGAGTCATCTAAAGTTTCTAAACATTCCTCCTCATAAGAGTTAGCATGATTTGAGAAGAACCTATCAGACCTTAAATGAGTGGTGATGACTAAGAAATGGTTATCGTCATCGACTAGACCTACTATGTCGAATCCTAGTCCTAGTCTTGATTGAGAGTGTTTACTTTGGTCATCCCATAGTCTTTCAAAGTAATCTAACCTATGTTTAGACCAAGTATATGGGATTAATCTCTTATTTGCTAAGTTAATGACACAAGGCAAATAATAATCAAAAGGTAGTTGTATTAAATCTTTGTATGAATCATCCTCAAGTTCAATAATAGCTTCTTGACTTGAGAATGATGCTCCCAACAAAAATCTCTTTGGCTTGACATCTGTGGATGACTTAGGGGTCTCCTTATCTACTAAACCTTCAACTTTCTAGGAAGAAATTGAGGTTAGAGCTAAGATTCCCAATTATTGTCTGATGTTCTAAATAATAGTGAGTTAAATACATTCATGCTTTGATTGGAGACCTAGTCTTCATCACTGTCTGGCTAGAACGTCACCTCCAAAGGGACCCGCTGAGAGGGGTTGGTCGGTGTGCTAACCACATGAGACTCATCCTCCAAACTGGACTCTAAGTCTATGTGGATAGCGAGGGTACTCTTGTGAGCTGGAACATAGCTCCTACCAGCTGGCCACCATCAAGGAGGTCTTCCACCTGAGGCCTAAACTTGTCTCTACCTCTACCTAGTGGGGTCAGTCATCCTACCCATGTGTTCACATGGAGGAATGAACTGTTAGTGGAATCCAATATCGCTCTACTTCCCTGTCTAATTCTTCACTTGCACTTTTAATTTTTTTTCTTTCCTTATTTTTTCCTTTTTTTTCTTCTTTTTCATTTATTTCTTTTTCTTTTATTTTTGAACTTTCATAAAGTTCACAATAATAGACTTTTTGATTTATAGAAAGATAGTAAGCTACATATTCATATATCTTAAGCTCCCTAATTGAAAATGGCTTCAAGTCTCCTTTGATATAATACTCAATTCCACCTCTTCATAATTTGATGCACTAATGTAAAGAAGATGGAACCATGTTATTTTCATGTATCCAAGGCCTACCGAGCAAAGTAGCAAAAGATATATCTGAATCAATTATGTAAAACTTGGTTTTTGTCTTCTAATCACTTATCTCTATTGGTAACACTATAGAGCCTAAAGCCCTCTCACTTTGCTTGTTGAATCCTCTCAACATCATCTAATCTCCTCAACGTTTGAAGATGTCGATCCTCAAGTAGGCAAGAGTCTTTAAACTCATAATGTTTACTAATGCACTGATCAACTAACACTCTAGAGTCAATCTACTATGTCCCTTTGTGATGTAGGGGACGCGATTATGCTCTGTTGTCCCTAAAAGAAGGTCTTCATCAGTGAATGTAAATCTACAGACTTCTCTTGAGTAACATGCCTCCTCTCCAACGGTGATCAGTTGAGCTAAGAATATTTATGGATCAAGAAGAGCTTTGATCAATGACTCTTTCATCTCTTTGGGTAAGACATGGGCATCATATATGCTTAGTTTAGCAACTTTCTTAGTTGAGCGAGGACATTGTAGTCAACTCTGTGGTCCTCCACAAGAATACCATAGGTGGAGCATCCTGTGGAGGGGCTTTTTGATCACTAGAACCAATGACTTGTTTACCTTTGTCCTGAGGTGCTACCCTAGGAGTTAAAACTTTGCCACTACGAAGGTTGACTTCGGTGACTTCATGAGATGGTTTAATGGAAAGTTCTACCTACTTATCAGGTTCACCTACAGCTTCTCCTATAGGATCATTGGAGTCAGATGACTCCAAATCTATTTCAATGGGTGAACCCGGGTGATTTAAGAATGGGTAATCCATTTCTAAATCAGAAAGGAGTGGATCAAAATTGTTATAATTATTAGTACTTGAAAAGATTTCTATAGGAATGAAATCATAAAGATCATCAAAAGTAGAGAGGATGTAAGAAAATCAGTCTTCTTCTTCATTATTTTTTTAGATTTGGAAGAAGGTACAAAGTATAAATCAAGTAAAGTAAGCAGAGTGTGGATTTGGCACCCTCCTCTACTGATATAATACAGCTACAAGAAGAAGAGACGGCTAGAGGACCTGTAGCTGTAACTCTAGAAGGAGTGTTGGCCTCGGTCGGTGGTTGTGCTACTATGCAATCTCAGGCAAGTGCAGGCTATCACTGTTGCTACTCAGCTTCTACCTCCCTCAAGTTGTCCTTAGCAACTTGCAAACCTTCCTTAGAGTTAGAGGTTTAAGCTATTTAGGCACCTACAAGGGTAACTTTATGATCTTAAAGATAATTTTATTAGAGGTTCAGGATAGGGAGACATCCCATCCTTCCTTTGTCTTAAGAAGATCATGTGTATCCCCAAGGATTACCCTAATAGAACTAGAAGGTTATTCTAGTAGGTATTTCTTAGGGATGATAATGACATTTGACTTGTAGCTATGCTCAAGCTAGTCCTTAATGGTAAAGCAATCTTCCAAGACATGGCCTAGCAAGTGGTGGTAGGGACAACAGCTTAGATCATGACTTTTTCCCACATCCTCCCCTCCAGGCTCACGGTAACAAAAAAAAAGCTTCTTTAAGAGGTTCTTAAATATCTTCCTAACTACCTCCCTCTTGAATGAATAAGGTTTATTCAGTTTGTCAATAAGAGTAGGTAAGTGGTAGCTACTAGGTGGTGGATAGGAATATCTTGTCGATGTTCTTGATGAGGCGGTGGTGGTGGCCAGTGGCACCCAGGTGGTGATATATGAGGTGGTGGCAAAGGAGGTGGTGAGGAGAAACTGAGCTTGAGGCTATCTAGCGCACCTAGTCGGCTGCTTCCACTACCATGACTACCCCTGTCTTCTACTCAATTGCCTTTTGTGGTCTGGGCTTGGCTGACTGATCTTGGAAAGATAACTGTTTGACCTCTCCCTGTAGATTAGCTATCTTGTTGATTAATTTTTCAAATGTCTTAATGGTAAACCCTTTAAGCATGAAGGCAGCCGGGCCATGGATATTCTTGAGTGGAATTTTAATTGCATTCTGTTCAGACAGCTATGGTTCGCATTTCATACTTAAATTGTGTCATCTAAGAATGTAATCAACAAGGGAGGTGTTGTTGAGCTACAACAAGATGGCCCATAGTTACCCTTTGCTGAGCTCTAGTAAATCTCTTAATAAAGAGCTACTCCAATTAAGCAAATGTCTTCACTGAATCATTGGGTAGTTTAACATACCAATCAAATGTGATGCTATCAAAAAAGGCGAAATAAGAGTGCATCGCGCCACTTATTGCAACATCGTACGAAATGTGCTATGTGTATCGAGTTCCCACAAGATCAAAAATTTTGAAGGATGAGGCACAAAGCCCTTGGGATGTTGGACACCATCAAATTCCTCAGTAGGGTCTACCTTTTAGAAGATGAGCCACCTCGATTATGCCATGCATCCCTCACCTGCTCCACCATATGTTTAATGTCTTTTTCATGCATGGAGGTATTATACACCACCTTCTTATGCAAGCTACCACTACCTTCCTTGATAGGAATGCATCTAGGATGATCTAAAGTGTGTGTAACTTTACTCCATCAACCGCTATAGAAGAAGGCTGATGTGGCTGAATCTGCAATGTTAATATTTATCATCGCCTCTTTGATCTTCCTCCCCATTTTATTAATGTGATCATCCTTCTACCTAAGCTGATGGATGAGGTGTTGAGTTGAATGGATAGCACCATCCTCTTCAACTACAATACCTTCCTGACTATGTTGATCTATCTAAAGGGAACCTAGTATCGACCATGTGGACTTCAATCCTCAAAAGGTCATCCTCATCAAGATCAAATGCTACCCACTCATCCTCAGAATTTGTTCGATCACTGCCTAAGAGTTCCCTCTTCTCGGTAAAGTAAGTGACTATGATCTCATCTAAGAAATAATCTAAATTCCATGGTATAAACACTCGGGGCGGACCGGTGGAGGGACTATGGTTACTGACTGAAATGCATCTAACACTGCCTACCACTGGAGTGTTAGCTCTAGAAGGGTCATGCTCACTATGCTCATATTTGCTCATTGGTGGAGTGGTATCCTGGGGAGATCCACTACCATGGGGTAAGGATGTCCCCTTCCTCCTCTACAAGCTACTATTACCATTGGCTCTGATGGTGGTGGTGGTGCGACCACGACACTGCGGTGTCACCACTCCTTCTTCACCAAGACTGAAGTAGGAGGTTGGGTAGGGGAACTCGTCCTCACCCCATTCTGTGTAGTAGATGGAGTGGATTCTTTGGTCATAGCCAGATCACCAAAGGGACTGGTCTTTCCTTGGATGGAAGCTTCTAGATCTTGGCACAAGTGGTGGATCGAGATATGCGGTGATGGTGGATGATGAGGAGAGTGGTGTGAAGGTAACATTGACTGCTCCTCAATGGGAGATCTCTACCTGCAGCAGGTAGCATTGATAAGAATAATCTTGTCTGAATGATCAGCCCTGACGGGAGGTCAATTATGAAAATTCATCAGAGCGGAGGCTGCCTATCCTCTCGTTATGCTCCCTCCTACACGAGTAGATGCTTGGGCCTCCATGACCCTCTCTCTATGGATCTGACCCCTCACACTCTCAGGGATCAATGATCCCAAATCAAATAAGGTATTAGACTCCGAGCATCTATATGCTCTGCCAACTTGATGTAGAATAGTCCTAAGCCCGACATAGGGCCTCTTGTGCTCCCCATCTGATGTCTCATAGTATGCTAATGGTAGGGGAGAAGCAACAATCCTTTGATAATCTTCCTCTCCATCTTAGGCCGAGAGGGGGTGGAACATGTTGCTAGTCAGAAGTGGAGAGACCTCTCGGGGAGAACCCTCCTCGGCCATGTGTGATGCAACCTCAAGCTCTCTGCCTACTTGCTCATGCTCCCACTTAATCTTGTGATTTTTATTGTGGCATTGAGTATGAGTGAATAAGGTAGAGCAGGAGCTAGTACCTACCTCAAAAGTTGTGGAGACTATCTCAGAAGCTAAGATAGCCTTCCCCGTCAGGGTAACCAAAGAGGCGGTAGTAGCTCTCATTGGAGCAATGGTAGGGAAAACTGGATGGGCAAATGCTAGAACTATCTTAGAATGGGGAGTGGGAACCACTACAGATCTCCTCTTCAATTGATGATACTTTGAATCAGAGGGCATGTCAATGCGGATGACTGGCTTCTACCTAGCCACCTCATCTCGACTAACGGTAGTGAGGGTCACCCCCACACAAGTGATGTGTTCCTTCAATCCTCAACCGAAGAAGACCAAATTGGTGGAGTCGTCGGGGAGGCTAACGATCAAGGTCAAGTCCATCCCAAATAGAAAGGTGAAGACAAACTTTTGAGAAGCCATGTGTCTTGTGTAAAGACTACACTAGCGATATGATCTGTATCTTTGCATGTGTTGAAATGTAATAACGAGTCGGTTTACGCTTTAATATTATTCCCCATAGAGTGACATAGATTTGAGTTTTGAACCCACACTTCAACGAAATATGTTAGGTGGGGTTCATTGGAGAGATTTTGGTGTTTGGAGGAGAGTCTTTTGCCATTTGATTCTTTCAAATTTAGAACCCATACACAACTAATTTACGTAGGTTGGGTGGGGTTCAAAAATTTGAGGAGAGATTTTCTTGGAGATATTTGTATTTTGTATATCTTGTTTGAAAATAATAAGGATTTGAAAGAACCTTTACTTAGCAAATTTGAGTAATGTTGAGAAGAGGTTGTGATTGTTTGTTTGAGAATTTGTTGTGAATTGCCTTTTGCTTGAGATGAGTGAAGTGTTGATTTGAAAATGGGGGCTTCTTACTTAATGAATTTTATATGATAAGTAGAAGACACATGTGTTTGATTTATGTTTGAAAATGAGACTTTCACTTAACAAATTTGGTATGTTAAATGAAAGTCAAATATGATTGATATATGTTTATCTTTTCTTAGAAAATGGGACTCTCACTTAACAAATTTGGTATGTTAATTGAAAGCCCAAATGTGATGTGATTTGAAAAAGGAGATCCTTACTTAACAAATTTGGTATGTTAAATAGGATTAAAATGTGTACTGAAAATGAAACCCTTACTTAACAAATTTGATGTGTTAAACGAAAATCAAATGTGATTGATATATTATTTTAAAAATGAGACTCCCACTTAACAAATCTAGTATGTTAAGTGGAGGTCAAATGTGACATGAAAATGTGATTCTCACTTTAATAACTTTGATATGTTAAGTGGAATCAAATATGTCATGAAAATAGGATTCTCATTTAATAATTCTGATGTGTTAAATGGGAATCAAATGCACATGAAAATGAGATCCTCACTTAACAACCTTGATATGTTAAGTGGGAATCAAATGCATATGAAAATGAAATCCTCACTTAACAACTTTGATATGTTAAGTGGGAATCATATGTACATGAAAATGTGATTCTCACTTAACAACTTTGATATGTTAAATGGAATCAAATATGACATGAGAATAAGATTTTACTTAACAACCTTGGCATGTTAAGTGGGAATCAAATGTATTTGGAAATGAGATTCTCACTCAACAACTTTGATATGTTAAGTGAAATCAAATGCATATGAAAATGAGATCCTCACTTAACAACTTTGATATGTTAAGTGGGAATCAAATGTACATGAAAATGGCATTCTCACTTAACAACTTTGATATGTTAAGTGGAATCAAATGTACATGGAAATGTGATTCTCACTTAATAACTTTGATATGTTAAGTGGAATCAAATGCATATGAAAATGAGATCCTCACTTTACAAATTTGATATGTTAAGTGGGAATCAAAGGTATTTGATAATGTGCCCTCTTTCTTTTGACAAACATGACATGTCAAATAGGATTCTAAAATAGAGGGGAAATTTATTTAACAAATCTTAATTATGTTAAATAGATTTCAATGATATGTTTAGATGACATGTATGCGATTCTTTGATTTTGAACAAGGGAGAAACTTCCACTCTAGCATATGTGAAATATGTTGAGTGGAGTTTCAGTTTTATGTTATGATTTGAAAGTAGAATCTTCATCAAACAAACTTTGAGTATGTAAAATGAAGATGGCTATTTTCAAAAATGAGTGCTTTTGGAAAGTGTCATTGTGAAAGAAATTATTTTCTTAAATTTTATGATGAACCTTGCCTCACCAAATTAGTGGTAAGGAGGTTCTAAATTTTTATTATCTCCCTTTATTGATAAATTTTGTTCTCACCTAGAACCTAACAAGAGTCTCAAGACCTACATGGAGTAAGGTCCTAAAATCTAAAGGATGTTGGCTAACTTTGCTTAAGAATGAAATAAGCTAAGTACCAACAGATGGAAAGATAGTCTCAGACTTACATAAAATGCAAGTCCACTATCGATGCATGGAGACAATAATCGTCTACTAGAGATGGAGAAAGGAACCATCCCCAACGGAGTGGCCAAAAAAATCTATGGTGTTTATTTTTGGTTGGGTGTTTGTGTGTATATATGTGGACACCACATAGATCTAAGGATATACTTATTGAGGTGATCGGGTACAACATTGGATAATAGCATCTTGAAAGATAGAAGTCATTACCTTACGATGGACCTAATCACCTAATAAGGACTCCTAAGGCATGATGGGTCTTGAATATACCGAGATTTTACCCTACTTTACATGAAAAAGTAAAATAAGATTTATTTAAATGTGTTAAATTCTTTATGAAGGCAAGCCTTCATAGTTAATTACATCTTAAGAAAAATGAATCCTTTAAGAATACTCTCGATTAAAGTAGGTGATTATTATCTCCAAAGAATCAAAGATAGGACTATCAATGAATTGGTTGTGTTTTAGAAAATCAAGTTGGAAGGATCAAAAGAGATGAGTAGGGAGAGTTCATAATATTAGAAAGCCTAGTAAGCACCTAATCTATCCTATGGTTGGGTTTTATGTATTTGAAATTGAGGAGATTTATTTATTTGAGTTAAAATTTTATTAGAAATCTAGCACTTATAATTCCATAATACATGATTATGGAAATGCCTGAGAGGTGAGGATTTATGCTTGTAGCCTGTAAAGGAAAACAACAACCTCAAATCCTAAATCTATGGAGCTTTGGCGAGGGCCAAAGCATGACCTAAATCTAAGGCGAAAGTGGCTATATGGTTTATCTTCACAAGAAAGAGTAAACCATCAATTGGACTTATTACTACCTAGAGTGGCAGCCAACTAACTCCTCCTACACTTTAAAACCATATGGTCAGGTCATATGCTTTGCAAGATGATTAGGTTATTATTTATTTAGAAAAAAAACTAAGTCCTTAAACCCACTCCTAAAGAGACCAAAGTATGAGGGGTATGAATAATGATTTAATCTAATACAAATTTTATCACATTTTGTTTAATTTGGGACTTTTATTTTGACAGTGCTATAGGATTTTATATGCCTAAATGCATGAAGTTGATTATGGGCTAAATCAAAAGAGAAAGAAGTGTTCTTCCATCATAGGCTCAAAAGTTAAGCCCATTTTTATCGGCAAAGATGAGCCCTCTCTTAACAAGAGTGAAACATGATGATTATGATATTATAACATACAACATCCAGGTAAGGAATATTTTATTATCTTGATTTAATGCCTAGGCTTTTATATGAGGTTATGAGTTGTTTTAAAGATTTAGTTATGAGTTATTAACGGGATAGAACATTTATTTTTTTTATCTTAGGAGCCTAATCGCATCCGGACCATACAACAATCACCAATCATAAATAAATTATGAAGAGGCATGCTTTTCTAATACACAAGCTAAATAAAACATCAAATAATTTTATAAAACTATCGTAAAAGAATAAGAGGTTGATGCGATCAGTGCCATACAACCCAAAAGAAATGTGGGTATGAGCTCTACCCTTATACATCCCAATTTACAAAGAATAATTACAAGTATAAAATGATAAGTGTTATGGGGGTCTTCATTCTTCAACCTCCATTCTTCACTCTTCATCTTTCATTTCTTCATTTTACTTGCTCTATTTCTTTCTCCTTTCATATTGATTTAGATGTGTTTACTCCAAAGGCATCACATGGTACATAAGACTTGGTCTTATAATTAATGCTCATCCTAATCCTCCATAACACTTATACTAATCCTAATGCAAAATTACATTAAAAGAATGAAAGTAAATCTAATTATACCTACAAAAAATGTTAGTTAAACACATCATACAATCCAAGCAGTTATATAAATAATTTGAACTTAGCACCCCACACATGGATAACCAAGCCCACCTATCCTAGCTTGGGCTATGCTTAGGGGATAAGCAACTGCACAACAAAAGTATTTATATTTTTGTTACGGTGACCCTATGAACTTTCTCCTACGAAAGCATGATTAAATATCGTAACATCCGACCTAACATCCATAAAATAAGCACATACACCCACCATACATAATCTAAAATTAAATGTGAAAGCTTTAGAGTTATAATTTGCTAAGTGTGAGGGATTCAATTTATAAAGGGGTTGATTTCTCTTTAAGTGATTTAGTTGATTTGAAGATTTTACTTAGTATTTTCTTTTATTTCATATGATCTACACAAATAACTAAGTGTTATAAATAGAAGAAAGAGAGGAGACCCTATTTCATCCCTACCTTAAGAATTAATTAATCAATTTTCTTTAGTGAATGGCTTATTAATATGTTTTGATTAACCCTAAGTTTAGGTTTACTCTAAATGACCTTATTTAATTGGAAAGGTATCTTAAGATTAATTAGAATGAATTACCATCACATAACACATATTCACTCATTTCTTTTCATCATGTACATCATGCATATGATTAAACCCTAAGTATAGCTATACATATAATGTATATTTTAGCACACTTAAATGATGAATGCAAAGAAGTATGTTTGGAATTTAAATGTTTCATTTGATTAGATTATGAATTCATGCCATTTTAATATAAAAAGAGGGATTTTTTTCATCCATTAGTTAGATACACATTCACATGTATAAAAGTTTTAAGTGAGTACGTTGCCATTATTTTTTATACCAGGGATGTAAAGTACAAGACCTACTTAGGGCTACTTAAAGCCTCACAACCCCAGGGTGTCCAGACTAATATACCACTTTTCTTAGATACATGTAGATGTATAAGAAACTATAAGGATAGGAAAACCCTTGCAAAAGTTATGTTTGATTTATTTTATTTATGATTCTTATTCATTGGCCACATCATACATACATATGTATAAGAGTTTTAAGTTAGATGGTGCCATTATTTTCTAGGGACATAAGGTACAAGACCTACTTAGGGCTACTTAAAGCCTCGCTGGGTGTCCAGTAATATACCACTTTTCTCATATACATATGAATGTATAAAAGAATCACAAGAATAAGAAGTCATGCAACAAGTCATTTTTAATTTGATTGTATGATTTACATATGTGATATGAAATTCTTCCTAAGTCTTAACATGGAGATGCATAAGAATAAATTTAGATAAATGTTGTGTTCTTTTCAAATGAACTATACACCAGAAATCCTATGTAAATTCATATAAGGTAAGGAAAGAGAACTTCATATTACATACATATTATCATCACATACAAACTTATAGATATTTGTAATTAACATCATTTCATATATTATAATTGATTTATGGGCTTTTAAAAAATAATATTTGATTTAATAGTGATAATAGCCACACATGTTTTTAATTTAAGTCAACACATGCAATTTGACATAGAAGAAACCATTTCATTTAAGTAATTTTAAAAGAAATGAATGCATGATTTCACATGGCCAGCAATATTTAGCATGATTGGAAAGAAACAAAGGAATATAACCACATAATTTCATTCATCCCAATTAATTCCAAAGGATAATCACATTAAATAAGGTTATTCAAAATAAACCAAAATTCTTTAAAGACATTTTTAACTTTGATTTTGATTTGATTTAGGAAATATGAAAGAGGTTTGCTAATCCTAATCCAATTCCCCTTATGTGAATTAATTTGGTTTAATGAATAATATTTAGGGTGATTTTATGCTTTAATTAGGTTAAGGTATGAATTAAGTGAATTAATTAACCCTTACCTATATCTCTTTAAGTTAATTAACTAATTAATAAACAGCCAATATGATATGCAACCACATGAAAAGTAAATTTGCAATGCTCCTAAGAAATGAAAGGGAGCCTAATGCAATTGGCTCATGATTAATAGTTAATTAAGGGATCACTTAACTACTTTTATGGTTTTCTCACACATGTGAGCTAACCATAATTTTATTATCTCCCACCTTGGGTTATTAAATACCCAAAGAGCTACCAAGATCAATTAAAGGTTGCTTAGGTGTGA
Source organism: Cymbidium sinense (assembly GCA_021442155.1). Classification (NCBI taxonomy): domain Eukaryota; kingdom Viridiplantae; phylum Streptophyta; class Magnoliopsida; order Asparagales; family Orchidaceae; genus Cymbidium; species Cymbidium sinense. The sequence continues at coordinate 40,590,093 of CM038233.1, forward strand.
GGTGGATTTTGATTGAGTTAAATCATGCTTATTAATTGGTTGATTGAATTATTTGATTATATTTTGATTAGAATGATGAAATTAACTTTGAGAAAGGGATCAAGGACAAGGCCTTAATCCTTAATCCCTAAGCCATTTCAAACACTCAATTAGGCTTTGATTTTTAAATTGGAAATTAATTAATTAATTAAGCAATTAATTACTTCATTAATCATCAATTAAATTAATTCCAAAAAGTGAAGGAAATCTAGGAAATGAATTAGGAAAAATATCCCAATCACACTCTCTAAGTTTTCTTACTGTTCCACAAAGGTAATTAGGCTTAAATAATTAATTAACCACTATTCATTCACTAATTATCATTAATTAAATTAAGAGAGCGATTAAGGCTTAATCAATTGATTTCCCTAATTAAGTTGCTAATAAAATCCTAGAAAATCAATGGAGGCAGAGGTCATCCCCCTAGACTTTCACAAAAAATTTGAGATTTATTGGATGCATAATTAAGTGATAATTAAGCTAATTAGGTTTCTAATTAAACCTTAATTAAGTAAAAAACCACTGTTCAAAATCAATTAATAATAATTTTTCTAGATTCTAATCTTTAATATCTTCAAAATGAGCCAAAGTTTGAATTTCTTTTGGGATTTTTCTACAATTAATTATGAATTTAAGAAGTTTAAAATTAATTAAAATAGCCTAATTAAAGGCTTAATCCTGTCGGACCACGTGGCAGTTGACACGGCGCGCTTTCCACATGGCATGATAGGATTGGATATTTAAGTTATCACACCTGTGCAATAACTCAGCTGACAGCGGATGTGCTTTCCCATGGAATGTATGATCTATGATCGAACAACCACGATCTGATCCGCGGGTAAAGGGAGAAAATAGTGGGAATCTACCATGATCTGATCATAGCCATCCATTCCAATCATGTGGAAGGGATAGTGTGTGATCTTCCTCATTCATGAGTGGTGAAAGACGAGCACCTTCCATCTTTCCCGTTCAATGAGCTCACCCAAGCTCATTGGGATCAAACTGATCTACACCTTTGGAAGGAGGGGGATGCACATCCAATGATCAAATTCACATGGGATTCAAATTTATTATACAAAAGACCAACCCATTTTTGCATATAAGGCTCGGTTTGCAAAATTACCTCATCGGAGCTAATGTTTGATGGTGGGTCATCGGAGGTAGCTTCGCCTAGTTGAGGCAAGGCTCTGTTGAGAAGCTTTGAGCTTAATTTGGGGTAGAGTTCTCTATGGACCAAGCTCCCCTCCTTTGGATTTCAGTATTGATCGAACTCACTCCTAATATGGCTTATAAGCTTAGGAATTGATTCATTTATGTTTGACTAGTATGGTGATGGTGTGGCTAAGAGGAATTGAGGTTTGATTGGATGAAGAGGGAGTATTGATCGAAAGGGTGGTGTCCTATTTTGGCTTTGCCCAGGGAAGAGAAATTCCAATCGAGGAGGGCTTGGGATCACGTAGGAAGATCTATGGGATTTTGAAAATGACTTAGGAAGTCTCATAAAGCAATTCACTCTTTTTTTCGCTGGAATTGAGAGGGTATACCCCTCAATTGCTCATGATGGACGGATGAGATGCATCCTGTATTATCTAATGATTGGCCACCATCGGGTCATTGGAGGGATCACTGGCAATGCCATGTGGCTCGGCAGGTGGTTGAGGTAGTGGCGAGTCTCGAGGCATGATATGGAGGGATTATGTGGGATTGACCTCCCTTGCATCCAATGGGTTCAGCCATGAGGGGGAATGGCTTGGCTTTATTCTCTTGGTCCATGGCAGATGCTCGGGTGAGTTAGGTTGGGCTAAGAAGTCCTAGGAGTGCTTCATTTGGCCATTTCATGGCTGTCATGGGGAGACAAAGTGGACTTTGCCACTTAAGGAAAGGATCCAATTCAAATGAGAGGGTGTCCATTGGTTAATCCCCTAGGGTTGGGTCCCACATGGACTTGGGTTGGTTTGGAGCTAACCTAGGGTCCAATTGGGTCAGGTTAGGTTAGCCACCAAGGCATCCCAAAGTGGTTTTGGGTGATTTGGGTTCATATGGTCAAAATGTGTTCATTTGGGCTAGGTTGGGTTGGGTTGACCAATTAATCAAATTGGGTTAAACCAAGGCTTGTGTTAGGCTCAAATGATGATTTGTTTTAATTGATTTGGGTTGGTTTGGCCTAGGTTTGGATTTGACTCATTTGGGATCAAAAGGATCAAATTGGTCAAGTTTAATTTAACCAATTTGACCAAATTGGGTTGGTGTATTGAGTCAAGTTCAATTGGTCAATTTAAAATGATTGTAGGCTATGATTTGATTTGATTTGGATTTAATTTGAATTTTGGTCAATTTGACCCTTTAGATCAATTTGGGCTAGGTTGGGTTAAGTTGACCAATTGGTCAACTTTGGCTCAATTATTGCTTGGTCAAGTTCAATAAGTGATTTGGGATGAACATGAGCCATTAGTTGCAATCAATTCAGATCAAATCATGATTTCACCTATTTTAGCCTTTTAGGCCAATTTGGTCCATTGGACTTGGTTTGGCTCAAGTGAGGGTTTGGTTATGTCGAATCATTGATCATGAATGGGTTTGAGTCAATGGTTCAATTAATTTGGCATATGGTGAATTTTGGCTAGTTTGTATTTCATTTGGGCTAAATGTTGACTTGGTCAAAGGGCTAGGTTGACTTAGTTTGACCCAATTCAAGATAATTGATTAACCTAAGATGATTGTTGATTATGTTGTGAGGTTTGGATTGGCTTAGTTCAATCCAATTTGAGTAGAATTAGAACTTTACTCAAAAGGATCTATTAGGTCACTTTGGGTCAAGTGGACCTAAATGGGTTAGTGGCTTGGTCATGGCTCAACTCAAGTTTAGTTATATTGATAAATGAGTTTGAGCTGGAAATATAAATCCAATTGCAAGTGAATTGGATCTATATGGGTTTTGGTTCACATGATAATTTCAAGTCAAAAGGATCAAAATGGGCTTGACTTGGGTTGACTTGGGTTTGGTTTGGCAATTGTGATTTATGTTTATATTTGGGTTAATAATTGAAGGAATGATTGAATCATGAAGAAATCCATGGGTTTTGAGTTGATTTGGGTATCATTTAGCCAAGTTTAAAAGTTTAGCTAAAAGGGCAAAAATTGAGAATTTGATTTGATTTGGTTTTGATTTTGGTCATTTGGATTTATATTTCATTTATATTTGTGAATATAAATGAATATATAAATCAGTTATGAGAAAATCACTTGAGTTTGGAGTGATTTCGAGGCGAATTTGACCAAGTTAAGGGATGTGGGTCAGAAAGGGCTTAAGTGGGGGATTGGTTTGGTTTGATTTATTTTTTGGTCATTGAGGGTGGGTTTCATTTTTATTTGTGAATATAAATGAAGGAATGATTGATTTGTAAAGAAATAAATTGAGTTTGATTCAATTTGGATTGAGATTTGGTTAAACTTATGGTGGTTGGTCCATAAGCTTAAGAAAGGAATTTTGAGATTTGGATTTAGTCGTGGGTTTCAATCATTGGAAGTTGGATTTAATTTTGGAATTTGGATTAGGGTTTTATTTTGAGATTGAATTTGATAATGGAGAAAATCAATTAAATTGGGGTTGATTTGAATTTGGTTAAGGCTAAGTCCATAAGATAACATCAAAGGGCTTAGGAAGGGATTTGGAATTCTAATTTAATGATGGATTTCTATCATTGAATTTGGAATTGATTTTGGAGTTTGAATTTGAATTTGAGGTTTGGTTTGAAAGAAGGAATTAAGGGTTGGGTTTATGCTATAGGGTAGGCAAGTTCTCCTAAATCCCAAGACACAACTTATTCCTGGCTTACTCTGCTAAGTCTAGGGTTAGTCTTAAGACTAAGCAACTCTTAGTGTCTATAGAGTCCTAGATCTATGATGAGAAAGTTGAGAGATCACTCCAAAAGTGAGGTCAACATTGATGCTTAAAACCAAAATAAAAGAAAATAAAACCAAAGAAGAGGAGTGGAATGTTTCTAAAGGAAGATTCCTTCTCTTTTAATATGAAAATCACTTGGATTTTGTCCAAGTAACCTTGGACTTTGACCACCTCTTAGGGAGTAGTTCAAGGGGCAATGCAGAGGAGATAAGCCATCAATCTAAAATTCATTTGGCCTCCTCCAAGGAGAGAACCAAGGAGAAACCAAGAAAAAAAAAAAGAAGAGCCAATGGATCGGCCAAAGAGAAAAGAAAGCGTAATTACCTTTCTCCCTTCCCAATCTTCATACAAACTTTCTCACAAGACCAAGGGGGATTGATTCTACCTTTTGGCTGACCTTGCCGCCGTAGGTGGTCAGATTCTGACTACCTAGAAGGCTAAAAAGGTAACTTTCAGCCAAGCATGGAAAGATGGGAGGGAGGGCCAATTCCCTCCCCCTTTTCATTTCAAATTGTTCACCAAGGCAAGAGATTAAGGAGGAGAACCTTCCCCCAATTTCCCACCACTGGCATACCAGAGAATAGATGGAATCTAAGCCCCTTTAATGGAGAAATCCAAGGGAGAGGTTTTTACATCAAATTGAATGTTCCAACACATTTTAGAGGTCGAGGTGACCACAAACGAAACGCCATCTCTTCCCCTTGTCACTGGCAAGCCAGTAAATGACCAAAGCCACTGAAAAATCAATTCAAGGTTTATTTAGGGAGTAATTCATGGGGAGGCAAGCCACTAAATTTCATACACCTTCATCACATCGATATAAAACTAATGGAGTTGATCCCACTACTCGGTGATCACCGAAAATGAGGTATGCTTCATCACCGTCCTCCCTAGCATTCAGCTTTGGTACTTTTTGAAACAAAATTGATCCCCAAGTGGATCAAACCACATGGATGGATTGTAAATTGATCACTGGTCATTTTGCAATCAAAATCCTTCAAAATTTGCCGATCGCCATAATTTTGGAAAAAATGATGGACTTTGTCTATCTCTATCGGAGAGTTGTGGGATCTAATCTTTCGATCCCTCTATTAGAATGACGGTCATCATTTAGTCAAATGATTTGATTTTATCCTTTAAGGATGTCACGGATAGAATGAGGATCATTCGATCTTCAATCAGACGGTCGAGGATCGTTCTGTGTGGCACCACTTTTGACTCAGATGCCACACAGGATCCACATGGCCCTCAGCCATGCGGCACCATGGCGCCATGATCATCACGCCTTTATAAAATGAGTAACTCCCCTTTAAAATTAATTAAAAATTAATTAAAAATCACAAAAAATACAAAATTTATAGAAAAAAAATACGAATCAAAAAATTATGAACTTGGGCTCTATGCATTCATCTTGATGAGAGGTGTCATTAAAATTAAAATTTCAATTAATTTTGGGTTTTTTGCCTTAAATTTACTTTGAATGACATTAATTAAACCTTATTAATTACAAACCATTAATTAAAATCAAATCAAACTTTGAAGAACTAAAATTGATGTTAAAACACACCCAAGGAAAACTTTTCGTGAATTATCTCAATGTAATTCATGAAATATGAAATTTCAAATCCTAAATCTCAATTTTAATTAAATAAATTAATATAAAATGAATTAACTCATAAAAATAAATTAAATAACATTAAATCATGTTAACAAACTCTATTGAACATAAAATCATCAATGAAACTCATTCAAACTAAAAAAATCACTAAATGGTTTAATTAGGTAATTAAATGAATTAAATAATTCAAATAATTAATGAAAAATTAATTAAATCATAACTAATCAACCAAATGTCCACAAATTATGAATGAACCCTCTTTGGAAACATCTTTAAAGAGAAATCAATGAAAAATAAAATCTAAATGATTTGCATCAAATTAGGCCTAATTTAAGTTTTAATGAAATAATTAAAATCTTAAATTCACCTTAATTATGAATCTAAACAAGTTGAAACTTGGAAACATGAAATTGGCATGGAACCCCACATTCCATGGAAATTTCAAATCTAGTTGACATTTATATTGGGAATTGTTGAATTTCTAAATCTCTAGGTTAATATTAATCAAATAATGAATAAAAAAATTCATTAATTTATAAATCATGAAATAACTTGAATTAATCTTCATCAATTTCAAAATACTTAGTATAGTTCTCCAAACATCTTAAGTCAAAGAATTTAATCATTTTTTTTATGATTAAGGGTTAATGAAATCAATAATGCTTGTTAAGCTTAATTCAACATTAAACTAAAAAAATCATAATCACAAATGCTTAATGAAATTTGAATACACAATCAATCTAACCTAAGAATGGATTAAACATTGACCTAAGTGTCTTAGGTTAACAAAAATTAAACTAATTAAAATGAACATAACTTAAAACCTAAACATAATTCAATCCAAAATAATTCAAACTAAATCATAAATCAAATTAAATAAAATAATTCAAACCAAATTAAACTAAATCAAAACTAAATAAAGACTTAAATGGAAAATCAAATTCTAAAGAAAATAGTTAATCCAAAATTCAAACTAAACTCAAATCTAAACCATCTAAATGAAACTAAAAGGATTAATTAAAATATTTAAGGTCTTAGTTAGAACTTTGGGGTAGATCTTCATCTTAGGATGAAGGTTTCATTCCACTAGAAATTAGGATATTGAATATAATAGATTCCAGTCAAAATTGGGATTCATTCTACTCTTTATTCTTGAAAACCTAAATTTCACTTTAACCAAATAAAAGTGAAAATAAAATTAAAAACAAATCACTAAATCAATTGAATTGAAACCATCCAATGGTAAAATTCAAACAAACTCAAAAACTCCAAATTGGAACTTGAACTAAAGAGGCCTACTAAAGTCTTGCTACAAAAGTATGTTTACTTCACACACTATATCATTAGGTCACAGACCTTAGACCTAGGTTTGGCCATTCTGTGATTCTTTTATGATTCCTTGTGATATGCTTTATATGACTTTGTGGTGTACTATTTTTTACTTCATGCCTAGGATTGTTTGCCCGTTAGACTGGATGATAAGACATTTTTTTTAGATCTAACATTATCTTCTATAAGGGGCTATGCTAGAAATTATTGGTATTATAAATCAAATTAGAAAAATGTTATTTTCTTGTAGGTATGCTTAAGTCCTTAAGTATAGCTCATAAGATAGGTGGGCTTGGGCGGTTAATGCTAAGAATGTATGTTTATGAAATATAATAACTATATGTTGCTTGTATTTTTCTAACATTTGTTTTGCATGGATTAGGATTAATTTTAAAATCAAAATGTAAATTTGAGCTTATAATTAGGTTAGGATTTATGGGGTATAAGATTAGCAGGATTTGACCCTACCGGAGGATAGGTCGTGGTCCCCTTTGAAGCCAATAGATGTCCTAAATAAGGATATGATCCTGGAAAGAAGACTAACAGATATCGACTTGTATCTCTAAGTTGGGCTGTATAAGGGAAGAGCTTGGCTGCACGTTTGCTCTTTCTTTTGGGTGTATACTGGTACCATTTTTTTATTAAATTAAGTTAGCTTGATTTATTTTGGGTGTGCAATAGAATCAACCTTCTTTTCTAGGTTTCTTTTTGTGTTATGCTTTGCTGTGATTGAATGCTTACGATTATGCTCATAGGAAAAACTAAATTTTATGCCCAACTTAAATCTAAACAACCAAAACAAAAATAAAAGAAAATTTGAAACTTCACATAAACTAAAGCCTTATAAACTCAATTAAAATAATTAGGTCTTAAAACCATGAAATCATATTGCTCCAATCCTTGAATTGGGCAACTTCACCTATTGCACATAGGGGCATCTTTGTGAGGATGACCACCTTCTTAGGGAAGCCTACCTTATTATTTGACTCATAACCATTTCTAATTGCATGGAATTAGGCATAAAAATGCATACCAATACCAAATAAATGAATCAAAATATTTAAAAAAAAATGTGCATTAGTTAAATGTAGTTTATATACATTATCTTAGGGATTAGAGTGAGTTTAGGTTCATAAATTCCTTTCTTAAAATAAAAGCGCCATACATCTTGCTTTCATAAGACTTGACATCATGAATTTAAATGTGGTGTTAGTTGGAAACCTCTCTAGATTGTAAGTCCAAAAGAGTTAAGGATAGGTTAGTTTCTTCAATATAGAGAAATGATCGATAATTCCCAAAATAGAACTAGGTTGAGCATGTGACTTGTGTTAGAAGCATTTGTAGACCAGGTTCTAAAGCATCCTTCTCAGGAATAAGTCTTCAAACTTAGGCATCCTTATAGTCTGTCTTGAATTTAAGTTCTAGACTTCTAAGAAAACATCTACTCAAAATCTAAACTAAAATTCCAAAATTTAAATCCCAATTATAGGATAGTTGAAATGCCTACTGGGCATCCCAGTATCAATAGAATTTCCTACTTCATTACGTTTGGCCACCAAAAGAACTTTTTCCTATTTGAATCAATCCTAATTGAAATTTCAAAAATTAATTATTTAAATACCACCTTAGAAATATTTAGAAATAGCAACTTTTTTCTTTAATCAAAGTATTCTTAGGAAGAAACCCTTTCTGAGATGTAATTAACTATAAGGGCTTGTCTCTAGGAAACAATGAACCCAATTTAAAATAAACCATGTTCTACCTTCCATGTAGTTCAAGGGAAAAATCTACGGTACATCAAAGACCCATCAATCTTAGAAGTCTTTGTTAAATGATCATCCATTATAGGAAAATATGTTTATCTTTTGAGATGATATGTTTATTTCTTAATTTGGATTTGATCATCCAAATAAGAAATTCTAAAATCTATGTGGTGTCATAAATTTTTCCTCAAGAATGACCATGACTTTAAAATATATTTAGCTTTTAATTGTATTTTTGAAGTATTTGAGATGATTTTGATCAATAAATTTCATTTATTTTGATGGTATATTTGAATTCTAACTCACTTTGACCCAAATTGGGTTTAATGAGTCAACATGGGCAATTAGAGTGTGTTTGGGGTTAATCATCCCAATCACCTTTAAGTTCAATTAGATTTAGTTTCCAATTTGAGTGTGTTTGGTTCAATTATTCATTTAGAATTGGGTTGGGTTTGGATTCACTTAATCCCATTAGTTTAGGTCAAACCATAGGAGAATTTACTATGTCACTAAGCATTGCCCTAAGTGCTTGTCAGAGGCTCTAATCTAAGATTAGGCATCCCTATTTGTTGGTTTAGAAATGATGTTAACCTTATCCAAAAAAATCAAATCAATAGCATGGTCACACCCTGAATGTCTCTCTCCACCTTAGCTTTAGGCAGTCCCACTACCCTCAATAAATTTGATCTCCCTCTATACTTTATACTTTTCACAACTTTTCTAATTTTTTTGTTTATTTTAGGAGGTGACTAGTGCCCCTAAGCAGCCTTAAAGTGCTCTAATTCTTTGAGGAAGGGGAGTAGAGATCAATGAGCAATTTCTAAGGTGAGAACAAAAAAAGTGACCTAGCGATAACATGGTAACCAATTTAGAAGAAATTGCATAAGTTTCTTGGGAAGAAGAAGGAGGCCTTCATGAATGGGACCCAATTGGTGTGAATAAAAAAGACTAACTACTCTTAAAACCTAGCATAGGGAACTTCAAGCTAAGGTGGTTCACTAGGAGGAAGAGAAGGAGGGGAAGATCATGGAGCTCACTCACCTCATAGATGTGAAGAGGGAGATAGAGGAGAAGGTCTCCCATCAGACTGAAGAGTTTCAAAGGAGAGAAGACAATTTCATCAAGTGTTTTAATCTGGATGGCTACCAGAGATCCTGCAATAGATGTTCAAGGATGGTGCCAACTTTGTCATCTAAATTGGTGAAACATGGTTATCTGGATGCTAAGTTCTTGGACTTTTATATTATACTCATGCTTTCATACTGGGTGATGATTATGAAGAGTTTGAGTTGATATACTCTTCCCTCCCTTTTTAACAAAATTTTGTTCCCTTTCTCTTTGTTTTCTTTTTGGGTGAATAAGACATCTAGATTTTGTTCACTTAACTATAAAATGCATTACAAAATAAAGTTGTAAATACATTTTTAATTGAGCATACTTATTTAGATGATGTCTTGATTTATTTCTTTATTGAGTATTTTTGAATGGATGAGCTCATACTCATGGGCAAATGTTTGAATGGATCTTATTTTTTAGATCATTCAAGTGGTTGATTATTAAGTTAATCTCCTGGTAGTCGCTTTAACATGGTGAGTTATATACTCATTTATTAATATGTGAGTAGCATCTAATTATGGTGCTAGCCATGGGAGAGTCAAACTATCATGCTGGACTTGCTAGTGTAATGATCATTTATTTGAATTAATTGGTTCATGACTAAAGAATATTTTGAGCCATGTGATTGTATTAATATTGTGACTATACGTTTGCTCTCCTATAAAAGTGTGAGTAGCTCTACTTGACTCGATCCTTTACATATTTTCATTCTTCATTATTCTCTCCCTTTAAAGGTTAGCTTAGAAAAATTAATCATTTCTTTATTGAATTCATGGATGTTAGCCCTTTGAGTCACCAACCACATGCAGTGTTGGTCTTTTAGTTTCCAACTAGGAGAGTTGACCTTTCTAATTTAGTTACCAACCTCACAGGGTGTTGGTCTCTTAGTCACCAGGTTTGAGTGTTGGTCTTTTTTAATTTTAGCTACTAACCTCATGAGGTATTGGGCTTACGGTAGTCACTAACGCATGGAGTGTTGGCCTTTTAATTTTAGTTGCTAACCTCAGGTGTTGGTCTTACGTCACCAACGTATGAAGTGTTGGTCTTTTTTTTTTAATTTTAGTTGTCAATCCAATGGTGTGTCATACACTACAATCACCAACTATATGGAGTGTTGGTCTTTCTTAATTTTAGTTACCAACCTCACAGGTGTCTATCTTACACTAAGCTAGGATTAAAGGTTAAATTAGTCTTAGGTAAGAATGACTTGCCAAGTGTTCTAGTCTCCTACTGAACTTTTGCCACTCACCAAATGGGATAATTTCTTGGGTCAAAATGGTGCCGAGTATCCTAAGTCACTACAAAATCCATAAGTACTAAAAGTTTACTATTTCTAGTTAACAACTTTTCTTAAGTTTAGGGTCACGACAAAGAAAAGATTAATTTTTCTCTTGCTCAAGCTTCACCCATTGTTGGTGGGACCTTTTCTTATCCCAAAATGCTTTTGCCAAGTATCATGAATCATCACATAGCTCTTTGAGTATAAGTTTCAACTTTCATTATTTAAGTAGGATTCATTGGAAACTATTATGATCCTACCAATGAACACATTTAAGAAGAAAATACATAAAATTTTATTATTGAAAATGGGAAGATACATGATACTTGAAATTATGAAATGTATACAAATGATAGAAATTTTTCTCAAGAGTAAAACTTCATCAGATCTCTTGCGTTGCATGTCCTCAGTGTGTCTTCACCAAAATAAGATTGTAATTAGTAGGTACTGAGACCAACTTGCTCTTTGATTATGAAAGGTTCATTTCAACTTTGGGTGATCTTGCTCAAGACATTTTCTTTGAACAGATATCTCTTGAGGCGGATCTACTTTCTTTAACATGAGATCACTACTTTTAAAATGCTTCCCTTGCATGTAGTGGTTATAATACTTGGCCATTCATCTTTTTTGTTTCTTCTTACCTCAATGATGCCTCACATCATAGTTCTTTGAGCATTTCAAGTGTATCTTCTATAGCTTCAAAGTTCACTTGCATCTACTCACCATCTATCTCCCATTTTCTCCATCATTAGCACTCTTTGGCTTGGGACTTCATACTTGACTGGTAGAACATCTTTTGTACCATGCGACAAGGTGAAGGATAAGTGTTCAGACGCATTAGTGGGAGTTGTCTTGAGCACCTAGAGTACTTCAAATAATGTATCTACCCACTTAGCCTTTGTGCCTTCAACCTTTCTCGTTCAGTTGCATATTGCTTGATTTTTTTTATTGGCTTCCCACTTATCCAATTGCTATGAGTGATATATTTGATGTGAATTTTAATTCGATTCCTTGGTACTTGCAGAATTTATTTTGACCTTTTTTATGATTTGAGGTTCATTGCCGGTGATGATCTCCAGTGGCAACCTGTACCTACAAATAATGTTAATCCAAATGAAGTTTCTAATTACTTGAGAAGTGATTTTTTATGAGTGTCTTACTTTGATCCACTTATTCAAAGAGTTGATCATGACTAGGATGAACTTTCTTTGTTCACGGCAACTAGCAATGGACCTATTAGATACATCCCCCAAATAAGGAATGTCCAAAGGTTAGTGATGGGTTACAAAGGTTGCTATGGTTGTTATTGAAGTGCTACAAATATTTGGCATGGTATGTATATTCTCATGAATTCATCAGCATCCTTTCTCAATGAGGGCCAAAAGTACCCTTACCATAAATTTATATTTGAGATTGCCATTCCTTTTGAGTGACTACCATACTTGTCAGAATGCATTTTTTCTAGGACTTTCCTTTTCTCTATTGTATTCACACATCTAAGGTTGAGCGAGGTTGACAACCTTTAGAATAGTTCTCCTCCTATCAATAGATATTGTGTTGCTCTAATCTTGAACCTCCTCAAGTATTTTGTGATTTCACCAATCCCCCTAGTATGTAAGTAGTTCCTAATAGGATCGACTCAGCTTAGAGAATATCCTTGATCTACCTATATCAGCTCCTCTTCATCGATGCTAGGCTGGGCAAGTTGGATGATTGCATGCACACCGAGTCTTCCAGACCTAGTAAATAAGTGAGCAGGTTGGTTCTCTTCCCTAGAGATTTGCTCAATCTTGAAATATTCTAGCTGCTCAATTTTTTCTTTAACTTTAAGTAAATATTTCATCAAAGATTAATCTCAAACCTTATATTCCCTATTCATATATCCTATCATGAGCTGGGAGTTTAAGTAAGTTATCACATGTATGGCTCCAAGTCCTCTAGCAAATCTTAATTAGGAGAATAGTGCTTTATATTCGGCTTTGATTATTTGTCACCTTAAAGCCAAATTTAATAGACTGTGTGATGGTGATCCTTATTGGACTCTTAAATGTAATACCTGCTCTCATCGTTGGTTCGCTAGAGGAGCAATCAACATACAGTCACCAAAAGGACTTCAGATTAGTAGGAATATTCTATGAGTTGTTGAAGTCCACCAGGAAGTCTGTGAGTGTTTAGGCTTTGATTGCGGTTTGAGGTGAGTAGGATAAATTAAACTTGCTCAACTCTATGGACCACTTAATCAACATTTTTTAATGATCAATGAATACTTGTATGGAGTGTGCTTGAAAGTAAAGTTATAGTTTCCTAGCTAAGATAATTAATGTGAGTGCTAATTTATCTATTAGTGGGTAGTTCAACTTGGCATCTCGCAGAGATTTACTAACATAATATATGGGCCATTATTTTTTGTCTTCTTTTCTAATCAGGATTGAGCTGATCGAGCCTTCTCCCACTCCTGGGTATGGTAATAGGACTTCTCCCTCTTTTATACTTTGAAATAAAGAATGAGATGAGAGTAGGGTATTCAAATCATTAAAAGCTTTTCACATTATGAGTGCAGCTAAAACTTCTTTGCTCCAGTGAGAACTTTGAAGAATGGCAAGCATTATTCCTTGGCCTTCGAGATGAACCGGTTTAGTTCTACTAATTTTATAGTAAGTCATTATACCTCTTTTATATTTCTAGGTGAGGGCATGTCAAGTATGTCCTTGACCTTGTCTTGACTTGCTTTTATTCCTTCACGGGTAATAAGGAAGCCCAAAAAATTTCTTGCACCAACACCAAAGACACACTTCAAAGGGTTAAGGTACATGCTATACCTTTTGAGTGCAGCTAACATTTCCTCGAGATCTCAAATATGTTGCACTAGCGACTTACTTTGATAAGTAGGTCATTAACATATACTTTTATATTTCTGCCCTTCTATTCCTTAAACACTCGGTCTATGAGTCTTTAATAAGCCACTCTATCATTCTTGAGTTCAAAGGGCATAACTATATATCATTATAATCCTTCTATAGTGATGAAAGTCATTATATCAAAGTCTACATGATGCATTTGAATTTGGTGATATCTACAAAAGACATCTAGGAAACTCATCACCAAGAATCCATCCACCCAAGTCCACAAGCTCTTATTTGAGAGAGTGGATACCCATCTTCTAAATATATAGACTTTAAGTTAGTGAAGTCAATGCCTATCTTCACTTACATCCTGACTTTTGTACCATCACTATGTTGGACACCCACTCAAGGTATTGAACTTCTTTCATAAAATTAGCTTAGAATAGTTTAGTGACCTCCCCCTTAATAGGATCAATGAGTACAACTATTATTTTTCTCATTTTTTGCTTGATGGATTGCACGCCTATGCAAACATTCAAGAGATGACAACTAACATTGGTATCAATGTTCAGCATCTCCACGGCTATCCAGGTGAACACTTTTATATTATCCATCAGTGTTGGAATGAAAGTGTCCTTATGCTTGAGATAGAAAGTTGAGCTAACCCTTAGTGCTGCCACTATGTTTGTGTTGACCTCATTTTGGATGAGGTTAATATCATTCTGAAATTAGTAATTAGAATAACCTAATCTTAAATAGGAATCTCCTAATTTAATACTTAGGACACTATACCTAGTGACCTAGAGAATCTTCCATGGGTTTGACCTAACCTAATGGGCTTAGGTGGACTCAACCTAATTTTCATATTTAGATTAAATCAAATCAAATCCAAATAAATCAAAATGAAATCAAATTAAAATAAGAAAATCAAATCCAAATCTAAAATCAGTCCCATCTAAGGTCAAAACTAAATCATTCTAAATATCTCAAATGATCAAATAAACATGTTTGATCATGACTCTAAGAAATTCAAATTCAATTAGGCCTCAATTGGGTTCATTAGACCACTTAGTCTAAATAACCTAAATGGATCCTATTGGGTTCAAACCCAAATCAAAATGAAATCAACTCAATTTGATTGGTCAAAATCATTTGGAAGATTATCAAACACAAATCAACCCATCATTCAATTTTATCAAATTGGTCATTTGACCCAAATGAAACCCGAACTTAACCCATTATGCCCACTTTGGGTCAAATGGGTTTAAATTGAAATTTAATTGAAATTAAATGAAATTAATCACTCCAAATCATCTCACACATGTGATCAAGCATGATTGGAGTCCAAAGCCATTCCAATTGAGTCAAATTGGTCATTTGAACCCAATTGAACTTAAACTTAATTTAGGTTCAAATGGGTTCAAATGAAATGAAAAATCAATTCAAAATTAAATAAATTAACCAAATCAAAACTAAATCAACCATCAATTAAAGATGATTGAATCCAAAATTACAAGAATTAAATTAAAATTAAGTACTTTGAATCCAAATACTTAATTTGGATTAATTTCCAACCCAAGTCAAATGGGTTCAAATTGGACCTCAAATTCATTTGAGATTAAGTTGGTAATACATCAGTCAAAGACTTTGATGGTGATGCCATAAAACATAAAAAAAATAAATAAAAATAAAAAGAATATAATTCAAAATTAGAAAGGAAAACTTAAAAATAACTCATGAAAAGAAGGAAAATTCCAATTCCCTCTCTACCTCATTCCATCTCTTAATTTCAAGAGATGGCTATCATCAATTAAAGACCACCATACCCTCAAGCCAGAAATTGGAAAAGGATGGAGCCAGAGAAAAAAAAAGAAAAGCAGGAAGAAGGAGAAGAAGGAGGAGGAGAGAGAGGAAATATAGGTGATTGCCTTCTTCTCTTCCCATAATCATTGAATCTTGCTCACAAGCAGCGTGGATTGAATCAACCCCTTGGTTGGCCTTTGCCACTGTGGCTAGATTCCAACCACTTAGAAATTCATAAAAGAGGCACTCGGCTAACCATGGAAAGCGGGGAGGGAGAGCCTATTACCTTCCCCTTTTCATTACAAAATGTTCACCAAGGAAAGAGTTGAAGGAGGGAACCATTCCCATGGCATCTCGCCAATGACACATTGGCAAATGGACAAAAATTGAACTCCATTCATGATGAAATCCATGGGGAGGTTTTCACATCAAATTGAAGGTTCCAATACATTCTAGAGGTTGGCGACCTCAAACAAATGCCACCCCCCTTGCACGTGAGCGAAAAATGATTGAAACCACCAGAAAATTGAGTTGATGTTGGTTTAGGGATCAATCCATGGGGAGACAAGCCATTAAACTTTACCCACACCTTTGTCGAGTCAAAACGAAGCTAATGAAATCAATCCCATTGCAAAATCAATGCGCTCCTCACCTCCTCTAAACCATCAATTTTGGTCCTTTTTTAAAACACATTTAATCCCAATTAGATCAAACCATATGGATTGGTTGTAAATGATCACTAACCATTTTGTAATCAAAATTTCAATAATAATCACTGGTAATCACTGGAAATTTGGTGAAAATGATGGACGGTGTCCGTCTTCCATTGGGTGATCGTGGGATCTAATCTCTGCTGTTCGATCCTTCTATTAGGAACAAACGGCCATGATTTAGTCAGACGATTTGATTTAAGCCCTTAAGGACACAGCGAATCGATTGGGATCATCGATCTTTGATCGAACAATTGAGATCATCCATGTGGAACTACTTTTAATGTGGATGCCACACAAGATCATGTGGCCAAAACGCATCGGCTACATGGTGACGGTTCCACAATGGTGCCATGTCAACCAATAATAAAAAATGGCTAATTGCCTTAAAAAATTAATTAAAAATAACAAAAAATTTAAAAATTCATTGGAAAAATAAATATAAATCCAAAAAATGGAAACGTTGGTTTTATGGATTCATCTTAATAAGAGAAATCCATTAAAATTAAAATCCCCAATTAATTTAGGTATTTTAGCCTTAATTTGGGTTTAATTGAAATCTTAAATCTTAGTTAATCTCAAACCATTAATCAAACTGAAATGAAACTTTGGAGAACTAAAATTGATGTTAAAACACACCCTAGCAAAATTTTTCATCAATTATTACAATGTAATTCATGAAATGAAATTTCAAATCCTAAACTTCAATTTTAATTAAATAAATTAATATAAAATGAATTAACTTGTGAAAATAAACTAAATAACCTTAAATCAACTTAATGAACCTTAATGAACATAAAAACACTAATGAAACTCATTGGAACTATAAATCACAAAATGACTTAATTAAGTAATTAAATGAATTAAATAATTCAAATAATTAACCAAAATTAATTAAATCACAATAAATCATCAAATGTCCAAAATTATGAATGAACCCTCATTGGAAACTTCTTTTAGTGAGAAATCAATGAAAATAAAATCCCCAAATAATTTGCATGAAATTAGGCTTAATTTGGGTTTTAATAAACTAATTAAATTTATAATTACATCTAATTATACATTTAATCAAGATGAAACTTTGGAAACATGAAATTGGCATGTAACCCACTTGCCATAAAATTTTCAAATCTAATTGATCTTTGGATCAAGAATTGTTAAATTTCTAATCTCTAGGTCAATATTAATCAAATAATGAATAAAGAAAATTCATTAATTTATAAAATCATGAAACAACTTGAACTAATCTCAATCAAACATCAAAAACTTTTAGGATGGTTTCCAACATCTAAGTCAAAGAACTTAATTATTTCCATACTTAAGGGTTAATGAAATTAATAAGTCATATTAAGAGTAATTTAACTTTAAGTTAGTAAATTCATAATCAAACAAACACCTAATGAACTCTTAGTCAAACCAATGCAAACTTAAATACACAATCAATCTAACTAAGAATGAATTCAAACTTTAACCTAAGTGTCTTGGGTAAAAATAAATCAAACTGAATGAAATGAACATAACTTAAAACTTAAACATAATTCAAATTAAATCAAATCTAAATTTCAAACAAAAGAAATGAAACGTTAATCCAAATTTAAACAAACTAAATGAAATTAAAATGATTAATTAAGATACTTAAGGATCTTAGTTAGACCTTAAGGATGGATCTTCATCTTAGGATGAAGATTTCATTACATTAGGAGTTGGGATGTAGAATATAATAAATTCCAACTAAAAGTAAAATTCATTCTACTTTTCATTCTTGAAAACCTAAACATCACTTTAACCAAATAAAAGTGGAAATAAAAATGAAAATAAATCACTAAATCATTTGAATTGAAGCCACTGAAAGGTAAAATTCAAACAAACTCATACTCTAACTTAAAACTTAAACTAAAGAGGCATAGCAAAGTATTGCTACACAAGCTTATTTTATTCTCATGCTAGATCATTAGGTCACGGACTCTAGACTTAGGTTAGGTCATTCTGTGATTCTTTATGATTCCTTGTGATGTGTCATGATATGATGTGCTTCACATGTCTTTGTGGTGTACTATTTTAGACTGTATGCCTAGGATTATTGGATTGGATGATAAGATGTTCTTTTTAGATCTAACATTATCTTATTTAAGGGGTTATGCTAGAAAGGACTTCTATCATAAATAAAAATTAAAAATGTTATTTTCTTGCAGGTATGCTTAAGTCCTTAAGCATAGCACATAGGATAGGTGGGCATGGTAAGCAACTAACTCTAAGCCTGTATGTTTATAAAATATAATCGTTGCTTGCTATATGTATTTTGCTGATATTTGTTTTGTTGGACTTAGAATTAATTTTGAAATCAAAATATAAATTTGAGCTTAGAATTAGCTTAGGATATATGGGGTATAGGATTAGCATGAGCTGATCTTACCAAAAGATAGGTGCAGTGGTCCCCTGTGAAGCCTAATGGATGTCCCTGAAGAAGGAGATGATCTTGGAAAGAAGACCCATAGATCTAGACTTGTAGTTCTAGGTTGGGCTATATAAGGGCAGGGCTCGGCTGCCCATTTGTCTTCTGTTTTGGGGTGTACAGTGGTACTTGGCCGCATTCACCTATTTTATAAATTTAAATTGGCTTAATTTAGTTTGGGTGCACAAAAGAATCAACCTACTTTTCTAGGTTTCTTTATGTGTTTGTGCTTTTCTGTGATTGAATGCTTGGACAATTAGGCTCATAGGAAAAACTAAATTTTATACCCAACTTAATTCTAAACAACTGAAGAAAAAAACTACCTAAAAGTTAAAACTTCATTTAAACTAAAGCCTTAGGAAAAACTTTGAATCAATTAGAAATAATCAGATTTTGAAACCATGAAATCATATTGCTTCAATCCTTAAATTTGGTAACTTCTCTCATTGCACATAAGGGGCTCTGACCTGTGAGAATGACCACCTTCTTGGGAAAGCCTCCCTTCTATTATTAAATTGGCCCATAACCATTTTTAATTACATGGCATTAGGCATAAAAATGTGTACCTAAGACCTTAAATAAATCTTCAATCAAAATATATAAAAATCTAAAAAATGTACATTAGTTAGATGCATTTCATACCCTACATGATTCTAGGGATTAGGGAGTGAGTCTAGGTTCATAGATTCCTTTTCTAAAAATGCAAAAGCCCATCCATATTGCATTCATGAGACTTAGCATCATGAATTTAAAATGAGCTTAGGTGGTGTTAACTGGCAACCCTCTCTAGGCAAATTATAAGTTCAGAAGAGTCAGGGATACGTTCATTCCCTCAAGTGAGAGGAATGGCCAATAATTCTCAAAATAAAATTAGGTCAAGCATCTGACATGTGTTAGAAGCATCTATAGACTAGGTTCTAAAGCATCCTTCTCGAAATAAGTCTTCAACCTTTGATATTTTTGTAGTCTTGTGTAGCTAGAATCTAAGTCTTGAACTTCTAAGAATATATCAATTCAAAAAACTAACCTAAGTTAAAGCTCAATTATAGGACAGTTGAAATGCCTACTAGGAATTCTAGTATCAATAGACATTTCCTACTTCATCTCATTTGGCCTCCAAAATAACTCTCTCCAATTTGAATCAATCCCAATTGAAAATTCCAAAAATCAATCCTTTGAAAATCACCTTAGAAATCTTTAGGAATAATTATTCATTTTTTTTAATTAAGAGTATTCTTAGAAAGAGACCCTTCTTAAGGTGTAATTAACTATAGAGGTTTGCCTCTAGAGGGAACCATGAACCCAGATTAAAATAAACTCTGTTCTACCTTCCATATAGTTCAAAAGAAAAATCTCTAGTACACAAAAGACCCATTAGCTTTAAGTTTCTTTTATTACGAGATAATATGTTTATTCCTTAATGATGTCGTTGACATGAGGATTAACCTTTCTCATCTTAGGCTTAAGAACCTTCTAGGGACTTGGATCTCCTTAGTGATAAGACACTTCTAGTGACCAAGAGAACACTAAATCCAAGCTTACAGACTTAGGAGGTATACCCTAAGCCCTGGATAAACCTTAGGAAAAATAAGGTTCTATAAATCTTATGGCCAAAAGCAAGACCCATGCCTATTCACTCATCCAAACCTAAACTCATACAAATGAGACACAACCAACCTCAAGCCTATTCAACTAACTTCACTTGAATTTGTTTTCTAATCTAAGCTCTAAGCCAAATTGACCTAGGCTTTAACCTAAGTTAACTCCATCATGATCTTATGAACCCAACCAAAACACATTCAAGTAAACTAAATCCAATCTGATTTTCTCAATCACCCCAACCATTCAATATATCATTTCAAACTCCACCAACACTTGCAATCAAACCAATCGAATCAAGTGAATTTGACCAATCCAAGTTAGCCCATTTGACCCAAAAAGTTTAAATGAGCCAAAACCCAATCAAGCCTAAATCAATTACAATTAAGGCCACTAATCAACTCTAAATCTATTATTGACCTCCTCTGAACACCTAATTGACACCAACTCATCCCAATTCAACCCAATAAATCTAATTAGTTCACTTGACCCTATGTGACCTAAATGACCAATTTGATTCAAACTTCAATCCAATCTAAATTAGATTAAATCAACTCATCCAATCCCTTCCATAATATTTGTTGATTAGCTTTGATTGTCGAATTACAATCAATTGGGTCAAATCAAACCAATTTGACTATTTAACCTAAGTTGACCCAATTAATAAGGCCAAACCTCATTCAAATCCAAAATGATTACAACCAATGCTTTTAAGTAACCATAAATTGATTATTGAACACCTTACAATCATCAATTGAATCCAATTTGACTAAACCAGCCTAATTAACCTACTTAGCCCAAATTGACCTAAAAGATCAAATTAAATCAAAACTCATTCTAATCCAAACCAATTCAAACCAACACTTACAATCAATCCCAAATGATCAATCAAATATAAACTAACCCTCCATTCAAACCAATTTGGCTAATTTGATCAAATTGGTCAACTTAACCCATTTGGCCTAAATAAATCCAAATCCACTTCAAATTAAATCAAACTAATTGCACCAACTCATTCATAATAATTATTTGAACAATTTTCAAGAGCCATTTCAATCCAATTTGACCAATTTGTTAACTTAACTCAATTGAACCTAAATCGACCCATATGGGTCAAATTGAGCCAAACCCAATCAAACCAAGTCCAAACGCAACCAAACTTCGCAAGACTCATCCATGGGTCACCATGGGCCTACCCAAGTAGGTTCAACCTATGGTGAACCTGGTTTGGGTCAAACCCATTGAACTAAGCCACCTAAATGGGACAAAATCCCCATTTAGGTGTGTTCTCCAACCCCTTACCCCTTGGTAGTCACCTTTGGCTCTTCTTGGACAAAAGGACCACTAACTCAACCTAACCTAAGGCTATTGGGCTCACCCTTTGGCCATGAGAGGAGGGTGTTCACCCATGGCAACCCATTGGTCCACATAAAGAAGGAAATACACCCCATGCCAACCTATTCCACACCCACAGCCTCTAACCCTCAACCACCTCAGCAGTCCTTTGCCACATCTAGCCACCTACCCCAGTCGAACGGTTGCCATAGGCTGAACTAATCTTATCCCTTGGTTCAGTTAGGGAGGTGAGTATACTCCTCCCCAAGGATTCAAACTTCATAGAGACCTTCCTTAGAGCATTCTGCACAGTCGATACCCTATCCCGAGCTCCTCGTACGTTCCATCTCAGTGAGACCAACCTCCGAGTTAATCCTAGAGCCCTGTCCATTCAAAATCTTCACTGAACCTAAATCAACTCCTCTCACACCTTCACCTCACTCTGATGAACCGAAATGAATCTTTTTCTGAACAATTCGATCACCGAAAGGCATTCCTAAACCAAATCCGGTGAGCTTTGCTGTGGTGTTTGGTCCACAAAGTAATCAGTGAGGAGGCAGCTCATGATCTTCTCAATAAGGCTTCATCTCTTTAAGATGAAGCTATCTCTATCGATAGACATTTGGTCTCTAGCTATGGAGATGTAAAAATCTAGTAATCCTAGTTCCCCCCTAGGTGTTGGTCTTTTTTGATGTGAAGTGTAATTTCATGCAATTTCCACCATAAGATCCCTCTAGATTCTCTCTCTCTGATCATTTTGGAGTCAATTTCATCATCGAATGAGCCATGGGGAGCTCAAATCGAGTAGCGATAGGTAGACTGTGACCATCTTTTGGTGCTTGTGGGGTGACGAATTAATGACCGTCCATTTCACGTGATTAGAACAGACAGGCATGATTAATTGCGCTTCCTTTCAAAATCATGAGATTAATCTCGATCATTTGATCTGAGATAGGACTGTCAAGACAAAACCATGTCCACTGCCAATGAGTCAGCTGCCACGTCAGACGATTTAAATAACCAATACTGCGGTGTCATGTGGAAAGCATTGTCGCCTCAACATCCGCATGGTGCTGACGATATAAATGATTAATTAGGCATTAAAATATAATTACATGGCTAGAACTTCAAAAAAATTATAACTAGAAAAATCTAAAAAATATAAATAAACTCATTTTGGAAAAGGTTAGAGGAGAATCTAAAAAAATGAAATTCTTAATTTTTGTCCAATGAATAATGATTAATTAAAGCTTGAAGCTTATTAAGCTAATTACCTTAATTAAAGCTTAATTACTTAGCTAAGTAATTCCAAATTTGGTGGGATAATTCTATGGGATGTCCTCTGCCTCTGATAATTTTCTTGGAATTATTGGCCATGTAAATTAAATAATTTAAAATTTAAATCTTATTTACCCTCATTAATCAATTTAATATTTGATAAAATTTCTAAACAATGAGAATAGTGAAGGGAAATAATTAGGATATATTTATTACTTATTTTTCTAAATGCATTTCCTTAGGAGGGTTAATTAACACATAATAATTAAGGATTATTTAGGAAAATTAATGTTAAGATAAAAAATTAAATTAATTTAATGATTAGTTAAAATGACTCAAACATAATTCATGGGTTTCCTTTTATGTGCTTAGTTTGTGCATTAGAAATGACATGTTTTTCATAGGTTTCTTAAAGTGTGATGATGTGTGGATTGAATGTGGTAAGCTCTTTAGGATAAAATTAAATTTTTTATCCTCACTAAATAACTCATAACCTCATCTTAAAGTCTAGGTTCATAATCAAGAGAAATAAAATATTTAGCAACTCCTTAACTGAATGTTGTATGTTATCACACCATATTGTGTAACTCTTGAATAGGGAGGGTCTCTATTCTTGCACGATAAGAGATATGCTTGACCTTTAAGGGCGATCCCTTGTAGTGAAGAACACCTTCTCCCACTATTTTAGCCCATAACTTTATTTCATCATGCATAAAGGCATAATTGTCCCAAGCTTTAGTCCAAAATGAATGTGTCAAAATGGTGCAAAAAAAGATTATAAATTTTGTATTAGTCTAGGTCATGTTTTCATACCAATCATGATCTAGTCCTTTAGGGAGTGAGTTTAAGATGTTAGCCTCCTTCCAAATTAAATAATAGCTTAGTTATCTTGCATTTATATAAGATTGGCCTACATGGTTTTAAAATATATGTGGTGTTAACTGGCGACCACTCTAAGCGGTTGTAAGTCTATAAGAGCTAAGATATGTTTATCCTCTCTTGTGAACGTATACCATTATGTCCCATTTTATTTTTGATTAAAAGTTGTGCTTTTAGCTTGTGCTAAAGTGTTCTAGATTTAGGTTCCGAGGCTACTTATTTCCTTCGAGCTATGAGTATAAGTCCTCACCTCTTAGGCATTTTCACAATCTTGTGTTGATGGACTATAAATCCTAGCATCTTAATAAGATTTCGACATAAAAAAAGTAAATTCTCTCTTTTAAATATATAAAGCCTCATTATAGGATAGATTGGAGTACTCACTAACCTTCTTAGTTTCATGAGTGCTTCTACTTATTCGCCTTTGGAATCCATAAATAAGTTTTCCTATTTGAACTCTTTTATTTGATTTTCATAAATATCTAATCTTTTGATAGTATAGCTTTGAAATCTTTAGAGGTACTTATTGATTACTTTAATCAAGAGTGTTCTTAGAAAATTCATATTTTCTAAGATGTAATTAACTATGGAAGCTTGCTTCCATGGGGAACTAAAGAACACAACATAAAATAAACTCTACTTTACTTCTTCATGTAAAGTAGGGGAAAGATCTCTGGTATATACATAGACCCATCTATCTTAAGAGTCTTTATTAGGTGATTAGGTCCATTGTAGGGTGATGTTTTCATCTTTCGAGATGGTACATCATACCTTAAGGTCATACCTGATCACTATAATAAATACCCTGTAAGATCTGTGTGGTGCCCTACGACTCTAAATTAAAATACCATAGACGCATTTGATCATCTAAATAAAAAAATTTTAAAATTCTATGTGGTGTCATAAATTATCTCCACAGTGTGACCAGGATTTCTTCTATCTCCTCAAGTACTTTAATCCTGATTTGATATATATCTAATTGCAATACTTCATCTTCCTTAATCAATCTGCCAATAGGTTTCAAGTATCATGCTTGAGATTAGTTAAGGCTCCCTTTGATGGTAATCTCTTCTCCTCTGATAAAGAATTTGACAGCCACATAATATGATGATACCACTACTCTAAACATGTTGAGTAGAGGCCAACCGAAATAGTGTTGTAGGTAGCAGGGTCTTCAATTATGATGAAATCTGCCATGGTCGTGAACTACTTCTTACCCCTCCCCCAGTTGATGAAGAAAGTTATCATTCACTCAGTTTCTCTATGCTCTCCTAAGAAACAACACAACGGTCCTCTAGTGGGCATGAGTTTAGAGTTCACTAAGCCCAATTTGGTAAAGATTGATTTAAAATAATATTTAATGAGGTCCCCATGTCGATTAGAATGCTCCCTACCTGATATTTAGCGATCAGGTCTATTACTACAACTATGTCGTTGTAGGGATTCTGAATGCCAAGTCTATCCCATTCTAAAACTTTACTGCTATGATGGTAGTAGAGGGTGCTCGCATTATAGTAGTTAAGTTCACTTCTCCAAATCATAACCTTTTCATGCTCACCTTTTTAAAAGACTCACCATCGCCCCTGAAGATATCGAGTATGACTCCTGCAATATGAGCCATATGCATGGGCACAGGTTCATTATCAGTTACAACATCCTCTTTATCTTTCCTCCTGATGAACTCTTTTAACCTCCCCGCTTTGATCAGTTCATCCACTAGACTTTTCAAATGGTGACACTCTTCGATGTCATGGCCATTTTTATGGAGATAAGCACAATACATTAATCGATCATGTACTCCGTCAGCCTTCATGGGTGGCAATTGTTTGGAATAGTCATTTTTTCTGGATAGCCTCTATAAGCTCTGCCATAGATACTCTCAAAAGAGTCTCTACAGCATGCTATGCATATTCACTGCTCAGATAATGAGTAGTTGGGTTTCTGAAGCCTCTCCTTGGTACTTCTACTTACCTTCTTTAATCCACTCTCTATCTTTAATATATTTCATTGGATAGTCACTTCAAATGCCTCTTTAATGAGTAATTTGCACTCGTCTATGATATTGTCTAAACCACTTCATTATACTCTTCAGCACTAACAAGGATGTTAGCCAACTCTAGTAGTTCAATGAGCATCTCTAGTTGTTGGATCCCTAAGACATACCTAAAAGGATCCTCATTTAGACTCTAGGTGAGTGTCGCTTAGGCAACTATTTTACACTAAAAGTGAGTGATGAACATCCTCAGGGACTCACCAGGTTTTTGCCTCAGTTGTAGGAGAGCTTAAAAACTCTTCAATAGCACTTGAGTGCTAGAAAATTGCATGATAAACAACCTCTTAAAGTTGGAAAATGATGTAATGACTTCTAGTGGAAGGAACAATAATCACCTGATGGCTAACTCTTTGAAAGTTGTGAAGAAAAGCCGACACTTCATCGTGTCATATAAGTCTGGTAGCGATGTGGTCAACTTCAAGTATGTTCTATGGTCAGTGGGGTCCATATGACTTTTATAAGATTAAAGATGCAAAATATTGAAGCTATGAGGAGGGAGAGCTTATGCAATCCTCATGGAGAAAGTATTAGTAAGTTGTGGTTGTTTCCATGACACACCTTCTTTGCTAGTGTCATAAGAGTCATCTTCAAAATCTGAGAATTTGGATGGCTAAGCACTGAGGTCCTTAGATTGGTGTCTTCTCTCTTGCTAAGATTAATGACTAATTGATCCCATGGATCTTTTGTTCTCCTTTGTCTTAGGCTCTTTATGGTGTGGCTTTTTAATGGCTCCCTACACTAAGTGAGTGATCATATCCTCCATGTAACATAAATTCTGCTAAGTTACAAATTGTTGGACATTTTGCTTCATATTTATAGAGAGATCTTGTGTAGAGAGTCCTACTTCGCTTCATATCTGACTCCTGGTTATCATCCTCATCCATGCTCACTGCACCTAAAAGAATGTTGAATAAATATATGTCGATAGATAGAAGAAGAACCTCTTAAGATACCAGAGAAATATAGCTAAATTAAAAATATTGATAGAAAAAAGGTAGGAAAGTAAGAAAAGTGGAAAGAATATAATCTTTATTGCTCAAGATACCCAGAATGCATGTACAGAATATAGGGGTCTGGACTATGAGCCCAAAAAAATTCCCCTATAATAAAGAAATACCCCTTTTATAACATCAAAAGATAGTCATACGTAGAAAGATCACATAAGGTAAGTTTAATATAAAAGATTCCTACCTAAGTTATTGGCGATGAGCAAGTAAGATTCATTGGGGTAAGGATGACTGGAACGAGAGTAGCTATATTATTCCTAAGCGTAGTCTATAGATGCCGACGAGTAGAATTAGGTCTTACCTTTGAGTTATCACACTCCAAGTTCTTGGCAAGCTGGGTTGGATGTTTCTTCTCTCATTAAGTGGTCCTTCTAGTGAGTATTCTTATTCTGGGTTGCTGAGTACCCTTCATGCAAGTGTCCTTGTCTTAATTTATAGGCTCGTTTAGGCCTGCCCACTGGTTTGGGTATACTAAAAGAATGAAGAACGAATAGATATATCAACTTGTGCTACCCTCATCATCAAAGTTTGTTAGTGTGAGCAAATTAGATAAATCTAAAAACTTAGCATCTAAATGGCCATGCTTTCCCCATTTGGTAGTGATAGAGTTGGCGTTATCTTTGAACTTTGGTTGTAGAAGCTCATGGTACTCATTAGAATCAAGAAATCTGCTGAACTTGACTTCTTTCTTTTGAGACTCATTAGTGTGACGAGAGAGTTCTTCTACCAACTCTCTATTCACCTCAATAAGATGAGTGAGCTATATAGTCACCTTTTGTTTTCTTTTTTCTCTTGGCGAGTCATCTCAGCTCAAAAGTTCTTATACTTAGCTTTAAGGGATGTCAATTTATTCTTCATACTTACTAGCTTGGACTTATTAATGTATGCCTTTTTCTCTTCTCAAAAAAATTTTGGAGACTACCCAAATTGATTATCATGCCATTGTCTAAGCAGTCATAACAACATATGGTAAGTAAGAATTGGAAACGTCATCCAAAAAGCTATCAATCTATTTAGATAAAATGGATGGGCACATATCGTGCAAGTTCAAAGTAAAGTTGCTCTCTAAACCTTTTCCTTACTCTTCCTCCTTCTCAAACTTGCTGCTTTACTGGTGACTGCAAGGAGTTGAGCTCGCGGCTCTCTTTCTGGACTTCTTTGAAGTTGAACTTGATCCTACTTTATTGGCAACCTCAATGGGAACCACAGTCGGCTCCCCCTCCTCTTCCCTGCTCATTGGCAACCTCAAGAGAGGTTGGGTCCTCGCCACATACCCAATGCTCACCTATCTCATGCTCTTCTTCTTTGGGGAATTGGAGCACATCAATACTAAGCTCGGAGGGTGCCAAGGTTGCCTCTCTTATGAGTAAATAAAAAAGAGAGGAAAATATAAAGGTAGAGTCATAAAAGTACATACTAGATAATGAACAAATAAAAAATACTCACCAAAGACAATGATGGCATTGTTAAAGCAAAAGTAAAAAATATATATATTCAAGGTGTGACCCTACAGCCTCACCGTGTCATCCTACTCCTGAGCACTTGGCTGACTTAGCTTGGTCGCCTTACTCGCTAAGTAGCACGGACGAACGATTGGAATTGGCCATGGTGACGAGATCTTTACAAAGAAGAGTTATGACCACCATTTCTGCACTTTATTTGGTAAACTTGGATTTTCAATGACATCACTAAGAATTGCACGATTCCATCATGGTGACCATCACCATAAGAGGCTTAAACTCTATTGGATGCCCTATTCCCTTAAGAACAAGATGAATGTGGTTATACTTGCAACTGAGTTGGGGAGAATCTAGTCTGGCAATACTCAAAAGAACTCTAAAATGTCCACCCACTCATGATCGAGAAGAAGCTTGAACCCATTCCTGAAATGGGAGAGTGGGATGCACAACACGTTCATTCTAATCGAGTTGAGATGCTCACTTTTCTTGGCCATCTACACAGTAAAATTGAGGTTGTTGGTATAGTAGCCATAGCATACTGAGATCGTGGAGGAAAGGCCCAATTATAAGATTTCTTTGATTTTAGCTTGATGGGAAGTTAAAGTAGTCTTCTTCAACAAATCCATGGTCACTTATGGCAAGAGTGAGATCGAGATCTACTTGCTAAGAAAGAGTCTTATTCACTCATCATAAAAAGTAATAAAGTCTCAACTATTCCTTATAAGAAGAAATTTATAGATGTGGTATGTAAGGCATTGTAACATGGACATCAGATTAAGCATTAAGTGAAGAAATGATTACCCAAATCCCGTGAATATCTCAAACGATAGAAGCTAATGGGAAAAGAATTAAAGCCCTATAGTGTTACAAATACAAAATAGTGTTGGCAAAAAGAGTAATTTTAAAACATTTTTTATTTCACCCACACACTTGCTACAACCCTTATACATCATTTTCTTAGTAATTTAATTATTGGGTCTGAGTGTTACTCTTGATGAGCCTACCTATTTATAAATATAATCAAATAATAAATTCATGCTAGAGAGAAGAAGGGAAGTACTTTGCGACTTGACTGAGTTCTGAAGTAATGTTATCTCAGCCCTCATGGTTGCAAAATTATGTTGATACTCCACTTTCAAGGGCTATCATCACTATGACTCCAACTCTAACTATGATCTTAGATTGCTTATGTCTCGCTTGAATGAATATAAGACTTCTTTTAGGAGGGTGACCTCTCCTGGAATAGTGGCAACCTTGGATGAGTTAGCAAATATATACTACTCTATCTCCATGTCATCCCCTAGCTGCTAAGTTGACTCGCCCTTCGCGGACTCATCGCTATCTCTATGATCATGAGAAAGAAAATCATATAACATCTCCTTAATGTTAGCCGAGGTGAAGTTGGTCATTGTAATGGAAACTTTGATAGTTGCACCTTATTAGTGCAAACTCTTTGCAAGTCCACATGCAGTGTCACCAACTCAATCTGTAGAAAAATTGAAGTCATGCAAGTAGACGGGAAATTAATTCATTAAAAATTGAAAAAAAATTATGAGGGGATTAGCTATAAGTCCATCCTTAGGAATGGAAGCTATCTTTTGAGTAAGTGGAATTCTTCTTTATTTGATTTATGGCTTAACAATCACACACAAAAATGTGAAGTGATTTAGCAAGATTACTTGGACTATCAAAGGAAATAATTTGAAGGATCGATGAGTGTCCCTCACCATCTTCTACCAATGCTTAAACGCTAGTCATGTTCAGCTGTGATCTAAAGAGAAATTTAAAATTACTGATAGAAGAACTCGCACTATAAAATATGAGGTGAGTCACACCTTTAGTAAGGCATTCCTCTATAATCGATTTCACAGTAGCAGATGCAACCATCTAGCTCATCAATACCTTTCTACACCAGGGGTTCATCTTTTCCTCCCTCATCCTCCCCATGGACACTCATAAGTCACACAAGATGAAGACTTTTTTCAATAACTTTCCCTTCAGTAGGGGCAAGTGCTTGGTCCTTCTTAGGGATCCCTAGAGGTATTCATAACTTGTGCACCTCAGCAACAAGAATAGCAACACCCTCTTTCAACTTATTGGCTTTCTTGGCCTTCTTTTGATGACATGCCCATAGAGTCGTAAGATCAAGATCATTACAACACCTCTTGGCATCTATAACAATTCTATTTTCTTAGTTTGATAGACTCGACCCCTAAAGTTGAAAAATCTATTTAAGCAAGTAGGTGAAGAAATTATTGAATGTGCTAACAAATAATAGAAGGATCCATTTATAGCCTCTGTTCATTGAGAAAAATAGATTCGATAAAAAGGTGATGTGACATCTCATAATTGCACAAATTTTATGTTTTGTATAGTTCATTAAATCTTTACAACTAATCATTCTTTTTATTCTTCTATTTTTTTTTACAAGGTAGCTCTACAAGGAGTAGAAGAATCAGGAAGCAACATGCATACCCAAAGTAGCAAGTAGGCTTAAGTGACCTGACAGGTCTGGTTATTGAAACAAACATACTCTACATAAAGGGTATCCAACAATGGAGGATCAACCTAAGTCAATGAGTGGAGGGCTTAGAATAAAATAATGACTTAGAGAATAAGTCATGAATAAACTAGCCAACAGTAGGTGAATACTTGAAGGGATAAGATGGCTATTCCTCTCTGCTCAATTCTTACTCGCATACTTGCATGATGATGGGCTAATCATTTCTACTATCTGCTAGGTTTATACCCACTCACATGTATACATGTAGTCAATCTAGGTGAGCATCCACTTATACTTGATTTATCTTATATGCACTTTTCTATGTATAAGCACCCATTGGTATTGTAAAAGGGGAACTCCTCTCTTATGCGGGAACCTTTTTTCTTTTCCTAGGCCCTTAGCCTTTTTACTTTGATTTTGAGGAATAAAATTTATTATTTCTCTCACACTTCTCTACTTTCTTGTCTTCCAGTTTGTAGTATTTCTATCTAATCCTATTTTATAGGTATGTCAGAATGTTCTTCCTCTATATACAGAGAGATTTGGATTCAATAGTGATCTTGATGATATGAATAATAATATTAAGCAACCGCAAACTTCATCTTCCTTTAGTGGTAGTGGTTCTTTGAAATAATCTTTATTTTGAATGACTCTACTAACTCTGCCATTGATACTAATAATTATGTAGTTAGAGAAGGTTGTAGATATTCATCGTACTGATGAAGAGTTTGTGAGTATTTGAAATCATGGTTATGCGATGGTACATCCTTTTTCCTGGCAAGTTGCATTTTTTCTCTATCCCATCTTCTAACTTTAAATATGACCCTCGAGAGTTGCTCTAGTGGCAACTTTTTTATTGAGTCCTTTTCACGAGTCATCATTGTCAGTTATGCAGCTTCATTATACTCCTTGACATTCCCATGGATATTCGCCAACTCAAGTAACTCTACAAGTGTTTCGGGTTGAAGCATAATGGCGTATCTAAATGGAACCTCCTTGAGGCCCTAAGAAAGTGTAACCTATGCCACTATAGGCTCTAGAACATTGATTTCCAACATTTTCCTTTGAAAATAAGTAATGAACTTCCTTAGAGACTCTCCATGCTCTTATCACATTTGTAGAAGAGCTTAAGAGCTCTTCAATGGCTTATGCCATTGAAAATTGAGTCAAAAATATTTTCTTAAACTCTACAAAGAAGCTGACGACTCCCATTGGTAGGTATAAATGCCATTTTAGGGTTTCATTAAAAGGGAGGAGAATAGTTGCACTTCATGCATCATTTAAATCTAGCAATGATGTGGTGGATTTGAAATAGGCTATGTGGTTAGTTGGGGCATTGTGATCTTTAAAAGATTATAAATATGGAATCTTAAACTTCTGAGAGGGGGGGCTTCCACAATCTTTTTGAAAAAGGCATTAGTGGGATCATTATTTGTCAGTTCCTCTCTTATGTTTTCCTTCTCACTCGCTTGATTGAATTCATCAACGGCACCGAGTGATCTTGATATCTCCTTGTTCTACCATCAAGATTGATAAGTCACGGATCAGGTGGAACCTTCATTTCCCCTAATTATTGGACTTTCATTTTTTATTGTCTCCATAGCTACCTTGATAATGTGAGCAATCATGTCTTATATATTCTTTAAGTCTTATTGTGTGATTAATTGTTGAGTAGTCAATTTTATTCCTGCCAAGTTATTTCATATTGACTGGGCTGCTTTGCTAGGTCCCTAACTCTTGGTCTCAGTCTCATCCATGCTCATCACACTTAAAAGAATGTTGAATCTAAATTTATCAATGGAGTAAAGTAGAACAACTTAAGCACCCGATGGAAGGAGTTAAGTCGAGTAGAATAGTAGTAAAACATCAAAGCTAAGGAAAAAGAAGGGCGATTTAAGAAAATCCACTATGTATATGACTTTGATTACAATGATCTATCCCTCTCATTCTTAGAGAAAGTACAAAGAGCTAAAAATCTAAAAAAAGCCTAAAAAATCCTTACCTCCTCGAAATCTCACCTTTTATAAGGTTAAGGGGTGGTTACATAAGGAATGCATGCATTAGCTGAGTCAATAAAATGAGAGAGAAAAAAACTCGCCCATGAGAGGTGAGCGTAGTGTGATGAGTAGTGAGTTGCTCAAGTATGATCATCAATGTGTTAAAATGTAGTTTGATGTACATTTAGTAGTGGTCACTTGAATGCAAGCAAGTCTTCATGTGAGATATAGGTGCATATTGAGTATGGATTGACTAATTTAGTTACTTTTTTTAAGCTCATTTGGTTAGAGGCAAGTTACTGAGCTATCTATCAGATGAAAGACTCTTCTTGTATTCACCCTATCTAGGGTGAGTTTTTAAAAGTGAGTGATTCACTTGTACAAGTTTTGTCCTTTGCTATTGGATGCCCTTGTGTTTGCTCCCTGCTTTTCTTGAGTACTCATGGATTTTACTTACGTACTTGGGTACACAATAGTAGTTAGCTCAATGATGACCATGCTCACCTCCCTAAGATGATTAGTCTTGGTCATTTTCTGCTATCTTCCTCTTCTTCTTATCTTTATGAAGGCTAAGTAAGCCACAACTTAGACTATTGATGCCATCGATGGGTTTCTTGGATGCCATCTCGCTTTGAAGAAGAGCACAACAAGAATGCAAGAAGGAATGGTGATGCATTATACCATCCCTGACATCCCTCTTTATAAATGTGGGATGGTGGAAAAACTAGGCTAAAAATTAAATCAATAGGTGATGTGACGTAATTCTCCATGATTCTTATTAAAATAGTCAAAATCATTCAATTATTGGCATTTATTGTAGTTTGACCTAACCTCATACTAATCTAATTCTCATGTCCTTTTTGCAAATCTCCTTTACAAAGGAGTAGGAGAATTAGAGAACTAAATATATACCTGAAGTATATTGTAGTGCAGATGCACTCATACTAGGAACTTGACATGGGAATTCGTTCTCAAAAAATGGGCCAAACTCTCAGTGAAGCACGAGAGAACTCCTTGATGACTAGTTGACTCAACTAGTTGAACTTGACATATAATAGCTCTTTAAGATAACAATTTTGAATTAAATTCAAATTACAACATTAAAATCATTTAGAATATGATTAGTCCCATTACCAAGGGGAAAAAACTAACCACCCACCCAAGTAGTTGGCTCTCATAAACACAAACTCACTAGTATGAAGAATGTAAAAGACCACCATAATACGACTAGCTAGAAGCCCCTAACTCAACACAAGTCCATAGCAATGCACTTGTCCCTACTCATTGAGCATGTGAGAGTATAGTGGATGATTCCTTCAACAGCCACATAGTTGCTATAGGACCAACACTTGGATATATATGTTTTACCAAAAGAGTATATATTTATTCTTTCTTTATTAATTGAGTATTATGTTGCTTAATCTATAACCATATGATAGTATAAATATGAGGTCAAATGATATTTCTATGATTTTTTTTTCTCTTGAGGCACCTCTCTCTAGATTCATTAGCTCTTGTAATGAGTTTTTGATTGTGTTAGTGGACTTTTTCTTACTAATCCCTACTAAGATCTCTGAGATCTATTAGAATTAATAATGATTTAATTCATCGTTATAACTACTATGCATTCTTTGTCGAGATCTCATTTATAATCATTCCTACTCTAAATTAAACTAGTTAATAAGGTTTGACATCATTTTACTTGACATATTTAAATTTCATAATTATAAGTTATTTAAATAAATATATTATAATTTAAACTAAAAATATTTTAATATAAATTAAATTTTTATATATTTTTTAAAATAAAATAATAATTTTATTTTTAAAATTTTAAATAACATAAAATAAATTTCACATTTTATATACCTCTTCATCAAATAAATACCCCCTTCTAAATTCACAACACGCGGCAAGCACGAGTACCTCTTAACTGACGCCTGACGAGTGTCCTGCTGTCCACGACAATTCATCTGCGGAAATGTCGATACTCACATCCGAAGGTCTTTTGTTTGTTCTTTTTCTTTATTTTTTCTTTAAATAAGGGAATCCAATTCCATTCTGCTCACTCTCTGATATGTATTAATATCAGGAATTACAGATGAGAGGGTGATTAATTTCTGTAATTAGCTTGATACAGTGAGCTTGAGTGATAATTTCCTTCTGAATTGAGTCTGGCTCGGTTTACTGTTCCAATTGGGTTCTGTTGGGTGTGAGTTGAGTCAAGAAAATGAGTTGAACCCTTTCCAATTGAGTTAACCCGGCTGAGTTAATAGGCAAATCGGGCGGGTGTTATCTGATCCGTAGGATCTAGCTAGTTGGATGGGCTCTCTTGGATTTGGGTCTTTCTTGCCGCTTGGGAAGCCGTTGGATCAGCGTATGTGATCTCTGCCCTTGGATCTTTGTTTTGATCACGCGGTTGCCTTTCTTTCTAGATGTGAGTGGATTACAGATGGTGTTGTCTGAGCGGCTTGATCTGTCTTTCGATTAAGGATCGTTGGATGAGTTTGAGTGGAAAACAGGTGTCGAAGATCGATCGGCAGCGATTCGATTTACGGGATTGAATCGAGTAAACCCTAATTCATTTCTTGTTTTCCTTTCAGCTTGTCGGTTCGTCTCTGCTAGGGTTTCTGAGAGGGAGATCGGAGGGAGAATGAGAGGATCCTTACCGGCGATGGTCGATCCCGTGAAGATCCACCGTAGAAAGGGCTTGAGGATGCCGGACCCAGCTTGAGAGAGAATTTGGAGGAAATCCGAGGGATTTGTGCCCGTCTGTTTGGGGTTTTCCTGGTTTCCAGTGAGAATTGAGCTGCGAGGAGAGAAAGACCGGGAGAAAGAGGGAGAAGACTTGAGAAGTTAGAGAGATGAGTTTTGAGATAAATTCTTCTATCTATCTTTATCTTCTATTGTTCCTCCCTATTTATAGTTTTTGTTGGTTCTTCTAAAGTATTCTTTGGCTCAGAACTAATTTACATTTGCATGTCGTATTATTAGGTTAATTTCCTTGCTCGTCTTGTATCGATTGGATAGCTTGATCTCTTTTTGTTGTAGAGTTCTTGATTCTTAGTTCTCCTTGTCGCATCTTACATTTGTGATTTAATCTTATACAAGTTTATTCTCTGTATGTATTGTATCACAGTCTACCTTGGAGTTCTTCGTAGTAAAGCGTTTTGTTTATTTATTTCTCTGTTTATTTATTTGGAACTTCTATAATGTATTGGGAATGTTGGTGAAGTCTTTTTAGCCTTTGGCCTTTTCACGATTCTTTTTTGTCTCTGATGGCTTGGGGATATGTGTTCATATCATCACTCCCCTCCCCACCTTGACCTTGTCCTCAAGGTCAAAATCTTTTCTATATCTTTCTCATTACCCAAGATATATCTGTTTCTAATAAACCTTCCCACGGATTAATACCTCTTTGATGTTGATCTCCCTTTTGTATCATTCGTGATCCGGGACTTTGATAGGTATAATAAACATTTGTCCATCTCAATTGGTTTGATAAGCTGTCTTTGGATGGATAGTTGAGTCCTGTCTGTATGGTTTTAATCTAGATATGTGAAATACATTATGTATTTTGGTTTTGGTAATTCAATTTTATAAGCCACCATACCTATTTTTTTTTAGTATTTTGAAGGGTCCATAATACCTTCTTTGCAATTTGGTATCTTGATTTCTTGTCCTGAAGTCTGCGTAGGGTTGTATCTTAACTAAAACTAATTCATTGACTTCCAATTGAAGGTCTCTTCTGTGTTTATCGACTGTTTCATCTGTTTGAGCTTCCGTAAATTTTTGTTATCGGGGTTTGGATGTTCTTGTCTCTTTGTTGTATCTTGATTCTACTTACGGACTATTGGCGTATTGATAGCATATGGAATGATTGTGGGAGGAGTCTACCATAAACCTTGAAAAGGAGTCATTTTGGTTGAAGCATTGATGCTTGTGTGTTATAGCCCATGGTAGGAATAACCATGCCTTAGGTGTATCCAAAACAAAGCTTCTTAGATATTGTTCTAGATTCTATTGGTTACGTTTGTCCATCGTTTGAGGATGGTAAACCTTCTTTAAAGTTGTTCCACTTGTGAACAATTCTTGCCAAAATTGCTCATAAACAATGGATCTCTATGATACTATTCCTTGTGGTATCCCATGGAGTTTCACAATGATATACGTGATAAAGATTTGAGGTAGATAAAGCAGAAAATTGTTTTGGTAGGTGAAAAATGAGCATACTTTGATAGTCATCCCTTCTACTAGTATAGTTATTTTATTATGAGACTTAGGTAAACCGGTGATGAAATCCATAGATACCTCCTCCCATATTGCATGGTATGGGTGCGGTTGTAGTAATCCTGCGGTTTAGTATCATATTTGACTTGTTGACAA
This sequence comes from Cymbidium sinense, assembly GCA_021442155.1. NCBI lineage: Eukaryota > Viridiplantae > Streptophyta > Magnoliopsida > Asparagales > Orchidaceae > Cymbidium > Cymbidium sinense. The sequence continues at coordinate 40,627,446 of CM038233.1, forward strand.
ATGGGGCATGTTGATACAAATTGTTTAATATCCTTTTTCATGTTTCCAGAATTGTTGAGCAATTCTAGTCATAGTTTTTAATGCCTCCATGCCCTCTATTGGTGTTGAATGGAACTCTCTTATGATTTTGTTTTAAGGTGCAGTCTTTTGCTATTACAATTACGTCTTTATTTCCCTTTTACTAATCATGTGAGGGAATAATTCGCTTGTACAATTTTTTATATAATTCTTGTAATTCTTTATTAGCTTTGGTTTCCTCGTAATTTCTTTGAATAAGATCCTTGAATTGAGTATATCTTGAGAAGTTTAATGACATTAAGGAACTGTTTGATCCTTAATCAAGGCTCTTCTGTTAAACATTTTTACAGGTGATCTACTTTGTTTGTAATGCCGGTTTATATTCAATACTATAATCCGTGTTTGACCAAAAATCTTTGTTGTTGGGGTTTGAATTGTGTAATAATTCTCTAATACTTTTGATGATTCGATTGTAAATTTGGCTCTAGTAAATATTGTCTCCATCTTGCTTGATAATTGCATAGAGTTCTCTAGCATAGGTTGAAGACTTTTGCATTGTAGGATTTAGCTTTTCTTGAAATAAGCTAATGGGTGATTATTCGAGCTACATGTTTGGTAGATGCATCTGTTTCCAGTATAAATGGCATAGTAAAATTAGGAAATGCAAGTACTGGTAATGTTACCATAGCCTCTTTTAGTTTTGTGAATGCTGTTGTTGATTGATCTCCAATGGAATTGTTGTTTGGACATTGATGTAAGAGGAGAAGCAATTTCATAGTTTTGACAAACTTTCTATAATAACACATTAATCCCAAAATCCTCTTAAGCTTTTCTTGATTTTGGCATATTCCAAGCTTATGCTTGCATGTATTTTATTTGGATCCACCTCTATCCCTTGAGAAAGAATATGTCCCAAATATTATTCTTTTGAATAAATGAACATTTGGATGGTTTGACATATAGTGAGTGTTGCTTATTGTTCTATCATCGTAGATGTTCTTGATGTACTTCAAGGTTTGGGCGTATATGAGTATATCATCAAAGAACACTTGAACAAATTTCCTTAAGAATGGTTTGACAATTCATTAGTGCTTGAAAGGTAGATGGGGCATTGGTTAACCCGAAAGGCATTCTATGAATTCATAATGGCCTTCATGTGTTCAGCGGTTTATGAATGTCCTTTTACGCCATTCTTATTTGGTGATAACGATCTTAGGTCCAACTTGAAAAAAAAAGCGGTGGCTCCATATAATTCATCCATTAATTCCTCGGAGTTGGTATGGGAAACTATCGGTATGGTGCACTTGTTTAAAGCTCTATAATCAACACAAAATGCCAAGTGTCATCCTTTTTTTAATAAGCAAAATTTGGAGATGAGAAAGGACTAGTACTTTCTCTTATAATGCTATCCATCATGTCTTTAATCAGTTTTCTATTTACGTTTTAGAAAATAAGGATATCTGTAGTTTTAACCTTAAAGTTTGAGTTGCGGTATTTGGTGATCAATATCCCTTTGGGGAGGCAAAATTTCGGTTCACAAACAGTTCTTTGTATTTTCTAATACATTTGTATACTTACAATTAGATGGTTTGAAATCATGATTAGGGGCAGTTGTTCCCTCATTAATTTCTCGATCGTAAGTAACGATATTTTTTGATTTTGTAATTTGGTAAAGCGGTGGAATGTAATATTGTCTATTTTGGTTGAAGTGTCTCCTTGTAGTTGAATTGGTCATTTTGGTAGAACTTCATTGTGAGCTTTTGTAGTCCATTGTGCACTCACTGCTGTTCCAACCATTGCACTCCTAAAACTACATCTGCCCCTTGCATTTGCAGTAGGTAGCAATCTGTTTTAAAGGTGTGTCCTTGTAGTTGAATAGGCACATTAGAGCAAACTCCAAAACATTGTAGAGTTTCTCCATTCCCTACTAGCACTTTAAAAGCGATATTGATGTGATTGTCGGTTTAAGAAGTTGGCGGATTTAGATTGGATAAAGTTGTGGGTTGATCCTTATCAATCGACGAACTTGTTTGTTGCCTATACGCCTGTAGAGTTCTAGGGTTTGGGTCTGTAAAGGCATTTAAACTGATTTCAGGGAACTCTTCTTGAATTAAATTAGTATCTTGCCATGATTCAGGTTGAATAGGATTTTCTTGTTCCTCATTGACTGCTACAAGGGTAAAGAGTTTTGATTTGCATCTATGACCCCTGTAGAACTTCTCATCACAATTGAAACAAAGACCTTTTCTTTTTCTTTCTTCCAATTGAGCTGTAGTTAATTTTTGAATGGGTATTTGTGGTCTTTGTTGAGTATTTTGGCTAGTTGTTGCCATTGTTGGTGTTGGCAGCAATGGGGGCTGTTTGTTCCATCCATTTTGTGGAGGCAGTCTATAAGATCTGTTTGTAGATATATCATCTTGTAATCTATCTTCCATTAACTTTGCCAATTGAAAGGCTTGTTGTAGAAGTTGGTTGCGTGCCCTTACTTCTCTTTTAATGTCATGTTTCAAACGATTCAAAACAACTTTGTAGAAAATCGGGGAATTCAAATCGATTGGCTAGCTCCTCAAATTCATTGTAGAAATCACGGTGGATTTACATTTGTAGTTAATTCACCCTTAAATCTCTATAAAGTGATGGTCCAAACCTCTGAATTACCTGTTCTTTGAACAGATTCCATGTATTTAATTGTTTATTGCTGTGCATCCACTGATACCAGCTAAGAGCAGGGCCGTCCATATATACAGAAGCAATTAGAAACTTCTGATCTTCAGATAGATTATAATAATGGAAAAATTGATCTGCCTTAAATAACCAACCCCTTGGGTTGTCACCATTAAATCTTGGCATATCAACTTTGACTGGTCTAGCTGTTTGCTGTTGATTTCTAGGAGGATTAGTCATAAATTCTGGTGGGTATGAGTTACATACCTGTGATTGTTGCTGCTCTTGAGAGGATTTGTCTAGTTTTTCCTCTATTACTGATAATCTTCTGGATACTTCATTAAGTATCATGGTAATGGATTGCATTTGTTCCTCAGTTTTGTTTTGTCTGTTGACACATTCTTCCATAGTTTTTGCTGAATATCTTGTACCTTCTGCCATTGTTTGATATGTGGAAAGTCAATGAGAGCACCAATGATATGTATTAATATCGAATTACGAGAGAGTGATTAATTTACATGTAGCTTGATACTGAGCTTGAGTGATAATTTCCTTCATTGAGTCGCTGGTTTCGCTCCAATTGGGTTCGTTGGGTGTGAGTTGAGTCAAGAAAATGAGTTGAACCCTTTCCAATTAGTTAATAGTTTAAAGGGCGGGTGTTATCGATCCGTAGGATCTAGCGCCTTCTCTGGTTGGATGGGCTCTCTTGGATTTGGGTCTTTCTTGCTTGGGAAGCCGTTGGATCAGATGTGATCTCGCCCTTGGATCTTTGTTTTGATCGCGGTTGCCTTTCTTTCTAGATGTGAGTGGATTACAGATGGTGTTGTATGCGAGTGGCTTGATGTCTTTCGATTCAGGATCGTTGGATGAGTTTGAGTGGAAAACAGGTGTAGATCGATGTGATTGATTCTGATGAATCGAGTAAACCCTAATTCATTTCTTGTTTTCCTTTCAGCTTGTCGGTTCGTCTCTGCTAGGGTTTCTGAGAGGGAGATCGGAGGGAGAATGAGAGGATCCTTACCGGCGATGGTCGATCCCGTGAAGATCCACCGTAGAAAGGGCTTGAGGATCTGCGGACCAACAGAGAATTTGGAGGAAATGGGATTTGTGCCCCGTCTGTTTGGGTTTTCGGTTTCCCGTGAGAATTGAGCTGCGAGGGAGAGAAAGACCGGGAGAAAGAGGGAGAAGACTTGAAGTTAGGCGATGAGTTTTGAGATAAATTCTTCTATATCTTTATCTTATTTGTTCCTCTATTTATAGTTTTGTTGGTTCTTCTAAAGTATTCTTTGGCTCAGTAACTAATTTACGTTGCATGTGTATTGGTTAATTTCCTTGCTCGTCTTGTATCGATTGGATAGCTTGATCTCTTCTTTGTCTTTGTCGTTATTTAGAGTTCTTGATTCTTAGTTACGTCCTTGTCGCATCTTGTGATTTAATCTTATGCTCTGATTTATTCAGATGTATTGTATCGAGTCTACCTTGGAGTTCTTCTGTAGTAAAGCCGTTTTTGTTTATTTATTTCTCTGTTTATTTATTTGGACTTCTACTGGCTTCTGTTATAATGTATTGGGAATGTTGGTGAAGTCTTTTAGCCAGTTTGGACTTTTCCTGATTCTTTTGTCTCTGTTGATGGCTTGGGATATGTGTTCATATCACTCTCCGTCTGAACTCATTTACACCAATCCCTCCGTCTCTGTGCTTTCATGGCCGCCGCTGGAGTCAAGCTCAATCACATCGCCCGCGAATCTCCCGACGTCAAACGCCTGGCCGCCTTCTATCAAGAGGTAGCCCCCCGGCCTCTCTCCCTTTTCATCCGTTTCCTCTCTTTCTTTCCCTTTCTTCCTTGCCACTCCATAGGTGCTAGGTTTCGAGAGGATAGAAGCGCCAAACTTTGGAGACTTTGACGTTGTCTGGCTCCGACTCTCTCCAGACCTTTCCCTCCATCTGATCGAGCGCGACCCGCAGTCAAGACTCCCAGAGGGACCCCATGGCTCACATCCGGCAGATGCCGTCGCCGATCCGAGAGGACTCCCTCGCGGTCACCATATCTCTTTCGGCGTCACCAATTATGACGACTTTGTCCAATCTCTCAAGGCAATTTTTTCACTTATATTTCAAACATTGTGACTTTGTTGATTTGGCTGGATGGTTTTCCTGATTGTGTTTGTTTGTGCATTGGTTTTGTTTAGGAAAGAGGGATTGAGACCTTTGAGTAGACGCAGCCAGATGGAAAGACCAGACAAGTCTTCTTCTTTGATCCTGATGGTGAGATTCTGCCTTTTAAGGTTTTATTTTTTAACACAGTTGCCCAAATGTTCTAGGTGGAGGTAGGGTGATAAGAATTGTAATGAATTGTTTCATGGCTCAGCATGAATGACTCTAGCTATGGAACGGCATACTAGATTTAAAGAAATTAAAACAAATGCAAATATAATTTACTCAAAGGTTATATATTATTAAGTGTTTAGTTCAATGTTATCATTTGATAATTAAATTTAATTAGAATTGTGAACAATTGCATTTCTTTTCAATAATAATTTCTTACCTAAGATTCATAAAATCAAGAAGAAATTCATTTGGTCTTTGTTGTGGTTAGCTGATCTTGGTAGGTACCTGTGTCGATATAGGCAATTTGCGCTGCCGCAAGAACTAAATTGAGGTTTGCCTATATGGTTGTAACTTCACCAAAACTTAATCACTCTCATTCAGTTGAACTTCATGCCATTTTTTGTCTACTAATTGTTTCATATGATATTGCGTGTTAAGTAAATTAAGAAGTAGTTGTTATAGAACTTTATCGCTTTATTTTTAACCTCTCATCCACAGCCTCGATATTTAATGAATGTGAATTATATGGAATAATGGTTGGCGATTCTCTTCCATAAACAATTTGAAAGGGAGTCATAATTGATGCCCCATATGCTTAGATGCTTGTAAGAAAATTCTGCACATTGGTAAGAATTTAAGTTAATTAGTAGGAACATCCATAAAAAAGCTTCACATATATCGTTCTAATCATCTGTTTGTCACTTCTATTTGCCATCTGATTCTGGATGATAAGAGTAGCTATAATTTAATGTTGTGTCACTAAGACAAAATAATTCTTTCCAGAAGGAACTCATAAAAATTGCATCTCTATTAGACATGATTACTCGTGGAATATCATGCAACCTGCAAATAGCTGAAACAGAAACTTTTACCACTTATAAAGCTATAGGTTTGTTAGCAAGAACTGAAAAATATACATATTTAGAAAGTTTATCTATAACAACATGAATGCCAGATTTCCCTATTGGCTTTTGACTGATGTATTTTGTCTGTTTGCATGTTGGGCATCTATTGACAAAGTGACAAACAGCCTTAATGCCTTTCCAAAAGAATTTTTCCTTAACCATTGTCCTTTTAATTCCCCATAACCTCCTATTGGACTACTATGTAATTCTCTTAATGCAAAATTCATTAATTCTGAAACTTAAGAGAGAACTAAATGATTCTTATAATATAATAGGCCATCTTTAATGTGATAACATGGAATCTTATTTGGATTATTGGTAATATTTTTGAACCAATTATTGTAAGTTTTGCAAAGTCTATAGTTCTGTCTTAATTTGTTCTAGCATTGTTACCGACTGTTTTGTTTAAGCTAACAATGTTTGAGGATGTTTGTCTTTCATTTCTTCGAAATCCGCTTTACGAGATAATGCATCTGTAATCTGATTGGAAGGTCTTGGCTTGTGCTCAATAATGTATCAAACCCCAATAATTTGACTAAAAATCATTCTTGCTCTGGAGTTTGAATGACTTACTACATAAGTTCCTTAATGCTTTTCTACTCTGTACGGACCACAAAATGTCTACCTAAGAAATATTGATACCAACGACCCACCCCCTCAGTGATAACATATAATTCACGTGAATGAGTCGAAGCTCATTGCATTGTAGGAGATAATTTCTTATTGTAGAAGGTTAGTGGATGATTTTTTTGAATAAAGATTGCTCCAATAGTGATTCCAAAAGTATCTGGCTTGATTATAAACAATATTGTAAAATCTAGAAAAGCTAAGACTAAAAGTGAAGTCATTGCTTTTTTTAACTCTTCGAATGCTCTTTGAGCTTCCTTATTCCATTCAAAATCTTTGGCCAACAAAGAAGCTAATAGAGTGGTAATATATGCTTAGTGATGAACAAAATTTCTAAAATAGTTTGTAAGTTAATTTTTTATTGATTTAGTACTTTGGCAAGAAAGAAATGCAATAATCTTGGTGGGATCAATTGCTAGACCTTGTGATACAACACGACCTAAATATTTTATTTGCGAACGAACAAATTCACACTTTGTTGCTTTAAAAAGTAATTTGTGTTCTTGTAAAGCTACTAAAATTGCTCTAAGATGATTTACATGTTTGTCGAATGAGTGGTTTCTTATTAAAATATCATAAAAAATATCAACACAAATCGTCACAAGAATAGACGAAGAATCATACTTTGGAATTGCTTTTAGCATTGCCAAAAAACTCATAATGTCCATCATGTGTGTAAAATGCTATTTTATAGACAAAAATTTTGTAGAAATTCTGCACCGTGATGTCTGATGCCTCTTGGCTAATTCAACTTTCAAATCTTTATATAATGAAGGTTCAAAACATTGTATTACACCTTCTTTAAAAGAGGCCCTAAATTGTAGTATTTTAAAAGCAAGCCTTGAAGCCTGCTTTATAATTGAAGCAAAGCGTAATGCAGCCTTCGCACTATGCTGCACAATCGTGCGGCTACTGTTTATAAGGCGCATGCCTCATGAGCAAAGCGCGCTTTCGAGCATTGTCATAGCGCAAGGCAGAGCACAGTTTCACACATGAATACTTAGGGTTCTAGGTTCGTTTGGAGTCGCTCTGCCACTCTTCTCTCCTATCTTTTGCACATGACTTTGAGCAAGTCGAAGCCAAGGATCACACTCTCCGCAAATTTGTGAGCCAAACTTCAAGCATTTGTGTCGCCATTGTTCTTCCGACCTGAAGCTTCATGCATTTGTATCGGCATTGTTGCTTTAAGCTAAAGCTTCTCTCATTCATGCAATCATGGTGGTAGTGTTGCTTCGAGCCAAAACTACTGCTAGACTAGGATTTCTCCCTCAATGCCATGGTCTGCAAAGTTTTTTGGAGTTGGAGTTGTTGGACTGGTCCATTGGATAGCTAATTGAATTGGTTTACGTGTTTATTATTGATGCATTTGAACTTAGCATTGATCTGTGGTCCATTTAGGAGCTGATTGAATTGGTAAATTGGTATGCTTGTTTTGTTAATGTTTTTGAACTTTGAAGTATCGGTCTAATGAGATTTTATTTGAATGTTTATTTCTTTTTGGATGACTTGTTCTGAACTATGATGAACCTTTATATCAGAAGAGTAACATTTGTGCTTATTGTTGTTGGCTTGTTGCAAAAGTTATTTTAATTTTTCTCTCACTGGATACCATGGGCAATTTTGAGGGTTAGTGCTTAACCAATTAGTATATGTTATTTTGTCAGACTTTTACTTATGGTTCTACTCGGACTTCTAATTTTTCTAGTTTGTCATTTTGCATCCTCTAACTGGAAGGTCCTTGACAACGTGAGAGGAGAGTTTTTTTGCATCTATTGGTGGCTTATTTGCATTGCTTTTTTTTACTCTGAATCCATGTTGTTTCATAGAAAACTGAATTTTGGATGTTAATGTTTAGTTATATTTAGTTTCATTTTTTTTCGTCCTTGCGACAACAGTTTTTTTGTCATTTAATTTACTTTTTGTTTAACTGTCTTCCCATACCTTTAAGTTTGAGATACCTCGGGTCTATTGTTCAAAATGATGGTGAAATAGATTGGCGTTATTAGTAGAATTCAAGTTGGATGGTTGAGGTGGAGGAATGGATCTGGCCTGTTGTGTGATAGAAAAGTACCACTTTGACTTAAGGGAGGTAAGACCTACAATGATTTATGATGCAAAATATTGGCCAGTAAAAGAGAATCATAAAATTAAGTTAAGTGTAGCAGAGATGAGGATGCTCGGGTGGATGAGTGGCTTTACTCTTAGAGATAAAATGCAAAATGAATATATTCGTGGAAAGGTTAGAGTGGCTCTAATGGTAGATAAGATTAGAGAGAGTTGTCTAAGATGATTTGGTCACATAAAGCTTCGACCATCTGATGTCCCAATTAAGAGAGTAGCTGTATTAGATTCGCCTTATGTTAAAAAAAGTAGAGGTGGACCTAAAAAGATTTAGTTATAATGTGTAAAAAATAATCTTAGTTCATTAAAACTAAATAAGAATTTGACACTTAATAAGACACAATGACGAAGAAGAATTCATATAGCCAACTCCACAGTGGGATAAAGGCTTGTTGTTGTTGTCGTCGTCTTTCTATGCCTTTGAGCATTATTTATATATTGTTATTTTAGATATGCCTGAATCAAATACATGAAGAAAAGTTCCAACTTATAATTATTCAAAATTGAAATCTAAGGCAAGCACTCTTTACCACATGTATTTATTGTGGTAAAGAGATAAATGGAGGATATCTAGAGCGAAGGAATAACTTATCAGTCCTTATAATATTTCTAAAAGAAGTAATGCTTTTAAATGTAAAAAAATCCTTACAGAAGTATGAGATGAGTTGGCAGCTTATCAAGGAGTAAAGAAGCTAAAACATAGCTTAAATATGGAACATGAGGATACATGATTGACATTATTGAGAAATCATTAAATCAATCTCTTACGAATTATAGTAGGAGACCAATTGAACATGTTATGAATTAGAAAGTATTAGTACTTCTATGTTGAAAGGTGCAATAGATCAATTCTTATTTAAAGAATCTCAAAAAGAGGTTGCGAAAAGAAAACAAATGAGACAGGTAGGTATCAAAGAGAATATAAACAATGGAATTAGAGAAAGAACAAAATAATTTATTGCAAGGTGGTTATCTCAAGCAGGATACCTTTCAATACAGTTAAATTAGAAAGCTTTGATTTTATCGCGCAGGCAATTGCACAATATGGATCTGGTCATTTCTGCATTTAGAGGATTTGAGAAGAAGTACGAGCAAGTCTTCTATTTCATTGATGATAGATGGAGATGTCATCTTTAACGTCAATCATATCAAGCTGTATATTATTTTAATTTAAAATTATTTTGCAAAAATAAATCAAAGATAAAATCAGGTGAACAATTAATGGAGGGACTACATATAGTTATTAGTAGATTAGTGATAGATCCCACTAAAAGAATGATCATTGACTAGGAGCTCTCTATTTATAATCATGTTGGTGGTCTATTTTTATTGAGTTTGCTATTCATCATAAAGTTTTTATTGGGTTTTATTTGGTTTTTATTGATTAGTTTATTTACTTTTTATTTTCTTATTATTTTTATTATTTTATAATGTGATGTATAAATTTTGATATAATGGAGTGGTGAGAGATGTATGGTGCATCAACCTTAATTTTGCAAAATATGGCAATCAAGATTTTTGGTTAAATTGTAGTGTTGTTGGTTGTGAGAAGAACTTAAGTATCTTTAAGGATATATAAGTTAGAAAGTCCATGATTTATCCTTACAATGATTTATTATTCATTTGTTTAATAGATTCATTAACACTACCATTGCCGGTCCCAAGTCCGGATGTAAAAAGTGGAGGGTTGCGTTAGGTAGTCGACAGTCAGCGTAAAATTTGTCGAAATAATCATGACATGAATCCTTTTAAATCATTATGTTATCTTGGTCCCCAAGCGGCCTTGTATGGCTTATCTGATGAAAAATGTGTTAGCGTTGCATGGCGGGTGTAGTGTTAAATAAGCAGGGTTCCCACATTATGGACGGATGCGGGCAAATAAGTTAGTAGAAACTAGAATTAGGTTAGGATCTTGGAATATAGGTACTCTTACGTAAATTAATGGAATTAATAGATATTATGGTTCATAGAAAGATAAATATTTTATGTGTTCAAGAAACTAAATGGGTTGGTGAGAAGGCGAGATTGATAATTTAGGTTTTAAACTTTGGTATTGATAAAAGTCGAACTAGAAATGGTGTAGGTGTGATTATAGATAAAAGTTTGAAGGATAATGTTATAAGTATTAATAGATGTGGAGATAGAATTATACTTTAAAGATTATTGTTGATCTTAAGATTATCAATGTTATAAGTGTATGCTCCTCAAGTAGGTTTGTAAGCTGAAAAGAAAATTTTGGAATGAATTGGAGGATTAATACAAAAGATACCTCTTGAAGAAAAAATATTTATTGGGGAGATTTAAATGGACATGTTGGTAGAGTGGTAGAAGATTTTAAAAGTATTCATGGTGGTTATGGATTTGGGGACTAATGAAGAAGATGGGGTATATTAGATTTTCTTCTTATGATTTTTGTAGTTCTAATATCTTTATTTAAGAAAAGAGATGACATATTATTACTTATAAAATGGATCTAGTAAAACACGATTGATTATTTTGATAAGAAAAATAGATCGTTTAGATTGTAAAGATTGTATTCAAGTGAAATTTTAAGTACGGTTATTAGTTTTAGATTTTAAGATGAAAGGTTGTAGAGAAAAATAAATTAAATTATTGTCAGGATTAGATGATACTTAAAGAACTTAAATAAAATATTTTTAAGAACAGTTACAAGAAATTAAAATTTGGGATGTTCATAAGGAAAAGCGTTATGTGGGAAAAATATCAAGAAATTAAGCAGTTCTAAAGATGTGCTTGGAGAATCAAAGGAAAACTTCTTTTAATAAGAATAATTGGTGGTGGAGTCGAGTGTCAGAAAAGATAAGAAATAAGAAACGTTGTTATAAAAGTTAGTTTAGATGTAAAACTTCGGAGAATTGGGAAAGGTATAAAGTGGCGTAGAGATTCTAGAAAGATATGTGATGTAAAAAAATTTAGCTTTTAGTGATTTATACAATAGATTAGATATCAAAGAAGGTGAAAGATGTATGTATAAGTTAAGCCAAAAGAAAGGGATAGGAAAGTAAAATAGTTCAAGTGAGGTATTAAGGATGAAAATAATAAAGTGCTTTTCTTAGAAAAGATATTGAAAATAGGTGGATGAGGTATTTTGATAAACTTTTCAATGAAGGATCCGAAAGTACGATTGATTTTACTTAATATACTAAACAAAATAGAGAATTTCATTTTATCATCATTATTAGTAAATCGAAGTTAGTGAAGCTTTAAAGAAAATGAAAGGACCGGATAATATTCCAATAGAAGTGTGGAAATGTTTAGGAGATCAAGGAATTTCTTGGCTTACAAATCTTTTTAATGTTATTTTAAAGACTAAAAGATGCCAGATGAGTGGAGAAAGAGTTTGTTGGTTCCTATATTTAAGAATAAAGGTGATGCACAAGAGTGTGCAAATTATAGAGGAATTAAGTTAATGTGCCATACATTAAAATTATGGGAGAGAGTAATTGAGCATAGGTTACGATGTGATATAGAAGTTTCTCTGTCAGTTTGGTTTCATGCCGGTAGATCTACTATGGATGCTATACATTTGTTAAGAGGTTTGATGGAGAAGCATAGAAAGTAAGAAGGATCTACATATGATATTTATTGATTTAGAAAGCTTATGATAAAGTCTGAGATGTTCTTTAGAGTTTTAGAAACGAAGGAGTTAATATTGGTTATATTCAAGTCATTAAGGATATGTATACTAGATTCATTTACTTGTGTCCAAACACAAGAAGGATTGACAAAATATTTTCCTAGTTCGTTGGATTACATCAAGGATCAACATTAAGCCCTTATCTTTTTTACTTTAGTTATGGATGTTCTTACGAGGCATTTACAAGAAGATGTACCTTGGTGTATGCTTTTCTTGATGACATTCTTCTTGTTGATAATACTAGAGAGGAGTCCAACGAAACTTGAATTATGGAGGTCAACTTTAGAGTCTAAAGGTTTTCGTTTAAGTAGATCTAAAACTGAATATATGGAGTGTAATTTTAGTTGTAGAAGTTTTAGTGGTAGTGTTGTGACTTTAGGTGATCAAGTCATTAATAAGAGTAAGCGATTCAGATATTTAAGTTCTATTGTTCAAAATGATGGTGAAATAGATGGAGATGTTATTAGTAGAATTAAAGTTGGATGGTTGAAGTGGAGGAATGCATCGGCTATTATATGATAAAAGTTAAACTTAAGGAAAAAATTTTATAAGATGGTGGTAAGACACGATGACTTATGGTGCAGAATGTTGGCCAATAAAAGAAAGCATAAGACTAAGTTAAGTGTTACGAGATGAGGATGCTCGGTGGATGAGTGGCTTTACTCTTAGAGATAGAAGGTAAAATGAGTATGTTCGGAAAAAGTTAGTAGCTCAGTGGTAGATAAGATTAGGAGAGTCGCTTAGATGGTTTGGCCACATAAAGCGTCGGCCGTCCAGATGACCGATTAGGAGAGTAAATGCATTAGATTTCCTTATGTTAAGAAAGGTAGAGGTAGACCTAAAAGATTTGGTTAAGATGTATAAAATGATCTTAGTATACTTGAATTAAATGAGAATTTGACACATAATAGGACACAATGGAGACGAAGGATTCATGTAGCGACCCCACCTAGTGGGATTAAGGCTTGTTGTTGTTGTTTAATAGATTCATTATTGTTTTTTATAGATCCACATAAGAAAAGAAATCGATTAAAATCGAAAGCGTTTAAATGATTTAGTTTTCATTAAACATAATTAAACTTTAGAGAGAATATTCAATTTAAGAGATGTTATTGATACAATTAGCTTAGGTTTGATTGATATTTTTATCGAGTTTGCTATTCATCATAAAGATAAGAAATTTCCAAGTATGATTAATTGAAATCTCTTTATACTTTTATTTTCTTAATTATTTTATTATTTTATATTGTGATGTATAAATTTTGATATAATGGAGTGGTGAGAGATGTATGGTGCATCAATCTTAATTTTGCAAAATATGGCAATCAAGATTTTTGGTTAAATTGCAATGTTGTTGGCTGTGAGAAGAACTTAAGTATCTTTGAGCAGGTAAATAAGTTATAAAGTCCATGATTTATCCTTACAATGATTTATTATTCATTTGTTTAATAGATTTATTATTGTTTTTTATAGATCCACATAAGAAAAGAAATCGATTAAAATCGAAAGCGTTTAAACGATTTAGTTTTCATTAAATATAATTAAACTTTAGAGAGAATATTCAATTTAAGAGATTTTATTGATACAATTAGCTTGGATTCGATTGATGAAAGTTGTGAGCGGTTGATAGGGGAACTTGAAGAGATTGATGACCAATAGTTTAGAGAGGAAGAATTCACTTGGAGATAAATTGAAGAAGATGTTGGAGAAGTAGATTAATGGTGGTCAATAAAATTTAATAAACTAAAATATAATGGTGCTTCATTAGTTGTAACATTTACTTCATCCCAACCTACGCCCACTCCTATCCCATAAGAAATAAAAGATGACATTGATTCATAAGAAGTAGTAGAAGAAGAATTTGATTATGATGAAATTCTACCTAAAAGAGAAAAAAAGTTTGTTAATGAAAGAGAGGATAATTAATGAATTTCCTTATTTTGCTTTATAAAACTATAGAGTTTATTACTTGGTTATGCTTTAGAGTTTATCTTTTATTATAGATTTATTTAAGAGGAGTGAATTATGTTAATTTGTTTATACTTTACAGTTCATTTTGGGATTTGCCACAAAACTTCAATTTGAAGGTTCACCCCCAAATACTTATATTCAAGTTAGATATGTAATTTACTTTTTTTATACTTTACTAAGTTTTATAGTATGTCATTTAGCACAAGTTTTATATTCTACCAAGTTTTATTTTGAAAATTATTATAAATTTCAATTTGTAGGTTCACCATCAATGTTTATATTTAAATTAGGTATGTACTTTACTATACCAAATTTTACAATATATCATAAAGCACAAGTTTGACACTACCAAATTTTACAATATGTCATAAAGTACAAGTTTAACACTCTACCAAGTTTATACTCTTAATTTATTTATGCTTTAGTTTTTTAAGACAATTAGTCAATTAGATATGTACTTTAGTTTTTTTAAGACAATTTGCTACATATTTATGATTTTATATAAACAACGAGCATTTTTGTAGGAAAACTGCCACTTCACAGCACACTTTGTGCTTTGAAGCAAAATTAGACCATTGCACATTGCATTGCACTCTACACTTTGAAAATTATCTATTGGTACCAACTTAATGCTGGACCATTCATATAAATTGATGCAATTGTAAATCGTTGTTCTATGAAAGATTGTAATAAGCAAATAATTGAGTCGTTTTAAACATCCAGTCCTGTGGATTACCTCCATTAAAATGAGGCATATCAATTTTTCTACCAGCATATTACCCAATGTAGTCGATTGTCGTGGATTGTGATCAGATGAATTTCCAGAACTAATTCCCTTACCATCCCTATTCTGCAATCTGAAAATTCCTGTTGATTCTAGTTTTTCCTCAATTATGGATAATCTGGGTTAAACTTCATTGAGAAAAAAATTCCATCGAAGAGAATTGTTCATCATTTTCATTCTTCCAAAGATTTTGACATGCTTTCAGGTACCATTTAACACTATTTTTGTCGGTCCTAAGTCCGAATGTGAAAATTGGAGGGTTGTGAGGTAGTTGACAGCCAACGTAAAACTTGTCGAAATAATCGTGACATGAATCCTTTAAATCATTGTGTTAATGCTAGGGCATCCCCTGGAAGCGACGCGATGTATGGTCTGAATATAGTGAAAAATGTGCGGTTGCGGCGTACGCCCGGTGCGGTGTTAAATAAGCAGGGTTCCACATTATGGGCGGATGCGGAAGTTAGTCCATGAAACTAATTAGGTTAGGATCTTGAAATATAGGTACTCTTACGTAAATTAATGAAATTAATAGATATTATGGTTCATAGAAAGATAAATATTTTATGTGTTCAAGAACTAAATGGGTTGAGAAGGCCAGGAGATTGATAGTTTAGGTTTTAAACTTTGGTATTTAAGTAGAAATTACTAAATGGTGGAGGTGTGATTATAGATAAAAGTTTGAAGGATAATATTATAAATATTAATAGATGTGGAGATATTATAGCTTTAAAGATTATTGTTGATACTAAGATTATCAATGTTATAAGTGTTTATGCTCTTCACATAGGTTTGGATGTAAGCTCAAAAAATTTTTGGAATGAATTAGAGGGATTAATACAAAAGATATCTCTTGAAAAAAAAGTATTTATTGGAGGAGATTTAAATGGACATGTTGTTAGAGTGGTAGAAGATTTTAAAAGATTGGTGGTTATGGATTTGGGTATTTAAAATATATATTAGATTTTCTTAAACGATTTTATAGTTGTATCTTTATTTAAGAAAAGAGATGAACATATTATTACTTATAAAATAGATATAGAAAACAGATTGATTATTTTCGATAAGAAAAATATATCGTTTAGATTGTAAAGATTGTAAGATCATTCCTGAAAGTTTAAGCACGTCGATTGTTAGTTTTAGATTTTAAGATGAAAGATTGTAGAGGAAAAATAAATCAAATTATTATCCTGATTAGGATTAGATGACATTTAAAACATAAATAAAATATTTTTAAGAGCAAACTACAAAGCGTAATTTGGGATGTTTATAAGGTAATGTTATGTGGGAAAAGATATAGTAAATTAAACAAGTTCTAAAAATGTGTTTGGAGAATTAAAAGAAAAAAACTTTTAATAAAATAGTTGGTGGTGGAGTCGAGTGTCAAGAAAAGATAAGAAATAAGAACATTGTTGTTATAAAATTTGGTTTAAATGCTTGAGAATTGGGAGAGATATAAAATACTTTGTAGAGAGTAAGAAAACAATATATGATCAAAGAATTTAGCTTTTAGTGATTTATCTGATAGATTAGATCTCAAAGAAGGTGAAAGATGTATGTATAAGTTAAACCAGATAGGAGAAGTAAAGCTGGTTAGTGGCGTGTATTATGAAAATAAAAAGTCTTCTTAGAAAAGATATTAAAATAGGTGGATGAGATATTTTGATAAAACTATGAAGGATCCGAAAGTATAATTGATTTTAGCAACCTTAATACCCTTAACATAAATAGAGAATGTTATTTTTATCGTCGTATTAGCAAATTTGAAGTTAGAGAAGCTTTAAAGAAAAAGAAATGAAGAAAAACAGTAGGACTTGATGATATTTCAATTGAAGTGTGGAAATGTTTAGGAGATCAAGGAATTTCTTGGCTTACAAATCTTTTTAATGTTATTTTAAAGGCTAAAAGATGTCAGATGAATGGAGAAAGAGTTTGTTGGTTCTATATATAAGAATAAAGGTGATGCACAAGAGTGTGCAAATTATAGAGAATTAAGTTAATGTGTCATACATTAAAATTATGGGAGAGAGTAATTGAGCATAGTTACAATGTGATACAAAAGTTCGACAATCATTTGGTTTCATGCCATGTAGATCTACTAGATGCTATACATTTGTTAAGAGGTTTGATGGAGAAGAATAGAAAGTAAGGATGATCTACATATGATATTTATTGATTTAGATAAAGCATGATAAAGTTTCAAGAGATGTTCTTAGAGTTCTAGAACGAAGGAGTTAATATTGGTTATATTCAAGTAATTAAGGATATGTATACTAGAGCTGTCACTTGTGTCCAAACATAAGGAGGATTGACAAAATATTTTCCTATTTCAGTTGAATTACATCAAGGATCAACTTTAAGCATGTATCTTTTTGCTTTAGTTATGGATGTTCTTACTAGGCATTTACAGGAAGATGTACCTTGGTGTATGTTTTTTGCTAATGACATTCTTCTTGTTGATAAGACTAGAGAGGGAGTCCAAGAGAAACTTGAATTATGGAGGTCAACATTAGAGTCTAAAGGTTTTTAGTTTAAGTAGATCTAAAGTATATAGTGTAATTTTAGTTGTAGAAGTTCTAGCGGTGTTGTGACATTAGGTGAACAAGTTATTAATAAGAGTGAGTGATTCAGATATTTAGGCTCTATTGTTCAAAATGATGGTGAAATAGATGGAGATGTTATTAGTAGAATTCAAGTTGGATAGTTGAAGTGGAGGAATGCATCAGGCCTATTGTGTGATAGAAAAGTTCCACTTAAACTTAAAGGAAAATTTTATAAAATGGTGGTAAGACCTGCAATGACTTATGATGCAGAATGTTGCCAATAAAAGAAAGCATAAAACTAAGTTAAGTATGAGATGAGGATGCTCCGAGATAAAATGTGAAATGAGTATGTCTCTGAAAAAGTTGGAGTAGCCCTGTGGCAGATAAGATTAGAGAGAGTCGCCTTGGGATTTGCTGGAATACATAAAAACGCCTACCGTCAATGACCCTGCTAGAGATTGGGATGTGATTAGATTTGTCTTTATGTTAAGAAAGGCAGATAGACCTAAAAAGACTTGGTTAAGATGTATAAAAATGACCTTAATATACTTGAATTAAATGAAAATTTGTCAAATAATACACAAATGGAGACTAAGGATTCAGAATAATTAATTTAGGGATGTTGTTGTCATTTGTTGTTGTTGTATTATCCAGATTAGATAAGAACACTTAAAGAACACAAATAAAAATATTTTTAAGAGCAAGTGCTTTAGAATTTGGGATGTTCATATAAGTTAATGTTATGGAAAAAGTAAAAGTGAAATTAAAGTTATTAAAAATATGCTTGGAGAATCAAAAGGAAAATGTTCTTTAATAAAAATAGTCCAGGAGTCGAAATGCAAGAAAAGATAAGAAATAAGAAGATTATAAAACTTAGTTTAGATGTAAAAATTTGGAGAATTGATAAAGATATAAAGTTTGTAGAGATTCTAAGAAAGAATATATGACGAAAAAATTTAAATTTTAGTGATGATACAAAGATTAGATACCAAAAGGTGAAAGATGTATGTATAAGATATTAACCAAAGAGATGAAAAGTAAAGACCTAGTCAAGTGAGTATTAAGAATGAAAATAATAAAGTGTTTTTAGAAAAGGATATTGAAAATAGGTGAATGAGGTATTTTGATAAACTTTTCAATGAAGGATTTGAAAGTACGATTGATTTTAGAACCTTAATACTAAATAAAAATAGAAATTTTATTTTATCATCGATTAGAAATCAAGTGAGAAGCTTTAAAGAAAATGAAATGTGGAAAACAAGAGACGATGATATTCCAATAAGTGTGAAAATGTTTAGGAGATCAAGGAATTTCTTGGCTAACAAATCTTTTAATGTTATTTTAAAACTAAAAAGATGTCGATGAGTGGAGAAAGAGTTTGTTGGTTCCTATATTTAAGAAGGTGAGGCACAAGAGTGCAAATTATAGGAATTAAGTTAATGTGTCATACATTAAAATTATGGGAGAGAGTAATTGAGCATACGATGTGATATAAAAGTTTCTCACACCGCTTTGGTTTCATGCCAGGTAGATCTACTATGAATCATTTGTTAAGAGGTATGATAGAGAAGTATAGAGAAAGTAAGGAGGATCTACATATGATATTTATTGATTTAGAGAAAGCTTATGATAAAGTTTCAAGAGATATTCTTTGGAGAGTTCTAGAATAGAAAAGAGTTAATATTGGTTATATTCAAGTCATGAAGGATATGTATACTAGAGCTATTACTTGTGTCCAAACACAAAGAGGATTGACAAAATATTTTCTTATTTGGGATTATATCAAGGATCAGCCTTTAAGCCCTTATCTTTTTTGCTTTAGTTATGGATGTTCTTACTAGGCATTTATAGGAAGATGTACCTTGGTGTATACTTTTTGCTGATGACATTCTTCTTGTTGATAAGACTAGAGAGGGAGTCCAAGAGAAACTTGAATTATGGAGGTCAATATTAGAGTCTAAAGGTTTTCGTTTAAATAGATCTAAAACTTAATATATGGAGTGTAATTTTTGTTGTAAAAGTTCTAGGGATAGTGTTGTGACATTAGGTGAACAAGTCATTAATAAGAGTGAACGATTCAAATATTTAGGCTCTATTGTTTAAAATGATGGTGAAATAGATGGAGATGTTATTAGTAGAATTCAAGTTGGATGGTTGAAGTGGAGGAATGCATCTGGCCTATTGTGTGATAGAAAAGTTAAAACTTAAGGAAAAATTTTATAAGATGGTGGTAAGACAGAATGACTTATGGTGTAAAATGTTGACCAATAAAAGAAACATAAGATTAAGTTAAGTGTTAGATGAGGATGCTCAGTGGATGAGTGGCTTTACTGTAGAGATAAAATGCAAATGAGTATGTTCAGGAAAAAGTTGGAGTAGCTCTAGGCGATAAGATTAGAGAGTCGCCTTAGATGGTTTGGCCACATGAAGCGGTCATCCGACCTTAGGAGAGTAGATGCATTATATATTTGACTTATGTTAAGAAAGGTAGAGTAGACCTAAAAAAATTTGGTTAAAATGTATAAAAATGACCTTAGTATACTTGAATTAAATGAGAACACATAGGACACAATGGAGACGAAAGATTCATGTAGCCGACCCCACTAAGTAGGATAAGGGCTTCGTTGTTGTTGTTGTTGTAGTACAATGAAAGAAAAAAAGTGGATGAAAACTAATTTAGTTGGATTCAATTATCATTTTTTATTTACATTTCATTTCTTTCAATTTTTTTAAATTAAACAGACTCTAAAATTCGTTGGCTTTTTTAATTTTAAATAAGGTATAGTAAAGTAAAGCTAGGTGATATGTTAAAAATCTTTGAGGGAATTAGTGAGTGAAATTGTAGCTTAACAATGTTTGAGGAAATTAATGATGACTAATCCACTCCGTTGATGTTTGATCTTAATAGTAATGCCATGTTGCCTATCTCATCTCTAACTTTGATCTTGTGTTGACATTTGTAATAGCAACATTCTATATTGTTGTAGAATATATAATATGCTATATTTTTAAATGGGAATTTCAAGGATACCACAAAAATTTACTATTTACAGCACTAACACCTTTCGCTCTCCATTCTTGAAGTTCTTACCCAAATGTCCAATTTATTAACAAACCCTAACTTTGTACTTCTTGCTTCATCAAATACGTAGTGATTTGGTTGAAGCACAACAAATGTATGGGTTTTATGGTTCATTGTTTGGTGTTATATTTATTATTATGCATAATTTTGGGGGTGTAATTCTTGAATTGTTAGGGGAAAATTCATACATGTCACCAAAAAACTTTGCTATTTACAAAACTAACACCCTATCTCCATTCATCAAAATTTCACCCAATATCCAATTTCATAGCAAAATAACTATAACAACGTTATTTTTTACTTCGTCAAAATTATTAGTTGGTCATAGTACACATAAATGCATGAGTTTGATTATCTTTTAAGTTGGAATTATATTTGTAAATATGTATAATTTTGGTGGCATATAATATTTGAATAATTTTCTTTTATTTCTATTTACGAGATTTAAAATCTGAATATGGTTGAAGAAAGTAAAGAAAATAAACTAGAGTTAGCAGTTTAGTCTTAAGACTAGTATTGTTTTGAGATCGCAGGTTGAGGGGTCAATGCAGAATTAATCTTTGACTGTTGAGGGACGTCTGATTGAATGATGAACATTTCTACCAGTTTGTTCTGCTGAAAATATATTTTTTGTTTAGATCTTTAAACAAGTTTCTACTAGAAAGCAAAAATGAAGTCAAAAATCCTAATCTAAAAGGTATCTTTTCACTGGTGATTTTTTTTCTTCCGAAAATACCTATATAAGAGGATAACTTTTTAGATACCTTTATATAAAGTTAGTATGGGATAACTTTTTAGATAAACATTTAGATACCAGACGGGGCGTTAAGACATTTGAATGTCTTTACCTTCCAAGTTTAAAGTGATTATTACTGATGGAAATGTAAAATTTCCCAGTTAAACATTTGATTTTGAATAGCCAAGCAATTTCTTATGCTTTCTTCTCCTTTTAGATTCTCCCACCAAATTGTTGTCTACTTCTTGCAGGTAATGGATTGGAAGTAGGGAGCTGGGGATACTGATAAAAAAATAAAATAGAAGTTCCACTTTGTTCATTAATAATGAGTTTCTATCTGACTATTACGGCGAGAAGCTCTAGCAAGTTGGTATAAAGCTCTATTATCATATGCTGAGTAACTAATTCGTACACTTTCGGTCCTGATTATCTTCTTGAGCTATGTTTTAATTGTTAATTTTGCTTTACTTGGTCTCTCCCCTCCATGTTTGAGCGTTATTTGAAAGAAATTTTCCTAAGCATAGGGTTTAAATAGGAATCACAGCTTATTCTACAAATTTTCTTACCAATTTTTTTAGTGCATTTAATAATTATTAATGGTTATAATTTGAAAGATAAAGGTTTTGACTCATTTTAGTAGGCTAATTGATTCTTTAAATTGTCTTAGATGTTTAGTCTGCAGAGCTAGTAATTTGATAGTTTTGGTTTGCAAAAGTACTCTGTTCTTGTCACGGCTGTGTTTGGACGCAGTTGGCATGACCAAGAATTGTTAGTGCTGCGTATACATATTGTAAATGTTTATCTTGTGCTTCCCAACCTTACAGGAAAAGATTTGCGTGAAATGATATGGAGCATAGATGCTTAGGTGTTGTTTGGGATCAATTTTATTTAGAATTTTTATTTTTTTTTATTTTTATGTTATTTTTAAAAATATATTTATTTAGTGTGTTTTTTTAAGTATTTTTATTTTTTATCTTAAAAAATAAATAATATTATTTTTAAAAATATTTAATAAGTTTTAAATATTTTGAGTATTTCTTAAATTATAATAATCATGAAATATATTTTATTATGAAATAAATATAAATAAAATAAAATAAAATTATAAAATAAAAAATAAAAATATATAAGTGATCATAAACAGCTCCTTAGTTTATCATATTGGTTATAAGTAATAGTTTTCATATCAATTGATCTGTTAATGATAAATTTATTTTTCTTCATCTTTATCCCAACAACAATGAAATATAGAAAGAAATTAATGAGCAACCATGTTCTGAATCGTATCTGTTGACTCGACGGAGATTCTGGTGAGTCTTCAAAAGATGAATAATGCTAAGAGATTTGCAGAACTTGCGATCGCCTGGTCAAGTGTGCCAAGCACTTCAATAGTTCTTGCTTGAGTTGTTGCGACTGAAGCTAGGGGGTAGAGATGAAGATACACTGGCAGAAGCGATTGTTCCTCCTATGGACATGGTAGAATCATCTTTCACGTTGCCCCAAGCGGTGACGCTTGATACTCGGAAATAGGAGGATGATACTTCTTTCATCCGGCAAAGGAAAGTCGTAGTAAGCAGTATGTGACTAAAGCTGCCTTTGTGAAAAAGATGGAGGAATTTCTCATCGAGGTGGGACTTGTTATTCGATGATTATGTTATATTTCACTCATTGTTTGACATTCTA
Organism: Cymbidium sinense; assembly: GCA_021442155.1. Classification (NCBI taxonomy): domain Eukaryota; kingdom Viridiplantae; phylum Streptophyta; class Magnoliopsida; order Asparagales; family Orchidaceae; genus Cymbidium; species Cymbidium sinense. The sequence continues at coordinate 40,650,563 of CM038233.1, forward strand.
TCTTATTGTCGTAGCTGAGCGTGACAAGTGTACAAGTGTCAGTAGAGTGTGATAATGGTCTTTCAGCTTCTGGAGTTGTCTCTCTAAATTATCCATGTGGTTGTTAGGGCATTGTCCGAGCAGCGAGGAAGTTCACTTGCAATAGGAATTACTTTATTTCTCGAGGATTATGCTTTTAGTAAATCCTCCCATAGAAGTACATTTGTCCTTATTTGGCAAATTTGATTTTCATCATGTAGGGGCAACTCCAGCTATATTGAGTGTGCCCTCAGCAAGTTCATGTCTTCCTCTAAGGGTGGAACTCCTTACCCTAGAAGCGGATGCCAGAACCACCGCTCTGTCGGTCATCCGGACGACTTGCTTTACCTCGACAAATTTTCAAGAAATGTTGGTGAGTTTTCCTTCATCAACTCGCCATGATAGTGACAAGTTTAAGAGGAGAGAGTCCCCCAACCTTAGGGGAGAGGACGTTGAAAGGGAGCCATAGTTGCTCTTCGACATCATTCAGATCATCGACTTATAGAGGAGAATAGCCTCTCTTGAAGGAGGCATGAGCTCGTCGAAGTAGGAGTCAGCTGAGCTGCGGACGAGGCTGGTTGCTGAGGAATAGTGGAGACGGGCAGTGGAGGTGTAGTTTCAATAGAGGTTGGCAATCATGGAGGCTGAGTTGTCCTTGCTTTGGCATTGTGTTGAGGCGAACGAGTCTTTTCTTTTTATTGTGGGCACTACTTTTATGTTTAATTACATGTATACTAAGGGGGCATTTACTGAGGAGTGGCACTCAGACCGTATTATGAAATAATTTAAAAGATGATGCAAGTAGTTGTTAGCAAGTGCATTTATAATATTATTTATTATAATAATAAAATATGCTTTGTGAAAAAGAGTCATATTCATTACCTGCCTTTTTTGCATTAAGTTCTTTGCGAGCCTTTTAGGAAGGAGTATGGATGCTTTAATTATTTTTGTCGCTACTTATGCCATTTAGAATTTCTGCAGGATTTTGTAATAATATCTTCATTTAATAATTGATGCAACGTACACATCACCGAGCTCTAGTTGTCGCGTCTATAAATTGTATTACATTGTGGTTGGTTGAATTTGTAGTACTTCTTACCCTTTGATCTAAGTGAGTGACTTCATCAGTCTCTTGCCCACATTTTAGCTCTTTGTGAATGCCAGTAAGGAGTGATAATGGTGGCCTTGAAGAAAGCCACGGTTAGGTTTGTGCATACTAAGGCCAAAGAGCTGCTTGAACTTTGAACATCGATCTCCTCATTCATCTTCCACAATTACTGCCATGGAAACTCAAACTTCTTAGTACGAGTAACCAGTGAGGATAAGAGGTTTAACACCATTATGTTGGACGAGTTATGCATCCCCTTCAACCATTTTAAGTTTGGCTTTCGCTTCCCCTTGCTCTACGAGTGGGTGAATATTCTTAAATTTTATAAAGTGGTGCCCACTTAAGTCCTGTTGAACTCGTTGGCAAGCATCACCACCATTCTTATCCTCTTGAGAATGGAGGGTTTGGTATGGAGCATGTGCCTCTTCAACCATATCTTTGTTGTCAAGGGGAACCCAGATAGTACCTTCCAGTTTTTGACAGTTCTGTTGAAAATTCATTGGCCTGGTCAATAAGGCCAGAAAGTGGTGATCAAAGATGTATTTTGAAAACAACTCGATCAAATGGTTAGTTCTGATTGTTCTCATTTCCTTCCCTGAGGACAAGGGTGAGTCTCCAGGTGAAGGAGATTTTGGAGAGAGTGATGGGTAGGATTTTGGACATCTACTATTATCTCCACTTATGCAAAGTCCATGAGTTCCTCTTTAGTACGTACTTTTCATCATAACTGATGTTGTAGTTAAGTCATGTCTTCTAATTCTATTACTTGCTTGTTTGCAGCTAACAATGACTCGATGCCTTTTTCTCTGATCCTAAGGTCATTAGGTTCTTTGACGAATGCAAGGGCCTAGCGGTGAGTCAGCTTCTGTTGAGACTGCCCTCAAAGAGTCGACCGATGAAATGAGGCTGAGTGCTCCTCCTAGGAAGTCCAAGAAAAGAGCACCAAGCTTTGCTCACTGTGATCACTCGAGCAAGAGGAGGGGAGATGGCAAGGAACTAGAGGGCTATGTTGTAAGTAACTTCACTCTCGATCTTGTCAGGACGATGACTATGGGATTCAAGCTAGGATTGTAAATAGTATTTGATGGATTAGACTCGCACCTCGAGGACCTTCCTAGTGGGTAGTTGCCTTATTCAGTGATGACGGCTTAAGCCAGTGTGTGGTAGTTAACGTAGAAGGTCTTATTGAAGAGGAAGGAGCTATTGGTGGAGGGGAAGGAGTTTGCCATTATAAAGGGTGAGCTTGAAGTCTCTAAGGGAAAACTTACCAAACTTCAGGAGGAGGTGAAGTGGTGGAATAGGACCAAGCCATCTTGGAGTTGACTCGCCTTGAGGAGATGAAGAAGGAATTGGTGATGGAGCTATCTCGTTGCATTGCGGAGTTCCAGCAAAAGGAGGTCAAGTTTTCTTGCTTTCTTGATTATGACATAGTATAACTTTTTTACTATAAGAGAAGTTTAAGGAAGGCACAAACTATGTAAATCACCAAGCTGGTGAGGCACATTCATTTGAAAGCCAAGGTCCTAGACTTTAACAATGTACTCACTATGTTGGGATCGAACTCCGATGGGGGCGATGATAAAGGGAGCACTAGGTAATTTTTTTTCCTTTTTTTGCATGTTCAAAGAATGTGTATGGGAATTTTTGTATACTCACATATTCATCTTTTATATATGAATCTTTTGAGAGAATGAAAATCTCCTTTGCTCTTCCTTTCTTTTTGTTGAATGAGCTTATTCTGTAAACACACTCACTTAGATTGGTGAGTACTTACTCCATGTAGCTTGAAATGTCTATTGTAATATGGGTTGAGTGCATGTTCATGCTTGTTGGCTAGAACTAGTGCTCATCATCTATGAGTTGGATATACTTTGCAAAATAATTTTGCTAAGTATATCTTATTAAGTTACAACAGAGAAATTTTATTCAAGTAATTTACTCGATAGAAAGTTTTTGATCATAATCTCTATGGTATAATTATTTTGAGTACTCATTTCATCACATATTAGGTGAATATGCCGGTGCCAACAATGGAGTCTTGGTCTTTTGGAGTTACTAACCTCACATGGTGTCAATCTTACACTTGAGTCGCTACCCACATAGAATGTTGGTCTTTTGGAGTTGCTGACCTTACGTGGTGTCGATCTTACAGTTGAGTCACCAATCACATGTAGTGTTAGTTTTTTTGGAGTTTTGGACTACACAGGGTGTCGATTTTACACTTGTTCCCCCTTTGATAATTTATGAAACATTTTGGGTGAGTATGATCTTTTGCTTTCTCGAATATTCTTTTGAATCTACATTCGCTTGCTCGAGCTAGGAATAACACACCAAGTTTCATATTTTTCACTTAGCAAAAAATGTCTTGTTGAGTAGCTTAAGTTGATATGCAGCTCTTAAGTGTTAACTTGATTTATCAATACTCACCCAATTTATGTGAAAAGTTAATTGTACACTACATTTGTTATCTAAAAAACATTTTATCATTTCAAAAATATCAGGTTTGTAGGAAGTAGGATACATAACTAGGACTTACCTTATGGGCAGAACTTTCTTAAATCTTTCTCATTCCAAGAGTGCGACACATTTTGTCTAGAATGAGTCTATAGTTGATGAACTTTATGGTTAACTTATCTCTTGACTATGTCAGGAATGTCTCATGTGTGAGCAAATTTTTCCAATATGTTCTAGTGAGCTGCTGCATCTACCTTCTTTAACACCAAGTTACTAGCTCTAAAGTGTCTTTCTTTAGTGTGGCAATTATAGTATTTGGCCATTCGCCTCTTTGTCTCTTATTGTCTTAATAATACTTCAATTTTTAGTTCCTCTAATAAGCCAAGAGTGATTTTCTTCGAGTCACCATTCAACCTTTTTCACTCACCAATTTCTTTATCTAATTCGGTAGCTATTAGAGCCTTCTGACTAGGAAGTTCATATTCGACTAGTAGCACAACTTCCGTCATGGGAAGTGCAAATGGGTATGTTCAATAGTTGAGGTTGAAGTCGTCCTGAGGGTCCAAGGGATGATAGGTGGGATGTCTACCATTTCACTTTAGTGCATTGTACTATTTTTTTAATAAGTTTAAGATTTTCTTATTTATCACTTCTACCTGACCATTGCTCTGAGGATGATGCGTTGAAGAATACTTCAACTAGATTCTTTATAACTTACGAAATTCCCTTAGTTGCCTGTGAGTGATTTGTGGCTCATGCCTGTTATGATTGACATTGGTAGTTCATACCTACAAATGATGTTAGTCCAAATAAATTTTTGGAATTACCTGGGCGGTTATTTTAGTGAGTGGCTTCACCCGATCTATTTTCTAAAATAGTCAATCATGATGAGTATGAATTTTCTTTGTCCACTGGCGAGTGGGAGTGAGCCAATTAGATTTATCCCCCATATGGTGAAGGGCCAAGGGCTAATGATGGGTTGTAGGAGTTATGACGGTTGTTGTAGTAGAGAAGTGAACCTCTTGCATTGTTTGCACCTTTTGGCAAATTTCTCCACATCATTCCTCAACGTGGACCAAAAATATCCTTATCGCAGAATTATGTGGGCAAGCATTCTTCTTTCAAAGTGACTCTTATACTAGCCAAAATATACTTCTTTGAGTACTCTGCTTTGCTCACTTTCTCACACACACCTCATGTTAAGCTTAGTTGTTGATCTCCAAAATAACTCACCTCTGATTAATAGGTATTGAGCACCTTTGTTCTTGAATCTTCTCCCCAAGCTCCCCAGTCCTTCGCTTTCTTTTGGAATAAATTCCTCATCCTCCATGTTAAGCTGAATGAGTTGAACAACGGACTGCTCCCCAAGCCCACTTGCTTAAGTTGGCAAGTTAGTTCTACTCTTTGGGTACTTACTCAATCTTAAAGTATTCCAACTTCTCTTTTTTTTTCTTTCACCTTAAGCAAGTATCTTTGCAATACTCATCTTTAACTTTGTAGTCTTTATATATTTGTCTCACCATAAGTTGTGAGTCTGAGTAAGCAACCACGTGTAAAGCGCCTAATCCTTTGGTGAATCTTAGCCTGACAAGTAATGCTTCATACTCAGACTAATTATTCATTTCCTGGAAATTAAAATTGATGGTATGGGTTATGGTAACTCCTACCAGACTTTTCAGTATAATGCCCACCCCCATGCTTCACTCGCCCGAAGAGACATCCATGTATAAGCACCACAGGGGCTCTAGGCTGGTTGGGGCATCATGTGGGTTGCTAAAATCCATGAGAAAATCTTCAAGTGTTGTACCTTAATCACCATCCTCGATGAATATGATATGATGAACTCGTTGAGTTGTACTGACCAGTTCAGTAGTCTCCCTAAGTAATCTGGCTTAGCAAGTACAAACTTAGTGGGTTGTTGATGACAACCTGAATCGAATGAGCTTGGAAGTATGACCAGAGTCGTCATGCCAACATGATAAGTGTGAGTGCGAGTTTCTCCATAATAGGATATTTTATCCATTATTGATAAGTATGACACTTCATAATGACATTCTCACATAATATAATATCTATTATCTCACGTTCTCTTCTCTGAGCATAATGGAGCTAATAGAGTATTCTCCAACTCCCAGGTACAGTAGTAAAGTGTCACATTCCTTCTAGCTTTGCAATAGTGGGGGTAATACGAGAAAGTTCTTCAAGTCATTAAAGGTCTTCTCACATTTTGGGGTCCACTCAAATGTTTTTATGTTAATTTTAGAAAATGATGAGCAATGCTCTCCAGCCTTTAGAATGAATTGATTAAATCCCATGACTCACTGCTGAACTTTCTTTATTGTCCTTGGCGATGACATGTTGAGTATGTATTTCACTTTGTCAGGGTTGACCTTTATGCCATCTGGTGTGACCAAGATTCTTAAAAATTTTCTTGATTCCACACTAAATGTGCACTTTAGGTGTTGAGGCACATAATATATTTCCTCAAAGTGGCAAAGGTTTTCATTTGGTCTTCAATGTGTTGCTTAGGATACTTGCTCTTGATTAGCTAGTTGTCTACATAAATTAAGTGTTTATCACACTCCAGCCTTTAAAATGAATTAATTCAATCCCATGACTCGCTCGCTAAGACGCTGAACTTTCTTTATTGTCCTTGGCGATGACATGTTGAGTATGCATTTGACTTTGTCAGGGTTGACCTTTATGCCATCTAGTGTGACCAAGATTCCTAAAAATTTTCTTGATTCCACACTGAATGTGCACTTTAAGTGTTGAGGCCCATAATATATTTCCTCAAAGTGGCAAAGCTTTTCTTTTGGTCTTCAATGTGTTGCTTAGGAGACTTGCTCTTGATTAGCTAGTTGTCTACATAAACCTCCATGTTTTTTACTTTTTGTTTTTTAAAAGACTCTATCTACCATCCTCTAGTAAGTCACCTTAGTATTTTTCAGCCCAAAGGGCATCACTTTGTAGTAATAGAGCCCTTCTCTCATGATGAATGTCATCTTTTCTAATTCAGTTGGGTGCATTAGTATTTAGTGGTATCTTAAGAAGGCATCTAAGAAACTAATTACTGTATGACTTGCAACAAAGTTGATGAATGCATATATTTTGAGAAGTGGGTAACTATCCTTCAAACACACTGAGTTTATATTTGTGAAATGCACACACATCTTCCATTTCCCACTAGACTTCTATATCATCATCACATTTGATATCCACTTAGGGTATTGAATTGCCCTGATGAAGTCCGCCTCTAATAGCTTGGTAACATTTTCTTTAATTATCTTGACGAGTAGAGTCATAGTCTTCCTCATCTTCTATTTGGTGGGCTGAGTGTCCTTTTGGACGTTAAGTCTGTGGCAAGTGACGTCAATGTCAATGCTCATTATCTCGGCTGCAGTCTAAGTGAATACGTCAATGTCCTTTTGGAGAGCCTAAATGAGGGCTGATATGTGTGTGTTTGCAACTGAAAAAATATATAATAAATAATAAAAAATGAACATCCTGACTCCAACGCGCACTATAAACTCGATGTTTAGATGATGGCTCCATTATTCCTAAGTTCAAAGAGTCCAGAAAACACCAACCACTCCCTCCAACAGCCATCCCCCATAGCAATAACCACCCGAGGGGAGAGGGACCGGTTGATAGGAGTGTGGGAGTGGAAAAGAACCAACTCTTATAAGAAGAGAAGGGCTAATCATCTTTCTTCTTTTCTTTTTGGGGACACTCCCTTCCCTCTCTCTACTATGAATTCTACTACAAATTTCTCTCAAATGCACGTCCTTCTTCTAATGCAAGGCAATATTCTAGGTAAAGCTCTAAATGAAATGCTTCTTTCATATGATTCCTCACTCTATAGGAAAATCTTAAAGAATTTCATCATTGATCTTAGATCCAGTGTAAAATGAAGATCCTCTCTCTATCGATCTTGGAACCGGAGTAAGGGACAAGAACGCGGTCGCGTTAAAAATAAAATTTTAGACATTGTCAAGATAAAATGTGCTGAAATCAAGATTAAATCAGGATTTAACTCACTAAAATACAAATTTAAATGTTCAAGACCTCGCCATTGAACTTGGTTCTGACATGAGATGAAAAAACCCACCCTCCATCGATCTTAGATCCAGAACAAAGGAGAAGAGTGCATTTTGCACTAAAATATTTTTGAAAGCTATCATGGCTAAGTCATTATGTTGTCAAAATTTCTAACAATCTTCATATCATATATGAAAATTGCCTCATTCGACTCGTACCGCTGCAATGCTGATACTTAGCATCGTGGCACTGAGCTCTCAGAATTTTAAATCTTGGTGCTCCATTTTGCTATGTCACAGCCCTATTGTATGGTGTCGAGGACCATGACCAGCGCCATGGTGTCTAATCTTAGGATGCAATGTCACCTTCTTAGGTTATAGACTCAAAAATATCTAGTTCTCAGCATTGTGGCACTACATCTTGGCACTACAACGCACCCTTCAAGTGTCATGAGGCGAAAGTGTCCACTTGTAGGGCCATAGAGCTATCCAGAAAGTGTTGAGGCATTGTAACAGTACCACAATGCTACTTTGCTAGTGCCTTGGCACTGCCTTGTCTAATTTTAAGCCCAAGTCTCACCCTTTAGCGTAGAGACACTAGATCCTAGAGCCAAGGCACTAATATCACAGCACCAATGCGCTGACTTTTTAGTCTAATTTTTTTTAAGTTAGATTTTTTTTTAATTAAATTTCTAACTTATACGAAATATCCAAATTATAATTAAGTTCTAGGGATAGCCAAACAGTACACAAATAATACAAAATAAAATTTTATTATAAAAATTAAATTTTATTACATAAATGTGCCAAATAAAATTATAAAGGTATAAAAAAAGAAGAGAACTATAAATGTAAATACAAAAAATACAAAAAGGAGAAAAAAATATCCTAGAAATTATAATTATTATCCTCCTCTTCTTCTGACTCCAGCAGGGTGTTAACATATGGGTGATAAGAAGTTGCTGCAGGAAAAGAAAGTCTACTATGGCCAACATTGAAGTTACAATTTTCAAACATTTGAATGATTGTTGAATTGAACTCATTAATGTAAGAAAACTTCTGCTGCTACTAACCCATATGATAATCAAATTTCTTCTCCAGTTCTTGCTATCATCGGTTGCTTTCCCCCTACCTTTTTTTTAACTCTGAGACTTCTCCTTCTATATCTTAGAGTTATTCAATTAATGTCTTGGAGAATTTGGATCCTGACTGAGGAGTGCGTATGCTTTCTCCTACTTTCATTTTCAATCCAAACCCTTCAATTATTATTTTAGTCAGGGGAGCCCTTGTATAAGGACTTCTTCATCCAGGTCCCCTGACACACCAGCCGTAACACATAAAGAATAAATGAGAGAAGGGTGACCATACCCTAAGGTAGTACTACCCTTAAGTATATTACAAATTAAATTATAAATAATCTTTTTTACGTCTATGATAAAACCTTTTTGAATATGTATAATTCAAAATGATTCTATCCTTAATTACCTCACAAATATTACTAAGGGGCATCAACTTAGCGAAAATAAAATACTGCCAAGCTTTAGCCTTGTTGTTAGGCCAGTGACAAGAAAATTGATAATCTTTTTATCTCGCTATTTTCACTGTACATCTGAATTTCTAGTAGTGAGGAAAACTAAGATTTCATTAAAATCGGGATGAATATTGTAGTAGGAAAGAAAATGATCATATAAAAAATTAGTTATCCTGGATCCTTTGCGTTGGCAAAAAACTCCCTCACCATGGGGACAACGCAAACAGTGTTATCATAGGCGAAATGCTCATAACCTTGCTCATTGATAACCCTCTCCACACTCCTACATAGATTATGGAAGCTCCTTTCCGGAATGATGTGCTTGCTGATGAGCGCATGTCAGTACCTCACCTCAGCATCCACGTTAATGAATTTGTTAGTATCACTATAGGACGCTCTCATTTTACCCTTCTAGTTGGTCTTGAGCATCATGTTTTTTTATTTTATGGCTAAGGGAAAGCTAATATGCAAGAACGCTCAAGAGAACAAAGGCTTTAGAATGTAAATTTTGGTAGCCTAGTTATAGACCGGATGTAGTGGTGTGGTGCTACCTTGACAGCACCAAAGCGCTAACCTCTCAATTTTTTGAGATTTAAGACTAGTGCCATGATGCTCCACATGCTGCTCTTAGGCATCGGTCAGCTAGTTAAGATGGTTGTTGTGATGGTCAAAAAGAGTACTTATAAATATTTATTATCATTAATTCTGTAACTGGTCGGATCTGAAAAGCACATAACATTGATGGAGCATGGCGACACGTTGACGTAATGTCATGACATTGGTCAAAAGTTCTGTCATTTTTTGTTAAATGCGCCTGCGATCTTGTTAGCCTTTGAATGGCTTTTTGACTGGCGGCACAACACTACTTTGGCAATGTCGTGGCATTGGTCAAATAGTCAACCTATTTTATTTTATTCTTTACGCTGACTCGTGATTTACATCGTCGGCTTACCCTCGGTCTTAAGACTTATGTTTCTGTCTGACGGTGCCGAGGCGTTGAGCTTTTGGGAGCTGAAGCACCAACTCCATGGTGCCATGGAGCTGAAACCTTAGCGCTCCAACACCGTTTATATAGAGCCGAGGGATGAGGATTTTCCAATCAGATAATTCCAGACTTTCATTTACCATGCAGATAATTCAATACTTTCCAACTAGAAATGTTGGTCTGAAAAGAGTCAGCTAGTGGATGATGAGGCGGATAATCAACTATTCTAGGAAGATGAGGATTTTCCATTCAATGAAGAGCAACCAATTCCAAACTTCCAAAATAATGAAGATATGGATTGCATGGAAGTCAAAGTTGTTCATATGATCGATACACATTTACAAAATAGAAATGTGGCACCTAAATAATAAAATAAAGGACATTAGGAGAACCTAAATCATCAACAACCTAGAGGTGAAGCTCAAGTAAAAGTTGAACTAACTGAAGACCTAATTGACATTGTAGCAAGATTGCAACAACAAATGGGTTTTTTCCCCAAAGAAGAGACCAAAAAATCAATTAGCTCAATAATTGCCTCAATTTAATGAGCGGGCTGATGAAAGAACTATTTGATCAACTTAATCTTATAGCAATTGCAACGTAGCAGGTGCCACCAAGAAATCCTCTCGAGATAAGCAATCCAACAGTTGAAACTGGGGGCATGCAAAATGCTACACCTAATTTGCCAACAGTTTCAATGCAAAGGAAAGAAGACTTAGGAGAAATTACATTAAATTCTCATCAAGAAGTTGATGTTATTACTAAATCTCTAGTAGAAGACCTCATCATCTAGAAAGTCAAAGCAGTCATTGCTTCTGAAGTTGTTGAACAATTAGTTGAAAAGACTGACCATACCCTATAGAATACGATCAAGTATAATATCTTAAAGGATACGTTGTGCCAAAAATCAACTCCTTTTTTGGTACAGATAATCCATGGTAGCATCTAGCCCAGTTCAAAGCCACTTGTGGAAATACTAGAGGGAATGACACCTTAGTGTTATAAGAATTTGTTAGCAGTCTTACTAATATAGCCTCGAATGTTATACTGATTTATCCAACGACTCGGTAAAAACCTTCGTCGAGTTGAAAATACTCTTTATCAAGAGATCTATAGGTGTAACCAAGAAAGTAATAATAATATATCTCACCTTGGAAAAGATAAGGAAAGATGAGAGCGTTACAAAATATATTACTATATGAAGAAATCTAAGCATGAAATGTGATCAACAGCTCATAAAAAGCATGCAGTAGAACTCTTCATGGAGAACATCGATGATCAGATGGCTCAATATCTAGCCATGGCTATGATTAATATGCTCCAAGAATTATTAGATCGTGTAGCCAAGTTCAAAAGGCTCCCCAAGAAAAAAGAACCCTTAGTGCCAACTATAATAATAATTCATTTGGGAAACAAAAATAACTAAAATTGCATGATGCGAAGAAGAATAATATGAATACAACATTCACATTCACGATTGAAAAAAAGGAATACAGACGTGCGACAATCTCACGACCAGCGGCAAAGCTAATAGAGGGTAAGAAAAAAAGGTTAACTCCCCAAAAGAAGATGGCTAAGCAGTACTCATTCAAAAGAGAATGTACTGCTAAGATTTTTAGACATGACCTAAAATCAGGATTACAATTACTATAGCTCCGTTAGCCAAACCAAGTAGACAATGTTGATGATCCCAACTATTGTCTATTCCATAGGCTCATAAGCCATTTAATTGAAGATTGTTTGGTCTTCAAAGATTGGGTAGAAAAAATCTATCAAAATGGGAAACTCACCTTATTAGACAATGTATTGGTACATCCTAGAAAAGAAAAGGTGAAGGTTATTACAACATTCCCAATCTATAATGCAAAAGGCAAAGATATTGAGCTAGCTGGAACTCATAACATAAAAGATGATAAGGGCAAAGCTTTGCAAGCACAAGAAGAAGAAGAAGGTGGTTGGGAGACATTCATCTCAAAAAAAGACTAAATGGATGATAAATAGTCTTTCAATTATAGAAGAAATTCGATGGAAGAATTTCTTAGAGCCTAAAATAGATCCAAGAAAGTTCTTCCTCAACATGGGGCAACTTTTATATAATATAAAGAAGTAGATGAAAATGAATCAATCTTCTTTGTCAAAGCCACGTAAATTAAAGAAAAAGAAAAAAATCTAAAAACTATAAGTCTAAAATACAAAAAATGATTCTCTTTAGAGGAGTACAAACTACCTCCTCGAAGGCAAGTTAAACTCAAAGAATATATGCATAACTTATAACTTGACAAAAAAATCCTAAAGAAGAGGTTTCGATAGAAATGTGTCATGTCATAAATGTAATTGCAACTTCAACTGACTCTGAGGAAGAACTATGCTTTCTCAAAGAAAAGCTTACTAAATGGAAGGTCAAGTTAGGCTCAAAGAAGTTATGTCCTAAACTGGGCAGTAATTCTAAGTGTATTAAAAACTCTAAAAATTCTAAAGAAATACAAAATTCAGAGACTTCTTCTGATAAAGAAGATTAGATAGAATAAATAACTCAAATCCAGTTAATGAGTGAAGAATGAATTTCTCCACCCCCACAATAGAAAGTCAGTGATAAAGGAAAATAAATTCAAATTAATGAAAATGCCTTACCCCCATCACCAACTAAACCTCAAAAGCCTACCAAAATAGGAGTAAACTAATGTTTTGGCACATTTACATAAGCTCTCTGCTTTGTTAGGTATTTATGATGTTCTCATGTTGTCCCAAGATATAATGAGGTATTAATCAAAATCTTGTAAAATCTAGAACAATATGAAGTATTTTTCACTAAAGAAAAGATGAAAGAGAACTTAACCTCTCTGAAATCAACAACCATCATATTCAATGAGGATGACCTTCTGTTAGAGACGATTGAACATAATCAACCCCTTTATGTCACAACTAAAAGTAACCTAATTCCCTACCTTGATAGCGATACTGAGGATGATGAAGATGAGTTAGTACTTTATCATCTCGAGAAAGCCTTAGGTAGCTAAAAGAAAGAAGAAGCTAGTATCGGTAAAGTGACAAAGAAATTATAGGAAACTCATTTTTCTCTAATAAGGGTACTCAAATCCCAAATATCCAACAATGCTATAAAAATAACTACAGTGCCAAAGGCATATACAAAATCTTTAACAACTTCAAGAAATGAGAAATTATAATGGCTAAAAACTTTTTATTTCCCTCCTATAAGAGACTACAACGAACATGGCATCCTTTTCTATAAGATAGACGAGCAAATTGCAAATCCCACACAAATATTGTTGGAAGTGTTGACCTCACTTTTGGATGAGGTTAACATCATTTCCAAGACTAGTAATTAGGATACATAATCCTAGATTAGGAATGTCTTAATTAGCCACTTAGGACACTTCACTTAATGACCTAGTGCATCATTCTAAGGCCTAACCTAATCTCATAGGATTGGATGAACATAGGCCAAATTCAAATCTAAATCTAAAATAATTGAAATATGGATTTAGTTGAACTTAAATTAAGATGAAAGAGGTAATTAGCCTAATTATCCTATTTAACCCCAAATCACTTAAACCTGAAGAAATTCAAATTCAATCAAAATAAATTTAAAAATCAAAATCAAATGAAACCATGAAATGATAAAAAAAATATAAATGGAATTAAATTCAAATAAAGGTCAAATCTGGTCAACCCTTTTGACATAGGTTTGACTTATGTGGGTCCCACCAAGTCAAATGTCAACCCACCAAAATTTGACCAAATGAAATCATTTTAAATAGTCCAAATAATAAAATAATAAACATGAATTTAAATAAATATAAATTCATTAAAATATTAATTAAGCTAATTAGATCGTTTGATCTAAATATGCCTAAATGGATCTCCTTAGATTCAAATTCAAGATAAATTGGAATTAATCCAAAATAATTATCCAAACTCATTTTGAAAATCATTTGGCACACAATGTGACCAATTATTGGGATTAATTTAGCTAATATGGTCATTTGACCTAACTCAATCTTAACCTATTGAACCTAAATTAGGTCAAAGTAGGTTTTAAATCTAAAACAAATGAAACTAATCGACCCAACTCATCCCAAATACTTGGATTAATATAATTGAAAGACTAATACATTATGATTAAACTAAGTAAATTATTTGACTTATTTGAATCCAACCAAACCTACTTAAACTATAATGGGTTAGATGTTGAAATAAGCAAATAACCAATCCCAAATCTCATGAAGCCGTTAAATTGGAAACATCATAAATGATTAAATGAGTATAATCAAAACTTAAATCTAATATCAATCCATCAAATGGAACAAGCTAGATCAAGCTAAAAGAAAAAAAAAACCAAAATGGAATAATTCAAAGCATTTGAGTTCAAACATAGACTAATCACCTTGAAATGTACTTAAACTCATTCTAAGATGAGCCTAGGGTAATTGACAACCAAAGTTAAGTAAATTAGGAAGGCCTAAGTACATTCAAAAGAGGAAAAGATCACATGGAGAAATGAAGTGGAGTATGCAATCCTTAATTTAAGGTGCCTCTTTGATTCTTCCTCCCCACTTCATCTTCGCTGCTTTAGACCGATCTCAGTTAGCTGGCCACCCCTTGGAGCTAGAATCCAAGGACGACAATCACTTTGGCTGACCAAGGTAAGCTCTCCATGGCATAAAGCTCTCGGCCTCTCATGGAAAAAGAGAGGAGATATATTCTTAGACCCAATTGAGCATCCCATCACATCCCTAAAGCTAAACAAAGATGAGTGCACCTTTCCCCTGATCCTCACACCGCCGACAAGCTAGAGAACGTCCAGAGCTATTGGAAAATGCACAAACCTTGGTCTATATAGTGATTAGAGAGGAGGTAGTTCAATTTCTTCCTCCTAGAGTCTCGATGCATTATTATAAAGGTTTTCAAATCATCCTCACTACCAGAGACTGTCGCCGATGAGGTACGCCGTCAAACTGACCTCTTTAGATTTCAGTCTTTAAATTTTTTTGAAATGAATTTGTTCTCAAGCAAGATCAAACTGTATAGATGCATTCCATCTGATTCACAAATAGTTTTGCAATTGAAATTGAGAGATCTCGTCGGCTGGATCAATAAAAATCTTCTCGAATCAATGAACAGCTTGTGACTTTCACATCCATTAAAGGAGATATAATCTTGATCATCTGTTCTTTCCATTAGGAATGGACGGTCTGATCTAGCCACACAAATTGATTTTATCCCTATAGAAAGTTGCAGGATAATCTAAGCCGTCCGATTTTTGATCGGACAGTACGGATCAAATTGTATGCCGCCTAAATAACACATTATTCACGTGGATCCCACGTGGGTGAATCAGCCACACGTAAAATGACACCACGTGGCAACGACTATTTAAAATAAGAAAATCTTAATTTTCTAGCTTAAATAAATATTTAAAAATATCAAAAAATTCAAAAAATTATAGAAAATAAAATACTCAAAAAAAAATGCAAATAAGGACTCTATAGATTCATATCAATGAGAGGAATCCATTAAACTCAAAATTCACAATTAATTTTGAGCAATTTTTGGGTTAATTTGAGTTTAAAAGAAAACAACCAAACTCACATTAATCTAAAGTCACTACTCCAATTGATTTCAAACTTTGAGGAAATGAAATTAGGGTTAAGACACACTTTACGTAAATTTTTATAATTTATTGCAAAGTAAATAAAAAGATATGAAATTTTCAACCTTAAATCTTAATTTTTTATGAAATAAATTAATTTTAAATTATAAAAATCATGAAAACTTATGAAAATAATTCAAATCATCACCATAAACCATAATGAACCTAAACATTCCATTAAAACTCCCTGAAATCTAATAAACCATAAAACAACCTAATTAAGTAATTAATTGAATTAATTAATCCAATTAATCAATATGAACTTAAGAAAATCATAAAAAATCAACTAGCTTACCAAAAAATTCAAATAAATCCTCTATGGATGCATCAATCAGAGAGGAATATAGAAAAATTGAAACCCTTAATTAATTTTTCCTAATTTAGGCTTAATTTAGGTTTTAGTGAAATAATTAAGTCTCAATTTGTTTTAAAATACACATCGGATCAAGAATGAAATTTTAGGAAAATCAAATTGGCAAGAAACCCCTCTTGCCATAAAAATTTCAAGGCAAATTGAGATATGGATTGGAAGTTATTAAATTTTCAATCTCTAGGTCAATTAACATGAAATATTAAATTAGAAAATTATAAAAATTATAAAAAGTCATAAAATCAACTTGAAACATTTGAATTAACGCCAAAACACTTAAAAGAAATTTTTCTAATCCTCTAAAGTTAAGAAATTTAATTAATTATGCACTTAGAGCTTAATGAAATAATTAAGAACATAAAATTTAATAAAACCTTAAATAATCAATTTAGGAAATTCACAATAAACAAATTAATCAATTAAAATCAAAACTAATTAATCTCTGAAATCCATACTTAAATGTAAAACTTATTTGTATGGAAATTCCCTAAATTTGTGTAAGTTATTAAGTCACATAATCCTAAAGCATAAATAAAGGTGACTAAATAAATTAATTACACTTAAATAACCTAAAGAATTAAAATGGTCTAGGATGAGATTGGTAAAATTTCACTTCAAGAGATTAAACATTAACATGTAATAATCCAACCTAAACCAGGAATGAAATAATAAGTTGAATTCAATTAAGTCAATCTAAATCCATAACATGAATGTGTGAATATAATTAAAATCAAGCAAACTTAAATGGTAAATTGAAATATATAAATCAATATATTATGAAAATGAAATGTAATAAATTAATTAAATAATGAAATCAAACTAAAACTTGAATTAATGCATTAATCTAATAAACATAAGATAAACATAAATTGAACATTAATCAATAAGATCAATAAAATAAATAAAATGAAAAAAGAATCAATATATATATATATATATATATATATATATATATATATATATATATATATATATATATATATATATATATATATATATATATATATATATATAAACCAAAATAACATAAACATTAATATAATAAATAAACATAATAAGTCTAAGTCAAATAAATAAAGAAAAAAATTTAAATGAATAAACTGGTCCAAATCAAATTGATTAAATATGAACTTAAGTTATAAAACATAAACTAAGATAACAAATGGATTAAACTTAAAATGAAAACTAATTCAAATTAAACCATAGTAACATGAACATTAAATCCATAATTAAGATTTAAAGTAACATATTAAATTTTAATCAAAGACTATAAATCAAAAACTTATAAACCAAATTAAGAAGTATTTAACCAAATTAAAATGAATGAAAAGAAGAACAAATCTTAATTCCAAAATAAAATTAACATGTTAATCAAATTAAATCAAATCAAATGAATCTAAAGAGGTTAATTAAGATACCTAAAATCTTAGTTAAACCCTTTAGAATGAAACCTCACCTTAGGGTAAAGACTTCATTGTATTAGGATTTAGGATGATGAATCAAATGGGTCCGACCCAAAGCAGAACTTATTATATTCTTCATTCTTGAAAACTTATAATTCATTTTAATATAAAACGAATCTAAAAATGGAAATAAAATTATAAATTATTAAACCATTTAAATTAAAACCACCATAATAAATTAAACTATTTTAAGAATAAAAAATTAAAAGAATAAAAATAAAATTTTTCATAATTAATAAATATATGATATATAGTTTGTATATCTGAGGTCGTAGTACTACTAGTCCGAAGGAGGTCTTAATATCTTGAACCTCTGGTTTAATAATAACATGTACCTATGAAGCAAAATTATGAAAAGTGAAAAACTCAAAATCAAATTAAATTAAATTTTGGAAACCCAAATTGAAACTTGAATTTAAAATACCTAGTAAAGTCATACCATACAAGCCCATTTTTTCTTCACACACTAGATTATTTAGCCACCGACTTTAAACTTTGGTTAGTCGATGTTATATGATACTTTGTGATATGATGTGAAATATTTTTCTTATTTTATTATGTACTATTTTAGATTGGATGACTAAGATTATTTTCTTGCTAATCTAGATGCTATGACATTCTTTTTAGGCTAACATTATTTTCTACAGGGAGTTGTGTTAAATAAGATTGTTGTTAAAAGAGACATTACTTGCTCCCTTCTTCTTTAGCACCTTTGAGGTAGGGTCTACCTTTGAGCCTTCCCTCGTGACTAAAAGTCAAAAAAAAGAAAGAGGAGGCTTAGAAGGCAAGCCCTAAAAGGAAGAAAGCAAAAGGAAATGGTAGAGATAGAGTTGGCTATGGCGAGGGATGGATTTACCCTTCATGATCCCCTTTCTTCGGGAGGCAATAGATTTCACCTTCTTTCTATAGCCTAGGGTGAGGAGGATGTGTCCTAGATAATGAGTTCTCCACCTCGCCCATTCACTTATAAAAGCAAGAAAAATTTTAGAACGATAAATAGGGATACACGTGCTAGGTTACATAAGATTCTTCATAGGCCTTCTAAGTCCTCCTCTTATACTAAAGAGGAGCTACTTAGGGACATGAAGGATCAGGTATTCAGAATCCTTGAGAGAGAGATTCTAGGGAGACCTACCACTTCCTAGAATAAAGGGAAGGAAAAGGTGGTCCTCCCTATTAGAAGAAAATCTTATCCACCCATTCCAGCTTTACAAGACTGACATCACCACTCGGGAAGGTCATTGACTCGACATAGGGAACAACCTTCTAGCGCAGGGAGAGAAAGGAATTTCCTTAGAAAATAAAATAAAAAAGTTTATATTAGGAAAATTTCATTGGTTGGTGAGCCAAATGTTTCTTCATCACCACCACCATCAAAGAAAGCAGCTGTCACCTAGCCTCTTATAGAAAGGCCATCATCATCTTCACTCAAGCCCTAAATTGAAGGGTCATCCTCATTGTATACCCCAGGTAGAGAGATAGAGTCACTTTATCTATATCCTTACAATAGAGATATTACAGATGAGAGACGCCTTGGTCTGAGAACCCCTTTCAATGTAGAGGAAACCCCTATTGTCCATGAGAGTCATGAAAAAGCGACACTTTATGTGAAACCTATGGACATAGAAGAAGAGTCTGAGATCATCCTCGATAATAATGGTGTTCCACTCCATTTTATAAAAGAAGAGATGGAGACTATTGTGACTGAGGATGAAGAAAATAAAAAAAAATCAAACTAAAGAGCACTTTGATCTAGATCAGGATGATATACTAGATGTTGACTCTGAGCTACTTATAGCACATATTTCTATGGTAGACAAAAGGGCATCCAAAAAAAGAATAAGATGAAGCAAAGAAAGTTTGGTATATAATACCACCCAATAATTAATCCTTCAGCTATAAAGGAAGGATGATCAGATCACAAAGATGGAAATGAGAATGGAAGAAATGATTGCTACCATGCAGTCACTATAGCATGATTACTTCTTCTTCCCAGCCTCATTCTATTGAACAACTTAGGAGTCTCATCCTACTGATGAGATGAAGCTCAGTTCAGGAGAGTATCATCATCGAGAACACAAACCTGTAGATGATATATCTCCCAAATTTGACTTGAAGTCTTTGGTAGAACAACAAGTAAAAGAAGCATTAGCACAATCTTATGATACGACTCTAATTCCAAAGGGTAGAACTTACCCTGAGGAATATGATTATGTACCATATTCTAAGAGATTCATGTCTCCTTCTATTAAGATTTTTGATGGGATGGGAAATCGTAGGCAACATTTATCACACTTTTATGTGAGTTGTTGTAATACTAGTGGGAGTAATGTCCTATTATTCAGATAATTTATTAGCAACTTGATCGAGGTTGCTTTCGATTGGTACATAGAATTACCAAATGATTTAGTGCACACCTTCATTGATCTGGAAAACATATTTGTAAAGAGCTTTACTGGCACACAACACCACATTACCATTGGTGATTTAGTGGTTGAAAAACAAAAGCCCAGTGAATTTCTTATAGATTATATCTTGAGATGGGGGATTCTCAGCTTGAAGTGCGAGCCACAATTACAGGAGCAATACATTATTGAAATACTCCTCCAAAACATTAATTGTTCTATGGCCTTCTTGTTAAAGGGCTTTACCATTAAAACTTTTAAAAATTTATTAAATAAATCCTCTAGCCTGCAAGACGAATCTCCTAGGATATTGTTCTTAAGAGACCCATCTTCTTCAAAGCCTAAGAAGGTGATAGAAAAGAAGGCAAGCAATGTCTTTATTGTAAACATGGGAAAGGCCCCCATACAGGTGTAGGTAAAGTGACCTTCATCTTTTAGGCCATTATAATAGCAATTATCATCGCCCCCTAAAATGATTCCTGCTAGCCCTTTCGGTGAGAGAATAAACCAAGCTTATTCTTTCAAGAGAGGGATAATGAGGAAAATCTTCAAAACTTTAAAGAAAAAGCCAGATTTTAAATTACTTAATCCAAAGAGTCTAGAAGAAGTGAGTAAGGTGAATGACCCAATCTACTATCCATATCGTTAGATGTTGGGTCACACTATTGAATATTGCTTCACCTTCAAAGATTGGCTTGAAAGAAACTATGAGAAAGGGATGCCTAAGGAGTACCTTGTTGACCTTGGACAAGGGTTCATTATGCTAGTTACAGGTGATTCTTCTACTTCCTCTAGTTTTTTCTCTTTCAAATGAATGGGATATATCCTTATCTCATTCCTCTAAAAAATATTCAATGAAAAAATTAAAAAATTTAATGCAAGATCAGACAAAAGAAAAGAAGAAGATCATTCAGATTAATCCATCAGAGTCAAGAGATTTTGTTTCACCTCGACCCCATTCAACATCATTAGATGTTCAGATGATTGGAGAGAGTGGTGAGGGAGGGACATCGATTACATTTGATAGAGTTTTTTATGATAAAGATGGAAAGCCTAGGCCTTACACTTCTTTATCTTTATCTACATATTTTAAATATATATAAATAAAAATCCTGCCTCTAAAGGTATTTCTAGTATTATTGTCATTTCTGATTAATGTGTTGTTGAAAATAAAGAAAAACAAAAAGAAGAACAAGAAAATTCTCATGTTGATGTGTTTTGTAGATCAAGGTCAGATATTGAGCATCCTATGGATGACTTGTAGGGCAACCCTATTAGTATAGAAATGAAACTTTCAAATTCTGACCAATCATTAGAGAAGGATGTCAGTGATGAGGGACAAGTTGACGCAAACCTTAGAGACATCATTGAGGTTAGTCTCCATAGCGAGAAGGTGCTTCCACCTCATCTACCTCCTCTTCCCAAAGACAAAAGAAAGTAAATTGTTGACCAAAATTCAAAACCTTTGCAAAAAGATCTAGTAGTCGAGCCGGTCATTCCCAAGGTCGATTATAATGTTTTAGCCCATCTTAGGAAACTTCCTACTAAGCTAAGTATTTATGATGCCCCGTTCTATCTAAAGAAATGAGGGAGTCATTGGTTCAAGCATTACTTGATCCAGAGATATACCTGACTCAGCTAGCAGCAACTTCCTCCGATGAGGCTTGCTACTTCAAGGAGATCCCTAGAGTTAACTTCTCTAATGAGGTTCTACTCTTGGGAATAATAGATTACAATCGATCCCTTTATATTTTTTATCAAGGTGGAGATTATCATGTTGTCGAGAGTTCTGGTTGATCCTAGCACTTTAGTGAACGTTATGAACTCCAGAACACTATCCTTTCTGAAAATTAACACTAAAGTTTGGATAAGATGTTACTGAGAGGATTTAATGAAATAAGAGAGAAAGCTTTAGGTTCAATCACTCTATTGTTGAAAATAGAAGGATTGAAAATTGAAGCAAATTTTAAAAACATTGATTCGAAGACATCTTTTAATGCCCTTTTAGGAAGACCTTGGATACAGGAGTATATAATGGTTCTTTTCTCACTCCACTAGTGTATTATGTACACTAGGGATAGAGTAGAGTATACCATAAAAGGTGACATACAAACATTATCTATTCATGAGATTGAACTTTATGAAGATGCTACCTACTATGTGTCTAAAAGGCATATATCTAATTTTATGAAATACAACCCTATTGAGGTATCAAAGAATAGAAAAGAAGATGCCATAATAAATAAATAAGAAGAAAAAAAGAAGTAAAGGAGTGAATATAAAAAGAAAAAGAAAAAGTACCTCTCATAATCTAAATTGGTTTGAAATCTAGCTTTGATGAGGATTCCAATCAAAGGAATGCCTCAATGAAGTTTGAGATTACATTAGAATCATATAGAGATGATGAACAAATTCAAGCATTAAAGGATAATCCATATTGTTCCACTTAGGAAACATTAAAAGTATGTTGATAATTTGAATCTAACTCCTTTATCTCATAATAAAATTCCATAGTTAGAAGTGAAAGTAGCCCCTGATCTTACAGGGGAAGGTGAAAGAATGTCAAAATTTTATTCTATACCTAGGTCTTTAGGCTCAGAAGTAGATGTAAAGCTTGAAGACCCATCTTCTAATGAAATAATAGAACTCACATTTGACTGGTATCCTAATTGTGTGAAAATTTTTATAAAATATGCTTTGATTTCTAATGCTTGGACAAAAGATATAGCTCAACGCATGGAAACCTTGTAGAATACTAAAAATAAAAACTTGAAATCCAAAGCTGGCATTGGGTTTGGTACCATTGGACTTTTAGATGATTAAGCATTATTTGATGACAAGCAACCATATGGAATCTGATCGACTCTTTAGGATTTTATCTAATATGGATCTTGTCTTGAAACATTAGATGATCCAAATGATTGTTTAATTAAAAACATACCCCTAGAGTTTGAAGAAGAAATAAATCTACTATTGATAAATTAAATGAGATCAACTTAGGAACTAAAGAAGATCCAAGACCAACTTTCTTTAGTTCATTATTAAGTCTGAAGGATCCTGAAGAGTTAATCAATTAACTTATTAAATATAAAGATTATTTTGCATAGAGTTATGATGATGTCAGGTTTATCTCCAGATGTTGCAGTTCACAAACTAGAGATTAAACCTAACACAATTCTATTTGCGCCTAGAAATTGAGCAACAAGTAATCACTGATATGAAAAAATTAATTGAAGCTGGGTTCATACGAGAAGAAGAATACCCTTCATGGTTAGCTAGCATAGTCCTGGTAAAGAAAAAGAATGGCCAAATACACATTTGCATTGATTTTAAAGACTTGAATAAAGCTTGTCCCAAAGATGAGTTTCCATTATCGATATTAAAACTCATGGAGAATATATCCTCTTCACATGAAATATTTTCATTCATGGCTGGATCATCTGGGTATAACCAAAAAAATTTGTCTCTAGAGTATGAAAAGCATATAATGTTCAGAACTCATATCAAATATTTTGTTACATAGTCATGACATTCAGTCTAAAAAATGCTGGGTTTACTTATCAGAGAGTAATGAATAAAATCTTTGATTGTTTAATTTACAATCAAATTGAATGTCATATCGACATTCTAGCCATCAAAACCATAGAAAAAGAAAATCATTCATATGACTTATGAGTTATTTTCGAACGGTTGCACCATTACAACCTAAAAATTAATCCGTTGAAGAGTGCTTTCAGAGTAACTTCAAAAAAGTTTTTAGAATTTGTAGTGAAGCACTGCATGATTGAAATAGATCCTAAAAAGATTAAAGATATCATAGAAATATCCCCACCTAGAAGTCTTACACAGCTAAGATTGTTCTAGGGTAGGCTGGCATATTTAAGAAGATTTAAATCGAATCTGTCTAGAAGATGCCAATCATTTGTAGCATTAACCAAGAAAGATTCTAAATTTATTTGGGATGAAAAATGCTAGAGTGAATTTGAAAATTTAAAATAATATTTAATGATTCCACCTTTTTTAGCCATCCCAATCGCTGACAATCCATTAATTTTGTATAATGTAGCCTTAGATGAATCACTTAGAGCTTTACTAGCCAAAGTTAATCAAGAAGGAAAAGAAAATGCCCTTTGCTAGCCCTTTTATTAACTATAGTGTCAAAGGCACATATAAAAGCCTTATCAACCTCATAAATGAGGAAATGTAATAGATGAAAATTTTTTATGTCCCTCTTAGAAGAGACTTCAACGAGCATGAGATCCTTTTCTACAAGTCAGGAGAGCGAATCACAAATCCCACATAAATTGTGTTGGAAGAAGACAATTTTGAGGAAGAAGATATTTCAATAATAATTCCTCAGTAGTTCTCATCACCTTTAAAGAAGCTGGTTAAAAATAACATTCAACATATGCAATCAAGCATTCAAGGTTGATTGTTTAAGAGGCTCTAGCAAGGGGATAATATCTAAAATTCATAGGATTTGAGAAGTTCACCACATGGGGACTAGGATATATTGCTTCAGCATCATCTCCTTCAACAAGCTCATGTTATGTATATCCTACAAGGAAAAAGTCCCTTTGGCTGATGAACGAAGGAATGTTTCACACGAAAAAATACATGAAGAAGAATTAATCATTTACCTCAAAGTGGCCCCAAAGGAATTCAAAGAAGGCAATCAAGCCACCATTAATGAACTTCAAGAAATCAACTTAGGTATTGAAGAAGAGCCTAGGCCAACTTTTGTTAGTGCTAACCTCACATCAGAAAGATTGGAGAAATTAAAAGCACTACTCTGTGAATACAAAGATTGCTTCACATGGAATTACAGTGAAATGTCTAGCCTATTTCCAGATGTGGTTGTACATAAATTTGTCATTCAGCTTAATGTGATGCTTGTAAAATAAGTATCAAGGCAAATACGATTAGAAATTGAAGAGCAAGTAATTGCTGAAACCAAAAATTTAATTAAAGAAAGATTTATTTGGGAAGAGAAGTATGCTTACTAGATTGCTAATATTATCCCAATAAGGATAAATAATTGACAAATTTGTGTTTGTATTGACTTCAGGGATTTAAACAAACAATGCCCAAAGGATGACTTCCCACTACCCAATGCAGAACTCATGATAAATAACACATCAAACTATGATATATTTTTCTTCATGGACAGTTCATTGGGATATAACCAAATTAAAATGGCTCTAAAAGATGAAAAACATACATCCTTCCGCACACCGATCGACATATATTGCTATAAAGTGATGTCATTTGGCTTGAAAAATGTCGCTGCTACATACCACATTGCAATGAACCGCATATTCAATGGCTTCATATATAGATATGTGGAATGTTACATCGATAATTTGGTTGTTAAAAGAAAGAATCACAGTGAACACATAAGTGATTTAAGAGTTGTATTCGATAGAATTTGAAGTTTTAACTTAAACATGAATCTATTGAAATGTGTTAAGTGTGACTTTCACAATGGGACAACATAAAGCTAACACATTAACTAAATTGGCTAAAGAAATGACAGACCCTCAGAGAGAGCCAATTATAGTAATAGTCCAAATTAGGTTAGCATTGGCACTAACTCTTCTGCAAGCCTTTGAAACTAAAGAAAATCATGAGATTTCAATGATAATAAAAGAAGATGACTAGCAAGAACCGTTCATCACCTATCTTAAAGTTAGTGAATTGCTAAAAGATAAATCAAAGGCTCATTAAATTTCATAAAGAACTCTATGATATGACCTTATGAATGATAAGTTATATTAGTGCTCATTCAATAAAATATGGTTGCAATGCCTAGGACCAGATGAAGTTAAGATGGTGATGGTTGGAGTCCATGAAGGGTTGTGTGGTGCACACCAATCTGATCCGAAAATCAAAATCAAAATCAAATGAATGGGATAATATTGACCAAATATAGTTCAAGACCACATTAAACATGCCAAAATATGTCACCAGTGTCAAATATATGCAAACACATTACATCAACCACCTAGTAACTTACATCTAACAGTGGCATCTTGTCCATTTGAAAGTTGGGGAACTGAGACAATTGGTATAATAGATTCTCTATATTTTGGGATACATCATTTCATTTTAGCCACCACTGACTATTTCTCCAAATGGGCAGGAGCAATTCCATTAAAAAAAATTAAAGTAGATAATATGGTGAAATTGTAATGAGACCATATCATCTATCGATTTGGTGTACCTCAAAGAATTATATTAATGATGGCACTACCTTCAGAAATGCTAAAATCTATTTCTTCACTGAGAAATTCAAGATATTGGCGATATTCTTCAATATATAATCGAAGACCTAATGATCTCACAGAAGCATTCAACAAAGTGCTGATTAAACTTCTCAAGAAAGTTTTCTCTAAACATAAAAGGGAATGACAAGATAAATTAATAGAAGCCTTGTGGTCATATCATCCTACATACAAAACTACTACATAAGCAACATCGTACACCTTAGTCTTTGGATCAGAAGTAATACTTCATCTTAAAGTAGAACTACCTTCACTCAATATAACAATTCAAAATGAACTTATAATAGAGGAAAGTGTTTGAATTTGAATCAAAGAGCTTGAAGCTCTAGATGGAACTTGATTACATGCCCAACAAAATCTAGAAATATATAGAGCATTGATGACATAAGCTCTTGACTGCACAGTTCACCTAAGAAGCTTCAAAGTAGGTGAACTAGTATTGGTACATAGAAAGCCCATCATCCCACATCAATAAGCTGGTGAAAAGTTTGACCCAAATTGGAAAGAATCATATATCATTGAAAAAGTATATGAAGGGGGAGCTTATCCGCTCATTGATATTAAAAAGGATAACTTTTATGCCCCCTATAAATGGATAATATCATATGAGATATTATGCTTAATTATTAAATACATTATGCTTTATAAATGTAAGAGTTAAAATCAACTCTAAATCAATTAATCGAATGGATACTCTTCGCTTAAGAATGAGAAGAATGTAAATATCTCAAAGAAAAATTCATCTATCAATAGGGGGCAATTTATTAGCCTTGCTGCTGAAGGTGGGTGTTCTTTCTTTTGGTGATATTGAGATAATTAATTATCCATGGATCTTTAGATTAATATCTAAAGATATATTTTGAATTTTTGGTGGGATAATGAAGGGCGTAGAATAATATGATAGTGGGATGACTTAAACTAGTCCAATGTGGACTAATTTAGGTTGATTTAAAATATAGCTATAAAGAATGAGATTTAAGTGAGATAAATGGCTAAAGGTAACTATGGAGGTTTAGGTTAGGATATGTATTTATGATCTAGAGTATTTGATAAGAAATTATAAAGTTTAACTGGTTATTTTGGTGTAAGAATGAGGACTAGGTCATAATTAATGAAGTAGAGGTGTTATTGAGTGGAAGAAAGGTGTAGACTTATGGAGGAGAGTAAAAAGATTAGTGTTTGGTTGGAGATGATATTAAGAGGTATAAAAGAAATAAAAAAATTTAACTTGAGTATTAGATGCGAGGAAAGAAAGATATGTTGGATAATTAGTGCTCCCACCAAGGATTGCCAAGGTTTGGCCACCAAGCTCTCAAACCATAAGAACAACTCAAATAATTTGTAATTTCCAAAAGATCTCCTTTCATTCTAGCAAGGGGGGCTATTTATAACCATTATAATCTTCTTTCAAAAGAAAAATAATTCAAAATATTGAGGGAAAGGTGGGTGGCAATATTAATGTGAAGCATTAAGTTACCTTATTATTTTGATGTCATCCATCCATTTCACATGCTATTATTTTATGTGGATTCAACCACCTCACATGTCATACTTTGAATTTTTAAATTGAAAATTTCAAACCTAGAGTTTCTAGAACAAAATAAAAAACTACATAAATAAAAAATATGAAATCATAAAATGGGTCTTAGTAGGCTAATGGGTTAAGCCTTCTTCTTTCTTGAATTTTTTTGGGCTTTAGCTTAAGATCATGTAAATTGATCTTGAGCTCTAATTTTTTTGATCCACATGATGTTCTACAAAAACAGGGCTTCTACAAGTATGGTGGTATATCTTTTGCTAAAGATTTAGACTAAACAAATGGAGGTTTGTTAATTCTTTCATATGATAGAATAACTTCAATATTAATAATTGTATGAGTGAGCATATTAGTAGATAAATCAAGGTGATAAGGATTACTTTCAATTTTCTTAAGAATTTTAAAAGGACCACAAGCTCGTGCATATAATTTCTTATATTTAGTGATTTGATAATACTCGGGTCGAATGTGAATCAATACAAAATCACATTCTTTATATTCTCTCGTTAAATGATTATGATTTTCCTTAGAAGCATAATTTTTCATTACTTATAGTAATTTTCTTTCTTATATCTTCATGGAAGCTTTAAAAATCTTTAGCAAATGAGAATGTTGCATAAGAAAATGCATGAGATGGTAGGTCTGCTACATCTATTGGTCATCTTGGGTTTTGACCATAGACTATCTCAAATGCTGATTTATTTGTAGTTCGAGAGATAATACTATTATAAGCAAATTCTGAGATTTATAAATGTAAATCCTAATTTCCTAAACTTTTACCTACAAAGCATCTAAGTAAATTTCCCAAGGTATGATTGACCACTTCAGTTTGTGGATGAAAGGCAGAAGCAAATTTTAATTTGATATCTAATAATTTCTATAATGTTTTCCAAAAATATGAGACAAACTTAACATTTTTATTATAAATAATTGGTTAAAGAGAGACCATGGAGTCGAACTATTTATTTAAAAAATAATTTATCTATATAAGAGGTCTCATTTATTTTTGAACAAGGTAAAAAATGAGCTATTTTTGAAAACCCATCCATTACAACAAAAATGTTATCATGTCCTCGAGCTTTCCTAGGTTATCCTAGAATAAAATCCATTGATATGTCTTCCCAAGGCCTACAAGGAACATGTAAAGTAGTGTATTGCACAGACCTTTGTTTAATAGTTTTAGTCTGTTTGCAAATTAAGTATTGGACCACTAATTTTTGAACATCTCATTTTAATGAAGGCTAATAAAATCTATTTTCTAATAAACATATAATCTTATCCTTTTCAAAATGACCAGCTACACCTCCAACATGTAGTTCGGTGATAAGAAATTTTCTAAGAGAAGATCAAAGAATACATAGTTATTTTTCTTTATATAAATATCCATTTATTATCAATAATATTTCTTGTAGTGTTATTGGTTTATCTAAATGTTCAAAATAAATTAAATGAATGTTAGGGCACACTATGTAATCATCTTTAATTTGATCAAATCCTAGGATTCTCAATTCTAATGAGAAAATCATTAGGTTCACCCTGGATAAAGCATCAACAGATTTATTCTCAATTCTAGGCTTATGCTTTAGAACAAAAGAGTAGTCTTGTAAAAATTCAACCCATTTTCCATGCCTATGACTTAATTTTTGTTGAGTATTAATGAATTTTAAGGCATGATGATCAGAATTAAGTATAAATTCTCTATGTAAGAGATATTGTCGTCAATACCTTAAGGATTGAATTATAGCATGGAACTCCCTGTCATAAGTGGAATATCATTATTTGGCATCATTTAACTTTTCACTAAAGAATGTTATAGAATGATTCTCTTAACTTAAAATTTCACCTATCCTAATTCTTGAAGCATTGCATGTCATTTCAAGGCTTTAGAAAAATCAGGAAGCCTAAGGATTGGTGCAGAAGTGATAAGAATTTTAATTTTCTCTAAGGCCCTTTGTGCATTAGGAGTCCAACAAAATTTATCTAATTTTAGTACATCAATTATCGGAGCAACAATGGTACTAAAATTCTTGATGAGTCTCCTATAAAAGGTGGCTAAACCATGGAATCGTCTAACTTCAATAAAACTTTTAGGTAATGGCCAATCTAAGATTTCTTTCACTTTAGTAGGATCAGGTTTAAGTTTAGCAGTGGATAAATAAAGCCTAAAAAGATTACCTCAGTTTGCAAAAAAAATACTTTTTTAAAGTAATGTATAATTTCTCTTATTTAAGTAGTTCAAAGATCTTTTGTAGGTGTTGTAGATGCTCATTCTTACTTGGACTAAAAATCAAAATATCATCAAAATACACTACCAAAAATTTACCTATGTATGGTTCAATAATAGTATTCATTAATCTCATAAATATGCTAGTAGCATTTGAAAGTCTGAAGGGCATGACAAGCCATTCATAAAGTTCATCAGGGGTCTTAAAAGCCATTTTTCATGTATCTTCTGATCTAATATGAATTTGATGATATCCACTTTTTAGATAAATCTTTGAACAAAAAACTACTCTTGATATTAAATCTAACATATCATTTGATCATGGAATAGGAAACCTACACTTGATAGTAATTTTATTTATTGATTGACTATCAACACACATTCTCCATGTTCCATCTTTCCTTAGAGTTAATATAGCTAGGATTGGATGAGGGCTAAGACTCTCCTAAATAAAATCCTTTTTTATTAATTACTCAACTTGTCTTTTAATCTCAACATGCTTAGTAGGGTTCATCTTATAACGTGAAAGGTTAGGCAATTGAGAACCGAGTAAGAATGCAATAGCTTGTTGAATGTCTCTTAGAGGAGGTAGCTCATTAGAAATCTCATCGGGTGTAATATCTTTAAAATCAGAAAGAGGGGAAGAGACCATAGCAGGTATTTAAGTCTCATTAGAGCCTAGTATGTCTCCTATTACATGTAATAAGTGAAGGAGAAATAGATCAAAAAATTCTTTTCATAAGGCTCCAAAACCTATTATTTCTATCTTTGGAGTCAAAAAAGGAAGAATAGTTATTTTGAAGAAAGAATCAGAAATGGTAGTATTAGCCTTAATAGTATGAGTTTCTATGATAATTATTTGAAGTTTAACATTTTTCTTCAATAGAGGCTTAGGTTGCAAGTCAGAAGTTATTTTGTGTGGTGCTATGGAGGGTGTCTTTTCTACTAGCTTTATTGGAAGAAGTTTAATAGTCTTATTATTATGTTTGAAAACATAAATATTTTCCCTGCCATAGTGAATACCAATCATATTGTACAACCAAGGTCTTCCTAAGAGAATATGAGCAATGCCCATAAGAAGAACATTACACCAAATTTTATCCTCATAGCTTTCAATTTTAATTGTAACTAAACATGATTGGTGATGAGAAGAGATGTATGATTTACCCAGTTAACATGAAATGGTTTAGGGTGAGGTTCATATTTTAGGTTGGCTCGAGTTAAGGTGTGTGTTAAGATAGCATTCATTGCACTTCCTCCATCTATAACTAACATACATCTCTTTTCATTACACAAAACATACATGCTAAAAATGTTCTTTCTTCTCCAATCTTCTACCTTATTTTTAATTACAGCAAGACATCTCATCACATTAATTTGAGGGTCATCAGTTAATTCTAATTCTACTTTAAATAATGGGGTTTCATCATAAACTTCTTCTAGATTATCATCTATTGAGGTTTCAACTTTTTCTAAAAAAAGATTTGGGCTTTATATTAATTTTGCATATGACTATTTTATGACATTTGAAATATATTACTTCCCTAGTGCTCTTAGAGCTCCCTTCTGTAAAAGTTTTAGGCATGGAGGTTGGGCCAATTGGATGGGTGGGTCTAACAATAGACCTATGAGATTAAGAGGAAGGTACTTGACTTTTAGTTTTAGAGATGAAAGTAGATTTATTTTATTATTCACCCAATAAGGCATAGTGAAATGCTTCCTCTAAAGATTGTCGGTCAAATAATTCAACTTCATTTCTAATGTCAGTCTTAAGTCCAATAATAAATTTATTAGCTAATTTCCAGTCATTATTAGGACAACGGTTCTAGAAACTAGATCTTCAAAAGTATTCAAGTATTTTGTTACAAGATGATTACCTTGTCACAAAGTTAATAATTGACTAGCTTCTTATCATTATGCCTAGGATATTACTTTGCTCTTAACATTTCTTTCATTTCTATCCAAGTGAGGTTTATCGTTCCAAATCTTTATTCTTTAGTTAAAGAATTGATCCAATAGATGTTAACATGCCCTATCAATTTCATTTTATCAAAAGTATCCCTTTGGTAATCATTTATGTTATACCAATCAAAGAAGTCATCCATTTGTACTAACCAATCAAGAAATTTATTTGGGTCATGTACACCATCATAAGTTGGGGCTTCTACTTTAACTCTTTGAGATGGATCATTAGAGTCTTTTATAGTCTTAAAATAATTTTCTCCCTTACACAATTTCTAGCAATTGGTGGTCTTCTAAGTGGTTGGTTTTCTTTTTGGTTTGGATATGAATCTTCTTCGTCATCCCTATAGGCACTGTCTGAGCAGGTATTGGAGGAGTTGGTACTTTATTATTTTGTAGATGAGTTATAAGAGTTTACATTTGTTCTTTAACTTCTTGTATTTTATTCTTACTTTGTTTCAATATTTGTTAAGTTTTTAATTCATTTTGATGGATCCTAAGATCAAAGGCATCAACTAATCTAGTCAAATTTTCAACTTGGTCATAAGAGATAGATTTTGGTGCCATGTAGATTTAAAAAAAGAGATATATGAAAAGAGATCAAAGAAAAAATTGAAATAAAATAAACAAATATAATATAATTGTTCAATCAAAGTAAAATTTTAGGCTAAGAGAACTTCCAGGTGAGGACGGGGAGAGGGGTGGGTGTACAAGTCCACTTAAATCCCAAGCTCTCCTTAGACAGTTAAGTCTTTTTGACAAAGTTCTTTTTAACCTCCAAAATCACCAAGTTTAACACATATTATAATGCTTGTAATTTTTTTTAATGCAATGAAAAAAATGCTCAAAATTATTAAGCCTCCTTTTTTTAAAAGAAAGTAAGTTATTATAAGCTAATCAAAGAAACTTCTAAAATTAATCATAAACATTAACAAAGATAATAATGCAAGCAATTAGATTTTGATTTGCACTAATGGCTACATAATTTTTAGGGTGAAGCATTGCCTCACTAAGGTGTTCTCTTAATTTTTTTTGGCAAGTTCACACAATTGGGAAATGACTAAATTATATAATGGAGCTTACTAATTAGAATTTTATGCTATCACCATAAACTTGCAAGAAATATATATCTTTACAAACTACTAATATGAATTTAAACTATCATATAAAGAAAAATTAATTAATCTCACAAATCCAAGAAAAACTAAGAAGTTTGAAGGCAGGTCCACCAGTTGACATGCTCCTTTTGTTGAAGAAAATTTTTGACTAAATTTGCTCCTTCTGGGCTTTGCTCTGATACTAAATTTGATGGAGGTGGGTGTTCTTTCTTTTGGTGAGATTAAGAAAATTAAATATCCATGGACTTTATATTAATATCTAAAGATATATTTTGAATTTTTGGTGGGATAATGAAGGACGCAAGATAATATGATAGTGGGATTACTTAAACTAGTCCAATCTGGACTAACTTAGGTTGATTTAAAATATAATTATAAGGAATGAGATTTAAGTAAGATAAATGGCTAAAAATACTTGAGGAGGTTTAGGTTAGGATATGTATTCAAGATCTGGAGTAGTTGATTAGAAATTATAGAGTTTAAGTGGTTATTTTGGTGTAAGGATGAGGACTAGGTCATAATTAAAGAAGTAGAGGTGTTATTGAGTGGAAGGCAGGAGTAGGTTTATGGAGGTGAGTAGAAAGCTTAGTGTATGATTGGAGATGATATTAAGAGGTAAAAAATAAAACAAGTTTCCTTGGGTATTAGAGATGAGGAAGGAAATATATATTGGATAACTAGCGCTCCCACTAAGGATTTCTAAGGTTTGGCCACCAAGCTCTCAAACTATAAGAACAACTCAAATAATTTGTAATTTCTAAAAGATTTCCTTCATTTCATTAAGGGGGGATTTTTATAGTCATTAGAATCATTTTTTAAAAGAAAAAGAATTCAAAATATGGAAGGAAAGTTGGGTGGCAACATTAATGTGAAGCATTAAGTTGCCTTATTATATTATGCCATCCACCCATTACATATGTTATTATTTTATGTGGATTCAACCACCTCACATGTCATACTTTAAATTTTTAAATTCAAAATTTTAAACTTGGAGTTTCTAGAAGAAAATTAAAATTTACATGACTAAATGAAATATAAAATGGGCTTTAGTAGGCTAATAGGCTAAGCCTTCTTCTTTCTTGATTTTTCATGGGCTTTAGCTTGTGATCTTGTAAATGGACCTTGGACTATAATTTTTTGATCCACATAATATTCTACATCACTTACAATGAAATCATCCATCGAAGTGAAACTCTCTCTAATAGAAGGCATCTTAATCAAGATCCATCATGCCCCACAGGGCCAGATCAGATCCATCATGCTTAAAGAGGCTAGATCAGATCCATCATGCTCAAAAGGGCTGGATCTAAAATTAAATCAAGATCCATCATGTCCAAATGGACAAATTAAATTCATCATGATCAAAAGGATCAGATTTAAATTTAAATCAAAATCAATCATGCCTAAAAGTGTTGGATCAAATTCATAATGTCTAAAGGAGTTGGATCTTAACCCAAATTTAGATTACATCATGCCCAAATGGGCTGGATCTAAATTCAAATTTAGATTCCATCATATCCAAAAGGACTAGATCTATACCTAAACTTAAATCCAATATGGATAGGATTTAAGTCTAAATATAGCCAACATACCCAAAAGGGGGCGGGTCGAAATATAATTTTGGATTCAATATACTCAAAGTAGGTTTAAATCTAAATTCTATAAAATTAGAGAAGATTGAATCAAAGCTCACAAGCACAACACATTTATAAATTCAGATACTACTACTTTTTGTAATGCCTATAAAATTTATATTCTTGTCTTATCTAGATTTACTACAGATTGACTACAATATTTACTTGGAGAAGGATAGATGATATGCCTTCTACTGAGCCCAATGAGGAGCAGATATGGGCCACTATTGAAGCCTATGATCCATATTGTTTAGTCAGATTACATGATTAGCTATCATGGCATCAAGATATGTTTATGGGAAAGGATATTTTTGAGGATTCATCTACTTGATCATCACACATTCTACCTCATGATTCAAAGTTTTCATCAGGTCATGATGTTGTTAATTGGGTGATAAATTTAAAGCTAATACATAGTCACGATATTCCTTTAGAACGGGTCATAGATAGTCTTAGCTTTAAGTATTAGGATGTACTTTAGCCATCTATAGATATTGCTTTTTCTATAGGCACAGTCAGACTTTTAGGTTATCATATATTACATCGTGAGGTAGAAGATTAGGACCCAAAATCAGTGTTTGGAACACTTTTGTTAACTGTCAGCAACTACTCATACTGGATTCATCATCATTTATAGATGCATGGTGACATCCTCAAAAGAGCTAGCATATATTACATAGTATATGCATCACTTTTTGGTTACAACCACCTTCCATTTACTTGGATCTGCAGCTTAGCATAACATTGTGATAGGATCACCATACTTACTGAATTAGCCCACATGAGATGACAATCACCTTGGCCAACATGCAGGATATAAAGGCTTCCCCATTATAGGCATTCCCTATAAGGAGTTTGTGCCTCCAGATCATGAGCTCTTCCAATGTCAGCCAGCTGGCCAGCATAGGAGAAGAAGTTATGTATATTCTTTAGATCTCTATCATGCTCTAGATCACTATCAGAGACTATTCAAAGAGTGAAGATCAAGCCATGGGAAATGGGGCCAAATTACTCTAGACACATGGTCTATGAGTTTCCTTGATTTAGTAGTATGTTCACCTAATTTTGCATGATTGGATGATCCGTTTGACATGGGATTACATTCATCTGAAAAGTCATTTAGTGCCAGATTCGAGTTGAAAGGAAGAGTCAATTTTTAATGAATCTTAGTATGGGACATTAACGAGAAGCTATCTTTGGTGACTTTCATTATCACTTGGGTGTGCTATTCTATGTTTATGGGTCATAATAGATTTTTTTTCATCTTCCCACTCTTTTGTTGTGCAGCTTACTTGCTCGTGGTAAGGGGATAGCACTACGACCTGTATTATTAGCGTACCTATACCATGGATTAGGTAGAGTGACCGTTATGACTAACTCACAATGTTATGACATAGATGCTCCTTGGCATTACTTATATGGATGGATTTATGCACATATTTCATGAGCTTTCAATTGTCATGAGACATTACCCTATTCTAAAGAGTAGTGATTCCCTTTGATTATGCAGTTGAGTAGGGCTATAGTCACCTTAGATAGAGATCTGATTCGGACATTCATGTTTTCTCCATCATACATGATAGATCGCTTTCAAATCGTTCATAGATCATCCTTTCATAGCTTGCCTACTCATAGCTTAGGAAAAATATTCATAGATTCTTTTACTAATAGAAAAGCACCCTTAATATTATCAAAGCCAAGATACAGATGCATGGCAGAATACCCCATTGGGCTAAGACCTGGTTAGCTTTCTTAACGACACAATAAGTTCATGATCTTAGAGGGATACAATCCTAACATAGTGGCTAGGCAGTACGTCTTCACTAAGGCTATGCTAGTATATGAACTACCATAAATATTGGATATAGAAAATACTCATTTCCTGGGGATGCTATCACTGTCTATTCGATTAGCAGTAGCTTATATGGTATGAGCTTTCTCACTTCACCTAAGGACTAGTTTAGGTTTTTGTGTAGCCCCACCTACACAGGAGCTAGTCACCTATGATTATTGTAGATCAACCATACTTTCTCTTTCTTCTTGGAGCTAGGCTTTCGCATATACAGTTGTAGATTGGGAGAGCTAAATTGATACAATATTTTCATTCCACCCAACACGCGACACATGCTCTTAAGAAATCATCAGATGAGTAGGGTGATAATAGGAAGTGATAATAGAAGGGTTCATCCACTCAAAATAGAGATGATAAAGATATTCATAGTCCTTTGTTAGATGGTCATGATATAGGAGTAGCAAGGATACATGATTTTATTTATATTCCTTTCCCACTAAAGGTAGGTTGAGCTACCAGCAAGATAGATGGAGAGTGATGTCACCTTAATATTATCAATAGATACTAATGTTGCTTCCTTAGTGTTTACTCAGCTTATTAGTAGCGACCATATGCATATTGAAGAAGTCCCACATAGAGGAATCTGGCACTCTAATGACTAACCATAAATCGCTCTTATCAGATTTGAGTTGGGTGATAGTAAGCACCACCCAAGATGATTCATTAATAGAGCTCAACTCTTATGCAAACAGTCACCTCAGTCATGGTTTGAGGGATGCAACTTAGAGGCAATTATCTTGTGGGGAGATCTCATGCTTCATCTCTAGGATACATCATAAGCCTTTAGATCTATTATACAATGGCTCTTTAAAGAGCCTATGTCATATAGTAATGACATTACATCACCTACTTTTGAGCATTGATTTGGAAGTCTTGCTTGAGCTTTCTAGCTTCTGCGTGGAGATGAATTCTTTATTAGATTATGTTGTCACCTTGTGTCTTTAAGTAAAAGAGCTACAACTTTGAGAATCCTTATATAGAGATGTTGAGTTTTGATTATTCTCACAACGCATTACTTATCAGAAGATCCTATCAAATAGAATCACTACTGTAGAGACCTCACTCAGCACTACTTCACATCAAGCCTCTTTAGTTCGCCAAGATCTTGAGCATAGTCTCAGAGCCTTGAGATCCTACCATAGAGAGCCTTCTATAGCACAAATTAAACTCCTCGATATATCTGCTAAATTGAGAAAGTTACAACTTATGAGACAATGTCTATTAGAAAGAAGATATATGATCAAATAAACTATTACAATTATAGAAGAGGATTGCTCATAGATAAACACTCAAGTGACCAAACTTGAGTAGATTCTTTCCTCGTTAGTCCATCACCAAATAACTTCCCTTCAACATATTTGCAAACCTCGAGAGAGGCAATCTACTATGGCCTATAGAGCTACAACCTCTGTTATATTAAAGAAATTAAAGATAATCATTATGGTGTTTTAATTTAGAGTCGTAGGAAAAACCACACAAATCTTAATGGGTACTTATTGAAGTGATCGGGTATGATATTAAGGTATGACGTACCATCCCAAAAAGGTGGAAATAATACCCTATAATGGACCTAATCACCTAATTAGGACTCCTAAGACAGATAGGTCTTCATATATACTAAAGATCTTTCTCCAACTTTATATAGAGAAGTAAAGCAAGGTTTATTTTATGTCAGGTTCTTTAGTTTCCTGTGGAAGAAAGCTTTCATAGTTAATTACATCTTAGGAGATAGGAATTTCTTAAGAACACTCTCAATTAAAGTAGTCAATAAGTATCTCCAAAAATTTTTAAGTTAGACTATCAAAGGATTATGTATTTATGGAAATTAAGTGGGATAAAGTTCAAATAGGAAGAGTTATTTATGGATTCCAAAGGAGGATAAGTAGGGAGCACCCATGATACTAAGGAAACTAGTGAGTGCTCCAGTCTACCCTAAAGTGAGGCTTGACATATTTGAAAGAGAAAATTTACTTTTTGTTTAAGTTGGAATCTAATTAGAATGTTAGGGCTTATAGTTCATCAACATAAGATTGTGAAAATGCCTAAGATGTGAGAACTTATACTCATAGCCTGAAGAAAATAAGTAGCATCAAAACCTGAATCTAAGATTCTTTAACAAAATTTAAAAGCATGACCTAAGTCTAATCATAAAAAATGGGACACAATGGTCTACCTCCATAAGAGAGGATAGACACATCCCGACTCTTCTGGACTTACAACTGCCTGGAGTGGCCACTAACTAACACCTCATACACTTTAAAATCATGTAGGTTGGTCTTATGTAGATGCAAGATAGTTAGGTTATTATTTAATTCGAAAGGAATCTAGAATCCTAAACTCACTCCCAAAGAGACTAGATCATGATTAGTATGAAAAATATGGCTTAGACTAATACAAAAATTTATAATATTTTACACCATTTTGACACATTCATTTTTTTACTAAGGCTTGGGATAATTATGCCTATATGCATGATAAAATAAGATTATGGGCTAAATTGACAGGAGGAGTTGTTCTCCACTACAAGGGATCACCCTCAAAGGTCAAGTGTATCCCCTATTGTGCAAGAATGGAGACCTTCCATATTCAAGAGTGAAACAATATGGTATACTTGGTGTAATAATATACATCATTCAGCTAAGGTTACTAAATATTTTATTATCTTGATTATAAACATAAGATTTAAGATGAGATTATGAGTTGTATTAAAATTTAGTTATGAGTTATTAGTGAGAGTAGAAAATTTAATTTTATTCTAAAGAGCCTACCGCATCCAGGCCACACATTAAATCATCACACTTTAAGAAACTTATCAAAAATATGTCATTTCTATTACACAAACTAAACACAATAATCAAACATTTAAACTTCATAAAAGAATAAAAGGTCGATGAGGTCAGGTGCCACTGTACACCCCGAAAAGGAAAAAAAATGGATAGTTGAGCTCTACCCTTATACAAATGAATTACAATCAAATATTATAATTATAATAGATGCTATGGGGGGCTTCAATCTTTATCTTTCCTATCTTTCTTTTGGATTGATTTGCTCTAGGATTTACAGGGCCTCCCAAGTATTTGCTTTTTAGCCACTGCTCATCCTAAACCCCATAGTACTAATCTTAATTCCTATTGCAAAAATTAAATATTTATAAAAATTAAAATCTAACTGCACATGCAAAATAGATTAACAGCTCAAAAAACATACAAGCTAAATAATTTTATTTTATATATTTTGAATTAACACCCTGCATATGGGTAACCAAACTCACCTGTCCTAATTAGATTATGCTTAGGGGCATAAGCAACCTGCAAGCAAGAATATTTATATTTATTTATTATTACAATAGCCCCTTTAGCATAATCCTCTGTAGAAAATATCATTAGGATATTAACGACCTAACATCCAGTCTACGCATAAACAACCCTAACATCCAGTCTAAAATATTACATCATAAAATAAAATATAACACCACAACATACACCGGCCTAACCTAAAGGCTAGAATTGGTGACTTAGTATTCTAATGTGTGTGCTAAGGTTTGGTATGTCATATCTTAGTTAGGCTTTAAAAGTATAATTATCTAATGTGTTGGATGTTTAACCTAAACATTAAGGGAGGTTCCACTTCAAGTCATTGAAAGAATTAGTTATTTTAATCTACATTCTTCTTGTTTCATATGATGCCTACTTAATATTTAATTATAAAGAGAAGAAAGGGATTTGACCTCTTTCATCCCTATCCTATGTTGTCCTCTAAAGGTATATTGTTATGACTTTGGTTTCTTTAGTGAACGACTTATCAAATATTAAACATAAGTTTGGGTTAACCTTAAGGAATCATATTCAAACATGAAAGGCATCCTAGGATTAGTAAAATTGAATTACTATCATATGGATAACATTCTATTATTCATTTTCATCATCTATAGTATACACATCTCTTTATTTTTATTATTTTATTCAACACACCTATTTATACATGCAATATACTTTTATATTTTATGCACTTAATGATTTTTAATGCATGTATTTTGATAGAAAAGAAAGATTTCATCCTTTCACTAAGCATATATACACATGTATTAAAGATTTAAGCAAATATGTACCATTGTTAAATCAGGAAAGTGAGATTATCTGAGACCTCCATGGGGATACTTAAAATCTCATATTCCCTGGATGTCCATACCATATACTTACTAACTTAAATACATGTAAACATATACACAAGCATGAGAATGAAAATCATGCAAAAATTATATAATGGTAAATTCTTTATTCATGTAAAGCAAAGTTTTACCCCAAATTCTAGCACATGTACACACATGAATGAAATTAAACAAGTACGTGCTGTTGTTAAACCAAAGAAGTGAGATTATCTAAGACCTCCTTGGAGCTACTTAAAGCCTCATGTTCTCGGGTTATCCAGACTATATACTTGTTAACTCCATATATATGTAAACATACACATGAATCATGAAAATAGAATAATTTTTCACCATGTTTAAACTATAGGTAAATGTAAATTTTATTGAATATTCATAGCCAATATTAACTTAGATTTTCATCATTAGCTTATAATTTTTGAAAATAATTTGGGATTTATTAGAGATTATAACTACACCATATAATAATATTTATCCAACACATGCAACTTAGATATAACCATATTCTTTTGATTCTTTTTGAAAACATGAATACATGATATAAATGGCATGAAAATTTATGATGATTAAGAAGGAATGACTAAATATTGCAACATAATACATTCAATCATGTTAGTCCCTAAGGACAATCAAGCTAAATCAAATTCCTTAAGATCAACCAAGTTTTTTTATGAAATTTGTTTGATGTTTGAATTATTAAAACCTAAAGAGGAGAAATGACATTTAGTGTTTGCCTCATCTTATATTGGTGACTTAATATATTTAAGGATAGTAATTAATTAGCTTTTATGAATTGATTAAGTTCAAGTCATTAAATGATCAATTTAATTACCTTTTCCTAAGCTTCTTTAATTTAATTAACTACTTAATCATGAGCCTCCAATGATATGCTTATGAGAAATTAAAGTTTGCAATTCACCTAAAGGGACCTAATGCAATTAGGCTCATGCTTAAGAGTTAATTAGATTAAGAAAGGAATCTAATTTAAGTACTCTTATGGTTTTCCCACACCAATGGGTCAACCATAAATTCCTTAATGACTTTATGTTATTAAACACATAAAAGGGAACCCATGAATTATGTTTGAATTATCTTAACCAATCACTAGTTTAGTTTGATTTTTATCTTATCATTAATTTTCCTTAATTACATGTGTTAATTAACCCTCATAAAGAAATGCATTTATAAAAATAATTAGGAAAGAGATCCTAATTATTTATCCTCACCATTCCCACTATTTACAGTGATTAATTATCATTAATCATTTAATTTTTACTATTTAGCAATTTTAACAAATATTAAATTGATTAATGAGGGTAATTATGATTTAAAATTTCAAATTCTTTATATTACATGGCCAATCATTCCAAGAAAATTATGGGAGGCAGAGAACATCCATGAAGTCATCTAACCAAATTTGTGATTGATTAGCCAAGTAATTAAGCCTTAATTAAGATAATTAGCCTAAACTTCAAATTTTAATTAAGCACTGTTCACTGAGAAAAATGAGGAATTTTATTTTTCTTAGATTCTCCTCTGTTTAAACTTTCCAAAATTAGTTTATTAGCATTTTGAATTTTTTTTACAATTAGTTATGATTTTTTGAAGTTTTGGCCATTTAATTACATTTTAATTCCTAATTGGCTACTTAAACTGTCGGCGCCACGTGGACACTGATGCAACAGTGCTTTCCATGTGGCACCGTGACATTGGTTCTTTAAACCATCTAACGTAGCTGCTGACTCAACAGAGGAGGATACAGTTTCACCCCGACTGTCTGATCTCGGATCAGATGGTCAAGATTAATCTCGTGGTTCCGAAAGGGTTAAATTGAAATTTCTAGCACAATTAATCACGAGCATCTATTTTAATCATGCAAAATGGACGATCGATGATTCATTATCCCTTGAGAGCTAGAAGACGGGCACCATCTGCCTTCTTTCGCTCGATCTGAGCTCACTGGATCTCGTTCGATAGTGAAATCAACTCCAAAATGATCAAGGAGAAGATCTAAAGGTAATTTACGGTGGAAATTGCATGAAATCATAATTCACTTTAAAAAAAAACAACACCTAGGGGAAAAACTATGCTTGCCAAATTTTTACCTCGTCGAAGCTAGAGATCGATGGTCCATCAATAGAGGTAGCTTCATCTTGAAGAGATGAAGCCCTGTTGAGAAGATCACAAGTTGCCTCCTCGTTGGTTGCTCTATGGACCAAACACTGTCGTAAAGCCCACTGGAGTTAGTCCAGGGATGCTTTGGTGGTCGAATCACACAAGAAATGATTCGTTTCAACTCACCGGATTAAGGTGAAGTTGTGGAAAGAGTTAATTTAGGTTTGGTGGAGATTTTATAGGTTTTTATGAACGGGGCTCTAGGGTTCACTTGCAGGTTGGTCTCGTTAGTGATGGAGTGCATGAGGATCTCAGGGGAAGGTCTCAAACTATGCAGAATGCTCTAAGGAAGGTGTCTGTGAAGTTTGAATCCTTGGAGAGGAGTAAACCCTCCTTCCCAGCTGAACGAAGGGTTGAGATTGG
Source organism: Cymbidium sinense (assembly GCA_021442155.1). Classification (NCBI taxonomy): domain Eukaryota; kingdom Viridiplantae; phylum Streptophyta; class Magnoliopsida; order Asparagales; family Orchidaceae; genus Cymbidium; species Cymbidium sinense. The sequence goes on from CM038233.1 coordinate 40,693,922, forward strand.
TTCAGCCTTTGGCAGTCGTTCAGCCGGGGTAGGTGGTCGAAGGTGATAGAGGACTACTGAGGTGGTTGAGGGTGAGAGGCTAAGGGAGTGGAATGGGCTGGCATGGGTGAACTCACCCTCTCATGGCCAAAGGCTAAACTTAACAACTTTGGGTTAGGTTGGGCCAGTGGTCCTCTTGTCCAAGAAGAGCCAAAGGTAGCGGTCATGGGGTGGGGAGTTGGAGAACCCACCAAAATGGAGATTTTTTATCTCATTTGGAGAGCTTGCTTCAATGGGTTTGAGCTAAATTGAGTTCATCATGGGTTGGGTCCACTTGGGCTAGCCCATGGTGACCCAACAATGAGTCATGCCAAGTTTGGTTGGGTTTCAACTTGGTTTACTTGGGTTTGGCTCAATTTGACCCGTATGGGTCAATTAGGGATCAATTGGGTTTAGTTAACCAATTGGTCAAATTGGGTCAAACCAAGGGTTTGGGTGAGTTCAATTGGTTATTTGGAATTTAATGGTGCAAATGGTTTGATTCAATTTGAAGTGGATTTGGGTTTGGTTCAATTGGGTTCATTTGGGTTCATTTAGGCCAAATCAGTTAAGTTGACTAATTTGGTCAAATTGGCCAAATTGGTTTGAATGGAGGGTGGGTTTATGTTTGATTGATCACATGGAAATGATTGTAGGTGTTGGTTTGAATTAATTTGGATCATGAAATAATTTGGTTCAATTTGACCCTTTAGGTCAAATTAGGTCAAATGGACTAATTGGGTTAGATTGACCAAATTGGGTTTAATTAATGATTTTAATGTGTTCAATAATCAATTTGTGACTGTTTAGAAGCATTGATTTCAATAATTTTGGTTTATAATTTAATTTGATTCATTTTGATCCTTTAGGCTAAATTGGGTCAACTTGGGTTAAGTGGTCAAATTATTGTGATTTGATCCAATTGATTATAATTGGGTGATCAAAGATGATCAACAATCATTATGAAAGAGGTTGAATGAGTTGACTCAAATCCAATCTGGGTTGGATTAAAGTTTGAATCAAATTGGTCATTTAGGTCATATTGTGTCAAGTGAACCAAATGGGTTGATTGGGTTGAATTGGGTTGAGTTGGTGTCAATTAAGTGTTGAGAGGTATTCAATGATGGATTTAGAGTTTATTAGTGGTTTTGATTGTAATTTCTTTGGGCTTGATTGGATTTTAGCTCATTTGGACTTTCTAGGTCAAATGGGTTAGCTTGGGTTGATCAAATTCACTTGCTTTAATTGGTTTGATTGCAAGTGTTGGAGGAATTTGAAATGATCTGTTGAATGGTTGGAGTGACTAAGGAAATCAAATTGAATTTAGCTTGCTTGAATGAGTTTTGGGTTGGGTTCATAGGATCATGGTGGAGTTAACTTAGGTTAAGGTCTAAGTCAATTTTACTTGGAGCTTGGATTAAAAAACAAATTCAAGTGAGGTCAATTGAATAGGCTTGAGGTTGGTTGTGTTTCATTTGTATGAGTTTAGGTTTGGATGAGTGAATAGGCATGGATCTTGGTTTAGGCCATAGGGTAGGTAGAACGTATTTATTTTAAGGCCTATCATGGGCCTAAGTCTCTAAGCTTGGGTTTAGTGTTCCCTTAGTCACTAGAAGTGTCTTATCACTAAGAAAATCCAAGTGCCTAAAAGGTTTCTAAGTCTAAGATGAGAAAGGTTAATCATCACTCCAAATGTGACGTCAATAATCATTTATAGTTATAATCTCTTTTATGTCACTATCTTATATGATATATGAAAGTGATTAGAGATTTTCAAAGACTACATTGTCTCTCTTCCTATTATATTATTGCATATAATCATAAATGAATAAATATGAAACCAACTATTGACCTCACTTTTGGAGTGAGGTTGACTACCTCCTTCTCAAACTTAAGATTCATCTAAGCACTAAGACCTTCCTAGTACTATGAAACTTTTAGTTATTAGGAGAACACTAATCCCCAGCCTAGAGACTCATAGGGCTTAACCCTAAGGTTAGACTCTGGCTTAAGATAAGTTGTACACCACCTACCCCGAACTCAATCGAATCCTATATTAAACTAATTGACCAAACCTAAACCAAATGATTATAAATCAAACCTTAAACTAATATCAATTTGATCTAGGCTCTGTGTGATCTATCATGGTTCAATTGGGTTAAGTAACCAAGTTAATCTAACTTAGCCCATTTTGATTCAAGAGGACCAAACCAAAATCAAATCCAATTGAAACCCAATCCATTTAAGACCATTTGAATCTTAATTGAGCTTGATTGAGCCTTGAATCCTTTCTAATTTGATCAAATGAAGTCAACTTGGCCCTTGAACCATTTGAACTCCATAGGGCCAAAACCCTATTTAACTTCATTCAAACCAATTTAACTTGATTTATACCTCATGATTGTTCTAAACATCTAATTAATCATGCAATTCATCCTAACCCCTCAGGCCAAGCTAATTGGCCAAGTTGACCCAAGTTGACCCATTTGACCTAAAAGGCTTCAAATGAGTGAAAACCAAACTAACTCAAATTGATTGTAATCAAGGCTTTTAATCAACTCTATATTCATCATTGAGCACCTCTCAACACCCAAGGACATCAATTCAACCTAATCAACACAATTGGTTCACCTAGCCCAATTTGGCCTAAAAGGACCAATTTGATCCCAACCAATTTGATCACCGAAGGACTGAGCTCGATCAACTCCACCAAGTTTCGTAGTGGTGTTTGGTCTAGAAGACAAATGATGGGGAGGCAATGTGTGAGCTTCTTAGTAGGGCTTCACCTCTTCAAGGTGAAACTATCTCAATTGATGAACTGCCAATCTTGAGCTCTGATAAGGTAATTTCCAACCAACCATAGAAAACCATAGGATTTTTCATCTTTTTTGAAATTAATTTCAATTTTGTCCAATTCCACTGTAGGATCCCCTTAGAATTATCTCCTGATTATTTTGGAGTCGAATTCACTATTGAATGAGCTCCAACAAGTTTGGATCAAGCGGCGAAAGACAGTTGCTCTCCATCTCACCTTGCGAGTCAACGACGGATCATCGGTCAATTGTTCTATGTCATTAGAATGGACGACCATGATAAATATCATTAAAATTGCTTGATTTTTCCCTTTGGAATCATGGGATTAATCTCCATCAACCAATCTGTGATTGGACTAATAAGATGAAAGCGCGTCCGCAACTGATGAGCCAATAGCAAAGCTAAATCATTTAAGTGACTAATCCCATGGCACCACGTGAAATGTGTTATCACGTCAACGACATGCAATGCTGACTGTGTAAATGGATTAATTAAGATTAGAAATGTAATTTAATTAACCAAAATTTCAAAATTTTATAACCAATTATATAAATATAAAAATATATATAAATAAACCCATTTTGGAAAGCATAAATAGAAGATAATCTAGGAAAAATAAAAGCACCAAGTTTAGTCCAGTGAATAGTGATTAATTAGGGTTTGAAGTTTTAACTTATTAGCTTAATTAAGCTCTCCTTGGTATGACCTCTACCTACCATAATTTTCTTGGATTAATTTTCCAAGATGATTAATTTTTCAAATCCTAATTACTCATTTTAAGCATTTAATAATTATTAAAATTTATAAAAATTATGAAATTAATTAAAGATAATTAATTATGAAAATAGTAAAGATGATCAAAAAAATAATTAGGACCTTTGGTATTATTTATTTTACCAACTCATTCTTAAGGGTGCTTAATTAATTAACTAAATAAGTTAATTAAATTAAGGAATGGATAATATTCATAATTAATTCAATTAATTAAAACTCATAATTAATTTTCTTTATGTTCTTAGCTAACATAAAGATCCCTTAATGAAATCAAGATTCTCTATTGATGTGGAGAATTTTGAGAGTAATTGATTAATTTGATCTCTCTTAATTTAATTAATTATTAATGAGAGGCCCAATTGCATTAGAATCTTTAGGGCATTGCTAATTTTATTTTTCATCATTTCATCATGATTCATGGGCCCTTGATTAATAATCAATCAAATTAAGGAGTTTTTTGGTTGGAGTTTAAATGATTAAGTAATGGATTAAGATTGATCGTCATAAAATTCACTTATATTCTCTTTAAACTAATTAATGAACAAAGATGGGAAAGGGTAATTCAAATCATTTAATACCTTTAAGTTTAAGTAATTCAAAATACTAAGTTTATGCTTAATAAATTTGATGAAGTTTAGGGTATTCATGTGGAGGTGCTTTGTCCTTAAGAATTAATGAATCTAAAGGTGATATTTAATGAAGTTATATATGCTTTTCATAGCTTATTTGCTTTACATATGTTCATGCACTCATATTTTCTGAATCATGCAAGAAAATTGGGTAAATTGCAAGCATTTGAATTAAATATTGTGGCTATTATCACTTATAAATTTCAAAATTACATTCTCTAAATAATAAAGAGTCATGTAAAGATATTGTATTAATTGCATGCATTTGAAATAAATAGTGTGGTTATTATCACTAGTAAATTTCAAACTATTATTTTTTTAGAAGATTATCAATGCTTTGCATACACATAAATGTAAACTAGAATGTTGATTTTTATCCTCTACAATATGAATCATAAGTCAAAAAGATATATAGCCTGAAGATCCCATGAACACGAGACTTTAAGTAGTCCCAAGGGGGTCTTTGATTACCTCACTTCCATGGTTCAACAATGGCACGTACCTTAAGATTTGGGTAAATTATGTGGTAGAGATAAATCAACTTCTTTAATTAAGTTTAAGAAAAAATTCATTTAAGATTTATCTTTATATTCATCCATGTGTCTGTGCATGTATGAATTAGCAAGTATATAGTCTAGACATCCTAGAAACATGAGACTTTAAGTAGTCCCAAGGGGGTCTTTAATTACCTCACTTTTTGGTTCAACAACATCATGTGTTTGCAAATATTCATTATATACATATACACATGTGCTAACATAAAGATGAAGAAATGAGAGTAAAAAAAATGAAAAAAATGAATACAAGTCATCTTCTCTTAAAAATGAAATTCATGCATCTTGTAATTCCAATCTATACTAATTAATTAGTAACCAAATTAATACCCATTCATGCATGCATTAAGTAAAATGTGCTTAGCTGGATCTATGTACATGTTGAAAGTAATGGTACCTCATCATTAAATTCACCTTGTGTTCATTAATCATAGGTTTACTTATATCATTCAAGATGAATTCTCTAAACTAAGTCCAAATATAAAAGAAATCATAAAGATTAAAAATTATAAAATTTATCTCTTAGATCCAACCTAAGGGTAGGGATAAAAGGAAGTTTACCCTTTCTTTCTTTTCTTTATGATTTTAAAATCTTTGATCAATACAATAAAATTTATATCTAAAATTTATCCTAAAAGAATAACTATGTAAAGTATATCACCTTTAATAAAGGATTAAAAAGATCCAGCATTAGAATAATTTATAATCCTAAAGGCCAATAAAGACACACTACACAAATCCTTGCACACATATTAGAATATTAGGTCACCGATCCTAGTGTTAGGTTAGGTCAGTTATTATTGTGATGATGTGATGTTTTATTTTGTGATGTAATATTTTAGATTAGATGCTAGGATTGATTATACATAGTCTAGAAGTTTGGATGATTTTAGACTAATGATTTCTTATGTAGGGGATTGTGCATAAGGGACCATTGTAATAATAGTAATAAAAATATAAATGCTTCTTACTGTAAGTGTTTTTAAGTCCCTAAGAATAATTCATTAAGACAGGTGGGATTAGCTACCCAAGGCATGGTGCTAAGTCCTAATGTGTGAAATATAGGTTGTTTATTTTGCATGTATGTTGCTCTAATTTTTATTTTGCAGGCTTAATTAAATTTTCTATTTAGAGATATAATATTTTCAATAGGAATAGGATTAGTGTTATGGAGTTTAGATAACCAGTGGCTAGATGGCATAGACCTGGGAGGCCTTGTGAAGCCTGGAGTGTTCCCATCCAAGAAGTTGTAGTGAAGATGAAGAATTGAAGCCCCCCGTAGCTTTCATTTACTTATAATTTAAGTATATTCTAGGTTGTATAAGGGTAGAGCTTGGCTACCCAATTTCTTTTCTTTTTTGGGGTGTACAGTGGAACCCGACCGCATCGGCCTTCTATTCTCTTATGTTGTTAATGTTTGATTATTATGTTTATATTGATTTGCAATAGAAATGGAATTTTTTCTTAAGTTTCTTAAAGTGTGTATGTTTGATGTGTTTCTTGGATACGGTTGGCTCTTTAGGAAAATTATTTTTTCTACCCCAACTTAATAATTTTAAGTGAAATTTAATCAACTCATAACCCCACCATAAAGCCTAGAATCTTATATAAGGAAAAAAAGATTTAACAATCCCTTAGTTGTATGGTTCTATATTTCAATATCATACATGCATACTATTTCACTCTTATTCTCAATTTTTACATGATAAGGGATAGGCTTGACCTGTGAGGGTAGTCCCTTGTAGTAGAGAACACCCCTTTTCTTTGATTTAGCCCATAACTTATCTTCATCATGCATCTAGGCATAAATTCTCTTAAGTTTGAGCCCAAAATGATGAGTCAAAAATAAAAATAAAAATTATAAATCTTCTAACATTAGTTTAGTCATTATTTTCACACAAATTATGATCTAGTATCTTAGTGAGTGAGTTTAGGATTTTAGATTTTTTTTCTAATAAATAATAGTCCATCTATCTTGCATTTACATATGATTGGACCATGTATTTTAAAATCATAGAGGATGTTAGCTAGCAGCCACTCTAGGTAGTTGCAAGTCAAGGAGAGTCGAGATTGGTGCATTGTCCCTAGTGGAAGTGGATCAACATATCCCACCTTCCTAGAGTAGATTTTTGTCGATATCTTAGCTTATGTTAGAGTACCCTTGATATAGGTTTAGAGGATACTTATTTCTTTTTTGCTATAACTTTAAGTCCTCACCTCTTAGGCATTTTCACAATCTTGTATTGTTGAAGTCTAAGCCCTAACATTCTAACAAAAATTTTAACTTAAATAAATATAAATTCCCTCTATCAAAAATGTATAGCCTCACTCTATGATAAATTGAACAACTCACTAAGCCTCCTAGTACCTTACGTGCTTCCTACTTATCTTCTCTCAGAATTCATAAAAAACTCTTCCCACTTGACTCTTCCGGATTATTTTTCAACAATTACCAATTCATTGATATCAATCTTTGAAATTTTTGGAGACATTAGTTGACCATTTTTATTGACAGTGTTCTTAGAAAATTTTTATTTTCTAGGATGTAATTAACTATGAAAGCTTACTTCTATAGGGAACAAAAGAACCCAGCTTAGAATAAACCCTACTTTACTTCATTCATGTGTAGTAAGTGAAAATTATTTGTATATACATAGACTTATCTATCTTAGGAGTCATTATTAGGTGATTGAGTCCATTGTAGGGTGATGTTTCTATCTTTTGAGATAGTACATCATCCATTAATGTCGTACTCGATCATTTCAATAAGTACCCCCCAAAGATCTATATGGTGTCCCTATGAGCACTCCAAATAAAAATACCATAGATTTTTCTGGTGACTCCACTAAGATCTGTGTGGTGTCTCTAAGAGCTTTGTCATCACTTCAGCAGCTCAGCAAGGGGAAAAAAAGGGGAAAAGAAAGAAGATGAAAAGGAAGTCCCTATATTAGTTGAGCCAGTCATGGTCAGCACTTCATCAGCCCAAGATGTTTAGTATACTTATGTTATGGGAGGCCATACTGTAGAGGATCATAACTCTGGATACATCCCTATAAATCTTAAGAATATAGATGGTCGATCTTTTGAAGTGATCCTAGAAAAATATAAGGCAGCTATTAAAGACATGGAGAAGGAAGAAAGTGATGCAGACAGGATTATCTTTGACATGGAGGAAGATGATCTACTAGATGACCCAAAAGTCCATATGATAGAGACTATAACTTCCTTCCATAGAGAGTAGCACCATAGCACTGAGGCACAAAGATTTGTAGTTGAGGAAGGTGAGGTGTTGAACTTAACTCAATGCCTTTTGCATTAGATCAAATAGAAAGATGACTAGATCGATTGGATAGAAAGGAAAGTGGAAGAGTTGATGTCAGTAGTGTTAGCTCTCCAAGGTCTGGTAACAGCACCGCAATCCACCCCTATCAAGATAGATAGACTTGAGTTGATGCATGTGATAGATCAGCCAAAAAGCTTCACTCTGTTAGAAGAAGACACTAGTAGCCTTTGTAGAAAAAGGACTGGTAGTATTACCTTCTAGGAGAAAGACATCAAATAGATGATAGAATAGTAAGTGAAGGAAGCGTTATCATAATCACAATGGGCCTCATCAATTCCAAAGTGTAGGCCTTATCTAGATGAATTTAACATAGTCTAGTACCTTAAAGAATTTATACCACCATCCTTCAAGATATTTGATGGCAGTGGGAACCCTAAGAAACATATAGCACACTTCAAGGCTAGTTATTGTAATGCAGGTGGCAATAATGATTTACTCTTCTAATAATTTGTTAGATTGCTTTTTGGAGTAGCATTTAATTAGTATGTTAAATTGCCCAACGGTTTGGTGAAGTCCTTTGTAGAGCTAGAATAATTATTTATCAATAGAATTACAGGAGCTCAACAAAGGATGATTATATGGGACCTCATTGTAAAGAAACAAAAATCTAATGAGTCCCTTATTAATTATATTCTCAAGTGGCATAACTTAAATATGAAATATGAACCATATCTCTGAGAGCAACATGCCATTAAAATTCTCCTCAAGAATATCCATGGTCTGGTCACTTTCATGCTCAAAGGTGTTATAATTAAAATATTTGAGAAGTTAATAAGCAAGGTAGCTAGTCTACAAGAGGAAGTAAAATGGTAACCCTTTTCAAACCAATCATGCAAGCCAAACAAAATGTATTTGAGAAGAAGATGAGAGTTATGTCAGCGGAGGATAAAGGAAAACAACCTATAAGGGCACTTTTCATCTTCCACCTTTTGAAAGGCCTAAAGTTTAATAACCTCCACTCCCACCTCCTCTTTCACCTTCTCAACTGACATAACAACCTCCACAGCAACGATATTAGTATCCTCCACCAAGCAACTAATTTTCATCTACTCTTGTCAACAAACCCAACAAATCATGTTCATTTAAGAGGAACGTAGACAAGAATGTCTTTAAGAACCTTCTTAAAAAACCTGACTTTTAGGTACCCGAGCCTAGAAAGCCAGAGGAAGTGGGCAGGAGTGATAATTCTTGATGAGTAAAAATTTTTTCACACCACATAGAGTTAAGAATTTCTTATTTGTATAATCAAATGTGTCAACAAGGAATAAATAAATTATCTCAGAAGATAAATATCTTATCCTATAATGAATTTGATCATTTAATAAATAACTTCGAAGGCTAATGGGTCTTTCATGTATCAGAGATTTTTTTTCCTAAACTACATAGAAGGAGAAACGGTTTTATTTTAAATTGGGTTAATGGTTCCCTATAGAGGCAAGCCCTAATAGTTAATTACATCTAAAGAAGGGTCTCTTCATAAGAATACTCTCGATTGAAGAAATAAGTTGTTATTTCTAAAGATTTCTAAGTTGGTTTTTAAAGGATTGATTTTTGGAATTTCAAATGGGAATGGTCCAAAGTGGGGGAGTTATTTTTGGAAGCAAAATGGAATAAAGTAAAAAATGCTTGTTGATACTAGGATGCCCAGTAAACACTTGAACTATCTTATAATTGGGCTTTGAATTCTAGAATTTAATTTAGATTTTGAGTTGATATTTTTCTTTGAAGTGTAGGACTTAGATTTAAGTAATATAAGACTGCAAAAATGTCTAGGGTTGAAGACTTACTCCAAAGGGAATGTTTTAGAGCCTAAGTTTAAATGTGTTTCTGACATAAGTCAGATGCTCACATAGTTTCATTTTGGGAATTATCAGCCATTCTTCTCACTTGAGGGAACTAACCTATCATTGACTCTTTTGAAACATACACTTCACCTGGAGGGGCTACCAGCTAATACCACCTAAGCATATTGGGTAGAAATTTAAATTTTCTCAATTCAAGGATTAAAGCAATATGATTGCATGATTTCAAGATCTAATTATTTCTAATTGATTTTATCATTTTGCCTAAGGCTTTAATTTAAGTGAGGTTTCAAGTTTTCTTTATTATTTATTTAATTATTTTGATTTAAATTGGGTAGAAATTTAAATTTTCTCTATGATTTTAATCGTTTAGGCTTTCATCAAAGGAAAGCATAACAAAGAAACTTAGAAAAGTAGGATGATTCTATAGTGCACCCAAAATAAATCAAGCCAATTTAATTTTTTTTAAAAAGGTCAATATGGTTGGGTACCGCTGTACACCCAAGAAGAAAGAGCAAATGGGCAGCCAAGCTCTACCCTTATACAACCTAGCCTAGAACTATAATTCTAGATCTAAAGGTCTCATTTCCAGGATTATCTCCTTCTTTAGGGACACCCATTCAGTTTCATAGGGGACCATTGCAGCTATCTTCTGGTTGGGTTAGTTCCTTCTAATCCTAGACCCCATAAATCATAACTCAAATTTATATTTTGAATTCAAAAATGAATCCTAAGCCCTACAAAATAAATGTCAGCAAAATACAAACAACACACGATAGCTATATTTTACAAACATATGGGCTTAATATTTGCTGCTTGCCAAGCCCACTTGTCCTATGGGTTATGCTTGAGGACAGATGCATACCTACAAGAAAATAGTATTTTAATTTTATTTATGATAGCAATTTTTTCTAGCATACCCCTTTACAGAAGATAATGTTAGATTTAAAAAGAATATCCTATCATCTAGTCTAATGGGCAAACAATCTTAGACTTGCAGTCTAAAATAGTACACCATAGAGACATGTGAAGCACATCACATCATAACACAGAAAATCACAAAACAAATCATAGAACTGCCTAACCTAAGTCTAGGGTCCGTGACCTAAAGATCTAATGTATGAAGGAAATAGGCTTGTGTAGTAAGATTTTGTTAAGCCTTTTAGTTCAAGTTTCAATTTGAGTTTTGAGTTTGTTTGAATTTTATCATTAGATGCTTTCAATTTAAATGATTTAATGAATTTTTTTTTTCATTTTCACTTTTATTTTGTTAAAGTGAAGTTTAGGTTTTCAAGAATGAAGAGTAGAATAGATTCCACTTTTGGGTGGAACTCATTCTATTCAACATCCTAAACCCTAATGGAATAAAACCTTCATCCTAAGATGAAGATCTATCCTGAAGACCTAACTAAGATCCTTAAGTATTTTAATTACTCCTTTTAATTTCATTTAGATGATTTGGATTTGAATTTAGTTTGAATTTTGGATCAATATTTCAATTCTTGTCTTTGTAATTTGATTTTATTTATTTCATTTCTTTGATTTGTTTGACTTTCATTCTTGATTTAATTTATTCTTTAATTTGATTTGGTTTGATTTATTTCATTTAAATTGGTTTGAATTATTATTTTGAATTAGTTTGCATTAATGGTTTTGGTTTGAGTTATGTTTATTTTATTTGATTTGATTTATGCTAACCTAAAGCACTTAAGTTAAAGTTTGAGTTCATTCTTAGGTTAGATTGATTATGAATTTAAGGTTTCATTAAGTGTTTGATTACGAATTCATTAGCTTAAGGTTTAATTAATATGCATTATTAATTTCCTTAAATCCTTAAGTATGAAATTGATCGAGTTCTTTGATTTAGGATGTTGGAGAACTATCCTAAGTATTTCTAATGATGATGAAGATTATTTCAAATTACTTCATTATTTTATGAATTTATGAATTTTCTTTTTAAAATTATTTTATTTATATTGACATAGAGATTTGAAAATTCAACAATTTCCAATTCAATGGTCAATTGGGTTTGAAATTTTTATGGCAAGTAGGGTTTCATGCCAATTTCATATTTCTAAGATTCCATCTAGATTCATAATTAAAGTGTAATTAAGGTTTTAATTATTTCATTAAAACCCAAATTAGTCCTAATTTAGAGAAGATCAATTGAAGATTTCATTTTTCCTTGATTCCTCTCTACAAAATATTTCCAAAGATCATTCAATCATAATTTTTAGAAATTTGGTTGATTTCTTGTGATTTAATTAAGTTTTGGTTAGATATTTGATTTATTTAATTCAATTAATTATTTAAAAAATCATTTAGTTATTTATTGAGTTTCATTAGTTTTTTTTTTGTTCATTAGAGTTTATTAAGTTGATTTAAAGTTATTTGATTATTTTGATTATTTATTTCAATTTATATTAATTATTTAATTAAAATTGATGTTTAGGATTTGAAATTTAATATCTCATGATTTACATTGAAATAATCCATGAAAAGTTTTCCTAAGGTGTGTTTTAACCTCAATTTTAATTTCCCAAAGTTTCATCTGAATTGGATTAATGGTTTGTGATATTAGGTTTTAATTAATTTCATTTAAATCATAATTAAGGGAAAAATATACAACATTAATTATCGATTATCATTTTAGTGGATTCCTATCATCAAGATGAATCCTTAGAAGCCAAGTTTGTAATTTTTTATATTTAATTCTCTCTAAGTTTTTGAATTTTTTGTAATTTTTAATTAATTTATAAGGGATTTATCATTTTAAAGCCATGGACTGACGTGGCGGCCTATGTGGCACCTTTGCCATATGGTGCAGCGGCATTAGGCCACACAGATCCCGCGTGGCATCCGCGTCAAAAGCTATCCCGTGAGATGAATCTTGATCATCCGATCAAAGATCAGACGGTCCTAATTCATTCAGTGGTATCCTTAAAGGAATTAGTTGGATTTTCTAGCTAGATCTTAGCAGTCCATTCTAAATAGATGGATTGGAAGGCAGAGATGATATCGCGCACATCTCCGGTGAGACACGGACACCATCCATAATTTTTATCAAATTTCTGACATTTGCTGGTGGTTTTGACTTGATTTCAATTGCAAAATTATGAGAGATCAATTTGCAACCAATCTATATGGTTTGATTCTCATAGGGGGTAAATTCCCTTCATAAAGTACCAAAATTGAATGCCTAGGAGGTCTATGGTGGAGTGTACCTCAATTCTAGCGATCACTGATGGTGGAATCAACTCCATTAGCTTTGCCTCGATGTGATAACATCATGCACACTATTTGGTGGCTTTCCTCCCCATGGATCACCTCCTAGACCAAGCTTGGCTCGGATTCCATCGGCCTTGGTCATTCTCCGGTTCGTCGGTGGCAAGGGGACAGAGTGGTGATTTGTTTGAGGTCACCTCAACCTCTAGAATGTGTTGGAATATTCAATTTGATGAAGGAGACTCTCTCTTGCATTTCACCATTAAAAAGGGTTTCGTGGCCACTAGATTTGTTCATTTTTTGGCATGCTAGCGGTGAGGAGTTGGGGGAAGCGTTACTCTTCATCTCCTCCCTTGGTGAATGAGTTGAGATGCAAAGAGGGAGGGAAGAAGCTCTCCCTCCCCTCTTTACATACATGGTCGAGAACCATGTTTTATGCCATCAAAGTGGCTAGATTCTGGCCACCGATGACAGCAAGGTTGGCCAAGGGGTGGATTCAATTCCCCTTGGCCTTATGAACATGTTTGAATGAGGGATTGGAAGAGAGGAGGCCATTTTCCCCCTTTTCCTTGCTTGGCTGAGGCTTTTTTTTCTTGGCTCCCTCTTCTTCTTATCTTACTTCTCCCTTGGAGGAAACAAAATTCCATTTGGCTTGAGGGTCGATCCCCTCATTTTTAGCCCTTGGAACCATTCTCCTAAGAAGTGGTCAAGGGTCCAAGTTTACTTGGATAAAATCTAAGTAATGTTTATGGTGGAAAGTGGAGGAATCTACCCTTGGTCAAAGATATCCACTCATTTCTTTTTGTTTCATTTTCTTTTGCTTTTGGAGTCACTATTAAAGCCTTTAGGCTAATATGTGGTTGCCCAACTCAAACTCAAGATGAATTTGAGATAAAATCCAAATTCATTTGGTTTGGATTAGAAATTTGAATTCAATCAAAACATTTGGATTCAAAGTTGTTTGATTTTGATTCAATTCTTTTAATTTTCAATTTAATCATCTTTAATTGATGATTTATTAAGTTTTGATTTAATTAATCCATTTACAAATGAATTAATTTTGGATTTTATTTCATTTCAACCAATTTAAACCTAAATAGGTTATGTTTTATTCCAATTAGGTTCAAACAACCAATTTGACTTAATTGGATTAGGTTTGAACTCTAATCATGCTTGATCACATGTGTGAGATGATTTGGAGTGATTAATTTTATTTAATTTCAAGTGAATTTCAATTTGAGCCCATTTGATCCAAAAAGGGCTTAATGGGCAAAGCTTGGGTTCTATTTGGGTCAAATGACCAATTTGACCAAATTAGACCCAAAGATGAGATGAATTTTGTTTTATTATCATTTTCAAATGATTTTGAGCAATCAAATTGAATTGATTTCAATTTGATGTGGGTTTAAAACCAATAGGACCCATTTAGGGTTATTTAGACTAAGTGGTCTAAATAACCTAATTAAGGCACAAATAAACTTAAAATTTTTTAGATTCATGATCAAACATGTTTATTTGATCATTTGAAATATTTAGAATAATTTCATCTAACCAAATTTTGGTGGGTTGACCTTTGACTTGGTGGGGCCCACCTAAGTCAAACTTATGTCAAATGGATTGACTAGATTTGATTTGGGTTTAATTTTGGATTCATTCATTTGTTTTAATTTGATTTTAATTTGATCTAATCCAAATTTAGAATTTGGGTTGAGTCCACCTAATCCCATTAGGTTAGATCAAACCCAAGAAGGGTGCACTAGGTCACTAAACATAGTGTCCTATGCACATTAATTAGGTTATTATTAATTTAAGATTATGTGTTCTAATTATTAATTTTAGAATGATATTAACCTCATCTAAATTTAAGGTTAACAATCTTAACTAATACCCCTACCATGGCATGCTAGGCATGTCTTAAAGGATTGCTTCACCTTCAAAGACTAGTTTGGATGTAGTTACAAGTTAGGAGCATAGTGATACCCAAAGAATACCTAGTAGAACAATTCTCTGGTTCTATTAAGGTAATCATTGGAGAATCATTCAATCCTCTTAAGACTAAAGAAGGTTGGTACATTTCATTGTCTCATACCTTTAAGAAAATCATTAATAAATGCAAGAAACTTTATCTACAGGTGCCTAACCCAACTCGGACCTCCAAAACCTTGGAAGGTCTATCAGTTGTGAGGGACAACTTAGAGAGGGTGGGAGCCAAACAACAGAAATAGCAACCACATGTCCAGGATAGTCCACCAGCATAACCACCATCCGAGTCCATCATTTTTACTTCACTTCTATAGCTACCATTTCTACTAGCTCTGTTACTACCTCTATGAACATTGTATCTATGGATAAGGCACCAAGCCACTTCCGTCACTTACTTGATTTCTATTTTGTACCACCAAAATTAACTAAATCAATGAAAAAAAGAAAGGTTCTCATTATATCTTCTCCACTTTTGATGAACTCAATGATTTCATTCCTATTGATAGCTCTCCAAGTTATAACAATAATAATCTAAATAATTTTGATCACTTTCTCTTTGATTCAGAAATAGATTTTCTTTTTCTAAATCTTCAAGGTTCACCACTTAAATAGATTTAGAGTTAACTGACTCTGTAGATCTTTTAGGAGAAGTTGTAAGTATGTCTGATGAGCATGTAGAATTCACTACGAACCCTCCACCAAAAGAAGTCATTGAAGCTAATCTTCATAGTGGTAGAGTTCTACCTCCTAGGGTAGCACCTCAAGATAAGAGTAAACATGTCATTAGTTCTAGCGAGCAGACAAGTCCTCCACAAGATGCTCCACCCTTGTATATTCTTATGGAGGACTAGCCTAAGGTTGACTACAATGTCTTGGCACATCTTAGGAAGTTTCCACCTGAGCTAACCATATATGACACCCTTATTTTGTCTAAAGAAATAAAGGAGTCGTTGATCAAAGCACTACTTGACCCTAAGATATGCTTAGCTCAATTGACCACTACCGATTTAGTGGTAGAAGAAGCATGTTTTTCAAAAGAAGTCCTAAGAGCTACATTTTTCAGATGAAGACTTACTGCTTGAGACAATAATACAAAACCATCCCCTTTACTTCATGGTAGATGGTGGCAAGTTCAAATTATCAAGAGTGCTTGTTGATCTGGGTGCATCAGTCAATATCATGAGCCTAAGAATCTTTGCCTTCTTAAGGATTGACATCTCTAAACCTCAATTTAAAAATATGATTTTGAAAGGATTCAATGAACAAGGTGAGAGGGTCTTAGTCTCCATTACACTACTTTTAGAGATAGATGATTGGAAGACTGAGGCTAAGTTTCATATAATAGACTCAGATACATCTTTTAATGCTTTGCTAGGGTAACCTTAGATTCATGAGAATAATATGATACTACCTTTGCTTTACCAATGCATCAAGTTCATAAAGAATATCATAAAGTATTGTGTCAAAGGAGATCTAAAGCTATTCTTAGTATATGAGGTTGGGATCTATGAAGATGCAGCCTACTATCTTCCTAAGAAATAAAGTGTTTATTCTCATGAATTGAATCAAAATGATAAAGAAAAATAAAATCAAAAATAAAGAAAAGAAAAGGAAAAAAATGAAAATGAAAATGAAAAGAAAAGATAGTGAGAAGAAGATTCTGAGGAAGAAGTTGAGCCCAAAATCACTTTCCACCCACAATTCATCACTCCTTTTAAACAAGTCGGTGAGATGTCTCGACCTCCCTTAAGATGAGGAAAGGCAGATTCAAAGGAAGTCCCAAAGGGGGTAGACCTCCATATCTACCATCTACTCAAACGTTTGTCCTAGCATCAAGGAGTACACCTACAATCTACATCGACTTAAAATTTGGTTCAGATGATGAGTCTTATGTAGTAAGTATGCTAGACACCCCTTCACTATAGAAGACACCTCTAGAAGTGACATTAGTGCCTGACAATGATGAGAAAAGGGTCTATAAATAAAGAAAAAGTGTATCTGAATCCTGGTTATGTGAAATTGTGAGACAACATGTGAGCACCTTAACTCTAACCCCACTTTCTCCATAAAATATTGAGGATTTGGTAGTTAAGGATGTCCTAAAATACATACAAATGCTAGCTTCAGAGAATTTATCCAGCACCAGCATCCTCAAGCCCAAAAATTGATGTAAAGTTTAAGGGTAAATTAAATATTAAGCCAAAAAATAAAAAAAATGGCTCTATAAATTCATCTCAATGAGAGAAATCCATTAAAATCAAAATCCCCAAAATTTATAAGGTATTTTTGCATTAATTTAGGTTTGAATGAAATTAATCGAACCTAAATTAATCCTAAACCATTAATCAAACTGATTTCTAACTTTGGGGACTTGAAATTAGTGTTAAGATACACATTAGGTGAATTTTTCATAATTTATTGAAGAAAAAATGTAAATATATGAAATTTTCAATCTTAAACCATAATTTTAATAAAAATAAATCAAATATGAATTAAAGAAATTAAGAAAACATGAAAATAATCTAAAATATCATAACACACCATAATATACTTAAATAAACTATTAGAACCCACTAAAACTTAATAAATCATAAAAAATGACCTAATTTAGTATTTAATTGAATTAATTAATTCAAATAATCAACCTGAACCTAGAAAAATAATAATAAATCAAACAAGAATCCAAAAATTAAAAATAAACCCTCTATGGATACATCATTTAAAAGGGAATCTAGGAAAAATAAAACCCTTAAGTAATTCTCTTTAAATTAAGTTTAATTTAGGTTTTAATGTAATACATGAAACATTAATTAATTATAAAATACATATATGATTAGGGTGAAATTTTTTTATCTTAAATTAGCAAAAAAAAACTCCACTTGCTATAAAAATTTCAAACCTAATTGACCTTTGGATTAAAAATGATTGAATTTCCAAGTCTCTAAGTAAATTTAAAGGAAATAATTAATAAAAAAATCACATAAATCACAAAATCCATAATATAAGCTTAAAATATCATAATTAACATCAAAAAAATTAAATAAAATGTCCAAGTAATCTAAAAGTAAATGAATTTAATTAAACATAAGCTAAATATTAAGTATAATTGATAAAATAGAATTTAATTAAAGTCCAAAGTTAATAATCAATTAAATCATGATAAACCTACTAATAAATTGAAATATAAAATTCATTAACCTCTGAGCTTTATAACCTATCAATATTAAGGCCAATTAGATTAATGAATAAAGTACCTATAAATAAATATAAACAAACTTAATGACATTAAATTTGAATAAACCTTAAATGATATAAGAGTTCTTTAGACTTCTTAAATCATAGTAATGGTAATCACATTATACCAAATTATAAAAATAATCTTCTTGAATAAAATTATCATTTCTCTTAAGGTAATTGAAAAAAATTAAATCATTCCATAACATATGAAATCATAACCTACGATAAACTATTTTAATCTAAGTGCATTATTAAACATTAGGAGGGTTAATGAAATAAACAAATAGAAATAAAAGAGATCAAAATAATATAAATGGGTTATAAAATTGAAACATAATGAATTGAATGATATCCAAATTAAGATTGAATGTTAAGTTTACTCAAGTTAATGAAAATAAATATTGATAAGATAAATGAATGAAATTAACTTGAATTGAATAAATGAATAAAATTAATACAACCAAATGTAATAAGTAAATCTAATTATCCTAAATTAAATGAACTAAAGAAATAATTAAATTGAAAATAACTTAATGCCTAATGAAATTTAATGATGAAAGATGAATTGAAAGGATAAATAAAATCAAACATAAAAGTTTAACCTAAACTAATGTATAATAACATTAATAAATAAAATCTAAAAGGAATGAAGATCATTATTTAAATAACATAATTTAAATGAACACACATTACATAAAAACAAATATCAATTAAATATAAACACTACATAAGAAACTAATAAAAAATCAAATTAAAAGAAATTAAAAGAATAATAAAATTTCAAAAGAATAATAATTAAAATGATAAACTAACTTAAATCAAATGATCAAAATGAACCCATAAGGAATTATTAAGATACTTAAGATCTTAGTTAGACCTTTAAGATAAATCTTCATCTTAGGGAGAAGATTTCATTTAGGTTGTTGAATGGAATGGGTTCCACCCAAAAGTGGAATCTATTTTATGCTTCATTCTTGAAAACCTAAACATCACTTTAACTTAAAAATGAATTTAAAATATTATAACAAAATCACAAATCATTAAATCATTTGAATTAAAACCATCAAAAGGTAAAAATATATAAAGTTCAAAATTCAAATTAAAACTTAAACTAAAAAGGCCTGGCAACATCTTACCACACAAACCCCTTTTCTTCACATACTAGATTATTAGGTCACGAACCCCAGATTTAGGCTAGACTATCTGCGATGTTGTGATGATGTGATGTGAAATGCTTTTTTATTATTTTGTGGTGTACTATTTTAGACTGAATAGCTAGGATTGATTTCCATAAGTCTGGATGGTATAACATTATTTTTAGAATTAACATCATCTTCTATATGGGGGCTATGCCATTAATTTTGAATTTGAAATGTAAATTTGAGCTTAGAATTAAGTTAGGATCTATGGGGTCTAGGATTAGCAGAAGCTAACCCTACTAGTAGATGGGTGTAGAGTTCCCATATAAAGCCTAATGGAGGTCCCTGAAGAAGGAGATGACCCTAGAGAGTAGACCCATAGACCTAAACTTTAGTTCTAGGCCAGACTATATAAGGGCAAAGCTCGGCTACCCATTTTCTTTTTCTTCCAGGGTGTACAATAATACCCGACCGCATTAGTCTATTCTTTAATTTAAATTAGCTTGATTTACTTTGGGTGCACAATAAAATCAACCTGCTTTCTAGGTTTCTTTCTATGTTGTATTTTCTGTGATGAATGTCTGAACATTAGGCTCTTAGGAAAACAAAATTTTCTATCCAACTTAAACATTAATAAAGAAACTCGAAACTTCACAATAACTAAAGCCTTAGGAATAGCTTAAAATCAACCATCAACCATTAGCAATTAGCTTTTGTGAACCATGCTAACATAATGTTTTAACTTCGTGGATTGGGCATCTAACCTTTGAGAATGACCACCTTCCTTGGGAAGTCTACCTTCTCTTCTTGATTTAGCCCATAACTACTTTGAATTGTATGGCATCTAGGAATAAAATGTATACCCTAAGACCTTAAATGAATCATGTGTCAAAACATCTAAAAGTTGGAAAATATGCATTATTTAGTGCATATCATACCCTACATGATCTTAAGGATTAGGTAAATTGTAGGTTCTTATATTCTTTCCTAAAATATAATAACCTAACCATCTTGCATACATGAGACTTAGCATCATAGATTTCAAAATTTTCTTAGGTGGTGTTAGCTAGCAGCCCTTCTAGGTAGGTTATAAGTCAATAAGAGTCAGGGTTAAGTTTCTTTTCTCGAGTAAGAGAAATAACCAAAATTCCCAAAAGTGATACTAGGCTTATGCCAAAAGCACTTATAAACTTAGGTTCTGAAGCATCCTCCTCAAAGTAATCCTTCAACCCTAGACATTTCTATAATTTTATGTTGCTAGAACCTAAGTCATAGATTTCTAATAAAATGCCAACTTGAAATTCTATTTAAATTGTAAAATTTAAAGCCCAATGATAGAATAGTTGAAATGCTTGTTGGGCATCCTAGTATCAATAAGCATTTCTTACTTAATCCCAATTAACTTCCAAAAATAAATCCTTCCACTTTGCAATGTTCCCAATTGAAATTTGAAATTATCATTTCTTTTTTTAAACTAGCTTAGAAATTCATAAAAATATTTCTAAGAGAGTATTTCTTAGGAAGAGATCATTTGTTCTTAAGATGTAATTAACTATAAGAGCTTGCCCTTATAGGGAACCATGAACCAAGTTTAAAATAAAACTTGTTCTACTTCTCATGTAATTTAGGGGCAACTCTCTAGTACATTAAAGACCCATTAGCCTTAGGCATCTTTTATTAAATGATTGAATCCATTATAGGATAACATGTTTATCTCTCTAGAGAATATGTTTACTCCTTAATTATACATTTGATCAGCCAAATAAGAAATTTCTAAAATCTATGTGGCATCACAAATTTTCCCATAATCAACGAATACTCTCTTGAAGGGAAGGTTTCCATTGCTAAGAAAGATGAAGAATTATATTGGAGGCAACCCTTCATCAATTACCTAAATAAAGGCAAACTACCTCAAGAGAAATCCTAGGCCAATCAAGTCAAACAAAGGGTGCTCTCCTACACCCTCATATATGGTGTCTTGTACAAATGGTCCTTTAATCATATGTTGTTATGCTATTTAGGCAAACACAAAGCCCATGAAATTATGATCGAGGTGCACTCAGAACTATACGGGGCCCATCAATCGGGTCTCAAGATGAAAGCCAAAATCAAAAGATTTGGATATTATTAGCCAATAATATTTATAGATTGCATGGATGTGGCCAAACACTCCCATCAGTGTCAGGTTTATAGGATAATCCTACATCAATCACCCAACATCCTACACCCGACCATAGGTTCTTGATCATTTGAGTATGGGGTACTGACATAGTGGATCTAATCAATCCTCCTTCCTCTAAGGGGCATCAATTCATCTTGGCATCTACAGATTACTTTTTCAAATGGGCAGAGGCAGTTCTGCTCAGAGAAGTCAAAGCATAGCATGTTCTCCAATTCTTCAAGAACTATATCATATATAGATTTGGTATACCTCATCGGATCATATCCAATAACGGTACTGCCTTTAAGTGTACAAAGATCAATAACTTTGCTAGAAGACATAACATATATTGGAGATATTCTACCATTTACTACCTTTGAACGAGGGTTAATAGAAGCCTTCAACAAAACTCTCATCCAGATTCTGAAGAAAACACTTGATAATAATAAACGATAGTGGCACGAGTAATTAGTTGAACCCTTATGGGCCTATCACACTACTTACAGAACCCAAATGCAGTCCACTCCTTTTTTTCTTAGTGTATGGGTTCAAAGCCATTCTCCTTCTTGAAGTCCAACTCCCATCACAAAGGGTAGTAATGAATAGTAAAATCACAACATAATAAAACAACAGTTATAGTTGGAAGAACTTGAATGTCTTGAAGAGAGATGCCTTTGAGCATACCAAAACCTCAAGTTATATAAAGCAAGGATGGTCTAAGCTCATAATAGGTTGGTTTTCCTAAAGGTTTTCAAGTTGGAGAGCTTATTTTAATTCTTAGGAGACCAATCATTTCCCATCGCAAGATGGGAGATAAGTTTAAACCAACATGAGAAGGCCCTTTGTCATAAAAAAGTATATCAAGGTGGGTTATACTAATTAATCAATCATATAGCTGAACGGCCTATGTTACCAATCAATGGGCTTACTTGAAGAAATATTATGTAAGATCATGTTGTCTCAATCAACTTTTATTAATAAAATATAGCACTTTCTTTTAATCAAACAAACTGTTTGTTCTGTCTAAAAATTCCCTTCTTTAATTATCCTTTAGTGTGACTATGATAGGTATAAGAGAACCTAAGTGATGTCCTGGTCCTAACTTGCACAACACAAACACAAATATAAATACTTTAGGCTACTCCAAGTTGAGATGAGACCCCCAATGGCTCTCGCTTAGTAGTCGCTCTAGATCGGGTTTGATTCACTACTTAGCTAGCGAGTCAACCCGATGGTTACTTTGTCTTAAAAGGATGTGAGTCCTCATGCTTTCTTCCTAGTTTAACAAATGTAAATTGATGAGCACCTCTTCAGTCTGGTATGTCTTATTGCATGACCAATAGACCTTCCCAACTATGGATCATGCCTAATAAGATATGAGTCCCTGAGCTTTCTTCTAGAGCTGACCATCATGTACTGACTGGATCCAATGATATATTCAAGGATTAGGCTAAGACCCCCCAGTGGCTCCTCTTTCTCTTAACTACTTCAAGCTTGGGACTAGTCCTCTTCTACTACTTCCCACTTGGTAGTTTCCCTTGGTCGAATAGTAGCTATCTAGCTGATGATAGACTGTCCCGATGATCAGTTCTATTTAAGAAGATGTTAGTCTCCGTTGCTTTTTTTATATATTGATCATCACCAATTGGCAGGCATCTTAGGTTGGCTGGTGTTTGCTTTGCTAATAGCAACCTAGCTGGTGGATAACACCATTCAGCTAAGTGTGAGTCCCCATGCTTTCTTTTTAAATTGGCCACCATATACCTGTAGGCTCTATATATTTTAGGGATTTGAGTAAGACCCCCAGAGGCACCTTTCACTATGGGCATTCTATTTAGATTACATCTTCATACCACCATCTAGACATGACCCAGGCTACTACCAGATCGGACAGCTCCCCTTTCCTAGTAGCCACCCCTTTGGTTGGATAGCACCATTTTGCAGATGCACGGACTATCCATTTGGGCTAGTAAATCAAAGGCAGGTTAAAGCACATATGGTTCCTCCTTAATGTGACCCATCACAAACCAATAGGTTCCTCACTAAATCAGTAAACAAAACAAAATCTGTCATGGATCTAGATAAGACCCTAGCAGCACCTCCTCCTGAACAACCATTATATTTTCTTAGGTAGGGTCAGCAAAACTCCTATAAAAATAACTTTCACTACTCCAACTTAAGATAAGATCCCTAGTGTCTCTCACTTAGTAACCGCTAAATATGTCGGGTTTGACTTGTTGTATGATCATTGGGTCACCTTGGTGGTTTATTCTTCTTAGGAAGATATGAGTCCCCAAGCTTTCTTCCTAATTTAATCAACGCAAACAGATGGGAAACCCTTAAGTTGGATAGTCTCTACTGCATGATCGATAGACTATCCTTTTGAGTAAGTAAATCTAAGGTAAGTCCAAGCTTTGTAGCGCTTTCTTGGTGTGATTCATTGCAAATTGAATGGGTTCATTTTTGTACATTTAGGGTTAGGATCGTGCCATCAAGGTCCCTTTCCCAAGTGACTACTTCAGGTTCAGATCAAGCCATTGTGACCCCTCTCTGAGTAGTTACCCTTTTAGGTAGTGTCATTCTATGGATAAGCGCACTACCCCTTTGAGTCAGTAAATATAAGGCAAGTCTGGGCTCCTGTAGCCCCTCGTTATGTGGCCTATTGAAAATTGACAAGGTCCAAACTCATTCAACAAACTAATATAAAGTCAAAATCAACATAAATCATCAAAATTAAATTAAATTAATCAACGTAATCTAGTTGAATTAACCTCAAATTCAATCAAATCACATCAATTCTAACAAATTCCCATTATTCCATCGACATGATTCAATCTATAATCCAAAACAAATTCGTGTGCAATCCCCAGTGGATCACTTTTCATGTCCTTGGCATGAAGCCAATTTTCAACAAATCAAACTAAATCTTCTTGATTCTCCCTTCATGCCTCCAGCATGAAGCAAAATAAATCAATCAAATTAAATATTGATTTTCTTCCATAAAAGATTTGCTCTCATTCGAGCTTCGGTGAATTCTGATCATGAATCTCTCTAAATTCATAACTATCTTGAGTATCCCTAATACTTGCTTTAGAACTCTCGTCACCTGGAGAGTTCTAATTTCCCAAATAGAATCACCCACTTATGCTACATGTTAGAGATGTCTGGCTAGCTCAGTTAACACCAATACATATGGTGTGTCTTATCAGTTACACCACACATATTGGAGGTCCTTTTATTGACCTCACTTTTTTAGTGAGATTGACTACCTCTTTCTCAGGTTAGGATTCATCTTGGCACTAAGACCTTCCTAGTACTAAGACACTTTTAGTAATTAGGAGAACACCAATCCCAGCCCAGAGACTTATATGGTTTAACCCTAAGGTTAGACTTTGGCTTAGGATAAGCAATACACCACCTACCATGAACTCAATCAAATCCTATATTAAACCAATCACAAACCTAAACCAAAAGATTGCAAGTCAAACCACAAACCAATATCAATTTGACCTAGGTTCAATGTGATCCATCATGGTTTAATTTGGTTAAGTAACCAAGTTATCCTAACTTAGCCTGTTTGGATTCAAGAGGGCCAAACCCATAATCAAATCCATTTGAAACCTAATCAATCCAAGACCATTTGAATCTAATCAAGCTTGATTGGTTCTTAATCCAGTCCAATTGGATTGAACCAAGTCAACTTGGCCCTTAACCCAACTTGACCCATTTAAACTTCATATGGCCAAAACCCAATTCAACTTGATTCAAACCAAATTAACTTGATTTAAACTTCATGATTGTTCCAAACATCAAATCAATCATGCCAATTCATCCTAATCGCTCAGGCCAAGCCAATTGGTCAAATTGACCCAAGTTGACCCATTTGACCTAAAAGGTTGAAAATGAATTAAAACCAAACTAACTCAAATTGATTACAATCAAGGCTTTTAATCAACTCTATATTCATCATTGAGCACCTTTCAACACCCAATTGACATCAATTCAACCTAATCAACACAATTGGTTCACTTAGCCCAATTTAGCCTAAAAGAACCAATTTAGTTCAAACTTTAATGGAATTCAAATTAGATCAAATCAAATCATCCAATCTTCTCTAAAATAATTATTGATCATCATTGGTGACCAAATGTTAATCAATTGAACCTAACCAAGTCAATTTGACCACTTACCCAATTTAACCTAAAGGGTCAAATTAGGCCAAATCTCATTTCAATCTAAAATGATTGTAATCAATGCCTTCAATCAATCATAAATTGATTATTGGACCCACCACAATCACCAATCCTAGCCAATTTAATCATACCAACTCAATTGAACCACTTAGCCCAAATTGACCTAAAACATCAAGTTGAACCAAAGCACATTTTAATCCAAGTCAATTCAAACCAACACCTACAATCATTCACAAATGATCAATCAAACAAAAACCAACCCTTCATCCAACCTAATTTGACCCACTTGATCCATTTGTCCTAAATGAACTCATATGAGCCAAATCCAAATCCACTTCAGATTTAATCAAACCAATTGCACTAATACATTCCAAATTATCAATGGAATATAACCCAAGTGCCCTCTTGACTTAATTTAGTCAATTGGTCAACTTAACCCATTTGAACCCAAATTGATCTATATGAATCTAATTGAGCTAAACCTAACCAATCCAAGTCCAAGCCCAACCAAACTTGGCATGACTCATCCTTAGGTCCCCATTGACCAACCCAAGGTGACCTAGTTTAGCCCAAACTAAGTGAACCAAGAGTTCTAAATAAGATAAAACTCAAAATGGGAAGGTCCAACCCCTCCTTTTGCCTTTGGTAGCCACCTTAGCATGTCTTGAGCTCTTCAATGCTGACTAGATCTGACCCAAAGCTATTGGGCTCAGCCATTGACCAAGGCAAGGTCCCTCTCACCTTGGCTGACCCTTGGTTCAGTCCAAGAGACTTATCCCTCTCACCACTAGCCACCAAACCCACACAGTCACTAGGGGACCTCCACCTAAGCAGTCCCATGCCATTTATGGCCACCCCCATTGGCTGACCAGCTACCATAGCCTGAACCAATCTCTTTGGTTGGTTCACATGGGGAGGAGGGTATATACCTCCTCTCCAAATTAAACTTAGCACACACCCTCAGCAAAGCATTCTAAGTTGTCTAGAGCTTCTAGGAGCCTTCCGTGCACCCAACCATCGGAGGACTAACTCGCCTCTCAACCCGAGCCTCCACTCCATCTAACTACATAAAACTCTACCAAAACTAAATTAAATCTTCCCACACCTTCTTCAAGCTCTAATGAACCAATATGAATCAAATCCCAGCTTATTCGATCATTGGAGGACCAAGCTCGATAAACTCCAGTGAGTTTCATGATGGCATTTGGTTTAGAGGACTAACAATGAGTAGGCAATGTGTAGGCTTCTCAACAGAGCTTCACCTCTTTAAGGCAAAGCTATCTCAGTCAATGGACCATCAATCTTGAGCTCCGATGAGGTAAATTTCAACTAACCATAGAAAATCATCAGATGTTTAGTCTTTCTTGAAATGGATTTCAATTTCATGTGATTTCCATTATAGGATCCTCTTAGAATCATTCCCTGATCATTTTGGAGTCAAATTCACCATCAAATGAGCTCCAGCAAGCTCGAATCGAGCAACAAAAGGTAGATGATGTCCATCTCTCATCGCGGGTTGATGATGGATCATTAGTTGTCCATTCCACGCAATTAGAATAGATGATTGTGATTAATCATGTTTGAATTTCTTGATTTTTCTCTTTAAAATTGCAAGATTAATCTCTACCACCCAATCATTGATCGAACAGTTGAGATGAAAGCATGTTCGCCATCATTGAGTCAACAATGAATGATTTAAGTGACCAATCCCACGATGCCACGTGGAAAGTGTTACCACGTTAGCAACCATGTGGCGTCGATTATATAAATGGATTAATTAGAATTGGAAATATGATTTAATTAACCAGAACTTCAAAAATTTATAAATAATTATAAAAAATTAGAAAAAGATAAATAAACCCATTTTGGAAAGCTTAAATAGAGAAAAATCTAGGAAAAATAAAAGCCCAAAATTTTATCTAGTGAATAGTGATATATTAGAGTTTAATGATTTAATTAATTATCATAATTAAGCCCTAATTACTTGGATAATTAACCTGAGATTTTGCATGATTAATCCTTAGGATGACCTCTATCTCCCATAAATTTTTGGGTTAATTTTCCAAGTGGATTAAGATGATCAATTTTTAAAATCTTAGTTACTCATTTTAAGCATTTAATAATTATTAAAATTTAGAAAAATTATGAAATTAATTAGAGATAATTAATTATGAAAATAGTATAGATGATTAAAAAATTTGGACCTATAGTCTTATTTATTTTTTAAATCATTCTTAAAGGTGTGTAATCAATTAACTAAATGACTTATTTAAATTGAGAATGGATAATATTCATAATTAAGTTAATTAATCAAAACTCCTAAATAATTTTTCTCTATGTGCTTAGCTAACATAAAGATCCCTTAATGAAATCAAGATTCTCCATTGGTGTGGAGAATTTTGAGAGTAATTGATTAATTTTTTCTCTCTTAATTTAATTAATTATTAATCATAGGCCCGATTGCATTAGAATCTTTAGGCATTATAATTTTATTTTCCATCAATTCATCATGATTCATGGGCCTTGATTAATAATCAATCAAATTAAGGTAATGGATTAAGATTGATCAAGTCATAAAAATAACTTAGGTTCTCTTTAAACTAATTAATGAACAAAGATGGGTAAGGGTGATTCAAATCATTTAACACCTTCTTTAAGTTTAAGTTATTCAAAATCCTAAGTTTATGTTTAATGAATTTGATGAAGTTTAGGGTATTCATGTGGGGGGTATCCAGTATCACTTAGGTTTTTTAATATTATTGAATTCCACTCTAGATGCTAAACCTAGAGAGGGGTCATTCATAATTTTTTGGCTCTGTATAATTTTTCATGAATTTTTGAAATTTTGGTTTAATTAATTGATTTAATTAAATTGTAACTCATTAAATCCTAAATTTATGATTTAATCATGTCCACTATCCTAATTAAATTTTTTAGGGCCTTTGATATTAATGAAGATGTTTTAAACCAATTTATTATATTTTGGTAATTTTATAATTTTATAATAATTATTTTACTTAAAGTAAGCCAATATGGTCCTAAAATTATATCTTTTAACCCAAAGCTATAATGGATTTTAAATTTGCATGATAAGTGGACTATAGCATTAGGTTCCTTTCCTAAAAAAAGTCATCTTTATTAGGCTTGTAATGTAAGAGTGATTAAATAATTACTATTTTTAGTAAATCTCAAATTAACCTAAAAATACTTGGTTATTTTTGAGACTTTTTATATCATTGGATTCATCTCTAAAATTTGAATTTAGAGGGGAGGTCGCTTATATTTTATGGCTTAACAGTTGATTTATATGAATTTTTAAAGTTCAAATGAATTACAGTAATTAATTATTATTTAATTAAATCCTAACTAAATGATTTTATGATTTGGTTTGATTTAAAGGTTTTAATTAATTTTTCTAGTTTTTTAAGTTTATTAAAGTGATCTAAATCATTTGCATGAGTTTTCATGAATACAATAATTTTAATCAATTATTTATGCAAAATCAACTATTAAACTTTTAAAAATAATAACGTATAATCCATTACTACAATTAGCTTGAAATTTTATGGGAGTTAGGCATTAACACTAGGATCATACCATAAAAAATTTCAGCCTAATCATATCAATGGTTTGAGAGTAATCAAAGAAACTTAGTTTTTACTTAAACTTAAATTACTATCAAAATGCCATTATGGCTTTTAGATTCATTAGATTTCTCTTGGAATGTTGATTCCATAGAGGGGTTGAATACATTTTTTTTACTTAGAATATTAATTTTTCAGATGTTTAAAGTTTTGTGCCATTTTATGTAAATTTTAAAGCCAAGAAAATCATACTTTTCTACTTTCAATGCTAACGGGACAAACGCTTTACACATTTTGACATGTGTTTTGTCCACGTCACTACCCACATGGATCATAGTAGGGATGTGATTTTATCTGGACCATCCAATCAAAGATTAGATGATCTAGATTAAACCTATGATTTCAATGGGATTTAATTCAATTCTAGCGTGATTTGATCAAAATCGTCCATTCCAATCAAAAGAAATGGATGGTTGTGGCATCGTCTCTCTCGTCATTGGTGAGAGACAAGCTTGAGGATTTGACCTTAAACTTTTGATGACTCGTGTCGAATTTTTGAGGTTTCTCAATTTGGAAAGCTTCAAAATAAAGTGTGCAAGGGTTTTCTATAAATTCCCTCTAAATTCGCATGATTTTTCTTCGCAAAAGATCAACACCTAGAGCTTAGCTACAGTTGAGATTGATTACCTCACTCAAGGTAATATTAAGTGGATTTTGTAATTTGAAAGTCTTCAGGGTGAAAATCCACCCTTGTCTCACTATGTATTACTCTAGACAACACTGACTACTACCTCTAACAAAAGCTTGGTAATTTTTGGGGATAGATTAGTAAGGGAATAATTAAAAATCTTGGCTCAACTGTTATGGTGTTTATGATGGTATATAAAGTGTCAAATGTAGAAAAATGGGTTAAGGGTTGGGTTTTTGAGTCTTGGTTGACCGTAGCTCTATTAATGGAGGTCATGGGTGGCCAACCACGAGGAAATAAAGATGGGGATTGGTTAAATTTGGTGGTTTGTTCACTATAGAGCATGTTAAGAGCAAGCAAAGAAGAGGATGGGGAGAAAGCAATATGAGATCTTAGATTTTTTTTTTTTAGTATTTTATCTTTTTCATTTCTTTTTTTATGTTTCTTTTTCTTTTATTATTGACTTTTGGCTCCACTTCATATGAGCTGAGATATCAGCTCACATGTGATGAGATTTGAAAGGATTTAGGAGGATCAAAATTATGCCAAATAGGGTTGAACCCAAGTTGACTTAACTTGGTTGAAACAAGTCAAGTTGAGTCATTATGTTCAATGAGTTATTTGGAGTGATTGGAGTTGATTGATTGTAATTGATTCGGGTTTGGGTCAATTTGGGTCAACTTGAATCGATTGGCCAAATGGGTCAAATTGAACTTAACAAAGAGTTAGGTTGAGTTCAATTATGTGTTTAAAGTTATTAAGAATATTTAATTTGATTTGATTTTAATTTAATTTAATTTTGGCTCAATATTGCCTAAATGGGTTAAGTTGGGCTAAGTGAGCCAATTAAACAAATTGGGCTTCAATTGGATTTAGATTTGGGCTTGGTTAAGTTTGTATGTTGATTTTAATCTCTTAGATAAGTTCAATTTGGCTTGATTTTGATTGAATTAATTTTGAGTCTAATGGGACCCATGGGTCACCTTAAATTAATTAGTATAATTAACCAAATGAATCCCAATTGAATTTAGATTTATGTTTAATTAAACTTGAATAATAATTCTAATCTTCTAAATTGATTTGATTTGATTTAATTTTTGTTTACTTTGATTTGATTTGATTTTAGTAGGAACTCAAATAGATTAACTTTGGTTAAGTGGCCCAATTAAGAGTCAATTGGACCTAAATTTTAGCCCAAATGTGTTTCATTTTAGTTTTATTAAATTTTATTACATTTAGGGGTGTTTGAATTGACTTAACCTTTTTGAACTAGGTCAGGTCCTGGTGGGACCCGCAAGCCTAACCTAGATCAACCTAGGATTTGGTTTCAGTTAGTTTAGGTTTAACTTCTAAAGTTTATTAGTTTGATATTATGATTTGTTCAATTTAGTTTTGAGTTTAGTGTTTCACTTGGCCACTAAGAAGGTGTCCTAAATATCTAAGTGAGGAGTACTTACTCTAGGATTGAAAATCTTAAGTACTAAGATAAGAAGTTCAATAGTTATCTAAGTATACCATCTTTGTTTAGACATTCATATCATCTCTTTTTTAATTATCCATGATATATCAAGATAGTTAGGACTATTGAATATTTGAGTAGACAACATATATTCATATATTCATATTTTTTATGCCATGCACATATTAAGTTCGCTTAGTCATATAGCATACCAAATTTCTTTAGTTGTTTAGTATGACTCTACACTACATAATGGTCTAAGTTGATCAGGAGTTATCCTTAGGCCCATAGACCTAGATGATTTGTGATCATGACAAGTTGATTATTAATTACTTATTATATGATTATAAGTAATATGATATGACCAAATTTCATATGATTACTTTATAAAATTACATAATCTGAAAAGAGCATCTCAACATATTTTAAAATTTAATAGAGTTATATCATAAAACACGTCGGCTATTTTCAACTAGTATCTTTTAGATCAAAATTTATTTTAACAGTTATATTTGATATCTAAAACATCTAATGCTTTCAAAATTTTATTAGATAATTTTTTTTTAAATTTATATTTATCAAGGTGAATAGATTAGATGATATGACCTTAGCTTATTTTGTATCATAAGATATATCAATCTTGGGGTTTTTATCACAATAATATGATAATAATTCACATGACCACATACTAATGCACACAATGCTATGATAGCCTTATGCAATGTTAGATGAAGATAGGTATAATTAAGTTTTACTGTGCCATTATGTGATGTGATATTATTTTATTTGGATAAATGCTTATATAAGTTTGTATTTGTGTGCACTAAGAGATATATTTTTGTACGTACTATAATCATATATTTAACATAAAGCATTATGA
The DNA here is from genome assembly GCA_021442155.1 of Cymbidium sinense. Classification (NCBI taxonomy): domain Eukaryota; kingdom Viridiplantae; phylum Streptophyta; class Magnoliopsida; order Asparagales; family Orchidaceae; genus Cymbidium; species Cymbidium sinense. The sequence goes on from CM038233.1 coordinate 40,726,405, forward strand.
TATGCTTAGGCTACAAATGCTCTGATTTAGTAATGTATAAAATAAACTTATATGTGGTGTTAATATTGTGCTTATGTACATTATTTATTAGGTCTAGAAAAACCATATGAATGAGTATAATGTAGAAGCATGAACTTCATTAAGTCCCTATCAAAATAAAAAAAACCTAGAACATGGGGATCTATAGTAGAAAATCCATATATATATATATATATATATATATATATATATATATATATATATATATATATATATATATATATAGATGTCATATATATATATATATATATTGATGTCAAATTATAGATTTATGACAATGTTATATTTATATGGAGCCCAACTTTTTATATGTTTATCTTTTAATGGAGTGTATTAGGAAAAACAAGTGATATCAAAACTTCCCCATACTTGTAACTTGCATAATATTTAGCTAAATTTGTCTTTGTTGTTAAGTGCTTTCATTTTCATGAATGATATGCTAAGGTCTAGAAAATATCAACATTTGCATGCTCTTAAGAAAAATTCACTTACTATAAAGTTGATAAAAATAATTAACCTAGAATAATTCTTAAAAATAAATTTCTAAAATAAAAAATAAATAAATGCATAGTCTTTGGACTACTCATTTAAATAAAATTAAAAGTCACTCATTTATGTTTATGAGGGCATATAATAAACATATAATTTTTTCCAGCACCTATTCAAAAAGGTGAGGCATAAAGTTAGAGAGAGTCTAATTGATTTGTTAATCATGACATGACTAAACTCCTAATCAAATTAAATGTCTTCATGTTAAGGATAGGTAAATTTATATTATATATGTTTAATGGAGTATAATGGTTTAATTTAAAATTAAATAACACCATGTTCCTTAAAATCTCTTAAATAAAAGTCTAATATATTTAGTGAATTTTATTATAGACTTGATCGTGGCAATATTATAAAACCAATCAGGTAGTTTGACTCCATCAATTAAATTTCCCATGTCTTTTTTCTTCATAAGCATCTTCTTACATTAGAAGAAGAGAAATCCTATATTTCTTCATTTCTATAAGAATGAATCTAAAAATTCTTTCCTTTTTTTCCCTTAGCTATAAGTCTATGAGATTTCTAGTTGATATAATTCATGATTATTAATAAAAGAATCTTAGATCAGATTTTCTAGTTATGTAGACTTAAAAGTTTAATAACTAGAATGATAGAATCATAAAATCTTGAACAAGTTATGTCTTTCTTTTTAGAGTTTCATACATATACCCTCAAATCCCTTAGAGCCCAATCTTTCCTCCTAAATTTTTTGATGCAACCCATTAGTTAATAAAGACATAACTTCAGTGGTAACTTAAGGCTATCACATTGAATTTAAGTTGATATAATCTCTCCCATGAAATTTGATTTTAAGATATCAAAAAATAAAATAAAATATAAATCTTATGAGATTAAGAATCATTATAACGAAGAGCCAAATGATACTTTGAAGTTGATGAAAATTTGAATGTTTTTCTCCGTTTCAAGAGGATTCAAAGCTAAACTCTGATCATTTCATCATTAGCTACTTTCTTATGAAAATAATAGGCATACATGTAAGCCGTTATACTATTGATAAAAATGTGTTCACTCAAGCATGTAAATGTTAGAGCTGCCTTAATTAGTTATTAATAGTCATTTGAGTAAGAAATCATTTAGAATCAATAAATTTTGGGCATATCTACTACATGATCATCATATTGTAAAATTTATATCATATGATACAAGATATAAATATTAGAAAATATTTCACTTAAAAATTATAATGGCTTGCTAAAACTAGATCTTTAAGGAAAATATGATGGCATCTTATGATCTATATAATATCATACGATAACAACACTACACACTCCACATAATATGCATGATTAAAAATAACTAATAAGCCATTGAAATAGTGTTCTAACCAAAATTTATCTTATTTATAAGACTACCACTCATTCAAAAAATAAATAAATAAAACTTATAAATTCATATATTAATGCATACTGCAATGGAATTATTAAAATTTTGATGAAGATAAAAAATATAAGTTGAAACTTAACATTTGATGCAATTTTGACAAACGCTAAAAAGAAAAATTGAACTTTATAAATGGTCGAATTTCAAATCACATATAAACTCTCCATCTCCAGCCAAAATCAAGGTTGTGTAAACCGGACCGGACATTGAACCGGAAAAAGAAACGGCTCAAGGTTTACTAGTTTGACCGAGGTTGAATCGGATGATGTAATAAATATCAAAATTATTAAAATATGAACTAAATGATGTAATAATTATGTAATAATAAGAATAGTTCAAAAAATAAGCAAAATGCACCACAAATAGTATTCTCAAATCACAATTATAAAAAATTGAAACAACTTCAACATTTAAAGTACTTACCTCTTTTTTGTATCTTTAACCTATAGATAGCTATTTGAAATTTGTATTGGACTTTAGGAAATTGATAATCTGAAATTAAAAGAAATATTCAATCATGTTAATATCTATTCAATAGTTAAACATATAATGGTTTAATATACACAATCATTTTACATATACAATTTTTATTTGACAGAAAAAAGTGATAACACTCATAATTCAAAATATAACTTAGACAAAGTGCCCAAAAGTTATATAAAGTTATAAAGCAAAACATTCAAAATTTCTTAAATAACAAAATTTTATAAATCCTACCATAATATTAAAGAGAACTACAAAGTTCAAACACGAAGTACAAAACTATAAGCAAATTACTGTCTAAAAATGAAATATATTCAAAATTTATCTCAAAAAAATGTGTCTATAAAATTTACTTCCCCAACAGCTCCTTCTACGAAACCTTCCAAATATTCATATTCAATATTTTTAGATATAACATCATTGAAGTCACCTCCATCTGAACATTAAAATTTTTAGTCATAGCATCATCATGCAAAAAAAATAAATTTTCAAAATAGTACATAAGAAACTTACCTTCAGTTTGCATGTTAGATGTCATATTGACATCTTCACTAGATGAAATGATATCCTCTCTATAAGTATCATTTTGTAGATCATCATAATCAAATTCTGGTGTTGGTTCTTCATCAATAATCCAAAAATCTATTATCTCAATACTTGTGTAGTCCAAAGGATCATAATTTCTTTGTTTTAATTGTAACCTGAAAGAATAAACATGAGAATTTGCTAACATGTGCAATCATACATTGAAATAATTCATCTTAAAAATATAAATAAAGGTAATAATGTAATATACATATTCTTTAAATTGAGGTTGTATCGTACATATACAAAATCATTTAGCCGTTGATGCTCCAAATGATTTCTTCTCTTTGTGTGAATTTGCTCAAAGATGCTCCAATTTCTTGCACATCTCGAGGAAGAAGACGTTTGGCTAAGAAATCTTATAGTCAGTTTTTGTAAATTTGGAGCACTTGAGCCAAACATCTTCCACCATTCATCCAGACATCAATAATTAATATTTAAATATAAAAAATGTGACAATATTTAATTGAATAGTAAATATATGTTAAAATAAGTTTATAATTTCTAAACATACTAGGTTGCATTTTATTTGACATTGTCAGAGCTATTGACTTACCAAAACTTTCTAAGTTATCACAAAAAAGTCTAACCTCATTCATTGCCAATGTAGGTTTATGACACATATCTTTGTTTCCAATAATCTCAACCGAACCTTGCATTATCACAAGTTTATGAGAATAATTTTCTTTATCATATTAAAAATGAGGATTATAAAAAATATGTAGCTGTGTGGATGTCTTGTCTTAGTTGAAAATCTCATCTTCTTTTAATGATAGTAGTATATGGTTTGTACAATCTCTTTGCATTCTTAAACATATTTTTTATTGCCTTTTTAGCTTTATACATACCATCATAAAGATATTCAAGTGAGGGTTTCTCATCAGAATCAACTACTTGAAATAACCTGTAAACATTTTGAAATTATTAATCAATGTAAAATATTGCTTCAATTAATAACATTAAAATAAATTTGTATAAACAAGAGACATTAACCTTATCAAAGGCCCAACTAACTCTGACACTATAAAACAATCATTGTAGAACTTTGAATCTAAGATAATAGAAGATGCTTCTTTTCCTTTCATGGTTTTAGACAACTTTGAATCTATATAATATTTGTTAGTGATAAATGCTTGTAAATCATGTTTCTGCTCATGGATACTCTTCAATGTAATAAAAGTTGTGGCAAATTGTGTTGCTCCAGGACGCAATCTCTTTCCATTCAAGTCTTTTTTGCTATCTTGCAAGTATAAATACATGATTATAAGTAAAAATTATCACTTTTTCTACATTTTTGGTAAGCTCAACAATATAAGGCATTGAACCAATATCTTTTAGAATAAGATTCAAATAGTGTGCAGCACAAGGTGACTAATATATATTATCACATTTTGCATGTAATAACTCTCCAGCCTTTTTATAGTTTGTAGTATTATAGTTACTATTTGTACAATATTTTCTAGACCCACCCAATCAACAACTTCAACAAATAAAGCACATATTGTTGTTGAATCCTTCTTAACATCATAAGCATCAATAGATTTCAAAGATGAAACATCACGTGGACAATAAACTAAAAAGTTAATTAAAGTTTTGTTTATATTATCTATCAATCCATCAGCCATTAAAGTACATCTAATCTCTTTTCATGTACGCCTATAAAACTCAACAAGTAACCTGCATTCTTCTTTGCAATCTCTTAATAAATTCACTCTGATTCTAAAATAAGATGGCAATTGATAATCATGCCCAATAGATGCGAGTGCGTCAAAAGCCTTCTGTACAAATAGAGAGTTCGATGCATTCATAGGAATACGATAATAATAAAAAATCATCTAGCCAAGGCCAAATCAGTACAGTGAATAATATCTTTTGATGCCAATACACTCCTCAAATATGGTTGTGATCCTGATTTTGACCTGGGTGCAAAGTAATTTTCTATTTCATGAATCTTCTTCTTTCTTTTATCTTTCTCCGATTCTTTATCATGAACAACTGAACTTAAAATTTTAGAGAGATAAGCTCTTTCTTCTTCAATAACTAAATCATGATATAAATTTGTATTTTCTTCTTTTCCTTTTTGTCTTTTTTTAGAAATTTGTTTCAAGTTTTAATGCATCTGATAATGTATATCATAAGGAAATTTTTTACATGCAACAATATTACCTTTCTCTCCAACAAGATATTATTTCATTCTGTTGATTCCTCCGCTTTTATAAAAAATTTTACAATGTAAACATTTTATATTTTTCTTTCTATCCGGATCTTTAAATTCACTGAAATGATTCCATGTAATATCATTTTTTTCACGAACATTATTCGTTGAAGTTTTAAGTAAATTTTCAAATAATTTCATGCTAAACATAAAAAAACATAGTCCAAAAGTTACAAATTAGAATTACATTCAAACTTTAGACAACATAGTTTTAAAAAAAACTATGTTTAAATTAAATTTTGTTTATTAATCTGAAAGATTCTAAAATATAATTTACTTCATAATTAATAACTAATTAAATTATCATTTTTCATTGACATCTTTCTTTTCAATTCTAAGAAATATATATATATATATATATATATATATATATATATATATATATGGATCATCGTTACAACTCAATGTCCCATTCTTGCATGAAATACATAATTTATTTCTCACCAACTAAACAAAATATATTTTTTCCACTTAATTTCTATGTGGTCAATCAAAACAAATAGGCAAAAAATAATTATAATTTAATTGATTATTATTTCCACTTTTATTCCCTCTCTGCTTTCGAAAATAAGCTTTAGAAAACAGCTAAGTATTACATTGAAAAAATCGAAAAACATAATTTACACACTTCACTTTTATAGTGAACATTCCAGTTTGCTTTAACGATGATCTCAACTAAGTTAAACTGGCTCAGCACAAAATCAAAGCAAATTATTCAAATCATTCAACAAGCCCGCATTAATAAGTTGTAATAAAATCATAAAACGATAAAATCTTACAAAAATTAAGCTGTGATAAAAATTTTGGCCAACGTTGTCACAAATCTTGGCCAACGTCGTTGGAGCTTTTTTTTTTTTTTTTTGGAGAATTTGAGAGCCTTAACTCAATTATATTCCAAAAAAAGAGATAATTACAATGTTACAAAGGTAAATTCAACAAGTGAATTCGACAAGCAATACAAAAACAAAACCTGTAAGGAAGCTACATAAAAAATAGGAAAGGAAAAACAATTACAACTCTTCCCAAAAAAAAAGAGCTAATGCCTTACCAGTTAGGAAAAACACAAGATAAAGCACCGCACCAAAGCTCCCTGCAGCACCCAAAAAATGAACTTACTGTAAGTGTATAGTATGTATTTCAACTCAAAGAGGAATGACGAATAGTTGAATACAGGATAAGGATACTTAGTCAAAATGTCGAATACAATATACTGCTAAATGCTAATAGAGTTAAGCCATCGGGAAATCATGGCACTCGAGTACAAAAAATGCTGCTATATATTTAATGAGAGACCAAATAAAATCATCACGTTGACAAATACGCATTTACAAAATCTAAAAGAAAAATTAATATTATATCAAATTTGATAGAATCAATCATTTTTATTTATTAAAACATAATTAGACTTCCAGAAATAAATAACCCCTTCGCTTTTAGAATCATTCATTTGATTCAACATAAGTATCAATTTTTAATTATTTTTATTTTTATTTTTATTTTTTTTAAAACAAAACAGCAAATGGTTGAATCCTTCATTTGATATTAAGCACAAGACAAATCTTCACAAAACTGTCAAAATATCAAATCTTCCACGGAATCACTCCCATCCATTATTGAAATAAAAAAAGTACACTGATGCGTCAACACCAGACATGAATTAAACTCTCAATTTAAATTTCTGAACTCGCTGGCCATCATCAAACGACCAGCAAATAAAACATAAAGAAATGTCTCAAACTGCTCGTTTGAGACTAGAAGCAACTCACCGCAAACAAAATTCCAATGTTTCCTACAAATTATGTACAAACCTTCTTCTTGATCATTTTATTTTATTTTATTTTGTTTATTCTATTTAATCGACTGCACTTGGAAAACAAAACAAACTAAAAAAATTACTCAGCTAACCAAACAAGCATATTAGAATCAGCCACATGAAATGAGGATCGAAAGAGCCTGCAATAAAGCAACAGACTGAAGGAATCCAAGTGGAAATTCAGATATTACAAGTCAACCATCAAAAGGCGAGTTCAACAGCATATAAAGATTCTCATAGGTAGTATTCATGTTTTACAAATAGCAACAAATATATATATATATATATATATATATTAGGATTGAGCAAGCAACTTTGAGTCACAAGCTACAATTTTTACCCGCCCAACAGTCTCCTGGCATTCCTCGTTCTTAAATAATGCATCCCGTAAGATGAAGGTCCACACGTTGTCACAGAATCTGTACGTGTGAAGATGTCCCTGTCAAAAAAATAAAAATAAATAAATGAATCTTCACACACAATAACATATTAACGTATTTTATTATGTATGCTAAAAACGAGTTGATGCAGAATTAAGATAAGGAAAATGAATGGTTCTTCCTATTTTGCAGCAGCAGTAACCTGGAATGATATTCAAAGTATGCTACAGTAATACGCCTATTGGCAAACTTCTTTCTGAACCAGAGGAAAGAATAAAATAATAAAAAAAGAAGATAGCACCCACAAGAATATCACGGTGCCTTAAAGTATGATTGTAAATGATAGTAGCATTTCTACTAGTCAATTTTCTCACTAAATGGACGCTAGTAAACGTGATATTATCATCATACATATCAAGTGTAAGCTTATTACTACTTCATGTGAACCTGAATCCTAAGTCCTCCAGCAAGCTAGTATAACCCATATTGCATTCAGACATTTGTTCAACAGAGTCCAGATCACCGGATATCAAATGCAATGGTAGCCAAAAAGTAACTTATCGCATGATATAAGAAAAAAAACTGAATATAACACACAGCAATGAAAATTTTATCACGAGCCATAACCTATAAAAATAAAAAATTGGAGCAAAACAGGCAGAAATCACAAATTTTAATTAAATTAATTAACAAAATAAAATAAAATCTAAAGAGGCAGATGGAAGAAAAGCATATGCATTAGGGGTGCTTTAATCGCATCTCCACATTATATACAACAAACAAGCTTAAAGCATAGTCAATACAGAAAAGAATACATCACAACAAAAATAATAAGCATCCTTCAGAATTAGAAACCTGGGCTGCTTGGATAGGATGGGATAGGCATCCTCTGAAATCAAGTTTGAATTCTTATGTTTGAGCATATAATCAAATACAAATTCTAACAAGTCTTATTAATAAAATCAGAAAAAATAATACCACAAAACAAGTTAAACTTTAAATTTATAAAACCCTATCAAAATTGCAACGGAAAAGCATGGTTATCTTATCCCTGCAACCCAAATGTCATGGCTTTCATTTGGTATAGCCAATACGATTCAACTCAAATTGAACCAGTCATATAAACAAATTAAGATAAAGGAAGGTTTCCAGAAAGACAGATATAAGAAGCATATGGGTAGATGATGTATAGAGCGAATAGGTGGGATAACGAATAAGAGCAAAGGGAAGAGAGCAGTGGAGCTTGAGGAAAGTAAGATGGCGAGAAGGGCAAGAGTAGAAGGGAGCACGAGATGACAAAAAGGAGCATCTAAATTTTTAATATTATATCAAATCATTATTTTTTTGAAGTGAAATAAATCTTGTCATGCATAGAAAAAATGTTATATTTATAAATATCAAACTTTGGGTATTAGATATATATATGTATAAAAATTATGAGTATGCCTGTAAATTTCCCTAATAATAATAAGAGTAATAATATAAATATCAATCAACAATATAATAGTATAAAATAAAAAAATAAGATTAGTAATATTAATAATCATAAATAAAAAATATAATATAATAATACTATTAGAATAATAAAATAATATAATTATTATTAGTGATGAAAAAATAATAATAGTAATAGAATAATAAAAATAATAATAATAATATAATTAATAATAATAATCATAAATAATAATAATAATAATGATAGATAATAGTACAATAGTAAAATAATAATAATCATATATGATATAATAATAATGATTATCATGATGATGGTGAAGAAAATTAAGCTAATTAATATTCGTGCATAATTTTAAATTTTCACAATGAGAGGAATTTCATTCAAAAACAAGGAACAACTGAACCTCATTTAAAGTGGGCAATTATATCTAGATCAAATGCATTAATTATTATGTTTGCTTGAATGATAAAATTCAAATGAATGTCTAAATTGATATTATTAATGGTTTTATGCTTATATATGAGAATTAAAAATATTTCTATTCGACATTGAACCATTATTACAAAAACAGAAAAAAAAAATGATTTCTTTTCCTGGTTTATAAAATCCTCGTATTAATGTGATTGTTATATTATGATTGAATCTTAATTGATCTTCCTAATAACAAGCAAAAGATACTATTAAAATGCATGATGATTGACAAAAATAATTATATTATAGAGTGACTACTTGTACATATTGACTGATGGAGTTCAACTCCTTATGGCACTAGTTAAGGACGCAAAGTACATACGCACATATATGAAAATAGAAATTATTGTCTACTCTTCGGAGTTAGGATTTGAAAAGCTTATGAGATGGTATGTCTTTCAGGTACAAATTTAGATGACTCTTTAATAGGTGTATACTATAAATTAAGAAAATTTAAAATATGAAAATAAAAAATAAACAATTCTTGATCTTATTCTTTTAAGAATGCATTTTCTTACTATTTGATGAAAACAAAATGATATGAAAAGAAATGAACATGCATATTATTTCTTCATTCTTGAATTATTGTATCTTAGATATATAATTATTCTTTGAGTTTAACTCACTCTTTAATTGATAATCATTTCGTGGGAAGATCTTTAGTAATATAAATGAAAGAAAAATAAGAGTACGTGAATAGTAAAAAGTTTACTTCTAGAGCTAGGTAATATAATTGAAAATAATGTACGTGATGTATTACCATATGAAATGTATTATAATTTAAAACTAATCATTTAGTTAGCTCTTTTTCATTAATAATAATATGAGAATGTTGTAAATATCTGTCTGGCAATTCATTCTCGCCTTAGTACTCCAAGCTCTCGGATCAAGTTGTGACAAGAATGGTATCTATGCAAAGTTAAATAAGCTGACAAATAAGCATTATATGAAGAAAGCCATTAGGGTGAATAATGAAAGGAATTAGTTATCCAATACATTTGTCCTAACTCCATCATATTATTTGGTTTATCTTAAACCTCTAAACACCAATCATACTAATGGTAAAACAAAAGTTAGGGTTGATGATCCTCCTACCATAAGAGTTCAAGAAGAAAATAGAATATGGATGCTTTCATTAATACGGCGATTGGAATAATGCATTAATCCAAAATTTCAAATTCAAGCTAGTGGAAGTGGAGAAGCTATAATGGGTAAGTATCTAAAATTATTTCAAAATATGAAGCTATCCTTAATTATTGGAGTAGAACCACTTGAAGCTAAAAATTGACTGATGCGAGTTGAAAAGATTATTTACAGTATTTTCTATCATCCTCATAGAAGAGTAACACTCTCCGCTTTTTCTTTTGAAGGTGAAGTCCAACAGTGATGACAAGGATAATTGCAAGATAAGTTTAGTGGTCAATCTAGCACTATGATTAGATCGAAAATTTTATGCAAAATTTTTCAAAGTGATTTATGTCTTTTTATAAGGAAGAAGATGTAAAATAAATTTATCACTTAATTTATCTTTTAATTTATCATTTACTGGTGCAAGAGATAAATCAATCATTCAATAAGAAGCTGTCTTTATTACATTCTAGATATGCATCTCAATTAATCCCTAATGTTGTAGAGAAGCATCTGATTTCTATCAAGATTACAATATCTTCTTAGACAATCTTTAATTCCATTGGGAATCAATGATTATTTGGTTCTAGTGAAAAGGGCTAAGAGATTGAGATTAATCTGCAAGCCACTTAGAGGCGCATAGACCTCCAAAAATGAAGTAAAGAAGAGAACCTAAACCCAATAGTGGTGACGATTGTGTTAGTATGAAGAATTGTGAAAAATGTGAAAAAGCTGATAAGGGCGAATGTTTGTTAAGAAAAAACACTTATTTTTAATGCCACCAACTTAGATATATGGCCAAGTATCAGACTTGTCAATGGCAGCACGTATTATTTTGGTGCGATGCACCCTGCCAATGCAGATGGAGATAATAATGTGCAGCACCGAGCCATGCCCCCTGGCACGCATCATTTTGTGTCATTAACATGTATGCTAAGTATTTCCCTACACTTGAACAATGATTTTCAGATAATATTGGACCACCTCAATAAAGCTTTGATAAGCCATAGGTGACTGAGTCAATGGCATCAGCTCTTAATCAAAATCAGACTCGCCAAAATGTCCAACCTCAAGTTTGTGTTATCCCAGCAAGAGACTAAGGAATCACTCAACGTCATCACAAACATAAAACAACAAGTCTTTCTCCCACTATGTGGGGCAAGCTATCTGAATCTTTTTTCTTCAAAGTGTCCAATTAAGTGTCATATTCTTATTTAATCCTGATAAATTAAGATCATTTTTTATACTTCATAATCATTTTTTATACTTCATAACCAAGTCTTTTTACATCTATCTCTACCTTTTTTAATATAAGCCAAACCTAATACATCGACTCTCCTAACTAGGTCATTAAATGGCCTACATTTTATATGCTTAACCATCTAAGGCGACTCTCTTTAATCTTATTTACCACTAGAGTTATTCCAACCTTATCACGTATATATTCATTTCTCATTTTGTCTCTAGGTGCAAAGCCACTTATCCACCTGAGCATCCTCATATCTACAACACTTAATTTTATGCTTCTCTTTTACTAGCCAACATTGTGTCATAAAGCATTGCAAGTCACCCACCATCTTATAAAACTTATGATTTAGTCTAAGTGGTACTTGTTGACCTCATTTTTGAATGAGGTTAATTTAGCAATTAGGAGATCCTAATCTCAATCTCGAATAGGATTTTCTTAATTCAATAGTTAAGGCACTATGCTTAGTGACCTAGGGAATTCATCTTGGGTTGAATCTAACCTATTTGGCGGTAGGATCAACTCAAGCATCCAATATGAATCAATTCAAACAAATCAACAAAATAAAATGGAAAGTCAAAATTAAATCTAAAATCAAATCTATTCAACTTAGGTTTGACTCAGGTTGGACCCACTTGGTCAAAATTCAACCCACCAAAAATGTGGTCAAATTAAATCATTCCAAACATTCCAAATGATTAAATAAATATGTTTGATCATAAATATAAAGAGATTTGAATTCATTTAGTCCTAAAATGGGTGAATTAGACCACTTGGTTTAAAATAGCCTAAATGGATCTTATTGGATTCAAACCTCAATTAAATTGAAATAAACTCAAATTAATCATTTAAAATCATTTGGAAATGACAATCAAGCATAATTTAATTCACCATTGGATATGATTCGGCCAAATGGGTCATTTGACCCAATTGAATTCAAACAGAACCCATTAACCCCACTTTGGGTCAAATGGGTTTACATCAAAATATAATTGAAATCAAATGAAAATAGCCATCCAATTCATCCCATGCACATGATCAAGCATGATTGGAGTTCAAACCTATTTCAACTAAGTCAAATTGGTCATTTGACTTTAATTGGAACCAAATTTAATCCATTTATGTTAATGGGTTAATATGAAATGCAATTCACATTCAATTAAAAAAAATGAAATGGGAAATGCAATTCACCATTAAATCAATAAAGAAATCAGCAAATAAAATAAAATAAAATAAATGAAGAAAAAAGAGAAGAAGGGAAATTGAATTTCCCCTCTTCCCACATCAAGTCAAACTCCACCCCTTAACAAAGGTGACTGCCTTCAAAGCAAGAAGAGGCAATCAAGCAAGCTTCCAAGAGCTTGCCATCACTCTAACCAAGGAAGAGAAAAGGAGAAAAGAGAAGGAAAAAAAAAGCTACATAGCTCACGGCCAAGGGGGGTAATCCCACCTACACGCAACCTTAAGCCAAATTGACTTCTCCAACACCTTCACCACTCAAAACCGAACCCAATCGAAGCCATTCTCACTTCCCAAGCCGCCAGAAACATGCAAACCACCAAAGCCGGTGTAGGAGAAGTAGCTTGGTGGAGAGATCAAAAGACAAGGAATTGATTCAATTCCTTTGGCACATGATCATCTCTCGAAGAATCAAAGCTATAGGAATCAATTCCGAAACCAATCGAGCAACGGATCAAGATATGTCATTAACACCCTCTTCATCTCAATTAAGCAATTCGGCTTTGATCGTTTTCAAAGAAAACGCGATCTCCAGTGAGATCAAGCAGTATATAATCATAGGATTTCCTTCAACGATTGTGTAGCAATTGAAATCGTGTAATTTCGTTGCCTAGATCAAAATATATTAGCAAAACAAGACGGACGGCTCTCGGCTCCCGCAGAAAATGAAGGAGACGAGCTCTCCACCGTCTGATCCATGTATTTGGATCGGACGATCCAGATCTAGGCGGACCGGATGATTTTCACCCTTTAGGGACGATGGACCGTCCTATCAATCGGGAAGATCTGGACGGTCAGATCGTCCCTGCAGAACGCACCGCAGCGAAGGGCGCGCCATACAATGCCACGCCCACATTTTCGCATGGAAAGCACTTAAAAACCGTTAAGTAACAGTTTAAAATAATTCAAAATTACAAAAATTTTCTAAAAATCATAGAAAAATAAATACAAATCAAAAAATACAAATGAGAGCTCTATGGATTCATCTTGATGAGAGGAATCCATAGAAATTAAAATCCCTAATTTTTATTAGGTATTTTTTCCTTAATTTGGGTTTAATTGAAAAATATTAAACTAATTACTCTCAAATTAATAATCTAATTAATTTGAAATTTTGGGAAATGAAATTAAGCATAAAACACATATTAGATGAATTTTTGGAGATTTAATTCTCTGAATTCAAAAAAAATTGAAATTTCATATGCTTAATTAATACATTAATTAAATTAATTAATCCTTAATGAAATAATTAAGAACCTTTTAATCTAACAATCTTAAATCACCCTAATGAACTTCAGTGAACATTAAAACATTACTTAAACTCAATTAAATCCAATAACCCTTAATTGACATAATTAAACAATTAAATGAATTAAATAATTCAATTAAATAACCTAAATTTAATTAAATCATAATAAATTAACCAATAATCCAAAAATTATGAATAAACCCTCATTGGTAAGATATTTCAATAAGGAATTTATGAAAAATAAAATCCTTAACTGAATTTCATTGAATTAGGCCTAATTTAGGTTTTAATGAAATAATTAAAACCCTAATTACAACTCTAATTAAGATGAAACTTTCGACATTTGAAATTGACATGTAACCCCACTTGCCATAAAATTTTCAATCCCAATTGATCTCTGGATTGGGAGTTGTTAATTTTATAAATCGTTAGGTCAATGTTAATCAAATATTAGGTTAAGGAAATTGATTAATCCATTAAAATAAATGGTGATTCAAATCAATCTTAATCAAACATCAGAAAGATATTAAGAAACTTCTCTAAACATCTTAGGTCAATTAAATCGATCAAATAAGATTAATAGTTAGCCTAAGTACTTTAGGTTAAGCCTAATCCATGAACAAACCTAAGGTACTAATTCATATTAATGAACTTAAAGTTTAAGCTTACAAATCCATAATTTAATAACTTAAGTTAAATTGAATGAAATCAAACTTAAATCTAAACTCCTTAAATTAACTTAAACCAAATCAAATGAAACAAATCAAACAAATTACATCAAACAAAGCAATTCAAACAAATGAAATAACATAAATCAAATCCAAACATAAATAACATCAAAATGATTAATTAAGATAGTTAAGGATCTTAATTAAACTTTTGAAAACTTCATTAGGATTTAGGATGTGGAATAAAGTGAGTTTCACCTAAAAATGAAATTCATTCTATTTCTCATTCTTGAAAACTTAAATATTACTTTAACCAAATAAAATGAACATAAAAATGGGAATTAAACTACTAAACCATTTGAATTGAAACCAACCAATAATAAAAATTAAACCAATTCAAACTTCAAACTTAAACTTGAACTTAAAGGAGCCTAGCAAAGCCTTACCACTCTCACTTTGCACACTAGATCATTTAGGTCGGACTCTAGATCTAGGTTAGGCGTGATTTTCTTTAATCTTGTCATGCACATGTTTGGGTGATGTATTGCTTTATGGATGCTCTCTTTTGTTGTTCTTGATGTTTGGGCATTCTTTCTAGATTTAACACTATTTTCAGGGAGGACTGTGTTAAAAGGATCGCTGTATTAAATAAATCATAAAATTATTGTTTACTTGCAGGTGCTGAAAATCCCTTAACATAATCCATAGGACAAGTGGGCTTGGCAAGCAACTAATGCTAAGCCCATATGTTTGTGAAATATAACTACTATGTGTTTTTTTATTTTAACATGTTTCTGGGCTTAGGATTTTACTTTTAAATATAAATTTGAGCTTAGAATTGGTTGATCTATGTCTAGGGCCTCTGGAGATGAATGCGTGATCCCCTGAGCGATGGATGTCCCTAAAGGAGACTTTCCTAAAAAAAAGACTCCTAAATCTAAACTTGTAGTTCTAGGCCGAGTTATATAAAGGTAGAACTTCATTTGCATTTCTCTTTCTTTAACAGAATACCTGGCATTTCTGAGTCTTTCTTTTCTAGAATCTAAGCCCTAGATTTCTAAGAAAATGATAACTCAAAATCTAAAATTAAATCCCAAATTTGAAGCCCGATCATGGGATAGTTGAAATATTATCGGTATCAATGACAATTCTATTTTTCTCATTTGACTCTTGAAAATAACTCTCTCCAATTTGGACCTCTCCCAATTGAATTTCCAAAATCAATCCTTTTAAAGCTACCTTTAGTCTTTGAATAATCACTTATTTCTTTAAAGTATTCTTAAAAACCCTTCCAAGATATAATTAACTATAGGCTTGGCTTTATAGGCGCATGATCTCGAGATAAAATAAACCTAGTTACAAGGAAAAATACTCAATAGACTAAGATTAGCCTTAAAGTTTTTTGAAATGATCGAATCCATTACAGGAGAGCACATTTACCTTTCGAGATAATATGTTTATTCCTTAATGCCGTATTTGATCATCTAAATAAAATATTCCTAAACTCTATATGGTGTCATTTCTTTTCTCTATTCCAATAGTACTCTTGACACTTGATAATCCTCCACTTCAACCATCCAACTTGAATTCTACTAATAAAATCCTTATCTATATCACCATTGCTTTGAACAATAGATCCGTGGTTTGATCATCCATTATCACCACTCCACTACTAGATCTTCTACAACTAAAATTACACTACATGTATTCAATTTTTGAATCACAAGTATGGAATTCATTTAAAATAATCTAATGAAATTTTAGCTAATATTACGAAGTTATATTATCACAAGAATTATTATCATTAAAAATAAACCTTCTAAAATTTTACTAGAACATCATATTCATTTATTTCTGAAGACTTCACTGATCGCTCAGAAAAAATATCTTTTTAGAAACTCTCCGCCATTTTTATTGGGACAAGTAAGAGTATATTCTTTATGAGGAAAATCGATATATGTTCAACCAAATTTCTCCTAATATTATGTTAGGGTTTATTAAGATTTAGGTTCTATTTTAGTTAATTACCCATTTTACTATAGTAAGAGAGAACTCTCAATTAATATTGGAAATAAACATATCTCTGATATGAATCGGTGTCTAGTGGTGCATGTGGCGTGACATAGATGACTATCTAGAATAGTCTCAATTAAGATCTCATTGTTCTGTCAACCCGAGACCACATTATTTTAGTCTACTAATATCGAGGAAACTGTGTGTCCCAGAGTCGATTAGTCATTATTCCTCTATATCCCGTAGACCAAAGTTTGTGTATGGATGTTCGGATGGCAAACAATAAAAATGGGTTTACATTCATTAGAAAGTTATTAGGGTGCTCGCATGACGAACATATGGGTTGGACTTACATCCCTTTGGAATGCAAATAGGGTGTTCGTATGGCGAATGGATAGATTGGAATTACATCTTTTTGGAATGTCATATTTATAGGATGTGTGCATGGCGAACGTATAGATTGGATTTACATCCCTTTAGAATGTTAGTAGGGTATAGATTGTTCGCATGATAAATATATAGATTGGGATTACATCTCTTTGGAATGCCAATGGATATAGATTATTTGGATTGCAAACGAGTAGATTTATAGAATGTTCGCATGAAAAAATATTAATTTGTGGTTCTAGGAAGCAACACTTCGGCACTTCGGTGTTGGAGACATGACGCCTAGGCGTTATCATGGTAGCGCCTCGGCGCTATTAAAATGACGCATTGGCTTTAAGTAATTAGCACTGTAGCATTATAAGGCACGAAATCATGTTTTAAAACCTGAGAGTTCGGAACCTCAATGCTATAAATCCAGCATGGCAACGCTTAAGATAGAATGAGAATAAAATAATTTGATCGTTGTCTGGTTGACCGGTGCCTAAGTGTTGGTTATTTGATGTCGCAGCGTCAGTTAAAGGTCGATTCAAATAGGCTGGCAGACGGATAGATGCTTTTAAGTAGAAAGGATAAACTTTTTTACCAGCATTGCAACGTTGTGTCGGAGCGCAATGACGCTAAATCAATGCTCGGCCTCGCTTTTCAATTACGGTCGGTTACATGATTAATTGTAAAAAATAGCAAATAAATACTCTTTTTGACTAGCATAGTAACCGTTTTGACTAGATGACCAACACCTACGTGCCGCATGTGAAGCGCAACGACGCTGGTCCTAAATTTCATAAAGTGAGAAGCCAAAGCCTCAACGCTAGGTCCAATCTATAATAGGACCCTTAAACAAAGAATTTTTCATTCTAAAGCCTAAACCCTTTTTTTTTGGGAATCCTTGCTTGTGTTCTTCTTTTATTTTAACAAATATATAAGTAAAATATGTCAACAAGGGCAACAAGGGAGGGTGTCGGTTCATTAGTGTAGAAGGAGGAGAGGTATCACATACTCTCATCATCATCCAGATGAGTTTCTACAATCCGGTTGGAAGCGTAGAAAGAATCATCCTAAGAGCGAGGCTAGAAGAAGCCGGCCTACGATAATATATCTTGTATCATCACCATGGTGCAGGAGTTCTTCGCCAACGCGAAAGAGCACCAGAATAATCAAATTTTTGTTCAGGAAAAATTGATAACTTTCAATAGTACTATTATTAATGCATATTATAATTTGCAAGATGTAGTGTACGATCAACATCTCTTCTATTATAATGATCATCCGGATTTTGATGAAATTCTTAATTTTCTCACTGTTAGAAATTCTAATGTCCAGTGGCATTATTTCATTTTTGTCAAGTTAATGCTCACGATATCAGTGAGGTGACTAGGGATAGAGTTGTTTCGAATTTTGCAATTCAAATGAGTTTTACTATAGATGTAGGGATGATCATTTATAATTTTATTTGTAATAAGCTTAAAAGTAATACTATTGTATCGTACGATCATTCTTCTTTAATTTATTTTGTGTATTGTGGCGAGTGCGCAAGGAGAGTCAAATGGAGAAGTCCTTATACAAAAGACTCCTCTTACTAAAAGATTAATTGAAGGATTTTGCTCGAGGACTGAGGTGGCAGAAAGCTCACTCACTCCTCATTCCAGACCCATATACTCCAAGACCTTAAACGAACAACTCTGAAAATTGGAGGACAAGTCTCGGACTTATGGAAAAGGGTTGATGAAACCAGTCAACAATAGCAGGAACTGGAGAGAAAATTTGACCACCATATGGGTCAGCAATGGCAATAGTTTTCATACATGGCTGAGTTTAACTAAACACTTGTTCTTATGTTTTTCATGCGGGTATGGGTTAGGCTTCTATTCCTACAGCGCCTCATTATCAGCCTTATGTGAGCATCCCACTAGAGCCGCAAGAAGAAGAGGATGACGACTACGATTATTAGTTCCCCCTTCATTTTTTTTATTATTATTTGTATTTTTCTTCTTTATTTTTTATTGTAAAAACTTATTGTAATAAATTTTTGATGTAAATAAAGTTGTTCTTCCATTTCTATACTTTGTATTTGTCTATATAGAATGCTCCAGGATTTAAAAGCTTAATAATAAAATTTTCAGTTCAAAAATGAACAAGTTGAGGGCTCGTTGACCGATTGCCTTTGCCATTAGGCGAAAGATATAAGTTCAAAACCGAGAACTCAATGCATGGCTAGCATTGGTATTCTAAATATGACTTAGGCTTAATGTTAGAGAGATCAGCACCTCAGCGCCATAATATGAGCCCCTTGGCACTATCGGCTAGGTGCCTAAGGCTTAATTTTCCAAGAGCGCAGTGCCATGGCGCTGTCAAATGGATATCTTTATTAATTTTTCCAAGAGCGCAACGTTTCGATGCAGAGATATCAGCACCATAGCTTCATCAGATGGGTAACTCTATTAATTTTCCCAAGAGTGTCGTGCCTCAGCACTAGACCATCAACGCTTTGGCGTGTGGAATGCGCATCTAAGGTTTAAGATTCCCAATGGCTTAGTGCCTCGGTGCTAGAACCTCAGCATCTTGGCGTTGTTTCGTCAATGCATAAAATTTAATACTTTTGAGAAAATTTAAAATTTCTACAACATAACACCTTTACAAAGCTAGGTTTTACGGTTTTTAGTGCATCACACAATTCCCCTTTGTTCCGGATCCAAGATCAAAGAAGGGAGAATTTTGTTTAACACCGAAACTAAGTTCGACGATGGAAAGGATTTCAAAATATAACGCCTCGATGCTGGAAAAATAGCACTACGACGCTATTCTAAAGAAGTGTAACCCGTGAGGTTTAGTGCTACGCTAGCGCTAAGCGTTCTTGGCGTTACATATTATTGAGAGCTTAGCAATGCAATGGATATTTGGCCTCGATCTTTGTGGTCAAAGACTTCATTCCAGAGAGCTTAGCATCACGGCATTAGAATATGGCGCCTCGGCGCCGCGAAGTATGAACTCTTTTTTTTTAATTGGATTCTTGAAGAATTTAACAATTTTTATGAAAATTTGGTAACATAATACTTTAGCAATACTAGAGTTTATAATATTTTAGTGCAAGAAGCACTTCTCTCTCTTGTTCTGAATCCAAGTTAGATGGAGATAAGATTTTCATCACGTCGAACCAAGTTCAATGGCGGAAGCCTTCAAACTTTAAGTTCTTGAGATTGTTTAAAATCATTTTTTAGCAAAACTAAGTTCATTTCTCTTACTCCGAATCCAAGATCAGCAGAGGGAGGATTTTCATTTCTCATCAAATCCAAAATCGACGGTGAAAAACTTTAGAAATTTCTTTTAGGGGAAAAAGTTACATAAAAGAACTTTTCAAGAATTTTTACCGAGAATTAGTGACAGCCGGACTTTGCTTTTGCCTCGTGCGAGAAGAACACACCCTTGTACAGCGGTAAGGTGTTGTAGAGAGAAGAGAGCATTTAAGAGTACTTGGAAGAGAAAGAAGAGGAAGAGGGAGTTCAAAAGTAGTTACACTAACTCTGAAATCCCAATAGTTAGAAGGAGAAAAAAAAGAGTTTAAGTGGGCAATTCCCCCTCTTTTATAGAGGTTTTTGGGTAACCGTTCCTGCCTCTTGGATGATTTTCCGCTCCATAACCATTTTCCCACTTCCCCCAAGGCAATTATCGCTTCTAGGGAAGCAGTTAGCGGGAAGGGTTAATGTTCTTACTTTTAAAATTGAAGGCCGTTGCAACAGCGACTAGACGCTGAACCTACAACACCGAAGCGTTGTGTTGCTTAAGTAGACAACTCCCGAGACTGGTTTGCATTTCTAAATTCTATAAACTGGCCGGTTAGTGCACTTGTGGTGGTCAAGGATGTTGCACATAATTTCATTTTTTTTTAGATACAAACATTCGCTAAAACTCATAGGCTAAATACAACTATCATATACCAAGCTTATTTGTAGTCTTACAATACATAATACACATAAATGTTAACATGACATGTCAAGTAACCATAGAGTTTTGTCAAAAAGGGATAGAAACAAGTTGCACTACAAGAGTTGGCAAAATCTTATAGATGGATTGGTTATCTAGCCACTTCATCACAATATATTATTCAAGAATAATTGTCATATTCAAATTCCTCGAAGAAGAAGAATTTAAGTTCTCTAAAAATAAAGGAATATCATCCATAATAATCTCTAGGGGCATTCAAGTTATTAAATTGCCCACAGAAGAGATGTTATCAAGGAAGCAAAATAATTGAACGATATACCCATAATAAGGGAATATCAAGAGGCCTTTCTATATGATTTGATTTGCCACCAATCAGAAAAATAGATTTTTCTATAGATCTAATATAAGGTGTGGAACCAATTGCGATTAAAAACTTTAAGTAGTTAAGAAGTTTGTTCAAGAGAGATTAGAAAAAGGGTTCATTAAATCAAGCATATCACTATGAGGAGCTCAATATTATTTGTCAAGAAGAAAAAATGGAAACTCAAGATAATGTATTAATTATAAAGACTTGAACAAACTTAATAGTTCAAAATAAGTATCAATTATATAGAATTAATAATCGATTTGATTAGTTAAAAGAAGCTTTAGTATTTTCAAAGATTGAATTAGTTGCAAATGAGAAAGAACATAATACCTAAGACGGCATTTAGTACAAGATATAGGCCTTATAAATTTATAATAATGCCATTTGGCTTAACAAATACCCGAACATTATTCATAAATTTAATGAGCAGGATTTTAAAGCCATTTTTAAATATACTTGTGGTAGCATTCATTGATGGCATACTTGTCAACTAAAGAAATGAGAATAGCCACACCGTTCACCTTCATACAATGTTACAAACACTTAAAAAAAATAAATTATATGAAAATTTTTCCAAATGTAAGTTTTGGTTAAAATGTGTGACATTTTGGAATATTTAGTCAACATTAGTAGACTAAAATAAAATTCGAGCTATAGTAGATTGGCCAAGGCCAACTACTACAATAGAAAGAGATTTTCGAGTCTTGTTGGATACTATAAAAGATTTATGAAAAAAATTTCACAAATTGCCATCATTATTTAGGTCAACACAAAAAACAATCAAGTTTAAGTGCAATGATAACTATGAAGAATCTTTCAGAAGTTAAAATTTTATATGAAGACTTCACCTATATTAACAATTGTTTCGAGCACAAAGGATTTCAAATTTACAAATTACAATGATGCCTCGTTAAAAGAATTAGAATATGTTAAAATGCAACATGTAAGACTAGTTGCTTATACTTCCAGGCAACTAAAGATCACAAATGAAACTATCATACACATAATCTAGAATTAGCAATAGTTGTATTTACATTAAGGATATGAAGGCACTATCTATATGGTTTCAAGTGTAAAGTAATTTCTAATAACAAAAAAATCAAAGACAAAGATGATGGCTATAACTCATAAAAGATTATGGCCTAGATATACAATAGCATCTCAAAAATGTGAATACTTTAAGCAAGAAAACTTATAGTAGTGAACTCTGATTAATCACTCAACAAGAAGAGTTAATTATCAGTATTCAAACCAATTAAAGAAAAATTTACATTATTGAATCAAATGGTGATACAATCTACCTTAAAAGATAAGATACATGACACTTTCATAAAATACAGAATTACAAAAATCTCAAATTTATTGAGAACAAGTCAAAATCAAAAGTACTAGATTGATGAGAAATATTTAGAAAAGAAACTTATGAAGCATATTATTCAAGTTATTATATTCATCCAGAAAGTACTAAGATGTATCAAGAGCTTAAACAATTATTTGGTGACTTGGAATGAAAAAAAGTATAGTAAAATTGGTTGTTAAATTCCCAATTTATCAAATGATTAAAGCTGAAGAATAAAAACTAAGTGAATTGCTACAATTTTTATCAATGCCAGAATGAAAGTGCGATGAAATTATTATGGAATTTGTAGTTGGACTACTAAAATCAAGGCAAGGTCATGATATTATTTGAGTAATCATCAACAAACTAAATCTACACATTTTCTATCAATCACACAAACTCACTCTATTGAAAAATTGGCAAACAATTGGCCAAAAATTATGTGGATGACATCATAAGATTAAATAGAGTGCTAAAGTCTACAATCTTAGATAGAGACGATAGATCTATATCCAAATTATGTAGGAAAAATAAATAAATAACTTTGTACAAATTGATTCTTAGCACCACATTTTTTCACATATAGAAGGTCAGTCAAAAAGGACGATTTAAATTTTAAAAAATTAACTCAAGCTATGTATACTTGATTTTAGTGGAAGATGAGAATTACATGTATCATTAATAGAATTTGCCTATAACATTAGTTTTCAAGCAAGCGTCGACAGGGCTCTATATGAAACTATTTATGGAAGGAAATGTTGGGCACCTTTATATTAGGTAGAGAAATAAGAATGAAAAATAGTTGGTGTTGATCAAGTAGATGAAACTACTAATAAAATCAGACTAATTTGAGTTAGATCGAAAGCTGTAAAAGATAGACAAAAAAATATAGAATTTGAAGTAAGAGAATTTTTTATTTCTAAATGCTAGTCCCATAAAGATGTGAAGTGCTTTGGTAAAACTAGAAAGTTAAGCACAAGATGTGTTGGCCCTTACAAAATCCTATAAATGATTAAGAAAGTGGCTTATAAATTAGCTTTACCAAAACATATATACAAAGTACACGATGTGTTTCATCTCTTTTTTTACAAAAGTATATAGCTATGAATCCACCAGAGAAATTTCTGATCACATAAAATTCAACCTGATCTCACATACATAGAAAAACTAGAAAGGATATTGGGTTATGATGTAAAGTAACTGTGAAATAGAAAAATTCATTATGTACGAGTCTTGTGGAAGCACGGTGCAAACTGAGATGATGCATGGTCGAGAATAAAAAAATGAGAGAATGTCATCCGCAATTTTTCAATTAAAGTATGAATGTTTATATTATATTTTAAATTTTGGAGATGAAATTTTTTAAGTAAACAACAACTACAATAAGCCTTTATCCCACTATGGTCGCCTAGATGACTCCTTCTCCATTGTGTCCTAACAAATATCAAATTCCCACTTAATTCTAAAAAAATAAGATCATTTTTTTATTTTATACTACATAACCAAATCTTCTTAGGTCAACCTCTATCGTTCATAATATAGATCAAATCTAATATCTACTCTCTTAACTAGGTCATCGGATGATAGACATTTTATGTGACCAAACCATCTAAGACGACTCTCTCTAATCTTATCTACTCCAACCTTTTCATGTATATATTCATTTCAAATTTTATCTCTAAGTGTTATGCCACTCAACCACCGAAGCATCATCATCTCTATAACACTTAATTTTATGCTTCTCTTTTATTGGCCAACATTGTGTGCCATAAATCATTGTAGGTCTTATCACCATCTTATAAAATTTTCACTAAAGTCTATGCAGTACTTTTCTATAACACAATAGGCCAAATGCACTCCTTCACTTCAACCATCCAACTTAAATTCTACGAATAACATCCCCATCTATTTCACCATCATTTTGAATAATCAACCCAAGATATCTAAAACATTCACTCTTTTTAATGACTTAATCAACCAATGTCACAATCCCACCACTAGATATTTTACACCTAAAATTACACTCTATATAATCAATTTTAGATCTACTTAAATAAAAGCCTTTAGACTTTATGGTTGACCTCCATAATCAAGTTTCTCTTGAACTCCCTCTCTAGTCTTATGAACAAGAAAATATCATCAGTAAAAAACATGCACCAGGGTACATCCTCCTACAAATATCTAGTAAGAACATCCATAACTAAAGCAAAATGATATGGGCTTAAAGCCGATCCTTGATGTAATCCAACTGAAATAAAAAAATATATACTTGGTCAATCCTCCTTGTGTGAACACATGTAATAACTCTAGTATACATATCCTTAATGACTTTAATATAAGCAATAATAACTCTTTTCTTTTCTAGAATTCTCCAAACTATGCTATTGGAACTTTATAATATGCTTTCTCTAAATCAACAAATATATATAGATCCTCCATCCTCTCTCTATACTTCTTCATCAAATCTCTCAACAAATGTATAGCATCCATAGTAGACCTACCCGGCATGAAACCAAACTAATTTTGATAAACTTTTGAATTGCATTGTAACCTATGTTCAATTACTCTCTCCCATAGTTTTAATGTATGACACATCAACTTAGTTCCTCTATAATTTGAACACTCTTGTTCATCGCCTTTATTCTTAAAAATAAAAACCAACAAACTCTTTCTCCACTCATCAAGCATCTTTTTAGGCTATAAAATAATATTAAAAATTTAATAAACCAAGAAATTCATTAATCTCCTAAGTATTTCCACACTTCTATTAGAATATCATCAGGTATTAAGCCGCTAAAATCAATCATATTGTCACAATCTTCATTAAAAAGATTATCAAAATATTTCATCCACCTATTTTCAATATCTTTCTCTAAGAAAAGTACTTTATGATTTTAATCTTTAATATACTTCACTTGAACTAAAGCCTTACTCCTATCTGTTTATTGGCTAACTTATACATGCAACTTTCACCATTTTTAGTATCGAATCTATCATATAAATCACTAAAAGCTAAATTCTTAACATCACATATTGCCTTCTTAGAATACTTAGAGGCCACTTTATATCTTTTTCAAATTCTCTGAACTCTTATATTAAACCTAATTTTTACAACAAAACTTCTTATTTTTAATCTTTTCTTACAAATTTTAACCCTATCATCAATTATTTTTTCTTAAAAAGATATTTTCCTTCTGATTCTTCAAGCACATTTTTTATAATTTATTTAATTTCACTTGCTATATTTTCTCACATAACATTAACTTTCTCATGAACAACTCAAATCCTAAGTCGATAACGGCCACGTACAAGCCAAGACACCTATCAAAACAAGTGTCATAAATCCAATCGATCTAGCATTCAATCAAATTGTGTGTGTGTGTGTGTGTGTGTGTGTGTGTGAGAGAGAGAGAGAGAGAGACTAAGGTCGAACTGAGGCAAGCTGAGAAGGGTAGAGATAAGCATCTCACGTGCACACGAGATCGAGCACAACGAGCACGTCAACAATAGCCTATTCTTGGGTCAAACTGAAAGGGGAGGAGGTAAGTAGTTAGAGTTTTTAATTTATATCTATATTTGTGTGTGTGTGTGTGTGTTAAAACAAATAATGAAATAAAAGTTAACAATATAATTATCTATATTTAAAATACTGCAAAGAAATCCTTACATAAGCGTGTTAAGAATGTTTCTATTTAACACCAAGCCAACATACAAAAAATGAATTTTGTTTTCCCAATTTATGAAATCCTCATATTGATGTGCTTATCATTTTATTATTCAATATTAACTTATTTTCTAATCATAAGCAAAAGATAATATTAAAATGCATGATGAAGTGCAGAAAAATGATTACATTATAGAGTGCCTACTTGTGTATATTAAACTTATACAACTTATCACCCTATGATATTGACTAGAGATGCAACATACATGTGTAATAACCGGAAAATCCTAACTGAAAGAGAGAGAGAGAGAAAGCATCCTGACGGTTGGCCTTGGTAGGTTAAATGAAGGGGGTTCAGTTGCCAAAACTAAACTCCCAAAAGCACGCAGGGAGCAAGAGAGAGAGAGAGAGAGAGAGAGAGAGAGAGGAAGGGTCGAAGAGTCGTGCTGCCATCGAACCTCACTCGTGTGAGCCTTCCATCGCAGAGAGAGAAGAAGAAGAAGAGAGACCTTAAGGGAACCAGAACAACGGAGAAGGGGAAGCAGGTGCGTGCATATGACCGACAGGTTGGATCTTAGGGAAAACTGAGAATAAATAAGATAAGGGATTTAGAAATTTTAAATCTAAAGTTTTGATTTATAGATTTTAGATTAATTGTAAATTACGAAATCTTCATTCAACTTTAAATAATGATTATTAATATTAACAAAGACGATACAAAAGAAAAAAGATTCAAAGGTGATAAACAAACTTCAAAAGTATGTATATGATTTTATAATTTTATAATTTTATATATATATATCTATTTTCTTAGTTTGAAATTTATTTTTTGGAAATTAAATACAAGCAACGTTTGACATCGTTTTATCTCTAATTTAACAGAATATATCTACATATAATTTTAAATTTCAAAAATTATACACCCTACAACCCTAATTCTATTTTATTACCTAAACCCTTAAATAGTTTTGATTTATTATAGAATACTAGTGAAAGTAATAAATTTTCAAGAAAAAAAAATTAAATAAATTAGTAAATGAAACGGTTCAAGCCTGAATTATTTAAGGATTCTTGAAAATTTGGGGTTAATAGCTTTATAAAAGAAAAGTTACAATCATGAGAATTGAAATGATTATATATTATTATTCTTAAATTGAAATAATTTGAGAGTTCTTAAATCAAATTAGATTAGAAAAAAAATTAAACTTTGAATAGAGAAAAAAGAGAATATTGTGTATGTTAAATAATTATATGATTAAATCAAATGAATATGCTAATCAACATTATTAATAATTAAATTAACTTAATTTGAGAAATAAACAATAAAATTTTGATGAATGTGAGTATTAAATATTAAAAGATATACACAAATAGCATAAATAAAAAATGAATAAAATAAAATAATTTGCTTTCAAATATTGATCAAATCAAGATTTTCATTCTATAGGTACTCAAAGTAAGGAGAGGAGTTTTAAAAGGAAGAATATTCAAGAAGAAGTTTTACACTAAAGTGGGTAATTATGTTCTTAAATTTATAGTAAAATTTCTTATTTTTTAATGATGGAATTTCTTTAGTTATAAATGATCTATTTCAAATTGTTATTGGTTTTCTCATTTTCTCCATATTGAATGAATAACTTGAATGTTAGATCATATTGTTACTTATTTCATTATATAGAATTAACTGATTTATTATTTTAAGCAAATATGGATAGCTTTATAATTATGTTATCATGTGTATCACGCGAAAGTGGAGTTCATTTATAGTGCTTGGTTGAGACCCGATGTACGATGAAAAGGTAAATGAAAATGGTTAATGAAAATGGTTACTTGTCCTTTGGATGAATATTGGAAAAGGCATTTAGAAATAAAATATCTAAGAAATGTTTATTTTCATTTGCCTCTTATATGTGTTAGACTGTTTGAACACTTTTTACATAATGTTCATGTTATAGCAAAACTTGTCATGCATACTATTTCTGACTTCTTATTTTACTATAGTGTAAAAGCATAATTTATCTGCTGAAAATTTTATTCAATTACAAGTTGTTTATATTTTTCCAAGTAACTTTCCTAACTATATGGAGGAAAGAATGGCGGATTATATTTACCGTCGTAGAGGGATTTCAAGAGATAAGTATTATGTTGATTTATATTTTAGATTGTGCTTTATATGACTTCTATTGCTGAATATTTTATGTGTGTATAAATTTGTTAAATGTGATTTAGATTTGTAGTAAATATATTGTAATTTTTATTTCTATTGGGCGTTAAGTAAATTTTTTTTTATCCAGTCAGGTATCTGTTCATATGGAATTACAAAGCTTAGAATTGACAACATGTGCATATAAATCAAACTATAAAAGATTCTTTGCCCTTAAAGCTTAATTTTGAAAATGATTGCCCTTCTTCCGAGGTTAGTTTGGAAAAGATTATGAGACATGTCTTTCATCTACACATTTAAATGATGACTCTTGTGACAAGTGTATATTATAAAATAAAAAAATTTATGAAAAAAAAGACTAACAATTCTTGATCCTAGCCTTTTATAAGTATATTTTCTTACTAATTCATCAAAAAAAAATTGATATGAAAAGAAACTAACATGCATTATTATTTCTTAATTCTTGAATTATTATAACCTAGAGATTTAATCATCTATTGAATTGTTTAACTCACTCTATTTAATGATCATTTCTCAAAAAAATCTCTAGTAATATAAACAAATGGAAAATAGATGTGTATAATTTAAGATTTACTTCTAAAATTAGATATTATAAATAGGGGGATTTGCATATATAGCACTCAAAATTATTAAATTTACATATCTAACACCCAAAGTTCATTATTTACATATATAACACCTAAAATGTCAAAATCAAATAAAAAATATCACCCTCTAGTAAATTCCTAAATGGTGTCATCACGCCCCACCGCCTGCCATCGCCTTACATACTCTCCTCCTCACATCCTTCATTATCCTTTGGGGCTTTGTGGGGTAGATCCTAGCTTACACCCCACCTCGCCCAAGTAAGTCCCATCGTCATCTTTGGTTGTAGGCTTTCTAATCATTATGATTTCTTATGCTTTATTTCAATTTCGTCTATTTGTCTTTCAACTTTGATTTCTTCTGAAATTTGAGGGTTTTTTTCTACGGTTTGTTTGGTGTAGTGTTTTTTTTATTTTCATTTCTCTTAGATTTTCTTCAATTGGACCTCATTTAGAGCTTTCTTTTATGGGACATTTACATACATAACACACAATTCTTACGTATTTACATATATAACACCTAAACTTTCATATTTAAAAAAATAGCACTATCATTAATATTTTAAAGTAAAATGCACATTTTCTACCATACTAGATTTGTAAATATCAAACTTTATGTATTAAATATGTACATGCATAAGAATTATGTGCTGTGTATGTAAATTTCCCTTTTCATTAATGGCTTTGTGAAAATGTTGTAAATATATGTCTAAGGGTCTGTTTAAGGCAACTATAGCATTTTGTAAAGCTAGTTATAAAACTGTTGAGGGGAAAACAACTTTTTAAAAAGCTACTGTGGATGTAAGAATTTTTTTTTAAAAAAAAAAATTCAAACAACAACTTTCTGACGGTCACCACACTCTAACAACTCTGGTTCTCAAAAGAAATTTTTTACAACAAAATTTTCTTTAAAGCTGTCAAAAAACTCGTAGTCAAATGTAACTGTATTACTTTTTGAAAAGTAAAGCAACAAGAAAGCTATCCTAAACGCACCCTAATTGTCCATTCTTGTCTCACACTCTGAACTCCTGGGCCAAGTCTTGACACAAATCAATTAATATGTTTTAAGAAAACTTACCTATAGTTCAAGCCATGACAAGGCTTAGAGAGAGTCGACTTAAAAATAGTTACCCTTAGTTTGGTAGTAGTCTGGGTCTAAAACAATGGTTAGAATAATTCCATTATAATATAAAGGTCACAAACAAAAACATCCTTTGTAAATATAAAGGCATATGAGATTGCAGTACATCAATTGTCCATAAATCTGTTTCGTCAGAGCTTCATGCACCAAGTACGCCTCCTATAAAATAAAAAGACACTTCTATATTCAAGCTAGTTAGCTTGAGGCTGCTATTGAGGTAGCCAAATTGCCTTATATATAATAATAAGAAAAATGCCTGATCTCATATGATGATATATAGTCTGAAGTGATACTAAGCAGTAGGACCATCAATATAAGCAAAATAAAATTTAAAATGAAAAAAAAATGAATATGATAGTCATAAAGAATTATGAGAACTTCAGTAAATTGCAAGAACATTCCCAACATTCTCACAGAAAAAAAAGGGATAGGAATTATGTCATTGAAGATATCCACAAAATCCAACGAAATGAAGTTGCAAAACCTCTTAACAATCCACATTTTTATGCAACAAATTATTTTTTTTAAAAAAAAAAGGGACTAAATGCCCATTCTTAGCTACTCCAATAACGAAATATCCCTTCTCCGTACTCCATCTATTGGTATTTTGTTGTATCATTATAAGCATACATAAGGCAATTTTATTTTCAAGTTCAACAAAGACAATAATAGGGCAACTAGCTACTCAATAGGTTGATCTGATGAAGATAACACATAAAATTAATATCTAATGTTAGAAAAAAACTGACGAACAGAGGTGGTTCCACTCATGCACTCTGGGTGAAAAGGGTGGAAAACTTTTTAAACCCTTAACCATTTCAAAACACATTTCACGGTGAAAGGGTATTATTTAAAGTTGATAGGCAATTCATATAAATTTTCTTTAAAAAAAAGTACCAAGTTTAACAACTCCATATCACAATTTTACGGATAGTTAGATAAATTAACATGACAACCAAATGGGCTCATCTTGCAAACCAAATGTAAATTATGAATTTTCAATTCTTCTTATGCACCATAACTACACATTTAGACAAACATAATTGGCTATACGGTTTCAATTTTTCCATATTTTCTTCAGAGGTTCTTGAAACATTCTATAAATCAATGGAGATACAAAACCACCTTAAAACATATTCTGTTCCAATTAAATAGCATTAAACATGAAATCAAATAATAAACAAACAATAAAAATAAAAAGATGGGTTTTACATACATACCACATAATTATTATGTATTTACATATCTAATACCTAAACTTTAATTTTTTTATATATATAACATTCTAATCTTCAATATCATATCAAAAATATCATAATTCACTTTTTGAAAGTAAAATGTACCTTTTTAAGCATAGAAAAGTGTTAGATAACTAAAAATCTAACTTTAGATGTTAAATACGTAAATGCATAAGAATTGTGTAGTATATATGTAAATCTTCCAAATAAAAAATGTTAACACAATATTCACCAAATGTCATGGAAGCTCTCGAAACCCAAACATCGTAATGGAACTCACGATTAGTTACAATGGCCTAATAAACGAATGCCAAATGTCATGAGACATTGCCTATGCCACCAGGTTATTATGAAGAACAATAAAAATAAGATTAAAAAATGCATGATAATGATTTGTTATTGAAAATTTATCCACAAAACCAAAGTATACATAAGAAAATGGACACATCAATGAAGATAAAATTTTCAAAGTAAAATGATTAAAATGAAAGACTAACTTAGAAGCAACAACAACAACAACAACAAGCCTTAATCCCACTAGGTGGGGTCGGCTACATGAATCCTTCTGCCCATTGTGTCCTATTATGTGTCAAATTCTCATTTAATTCAAGTATACTAAGATCATTTTTATACATCTTAACCAAGTCTTTTAGGTCTACCTCTACCTTTCTTAACATAAGGCAAATCTAATGCATCTACTCTCCTAATCGTCATCGGACGCTTTATGTGGCTAAACCATCTACTTCTCCCTAATCTTATCTACCACCGGAGCTACTCCAACCTTTTCCAACATACTATTTTGCATTCTATCTCTAAGAGTAAAGCCACTCATCCACGAGCATCCTCATCTCAGAACACTTAACTTAGTCTTATGCTTCTTTTATATTGGCCAACATTCTGCACCATAATTCATTGGGTCTTACCACCATCTTATCCTTAAGTTTAATTGGAACTTTTCTATCACATAATAGGCCAGATGCATTCCTCCACTTCAACCATCCAACTTGAATTCTACTAATAACATCTCCATCTATTTCACCATCATTTTGAACAACAGAGCCTAAATTTATGAATTGCTCACTCTTATTAATGACTTGATCACCTAAAATCACAACACTATCACTAAAACTTCTACAACTAAAATTACACTCCATATATTCAATTTTAGATCTACTTAAACAAAAACCTTTAGACTCTAAAGTTGACCTCCATAATTCAAGTTTATATTGGACTCTCTCTAGTCTTATCAACAACAAGAATGTCAAGAAAAGCATACACCAAGGTACATATTCTTGTAAATGCCTCGTAAGAACATCCATAACTAAACTAAAAAGATAAGGGCTTAATGTTGATCCTTGATGTAATCCAACTAAATAGGAAAATATTTTGTCAATCCTCCTTGTGTTTGGACACAAGTAACTTTAGTATACATATCCTTAATGACTTGAATATAACCAATATTAACTCATTTCTGCTCTAGAACTCTCCAAAGAACATCTCTTGAGACTTTATCATAAGCTTTCTAAATCAATAAATATCATGTAGATCCTTCTTACTTTCTATGCTTCCATCAAACCTCTTAACAAATGTATAGCATCCATAGTAGATCTACCGCATGAAACCAAACTGACAGAGAAACTTCATCACATCGTAACCTATGCTCACTCTCTCCCATAATTTTAATGTATGGCACATTAACTTAATTCTCTATAATTTGCACACTCTTGTGCATCACCTTTATTCTTAAATATAAGAACCAACAAACTCTTTCTCCACTCATCCGCATCTTTTAGTCTTTAAAATAACATTAAAAGATTTAAGCCAAGAAATTTCTTGATCTCCTAAACATTTCCACACATCTATTAATATTATCCTGCCCTACTGCTTCCACATTTCATTTTCTTTAAAGCTTCACTAACTTCGATTTACTATATGATAAAAATGAAATTTCTATTTTGTTTAGTATTAAGGTTGCTAAAATCAATCGTATTTTCGATCCTTCATTGAAAAGTTTATTAAAATACCTCATCCACCTATTTTCAATATCTTTTCTAAGAAAGACTTTATTATTTTCATCCTTAATATCCCTCACTTGAACTGTCTTACTTCTCCTATCTCTTTGGTTGCTTAACATATACATCTTTCACCTTCTTGGTATCTAATCTATCAGTATAAATCAAAATAAATTTTGCATCATATATTTCTTTCTTAGAATCTATGCCACATTATATCTTTCCCAATTCTCCAAATTTTACATTTAAACCAAGTTTTATAACAATGCTTTATTTCTTATCTTTTCTTGCACACTCGACTCCACCACCAACTATTCTTATTAAAAGAGTTTTTCCTTTTGATTCTCCAAGACATCTTTAAGAACTCTAATTTCACTTGATATTTTTTCCCCATAACGTTATTTCTATGAACATCCCAAATTCTAATTTGTAAATTGCTCTTAAAAATATTTTTATTTATGTTCTTAAGTCCCCATCTAATCCTAGACAATAGTTTATTTTTTCTCTTACAACCTTTCATCTTAAAATCTAAAACTAATAGTTGATATTGGGTACTTAAAATTTCACTTGGAATGACCTTACAATCTAAACGATCTATTTTTCTTATCAGAAAATAATCAATCTGTGTTTTACTAGATCCATTTTTATAAGTAATAATATATTCATCTCTTTCTTAAATAAAGTGAAGAACTACAAAATCATAAGCTAAGACAAAATTTAATATACATATCTTCATTAACCCAAATCCATAACCACCATGAATACTTTTAAAATCTTCTCCCACTCTACCAACATGTCCATTTAAATCCCCCAATAAATACTTTTCTTCAAGAGAAATCTTTTGTATTAATCCTCTAATTCATTCCAAAATTTTCTTTGAGCTTACCTCCAAACCTACTTGAGGAGCATAACACTTATAACATTGATAATCTTAGATCAACAATAATCTTTAAAGCTATAATTCTATCTCCACATATATTACTTATAACATTATCCTTCAAACTTTTATCTATAATCACACCACCATTTCTAGTTCGACTTTTACCTGAATACCAAAGTTTAAAACCTAAACTATCAATCTTCTTGGCCTTCTCACCAACCCATTTAGTTTCTTGAACACATAAAATATTTATCTCCATAATATCTATTAATTCCATTAATTACCTGTAAGAGTACCTATATTCCAAGATCCTAACCTAATTCTAGTTTCATGGA
The DNA here is from genome assembly GCA_021442155.1 of Cymbidium sinense. Taxonomy (NCBI): domain Eukaryota; kingdom Viridiplantae; phylum Streptophyta; class Magnoliopsida; order Asparagales; family Orchidaceae; genus Cymbidium; species Cymbidium sinense. The sequence goes on from CM038233.1 coordinate 40,761,411, forward strand.
CTAACTTCTTTGCCCACATCTGCCAATAATGTGGGATCCTTGCTTATTTAACATCGACGCCGAGCAACGTTCTAGCACATTTTTTCATCAGATTCGTCATACAACGCTTTCGGGGACGTTAGATTAACACAATGATTTAAAGGATTCATGTCATTATTATTTCGACAAATTTTACATTGGTTGTCGACTACCTAATGCAACCCTCCACTTTTTGCATCCGGACTTGGGACTGGCAATGGTAGTGTTGAAAAACTAACTAACTTAGAAGCATTAAGCAAAAATGAGAAATAACATAAAGATTTAAAATTCATTCATAAACTATATATATATAAAAGGTAGTGGTATTTAAAAGAACAAAAATTATTAATTATTCATGATAGATTGCTAATATGGGAAAATTGAATTTCTTAAGTTGAGTATAAGCTAACATAAGATTAGATGAATATTTTCATTAAAAATGATTGTTGTAGATATTATAGACTAGTCTAGAAACATATTATGCATCAATTATGAGACTAATTAATGATGTGAGGAGAAAAAAGTTATTACGAAGAAAAATGTGTTTTTAAATACACTAATGATTGCAATTGAGACTTATAAATATTATACGTACTCTTTAAGTTTTGGAAATAAAAATTTAAGCAAAAACAAATTTTAGAGTTATTTCAAATCACTTTAATTTTTTTTCTATTTTTCTTCATAGCTCGCTTTTGCTAGTTTGTTTATATTTTTATATGAAACAAAAATATGTTTGATATTCTAGTGTATTTATTATATTCATTTATTAAAATCATTTGTGACATACTCACCTCACAACATTCAATTACAACATTGCAACTATCGTTGTTATGCACCATAATAGCTATGATTGCACAAATTATTCTTCCTCAGTATGATAGAGGAGCTCCAAGAGAAACACACAACATCAAAGTTTCTCCCTGAGCAGAGCGATTAGGAAGACAACCCAAACAAAAAGTGTCAATGCCTTGGCCCCCTTCTCTAGGTTTGTCTCATTTTCATTGACATCATTCTTCTCTTTATTGTTTTTCACATCACCAAAATCACATATTCCTTGAAAGTGCCATGTATCTGATATGTCGATGGAAAGATCTAATTCGTCAATGAATGGATCTAGTTCACCTCCTTAGATATTGTCCCTTCTCCATTGAATTGTCCATCTTCACATTTTCCTCCTCGACTATATCGAAGACAGTGAGGATGATCTAAAGGAGTTGAAAGTGGTAAAAGAGCTTTATTGGTCAAAATTAATCCTTTAGGACAGATTTTGTTATCTTTTCAACTACTTTAAGAAAAAAAATCCCAAGCAAGGTTTAAACTTTTACTGACTTGTATAATAAACTAGGTTCCAAAGAAAGAGAAAAATATTTACAAAGTTTAAAATTGCGCAATCGAGTATTGAGGTATTTTTCATCCATAAGACGAGGTGTAAGCTTCAAGGCATTTTGAGACATAAACCTCTAAATTAACAAATTGCACATAAAAATAATGTGCACACATCAAAAGCACAAAGCAAGAAGTACTATATCAATATCCTAACTTATCAACATATTAAAATATAATACATTAATATATTGATATAGTAGGGAATAATAAATTATGTAAGATATCAATTAATATATAAATTTCTTCAAATCATAAATTAGAATAAGATATCACTAATGACATAACAATTCAAAATAAGTTTAAAATATTCTTAAGTATATGATACAGATAGTGGCCAATATTGTGCTTGAGGAGTGGAAAGGACATGAGAGAAAAGGAGCATGGTTAATGGTTATTTTAAGATCGATTGTGTGTGTGTTATTTGGGTAATTAAAACTTATATTTAATTTTTTTTAATAAATATTTAAAAGAATATGCCTTACAAAAATTAAGGCAAGGCGAGCTTGAGACGAGCTTCACATTATGGGAGGCATAAGCCTCACATAGCATCGATGAAGCGCAAGCCTCATTGCAATTTTTTCAAAAAAATGTTGAGGCAGGATTTTTATTGCGCAATTTTAAACAAGGAGTAACTATATTAAATAACCATGGAAAGAAAAAAAATCTAGAGATTTTGATCAACCAATATGCATTAGAAGAGATATTGATTGGATCTCAGGTAGAGGTGAAAACAACAAGACAATTTGAAAATATTATTTTGAGAAATATTAAATAAGAATTTTAAGAAAGAAACTGTAAGGCTATATTGAATAAAATAATAAATATATTATAAATTAATCAAAAAAATTTTGTTGATAAAAAAAGGCCATTAAGGAAGAGTTCATCAACAAAGGTCCACTATTTTGATGATAATGGTGCTTGTTAAAGATGGTGTCAAATTTGATAGCGACAGCGAGAATAAATAAAAGTAGGATGGATGAAGAATCGAGAGTCTAAATTAAATGAAAATATTTTTAAAATATTCAAAATACCTCAAAATTATTTGCACTATTTTATTAATAAAATAATTAATTTATTTTATAATAAACCTGACCTCTAACAACCAATTTAAAGTACAATGAAATCCATCATCAAGTATTCTAGAGTATCACAACCAACCAAGGTATAATTAATCATACAAACTTGCGTCAATAAAAAACCACAATTCTTTAAAATTAAATATAAACCTCAGCTGGTCTTATTAGCATGCAAATTAAAATCTTAAGATCATATATTAATCTATTATTAAAATTCTATGATGTTCAATATTCTTTTCATAAAACTCTAAAAGAGCAAAAAAACAAAAAACAAACAAACAAAGAAAAAAACAAAAACAAATTACATCATTAACTCATGAGTGACTTTAGAGCCACGTGATATTTTATAAATAGTTTAAAATATAAAATTTATGAATATGCTATTAAAAATTCAACAATATGGGTGAGAAAAACATCATAAAAGTAAAAAAAAATCAATGTCACATAAATACAACATACGATTGCTTTACTATATAGAAAGTTTAGTTAAATACAATCAAGTTTAAAAAAAAAAACTACCATGGCAAAATAGAAAATTTGATTTGCAAATAAAATAATCACATTGTTGAACACATTAGCTAAAAATTATAATTCTAGTTTCGATTATCACAAATATAAATTAGTATGTACTAACATTTCTATCAAAAGTTAGTGAAACTTTGAGCTCAATTACTTTAAATCAAGCATAAAATTACAAATCAAGTATATAGAGTGTGTTGAAGTATATTTATGACTCGAGTGAAGCTTGGACTTGATTAGCCCAACTAAACCAAATAGTCATCATAAAATAAAACTTCAAACTAAAACTATTTATTTATTATTGAGTCGTGAAGTTATTTTTTTAAACATTGAGAAAGTTACAATACCAACACACATAATTAAATTAACACTTACCTTAATAAAGTTAAAAGTCCTTAATAAAAACTCTTGAACTAATCGTATTGTACAATGTTGCATCAAACAGTATGATCAAGTTTGATCTTGATTCGAGCAAATCATACATTTTAATTAGTTAAGTAAATTGTGTTAATGCTAATTGATCTTTAGATCGTGCTAAATAATATTGTACAATATACTATATTCAAAATTAAATCAAGTGATTAATTAGGCATTAAATAAAACATTTTAAAAAATCAACTAATCTTATTATGTGATAGTAATTGAACACTACAAACAAATCCTAATTTAATTACTTAACATGTGCATCATTTAACCTAACATTCGATTCAATATAAAATATCTAGACATTGTACATGCAATGCATATTGTATACAATAATATTCAATCAATCCATGACAAACTAATTGTACTATATAATTAAGATCATACAATATGATTAGCTAGTAAGTTAAAATTTAAGTTCAAGTTAGCATTAATTGAGGATTATCTTTGACTGGTGGTTCATGGATGTTACTATATGCATAATATGAATGTGCAAATAGGTTGGAATTAAAATTATTCACTTGAAAATCCTAAGAGATGAATTAGAGAGAGTTTTAAATAGAGCTATTTGCACACCAAAACATCTTCCTCCTTCAAATCTTTGATCCTCAATATTATTTATTTAACTTTTAAGGCTTATTTTTTTATCGGAAAAATAGATCCCTAATTTCGAAAAGATATTCTTTGTTAAAGAAAGTCATCGATCAGTTGTACTAGTAGTGACCAGTTCCACATCTTAAAGTAAACATTGCAACAAAGCGAGTTATGCTCAGAACTTAAGAGTAATGAACTCTCTTGGAGTAGAAGTGCAATGTAACTCCGAACCCATGAAGGAAAGAGATTCCTCCACCATACATAAGCAAACAAGAATGAGTGAAAAACCTTAGAGGACTCAAGGGGTAAGCATTAAACTCTTTGAAAGTTGAACAATTAAAGCTTCATTTGCTTACTTCTTATTTCTACACAATTTACATTTCATAAATTTTTTCTTTCTTCCAACCATTATTATTGATCTTTCACCACTATACTTTGAGAAATTCATTCCAATGGTTGTCAATTCAAAAAGAATAAGGAAAAAAAAGCTATTTAATTAGTTGCTAGATCTCTTTGAAAGAGGGATTATAAATTAAAATTAATTAGTCGGTGTTATCATTTTAATTGAACATTAATCTTAACTCCAAATTATCAATCATAACATTTCAAAATCTTATATCCACATTTTTATTGTGATTGATAGATAGAAAGAATTAGATATTTTAATTAATTGGTATATGTTATTCTCTTATTCAATGGAAATTAAATATTTGTTCTCCTCTTACTGATTTATTACTTTAAGTAAATGTAAAAAGAAAGCTTTTTATTTTAAAAGATTATTAAAATAATCCAATTTAACCCCTCTTGGTTAAATCATAACATTCAAACAGTTGTAGGAATGCTAAATTTTGGAGCTTAGGCTTGAAAAATAAATATAGTTTATTTGCAAATTGAAATTCAACAAACACTAAGCTAGTTACTTTAGAATCATCATCATAAATCAAAGTAGACAATCTCCTTCATCATTATCACATCTCAAATCATGATTTTTTTAATCACCCTCATCATCTTTATGTTCATCAACAAGTATGCTATGCCATGATGATTACCACTTAATAAATAATAGTATTCAAATTTTGTAGTTTCTTTCGTGACACCACAAGCATTCACAACAACAAAATCAATGTCAACTCTTCTTCAACCAATAATAATTCATCCTCTCATATGACTCATCCACTAAGTTTCATATGCATCGATCATTAAAATCGTACTTGTTCAAAAATCATCCAAAAATCAAAGCCAAAAAAATTAAAAATTAAAACAACACTCATTATGTGCACTAAGCGTTATTGCTAATTACACACAAACAGAACACAAAGAGCATGCTTTTTTTTAATTCTTTTTATGCCTTGTTATACAAATTGCATAAGAGGGTGAAAAAAATGCTTTCAGACGTAATGGAGGAGCTAATTGCTTAATAAAATGCAAAAAATAAAAACTGAAACAAAGGTTTTATATGAAGCATATTGAGAGGGTGAAAGAGGCTATTAAAAAATCAGATATTTAAATGCTCATGCAATGTGGAAAAAATATCATTTATCAAGTTCTAAAATAGGAGATGCAATCAAGATAAAAAGTTATATTATTAATTTCCAGAAACAAGAACCACAAAAAGAGATTGAAAAAAACAAAGCAAAAAACAAGAAAAATAGAAATGAATGAAATTTTATACAAGGAAATAAAGGATAGAACAACATAATATATAGCTAAGTGAGATTATCAAACAAACATCTCTTTCAGTGTGATGAAATTTGAGAGTTTTGATCACCATTATAGATACCATTGCACAATATGGATCAGGTGTTAGACCCCCATCTAATTATGAATCGAGTCCCTTAGTTTGGAAAAAAATAAAGATGACTAAAAAGAATCAATGTTGTCAAATGAGCGCTTCCCATGCAAAGCGGAGCGATGCACCACCACGCCGCTTCGCACTGCTCTCGTGCAATCATGGTGTGCAAAGAGAGCACTTCGCACGAGAAGCGAGAAGTGGAGCAACTTTGCGACGTCTATGACTTCTCCCACCGTTCAATCTTCTCCCCTCGATGATTCCTCGACAAACGAATCGTCAAAAGAAATCATGCAGCTGCCCTCGACCGAGCAAAACCAAGCACCCTGCAACTTCCCTCGATGAACCAAGCAAGAATCAGCAACTTTCCTGCAAATATAATGTCATGATTTGCTATTTGATTTTATGTTTTAAATTAAACTGAATTTTTCATTTTTTTTTAAATAAGGCAAACAAATGATTTTCTTTGCTAAAAAATTTTACTTTTTATAATTTATATTTAATTAATTAAATTTCTGAAATAAAAAAGATTATTTGATATTTTTATTTTTTGGCTTTATGATTATTATTTGGGATTAAAAATTTATTATTTGAAGATTAGAAATTTTACCTAAAAAAGAAATAGGTTATGTTAATGAAAGAAAAGATGATGATGGTTGAATTTATTAAACTCGAGACTTTGTTTATTTATGCTTTAAAACCTAGACTTTGTAATTAACTATAAAAGTTTAATGCAATCTATAAGTTTTAATTATCACTACAAGCTAGGGTTATTTCAATTTGCGATTTCACTCTCAAAGTTTGTCTTCAAGTCAAGAATGTGGATTCACTCATCGGATCAGTCAAGTCAAGGGTATAATTATCCTTAATGTCAACATAGTCAAGATCATCTATTGGCTCTTTTCCCTTCACACTTTTCTTTCATGGCAAAGGGTGAAACGCGGCACTCACTGATGTCTTCCTAGACTTTGTGGGAGTTAAACTCGGCACAACTACATCAGCCAACTTCTCAGTGGTGGCGTCAGCCATAACAAACACGCCGCCTCCATCCTTGCCCTCAAGCTCGTCGACGAATTTGATGACCTCGGGATCGAAAGGAAAAGGCGTGGAGATGTCCAACCCTACAATAGAACTAGTATTAATAATCATTATACACGAGCAAAAAAAACAATCAACCTATATCCATAGTAACGAGTACTTACTGTAAAGATACACATGGATATTGCCAGACTGAAGAAAAACCTTGATGTTCAACCTTTTCCCAATCAACTTCGCAAGAATCTATTTTTCTTAAGCACTTGCCTCAGGAACCACAGCTTTACTCGCTATGAAAGGAGTCGGCACTACCCATCCAGTTGAGCACTTAATGTAGCATAGTTGATTGCACCAATTCCTAACTTTATTTGGCAAACCAGTAATTTTCAACAAAACAGCCAAAAACTAGATGGTGTCATCTTTGTAGCCCTTGACAGAGAAGATGTGATGAAAAGATGCAGACTCCAAGTCAATTCCCTTTTTCTCAAGTAAATGAGAAAGGTTGTGATACTCGATCAAGTTTGGCAACACTTGAGTGAGTACCAACCCATAATAATTCAAAATCTCTACCAACTCGGCACGAAGAAAACTTGCAGAACAAATCCCATGCGATCTAAGGGGACACACAACTCACTCGTACTCAATCTATTTATCTGCTCATTCTCACAAGCTACTAGCACAAAATAGTTAGGGTTTCCATGACAATATCCATGGAAAATAAAGGTCACCACCTTGGGAACAAGGAAAAGCAACTAGCTAATTAACACCCCCTAAAAATAGCAGATGCTTTCTTCAAAGCGGCTATGACCATACTTGCCAAAAAAACTCGCTGAAAAAAGAAAGAAAAACAAGCGGAAAAAAAGGTTACTCGCATAATGAAAATTAACCCATTCCAAAGCTAGAGAAGTAAAAATGCTCACCTAACTACGTGGAGGAGAATTTATAGGTGTGGTAAGAATTGGTCGATCAAGTGGGTGCTGCATATAGCATTTAATGAAAGAATCATTATAAAATCCCGAAGAGATCTCAGATGGCACTAGTCATGGCAAAAACTCACTCGCAATCACAAAATATTAAACCCTATATAAACAAAGAGGTGAGTATGAAATAAGTATTTCTTTTTTTAAAAGATATTTTTATTACATAAAACATTACACACTCGCTACCACTTATCATTTTTTGAACTGCTTTAAAATGGGTTCCGAGTGCCACCCATTAGCGAGTGCTCCTTTGTCACACAAGTAATCAAACAAAAATTTGGCTCCCACAATGAAGAGAGCAGATCCTTTCGACTCGAGAAAGTGACAAAGAGAGATTACCTCGGCTTCCATAATCGCCCATTTTCACCAAGGCTCCTCAACCGCCAATAGTCGTTGCGACTCGGCATCTAGCATCTTCCACAACTTAAATATCTCCTACTTCGTCGAGTCCACACCTTCAAAATGAGTGACTCCCTCATGCAAGGCGACAAGCCCAATAGAGTGAGAAGATGATGGAAAACCATCTTCATCTCCTCCCACTCGATGAAAGGGCTCGCCTTTCTCAGACTCACCGTTATCACAACGAGTTGAGGTAGCCAAGATCATCATCACTTCTTGTATATCCATTGAAGTGAAGATATTCGCTCCAACATCTGAAAGAGATGAGACCATAACATCCATCTCCGAAGGAACTCCAAAGGGAAACTTGGAGAGGCCAAGTCAATGGATAGGTAAGCCTATAGTGGCCCCTGCACAAGGAGAATTAATGCGAGTTAGTACCTACATAGGAATCCCAATGAGGTGGCAAGTCAAGGGAGTTATTAGTGGGGAAGAAAGCTATGGCCAAATCAAGTCGACTTCATCCTCATTTGGATGTCTCCCAAGCAACTCGCCTACTGTAAGATAAACAAACAACTCTAAGCTACCTGATTTCAAGGTAACCTCCCAGGCAGTTGATGAGTTCCCATTGTCCTCATTCACGGACTCTCGAACACTCATTAGGCTGAGCTGCAACAGCGAGAAAGATTATGATATCTGAAATAACAGACCTATAGAGTCACAAAAAGTCACGAGTCTAACCTTAACGAGACAATCTTCTACGGCCTTTTTTGCAAATGCGGCTATCACCAGCTTACTCACTAAGACATTTCTCCGTCAAAGAGGAACCTCTTCTTCCTTCTCTTCATTTTCTCCCCGAGCACTAAGCATCTTCTTCATACTCAAATAAGAAGATGGCTCATGACTCTCTTCAGCTACTATGGGGACACTCGCCTCCATCCACATGTCTCCATAGCCACCCTTGGCAAGAGCAGCGATGTCACTCGAAACAGGAGTCGTTGAAACGCACGCCTCAATTGAGGCAACGATAGCAAATTTCGTTGGTGTCATATAAAAGCCTAACCAAAGCTCAACGGGACCAATATCACCGCAATGTCTCTTATCCATGACAATCTCAAAATGGTGTAATTAAATATCAATCTCAACACTTTTTTTGAAAAATTGCAATGAGGATTACACCCATCGGTGCCATATAAAGCATATGCCTCACATGATGTGAAGTTCCCTTAAGGTGCACCTCACCTCAATTTTGGTGAGGCATGCACTTTTAGATTTAGGTTTAAAAAATAAATAAACATATGCGTTAACTACCCAAATAACACTCCTTACCACACGTGCAATCAATCTCGAGGTAAACATTACCAAAACGCCTCTCTACTCATGCCCTCTCCAGTCCTAATGTATAGAACCAGTCACCAACACCTCTTCTATTACTTGTAATGTTTTAACTTTGATGTTGAATAATATGGCTGGGAGAGAAAAACTTATTATGTTAAACTTATTTGAATTACTGTCATTAATTCTTACTTTGATATTTATATAACACTTCTTATTTCATGATTTGATGTTAAAATATTAATATGTTACTTGATATTTTGTGTAATTTATTACTTCATATTATATTAGAACGTTAATGTATTATATTTTAATATCTCAATAAACTAGGATATTAATATAAAATATATAACTTTTTGCTTGATACTTTTATGTGTGTACAATACTTTTTATTTTGTGCAATTTGTTGATTTTAAGACTTTTCTCAAAATATGTCAAGGTGTATGCCTCGTCTCACAGACGGAAAATGCCTTAATAACAAATTGCACAATTTTAAACCTTGCTTAAGATAGTAACTAGCTTGATATAATAGTTATTAGAGTCAACACCTCCATCTCTAGTCAATGCTATAGAAGAATTGCCAACACTTCTTTCATCTACATAAATGCATTACAAATTGCATCATCCATTCCATTCATTGCATCATAAATATATCTTATAGCCAACCTCTAGTCATCAACTGCTACCCTCAACATCTTCGCTAATAGAATTGTAACCTTTAAAGTATAGATCACACCATTCCAAAATATAGTGCTGAAAATAATCTCCTTAATTTTATTTTTCTTTACAATCAACACTAAATCTAAATTTATTCCAATCTTCAAAGACACATGCAACTTAAATTTTTTCTTTGCTTAAGTATGTTTGAGAGAGTGAATAAAGAAATAGTAAAATAAGTGATCCTCAATCTCACCAATTTTGCACTACTTGTATATTTCTCATCATATTAAAAATAAGTCCATTATTATATATATAGCCAGATAACTTCAAATCTTTCTTGAAAATATTTCTCACTTGACAAGTCTTTCCAATATCCTCCAAAATCAGATTGATGTAATGGGCTTCATATTATGTCAATATATGTGTACTCATTTCCAAAAGCATTTGGCCTACAAAAATTTAAGATGTGTTCACACTCCAATTTGTGATAAAGAATTAAACATATATACAAATATATATATATATATATATATATATATATATATATATATATATATATATATATATATATATATATATAATACTTTAAAAGAGGGGGGCTCTCAACTCTTAAGAAGATGGGGGTCTAAGCCCAATCCATATTATGCAATAGCCTCTATTATACAATCAAAACACTCCACTTCATTTAAAAAGATGCATGTTTGATAAAACCACATGACCCTAATTTAATCAGACATTGAGATGCACATCTTGAGGCGGGTCACAAAATAAGGCTCATAAAAAATGCCTCAACGCTTAAGCCTTATTTTCACAAGTGAGGCTTACATCTTTATAACTGAGGCATTTGAGGCGATGATTCAATTAATGTAAAAAATTATAGTGTAATGTAGTATGTTGATATATATCAAATTAAATTACATTATATTTATATTGAAGATACTTAATAAAATGCCTCAAAAAAATTCAAATACAATTCAAGTTAATGGATTACTTAGTTGTGTATTTAATTTACTATTTATTTTAATTATATTAAATCTAATGTTAATTGACATAACAAATTAAAAGAAAGATATAGCAATAAAATAAAATTTGAAAAATGTCAATGAGATAGAACTAATGAATTATAGAATTATTATATATGACACCTCTTCCGAAAATGTTAAAAGTGATAGTAAGGCTATTATTAAGCATGATACTCATGATGTGTTTAAATTTTAAGTGAGTATTTATCTTGAAACTCATATCAAACTTTTATTTTATATTAATATTTAATAATGAAGTTTGTCATATTAATAAATTACATCAAGGATCAGCTTTAAGCCCTTATCTTTTTGCTTTAGTTATGGATGTTCTTACTAGGCATTTAGAGGAAGATGTACCTTGGTGTATGCTTATTGCTGATGACATTCTTCTTGTTGATTAGACTAGAGAGGGAGTCCAAGAAAAACTTGAATTATGGAGGTCAACCTTAGGGTCTAAAGGTTTTCGTTTAAGTAGATCTAAAACTGAATATACGGAGTGTACTTTTAGTTGTAGAAGTTCTAGGTAATATATATTGTGACATTAAGTCATTAAAAGAGTGAACTATTTAAGCTCTATTGTTCAAAATGATGGTGAAATAGATGGAGATGTTATTAGTCGAATTCAAGTTGGATGGTTGAAGTGGAGGTATGCATCTGGTCTATTGTGTGATAGAAAAGTACCGCTTAAACTTAAGGGAAAATTTTATAAGATAGCGGTAAGACCTGCAATGATTTATGGTGCAAAATGTTGGCCAATAAAAAAGAAGCATAAGACTAAGTTTAGTGTTGAAGAGATGAGGATGCTCAGGTGGATGAGTGGCTTTACTCTTAGAGATAAAATGCTAAATTAGTATGTTCAAGAAAAAGTTGGAGTAGGCAGATAAGATTAGAGAGAGTCGCCTTAGATGGTTTACACATGCCGTCGTGACGACCTTAGAGAGGATTAGATTTGTCTTATGTTAAGAAAAGGTAAAAGACTTGGTTAAGATGTATAAAAATAACTTTAGTATACTTGAATTAAATGAGAATTTGACACATAATAGGACACAATGGAGACGAAGGATTCATGTAGCCGACCCCACTTAGAGGGATAAAGGCTTGTTGTTGTTGTTGTTGTTGCCATATTAATAAATTAGTTTTAATTTTATGAGTTTTTTATTTTATTTTTAAATTTAAGGCTTACGCCTTAATCACCTCGATAAGATAAAATGCCTTAATTCTCAATTTCATCTTTTTAAACTTTGCACCTAGCCATGTATTATATAGTAATATCCCTTATTCTCTTATCTAAATCTCTTATATTCCCATTATATGTTTACTTTATGCAACCACTTTTTCAAGTTACTAATATAGTAAATGAAATGTAACACTATTAATCTTTGGTGCATTAATACTTCCCATTCCATAACTTATTCTGAAAGTTTTTTTTTTTTTTTTTTTTTGCAATATATGAGCATTTGAATATATGATTCTTCAATAACTTTTATAAATCTCACATTAATTTTTATACATAAACTTTGTTTTGGCATTTTTTTTGTTTTGTCTTCGAATGTAATCAACTCCTCTATTACATTCAAATACATCCTCTTGTAATTAGGCGCATTACTCCTTTTAGATGCACCATAAGAGCCAACTCAAGATACACCTCCATTTGTCTATTTATCATAATATGTGACAAAGAGTACTTCATCAAATTTTATCTTCATATACTTCTGAGTTGAATCCTTCTTGCAATTAAATTTAGCATACCTAAATTTTATTACACATAATTAAAATCAATGATTTGATTTGTTCTTGATATCTAGGCTCTATTGAAATAGATGGGAATGTTATTAGTAGAATTCAAGTTGGACGATTAAAGTGGAGGAATGTATCTAGCCTATTGTGTAATAGAAAAGTATTACTTACACTTGAGAGAAAATTTTATAAGATGATGGTAAGATCACAATGATTTATGGTGCAAAATGTTGGCTAGTAAAAAGAGGTATAAGACTAAGTTAAATGTTCTATAGATGAAGATGCTCAGGTGGATGAGTGGCTTTACTCTTAGAGATAAAATACGAAATGAATATGTTCGGTAAAAAAGTTGAAATTGCTCCAATGACAAATAAGATTAGAGAGAGTAGCCTTAGATGGTTTGGCCATATAAACATCGATCATACGATGACCTGATTAAGAGAGTAGATATATTAGATTTTTCCTTAGGTTAAGAAAGGTAAAGGTAGACCTAAAAAATCTTAGTTAGAATGTATAAAAAATGACCTTAGTTTATTAGAATTAAATGAGAATTTGACACATAATAAGACACAATGGGAAAAAAGGATTCATGTAATCAACCCCACATAGTGGGATAAAGGCTTGTTGTTGTTGTTGTTGTTGATTTGATTTGTTCTTGAGATGAATTGGACCATGCCAATGGAATCGAGATCTACTGGACTTATGCAAATGAAAAATTAAAAATAATTATATGATCTAAAATATAAGCATGTTTATAATTATAATTATCTATAAGCAACTATCAATAATAACTCTTTTACTTGAATGTGCTAGGCCACCATTGCCACTATTATATAAAACCAAAAAAATTATGATATTTTTAGAAATTTACTTGAAATTTTAAAATATATATTGGATTAACTTTAAAAAATAATTTCATAATATTTAAAAAATATACATCACTTATTTCAAGTTGTTGTAGAAAGTAACTATAAAATCATGGTTATTATTGATTAATGAAAAAAATTTGAGATGATGATAGTTGAGTTTGTGCAAAGTCGCAAGTTCTTATGAGATTGTGACTATTAGTCGAGGGTGAAGATGTAGGGGTAAATGGGTGAAAGCTAAGGGATTGAGGGTGAAGGTCTAATGAATAAAGTAGAGGGAGAAAAGCTCAAAGCAATTAGTATGGGGGTGGAAAAGAAAAAAACCTCCAATTTCTGGTCAAAACTAGGTTATGAAATTGGAGCTTCTTATATAAAAATCAAACTAGTATGTGACTAAACTAGATGAGCCAATCAAAATGTTGTTAAGCTCATAAGTCGCTACTAATTGCAATGCTTCACTTTACATGCACAAAAAGGTATGCTTTACGCATGACAAAACAAAGTGGTCACTTCATTAACTCATGCCGCTTAAGTTTCAAGCAAAGCAAGAAACCCCACATTGCAACACTTTGATGGTGACGCACACTTCAAAGCATGATTTAACAAGCTTTTGCAATGCCAATTCAAGTAGTGAATGAGGCGGTGGCCATTGAGGAACTTGTTATAAAGTACCATCATGTCCATCAATTCTTCTTGCACAAACAATAATTTCAAATATACTCCATATTAACATTTAATAAATGCATACCAATCTGATATTTAACAACTCCAACAGTTAGTTTTACAACAACATTCACTTAAATATATGAAATATCAAGCTGCTTATCCTAATAATAAGAATAATAAATCCAATCCTACAATTCTTAAAAATGCAATTATTCTATATACATTACAAAAATCTATTAGCTGACATTTGCACATGTAAAACAAGTTGGTGTTAATAAACCTATCGCAAGTGATTGCAAGCATTCCGAAAGAAGCATTTGAATCCCCAAATTTTGATGTTGTTGACTCCAGTAATCTACAATTTTCCTATTAATTATAAAAATATAAAACTTCTAATAAAAAGATGATATCATGTTCAAATATTTACTTTGTGATGCAGGGCATCATCGTCACCGTCATCGACATCATCATCATAAAGTTTAAATCCATGATTGGGCCTTTTGTTATAATTTAAGTTATATATTATTGGGCTTTTATATTTTGTATGTCTTGAAATATTGCTATTCTTACCATGAGTCATCAGTAGTAGTATGACTTTGAGGTATGGAATGAGTGGTAGGGATAATTGAGGTGGTAAGAGTGAGGTTTGGAAGATGGTGTTAGTTATGGGAGTTAGGTTTGAGTATTCTTAACTCTCCCTTTCAATCCTATAAATAGGAGACTTTTGTAATGCTTAGACGAATTTGGAATGAAAGTTATCTTCTTAAATTTCTCTTTACTATTCTTTGCTTTCCTCGAGTGACTTACTGAAATGAAGTTCACAACCCTGGAAGACTTCGAAGGAACGATCTCCACAACCATGACCGCTTTGTAGAGTCGACTTCAACTTATCCCCGCCATTGGTTATTTTAAATCGCATGATTAAATCGTCATAACTTTTCGCTTATTTCAGACTTATAAGATTCGCGTCTCTAATGTGACATAACTTTAACTAAAATCTTTTCAACTTCACTAAATTCATAATATGAATGTGCTCAATAAGTAGTGTATTTATCATTTTCTTTGTGAGATTTAAGAATTATCGGTGTAATAAACATCATATCATAAAAGCATTCCTACATCATATATCGTAGAGCAAGTATGTTTCTTTGGGAACATCTTGTTTAGTATTGAGTTTTATTTTTGCATTAGAGTAATCTGCAATTCATTGTTAAAAAAAAATCATACAAAATTTTTATCTAATTAGAGCATTTACTTTTTAATCGTTTGATTTCATTACATTGCATTTTTTTAAAAAAAAATTATTAATTAAGTATTTGCTTATATTAATATTTTAAAAGAATATCATCAGTCAACTCCTTAGATAGATCAAGATTTAAAAAAAACATGATTCCTATGAATTTTACTAGAAAAAATAGAAAAGCTTACCCTTATGCACCAACAAACCTTTAATGAATTCCAAAAGATTTGAAGCCTTAACAAAAAAATTTGTAGGCTTACAACACATTCACCAAACTAACCCAATCACCAACTTAAGAGAGAGGTCATCATGTTGATCTGCCTCTTCCTCTCCCACCCCATCCACATTCTCCCATTAGACCACGCATCGCCCCAGGAACAACTTTAATGAATATCCGAGTTTGATGAGGTACTTCCTCACCCACCTCATCGGAAGACAATTAAGACGAGATGAAGGTTATGCTCATCGAACTCCTTATGAGCATTATCCATTACTGAAGAGCCATTACCTAATTTTGTTGCCCCGACGCATAATAGAGAACGATGATGATGTTATTTAAAATTGATCCACCTACTTTTGATGGTCGACTTGATCCTAAAATTTTCTTAGACGGTAGTGAGATTGATCGACTGATGATGGAAAGACAAGTTCGTTTGCATCTAACTATCATACTAAGACTTATTGTCTCACATGAAAATATCAACGCAGACAACACAGCTTAATGAGATGAAAGAAATTTTAAAAAAAAATAAATTAAATTTTCTTGATCAACTTATAAATTTAAGGATATGATGAATTTGAAAATTGTGAGAAGAGGATCAACAACAATCTAGATTTAGATCTTGATCATATTAGAATGAAATGATAACTCGAGAAATTTATTGTTGATATTTTGGCAACTCAAATTGAATAATATCTTAGATCACAACCTTATAAGCAATTCACAACTTCATCTACAAACAACTCTCAATCGTGTTAACCCTCCTACTTTAGTAGTTCCGGACCTGAAACAAAAGGAAAAGCTTTAGTGGGAACATCTAGCTCTAAGACTAGAATTACTTGTTTTACATGTGGTAAAATTGGTCACTATGCAAATACTTGTCCTCAAACTTACACTTAGATTATGAAAATGAGGATCAACAAAATGAAAATAATGATAATCAAATTGACCTTGTGAAGAAGCTAGTGATAAAAGAAGCATTAGATGAGTCTCATATAAATTTGTATAGAACCCCACGAGCTATTAATGATTGACACATCAATTTTCCACAATTTATTTTAAGAGTGGTGAAAAGACGTAAGTTAATCATTGATAGTGGCTGAATGTTATTGCTACCTGCTTTTAGCTGATGAAGCTCACCCCGAGACCCACCCATTTTATAAGGTTGTTTGGGTAGATAAGACATTTATATCTATATCTCAACGCGTTGTCTTGTACCCATTCAATTAGGAGAATATAGTGATAAAATTTGGTGTGATGTTCATGGATGTTGCTCATATTTTATAATTTTGGCTTTTTGATATGGATGTCACAAATTATACATCTAATACATATGTTTTTAATTTTCAAGGTAAGAGAATTGTCTTAAACCCAATAAAAAGAGGTCACTCCACTTCAACCCCAAAATTCTTCTCCACCCATAGAAAAGAAATCCCTACATATTATTATAAACGCCAATTTCAACAAGAGATTAATGAATATCATTTTGCATTAGTTGTCCTAACCTCAAAATCAACCTTGTATTAAATCATTCTCATCTAAGAGGAACTTTGTTGAATATCAAGATATTTGTCCCTCAAGAACTTCCTAGTGAGCTTCCCCATTAAGAAGTATCCAACATGCCATAGAGCTAATTCCCGATCATCACTCCCAAATTTGCCACATTATCGTATGAACCCAAATGAACATGAGCTAAAACAACAAGTTGATGATTTATTATCAAAAGGGTTTATCGGGAAAGTTTACGCGCTACTCTTCTTACCCCAAAGAAAGATGGTAGTTGGATGTGTAGATAATCGTTATAAATAAAATCATCATAAGTATAGGTTTCCATACCAGACTTGATGACATGTTAGATATGATGGATCAATAGTTTTCTAAAATTGATCTTAGAAGTGGATATCATCAAATTCAGATGAGAGAAGGTGATGAATGGAAAACCGCATTCAAGACAAAGATGGTTTGTATGAATGGCTAGTAATGCCTTTTGGATTTTAATGCTCCAAGTACATTTATGATGACTCATATCTTACCCATTCATTGGAAAATTTTAGTTGTGTACTTTGATATTTTAATTTTTTTTAGTCAAACTAAGAGCGATCATGAGAAACATTTACAACAAGTCTTTGAAGTGCTTCGAAGAAAGACTATATGTTCACTTAAAAAATGCTCATTTATGACATCTTCGAATCTTCTTAGATTCATTGTTTCTTGTGATGATCTCCGATCCAAAAAATTAGTTATTCAAGAGTGGCCTACCCCAACCACAATTCATGATGTACGGTTTTTCATGGGTTAGCCACATTTTATCGAAGGTTTATTCGTGGATTTAGCACTATTATGGCCCATAACTCAATGTCTTAAAAAAGGAGACTTTGTTTGGACAAAGGCCGATGCATTCTCTAAAATTAAAGAACTTTAACAAGTCCACCGATATTACAATTGCCAAATTTTGACAAAGTATTTGAGGTATCATGTGATGCCTGAGTTGGTATTGGAGGTGTTCTTAAACAAGAAGGTCATCCTATTGCTTTCTTTACAAAAAATTAAATGAACGCATCAACGATATTCCACATATGACCGTGAGTCATGTCGTCATCCAACTTTACGTTATTGGCACATTATTTTCTTTCACGAGAATTTATACTTTATTCGATCAATGAAGCGCTTAAATATCTAAACACCCAAAAGAAACTTAGTTCGTCATTAAATGGGTTCAATTTCTTCAAGAATACATGTTGTTAAACATAAATCGTCGAGAACAAAGTTGGATGCCTTAAGTAATATGTACATTATTAAATACCATGAGTGAAGATGGATTCAAAAGGTTAAAGATGATTATCCTAATTGTAAAGATTTTCAACAAATTTTTAAATCTTTGAAATTTGATGTTTCAATTAATAGTGATTATCAAATAGACTATCTCTTTCTGGCACAACTATGTATCCCCGATTCATCACTTCAAATTTTCTTGTTGAAAATTTATTCGAGGTGTATCCGTCATTTTGGTCGCGGATAAGATAATAATGATGAGGATGTTCTTTTGGCCTAGTCTTAAGAAAGATGTTGCTCGTCATTGCCAATGTCGCATTTCGCCAAGTAGCAAAAGTGGAAAACAAAATTATGGTCTATACACACCACTCCCAATCCCCCACAAACCTTGGGAAGATCTTAGTATGGACTTCATCTTAGGATTACCTCGCACTGTATAACTTTGACTCTATCATAGTAGTTGTTGACCGATTCTATAAAATGGCACACTTCATTCCATGTTATAAGACATCAGATGCCTCACATATAGCGATAATTTTCTTAGATAGTTCGCTACATGGATTACCTAAGACAATTGTGTTTGATCGTGATGTAAGATTTATGAGCTATTTTTGGAAAACTTTATAAAAAAAGCTTGGCACAAAACTCTTATTTTCTACACCACCCCTCAAACAGATGATAAACCAAGTTGTTAATAAGCTTAGGAAATTTAGTGTCTAGGACCGATCATACTACTAGTTGGGACTAGTTCTTCCTACCGCAGTTTATAACAGTTAATAGTCAACCGATATGAGTCATTTTCATATTGTAATGGTTATGATCCAAGAAAACCAATTGATCTTGTTGAATTACCCGTAATATAGGTAGCATTTACATCTTCATTTGCACAAAGCATGCATGATTTACATCGAAATTCAACAAAACTTACTCGTTATGATAAATATAAAGCATAATATGTACGTATATGTAAAATTTAATGAGGAGATTTGGTTCTTTAAAGTTAGATGAGATATTTCCAACTGAACTCTTAAGAAATTAACTCTCAAGAGATCGGTCCTTATAAAATTGTAAGGAAGATAAATGATAATGCTTATGAAATAGATCTTCCATGAATGCTGGAATTTCTCCAATATTTAATGTATCGATTTAACGTTGTACCATAAAGCCATGACACTATTCCCTCGCAAATAATCGACATGCGTTCATACTTCATCACCGAATTCTATACCATCTCGCCGCTTAAGATCACATCGCCCGGATCAAATTTTAGAAGACCAGTTTATCATCACATCGATGGAGGCACTCAAAGGTTTCTCGTTGGAAAGGTCTTTCTCCACTTGAAGATTCATGGCTTATATTTGATGAGTTACATCAACTAGACTCACATTATTACAAGAGTACTTGATTTTCATTCTCCAGGAGAATCCTTTAAAGTCGGGAGTGCAGAGCATCATCGCCACCGCCATCATCGACGCCATCATCATAAAGCTTAAATCCATGATTGGGCCTTTTGTTATAATTTAAGTTATATTATTGGGCTTTTATATTTTGTATGTCTTGAGTTTATATGTATTATTCTTATGCCATACAGTCATCATAGTATGATTTACACTTCGTAGAGTATGGAATGAGTGGTAGGTTTGATAATGGTGGTAGGGTTAGAAGGTGGTAGGTGTAGTTATGATGGTGTTAGGTTTGAGTTTGAGTTAGGTTTGAGTATTCTTAACTCTCCTTTCAATCCTATAAATAGGAGACTTTTGTGATGCTTGTACTTGAATTTGGAATGAAAGTTATCTTCTTAAATTTCTTTTACTATTCTTTGTCTTCCTCTGAGTGACGGACTACTGAGTGAACCCTGAGGGACTTCTAAGGAAACGCGATCTCCAACCACAACGCTTGTCGACTTCAACTTATCCCGCTCGTTGGTTATTTTAAATCATGTGATTAGATCGTTCATAACTTTTCGCTTATTTCTTTGACTTATAAGATTCTGTCTCTAGATGGTTGACATAACTTTAACTAAGATCTTTTCAACTTCACTAAATTCATAATATTGTGAATTTCAATAAGCATTTATCATTACTCTTTGTAAGGATTTAAGAATTATCGGTATAATAAACATCATATCATAAAAAGCACCCTTGTCCTACATCACTTTGTCTAATTGATTTTTTTTATTCCACATAAACCAAGAACATTAATTCTTAAAGCTTAATTCCTCAACCCAATAGGTTTCATCATTTTATCTTTCTTCATCTAATAATGAACTTTTCCCATCTCATTCAATAATAGTATGGAACTAGCAAAATAGTATAGACCAAGGGTATATCCACTTAAAGATAAATTAAATGAATGATAATGTTCATTATTGCTGTCACAATATCAACACAACATTTTAATATCCAACAGATTCCCTCCAGAAATTAAATTATATTAAACAGTAAGAAAACAACTTGAAAATTAACAGAAAGTTCAGTTACCACAAAATCATATCAAAACAGACACTCATACGGTTCCACAGCTGTTTATAACAGCACATAAGTGCAACACATGCTGATTTATTATTTGAAAGACAGATGTTTTTTTCTAAATTTCACAATTAAAACAAACGAATAGTAATCTAATTCATGCAAAAGCATTTGGAGAGTCTTAAACAATAAAACATAGAATTTATTTTAATGGACAAAACTGCAACAAATACTTGCACCACACAATGATTAGATAACACAATTTATTTAACCTTAGTAATGTTAAGATACCTCATCAGAAAGTAACAAGGCATCCTAATCGAAATATATGAGTACCAATGCAAGAAGATCCACTAAAGCAACAATACCTTAATAGAGACTTTACTCTTCACTTGATTTTCCAAAGCCTCCGTCATAGACTGCAAGCAGAAAAGATAAGAGACCTGATAAATTAAATTCCCGGCTCACAGCAAATAATTCTTTTCAGTCCAACCTTATCAAACTGCACAAGTACTTGAATGGCAAGCTCTGGGTTAAGGGTGCCATTGGAGACCATCTCATCTAGGGTTTCAGTCAGGCACATGCCAATGGTGGACCTCCTATACAATTCAAATGTTGCCATCACCTGCAATCACGTTCTGATACATAAATCATCCAAACAAATCGTATGCTTGAGCCGGACTAATAAAATTCCCAATCGGTTAAACATAAGAAACATCAAAAATATAAAAATTAATAATGAATGACTTCGATATTATTAGGTTTTCATCTTCTTATTTCGCATACCAAAGTTCTAACTCGTTGGAGAGGAAGAAAATGTCACCTCTAGTAGTCAAATAAAGTTTTCGGTAATGGAGATCGGCTGCAGTCGGGAAGAATGCGCCCTTCTTAATTAGTCAGCGCTCAGGTGAAGCGATGCAGTTCAGCTGTTAAGATTGAGGTGGAGAAGGTATGAGCTCTCAGTTTGCTTCTTCTGTTCGGGGCTCTTTAGTTGCAGGATTTGAGCTGGATTTAAGCCGGATTTAACTTAAATCCAGCCAAACGGTGTTTTTGGACAAATTAAATCCGAGGCTTTGTGTAATCCGCTAAAGCCACTTTCGCATGGTTAAATCCGGATTTACTAAATCCTGCTGGTAGACGGAATTACGAGATTTAGACAAGCGGAAACGTGCGAAGGAGGGTGGGATGAAAGACCAGGGTTACCTTCGCGACGTCTCTTTTTCTCTTTTCCTCTTTTCGGGCAGCAGCGTGGTGGCAGAAAGATGAGGGTTTCGAACGCCGATATCCCGTCAATCCTTCTTTTTTTCCGGGTTTTGGGTTTTTTTTTTAATTTAATTTAAATTTATTTAAATAATAATTAATTAATATTTAGAGATTTACATTATGAAACTTCCATATTTACAAAATTAACACTTAAAATTAGATATTTACTTATCTAATACTTTTCTATACTTAAAAAGGTGCATTTCACTTTTTAAAAAGTGAATAAAGTGATATTTTTGATGTGATATCAAGATTAAAGTGTTATATATATATATATACGTATTAAAGTTTGTTAAATATTAAAAATATAAGTTTGAAGATGTATATGTAAATCTCCCTTAATAATTTATCTTAGATTAATTATAATTTTATGAAATTAAACATAATTGATATAAACTTAATAATTAATGATTAATTAATAAATAATTAGTATATTGTATTATGATAAGTATATTTTAATTAAATTAAGTATTATTATATTATTTTTATTTAAACTATCTAAATAAAAATTATTATTTAATTCACTTATTAGATTATTAATTAATTATGATTAATAATATTCTCTCAAATGACCTAAATATAAATATATTAATTAAAAAGCATATTAATCTTAATAACTAAAAATCATTTACATATATAACATATAATTCTTATATTTAATATTTAAGTTTAATATTTATATAGAATTTTACATATTGAAAGGCTCCCAATAGGCTACGCTAGGGTTTCCTCTTCTTAGTGCAATGGTACTTGTATTCCCCTCTTGCTACTCCGATGAAGGCCAGAGCTTCCCTATTTTTTATGAGAATGCATCTTCCCCCTCCGGTAAATAGCCCTTTACTCACCTTTGCACTACTTTCTTCATAAATTTATGTTGGTTGGTTCTTTTTATTCCCTTGTTGAGGTTGAATTTTTTTTTTCTTCTCTTATAAGGTTGGTTCCACTGGTCTAACATCTCCATCCTAACTTCTACTTCTCTTTCTTCTACCTTGAACCTTTTTTCGTCTAATGATTTTCCTGCTTTGTCTTCAGTTATGCAGTCTGCAAGCACTTCTTCTCTATGATCTTTCCTTCTAGTAAATAATTTAGCTCTCCATGGTTTTCCAAGCTATTCTCTTAATTGGAGAAGTATTGTCTTCTCTAAGCCCTCTTCTTCTTTAGACTTCTCAATCCTTTATGTTCCTTAAAATGATGGTCAGGTTATATTTTCAAAAGCAGGGTAGTGAGGTTCTAAAGATTGGAAATTGTGCTTGGTTAGCTGCTACATTGAAAGCGACCCTATTATAAAGCCTTACTGAATCTGGTAAAGAAAACTTGAAAGCTCAAAGGCACTCTTTCACTACTCCCTTTGAATGAAGGCTTTTTTTATTTAAATTCTCCAATGTTGATGATTATAACATGGCTTGGGCTAGGTTGCCTGGTTTTTCTTCTAGAAGCCTTTCAATCTCAAAAAGTGGACTCTAGTTCCACTTATTAAAGAAGAATTCTCAAATATCCTCTCTAGATAAAGATTTTAAACTTGCCACTTTGCTACTAAAATCTGCATGGCATTTCTAAGATAACTAGTAAGATAGGTGCTCTTTTACTGTGAATTATCTCTTGACCAAATCTAGGTTAACCTTTACTAGGGGTTGTGTACAAGTAAACAAAGATTCCTCTTTATCGAATGAAGTTTATGTCAATGCTATAGGGAAAGACTTGATTCTTAAAATGCAGTATGCTTTGAAGCCATCTAAATGCTTTAGTTGTTGGTCTCTTTTCATGTTTCTCGCATATGTCCAGTTTAACCTATTTCTCAATTGACTTAATTTGTTGCTATGGAGAGAAGAAGAATTTGGAAACCTAGAGTTGGTAATCATGGAAATTCTATTAAACCTCCTGATAGTAAAGTTAACCAGCAAGAACCTACCACATTTAATCATCATAACACTGAAATGGCCTATACCTAATCTTGCTTCTAATTCAATCAATCAAAACTCTTCTATTATTGTGGATGATGGGGGTGATATTGTTGTTGCTAGAGACATCTTAAAACAAAACTCTTTTTCTATCCTCTCAAAAGACATCCCCTTTTTAATTAATCAAATAAATAATAACACTAATTGAAGAAATGTGACTAACTTCTCTTGAATCTTTAGCTCAAACCAATTCTATGAAATCAAAATTGAATGATAGTTCATCATGTTCTTCTCAACATTAGGTACTTCGAATGAGAGAAGTTTTTATAGATGATAAGGTTCTTACTTGTAACAACCTGATTAGCATGATCGATCTTGATACTATTTACATTTTTGAATTAAAACCAATCCATCTAACTTTTATGACCCCTGATTTATGGCTTCTCACACTCTCTTTAAAAATGAAGCTAGTATTTCTAATATTCATAACAAAGTTGTCAGTGGAGCTGATACATCCTTCTTTCTTATTGTTGTTTATACTAACAATGCTCACTCTTATGTCATTCTCTTAATGATATAGCCTTTAACATTGATGAACCCCTAGATTGTTTTGAGAGACTTTAATTGCTATAGATTTTAGCATGAGAAAGCAGGAGAAAATATTATTCTTATTAATAATTTATGGGAATTCTACAATATGATTTTTGAGAATGGCCTTAGTGTTTCAACAATAAGGTCAGCTCTCCTATACATATTAAATAGGACAAAGTTTTGGTTAATGATAATGGCTTGACCTCTTCCCACTTTCTTACTACAAAACTAGTTTACTAAAAGCTAGTGATCATGTTTAGACATAATTTTCAATTTAAAATTTTAAGGTTTTTAAATCTAAATTTTTGCTTCTTTTTCAACATATTTTTAGCTCTTACAAACAACATGACCCAATCATGTTTTTATTTTAAGCAAAAGAAGCTCAAGAAACTTCTTCTTAGTCAATCTTTCACATCTAATAATGCTTTGAATAACTCTATTAAAGCTCTTAAAGATTTTTGGAGTTCCACACTCATAAGTTTGATTATGATACCCTTGATCGAGTATTTAATTTTTTGGCTAAACCTATTGGTATAAACTTGTTAAAAGCTAAACTTCTGGTCCTTCATGGCTTTCTGAAAAAGTCAAAGTGGCTATCTCATGGTGAAGATGACTTAAAGTTTATTGATGGAAAGATTAAGTGGTGTAAAAATATTAATCACATTAAATAGATCATCACTCCTAGTGGTTCTTTCTCCACCATTAGTAATATTTCTTCAACAATTATTGAATATTTTAAGAATATTTTCATTTCTAAAGATAGTAGTCATTATCCTCATTGTGATTTATCTATTGGTACCATTATTCTTATTTACCTCCAATCTGATCTTATTACTCCCATTTCTAGAGATGAAATCAAAACACTTATTTTCTCATGTATTAAGAAAACAACCCCTAGTCTAGATGGTTACACCTTTGAAATTCCTTACATCTTCATGGAAGATTATTTTTGGAGAGTCATTCAACATTTTTTTCCTATAGAAATATGCTTAGAATGCTTAAAGCTACTGAGATTTTTCTACTTTTTAAATTTCTTCATGCTGATAATATTTCACTTTTCAGACCTACTTTCATTTTATAATGTTTTTTATAAGGTCATTGTGAAAATCTTGGCTAACAAACTCAAAGGGGTCTTCCTTTTCATTATTCATGCTAGTCAAGCTGGATTCATTCAAATTGGAATATCTACAGATAATATTATTCTTTTAAAGGAATTTTCTAAGTTTTCTTTGTGCCAAATACTTTGTGATTAGCTTGATCTTAAGAAGACTTTGATTTTGTTGATAAATATTTGATACTATATAAACTTACTAAAAGGCTTTACTCCATTATTTATGAATTGGATTAAAGTTTTCATTCAAGATATCCACTTCCCTATCTAATTTAATGGCTCACTAGAATGTTTTTTAGCTCGTATCAAGCAAGGATGCCCCTTGTCCTTACATCTATTCTACATTTTAATGAATGCATTCTTCTATCATTTTAATAATGAAAGCTCTCCTTATCATTTTAAAGGTATGCATTCTTATAATTACTCTTTATCCCATCTTCTTTATGTGGATGATCTTTTTATTCTTAGGTTAGCTAAGGACAACAATTTGCAAAGCCTTAAGAACATTCTCAATAGGTTTTACCAAGCTACTGGTCTAAGTGTTAACCATTCTAAGAGTGGATTCATTTCTTCTCTAATATTTCTAATCATAATATTTTTAGTAAAAGTAATAATAATTTTATAAAAGAATGTAATTTCATTTTTTTTTTGGGCTTTTGATCTCTTTTAAATAGTTATAAGGCATAGATTTTCTACCATTACTTCATAAAAATCGTAAAATAATTGATGGATGGAAAACTAAATCCCTCTCCATTGTTAGGAGACTATAACTGATGAAATTCTTTATTTGGAGTATTGTCTTCTATTGGGTCAGAGTCATAAAATTATCAATAATTAGTGTTCTAAATTCCTTTATCATGTCAACTACTCTTAACATAAGCTCCATTTTATATCTTTGGATATGACCTGTAAGCCAAAATTTAAAAGAGTCCTCGACTTGCCTTCTATTCTGGTCATCTCTTATGCCTCTAATTCACAGGATTCTTACTTCTTATAGCACTCTGAAAATATGATGAATCTTAAATTTCATTCTTTGCTTCTAAAGTATATTTAGAGTGGAAAAAGATTATTAAGGTTGCATTTCTTATCAAAAATAAGCTTATTTTTAATACTAGTTTTCAAGCTGATTGCAACTTATTTTGGGATCATTATATTAGATTTATCCAACTCCTTGGTGGGCATTTATGGTTTAAGTGTTTAATATGGTTGTTTACAATTTTGACTATTTATGTCTTTATTCTAAATGTGGTTGAAATATTAGTAATGCTGCTAATAGCTATATTTATTAACTTATTCACAATGTTTTTAATTCATTTGGATTAATCAAACTATATTTGATGTAGAAAATTATGTGGATCAAGAAATTAAAGATTAAGATCCATTTAGTAGATCTCAAGCTAATGCCCAAAATAATTCAAGAAAGAAGGATGTTTAGCCAACTATCCCAATAAAGCTCATTTTATGATTTAATTTTTTAAAATCATATAATTTTTAATTTTGTTTTTAAAACTCCAAGAATTGAAATTATGAATTTATAATTCAAATCATGGCATATAAGGTGGTTGAATCCACATAAAATATTAGCATGTGAAATAGGTAGATAGCATAAAATAATAAGGTAATTTATTACCTCAGATTAATATTATCACTCACCTTTTCCTTTATGTTTTAACTTTTTTTTATTTTTAAAGATAATTATAATGGATATAAATCACCCACTTACTAGAATGAAAAGAGATTATTTTGGCAATTATAAATTATTTGAGTTATTTTATGGTTTGAGAGCTTGGTGGCCAAACCTTCATAATCCTTGGTAAGAGTGCTAGTCATACAGCATCTCTTTTTTTTTCTCACTTGCAATACCTAAAGTAACTTATTTTAAGCTTTTTCAAACTTTTTTTGCATCATTTCCAATAATCTAGTTTGCCTTTTACTCTTCTCCATAAGCCTACACTTTCCTTCCATCCAATAATATCAGTACTTCATTGGTCACGATCTAATCTTGGTATATACACACAATAACCTATTAAATTTTATCATTCTTAACCAACTACTTTAGATCATAAATACATATCTTAACCTAAATGTTCATAGGTATTGCTAGCCATTTATCTCACTAAAGCCCATTCTTTAGAGTGATATTTTAAATCAGCTTGAACTAGCTCTAGTTGGACTAGTTTAAGTATTCTCATTATCGTACCATCCTACACTCTTCATTATACCACAAAAAACTTCAAAACTTATCTTTAGATATTAATTTAATGATTCATGGCCTTCTAGTTCTCATAATAGCACCAAAAAAGATACCCGCCTTCATCAATATTTCTCATATTGATGGCTTTCAACCTAATTTTAAGAGGCATGTAAATGATTTTTATGATGAGTACCTGAGCGTGGATTTGAATTTTGTTATTTAGCATAAATAGTATGCTTTGAGAAATTATGTTTATGTATGGATTTACATATCTAATGGACTTCAGGCTATTGATTTGCTTTCATCTCGTAATATTTAAGTTGCTCTTCATTATTGTTTCCATTTTCAGAAACTTGAAACTAGAAGTCATCTATATTTTGAATGTCCTCTAAGGTTTTCTCTTATTACTTCACTTTTTCTTTAGGCATTCTACTTTTGCTTAAGCCAACTATATTACAACCTTTTTACTTATGTTAAAGAGATTTTACATGATTCCAAAGCTAAGAAAAACTACCATTATTTTTTATATGTTGTTTGGTTTATCACATTTGGTGTGAAAAGGTCAAAAGATGGTTTGGTTGTTCTATTTCTTGTTATTCCTCTCACTTGCTTATTATTAGAATAAGCACTCAAAAGAAAGTTAAATTTTGACAAAATTAGGAAGAGCTTGTTAATTTACTCAGATGATTTATACTCTTTATTTCTCTTTCTCTATATCTATGGTTTTATAAGGAAAAGTTGGTATTCTGGTGAGGTTGGTATCTGGACGATGATGAGCTACTTTATTTTCTTTTCTTAGAGTTTTATGATGATTTAGTAGTTTTTAACCACCTCTCATTAGATGACCACTAGCCAAATCGGCATATTCTTCTTCTCATCTCACTTACAACATATTTTACTATAGTATTGGTTGAGCAATTTTTGGAGATTTTTTTTATTTTTAGTTTTATTTACTTCATTGGTAGATTGGGTTTGCACTCAAACTTTAATATGTATAAAATATTTAATTTTTGACATCACATAAAAAATTTCATTAACATTAATTCTTAAATTCAAAATTGTATATGGAGTGACACAAGACCTTTCTAATTAGATAGATGGGAAGTAGAGTAAAAATGGACATAACTAGATAGATAAAAAGAATATAAAAATATAAAAAAAATTCATTGTATCAGAATATGAGTACAAACATAAAATTTGAGTACAAGAAACAGCTCCTTCTAAAAAATAATAAAAATACCACCAGAAGGTCCCCCACCCATCAAAATTCTCACTTTTTATAGGATTTGGCAGTGGTTATATAATGAAACTACATGTAGGTTTCAAAAGGTTATATGTGAGTTATAATATGAAGAGACTCATCCATGCTTCTAGTGGTTAGATGAGTATTGCTTGCCAAGTGATGATTTCTCTGGAGATAGAAAACCATCTTAAAATATATTTTGTTCTAATTAAATAACATTAAATAAGAAATCATATAATAAGCAAATAAAAAAATGTATATTTATTTTTCAGCAAATGTCATGGAAGCTCCAGTGTAATGGAATTCATGATTAATTACGATGATATTTAAACATGTTGGATCCAAATTTTTCTGTGAATAAAGCAAAACCTTCTTAAATTCCTCAGAAATAAGGTTTGAAGAAATATAATTGTGTAAAATAAAATAAATGCAAGAACTATCTGAAATTTTATTTTTCCAAAATATCTTAGTAAAAATGAGTTTATTTTTAGAGATAATCTATAAAATATAAGAAAACTTTTTAGACCCCCAAAAGAGAGAAGAGAAAATAAGGATCCCCCCTCTGAATAGACTTCTTTTTATTAGGTTGAAAAGAATCATTACATGATGAGTAAAAATAAGGTAAGTCGATTGTAGAGGAAACTCAACAATACGAGGTGAACACCTAGTGGTAAATCCTCTAGTTGGGGTTCTCTTGATCATCAAGATGAGTTATCTGATGTGTACTTTATATGTATGATCACCTATATGTAAGCAAGTTTCCATATCAAGAGTGCCAAACTTTAGTTGCATAACATAGTTGATCATTTTTGTTCATTCTCTTATCAAGAGTGAGTCATCATTTATGTGGTTGTGTTGACCTCATTTTTAATGAGGCTACCTTCCCTCCTCATCTTAGTACCTAGGATTTTCAACTCTAACCTAAATAATATTCACTCAAGCACTAAGGCCACCTCATTAATGATTATCTGAAACACTAAATTTAAGTTTAAAGTAGAATATAACACAAAATCAAATCAAATAAAGTCTAAATACTAAACCTAAGTCAATTCAAACCCCAAATCCTAGGGAAGACCTAGGTTAGGTTAGTGGGCATCACTATGACTTAACCTAATTCAACTAAATTAAGTGGGTTCAAACACCTTCAAACTCAATATACCTTAATTAAATTCAAAATGAGATGCATTCAAACCAAAAATCTAAATTTAATTGGCCCTTAATGAGGCTAATTTGGTTGCATATCCTAAGTTAGCCCATTTAAGACCCTAATTAAACTAAAATTAAGCTAACTCAAATTATACTAAACTTAATTAGATTAAGCTACCTCAAAAATTTGGAATAATTATTCAAACATAATTAAATATAATTCTAAATCCAATTGAGGCTTAATTAGACTAATTGAGCTAATTGTCCCATGTGGGTCTGTTGACCTCCTTTTCAGAATGAGTTCTCAACACCTCCATCTTAGGCTTAGGATTCCTCTTAGACTTTAAAAGTTCCTTAATCTTAAGACACATCTAATGATTAGGTGGACACTTTACCTAGCCCTAGAATACTTAGAAGAGTTAGCCACAATACATGCCTTAGAGGAAAATCTCCTCCCTTTAGCTTAAACCTTTCCCCACTTTCTTTCTTTTAAGTCAAACTCCAAATCAATTCTATTTGATTTCCTCCTAACTCAATTCAATTCCATGATTCAATTCCATGATTGAAATCCATGATTGAGATCCATGATTGAAAGCCATGATCAAATTCCATCAAAATTCCTAAGTCCTTAACCCTTTCTTAAGGACTTAACCAAAATTGTGATTCAAATCTATTCAAATCTTTGAGATTTTCTCATGATCCATTTATATTCTCATTTATATTCTCATATATAAATGAAATATAAATTTAAACTCATCAAATCAAATTCAAAATTCCAAATCAATTTCATGAAAATTCCTTAAGTCCCTTTAATTTTTCATTAAAGGACTTAGCCAAAATCAACTCCAAAACTTGATCAAACCTATTCAAATTCATGGGATTTTCTCAAAATCAATTTATATCCTCATTTATATTCTCATATATAAATGAAATATAAATATAACTCAATTCAATCCAACTCAAAAATTAAATTTTAAATTTAAAATGCTTGAAATTCCCTTAAATCCTTTAATTTTTCATTAATTGATTTAACCTAAATATTGATCAAACCTATTCAAATCCATGGGATTTTCTCAAAAATTATTTATATCCTCATTTATATTCTCATATATAAATGAAATATAAATATAATTCAATTCAATCAAACCCAAAAATTAAATTCCAAATTTAAAATGCCTGAAATCCCCTTAAATCCCTTAAATTTTCATTAATGGATTTAACCTAAACTTTGATTAAACCTTTTCAAATTCATAGCATTTTCTCAAAATATATTTGTGTTCTCATTTATGTCTCATATATAAATGAAATATAAATATAAATCAATCCAATCCAATTCAAAAATTAAATTTCTAATTAAAAATTCCTTAAATCCTTTAAATTCTTTTAATGGATTTAACCCAAATCATGATTAAACTCTTTCAAATTCTTGAAATTCTCTCATGATCAATTTATATTCACATATTTAAATGAAATATAAATTCAAACAATCAAAACAACTCCAAAAATCAAACTTAAATCCACTCAAAATCAAATCTAAGCCTTTCAAGCCAAAATCAATTCAAATCAAGCCAAACTCTTGATTTTCTCTCATGGTTCAATCAATCCTACAATTATGAGCTCATATATAAATCCAAACCTTAATCTTTCAATCAAAACCCAAATCAAAAATCAAACCCAAGACCTCTTCATATTCTTCCTTTGAATATGAAATTTTTAAATGGATCAAAATCCATTTGACTTCAAACCACCTGTAAATGGATTTATATTTCAATCATGAGTCCATATACAAGATGAGTCAACTTCAAATCAAGCTTTGACCAAGCCATTCGATCCACTTAGGCTCACTTGACCCAAAGTGACCTAAAGTACC
Organism: Cymbidium sinense; assembly: GCA_021442155.1. Taxonomy (NCBI): domain Eukaryota; kingdom Viridiplantae; phylum Streptophyta; class Magnoliopsida; order Asparagales; family Orchidaceae; genus Cymbidium; species Cymbidium sinense. The sequence continues at coordinate 40,793,872 of CM038233.1, forward strand.
CTTATGAGCCAACTTTTGATCCTAATAAAATTGGATTGAGCCAAACTCATATATGCCTCCTATCATGATCAATAATCATCATAGGATGATAAATCAATCAAATTGGGTCAAACTTTGACCAAGTCAACACTTAATCTAAAATGAAACCTAATATGACCAAAATCCACCATAGGCCAAATTTATTGAAACCATTGATCTAAGTTCACTCATGACCTATGTTTGAACTTGACCAAGCCAACATTTGAGCCTAACCTAGCCCAATTGGCCCACTTGAGTTGACCCATTTTGACCTAAAGGGCCAAAATGTGTCAAAACTTGATATAAGCAAAATTGATTGAAACCAATGGGTCAAGTCCATTCCAAATCACTTGTGAACTTGACCAAAGTCTCAATTGGCCAACTAGACCCAACCTAGCCCAATTGACCTTAGACCCAACATGACCTAAAGGGGTCATGTTGAGCCAAAATTGAACCTAACTCAAATTGATTGAAAATAAAGATACCAATCCCCTCCACTAACCAAACCTAAACCTACCCTTGACCTAACCCAAATAGGTCAAATAGGTCAAATGGGTCAACTTGACCCATTTGACCTAAAAGAGTCATATGAGCCAAAACCAAATCTATACCAAATTGAACCAAACCAAGGCACCAAAATATTTCAAATGGTCATATAAACTTGACCCAACCCTTGGTTTGACCCAACTTGACCTATTGGTCAACTTGACCCATGTTGACCCATTTTGACCTAAATGGGTCAACATGAGCCAAACCCTATCAAATGGATTCCAAATCCATTGAAACTTGGCCCAACCTATTTTCCCAACATACCAAACATACCTAAATCAAATAAAATAGCAAAATGACCATTTTACCCCTAGGCCATAGAATAAATTTTGGCCTTAATGGGTATTTTGGACATACACTCATCATAATCACTTGAGGCTTTTCTAAAACCATAAGGGGACCTAGTGATGAGTGGTGCACCCAACCCAATGAGTTTGGGTCAACCCATTTGGCCCATGGACCAAACTCGACCCATAGCCTTGAAATTCAATTTCCAATCTCCCCCCAAAGCTCAATTGGATGCACATGGGAATTAGCCTTCCACTCCTCTAGCCAAACCGACCATATTCACACCTCTAATAGCCAAAACATCTCATCCCATATGGTCAATTGGATCAAAATGGCAAGCCCATTGTTGGCCATCCAATTGCCATAGGGAGAGACATACTCCCTCTAATCCACTAAAATTTGATTTCATTCACACTCGATTGGAACCTAGGAAGCTTTAGCAACCTTCATAGAGCTCCCCCAAGGTCCCTAGAGAGGATTAAGATTTCCCATCCATCAATTTTGTACAATGCAAAGGGAGATCCATTGAAGAGCAATCTTTTCTACACTTAATCTCATCCAAATTCTTCCTACACTCATCATCAGAGGATCAATTCGAGCCTGCCTAAGCTTCCAATTGAGTTCCCACAGCAAGGAAGAACTCAATTCGATCAAAGCTGCAAGGGAGATTAAGAGGAATTGGTCCACCCATTCATCCACTCAATCTTAAGACCTAGGAACTTCAATCAGGGCTTCGTCTGCACTTGATGAAGCTACCTCATCGATCTCAAGCGCCGGTGATCACCTCCAACGAGGTTAGTGATTTGTCAACCACTTAGGCTAAGAGGTGTTGGTCTTTTGTGAAAGAATTTCCATGGCATGTGAAATCCACCGTTGGATTGGCCGCTTTGGTCCTTTAGATGGTGTGGGTTGAATCTTGAATGAATCTAGCCAAGATTGGGCTCGGATCTCCCCTTGGATTGTGAATAGTTCACATTCATCCTCAGGGAAGAACTTAGCCCATCTCAACCGTCCATCCACGCATTTTTAGATGGACGGCTGAGATTATTAGACACATTTTAGAAATAAATTATCCTTTTAAAACCATGGTTGTATCCTCAGCCGTCCCATCTTTGATCGGACGGCTAAGGATAAAAGTGTGTGCGCCACGGCCGTTCTCTTGACTTGATAAGTTAAGTAAGGGGCTCATGGCACGACATGTGTAAAGCACGCTGATTGCTGCCACCACGCGTCATGGCGTGAGCAGGTATTATCCATGGATTAGTTAGAGATTATTATTAATTCTTAATTAATTCAGAAACCTTAAAAAATCATAACTCTTTCAAAATAAATCAGAAAAATATAAGGAAAAATGTTATGGATAGATAATTCCATCTAGAATATTCTAAAAATATTTTCAATGTATTTTGATTTCCCTTTTTCTCTAAATTTAGGTTTCTTTGAGAATGTTAATTAGCTAATTATTCTCTAATTAAGTCACTAATTAATCTCAAACTTCTAGAGTTCATTTTAAGAGATGACCTCTACCTTCCTAATTTTCTTGAGATTTATTGAGGCATTGATTAGGGAAATTGCTAGATCATTCCTAATTACCACCTTCATGTAATTAAGGGTAATTAAGGTGTAATTAGTGGATTTTTTCAATGATTAAGTTGGATTAAAGTTAGATCCAGTGAATAGGGGTTTTAAGGAATATTTTGAGATATTTCCCCTAAGCTATTCTTTAAACCCCCTTTTCTTTCCTTAATCCTTTCTTAATTAAGGGTTAATTCATTAATTACCCCTTTAAATAATTTTCAAAAATTCTAAAAATCTCCAAAACTTAATTAATCTACCTTGGGTAGATGCTTATTTGTTTAATAGCCTAAGTCTAATTATGGAAATTAAAACCCCTTTCATAAGTGTGAAGGGGTGTTTTAAAAGTACTTAAGCTAAACCCTTTAGCTTAATTAACTTTTAATTATGAGCCAATTTGCATTAGGCCTTTTCATTACTAGGTGCATTGCAAAATTACATACCTTGTGGGTTTTATGTCATCTCATTGGCTCATAATTACTTAGTTAATTTTTCTAAGATGGTGTAGGTAAGGGTTAATTAAGTCACTTAATGCATATCTTATCCTAATCAACACTTAAAATTGGATTTAATTATCTAAAAATTAAACTAAAATACAAAACACATGTGAGAATGGGTTAGGAATAGCAAACTCATCTTACCTTTTAAAATTAAATCAAACTTCAAACAAATATAAATTATTTTTAACTTCACTTTGATTTATTCTAAGTTTTCTTATTCTTTAAGAATGTCTTAAGGAATTAAGTAAAGTGAGTTTGTTTACATGATTACATTACTTTACATCTTTTCCAACATGTTAAGTTGTATGTCATATGATTCATGCATTCATAAGTTCATGTTTCAAAATTTAAAAAAAATGAAATTGTTTACTTTATGTCAAATGTGCATGTGTTGGCTAAAGTAAAATATGAGTGGCTATTATCACTACTAAATCTAAATTATTTTCAAAACTTATAAATGAAACATCAAATATGCAAGTGTGCTATTCATATATTAATTATTAGCTTGCATGTGATGAGTTATAAAGTCATGTTTAGTGTAGCCTTTCCTTCCTTTCCTATGTTGGCATAGTTTTGAATAAGGGTTGGTAAGATGTAGGGTTCATTTGAAAAGAACCCAACACTTAATTAATTCCAAACCCTATTCATCTCTATGCTCTCACTTAAGGAGGATTGCCTACATTTGCATGAATAAATTGCATAAACAAAAATGAAACTATTAAGCAACTTTGGCATCATCTTTCTCCATCTCATTTCTTTTATATGTATATGTTAGTACTTAAGGAAAGTGGTATATTAGTCTGGATAAACCCAAGGTTGTGAGGCTTTAAGTAGCCCTAAGTAGGTCTTGTACCTTACACCTTTGGTTAACAATGGCGTTGGACTCACTTATGCCTTTCTTACTTTCATGCATACATGTGAAATTTTGGATAAGAAAAATCTTTTCTACTTAAGAAAAATCATATACATTTAACTTCTAAATTTTCTTAAATGGATTACTTAGCATGCATCATAAGGTGTGTTAACTATTTTCATTTGCATGTATAGATATGTTTAGGGTCCGTCCATATGCATGTTATATATGTTGGGAAGGAATTGAAGTAATGTATGTTATGTGAATTTAGATTCATTTTTCTTAATCTTAAAATGTCTTTTTTTGGATAGGTTTATTTAGAGTTGATCTAAACATAGGATTAATTAAAATATGTAATCAAAATATTCACCTAAATGAAATTAAAATGTGAACTTACCTTAGAAATTACTTAATGATTAGGGAAGGAAAGAGAAGTTCCATTCTCTTTCCCTCTCTTTATAACTTAGTAATTAATTATAAGTTTCACTCAGACCAAATTAAAATATGAAACCCTCCTCTAAGTTAAACATGTTCTTCATACTTAGAAAATCAAACCTAACGTCCTAAGCTAAGTATAGCACACAAACCTTTAAAGTACACACATTAACCTAAGTCACCACTTCTAGCTTTAGGTTAGGTCGGTGCATGGCTTGATATTTTGTTTTATTTTATGATGAATGTTTTAGATTGGATATTATGGTGTATGCTCATAGAATGAATAGTAGGACGTGCTTAGTCTAACTATTCTTTTCTACAAGGGATTGTACTAAAGGGGCACTTTCATAAATAAAGATATAAATGCTTCTTGCTTGCAAGTGCTTATACCCCTTAGCATAATCCATAGGCCAGGTGGACTCAGTCACCCATGTGTGGAGTGATAAGTCCAATATACATGCTTGGGATTTATGTGGTGTGATTTGACTAACCTTTATTTTACAAGTGTTTGTTAGATTTATGCTTTTACTTTTCATGTAAAAATTTATATATTTGGATTTTGGAATGATTTGTTATGGGGGATTAAGATGAGCATTAGCCATAAGATCCCATCTTATGCACGATGTGAAGCCTTGGAGTATCTACCATCCAACCATCCAAAGGAAGATCCAAAGAAGAAAAGAAGAAAAGAAAAGAAAAGAAAAGAAAGAAAGAAGAAAGAAGAAAGAAGAATAAAGCTTGAAGACCCCATAACAATGAATTCCTTTGCTTAAAATTGTAATTTAATTCATTTATATTCGTAGGGTAAGGGTAGAGCATACTTACATTTGATATTTTTTTGTGGTGGCCCACAAAAATAACCATTATTCCTTTTACGTTAATTTTATAAATTGATTGATGTTTGTTTAACTTGTGCATTAAGTGTCATAATTTTCTAGTTTCTTTCTTGCTTTATGTATGGACTGGATGTAGGTTAGGCTCTTTAGGGAAGAATAAATCTTTTACCCAACTTAATAATTCAAACTAAAACTAAATAACTCATAACATCATCTAGAGCTTATGATTAAAATCAAAATAAAAGAATTAGCAACCTCTTAGTTGGATGAGCTCTTTTCTTTATATATCACGCACAAATATATCTTATTTCACACTTTATTAGAGCTTCCACCTTTTGAGAACGACTTGACCTGGTGGTGGAAACTCACCTCCTAAACTTCTTGCTGATTTTGGCCAACAATCTACTTTCTCATGCATTAGTCATAAAAAGCCTATTAGCCTGAGTTAGAATGATTATCTAAAAATGATAATAAAATGAAATTTGAAATGCATTAGATTTAGGTCATTTGAAGCATGCTCTTTACATGATCTAGTCTCTTTAGGGAGTGAGTTTAAGGACTTAGTTTCTTTCTAAATAAAAATAGCTCAGCTATCTTGCATAAGCATAAAGATTTGCCTACATGTATTTATAACTGCAGGAGGAGTTAATTGGCCACCCCTAGGCGGTTGTAAGTCCAAGCTGTTGGGTGGTTTGTCTTCTCTTATGGAGACAAACTAATTGCCCACTTTTTGCCTTAGATTTAGGTTGTGCTTCTAGCCCTCGCCGAAGCTCTAGATTTAGATTCTGAGGTTGCTTCTCCCCTTTGTGGTCCATAAGCATAATTTCTCACCTCTTAGGCATTTTCTTAATCTTGTGTTAAGGGATCTTAAGTCATAAAATTCTAATGAAAATACAACTCAAACAAACTAAATTAATTTCTAAAATGTAAAGCCCAATTTTAGGATAGTTTGAGATGCTCACTAGGTTTCCTAGCATCGTGAGCATCTCCTACTTATTCCCATTTTGGCTTTGATAATAACTCCCTCTTTTGATCAATCCTATTTGATCTTAAAATACAAACCAATCGATTAATTATCCTTCCTATTAAAATCTTCAGAGACAACGATCATTTACCTTAATCGAGAGTTTTCCTAAAGGATCATGTCATTTAGGATGTAATTAGCTATGGGAGCTTGCCCCTATAGAGAACTTAACGAACCCAGTTTAAAATAAACCCTGCTTTACTTTTCCATGTAAAGTAGGGGAAGAATCTATGGTACATATGTAGACCCATCATCCTTAGGAGTCCTTATTGAGGTGATTGGTTTCTTTAGATAGTACTATACCTTGATGATGTATCCAATCACCTGAATAAGTACATCTATGGATTTGCATGGTGTCTTACCAAGATGAATTTTTGTAAGGGTTCCTCTTTCTTTTCTCCCCACAGATTTGAAAGGTGACTCCCTTATAAAAATTTTTCACCATAAGGTCCCAATAAGCCCAAATTAAATCTAATTATAATGAAATCAAATTGAATCTAAAGCTTATAATTATTAGTTAAGCTTATTTAAACATAAATTTAAATCCAATTTGGACCTAATTAGACCAATTGGGCCATTTGACCCAAATTGACCCATGTGTGTCCCATTAAGTTAAAATTGAATCTAATCAAAATCAAATTAAATTGAACTTGTTTAAAAGCATAAAATAATTATATCAACTCATTCAAAATTAATTTAAACTCAATTTGAGTTTGATTCAGCCATTGGACCCACTTGAACAAAAATTGACCAATTTGGTCATTTGACCTAATCTGACTTTTTTAGGTCAAATTGAGTTGAACTATGCTTAATAAATAAATTTAAATTTAGTTAATTAATTATATGTGATGTGACTTATTGATTTAATATAATTAAAACTTAACCCTAAATTAATTAGGCAAATAAGACTCATTTGACTCTACCCAACTTAATTTGAGTTAAATTGAGTCAACTCAAATTTTGACCCAAAATGAATCCTCTCACCTTCCTATACTCCAAATTTAATCAAAATTTTAGCTTTAATTAAAAAATATATATATGTCAAACACAAGGTAGTAAAAAAAGAGAGAGGTGAGCATGTGAGAAAAAAATATTTTTTTTCATATGAGAGGCATAAAAAAGACCTTACACACCTGTTCTTTTTTTTCTTTCTTAACACACTCAAGTCCATTGGCTAGGTGTAATACAAGATCCATCTTTTTAAATCTTAATTAGCCACGCTGGCTATTTAATAAATCTAATTAATTATTAATATTATGAAAATTATTTTGGATGTACAAATGTGTTTAATATGCTTAATAGTGAATGGAGAAAAGATGTTAGAATCTTTGATCCCGGTTATTTCTCAAAATCATCATTAAAAGATTTTTATTGATTAGATAATTCATTAATTAATCAAGGACTTATAAAATTTAGAATAAATTAATCATTAGGCCAAAAATTACAAATGACCCCTCTTTAGATTTAGCATCCAAAGAGGAATTTAATAAAATTAAGAACCCTAAACATTGCTACATATTTAGAGTAATTTAAAAAAATAGAAAAAATAATTAATTTTTAATTATCTCCATAATATATGCTTAATTAACTTGAAATGTTTATGGTAGATTCATTACATAAAATCCCACATCTTATAAAAGTTTCATAGCATTTGGGTCAATGGATTAAAAGTTATTAATTTATAAACACTTTTATGGTAGTTTAACAAAATAATTAAAATTTAAATATTTATAACATGGAGCGAAAATAGCATTAATTAATTTGAAACCTCTTTAGGATATATTTAAATAAAATAATAAAATGTTTTGGTGTTAATCAAAACATAAAATCATTAAATCCAAATCTTAATCAATTTAAACTAATTAAATACATTAAATAAGATATAAAGAAACTCTAATAAATTATAAATAATCTAAATATTTATCCAAAATGATTGATAAATTAAAACTTAAGTCATCATTGATTAACCCCTAAATCAAATTAAAATAAACCTTAATTAATTAATAACTTAAATTAATTAATCTTGATAAATCAACTTAAAACATTGATTGAAGCCTAATTAAATTAACCACATGAAGCCAACTTAGTTTAAACTTGAACTAAAGATAAATAATTAGTTTAAATCATTACAAAATGATCAAATTAAATATTAATTAACTTGATTAGAATAATAATTAATTCATAATTAAGCTTTGATTATATTAATCAAGTTTGACTTAATCAATCAATATTTTTTGTCATCAAAGGAATTACTTAGCTTATCTCAATAGTTAATTGAGATATTATTGATAAATTTAATTAATAGTCAAATCAAACTTTAATCATTTGACTAGTTGACCATTCAACTAAGTTAAAGCTAAATTAAACATTAATTCAATCTAATCAAATAAATTATTTAAAAAATTCAATTATAATTAATTTAACTAATAATCAATTAACCTTTAATTCATATAGTCACCTAATTAGGTTAATTTTAATGAAATCACCTAATTATGATTGATTTAATTGATCATTAAAGAAATTAAGTTCCTTTATTATAAAACTCTAAATCAATCCAATCATTTAATAAAATTAAGGTTCGATTAATCACTTATCTAATGTTAATTGAATTAACTATTCAACCAAATTAAGCATAAATAATTGATCAATGTTTAATTAAGTTAAACACTTAAATTAACCCTTAATCAAACTAATAATGAAACTTCAAGTTCAGTTAATTAATCATCTAACTAGATAAATCAAACTAAGTATATTATATAAAAATAACCCTCAAGTTAAGTTTAACTCAAATCAAATATTTAATTAGATTTACTATAAATGACTTATTGAATTTGAATAAAATTAATAATGAATAATCAAACTATGAATGAAATTAAACAAAGGTCAACTAAAATTTTAATTTAAAAATAAATAAATAATAAATGCAATTTAAATTAAAATAAATGTAAAACATTAAGCTAAAATTCCAAACAAAATTAAAAAGCTAACCTATGTTTAATTAATTAAAATAAATCTTAATTGAAGCTAAATTAAAAATTTCATGGTAAACGATCACAAGATATATAGTTTGGACACCCAAGGTCATAAGGTTACTAGTTCGAAGGAGGGCTTGATACCTCAAACCACTAATTAAAAATTACAAATGCAAAATTATGAAAAATAAATAAATAAAAGAGATAAAAAGTAATAAAAATAAAGAAATCACTAAACTTAGAGGATTTAAGCCTTTAGGGCAAGTCTTCATCCTTTGATGGAGATTCTTCTTCATTAGGATTATGGTGTTGATTGAAAATAATTTTGCTTCAAGAAAGACCCATTTTCTTCTCCACTCTTTAAAAAATAGATTTAATAATAATATAAAAATAAATTAAACTTAAAAATAAAAATTAAAATAATCCACCTAAACAACTTAAATTAAAATCACTTAATGGTGAATTAAAGAAATTTTGAACCCAAAATCAAAGTATAAACATAAAAGAAGCCTAGTGTAGTCTTACTATACTAGCCCCTTTTCACATATTAGATTGTTAGGTCACCGACCTTAGAATTAGGTTAGGTTGTTGTTTTTATTTATGATGTGATTTTTTTCTTACTTTTGTGAAGTTTTAGCTTGAATACTTAATATTTTTTGCTCACTAACTTGGATGTTAAGGCATGATTTATTAGATTAATGTTATATTCTACATGGATTTATGTTCAAAGGGACCAATATAATAAAAAATATATTATAAATGTTATTTTGGTTGTAGGTGCTTTCTTGCTTAAGTCCCTTAGCATAGCCCGTTAGGTAGATGGGCTTAACACCCATTAGTGCTATGTCCAATTATGTGATATATAACTGTTTGGTGTGTTTGTGTGTTAAAGCTAACCTTTATTTTAAAGGTTTAGTTAAAATTTCTTTTAAAATTTTGAATGTATTTTTGTATTACTAGAGGTTATAAGGTGTAGATGGGAGGCCCTGTGATGCTTGGAAAATTTTAGATTTAGAAGATCAAGATAAGATAAAGACCCCACATAGGATATTTCATTTATTATAATCCAAGCTATATAAGAGTTGAGCTTGGCAACCAACTTTTCTTTTTTAATGTGTCAGTGGAACCCAACCATAGAGGTCTTCCATTATTTTTTATATTTTATTAATTGATTTATGCATTTATTTTGATGCATTATATATATCATTCTTTTTATGTGTTTCTTAACATATGATGTTTTATTGTATGACTTGGATTCAAGTATCTTTAAGGACTTAAATTTTTTATCTCAAATTAAAAATCAACTTTAACTAAACATAATACAACTCATAACTTCATTATAAGGACATAAGAATTATTTAATAAAGTTGATTTAGACATTATAGGTCTATGATGAATGTAGATAACATCATGCATGCTTATTAATTTTCCCTCCTTAAATATAGGAAATCTTCACTCATCACATGATAAGGGAGTGTAGGACCATTAATAATAACCCATTGGGAGAATAAGACTCTTCTCATGGTTTGACCCATAACTTAATTTCATCATGCATATATGCATACTTGTCCACCCAAGCCTTAATCAAAATGAATGAAATACATAATTTTAATTGCAATTAGTCTATGATATACTTTCATACCAACCATAATCCAAATTCTTAGAGAGTGAGTTTATGATCTTAGACTCTTTTCTAATAAATAATAGTCTAATTATCTTGCATTCATAAGACTTGACCACATAGTTTTAACTCATAAGAAGTGTTAATTGGCAGCCACTCTACTTGGTTGTAAGTCTAGAAGAGTCGGGGTAGGATCACTCTCTCTAGTGGAAGTGAACTAATATATCTCATTTTTTCTTAAGTAGAATTAAGTCATGCTCTTAACTCATGTTTGAGAACTTTAGACATAGGTTCAAAAGTAGCCCATTTCTCTTTTTTACTATGGATGTAAATCCTCACCTCATAGATATTTTTACAATCTTGTGTTGTTCGAATATAAGTTTTAATTTTTTAATAAAATATCAATTTAAATAATCATAATTCTCTACTTCAAAAATATAAAGCCCCACCATATGATAGATTAGTGTGATCACTAGGTTTCTTAGCATAATGAATTCTCTACTTCAAAAATATCTTTATGTATCGTTAATTAGTCTATAACACTCATAAGCTTGGACTACTCTTCTTTCTTTTGGGTACTTCATTCATTTTTTTTCTTAAGTGAGTGTTGCTGATATTTTCATCATCTTGGTCCTATAACCTTTTATTTATCATAGTCAAATGAGTAGGTTCTAGGACTCTCCAAAATGTGGCAAGGTGTGAACTTTGCCAATTATTTGATAAAATACTTTTATTTTGATCAACAATTTTCAAAATTCAAAATCAATCTTCAAATTTATTGTTATACCCAAATTTGATGAGTAATATTTTCAAAATCCAAAATCATTGAACCTACTTAATGATAAGGTTCAAGATTTAATAAAATCTCTCCAAACAAATAAAATTCTTTAAGTTATTTGAACCCCATCCATCATAACTAAATTTGATGAGGTTGTTTGCATATAAAAAAAATGAAATAAATCAAACATCTCGACTTGGGGAACCACAACAATGTGGCCGTCTTACATGATTTAAAAATTCAAATCATCCCCGATGGTTGCCTACTTAAGTAACACAATGCTGTGGCACTGTAATACCAGCGCCTAAGGACTATCGCGCTAGCCTTTAGTTTTAAAAAGTGAGAAAACTAACCTTTCCTGCCCTAACAGCGATAACCGCCTAGGCGAGAGTAGGGGGAACGGTTATAGAGTAGAAAATCACCCTAATGGTTAGAGAAATTACTTAAAATTGCTATAAGAAGGGGAACTACCCACTATTTTTTTTCTTCCTTTCCCCTCACTCTCCCTCTATTCCACTGGCCCCATTTTTGCTCCCAGTCTCTTGCACACTCAATAGTGCACTTTTCGATACTATACAACAGTGTTCTCCTCTTGCATGAGACATGATCGAAGCCTACTACCATTAACTTCATATAAAAAATTTTCTAAAAATGTTATATATATATAATTTTCTTTCAAAAAAAAATTAAAATATTTTTACCATCGATCTTTGATCCGATGAGAAATAAAGATGCTTATCTATGTTAATCTTAGATCAAGAGTAAAAAGAACATCCCCAAGACCCAAAATTTTAAAATCTTGAAATCAAGACCTCTGCCATTAAACTTGGTTCATATGCAAGATAGAAAAAACTTCCCTCCATCAATCTTCAATCGAAATAAGGGAGAAGAGTGCTTTTTACACTACGATTCTATAAAATTCTAGCATTGCTAAAGTGTTATGCGACTAAATTTTCATAAAAATTACCAAATTTTGCAAGAATCTGGTGCCAAAAATGGAGTCCTCGCTCCACGGTGCCACGTCACTAAGTCCCAGTGTTGAGGTGCTGAGCTCTCGAGAATTAAATCTTTGACGCTCCACCTCATAGTGTCGAGGTGCCCAATATATGATGTTGAGATGTTAAGCTTTGGGGTTAATGTCATTCTTGCAGTGCCACTGGGCTGATTTTTCAATGCCACAATGCTATTTGTTTTAGTGTGAAACAAAATCCTCCTTCTATTGATTTTGTATCCGAGGCAAGAGAGAAGGGTGTTAATGCATTGAAAATCATAAAACCTAGCATTGCTAAAGCGTTATGCTGCTAAAATTTCAAATTTTTTTAGAAGTATTAAATCTTAGACATTGACAAAACAATGCTAAAGTGATGCACTTCCAGCACTGAGGCACTCAGTCCTCAGAGTTTTGAACTTTAGGCATGGACCTAACAACACTAAGTCATTGATGTTACCATGCCAAGGTGCTGAGCTATCGAAAATCTTGAACCTTAGGTATGCATTCCACAATGCCAAGACGCTTATATTTCAACACTGCGATGCTACACTCTCAAAAAAATTAAACTTCAATACTCATCTGATAGCACCATGGTGCTAATATCTCAGCAGTGATGCACTGCTCTCTTAGGAAATTAAACCTTAGTTACTCAGTTGATCTCTCTAACATTAAGCCCAAATCATATTATTGAAATTTTTATTTGGAACACCACATAGATCTTAAGAGTACTTATTTAGGTAATTAAATACATCATTAATGGATAAATATATTATCTCGAAAGATAATCATATTATTTTATAATTGATTCAATTAATTAATAATGACTCTTAAGGCTGATGAGTTTTTGATATACCATAGATTTTTCTTTTGAACTATATGGAGAGGTAGAACATGCAGTTCCTCATAAGGAAAGCTCCTATAGTTAATTACATCATTAAATAAAAAGAATATTTTATAAGAATACTCTCGATTAAAGAAATTGACTTTTATCTCTATGGATTTTAAAGTTTGTCTTAAAAGGGTTGTTAATTTAAATATTCAAAAGGGAATGATCCAAAGGGGAAGAGTTCTTTTGGAGGCCAATTGGAATTAAATAGGAAGTTGCTATCAATACTAGAGTCCCAATAATCATTTCAACTAACCTACTATTAGGCTTTATAATTTTGAGTTTAAAATTATTAAGATTTAAATTGATATTTATTAAAAATCTAAAGCTTAGATTTTAGCAACACAAGACTATAAAAATGCCTAAAAGTTGGAGACTTACTTCAAAAAGATGCTTCAGAACCTAAGTCTACAAGTGCTTTTGACACAAATCAGAGGCCCGACCTAGTTTAATTTTTTGGTAATTGGTTCTTTTCCTCACTTGAGAAAATGAACCTATCCCTAACTCTTCTAAACTTATCTCCCACCTGGAAGGGTTACCAGCACACTACCTAAGCGATTTTGAAAACCATAAGTCTAGTCTTATGTATGCTAGATAGCTATGCTATTGCATTTAGGAAGGAAGCTAAGAACTTAACTCACTCCTTAACCCTAAGATAATGCTTTGTATGTTATGCAATAAATTTCTTTTTTATGTATTTTGACTCATGAATCATTTTAAGGTCTTGGGTGTGTTGTTTATGCCTATAATGATATACAGTTAGAAGTGGTCATGGGCTAAATCAAAAATAGAAGGCACACTTCTTCCAAGAATGGTGGTCATCCTTACAGGTCAGATGTCCCATTACGTGCAATAGGTGAAGTGCTCAATTCAAGGGGAATGAATAATATCCTATCATGCTTCATAAAAGATAATTATTTCTAGTTACTTTTAAGTTGCACCTAGAGCTTTTAATTGATGTGAGGTTTTAAGTTTCTTTATTTTATATTTGAGCTATTTAAGTTTAATGAAATATAAAATTTTTTTTTTTCTAGGAGCTTAACGTTCCAGGCATTTTATCATAGAAAGAAGCCTAGAAAAGTAGGCACTTTCTATTACACACCCAAAATAAATCAAGTTAAATTAATTAATAGAACAACCCAATGTGGTTGGGTGCCACTGTACACTTAAATTATATTTTGAAATTTTAAAATAATTTCTAATCCCTATAAAATAAATGTAAGGAAATACACACAGTACACTAACAGTTTATATTTCAAACATATGGGCTTAGCATTAGTTGCTTGCTAAACCTACTTATCTTATTGAATTAGGGACTTAAGAATACCTATAAGAAAATAATATTTTTATATATATTTATTATAGTGGTCCCTTTTAGCATAGATCCATACAAAAATTAGTAATGGTATTAAAACAATGCCCTAACATCTAGACTAACGAGCAAATAATCCTAGCCATTCACTCTAAAATAATACACCATAAGATAAGTAAAATATTTCACATCATAGAATATTATAAAGCATTAGCTAACTTAAGTCTAGGGTCAGTGACCTAACAATTTAGTGTGTACAAGAGGGGCTTGTTTGGTATGACTATCACTAGGCTTTGTTTTAAGTTGAATTTGATTTTTGTTAAAAAATTATTTAATTTACCATTGGGTGGTTTTAATTTATTTGATTTGTGATTTTATTTCCATTTTAAGTTCATTTTATATTAAAGTGGAATCTAAATTTTGAAGAATGAAGAATAAAAAAATTCCACTTTAGGTGGAACCCATTCTATCCAACATCTCAAATCTTGGTATAATGAGATTTTCATCTATTCTAAAGGTTTAAACTAAGATCTTTAGTATCTTAATTAATCTCATTTCAATTCATTTGAATGGTTTACCTTAACTTGGGTTTGATTTGATTAATATTTTAATTTTCTTTTTAAAGTTAAAGTTTCATTATCTAGTTTTATCTCTTAAAGTGAAATTTTATTTATCAATCATAACCTAGGAAAATTAGGCTACTTTGGGTACCAAACATAACCTAAGACATTTCAAATTTCTAGATCATTTAGATTTAAATATTTTGATTAATCATTTTTATTTGTATTTGGAATTATGTTATCCATTAATTTATATAGATTTAAGAAAGTTCCATACTAATGAATTCCATATTTGGGCTTGAAATTCAGAGGTTGATTAGTTTTGAATTTCAATTGATTAATCAATTTATTATGATTTTATTAAATTGATGGTTTAAGATTTGATTAAATTTTATATTTTTGATCATTTCATTAAACCCTACATTACTAATTAATTAAATTCTTAACTTTAGAGGATTAGGAGATTTTTTTTAAATGTTATGATATTAATGGAAATGATTTAGACTTATTTTTATAAATTTTTATAATTTTTATTTATTATTTCATTTGAATGTACTTAGGGATTAAAAATTCAACAACTTCTAGGTAGAAGTAATTTGACCTTAAAATTTTTATGACAAGTGGGGTTCCTTTTCAATTTAAGCTTACTAAAGTTTCAACTTAATTAGATGTGTAATTTTGGACTAATTAAGATTTTAATTAATTTAATAAAACTTAAATTAAGCTTAAATTGGACATAATTGATTATGAGTTTCAATTTTCTTTAATTCCCCTCTATAAAATTAATTTATAAAGGGTTTATTTAGATTATTTAGAGTTTTGGTTAATTTGTTATGATTTTTTAAAATTTAGATCAATCAATTAGATTAAGTAATTCAATTAATTACTTAATTAGGTCATTTTGGGGTTTATTAAGCTCCATAGAGTTCTAATGACATTTTTGGTTCATTATGGCTCATTATAATGATTTGAGTTGATTTTATATTTTTTTTCATATATTTTCTAATTTATTATAAATTTATTTCATAAAATTAAGGGTTTATAATTAAAAATTTTATATTTATGGATTTAATTTCTAATAAATCTTAAAAAAATTATCTAAGGTATGTTTTAATCTTAACTTCAATTCCCCAAAATTAGAAATTGATTGGATTAATGATTTGAGTTTAATTTGGTAATTATTTATAATCAAACTCAAATTAACCTAAAATTATCCAATAAAAATAGAGATTTTGGGTTTAATGGATTCCTCTCACTAAGATGAATCCCTATAGCTTTATTTATATTTTTTTGGTTATGTATTTTATTTTATGAGATGATCTATAGAGGATTTGGGGTGGTCAAAATCTAGCCACCAGTAGTGAGGTCACAAATAAGGAGATGATTTTGGACTCTCTTTTTCTTGTGAGTGTACTAGAATGGATATATTCAACAGAGGAGCTCTCCTCTTCTCTCCTAATGCTTGGTTGTGAGCTATGTACCCATGGAGAAAATGATTTAGATTTTATCATGGTGATTGCCACCTTTGGAGGCTAGCTCCAATAGGTTCTTAATTGATTGGGATGATCTCAAATCAGTTAGGATGAAGGGGTGGTTGAGGTATGGAGGAAAGAGAATTGGATTTGGCTTCATTGCATGAATTTTTGGTTTCTTTCTTCACATGGCTATAATTCATCCTCCATGGCATCTCACATGGAATATTTTAACTTTTTTCACCACCACAACTCCCCTTTGGATTGGTGGTTTGTTGGCCAAATCAAACCAAGATGAATCATGGGTCAAACTCAAGTCCATTTGAGTTGGATTTGGAGATTGATCTTAGTTTAATGTCATTTTGGATTCAAATTGATTAAAGTGGTTTTATTATATTTCTTTTGATTAATTTATTTTAGATTTAAGTTTCCAATCATGTTATTTATCTAATAGATGATTTGAATTTCAATTGCTCCATGCCATGTGAGGGTTTAATTTAGTTTCGTCATAATTTGACCCATTTTAACTTAAAAGGGTTACATTAAGTTCAATTGAGTCAAATGATTAATTTGACTTAATTAAAGTATGTTTAGACTCTAATCATGTTTAATCACATGTGTGGAATGATTTGTAGTGATTAATTTCATTTGGTTTGAAGTTGATTTCAATTTTGACCCATTTGAACTAAATGAGGCTTAATGGGTTAAGTTGGACTCATTTGGGTCAAATCACCAAATTGGTCATATTAAATACAATGATTGGTTGGATTATGTTTAATTATAATTTTTTAAATGATTTTTGTTATTTGATTTGGATTAATTTCAATTTAATTTGGATTTTAGTTTTAATAAGGTTCGTTTAAGTTTATTCAGATTAAATGATCTAATTACCCTAAATAAGACCTTATTGGATTTATATTTCTTTGATTCATATTTAAACTTTTTTATTTTATAGTTTTGAGTTTTTGGAATGACTTCATTTGATCAAATTTTGGTGGGTTGACTTTTGACTTGATGGGACCCACATAAGTCAATTTCTTGGTTAAATGGTTTACCATCTTTAACCTTCATTTAAATTTAGTTTTAGGTTCATTTTTATTCATGCATTGAGTTTATGCTTTTTATTTGATTTGATTTTAATTTATTTTGATTTTTTTATTTGAATTTTTTTTGACTTAGGTGATTTTGAGCTTGAGTAGGATAATTGATTTAATCACCTCAATTACCTTAGTCAAAACTCAGTTAGATTTAGATTTTAATTATAATGTGTTTGATTTAATCATTTATTTAGATTTATGTTTGGTTTAGGTCTACTTAATCCTATTAGGTTAGCTTAAACCCTAAAAAGATTTACTTGGTCACCAAGCATAGTGTTCTAATTACTTTATCAAAAGGCTCCTAATCTAAGATTATGTGTCTTAATTACTAGTTTAGAGATGATGTCAACCTAATCTAAAAATTAGGTTAACACATATCCATAACACTAGTGCTACATATGTAGCACTGAGGCGCTGAGCTCTCTGATTCTAAACTTATATCTTTTTGTTTAATGGTGCCAAGGCTGGTTTGACAATGTCGAAGCACTGAGCCACTAATATTTTTCATTTTTTTAACGAAATAATTTTATTGTTAAGCTTTTAAATGCTGGAGAATTTCACATAATAGAGACAAACACAAAGCATTGAAATAAAAATGTCTTTATTAATAACATAGTTTGTTACAAAAAGTCTTACAATAAATTAATAAATAAAAGAGAAAAATATAAAACAAAGAGAAAAATTAGAAAACTAATAATCATATTCATTGTCATCCTCTTTCGCTTCTTCTTCTGGCTCGGGCAGGGTGCTCCCATAAGGGTGATAATGAGGCAGGAAAAAGAAGCATAACCTTGGCTTGTATGAAAGACAATTTTCAAACATATGAACAAGTGCTGAGTGAAACTTAGTCATATATGAAAACTGCTGCTACTGCTGAACCATGTTGTGGTCAAATTTTCTCCCAGTTCTTGCTATTGCTAATTGATTTCACCAACCATTTTCTTTAAATCTGAGACTTGTCTCCCAATTTTCTAGAGTTGCTCATTTAAGGTCTTAGAGGATCTAAAGAGCATGTGAGCTTTCTCCCACCTTAGTCCTTGAACCAAATCCTTTAATTACTTTCTTAATTAGGGGAGCCATTTGTATAAAGAGTTCTACATCTTACTCTCCTTGCACACCTACCACAATGCACAAAAAATAAATTAAAGAAGGGTGATTGTACTCTACGGTAGTACTACCCTTAAATATATTACAAATAAAATAATAAATAATCTTCCCCACTTCCATAGTAAATCTTTTTTGAATCATAAAATTCAAAATGGCTTTATCTCTAGTCACCTCCCTGATATTGCCAGTGGGCATGAACATGATAGAAATAAAATAATGTCAAGCTTTAACCTCAGTAGTCGGGATGATAGTAAAAAAATTAATAATTTTATCCTCCCACTTTTTTCATTGAACATTATAATTTCTAACAGTGGGAAAATTAAGGATTTCATCAAAATCAGAATGATCATTATAATAGAAGAGATACTAATTAAATTTAACATTCTATAAATTATGATAAGTATTGATAGTAACAACTTACTATTTCCTTGGATACAAACTTGATTATTCTAGCATTCCTTCATGTTGGCAAAGAACTCCCTCACCATAAGAATGATGCCATATATGTTATATTATTGATAATTTTCTCCACGAGACCACCCAGATTAAAGAAACTCCAATTTAGGATGAGATGTTTATGTATGAGAGCATGGTAGTATCTCTCCTATGTGTTTATACTAATAAATCTATTAATGTCACTAACAGCTACCCTCTTCTTTCCCTTGCTGAGATATTTTACCAGAATGGTGGCTTTCATAAAGTAAAATATAAGCTGGGAGAAGAAGAGAGCAAATATTTCCAAAAAAGGAACCAAAGAATTAGAATGAAAAATGACCAGCTACTCTAAAAATTTATAATTCTATGTATAGACTGGCCCTAGCGCCATGATGCTATTTTATTAGATTGAAAAATTAACAACTTATAAAATGGGGTCCTATTTATGAATCGATCCTAGCGCCACAACGCTATTTTATTAGCGCCGAGGTGCAGCGTTCTCAGTTTCTAAGACACATAACCTAGAGATTCATCCCTTGAACTACATGGAGAAGTAGAACAAGATTTATTTTATCATAGGTTTTACAATTTTCTATAAAGTTAAGCTCTTATAGTTAATTATATCTTAGAAGAAAAAGAATTCTTCTTAAGAATACTCTCGATTAAATAAATTGACTTTCATCTCTACGGATTTCAAAGCTTATCTTAAAAGGATGGTTAATTCAAAAATTCAAAAGAGAACTCTCCAGAGAGAAATAGTTCTTTTTGGAAGCCAAAATGGATTAAATAAAAAATGCATTTAAATATTAAGATGCTTAGTAAGCATTTCAACTATCTTACTATCACGCTTTATATTTTTGAGATTGAATTTATTAGAGTTATGAGTTTAACATTTTATTAGAAATTTAGGGCTAGTAGCACAAGACTGTAGAAATGCTTAGGGTTGAAGACTTATTCCTAGAAGGAATGCTTCAGAACCTAACATCTACAAATGCTTTTGACACAAGTCAGGGGCTCGGCCTAGTTTGACTTTTGGGAATTATTGGTTCTTTCTCTCACTTGAGAAAAGAAACCTATCCGTGATTCTTCTAGACTTAACCCGTCTGGAAGGGTTTCCAGCTAACACCACCTAAGTGAATTTAAAATCCATGATGTCAACTTTTATGTTATGTAAGATGGCTAGGATGTTACATTTTAAAAAAGATTCTAGGAATCTAAACTCACTCTCTAATCTCTTGGATCATGTCAGGTAAGATATGCATTTAACTATTGCAATAATTTTTTAGCTTTTAAATATTTTGACTCATAATTCATTGAAGGCTTTTGAGGTATACAATTTATGCTTGCAATGAGATGCAATTATAAGTGGTCATGGGCCAAATTAAAAGAGAAGGCACACTTCCTCAAGAAGGTGGTCATCCTCTAAAGTTAGATGCCTCTTATGTGCATTAGGTGAAGCACCCAATTCAAGAATTTAGAATAATATGCTAGCATGATTTTCAAAAACTAGTTATTTTTAGTTATTTTTAAGTTGTTCCTAAGGCTTTAAATTATGTTGTAAGTTCTGAATTTTCTTTGTTTAAGTTATTTAAATTTAAGTTGAGTATAAAATTTAGTTTTCCTAAGAGCCTGACGTATAGGCATTCATCATTGAAAGAAACCTAGAAAAGTAGATTGATTCTATTATACACCAAAAATAAATCAAGCCAAATTTAAATTAAAAGAATAGGCTAGTGTGGTCGAGTACCGCTATACACCCCAAAAGAAAGAGAAAAATGGGCATTCGAGCTCTGCCCTTATACAGCCAAACCTAGAACTAAAAGTTTAGATCTATGGGTCTTTCTTCTGATGATCTCCATCTCCATGGACCTCCTTTGAGCTTTATAAAGGACCTCTGCACCCATATGTTGGTAAGGTCAGCTACTACTATTCCTAAACCCATAGATCATAACTTAATTTTAAGCTCAAATTACATTTAAAATTCCAAAAATAAAATACTAAGCCCTACAAAACAAACTTTAGGAAATGCAAACAATATACCAGAATTTATATTTGTAAACATACGAGCTTAACATTAGTTGTTTGTCAAGCCCACATGTTCTATTGGGTTATGCATAATATATATATATATAATATATATATATATATATATATATATATATATATATATATATATATATATATATATAATATTTTATTATTGCAACCTTTTAGCATAACACCCTACAAAATATAATATTTGCCTAAAAAGAATGTCCTAACATGCAGACTGGTGAGCAAATAATTTTAAATAATTTTAGCCTTTAAATTTAAAATAGTACACCACAAAATAAGAAAAACATTTCCTATCACATTACAAAATATCATAGAACATCGACCTAACCTAAGTCTAAATTTGGTGACCTAATAATCTAGTGTGTGAAGAAAAATGGGCTTGTGTGGTATGACTTGACTAGGCATTTTAAGTTCAAGTTTCAATTTAGGTTTTCAAAATTTAATTTAATTTGATTTTAAGATTTTTACTTTTCAAAATTTTGCTTCATAGGTACATGTCATTATTTTACCAGAGGTTCAAGGTATCAAGACCTCCTTCGGACTAATAACCCTATGACTTCGAGTGTCCATACTATATACCATATGTTGCTAATTATAAATAAAAAATTATTTTTATTCTTTTAATTTCTTTTATTCTTAAAATTGGTTTAATTTATTATGAATGGTTTCAATTAAATTAATTTAATTGATTCATAATTTCATCTCCATTTTTAGATTCATTTTTATTAAAATGAAATTTAATTTATCAAGAATGAGGAATATAAGTTCCACTTTGGGTGGAACCCATTTTATTCAATATCCTAAATCCTAATAGAATGAAGACTTCACCTTAAGGTGAGGATCTAATCTAAGGAGTTTAACTAAGATTTTAGGTATCGTAATTAACCTCTTTTGATTTATTTGAATTTGATTAATATTTTAATTTTATTTTGGAATTAAGATTTCTTCTTTTCATTCCATTTGATTTGGTTAAATACTTCTTGATTTAGTTTATAAGTTTTTGATTTATGTTTCTTTAATCTTAATTAGGGATTTAATGTTCATGTTATTATGGTTTAATTTGAATTAGTTTTTATTTTAAGTTCAACTCATTTGTTGTTTAAGTTTATGTTTTATAAATTAAATTCATATTTAATCCATTTAATTTAGTCCATTTTATTCATTTAATTTGTTTTGTTTATTTATTTGACTTAGACTAATTATATTTATTTATTACATTAAAGCTTATGTTATTTTGGTTTGACTTGATTTAGTTTTTATTTTGATTCATTTATAAGATATGTTTATTTAGTTTATTTTACTAGGATTTATTGTATTATTTTTTATTACGACTTTTACTATGTATTTTTATTATATATATATTTTAATCTATTTTCTTTTTTATTTTATTTTAATATTTGAATATGTCTTATTTATTGATTAATGTTCAATTTATGTTTATCTTATATTTATTAAGTTAATATCTTAATTCAAGTTTTAGTTTAATTTCATTATTTAATTAATTTATTACATTTCAATTTCATAATATATTGATTTATATATTTCCAATTGATCGCTCAGAAAAAATACCTTTAAGGATGTGTTCCACCATCATTAGTGAGATGTGTAGGAGCATGTTTTTTCGTGAGCCAGATTGATATATATATATATATATATATATATATTCAACCATATTTTCCTTAACATCCATATTAGGGTTTATTTTGATATAGGTTTTACTTCTTATGGATGCAAGCCTACATAGTTAATTACCCATCTTACCACAATAAGAGAGCACTCTCGAACAAGGTTGGAAATAAACATAACATGCATATTTATCTGATATGCAATCATTGTCTTAGAGGTGTGTGTGGCATATATGTCTTGTAGGAAATAATAGTGTAATCTCGATCAAGATCCCATGGTTTGGCATCCTGAGATTACATTATTCCAGCCTACCAACATCGAGAGACACAGCCATAATGTCTAGAGAATCTGATTAGCACCCATGGGTTGCCTTGTTTCAAGTATCTCGAGTAGACTTTAGAATTTTAGTGTAAGTGGTGTAAGAGTGTTCACGTAGTAAATAAATTATAAGGTAAGCATGGTGAATGGGCAGATGTTTACATGGTGAACCAATAGGTGGGTGGGCTTACATCCTTTTGGAATGCCAAAATCAAAGTTTCCCTATATGGTGGACATATATGAATTTGTTCAAGTGATGAATAAATTATGGGGGGTTCGCATGAAGAACGGATAGATGTTCACATGGTGAACGAATAGGAGGTTGGGTTTACATCCCTTTGGAATGCCAAAATTAGGGTTGTCCATATGGTTGATGGATATGGATTTGTTTGCATGGTGAACAAATTTGTAGGGTGTTCTCATGGCAAACAATTAGATGTTCACATATTGAACATACTGGAAGTTGGACTTGTATCCCTTTGGAATGCCATATAGATGAGTTATCCACATATTGGGTAGACATGGTGGTGTTTGCATGGCAAACGAATAAGAAATTAAATTTTATTAAAAGTACATAAAATTCTTATTTTAGTTATCTATGCCTAAGCGTTGGGATTCAGCGCCACAACACTATGATAGTGGAGCCCATTGCTTATATGGCATGACATGGGGGCCGATGATCCGGGGGCTCAACGCCTCAACACTGCATATGTAGCACCTCTACACCAACATTATTAGACATTTGACCATTTAAACCATGCTGCGACATTGGTCTAGATTCTTGATAGGCATGTAGTGGGTTTTAAGAGGAAACAATAGCCTCATTTTAATGAGCGTTGTAATCTTGTTCAGAGCACTGCAGCCCTGTGCTCTTTTCATGCAAGTAAGTTATAAAATTTATTATAATTAAATCTATCTTTTTGACTACACAGTAACCGACGAGATGAGCTGACCAGTGCCACAGCTCTACATGTGGGCGTCGTGGCATTGAGACCGTGTTTTGCAACCCAAGAGGGTAGCATCTTAACGTCAGGTTTGAACACCAGATTGAATTATAAATAGAGGCCTAGTGTGTTAAAAATTTTCATTCAGCGATCCCTTCTCCTAAGGATTTTCTTTCTCTTTTATCTCTATTTTCTTCCTAAAATCTAATATTAATCATGCTTCTTAGAAGAGCAGTGGGCAATAAGAGGGCATCCAGTGATGCCAACTGCTTTGTTAGTGCCAACACCAAGTGAGGTATCTGCATGCTCTCCTTCATAAGCACCTAATTCCAAAAGGGGTTTGTAAAATCCTGGTGGTAGCATGGAGGGGATAATCAAGGAGTGAAGGTGGCTCAAGATGGATTATGACAACAACTTGTGCATCATCATGGTGGTGTGAAAATTCATTGCAAATGCATGTGATGGCCAAGACAATAAAGCATACATCTAGAGAAAGCTGATAAGTTATGACAGTAGTACTATATACGCATATTATGATCTCTCTAATATTGAGTATGATCAATATCTCTCCTACTACAATGATCATCCTGATTTAGATGAGATTATTCTTTTTCTTTGTGGAAAAAATGAAAACATGCAATGGAAATAACGAGAGGAAAGAATTTTTAACTTTCCTGTCGCCGGTATGACAACCGTTTCTAGGGCTTGGCATAATTTTATTTCTACTAGGCTTATACCCTCTGATAATATGAGTGAGATTACCAAGAATAGGGATATTTAAACTTTTTTTACTCAAAAGGGGTTCTTAAATGATATCAGGAAGGTTATTTTTAATTCTATTTGTGGTATGTTGAAAGGGAGCATTGCTGTCAGGTACAACCACCCTTCTCTTATTTATGATTGATGTGTAGCAACGGGTGTGGTAGGGGGCCTGATGAGAAGGTACTCCTTCAAATGGCCCATCTAATGAAGTGGGTGATTGGGGGATTTGGGAATATATTTGAAGTAATGAGAGTTCATGTCTTCCTCGATCTAAATCCTAAACTCCCAAGTCATTGGTTGATCAAGTTCAAGAGATTGGCAGCGAGGTCTCAAACTTGCAAAAGAGGGTGGATAAAAGTAGTTAGAGGAAGAAAATGCTAGAACACAAATTTGACCAACATATGGATCAACAGCAGATGCAATTTCCCTACATTACACAGTTCAACACTGCACTGGTCAACATATTTTAGAATTGTAATCTTGTAGATCCTAGCTAAGTCTCCTTCCCTACGACACCTTAATATCAGCCCTGGGTGATTGCCCTGCTGTTATTAGGAACGGGGGAGGAGGAAGAAGAGGAAGTGGAGGGTGGCGACGTGTATGACTACTAGATTTCACCCCTTTTTTATTTTTTTCTTCATTTCTTCTCTTTTTTATTTTATAATTATAATATTCAAATTTAGCAATAAAATTTTTCTCTTTTTATAATTATGTATTGTGCTTGTGTATTATTGTAGCTATTGATGCTCTAGGATAAAGAGGAGAAACAAATAAAAATTTTAACACTTATAAAAAAAGTCATATTAGGGTAGAACACCATGACGCTGATATGCCATCGCTTTAGCATTCGAGATAGAATAAAGAACTCGAGAGGAGGGCACCACGACACTGTGGGATATTATTTTCCCCCAATAAAATTTTTTTTAAGTCCTTGTTCACATCTAGCAAGGCGACACAATGCTACGGTGCTGTCCCTATAGCGCCACGACACTGTGGGATTTTATTTTATTTTTATTAAAAATATTCTAAGTCATATTTGAAGTGACACGTGGGTATGACACCACTGTGTTGATGCTATGGCCCTATGATGTTATTTTACTTATATTAGGACATGGCTAACATTGATACTATGGCACCGTGGTGCTATGAGATTTTGTTAAAGTGCTAGGATAATATTCAACGCCTCGATGCTATAGGACAAAATTTGAATTTAAAGTGCGTCTATTTCTAATTTTTTTAGAAATTTTGATTGCATTTCTCTTTAGTAGTGCTAGATTTCAAAATCATATAGTGCAAAGCACTATTTTTTCCTTATTCTGAATCTAAGATCAACAGAGGGGAGGATATTTTTGTCTTACATGGGAATAAAATTTAATGGAAGAGATCTTCAAATCTCCATGTTTTCCACACTAGATCAAAGATCAATGGTGAGATTTTTTATTAAACTAGTAACAAAGAATATAAATTCTTTATATGAAGTGAGAAAGCTTGGAGTGAAGTGTGAGCACCAAGTTCAGAGAGAGTTGAGTTAAATAGGGAAAAACCCTAGAGTGATCTTCTCACTCTATTTATAGTAGTGAGTTAATAATTATTCCCTCTCAATAGTTGATGCAGTGCCTTAGCACCAAGATTGCGGTGCTACAGTGTTGTACTTTAATTCAACCGCTAGACCGGGCAGTTAGGTAGCACCCTAGCTCCAAGATCATAGTGTTGTACCATAATTTGACACTTAAACCGGTAGTTGTTTCTTCTAGAAGGCCTAGGACAATGCCTCAGTTCTATGAAGATAGCGCCATGGCACTATAGGCAAAATAAAAATTTTTTGTTCATTTCTATTTTATTTTCATCGATGTATATAAAATTGATCCCCAATGAATGTATCATGTCATCAGGGCATGATGCATTTATTGTCTTGATCTTCTATTAGTTGTAGTATACATATATAGAGTCATTTAATCATAAGAGTTGAAGCCTCTGACATGTTACTCCAATAATCTTCATGTATTACACAATAATAGAAATAATTACATGAGAAAATTTTAGCTACAATAGTTGGCCTGGATTTCTATAATACAAATAGATGTTGTATGAGCTATGTAAGCCATAGTAGCCTACCTCTCTCATGCTTCATGGAGATGTTGAAGGGTAGCCTCTTGATTACACTCTAATGAAGAAAGAGTTTGGTCAAGTTGGGATGCTTGATCATCTACATGTGAGTAATATTCTTTATTAGCTATGATAGTTTATCTGATCATAGCTCTCCTTTCTAGCAAATATTATTTCCTCTATCATAGTTCTCTCAATTTAGTAGAGGCATCGAGGAGTTCCATCTGTGCTCTTGAAAACTCCCTTTGGAAGGAACTTAAGGCTTTGAGACTATGCTTTAAATCTTGGTGAATTTGGGAGACTTGATGTGAAATGGCATTGGATGATATTTTTTGGTAAGTGTATCTAACAAGACATCCTCGTAGGTAGTGCACAAAGAGAATAGTTTGAATTCAACACCTCTACAGAGGGATTTCTATAACTGCAATTCTCTTACTTAAAGACTTAGAGTAGCACTGCAATCTAGTAAAGAATTTGCTTCTACATAGAAGCTGGACAGATCCGACATAACTTTTAAGTTAACACTTAGAAGTAATTAACACAAGGCCTCTATTATATTATATAATCTTTTTGAAGGACTACCATGCAAGGGAGTTGAAGTGGGGTATTCTGGAAACAAAACATAAAATTTTCAAGTTAGATGAGATAAAGTGACTTTATGCACAAAAATCCAAATTTGAGGAGTCATCTTAGGTTGTACTTACCATCACCCAAGTTGAATCTAATAAAAGTGGTTTAAAACTAATATCCATAGTGCCAGACTCCTATATATGTGTATTTTCTCTAGAATATATATGATCAGTACTAGTAGGTTGGATGTACACTAGAGAAACTATAGTAGTATCTATGGATAGTACTAGCTTGACATCATTCTGTTTGCTTTGCTAGTGGTTCAACTGCTATTGGTGAGACATGAATATATATAGAGTTGTTTATGTCTTCAACTCTTATGTTAGAATCAATTGGTGGGGGACTGTAGAGATCCCTATTATCTTTCTCTTAGGTATTTGAATTTTGATGCCATCATTTTTAACTCCCATTTTAGTCGTTTAATGGTCTTTTAGAAGCATCAGTCACATGTGATATAGGTTAGACTAGTCTGGTCTTTCGTATATTGTGGTTGTATATGCAAAAGCCTAATTTCAAGAAGGAAGAGAAATTGTGATAGATCCACATTAACCTAAATGATGACCCTTATATGAGTCTTTTATAGAGCTATATAGAAATTAAAATGGGTTTCCAAGTGAAGCGTGAAGGTCCATGCTGTAGAGGTTGTCGCTAAATAGATTACTAATGGAAGTGCTCCCAAGGAATGAGTATCAACTATATTCATTATCAATGGCAACCCATATATAGGTGTTGCTTGAGTAAATCTAGATTTCTAGCAATCTTATTGAGGTTGTAACATTCCAGTATTACAAATTCATGGTGGTGATAGCATAGCTAAGTGGGTTTCAATTCATTGAGATATTTTATGATGTGTCTGTACCCTGACTTTGATGATAATAGGAGAGTGCCTCTATCATTAAGAGAGTCTGTGAATTTTTGCCTCATACTTTGAATAGATAGATTACAGAAGGATGACCTGTGGATAATATGAAAATGATATGTCATGCGCATTAGGGCTAACATGAACATCAATATTTGATTCTTGTTTATAGAGACTATAGCTCTATTCAGTTGCATAATCATGAAAAAATTTTTCTCTTTAAAATAGGATGGTGTTTTAGGATAACTGAAGGCTCCTAAAATATGAGCATGGATCTATCCATATTGATAATACTAAGTGGTATCCACATCGTAGCATCGTGAATTGGTTATGACACTTTCTTTGCCTAATGCACGGTATAAGTAGGCCAGTGCTGCAGGTGCTAATGATATCCTTTAACCACGAGCAAGTAGGCTAACAATCAGTAAGGTAGAAAGATGGAATAGTCTACTATGCTCAGAAAATATAAAATAGCATAGCTAAGTAGTAATGAAAGCCACTAAGGATAGCTCCTCATTAATATTTTATGTTAGTATCAAGTAGGAGTTGACTTTTCCCATTGATTCAAATTTTATTTAATAGATGTTAGGCTTCCTTATCGAATGTATCTTCAAGCTGTGCGAAGTGTGGCAGGTGCATCCCTGAATGGAGGAAGCTTTCTGACCATGTATCCATAGTGATCATATTTTGACATTTGTGACCAGCCTCTATTCTTTGGATAGTCTTTGATAATAAGCCAAGGAGCAATGGAGCTCTAAAGAATATATATAATTGCCTCTTTTGCATTAGCCATCTAGTTGGTAATGAAAAAGTTCATGATATGTGTGGAAAAAATTTTGTGAGACCACATAGTGTTTAGGAATTTCTTATTTAGATAATAAAATACGATAATAAAAATAAACATATTATCCTAAAGAATAAATATGTTATCATATAATAGATCTGATCATTTAGTAAAAGATTGCAAAGGCTAATGGGTCTTTCGCATACCAGAGATTTTCCCCCTGAATTATATGGAAAGGTGGACCAAGGTTTATTTTAAAGGTTCATGGTTCCTAAGGTGGTTTTCAAAGGATTGATTTTTGAAATTTTAGTTGGGATTGATTAAAATTGGAGAGAGTTCTTTTGGAATCCAAACAGGATGGAGTAGAAAATGCTTATTGATACTAGGATGCCTACTAGACATTTTAACTATCCTATAATTGAGCTTTAAATTTGGAATTTAATTTAGATTTTGAGTTGAAATTTTCTTAGAAGTTTAGGACTTAAATTCTAATAACACAAGACTATAGAAATGTCTAGGTATGAAGACTTATTCCTAAGAAGGATGCTTCAAAACCTAGTTTACAAGTGCTTCTAACACATGTGAGATGCTCAACCTAGTTCTATTTTGGGAATTATCAACCATTCCTCACTTGAGGGAACTAACCTATCTCTCTCTTATGGACTTACAACCCATCTGGAGAGGCCTGCCAGTTAATACCACCTAAGCACATTTTAAATTCATGATGCCAAGTCTCATGAATGCAAGATGGTTGGGCTGTTGTACTTTTAAGAAAGGAATCTATGAATCTAGACTCACTCTCTAATCCCTAAGATCATGTTGGGTATGAAATGCATCTGACTATTGCACATTTCTTAGAGTTTTAAATATTTTGATTCAAGATTTATTTGAGGTCTTGGGTATATATTTTTATGCCTAATATCCTGTAATTAGAAATGGTTATGGGCAAAATCAATAATATAAGATAGGCTTCCCCAAGAAGGCAATATGATTTCATGGTTTCAAGACCTAATTATTTCTAATTAATTTTATGTTTTACCTAAGACTTTAATTTATGTGAAGTTTTAATTTTTTAATTTTAATTTATTTTATTTAGATTTAAGTTGGGTATAAAATTTAATTTTGTCTATGAGTGTAATCATCTAAGCATTCAATCATAGGAAAGCACAATACATAAAGAAACCTAGAAAGCAGGTTGATTCTATTGCGCACCCAAAATAAATCAAGCCAATTTAATTTAAGAAAAAGACCAATGCAGCCGGATACCGCTGTACACTCCAGAAGAAAAAGCAAATGTATAGCTGAGCTCTACTTTTAGATAGCCCAACCTAGAACTACAAGTGTAGATTTATGGGTCTTCTTTCCAGGATAGTCTTCTTCTTCAGGGACATCCACCGGGATTCATAAGGGACCACTGCACCTATGTTATTGTAGGGTCAGCTCTTGCTATTCCTAGACCTCATAAATCATAACCTAATTTTAAGCTCAAATTTATATTTTGATTTTAAAATTAATCATAAGTCATATAAAATAAATATCATTAAAATACAAACAACACACAACAGTTATATTTCATGAACATAGGTGCTTAGCATTAGTTCCTTGCTAAGCTTACCTGTCCTATGAGATATACTTAAGGACTTAAGCATGCCTACAAGAAAATCATATTTTTAATTTATTTATGACAGCAATCCTTTCTAGCATAACCTCTGCAAAAAATAATGTTAGATCTAAAAAGAATGACATATCATCCAATGTGATGGGCAAACAATCATAGACATATAGTCTAAAGCAGTACACCACCAAGACATGTGAAGCACATCATATCACAACACATCATAGGGAATCATAAGAGAATCAGAATGACCTAACTTAGGTCTAGGGTTCGTGATCTAATCATCTAGTGCGTGAAATAAACAAGCTTGTGTAGCAAGACTTTGCTAGGCCTCTTTAGTTCAAGTTTCAATTTGGAGTTCAGATTTGTTTGAAATTTACCTTTGGGTGGTTTTAATTCAAATGATTTAATGATTTATTTTCATTTTTATTTCACTTTTATTTGGTTAAAGTAAAATTTAGGTTTTCAAGAATGAAGAGTAGAATGGATTCCACTTTTTAGTGGAATATATTTTAAGATCCTAACTCCTAATGGAATGAAACATTCATCCTTAAGTATCTTAATTAATCCTTTTGATTCCACTTAGATGGTTTGGGTTGGAATTTAGTTTGACTTTTGGGATTAATTCTTTTATTTGGAATTTGATTTTTCATTTCATTCTTTTGGTTTAATTTAATTTTCATTCTTGGTTAAGTTTGTTCTTTTAATTTAATTTGGTTTGAATTATTTGATTTGATTTGATTTGTTTCATTTGATTTTATTTCATTTGTTTTATTTGGTTTAGTTCCATTTGATTTATATTAACATAATGCACTTAGGCTAATGTTTAATTCATTCTTAGGTTAGTTTTTAATTGTGTATTAAGATTGCATTGGTTTGATTAAGAGTTCATTAGCTTGGGATTTAATTAAGCATTAATATTCTTTATCACTTTCCTTAACCCTTAACTATATAAAATGATTAAGTTCTTTGACTTAAGATGTTTAGAGAACTATTCTAAGTATTTCTGATGTTGATGAAGAATATTTCAAGTTATTTCATGATTTTATAAATTAATGAATTTTCTTTATTCATTATTTGATTAATATCAACAATTCCCAATCCAAAGGTCAAATGGATTTGAAATTTTTATGAAAATTGGGGTTCCATGCCAATTTCATGTTTCCAAAGTTTCATCTTGATTAGATTCATAATTAGGGTGTATTTAAGATTTTAATTATTTTATTAAAACCTAAATTAAGCCTAATTTAATGCAAATCATTTAGTAATTTCATTTTTCATTGATTGCTCCCTAAAAGATTCTTCCAAAGAGGGTTTATTCATAATTTTTGGACATTTAGTTGATTTATTATGATTTAATTAATATTTGATTAATTATTTAAATTATTTAATTCAATTAATTACGTAATTAAGTCAATTTGTGATTTATTAAGATTGAATGAATTTCATTTGTGTTTTTATGTTCATTAGAGTTCATTAAGTTGATTAAAGGTTATTTAATTCATTTTTTTGGATTAATTCATTTTATATTAATTTATTTAATTAAAATTAGGTTTAGGATTTGAAATTTCATATTTCATGAAGTACATTGAATTAATTCATCAAAGGTTTTCTTAGTTAACACTAATTTTAGTTCCCCAAAGTTTCATTTGAATTTAATTAATTATTTATGATTAATTAAGGTTTAAATGATTTCATTCAAAGCCAGATTAAGGATAAAATACTTAAAATTAATTGAGGATTTTAATTTTAATGGATTCCTCTCATTAAAATGAATTCATAAAGCCCAAGTTTGCAATTTTTTGATTTGTATTTTGTTTTATGAATTTTTGAATTTGGTATGATTTTTAATTAATTTTAAAAAGGATTTACATTTTATAACGGTAACGTGTACGTGCCACGCGGCAGGATTTAGCCATGAGGATTCCACATGACATCGGCATTAGGATGAACCTCGACCATTCAATCTTCAGTCCTGATTCATTCCTCGATTTCCTTAAGGAATAAATTAGATCATCTGACTAAATAACGACCATCCATTCCAAATATGGAGATTGGCCCCACAAATCTCCAAAGGAGGCTGACAATCGTCACCATTTTGCCAAGATTCTGGCGATCGCTAATAATTTTTGATGCATTTTTGAATGAAAAATGATCTAAAGATAATTTTGCAATCCATCCATGTGGTTTGATCCGCTTGGGAATTAATTTCATTTTAAAATGTTCCAAAACTTAATGCCTAATAGATTGGTGGTGGAGCGTACCTTATTTTTGATGATCACCGATGGTGGGATCGACTCCATTAGCTTCGTATTGATGTGATGAAGTGGTGTATAGAATTTGATGGCTTGCTTCCCTATGGATTGCTCCCTAGACCAACATCAGATCAGACTTTGGTAGCATTGGACATTCTCCGACCTCCCGGCGGTGAGGGGATGGGGTGGGAATTCATTTGAGGTCACATCGATCTCTTGAACATGTTGGAATGTTAAATTTGATGAAAGAAACTCCCCTTTGGATTTCACCATTGATGGAGATCACTGGTCATCGTATTTCCTGCATTTTTGGCATGGTAGCAACAAGGAGTTGGAGGAATGGTCTCCTTTTTCATCTCTTGCCTCGACAAACATTTTGGGATGAAAAGGGAAAGGGAATTGGCTCTCCTTCCCCTCTTTCCATACTTGGCTGAGAGCCTCCTTTTTGGCCTCCTAGGTGGCCGACCACCAGTGGTGATAAGGCCGACCAAGGGTGGATTCAATCCCCCATGGCCTTGTGAGCAAGTTTGGATGATCACATGTAAGGGTGGAAGGAATCCACCCTACTTTTCTTCCTTGGATGAGCCTCCTCTTCCCTTCTTTCTTTTTTCTTCTTCCTTGGCTTCTCCCTTGGAGAAAGCCAATTTCATTTTGGCTTGAGGCTTATCCTCTTCCTTCTTTGGCTTTGGAACTACTCTCTTAGGAGGTGGTCAAAATCCAAGTCATTTTTATGATGGAAAGGGGGAGGAATCTTCGCTTGGTCAAAGATCTTCACTCCTGTCCTTTGGTTTGATTTTTTTTTTTTGCTTTTAGAATCACTATTATATCTCTTATTTAAATGGAGCAATATGAGTTTGAAGCCAATGTGTGAAGTCGATATTCAAATTTATTTAGATTGGATTGGAATTTGGAATCCAATGGATATGGATTCAAATTGGTGTGATTTTCATACAATTTTTTTAATTTTGATTTTAATTATCTTTGATTGATGATTAATTGGGTTTTGATTTAATTTAATCATTGGGAATTGAATTAATTTTGAATTTCATTTCAGCCCATTTAAACTTAAATGGGTTAAGTTTGATTCCAATTGGGTTCAGATTACTAATTTGACTCAATTGGATTGGGTTTGAACTCCAATCATGCTTGATGACATGTGTGAGATGATTTGGAGTGATTGATTTCATTTAATTTTAAGTTCATTTCAATTTGAACCCATTTGTCCCAAAGTGAGCTTAATGGGTTAATCTTGGGTTTCATTTGGGTCAAATGACCAAGTTGACCAAATTAGACCCAATAATGGGTTAAATTGTGTTTAATTATCATTTCTAAATGATTTTGAGCAATCAAATTAAGTTGATTTTAATTTTATTTGGGTTTGAACCCAATAGGACCCATTTAGGTTCATTTAGACTGACTTGTCTAATTAACCCAATTAAGATCTAAATGAATTTAAATTTTCTTAGATTTATGATCAAACATGTTTATTTGATCACTTGAAATATTTGAAATGATTTACTTTGGTCAAATTCTTGGTGGGTTGACCTTTGACTATATGGGAACCACCTAAGTCAAACTTATGTCAAATGGGTTTACTAAATTTGACTTTAATTTGGTTTTGGATTTATTCCTTATTTTAATTTGATTTTATTTTTATTTCTTTGGATTTGATTTGATTTAATCCAAATTTGAAAATTGGGTTGAATCCATCTAAGCCCTTTAGGTTAGATCAAACCCAAGGAAGATTCCATAGGCCACTAAGTATAGTGTCCTAAGCATTGAATTAAGAGATTCCTATTTGAGATTAGGACATCCTAATTACTGATTTTAAAGTGATGTTAATTTCATCTAAAAATGAGGTCAACAATAAGGTGGAATGCATTCTTAGAAATTCCTAAAATTGGTAGTCCTGATATATCCAACTTATCTGCTGTGGTGATTATCAATTCATGTGAACAAATCTAGCAAATATTGGTAGCTCTATCCTAATGTTATGCTATACTTCTAATCCATGTGAAATGAGGGAAAATATAATCAAAGAGTAAGGTGTGGTAAATGATCCCTCCCAATTTATATCAAAATTTCCACCAACTCATTGATGTGGAATGATAGGCCTTCTTCATACCAGCACTAGTTCACCTATTTTGAAGCTTCTTAGGTGAACAATACATTTATGAGATCTGATCATTCTTGCTTTATATGTTTCTAGACTTTGTTTGGCTTGTAGTTGTATTTCATCTAAGGCTTCAAGTTCTTCGTATCGTATTTGAATATTTACTTCTGTTAAAAGTTCTTGTTCGCTTTGAACTGCTATGCAGAGTGAAGGTAATTCTACTTTGAGGAAAAGTGTTTCTTCTGTTCTGAAGACTAAAGAGTATGGTGTTGCTTATATAATAATTTTATAAGTGGTACAATATGCCCATAATGCTTCGATCATGTTATCATGCCATTCTCTTTTATTCTTGAAAAGAAATTTCCTAAGTTGCTTAATTAGGATTTTATTAAATGCCTCTGCTAAACCACTAGCTTTTGGATTGTATATTGATGAATATCACCAATCTATCTTATACTTTTTAATAAAATGATAAACTTTGGTATTCTTGAAGGTAATACTATTGTATAATATAATTTGTTGAGGTATTCTGAATCTATAAATAGTATGATTTTGAAAGAACTTTACTGCATCATTTGCTTTAACTTTTCTTAATGGGATTGCTTTTGCCCATTTTGGGAAATAATCCATAGCAGCCAGAATGAAGTGATGTCCTCTAGATGATGGAGGATATATTAGACCTATTATATATGTTCCCCAGCTTTATAATATCTATGATGCTATTGTTGGGTGTAGGGTATTTTGTTGTCGATGTAGTGTGTCAGTGTGTATTTGACACTGATGACATCTTTTAGCATATTTAATGTAGTCTTGAACCATGCTAGACTAGTAATATCCCATATATTTAATTTTTATTTTCATTTTAGGGCCAGATTGGTGTGCTTCACACAATCCTTCAAGAACTTCAGTCATTACTGTCTGGTCTCAGGCATCACAGCCACATTTGGTCAAAAGTATGCCGATATAATGTGTCATTTATAAGAGTGTATTGTAATGCTCTTTGTGAAATTTGATGAGCCTTTGATTTATCTTTTGATAGTCAAACACCTTTAAGACAGGTGATGAATGGTTCTCACTAGTCATCTTCCTCGACCATAATCATGACTTCTTAACTTTCTTTAGCTTTAAAGGCTTGAAGGAGGGTTGGCGCTAATGCTAGCCTATTTTGGACTGTTATTGTAATTTGATTTCCCTAGGAGTCTGTCATTTCTTTAGCTAATTTAGCTAATGTCGCTTTGCCATTATCTTGATATGACACCCTTGTGATGGTTACTTTAAGGATTTATTTTAAAAGGTCCAATACATGTTTATGGTAAAACATTAATTCTAGCTTATTTATCTTTAAAGTCTCAATTATTTATCCGATTATAAGTTGGAAATCTCTATAAATACAAAACTTCTTAATTTTTATTTTTTTCTAGCTCTAGGCCCACACTTAATGCTTAGTATTGCCTCATTATTAATTCAAGACTCAGTAAGACTGTAGGAATATCGTAGTATACCCCTTTATAGTGTTACAAATATCAATCTGATTCCAACTTGTAATGTAGGTATGCTGGGTGATTTAGCTAATTTTATGGATGAAGCTCCATTAAAATAAATGTCCCATCTTGATGGTTGCTGACCTTTTTCAACTTCAAAAATCTGTTCATTAGATAACTCATCATTAAGTGCAGAGTCTGTCCATAAGAGATGAGTGGCAAAGAAATTAACTAAGAATTTTCCTTTTATTGCCTTTTGCAGAACATATGTTATATTGAATTACAACAATAGGACAGTCTATTTAGCCAAGTTAACTATTAAGGTGGGCCTTGTCATTAGAAATTTGATTAGGTCAATTTTAGAAATTAATGTTATGTTATGGGATAACATATAGTGACAATTTCTGAGTAGCAAATATTAATGCTAAACACTATTTTTCAATATGAGAACATTTTATTTCAGCTCTTATTAGATGTCAACTTATATAATATAAAATAATTTTATTTTCTTATTCATTATTTTGTGTTAGCATAACTCTTAGTGACTCTTCTAGGGTTAC
The DNA here is from genome assembly GCA_021442155.1 of Cymbidium sinense. Classification (NCBI taxonomy): domain Eukaryota; kingdom Viridiplantae; phylum Streptophyta; class Magnoliopsida; order Asparagales; family Orchidaceae; genus Cymbidium; species Cymbidium sinense. The sequence goes on from CM038233.1 coordinate 40,831,289, forward strand.
CATATATAATATCAATGGTTTCCCTGTAATTAGTATTATGATGATTAGGGGATGCAATAAATATTACTTTATGTTGTCAAATGCTTCTTGACAAACATCATTCTATATAAAAGGTGTATCCTTTTTCATTAATCAAGCAAAAGGTTGGTATTTTCTTGAAAGATTAAAAATAAATCTTATAACGTAAGCCACTCTGCCTTGCAAGTAGCATACTTTCTTTAAAGTTTTAGGTGGTGCCATTTTCATTATTGATTTTATTTCAAAGGTATTGATTTCATTCCCTCTATGGCATACAATAAAGCCTAAAATATTTCCAGATGTCACACCAAAATCACACTTTAGAGGATTCATTTTTAGATTAGAATTATGAATTTTGTTGAATACGATCCTTAGATTGCTTATATGATCACTTTGTGTTTTGCTTTTAACGACCAAATCATTGACATGACACTCTACTTACTTATGTATGAGGTCATCAAAGATGTGAGTCATTTCCCTCTGGTAAGTGGCACTCACATTTTTTAAGCCAAATGACATTACTTTGTAGCAATATATGTTGATTGACTTGCGGAAGGATGTATGCTTCTCATCTTCTGGAGCCATTTTAATTTGATTATAACTTAATGGTCCATCCATGAAGGAGAACATATCACAGTTGGATGTATTATTTTCCATGAGTTCTACATTGGGTAATGGGAAATCATCTTTTGGGCATCCTTTATTTAAGTTTGACAAATCGATACAAATTTCAATCTACCCATTTTTCTTTCTTACTAGAAAATATTAGCAATATAGTCAGCATACTTTTCTTCTCGGATGAACCCTACTTTGATGATTTTTTTTTATGTGATTACTTATTCTTCAATTTCTAATCACGTTCATCTTAATTCTTGCTTTATTTATTGCACATCAAATTTAATAGCCAATTTATGTATAGCTACATTTGGCGATAAACTTGGCATTTCATTATAATTCCATGCGAAGCAGTCTATATATTCATAAAGTAGTGCTTTTAATTCTTTCAATTATTCTGATGTTAGGTTAGTACTAAGAAAAGTTGGCCTATGCTCTTCTTCAGTATCTAGGTTAATTTCCTAGAGTTCATTGATTGTGGCTTGATTGCCTTCTTCAAATTTTTTCGAAGCTTCGTTGAGGTCAATTATTAATTCATCTTTGGGCGCATTTTTATTCCCTGTGAGGTACCCCTTTGTAGATTTATGGTTTTGAAGGGGATTACTTCTTTACCGGATATTGTATAGCATGGGCTCATTGAGGAATTTGATGAGGGAATATATCCTAATCCCCATGTAGTGAATTTTTCATATCCTATGAAACTCTAAACATTATCCCCTTGCTAGAGCATTTTAAATAATCAAGCTTGTGCATTCCTTTGTAATAGCTAGACATTATTTCTGATTAGATTCTTTAGAGCTGATGAGAAGTATTAAGGAATGATGATTGAAACATCTTCTTTCTCAAAATTCTTTTCTTTAAATGGTTATTGCATGAAATTTGTGATTCTCCCTTCAACTTTATAGAAGAGGATTCTACGGTCTTTATAACCCCTTCTAGGATAAACATATAATGTTTTTAATCATTCTAGTTCTTCTCTCCTTGGAGTTGATAAAAAATTTATATGTTTTCGACATTAACATTATTTTCATAGACATATCAAAAGTTTGAGATAGAAAATATTATTGGAGATATGTTTTTTTAATTATTTGGTTACACCGCTTGTACTAGCTTCTTCTTTCTTTTGACTAGTTGAAACCCTCTTATGTTCTAATTCCTCTTCATCTTCTTCAGTATCACTACCAAGGTGGGGAATTACCTAGGGTTATTTTGATTCATTAGTAATTTTACTTTTTGAATTACCACTCTTTAACATTAGTTTGGTAGGTGGAGTTTCTTTCTTTCTGGGCATTAACTTCTTCAATATTCTTAGGGATATAGTACTTGTCATCATAGATCTTGAATTCATGTATCAAGAATAGATTCATATCTCTCTCAATTCAATGTCCTTCACCATTTTGGATATATTTCATGCATTGATAAAGAATCAAGGGTACTTGTTTTTTAGGATGAGCTCTCAACCCCTCCATCATAGACATAGGACTTCTCTTAGACTTTAAGAGTTTCTTAGTCTTATGACACATCTAGTGATTAGGCGAACACTCAGCCTAGCCCTAGAAATTTAGAAGAGTTAGCCATAGAAATAGGTCATGCCTTAGGGGTGTTAGGAAAATTTGCCTACCCCATAGCTTGAACCAAATCCTCACTTCTTTCTTTCAAATCAAACTCAAATCAATTCCAACTTGAGTAATTTTCTCAAACCTTAAATCAATTCCAACTTGATTGATTTTTCTCAAATCATGAAACCAAATGTAAATACAAACTTCAATCATCAATCCAAAAATCAATTCAAAACTCAAATCCAAATTCAATCAAAATTCAACCTAAGCCTTTCAAGTCAAAATCTTGAAGTTAGCCAAATCAAATTCAAATCAAGCCAAACTCTTCATTTTTGTTCATGATTCAATCAATCCTTCAATCATGAATCCAAATATTAATACAAACTTCAATCATCAATCCAAAAATCAATTCAAAAATTAAATCAAATTTCAATCAAAATTCAACCTAAGCCTTTCAAGTGAAATTCTTGAACTTAGCCAAATCAAATTCAAATCAAGCCAAACTCTTGATTTTTCTTCATGATTCAATCAATCCTTCAATCATTAATCCAAATATAAATACAAACTCCAATCATCAAATCAAAACTAAATTCAAAAATTAGACCCAAGTCAAACTCATGTTCACCTTTGAACTTGAAATTGTCAAATGAATCAAAACCCATTTGACTTCAAACCACTTGCAAATGGATTTATATTTCAATCATAAGTCCATATGCGAGTTCAATCAAACTTGATTTAAGGCTTGATCAAGTCAATTGATCCGCTTAGGCTCACTTGACCCAAAGTGACCTAAAGTACCCCTTTTGAGCTAAATTCTAATCCTACCCAAATTTGATTGAACTAAGCCCAACTAAGCCTCACATTATGAGCAACAATCATCATGAGATGATCAATCACTCAAATTTGGTCAAACCAAGTCAAACTTAAGGGTTGACCAAGTCAAGAATAGCTAAAATAAAACCTAAACTAACCAAAATATCCATAGGCCAAATTGATTAAAATAATTGATCAAAACTCATTCATGATCAATGTTTGAACATGACCAAGTCATCATTTGAGCCTAACCTAGTCCAATTGACCACTTGACCCAAGTTGACCCAACTTGACCTAGAAAGTCAAAATGTGTCAAAACTTGATCTAAGCCAATTTTATTGAAACCAATGTGTTAAGTTCATTCCAATTCACTTATTGAACTTGATTAAAATCTCAATTAGCCAACTAGACCTAACCTAGCCCAATTGACCATGAACCAAACTTGACCTAAAAGGTCATATTGAGCCAAAATCAAACTAAACCAAAATTGATTGGAAATAAAGATACCAATACGTTTCAAATAATCAATGAAACCTAAACCAACCTATGACCTAACCCAAATAGGTCAAATGGGTCAAATTGGTCAACTCGACCCATTTGACCTAAATGAAATCAAATGAACCAAATCCAAATATAAAATAAATTGATTGAAAATAAAGATTCCAAATTAATTCATATGGTCATATGAACTTGGCCCAGCACTTGGTTTGACCCAATTTAACCAATTGGTCAACTTGACCCAAGTTGACCCATTTTGACCTAAATGGGTCAACATGAGCCAAATCATATCAAACCAACTCCAAATTCATTGAAACTTGGCCTAACCCTTTTTTTAATTATACCAAACATATTCAAACTAAAATCCAAGCTAAATGACCATTTTACCTCTAGGTCAAGGGGTAACATATGGCCAATTCCACTTAGAATTTGGCCATATCCTTATAGTGGCCACTTGACACTCTCTTAGTGGACCAAGTGGACACTAGTGAGCATGGTGCACTTGACCCATTGGGTTTGGGTTTGCCTAACCCAACCCAAGGTCAAAATTGACCACTCCTATCATTTTGAGCACATGGGAGTCACTCCCACACCTTATTTTGCACATGGCAACTTCTCCACTACCCCCTCTGGCCAAATCGAACCATATGCAACCCTAAATGGCCTAACAAACCCATTGCATAGGGTGAATTGGATCAAAATTGCAAAGGAAACCTAGGTCATTCGATTCACCTAGGGGGAGATATACTCCCCCTAATTCCATTTCAATTCAACACTCTCACACTCGATTGAAGCTAGGAAACTCAGAGTAAGCAATTGCAGGTCTCCCTAAGCTTCCTAAAGCCATCTCAATTCTCCATTTCTTGGTTTCTTCAAACCAAAAATAGGGGAGCTCCACCATATTTCCAACTTACTCAATACACAAAACCAGCTTAATTCCTCTTGCAAGCATCTTCAGAGTTGTCAATCGAGTTGATCCAAAGCTTCTCCCAAGTTTCAAAGGCAAGGGAGGTGGTGTCTAGACCAAGGCTGAATCCATTTGAAGGTGACCTTGGCCAATAGAAGGATCTAAGCAATACCAAAGCCTCAAATCTTCAATAGGGCTTCATCTCTACTAGACGAAGCTACCTGATGGATTGGAGCACCGTTGATAGCCTCCGGTGAGGTATGTCTTCAAACCAAGCTTAGGTATAGGAGTTCTTGGTCCTTTATGAAAGATATTTTCACCTCATGCAAAATTGATCGTTAGATCTTCTCGTGCTTTGCTATTAGATGGTGTGGGTTGAGTTTGAGCTCAATTCAAGCTCAATCGAGCTCGAATCTTGCCCTAAGGGATGGACGATCTCTATCTCCTATAAGTGAGCTTAGTGATAGTTCAGAGACCATCCATCTACGTGTCTTGGATGGAAGGTCATGATCAAGCCACATAGGATCCATGGATTAATCCCTTAAGAATCGCGGCTCGATCTCTACCATTCGATCTCTGATCGGACGATCCAGAGAGAAAGCACATAGCGCTGCCATTGACGTGGCTTTGAATGTGACAACTTAAGTAACCAATCCCATCACACCACATGAAAATTGCATCGCGTCAACGGTCCATGTGGCACCGACGAGATTAGTTAATAATTAGGGGTTTTAATTAATCGTTAATCATTGAATCTTCAATATATAACTAAATGTAGAAAAATTAGAAAATAAAGTAAAATAAAATTCATTGTGAAGATAATTCAAAAGGGGAATAATTTAAAATTAAATTCAATTGATTTTGAATAGTGATATTGTATGAATTTTGGTTTTATTGGGAATTTAATTATATTAATTGGTCTCTAATTATCCCATTGATTAATTTCAAACTTCTCATATGTATTTAGTGGGATGACATTTGTCTCCCCTAATTTTCTTGTGATTTATTATTGGTTTAATGAGGGTAATTATTTGGTTCATTTCTAATTACCCTCTTAATCAATTAAATGATTAATTAACCTTCTAAATAGTGATAAATCCATTAATTAAGTTTGTTAATCACCTTAGAACAATGAGTGGACATAGGGAATGAGATTTGGGTTCTTTCCCATATCTTCTTTTCCTAAGTTTATTTCATATGGATAAAAATCCAATTAAGGTGAATTAATTAAATAAGTTTAATCACTTAATTAAATGGCTTAATTAATCAAAGTTTTAAAATCAAATTAATCTGAACTTTATCATTTTCTTCTAGGGTAGGTGCTTAGGTGTTCAATAACCTAAGTAACTTAAGTAAATCAAAATCCAACCCACATGTGTGGGAAGGGTTATGAAGGTACTTAAATTAAACCCTTTAGCCTAATTAATCACTAATGGTGAGCCAATTGCATTAGGCCCTTTCTTTCCTAGGTGTATTATTGATTTAAATTCCTTGTGCGGTTTTATGTCATACATTAGCTCAAAATTATTTGATTAAATATGTTAAAGTGGTGTAGGTAAGGGGTAATTAATTAATTTAATCTACACCATAACCTAACCAAAGCATAAAATCAATCTAATCACCCTAAAAATTAAACTAAAATAATATACACATGTGGGAATGGGTTAGGACCAGCAAACCTTTTCATATTTCCTAATCCAAATCAAACTCAAAACAAAACAAAAATCTCTTTAAAATAATTTTGGTTTGCTTTAAATAATCTTATTCATAAGATTATCTTTAGGAATTAATTAGGGTGAATGAATTTACATGCTTTCAACACTTTATTTCTTTTCTAGCATGCTAAATGTGTATGTCATATGAAAATCATGCATTCATGTCTTTTGAAAATCAAATTGAAAATGAAATATTTCCTTTATGTCAAATTGCATGTTTTGGCTAAACTAAGAATATGAATGGCTATTATCACTATTAAATCCAAAATTATTTTAAAACCTATGTATTGAACATCAAAACTGAAAGGTATGCTATTTAGAATTATTTATGAGCTTGCATATGAATAGTATAAAATGTGTTATGTGATTCTCCCTCTCTTTCTTAATATGGAATTGTATAGGATTTGTAAAGTGTATAGTCCATTTGAAAGGACATAACACTTGCTTATATCCATTCCTATACACTCCTATGTAATGACATAAGAAGGTATTCCACATCACATATATAAACTAAACAATCAAACAAAAACCAAAAAAATTTAAACTTTTGCATCTTTCTTTTTCCATTCATTTCTTTTTTGTACATGCACATGTATTTATGTGGTATATTAGTCTGGACAACCCCGGGGTTGTAGGGCTTTAAGTAGCCCTAAGTGGGTCTAGTACCTTACATCCTTGGTGCTAACAATAGCGCCATACTCACTTATATCTTTTATACTTATAAATGTGCATATGAAAAATGGATAAAAGAATCACTCTTTTCTACTTAATGAAAATCATGCATCATAAAGGTGTGCTAAACATTCCCATTTGTATGTATAGATATGCTTATGATTCATCCATATGCATGTTAGACAAGTTGGAAAAGAAATGAAGTGATGTGTGTTTTGTGATAGTATTTCACTTTCCTTAATCTTAAAAATGCCTTTCTTTTTGAATAGGTTTTTTTTAAGGGAAAAATATAAACTTAGGATTAATTAAAACACATAATAAAACATTCACTAAGCAAAAATCAAATATGAATCTATCTTAGAAATTACTTAAGGTAGGGAAGAAAGAGAAATTTTCTTCTCTTTTTCTATCTTTATAACTTTTAGTAATTAATTCTAGGTTCATTCAAATCTAATAAAATCATAAAATAAAATCAACCAAAGCAACTAAATCACTTAAATAAAACAACCCCTCTAAGTTAAACATTTTTGTACTTAAAAAATATTAACCTTACGGCCTAGCTAAACATACCACACCAACTTTCAAAAGCACACATTAGGCTAAGCCACCACTTCTAGTTTTAGGTTAAGGTAGTGCATGCTTTAATGTTTGCTTTTGTTTTGTGATGTGATATTTTAGTCTAGATAATAGGGTGTATGTGCGTAGACTGAATGGTAGGGCGATCTTAGTCTAACCATTATCTTCTATAGGAAATTATGCTTAAGGGGTACTATAATAAAAATATAAAATTACTTTTATTGTGTATGTGCTTATTCCCCTAAGCATAATCTAAAATAAGCCAGGTGGACTTAGTTACCCATGTGTGGGGTGCTAAGACCAATTTATACATATACATGCTTGGGATTATATGGTTTGTTTAGCTAATTTCTGTTTTGCAGGTTTTAGTTAGATTTTATTTTTCCTATTTTCATGTAATTTTGCAATTAGGATTTTGGAATGATTGCTATGGGGGATTATGATGAACATTGGTTATAAGACCATTTCTTATGTACCATGTGAAGCCTTTGGAGCAACCACATTCCAACCATCCAAAAGAAGGAACCAAAAGAAGAAAGAAAAAAGAAAAAGAAGAAAGAAGAAAGAAGAAAGAAGAAAGAAGAAATGAAGAATGAAGACCCCCATAACATGAATTCTTGCTTAATTGTAATTAATTCATTTGTAATCTAGGTTGTATTAGGGTAGAGCTCGGCTACCTAATTTGTTTTTGGGTTTGTGCGGTGGAGCCCGACCACAAATGACCTCTTATTTTTTTGCACTAGCTTTATAAATTGATTGATGTTTATTTAGCTTGTGCATTAAGATGACATCTTTTCCTAGTTTCTTTCTTGCTTTGATGTATAGCCTGGATGATGATTAGACTCTTAGAAAAATAAATTTTCTATCTAACTAATCAATTCAAACTAAAAATAAACAACTCATAATCTCATCTAAAGCTTATAAATCAAGATAAAAGAATTAGAAACCCCTTAGCTGGATGTTGTATTTTCTTCCTCACATCATGCATAAAAAGCATAATATTTTACTCTTGATTGGAGGGCTTGCACCTTTGCCAGAGAACTTAGCTTGACCTATGAGAGCCATGGTGGAAACACACCTTCCTTATCTTGCTGATTTTGGCTCATAATCTAATTTCTCATGCATTAGGCATATGAATCCTAAAGCCCGTGTCAAATTGATTATACAAAAAAGAAAATAATATGATAAAAATTTGCATTAGATTTAAGTCATTAACTCATGCCTTACATGATCTAGTCTCTTAGAGAGTGTGTTTAAGGACTTAGTCTCTTTCTAAATAAACAACAACTTAGCTATCTTGCAAAAACATTTTACTTTCCTACATGTTTTAAAATCGTAGGAGCTAGTTGGCAGCCACCCCCAGACGGTTATAAGTCCAACAGTCAGGTGGTTTATCCTCTCTTATGGAGGTAAACCAAATACACATTTTCACCTTAAATTTAGGTCATATTTTTGGCCCTCGACAAAGCTCCCTAGATTTAAGTTCACAGGTTGCTACTTCCCTTTGCGGGCTACAAGCATAAATCCTCACCTCTTAGGAATCTTTCATGACCTTTTATCATGGAATTGTAAGCCCTAGATTTTCTAATAAAAATTTAATTCAAATTAATCAATTCAATATCAAAAATATAAAGCCCAATTATAGGATAGTTTGGGGTGCTTACTAGGCTTCCTAATATCCTAAGTATCCCCTATTTACCTTCATTTGGCTTCGATAAGAACTCCATCATCATGATTGATCCCACTTGACTTTTCTACAAATAAAACAATCGATTGATAGTCCTACCTTTCAAAATCTTTGGAGACAATAATCATTTACCTTAATTAGAGTATTATAAGAAATCATGTTCCTTAGGATGTAATTAACTATGGGGGCTTGCCCATGTAGGGAACTTAATGAACCCAGTTTAAAATAAACCTTGCTTTACTTTTCATGTAAAGTAGGGAAAAAATCTCTGGTACATTCCAAAGACCCATAGTCCTTAGGAGCCCTTATTAAGGTGATTAGGTCCATTGTAGATTGGTGACTCCTATCCTTCGAGATAGTACACCTCTCCTTAATGTCATACCCGATCACCCTAATAAAAACATCTGCACATCGCGGTGTCCCAACAAGGCGTTATATATTTCTGTTTTCACTTATCCTTCTTTCCAAAAGGGGATAGATGAAGGCGGAAATATATATTTCACCATAGTACTACTCATGAATCCATGGCTTACCTAGGAGTGCCTTATATGCAACTTTGGCCTTGATTACTTGAAATTTTGCTTATGTATATAATTTCATGAAGCATATGGGTAGAACAATATACCCTAAGAGTTGCTCTTGTTCATTGAAACCTTGTAAGAATATTGTACTCTTATCAAGGTATCGATAATCCAAAGCTAATGCCCCAAGTTTCTTGGATATCAGGAGATTGACTGAAGCATTTGTGTCAATCAACACTCTCTTCACATCTGTAGAATTAAATTTAGCCATATCATAGAGAAGTTAATTGTAATTCTGGCTTATTTATCTTAAAAGCCTCAATTATTTATCAGATTATAAGTTGGGAATCTCCATAAATACAAAGTTTCTTAATTTTTATATTAATTGCTAGTTCTAGGCCCACACTTAATGCTTCATATTCAGCCTCATTGTTAGTTCAATGATCAATAAGATTGTAGGAATATTGTAGTATACCCCTTTGTAGTGTTACGAATATCAAACCAATTCCAACTTGTAATGTAGGTATGATGGGTGATTTAGCTAATTTTATGGATGAAGCTCCATCAAAATAAATCTCCCATCTTGATGGTAGCTGACCTTTTTCAACTTCAAAAATCTATTCATTAGGTAACTCATCATTAAGTGGAGAGTATATCGATAAGAGATGAGTGGCAAAGAAATTAACTAAGGCTTGCCCTTTTATAACCTTTTACCGAACATATGTTATACTGAATTACAATAATAAGATAGCCTATTTATCTAAGTTAACTATTAAGGTAGGCTTTGTCATCATAAATTTGATTGGGTCGACTTTAGATATTAATTTTATGTTGTGGGATAACATATTGTGACATAATTTTTGAGTAGCAAATATTAATGCTAAACACTCTTTTCAATATGAGAACATTATGTCGACTTATATAATATAAAACAATTTTCTTTTCTTTTTCATTATTTTATGTTAGCAGAGGTCTTAGTGATTCTTCTAGGGATGCCATATATAATATCAATAGTTTCCTAGTAATTAGTATTGTCATGATTAGGGGATGTAATAAATATTTCTTTATGTTTTCAAATGCTTCTTGACAAGCATCATTCCATATAAAAGGGGTGTCTTTTTTCATTAATCGAGCAAAAGGCTGGTATCTACCCTAAAAATTAAAAATAAATCTTTTAATGTAGGCCACTCTGCCTTGCAAGGAGCATAATTTCTTTAAAGTTTTAGGTGGTGGTATTTTCGTTATTGATTTTATTTTAAAGGGATCGATTTCATTCCCTCTGTGGCATACAATAAAGCATAAAAAAATTTCAGATGTCACACCAAAAGCACACTTTAGAGGATTCATTTTTTGATTGGAACTATGAATCCTGTTGAATATGATCCTTAGATTGACTATATGCTCACTTTGTGTTTATCTTTTAATGACCAAATCATTGACATGACACTCTACATACTTAAGTATTAGGTCATTGAAGATGTGAGTCATCGCACTCTAGTAAGTGGCACTTACATATTTTTAAGCCAAATGACATTACTCTATAGCAATATATGCTGATTGATATGTGGAAGGATGTATGCTTCTCATCTTCTAGAGTCATTTTAATTTGATTATAGCCTATTGATCCATCCATGAAATAGAACATATTGTAGTTGGATATATTAGCTACCATGAGTTCTGCATTGGGTAATGGGAAATCTTATTTTGGGCATGCTTTATTTAAGTTTCAAAAATAGATACAAATTTCAATCGCCCATTTTTCTTTCTTACTAGAAAATATTAGCAATCCAATCAGCATACTTTTCTTCTTGGATGAACCCTACTTTGATGATTTTTTTTGGTTTTACTGATTAATTATTCTTCAATTTCTATTCACATTCATCTTAATGCTTGCTTTACTTGCTGTACATCAAATTTAATAGCCAATTTATGTATAGCTACATTTGCCGATAAACTTGGCATTTCATTATAATTCCATGCAAAGCAGTCTATATATTCATAAAGTAGTGGTTTTAATTCTTTTAATTATTTTGATGTCAAGTTAGGAAAAGTTGGCCTATGCTCTTCTTCATTATCTAGGTTAATTTCTTGGAGTTCATTAATCATAGCTTGATTTCCTTCTTCAAATTTTTTTGGAGCTTCTTCGAGGTCAATTATTAATTCATCTTCGGGCGCATTTTCATTCCCCTGTGAGGTACCCCTTTATAGATTTATGGTTTTGAAGGGGATTACTTCTTTATTGGATATTGTATAGTAGTCTATATTGTATATCCTAATCCCTATGTAGTGAATTTTCCATATTCTATGAAACTCTAAATATTATCCCCTTACTAGAGCCTTTTAATAATCAAGCTTATGCATTCAATTATGATAGCTGAACATTATTTCTGATTAGCTTCTTTAGAGCTAATGAGAAGTATTAAGAAATGATGATTAAAACATCTTCTTTTTGAAAATCATTTTCTTTAAATGGTTATTGCATGAAATTTGTGATTCACCCTTCAACTTTATAGAGAGGATTCTACGGTCTTTATAACCCCTTATAGGAGGAACATATAATGTTTTTAATCATTCTAGTTCATCTCTCCTTAGAATTGATAAGGTATTTATATGTTCTTTCGGTATTAACATTATTTTTTAGCCTTATCAAAAATTTGTGATAAACAATCTTATTAGAGATATGCGTGTATTTTTAATTATTTGGTTACACTGTCGGTACTAGCTTGTTCTTTCTTTTGACTAGTTGAGGCCCTCCTAGGTTCCAATTCCTCTTCATCCTCTTCAATATCACTACCAAGGTGGAGAATTACCTTGGATTATTTTGATTCATTAGTTATTTCACTGTTTGAATTACCACTCTTTAACATTAGTTTGATAGGTGGAGTTCCTTTCTTTTGGGCATTAACTTCTTCAATCTTTATAGGGATATAGTACTTGGTGTCATCATATATCTTGAATTCATGTATTAAGAATAGACTCATATCTCCATCAATTTAATGTCCTTCACCATTTTGGATATATTTCATGCATTAATGAAGAATTGAGGGTACTATACCATACTCATGAATCCATGGCTTACCCAGGAGTGCCTTATATGCAACTTTGGCCTCAATTACTTGAAATTTTGCTTATGTATATAATTTCTTGAAGCATACGGGTAGGACAATATACCCTAAGTTTTGTTTCCCTTATTTATTGAAACCATGTATAAATATTATACTCTTATCGAGGTATCGAACATCCAAAGCTAATGCCCTAAGTGTCTTGGCTATCAAGAGATTGACTGAAGCACTTGGGTCAATCAACACTCTCTTTATGTGTAGAATTAATTTTAGTTGTAACATAGAGAGGTTAAATGTGTTCAATCATTCCAAGTAGTAAATCTTTATCATTGAATGTGATAGTTGTTGGCTTTTGCAAGGTAAGATTTTCTTTCATTCTCCCTTCAACAAAAAATGTTTCATATTGCTCTAGGCATTGCAAGGCTTTTATTAAGGTCTCTCGTATATCTTGGGATAGCATGAGAGCATCATATATACTTAATAAAGCAGGAAGCTTACATTAGTGTGCCAGAACATTATAGTCTACTTCTATTTTGATAGACTTTAGCCAATGGTGATGTAAGACATCTTCATTAATTTGAATTTCTTTACCTTTTTCACTATTTTTCTGTTGTCAAGGTGGAGGAATCTTTTTTCCACTCCTTAATTGCACTTGTATTACTTCTTTTTCCTAGATTTCTTCATCATAAAAAGATTGTAAGCTCTGTAACTCTTTGGAGTTCCTAGAGTCTTCATTACTCTTATTGATCCAGGGTGTAATTTCTTAGAGCTTGGCTTATTTTTTCATTTGATAGGATTTTCTTTGGGAAAATGTATCTCTTCTTCAGAATCAGCTGAACTTGTAACCATACTTATCATTCGACATGTTTCTTTCACAACTTCTTCATCAGGCTCTTCTATGTCGAGCTATAAATGGTGTATATATTCTTCTAATCTAATCAATCTTTGAGGATGTTCTTCATACTCCTCTAGAGAATCTATCATTTTTTGTGTCTCATATTTTTGTTTATGAGCTTTCTTATTTTTTCTTGACTTAATAGACTTTGATGAAGAAAGCTCATTATTTTTCATCTATTCCTTCATTTTATATAAAAATTGCCATCTGATTAGGGGAAGTTTCCTTGTATCAATTTCAGGTTCTAGGGAATTCCTTCACCGAATGCCCTCTATAGCTAAAAGAACTTTAATCATTCTTTTAATCTCCTTTGAGATGAAAGTTTCCTATCCACCTTCTTCTGCTTGTACGTGTGGAGTTTTTTCTATGTCTTTATTTGGGTCATGAGTCTTACTCGACTTGGCCTTCTCATTTTGTGCTTTAGGATTCGGTTATACTGTAATAATGCTTACCTTTTCTTTTTTAGGATTTATTAAGACACTGTCTAACAAGGTAAGTTCCACATTGCAATAGCTTTTCTCAAACTAATCTTTGAAAACATGACAATCTTCAGTTGGGTGACTTATAAGCCTAGAAATTATAACCCCAACTTTAGGGCATATTTAAAAATCTTAGCATACATTCTCTCTTAAACGAGTATTGCTTAGCCATCTTCTCCTAGAGGATTGGTACTCTTTTCTTTTCCTTTGTCAGCTTTGTAGTCGATCGTGAAGTTGATACTCCTATGTTCTCCTATTTTTCTACTGTAAATATGAATGTTGTATTCACATCATTCTTTTTGGTCTCTTGTAGCTTGCTTTCCTCTTTCTATAGAGTTTTTACTATAGCCCAAATTAAGCCCTTTTTGTTTGGGCAACCTTTCGAACTTGGCTACATGATCTAGTAATTCTTGAAATATATTAATTGCAGGCATGGTAAGTTATGGGGCCATTTGATCATTAATATTTCTCATGAGGAGTTCTATTGCATTCTTTTCTAGGAGCTGTTGATCACATCTCATGCTTAGATTCTTTTATTTGGTGATATATTTATTGGCACTCATCCTTTATCCTTTTCTCTAAGTCAAGATGTGTGATTGTTACTTTCTTTATTGCACCTACAAATCTATTAACGAAGAGTGCTTCTATCTCAACGAATGTTTTTACTGAGTTGTTAGGTAACTTAACATACCAGTTGAAGGCTGTATGAGTAAGACTGCTAAAGAATTGACATAGCAATAAAGCATTATTTTCACCAGTATTTCTTCATGATGCTTTAAATTAGGCCAAATGTTATCATGGATTTTTTGTTCCTAAGAAGGTGTTGAACTTTGGCACAATGTATCCCTTAGGATATTGTATTTGATCGTACTCGGTTGGATATGGTCATCCATTTCCTACTAGTTGCTTAGTAGTTTCTAAGCCTATCACTGCTTTAACCTTTTGCCTAATGAGATCTTTCACTTGGGATTTGTTGATAATGTCACCTTCATAATGAAGGTTTAGTATGGCTTCCCATGGAAGTTCTTGTTTTTGTGCTGAAGCTGCTAGTAAATTAAGTGGATCATTTTGTAAACCCTCATTCTCCACTACTAAATTATTTTCTTTGGTGGATTCCTTGGAGGTATCCACTGTGTTGCAATTGCTATAAGGTTAAACTGACCAAATATGTCCTTCATTAACCCTCTTATTTCATTAAGGAAGTTATTGAGCTAATTTATTTCTTGGTCTCTTCTTTAGAGTTTGGAACTGATTTATTATTATAACTTTGCTATAATATCCATGAGTTCTTAAGTCACTTCCACTTCTACTTAAGCCTTACCTCTAGGCTCTCGGTAACTTGGGTTTCCTTGTAGATCATCCTCGCTTTGCTGTTTGGACACTACACCTTTATTTCTTAAGCGAGTGTCAACCATACAAACAATCTCAACCTCAATGTGATCATCCTCTTCATTATCTTGGAGATCTAAACTTTGCAGTTTTTCATTGGTTGGAAGATCTTCGTCTTCCCAAAAAGTTGATCATCCATGTCATCTTCCATTAGCCGATTCTTTTCAGACTGACACTTCTAGCTGATGATAGGAAAGCCAGCTTCTTCATTATCTTGAGGAGTTGATTTATACTGAGCTCCTAATTATTTGACATCTTTTGATCCTTTGCCTTTCTATATGAGTCAAGACCTCCCAATGATGGATCTTTGAGAATGAGTCCTAGATGTCACACTATGGTGCTCATCGATTGGGTTAGAAAGGCCTGGGTGATGTGATTTTCTTTGATATTATCATCGAGACCTTCCAATAATTGGGCATCTATTTATTTTTGATTGGATGGCTTGTTATCGGTGCACACTAATCATCCAATTTTTTGGTCTTGATTTCTGCACAAGATAGGCAAGATGTTACTTCTTCTTTTTAAAGTATAAATTTATTGGTTTGGTAGACTACCCCTTTGAATTGATAAATTTGAGATAGGTCAAGGTCGACATGACCCCTTCTTAGTGGGTCCATCGCATCAACAGGGTCTATAACATAACACATCAAATTAAATCAAATGAAATGAAATCAAATAAAATTAAATTAAAATGAAATCCTTCTTGACTACTCTCAAGTTGAGGTAAGATTCCCAGCATCACTCACTCAGTGGTCTCCCTAGGTCGGGTTCGATTTGTTGCATGTCCAATAAGTCACCCCAACAGTTATCTATGCTTTCGAAGATGTAAGTCTCCTATGCTTTCTTCCTAGCACAACCTTTGCACACTGAAAGGCAACCCTTAGGTTGGATAGCCCTACCTTATGGTTAGCAGACTACCCCTTTGGACTTGTAAATCTAAAATAGGTCAAGGCCCCCGTGGCTCCTTCTTAGTGGGTCCATCGCACATCGATAGGGCCCATATAAAAATTAAATCAATCAAATTCAACCAAACTCCCATCCCCAATGGGAATTCCCTCAAAATAAACTAAATCAATAAAAAAAATCAAATCAAATCACATTCCTCTCCCTAGTGGACCCCAAATAAGTAACCAAATCAAATTCAAACTAACCTCCCTAGTGGAGTCATGATAAATTAAATCAAAAAAAAAAAAAAATCTGGTCTTGATCCCTAGTGGATTCAAGTTTATATCCCCAGTGGATATGCCCCCAAATTAAATCAAATAAATCAAAGTAAAATGAAATCAAATTTAAACGTGTATCCCCAATAGATTCCTCCCAAATAATTCAAATGCATCAAATCAAATCTTAATCCTTAGCGGATTTCCCCTTTTGTGCCCCTGGCATAAATCTATCTCATGTCATACCAAATTCACCCAATGAATCCTTCTTCATGTCCTTGACATGAAATTCTTCTAAATCAAAACTTTTTGGCTCTCTTATGCCCTTGGCATGAGATGAGTTGCATTGCACCGAGATCATGATTCTATCTACATTTTGGATTTATGTATAGATCATCTCCGTTTGTGATTGCAAATTCTTTGGACATTGTTGATCATCTTAGCCAATGCCATTATGTGTGGTGTGCCCTTTAGTTACACCACACCTAGTGGGAGTCCTTTTGTTGACCTCACTTTTGGAGTGAGGATTCAATCTTCTCATCATAGGTCTAGAGGTCTTCTAGACACTAAGAGCTCAGTTATAAGACACTTCTAGTGGCTAAGTTAACACTTAACCTAAGCCTAGAGACTTAGGAGGATTAACCATAGGGGTTTAGATCATTCCTTAGGGATTAAGATGGTCTACCTACCCTGTAACCTAAACCTAATTTATGTTTTCCTCCTTAGTTCAAGCCAAACCTCAAATTCAATTCATCCAAATTCAATCCAATCTCAAATCCAGATAACTAAATCCCAATTGAATCTCAAATCAAATCAACCCTTCCTATGCCATATGACTTAATCTTATGGACTTAGCCAAAATTCTTTCAATCCAAACCAAACTTAATTGGTTTTGTCAAAAATAATTCAACCCTTCAATCAATCTACCAAAAATCTATAATCAAATCTAAACAAGTAAAAATTAAACCAAACATTTCCTAAGCCCTATGATTTAACCCTATGGACTTAGCCAAAACTTCCTTAAATTCAAATCAAATTCAATTGATTTTTCTCATAGATCAATCAATTCTTTAATTATCATTCCAAACCAAATCAAATCTATAATCAAATCAACTAAGCTAAAATCAATTCAATCAAACCTAACCTAACCCATTTGAACTCAAATATTCAAATGAGCCAAAACCAATTGACTCTAAGTCATATGAAACCAAAGCAATAAGCCAATCGAAAATCAATATCTAAACTTATCTAAACTTAATTCAACTCAAAATCCAACTCAATTAGCCCAATTGGTCCACTTTATTCAAAGTGACCAAATTTACCAAACTGAACCAAAATCTAATTCAAACCAAATTGGATTAAGTCAACCCTCCAAATCTTCTTCAAGATGATTGTTAATCACCTTGGAATGCTTAACTACAACCAATTCTACTTAATCCAGCCAATTGACCTATTTAAGCTCACTTGATCCAAAGTAACCTAAAGGACCTATTTGAACCAAATCTCAATCCAACCAAAATTGGATTGAGTCAAACCCACAAAAACCTCCTAGATTGATTATTGATCATCCTTGATTGATCAATTGCAATCATTGGATCAAACTATGTCAAATTAGTTATTTGACTAAGTGAACCCACTTTACCTACATGAGCCAAAGTAGCCAAAGTTCATCGTAATCCAAATTAATTGAAACCAATGATTCACATCAACTTAAGATCTGTCATTGAACATAGCTTGGCCATCAATTGAGTGAAACCTAGCCCAATTGGCCTTTTGACCAAAGTTGACCCAATTTGACCTAAAAGACCAAATTGGGTCAAATTAAAATTAATCCAAATTTTTTGCAACCAATGGCTCAAGTTAATTTCAAATTTATCATTGAACATGATCAAAGCCTTGATTGAACCCAATTTGGCCAATTGAACCCAATTGACCTATTTAGCCCAAATTGACCTAAAGGGTCAATTTGGCCTAAATCAAAACCAAATCCAAATTCACTTAAACAAAGCCTACAATAATCTTCAATTGACCAATTGAACATGAACCAATGCCTAACCCAAGCCAAATTTGCCAATTTGGCCAAATTGGTTAACT
Organism: Cymbidium sinense; assembly: GCA_021442155.1. Lineage (NCBI taxonomy): Eukaryota > Viridiplantae > Streptophyta > Magnoliopsida > Asparagales > Orchidaceae > Cymbidium > Cymbidium sinense. The sequence goes on from CM038233.1 coordinate 40,849,949, forward strand.
TGACCCATTTGACTTATTTGAACTCAAATGGGTCAAATACAAATCCAAGCTAAATTGAACCAAACTAATTGCACCAAAACTTTGTAAATACTCATTTAAAGTTGACTTAACCCTTAGTTTGACCCAATTTCACCAATTTGTCAACTTGATCAAACCTAGCCCAATTTGACCTACATGGGTCAAATTGAGCCAAACCCACTTAAACTAAGCCCAAGCTCCATGAAACTTGGCATGACCCATACTTGGCTCATCTTGGGTCAGCCCAAATTGAACCCAACCTAATTTGATCCAAAACCCAATGGGTTAGGGCCACCATATGGGACAAATACCCCAAGTGAATTGTTAAATCCACTCCCCATCCACTTGGCAGTCTTCTAGACTTCCACATAGGTAAGTAGGATATTGGTTAACCTAACCCAAGGGTGGTTGTGTTGACCATGAGCCAAGGCAAGGTGAAATCACCTCCTCCCCCATTAGCGCATTTGAAAACCAAAGGACACCCACTTTCCTCCCATGACAACCACCTTCCACACTTGGCCAACCAAACTAGGCCACCTTAGATTATTCTTTGCCACCCACGACCACCTGTGAAGGTTGAACGGCTGCTAGAAGCCAAATGGATCAAGGCCATCTAATCCAAGTGAGGAGAGGGTATACCCAACTCATTTCCATCCAAACCGAGGCATTCAACCCTCACTGAGTTTCCTTAGGTCATTTTGAAGCCACCATAGAGTTTCTTGAGTGCCCCAAGCATTCTCATTATTGAAAAGGATCAAACTAAGCTCACCCGAGGTAGGAAAACCTTATCTCTATCTAACTCCACCAAATCTAATCGATCTCAAATTAACTTTACCCACACGTTCACCAAGCTCTGACGAGGTAAAACAAATCTTTTCCCGAGCTCTTTGATCACTGAAAGTACCTTCTAGAATAACTCCGGGGTGTTCTATGGTGGTGCTTGGTCCATAGAGAAAATGATGGAGGCATCATGCGAGAATCTCAATAGAGCTTCGCCTCATCAAGGTGAAGCTACTCGATCGATTCACAATCGGTCTTGAGCTCCAGCGAGGTACTATTCCTTAAAATAGAGATTTCTCAAATTTTTAAAAGCCTTTTTGAAGAAAATGTAAATGTCATGCGAATCCAACTGTTAGATCTTTTAGGATCTCCCCCATGAAGGTGTGGGTTCAATCACAAGCTAATCCGAGCTTCAGTGAGTTCAAATTGAGCGATGGAAGGTGGACGATGATAGTATGGATGAGAGATAATAGATCACCCACCATCCATTCTAGATGATTAGAATGGATGGCTGTGATCTTATGATTAATTTATTTTTATTTATTCTTCTAGGAACTGAGATTAATCTCCACCGTCTAATCTTAGATCAAACGATGAGGATGAAAGCACGTCCACCACCAACCACGTAGGCACTGACTCGGATGAGTTTAAATAACCAATCTCATAGTGCCATGTGTAAAGTGCGTCCATCGCCAGCCATGTTAGTGCTCTATGTGGCACTAACAGGATTAGACTTAAGTAATTCATTTTAATGGCTGAAACTTTAGAAAATCATAAAAAATTGTAGAAAATCAGAAAATACAAATAAATACTCATTTTAAAGGTAATTCAGAGGAGAATTAATTAAAATTATTTTCAATTAATTTTGAATAATAATTAAGGATTAATTAGAGTTTAAGTGTGAACTTAATTAGCTTAAGCCCTAATTACTTGGGCAAATGATTTCAAACTTTATGTGTTCATTCAATGGGATAACCTCTACATCCCATGATTTTCTTCAAATTTTTTGCCTAGTAATTAAAGGAAATTAATGATTCAAACTTTAAATGCCCTCTTTAATTAATTAGGTGATTAATTAACATTTAGAATAATAAGAATTAATTAATTAAGTCTTATTAAGCACTATTTAATAGTGAGTGGATGGGGGAGTAGGATTAGGACATCCTTTCTAATCTCTTTTCCAAATCCATTTCATTTTAAGAGAGTTAATTAGGGTAGGGATTAATTAAGTGATTAAATTAAATCAAATTAAAATGTAAATCACATTAGATGATTGACAATGAAATTAAGGGTTCCTCTTTATGTGTTTAATAATATAAAATCCCCTAAGGAAATTATGATTAGCCCATAAGTGTGGAAAATCAATAAAAAGTACGTAATTAGATTCTTTGATTTAATGAATCCTTAATTAATTATGAGCCAATTACATTAGGTCTTTAGGAGCATTGTAATTTTATTTTCTCATATGATCATGTCATTTGTGGCTCATAATTAAAAGATTAATAAATTAAAGAAGCATATGAAAGGGTAATTAAAGGAGTTGCTTAATTGTGTAACTTAAGCAATTCATAAAATTTGCTTGATTACCTTTATTTAAATCAATTAAGTTTACCAATGTGGAAATGGGATTGAAACAATAAATAATAACCTCTCCTTTCTAAATTCAACTCAACCTAAAACCAAATCAATAACTAGCTTTCATTTTCTTTAAACAATTTTATTTAGTGTGATTGTCCTTAGGAATTAATTTAGCTGAAAGAACCATGTGTTTATGTTTAATTATTCCTTTCTAGTCATTGTAAATGTTGTATGTGATATGGTATCATGCATTCATTCTCTCAAATTTAAGTAAATCAAATGAAAGTAATTTATGTAAGCTTGCATGTGTTGACTTAACTTAATTATAGGTGTGGCTACTATCACTAATAAATTCAAATCTATTTTCTAAAGTTTATGAATTGATGAAAATATATGGAGTCATACTAGTTATGAATACATATAGGGTTTGCATGTGTTTATAGCTTAAGTATGTGAAATGATGCTCTCTTTCCTATGTTTATAGAGATTTGCATATATTTGAATGTTAATAAGTATATAGTCTAGTTATCCCGAGATTACAAAGCTTTAAGTAGCCCTAAAGAGGTCATTTTATTACCTCACTTCCTTGGTTTAACAATGACATGTACTTATTTGATTTCATTCCTATGTATTTTTGTGTTAGAATTTGGATGGAACTTTAATTCACATACATAAATAATTAAACTAAATAAAAATACAATTTTGCATGATTTTCTATTCTTATAATTATTTATACATTCATATGAATTTAAGATAACAAGTGTTTAGTCTGGACATCCGGGAATACGAGACTTTAAGTAGCTCCAACGAGGTCATTTAATTACCTCACATTCCTAGTTTAATAATGACACGTACTTGCTTACATCTTTTATACATGTGTGTGTGTATTTGATTAAAGAATGGTAATTCTCTCTTTCTATTAAAAATGCATGCATCCAAAATCATCTAAGTCACTAAACTATATTATATATAAGTCAGTGTTCTCTCTTTCTTGTGATTCATATATATATCTACATAAGTTTGAATATTAATAAATATATAGTTTGGACATCCCAGGAATACGAGGCTTTAACTAGCCCCAAGGAGGTCATTTAATTACCTTTCTTTCCTGGTTTAACAAAGACACATATTTATTTGATTCCATTCATATTTATTTTGGTATTAGAATTTTGATAGAGCTTTAATTTACATGTATGAATAATCCAATTAATAGTAAATATAAATTCCAAACATATGTATTAATCATCATTTAAGTGTGCCAACATATGTTGTATGTATCGATACACTAAGTGTTAAAGTCATATGCATGTTACATGTGTTGGAAATGAATGATTTGATATATATCATGTGATAGTAATTCAATTATATTAATCCTAAGATACCTTTCACATTGAATAAGTATTTAAAGTTAACCTAAACTTAGGATTAATAAAAATATTTAATAAGCCATTCACTAAAGATAACTAAATCAAATTAATGTGCTTTAGAAAGTAGTTTAAGGTAGGGATGAAAGGGGGTTATCCTCTTTTCTCTTTTTATAACACTTAAATGTTAGGTGTAAATCAAATGAAACTAAGTAAAATATAACTAAAATTTGCAAACAACTTAAACAACTTAGAATGAAACCAACCATCATGGTTAACTTAAACAATTTTGAACTTAGGAGAACCACAATAATAATACTTAGTAAGACACACCATACAAAACCTAACAAATATATCAGAATTAAGCCACCACTTCTAGTCCTAAGTTAGGGCAGTGTATGTGTGATGTAATATTTTAAACTAGATGTTAGAGTGTATATTTTGTAGATTGGATGTTAGGCCGCTCTTCAGCTAATAATATTTTATGTACGGGATTATGCTTAAAATAAAAATAAATATTTTATTTATAGGTTGCTTAAACCTCTAAGCATAATCCAAGTTAGGATAGGTGGGCTTAGTTACCTATGTGTAGGTGCTAAGTCCAAATTACAAAGATAACTGCTTGGGATTTTACGTATGTTTAGTTAACCTTTATTTTACAGGTGTAGTTAGATTTATTTTTTCATATAAATGTAATTTTGTAATAGGAATTAGGATTAATACTATGAGGGATTAGGATGAGTAGTGGCTAGAAGGCTTAGTCCTGGGGTGCCCTGTGATGCCTTTGGAGTGGATCAAATCAAGAAAATGAAGGAAGGAGATAAAAGAATGAAGAACTGAAGACCCACATAACATGTACTCATTTATAATTATAATTATTCTTTTATATTCTGGGATGTATAAGGGTAAAGCTCGGCTACTCAACTTTATCTTTTCGGGATGTACGATGGTACTCGACCACACCAGCCTTTTATTCTTTTGTGGAAGTCTATAAATTTGATTGATGATTTGTTTAAATTATGCACTAGGATTGCCTCCTTTTCATAGTTTCATAATGTTTGATGCTTTAATGTGTGGCCTGGATGTGGTAGGCTCTTAGGATAAAAATAAATTTTCTACCCAATTAATAACTGACAACTAAAATTTTAAACAACTCACAACCTCATCATAAAGCCTAGGTTCTAAATAAGATAGTTAAAAGATTTAGTAACTCCTTAGCTATATGGTTGTATGTCTCACATCATGCATGCATATTCCTTCTTCCTTGAATATGGGGGATCTCCATCCTTGCATGATAGGGGAATGCTTGACCTATGAGGGCATCCCTTGTAGTGGAGAACACCCCTTCTCCCTGATTTAGCCAACAATCCATTTTATCATGCATTTAGGCAAAAAAAATCCCAAGCCCTTATAAAAAATATTATGTCAAAATGAAATAAAATTTATAAAGATTTTGCATTTGTAGATTAAGTAATATACTCATACTACTCATGCTCTAGTCTATTAGGTAGTGGGTTTAAGACTTTAGTCTCTTTCTAATTAAAAATAAGCCTAACTATCTTGCAAATTCATAAGACCATCCACATGGATTTAAAATGTAAGAGGTGTTAGCTGGCGGTCACTCCAGGTGGTTATAATAAGTCTAAAAGTTGGAAGGTTTATTCTCTCTTATGGATGTAAACCATTATGTCCATATTTTACGTAAATTTATGCTACACTTTAACTTATGTTAAAGCTCCCTAGATTTAGGATCCAAAGTAGGAAGTTTTCTTTGGGCTACAAGCATAAATCCTCACCTCTTAGGTATTTCTGCAACCTTGTGTTAGTGGATCATAAGCCCTAGAAATTTAATAAAATTTCAATCCGAACAAATAAATCATCTCAATTTCAAACATATAAAACCCCACCATAAGATAAGTTGGAATGCTCACTAGGTTTTTTAGTATCATGAACATTTCCTACTTCCTCCCTCTCACACTTGATTTTCCAAACATAACCAATCCTTTGATAGTCTAACCTTGAAATCTTTTGAGATAATAATTGTCTACTTTAATCAAGAGTATTCTTAAAAAATCTAATTTCCTTAGATATAATTAACTATGGAGGCTTGCCTCCATAGATAACTTAAGAACCCAGCTTATTATAAATCCTACTTTATTTTTTCATGTAAACTAGCAGAAAAATCTCTAGTATATATGAAGACCCATCATGCCTTAGAAGTCCTTATTAAGTGATTAGGCCTATTTTAGGATGATGTTTCTATCTTTTGAGATAGTACATCATACCTTGATGTTATACCCAATCACTTTAATAAGTACTCCCTACGAACTGTGTGGTGCCCCCCTTGGTTTTTTAGTATCATGAACATTTCCTACTTCCTCCTTTTCACACTTGATTTTCCAAACATAACCAATCCTTTGATAGTCTAACCTTGAAATCTTTTGAGATAATAATTGTCTACTTTAATAAAGAGTATTCTTAAAAATCTAATTTCCTTATATATAATTAACTATGGAGGCTTGCATCCATAGATAACTTAAGAACCCAACTTATTATAAATCCTACTTTATTTTTTCATGTAAACCAGCAGAAAAATCTCTATAATATATGAAGACCCATCATGCCTTAGAAATCCTTATTAAGTGATTAGGCCTATTTTAGGATGATGTTTCTATCTTTCAAGATAGTACATCATACCTTGATGTCATACCTAATCACTTTAATAAGTACTCCCTACGTGGTTCCCCACATCCAAAGTTAAACACCACGTAGTGAATAATAAGGTGTTTGCATGGCAACGAGCAGATGTTTACAATGGTCAATGAGGGGGGGGGGTGGGCATGCATCCCTTTGGAAGGGCAAATCAGAGTTGTCCTCTATGGTGGACAAATATAAATTTGTTCGCATGGTGAATGAATTATGGGGTATTCGCATGGTGAAGAGATAAATGTTCACATGGTGAACAAATAAGAGGTTGGGCTTACATCTCTTTGAAATGCCAAAATCAAGGTTGTCCACTTGGTGGATGGATATAAATTTGTTTGTGTGGTGAATGAATTTATGGGGTGTTCACATGATGAATGGACAAATGTTCACATGGTGAATGTACAGGAAGCTGGACTTATATCCCTTTGGAATGCCATATAGATGAGTTATCCACATATTGGGTAAATATGGTGGTGTTTGCATGGAAAATGAATATGAAATTAAATTTTAGTAAAAGTTCATAAAATTCTTATTTTAGTTACCAGTGCCTCGGTGTTGGGATTCAATGCCACGTCACATGATAGTGGAGCCCATTGCTTATGTGGTATGACACAGGGGTAGATGAGCTAGAGGCTTAGCACCTCAAGACTGCATATGTAGCACTGCGATGCCAATATTATTAGTCATTTGACCATTTGAACAATGCAACAGCCTCACCTAGTAGCGCTACAATGATGGCCAAGATTCTAACAGACATGCAATGGGTTTCAAGGAAAAATGATAGCTTCATTTTAATGAGCACCGCAACCCTGTTCTCTTTTGTGCACATTAGTTATAAAATTTATTATAATTAAATCTATCTTTTTTGACCATATAAGAACCAGCGACATTGACGGCCTCTCGCATGTGGGTGCCACGATTCTGAGGTTGTGTCCGTAAAAGAGGATAGCTCTGCATCGCGGTTCTGAGCAGATGGCCTAATTTATAAATAGAGGCCCAGGATATTAAGGATTTTCATTTATGTTGCCTTCTCTTAAGGATTTCCTTTCTCTTATATCTCTCTTTGCTTCCTAAATTTTAATATTAATCATGCCTCTTAGAAGAGTAGTGGGTAAGAATAGGGCATCCAACGATGCTGACCACTTCATCAGTATTGATGCTAGAGTGGTATTAACATGCTCTCCTTCACAAGCATCTGATTCTAAAAATAGGTTTCTGTAATATCGATGGTAACGTGGATGGGATAATCATGGAGTGAAGGTGGATTAAGATGGATTATGACAACAACTCGTGCATCATCTTGCTAGTGTGTGAATTCTTTGCAAACACATGGGACGACCAAGACAATAAAGCATATGTCTGTGGAAAGCTAGTAAGTTATGACAGTAGTACTATAAATGCATATTATGATCTCCCTAATATTGAGTATGATCAATATCTATCATAGTAGAATGATCATCCTAATTTTGATGAGATTATTCTTTTTATTTATGGAGGAAGTGAAAGCGTGCAATGGAAATAATGGGAGGAAAGAATTATCAACTTTCTTGCTACCAATGTGACAATTGGTTCTAAGGTTTGGCACTATTTCATTTTTGATAGGATTAAGCCCTATAGTAGTATTAGTAAGGTTACCAAGGATAGGCTATTTTAAAATTTTCTATTCAAAAGGGGTTCTTGATTAATATTAGGAAGGTTATTTTTAATTCTATTTATAATATGCTGAAAGGGGGCACTACTATTGGATATGGCCACCCTTATCTTATTTATGGTTTATGTATAGTGACAGGTGTAGTAGGGGGCCTGATAAGGAGGTAATCCTTCAGAAGGCACCTCTAATGAAGAGGGTGATTGGGGATTCAGGAATAGATTTAAAGTGGGAGAGATTTCACGTCCTCCATGATCTAGATCCTGAACTCCCAAGTCCTTGGCCGAGAAAGTTTAAGAGATTGGTAGCCATGTATCATACTTACAAAAGATGGTGGATAAGAGTAATCATAGGAAAAAGATGCTGGAATTTAAATTTGACCATCATATGGATCAACAATAGATGCAATTCTCATACATGGCCTAGTTCAACACTACACTGGTCAAAATGTTTACGAATTGCAATCTTGTAGATCTTAGTGAGGTCTCCTTCCATGCAATGCCTTAATATCAATGCCATGATGTTATAGAATTTTATTTTATTTTATCAAAAATATTCCAAGTGACACGTGGGTATGGCGCCACGCATTAACACTATGGTGTTATGGCACTATAATGTTATTTTACTTATATTATGAAATGGAACTGATGCTATGGCACCGTGGTGCTATGGGATTTCATTAAGTGATGTGACACTAATTCTTGGGTGTTGCAGTGCCACTCTTGTAATATGAATACTCGAGCATAGTGTTGCGGTGTCGATATTCAGCACCTCGGCGCTATAAGCCAAATTTTAAATTTAAAGTGTGACTCTTTCAAAATTTTTTAGAAATTTTAGCAACATTTTGCCTTAGCAGTGCTAAATTTCAAAATTGTACAGTGCAGAACACTCTTCTCCCTTATTCCAGATCTAAGATCAATAGAGGGGAGGGGGTTTTAGTCTTGCATCGGAATACAATTCAATAGCGGAGGTCTTTAAATCTCCATATTTTTACACTGGATCAATGATCAATGGTGGGATTTTTATTAAACTAGTAAGAAAAAACATAAATTATTTACCTGAAGTTATAAAGCTTAGAGTGAAGTGTGAGCACTAGTTCAAAGAAAGTGGAGTCAAGTGGAGAAAAAAATCCCTAGAGTTAACTGTTCATTCTTATTTATAGTAGTGGGTTGATAACTATTCCCTCTCAATAGCCAATGTAGTGCCTCAGTGCTAAGATTATGGATCCTTGGTACTGTGCCATGATTTGATAGCTGGACCGGGCAGTTAGGCAATGCCTCAGCACTAAGATTGTGACACTGCAGCTCTATACCATAATTCGATAACTAGACCAGGCAGTTGTTTCTTTTAGAAGGCCACGATAGTGCTTCAGCACTATGAACATAGCGTCACAACACTATGACCAATTATTTTATTTTTATTTTTATTTCATTCTTTTGATGTAAACACCATTCTATCATTTAAATTTACTTTATTTTAATTATCTTCACACATTCATGTTATTAGTGTTATGTTAATGGATTTGAATTGACTTAATTGAATTGAACTTATGATTTCATTCTTGGTTTAGGTTGGTTTATTACATGTTAAATTTTTATCTCTTGAACTAAAATTTTACCAATCTTAACCAAGATCATTTTAGTTGTTTAGGTTATTTAAGTGTGATTTTTTTATTTAATCACTTTTATTTTTTGCTTTAGGATTATGTGATTTACTAACTTGAACAAATTTATGGAATTTTCGTACAAATGAGTTTCACATTTAAGTATGGATTTCAGAGGTTAATTAGTTTTGATTTTAATTGATTAATTAGTTTATTGTGAATTTCTTACATTGATTATTTAAGGTTTGATTAAATTTTATGTTCTTAATTGTTCCATTAAGCTCTAAATGTATAGTTAATTGAATTTATTAACTTCAGATTGTTAGAAAATTTTCTTTAAGTGTTCTAATGTTAATTGAATTGTTTCAAGTTGATTATATGGTATTTTATAATTTTTATAATTTTTTAATTTAATATTTCATGTAAATTGGCCTAGAGATTGGAAATTTAATAACTTCAAATCTAGAGATCAATTTGCCTTGAAATTTATACGGCAAGTGGGGTTCCTCACCAATTTGATTTGCTTAAAATTTCATTTTGATTAAATGTGTATTTTAAGACTAATTGAGATTTCATTATTTTACTAAAACCTAAATTAAGCTTAAATTAGGCAAAATTAATTAGGGGTTTTCATTTTTCTATATTCCTCTCTGAATGATGCGTTCATAGAGGGTTTATTTAATTTTTTTGGGAATTTGATTGATTTATTATGATTTTTCTAAGTTCAAAATGATTAATTGGATTAATTAATTCAATTAATTACTAAATTATGTTATTTTTATGGTTTATTGGATTTCAAAGAGTTTCAATTGAGTGTTTAGGTTTATTATGGTTTATTGTGATGATGTAAATTATTTTCATACATTTTGATGATTTTTCTAATTTAAATTAATTAATTTCATTAAAATTAGGGTTAAGGTTAGAAATTTCATATCTTTTTATTTACTTTACATTAAATTATGAAAAGTTTACCTAATGTATGTCTTAACCCTACTTTCATTTCCTCGAAGTTTCAAATCAATTGAAATAATGGTTTGAGTTTAATTTAAGTTTGGTTATTTTTATTTAAACTAAATTAATCTAAAATTATCCAAAATTAATTGGGGATTTTGGGTTTAATGGATTCCTCTTATTGAGATAAATCCATAGAATATTATTTACATTTTATGGATGTATAATTTATTTTCTATAAACTTTTGAATATTTTTGATATTTTTTAATATTTATTTAAACCAAAAATTATAGAATTTTTTTTATTTTAATCGCCATGTCAATCGATGGTGCTTCTTTACACGCGATGCGATTTCAATTGGATCGATGTGGATCCAACTTAAATGGCAGTGAGGATTGATTCATCACGACCATTCGATCTTTGATCTGATGATCAGGATCTCACCAACATTTCCTTAAGAATTTTAACTTGAATCATGTGGCTATATCTCGATCGTCCGTTCATGATGGAAGGAATGGACGGTAGAGATTATATCTCCTTTAAGGGCTACAAAAGTTGCGAGCCATCCATTGATTCGAGAAGATCTTCAATGATCCAATTGACAAGATCTCTCGATTTCAATTTCAAAACTATCAGTAAATCAAATGTGATGCATATGGTTTGATCTTGAGATCAAATTCATTTCAAAAAGTGTAAAACTGAAATCTAAAGAGGTCATTTTGATAGCATAATTCATCAACGATGGTCTCCGGTGGTGAAGATGATTGAAAAAGCTCTAGAATGATGCGTTGAACCTCTAGGAGGAAGGAATTTGGCTGCCTCCTCTCCAATCACCCTATCAACCAAGGCCTGGCAACTTTGTCATTTTCTGGCTTTGGTGTGTGGGGATCAATGGAAAGGTGCATTCATCTTCATTTGTTTTAGGAAAGGTGATGGGATGCTCAATTGGGTTTTAGAATAGCTCTCCATGATTTTGCCATGAGAGGCTTTATGCATGGAAAGCTTACCTTGGTTGGCCAAGGTGATTGACACCCTTGGAGGCTAGCTCTACGGGGTGGTCAGTTAGCTGAGATTAGTCCAAGGCAGTGAAGATGAAGTGGGGAGGATGAATCAAAGAAGCATATTATATTGGGAAAGATTTTGTTTGCATATTCCACTTCATTTCTCCATGTGCTATTTTCCTTTTTTTTGGATGGATTCTAGCCTCTTTATTTACTTAACTTTGGCTATCAATTACTCTAAGCCCACCATAGACTGAGTTTAGTTACATTCAAAGGTGATTAGTCTAAGTTTGAATTCAAATTCTTTGAATTATACCATTTAGATATTTTTAGCATGATCTAGTTTGTTCCATTTGATGGATTGATAGTGGATTCATTTAATCATTTATGATGTTTCCAATTTAAGGGTTTCATGAGATTTGGGATTGGTTATTTGCTTATATCAACATTTAACCCAATGTAGTTTTAGTAGATTTGGTTGGATTCAATTAAGTCAAATAATTTACTTGGTTTAATCATAATGTATTAGTCTTTCAATTATGTTAATCCAAGTATTTGGGATGAGTTGGGTCAATTAATTTCATTTGTTTTAAATTTAAAACCCACTTTAGCCTACTTTGGGCTTAATGGGTTAAGATTGGGCTTGTTAGGTCAAATGACCATATTAGCTAAATAAATCCCAATAATTGGTCACATTGTATGCCATATGATTTTCAAAAATGAGTTCAGATAATTAATTTTGATTAATTCCAATTTATCTTGAATTTGAATCCAAGGGGATCCATTTAGGCTTATTTAGAACAAATGATGTAATTAGCTTAATTAAGATTTTAATGAATCTATATTTATTTAAATTTAGGTTTAAACATGTTTATTTTATCATCTGGATCATTTGAAATGATTTCATTTAGTCAAATTTTGGTGGGACCCAGATAAGTCAAACCTATGTCAAAAGGGTTGGCTAGATTTTACCTTAATTTGGATTTGACTCCATTTATGTTTATGCTATGATTTCACGTTTCATTTGATTTTGATTTAATTTGGATTTATTTAGGTTTAAGTAATTTAGGGTTAAATAGGATAATTAGGTTAATTACCCCATTCATCTTAATTTAAATTTAATTAAATATATATTTCATTATTTTAGATTTGGATTTGAATTTGGTCTATGTTCATCCAATCCTATTAGATTAGGTTAAACCCTAGAAAGATGCACTAGGTCATTAAGTGAAGTGACCTAAGTGCCTAATTTGGAGATTCTTAATCTTGGATTAGGTATCCTAATTACTAGTCTTGGAAATGATGTTAAATTCATCCAAAAATGAGATCAACAATGATATTTATGATAATTAATTAGATAATCTATGCCATACAAAAAGCTAGACCAAACTTTAATTGAGTGTTGCGGTGCTCTAAAATAGCATCACAATGCTGGTAAAAAGTTTGTTCTTTTTTCATTTAATGTGCCTATCCATTGTTAGCTTCCTTGAATTGATTATTAATTGGCATCGTGATGCTAAATACAATGGCATGATGCTGGTTAACTATTCAACCAGTTTAAATTATTCCAATATTATGCTTTCTTAAGTTATGTAGCATTGGCCTTATAGCGTCGAGGTGCTGAACTCTCAAATTTTTAAGACACAAATTCTTGCCTTATAATGCTACAATGCTAATTACTTAATGCTAGAACACCAAATTAATAGTGTTGTAGTGCTACCACGATAATGCCTAAGTGCCATATTTTTAGCTCTGAAGCGCTGCCCCTTAGAATCATAAATTAATAATCACCATGTGAACACTCTTATAAAAATGACATTCCAAAAGGATGTAAGTCCAATCCATATGTTCTCCATGTGAACAACCTATATCCATATAACATTCCAAAGGATGTAAGTCCAATCCATATATTTGCCATGTGAATAGTCTAAATAAATCTAGCATTCCAAAGAGATGTAAATCCAATCTAGTCACTTGCCATGCAAACAACCTATATCCATTTGGCATTTTGAAGGGATGTAAGTCTAATCTATCTGTTTGCCACACAAATGAGCCTATAAACTTAGCATTCCAAAGAGAGGTAAGTCTAATCTATTAGTTTGCCACATAAATGATCCTATAAACTTGGCATTCCAAAGGGATGTAAGTCCAACCCATATGTTTTCCATGCGATTAGAAAACCCTATTAGCATTCCAAAGGGATGTAAGTCCAATATATTCATTTTCCATGCAAATGTCCTTATAAATCTAACATTCCAAAGGGATGTAAGCCCAATCTATCTGCCCGTCATATGAACACCTTGCTAACATTCTAAAGGGATGTAAGTCTAATCTATTTATTTTTTATGCAAACCACCTTATAATTTGGCATTCCAAAGGGATTAAGTTTAATCTATTTGTTCATCATGAGAACACCCTATTGGTATTCTAAGAGATGTAAGTCCAATCTATACATTTTCCATACGAACACCCCTAAACTAAAACTTGGGTCAATTCAGGATATCTGTGATGAAGCAACATGGCAACTAATTAGACTTTTTGGACATTATGATTATCCCTCTAATGCTGGTAGACTAGAATAATATAGTCTAGGGATGATGAAACCAAAGGGATCTTGATCGAGACTATTCTCCTATTCCCCATAAATAATAATTTTTACTATGCCATACACACCACTGGGCACTGATTCATATAAGAAAGATATAATTATTTCTAAATTTAATTGAGAGTTTTCTCTTACTGCCATAAGAGGGGTAATTAACTATGAATGCTTATGTTCATTAGAAGTAGAACCTAGTTCAAAATAAACCCAAACATAATGTTAGATGAAATATGGTTGAATATATATCAATTTGTCTCATGAAGAACATACTTCTACCCATCTGATAAAGATGGCAGAGAGCTTCTTCGTAGGTATTTTTTTAGCGATCAAAGGTGTCAGCCCAACTTTTAAAATTTATCTTTTTTAGCTATGATGCCTTTCTCTCTTGCGCAATAGGAGAAATACACCAAACACAGCATCATCAGTTTAACAACCATCATCCATGTCTTTCAAAAAATTGATCTTTTCCTTTGCTTCTAGTTTGACTTGGTCGTGTATCAAGCCTTACTTACTAAATCCCTTGTCATCAAGTTTGAAATGAGCTTTGAAATCAAATGCGCTTTGATGATTTTAAAATCACTTATGATGATCTAGCTATCATTGTAGTTGGCCACCAAGAGGTTGTTGACAAGAAACTTATATTATAGTTACATCTAAAATCTAAGGTGGATTACCTCTCCTTAAAGTAAAAGTCTATTGAGGTTCTCACTATACTATTGTGAGTAGTTAGTTCCACCACCAGTAGAGTAGCTCATAGAATAGCCCTGACTTCTAAAGAAAGGCCAATGATAAACAGGTGGCTATTCCTTCTATCTTTGAGCAGAGTTCTACCTCTTATTGCATCTCTGTCACTAAAATTGAAAGGAGAAATAAGAATAATAAATTAAAGAAGTCCTATGAGAAGATGTTTCAAGAGATAAATACCTCATATCTAATTACTGGGGATGGGTCCTCTCATAAGACCTATCCCCTCCTTAAGGAAAGTAGGTTTCACCCACTCTCTACATCTGAGGGAGAGAAATATATTCGGTGTATCACTGCATTACCCCACATTTATCTAAGCACAAGATACTAGCCAGGGAGAAGAGAGGTATCTTATGCTGGTTTGAAGTCAGTCTTTAGATGTATGGGAATTAAGACATGGAGGTGGAGTCCTAAAGAAGCTTGGTGGCTGTTGACCTCACTTTTAAAGTGAGGTTGGTCATCCCTCCTTAGACCTAAGACTCATCTAGGCACTAAGGCATCCTTAGGGACAAGACACTTATAATGGCTAGGTGGACACTAAACCAAAGCCTAGAAGACTTATAGAACCCAGACCATATTATCAGATCTCAACTTAGGAATAGAACCCCACCTACCCTAAACCTAATTTAACCATAAGACCATAAACAATCCAATAAAACCCAAAGCAAGTGCGCACAAGCTCCACCACGGCTGATACCAATTTGTCCTAGGATCAAGTTGACCCAACCTAGATCATTTTGGGTTTAAAAGGGCTATACCCAAAATTAATTCAATGCAATTGCGATTAAACTATCTCAAACTCATTGGAACCTCACTAAAATTTGATTGAACCTCGGTTGCAAGCCAACTAAATCAAATTCAACCCAATTGGTCCTTAGCCCAAATTGCATTTGAACCTAATAGGACCAAAATTTAATTTAACTTGATTCTAACCAAATTAATTTTAATCCAAAACTTTATGATTACCATAAATAGTTGATTATATATTCTAATCCACTCTAGCCCATTTAATTTCATCAATTAACCTAAATTAACCCAAAAGGTTCAAATGAGTCAAAACCTGATCTAACTAAAATTGATTGCAATCAAAGTCTCCAATCAATTCCAAATGCATCATTGAACATGTTTCGACCTTGATGTAGCTTTAGTTGAACTCGATCAAGTCAATCAACTCATTTGACCCAATTTGGCCTAAATGACCAAATTAAGTCAAATTTTAATACAACTAAATTATAGCAAATCAATTCACTCAATCCATTACAAAGTAATTATTATTCATAATTACAATGAATTGAGCCTATCCAAGTGAATTTGACTACTTAACCCAAGTTGATCCAATTTGTCCTAAAGGGCCAAACTGAATCAAAACTTATTCTAATCCAAATCAAATCAAATCAAAGCCTACAATCCTTCTCAAAAGACCAATAAAACATAAACCAACTCTTCATCCAACCTAATTTGACCAAATTGGTGAACTTGACCCATTTAGCCTAAACAAACCCATATGAGCCAAATCCTAATCCACTCTCAATTGGATCAAACCAATTACACCAACACACTCCAAACAATCATTTGAACAAAAAAAAAAGGTTTCTTGACCCAATTTGGTCAATTGGTCAACCTAACCCATTTGAACTCAAATTGACCTATAAGGGTCAAATTGAGCCAAACCCAATCAAACTAAGTTCGAACCCAACTAAACATGGCATGAATCATTCTTAGGTCCACATTGACTAGCCCAAGTGGACCCAACCTAAGGTGAACTTGGTTCATCCCAAACCAAGTGAACCAAAGGTTCTAAATGGGATAAAAACCTAAAATAGAAAGGTCTTACCCCTCCATTTGCCTTGGGTAGCCACCTTAGCATGCTTTGAGCTCCCCCATGCTAACTAGACCTGACCCAAAGTAGTTGGGTTCATCTAGTGACCAAGGTGAGGTCCCTCTCACCTTAATCGACTCTTGCCTCAGCCCAAGGGACTTGTCCCCATCACCACTAGCCACCAAACTCCACCATCCATTAGGGGACCTCCACCTCATCAGTCTTATGTCATTTCCAGCCACCCCCACTGGCCGATCGGCTGCAACTACCTAAACTAAACCTCTTTGGTTGGTTCAATTAGGGAGGAGAGTATACACCTCCTCCCTTAGTCAAATCGAGCAAAGACATTCCCTAGAGAGTTTCTGAATAGTCCCTAAGAATCCCCGAAACTCCCCATGTAGTCATTGGTGAGACCAAACTTGTAGCCCAAACTGACCTCCACTCTGTCTAACCTCACCAAACCTTTGCTAATTTAAAATTAAATATTCTTACACCTTCCCCTTACTCCTGCTGAGTTGAAATGAATCAATTCGATCAATTGAAGCACTAGAAAGCATCTCATGACCAACTTAGGGGAGCTTCATGATGGAGTTTGGTCTAGAGAGCAATCAACAGAGAGGCAACTCATGGTGTTCTCAATAGGGCTTCATAAGGAAGCTATATTATTCATCTGACAACTGGTATTGATCTCTGACGAGGTAATTTCCAAAAAATAGTAGAAAATAATAGGTTTTTTAGTGCTTTGTGAAGTAAATGGGTGTTCCGTACGAATCTAACTATATGATCCCTCTTAGATTTCATCCCTGATCATTTTGCAATCATTTTTGGTGTCAAATGAGCTCTAAAGAGCTCAAATAAAGTGGTGAAAGGTGGATGATGTTTTCCTTTTATCAAAGGAAGATGACATATCATCTGTTGTCTATTCCGTGTGATTAGAATGGATAGCCGTGATTAATTATGTTAGAATTTCTCAAAATTTTCCTTTAGAATCACATGATTAATCATTGCCATCTAATCTGTGATCAAATGGCTAAGATGAAAGTGTGTCTGCTGCCATTGAGTTAGTAACCACGTCAGATGATTTAAGTAACCAATCTTATGACACCACATTGGAAGCGCTACCACGTTAGTTGCCATATGACATTATGTGTGTAAATGGGTTAATTAAGGTTTAAAATGTGTTTTAATTAACCAGAACTTCAAAATTTTTTTAACTAATTATAAAAAATCTAAAAATATAATTAAACTCATTTTGGAAAGCTTAAATAGAGAGGAATCAAAGAAAAATAAAAGCCCTATGTTTTGGTTAATGTATAGTGAATAATTAAGATTTGAAGTTTTAAATAATTAGCTTAATTAAGCTCTAATTATTTGGCTAAATGGCTTGGAATTTGGGTTGATTTACCTATGGGATGATCTCTACCTCCCATAATTTTTCCAAGCCTACTTGTTTAGTGATTTAGGAAATTCAATATTTCAAAGCCTACTTATTTATTTTATGTATTTAATTAATGTTAAAAAAATTAAGGATGGTTGATTAATCATGAAAATAATAAGGATGACGAATTGAAATAATTATGACTCTAATCATAATTATTTTCTCTAAATCATCTTAATTAGCCTTTGATTAATTAATTAAAATTTTTGAAAAATTCATGATAATTAACTAAAATTAGTAATAATTCTAATTAGTTCCTCTTTGTGTTCAATAAGCAAAGAGTAATTTAATGAAATGAAGATCCCTAGTTGGTTTAGGGTATTTTGAAAGTAAATTTTAATTTTATTTTGGGTTTTCTTTTTAATTATTTAATTAAGCCTTAATCATAAGCCTAATTGCATTATAAACTTTAGGACATGTTTATTTTATGCCTATGCATCTTTAAAAATTTTGTCATGATTTTTAGGCTTATGTACCAGAGTTAATTAAATTCATAGGCCTCTTTTAAGCTTAATTTGATTAAGAGTTTAATTAACATAAATTAATTCATAAAATTCACTTGAGATAATGTTAAATCAGTTAATGAATAGAGATTGTGTGGATTAATTCTTAATAATTTGTTCTCCTCTTTAGGGTTTAATAACTCAAATTTTGAAATTAAGTTTTAAGGAATTTGATTTGATTTAAGGGATATTTATTTATCATGATTATCCTTAGACCTTAATGAAGCCAAATAAGTCATTTAATAATGTTTAATTTATTTGCTTCAATTGTTTATAAATATGTATTTCTTATTTCATGCACTCATGTTTCAATTTAAAAGTTTTAAAAAAAGGGGTAAGCATTTAATTGCATCGAGTTGGATTAAAGATAGTATGTCTATTATCACTAATAAATCTCAAATATTTTCTCAAAATAATATGCGAGGATCATTAATTAAGTAATATAAATCCTAACTTTATACATATAAGATTTATTACAAGTGATATATCAAAATGAAACGTTTAATTTTCATATCTTAAAATAATCTAAAACTATTATTATCTTCATCTTTATACTTGCATGTATGTATGTGTATATGGATCAACAAGTATATAGTCTAGATACCTTGGGAATGTGAGACTTTAAGTAGTCCCAAGTGGTCCTTATAATTGCCCAACTTTCCTGGTTCAACAAGCCACATACTTGTATAGTTTTCTACTTACATATGTGTATGTGGCTATAAAGTGAAATTCCCTTTTGTACAAAATTCATGCATCATATATATATGTGTATTAGTATAACATATAAGATCACTCATGCATCAAGTGTGTAGTAATAAGAATGTAATATATATATATATATATACATGCATTAAGTCAAATTAAGCAAGAGATGATGATAAGTATCAATAATGAAGTTAATAAAATATTATTGATTTGATTATGATTTGGCTTCATAATCTTAAGATGCCTTTCATGCCTGAATATAATTTTTTATGTTAAATCCAAATCTAGGATCAATTAAAACTTATGAACCCTCCTTTAAAAGAAATTAAAAGTCATAAAATCCATCTTTTAGGATTAACCAAAGGCAGGGATTAAAGAAAATCACCCCTCTTCCTTCTATTTATAATTTTAAATTATAATCATGAAAAAAAGAAGAATACACATAGAATTTAATCATCTTATTAAGGTTCTAACATAACCACCTTTAATAAAGGACTTGAATGTTCAAACATCAGAAAACTATAACTCAAAGCCCAATTGAGATATTCGACACTAAGCTTAACACACACACATTAGAATTCTAAGTCACTAACCCTAGTTCTAGGTTAGGATGATGAATGTTGTGATGTGATATTTTATTTTATGATGTAATGTTTTAGATTGTATGTTAGGATTATTTATGCATAGTCTAGATGTTAGGGTGATATTAAACTAAAGATGTTTTATGTAGGGGATTGTGCTTAAGAGTTTGAATGTGTGTTATACTAATCTCTATTTTGTAGGTGTAGTTAGATTTAATTTTCTATAAAAATAAAATTTTATAATAGCATTAGGATTAGAGTTATGAAGTTTAAGATGAGTAGTGGCTAGAAGGAATAGACCTAGGAGGCCCTCTGAAGTCTAGAGTATTCAAATATAAGAAGTGAAGATGAAGAAGAATTGAAGGCCCCCATAGATTTTCTTTTATTATAATTTAATTGTAATCTAGGCTATATAAGGGTTGTATCTCAATTACCCAATTTATTTTCTTTTTTGGGGTGTATAGCGGTACCCGGCTGCACTAGCCTTTTATTCTATTATGCTATTAATATTATTGTGTTTACATTGATTATGAAATAGAAATGACATGCTTTTCTTAGGTTTCTTAAAGTGTGTATGTTTGATGTGTGGCCTGGATGCGATAAGCTCCTTAGAAAAAATTAATTTTCTAGCCCCACTTAACATTCTTAATAAAAACTTGAGTAATTCATAATCTCATTTTAAAGTCTAGGACATTAAGAAATAAAATATTTAGTAAGCTATTAGCCAAATGTTTGTATGTTATAATATTATGCAAGCATATTATTTCACTCTTGAAAATAAGGGATCTCCATTCTTGCATGATAGAGGATAGACTTAAGCTATGCAAATAGTCCCTTGGAGTGGAGAACACCCTTTCCTCCTAAGTTATCCCATAAATAATTTTTATCATGCATTTAGTCATAAAATCTCCCCAACTTGAGTCCAAAATAATGAGTCAAAAATGAAATAAAAATATTTAAATTTTATTACATTAGTTTAAGTCATAACTTGCACACCAATCATGATATAGTCTCTTAGAAAGTGAGTTTAGGATTTTAGATTCTTCCTAATTAATAATAGCATACTTATTTTGCATTTACATATGATTATCCCACATGGTTTTAAAATCATAGGAGGTGTTAGCTGGCAGCCACTTCAGGTGGTTGTAAGTCCAGAAGAGTCAAGATTGATCCACTCTCCTAATTGGAAGTGAACCAATATATCTCATTTCCCTAAGTAGAATTAGGTCTAGCTCTTAGCTTATGCTTGAGGACTCTATATATAAGTTCAAAATCTTCTTGTTTCTTCTTCTACGAGTATAAGTCCTTGCCTCTTTAGGCATTTCTACAATCTTATGTTGTTGGAATTTAAGTCCAAACATTTTAATAAATTTCAACTCAAATAAACAATTTTCTCTCTTTTAAAAAATTATAAAGCCTTACTATAGGGAAGATTGAAGGACTCAATAGAATTCTTATCATGTGTGCTTCCTACTTGTTCTCTTTTGGAATTTGCTGAGAACTCTTCCTATTTGAGCTCTTCCTGATTGATTTCTAAGATGACCAATTCTTTAATTAACTACCTTTGAAATCTTTGGAGACATTAGTTGAATACTTTAATCAAGAGTATTCGAGGAAACTCTTATTTCCTAGAATGTAATTAACTATGAAAGCTTACTTCTATAAAAAAATTAAAGAATCCAGCTTAAAATAAACCTTGCTTTACCTATCCATATAAAGTAGGGGAAAGATCTCTGGCATATTTGTAGACCCATCTACCTTAGAAGTCCTTATTAGGTAATTGAGTCCATTATAGGATGATGTTTCTATGTTTTAAGATAATACATCATTCATTAGATTTCATTCTTGATCATTTCAATAAGTAACCCCTAAGATATGTGTGGTATCCCTACAACTCTAAACTAAAACACCACATGGGCATGAAAGCTAAATTGATCTTGCTTCATTGCTCGACTTCATGTTTGATTATTTGTGTGATAAATGAGCACTTGCTGATGAACAAAGCAATTCTTGAAATGATATAAAGGGAGGTTAGAAAGCATGTTGTAATTATTATCTTTTATTATAATAAAAAATATATATTTATGAAAGGAATTTATTTTACTCATCTTAATTGAATGAGTCCTTTACATACTCATTACAAATGTGAGTAATCTTTAATTATTTTTGTTGTGAGTTGCAGTGCTCAAGGTTTTCATGAGATTTTATAATGATTTCTATATTTAATATTTGATGCGACATTCATTTTATCGAGCCATTATTTTTATGTGTATAAATTGCCATTTTTCAAGGGTGGTTGGATCTTTATCACTTTAGTTTGAATTTCAAGCAAGTGATTTCTCTTTTATTCAAGCATTTTTTTTACTTTCCTTCTTTTTGATCTTAAATGAGTTATCTATTTTCTTAGCATAGTAATGTCAGCTCTAAAGAAAGAAGTAATCTTATTCATACAAATTATGGCTAAGAAGTTGCTCGACCTCTTGCCATTAGCACATTATTCATATTCCACTATTATTGCCACAATAACTCAAACCTTTTGGTTGAGTAGCTAATAAGGATTAATGATTCAACTCCATGAGATCAAACTAGCTATACATTCCCTTAGACCATTTTAGGTGTTAGTTTTGTCTTCCTCCTCTTAGAGAGTGGGTCAAGATCTTGAATGTCTATGAAGTAGTGTTCGCATTATTCCTCCAAAACTCAGTGGTGAGTATCACTACCTTTCTTATTTAATTAAAGGAGGAGCATCTAGCATAGAGTTTTCCTTTAACTTGCCATATTTTTCTGTAAGTGATCATTATGATGGTACTATACAATTCTTGGTAGTTCTATTGAAATTCCATGGTCTACCAAATAAAATGAGGAATTGACACTCAAAGCTCTAATTCATCAGGAATTGTGATAGGTAGGACCCTTAATATTCCCTACTTTCTCCATTTTAATAAGATTCATGACTTATTTCATGGTAAGTACTTCCCATCTAGTGGATTTCAAGAATATTGTTGACTAGTATATTTTTATCTCTATACTTACTTGTTTATAATAGAAGATGCTTCTGCACCTATTCCACCTGATCCCTTAATCATTTGAATTCTCGAGGAGGGTGAGGGTGAGGAAAGTGGTCGTTGTACCTCACTTTTGGAGTGAGAATTATTCCTTCCTATCTTAGACTTGGGAATCTTCTAGACACTTGGATTTACTTAGTCATAGGACACTTCTAATGATTAAGGGAACATTAAACCCAAGCCTAGAGACTTAAGAAGGCATGCCCTGAGTGTAGGTTATGCCTTAGGGTAAATAGGTTCTACCTATCCTATGGCCTAAACCAAAACCCATGCTTATCTAATCATCCAAAACCAACACAACCAACCTCAAATTAAATTTTGTTTCCTATCCAACCCAAGCCTATTCAATTGAATCCAATCCAATTGATTTTCACAAAAGCACACCAACCATTCAATACTCTATTTCTTCCAAGACTTATAATCAAACCAATTAAACTAAATGAACCCAATCAACCCAAGTGAGCCCATTTGACCTAAAGGGTCCAAATGAGCCAAAACCCAATTAAATCCAAATCAATTGCAACTAAAACCATCAATCAATCCTAAATCAATCATCAAACTCAACCCAACTCAATTCAACCTAATTCAACTCAATTGATCCATTTGGTCCATGACCCAAAGTGACCTATTGGACCAATTTGATCCAAACCTCAATCCAACCCAAATTGGATTGAATCAACCATCCAATCTCCTCTACGATGATTATTGATCATCCTTGATTGACCAATTGTAATCAATTGGTCAAACTAAACCAATTTGATGACTTGATCAAAGTTAACCCAATTAACCCATATGAACCAAAATGAGCTGAGTCCCATTCCAACCTTAATTGATTGAAATCAATGGCTCCCATCAATCATAAATTGAGTATTGAACATGACTCAACCACAAATTGGTCCAAACTAAACTAATTTGATCTCTTGACCCAAGTTGATCCAATATGACCTAAAGGGCCAAATTGAGTCAAATCAAATCCTAAACCCAATTGATTAAAACCAATGCCTCTAATCAATCAAAAATTGATTATTAAAGATGATCCAACCTTCAATTGAATCTAATTTGACTAAACTAACCCAATTGACCAATTTAGCCCAAAATGACCCAATTGAGCTAAATCATTCCCAAATCCAAATTAATTCAAACCAACTCCTACAATCATTCTCAAATGATCAATTGAACCTAAAATAACACTCCACCCAAGCCAATTTAGCCAATTTAATGAAATTGATCAACTTAACCCATTTGACTAAAATGAACCCATATGAGCCAAAATCAAATCCACTTCAAATTAAATTAAACCAATTGAACCAAAATATTCCAAATCATCATTTGAACTGACCCAAACCTTGGTTTGACCCAATTTGTCCAATTAGTCAACTTAGCCCAATTGAAACTCATTTGACCCATATGGATCAAATTGAGCCAAACCCATCCAAACCAAGTCCAAACCCAACTAAACTTAGCATGGCACATCCTTGGGTCACCATGGGTCAGCCCAAGTGGGTGAACTTGGTTTGGGTCAAAACCCATGAACCAACCCACCTAATGGGACAAAATCCCTATTTGGATGGTCTCACCTACTCCCCAAGACATGGAAGCCACCCTTAGCTCATTTTGGACACTAGGATCACTGACCTAAGCTCTCCCAAGGCTGTTGGGTTCAACCTTGGGTCATGAGAGGGTGAGCTTACTCTTATTCGACCATTGGTTCAATTGGGGGAGGAGGTACACTTCATGTCATCCCTTGTAGCAGCCTCAACCTCAAGACCCTCCACATTAGCAGTGCCCTACCATCTTTAGCCACTTATCGTGGACAACTGCCAAAAGCTGAGCCAATCTCAACCCTTAGTTCACTTGGGGAGGAGAGTATACTCCTCCCTATCGATTCAAACTTCACAGAGAGCATTCTTAGGTGATTTGAGTAGTCTAGAGCTTTTCCCAATCCCTTAGTGCACCCCATCATCGGCAAACCAACCTCCATTCAAAACTGAGAGCTCTGTCCATCCAACCTCACCAAAACTCCACCAAACTCAAATTAACTCTTCCCACACCTTCTCCAAGCTCTGGCGAGTTGAAACGAATCGATCCCCAATCAATTTGATCACTAGAAGGCACTCCTAAACTAAATCCAATGAGCTTTATGGTGAAATTTGGTCCACAGAGCTATCGATAGAGAGGCAACTCACGATCTTCTCAACAGAGCTTCATCTCCTTAAAATGAAGCTGCCTCAATCATTGGGCCGCCACTCTTGAGCTCTGACGAGATAAATTTTTGGTAAATCATAGAAAATCCATTAAGTGTTGATGTTTTGTGAAGAGTTTTGTGATTGCACATGATTTCTAGTGTATGATCTTCTTAGAACTTCTCCCTACATGTTTTGGAGGCAATATGGACATCCCATGAGCTCCGACTATCTCGGGTCAAGCATGAAAGGCAGATGGTGTCCATATTCTATCCCTTAGGTGATGAAGGATCATTTTCCATCTATTTCACATGATTAGAATGGACAGCTGTGATTTAATCAATTAAAAAATCTAATTTAATCCATTAAAAATCATATGATTAATCTCCACCGTCTGATCTGAGATAGGATGACGGGACAAAATTGCATCCACCGTCGCTGACTCAGCCATCACGGGAGGCATTTTAAATAGCATATCCTGTGGTGTCATGTGGAAAGCATCACCACATCAGCTCTCGCATGGTGCCGACAGGTTAAGGTGTTAATTAGGAGATTAAAATGCCATTAATTAGCCAAAACTTCAAAATTTCATAACTAATTGTAGAAAAATCCAAAAAATATGAGTAAACCCATTTTTGAAAAGGGCAAATAAAGAAAAATTTAATAAAAATAAAATCCAAAAGGTTTGATTAATGAACAATGCTTAATTAGGGTTTGAAGTTTTAATTTTTGTAATTAAGCTTAATTACTTGGCCAATTGACCTCAAATTCGATGTGTTGATTTCTTAGGTTGTCCTCTACCTCCCATAATTTTCTTAGGATTTTTTGGCCATGTAATTAGGAGAATTTAGAATTTTAACCTTAATCACCCTCCTTAATTAATTTAATAATTATTAAAATTACTAATCAATAAAATTTTGATTATTCATGATAATTGATCACTATTAACAGTGGAAATGATGAGGGTAAATGATTAAGGCATCTTCCTTAGTCATTTTCCTAAGCCGCTTTCCATAGGAGGGTTAATAAACTTATGATTTAATTAAGAATAAATTAAGTGAATTAATAATGAAATTAAATCAAATTGAAATGAAAATTGTTTTTAGATAATCTAAATTGAATATATGGATTTCTCTTTATATGTTTAATAACATAAAGACCCTTAAGGAAATTTTGGTTAACCCATGGGTGTGGGAAAACCATATGAGTACTTAATTAGATTCTACTTTAATCTAATTTATACTTAATCATTTGCCTAATTACATTAGGTCACTTAAGAGCATTAAAAAATTTAATTTCTCAATTGCATATCATTGGAGGCTCATGATTAAATGATTAATCGAATTAAAGAGACTTAGGAAATGAAAATTAAATGAATTGCTTAATGATTCAAGCTTAATTAATGCATAAAATTCATTTAATCATTTTTTCCTTAAACACATTGAATTACTCACATGAGATGGGGCAAAACAACAAATGTTATTTCTCCTATTTAAGTTTTGATAACTCAAATCTAAAATCACTCTTAATAACAATATTGGTTGATCTTAATAGTTTTATTTAATGTGATTGTCCTTAGGAATTAATGCATTTGAATGGATTATGTGGAAATGTTTAATTATTTGTTTTCAATCATTCTAAATTTTGTATGCCATTTGATATCATCCATCCATGTTTTCAAATAAAAAGAATCAAATGAATAGAATTATATATGTATAAGTTGAATGTGTTGAATTAATCCTATCATATGTATGGCTATTATCATTAATAAATTTCAAAAATTATTTTCAAAATTATAAATTAATGATGATGATATAAATTGATATTGACTATAAATATCACATGAGATTTATATTTGCTTATAGCCTAAACATGTTAAAGTATTATTATATATGCAAGATTCATGTATATGTTTACATGTATTTGAATGTTAGAAAGTATATAGTCTGTACATTCTGAGAATACGAGGCTTTAAGTAGCCCCAAGGAGGTCTTATATTATCTCACTTCTAGTTAACAATGACACATACTTACTCAATTTCATTCATATGTATACATATATTAGAATTTTGATAAAGCTTTACTTTGCATGAGCAAATAATTTGTTAACATATAATCTTTTGCATGATTTTGATTCTCATTGTCATGTATACATTCGTATGTATTTAAGATAGTAAGTATATAGTCTGGTCATCCCAAGAATATAAGGCTTTAAGTAACCGCAAGGAGGTCTTAGATTACCTCACTTTCGTAGTTTAAATAATGCCACGTACTTATTTAATGTAATACATGTGTATGTATACTTAGCTAAGGAATGAAATTCTTCTTTTCTACTAAAAATACATGCATTCACAATCATTTAAATGTGTCAAAACACATTGCATGTATATGTATGTTAAATTCAAAATCATATGCATGCTATTGATGATAAAAAGAAATCATATAACATTATCTATGTGATAATAATTCAATTTCATTAATTTTAAGATGCCTCTCATGTTTGAATAGGATTCTTTAAGATCAACCTAAACCTAGGATTAATAAAATATATTTAATAAATCATTCACTAAAAGAAACCAAGTTACAACAACATGCTTTAGAAAATAACTTAGTGTTGGGGTGAAGGAGGTTAAACCTTATTCCTCTCTTTATAATAAGTAGATGATAAGTAAATATTAAATGAAATAAAATAAAACACAAATTAAAATTTGCAAATCTTCTTAATGACTTGAAATGAAACCACCCTCATATGTAACTTGAACATTCAAAACATTAGACAATCATAATCCTAAAGTTTACCTAAGACATACCACATTAAGCCTAAGCACACACATTAAAATACCAAGTCACCACTTCTAGCTCTAAGTTAGGATGATGTATATTGTGATGTTATGTTTTTATTTTATGATGTAATGTTTTAGACAAGATGTTAGGATTATTTATGCGATAATGTTAGTCGCTATTAAATAATTTTTATGTGGGGATTATGTTAAAGGGGTTGCTGAAATAAAATAAATATAAATGCTTTTACTTACAAGATTACTTATACCCCTTTGCATAATCCACATTATGACAGGTGGGCTTGGTTACCTATATACAAGGTGCTAAGTCCAAATTATGGAATATAATTGCTTGGGTTTGTATGGTTATTTAGCTAACATCTATTTTACAGGTGTAGTTAGATTTCATTTTCTATAAAAACTATAATTTTTGTGGTAGGAATTAGGATTAGTGTTATAGGGTTTTGGATGAGTAGTGGTTAGAAGACAAAGTCCTTGAGGACTTGTGAAGCCTTGGAGCAAAACCAAATCAAAAGAAAAGAAAAGATGATGAAGAGTGAAGACCCCCATAGCATTCATTCAATTATAATTATAATATTCTTTTGTAATCGAGTTATATAAAGGTAGAGCTCTACTTCCTAACATCTTTTATTTTCTGGGATGTATGGTGATACTCGGCCGCATTGGCCTTTTATTATCTTACAAAATCTATGAATGTTTGATTATTGTGTTTATCTTGTCAATTGAAAGGACATGATTTTCATATGTTTCTTAAGTTTAATGATTGAATGTGTGGCATGGATGCGTAAGGCTCCTTAGGACAAAAATTAATTTTTCTACCCCCACTAATAACTCATAATTAAGTTTTAAAATAATTCATAACCTCACTTTAGAACTTAGGTTATAATCAAGATAATTAAAAGATTTAGCAACCCCATAGTTGAATGATGTATGTTTCAACAATCATGCATATAATATTATTTCTTTCTTAAATAGGGAGGGTCTCCACTCTAGCACGATAGGGAATGCTTGACCTATGAGGGCTTCCCTTGTAGTGGAGAAGACCTCCTCTTGCTAATTTAGCCAACAATCTAATTTCATCATGCCTTTAAGCATAATTATCCTACGCCTTTGTCTGAATTAATATGTCAAAAATGATATAAAAAGTGTAAAATTTTGCATTTAGACTAAGTCATGTCTTCATGCCAGTCATGATCTAGTATATTAGGGAGTGAGTTTAGAACTTTAGTTTCCCTTCCTAATTAAATAACAACCTAGCTATCTTGCAATTTCATAAGATCAACATACATGATTTTAAAGTGTCGGAGGTGTTAGTTAGCATCCTCTCCAGGCAGTTGTAAGTACAAAAAAGTCTGACAAGTTTATCCTCTGTTGTGGAGGTAAACTACTATGTCCCCCTTCTATTTAGATTTGGGTCAAACTCTTAGTTTGTGCTAAAACACCCTAGATTTTGGTTGTGAGGTGTCTTATTTTCTTCTGGCTGCGAGTATAAATCCTCACCTCTTAGGCATTTCCAGAATCTTGTGTTGCTGGACTATAAGTCCTAACATTCTAATAAAATCTTATTTCAAACAAAAATAAACTTTCACTTTCAAATATATAAAGCCTCATAGTAGGATACATTAGAGTACTCACTAGGCTCCCTAGTATCATGAGTGCTCCCTACTTATCCTTCTTTGGATTCCAAAAATAAGTCTTCCAAATTAAACTTTTCCATTTGATTTTCCTAAATACCCAATTGATTGATAGTCTAACCTTGAAATCTTTGGAGATATTTATTAACTACTTTAATCAAGAGTTTTTTTAAGAAGTTCACACTCCTTAAGATATAATTAACTTAAGTTAGGTGTTGGTTCAAGTTGAATTGGTTAATTAAAAATGATTATAGGCTTTGGTTTGAATCAATTTGAATTTAATTTGGATTTTGGCCACTTAGACCCTTTAGGTCAATTTGAGCTAAGTTGGGTTAGGTTGAGCAATTGGTCAAATTAGGCTCAGTTATGACTTTGGTCAAGTTCAATAATCAATTTGGAATGTACTTAAGCCATTTGTTGCAATCAATTTGGGTTGGATCATGATTTGACCTATTTTAACCTTTTAGGCTAATTTAGGTCAACTTGGGTCAAATGGTAATTGGGTTTGGTTTGGCTTAATTAATGATCAAGTCATGTTCAATCATTGATTATGAGTTTAGTTTGAATCAATGGTTTCAATTGATTTGGTATAGGATGAGTTTTGGCTAATTTGGGTTTCATATGGGCTAAGGGTTGACTTGTTCAAATGACCAAGTTAACTTGATTTGACCCAATTTAAAGCAATTGATCATCCTAGGGTGATCAATGATCATGGTATAAAGTTTGGATGGGTTTGGTTCAATCCAATTTAGGTTTATACGAAAACCCATATGCCTTAGGAGTCCTTATTAGTGATTCGGTCCATTGTAGGGTGATGTTTTCATCTTTTAAGATGGTACATCATACCTTAATGTCATACCTGATCACTTCAGTTAGCACCCCCTAAGATCAGCATGGTGTCCCAACGACTCCAAATTAAAACACCACAGTTGTGGCAAGTCAACTTCTGCTAAACTAGCTGATGAGGTAGGGCAAAGTATGGCACCATAGAATTCCAGAAAATGAGTCATGAGTTTTACTCCATGTGGTTGCCTGTAAAAAGAGAAGCAAGCCTGGAAAATTGCTAGAAAATTAAAATGTTATCAATAACTTTACTCTAAACTTGGTTGAGCAAATGAGTGAGGCCTTTAAGCTTAGGTAGAAGATTTTTCTGAAGGGTTGAACTTGTTTCTTGAAGATACTCCCAATGGTTGATTGGCTTCACTGTGATGATCACTTAAGCTATAGCTTGGTAATTGACTTGGGAGGTTTATAGGAAGTTCTTTATTAAGAGGAAGGACTTATTTACTGTGAAGGTAGAACTTCCATCTATGACAGGTGAGCTAGAATCTTCTGAGGCCAAGTTCACCAAGCTTTAGGAGGTGACATGGAGATAAGAGGAAGAGAAGGATTAGGTGGTCCTAGAGCTGACTCACCTTGTTGAGGTGAAGAAGGAATTGGAAGAATAGCTTTCTAGTTGCATTGAAGAGTTTTAGACGGAGGCCAAGCTACCTAGCTTTCTCAATTATAATGAGTACATGGACTTAATGCAACAAAAATTCAAGGCAAGTGATGGCTTCATTTTGTTAAAGCATGGTCTATTGGATGCCAAGTTCTTGGATTTTTTCAACATACCTGCCCTTTCAAAATTAGACTTTGATAAGAGCAACACTAACTAGTTCTCTCTCTCTCTCTCTCTCTCTCTCTCTCTCTCTCTTTATGAGTCAAGAAAAATGAATTAATATGTACCTCATACTTGCATTTTTGTAACTTTTTTGGAAATAAAAAAGTTCTTATACTCTTCTTTTTGCTAAATATTTTTTTGAATATATTTTCTTAATGGCTATGTGATAGTTGTCATTACTTGCACACTTTTAAGTATTTCTGAGATATGAAGGTAAAGATTAACCAAACAATGTTTTGATTGGACTCACCATATGAATGATTTATCAAGTATTTGGAGAATAAGAATGCCATATGTTGTTAGTTTTTAATTTTTATTTATTGATCATGAGGTGTGTTAGTTTTGTCCATGAGTTGCTAACCGCTCAAAGTGTTGATCTTTTTGGTTGATAGTCATCAACCTCTTGTGGTATCGATCTTACACTTAAGTCATCAACCACACAAAGTGTTGGTCTTTTAGTTGCCAACCATAAGGAGTTGGTCTTTTTAGTTGATAGTTGCTTACCTTTTAGGGTGTTAGTCTTATATTGTCAACCACATTAGGTGTTGATCTTTTATTTGATGATGACTTCATGGGGTGTTGATCTTATACTTGAGTTTTCAACCACATAGAGTGTTGGTCTTTTAATATTTCATAAAATAATTTATGTAAGTGTTTATAATTTTAACTCAAGAATTGTTTACCCAGCTTTGGTATTCTTGGACCAAGAATGGCATGCCATGCTTTTAGGTTTCCTACTAGGATCTTTATGGGTTACAAGATGGACCCTTCCACTTGGGCCAAAAATAGCTTGCCAAGTATCTTCAGTCGTCACATAGCTCCCTAATCATTTATATATTTTATCATGAGAGGTATTTATTTGACTATAGTATTGTCAAGCCAAGAATGACACACCAAGCATTTAGGTTTCCTACCGGGTCCATAATGGCTCATCAGATAGAACTTTCACTTAGGTTAGAAATGGCATGTTGAGTGTCTTGAGTCATCACATTTCTCTTTGAGTGTTAACAAGAATTATCATTATTCATCAAACATTCTTTACACTATCTTTAAAGAGATCAACAGTAAAAAAAAGATTAAGTGCCAATTCTATTGGGTGAATTAAAAATTTAGTGCTTTACAAATGTAACTTAATAATAATAAAAAATGAGATTAAAGATACAACTTATCTCGAGGGTAGAATTTTTTTATATCCCTTACATTCCAAGTACGGGGTATTCTTACCCTTCATGAGTTAGTAGGTAGTATGCTCATGGGCCAACCGATTTTTTGATGATGTAAGGATAGTCCTATGCATGGGCAATTTTGCCTAATACATTTTATCAAGTTGTTGCATCTATTTTCTTCAATACTAAATCACCAGCTTTGAAGTGTTTCTCTCTGATGTGGTGATTGTAATACTTTTTCATCTACCTCTTTATCTCTTCTTGTCTTAATGATGGTTTGATCCTTAATTCTTATAGCATGTCAAGTGTGTCTTCCATAGCCTCGACATTTACCTTTTCCCACTTCTTGGTATTTTTGATTGGTTTTTAGTTAGTAAGACTCTTTGGATTTGGAGTTCATTTTTTTCAACAACATAATTTTCATTCTGTGTGATAACGTGAATGGCGTATGTTTAGTTATGATGGTTAGAGTCATCCTAAAAGCCGTGAGTATGACTGTTAATGAGTCTACCCATTTCTCTTTGGCACCTTTTGCCTTTTTCTTTAGTAGGTTGAGGATCTTCTTATTTGCCACTTTTACTTGACCATTTTTTTTGGTTGGTGCACTAACATGAACTTATGCTAAATTTCTTAAGACTCAAAAAACTCCCTCAGTCTTTTATCCATAGATTTATGGTTCATTGTCCATGATGATTGATATTAGTAGCCTGTACCTGTAATGATGTTTGTCCAAATAAAATTTAGAAATTACCCTAGAGATTATCTTGGTAAGCAATTTAAGTTAGATCCAGTTGCTAAAATAATTGATCATGATGAGTTATGACCTTTTTTTGCTAGCTGACTTTTGGTAGAGGGTTGATCAAATCCATTCACCAAATGGAAAAAGCCTAGGGACTCAAAATAGGTTGTAGAGGTTATCTTAGTTATTATTATTGCGGGGCTAATTTTTGATATTATTCACATCTTTTGGGGAATTCTATAGTATCCTCCTTAGTGTGGGCCAGAAGTATTCATATCATAGAATTATATGAGTGTGTGTCCATCCTGTAGCGTGACTTCCACACTTACTATACTTCCTCAAGTAACTTTCTTTGTCCACTTTCTCATATGCATCTCATATTGAGTGAAGTCATTGATCTTTAGAAGAGTTTACCTCTAACTAGTAAATACTAGGCAGTTTTAATCTTATCTTCTTGGGTCTTTTATTTCTTTATTAATTTCTCCACTATAGAAGTATTTTTGGATGGGATCGACAAAAATTCATGAGTTCTTCATATTCTATCTACATGGCCTCCTCTTTCTCTATGCTTGGATGGGAGAGTTGGTAGAGTGCTCTTTGAGTTCACTTGCCTTCAACTTGAGTAAGTATCTTTGTAATAACTCATCTCTGACTTCATAATCTCCATTGACTTCTCTTACTATGAGTTATAAGTTTGAGTTAACTATGATGTGTAATGCACTGAGCATTAAACGAATCTTAGTCTAGTGAATAGAGCTTCATATTCAAATTGGTTGTTCGTTGATTTAAAATTGAACTTATTGACTTCCCCTATACTTTATTCTCCTAATGATCTATCTACAAATAATTGTCACAAGGGTTTTGAGTTAAGCAAAGTATTACCTAAACCACCAAAATATGCAAGGAAATAGTCCATTAATTGAGCTTTTATCACCATTCTGGGTGAATAGGATATATTTGTTTAGTTCTATCGATCATTTTAATAATCTTTTTGAGTGATCTGACTTGGTAAGGATGGACTTGAGCAAATTATCTATGATGACTTGGATTGAATGTGGTTGGAAATATGATTAGAGTCGACAGGCCAAAATAATGTGAGCGAGTGTGAGTTTTTATAATGATGGGGTACTTCATCTCCGCACTTCATAGGGGTTTACTAACATAGTGAATAGATTATTATCTCCCACTTTTCTCCCTAATGAGGATAGACCTAACTGAATATTCCTTCACTCTTAATAGAACTAATTGTTTATTCCCTCACTCTTAAGTGTAGTAGCAATGTCTTGCCTTCTTTCGAGCTTTGTAATAAAGGAGGTGATGTGAGTAAACATTGAAGTGAGTAAATGCTTTAAGTCACAAAGGTTTTCTCATACTCTAGAGTATATTCAAACTTCTTCACACTTCTATGTACTTTAAAGAACAATGGGCAACACTCTCTTACTTTTGAGATGAACCAATTTAATATGATGATTCACCCATAAGTCACTAGGCTTCTTTCATATTTTTGGTTTAAGGCATGCCGATTATGGCTTTTACTTTATTGGGGTTAATTTTAATGCCTTCAAGAGTGATTAAGAATCCTAAAAACATTTCTGACCCTATGCCAAAGGTGCACTTCAAAGAATTAAATTGCATATTATATATTTTTTAAAGTGGGAAACATCTCTTTAAGATCCTGAATGTGTCACTTGGGTGACTTGTTCTTAACCAACAATGTGTCAACATAAACATCCACATTTCTTTCTTTTTACTTTTTAAATACTCGATCCACCATCTTGTGATAAGTCACCCTTGTATTGTTTAGTCTAAAGAGCATTACTTTGTAGTATAGAGTCCCTCTTTAGTGATAAATGTTGCCTTCTCCAAATCAGTGGGATACATCTATGTTTGGTGATATCCCAAGAAAGCATCTAAAAAACTCATCACATAGCCTATTGCTGAGCCAATGAAAGTGTCTATTATGAGGAGAGGATATTCATCTTTTGGGCATGTTGAATTCAAATTGGTGAAGTCAACACACATCCCCCACTTCCTAATCCACTTTTGTACCACTACTATATTCAACACCCACTATGGATATTAGACCTTTATAATAAAGTTGGCCTCCTTCTTCTTTGATTGGCCCAAAGAGTAAGGCTGTAATTTTTCTCATCTTTTATTTTATGGGCCAAACATATCTTTGTATATTGAATCAATGATAGGAAATATTAATGTTGATACCTGACATCTCACATATATTGTAAGCAACTTCATCAATATCATCTAGGGTATTTGAATGAGAGCTTTCTTATGCTTACCACAAAGAGTTGAGCTAATTCCAAGAACTAGCTCAGGGTTTTGTGTGGTCTATACTTCTTCAATATCTTTGATGACCTCCACTCTAGTGTGTGTAACCTTTAATTTCAAATTTTATCTCTAGATAATTGCTTCAGAGGACACCTTGTCGAATCCTTCTTATGAGTGATTATCATTGGCTGAGTGATCTCATTGTATTACTCGATGCTCATGTGATTATTTACAACTCAAATAATTTGGCTAATGGCTTAGGTTGTTGAAGTTTAAGGGTGTATCTGAATGGGCCTTCTTTTAAACCTAGAGCAAATGCTGCCTATGTCACTAAGGGTTCTAGGTCTTTGAC
Source organism: Cymbidium sinense (assembly GCA_021442155.1). Classification (NCBI taxonomy): domain Eukaryota; kingdom Viridiplantae; phylum Streptophyta; class Magnoliopsida; order Asparagales; family Orchidaceae; genus Cymbidium; species Cymbidium sinense. Next base: position 40,885,879 of record CM038233.1, read on the forward strand.
TTCCAATATTTCCTTTTAAAAGTGAGCGATAAACTTCTTAGAGATTCACGACGTTCCTGCCTCATTTGTGTAAGATCTTGAAAATTTTTAATGGCATTTGTGTGTTAGTGAACGACATCACAAATATATCTTTTTGAATTCACCAAAGGAGGTTATGACTCCTATGGTTAAGCATGAGAACCACCTAGGCACTGATTATTTAAAAGTAATGAAGAAGAGGCGACACTTTATTATGCCATCTAGATCTAATAGAGATGTTGTAAATTTGAAGTATGCTATATGATCGTCAGGTTGGCCTTTATATGACTCAGTGTGTGGGATGTTGAATTTGTGTGGTTGGCAAGCTTCCATGATTTTCTTGGAGAAAGCATTAGTTGGGTTTGCATGCTCTCCCTACATATCTTCTTCTTTGCTTGCATTATATGACTTGTCATCCATGTTTAGGGTCCGTGATAATTCTCTTCTTTGTTAGTGAGCTCGACTAGTCATTAAAACTAAAGAACCTTGATTTTCTCTAACCCTAAGTGCCTCGTTCTTAACTTTCTCCATGGCTGTTTGTACCAGACGAGTGATTATATGCTCCATATTCTTCAAGACATATTGTGTGATGAATTGTTGAGCGTTCAACTTCATACTTGTCGAGTTATTTTCATGCCAAATGATGTGCTTTACTTTGTACTTGACTTATAGTTCCTGACCTCATCCATACTCACTACACCTAAAAGGATGATGGATCCAAATTTATTCATGGAATAAAGAAAAACCTTCTTATGTACCTTGGAAATAAGGTTAGGAGAAATAGAATGGTGAAAAATAAAATAAGTGCAAGATATGTCCAAAATTTTATTATTCCAAAATATCTCAAAACAAAACATGTTTATTCTTGGAGATAATCCATAGAATGTAAGGAAAGTCCTTAGATCGAAAGAGAGGAGAGAAAAGATGCATCCTCCTTTGAAAAGAGTTCTTTTATATAGTCAAGGGGGATCAATACATATGATAAGTACACATAAGATAAGTAGGGTAACTAATCAATATGCGGCAAACACCTAGTAGTGAGTAACGAGTCCTCTGGTTGGGGTTTTTTGGATCATCAAGATGAGCCTCCGATGCATACTTTTAATGTATGATCAGCTATATGTGGATGAGTTTACATGTCAAGAGCAAGTTGCCAAACTTCAATTGCATAAACTAGTTAATATTTTTTGTTCATTCACCTATCAAGAGTGAGCTATCATCTATGTGGTTAGATTCCATATCTCATCTTTGTTATTAGACTTTCTTCTTTACTTGTCATATGTATCAAAAAATTTTGCTAATGAGTAACACACTTGCATAGGTTTGATCTTATTTTTATGGTTGATCGTAATGAGTGCTCCCAAATTTGCTTGTATATTTTGGTATATAAAATGAGTGCAAAATGTCATGAGAGATTGGCTATGCCACTAGATTATCGTGAAGAATAATAAAAATAAGATTAAAAATGCATGATAATGATTTGTTACTAAGAAAAATATCTACAAAAATTAAGATATTCATAAGAAAATGGAAACATCAATGAAGATAAAACTTTCAAAGTAAAATTTTAAATATATATATATATATATATATATATATATATATATATATATATATATATATATATATATATATATATATATATATATATATATATATATATATATATATATATATATATATATATATATATATATATAGGTAGTGGTATTTGAAAGGACAAAAATTATTAACTACTCATGATTGGTTGCTATGATGGAAAAATTGAATTTCATAAATCGTTCCAATAGCTAACATAAGATTAGATGACTATTTTCATTAAATGGTTGTTGAAGATATTGCAGGATAGTCTAGAAATATATTATGCATCAATTATGAGACTAACAACAACATACAAACAGAACAAAAAAGTATGCTTTTCAACCTCACTTAAAAAATGCTTTCAAATGTTATAGAGGATCTAATTGATTAAACTAGGACATAAAAAAGAAAAAATTAAAATAAAGAACTTATTGAGAGGGTGAAAGAGGTTATTAAAAATTAAATATTTAAATTCTCATGCAATTTAAAAAAAATATCATTTATCAAGTTTTAAAATAGGATATGCAATCATGATAAAAAGTTGTTATTAATTTTGAGAACCAAGAACCTAAACAAGAGATTGAATAAAAGAAAAAAAAGCCAAATAGAAATAAATGAAGAATTATACAAGGTAATAAAGGATAGATCAACATAATACGTAGCTAAGTGATATTATCAAACAAACATCTCTTTCAGTGTAATGAATTTTGAGTGTTTTGATCACATTATAGATACTATTAGATAATATGGATAAGTTATTATGAGTTGAGTCCCTTTGCTTTTAAAAAAAAAGTTCTCTAAAAAGAATATGAAAAAAAAGGCAAGAGAATAGTTGCAATTTTATGTCAAATGAGTAGACTAATCGTAGAAAGAATCTATAATCACTATAAGTAATAACATCTATAGACTATAGCAACAATGTTTTTAGCTTATTGTAGTGGTCTTCTCCCCTAAAAATTTCTTTTCAGTTGTTTATAAACTACTGGTACATTGTTGTATTTGCATTTTGCTACAAAGGATTTTAGTAGAGGGTTTAAAATCATTTGAGTAGAGTTAAATAATAGTAGCAGTTCTTACTGCTACTATTCTATAACTTTAGTAATAGTTAAAACCCACTACTATTCTACTACATAGAAACTATAAAAAACTACTACTGTAGCTATAGAATTGTAGTAGTAAAAATTGGTGATTTAGCTACAAAGTTGCACCTATAAAAACTGGTGCTAAATGTGTAGATTTAACAAAAATTGTTTTTTGAATTTCATTTGCTTCTGGATGGCCTACAATTTACATTAGAAAGCTAAAAAAATAGACCAAGAAGAATATCCTAAATAAAATAAGATTTAGAGTAGAAGACACATTTATTTTGTACTATTAACAAAATAAAAATTAGTGGTAAATTAACCAATCCATTTTAGATTATTTATGCAAATTTATTAGCTACAACATGGTTTTAGCTAAGTTGTTGAAAAGTTTGTAATAGTTTTGTAAAGGAGGGGAAAAATTCTACATAAAATTTCATATTTTTTGATTTTCTACTCTTCTTAACTAATGAATGAAAAATTAATGCTAAGTAGCTATAGATTTTATTTCTATGAACCTAATTTATATTTATTTAATTGTGCAAAAATGATTATGCAGAAGTTTTAGAAACAAAATGGCTAGTGTGTCCACACACGCACGTGTGTGTTTTCACTCCAACAAAATCATCCACATTTGCCTTAAAACATTCATGAATGAATATTATCACTTACAATTTAAATTACACTACAGTGATATAATAAGCAAGAGTAAGAGTCTCACAACATCATTGAAAGCACAATAGAATCATTTGAAAATATTATAAGAAAACATCTCACACACTTTCTTCTATTGCTCCCACAACACAATAATCAAAAGTATACTCATTACCTCCCTATTATAAAATAAATATTACTCAATATCTTCACAAACACTAATTAAAATTATGAAATTTAACTTACATCAATTACATATACCATCTGTGAGTTTCTTGAAGGTGGAAAATGCATGTAAAATTTTTGTATGAATTGTTACATCTCTCATTGTAATGTCTTCCAATATGATTAAGGTACAATATGCTATTACACTATACAAAGACTCTAAGGAAAGTATCATATTGGAGTTATATCAATGTTCACATACAAAAAATTAAATGAAAAGAGGATAAAACTAGTAGTCATAATCGTCCTCCTCCTCCTCTTCCTCTAACACCTCTAGGGTAGTTGCAAATGAGAGATATTTGGGAGGCATAGAAAAAAACTTGACTTGGATCCCCAAGCTCATAATTTTCAAACATATAGACCATTATCATATTAAACTGGGCCATATATAAAAAATGCTTTTATTATTGATCCATGTGATAGTCAAATTTCTTTTCTAAAGCCTTCTGCCTATGACTACTCTCACCCACTTCTTTCCTTAAGTCTGAGACTTGCTCGCTTAAAGATTTAGGGGTTTGTGGTTGAGATCGAGGGGCACATGAACTTTTCCCCACTTTAAACCTCGAACAAAAACCCCCCAATAAGCCTCTTTTTAGAGGAGCCTTTTGAATGAAAATTTCATCATCAGGCTCCTCTAACACAACCACCACAATGCACAAACCATAAATGAGGGAGGGATGACCATAACTTACTGTAGTACTTCCCCTAAGTAATGGAATTGTAAATTATCTTTCTTATATTTCAATTATGAAATTAAAAATAGCTTGATTCTTGGTCAACTCATTGATATTACCACTCGACATCATCTTAGCATAAATAGAATACTGCCAAGCCTTAAACTCAATAGTGAGACCAGCGATAAGAAAGTTGATGCTTTTTTCTCCTATTTTACTAGATGTTGGCAATGTAGCCAGTGAGAAAACTAAGAACCTCATCAAAATCTAGATGATAATTTAAATAGGAAGATACTAGTCATATGCCATATTCGATAACTCAAAATATGCATTAATGGTAGTACTACCAAAACCTTACTAGTTTCTCCGAAATTAATGCTCTATTATCCTAGTGTTCCTTTGCATTGGCAAAATCTCCCGCACCACAGGGACTATGCAAGAGCGGCTCTCATAGGTTAGCTTTTCCTAGTTGCAATACTTATGCTCTCCACTTTTCCACTTGGGTTATGGAAGCTTCTCTCTAGGATGAGATGCTTGTGAGTGAGAGCATGTTGATAGTGTTCCTCTACTGGAGAGCTAACAAATCTATTAGCTTCTTTAAAGAGGTGGCTCTCCTCTTGTAATGACCCTCTTGAGTGGCATGGTTACCTTCTAAGTAGGGGAGAAGAGCAAAGAGAATGAGAGTAAGAGTAAGAACTCTAAGAAAAGCTCTAAGGAATGCTGAATAAAAAATTTCACAGCCTAGGGGGTCTATTTATAACCAGCATTACGGTGCTAACCTCTTGAGTTCTATAATAGTGGTGTAGTATTGCGATGCTCACATGTAGCGCTTAGGCACTGGTCAACTATTTAAGTCAATTACTATGTTGGTTAAATAAGCATTTATTACCATCAAAATTTTAAACTAAAAAGATGGGTCCCATTGATGAAGCATCACGACCCTGACATAGCACTGAGGCACTGGTAAAAAAGTTTATCTTACACCCTTCCAGCACTTGAATGCCTGCCAGTTATCTTGAATTGACTTTTGACGCCATCGCGCACCAACATCAAATATCAAACTATCAAATTAATAATAATGCACAACTACCATGTAGCACCATGATGCTATAACACTTGGCGTATAATGTGTAGAGCATAACACAAAAATGAATTACCAGCATGGGCCCGACATAATAACAATTGCCTAGTTTTATCCCTTGAGGATGCTTCATAAGTTAATTCCTAGGTTGGGTCTTATGACTGGGTTCAGGTTACCAAAATCTAATCTTGTCCTAATGATGGCCATGCTGATTGTATAATTCATTTAGAGGGATATGTGCAAATTGAATGAAGTTCATCATTCAATATAATTAAAGCAAACAATCATTAATCCATCCATCATTTATTAAAGATGATAATATAAGAAAACCTTTGCTCATAAAAGAGCTCAAATAATCTTATGTCAGTAAGGATGTTGCCTGTGTCCTTTGTCTGCATGGTTTTTCCACCACACGAAATATGAATATGACTAGAAACCTTTGACCGGGTAACTTGTCATCTATATAGCTCCATTATTTTGATCATGGCAATAACCCATATATTCCTTAAATGGCTTTGCTCATAAGCTATGAATCATGGAATATATTTAATAGACAAAAAAATCCTTCTATTATCTAAAGTTGACTTAAATTTATCCCCTTAGATAAATATCACCCCAGGTCTATAAGAATACCTTGAATGATTTAACTTCCTTGGTCATAAGAATTCCTTGAATAATTTTGACTACTAGGGACCATGATAACCCGTGATGATAGAATCATGGGATCTTGATTGGGCATGCCATCATTCTCCCCAATATATGCTTTATGTTAAATGATACCTTCATTCATTATTTGCTATATTCTATGCCTTGGCAAGTTATACTTTTCATTATGTGAATATTTAAGTTATACTTTAGCATTCTAAAGAGATGTAAGCCTAATCTCTTTATTCACTCTGCGAATTCTACATGACAGTCATCTATGCCACACACACCTTTAAGACACCAAATGCATATTAGATAGATATATCTATTTTTAACCTTAATTGATAGTACTCTCTTACTCCTACTAGAGGGGTAATTAATTATGGAGGTTTGCATCTATAGGAAGTAGAACTCAGATCTAAATAAACCCTAATGTGGTGTTAGAGGAAATTTAGTTGAATATTTATCAATTTGTCTCAAGAAAAAATATACTTCTACCCATCTTTCCAAGATGGCAGAGCACATCATCGAAGGTATTTTTTTAGCGATAAACCAAATACTTGCATTTGTACTCTCCAAGATGCTAAGGAATTATAACTATTATCTTAGTTCCCATAACTGTATTGCTCTTTACTCTAATATCAATTAAGTTGTGTTTGTCTTGTAAGTTATCTTTAGATTTATCAAGTTCTAGTAGAGTGGCAATAAAATAAATACAAATATTCTTCTATATATGCATACCATCTAAATTATGATTCAATAAATTGTGCTCATAATAAGGCAGATCAAAGAAAAAGATTTCTTCTTTCAATTTCAATAATGTTTTGTTATTCTATTGCTACCAAATTGCATCATCTTTTAGGCCTTTTCCTTTAGCTTTATGTACTTTGCCAAGAAGAAATTGTAACATCTACTTTTATGAAAGAATTTGGTTCTCAATAATTCTTTTAAAAGTAGAATTGACATCTTCTATGTTATTAAAAGTGTTGAATCTAAATTTGTTCGTAGGTTGAGGAAGAGCCTTCTAAGATACCTAAAAATAGGGATAAACAAAATAATGTAAACAAGAATAGTGAAATAAGTGGGAGAACACATGAATTTTATTTTTTTTCTAAATTTGGATACAAAGACTATAGGTCTATAGAAGAGATAAAAAATTCCTCCCTCCCCCTTGAGAAGAGAAGTGTGTTCCCCACCCCCTTCCCCCTTTTATATTTTCGAAGGGGGTTATTACATATGGTAAGGTAAGTATAATAAGATAGGCTGAGTACAAGTTAAAGCTCACCTTGACTTGAGGCAAGTATGCTTAGGCGAGTGGCGAACTCATTGGTTGGTCACGAGAAGCTTGCCAACCATGTTGACCCATGGGTTGAGGTGAGGTCACTAAACTATAACTATCCACACTTTACTTGGTCACTCACTAGACATGGGTGAGTTTGTTCATCACTTGCTTCTATGTTATAGGCTCTGAGTCCTTCTTAACTCATCATGCTCGAGATAAATGAGGGATATTATTTTGCAAACTTGGGCTCATTTTGCCATTACCTTGTCAGATGGTATAACCTCACTCGCTTTGCTTATTTTGGTATACATTAGCTCTCTAATTATTCTACTCCTTGAAGAGGCAACTCAAAAAAAGTATAGTAGAATAAAAAAATAGTGAGTTATAAGTACTTAATGGAAGGTAAGAGAAAATAATTTATGCAATTATGAAGAGTCACATTACCTTATGATCAGGTTTCTTTTCTCGATACATCTTGGATTTTAGTGACTATAAATGGATCTCCTATCTCCTCTAGCCATACTCTACGATCTATTATCTTTTTTGCTCAAAGAGGTTTTCTCGCTCTTGCTATTAGGTTTATGAAAAAGCCATACTTAACTTCTATGGTGGTTAAAAGACCACATGGAAACATTGACTCTATTACAGTTTAGGTTAGCCTTTGAAAAAAAGGAGAAGAAGGCTAGAAAGTTTGAGGAGCTCACTACTTCTTCCATAGTTGATAAAAGTGTTCCAGCCCTCCCTATTGTTCTATTGTCACCTCGGTTCCGGATACCACCCAAGACCCATTGGGGGAGCCAGGCACTCACCCAACTAAGGGTGTGTTGATGGTACTTATGTTTGCACGGCTTATGAGTGTTCAAGGAGAGGAAGAAGATAAGGTTCCTTTGATTTAGCTTAGGAAGGTTATGGTGAGTCGGTTAATAGGAACTACTACTACGAAGAATATTGTAGAGGATTTCTTGACAGAGGTGAGACTCACCTTTATCTTATACTTTGGGTTACTTTGTATTTATAAGTTTTCTTTATTGGTTGTAGCTAAGCATGACCAGCATGTAGGTGTCAGCTAAAGGCAACAAGGGTTACTCGCCAGCCCCTCAAATTATATCATCTAATAGTCTAGGTAGTTATGTGAAACTAATTCATCTTACTATGAGTGATTTGCTAGGTCATGATCCAAATGATAAAAAATTATGTTCACTTGAGTGATGCCTTTTATTTTTAAGGGTCTGACCTTTAGTGAATCCCCTTATTGAAATTCCCTATTCAATTTTTGATGAATCCTTTATTGTCATTTAGTAGTGACTTTGACTTTGATCCTAGTCAACTTGGTAGTGCTAAGTGTGTTTTTGAAAGATCGCTTACATCCATAAGATGCACCTATCGAGATGTCTACTTTATCTTTTGCTATGATGACTAGCTTCACTATGAATATTAGGGAGTTGGCAAGTTTTCCTATTTTTGCTCATCGGGATAGCAGTGAGTCTGCAAAAGGTGAGTTTTCTTAATTGCTGGGAGATGACATGGAGAAGGAGCTATGGATACTCGCTGACTCATTTGAGCTATCAATTCTATGAGGAGAGGTTGCTCTCTTAAAGGAGGCCATTAGACTTCTCCAAGCAAGAAATAGAAAAATTAGACATAGTTGGAGCTAGAGTTGCAATGAAGACAGTCCGTGGAGGTGGAGTACTAACAAAAGTTTGCAATGAGGTCTGAGCCAACTATTATTCAGAGATCAATCAAGTGGCTGAGGACTTCCCTCTTTCTTTTTGGCATGAACTTCTTGTTTGATCATATGTGCAAGAAGGGTGGACTCAAAGAAGAATGACGGCTAGATATTTTTATAAAATTTCTCAAAAAATAATGTATAGGAGTTATAGCTAGTGCGTGTTGTATTTTTATTTTTCTTACTTAGTAATAAAAAATGTTATTTTTTATTTACTTTTCATACTTGCCTTGTTGATCTACTTTATGATTCGAGTGAATATTACTTATCTCTCTCATAATTTATATTGCATGAGATATCCATGGGATCAAGTAATTATTTCTCTATTTAATGCTTAATGTGATGTTCGTGTTACCACACCTTACTTACCACATCTATAAATTCATTCTTACCATAAATAGTTGAGCCTTTTTTACTCTTTTAATTTTAAGTGAGTAGAGACCTTCCTCTAAGTAGAACTCACTCCTACTCTTTTGTAAGCAATCTTCATGCAATGCCACTTTTGAAAAGGTAGCTTCATTATTTCACCAAGCTCAGGTCAAAGAGGTGCCATACGTAGATAAGTCTTACACGACCTCTGCCTTTTACATCTACTATAGTAGCAGCTCCAACTTTATTATGTGGAGAGCCAAGAAAAGTGAGTAGTTCAACACAACTAGTTTGGGCAAGTTGTGTTTCAGCTCCCTCTTCCTCGTGAGTGGGGCGACATGTTGAACTATTATAGGTTGGTGCTTGCCCAAGTTTTCCCCAACTTAGTGGTGAGCATTACCACTTTCATTCCCTTCTTACAAAAAGATAACTTCCATGGAGTATTAGCCTTTTTTGACTAGTTTTTATGGTGAATGACCACCAAGATGGGACTATGCAATTTTTGGCGACTTTGCTAAAGATTCACGACTTGGCAAAAAAAGTTAAGTGATGATGCTCGAAGCTCTTGTTCATCAAGGGCTCATTGCCATGGCCAGTGTTGACTCTTCCTCTTCTATTCCTAGCTAGTTAGGAATGACCATGGGTGATTCAAATACTCAAAAGAGGAAGGTATTGGAGAAGCTAACGAGCTGAACCTAACAATTTTCATTATCCACATTTTGATAATGTCACTAGTGTTCTCTGCGGTGAGTACCTTTCTTTTCCTATTTTCTATTTGATGTGCATCTTACTAATTCACTCTTTCTAATTTTTATTCTTGTTCATTGGTAGAAGAAACCTCAATGTCCCCTGAACTTGACCCTGATGTGCTAAAGTTTCTTAAGAAGGGTGAACGTGAAGTGGGTGAGTGCTAGACTAATTGTGATGAGTCGGCTCCCATTAAGGTCACTAAGGAGAAGGAGGGGTCGAGTATGGCTCCTAATAAGGTTGTTGATAAGGTTGTGTTGAGTATAACTCCAAGGAAGTCTAAGAATAGAGCAAGAAGTTTGACTCAGCAGAGGAGTGAGCCTAAGGAGGAAAAAGTACAAGAAGAGTATGAGTATAATTTTGCTCCAAAATTGTATAAGCTGACTTGTGAAGCATATAAACTTGAGTAGGTGATCTTCTTAAAGAAATCTGATGAGCTTCTGGATGATATTCCTAATGGGATTGCCCTATGCTGTTATGACTGCTCAGGTGATGTGGTAGCCAACCTAGGAAGTATGCTAAACTTTTTTAATTAAGATGAAAAAAGCCTTCTTTACTAAGTCTAGGTTTGCAATTGTGGAGAAAGATCAACTATCCTTTGAGGCGAAGTACAATAATCTTTAGGCTGAGGAAACTCACCAAGAGGAGAAGAAAAATAAGGCAACCCTGGAGCTTACTCACTTAGCTGAGGTGAACAGAGATTTGGAGGAAGAGCTCTCACATCACACCAAGGAGTTTTCGATGATGGAAGCCAAGTTCACTAGGTTTCTTGATTTTGATGAGGACCATAATATACTTCAATAAAAATTCAAGGCAGGCGCTGACTTCGTTATCAACAAGCTAGTGAAGCATGGTCAATTGGGCACCAGGTTTTAAGATTTCTCTAATGTACTCACCCTTTTGGACTTTGATGAAGATGATGATGAGGTAGCATGAAATGACATTTCCCCTCTCTCTCTCTCTCTCTCTCTCTCTCTCTCTCTCTCTTTGGCTAGTAAAGTGTAAGTTCATATATTTTACTTTCTTTCCTTGTAATTTTTTTTACTTTACAAAATAAAAATAATTATTTCTTTTCTCTTCATTGAGTACGCCTATGATGATAAAATGAATGTACTTACTCAAATGATGACAAAACATATTATTTTACTAAATATTCTCATATAAGAGCTTACTTGCTTAGTTGATGTTACGCATGTCATTACATGACTTATGATGCTTAAGAATTAAGGTATATTTGATCATTGACTCATCGGGAGGCCTTTTTAAGGTAGTCTCTTGATTATGGCAAGTTAGGTAGATTTTCTTTGTTGGCTGTGTGACCAGGAGGGTAAGCCCTTAGGCACTAATGATTTAGTCTTTTGGATAGTTATTGACTTCAAAGGGTGTTTTGCCTTACACTAAAATCACATAGAGTGTAGGTCTTTTTTGAGTTTAATTGCTAACCTCATGGGGTGTCAACCTTACACTAACTAATAACTGCACACTTGTCTTTCTTAATTTTAGTTGTCAACCTCACGGATGTGTCAAAATATAATCTTAGTGTTGGTCTTTTTTGAGTTTAGTTGCTGAACTCACGGGGGTGTCAGTCCTATACTATAGTTGCCAATCTCATGGAGTGTTTATTATTTTAATTTTAATTGCTAACCTCACTAGTTGTCTATCTTACACTATAGTCACTAACCTTACGGGGTGTTGGTCCTTTTTATATTGAGTTGATTGTTAGCTCGTATAGTTAAGTAAACTTAGCCAAAGGTGGCACTCCAAGCCTTGTCTTAGGACTTGGTCCAAAAATAGCACACACTACAGGCACCTATCGTGATTAGTATTTCTACCTCTTAGGGATTAGGGTAGCTTCACAAGTATATTTCTTTGTTAGTCACTATTATTCAACATGTTATCTTAACTAAGAAGAAAAATACTATGAAATTCATTATTAGAATTAAGGAGATACATGATATATGAAAATAAAGAGCAGGTACAAGTCAGAGAAACTTCCCATCAAGTATAAATTTTTTTCAAGTATTTAGAATTCTATGTTCTCGATATGTCCTTGCTTGAATAAGATTGTAGTCGGCACACACCATGACCAACTTGATCCTTGATTTTGAAAGGCCCATCCCAGTTGTTGGTGAGGCTTGCTCAAAGCATTTTTCCAAGCAACAACATCTATTTTATTGTGTGCCAAATCATCACTTATAAAGTTCTTCTCTTTCACATGGAAATTGTAATATCTCTCCATTCACCTCTTTATTTCTTTTTGTCTTTGTGATGTCTCTATTCTTAGTTCTTAAAGTATGTTGTGTGTGTGTGTGTGTCCTTCATAACTTCCAAGTTTGCTTTCTTCCAATCACCATCTTCACTTTCCAGTCCCTCCATTAATAAAACTCTTTGGCTTTGGGCTTCATAATCAATCGGTAAGATAGTTTTTGAGTCATGTGATAGTGTAAATGGGGATTGATTTGTTGCATTGGTCATAGTAGTTTTAAGTTCCTAGAGTATGGTGGGTAATTCATCAACCCATTTGGTCTTGACACCCTCTATTTTTCTTTTGAGTTAGTTAAGGATCTTCTTATTGGCAACCTCCACTTGGCCATTACTTAGTGTTTGGTGTAATGATGTAAACTTTAGCTTGATCCCTTAAGACTCATAGAAATATCTCAAACCCATTTTGGTGAATTGATGCCCATAATTCAGAATGGTCACCATGGGTATTTTATACGTTCAAATGAAGTTATTCCAAATAAAATTTCTAATTACTTGGGAGGTCACCCTGGTGAGTGGCTTTTCCTCAATCCATTTGCTAAAATATCAATCATGATGAGAATGAACTTTCTTTTCATGTAAGAGATTGGAAATGGGCATATTAGATGAATTTCCCATATTTAATGGCTAGGGAATTGTGATAAGTAAAAGTTGTGGTGGTTGTTGGAGCGTAGCAAATTTCTAGCATTATGTGCATCTTCTTATAAAATCCTCAACATCTTTTTTGAGTGTAGGACACAAGTACCCTATCATTAGGATCACATGAGTGAGTGTTCTCCCTTCCGTTTGATTGCCACATTCTGCAATGTGTATCTCTTATAAGACCTTTTTTATTTTGACACTCTTACACATTGAAGGTTAAGAGAAGTCACTAATTTTCTAACTAGCTTGCTTATAACCAAGTACCACCTTGATTTTGAACCTCCTTGAGTCTTTGATTGCTCCGTCAATTCCCTTATCCTACAAATATTTCTAAATAGGGTCGATCCAACTAAGAGAGTATTTATGTTTGACTTTCATTTACTCTTCTTCCTTTATGCTCGATTGAGTAAGTGGTAATTGCTCCATGAGTTTGCTAGCTCGAGTTAATAGGTCAAGAAGTTTATTTTCCTCCCTATGGATTTGCTATATCTTAAAATATTCCAACTACCCTATATCTACTTTCACCTTGAGCAGGTACTTTTACAAAGACTCATCTTTGACCTCATAGTCACTGTTGACTTGCCTCACCACTAACTACAAGTGTAAATAAGCCACAACATGTAAAGCCCAAAGTCTTGGGCCAATGTCAGTCCTGTGAGTAGAGCTTCATTCTCAGGCTAATTATTCATTACCTTAAAGCTAAACTTGACTTGCCGTGTTATGGTGAATCCTGTGGGGTTTTTAACATAATTCCTGCTATCTCACGATGTGCCATCAACATATATTCATCATAAAGGTTCCAGGTTGATCAGGATATCATGTGAATTTATAAAATTGATAAGAAATTCTGCCAACACTTGGGCTTTAATTATCATTCTAGGCGATTAAAATATATCAAACTCACTTAATTATACTAACCTTTTTAGTAATCTTTTGAATTGAGCAGTCTTGGTGAGTGTAAATTTGAGTGGGCTATCAATGACAACCTAGATTGAATGTGTTTAAAAGTAGAGTCACAATCATCATGAGATGATAAGTGCGAGTGTGAGTTTTTACATGAGTTGATAATTCAAAGCACTTGGGATTTAATTGTCATTCTAGGCAAGTAAAAGATATCAAACTCGCTTACTTCTACTAACTTTTTTAGTAATCTTTTTGATTGAGCAGTCTTGGTGAGTGTATATTTGAGTGGGTTATTGATGACAACCTGGATTGAATATGCTTAGAATCATCATAGTTATCAAGATGAGATGATATGAGTGTGAGTTTCTCCATGAGTGGATAATTCAATTTAGCACCTCATAGAGATTTACTGACATAGTAGATATGCCATTGCTTATTACCTTTTTTTATGATAAGGACTGAGTTGATCGAGTCTTTTTCAACTCCAAAGTATAATAAGAGGAGGGTCTCTCCCTCCTTTGGGCTTTATAATAGAGGAGGTGATGTAAGTAGGGCTATTGAGTTACAAAAAGCTTTTTTCATTCTTGAGTCTACTTGAATCTTTTTGCTCCCCTAAAACCTTGAAAATGACAAGCAACACTTCGAGCTTTGAGATGAATCTTTGATTACTACTCACCCCATTGTCTTTTTTTCATAATTTTGGGTGATGACATTTCAAGTATTGCCTTAACTTTGTCAAGCTTCACCTTTTTGCCTTCAGGGGTGATGAGAAATCCAAAAAAAAAAAAAATTGTTCCTACACAAAAAATGCATTTTAAGGGATTGTTGACCTCATTTTTGGATGAGGTTAACATTATCCTTGATCTCAGTGATTAAAACCACTAATCTTAGATTAGGTGCTTCATAACTAGACATGTAAGACACTACACTTAGTGACTAGGTGTATAACCAAATTAAAATCAATTAACAAATTAAATTAAATATAAATATAAAACTAAAATTGGATTTTAAATCAAAACTAAATTTAAAAGCAAATCAACTCAATGCCTAAGGTGAAGGCCTGCCATTCTCTTGAATCCCTCTAGAATTTAACCTAACTTAATTGATTAGGTGAACCCAACTTCAAAATTTAATAGAAGTTCTAATCAAACACATTTGAATTAAGAATTAAATCTAATTGAGCTTAGAGGTAGTTGAGGTGGTTGACATAATTAACCCATTTAAGCTAAAAATCACCTAAGTCTAAAAATTAAAATAAAATTAAAATAAAATCAAAACAAATTAAAATCAAATCAAACAAAAAGCATATAATCAATGCATAAACATAAATGAACCTACAAATAAATTTAGATGAGGTTCAAGATGGAAAATTAGGTCAATTGACTTAGAATTGGCCCATGTGGACCCCATTATGTCAAAAGTTGGCTAACTAAATTCAACCAAATTAAGTCATTCTAAGGACTCAAAATCATCAAATGAATATGTCTAAACTTAAATCTAAATAAAATAATATTAAATTATGTCTTAGATGAGATTAATTAGATCATTTGACCCAATAAACCAAAATGAATCTTATTGAACCTAAATTCAATTCAAATTGAAATTAATTAAAATCAAATATCCAAAATCATTTGAAAATCATAAATAAACATAATTCAACAAATATTTATGTTTAATTTAATCAATGTCATCATTTGACCCATTAAGCCCAATTTGGGTTTAAATAGGTCTAAATTCCAAATATGCTTAAATTAAATGCCATTAATTGAACCAAATTATTTTAACAACTTAATTAAATACAATTAAAATGCAAACATATTTTAGTTGAACTAATTTGGTAATTTAACTCAACTAAATCCAACTTAGCCCATTTGGATTAAAATGAGTTGATTTTAAGTTAAAATTAAAATAAAATTTAAATTAAATAAAAATAATTAATTAGAATCATCACAAATGGCCAACTAAACATAATAAAACTCAAATATAAATTTAAAAAAAATAGTCTAATAGATCAAAAAGTCTAATTTGACTTCTTTGGGTTAAGTGTTTCTAAATGGTCAAACTTATCTTAAACCACATCACTTAAATAGATAGGGATCAATTATTCAATAAATTTTTCAATGAATAATTGATAGTGATGGTAACCAAAACCTAACACTTATTAATGAAAGAAAACATAATTAAAGCAAACCAATACAATTTCAACCCAGTTGAACCCCATGTAATCACTCAATCCAAATCTAAATCAAATGAGCTTAACCTAATATCTCAAGCTCATCATGGCTTGACTTGGTCAACCAAATAACAATTCTAAAGAGATGAGATGACCATGAAAGATGATGTAAAAGACATGGAGAGGAGAAGAAAAAACCAATGCACATAAGTCCAAATAATTCCATCTCTCCCCATCTAATAGTCCATTTGGATCAACATATAACTCTTTTGACATTTGACTTAAAAGGCAATAATAATCAAATGTAGATAAGATGATGAGGTGGCCATGGGAGAAATAAGGTGGAACCCATGGAAGACATGCATGGCTGACTCATCCTATCCCTCGAAACCTCACTCATGCTTGATGCATCATTCCCTAAGGGATTCAAATTTATTTTGAGCTTCCCACCACCTTCTCTGTTATCACTAGACCACAATTCCCATAACCAGTAACCACCCTTCAAAGCTAATGAAATTGCTTTCCCCTTCTATAAAAGTGGGGAAACATGCCAAATTAAGAGCTATTAATGACTCCATTAACTTCTTTGAGTGAAATTGAGTCCAACCAAACCTTTCCCCTCCTCCCAAACTTCTTCGATCTTCCCCACACCAATCTATGATGAGCGGTGGTGGTTGTTCACCTCTACATCAATTCAGAGGGAGTCAAGTGGTGTTTCCTACTCCAAAAGCTTTGTCCAATCTACTTAAGCATTTTTGTAACCTAAAGGACTATTGAGACCCAACGCCATTGAGGTATGGATAAAATTGACCTCCCTATTAATTCACGTTGTTCTTTTGTGAAATGAAATTGATCTTTAATAAGATCAAGCCACATAGATTGATTGCATATTAATAGGTGATCATTTTGTAATCAAATAATTGCATTTTCATTGGCTAGATCACTAGAGATCAATACTTTTTGATGAACAACACTCGATCTCCCCACGGGAAATGGAATCATAGTTGTTGATTCCTTTTTTGGAATGGATGATCGTGATCTTGAAGCACCCATGATTTAACTCCTTTAAAGAATGGCAGATCGATTATGGGCCTTCCGATCCATGGCTAGATGGTCCGATAAAATCACATCCTTGCGCCATTTTAACATGTGATCCACGTGGATCTTGCATGGCCCAATCGTGCAGTGCAATGCTTAAAATGGCCGCATCGCTACATGGTGCTGGTTTTTTAAGTGAATAGATTCAATTTTCTAGATTTAAAAATGCAAAAAATTGCTAAAAACTTCAAAAATTGATAGAAAATAAAATACTCAACTAAAAATATAATAATGGGCTATATGGATTCATTTGAGTGAGAGGAAACCATTAAACCTAAAATTCCTAATTTTTATTGGGTAATTTTGTATTAATTTGAGTTTAATTGAAGTCAATTAAACTTTAATTAAACCCAAAATATTAATCCAATCAACCTAAAACTTTAGGGAAATTAAATTGAAGTTGAAAAAAACCTAAGATAAAATTTGTAGGATTTGTTTGTGATTTAATTAAAATATATAAACTTTTCAATCTCTGAACCTTAATTTAATGAAATAAGTTAGTAAATAATTGAAGAAAATTAAGGAAAATCAAGGAGTTAACTGAAAACATCATAATACACATTAATAAACCTAAAAAATATTAAAGCTCACTGAAACCCATTAATCTTCAAAATGACATGATTAGGTAATTAAATGAATGAATTAATTCATTTAAATAATCTTATCTTTGAAAAATCATAATAAACTAACCAAAAATTCAAAAATTCTAAATAAATCCTTAATAGATTCATCATTTAGAGAGGAATCAAGGAAAATTAAAAAGCCTAATTAATTCTTAATAATTTAGGCTTAATTTAAGTTTTATTGTAAACATTAAAATCTTAATTGACCCAAAAATATGCATTTGATCAATATGGAACTTTAGGGATATAAAATTAGCAAGGAACCTTACGTGCTATAAAAATGTTAAAAAAAATTATTTTTTTGATAAGAAGTTATTAAATTTTCAAGCTTTAAGTAAATTTAAATAAAATATGAAATAAAAAATTTATAAAAATTATAAAAATTGATGAACCAAATTCAAAATATTTATATTGACATCAGAGGACCAAAGAAAATTTCTTTAGTCATTTGAAGTTAAAAATAATAACAAATCATATATTTAAGGCTTTATGAGTAATTAAGGGCATATGAAATTAATTAAACATTATGCTCTTAAATTATTAAATCCATGATAAATTGAATAATCATATGAAAAATATAATCAATCAATCTAAATTCTTCAATCAAATAACAAATTAATTAACATTGAAATCATCTTGAATCTATTTAAACTTAGGATGGTCTAAATTAGATTTGGGACTTAAATAGTTCAATCCTTTAGGTTTCTTAGGCTATGATCAATAATTAAATGTTAAAAGAAAAATTTTATCATAGAGATTAATAATAAATCCTTAATCATTAAACATTCCTTAAATCAACTTAAAATATAAAATTTAACTAAATTAATAAATATCCAAAATCATGAAATATAAATAAGAGAAAGTATCTAAATAATGAAATTAAAAGATCTTTTAATCAAGTCTAAGATAAAATTAAACTTTGAACCTTAATTTAAATCAATTAAGTTAACTAACTTAAGACACTTAAGTTTAACAAACATTCACATTAACTAAATAAAAGTTGAATTTCAAATAAGTAAATGAGGTTAATCAAACAAAGATTAAATGAACTAATCTAAAATTTGTGAAATTAAATGATTATTTAATCTTAAATCTTAATCAAATCAAAGAAGTATAAAGTCGAATATAAACTTAAAGTCATGAAATCATATCTAATAAATATTCATCTTAAAAACATTAATATAAATTAATCAACATAAAATTTAAACAAATTAAATTAAGCAATCATTAAATTAAAATCAATCTAATAACTAAAATTCAATAAAAAAAATGATTAAAATCTTAATTAAAAGTTTAAATAAGAGATCATTTTAAATTGTAAATAAAATTATTAATTAGTTGAATTAAAATATATTAATTAATTCAAATCAAATTAAATGAAAGATGGAGTTAGTGAATTTAAACAACATATAGAATTGTTTAATCATATAAACCATGTTCGACAAAAAATCTATTAAATAAAACCTAAAGGAATGAATCAAACACTTGTTAAATATTTAAAATTAAATTAAATTAAATTATAATCTAATAAATTTGAAGTAAATAATTAAGGTTGTGGTGTATTAATTTGGAGTTGTAGGGATACCACATAGATCTTAGGGGGTACTTATTGAAGTAATGGAGTACGACATTATTGTATGATGTACTATCTCGAAAGATAGAAATATCACCTCTACAATGGACTTATTCACTTAATAAGAACTCTTAAGGCAAATTGGTGTACATATATAGAGATCTTTCCCCACTTTACATGGATAAAGTAGACGGGTTTATTTTAATCAAAGTTATTTAGTTCATGGAGGAAAGCTCCCTAATTAATTACATCCAAGAAAATGGAAGTTTCCTAAGAACACTCTCGATTAAAGTAGTCAATAAATATCTCCAAAGATTTCAAGGCTAGACTATCAAAGAAATGGTTGTTATTAGAAATCAAACAGGAAGAGTTCAAATACAAAGTCTTATTTATGGATTCCATAGGAAGATAAGTCAGGAGTATCCAAGATATAAGGATCCCTAGTGAATGCTCCAATCTACCTTATGATGAGACTTTATATTTTTGAAGGGGAGAATTTATTTTATTTAAGTTGTAATTTTATTAAAGTACTAACACTTTTAACCCAAAAATATAAGATTGTGGAGATACTTAAGAAGTGAGGACTTAAACTCGTAGCAAAAGAGAAATAAGCTACCTCAGAACCTAGGTCTAAAATGCTTTAGCACCAGCTAGAAATAAGACCTAAGTCTAATCATAAGAATGTGATATAGTGGTTCACCTCCATAAGAGAGAATGAATACATCACAACTCTTTTGGACTTACAACCTCATGGAGTGGATGAAACACCTCCTATGCTTTTAAACCATGTAGGTTTTTTTATGTAGATGCAAGATAGTTGGGTTGTTATTTAATTAGGGAAGAAAGCTAAAATTCTAAACTCACTCTATAAGAGATTAGATAATGTTTGGTATGCAAACATTACTTAGACTAATGGTAAAGATTTACAATTTTTTGGATCATTTTGCCACATTAATTTGGACTAAGGCTTGGGATTATTATGCCTAAGTGCATGATGAAATTGAGTTGTGGGCTAAATCAATGAGAAGGAGGTGTTCTCTACACAAGGAATTGTTCTCACAGTCAAGCTTGTCCCCTATCATGCAAGAGTAGAGATACTTTATTTTAATATAGTGAAATAATATGATATGCATGGTGGGATAACATACAACATTCAGCTAAAAGGTTCTAAATCTTTTATTTATTTGATTATGAACCTAAGCTTTTAGATGAGGTAATGAGTTGATTTGATTTTAGTTATGAGTTATTAATAGGATAGAAAAAATAATTTTATCCTTGAGAGCCTATCGTATTGAGGCCATACATCAAACATACACACTTTAACATACCTATGAAAGTATGCCATTTCTATTACACAATCTAAATATAACAATCAAACATTTAGGTTTCATAAAATTAATAAAAGGCCTCTATGTCCGGGAACCACCGTGCTCCCCAGAAAAGAAAAATAATTGGGTAGCTGAGCTTTACCCTTATACAACCTAAATTACAATTAAACTTTACAAATGAAATAAATGCATGGGGATCTTCAATTCTTATTCTTCTTTCTTTCTTTGGATTAGCTTACTCCAGGCTTCACAGGGCCTCCCAAGTTTTGCCTTTTAGCCACTATTCATCCTAAACCCCATAGCACTAATTGTAGTCCTATTACAAGAATTATATCTTTTTGAAAAATAAAATCTAACTACACCACACAAAATAGATATTAGCTAAACAAACATACAAATGAAGTAGTTATATTTTACATATTTGGACTAAACACCTACTTTGGTAACCAAGCCAATATTCCATAATTGGATTTTGCTTAGGGATGTAAATAGCACTTGTAAGTAAGAGCATTTATGTTTATTTAATATTATAGTGGCCCCTCAGGAATAGTCTTTTGCATAAAATATCATTAGGATAATAGTGACTTTATATTTAGTCTATGCATAAATAATCCTAACATCCAGTCTAAAATATTACATCATAAAGCAAAACATGTCACCACAACATTCACCAACTTAACTTAATAATAGGATTAGTGACTTAGTATTCTAATGTGTGTGCTAAAGCTTAATGTTGTATGTCTTGATTGAGTTTTAAGATTAGGATTCTCTGATTTTTAAGATTATTTAAATTACCCATTAAGGGAACTTTCACTTTAAGTCTTTTATTAGCTTGATTGAGTTTTAACTTATGTTTTTTTTATTTTTATTTTGATCACTTCTTACTTAAGATCTTATCATTTGAAAAGAAGAAAGAGGCTTGACCTTTTCATCCCTACCTAAGTTAATTTCTAAAGGTAAATTATTATTATTTTAACTTTTTAAGAGATCATTCATAAATTTTATTTTAGCCTAAGTTTAGATTAGCCTTAATGAATCTTATCCAAACATGAAAAACATCTAAAGGCCAATGAAATTGAGTCCGTCACATAAATAATACTCCACTATTTCCTTTCATTGTCAATAACATCCACATTATATTTTTGCACATTAATGAATGTTGATGCATGAGTTTGATTGAAACAAGGAGGTTTCATCTCATATTTAAGCATATGAAAACATGTATAAGGAATTTAAGCAAGTATGTACCATTGTTAAACTAGGGCGAGATTATCTAAGACCTTTTGAGGCTACTTAAAGTCTCATGTTCCCCAGATGTCTAGACTATATATGCCAATTTAAAACACACAAGCATATACAAAACATAGAAAAAAATCATGAAAATGTTGTGTATGAACATCTTTTGCTTTTGTAAAGCTTAATGGTAAAAGAAAAGGGGTATACTTTATGTTCTAATATATATGAACATAAATAAAATTAAGCAAGCATGTGCCAATGTTAAACGAGAGAAGTGAGACTATTAATGACCTCCTTGGGGCTATTTAAAGCCTCATATTTGTGGGATGTCCAGACTATATACTTGCCAATTCAAATATATGAATACATAAGTATGAACATAGGAATAAAATCATCAATTGTCATCTTTTGATTACAAGTAAATGAACATATCATTTTTCTCATAATTAGTTATTTATAATAAACATTGATTTAAGATTCATAATGGACATATAATTTCAAAATAGTTTGAGATTTACTAATGATAATAGCCACACCGTATGATAACATTTGTCCAACTCATGCAATTTAAATGCAATCATATTCTTTTAAATTTTAAAACATGAATACATGAAGCACATGATAAGTACATTTATGATAATTTGAAAGGAAGTAATTGAACATCACCACACAACAAACTTGATTTCATTAGAACTTATGGACATTCAAGTTACATAAACATCCCTTAAATCTAATCAAAGTATTTCTTTAATGCTTAATTTTAATATTCAAGTTGTTGAAAACCTAAAGAGGAGAAATAATGCTTAGAATTCACTCCATATCATGTTGGTTATTTAATATGTTAAAGGAAAGAAACTAGATATATTTTATGGATTAATTAAGTTGAATATTAATTATATTAATTAGATCACCCTTCCTAAGCTTCTTTAATTTAATTAACTAACTAAACATGAGCCTTCAATGATATGCTTTAGAAAAATAAAATTTACAATGCACCTAAAGAGATCTAATGTAATTAGGCTCATATTTAAGAATTAATTGAATTAAAGAAGGAAGAGATTTAAGATAAATATTCTTATAATTTTCCCACACTAATAGAAAAATAATAATTTCTTTAATGACTTCATGTTATTAAAAACATAATGAAATTAATGGGTTGCACTTGAGTTACTTAAATTGATTTCACATTTCATTATTAAATTTTCTTAATTTACCATTAATTATTAAACATATTAATTAAACCCTTTAAGATAATACAATTGGAAACCATTAGGAGAAGGGGTCCTAATGAATTTCCATGTTATCCCCACTATTTTTAATAATTAATTAACTTTAATTACTTAATTTTGTTGTTCATTATTTTTAATAATTATTAAACAATGTAAATAATGTAATTAGAATTGAAATTTTAGGATTTCCCAAACCACAAGATAAATAATTCCAAGAAAAATATAGGAGGTAGAGGACATTCCCTAGAATCAACATGCCAAATTTTGAATTAATTAGCTAAGTAATTTAGCCTGAATTAAGGTAATTAGCCTAACCATCAAACTTTAATTAAGCACTATTCATTAAATATTAATTAGCAATTTTATTTTTATTAAGTTCTTCTCTATCAATGTTTCCAAAATGACTTTATTTACATTTTTTTATTTTTCTATAAGTAGTTATGATTTTTTGAAGTTTTGACTATTTAATTATATTTTTAAACCTAATTAAGTCATTTTAAACTGTCGGTACCACGTGGACACTGACACGGTAGTACTTTCCATGAGGTATCATGATATTGGTTATTTAAATCTTCTAACGCACGACTTAGCGGCGGATGCAATTTCATCTCGATCGTTCAATCTTGGATCAGATGATTGAGATTAATCTCATATTATGAAGGAATTAATTGAGATTTCTAGTGTTATTAATCATGATCGTTCATTCTAATCATGCAAAATGGATGGCTGGTGATCCATCGTTCCATGAGTGCCAGAAGATAGACACCATCTACCTTCCATCTCTTGATTTGAGTTAGCCAGAGCTCATTTGATGGTAAAATTGAATAAAAAATGATTAGGGATAAGGTCTAAAGAGATCTTATGGTGGAAATCATATGAAACCACATTTTGTTTCAAAAAAGACCAACACTTAGTAGCCAAATTTATAATTGCTAGATTTTTACCTTGTTGGAGGTAGAGACTAGTGGTCCGTTGATAGAGGTAGCTTCATCTTGAAAAAATAAAGCACTGTTGAGAAGATCTCAAGCTACCTCCCTGCTGATCGATCTGTGGACCAAGTGCCACTGTGAAAGTCACTAGATTTAGTCTAGGGATGTCTTTCGGTGGTTGAGTCAATCAGGAATCGATTCATTTTCTTTCATCGAGGCTTGGGGAATGTGTGAGAAGAGTTAATTTGGATTTTATAGAGTTTTGATGATGTTGGATGGACAAGGCTCTCAGGCTTGGGAGTTCAAGGAAAGCTTAGGGATTGCTCGGAATGCTCTGAAGAAAGTGTATAATGAGTTTGAAAGAATGGGAAGGAGTATACTCTCCTCTCCAACAAAACTAAGGGCTAAGATTGGTTCAGCCTTTGGAAGTTGTCCAACCGGAGTAAGTGGTGGCGGGACAACAAGGTGGATATATGTGTGAGAGGTCAGGGAGTTTAGTGGGCTGCCATAAAGTGCACACCTTCTTAGGTGGGCTAATGGTTGCTCATGGGAGGATGAAACCAACAACCTTGGGTTTTCTTGGGTGTGGTCCTTTATCCCAAAAGGGCCAAAGATGGCTGCCAAGGAGTGGGGAGGTAGAGAACCCTGCCAAATGGGAATTTTATCTCATTTGGAGGGTTTGGTTTAATGGGTTTGACCCAACCTGAGTTCACCATTGGTTGGGCCCACTTGGGAAGGCCCATGGTGACCAAGGATGAGTCATACCAAGTTTGTTTGGGATTGGCTCAATTTGATTCATATAGGTCAAATGGGCTTAATTAAAGTTGACCATTTTGACCCAATTTGGTCAAAGTGGGAGTTTGGTAAAGTTTAATTGGTCATTTGGAATGAGTTAGTGTAATTGATTTGGTTCAAATTGGATTAGATTTGGATTTGGTTCATATGGTTCAATTTGAGTCAAATGGGTCATGTTGACCAATTTGATCAAATTGGTCAAATTGGCTTGAGCATTGGTTAAGTCCATGTTCAATTGATCATTAGTGATTGATTGGAAGAGTTAATTTGAATTGATTTGGATTAGTGAGTGATTTGGTTCATTTTGACCTTTTAGGTCAAATTAGGCTAAGTAGGTCAACTGGCTTGGGTTGACCAAATTTGATCCAATTAAAGAATTGGTGATTGATTAGAAGCATTGGTTTCAACTACTTTAGTTTAGGACTTGATTTGACCCAATTTGGACCTTTAGCTTAAATTGGGTCAAACTTAGGTCAAGAGGTCAAATTAGCTTGGTCAGGTTCAATTGATTGTAGTGGAGTGTTCAATAGTGACCTATCATCAATAAAAAGGTTGGATAGCATGACTTGATCTAGTGGGAGTTTGATTGAAGTTTGGCCTAATTAGGGTTTTAGGTCACTTTAGCTTAAGTGGTTTGCTAAGTTAATTTAGACTAATTGAGTGTATAGATGGTTAGAATATATTCAATGATGAATTTGAAGTTGATTGGTTGCTTTGACTGTAATTGATTTAGGATCGATTGGGTTTTTGCTAATTTGAATCTTTTAGGTCAAATGGGCTAATTTGGGCTAATTAAGTCTAATTGATTTAATTGGCTTGATTGCAAATGTTGAAATAGTTTGAAATGATCCACTGGATAATTAGAATGATTGAGAGAATTGAATTGAGTTTGGTTTGCTTGAATTGGTTTGAATGATGTTATAAGAGGTGGGTTAACTTGGGTTAATATTCAAATTAATTTGGATTGGAGGATTAAAACCAAATTCAAGGTTAATTTATTTCTTGGGGTTGAGGTTTCAATCATTTGGTTTAGGTTTAAATTAATTGATGGGTATGAGTGTCGATTTAGGCCTTAGGGTACGTGAAGCTCACTTGTCTTAAGGTAATCGCTAGACCTAAGGATATTCCCTACAACTCTCTAGGCCTAGGTTTAGTGTCCCATTAACTACTCAAAGTGTTCTAGAACTAAGGAAATCTAAGTGTCTACAAAAATCCTAGACTTGGGATGGGAGTGACCAATCCTCACTCCAAAAGTGAGGTCAACATACATAAAAAAATAAATTCAATAAACTTAAAGAACTATAATAAAATTAAATTCAACTCAACTAAATCATTTAAATAAATTTAAAAGGGTTAATCATGATACTTAGGTTCTTAGTTTAACCCATAGAATGGGTCAACAATGGTACATGAAATAAAATAAATTCAATAAACTTAAGGAACTATAATAAAATTAAATTCAACTCAACTAAATCATCTAAATAAATTCAAAAGGGGTTAATCAAGATACTTAGGTTCTTAGTTTAACCCATAGAATGGGTCCTCATCACAAGATGGAAATCCCATTCTACTAGGATTAAGGTGTTGAATAGAATGGGTTTTACTTAAAGTAGAACTTATTTCATTCATAATTCTTTAAAAAGTTAAATTCGACTTAAATAAAAAATAAACTTAAAATTAGAATGAAATAAAAAAAATTAATTAAATCATTTAAATTGAAACCACCCAATGGTAAATTGAACAAACTTTGAACTCAAATTAAAACTTAAACCTAAATGGTTTAGTTTAATCATACCACATAAGTCTTTCCTTTTACACGCTAAATTGTTAATTCATCAACCCTATATTTAGGTTAGGATGATGATTTATGATATTTGTGTTGTGAAAAGATATTTTTATATTTTATGGTGTAATGTTTTAAACTAGATGGCTATGAATTGTTTGCACATTAGTCTAAATATTAGGTGCTCTTTTTATGCTAACACTATTTTCTGCAGGGGCTGCTTAAAGGGACTGTCATAAAATATAATAAATGTTATTTTCTTATAGGTGTTGCTTAAGTCCCTAAGCATAGCGCAATAGAAAAGGTGGGCTTTGTAACTATTGGTATTAAGCTCTTATGTTTGAAATATAAATTATAAGTGTATTGTATGATTTTCTTGACATATATTTTGTAGGGTTTAGGAATTTATTTTTAGATTTTTAAAATGTAATTTAAATTTAAATTATGTTATGATCTATGAGGTCTAAGAATAGTAGAAGGTAACTTTATTTATTTATGGTCCCCTATGGAGCCCAAGGCAGTCCTTGAATAAGGTGACAATGTTAAATGAAGATCCCCCATAAATTAAGACTTTAGTTCTAGGGTGGGTTATATAAGGATAAAGCTCAACTGCCTATTTTCCTTTTCTTCTGGGGTGTATAGTGTTACCCAACAGCATTGGCTTATTTTATTTATTTTAATTTTTCTTGATTTATTTTGAGGTGCGTAATAAAACTACATGCTTTTCATATGTTTCTTTTTGTAGTACCCTATAGATCATCCAAATCTAGTAGTGATGTTGTTGACTCAAAATAAGCTATGTGATATGTTAGGTCTATCTAACCTTTGTATCATTCTTGATGTGAGATTTTTAACCTTTGAGGAAGGTGAGCTCTTGTGATATTCATGGAGAAAGTATTGGTTGGATGAGGCTGATTATTTTATGCATATTCATCTTCACTTGCATAATAATACTCATTATCCAAACGAGGGTTTCGAGATAATGTTCAGATAATGTTCATTACTTTGTGTGGGCTTGGTGAGCCATTGATGCATTAGATCCTTCATTCTCATTAACCTTTGGTTCTTCATGGTGCGCATTCTCTGTAGCTTCTTATATAAGATTAGTGATCCAATCTTCCATGTTCCTCAAGACTTATTACATGAAAAATTATTGGGTGTTCTACTCATGCATGTTGAGCAATCTCATGTTGAAGGTCGCATTTCACTTTGTATTTGACTTCTAGTCCTTCGCATCATTGATGATCACCACACCTAAAAGAATGTTGAATCTAAATCTATCTATGGGTTGAGGAAGAGCGTTCTAAGAAACATAGAAATAGGGTTAAGCAAAATAATATAAATATGAATAGTAAAAAGAGTAAGAGAATAAATTAATTTTATTTTTCTCCTGAATTTGAGTATAAAAACTAGGGGCCTAAAGAAGAAAAGTCCCCTTAAGGGGTTATATTATAAGTATAGATAAGGTAGATTGAGTACAAGTCAAAGCCTACCCTAACTTAAGCAGTATGCTTACATAACTTAAGGTGAGTATGCTTACATCAGTAGCAAACTTGATGGCTGGTTGCAGGTAGCTTTCTGGTCATGTTGACCTGTGGGTTGAGGTCGGGTCACCAACTATGACTATTCACACTTTCCTTGGTCACCGCTAAGCATGAGTGAGTATGTTCATCACTTGCTTATATGTTGTATGCTCCAATTCCTTCTTAACTCACCAATTTTGGGATGAATAAGATGTTATTCTCCCACATACTTGGATGTCTAACCGACTTGCTTTGCTCATTTGGGTATACAAAAATAATTTTTTGGGTGATGAAATATATTATTTTCTACAAGCCAACATGAATGACCCAAATAGGGGAATTTCTTGCTTTCATATAACCGTAAAAGACTCTTTATTTGGGTACAATAAGAAAACCAATTAATTATACAATTATCTACGATAACATACCAAATGTTGGAATGCCATTAAATATTCATAATAATGTTGTACATATAAAATTTTTCTCTAGTAACTGCATTATAACATCGAACTCTATGCCATTGCTCACACAACTCAAGAATTAATGGTTGGGGGTAGACATCAATGTCATTTCCTATACTTTTCTCTCTCGATATAATTATTGATAAAATGAAAGAGGATTGTTTTAGTCCAATCCAAGATGTCTTATTATAAGGAACTAAGAGTATTGGCAATATACAATATGCCTTGCTCATTACCTTAAATGAATTAAATCTATCATTAGCCAAACCAAGATGAATATTTCATGGATATGTAGAAAATTCATGGTATCAAATGTCAAATGATTTTCATGCTTCTCCATCAGTTGGGTGTTATAACAAGCCATCTTTATTTATATGAATTGTGTGCCAAATCATCTGTATATTTCTTTGTTTTCAGTAACCATTGCAATATGGAGATTAAAGAAAAATATCAAACAACTTTAGCTCACCTCTTCTAAGCTTTCTTTCCTTCTATGTTATTTTTCATATGATTGCTTATCTATCTATATGAACCACACACTTGGCACACCTCTTAATTAGATTTATCTTTCCAAAATAACATACAATCATTATGATCTGCATCTATTTTTGTGTATCCATGATCAAATTCTCTCATTATCTTTTTACTTTATATGTGTTCTAGAAAAGAGAGTCCCTTTAGTAGAAGCATTGACCATTAGCTCCAATAGCAT
This sequence comes from Cymbidium sinense, assembly GCA_021442155.1. Lineage (NCBI taxonomy): Eukaryota > Viridiplantae > Streptophyta > Magnoliopsida > Asparagales > Orchidaceae > Cymbidium > Cymbidium sinense. The sequence continues at coordinate 40,915,233 of CM038233.1, forward strand.
ATTAAAAGATCTTGCACTTCTAGAGTGCAAACACTTCAAATGGAATAAGTGTAAAATAAAAGATAACTTCGAAAATGACTTACAATTAAGATATAATTATGCGCAACATCTTCTAATAATTTTGCATACTTTTACCCTCACTTGAGAAAACCTTTAGTGTGCTCATCATATTCTCCCATCAAATTCATTGAAATATTATTGGAACCATATGTATCCCTTAGTAACCATCCAATATCATTTGTACCAGAATGTTCAACTTGATGTTTTGATTAATCATGATCAGACCAATAATAATTGCTTCATTTCTTGCTCCTTCTCTTGTAGTATCGTGTTCTTGATGTCGATTCCACACAACATAATCAAAAAAGTATTCTTTGGAAACCAAGTTATACTTAACATCTTTCATCAAATGAAAGTACCTATTAATGCATAAATAACCTAGGCATAAAATTTTGTCTAATGCATTTTCGCTCTGACTCACAAACTTGAAAAACTTCCCCCACCTTTTATGTATTCATGAATCCATTAAAATCATTGCTGAAAAAAGGCAAATTCTATCAAAGATTAATTAGAAATGAAATTCGATGTCAAAAGTACATTAGATGGAAACTCATTATTGACCAAATTAAATTTTGGTCCTTTCTCTACTTCGTATCCATGTTCTAAAAATTTTAATCTATAAAAATGAAACCTAATTCTATATCATTCATTCTTATATCCTAATTAAAGAAATATTTAAAATGGCTAATACTGGTCCTAAGTCTTGATGAAAATAGTTTAGGACATTTTTTTTAATTTACCAAATGGTGTCCTCCTATGTAGAAATTCTACATTGTAAATCTAAGAGTCATAAAATGTTAAGTACAAAGTAAGAAAGCAAAAAAAGTGTTTATTCATGTTTAACCTAATCTAAATAAATATATTGTATGATAGAAGTTACTAACTTCTTTAGATATATAAATTAAATATATTGGCAATATCATATATCCCATAAGCATTACACTGAAAGTATCTTCCCTTAATTTTTTTTTTGTACAAATGGAAAAAAAGCATATATATATATATATATATATATATTCTCAATATGGAAAGAAAATACAATGCTAAATAAGATTGTGTGCCATCCATTCTGTGCTAAAAATTATATCAGAGCATAACTAATTGATCTTTATATGATAGAAAGGCTAAGCTAATTTTTTATGAGAAGGAACTCAATAAACACAAAACTATCCAACATAAGAAATCCATAAATCCAAGAAGTGAAAATTCATTCAGGATAAGAAAATTTTGAGCTAGTATATCTTGATTCAAATTAAATCAAAATTAATTTCACAGCCTTCAAATTTGTTTAAAATGTGTGCATATTTTCATTGATGTCATATATTACACCAAACTAATAAAATATCTATAAAATACATCTTCATTAAACTTAAATTAGGACACCTAGACATATATTTTCTCTAAGTTATATTATGTCAAAATCTAAATTAATACCTAATAGTTCAAACCAAAAAAAACCTTTTTAGTGAATAATAAGATCATGCCTCTCCTAGCTTTAATGTGCTATGACCAAAATTTCAACTAGGATGATAAATATTAATAAAACTTAAAATTTGCTCAATATTTTTAGCATATTTTATATGTTTAAGACAATAAAGTCTTAAATCAAACATAGAAGAAAAGAAGGGCATTAACTAAGTTAAATGTTAAAAGAAAATATAACGTGATTTTAGATTGACACAAATAACTTTTATTATAGATAGTGAATCATAGGATAATAAATAAATAAACAAGTCTAACATAATCAAGACCATGATCATGTACAAAACAACAAATAGAGAGTCCTCTAATTTCTCCTCAAGAAAGAATATAGACAAAAATAGCATAAAATAACTCATAAAAATAGCAAATGCTAATAAAAAATTAATTGTCAAAGGAAAATTGCAACCCAATCTAATAGAAAATAAATAGCATACATTATCAAGAACTAATGCTAAGTAGAAAATCAACCTAACCTGAAGCTAGAATCATACTTAATGAGATGCAATTTCAGATTTGGGTTAAAGGAGATGATGGTAGGAGAGGTCGAATTGAATTGGGTTGTCGATTAGAGAGGGTGTATCATGGTCGGGGTGAGAGCAAGAGTAGAGAGCTGGTGATTGAGGTGGCTTTGGAATCTAAGGGTGGCTTTATAATCTGAGGAGATGAAGTGCGAGTGAAGTTAGAATAAGATTAGGCTAAAAAATTGAATAAAGAATAGGGAAATCAACACACATGTAGATGCCTGTCTAGCAGAAGAAAGAAAGAGAGGCACTAGTGAGTGAAGTCGATGAGCAATGTTGGTGAGCAAAATCAATGAAGTGGTGATTGAATGTAAAGTGCTTCACATGTGATTAGGGTTCACAAAGTGGATCAAGAGAGAATACTCATGATCGTAATTGTGAGAAATTAATTTAGAGGTATAAAATGCTATTTATGAAGAATGACATATACCATTAAATGGGGTTTTAGATGCACCGCAATAAAAATGCTACTAAAATTCTTATATTCTATAAGTGAATAAATTTTTTTAGTTAATTTATCACAGTATAATATTCTTAAAGTCTGAATACATTAAAAAAAAACATTGAAACCACGAGGTCCTTAATACACAGGTTTAAAAGATAGAAAAATAGAATGTGTTCCAAGTGATTACTAATAAGAACATTCACCATTTTATAATAATTTAGTAATTTATATAATATGAATGTAAAATATAGACATAATTATTTAACACATAGTGAAGTGTGAATTCAACTAGAATGCTTATATAAAATATGATGGACATAGATTGGATGTAATGTACAATTCGTTGTATAAATATGATGTTGTAGGATATTAAAAAATCAAAACAATTGACAAAAAACTATCAAGAAAGATTTAAAAAAATGGTAAGACTAGACATCACTAATTCTATTATATCTTCTCTCCCCCTTAGATGTAAACATAAACAAAAAAAAATTATTGTGCATGTCCATTTTCCAATGTGTGGAATACATGTAAATATATTATTGATTGTAAAAGAAATAAGCCAAGAAAATCATTCTCCAAATAGTATTTTGGAATGGATTGATATGATTTGAAGATAACAAGTCAATTAGTAAAGGTAATGAGTTCAGCAAATGGTTGGAAGAGACCAATTTTAAGTTAAATTTATGGAGCAATGGATGAAGTAAATAATGAAATTAGTAGAGCATTTAAAAGAGATGAAAAGAAGTATGAGCAAGTCATTCATATCATTAACAAGAGATGGAAGCTTCAAGTCTATGAACCATTGTATCAAGTTAACTATAAGCTAAATTAAATTTTTTACAATAATTTCCCTATCAATTGCATGTTCTTTTGCTTCTCCATCTTCTAGTTTGTTTCAATAGGTGAAACCACCAATTCACACCCAATCTTTATAGTTTCTCATAAGAGATATGTGGCAATGCTTTTATTAAGAGATAAATGTATTTTGGCATGCATGAGACCTTTATTCTTAGAAAAGGCTTTAAATTTCAGAGCTATTTTATTTCAAGTTCCTTAATCAGATATTATTTTAAATTCTATTTTTTCACCTCATAATTTCAGGTGATCATGATATTATGAGCATATACTAGAGATTGTTGTCCTCCATGTCTAATGTTTAAAGAGTATAATCTCTTTAGCTTTATTTGTTTTCAACACCTTTAAAATAAGCTTAGAGTGAATTTTTTTTCCCAGTTAAAGATTTCCTTAGTTTACACACCTTATTACCTATTTTAGTTTCTTCAAATATTGGAGGAATACTCATATAGGTTTCTTTTTTTAGATCTCTATGTAAAATATGTTTTAACATCAACTGTTACAACTATAAATTTAGGTGAACAACAAGAGATAATAAGACCATGCTATGCCCATTTTTGTCATAGTGATAATGGTTTTGATAGTCAGTTAGTTTGGGTGTACCTTCTTGCAAATGGTTGTCTTATATATTTTCATAAATCCAACAATCTTGTATTCTAAGGCTATAAATGAACTAATGTACTAAAATTAACTTATTTAATACTCATTTAAGTTTGTTCAAATAAATAGGCTTGAATATTTTTTTGAAAACTTGAAGGTTAAATAAAATTTGAACATGATCCAACTATGCTCATGAACAAACTTATTTGTTATTCAATAAGTAACTTCATAAGGGCGATATTAACCTCAATTTTTTCTTGTACAATATTTATAAAAAAGTGTATATAAATAAACCTTGTTTAGTTATATATTTAATAATAATATAGTATAATTTAACATCAATAGTATTATTTTATTATCATTTATTCATTAATCAATTTATAAATTAACTCATTAAATCTTTTTTCTTTTTAATTCTTATTTTTATTTAAAATAATTTTAAATTCCACCAACATATAATGTAGTGATTCAATATTAATGGATGTTTTAAATGTTAATCACAATATTTTTTTTGAAAATAGTAATATATTTTATTCTCCCCTTAATCAATATGAAGCATCTTATTCCTTATTGACTTTCTTAATTGTGGTAAATCATCTTGACTTGACTTCGATAAAAGTAATCAAACCATTTTGAGGAGTTGATATAAGCTTGTTTCACATAAATCATTCATGCCCATCTATATATTCATAAATTTTTTAACTCTTTATTTTTCAAATTAATTTATTTATCATTAGTGAATATATATATATATATATATATATATATATATATATATATATATATATATATATATATATATATATATATATATATATATATATATATATATATATATATATATATATATATATATATATAATGCAATTCTTTCTTATTTATTCATTTTAATGAGTTTTGTAATTATTTCTTAACTCATAAGTACTCATTCAATTAAAATAAACATGTCAAGTAAATACAATCATAAAATTTTTTTGAACAAGATAAGTATTAGTTGGTATGTGAAAGCTAGGCTCAAACTCGAGCAGAGCATGAACAACTTAATATGACCAAAATCAGGCTCAATTGATGACATACTCAACTTGATTACAACACTATTATATTTCAAGATAAAGACTAATTTACAGCATATGATATCTTTGACTTTAACCTTACTAAAAATCTCTCAAATGTTGTTCCTTTTTAGTGCATCCATTTCTTCTTTTGTAGCAATTTTTTCATTTATATCTTAATGATGCTTTATGTAAAGTATTTGGAAGAAAATATTATTTAGGCTGACAATAAAGTTTCTTTGAAGTGGATAAAGGAACTTAATGGGATAATGGATGCTTTCTTTAATGCAATGAGGATAAAGGTCCTCTTCTTTGAACAAGAGAAATGAAACTTACCATATCTTCATTGCCAAAACTCAAGATGGTGTTATAATCTTGTTACAAGCCTAGTATGATTATTTTCTTGAATACATTTGAGGAAATTTATAGAATCATGGAACCAAAGAAGCATGGTTAAAATTTCTAGAAGATGTTTGGGATCAAGATAGAGTTAGGATCTTTTGAGAGACACTAAGGACTCATCAAGTGAACTAAATTTGATTTGATCATAATGTTTATCTTTTATAGGAGAAATCTCCCAATAGAGATAAGATTGTGGGAATGGTTTATTTAAACCAAAATGACATTAACAAATTAATTAAGTTTCTTAAAATGAAGACAATATTTGTATCAATTTTGTGTTTGGTAGCAATAAAAAATTCAATATTTTTGAATTGCTTCTATTCATATAATAAATACAAAAGATGTGAAACCAAATACTCTAGGAAAAAAGTCATTAAAGTTTTTTGACAAGTGGGTAGAATTTACCAAAGAAATCTAGGGAAATTTTATATTCCAATACTTGTGGGAGTATATTTATTATATATGTGATACCAGAACAACTTCCCTCAATGAGATTAGAACAATCTTTGAAGTAATAATGGTATAAGTGATCATTTTTCATCTCCATTTTATTATGGTGTGTATGCAGAATGATTTCTATTAAAAAGTAAGAGTTAAGGAAATGATTTATATAATATTTTACATTATTTGATCTAAATAGTTTAATTTATACCTCACATTAATTTTGAATCATGGAATAAGATGTGGAAAATGCCATTAGCATCATTTTATTTAATCAAGAATATCTATGAGATCCTAGTGCAATTATTAATTCAAGAAATAGATAAACCACAAGGCTTTAAAATATTTAGTGGATGTGTGTTCTAAGCATCACTATGGTTTAATCTTGAAGAATGATAATTTTTCTTTTATTAATGAAAATGGATGTGTGTTTACTTATCTAGTAAATTTAATAAAGAAATAATTCCATGACATCAATACTATTAAAAGGGAAGGAAACATTGTCATAAAAAAATAAAAAAAATTGTAAGACCTAGACAAAAGGATGAAGTCAAATGGAAATATTATTTGAAAAACTAAGAAAAGATAAAACAAGTTATGACTATAAATTTCTCATCAAAATTTTTTATCATATTAGGTCTTGCAAAGTTTCGTATTGACCTTAGTGATGGAAAATCCATTGAAAACCTATCCAAATTTGAAAAAAAAAATGAAAAGGGCTTTATATATGTTCCAATTTTTACACCTACAACATCGTTAAACAATATTATAACTAATTTGTCAATTGACTATAATATCATCACAACAATTTTATAAAAAATCCATATCATCAAAGAAGATTATTTTAAATAGATATTGATTTTCTAAAATATTAACATTGCACAAAAATATTTACTATGGTTAAACATATAAAATAATATGATACAAATAAAACTAAAGTAGCATATAGAAAACTAAGAATACTATAGATAAAATCATCATTAGTCTCTTTATTATCAACATCATCATCATCATCATCATTCTCCTCCTCCTTACCAGTCTCTTTCCCCTTTTTCTGATGCGCTTTCTCCATTTTATTTTTTTATTATTCTATGTCCTCGCCACTACAACAACATGCCTTCTAACCAGCTTGTCGATTGAATCACTACTAATTCCAAAGAATGAGTGGAATGCATCATAAGCTAATCCTTGTGAACCTAAGCCATATATTCTTTATTTTTTCTTACTTCCAATAGCTTTTCTCTAAATATCAAACTTTATATAAATTTCCGATGAACTACTTGTTAAGAAAACTTTGACTACATACCTTCTTAAGCCTCATGTAATTATCCGACAAAAAATTATGATGTTATTGAAATAGAATATATTTTCAATATAATTATAATTCAAAAAAATTCACTCATATGCTATGTGACCAACATCAAATTCAAGAAGACATGTGTTCACTATATAATTCTATAGCTATTGGCTTCTTTTGTAAGGACTTATTATTATAAACATACCAATAACATTAATAAATAGTGCTTCTAACTTTAATTAACAAAAATAGTCAATGACATACTAGTCTTCTTCTATACTCAATATATAGGGAACTATCTATGCCCCCATAATAAGATGATAAATTTTATTTAGTTTTCTACATTTTTTAAACATAATCTAGGGAGGCCCAAGATGTTCAATGCTTAGCTCATAGTTCCTTCCTAATCCAAAAAGGTTGTTATCCAAATTTGTGTATGTTTGTTAATATATCACGTAAATGTGCAACACCTCTTAGCTCAAAATTCTTTTGAATGTTCTAACTATATTCTGGCAACCACCAAAATCCTTTTTATAAAATAAAACACATTAAGAAGAAGCATTAGACCTTCAATAAAATCTATTCATATATATATAAGAATAAAGAGATTAGTTAATACTTCATATTCTCTAAATCACATGATGCACACCTTTATCAGTACCTTCTTCCATGATATATATGGAGCATCAAATTTGCTCCTTATTATATCTCTTATTTTATGTATTGCTTTCCTAGATGGATTAAACTGGCAAGAAGAAACTTTAATTTTGCACCACAAAAATTTACAAATTAAAGTAAGTGCAAATAAACTTACATATCTTATTGAATCCAAATCTATCATTAGATGGAGGAAGAACCTTCTAAGATACTTAAAAAATAGGGTTAGGTAGAAAGATTGCTAGCAGGAAGACAAAAAAAATAGAAAAATTCTAAGAGAAAATATAATCTTTATTGCTCAGAATGCTTAAAATATGAGTATAAAATATACAGGTCTAGAGTAAGAGCTAAAAGCTAAAAGGTCCCATCATAAGAAAGAAGTCTCCTTTATAACATCAAGGGGTGGTCATGTTAAGAGGCTATGACCAAGAGCGGGGAGGATTATCAAATTAAAACTTAGTTTTGAAAACATTGTAGAAAGTTTAGTTGCAAATGATAAGATTTAATAATCAAAGTAAAGTACAGAAAAGAAAACCATAGGACACAATGATTTTTACATGGTTTGGATAAATCCAAAAATCAGCCTAATGCCTAGAAATCCATGCTAGGAATTCACTAAGTCAAAATGAGATTATAAATCTCCCATACTTTCCTTCATCAAAAGTAGAACCCCAACACGTACTTTTCTACGGTAGAACCCAAACATGTTTTCCTACATGGATAAGTACAACATAACATCATATTTTCCTATACAGGCAAGTACAACCCAACACCATACTTTCCTATGTGGGCAAGTACAACCCCAACAAAACACAAGAGAAAAAAAGAAAAAAAAAGACAAAGTATTTAAATCTCAATTTAAAAAGATTTTGCACTCAAAACCCAACTAATGTAATATTAAGATAAATAATAAAGCAAGCTCAAAGTGATTATATTTCTGGTTGAATTAAGGTTTAAACAATGATTTGAACTTTATGTGAAGCACTTGGAATAAACAAGTCTTGAAAAATATTTTACTTTAAGAGAAGTAAGACATGAAATGAAATTAACTTGAAATTTTATAAAATATTGAATCACTTAAATAATTAAAACTTTAGCATGAATATGCAATCCAATTTACTTATGCAATGAATACTTCAAAATGAACAAGCTAATGTGAATTCCTTAGTTGTAAAATGACCTTGAAATAATAAAGCGATAAATCCCTGTAAGAATCAATGTAGCTTTATGAAACATTTTATGATATGAACACTATAACATATGAAAGACAAAAATGATTTCAATCCAAAAAATTTTTTTTTTTTAAATCACTTGAGATGAGAACGAAAAAGGTTAAGAAGAAAACTTTAGCAATACAGTAAAATTCCTTTCATGCAAATCAAACAATTAAAAATTTAAAATCAAAAGCATATAATGATTGAAAACTTTTACTCATTCTTTATGCATATGAAAAGAGATCAATGACTTGAAAGCCCCTTGAAAGATGAATTAAAAAGGATTTTAGAAAAATTTATCAATGTTAAAGAAAATCCTTTTGGTTAACAAAATAGGATTGTTAAATAATTTGAATATAAAATTTATGAAAGACAATAAATATGAGAAGTCTTTAACAATTTTATTTCAAATCAATAAACCCAAAAGGAATCACTTGAAGATGAATAAAAGAAGATTATAGAAAAACCTTTACCATAAAGCACATAAACCTTTCAACCTAAATCAAATCAATAAAACCAGTGATTTAAAAGATCAAAATAAATTAAATACTCTTACTCAAGCCTTTATATGCAAGCAATGAAATCAATTGAATTGATGTAAACTTTCCAAGGAATAAAAGAGGCTTGAAAGAGCTGAGGAAGATATCCACTTGAATCTAGTTGAAAGAGTGACGAAGAGAGATGAGCTTTGGCATTTTAATTCCAAGAAATTCACTAGCATAGGTTCTGCCAAGGTGGAGACAATCAAGAGGGATTAAGTCATGAAATCCACTCTTTAAATAGAGTTTTTCCCATGCAAATTTCAACCAAGGCTAGAAAGAAAGAGTGGAAAAAAATGAGAGGGAAATACTTATGGAAATAGATTGAAAAATAAATGGAGCCAATTAGTATAAAGTAAATTAAATTCAATTTCATCATAATGTGATAGCCAAGAATTGGAGGGAAGTATTTTGAATGCTCATAACTTAATTAAACAAGCTAGAATTAATTATGTTCAATTAAGGGAGAAATTCAAAATAATTTGAATTTTAATTAAATTTAAATTTAAATAAGCAAGGCAGCCAAAACATTCCAAATGGGTTTCAATCAAAAGTTAATGCATGATATAGAGGGTTTAATAAATTAATTAGAATGAATTAAAAAAGGCTACATGAATTAATTCAAATAAATTAAATAAAATAAATAGCATGAATTTCAACCAATGGTCTTTCCATATTAAAATAAATCTCCAATCAATGAAAAAAATCAATTTAAATCAAGAATAATTAATTTAGATGCTCTTTAAGTAATAAACTTCATTTAAAATAATTTAAATTTAATTATAATAGGACAGACCATAATACTTTTCTAAAATATATTAATTAAAAAAAGGAAAGTTTATTAAATCATGGATCATTTAAATTCAAATTTAAATTAACTTAAAGTAATTCAAATAAATTAAAATTAGTATAATTAGAGCATGATAGGGTTGGTCAAATCATTCCATAAATGAATAAATCCAATTTTACATTAATATGTTAATGAATATTCAATTTTGATTTAAAATAATTTAAATTCAATATTCAAATAAATGAAAATTTGAAATTTAAATAAATGAGGAAAATATTATGGAAATAATTTTAATAAATATCACATGATTTGACATTTAAAAATCTAAGAAAAATTTGGCTTAAATGTTTTTAAAATAATAAAGATGATATGAGAGAGAAAAAAAGGTTAGGAGAGAGAGAGAAAGAATAATTCAAATAATTCTTGAATAATTTTATTCTCATCGAATAATAAATGAATAATTAGTGTGATTAAGCATGTAAATAATTTAATGAAGTATGAAATAAAAAACTTGAAAGACGATAAATGATACTTAAATTCATGCAAGTGATTTAGATTATCCAAAAGGATAATTCAAGGAATACTTAAAGAATAATGCAATTTTAACATGTAAAAAAAATATGGAGACAATTAAATAAAATATATTGAAATGATTAAGCCATTAAATTTATTTTATTGAGCTCTTATTTGCCTTATTATTATAAGTTTAAAAATTTCCAGACTAACCTACTCCAAATGATATGACTTTTCAGATCTCACTAAGCAACTTGAGTCTAGTAAATTTCTTGAAACACTTGAAATAAATAATTAGTAGCTTCAATATTATATATTTTTCATCAATAAAAATAAAAATTAAGAATAAGATTATTTATTATATAAAAAATAACTAGTTCTTATAATACAAGATTTGTTATTATAAAATTATATGGTGAGATACACAAGTGTATACTCAATAACTCATATATATAAATACCATATAAAGTAAATTAAATATGAAAAGTTCCCACCTAAGCTAATGGTGGTGAGCGAGTATGAGTTCATCAGTTGATAAAGAGCAAGTAGACCACGTTAAATGATTGTGTGAGTAAGAATGAGATTGAGCTTGATCATGTGATTCCTTAGCATAGTTGCTGATGATGGAGAGGTTAGAGCTAAGGTTTTCAACTCCTGCCTAATGGTTTTACATAATTCTGATTCAAATATATTTGTGCTTTGCTTGGAGGCCTGGTCTTCATCACTATCTGGCTTGAGTGTCACCTCCAATGAAACTGGCTGGGAGGGGTTGGTTGGTATGCTAATCACATGAGACTCATCATCCGAGCTGGATTCCAAGTCTATGTGAATAGCAGGAGTACTCCTGTGTACTAGAACATGGCCCCTGTTAGTTGACCGCCAACCTGAGGGTCTTCCACCTCTAGAATTGCCTTTGTACATACCTCTACCTCTGCCTAGTGTAGGTCGAGTCATCCTACCCATATGTCCATATGGTGGAATGAACTGTAGGTGGAATGTAAGTTGCGCCTCTACTTCTTCCTCGGTGTCCCTTTCTCGCTCCCTTGTACTTCCTTTCTTCTTTTATTATTTTTCTTTTTCTTTTTCTTTTTTTTCTTATTCTTTTATATTTGAACTTTTGTCAAGTTCATGAGAAAAGGTATTTTTATTTTGAGGAAGATAATAGGTGTCGCATATATCTCAACCTTTCTAATTGAGAATGGATTTTCATCTCCTTTGACACAGTATTCGATTCCATCCTTTCGAAACTAGATGCACTAATGAAGAGAGTAAGGAATCATCTTATTCTGGTGTATCCAAGGCCTATCGAACAAAGTAGTGAATGATGTATTCAAATTAATTATGTGGAACTTGGCTTGTCTTCCAGTCACCTATTTTCAAAGGTAACATTATGGAGCCTAAAGCCCTCTCGCCTTGTTCATTGAATCCTCTCAACATCATCCGATCTCCTCAAAATTCAAAGATGTTAATCTTCAAGTAGGCAAGAGTTTTTGCTCATAATGTTTACTGATGCACATGGATCAACCAACACTCTATAAAGTCTGAATCTACCCATATCCACTGTGATGTAGAGTGGACGGTTGTGCTCCATGACCCCCAAAAGAAGGTCTTCGTTGATGAATATGACTCCCTGGGCTTCTCATGAATAATGTGCCAGCTCTCCAATAGTGGCCAACTGAGCTAAACATATTTTTGGATTAAGAAGGGCCTTGATTAATGATTCCCTCATCTCTTTGGATAAGATAAGGGCATCATATAAGCTTAGTTTAACTGACAGCTTTCTTAGGTGAGCGAGGACATTGTAGTCAACTCTAGGATGATCCTCCACAAACATATCCATAGGTGAAGCATTATGTGGAGCAGCTTCTTGTTCGTTGGTACCAATGACTTATTTTCCTCTATCTAGAGGTGCTACCCTAGGAGGTAGAGCTTTGCCACTGCGAAGGTTAACTTTGGTGATTTCATGAGATGGTTTTGTGAAAAGTTTTACCTGCTCATCAGGTTCACCTAAAGCTTCTCCTATAGGACCCTCAAAACTAGATGATTCCAAGTCTATCTCAAGAGGTGAACCCATATTTTTCAGAGAAGGAAAGTCCATCCCTAAATATGGAAGAGGATGATCAGAGTTGTTATAATTATTAAGATTCGAAAAGTTTTCAAAATGAGTAGAATAAGATAACCCATCAAAAGTAGCACAGATGTAATTCAAACTAGCTTTATTCCTTGATTTCTTAGATTTAAAAGGAAGTACATAGTAGAAATCTAGTAAAGTAAGTGGGGTGAGGGATTTGATGCCCTCATCTGCCAATACAACATGTCTACTAAAAGAAGAACTAGCTGAAGTAGGAATGCCAACATAAGTAGTAGCTGCAATGGTGGAATGGAGGTTGGACTCAGTCAGTGGTTGCACTACTTGGCTATCGAGGAAAGTATGGGTTGCTGCTACTGCTACTGAACTCCCACATTCCCTAAGTTGCCTTTAGCAACTGGAAATCCTTCCTTGATGTTGGAGGTTCAAGCTACCTCAAGCACCTATAAGGAAAGTTTCTTGATTTTAGAAATAATCTTTTTAGAGGTTTAGGATAAAGAGATATCCCAACCTTTTTTTATTTTGAGAGGATCACATGTATCCCCAAGGATTATCCTAATAGAACTGAATGGTTGTTATACTAGATATTCTTTAGGGATAACTATAGTCTAACTTGTAGCTATGTTCAAGCCAGTCTTTAAATGTAAAGAAATCCTTCAAAACATGACCTAGCATGCAGTGGTAGGGGCAAAAGTTAGGATCATTGCTCCTGCCCACTTCTTCCAGCTTTCTAAGCTTGGGTACCTAAAAATCAGGTTTCTTTAAGAGGTTCTTAAAGACTTTCCTAGCTATCTCCCTCTTAAATGAATAAGTTTTGTTTAATTTATCCAAAAGAGTAGGTGGATGATAGCAACCTGGGGGCGGTTATGTATGCCGCTGCTAAGAGTATGGCTGAGGAGGATGTGGCAAAGGCCATGGAGGCTACTATGGTGGCCGATAAGATGGTCGAGGTGATGGTAAAGGAGGTGGAAATGAAGGCTGTGGAGCTCGAGGCATCTCATACTGATCTCTGGCCGATTGCTTCCCCTTATTCAATGTTGCTACTGCCTCTGGCTTCTTTTCATAAGCTTTTGACGGCTTCGGCTTTAATGATTGATCTTAGAAAGGCAATTGTTTGGCCTCTCCTTGTAGACTAGCTGCCTTATTGATTAGCTTCTCAAATATCTTAATGGTGAAACCTTTAATCATGAAGGTGACCGGGCCATGAATATTCTTTAATAAAATTTCAATAGCATGTTGTTCAAACAACTGTGATTCACATTTCATGCTTAAATTATGCCATCTAAGAATATAATCAATGTGAGACTCATCAGGATTTTGTGAGCTACAATGAGATCGCCCATAATTACCCTTTGTTGAGCTCCAACAAACCTCTTAACAAAGAGTTGCTCCAACTCAGTAAAAGTCTTCACTGAATCTTTGGGGAGTTTAGTGTACCAATCAAAATCTATGCCTGCTAAATTGTTGACAACAGATGCTATATGCTAGCAAGGGTTCTTACTACCATCAAAGCTTTTGAAAGAAGGAGGCATAAAATCCTTACCATATTGGATAACATTGAATTCCTCTAGGTAGGGTCTATCCTCTGGAACTAATGAACCACCTCGGGCTTGTGCCAGTACTTCTTTCACTTGTTGTTCTACCATGAGTTTGATGTCCTTTTCTTGTATGGAGGTACTGCCCACTACCTTCCTATACAATCTAGTACCATGCTCTAGTTGAGGTGAACTCTTGGGTTGAACCAGACATGCAATAACTCAGCAACCCTCCACAATGGTAAGATGTAATGATGGAGCTTGGTTTGAAGTGAGAACCGGCTATAAGTAAATCTTCAAGTCACTTTTTCCTTTATCATTCTCGCCATCTTTTATTTGAGTTATTAAAGGAGGTGTTGGTCGAATAGTCAGATCATCCTCCTCAACACCTTTCAAACTCTGGTGATCCCAAAGGAGGGAACCTCTAGTATCCACCATATGCACCTCCCGCTAAGTATTCAATAAACCATCTTCATTGGGGTTAAAGCTAACCTTCTCCTCTTGATCGACTAATCATACCCTAGATTTCTTTCTGGAGATATCATCCAAGTCCAACTATGCAAGCAATGCTCATGGTCAACGGTGGGATCATGCTCATGAATAGAGATACATATGTCCTCCCCTGCTGCTAGAGTGCTAACAATGTGAGGGCTACACTCGCTAGAAGACACATGCTCATAACTGCCAACTGACATGGGTGGAGTACTGCCCCTGGGGGAATCTACTACCATGGAGATGATAGAATTATCTCCTTCTCCCTCTACTACTATTATATCCATAATCTATTAAGGTGGAGGTGGTGCTGGCACAATTATGGTGCTACGACGTCGCCACCCTCTCTTCATCGTAGCTGAAGTAGTTTGTCGAGCAGGAGAGCTCACCCTCATCTCAATTGGTGGTGTAGATAAAATGGGATCCCTTGGCCATAGCCAGATCACCAGTGAGGCTTTCTTCTCCCCTGATCATGCTCTTATGGCTTTAGATTGAACTATAGAAGATGGAACCTGCATTGGTGATGGTGGACGTGGAGTAAAGTGGTGTGATGGAGACAACACTGACTCCCTCTATGCGGGGGCTCTCCACCCATGATGGGTAGTACCGATCAATACAATACTAGTAGTGTGATTGATGTGAGTAGCACACCAGTCAGGGAAATCTATGAATGCAAAGGTTACTGATTGCTTGACATATCTTTGCCTCTCTCTGCTAGTAATGTGT
This sequence comes from Cymbidium sinense, assembly GCA_021442155.1. Lineage (NCBI taxonomy): Eukaryota > Viridiplantae > Streptophyta > Magnoliopsida > Asparagales > Orchidaceae > Cymbidium > Cymbidium sinense. Next base: position 40,930,946 of record CM038233.1, read on the forward strand.
ACTGATACTCAGGCCTCTCTAGCCCTCTCCCAACGGATCTACTCGCCTACACTATGAGGAATGATTGATCGTAGATCAAACTGGGCATTGGACTCTGATTGTCCGTGTAAGCCAAACTTGAATTGTCCAAAGGCTATGAATTCCTCCTATCTCATTAGGTGTCTTGTAGTGAACTAGGGTGGAGGTGACACTATAATCCTTCTAACATCTTCTTCCCCTCCAGAACTGAAAAGTGGATGGAACTTGTTCTGAGTAATCAAAGGAGAAACTACCCCGGGTGACTCCTCTACTACAACATGAGACAATGTCTCCATCTCTTTGGAAATGCACACATGATGCCGCTTGATCTTACGACTCCAATTATGGTGATGGATTCGGCTCAGTGGAGTAGTACAGGAGCTAGAACCTACCTCAAAGGTAAGGGAGACTATCCCTAAAACTAGGGTAGCCTTCCCCTTAGAGGAAGCCAATGAGTGGGTACTAGCCCGCACTAGGGAAGTGATGACAACAACTGACTGTATGAGCACTGGAACTGTAGCTGCTGTGGGAACTTCTATCACCTTCCTCTTCAGCGAGGGAAACTCAAAAATCTGAGGGCATCTCAATATGGATGATTGGTTTCTGCCCAGCCACCACATTCTTGCTATCAGTGGTGAGGGTTGCCCCCTCACAAGTGATCCTAGGCCCCTCAAATCCTCGATCAAAGTGTATCAGATGAGACAAATCAATTTGGGGGAGGCTAGCCTGATCCAAGGCCAAATCTAACCCAAAGGGGAAGGTGAACAGATACTTTTGAGAATCCATTTGCATTGTACGAAACTGACAAAAGCTATCTAAGACTGAATTGGAACTCTGCAATTGTGGAAAATAACCTCAAATCATATTTTCTGCCTTGATATTCTGTTGACTTTTTTAGATTTGATTTAGGATTTGAACCCACACTCAATAATTTGAATATGTTAAGTGGGGATCATTGATTCTAAGAGAGATTTTTGATAAATTAAAGGAGAGATTTTAAGTTCATTTGAGTTTAGATAACACATTCAACAAATTTGTTTATGTTGAATGGGTTAAAGTTTTGAGAGACTTTTGATGCTTCCATTAGTTCATATTTGAATTTGTTTTTTATGTTTGGGGACCCTTTATTTAAAAAACTTGATGAATCTTTACTTAGCAAATTTATTATGCTAAATAAAGCCCAAATTGATTTTTTATTTTTTTTTAAATGAGATCTTTACTTAGAAAATTTGTGTATGCTAAAGTAGAGTCAAATGTGTTTGGTTTTTTATGTTTTAATTTTGAAAAGAGGGTCTTTACTGCAAATTTGTGTATGTTAAGTAAAGTCCAAATGTGTTTGATTTTTATTTTGATTTTTAAAAATGGGATCTTTACTTAGCAAATTTGTGTATGCTAAATAAAGTCCAAATGTGTTTGATTTTATTTTGATTTCTGAAAATGGGATCTTTACTTAGCAAATTTGTGTATGCTAAATAAAGTCCAAATGTGTTTGATTTTTTTTTTTTTGAAAATAGGATCTTTACTTAGCAAATTTGTGTATGCTAAATAAAGTCAAAATGTGTTTAATTTTTTTTTTATTTTGAAAATGGTATCTTTACTTAGCAAATTTTTGAATGCTAAATGAAGTCAAAATCTGTTTGATTTTTATTTTATGTATGTTAAATAAAGTCCAAATTCATTTTGAAAATAAGGATGTTATCCATTTAACAAATATGGTGTGTTAAATAAAATCTAATTTATTTTCAATTTTCTTTTGCAAAATGAAATTCTCATTTGACAAATTTGGGTATGTCAAATGGAATTCCAATGTATTTTTATTTTTATGACTTTTGCAAAGTAGATTTCTATTAAACAAATTTGGGTATGTGAAATGGAAGTCAATCATATTTTATTTTCCAATGATGAAAGTTGTGTGTGTGTGATTATTGCTTTTTGAAAAGAAGGAAATTCGAACTTAACACATGTGGAATGTGTTGAGTGGGATTTCAAATGTATGATTTTATTTGAAAAATGAAACCTTCATTCAATAAGCTTGGATATTTTGAATGTAGATGCTTATTTTCAATTTTGTTCTTTTAAAAAAAGAAACTCCAACTCTAATATATATATATATTTGTATATATATATATATATATATATATATATGGAGTATATTGGGTGGGGTTTTAATTTTATGATATGATTATTTTTGGAAAGAGATCTTCATTCAATAAATTTGGGTATATTGAATGGGGATCTTGATTTTCAAATATGTGTTTTTTTAAAAGATGATTTTTGATTTTGATTTTTGAAAAGATCCTACATGTAACAATCTTGAAGATTGTTAGATGAGGTTGAGTCATTTATATATTTTGTGAAAATTTTTGTATAAGTATTTTATTATGTGAACTTTTTTTTGGAAAGTGCCTTTGAAAAATAATATTTTTATAAAGGATTTATTTTTTCTTATTTGTGGAATGAACTTTACCTTACCATAGAAATGGTAAGAAAAAGGACTCTAGTCATCTCTTTTAATTAAATTTTATTTTCACCTATTGGGAGACCTAATAGGGGTTTTAAGACTTACATGGAGTGAGGTCCTAAAACCTAAAGGATGTTGGCTATTTTAGCTTAGGAATGAAATGAGCTAAGTGCCAATGGAAAAGAAAGATAGTCTCAGACTCATATGAAATATGAATCCAAGACAATGCTCATTTACCAAAGATGGAGAGAGGAATCGTCCCCAACGGAGTCACCAAAAAAATCTGTGGTGTTTATTTTTGAGATGAGTGGAGATGTGTAGGGATTGTTGGGACACCACGTAGATCCACAGATGTACTCATTAGGGTGATCGGGAATGACATTGTAGGAATGATGTATTATCTAGAGATAGAAGTCACCATCCTACAATGGACTAGTCACTAAGGACTCCTGGACAATGGGTCTTTGAATATATGAGTCGGGTTAGTTAAGTTCCCTATGAGGCAAGCCCCCATAGTTAATTACATCCTAAGAAATTAGATTTCTTAAGAATAATCTCGATTAAGGTAAATGATCATTGTCTCCAAAGATTTCAAAGATAGGACTATTAATCAATTAGTTATTTTTGGAAAATCAAGTGGGATTGATCAAAAGGGAAGAGTTCTTAATGAAATCAAAGGGAGATGAGTAGGGGATGCTTATGATACTAGGAACCCTAGTGAGCATCCCAAACTATCATATGGTTAGGCTTTATATTTTTTAAATTGAAAAGAATTATGTATTTGAGTTGAATTTTTATTAAAAATCTAGGGCTTATAATTCCACAATACAAGATTGTAGAAATGCATAAGAGGTGAGGACTTATGCTTGTAACCCCAAAAGAGAAATAACAACCTCAGATCCTAAATTTAGGGAGCTTCAGCGAGGGCTAAAACATGACCTAAATCTAAGGTGAAAAATGGGTATATGGTTTACCTCCACAAGAGAAGATAAACCACCTGACTATTGGACTTACAATCGCCTGGGAGTGGCCGCCAACTAACTCCTCCAATAATTTTAAATACATGTAGGCAAGTCATATGCTTTGCAAGATGGCTAGGCTGTTATTTATTTAGAAAGAGACTAAGTACTTAAACTCACTCCCTAAGAGACTAGATCATGAAGGGCATTAATAATGACCTATATCTAATGCAAATTTTGTTAAGTTTTATTTTGATTTTTGGACATTTTTATTTGACATAGGCTATGGGATTTCATATGCATAATGCATGTGAAGATTGGTTATGGGCCAAAATAAAAAAAGAGGTGTGTTTCCCCATGGCTCTCAAAGGTGAAGCTATTTTCTCTAGCAAAGGTGGAAGCCCTCCATTAGCAAGAGTGAAGCAATATGATTTATGCATAATATGAGACATATAACATTCAGCTAAGGAGTTGCTAAATCTTTTATTACCTTGATTAATGTCCTAGGCTTTAGGTGAAGTTATGTGTTATTTTAATTTAATTTTGAGTTGATTAATTGGATAGAAAATTTATTTTTCCTAAGAGTCTAATCACATCCAAGCCATTCAAAACCATCAAACAATTAATAAACTAGAAAAATCATGCCATCTAATCCTAATCATAAACATAACATCAATGAATTTATAAAATTAGTGCAAAAGAATAAGAGGCTAATGTGGTCGTCTCGCTCAGAAAGAAGTATGGGTAGCGAATACCCTTATGCAACCCGGATTATAAATGAATAATTATAATTATGAAATGACAAGTGTTATGGGGGTCTTCATTCTTCATCCTCCATTCTTCACTCCTTGTCCTTCATTCCTTCATTTTGGTTTTCTCCATTTCTTTCTTTCTTTTGGTTTGACTTGGGATGTGGTTTGTTCTAAGGCCTCACATGGTACATAAGACATGGTCTTATAACCAATATTCACCTTAATCCTCATAACACTTGTTCCAAATCTTAATTACAAAATTTACATTAAAATAGAAAAGTAAATCGACTAAACACAAAATAAAGGTTAGCTAAACATACCACACAACTCAAGTAATTATATGAATAAGTTGGACTTAGCACCCACACATGGGTAACCAAGTCCACCTGTCCTAGTTTGGATTATGCTTAGGGGTATAAGCAACTTGCACAGCAAAAATATTCATATATATATTTTTATTACAACACCCCTTAAGTACAATCCCCTGCAGAAGACATGATTAGGCTAAGATCACCCTATCATCCAGTCTAAACACATGCACCCTAACATACAGTCTAAAACATTACATCAAAAAAATAAAATCATACATTAAATCATGCACCACCATAACCTAAAGCTAGAGATGGTGACTTAGTCTAAGGTGTCTGTCGTTTAAGGCTTGTGCGACATGTTCTAGCTAGGCTTTAAGGTAGGAATTTTCTAAGTGAGAAAGATTCAATTTAGATGGTGGTATTAGTTCAAGTGATTTAGCTAATTTATTAATTTTAGTTGGTGATTTTATTTGGTTTGAGTGAACCTACACTTAGTTACAAAATGTTGTGAAGAAGAAAGAGAAGAGAACTTCTCTTTCATTCCTACCTTAAGTGGTTTCTAAGGTAGATTCATTAATGAATTTTCTTTGGTAAATGATTTATTTACATATTTTTAATTAACCCTAAGTTTAGATTTACTTTAAATAACCCTATTCAACAAGAAAGGCATTTTAGGATTAGTTAAGCTGGATTACTATCACATAACACACACCCATTTATTTCTTTCCACCATGTATACCATGCATATGAATAATCCTAATCATAACTATACACGAATGCAAATCTTAGCACACTTTGATGATGAATGCAAAGAGATGTGGTTTGAAAGTTTGGATATTCCATGAATCCATGTCTTTATTAAGTAAAAAAGAGGGATTCTTTTATCCATTAATTAAATGCACATCCACATGTATAAAAGTTATAAGTGAGTATGGTGCCATTATTTTCTACACCAGGGGCATAAGGTACAAGACCTACTTGGGGCTACCTAAAGCCTCCCAGCCTCGAGATGTCCAGACTGATATACCACTTTTCTTAGATACATGTAGATGTACAAAAAGAACCAAATGGACAAAGAATCATGCAAAAGATCATATTTGATTTGGTTGTATAATTTACATGTGTAATATGAAGGTCCTTCTTAAGTTATAATATAAGAATGCATAGGAATAGATTTAAACAAGTGTTGTCTTTTCTTCAAATGAACTATACACTTTGCAAGTCTAATGTAAATCCATGTTAAGAAGAAGGAAGAATTTCATAATACATCTTATGCTATAATCACATGCAAGCTTATAAAATATTTATAAGTAGCATCACTTCATCCATAATCTTTATTTATAGGTTTTGAAAATAATTTTGGTTTAATAGTGATAATAGCCACTCAAATTCTTAGCTTTAGCCAACACATGCAATTTGACATAAAAGGAATTGTTCTTTTTAATTGATTTTTCAAAGAAATGAATGCATGATTTCATATGAAAAATAATATTTAGCATGCTTGGAATAAAATAAAGGGGTGAAAGCATATGACTTCATTCACCCTAATTTCTTCCTAAGGACAATCATATAAAATAAGATTATTTAAAATGAATCAAAATTCTTTAAGGAGGTTTTTTTATTTTTATTTTTTTAATTTGATTTGACTTAGGAAAATTGAAAAGGGTTGGCTGGTTTTAACCCATTTCCCCCATGTGTGAATTATTTTAGCTTAATTTATATTAATTAGGTTGATTTTAGGTTTTGATTAGGTATGAATTAAAATTAAATGAATTATCCTTACTTATATCACCTTAAGTTAATTAACTAAATAATAATAAGCCAATATGATATACAACCATATAAAAAGTAAATTTGCAATGCTCCTAAAAAATGAAAGGGCCTAATGCAATTGACTTAATATTAATAGTTAATTAAACTTAAGGGATCTCACTTAATTACTCTTAGGATTTTCTCACACATGTGAGCTAATCATAATTTTATTATCTCTCACCTTGGGTTATTATTGGACACCCAAGAGCTACCCAAGACCAATTAAAGATTATTTAGGTGGGTGAATGGATTTTTAATTTTGATTTCATTAGGTCATTAATGAATTGATTGAATGCTTTAATTATGCATTATTTTAAATGATTAAAATAACTTAGGGGAAAGGATCAAGGGCAAGGCCTCAATCTTAATCCCTAAATCATTCAATCATTCCACTAAGTTTCGATTCCCTCATTTTGAAGATCAAACCACTTGATTAATCAACTAATCATTCCATTAACCCATTATTTTTTTAATTTTCAAAAGTGTGTGATACTTAGGAAATAAATTAGGAAAATGTCCCCAACCATATTCCTTAGGTGACGTTACTATTTAATAGGGATAATTATGTTCAATTGATTAACCAAGATATTGTTCATCCCATAATTGCAATTATTTTGATTAAGAAAGTGATTAGGACTTACTCAAATGATTTCCCTAATTAAGCAATCAATAAAATTCTAGAAAAATAGGAGAGGCAGAGGTCATCCCCCTAAACATCTACAAAAAATTTGGGATTAATTGAGTGCTTAATTAAAGTGTAATTAAGCTAATTTAATTTTCAATAAAACCTTAATTAAGCCAAAGTCACTGTTCAAAATCATCTAATTATAATTTTTCTAGATTCTCCTTTGAAATATCTTCAAAATGAGCTTTAGTTTGCATTTTTTTGGATTTTCTACAATTAGTTATAAGTTTTGGAAGTTTTAGCATTAAAATCAAATTAATTAAGCCATTAACCAATCCCATCATGTGGCATGCTGCACTTTTCACATGGCGCAATAGGATTGGTTATTTAAGTTATCACATCCGTCGGCTGAGTCAGCTGGCGGCGGATGCACTTTCTCTATGGTGATCTGATCTAAGATCGGACAGCTGAGATTAATCCCGTGGTTTAGAAATAAACCAAAGGAGATTTAGCATGATCTAATCACGTCCATTCCAATCATGTAGAATGGGCTACGTGTGATCCTCTCCTTCCGCGGCGATGAGAGGCAACACCATTATCTCAATTCGAGCTCAGGCTCAAATTGGGATCAAAATGATCCCACACCTTGAAAGGAGGGGATTCACATCCAACGGTCAAGATTTGATGGGATGATAATTTCTTTCAGAAAGGACAAACCCAATTTTCCATGGCTATAATTTTAAGCAATTACCTCAGCTATCACGTGCTTCCAACAGAAGAGGTAGCTTCGTCTAGTAGAGACGAAGCCTTGTTGAAGGAATTAGTCCTTGAATTGAAGTAGATTGCTCGGTTGACCAAGCTCCCATTCAATGGTGATCGACTTTGATTGAAGTGATGCTTCGTGGCTTGGAGACTTGGGAAATGACTTGTTGAGCCCACATCGATGGTGTGCATGGTTAATTTGAGTTTGGTTGAGAATTGGATGAGTCAGAGTTTGAGCTCACCTCCCTTATTTCAGCTTTGAGTGAAACCCATAAGGAGAAATGGGGGAGCTCATGAATGGCTTGGAAGAGCTTAGGGAGGCTTTGTTTCAATCTCCTTAGCTCTGTGGAAATGATTGATTGTGGTTTGAGTGGGAATGAGAGGGGGTATATCTCCCCCTCCTTGGATCGGATGGTGATGGGCTGATTTGCCATTTTTGATCAATGACTTGGATTGGATAATTGGTTTGAGCTTGAAAACATCCCACATGGGTCATTTTAAATAGTGGAGTGAAGGAGGGTGGTTGCTCATGTGCTAGGTGAGTGCATTTAGTGATCCAAGTTATCAATTGCCATTGGAGAGGTCGGTTATAGGTCAAAAGAGGTTAAGTTGGATTTTGAATTGATTTGATTTATTTTTGGCTATTGGAGGGTAGATTTCATTTATATATATGAATATAAATGAAGGAATGATTTATTTATATAAATAAATCAACCAAGCTTGAATTGGTTTGGAAGAATATTGGATAAGCATATGAAGGTAATTCATATGGCTTGGAAGAGATTTTGGAATTTTGGAGTTAATTATAGGTTTTAATCATTTGGAGTTTGGAATTGATTCATGATTTGGAATTTAGTTTGAGATTTGATAATTTGAAAACTCAATTGGAATGGGATTGATTTGGATTTGGTTAAGGTTAAGTCCATAAGATAAAATCAAAGGGATTAGGAAGGGATTTAGAGTTTTAATTTAGTGATGGATTTCAATCATTAGATAGTTGAATTTGATTTTGGAATTTGAATTTGAATTTGAGGTTGGTTTAAAAGAAGAAAGTAAGGATTGGGTTTAGGGTATAGGGTTGGAAAGTCTTCCTAAATCCCTAATGCACAACCTATTCCTATGGTTAACTCTTCTAAGTCTTTAGGCTTAGGTTGAGTGTTCACCTAATCACTAGAAGCATCTCAAGACTAAGGAACTCTTAGTGTCTAGTGGAGTCCAATGTCTAAGATGGAGAAGTTGAGAACTCATCCTAAAAATGAGGTCAACAAAGGGCACCTAATAGGTGTGATGTGATCGAGAAGGCGCACCGTACGTATTGGTGTTGACCAAGATGATCAACATCATTCGAACGATCACTAGCATTAACAAAAATGATGTAATTCTAAACTCGAGGTGTAGAAGGAATCAAAATCTTGGTACAATGCAACTCTACTTATATTAAAGATATAAGGGAGTGAAGGAGGAATCCACTAGGGATTGAGTATGTGAGTCATCCACTGGGGAAAAGGCTCAAGTTATCCGTTGGGGATAAGAGGTTGTGAAATCTGCTGGGGAAATTGGAAATATTTGTATCTCACTGAAGAGAAGCTGGTTGATTTGATGGTTTAACTTGACCCCACCGGAGGTTGGTTAATTTTATTTTATATTTTAAATTTTAAATTTTGAGATGAACCCCGTCAGTTTGTGATGGACCACACTAAGTAGGGGCCATGCTGGCCTTGGCCTACTTTAGATTTTCCAATCCAAAGGGGTAGTCTACTAACCACATAGTAAGACTATCCAACCAAAGGGGTTGCCTTTCAGTTGGCAATGGCTATACTAGGAAGAAAATATAGCAGACTTACATCTTCTAAAGTAGGGATCAGTCATCAAGATAATCTATTGGCAAGGAAATGGATCGAACCCAACCTTAGGCTGATTATTGAGTGAATGCCGCTGGGGAACTAAAATTAGCTCAAAGATAGTCAAAATTTAATTTTGTTTTAATTGAATTACATTTTTTTAATTCTATTTATTTTACTTTAATGGATCCCCCTGGTTTGCGATGGAACTAGAAAGAAGGGGGCTAATATCAACCTAGACATGTCTTAGATTCATTAATCCAAAGGGATAACCTATCAGCCATGGGGTAGAACTAACCAACCAGAGGGATGCCTTTCAGTTTGCAATGGTCAAGTTAGGAAGAAAGTACAGGGACTTACATCTTCCACTACAAAAGACCACTAGGGTGGCATATTAGCAAGGTAATATGTCAACCCGACCTAGGGCTACCCGTCGATTTGTAATAGTCATGCTAGAAAGAATGCGTAGTAGACTTACATCTTCCAGAGCAAAATGATTATCGGGGCAACCTGTTTGTGGCAAAATATATTGAACAAAGGTAAACTGAGAGTGCCGAGCCTGGGGACTTATTTCAACTCAAATGTAGTCGAAATTCTATATGGGTTTTTGACCGCCCTAAAGATAGAATGCCTTCTTAGGAAAGAGGGCTTGGGGCTTGAATTCTTAATCCACAATAAATTAATAAATTTGTTTATTTTGTTTATTTATCATGGACCCTGTTGCTTTGCGAGGGATCACACTGAGAAGTAGCTTATATTAACCTAGACCTATCTTAGATTTACTAGTCCATGGGAGAATCTGTACATCTATCGAATAAATTCTCTAACCATATGGTTGATTACTAAGAAAAGAGGACTGTTCAATCCAAGAGTAGCCTAGGTAGTGTCTAAATGGGGTCACAAAGGACATAATCCAAGTAGAGTGCTCATAAGGAAGGGGCCACTAAGGGCTTTATTTAAAACACTGAAGAAGATAATGTCTATAAGTATTCGGTGGTCAACTTAAGGAGAAAGCTCGGGGACTCATATATGCCAAGAGTGGTGTATCCACCGGGTGAGTCACTGTCAGCATAGCGAATATCAACCAACCTAAGGTGCCTATCGGTTTGTGATAATCAGCCTAGGAAGAAAGCATCGGGGACCCACATCCTCCTATAGTAGAACTGATTGCCGGGATAGTCTATCTTCGGCGGGCTATCGACCTAGGCGACCTCTTGAGTGAATGCCACTGAGGACTTAAATCACTCAAAAGTAGTCAAGAGGAAAGGAGCCACGGGGACTTATCCTAAACCTCAAATATACTCGACCTAGTCAGTGCGATGGATAGTTCAAGAAGAAAGCATGTAGGCTTACATCTTCTTTAAACGAAGTCAAAATGACGTAGCTTATTGGTTGTGCAGTGAGGCCTAACAAACTAATAAGGCTCATCAATTTTATGGTCAAGTCAAGAAAGAAATGGGGACTCACATCTCGAAGTGACCACTAGGGTGACATATTAATAAGGTAATATGACAGCCCGACATAGAGTAGCTAATGAGTGAGTGCCTCAGGGTTTGGCATCAAAATAGCGAGATAAAAGATATATGTTTATTTTTGTGTTTGTGTTAGAGGGAATAGATGCCTCTTGGGTTCTCTCACACTATTCTAGTAGCGTTGGAGAATTGTGTTCAATTTATGTTCATGTTGTGAAAGAAGGATAGGATGCCTCTTGGATTCTCTTACTCCTACCCTAAACACATCGTGGTGGATTCGTAAATAAGCAAATAATGTTTCGAATGAAGAGAATATTTTGATGAATTGGAATAGAATTTTTGAAGGAAATTATTTTCAAACATAATTTTATGGGTAGTATTTCTTCAAATAGTGTCCATTGATTGGAAGCATCGAGTGTTCCCCTTTACAATTAATAAGTTGGTAATATCCTCTTTGGTAGGCCATCTCTATGACGAAAGGGCCTTCCCAAGTGGTTCAAACCAGCTACTCATGCTATTGTTGCTTGTTTTCATCAGGTGTCTTCTTTAGTATTTGAATTAGAGTTTTGTTAAATGCATCTGCTAGGCCATTCACCCTGAGATAGTAGATTGTGGAGTATCTCTAATTTATATTGTGTCTCCTGTCGAAGCTATTGATCTTGGTGCTTTTAAATGTAGTTCCATTATCAGATATAATTTATTGAGGCACCCCGAACTAATATACGATATGATTCCTGAAGAACTGGAGCACATGCTGAGCTGTGACCTCTCTAAGTGGGATTGCCTCCTCCCACTTAGAAAAGTAGTCAATGACAGCTAGAATGAACGGTGACCCTTAGAAGAAAGAGGATCGATTGACCCCACTATGTATCCCAACACTCAAACGCCATGAGGCTAATGTTCTGTAGAATGTTTGGTGGTTGATGTAGAACCACCGTGTACCTCACATTGGTGGCATCTCCTACATCCATGCGGTTTGTAATCATCAAAGGCTAATATCCTAGTCTCTTAATCTTGGCTTTCATCTTGACGGATTGATGCTATGCATAAACCAAATGTACCTAAGTCATGATCTTACAGGCTTCATGTTTATCTAAACAGCATCACCATATTTAATCAAAAGACCATCGATACAAAGTGCCATCCAGGAGAGCATAGGAGAGAGCTCTCTACTTTATTTGATGGGCTTGTGATTTCTCTTGAGGTAGTTTGCCTATATTCAAGTAATCTATGAATGGTTTCCTTTAATCCAGTTCCTCATCTTTCTTGGAAATGGTAACCTCCCCAAGAGAGAATCTCTTGATGAGTTTAGCATCAATAAGGGATAAGACTTGTCTATTTTAGACCCTTATTGGAATGGACTCATCTTCCGGACATGTCATCTCCTTGGAGAGTTTGGCCAAAGCATTTGTTATTGCGTTCTCTCCTCGAGGAACTTTGTAGATGGTGACCTCATGGATTTGGGCCAATAACTTCATGGTGTACTCATGGTAATGATGAAGCTTAGGTTTTAGAACCTTATAGGACCCAATCGGTTAATGACTATGAATTCTCATAGATGTTGATGCTTTTGACACCACTATAATGGCTCACTCTAGACCAACAATCAAAGCCTCATACTCAGCTTCATTATTGCTGCATGGATTAGAGAGATAGTATGAGAATCTCATCACATCATAGTCTAAAGTTAAAAGAATGATTCTTACCACTGCCTTTCCTGGAAGAGTAGATCGTGGTTCTTCTTTTTTTTGAAAGAAAGCCGCACCATCAAAATACATATCCCAGTGGTGAATGCTAGTGTCCCCTAAGTTTATGATTTATTCATTGGGGAGGTCATCACTAAGTGGAGAATCTATAAGAAGTGGGTGTGCTGCTAGAAAATTTGCTAGTGCTTATCCTTTCATCGCACAGAGGGGTATGAATATAATGTCGAGCTATGAGAAAACCATAGACCAATGTGCCAACCATCCGGATAGCATTGGCTGTGTCATTAGATACTACAGTGGATTGATTCTTGAAATCAAGTCTACCTTATGAGAGAGCATGTAATGCTGTAGCTTTTGCGATGTGAAGATTAATGCTAATCAATGTTTCTCAATAGGTGGATAGTTTGCTTGTGAGAGATCGAGATGATGGCGAGGTAGTAGAGCATTCTCCTTACCTTCATCCGGTTTGGGCCAACAAAGTGCCAAGAGAGTCATCCAATGAAGCGGTGTAGAGGATCAGTGGCTTTTCGGGGATAGCTATTAGAACTAGCAGCTTCACCAAATATTATTTGATATCTTCAAAAGTATGTTAGCACTTATCATCCCACTTGATCTTAGCATCCTTTTTGACAAGTGTTGAAAATGGGTTGCATCTCCCCGATAGATTGGAGATAAATTGCCTTAGATACACCAACCTTAGAATGATTTGTGTTGAGACTATTAGGGGGTGGCTTTCGTAAGATAACTTTGATCTTTTTTGGGTATATTTCTAGTCCTCAGTGTTAGACAACAAACCCAAGGAACTTTCTCGAAGCTACTCTGAATGCACACTTTAGGGGGTTCATTTTGAGATTGAATTATCTTATCCGTTTGAAAACTACTCTCAAGTCAAAGAGATGGTTTTCCTTTTCTTTGCTTTTGACTACTAAATCATCAACATAACATTCAACTTGATGATGAATGAGTTCATTAAAGATCCAGTCATGGCCAGTATAGCACCAACACTTTTAAGGCTAAAAGGCATGACCTTATAACAATAGATTTTGATCGGGTTTTAAAATTAGTGTCTCATATTCGGGGGCCATCTTGATTTGGTTGTAGCTAGATGACCCATCCATAAAGGAGAATCGCATGAGATGAGGTGATGTCCACCATTAATTTTGGTATAGGAAGTGAAAATTCATCCTTAGGACATGCCTTATTTAAGTCCCTAAATTGGCGCATTAATTTGGCCATTCTTCTTCTTCTTAGTTAGGATGCCGGCTAATCGTAGGGTATTTTTCTTCCACGATAAAACTAGCATTGATCAATTTCTTGAATTGAAATGACGTTGTTCAATTTCTAATAACATACATCTAGGAGATTGCTTGATAGGGTTAGCGTTAGGGTCTATTGCTAGTTTGTGGACTCCTATGTCAAGAGATAATTCGGACATCTCTTCATAGCTCCATGCAAAGTAATCCTTAAACTCAGTCAATAGCCTAACTAAGTTATTAGTTTCTACTTCATTCAACAGTAAACTAATGTATGTGGGGTGTGGATCTTCTTCTATCCCAAGGTTGATTTCTTTGAGCTTGTCGATGGTTGAGTTGACTCCTTCTTTAAATTGGAGGTGCATCTTTGATTTGAAGATCATCGATCATCAAGTTTCTAAACACACCTCCTCATAAGAGTTAGTGGTTTGAGATGATTTTATCAAACATTGGTGACAAGCAATAATCATCATCATCGACCTGCACAGAATCTAGTCTTCTTGATTGTGCATCCCCGCCTTTATTATTCCTCAACTTCTTGAAATACTCTGACCTGTGCCTGGACCATGTATAAGGAATTAAACCTTTCTTTGCAAGATTATGAACAAGAGTACCAATCAAGAGGTAATTCCATTAAATCTTTATATAATCATTTTCAAGTTCTACATCAATTTTTGGACTTGAGGATGATGATCCCAATAGGAATCTCTTTGGCTTGATATCCATGGAAGGTCTAGGGGCTTCCTTAACTACCAAACCATCAACTTTTTGAGAAGAAAGTGGGGTTAGAGCTAAGGTTCCCAACTACTACCTAATGGTTTTACATAATTCTAATTTGAATACACTTGTGCTTTGCTTGAAGGCCTAGTCTTCATCACTATCTAGCTCAAGTGTCACCTCTAATGAAACCCATTGAGAGGGGTTGGTTGGTATGCTAATCACATGAGACTCATCTTTCAACCTGGATTCCAAGTCTATGTGAATAGTAGGGTACTCTGTAGAACATGGTTCTGTTGGTGGCCCAACCGGGGTCTTCCACCTCAGAACTGCCTGTGCATTACCTCTGCCTTTGCCTGGTGGAGTTCGAGTTATCCTACCCATATGTTCGTATGGTGGAACGAACTGTGGGTGGAATGTAACCTGTGGCTCTACTTCTTGCTGAGTGTCCCTTTCTCGCTCCCTTGTACATTCTTTCTTTTTTTCTTTTTCTTTTTCTTTTTCTTTTTTTCTTTTTCTTTTGTATTTGAACTTTGGTCAAGTTTGTGAGAAAAGGTGTTCCAATTTTGAGGAAGATAATAGGGCGCATCTTCAAATATCTCAACCTCTCTAAGAATGGCTTTTATCTCCTTTGACACGATTGATTCCATCCTTCAAACTTGATGCACGATGAAGAAAGGATGGAATCATCTTATTTTAGTGTATCCAAGGCATATCGAAAGCGGTGAATGATGTATTGAATCAATTATGTAGAACTTGGCTTTGGTCTTCCAGTCACCTATTTCCAAAGGTAACATTATGGAGCCTAAAGTTATCTCACCTTGTTCATTGAATCCTCTCAATATCATCCGATCTCCTCGAAGTTCAGAGATGTCATTCTTCAAATAGGCAAGGGTTTTCAAGCTCATAATGTTTACTGATGCACTTGGATCAACCAACACTCTAGAAAGTCTGAATCTTCCCATATCCACTATGATGTAGAGGGGACGGATGTGGTCCATGTCCCCTAGAAGAAGGTCTTCATTGGTGAATATGACTCCTTGGGCTTCTCTTGAATAATGTGCTACTTCTCCAACAATGGTCAGCTGAGCTAAATATATTTCTAGATCAAGAAGGGCCTTGATTAATGATTCCCGCATCTCTTTGGGTAAGACAAGGGCATCATATATGCTTAGTTTAGCTAGAAAATTTCTTAGGTGGCGGACATTGTAGTCAACTCTAATCCTCCATAAGCATATCCATGGGTGGAGCATCCTGTGGAGGGGCTTCTTGCTCGTTGGTACCAACAACTTATTATCCCTTATCTTGAGGTGCTACCCAAGGAGGTAGAACTTTGCCACTACGAAGGTTAACTTTGGTGACTTCATGAGATGGTTAAGTGGAATGTTCTACTTGTTCATCAGGTTCACCTACAGCTTCTCCTATAGGACCCTCAGAATCAGATGATTGCAAGTCTATCTCAAGAGGTGAACCTGTATTATTCAGAGAAGGAAAGTCCATCTCTGAATTTGGAAGAGGATGATCGGAGTTATTATAATTATTAAGACTTGAAGAGCTTTCTAAAGGAGTAGAATCAGATAACCCATTAGAAGTGGCACAGATGTAATTCAAACTAGCTTTATTTCTCAATTTCTTAGAATTAAAAGGAGGTACACAGTAGAAATCTAATAAAGTAAGTGGGGTGAGGGATTTGATGCCCTTTTCGATACAAGATGTATACTAAAGAAGAACTAGTTGAAGTAGAAATGCCAACTAAAGTAATAGTTACAACGTGGAATGGAGGAGGTTTTCGGTGGTTGCACTACTTGGCTATCCCGGGCAAGTATGGGCTACTGCTGCTACTATTGAGCTCCCACTTTTCCCAAGTTATCTTTGGCAACTTGCAAACCTTCCTTGATGTTGGAGGTTTGAGCTGCCTCAGGCACCTATAAGGAAAGTTTTTAATTTTAGAAATAATCTTTTTAGAGGTTCAGGATAAAGAGATATCCCAACCTTCTTTTGTTTTGAGAGGATCACAAGTATCCCTAATGATTACCTTAACAAAACTAGATGGTTGTTCTTATCAGGATGTTTTCTTATGAGCTAAACACAAAAAAACCTTGTTTGATCTTGTTGGTCTCTATAGTAGCTTGATTATGTTTAAACATACATAAATACACATATTTATGCTAATGAGGATTTACTTAACATGTATTTATGTAATCATCTTCATAGATTTATGTTTATATAAAAATATTTATATGTACTTATCAGGATGTATATTTTATAATTCATGGATGACTTTCAAATAGACTTTATGCTTGTGAATAACTCATATTCGACTCCATAAGTTAACACGTTGAACACAAACTGAAGATTTAAGCACATTTGCCTAATAAGTTGAGCTTAACATCAGTGTTTCATAAAAGTTGGCTCTTTGACACACCTATTCAAGTGAGTTGAAAAACTTTTAACGATGCTAATCAACTAAAAAATGAACCATTAAATAGTTTCTAACAAAAATTTTTTAGTTACTATTAAATAGTTCATGGACTTTAGTCACGCTTTACGCATTAAAAGTGATGAAAAGATAAAATTTATGGAGAACATTAATATAATAAAATAAGAAGTCCAAATAGAGAAATAAACCAGAGTATTAAATCATAATCTATGATAAACTAATCAAGTTTGAAATACCCAAAACAGAGAAGTATATATCGCCTTTGCTTCCTTATATTCAGAGATTGCCTTGTAAGAAGCATAAGAGAAGTTAGTGTTGGGACCCAATTCAGAGACAATAAAGTGACTGGATCAACAAAGTCAAATCAAAGAAATATTAGTAGAAATATCAGAACAAAAATAGAACATCCCCATAAAATTCAAAAAATTGAAGCACCTTGGGGGAAGAGGCTGGGTGTGGGGGGGAGGTTGGCGATTAATTGGGTTTTAAAAATAAATTTCAAAAAAATTTAATTTTATCTTTGATAGAAGATTTAAATATTTAATAGTAATGCTTTACTAAAATAAAAAATAGAAAAAGTAAAGAAAGAGAACACAGAGATTTTATGTGGTTTGGCCAAAATCATACATTCACTCTAGCCACCCAGCTAGGAATTCACTAAACCAAAATTGAGATTACAACTAATCTCCCATACTCTACTTCATGTAAGTACAACCCAACACGTATTTTTCTTAATGGGTAAGCACAACCCAACCACATTACTTTTCTTAGCACAAACATGTACTTTCTTTAGCAAGTACAACCCAACAAGGTGGGGTTAATTGAGTCTTAAAAATAAAATTCAAAAATTTTAATTTTATCTTTGATAGAATATTTAAATATTTAATAATAATTCTTTACTGAAATAAAGAAACATAAAAAGTAAAGTGCTAAAAAGTAAAGAAAGAGAACACATACATTTTTATGTGGTTCGGTCAAACCCCAAAAATGGCTTACATTCGTAGCCACCCAGAGAATTCACTAAACAAAAGTTGAGATTACAACAAATCTCCCGTACTCCTCTTCACGGGTAAGTACAACCCAACACGTACTTTCCTTAATGTAAGACAAAACATGTACTTTTCCTTCAAGTACAACCCAACAAGGTGGGGTTAATTGGGTTTTAAAAATAAAATTCAAAAAAATTAATTTTATCTTTGATAGAAGATTTAAATATTTAATAATAATGCTTTTTGAAATAAAGAAAATGAAAAGTAAAGTGCTCAAAAGTGAAGAGAACACAGATTTTATGTGGTTCGCCAAACCACAAAAAATTAGCCTACATTCGCCTAGCCACCCACGCTAGGAATTCACTAAACCAATGTTAAGAATACAACTAATCTCCCATACTCTACTTCACGGGTAAGTACGATCCAACACGTACAATCTTTAATGGGTAAACACAACTCAACACGTACTTTTCTTAATAGGCAAGTACAACCCAACAAGAAATCAAGACAAAGAAAAGAGAATGATACAAGACTAATACTCAATTCTAAAATGTTTTTGCACTCACAACCCAATCTACACTAATATTAAGTGAAATTACAACAAGATCTTCAATCAAATATTTAATACAATTAAGTAACATAATGTTGCTTGAATGATCTTTAAAAGGTTTGAAATGGTTTTCTTGAAAGGCTTTGAAATGCAAACTAAAATGGAATCACCAAACACATTACTTTGAATTCTTTTTCACACAAGCTAACTTTTATTCAAATGATAAATATATGTACAATTGGAACAACTCAACAATTACTTGAATAAGAATTTTAATTGTATTACATGAAAGCTATCACAAAGCATATGCATAAACCAATTGAATACAAGTGATCAATAAGCACAAAATAATTTATGCAAGATGTGATGTGGTCTCCCAAATGAAAAAAGAAAGGTAAAAAGATTTTAAGCACAATTAAATTTAACCAACCTATATGAAACTTTAAGCCAAAGGGTAAACAATAGATATTTAAATCATTAAGCACTTAAGAAATTAATAACCTTTAAAAAGACTTCAACCAAAGAAGAAACAAAAGGAATATTCAATGATTAAGCACAAAATAAATTGATTTCCTTATGTTAGCTTTAGGCCAAACAAGAAATCAAAAGATTATCAAGTAGGTTAAGTCAATACAAATTGATCTTCTTATCTTTGTTCTTGGCCAAAAAAATCTAAATATTATGTCATGAAATGAACATAAGAAAATTTATATAACCTTGTAAGTTCCAAAGCTAAGAAGGAATAAAAGAAGTTTAAGAGTTTAGCACCTTAGAAAATAAACATCAAGGAGTTGATGCTTTCAGCTAAGGGTGGAAACACACCAAACCTTCACTTTTCCCAATCAATTTCAATCCAAATAAATGTCCAAGGGAAAGGAAGAATGATGAGGAATGCTTTCACTTAAATCACCAAAAATTGCCAAGAGATTGTATAACAAGAATCTGCCAATGTTGAGCAAGAGAGCAAGAGAGCAAGAAACAATTTTTAACTTTTTGGAACCTTTTTCAAGTTGAAACAAAGCTCTTAAATAAATGAGGGAGGAGTCTAGGGCTGGCCAAAAACTAATCCAATTAGAGGGAAATTTATTTGAGATCAATTTGAATTTCAAATCCAAAGAGAGGGATGGAGATCTTCCATAGGCTCCTTTACAAATTTGTTTAAACCCAATATGGATTGTATGCTATGTGATTCAGACAAGGATGGAAGAGATCCCATAGAAATTTCTGCCAAGGAAGTTTAGATATGAAGGAGAGTTTTGAATAAAATAAATCCATTAAAATCCACTTCAAAGAATTAGGCCAAAAAGGTTCCCTAAAATAGCAAATTTTTAAAATAATGCATGGATTAATTTTAAATCAAAGGTGATTGTATTCTATACTTCTTGAATATTTAAATAACATATAAGTTTAATAAATTGAAAGCATGGTGGCCAGCCTCCCTTAAACTTTCCTAAAATAGGTCAAATTGGAAAACGAAAAGGAATTATTTTGAAAAAGAGGGTGGATTTGAATTTAAATTTAAAATAACTTGGAATAAATTAATTAGGCTCTAAATAATCATAGTTAATCATGTTTGGGACGTTCAACATATTTCATAAAAAAATTTGATTTGATTTCGGAAGTACATGTCTTGCATAAAGGAGTTTGAGTTAAAGAATAATTCAAAAATAAGTCAAATTCAGAAATTGAAATAAGTTAATTTTAAAATATATAAAAAAAGGAAAATTATGTGCAAATGTTTTTAATGAATTTCACACAATTTATTACACAAATTTCATTAAAAATTTTGCCAAAACAATAATAAGATGAAAATGATAATAAGAGAGAGAAGAAAGAATAATAGGAGGAAAAAGGATAATTTGGGATAATTCAATTTTCATGCACTAAAAATTATGAATAAAATGGAAATAATTTAATAAAGTTCAAACATAATTTATCATACTTGAACACATATTTAATGGAACTTATATTATGTATTTAGTTCACATTATCTAAAACGGGTAAATTAATGAATAATTGTAATATTAAGATATAGAAAAATATAAATAATTTTATAATGATGGATCCAAAAATGAATGAATCATTTATTTTAATTTAGTAAGCTTTTCATTTGCCTTAATATAGTAATTCTTAGAAAAAATTCTCACCCAATCCATGTTCAGTAGCTTTAGCAATTTGATATAACTGAAGAACTAGGAGCTGAAGAATTTTTCGTGTACACTTGAATTTAACTTGATTAGTAGCATTTAAACATGTGTTTGTTATCATCAAAATTAATCTTATATGAGATGGGGCTCATGAAGTCAACAATCTCCCCTTTTTTATGATGACAAACATATGTTGGTATTAAATAGTGATGAAGGTGTAAAGTGACCTTTCATCAACCTTTAGAAATATAATTTACATTAAATAAAATTTATAGCAATTAAATAAATAAAATTTTAAGCATTTAAACATTTCTAAAGCATAATAAAGTACAAATATAACATGAGTATAACATGAGAAATCTCCCCCTAGAACTGTGCATCATAAAGTAAAAGAAAACTAACATACATTTCCTCCCCCTTTTGACAACATCAAAAAGGCTTAACCATGAACAGTAATAAAATTACTTGCATAGATCTAACATGCCTAACATGTATCTTAAGGTATAAAAATGTTATTCTAATGGTTTAGTAAAATGTCCACTTTGTAAATCTATGCTAATAAAATCAATATTCACATCGCCTTTACTCACATGATCCAATAAAGTGATTTCTAACTTCTATGTGTTTGTTTCTAGAGTGTTGGATAGGATTTTTGTCAAATAAATTGCACTGGTATTATCACACTTAATAGGAATGTGATCAAGCATAATTCTAAATCTTCTAATTGTTACTTCAACCAAAGAACTTGGTGAGCAACACAGCTCCCAACAGCTATATACTCAACTTTAGTAGTTGAAAGAGCAATCGAGTTCTATTTTATAGATGACCAAGATAATAATGATGATCCTGAAAATTAACATATTCTTGATGTGCTTTTCCTATCTACTTTACATCTTGCAAAGTCAACATCAGAATAAGCAATCACACATGAAAGTAAATTTTTATGATACCACAAACCTAATCTAAAAGTACCAATTAAATAACAAAAGATATGCTTAATAGCAGTTAAATGAGATTCTTTTAGAGCGCTTAAAAACAAGCACATAAACATACATCAAAAATAATATCAGGCCTACTAGAAGCAAGATATAAAAGAGAACCAATCATACTTCTATAAAGTTTTTGATTAACTCATTTTCTTGACTCATCTAAATCAAGTTTAGTAGATGGGCTCATGGGAGTCTGACTAGATTTAAAGTTTTTCATATCAAATCTCTCTATCAACATTGGTATATTTGGTTTGACAAATAAAAGTGCCTTTTTCTTGTTATTTAACTTGAAGTCCTAAGAAAAAATTGAGTTCACCCATCATGCTCATCTCAAATTCTTTGGACATCAAAGATGAAAAATCAAACATAAAGATTCATTTGTACTACCAAATAAAATGTCATCCGCATAAATCAGAATAATAATCAAATTATCACCTAAATTCTTAAGGAATAGGGTGGTATCTATTTTACCCTTCCTAAAATCATGATCTATAAGAAAGCTACTCAATCTATCATACCAAGCTCTAGGAGCTTGTTTCAATTCATACAATGCTTTCTTCAATTTAAAACATGATCGAAATTACACATTTTCAAAACTAGAGTTTGTTCTACAAAGACATCTTGATCTATAAAGTCATTTAAAAAATGCACTTTTTTTCATCCATTTGAAACAATTTAAAGTCTTTGTAATAGGCATAAGCATGGATCTATCTAATAGCTTTTAACCTAGCTACAAGGATAAAGGATTCTTCAAAATCTATCCATTCAATCTGAGTATATCCTTGTGCAGCCAATCTAGCCTTATTTCAAACAATGTGTCCCAAGTCATCTAACTTATTTATAAAGACCCATTTGGTTCTTATAACATTTTGATCTTGAGGTTTAAGAACTAATTCCCACACATCATTTATAACAAACTGATTTAATTCTTCTTCCATGGCTACAATCTAATAGTGATCCTCCAAGGCTTCATTTATTGATTTTGGTTCAATCTCAGATAAGAATACAAAATGATTTATCATGTCCTTAGATTATCTTCTAGTTCTAACTCCTTGAGAAGGGTCTCCAATAATTAAGTCTTCTGGATGATTCCTAATGAATTTCCAATCTTTAGGTAAAGAATCTTCTACATTTTCTTCCAAACTCATCTTCTTAAAGCCATCTACTTCTTCTTTAATAGGATCTATAGGATTTTCATCAAATATGACATGTATAGATTCTTTAATAATCAATTTTATTTTATTATAAACTCTAGGAGATCTACCATTTAAAGAATATCCTAAAAAGAAACCATCAGCAAATTTACTTCAAACTTTCCTAAAGAGTCTTAACCATTATTCGAAATGAAGCATTTATAACCAAAGATATGAAATTAACTAATCTTAGGTTTCTTACCAAAGAACAAGTCATAAGGGGTCTTATTTTAAAGAGGTCTCTAATAAACACAATTCATAACATAGCAAGTAGTGTTAACGACTTCTGCCCAAAAATACTTAGGCAATTTATAATCATCAAGCATAACTCTACTCAATTCATTTAAAATTCTTTTTTTTCTTTCAACAACACCATTTTGTTGAGGGGTTCTCAAAGCAAAAAATTTATGTTTAATACTAAATTCATCACAAAAAATTTTAAATTTTTATTTTCAAAATCACCACTATGATCAGATTAAATTTTACTAACAAGAAGACTTCTATCACGTTGAATATGTTTAAAAAATTTTCTAAAATGTTCAAAAGCATCATTTTATGAATTAAAAACATAGCCTAAGTATATCTTGAATAATCATCAACAATAACAAAACCATATAATTTTCCACCTAAACTAGCACTACTACATGACCAAATAAATCCATATGCAATAATTCTATAGGTCTAGTTGTAGAAATAATATTTATATTTTTCAAAGAATGTTTAGAAATTTTTCATGAATACATGTCACAAACATAATCAGAATGAAATTTCATTTTACATAAACCATCAACAAGTTTAAGTTTTGTAATTTTGCTTAAAGAATGCATGATAATGTGACATAGCCTTTATGCCATAACCAAACATTATCAAGTGAACTTTTAAACATAATAAATTTAAATTTGTATTACTTGTATTTTTAAAATCAATAAGGTAAATGTTTGTGTATATATGACCAACAAGCAAAATAGTTTCCTTATTTTTAATAGTACAGAAAGTTGAATGAAATTCAACATTAAACCCTTTATCGCAAAATTGACTAATAGAAATAAGATTATGCTTTAAACCTTAAACAAAGTAAACTCTAACTAAAGTAATTGTATCCTAAGAAATAGAACCAACTCCAATTATATTTCCTTTAGCATTATCACCATAAACTACAAAACCTTCTTCACAAGGTTCTAAAGTAGAAAATTTAGATTTATCACCTGTCATATGTTTGAACATCCATTGTCCAAGTACCACATGCCTTTTTTTTATTTTACTTTGAAGGAATTCCTACAAAATAAAATTAGGGGTCAAATTTTAGAACACAAACATGTTCGGGTCCACATCTAAAGCAAAAGACATGCAATAAATGCTATGTAGTATGTGTAGTTATTTTATTTTTAAACATCCAAATAAATTTTGAATTAAGAAATGATTAAGATTTTCTTGCATGATAATTAGAAGATACATGGCCCTTTTTATTACAAAAATTACATGTAATATTTGTATTTGCATAAGGTCTAAATTTAAATGATCTTGATGCATCTAATGACTTATGTCTAATAAATGGAATATGTGAATGTAATCTACAACAAGAATCTAAGTTTGCATGAAGTAAGAAATTTTCCTTTTAACTTCTCCACAAGTGTTGATAAATCTAATAAAGCATCATTCTTAGCCTTTAAATAAACATTCTTTTCCTAAAGATGAAGCATGCATTTCTAAATTTTTCTTTTCTTTCTCTAACACATTGTATTTTCTTTTCAACTTTTTATATTCATGTGCTAATTCAATGAATGCATCATCTAATTCTTCATAAGAAATATCTTCACATACCTCACTTGTAGAATCCACATCAACCATAAGACATATATTTGCTTCTTCTTCTATAGTATCATCACTTGATTCTTCTGAATCAAAATTTTTCCAAAGAGCTCTTTTCTTTTCTTTTGAGGCTTTTTATTTTTCCAAGACTTCTTTCTTTAAGTTTTTTCTTTTTCAGCTATGTCTGGACAATCACCTCTTATATGTACAGGCTTTTTCATTTCTTTTGTTTGAAATTTAGATTTGATTTAATTTGAATTATGTTTAAGTTTTAAGTTATGTTCATTTCATTCAGTTTGATTTATTTTTACCTAAGACACTTAGGTTAAAGTTTGAATTCATTCTTAGGTTAGATTGATTGTGTATTTAAGTTTGCATTGGTTTGACTAAGAGTTCATTAGGTGTTTGTTTGATTATGAATTTACTAACTTAAAGTTAAATTACTCTTAATATGACTTATTAATTTCATTAACCCTTAAGTATGGAAATAATTAAGTTCTTTGACTTAGGATGTTGGAAAACCATCCTAAAAGTTTTTGATGTTTGATTGAGATTAGTTCAAGTTGTTTCATGATTTTATAAATTAATGAATTTTCTTTATTCATTATTTGATTAATACTGACCTAGAGATTAGAAAATTTAACAATTCTTGATCCAAAGATCAATTAGATTTGAAAATTTTATGGCAAGTAGGGTTACATGCCAATTTCATGTTTCCAAAGTTTCATCTTGATTAAATGTATAATTAGGATGTAATTATAAATTTAATTAGTTTATTAAAACCTAAATTAAGCCTAATTTCATGCAAATTATTTGGGGATTTTCTTTTTCATTGATTTCTCTCTAAAAGAAGTTTCCAATGAGGGTTCATTCATAATTTTTGGACATTTGATGGATTTATTGTGATTTAATTAATTTTTGGTTAATTATTTGAATTATTTAATTCATTTAATTACTTAATTAAGTCATTTTGTGATTTATAGTTCCAATGAGTTTCATTAGTGTTTTTATGTTCATTAAGGTTCATTAAGTTGATTTAAGGTTATTTAGTTTATTTTCACAAGTTAATTCATTTTATATTAATTTATTTAATTAAAATTGAAGTTTAGGATTTGAAATTTCACTTCTCATGAATTACATTGTAATAATTGATGAAAAATTTTGCTAGGGTGTGTTTTAACATCAATTTTAGTTCTCCAAAGTTTCATTTCAGTTTGATTAATGGTTTGAGATTAACTAAGATTTAAGATTTCAATTAAACCCAAATTAAGGCTAAAATACCTAAATTAATTGGGGATTTTAATTTTAATGGATTTCTCTTATTAAGATGAATCCATAAAACCAACGTTTCCATTTTTTGGATTTATATTTATTTTTCCAATGAATTTTTAAATTTTTTGTTATTTTTAATTAATTTTTTAAGGCAATTAGCCATTTTTTATTATTGGTTGACATGGCACCATTGTGGAACCGTCACCATGTAGCCCGATGCGTTTTGGCCACACAGATCTTGTGTGGCATCCACATTAAAAGTAGTTCCACATGGGATGATCCTCAATTGTTCGATCAAAGATCAGATGATCCCAATCGATTCGCTGTGTCCTTAAGGGCTTAAATCGAATCGTCTGACTAAATCATGGCCGTTTGTTCCTAATAGAAGGATCGAACAGCAGAGATTAGATCCCACGATCACCCAATGGAAGACGGACACCGTCCATCATTTTCACCAAATTTCCAGTGATTACCAGTGATTATTATTGAAATTTTGATTACAAAATGGTTAGTGATCATTTACAACCAATCCATATGGTTTGATCTAATTGGGGATTAAATGTGTTTTAAAAAAGGACCAAAATTGATGGTTTAGGGAGGTGGTGAGGGAGCGTACCTTGATTTTTGCAATGGGATTGATTTCATTAGCTTCGTTTTGACTCGACAAAGGTGTGGGTAAAGTTTAATGGCTTGTCTCCCCATGGATTGATCCCTAAACCAACATCAACTCAATTTTCTGGTGGTTTCAATCATTTTTCGGCTCACAGGCGGCAAGGGGTCGGGGTGGCGATTTGTTTGAGGTCGCCTCAACCTCTAGAATGTATTGGAACCTTCAATTTGATGTGAAAACCTCCCCATGGATTTCATCATGAATGGAGTTCAATTTTTGTCCATTTGCCAATGTGTCAGTGGCGAGATGCCATGGGAATGGTTCCCTCCTTCAACTCTTTCCTTGGTGAACATTTTGTAATGAAAAGGGGAAGGTAATAGGCTCTCCCTCCCCGCTTTCCATGGTTAGCCGAGTGCCTCTTTTATGAATTTCTAAGTGGTTGGAATCTAGCCACAGTTGGCGGCAAGGCCAACCAAGGGGTTGATTCAATCCACGTTGCCCTTGTGAGCAAGATTCAATGATTATTGGGAAGAGAAGAAGGCAATCACCTATATTTCCTCTCTTGGCCAAGCCATCCTTCTCCTTCTTCTCCCTTCTTCCTATTTTCTTTTTTTTTTTCTCTTGGCTCCATCCTTTTGAGAAAGCCAATTTCTCTTTGGCTTGAGGGTATGGTGGTCTTTTAATTGATGATAGCCATCTCTTGAAATTAAGAGATGGAATGAGGTAGGGAGAGGGGAATTGGAATTTTCCTTCTTTTTCATGAGTTATTTTTTAAGTTTTCCTTTTCTAATTTTGAATTATATTCTTTTTTATTTTTATTTATTTTTTTTATGTTTTATGGCATCACCATCAAAGTCTTTGGACTGATGTATGGCTACCCAACTTAATCTCAAATGAATTTGAGGTCCAATTTGAACCCATTTGACTTGGGTTGGAAATTCAATCCAAATTAAGTATTTGGATTCAAAGTACTTAATTTTAATTTAATTCTTGTAATTTTGGATTCAATCATCTTTAATTGATGGTTGATTTAGTTTTGATTTGGTTAATTTATTTAATTTTGAATTGATTTTTAATTTCATTTCATTTGAACCCATTTGAGCCTAAATTAAGTTTAAGTTCAATTGGGTTCAAATGACCAATTTGACTCAATTGGAATGGCTTTGGACTCCAATCATGCTTGATCACATGTGTGAGATGATTTGGAGTGATTAATTTCATTTTCAATTAAATTTCAATTTAAACCCATTTGACCCAAAGTGGGCATAATGGGTTAAGTTCGGGTTTCATTTGGGTCAAATGACCAATTTGATAAAATTGAATGATGGGTTGATTTGTGTTTGATAATCTTCCAAATGATTTTGACCAATCAAATTGAGTTGATTTCATTTTGATTTGGGTTTGAACCCAATAGGATCCATTTAGGGTTATTTAGACTAAGTGGTCTAATGAACCCAATTGAGGCCTAATTGAATTTGAATTTCCTTAGAGTCATGATCAAACATGTTTATTTGATCATTTGAGATATTTAGAATGATTTAGTTTGGTCAAATTCTTGGTGGGTTGACCTTTAACTAGATGGGACCCACCTAAGTCAAACCTATGCCAAATGGGTTGACTAGATTTTACTTTGGATTTGATTTTCTTATTTTAATTTGATTTCATTTTGATTTATTTGGATTTGATTTGATTTAATCTAAATATGAAAATTAGGTTGAGTCCACCTATTAGGTTAGGTCAAACCCATGGAAGATTCTCTAGGTCACTAGGTATAGTGTCCTAAGTATTAAATTAGGAGATTCCTATTTAAGATTAGGTTATTCTAATTACTAATTTCAGAATGATATTAACCTCATCCAAAAATGAGGTCAACACACACATAGTAGTGGGCGAGCACTAAGGGTTAGCTCAACTTTCTATCTCAAGCATAAGGACACTTTCATTCCAACACTGATGGATAATATAAAAGTGTTCACCTGGATAGCCGTGGAGATCAACATTGATACCAATGTTAGTTGTCATCTCTTGAATGTTTTGCATAGGCGTATCCATCAAGCAAAAAAATGAGAAAAATAATAGTTGTACTCGTTGATCCTATTAAGGGGAGGTCACTAAACTATTCTAAGCTAATTTTATGAAAGAAGTTCAATACCTTGAGTGGGTGTCCAACATAGTGATGGTACAAAAGTCAGGATGTAAGTGAAGATAGGCATTGACTTCACTAACTTAAAGTCTATATATTTAGAAGATGGGTATCCACTCTCTCAAATAGAAGAGCTTGTGGACTTGGGTGGATGGATTCTTGGTGATGAGTTTCCTAGATGTCTTTTGTAGATATCACCAAATTCAAATGCATCATGTAGACTTTGATAGAATGACTTTCATCACTATAGAAGGATTATAATGATATATAGTTATGCCCTTTGAACTCAAGAATGATAGAGTGGAAGACTCATAGACTCATGTGTGTTTAAGGAATAGAAGGCTAAATATAAAAGTATATGTTAATGACCTACTTATCAAAGTAAGTCATTAATTTGAGATGTTAGATATTATCAAAAGGTATAGCATGTACCTTAACCCTTTGAAGTGTGTCTTTGGTGTTGGTGCAAGAAATTTTTTGGGCTTCCTTATTACCCGTGAAGGAATAAAAGCAAGTCAAGACAAGGTCAAGGACATACTTGACATGCCCTCACCTAGAAATATAAAAGAGGTACAATGACTTACTATAAAATTAGTAGAACTAAACCGGTTCATCTCGAAGGCCAAGGAATAATGCTTGCCATTCTTCAAAGTTCTCACTGGAGCAAAGAAGTTTTAGCGTACCTCATAATGTGAAAAAGCTTTTAATGATTTGAATACCCTACTCTCATCTCATTCTTTATTTCAAAGTATAAAAGAGGGAGAAGTCCTATTACCATACCAGTGGGAGAAGGCTCGAATCAAATCGATCAGATTAGAAGACAAAAATAATGCCCCATATATTATGTTAGCAAATCTCTACGAGATGCCAAGTTGAACTACCTGCTAATGGAGAAACTAGCACTCACATTAATTATCTTAGCTAGGAAACTATAACTTTACTTTCAAGCACACTCCATACAAGTATTCATTGATCATTAAAAAATGTTGATTAAGTGGTCCATAGAGTTGAGCAAGTTTAATTTATCTACTCACCTCAAACCGCAATCAAAGCCTAAACACTCACAGACTTCCTGGTGGACTTCAACAACTCATAGAATATTCCTACTAAACTGAAGTCCTTTTGGTGACTGTATGTTGATTGCTCCTCTAGCGAACCAACGATGAGGAGTATTACATTTAAGAGTCCAAGGATCACCATCACGATTATTAAATTTGGCTTTAAGGTGACAAATAATCAAAGCCGAATATAAAGCACTATTCTCCTAATTAAGATTTGCTAGAGGACTTGGAGCCATACATGTGATAACTTACTTAAACTCCCAGCTCATGATAGGATATATGAATAGGGAATATAAGGTTTGAGATTAATCTTTGATGAAATATTTACTTAAAGTTAAAGAAAAAATTGAGCTAGAATATTTCAAGATTGAGCAAATCTCTAGGAAGAGAACGCTCACTTATTAACTAGGTCGGAAGACTCGGTGTGCATGCAATCATCCAACTTGCATCGATGAAGAGGAGGCATATAGGTAGATCAAGGATATTCTCTCTAAGGAGTCGATCCTATTAGGAACTACTTACATACTAGATTGGTGAAATCACAAAATACTTGAGGAGGTTCAAGATTAGAGCAACACAATATCTATTGATAGGAGGAGAACTATTCTAAAGGTTGTCCAACCTTAGATGTGTGAATACAATAGAGAAAAGGAAAGTCCTAGAAAAATGCATTACAAGTATGGTAGTCACTCAAAAGGAATGGCAATCTCAAATATAAATTTATGGTAAGGGTACTTTTGGCCCTCATTGAGAAAGGATCTTTGATGAATTCATGAGAATATACATACCATGCCAAATATTTGTAGCACTTCAATAACAACCATAGCAACCTTTGTAACCCATCACTAACCTTTGGACATTCCTTATTTGGGGGATGTATCTAATAGGTCCATTGCTAGTTGCCAGTGAACAAAGAAAGTTCATCCTAGTCATGATCAACTCTTTGAATAAGTGGATCAAAGTAAGACACTCATAAAAAATCACTTCTCAAGTAATTAAAAACTTCATTTGGATTAACATTATTTGTAGGTACAGGTTGCCACTGGAGATCATCACCGGCAATGAACCTCAAATCATAAAAAAGGTCAAAATAAATTCTGCAAGTACCAAGGAATCAGACTAAAATTCACATCAACATATCACTCATAAAGCAATGGATAAGTGGAAGCCACTAAAAATAAGAATATACTTAGCATGCTCAAGGGAAAGGTTGAAGGCACAAAGGCTAAGTGGGTAGATACATTATTTGAAGTACTCTAGGTGCTCAAGACAACTCCCACTAATGCGTCTGGACACTTATCCTTCACCTTGTCGCATGGTACAAAAGATGTTCTACCAGTCAAGTATGAAGTCCCAAGCCAAAGAGTGCTAATGATGGAGAAAATGGGAGATAGAGATGGTGAGTAGATGCAAGTGAACTTTGAAGCTATAGAAGATACACTTGAAATGCTCAAAGAACTATGATGTGAGGCATCATTGAGGTAAGAAGAAACAAAAAAAGATGAATGGCCAAGTATTATAACCACTACATGCAAGGGAAGCATTTTAAAAGTAGTGATCTCATGTTAAAGAAAGTAGATACTGCTGCTCAGTAGATACTGTTGCTCAGAATGTCTTGGGCAAGATCACCCAAAGTTGAAATGAACCTTTCATAATCAAAGAGCAAGTTGGTCTCAGTACCTACTAATTACAATCTTATTTTGGTGAAGACACCAGGACATGCAACAAGAGATCACGAGAAGTTTTACTCTTGAGAAAAATTTCTATCATTTGTATACATTTCATAATTTCAAGTATCATGTATCTTCCCATTTTCAATAATAAAATTTTATGTATTTTCTTCTTAAATGTGTTCATTGGTAGGATCATAATAGTTTCCAATGAATCCTACTTAAATAATGAAAGTTGAAACTTATACTCAAAGAGCTATGTGATGATTCATGATACTTGGCAAAGCATTTTTGGGATAAGAAAAGGTCCCACTCAATGAGCGGTGAAGCTTGAGCAGTAGAAAAATTAATCTTTTCTTTGTCGTTGACCCTAAACTTAAGAAAAGTTGTTAACTAGAAATAGTAAACTTTTAGTACTTATGGAGCTTTGTAGTGACTTAGGATACTCAGTGCACCATTTTTGACCCAAGAAATTATCCCATTTGGTGAGTGGCGAAAGTTCGAGTAGGAGACTAGAACACTTGGCAAGTCATTCTTACCTCGAGAAGACTAATTTAACCTTTAATCCTCTGAGCTTAGTGTAAGATAGACACCTGTGAGGTTGGTAACTAAAATTAAGAAAGACCAACACTCCATATAGTTGGTGATTGTAGTGTATGACTGACACTCCATTGGATTGACAACTAAAATTAAAAAAAAAAGACCAACACTTCATACAGTTGGTGTCTACAGTGTAAGACCAACACCCCGTGAGGTTAGCAACTAAAATTAAAAAGGCCAACACTCCATGCAGTTAGTGACTACCGTGTAAGCCCAATACCTCATGAGGTTAGTAGCTAAAATTAAAAAAGACCAACACTCAATACCGTTGGTGACTACAGTATAAGACCAACACCCTGTGAGGTTGGTAACTAAATTAGAAAGGTCAACTCTCCTAGTTGGAAACTAAAAGACCAACACTGCATGTGGTTGGTGACTACTGAGTAGGGCTAACATCCATGAATTCAGTAACAAAGAAATGATTAATTTTTCTAAGCTAACCTTTAAAAAGGGAGAGAATAATGAAGAATGAAAATATGTAAAGGATCCAGAGTCAAGTAGAGCTACTCACACTTTTATAGGAGAGCAAACGTATAGTCACAATATTAATACAATCACATGGCTCAAAATATTCTTTAGTCATGAACCAATTAATTCAAATAAATGATCATTACACTAGCAAGTCTGCACATGATAGTTTGACTCTCCCATGGCTAGCACCATAATTAGATGCTACTCACATATTAATAAATGAGTATATGCGAACTCACCATGTTAAAGCGACTACCAGGAGATTAACTTAATAATCAACCACTTGAATGATCTAAGTTAAAAATAAGATCCATTCAAACATTTGCCCATGAGTATGAGCTCATCCATTCAAAAATACTCAATAAAGAAATAAATCAAGACATCATCTAAATAAGTATGCTCAATTAAAAATGTATTTACAACTTTTATTTTGTAATGCATTTTATAGTTAAGTGAACAAAATCTAGATGTCTTATTCACCCAAAAAAGAGAAAACAAAGAGAAAGGGAACAAAATTTTGTTACAAAAAGGGAGGGAAGAGTATATCAACTCAAACTCCCTTCATAATCATCACCTGAGTATGAAAGCATGAGTATAATATAAAAGTCCAAGAACTTAGCATCCAGATAACCATGCTTCACCAATTTGGCGATGACAAAGTTGGCACCATCCTTGAACATCTATTGCAGGATCTCTGGTAGCCATCCAGATTAAAACACTTGATGAAATTGTCTTCTCTCCTTTGAAACTCTTCAGTCTGATGGGAGACCTTCTCCTCTATCTCCCTCTTCACATCTATGAGGTGAGTGAGCTCCATGATCTTCCCCTCCTTCTCTTCCTCCTAGTGAACCACCTTAGCTTGAAGTTCCCTATGCTAGGTTTTAAGAGTAGTTAGTCTCTTTTTTATTCACACCAATTGGGTCCTATTCATGAAGGCCTCCTTCTTCTTCCCAAGAAACTTATGCAATTTCTTCTAAATTGGTTACCATGTTATCGCTAGGTCACTTTTTTGTTCTCACCTTAGAAATTCGCTCATTGATCTCGCACTCCCCTTCCTCAAAGAATTAGAGCACTTTAAGGCTAAGCTTAGGGGCACTAGGTGTCACCCCTCCTACGAAAATAAACAAAAAAAATTAGAAAAAGTTGTGAAAAGTATAAAGTATAGAGAGATCAAATTTATTGAGGGTAGTGGGGACTCGTCTAAAGCTAAGGTGGAGAGAGACATTCAGGGTGTGACCATGCTATTGATTTGATTTTTTTGGATAAGGTTAACATCATTTCTAAACCAACAAATAGGGATGCCTAATCTTAGATTAGGAGCCTCCTGATTAAGCACTTAGGGCAATGCTTAGTGACATAGTAAATTCTCCTATGGTTTGACCTAAACTAATGGGATTAAGTGAATCCAAACCCAACCCAATTCTAAATGAATAATTGAACCAAACACACTCAAATTGGAAACTAAATCTAATTGAACTTAGGCTAAGGTGATTGGGATGATTAACCCCAAACACACTCTAATTGCCCATGTTGACTCATTAAACCCAATTTGGGTCAAAGTGAGTTAGAATTCAAATATACCATCAAAATAAATGAAATTTATTGATCAAAATCATCTCAAATACTTGGCTGAAATACAATTAAAAGCTAAATATATTTTAATTGAGTCAAGGTGGTCATTCTGTTGAGGAAAAATTTATGACACCACATAGATTTTAGGAATTTCTTATTTGGATGATCAAATCCAAATTAAGAAATAAACATATCATCTCAAAAGATAAACATATTTTCCTATAATGGATCTGATCATTTAACAAAAGACTTCTAAGATTGATGGGTCTTTGATGTACCAGAGATTTTTCCCTTGAACTACATGGAAGGTAGAACATGGTTTATTTTAAATTGGGTTCATTGTTTCCTAGAGAGACAAGCCCTTATAGTTAATTACATCTCAGAAAGGGTTTCTTCCTAAGAATACTTTGATTAAAGAAAAAAGTTGCTATTTCTAAATATTTCTAAGGTGGTATTTAAATAATTAATTTTTGAAATTTCAATTAGGATTGATTCAAATAGGAAAAGTTCTTTTGGTGGCCAAACGTAATGAAGTAGGAAATTTCTATTGATCGGGATGCGGTAGGCATTTCAACTATCCTATAATTGGGATTTAAATTTTGGAATTTTAGTTTAGATTTTGAGTAGGTGTTTTCTTAGAAGTCTAGAACTTAAATTCTTGCAGCACAGGACTATAAGGATGCCTAAGTTTGAAGACTTATTCCTGAGAAGGATGCTTTAGAACCTGGTCTACAAATGCTTCTAACACAAGTCACATGCTCAACCTAGTTCTATTTTGGGAATTATCGATCATTTCTCTATATTGAAGAAACTAACCTATCCTTAACTCTTTTGGACTTACAATCTACCTAGAGGTTTCCAACTAACACCACCTAAGCACATTTAAAAATTCATGATGTCAAGTCTTATGAAAGCAAGATGTATGGGCAGTTTTATTTTTAAGAAAGGAATTTATGAACCTAAACTCACTCCCTAATCCCTAAGATAATGTACAGTATAAACTACATTTAACTAATGCACATTTTTTAGAGTTTTAAATATTTTGATTCCAGATTTATTTGAGGTATTGGGTATGCATTTTTATGCCTAATTCCATGCAATTAGAAATGGTTATGAGTCAAATCAATAATAGAAGGTAGGCTTCCCTAAGAAGGTGGTCATCCTCACAGGTTAGATGCCCCTATGTGCAATAGGTGAAGTTGCCCAATTCAAGGATTGGAGCAATATGATTTCATGGTGTTAAGACCTAATTATTTTTAATTGAGTTTATGTTTTGCCTAAGGCTTTAGTTTATGTGAAGTTTCAAATTTTCTTTTATTTTTGTTTTGGTTGTTTAGATTTAAGTTGGGTATAAAATTTAGTTTTTCCTATGAGCATAATCGTCTAAGCATTCAATCATAGAAAAGCACAACACAGTCATAAACCTAGAAAAGAAGGCTGATTCTATTGCACACCCAAAATAAATCAAGCCAATTTAATTTAAGAAAATGGTCAATGCAGCTGGGTACCGTTATACACCCCGAAAGAAAGAGCAAACGGGCAACCAAGCTCTACCCTTATATAGCCCAACTTAGAGATACAAGTCGATATCTGTTAGTCTTCTTTCCAGGATCATATCCTTATTTAGGACATCTATTGGCTTCAAAGGGGACCACTGCACCTATCCTCTGGTAGGGTCAAATCCTGCTAATCTTATACCCCATAAATCCTAACCTAATTATAAGCTCAAATTTACATTTTGATTTTAAAATTAATCCTAATCCATGCAAAACAAATGTTAGAAAAATACAAGCAACATATAGTTATTATATTTCATAAACATACATTCTTAGCATTAACTGCTTGCCAAGCCCACCTATCTTATGAGCTATACTTAAGGACTTAAGCATACCTACAAGAAAATAACATTTTTCTAATTTGATTTATAATACCAATAATTTCTAGCATAGCCCCTTATAGAAGATAATGTTAGATCTAAAAAAAATGTCTTATCATCCGATTAAGCAAACAAAATCCTAGGCATGAAGTAAAAATAGTACACCACAAAGTCATATAAAGCATATCACAAGGAATCATAAAAGAATCACTGGCCAAACCTAGGTCTAAGGTCTGACTAATGATATAGTGTGTGAATTAAACATACTTTTGTAGCAAGACTTTAGTAGGCCTCTTTAGTTCAAGTTCCAATTTGGAGTTTTTGAGTTTGTTTGAATTTTACCATTGGATGGTTTCAATTCAATTGATTTAGTGATTTGTTTTTAATTTTATTTTCACTTTTATTTGGTTAAAGTGAAATTTAGGTTTTCAAGAATAAAGAGTAGAATGAATCCCAATTTTGACTGGAATCTATTATATTCAATATCCTAATTTCTAGTGGAATGAAACCTTCATCCTAAGATGAAGATCTACCCCAAAGTTCTAACTAAGACCCTTAAATATTTTAATTAATCCTTTTAGTTTCATTTAGATGGTTTAGATTTGAGTTTAGTTTGAATTTTGGATTAACTATTTTCTTTAGAATTTGATTTTCCATTTAAGTCTTTATTTAGTTTTTGATTTAGTTTAATTTGGTTTGAATTATTTTATTTAATTTGATTTATTTCATTTGATTTAGTTTGAATTATTTTGGATTGAATTATGTTTAGGTTTTAAGTTATGTTCATTTTAATTAGTTTAATTTTTGTTAACCTAAGACACTTAGGTCAATGTTTAATCCATTCTTAGGTTAGATTGATTGTGTATTCAAATTTCATTAAGCATTTATGATTATGATTTTTTTAGTTTAATGTTGAATTAAGCTTAACAAGCATTATTGATTTCATTAACCCTTAAGCATAAAAAATGATTAAATTCTTTGACTTAAGATGTTTGGAGAACTATACTAAGTATTTTTGAAATTGATGAAGATTAATTCAAGTTATTTCATGATTTATAAATTAATGAATTTTTTTATTCATTATTTGATTAATATTAACCTAGAGATTTAGAAATTCAACAATTCCCAATATAAATGTCAACTAGATTTGAAATTTCCATGGAATGTGGGGTTCCATGCCAATTTCATGTTTCCAAGTTTCAACTTGTTTAGATTCATAATTAAGGTGAATTTAAGATTTTAATTATTTCATTAAAACTTAAATTAGGCCTAATTTGATGCAAATCATTTAGAGATTTTATTTTTCATTGATTTCTCTTTAAAGATGTTTCCAAAGAGGGTTCATTCATAATTTGTGGACATTTGGTTGATTAGTTATGATTTAATTAATTTTCATTAATTATTTGAATTATTTAATTCATTTAATTACCTAATTAAACCATTTAGTGATTTTTTAGTTTGAATGAGTTTCATTGATGATTTTATGTTCAATAGAGTTTGTTAACATGATTTAATGTTATTTAATTTATTTTTATGAGTTAATTCATTTTATATTAATTTATTTAATTAAAATTGAGATTTAGGATTTGAAATTTCATATTTCATGAATTACATTGAGATAATTCACGAAAAGTTTTCCTTGGGTGTGTTTTAACATCAATTTTAGTTCTTCAAAGTTTGATTTGATTTTAATTAATGGTTTGTAATTAATTAAGGTTTAATTAATGTCATTCAAAGTAAATTTAAGGCAAAAAAACCCAAAATTAATTGAAATTTTAATTTTAATGACACCTCTCATCAAGATGAATGCATAGAGCCCAAGTTCATAATTTTTTGATTCGTATTTTTTTTCTATAAATTTTGTATTTTTTGTGATTTTTAATTAATTTTTAATTAATTTTAAAGGGGAGTTACTCATTTTATAAAGGCAGGATGACATGGCAGTCGCCATGGTGCCGTTGCCATGTGGCGGGGGAGTGGATGTGGATGTGGCATCGTCAAAAGTGGTGCCACGAGCGATCCTCTAATCGATCGAAGATCGAATGATCCTCATTCTATCCGTGACATCCTTAAAGGATAAAATCAAATCATTTGACTAAATGATGACCGTCTATTCCTAATAGAGGGATCGAATGACAGAGATTAGATCCCACAACTCTCCAGATAGAGATAGACAAAGTCCATCATTTTTTCCAAAATTATGGCGATCACTGGCAAATTTTGAAGGGATTTTGATTGCAAAATGACCAGTGATCAATTTACAATCCATCCATGTGGTTTGATCCACTTGGGGATCAATTTTGTTTCAAAAAGTACCAAAGCTGAATGCTAGGGAGGACGGTGATGAAGCATACCTCATTTTCGGTGATCACCGATAGTGGGATCAACTCCATTAGTTTTATATCGATGTGATGAAGCAGTGTATGAAATTTGGTGGCTTGCCTCCCCATGAATTACTCCCTAAATAAACCTTGAATTGATTTTTCAGTGGCTTTGGTCATTTACTGGCTTGCCAGTGACAAGAGGAAGCGTTTGCTTGTGGTCACCTCGACCTCTAAAATGTGTTGGAACATTCAATTTGATGTAAAAACCTCTCCCTTGGATTTCTCCATTAAAGGGGCTTAGATTCCATCTATTCTCTGCTATGCCAGTGGTGGGAAATTGGGGGAAGGTCCTCCTCCTTAATCTCTTGCCTTGGTGAACAATTTGAAATGAAAGGGGAGGGAATTGGCCCTCGCTCCCATCTTTCCATGCTTGGCTGAAAGTTACCTTTTAGCCTTCTAGGTAGTCAGTCGACCACCTAGGTCATAAAGGTAGAATCAATCCCCTTGGTCTTGTGAGAAAGTTTGTATGAAGATTGGGAAGGGAGAAAGGTAATTACTTTCTTTTCTCTTTGGCCGATCCATTGGCTCTTCTTTTTTTTTTCTTGGTTTCTCCTTGGTTCTCTCCTTGGAGGAGGCCAAATGAATTTTAGATTGATGGCTTATCTCCTCTGTCATTGCCCCTTTGAACTACTCTCCTAAGAGGTGGTCAAAGTCCAAGGTTACTTGGACAAAATCCAAGTGATTTTCATATTAAAAAGAGAAGGAATCTTCCTTTAGTCGAAACATTCCACTCCTCTTCTTTGGTTTTATTTTCTTTTATTTTGGTTTTAAGCATCAATGTTGACCTCACTTTTGGAGTGATCTCTCAACTTTCTCATCATAGATCTAGGACTCTAATAGACACTAAGAGTTGCTTAGTCTTAAGACTAACCCTAGAGACTTAGCAGAGTAAGCCATAGGAATAAGTTGTGTCTTGGGGATTTAGGAGAACTTGCCTACCCTATAGCATAAACCCAACCCTTAATTCCTTCTTTCAAACCAAACCTCAAATTCAAATTCAAACTCCAAAATCAATTCCAAATTCAATGATAGAAATCCATCATTAAATTAGAATTCCAAATCCCTTCCTAAGCCCTTTGATGTTATCTTATGGACTTAGCCTTAACCAAATTCAAATCAACCCCAATTTAATTGATTTTCTCCATTATCAAATTCAATCTCAAAATAAAACCCTAATCCAAATTCCAAAATTAAATCCAACTTCCAATGATTGAAACCCACGACTAAATCCAAATCTCAAAATTCCTTTCTTAAACATGGACCAACCACCATAAGTTTAACCAAATCTCAATCCAAATTGAATCAAACTCAATTTATTTCTTTACAAATCAATCATTCCTTCATTTATATTCACAAATAAAAATGAAACCCACCCTCCAATGACCAAAAATAAATCAAACCAAACCAATCCCCCACTTAAGCCCTTTCTGACCCACATCCCTTAACTTGGTCAAATTCGCCTCGAAATCACTCCAAACTCAAGTGATTTTCTCATAACTGATTTATATATTCATTTATATTCACAAATATAAATGAAATATAAATCAAATGACCAAAATCAAAACCAAATCAAATCAAATTTCTCAATTTTTTGCCCTTTTAGCTAAACTTTTAAACTTGGCTAAATGATACCCAAATCAACTCAAAACCCATGGATTTATTCATGATTCAATCATTCCTTCAATTATTAACCCAAATATAAACATAAATCACAATTGCCAAACCAAACCAAGTCAACCCAAGTCAAGCCCATTTTGATCCTTTTGACTTGAAATTATCATGTGAACCAAAACCCATATAGATCCAATTCACTTGCAATTGGATTTATATTTCCAGCTCAAACTCATTTATCAATATAACTAAACTTGAGTTGAGCCATGATCAAGCCAATTAACCCATTTAGGTCCACTTGACCCAAAGTGACCTAATAGATCCTTTTGAGTAAAGTTCTAATTCTACTCAAATTGGATTGAACTAAGCCAATCCAAACCTCACAACATAATCAACAATCATCTTAGGTTAATCAATTATCTTGAATTGGGTCAAACTAAGTCAACTAACCCTTTGACCAAGTCAACATTTAGCCCAAATGAAATACAAACTAGCCAAAATTCACCATATAAAATTAATTGAACCATTGACTCAAACCCATTCATGATCAATGATTCGACATAACCAAACCCTCACTTGAGCCAAACCAAGTCCAATGGACCAAATTGGCCTAAAAGGCTAAAATAGGTGAAATCATGATTTGATCGAATTGATTGCAACTAATGGCTCATGTTCATCCCAAATCACTTATTGAACTTGACCAAGCAATAATTGAGCCAAAGTTGACCAATTGGTCAACTTAACCCAAACCCAAATTGATCTAAAGGGTCAAATTGACCAAAATTCAAATTAAATCCAAATCAAATCAAATCATAGCCTACAATCATTTTAAATTGACCAATTGAACTTGACTCAATACCTAACCCAACCCAATTTGGTCAAATTGGTTAAATTGGCCAACTTGACCAATTTGATCCTTTTGATCCCAAATGAGTCAAATCCAAACCTAGGCCAAACCAACCCAAATCAGTTAAACCAAATCATCATTTGAGCCTAACACAAGCCTTGGTTTAACCCAATTTGATTAATTGGTCAACCCAACCCAACCTAGCCCAAATGAACACATTTTGACCATATGAACCCAAATCACCCAAAACCACTTTGGGATGCCTTGGTGGCTAACCTAACCTTTGGACCCTAGGTTAGCTCCAAACCAAGTCCATGTGGGACCCAACCCTAGGGATTAACCAATGGACACCCTCTCATTTGAATTGGATCCTTTCCTTAAGTGGCAAAGTCCACTTTGTCTCCCCATGACAGCCATGAAATGGCCAAATGAAACACTCCTAGGACTTCTTAACTCACCAGCATCACGCCATGGACCAAGAGAATAAAGCCAAGCCATTCCCCCTCATGGCTGAACCCATTGGATGCAAGGGAGGTCAATCCCACATAATCCCTCCATATCATGCCTCGAGACTCCTGCCACTACCTCAACCACTCCTGCCGAGCCACATGGCATTGCCAGTGATCCCTCCAATGACCCGATGGTGGCCAATCATTAGATAATATAGGATGCATCTCATCCGTCCATCATGAGCAATTGGGGTATACCCTCTCAATTCAGCGAAAAAAGAGTGAATTGCTTTATGAGACTTCCTAAGTCATTTTCAAAATCCCATAGATCTTCCTACGTGATCCCAAGCCCTCCTCGATTGGCATTTCTCTTCCACAGGCAAAGCCAAAATAGGACACCACCCTTTCGATCAATACTCCTCTTCATCCAATCAAACCTCAATTCCTCTTAGCCACACCATCACCATACTAGTCAAACATAAATGAATCAATTCCTCTTATAAGCCATATTAGAGTGAGTTCATCAATCGAAATCCAAAGGAGGGAGCTTGGTCCATAGAGAACTCTACCCCAAATTAAGCTCAAAGCTTCTCAATGAGCCTTGCCTCTAGCGAAGCTACCTCGATGACCCACCATCAAACATTAGCTCGATGAGGTAATTTTGCAAACCAGCCTTATATGCAAAAATGGGTTGGTCTTTTGTATAATAAATTTGAATCCCATGTGAATTTGATCATTGGATGTGCATCCCCCTCCTTCCAAAGGTGTAGGATCAGTTTGATCCCAATCCGAGCTTGGGTGAGCTCAGATTGAACGGGAAAGATGGAAGGTGCTCGTCTTTCACCACTCATGAATGAGGAAGATCACACACTATCCCTTCCACATGATTGGAATGGATGGCTATGATCAGATCATGGTAGATTCCCACTATTTTCTCCCTTTACCCGGATCGGTCTGGTTGTTCGATCATAGATCATACATTCCATGGGAAAGCACATCCAGTCGGTGAGTTGCAGTGTGTGATAACTTAAATAACCAATCCAATCATGCCACGTAGAAAGTGCGCCGTGTCAACTGCCACGTGGTCCGACGGGATTAAGCCTTTAATTAGGCTATTTTAATTAATTTTTAAGGCTGAAACTTCTTAAATTCATAATTAATTGTAGAAAAATCCCAAAAGAAATTCAAACTTTGGCTCATTTTGAAGATATTAAAGATTAGAATCTAGAAAAATTATTATTAATTGATTTTGAACAGTAGTTTTTTACTTAATTAAGGTTTAATTAGAAATCTAATTAGCTTAATTATCACTTAATTATGCATCCAATAAATCTCAAATTTTTTGTGAAAGTCTAGGGGGATGACCTCTGCCTCCATTGATTTTCTAGGATTTTATTAGCAACTTAATTAGGGAAATCAATTGATTAAGCCTTAATCTTCTTAATTTAATTAATGATAATTAGTGAATGAATAGTGGTTAATTAATTATTTAAGCCTAATTACCTTTGTGGAGTAAGAAAACTTAGAGAGTGTGATTGGGATATTTTTCCTAATTCATTTCCTAGATTTCCTTCACTTTTGGAATTAATTTAATTGATGATTAATGAAGTAATTAATTGCTTAATTAATTAATTAATTTCCAATTTAAAAATCAAAGCCTAATTGAGTGTTTGAAATGGCTTAGGGATTAAGGATTAAGGCCTTGTCCTTGATCCCTTTCTCAAAGTTAATTTCATCATTCTAATCAAAATATAATCAAATAATTCAATCAACTAATTAATAAGCATGATTTAACTCAATCAAAAATCCACCTCACACCTAAGCAACCTTTAATTGATCTTCGGTAGCTCTTTGGGTATTTAATAACCCAAGGTGGGAGATAATAAAATTATGGTTAGCTCACATGTGTGAGAAAACCATAAAAGTAGTTAAGTGAGATCCCTTAAGCCTAATTAACTATTAATCATGAGCCAATTGCATTAGGCTCCCTTTCATTTCTTAGGAGCATTGCAAATTTACTTTTCATGTGGTTGCATATCATATTGGCTGTTTATTAATTAGTTAATTAACTTAAAGAGATATAGGTAAGGGTTAATTAATTCACTTAATTCATACCTTAACCTAATTAAAGCATAAAATCACCCTAAATATTATTCATTAAACCAAATTAATTCACATAAGGGGAATTGGATTAGGATTAGCAAACCTCTTTCATATTTCCTAAATCAAATCAAAATCAAAGTTAAAAATGTCTTTAAAGAATTTTGGTTTATTTTGAATAACCTTATTTAATGTGATTATCCTTTGGAATTAATTGGGATGAATGAAATTATGTGGTTATATTCCTTTGTTTCTTTCCAATCATGCTAAATATTGCTGGCCATGTGAAATCATGCATTCATTTCTTTTAAAATTACTTAAATGAAATGGTTTCTTCTATGTCAAATTGCATGTGTTGACTTAAATTAAAACATGTGTGGCTATTATCACTATTAAATCAAATATTATTTTTTAAAAGCCCATAAATCAATTATAATATATGAAATGATGTTAATTACAAATATCTATAAGTTTGTATGTGATGATAATATACGGTATGTAATATGAAGTTCTCTTTCCTTACCTTATATGAATTTACATAGGATTTACAGGTGTATAGTTCATTTGAAAAGAACACAACATTTATCTAAATTTATTCTTATGCATCTCCATGTTAAGACTTAGGAAGAATTTCATATCACATATGTAAATCATACAATCAAATTAAAAATGACTTGTTGCATGACTTCTTATTCTTGTGATTCTTTTTATACATTCATATGTATATGAGAAAAGTGGTATATTAGCCTGGACACCCCAGGTGCGAGGCTTTAAGTAGCCCTAAGTAGGTCTTGTACCTTATGTCCCTAGTGCAGAAAATAATGGCACCGTACTAACTTAAAACTCTTACACATATGTATGTATGATGTGGCCAATGAATAAGAATCATAAATAAAATAAATCAAACATAACTTTTGCAAGGGTTTTCCTATCCTTATAGTTTCTTATACATCTACATGTATCTAAGAAAAGTGGTATATTAGTCGACACCCTGTGGTTGTGAGGCTTTAAGTAGCCTAAGTAGGTCTTGTACTTTACATCCCACGGTATAAAAAATAATGGCGTACTCACTTAAAACTTTTATACATGTGAATGTGTATCTAACTAATGGATGAAAAAAATCCCTCTTTTTATATTAAAATGGCATGAATTCATAATCTAATCAAATGAAACATTTAAATTCCAAACATACTTCTTTGCATTCATCATTTAAGTGTGCTAAAATATACATTATATGTATAGCTATACTTAGGGTTTAATCATATGCATGATGTACATGATGAAAAGAAATGAGTGAATATGTGTTATGTGATGGTAATTCATTCTAATTAATCTTAAGATACCTTTCCAATTAAATAAGGTCATTTAGAGTAAACCTAAACTTAGGGTTAATCAAAACATATTATAAGCCATTCACTAAAGAAAATTGATTAATTAATTCTTAAGGTAGGGATGAAATAGGGGTCTCCTCTCTTTCTTCTATTTATAAC
Source organism: Cymbidium sinense (assembly GCA_021442155.1). Taxonomy (NCBI): domain Eukaryota; kingdom Viridiplantae; phylum Streptophyta; class Magnoliopsida; order Asparagales; family Orchidaceae; genus Cymbidium; species Cymbidium sinense. The sequence continues at coordinate 40,975,908 of CM038233.1, forward strand.
ACTTAGTTATTTGTGTAGATCATATGAAATAAAAGAAAATACTAAGTAAAATCTTCAAATCAACTAAATCACTTAAAGAGAAATCAACCCCTTTATAAATTGAATCCCTCACACTTAGCAAATTATAACTCTAAAGCCTAGTTAGGACACACCACACAAGCTTTAATTCACACACATTAGACTAGTTCACCATTTCTAGCTTTATGTTAGGGTAGTGTATGGTTCGATATATGCTTATTTTATGTTGTATTATTTTAGATTGGATGATAGGGTGTATGTGCGTAGTCTGGATGTTAGGTCGATATTAGCCTAATCATGCTTTCTGTAGGAGAAAGTTCATAAGGGGTCACTGTAACAAAAATATAAATACTTTTGTTGTGCAGGTTGCTTATCCCCCTAAGCATAGCCCAAGCTAGGATAGGTGGGCTTGGTTATCCATGTGTGGGGTGCTAAGTTCAAATTATTTATATAACTGCTTGGATTGTATGATGTGTTTAACTAACATTTTTTGTAGGTATAATTAGATTTACTTTCATTCTTTTAATGTAATTTTGCATTAGGATTAGTATAAGTGTTATGGAGGATTAGGATGAGCATTAATTATAAGACCAAGTCTTATGTACCATGTGATGCCTTTGTAAAGTCTAAATCAATATGAAAGGAGAAAGAAATAGAGCAAGTAAAATGAAGAAATGAAAGATGAAGAGTGAAGAATGGAGGTTGAAGAATGAAGACCCCCATAACACTTATCATTTTATACTTGTAATTATTCTTTGTAAATTGGGATGTATAAGGGTAGAGCTCAGCTACCCATATTTCTTTTTGGGTTGTATGGCGGTACCCGATCGCATCAACCTCTTATTCTTTTGCGATAGCTTTATAAAATTATTTGATGTTTTATTTAGCTTGTGCATTAGAAAAAGCATGCCTCTTCATAATTTATTTATGATTGGTGATTGTTGTATGGTCTGGATGCGATTAGGCTCCTAAGATAAAAAAAATAAATGTTCTATCCCGTTAATAACTCATAACTAAATCTTTAAAACAACTCATAACCTCATATAAAAGCCTAGGCATTAAATCAAGATAATAAAATATTCCTTACCTGGATGTTGTATGTTATAATATCTTGCATAATCATCATGTTTCACTCTTGTTAAGAGAGGGCTTCCATCTTTGCCAGATAAAAATGGGCTTAACTTTTCAGAGCCTATGATGGAAGAACACTTCTTTCTCTTTTGATTTAGCCCATAATCAACTTCTCATGCATTTAGGCATATAAAATCCTATAGCCTGTGTCAAAATAAAGAGTCCCAAATTAAACAAAATGTGATAAAAATTTGTATTAGATTAAATCATTATTCATACCCCTCATACTTTGGTCTCTTTAGGAGTGGGTTTAAGGACTTAGTTTTTTTTTCTAAATAAATAATAACCTAATCATCTTGCAAAGCATATGACCTGACCATATGGTTTTAAAGTGTAGGAGGAGTTAGTTGGCTGCCACTCTAGGTAGTAATAAGTCCAACAGTTGGGCGGTTTACTCTTTCTTGTGAAGATAAACCATATAGCCACTTTCGCCTTAGATTTAGGTCATGCTTTGGCCCTCGCCAAAGCTCCATAGATTTAGGATTTGAGGTTGTTGTTTTCCTTTTACAACTGCATAAATCCTCACCTCTCGAGCATTTCCATAATCATGTGTATGGAATTATAAGTGCTAGATTTCTAATAAAATTTTAACTCAAATAAATAAATCTCCTCAATTTCAAATACATAAAACCCAACCATAGGATAGATTAGGTGCTTACTAGGCTTCCAATATTATGAACTCTCCCTATCTCTTTTGATCCTTCCAACTTGATTTTCTAAAACACAACCAATTCATTGATAGTCCTATCTTTGATTCTTTGGAGATAATAATCACCTACTTTAATCGAGAGTATTCTTAAAGGATTCATTTTTCTTAAGATGTAATTAACTATGAAGGCTTGCCTTCATAAAGAATTTAACGAACCTGATTTAAATAAATCTTATTTTACTTTTTCATGTAAAGTAGGGTAAAAATCTCTGGTATATTCGAAGACCCATCATGCCTTAGGAGTCCTTATTAGGTGATTAGGTCCATCGTAAGGTAATGACTTCTATCTTTCAAGATGCTATTATCCAATGTTGTACCCGATCACCTCAATAAGTATATCCTTAGATCTATGTGGTGTCCACATATATACACACAAACACCAAAAATAAACACCATAGATTTTTTTGGCCACTCCGTTGGGGATGGTTCCTTTCTCCATCTCTAGTAGACGATTATTGTCTCCATGCATCGATAGTGGACTTGCATTTTATGTAAGTCTGAGACTATCTTTCCATCTGTTGGTACTTAGCTTATTTCATTCTTAAGCAAAGTTAGCCAACATCCTTTAGATTTTAGGACCTTACTCCATGTAGGTCTTGAGACTCTTGTTAGGTTCGCCAATAGGTGAGAACAAAATTTATCAATAAAGGGAGATAATAAAAATTTAGAACCTCCTTACCACTAATTTGGTGAGGCAAGGTTCATCATAAAATTTAAGAAAATAATTTCTTTCACAGAATGACACTTTCCAAAAGCACTCATTTTTGAAAATAGCCATCTTCATTTTACATACTCAAAGTTTGTTTGATGAAGATTCTACTTTCAAATCATAACATAAAACTGAAACTCCACTCAACATATTTCACATATGCTAGAGTGGAAGTTTCTCCCTTGTTCAAAATCAAAGAATCGCATACATGTCATCTAAACATATCATTGAAATCTATTTAACATAATTAAGATTTGTTAAATAAATTTCCCCTATTTTAGAATCTATTTGACATGTCATGTTTGTCAAAAGAAAAGGGCACATTATCAAATACCTTTGATTCCACTTAACATATCAAATTTGTAAAGTGAGGATCTCATTTTCATATGCATTTGATTCCACTTAACATATCAAAGTTATTAAGTGAGAATCACATTTCCATGTACATTTGATTCCACTTAACATATCAAAGTTGTTAAGTGAGAATGCCATTTTCATGTACATTTGATTCCCATAACATATCAAAGTTGTTAAGTGAGGATCTCATTTTCATATGCATTTGATTTCACTTAACATATCAAAGTTGTTGAGTGAGAATCTCATTTCCAAATACATTTGATTCCCACTTAACATGCCAAGGTTGTTAAGTAAAATCTTATTCTCATGTCATATTTGATTCCATTTAACATATCAAAGTTGTTAAGTGAGAATCACATTTTCATGTACATATGATTCCCACTTAACATATCAAAGTTGTTAAGTGAGGATTTCATTTTCATATGCATTTGATTCCCTTAACATATCAAGGTTGTTAAGTGAGGATCTCATTTTCATGTGCATTTGATTCCCATTTAACACATCGTATTAAATGAGAATCCTATTTTCATGACATATTTGATTCCACTTAACATATCAAAGTTATTAAAGTGAGAATCACATTTTCATGTCACATTTGACCTCACTTAACATACTAGATTTGTTAAGTGGGAGTCTCATTTTAAAATAATATATCAATCACATTTGATTTTCGTTTAACACATCAAATTTGTTAAGTAAGGGTTTCATTTTCGGTACATTTTAATCCTATTTAACATACCAAATTTGTTAAGTAAGGATCTCCTTTTTCAAATCACATCACATTTGGGCTTTCAATTAACATACCAAATTTGTTAAGTGAGAGTCCCATTTTCAAAGAAAGGAAAAACAAAACATATATCAATCATATTTGACTTTCATTTAACATACCAAATTTGTTAAGTGAAAGTCTCATTTTCAAACATAAATCAAACACATGTGTCTTCTACTTATCATATAAAATTCATTAAGTAAAGCCCCATTTTCAAATCAACACTTCACTCATCTCAAGCAAAAGGCAATTCACAACAAATTCTCAAACAAACAATCACAACCTCTTCTCAACATTACTCAAATTTGCTAAGTAAAGGTTCTTTCAAATCCTTATTATTTTCAAACAAGATATACAAAATACAAATATCTCCAAGAAAATCTCTCCTCAAATTTTTGAACCCCACCCAACCTACGTAAATTAGTTGTGTATGGGTTCTAAATTTGAAAGAATCAAATGGCAAAAGACTCTCCTCCAAACACCAAAATCTCTCCAATGAACCCCACCTAACATATTTCGTTGAAGTGTGGGTTCAAAACTCCAAATCTATGTCACTCTATGGGGAACAAATATTAAAGCAGAAACCTGACTCAGATTACATTTCAACACATGCAAAGATACAGATCATATCAGTTAGTGTAGTCTTTACAGTCAGTACACATGGCTTCTCAAAAGTTTGTCTTCACCTTTCTATTTGGGATGGACTTGACCTTGGATCGGGCTAGCCTCCCTCAGACCGACTCCACCAATTTGGTCTTCTTCGGTTGAGGATTGAAGGGAACACATCACTTGTGTGGGGGTGACCCTCACTACCGTTAGTCGAGATGAGGTGGGCTGTAGAAGCATCATCGCATGACATGCCTCTCGATTCAAAGTATCATCAATTGAAGAGGAGATCAGTGGTTCCCACTCCCCATTCTAAGATAGTTCTAGCATTTGCCCATCCAGTTTTCCCTACCATTGCTCCAATGAGAGCTACTACCGCCTCTTTGGTTACCCTGACGGGGAAGGCTATCTTAGCTTCTGAGATAGTCTCCACAACTTTTGAGGTAGGTACTAGCTCCTGCTCTACCTTATTCACTCATACTCAATGCCACAATAAAAATCACAAGATTAAGTGGGAGCATGAGCAAGTAAAGGAGAGCTTGAGGTTGCATCACACATGGCCAGGAGGGTTCTCCCAGAGGTCTCTCCACTTCGACTAGCAACATGTTCCACCCCTCTCCTAAGATGGAGAGGAAGATTATCAAAGGATTGTTGCTTCTCCTACCATTAGCATACTATGAGACATCGATGGGGAGCACAAGAGGCCCTATGTGAGGACTATTCTACATCAAGTTGGAGCATATAGATGCTCGGAGTCTAATACCTTATTTGATTTGGGATCATTGATCCATGAGAGTGTGAGGGGTCAGATCCATAGAGAGAGGGTCATGGAGGCCCAAGCATCTACTCAGGTAGACAGGAGGGGAGACGAGCATTATCGATGGCTGACCTCTCGATGAATTTTCATAATGACCTCCGTGGTGATCATTCAGACAAGATTATTCTTATCAATGCTACCTACTGCAGGTAGAGATCTCCCATTGAGGAGCAGTCAATGTTACCTTCACACCACTCTCCTCATCATCCACCATCACCCGTACATCTCTCAGCATCCACCACTTGTGCCAAGATCTAGAAGCTTCCATCCAAGGAAAGACCAGTCCCTTTGGTGATCTGGCTATGACCAAAGAATCCACTCCATCTACTACACAGAATGGGGTGAGGGGCAGTTCCCCAACCTCCTACTTCAGTCTTGGTGAAGAAGGAGTGGTGACACCGCAGTGTCGTGGTCGCACCACCACCACCATCAGAGCCAATGGCAATAGCAGTTGTAGAGGAGGAAGGGGACATCCTTACAGTTCCCATGGTAGTGGATCTCCCCACGGATACCACTCCACCAATGAGCAGTCATGAGCATATCTCTTCTAGTGAGCATGACCCTTCTAGAGCTAACACTCCAGTGGTAGGCAGTGTTAGATGCATTTGGTCGGAACCATAGTCCCTCCCGTCAGTGTTTATACCATGGAATTTAGACTATTTCTTAGATGAGATCATAGTCACTTACTTTGCCGAGAAGAGGGAACTCTTAGGCAGTGATCGAACAAATTCTGAGGATGAGTGGGTAGCATTTGATCTTGATGAGGATGACCTTTTTGAGGATTCGACTGAAGTCCACATGGTCGATACTAGGTGTTCCCTTTAGATAGATCAACATAGTCAGGAAGGTATTGTAGTTGAAGAGGATGGTGCTATCCATTCAACTCAACACCTCATCCATCAGCTTAGGTAGAAGGATGATCACATTAATAAAATGGGGAGGAAGATCAAAGAGCTGATGATAGCAATATTAACATTGCAGAATTCAGCCCCGACATCACAGCCTTCTTCTATAGCGGTTGATGGAGTAAAGTTAGCACACACTTTAGATCATCCTAGATGCATTCCTATCAAGGAAGGTAGTGGTAGCTTGCATAAGAAGGTGGTGTATAATACCTCCATGCATGAAAAAGACATTAAACATATGGTGGAGCAGCAGGTGAGGGATGCATTGGCATAATCCTGAGGTGGCTCATCTGTTCTAAAGAGTAGACCCTATCCAGAGGAATTTGATGGTGTCCAACATCCTAAGGGCTTTGTGCCTCCGTCCTTTAAAATTTTTTATCTTAGTGGGAATCCCCGATAGCACATAGCACATTTCAGGGCCAGATGTTGCAATGCTAGTGGCAGCGATGCACTCTTATTTCGCCTCTTTGTTAATAGCTTGATAGGCATCACATTTGATTGGTATGTTAAACTAACCAATGATTAAGTGAAGACATTTGATTAATTGGAGTAGCTCTTTATTAAGAGATTTACTAGAGCTCAGCAAAGGGTAACTATGGGCCATCTTGTTGTAGCTCAACAACACCTCCCTTGTTGATTACATTCTTAGATGACACAAGTATGAAATGCGAACCATAGCTGTCCGAACAATGCAATTAAAATTCCACTCAAGAATATCCATGGCCCGGGTGCCTTCATGCTTAAAGGGTTTACCATTAAGACATTTGAAAAATTAATCAACAAGATAGCTAATCTACAGGGAGAGGTCAAACAGTTATCTTTCCAAGATCGGTCACCCCCCAAGGCAATTGAGTAGAAGGCAGGTAGTCATGGTAGTTGACAAGGGAAAGCGGTAGGGTGGATAGATGAGCCTCAAGCTCTGGTCTCCTCTACCACCTCCTTTGCCACCACCTCATGTCATCGACCACCTCGTTGCCACGGCCACCACCACGCCTCATCAGACATCGGCTGACATATTCCTATCCACCACCTGGTAGCTACCACTTACCTACTCTTATTGACAAATTGAATAAACCTTATTCATTCAAGAGGGAGGTAGTTAGGAAGATATTTAAGAACCTCTTAAAGAAGCCTGATTTTTTGTTACCAGAGCCTAGGAGGCTGGAGGATGTGGGAAAAAGTCATGATCTAAGCTGTTGTCCCTACCACCACTTGCTAGGCCATGTCTTGGAAGATTGCTTTACCATTAAGGACTAGCTTGAGCATAGCTACAAGTCAAATGTCATTATCATCCCTAAGAAATACCTACTAGAATAACCTTCTAGTTCTGTTAGGGTAATCCTTGAGGATACACATAATCTTCAAAAGACAGAGGAAGGTTGGGATATCTCCCTATCTCGAACCTCTAAGAAAATAATTTTTAAGATCATAAAGTTATCCTTGTAGGTGTCTGAAGCAGCTTAAATCTCTAACTCTAAGGAAGGTTTGCAAGTTGCTAAGGACAACTTGAGGGAGGTAGAAGGCGGTAAAGCATGATTTGCACTTGCACGAGATTGCATAGTAGCACAACCACCAAGCAACACTCCTTAGAGTTACATTCAGTCCTCTGATCTTCTTCTTGTATTATATCAGTAGAGGAGGGTGCCAAATTCTACACTCTGCTTACTTTACTTGATTTATACCTTCTTCCAAATCTAAAAAAATAATGAAGAAGAAGAGATTTTCTTACATCCTCTCTACTTTTGATGATCTTTTATGATTTCATTCCTATAGAAATCTTTTCAAGTACTAATAATTATAACAATTTTGATCCACTCCTTTCTGATTTAGAAATGGATTACCCATTCTTAAATCACCCGGGTTCACCCATTGAGATAGATTTGGAGTCATCGACTCCGATGATCCTATAGGAGAAGCTGTAGGTGAACCTGATGAGTAGGTAGAACTTTCCATTAAACCATCTCATGAAGTCACCAAGTCAACCTTGTGGCAAAGTTTTAACTCCTAGGGTAGCACCTCAGGACAAAGGTAAACAAGTCATTGGTTCTAGTGATCAAAAAGCCCCTCCACAGGATGCTCCACCTATGGTATTCTTGTGGAGGACCAGCCTAGAGTTGACTACAATGTCCTCGCTCATCTAAGAAAGTTGCCAGCTAAACTAAGCATATATGATGCCCATGTCTTACCCAAAGAGATGAAAGAGTCATTGATCAAAGCTCTTCTTGATCCATAAATATTCTTAGCTCAACTGATCACTGTTGGAGAGGAGGCATGTTACTCAAGAGAAGTCTGTAGATTTACATTCACTGATGAAGACCTTCTTTTAGGGACAACAGAGCATAATCGTGCCCTCTACATCACAGTGGACATAGATAGATTCAGACTCTCTAGAGTGTTAGTTGATCCAGGTGCATTAGTAAACATTATGAGTTTAAAGACCCTTGCCTACTTGAGGATCGACATCTTCAAATGCTGAGGAGATTAGATGATGTTGAGAGGATTCAACAAGCAAAGTGAGAGGGCTTTAGGCTCTATAGTGTTACCAATAGAGATAAGTGATTAGAAGACAAAAACCAAGTTTTACATAATTGATTCAGATATATCTTTTGCTACTTTGCTTGGGTAGGCCTTGGATACATGAAAATAACATGGTTCCATCTTCTTTACATTAGTGCATCAAATTATGAAGAGGTGGAATTGAGTATTATATCAAAGGAGACTTGAAGCCATTTTCAATTAGGGGAGCTTAAGATATATGAATATGTAGCTTACTATCTTTCTATAAATCAAAAGTCTATTATTGTGAACTTTATGAAAGTTCAAAAATAAAAGAAAAAGAAATAAATGAAAAAGAAGAAAAAAAAGGAAAAAATAAGGAAAGAAAAAAAAATAAAAGTGCAAGTGACCGAGAATTAGACACCGAGGAAGAAGTAGAGCCAGATATTGGATTCCACTAACAGTTCATTCCTCCATGTGAACACATGGGTAGGATGACTTGACCCCCACTAGGTAGAGGTAGAGACAAGTTTAGAGGCAGTTCCAGAGGTGGAAGACCTCCTTGATGGTGGCCAGCTGGTAGGAGCTATGTTCCAGCTCACAAGAGTACCCTCGCTATCCACATAGACTTAGAGTCCAGTTTGGAGGATGAGTCTCATGTGGTTAGCACAGCACCAACCCCTCTCTGGGTCCCTTTGGAGGTGACGTTCTAGTGAGCATGATGAAGGTCTCCAATCAAAGCATGAATGTATTTAACTCACTATTATTTAGAACATCAGACAATAATTGGGAATCTTAGCTCTAACCTCAATTTCTTCCTAGAAAGTTGAAGGTTTAGTAGATAAGGAGACCCAAGTCATCCAGATGTCAAGCCAAAGAGATTTTGTTGGGAGCATCATTCTCAAGTCAAGAAGCTATTATTGAACTTGAGGATGATTCATACAAAGATTTAATACAACTACCTTTTGATTATTATTTGCCTTGTGTCATTAACTTAGCAAAGAGATTAATCCCATATACTTGGTCTAAACATAGGTTAGATTACTTTGAAAGACTATGGGATGACCAAAGTAAACACTCTCAATCAAGACTAGGACTAGGATTCGACATAGTAGGTCTAGTCGATGGCAACCATTTCTTAGTCATCACCACTCATTTAAGGTCGATAGGTTCTTCTCAAATCATGCTAACTCTTATGAGGAGGAATGTTTAGAAACTTTAGATGACTCAAATGAGCTTGAAGTCTGAGATGCACCACTAAAGTTTGAAGAACAAATCAGATCAACCATTGATGAACTTAAAGAAATCAACTTGGGAAAAAAGCAAGATCCACGCCCGACGTACATCAATTCTTCATTGAATGAAGAAGAAACCAATGACTTAGTTAGGCTATTAGTTGAGTTTAAGGACTGCTTCACATGGAGTTATGAAGAAATGCCCAGTTTATCTCCTAACATAGCAGTCCACAAATTAGCATAATCTAACCTCTAAAAGCAAGCTCCTAGATGCATGCGATTAGACATTAAACAATAGGTCATTTTTGAAATCAAGAAATTGATTGATGCTGGCTTTATCAGGGAAGAAAAATATTCCACATGGTTAGCCATTATCATCCTAGTTAAGAAAAAGAATGGCCAAATTTACATATGGATCGATTGTACGGATCTAAATAAGGCATGTCCTAAAGATGAATTTCCACTTCCTGTACCAGAAGTAATGGTGGACATCGCCTCATCTCATGTAGTATTCTCTTTCATGGATGGGTTATCTGGCTACAATCAAATCAAGATGGCCCCTGAGGATGAAAAAAACACTACTTTTTAAACCCCGATCAAAATCTATTGTTATAAGGTCATGAATTTTAGCCTTGAAAATGACGGTGTTACATACCAATGGGCCATGACTCAAATCTTTAATGAACTCATTCATCATCAAGTTGAATGCTAAGTTGAAGATCTAGTAGTCAAGAATAGAAAAGGAAGATGATCTATTTGACTTGAGAGTATATTTCAAATGGTTAAGAAAATTTAACCTCAAAATGAATCCCAGTGCATTGAAGCAACTTGGAGAAATTCCTTAGGTTTGTTGTCTACCTCTGGGAATAGAGGTTGACTGAGAAGATCATTTGTCTTAGAAATGCCACCCCCTAAAAGTCTAACTCAACTTAGATCATTCCAAGGGCGATTGGTGTATCTAAAAAGCTTTATATCCAATTTATTAGAAAGATGCTAGTCATTCTCAGCACTTGTCAAAAAGGATGCCAAGTTTAAGTGGGATGACAAGTGCCAACATTCTTTTGAAGATATCAAGTACTACTTGATGATGCCACCAGTTCTAGCAGCCCCTATCCTGGGCAAACCATTGATCCTCGACATCACTGCATTAGACGACTCCCTTGGCACTTTTTTGGCCCAAGCCAAAGATGAAGGGAAGGAAAATTCTTTCTACTATCTCAGTCATCATCTAATCCCTACTGAGGCAAACTACCCACCTATTGAAAAGTACTACCTTGCTTTAATCTTTGCATCCCAAAAGCTACAACACTATAAATTTTCTCATAAGATGAATCTGATCTCTAAAATTAATCCACTGTAATATCTCATGACACAACCAACATTATCTGGATAATTGGGGCATTGTCCATAATTTTATCACAGTTTGAACATTTATACCCCTCCATTCTGTGAAAGGAGAGGCACTGCAATTTCATAGCATCACACTGACTTCATGTTGATTCTCCATTTAGTGATGACCTCCCCGATGAACAAATCATGAACTTAGGGGACACTAGCATTCATCATTGGGAGATGTATTTTGATGGTGCAGCTTCCTCTCAAAAAGGAGAAGAACCATGATCTATTCTCCTAAGAAAGCGGAGAGGTGAATAGTTCTCTAACTCTACATGATGTGATGAGATTCTCATATCATATGTCCAATCCATGTACAAATAATGAAGTTGAATATAAGGCTCGATTTCTAGTCCGAGTTAGTCATTATACTATGTCCAAGGCATCATCATCTTCTGGGATTCTCTACTCATCACAACCAAATCACTGGGTCTTATAAAGTTTTAAAGCCTAAGCTCCATCATTACCACAAGTATACCATGGAGTTATTGGATCAAATCCAAGGTCACTATCTATAAGATTCTTGAGGAGATAATAGTAGATGCATTGGCCAAGCTTGCCAAAGAGTTGGCATGCCGGAAGATGAGTCCTATTCTAATAAGGATCCAAAATATATGTCTTATCCCTTGTTGATCTTTGAACTTATCGAAAGACTTTCTCTTGAAGGGGAGGTTGCGTTGCAAAAGGATGAGAGTCGATTGGAGGCAACCTCTCGTGGATGGCACCTATCGACAATTTTTTTGGTCATATGTGATTAGGTTGTTTAGCCAACCATGAAGCCCATAAGATTGTGATCGAGTTACATTCAGGCTTATGCGGAGCTCACCAGTCTAATTTGAAGATGAAAGCCAAGATCAAAAGACTAGGATACTAATGGCCATTGATTATTACAGATTGTATGGATGTAGCTAGGAGATGCCACCAGTGTCAAGTGCATGGTGTGGTCCTACATCAACCACCTAACATTCTACTTTCTACTTGGCCTCATGGCCATTTGAGTATTTGGGCAGTGGGTCCGATTGATCCTCCTTCTTGTAAGTCCGGTTCATTCTAGCCACCCACTACTATTTTTCTAAGTGGGAGGTAATCCCACTTAGAGGTCACAACTCGGCATGTGCTCCGTTTTTAGAAACTATATCATTATAGGTTGGTGCCTCAATGAATTATATCGATAATGGTATGCGCATTCAAGAGCACTAAAATCAACAGCTTTGCTGAGACACAACATAGATTGGAGATACTCTACCATCTACTACTTGAGGGCAAACGGTCTAGCAGAAGCATTCTACAAAAATTTCATCCAAATATTAAAGAAGACACTCGATGATAATAAGTGACATTGGCATAAGTAGTTGGTTGAAGCTTTGTGGGCCTATTGCACCCACATCTGAGCTCTAACTCAATCTACCCCATTCTCCCCAATGTATGGGTCCCATTCTACCATTAGAAGTCCAACTCCCATCACTAAGGATATATGGGTAGGCAAGATCGGCAGAGAAGAATGCCAAACTGCAGTTGGAAGAGCTTAAAGGCTTGGAGGAGAGACGCCTCAAGGCATGCAAGAACCTCGAGTTGTATAAAGCCAAAATGATTCAAGCTCATAATAAGTTGGTCCATCCTAGAGTTTTTCAAGTAGGAGAGCTTGTTTTAGTTATAAGGAAACCAATTGTCCATTGAAAGATGGGAGGCAAGTTTGAACCTAGTTGGGAAGGCTCTTTTGGAATAGATAAGGCCTACCAAGGAGGATCTTATCACTCATAAAGCTAAGGGGAGTGCCCTATGCTTCCAATCAACGGGCTCTACCTAAAGAAATATTAACCATAAATCTTGTTAAAAATAATCATTAATAAACTTTCCTTTCATATCAAATTCCATATCTTATGTGTTAAAAATATCTTTTGCTTGAGAATCTACCACGACGTGTTTAGGGTAGGTGTAAAAGAACCCAAGAAGCATCCTATCCCTCCACAAACATAAACTACAAACAATCCTCTAGTGCTACTAAGTTAGGTGTAAGAGAACCCAAGCGACATCCTTTCTTGGCGGAGTCATGTTCCTACGTGTTTAGGGTAGGTGTAAGAGAACCCAAGTAGCATTATATTTCTTCTTCCACAACACAAAAAAAATATATCTTTTATCTCAGCTATTTTGATGTGAGCAAGCCCCTCTAGAACTCCTCATTCTTTTAGGTTGGGATATGCTACCTTATTAGTGTGTCACCCCAATGGTCACTCGTATGGCAGATGTGAGTCCTCGGGCTTTCTCCCTGACCTAAATAATGCAAACTAATGAGTGGATTATTGGTTTGGTAGGCCTTACCGTGGAGCTAGTAAGCTACCCCATGTTGACTTCATTTAAGAATATGTAAGCCTACATGCCTTCTTCTTAGACTGACCATCATGCATTGACTAGGTCGATATATTTGAGGTTTAGGATAAGTCTCCCAGTAGCTCATTTCCTCTTGACTACTTCAAGCTTAGGTTTAGTTCTTACACAGGACTCCTCGCTTAGTAGTCACCCTAGGTCGGATAGCTCCTATAGAGCTGAAGACAGACTATCCCGACAATCAGTTTTGCTTTAGGAAGATGTAAGCCTACATGCCTTCTTTCTAGGCTGATTGTCGTAAACTATGAGCACCGTTAGTTGGTTATCGCCATGCGATGGTGACCCACTCAGTGGATACACCACTCTTGGCAGATGTGAGTCCTTGCTCTTTCTCTTTGAGTTGGCAACTGAATACCTACAGGCTTTCTTTTATAGAGTGTTGGATAACAACCCCACCCCGATAGCACCTCCCCTGTGGGAAGTATATTTGGATCATGTCCTTAGCGACCCAATTTAGACACTACCCTGGTTACTTTTGTATTGAACATTTCCCCTTTCCTAGTAGCCACCCCTATTGTTGGAGATTTGTTCAGCAGATGTGCAGATTCTCCCTTGGTCCAGTAAGTCTAAGATAAGACTAGGATGATATAAGCTCCTTCTTAGTGTGGTCCCTGGCAAACCAACAGGGTCTCCGCAAAAATAAAATAAACAAAATATATCTTCACTTATGGATTAGGAATTCATGCCCTTAGCGACCCCTTTCCCAAGCAGGCATCCTATCTTTAGGGCAGTGTCTGTAAAATTTCCTATAAGAATGCCTGACTATTTTAAGTTGAGATAAGTCCCCGAGTTGGCACTCTCTCAGCAGTTGCCCTTAGGTCAAGTTCAACTTATTGTGCCACCAATGAGTCACCCGGCGATCATCTTTGCTTTGAAAGATATAAGTTTATTGCATTTTCTTTCTAGCATGACCATCATAAACTAACGAAGCTTTAGGTTGGGTTTGATTTTTCACGTGGTGATCGATCATCCTAGTGGTTCCTTGTGTAGGAGGATTTGAGTCCCTATGCTTTCTTCCTAACTTGACCATTGCACAAAGGCACCCCTAGGTTGGTTAGTTCTACCTCACGGCCAGTAGACTATCCCATTGGATTTGTAAATCTAAGATAGGTATAGGCTGATATTAGCCTCTTCTTAGTGGATCCATAAAATTAAAATAAATGAAATTAAAACAAATGCAATTCAATCCAATGACATCATGCTGACTACTTGTGATAAGTCCCCGAGCTACATTCATTCAGCAGTCGCCTTAGGTTAGGTTCGATTTGTTGCATCCAACAGATCACCCTAATGGTTGTCCCAGCTTTTGGAGATATGCATGCTAGCTTTCTAAGCATAACCATTGTACATCATAAGACAACCTCTTTTGGTCGGATAATTTTATTGTGTAGCTGGTGAACTACCCCTTTAGATTGGTAAATTTGAGATAGGCCTAGGACGACATGGACCCTTCTCAGTGTGATCCATCGCAAACCAATAGGGTCCATCTCAAAATATAAACTTAAATAAACAATCAACCAACATCTCCCCAGCGAGACATATATCATCCAAACCTCCCTAGTGGAGTCAATTGAATCCAACTCAAACTTGCATTCCCCAGTGAGTTCATCCTCAAAAGAAATCTCATCAAATCCTTATCCCTAGTGGATTACCTAAACCCGCTTCCCTAGTGGAAGGTTCATGCATCCATCTTTGGTGGGTTATACATTCTAATCCCCAGCGGATGCTCTCCCCAAATAATATCTTGCATCGAATCCTTATCCCAAGTGGATAACCTAAACCTGCTTCTCTATTGAAAGGTTCACATGCTTGATGCCTTCCACCTCACTTATGCCTTCAGCATGAGTGGAGTTGCATTACACTAAGATCTTGATTCCTTCTACATCTCAGGTTTAGGATTAGATCATTTCTATTAGTGTTTGCGATCTTTTGGACGTTGTTGATCATCTTGGTCAACACTAATATGTACGGCGTGCCTTGTCAGTCACACCACACCTCTTGGCTACCATTTGTTGTCCTTACTTTTGGAGTGAGCTCTCAATTTGTTTCATCATAGATCTAGGACTCTTATAGACACTAAGAGTTTCTTAGTCTTTAATGATTATGTGAACACTTAACCTAACCCTAAAGACCTAGAAGAGTTAGCCATGTGAATAGGTTGTGCCTTAGGGATTTATGAGAACTTGCCTACCTTATAGCCTAAACCCAATCCTTACTTCGTTCTTTCAAACAAAACCTCAAATTCAAATTCAAACTCCAAAATCAAATCCAAATTCAATGACTGAAATCCATCATTAAATTCAAATTCCAAATCCCTTCCTAGGCCCTTTGATTTTATCTTATGGAGTTAGCCTTAACCAAATTCAAATCAATCCCAATTCAATTGATTTTCTTAATTATCAAATTCAATCTCAAAATCAAATCCCAATCCAAATTCCAAAATCAAATCCAACTTCCAATGATTAAAACCCATGACTAAATCCAAATCTCAAAATTCCTTTCTTAAGCTTATGGAACTACCTCCATAAGCTTAACCAAATCTAAATCCAAATTGAATCAAACTCAATTGATTTCTTTTTAAATAAATCAGTCCTTCATTTATATTCACAAATATAAATAAAACTCACCTGCCAATGACCAAAAATAAATCAAACCAAACCAATCCTCCACTTATGCCATTTTTGACCCACATCCCTTAACTTGGTCAAATTTGCCTCCAAATCACTCCAAACTCAAGTGATTTTCTCATAAACCTTTTATATCTTCATTTATATTTACAAACATAAATGAAATATAAATCCAAATGAACAAAACAAAACCTAGATTAAATCAAATTCCCAATTTTAGCCATTTTAGCCAAACTTTTGAACTTGGCTAAATGACACCCAAATCAACTCAAAACCCATGGATTTCTTCATGATTCAATCATTCCTTCAATTATTGACCTAAATATAAACATAAATCACAATTGTCAAACCAAACCCAAGTAAACCCAAGTAAACCCAAGTAAACCCAAGTCAAGCCCAAGTTGACCCTTTTGACTTGAAATTATCAAGTGAACCAAAATTCATATGGATCCAAATCACTTGCAATTGGATTTATATTTCCACCTTAAATGCATTTATCAATATAACTAAACTTGAATCAAGCCATGATCATGCTAATTAACCCATTTACATCCACTTGACCCAAAGTGCCAAAAAGACCTTTTTGAGCTAGGTTCCAATTCAACTCAAATAAGATTGAACTAAGCCCATCCAAACTTCACAACATGATCAACAATTATCCTAGGTTAATCAATTGTCTTGAATTGGGTCAAACCAAGAAAACCTAGCCCTTTGACCAAGTCAACATTTAGCCCAAATGAAACCCAAACAAGCTAAAATATACAATATGCTAAATTGATTGAAACCATTGACTCAAATCCATTCATGATCAATGATTGAACATAACCAAACCCTCACTTGAGCCAAACCAGGTCCAATTAGCCATTTGACTTAAGTTGACCCAAATTGGCCTAAAAGGCTAAAATAGGTCAAATCATGATTTGATCCAAATTGATTACAACCAATGGCTCAAGTTCATCCCAAGTCACTTATTGAACTTCAAAGCCATATTGAGCCCAAGTTGACCAATTGGTCAACTTGAACCAATCTAACCCAAATTGACCTAAATGGTCAAATTGGCCAAAATTCAAATTAAATCCAAATCATACCAAACTATTGCTTACAGTCATTTTAAATTGACCAATTGAACTTAACTCAACACCTAACCCAATAAAATTTGGTCAACTTGACCAGTTTGATCCATTTGAAACCAAATGGGTCAAATCCAAACTTAGGATAAACCAACCCAAATCAATTGAACCAAAACATCCCAAATCATCATTTGAGCTTAACCCTAGCTTTGGTTTGACCTAGTTTGACCAATTGGTCAACCCAACCCAACCTAGCCAAAATGAACATATTTTGACCATATGAGCCCAAATCACCCAAAACCACTTTGGGGAACCTTGGTGGTGACCTAACCTGACCAAATTGTACCCCTAGGTTCCAAACCAACTCAAGTCCATGTGGGAAACAACCCAAGGGATTAACCAATGGACACCCTCTTAGTTGCATTGGATTCTTTCCTTAAGTGGCAAAAGTCTACATCTCCCCATGACCATCAAATGGTGAAACGAAGCACTCTAGGACTTCCTAACCCAACCTAACTCATCCTAGTATCTTCCATGTACTAAGAGAACAAAGCCAAGCCATTCCCCTCATGGTTCAACCCATTGGATGCAAGAGAGGTCAATCCACACAATCTCACGATATCAAGCCTTGAGTCTCCCATTGCCTCGGCCCGCCCACATGGCATTGACGACAACCCATCTCATGACCCAATGGTGGCCAATCCATGGATAATACGGATGTATCCCATCTTCTCATCATGAGCAATTGAGGGGTATACCCCCTTAATTTGAGTGAAAAATAGAGCAAATTAATTTGTGAGACTTCCTAAGGCATTTTGAAATCCCAGTGCTTCCTAAGTGATCCCAAGCCCTCCTCGATCAGCATTTCTCTTTCCGAGCAAAGATAAAATATGAGACCACCCTTTGATCAATACTCCCTCTTCATCCTCAAGTATCAATTCCTCTTAACACCATCATGATACCTAGTGAACACAAATGAGTTAATTCCCAAGCTTCTAAGCCATGAGGAGTGAGTTCAAACAAGACCAAATGCCAAAGGAGGGAACTTGGTCCATAAAGCATTCTACCCCAAATCAAGCTTTAAGCTTCTCAGCGGCCTTACCTCAACTAGACCCGATGACCCACTTCCGACATTAGCTCCTGAGGTAATTTTGCAAATTAAGCCTTATATGAAGAAATGGGTTGGTATTTTGTAAAGTAAATTTGAATCCCATGTGAATTTGACCATTGGATGTGCATCCCCCTCCTTCTGAAGGTGTGGGATCAGTTTGATCCAAATTTGAGCTAGGGTGAGCTCGGATAGAATGGAGAAAGATAAACAATGCTCATCTTTCATCGCTTGTGAAGGAGGAAGATTACACGCCATCCATTTTGCATGATTGGAATGGATGGCTATGATTAGATCACGGTAGGTCCTCACTATTTTCTCCCTTAACCCTTAGATCAAATCATGGCCATCCAATCTTAGATCGGATGGTCCACGAGAAAGTGTGTCCATTGCCTACTGAGTTAGTGCACGGATGTGGTAACTTAAATAGCCAATCCCATCATGCCACATGGAAAGCGCATCACGTCAGTGTACCGCATCAGCTGCCATGTGGCCCGATGGGATTAAGTCTTCAATTAGGCTATCTTAATTAATTTTTAAGGCTAAAGCTTCCTAAATTCATAACTAATTGTAGGAAAATCTAAAAATTGTAAACTTTGGCTAATTTTAAAGGTATAGAATCTAGGAATATTATTATTAATTAATTTTGAGTAGTGATTTTGGTGTAATTAAGGTTTAATCAAAAATTTATTTAGCTAAATTATCCCAATTAAGCATCCAATTAATCTCTTTGTATGAATATCTAGGGTATGACCTCCTTCCTAATTTTTTGAGATTTTATTGGGTGATTAATTAGAAATTAATTGATTAAGCCTTAATTACTCTCTTAATTTAATTATTGATAATTAGTGAATCAATAGTGGGTTAATTAATCATTTAAGCCTAATTATATTTGTGGAACAGTAAGGAAACTTAAGGAGTGTGATTGGCATATTTTTCCTAATTTATTTCCTAATTTCCTTCACTTTTTGGAATTAACTTGATTGATGATTAATGAGGTAATTAATTGCTTAATTAATTAATTAATTTCCAATTCAAAAATTAAAGCTTAATTGAGTGTTTGAAATGGCTTAGGAATTAAGGATTGAGGCCTTGCTCTTGATCCCTTTCTCCAAGATAATTTCATCATTCTAATCAAAATATAATCAAAAAATTCAATCAACTAATTAATAAGCCTGATTTAACTCAATCAAAAATCTACCTCACACCTAAGACACCTTTAATTAATCTTGGTTAGCTCCTTAGGTATTCAATAACCAAAGGTGGGAGATAATGAAATAATGGTTAGCTCACATGTTTGAGAAAACCATAAAAGTAGTTAAGTGAGATCCCTTAAGCCTAATTAATTATTAATCATGAGCCAATTATATTAGGCCCCCTTTCATTTCTTAGGAGCATTGCAAATTTACTTTCCATGTGGTTGCATATCATATTGGCTTATTATTATTTATTTAATTAACTTAAGGTGATATAGGTAAGGGTTAATTAATTCACTTAATTCATACCTTAGCCTAATTTAAGCATAAAATCAACCTAAGTATTCTTTATTAAACCAAATTAGTTCACACATGGGGAATTAGGATTAACAAACCTCTTTCATATTTTCTAAATCATATCAAACTCAAACTTTAAAATGTCTTAAAAGAATTTTGGTTTATTTTAAATAACCTTATTTAATGTGATTATCCTTAGGAATTAATTGGGATGAATGAGATTATGTGCTTATATTCCTTTATTTCTTTCCAATCATGCTAAATATTACTTGCCATGTGAAATCATGCATTCATTTCTTTTAAAACTAATTAAATAAAATGGTTTCTTCTATGTCAAATTGTATGTGTTGACTTAAACTAAAATAGGTGTGGCTATTATCACTATTAAATCAAACATTATTTTAAAAGCCCATAAATCAATTATAATATATGAAATGATGTTAATTACAAATATATAAAAGTTTGCATGTGATGATAATATAAGGTATGTAATATAAAGTTCTCTTTCCTTACCTTATATGGATTTACATAAGATTTACAAGTGCATAGTTCATTTGAAAAGAACACAATATTTGTCTAAATCTATTCCTATGCATCTCCATATTAATACTTAGGAAGAATTTCATATCTTGTGGTTTTTTGTACATTCATATGCATCGAGAATAGTGATATATTAGTCCGGACACCCCGGAGCTGTGAGGCTTTAAGTAGCCATAAGTAGATCTTATAGCTTACACCCATGGTGCAAGAAATAATGGCACTGTACTCACTTAAAACTCTTATACATATATTTGTATGATGTGGCCAATGAATAAGAATCATAAATAAAATAATTTAAACACAACTTTTGCATGGGTTTTCCTATCCAGATAGTTGTATACATCTACATGTATCAAAGAAAAGTGATATATTAGTGACACCTGGGTAAGGATTTAAGTAGCCCTAAGTAGGTCTTATACCTTACTCCCCTGGTGAAGAAAATAATGGCGATGTACTCACTTAAAACTTTTATACATGTGAATGTGTATCTAACTAATGGATGAAAAAACCCCTCTTTTTTTTATTAAAAAGGCCTGCATTCATAATCTAATCAAATGAAATATTTAAATTCCAAACATACTTATTTGCATTCATCATTTAAGTGTTCTAAAACATACATTGTATATATAGCTATACTTAGGGTTTAATCATATGCATAATGTACATGATGGAAAGAAATGAGTGAATAGGTGTTATGTGATAATAATTCATTCTAATTAATCTTAAGTTGCTTTTATTATTGAATAAGGTCATTTAGAGTGAACCTATACTTAGGGTTAATCATAACATGTTATAAGCCATTCACTAAAGGAAATTGATTAATTAATTTTCTTTAGAAGTGACTTAAGATAGGGATGAGATAGGGGTCTCTCTCTTTCTTCTCTTTATAACACTTAGTTGTTTTGTGTAGGTGATATGAAATAAAAAAAACACTGAGTAAAATCTTCAAATCAACTAAATCATTAAAAGAGAAATCAACCCCTTTATAAATTAAATCCCTCACACTTAGCAAATTACAACTCTACTGCTAGTTAGGACACACCACACAAGCTTTAATTCACACACATTAGACTAAATCAACATTTCTAGGTTTATGTTAAGGCAGTGTATGGTTTGATATATGCTTGTTTTATGATGTATTATTCTAGACTGGATGTTAGGGTGTATGTGCGTAGTCTGTATGTTAGGTCAATATTAGCCTAATCATGCTTTCTGTAGGGGGAAGTGCTTAAGGTACCACTGTAGTAAAAATATAAATGCTTTTACTGTGTAGGTTGCTTATCACTTTAAGCATAGCCCAAGCTAGGGAGGGCTTGGTTACCCATGTGTGGGTGCTAAGTCCAAATTATTTATATATTGCTTGAGTTGTATGGTGTGTTTAGCTAACATTTGTTTTTTTTACTTGTGTAGCTAGATTTACTTTCCTTCTTTTAATTTAATTTTGCATTAGGATTAGGATAGGTGCTATGGGGGGTTAGTATGAGCATTATTATAAGACCAATTCTTATCTATTATGTGATTCCTTTGAAGCAAGCACATCCAAATCAAGATAAAAGGAAGAAAGAAAAGGAGCAAGTCAAATGAAGAAATGAATAATGAAGAGTGAAGAATGGAGGATGAAGAATGAAGACCCCATAACACTTATAATTTTATGATTGTAATTATTATTTGTAAACGGTATGTATAAGGGTAGAGCTCAACTACCCACATTTCTTTTTGGGTTGTATGGCGGTACTCAACCGCATCGACCTGTTATTCTTTTGTGATAGCTTTAAAAAATTGTTTGATATTTTGTTTAGCTTGTGCATCAGAAAAAGCATGCCTCTTCATAATTTATTTATGATTGGTGATTGTTATATGGCCTAGATACGATTAGGCTCCTAGGATAAAAAATAAATTTTCTATCCCATTAACAACTCATAACTAAATCCTTAAAATAACTCATAATCTCATATAAAAGCCTAGGAATTAAAGCAAGATAATAAAGTATTTAGCAACCCCTTAGTTGGATGTTGTATGTTATAATATCTTGCATAATCATCTTATTTCACTCTTATTAAGAGAGGGCTTCCATCTTGGCTAGATAGAAATAAGCTTAACTTTTTAGAGCCTATGATGGAAGAACACCTCTTTGTCTTTTGATTTGGCCCATAATCAACTTCTCATGCATTTATGCATACAAAATCCTATAGTCTGTGTCAAAATAAAGAGTCCAAAATTAAACAAAATGTGATAAAAATTTGCATTAGATTAAGTCTTTATTCATACCCCTCATACTCTAGTCTCTTAGGGAATGGGTTTATGGACTTAGCTTCTTTTCTAAATAAATAATAGCCTTATCATCTTGCAAAGCATATTACTTGACCATATAGTTTTAAAGCATAGGAGGACTTAGTTGGCTGCCACTTTAGGTGATAGTAAGTTCAGCAATCGGGCAGTTTACTCTCTTTTGTGGAGATAAACCATATACACACTTTCACCTTATATTTAGGTCATGCTTTGGCCCTCACCGAAGCTCTATAGATTTAGATCCGAGGTTATTATTTCCCTTTATGGGCTACAAGCATAAATCCTCATCTCTAGACATTTTCATAATCTTGTATTGTGAAATTATTAGTTCTAGGTTTCTAATAAAATTTCAACTCAAATAAATAAATATCCTCAATTTCAAATACAAAAGCCCATCAATAGGATATATTGGAGTGCTCACTAGGCTTCCTAGTATCATGATAACTCCCTACTCATCTCCTTTGGTTTTGATAATAATTTCTCCCTTTTGATCCTTCCACTTGATTTTCTAAAATACAACCAATTTATTGATAGTCCTATCTTTGAATTCTTTGGAGACAATAATCACCTACCTTAATTGAGAGTATTCTTAAGAGATTCACTTTTCTTAAGATGTAATTAAAAATGGAGGCTTGCCTCCATAGGGAACTTAACGAACTCGATTTAAATGAATCCTGCTTTACTTTTCTTTGTAAAGTAGGGAAAATTTTTTGGTATATTCAAAGACCCATCATGCCTTAGGAGTCCTTATTAGGTGATTAGGTCCATTATAGGATAGTGATTTCTATCTTTCGAGATAGTACATTATTCTCCAATATCATACCTAATCACCTCAATAAGTACATCCTTAGATCGTGGTGTCCACATATACATGCACAAACACCCAACCAAAAAAAACACCACAATCACTTATAAAAGTTCTTAGACTAATTGTGGCTACTTACATCAAAGTTAATATGAGTTTGAGTTCAAGTTTAAACCCATTTGACTTGGATTGAAACTTTGAATTCAAACCAAGTATTTGGATTCAAAGTGCTTAGTTTTAGTTCTTTTAATTTTGGATTCAATCATCTTTAATTGATGATTGATTGAGTTTTAATTTGATTAGTTTATTTAATTTTGAATTAATTTTGAATTTCATTTCATTTCAACACATTTAAATCTAAATGAGTTAAGTTTATTTCTAATTGAGCTCAAATGACTAATTTGACCCAATTGTATTTAGTTTGGACTCTAATCATGCTTAATCACATGTGTGAGATGATTTGGAGTGATTGGTTTCATTTAATTTCTATTGGATTTCAATTTGAACCCATTTGACCCAAAGTGGGCTTAATGGGTTTAGCTTGGGTCTCATTTGGGTCAAATGACCAACTTGACCAAATTAGACCCAATAATGAATTGGATTATGTTTAATTATCATTTTAAAATAATTTTGAGCAATCAAATTGGGTTAATTTTAATTTGATTTGGGTGTGAACCCAATAGGACCCATTTAGGTTCATTTAGACTAAGTGGCCAAATGAACCTAATTAAGGCATAAATGAATTTAAATTTTCTTAGATTCATGATAAAAAATGTTTATTTGATCATTTGAAACATTTAAAATGATATAATTTGGTCAAATTCTTGGTGGGATGACCTTTGACTCGGTGGGGCCCACTTAAAATGAAACCTATGCCAAATGGATTGACTTGAATTGACTTTGTTTTAGTTTTGGATTTGTTCCTTTGTTTTAATTTGATTTCATTATGATTTACTTGGATTTGATTTGATTTAAGCAAAATTTGAAAATTGGGTCAGGTATACCTAAGCTCGTTAGGTTAGATCGAACTGGAGGGTGTACTAGGTTACTAAGTATAGTGTCATAAGCATTGAATTAGAGATTCCTATTTAAGATTAGGACATCATAATTACAAATTTCAGAATGATATTAACCTCATCTAAAAATGAGGTCAACATACATAAGTAAAATAAAATGAACACTTAATCAAATGAAAAGAAAAATAAGATTAAATATGGAGAAATTAAGTCATAATAAATAATATAAAACATTAAATAACATAAAACACAAATGAATCAAATAAATTAAACTAAAATAAAATTAAATTACTTATGTTAAACATAATCATGATATGATAACATGAACTTTTAGTTAAGATTTAAAGAAACATTTAAAATTTTAATTAAAGGTAATAAGTGAAATTAAAGAAATAATTAATCAAAGTAAAAAAGTGAAATAAAAAAATGAAGCCTTCAAATCATAATGAAATGAAATGAAATTAAATTAAATTATACAAACCCTAAAACTTAGAAAGAAAATTAAAGCACTAATCTAACCAAACTCAACTTAAAATAAATGAATTCAAAACAGGTTAATTAAGAAACTTAAGATCTTAGCTTGACCTTTATAATGAATCTTCGCCTTAGGATGAAGATCTCATTGTACTAGGATTTAAGATGTTCATTAGAATGGGTTCCACCCAAAGTGAAATTTATTTTATTCTTCATTCTTGAAAACTTAAATTTCATTTTAACATAAAATAAACCTAAAAAATAGAAATGAAATTATAAATTAATTAAATCATTTGAATTGAAACTATCCAATGGTAAATTAAACAAACCTTGAAACATGAAAGCTCAAACATAAAAAGGCCTAGTAAAGTCATACCACATGAGCCCATTTTCTCACACACTAGATTATTAGGCCACCAACCCTAGACCTAGGTTTGGATGATGATCTATAATATGATGTGATGTAAAATAATGTTTTTATTTTGTGGTGTACTATTTTAGACTAGATGACTAGGATTGTTTGCCTGCTAGTCTTAATGATAAGATGTTCTTTTTTAAGCCAATGTTATTTTTATAGGGGGTTGTGCTAAAAGGGACTAGTGTAATAAAAATAAATATATTTTGTTTGCTTACAATTATGTTAAAGTCCCTAAGCATAGCTCAATAGAATAGGCGGGCTTGACAAACAACTAATGCTAAGCCCATATGTGTGCATTATAATTATCAAATGTGCTATGTATATTTCTTAATGTATGTTTTGCAGGATTTAAGAATTTATTTTTGGAATATTAAATGTATTTTGAGCCTAGAATTAGGTTAGGATCTATGGGGTTTAAGAATAGTAAGAGTGAACCTACTAGTGCATGGTCTCAATGATTCCATGTGAAGCCCATGGAGGTTCCAAGAAGGTGACAATCTGAAGAAGACCCCATAGATCAAACTTTTAGTCTAATTTGGCTATTTAAAAGCTCGGTTGCCAATTTTCTCTTTTTTAGGCATTAATGGTACCCGATCGTATCAACCTATTCTATTTTAATTAAATTAGCTTGATTTATTTTGGGTGCATAATAGAAAAAAACTACTTTTCTATGTTTCTTTTTGTGATGTATTTCTGTGATGAAATGCCTGGAACATTAGGCTCCTAGGAAAACTAAATTTTCAACCCAACAAAATCTAAACAACTTAAACATTAACATTAATAAACTTATAACCTCACATTAATTAAAGTCCTAGGAACAACATAAAGTAACAATAAATAATTAGCTTTTGTGAAACATGATATCATAATTTTCATTCTCCTTGAATTGGGCAGTTCACCCATTGCATATAAGGGTGAATATAACCTTTGAAGTTGACCATGCTTCTTGGGGGAAGTGTGACTTCTCTTTTTGATTTGGCCCACAACCACTTGTAACTGCCTATCATTGTAGGCATAAAATTTATACCCAATGCCTTAAAATGAATTGTGAGTCAAAACATAAAAGATAAAACTTGTTGCATTAGTTAGATGCATAACATGCCAAATATTATCTTAGGGTTAGGGAGTGAGTTAAGTTCTTAGCTTCTTTCTTAAATACAATAGCCTAGCCATCTTACATACATAAGATCAGGCCCATGAATTTAAAAGTACTTAGGTGGTGTTAGCTGGTAACCCTTCCAAGCAAGTAATAAGTCCAAAAGAGTCAAGTATAGGTTCATTTTCTCAAGT
Source organism: Cymbidium sinense (assembly GCA_021442155.1). Taxonomy (NCBI): domain Eukaryota; kingdom Viridiplantae; phylum Streptophyta; class Magnoliopsida; order Asparagales; family Orchidaceae; genus Cymbidium; species Cymbidium sinense. The sequence goes on from CM038233.1 coordinate 41,002,567, forward strand.
GAGAGAAAGAGCGGATAATTCTCAAAATTTGAACTAGATCGAGCCTCTAACTTATGTGAGTAGCACTTATAGACTTAACTTTTGAAGCATCCTTCTAGGAATAAGTCCTTAACCCTAGGCATTTCTATAATTTTGTGCTGCTAGAATTAAAGCCCTAAATTTCTAATAAAAGGTCATTTCGAATCCAACTATATTTACTCTTAAAATTGGAAAGCCCAATGGTAGAATAGTTAAAATGCCTACTAGGCATCCTAGTATCAATAAAAATTTCCTACTTTATCTGTAGCTTTAAAAGAACACTTCCCTTTGAAGTGTTTCCTATTAAACTTCTAATCAATCATTTGTTAAAACCAACTTTGAAATTTATAGAAATAAAAATATATTCCTTTAATTGAGAGTATTCTTAGGAAGAGATCCTTCATCCCTAAGATGTAATTAACTCTAAGGGCTTCCCCTATAGGGAACTGTGAACCCTATAATAAAATAAAACTTGTCCTACTTCTCCATATTATTTAGGGGAAAATCTTTGGTATATTGAAGACCCATTAGCCTTAGGAGTCCTTATTAAGTAACTAAATCCATTATATGTTAATATATTTATCTTTTGAGATAATATATTTATCTCTTAATGATATATCTGATTTCCCAAATAAGTATCTCTAAGATCTGCATGGTGTTCCAATTTAAAATTCCCACACCTACAACTTATCTATTGCCTCCACTACCGACACACTTGGCTTATTGAGCTTAGTGGACTTATTTGGCTGATAAGGGAGGGTGATGGTAAACACACAGGGTCACTCTTGGGTCACTAGAATAAGTTGAGTCCACTTTACACTTTATTCAAAAGACAATAAATCTTCAATAGAGTTACTAAAACTTTACAATCTCATCTTGGTGACCCTTCACCATGAACAAGCGGTGAAAGAAATCTAGAGACCATGGAATACTTTCTTCCCATAAGAATAGGATGAAGGTTGTGAAGCTCGCTATCGAATTAGGCACTATGTGGGCATTATTGGGAATTTATATTTGAAACACCACACAAATCTTAGGGGTTCATATTTAAATAATCAAATAGATCATTAAAGAATAAATATACTCAAAATATAAACATATTACCCTATAATTGATTAAATTACTTAATAAGGACCCCTAAGGCTGATATGTTTTCAATGTACTAGAGATTCTTCTCCTGAACTATATTGAGGGGTATAATAAGATTTATTTTATTATAGGGTTGACAATTCTCTATAAGGTCAAACCCCTATACTTAATTACATCTTTAAAATATAGGATCTTTTTTTAAGAATACTCTTGATTAAAGAAATACACTTTTATTTCTATAGATTTCAAAGTTTGTCTTAAAAGGATAGTGATTTAGAAATTTAATGGGGAATGCTTCAAAGTGAATAGTTCTTTTCATATTAAGATTAAGTAAAAATGATTTTAGATACTGGAAGACCTGTAAGGATTTTAACTATCATATTATTGAGTTTCATAAATTTGAGACTGTATTTATTATAATTTGAATTGATATTTTATAACAAATCTAGGACATAGATTCTAGTAACACAATACTATAGAAATGCCTAGTATTTGAAGACTTATTCTAGTAAGATGCTTTAGACCCTTAGTCTATAAATGCTTCAAACATAAGTCAGAGGCATGATTAAATATAATTTTTTTTAGAAATTATCACTTCATTTCCTACCAAAGAAAAAATGAACCTATCCTTGCCACTTGAATTTATTACCTACCTCGAGGAGTGCCTAACATCACCAAACCAATTTTAAAATCCATGAATTTGGTCTTATGTAAATAAGATGGCTAAGCTGTTGCATTTAAGATGGAAGCTAAGAGTCTAATTCACTCCCTAACTCGAAGATAATATTTGGTCATGTTATGCACCTAACTAATGCAGTAAACTTCTTATTTTATTTATTTTGACTCATGATTTATTTTGAGGCTTAAGGTACATAATTCATTCTATAATGATATGTAGTTAGAAGTGGTCATTGATAAAACAAAAAAAGAAAAGACACTTCCTCCAAGAAGGGTGGTCATCCTCATAGGTTAGATGTCCCCTTATGAGCAATGGGTGAAGCGCATAATTCAATAGGAACAAACAATATACTATCATGTTTGATAAAAGCTAATTATTTCTTGTTTCTTTTAAGTTGTACATAACACTTTAATTAATGTGAGGTTTAGAGTTTTTTTATTTAATATTTGAGTTATTTGAAGTTTAATGGGGTATAAAATTTAGTTTTTCCTAGAGTCTAACATTGTAGGCATTTCATCACAAACACGCCACCAAAAGAAACCTTGAAATGGAAGGTGATTTTTTACTTTGCACCCAAAATAAATCTAGCCAAATTAATTAATAGACAGCCAATGTGGCAGTGCTGCTATACACCGGAAGATAGAGAAAATGGACAACCGAAGCTCTACCTTTACACAACCTACTAATAGTTTGATCTATGGGGATGTTTTTCCAAGATGATATCCTTCTATTGGAATCTCCACTAGCTTCATAGGGATCGAGTAAAGTCGACTCCTATTCCTAAACCCCATAGATCCTAACTTTATTCTAGGCTTAAATCATATTTTGAAATTTTAAAATAAATTTCTAATCCCTACAAAATAAATGCCATGAAATACACATAGCACACCAATAGTTTATATTCCAAATATACGGGCCTAACATTAGTTGCTTGACAAGCCTATTGAGCTATACTTAAGAGCTAAGCATACTTAAGCATATATATAATATAATATATATATATATATCTATATATATATATTACACCACAAAATAAGAAAAGTATCACATCAAAACATCATAGATCATTGGCAAAACCTAAATCTAAGATTGGTGACTTAATAATCTAGTGTGTGAGAAAAGGGTTTGTCTCGTATGACTTTACTAGGCCTTTTAAGTTGAAGACTTAGTTTACTTTAAAATTTAATCTTTTACTTTTCATAATCTTCCTTCATAGGTACGTGTCATTGTTAAACCAGAAGTTTGGGGGTATCAACACCTCCTTCAGTCCGGTAGAAACCTCGGGTGCTAAGATTATATACCATATGAACGGTAGCTATGAAAAGTTTTATTTTTTTAATTTGATTTTCTAAAATTTTATTCTTAGAATTTATTCAATTTAATTTTGAGTGATTTCAATTTAAATGATTTAATTAATTTATGAGTTTAGGTTCACTTTTATGTTAAGGTTGAAAATTTGGTTTTAAAGAATCAAGAATAAAATAAATTTTGATTTGGGTGAAGCCCATTCTATTCAATCATTTTAAATCTTAAGAGAATGAAATTTTCATCAATTCTAATGGTCAAATTAAGATCCTAAATATCGTAATTAGCCTCTTTTGAATTCATTTGAATAATTTATGGGTTTATTTGAATCAAGATTAATATTTATGTAATTTTATTAGGATTTAAAGTGTTAAATATTCATCTTATGTTTATTAAAACTTGTTTAAAGATTATTTATTCTTTTCATTTGAATTTTATTGATTAATGCACCTTAATTTAACTTGTTAAGAATTTATTACTTGATTGATTGATTGTCTTAATTTTTATTTTAAGGTTTAGAGTATATGTAATCTTATTAAGATTTAAATATTTCTTTCTTATTCTATTTCTTTTGCTTTGATTAATATTTATTTAATTTGATTTATAAAATTTTTAAAAATTTTTCTTTAAATCTTAGTTAAAAATTTATGGTATCATGATTAAGTTTAATGGAACTTTAATTTTTAATTTGATTTCCTTTTAAATGATTTGATTCACTTATGTTTTATATTACTTTCATAAAATAGCTTTATATTTAATCTAATGTTTCTTTTGATTTGATTATGTTTTCATTTGATCTTATATAAATTAATTACTTGGTTTATTTGATTGGTTGTTCTCATTTATTCATTTGATTAATATTTATGTTTATGATTTTGGGATGAGTTAACTTAATTAATTAATCTTTAAGATATTTTGATTTCAGTATTTGAATGATTTATCATATTTCAATTTCATAATTTAAAAGAATTTATTAACTTATTGATTTCTAATTCATCATTTTAGGTTAATTAAAATGGGATGTTAAAAGATCATTATTTAATTAAATCTCCTAAAATGAAGTTTTATTTATCAACTTCAACCTAATAAATTTAGGAAATAAACTACTTTAAGCACCAAACCTAGCCTAGGCCATTCCAAACTTTTAGGCTAATTAAATTTAATTGATTTGATTAATCATTTATTTATTTTCCTATTTTATTATTTGAAATTATGTTATTCATTAATTAAATGGGTTTAAGAAATTTTATTTTAATGAATTCCATATTTAGATACAAAATTCAAAGATTGATTAGTTCTGAGATTTAATTGATTAATTAATTTATTATGAATTTATTAAACTCATATCTTAAGATTTGATTAAATTTTATATATTTAATCATTTCATTAAACATAAGTGCATAATTAATTAAATTTTTAATTTCAAAGAGTTAAGAAGTTTTTCTTAAGTGTTATGATGTTAATGGAAATGATTCAAATAGATTTCATAAATTTTATAATTTCTATAATTTTTTTATTTATAATTTTATCTAAATTGGCTTAGGGTTTAGAAATTCAAGAACTTTTAATCTAGAGATCATTCGCCTTGAAAGTCTTATGGTAGTGGGGTTCCTTACTAATTTAAGTTCCCTAAGGTTTTACTTTAGTCAGATGTGTAATTTGGGACTAATTAAGGATTTAATTATTTCAATAATACTTAAATTATGCCTTAATCATTAGGAAATAATTAGGGGTTTTAATTTTTTTAAATCCCCCTCTAGAAGATGGATCCATGAGAGTTTATTTAGATTTTTTTTGGAGTTTTGGTTAATTTATTATGATTTTTTAAAATTTAGATTAATTAAATAATTGAATTAATTACTTAATTAGTTTATTTTGGGGTTTACTAAGTTTGAGAGAGTTCTAATGGTGGTTTTATGTCCATTAAGGTTCATTATAATGATTTGAGTTGATTTTATATTTATTTTATAATTTTCCTAAGTCATTATTAATTTATTTCATTAAATTAAGAGTTTATGATTGATAATTTCATATCTATAGATTTAATATCCAACAAATCCTAAGAAATTTATCTAGAGTGTGTTTTAACCTTGATTTCAATTTTCCAAAGTTTGAAATTGATTAGATTAATGATTTAAGTTAAATTTTGGTTTGATTATTTTTAATTAAATCCAAAATAATCCAAAAATACACAATAAAAATTGGGAATTTTGCATTTAATGGATTCTTCTCATTGAGATGAATCCATTTAAACTTTATTAGCATTTTGGTTAAGTATTTCAATTTTTATGATTTTTTGAAGTTCGTAGAATTTTTTGTAATTTTTATGATTCAAAAAATTAGAATTACTATTTTAAAATGGTCAATGCCACATGGCATTGATGCGACACCACTTTACATGTGGCGATGCGTGATTCATCTATGTGGATCCTGTGTTATTAAGCGGACCACATATGATTCATTTCAAATGCCCAATCTTTGATTCGACAGTCACAATTTCACTCATGGTTCCTATATAGATTTTAATAAATTTATTCGACTAGATCTCAATCATCCATTCATAGAAAGAATGAATGATGGAGATTATGTATCCTCGATCAATAATAGATGTTGAGCCCGTCTATTGATTAAATGTAATTTTTGACAATCTAATTGGTAGAATCGCTTAGTTTCAATTGAAAATTCATCAATGCCTCACTTAGAATGCATCTATATGGTTTGATCTCACTTGAGATCAAATCCTCTTCACAAAGGACCAAATCAAATTGAATTAGGTGTTAGTTTAAGGCATACATCGCTAGCGGGGATGCTTCAAACAACTTCGTAGGGATATGGCAAACCTCTAAGCACGAGAAATTGAATTTCCTCCTCACCAATTACTTTGGAGACCAATCTCCACTTGTTCTGGTGGGTTTTGTTGAAAGTCTTCTTGCCAGTGGCATGAGAAATGGGGAAAGGGTTGGTTCTTCTTCATTTCACTTAGAGAATGTGTGAGTCATATTAGAATGGCCAGAGGAGGTCTCATTTCTTCTCTTCTTATTTGGCCAAGAGCTTCCTTTTGGGGAGTTCAAGTATGAATTTTTCATGGTGATATCCACCCAGCTATCTCCAAGAGGTGGTTAACCGATTAGGGTCAATCTCAATTAGCTAGGATGAGGAGTGGAGGAGAAAATGGGGAAGTGTCTTGGATTGGAGGGATTTGTCTTCATGTTCCATATCACCTTCCATTACTTTTGGATTGATTTGAAACCTTTGAATTTTCTTAAATTTGGCTACCAATCCTTTTAGACTTATCTTAGAATGTATCTAGGTGTATTGCAATGTTATTAATGTAGGTTTAAGACCAAATACTCACATTTGGTCTATTGTAGTTTAGTTTGATTTGGATTAGGCTAAGCATAAATAATGTTTATTATTCATTCATTTAGATTAGCAATTAATTTCCCAAATCAAATTTAAGATGATTCATGAGTAAAAAAAACTCATTTCAATTAGGTTTAGATGAAACAACTTAAGTTAATTCACTTAAGCATTTGTTCCCTTTGGTGTAGTTTGATTTATTCTATTTGATGGATTTGATTTAGGTATAGGCTTTAGTTATGTTTAGTTAAGTATTTGTGATGATTTAGATTAATTAATTTTATTTCATTCGAAGTTAATTTTGAATTTAATCCCACTTTCATCAAATTGGGCTTTAATGTGTTAACCTAGATTTAATTGGGTCAAATGACTAAGTTGATCAAATTAAACCTAACAATTAGTTAAATTATGTTTAAAGATGATTTTAAAATGATTTTGGATATTTAATTTGAGTTGATTTTAACTTAATTTGAGTTTAGGTTCAATAGGATCCATTTAGGCCAATTTAGATCAAGTGATCTAATTAACCCAATTAGGACTTTATTGAGTTAAGATTCGTTTAGATTCATATTTAAATAAGTTAATTTGATGATTTTAAGTCTTTGGAATAATTTAAATTGATCAAATTTTTGTGATTTCCTTTTAACCTAGTGGGACCCATATAAGTCAACTCTTTATCACATGGTTGACCATTTTTTACTTTTATTTGAATTTAATTTTAAATCCATTTATGTTTATGTGATGAATTTACATTTTTATTTGATTTTATTTCAATTTGTTTTAATTTTATTTGAAGTTTCTTGGGTTTAAGAGGTTTTTAGGTTAGGTAGGTTAATTAGATTAGCTAACTTAATTACCTTAGTTTAAGCTTTATTAAATTTAGATTTTGAGTAAAATATATTTGAGTCAATCATTTGTTTAAATTTAAGTTTGGTTTGGGTGTACCTAATCCTATTAGGTTAGGCTAAACTCTAGAAGAACTCACAAGGTCACCAAGTACGCTGTCCTAAGTGCTTGAAAAGAAAATCCCTAATTTAAGATTATGTATCCTAATCAATAGGATTTAAAATGATGTTAAACTTCCTCTAAAATTGAGATCAATAAATAGACCCCAATATGTGTGGAGGACTAACTAGAGTACATCACACATTTTGGCATTGACCAAACTAATTAACATATCCTATAAGTATTATAAGCATAAACCGTAAGGAATTTGAATTTGATTGTGAAAGATAGGCATAAACATGTTTGAATTAATTTCAATTTAGAATGATTTATTCTTAGAGACTTAGATTCATTAATTTTTAAGAAGAATAGAGCTATTATTAGAAAAATATGCAATGAGTAATCTAATCATAATACCACCATGATAGTCAAATAAAATGCCTTTCAAAAAGATATTTTTCACTCTGGCTATAATATATTTTTAATGGTTAAGTAAGAAAGAAGGCACTAGGACTCATATCTTTCTAAGTGAGACTAGCCAAAAGGTAGTCAAATGACTGGTCAATTTTAAAGAAAGGATCTATAAGTAGATCCTATGGTTTTAGAAAATATGCCATTATGGATACTTACTTCTATTTAGAGGCAATAGTTGGAGAGGATGCCAATATGGGTACTTATTGCTACCTAAACTATATGAATACCACTTGGGGATTTATTTATTTTTATCTTGGTTAGCTATTATGAAAGGGTATTCAAGGACTTGATTCCAACTTAAGTAGCTGATCTTGAAGAAAATGGGTATTTAATGACTTAATTCCTAAATCTCAAGAATTTGACTAATAGGTAGGGGTCGTATTGACTTAATTCTTATCTTGAGTAGTCTATAGGAATGGGGCCTTCAATAATTTATTTCCACTCTTTAATTTCTTCTATTTTAAGCTAGAAAAAGGGTCCTTAATGACTTAAATCCCAATCTAGTGAAATTCAAGTTAATAGGAAGGGGCCTTCAATGGCTTAATCCTATCATAATTTTCTTATAAGGATGCATGCTAAAAGGCTTACTCCTATCTGATTATCTATAAAGAAGGGACCTTTAATGGCTTAATTATTTCTTGAATAGTTATAATGAGAAACAGGGGCCTTATTGACTTAATCCTAAACCTCAAATTTTTGACTTGTAGGAAAGGGGTCGTGATAAGTTAATCCTAACTATATGGTCTATTTAACAAGAAGCAGTCTTCAATGACTTAATCTTGTACTTGTCTTTAGAAAGATTGCCTACTAATGGACTTACTTCTATTTGATTAACTATTAAGATGGGGCCTTCATAAGCTTAATTCCAACTTAAATAGCTAAAGGGACAAAAATGGTCTTAATGACTTAATCCTATCCTCGTTTAGGGAAGGGGTCTTAGTAACTTATTCCTAACCTAAATAGTTTATTTATTTGGCGAGATGAGTCTTAATTACTTAATCTTATCTTATGAATAGTAGGAATGCTTCCACAAAGGGCTTGCTCCAAAACTATGGAATTCATAGGAAGAGTACCACAAATAGGCTTGCTCCTATCCTATTATGTTCAAAAGGATTTAAGAAATTTTGCAAAAGTTTAAGAGACATTGTATAAAATTCATATATAAAATGCAAATTTAAAAGAAAAAATATTTGGTTTTTGAATAGATTACAAAGAAAAATATACTTTTATTGATCATCATCTTTAAACTAAAGTATATTTTATACATAATATTTCTTTAAGTAATGTCTGTTAATAGGCAGCATTGGATATTCACCATTACAAGTTATTAGCTGATAGGAACCTCCTTTAGGCTCTCTATAATGAATGGTCCTTCCCATGTTGGCTCAAATTTGCCGCCTATCTTGCGATGAGCTAAAATTGGCCTTCAAAAAATCAAGACCAAGTCATCTACTTGGAAAGCTCTAGGATGGACCAATCTATCAAGAGCTTGAACAATACATGATTTGTAAAGTTCAAGGTCATGTTGATCTCTTAGAAATTTTCCTTCAAGACTTTCAAGTTCTTCTAATCGAAGTTTATATTCTGATTTACTATGATATCATTATTAACTGTTATCATTAAAGAAGGTAGTTGTACTTCAATGAAAGAATAACTTTAGTTTCATAAACTAAACCATATGGTGTAAATCTAGTTAGTGTCCTATATGTGGTCCGATAGGCCCATAAGGCTTTAACTAAATTTTGATGCCGCTAACATTTATTTTCTTAAAGTAGTTTTTTTTAGAATTAATACCAGAGTTTTATTGAATGCTTCAGCCATTTAATTTGACCTAGGATAATAGATGGTTAAGTACCTCCAATCAATGTTATGTCTATCCACTAAAGGATTTATTTTAGTGGACTTGAATGACAGACCATTATCAGATATGGTTCGATGAAGAATGCCCAAATGATATATGATAATTTCCTAAAAGAATTTAAGCACGTGGTATGCTTTTACTTCTTTTAGTGGAATCATCATAGTTCACTTAGAAAAGTAGTCAATTATTGCTAATATAAAACAATGCCCTTTTGATGAAAGAGAGTCAATAGGCCCTATGATGTCAATACCCTAACTCTGAAAAGGCTAAGAGGCAATCGTTGGGTGTAGTATATTAGGAGGTTGATGTAATACTGCACCATGTACTTGGCATTGATGATAACAATGTGTAGTTTACATGCAGTTATTTAACATCGAAGACAAATAGTATCCAAGTCTTTTAATTTTTAATTTCATCTTAGGTCCAAATTGGTGAGCACCACAACTGAGTGTACCTTAATCACAATCTTATGGGCTTCTTGTTTATCCAAACAACATAGCCATATTTGATCAAATAACCTATGGTATAACACATTATTAAATAATGCATAAGACAAGGTACGTTTCTTAATATGATTTGCTAATGACTTGTCTTTAGGAAGCCTCCCCTCACTTAGATAGTCAATGGATGGATATCTCCAATCACATTCTTCTTGACCTTCGGTATGGGTGGCTACTCTTTGGATTTCTATTTTTTATTCATATAATCTAAATTTATAGGAGAATTTTTTTTTATTTTGAACTTTTATAGATATAGATTTTTTTTTGAACATACAATTTCTTTGGGAAGTTTAGACAAAGCATCTTCTATAGAATTATCTTTGTGTGATACTCTATACAAAATCACAAATGCAATCTTTTCAAGAAATTTCATTGTATCTGTAATAACTAAAAGATTTGAGTGCAAAACTTTATACATTCTACTTACTAACAACTAGTTGGAAATCTTTAAAGTTTTTAATATTTTTAATATCCATAAGGATTGTTAACTCTAGCCAAGTTTTAAGAGCATCATATTTGGCTTCATTAGACATACAAGGGTCACACAAATGATTGGAATACCACATCGTTCTTTTGTCTTGAGTTATAAAAATCAATCCAATCCCTGCCTTCCAGGAGATAGAAGAATTGAATTCTTTACTTTCATTGATGAGGTTGCATCATCAAAGTATAACTCCTAGGTGGCATTAGTTTCATCGTTTAAAGTCATGATCTATTTGTCTAGAAGATCATCATTTAAAGGAAAACCTTCGGATAGAGGTTGTGTTGCTAAAAAGACAGTAATAATTTGACCCTTTATAGCATGTAGAGGAATAAATATGATCTCAAATTGCAATAAAATCATAGACCAATGTGTTAGACATCCAGACAATGTCGGGTGGGTCATAAGATATTACAATGGATTCACTCTAAAAATCAAATTTACTTTATGTGAAATCATATAATGCCTTAATTTTTGAGTAATGAAAACCAAAGCTAAATATAATGTTTTTCAATAGGTGGATAATTTATCTCAACTAGGATGAGTGTGCAACTTAGATAATAAAGGGCATTTTATTTTCCTTCGTCATTAACATAGACTAACAGCACTCCAAGCGTTCCATCTAAAGCTGCAATATACAAAATTAATGGCTTCACTAGGATTGGGGTAGCCAAGATAGGGAGATTCATCAAAACTTATTTTAAACTTTCAAATTTGCTTTAGCATTTCTCATCCCGATTAAATTTGGAATCTTTCTTTATCAATGTAGCAAAAGGTAGGCATCTTTTAGATAAGTTTGATATAAATCTTCTAAAATATGCTAGCCTTTCATGGAATGTTCTTAACTGCATAAGACTTCTAGGTGGTGGCATTTTCATGATAGCTTTTATCTTTTAGGATCAATTTTTATTCCACGGTGCCTCACTACAAATCCCAAAACCTTTCCTGAAGTTACTCTAAAAGCACACTATAGATTCATTTTTATGTTATAATGGAGCAACCATTTGAAAATAACCCATAAATTATATAAATGATTTTCTTTTTCTTTACTTTTAATGACTAGATAGTCGATATAGCATTCAACTTGGTTTTGAATTAAATCATTAAATATTCTAGTCTTTGCTCTTTGATAAGTAGCCCCGATATTTTTGAGATTGAATAACATGATCATGTAGCAGAATATCCCAATAGGAGTTCTAAATGCCATGCTTTTAGTCCTTCATGGCCATCATTATTTGGTTATACCCAAATGATTCATCCTTGAATAAAAAGATCTCATATGATGTGGCTATGTCCACCATAAGTTTTGGTATTGGCAATAGAACTCATCTTTGGATCAAGCCTTAATCAAGTCTCTAAAATCTATGATAAAAAATCATATTTACAGTGATTGAACATCATAAGAAAACATTGACTATGCTATCATATCATTAAAGTAAACCACTCCCATACAAGACACATACTCAGGAAATACTTTAGGTGATCTATCTAAGTTGTATATATGTGATCTATCTAAGTCCCTAAGGAATTTGGGTTTGAAATCGGGTGATTTCAATAGTTAGATCTTCAAAAAGTATCCATAATAGACAGATGGCTCATGGCTTTCACCGCCATCAAACAAGGCATAATCTTCGCCGTCTGTTCCTTTAATTTGGAATGCCCGGTCAATATTTAATTGAACTAATTGATTTAACCACTATAGGAAACCATAGGTTTCATTCGAACCATCTCATCTTTGATCAGACGGTCCAAATAAACTGTGTCCTACTGCCATTTTAATGTGAGATCCACGTGCATTTTGCATGGATGAATCATGTGGTGCCTGATGTAAAGCGGTGCCATGTGGCTCTAACACGCTTAACTAAGAAATATGAGTTTTTTTTAATTTTAAAATAATAAAAAATTAATAGAAACTTTAAGAAATCATAAAAAATAAAATATACAAAAAAAAAAATTAGTTAATGACTCTATGGATTCCTCTCATTGAGAGGAGTCCATAAAACCCAAATTCCATAGTTTTCATTAGATAATTTTAGATTAATTTGAGTTTGAAAGAAAAAAATCAAACTCAAATTAATCCTATCCACCTTAGAAAAATAAAATTAGGGTTAATATATACTTTAAGAAATTTTTTCATCATTTATTTCAAAAGATATTGAATTTCAAACAAAAACCCTATTTTTAATGAAATAAATTAATATAAAATTAAAAAAATCATAGAAAATTATAAGACTACATTAAATTATATAATAAACTATAATGAATCTAAATAACCCAATGAAACCCTCTAAAATTCAATAATCCATAAAATCACCTAATTTGGTAATTAATTTAAGTAATTAAATCAATTAATCATGCTGAACTTAGGAAAATCATAGTAAATCAACCTTGAATAAAAAAAATTCAAATGAACCCTATATAGATGCATCTTCCATAAAGAAATTTAAGAAAAAGAAAACCCCTAAGTAATTTTAGCTAAATTAGGCTTAAATATGATTTTAGTAAAATAATAAAAACTTTAATCAATTTTAAAATGTACACCTAATTAAAGTGAAACTTTAGAAAAATCAAATTGGCAAGAAATCCCTCTTGCCATAAAAATTTCAAGGCAAATTAATATTTGGATGAGAGGTTATTAAATTTTCAAGTCTCTATGTCAATTTACATGAAAAATTAAATCAGAAAATTATAAATAGTATAAAAAATTATGAAATCAACTTCAAATATTTCAATTAACATCAAAACATTTAAAGAAAATTTTGTAACCCTCTAAAGTTAGGAAGTTCAATTAATTATGCATTACAACTCAATGAAATAATTAAGAACATGAAATTTAATGAAATCTTAAATAATCAATTTAAGAAATCCATAATAAATAAATTTGTCAATTAAAATCAGAACTAATTAACATTTTTAATTTTATTTAAATGCTAAACTCATCGGTAAAAATTCCTAAATTTTGTTTATGTGAATAAATCAT